>OX940951.1:0-4800000 GCA_954870475.1 Euphrasia confusa
TTAATCAGCTCGCGAGCTCATCGAGCAATTCATCAAATTACATCATTACAATATTTTTCTTATTTTAATTTAAATAATTATTTAATACTACTAAAATTCAGGTCGAGCTCGAGTCGAGTTTGAGGTCAAGCATACCATTTTCTTTGCGAGCCAAGCTCGAGCTCATTTAGTTTTTATCAAGCATGCTCAATAAAGACAAATATTAAAATGACCAATTAATTTGTATGTATATATGTATGTATGTGTAAACTGTTCCTGTCCTTGTTATTTGGTGGCGTGGGCAGTTAAATGAATCTACCTACATTCATCAACTAAATATATTGATTTCATGAATAATTAGATATACATTATGAAAAATTGCATGCTAGGAAGATGTAATTTTTAGGAGAAAGTATATGGCAAATGCATTAATTGTTCATATATAATAAGATGATTTAACAAACAAAAAAAAAACCTATTTTTATGATAAATAAGAATTACTCTACTCGTCCAACATATATATGTACATCATGCTTTAAACATTTTACCTACCTATTTTTCTACTTTTATTTATAATTATTTTATTTTTTGAGTTTAAAAACAAAATTGCTCTTATTTTTAATCTAAGTAGCCACAAAAAAGTATAAAATTACGGAAGAAATGTTATAAAGATCTCATTATCATTATATTAGGGAGTTTTTGTATATATATGTATTGATGAATTAAAACATGAAGTCTCATCCTATATATATATATATATATATATATATATATATATATATATATATGATTAATTTGAATTTTTCACTCATATTTGGTTGGGAATATATATGTACCCAAAACACCCTTCATCGATCAATTGTATATATAAATACACATAATAAACAAAAGAAATGCTAATAATCCATGATTCCCCCTATTTTTTTCGATTTACAAAAGAAAAGAAGGGTGAACATTTATTTAAGACATATATGTAATATACAGTATAAAATTAATTAGGTTAGATATACGTACATATACTCCAAAATTGAAATCGCCTTTCAAAGTGTCACTTTCTTACATATTATATGGAGTACATTTCTCACACACACTCGGCTCACACAAAAGAGTAGAGTACATCATATCATATCCATTCACTCACTACTTCAATTCATCTTGTATTCTCTCTCTCTCTCTCTCTCTCTCTCTCTCTCTCTCTCTCTCTCTCTCTCTCTCTCTCTCTCTCTCTCTCTCTCTCTCTCTCTCTCTCTCTCTCTCTCTCTCTCTCTCTCTCTCTCTCTCTCTCTCTCCCTCTCTCCTCTCAGAGATTGATTTCCTTATATTAAAAAGCCACCCCAGAAAAATATAATAATATCAACACACCTCCTCGATCTCCTCTCAAATTATCACTACTTATTACATAACCAAACCCTAACAACAAAAACACAAGAAGAAGATCTCATCATATATATATGATGGAGTTGTTCCCTGCACAGCCAGATCTTTCCTTACAAATCAGCCCACCAAATTCATCCTCAAGACCAGCAACGACGACTATGACGGCTGATCATGATCATCAGGTCGTGAACGAATTAGATCATTTCGGCCTATGGAGAAGAAAAGCCCTGAAACATCATCATCATCATCATCATCATCAACAACACGTTGATAATTATGCCAACAACTTATACCCTCAAAGCCAAGAAGTCGACTTCTTGAGGCCTATTAGAGGAGTCCCAGTACATCAGATTTACCAAAACCAGTTGTACCCACCTGCAGCAGCTGCACCTCCACCTCCATCTCCATCTCCATCTCCATCTCCTCATTATATTAATAATTTCCCTTTCTCCTCCGATAATACTAATATTAATAATCATCAGATGATGTATTCTCAACATGAATCAGCTGCTCATGGGCTGATACGGTCGAGGTTTGTGGGGAGGTTTCCGTCCAAACGGAGCATGCGGGCCCCACGCATGAGGTGGACCACTACCCTTCATGCTCGTTTCGTTCATGCCGTCGACCTCTTGGGCGGTCACGAGAGTAAGTCGTCTTTATCTAACTATCTACCTAGATCTCTCTCTCTCTCTCTCTCTCTCTCTATATATATATATATATATATATGGTAATTATAAATTTGATTTTTAAATTTTGAATTAATAATTAAGGAGCTACACCGAAAGCTGTTCTTGAGCTGATGGATGTCAAAGATCTTACGTTAGCACATGTCAAGTCCCATTTACAGGTAATTCATTATTCATTCATTTTCTTGTTTTAATTTAGAAACAATTAAAAATCATCATCTTTCTTTCTTTATGCTGATGATAATTGATCGATTTCATTTATATATAATTTTTTACGACCTCGGTCATCTCTAAAATGATCTTGATCACGACTTTTGACTCTACAGAAATGGATCCGTTGAGTACATATTTTGATTCATTAATTGATGATATATATATATATGACCCCGGTCAATCTCTAAAATCTATCGGCAGTACTCTACCTGTATGTGCAATTTGTCTAGCTTTCTCTTAATTTCCGATTAAATGAGGATGATGATGATCCAAATTAAATTAAAGTTTTCCCAATAGCTCAATGATCCTTTAATCACATACTTATAACAATTATATATGTTCAAGTTTGATTGTATTTAATAAACGTCATGTAATGATTGATAGATCTATAGTAATAAGACAAGGCACAAAGGAGTTGAAAAAACACCTCCTACACAAAGTACGTACGCACCTGCTATAGATACATACATATTATATACTAGTACACACACACACACACACAGAGAGAGAGAGAGAGAGAGAGAGAGAGAGAGAGAGAGAGAGAGAGAGAGAGAGAGAGAGAGAGAGAGAGAGATCATTATATATATCTAGGTTTTATGTTTATTTCTCTCCCTACGTCCTAACATAAGGTAAGGTAAAGGGGTAAAAGCAAGTGGGTAAGAAAAGTACACTGAACAGAAAAAATAAAACACCATCATCACACAATCATATGCAATGCATGCATGTACATTCAAATTTACTTCATTTTCTACCTTTTTTCCACACTAAGGTAAAAAATAAATAAAAACGTACTCTTTTTTTATTATTAATAAAATATTTATTATTAATTGGCAGATGTATCGAACAGTGAAGTCAACTGATAGAGCTGCAGCTACTTCAGGTCAACTACTACAATTTTTATTTTATTGTTTGTAATTTTGAAATTGTATATGCATGTATGTAATATGTTGTTACAATTTGAATAATTATTATATGTGCAGGGCAATTTGATTTGTTTGAAAACGGGTCGTCGGGCGACACGTCGGACGAGTTTCTGTTCGACATTCAGAATTTGAACAAGTCCGAAACAGCAGCAGCAGGCGGCGGAGGACAAATGGTTGACATAATCGACAGAGATTGTAACAATGATTTGTGGAACAATTCCTCAAGGTACATACCTAACTAACTATTTAATTAATTAATTAGTAACATATTTTTTTCTACTTAATTAAATAAATAAATAATGAAAATGCAATATATGTGTTACATAAAAATGAGTGTGTTGAATTCAATATATTCATTTATGGGATTCTTTGAAAACGTAGGTAGCTGCATAACTTAACTGCTTTTCTCAGGAAACATTAAAAATGAAATTAAATGAGGTGGCAATAATTCCAATTGTGGTGGGTGGGAGAATTTAAGGAACCCGGCCATCCATTCCTTTATATTTATTTACTAAAGTATTAAATTAAATTAAATCATGTAATAATTCAATCCAATCCATCGGACGACCACAATTCAATTTATTTTAGTAAAGTCAAGTCAAGTCAACAATTTATAAATTAAAATGTGACTATTATATGCATATCTATGTATACTTGTTTTGTTAGCTAGACCGTGACTAGTCAATACATGTTGTGTAGTTTCTAATTTAATATGGGTACGTAAAATATATACAATACACTTAATTGTTGAAATTATATATATAAAAAAAACAGATCGATATAACTAATACTCCATAGTTAATTGTTTTTAATTATGCTTACAAGTACATGTTTTTTAATACATCTTCTTTCAGTTTCAATCTTATATTTCAAATTTTTTGTGTTTTACAAAGTAAATGTGTCTATATATTATACACGTCTCTTTCAAATCATGACATTCAGATAGAAAAAATAATAACAGCAATAATGCATAGATATGTAATTAATTATATATATAAACATCCACCCACCCAACCACCCCCCACACACACTTACTACAGTAATAATAATCCAATATAGAAATTAAGCTATAGTAAATTTGAAAATAAATAAACTGTACACACACATCTCTTTCTCTCGGATTTTGTGGGTTCAATAAAGGCTATTCAATATTGGACCCAAATCATGCACAACTCCTACTCAAGCTAGCTAGGGCTTTTGTAGATGCTATTCTTGACCACCGCAAATCAAAACATATATTAATCCTAAATGTATATATACACGAATACTACAATATATACACGTGATTGAGTATAGTGTGGACTTTTTTTTCGTTTAATTTACTATTAACTAATTATTGTATATATGAAGTATTTCATGGGTTGTAGTATAGATAACTCAATCCATAACTATGATCATAAGACTTTTCTCTTCTAAATTTTTATTTATTTAATTTTGTATAAATGCTATAATGAATTAATAAAAGGCTGTCACATTGGTCCAATGTCATGGGTGGGTTTTCACTTTATAATCTCTTATATTCATTGTTATTATTATTATTATTATTATTATTATTATTATTATTATTATTATTTTGATTTGTATATGTATATGTGTTTAGAAAATGGTAATTTATGATTTAGTTTAATTTATAGCAGGGAAGCTTGGATGCATGGTAGTACAACAACACAATTAGGTGAAAGAGGAGGAAGAAACATCCAATCCCTCGAGGTATATATTTGTAAATTACAAAATTGCCCTTTGATTAGCTAATATTGTTTAATTAATTAATCTTTTTTTCTTTTTATTATCTTTTTTATATGTAAGCTAAATATTCTCAATATTTTATATTATGTCGGTTAATAATAGTATTCCACAAAACATATAATTAACCGACCTTAATTTAATAATATTTAAATTTTTTAAATTAATTTCTGAGTCGGTTACACACTTGCCCATCAAGCAAGGACGAAATTCGATCTAGTGGAGCGTAAATTCATTATAACGTGAATGTAAACGTAGTTTTTTCTTGGAAAAAAAACATCATTATTCATACAATTATTCATACAGTATAAAATTTTCAAAAGAAAATATTTTATTTTTGTTTATTAAAGTTTTCCTGATAGAAAGAAAAATATTGAAATCAATACAAATACATTTGAGGGGAATGTGTTTAACAACAAACAAACAAACAAAAAGGAAATAACAAAGTACACGGTCAATATTATTTTTACTTCAATACAACACAACCAACACACATTTCCTAGATGTAGCAACGGTCTTTTTTTTCCTCCAAGTTCGTCTTTCCTGAGGATGACTTGCTTCAGGACGATAACATCTGTCGAAGGAGAAAAAAAAAGTGTAAATTCATCTTTATACAGTATGGTAATTGGTACAAGCGGAAAATTACAGATGTATAAGAAACTTACAGGCCACACCTTGGACTGGAGACTGGTTATAGATGACTTGAGTAAACCATCCCCGACGATCAGCCTCAATTTCTTCACAAATGCATCCCGGCTAATCTTCTTATTCTGCCAAACACAGCAAACAAAAATATAAGTGAATAGACAGAAACACCCTTTCAAAATAGTTGTTTAACTGTCACCTCCATACGCATACCTTGAACAGTGCATAGTCGACTCTGAGAAGTTCCATGCTCTCACAATTCAATTTGTCTGCTATAGCAGCAAAAAGCAACGGAAACGGCATTGAAGGGATCTTGGGAGGAATAGCACCCCCTCCTCCTGCTTTTACACTTTCACCAACTAGGACCCTCTAGCACGAAGAAGACAAATATATAACCCGACTTTATTATCCAAAAAAAAGTGTAACACAAATTTTCCGATTCAGAAATAATATCTTTTAGCGTAACCTCTAACTCCATACTAACCCATAAATAGCAACACATAACAATGAGAACTCTAAAGTCTAACCTCTAGTTCCACAGACGAAAATCAGGTCAACCTACAATTAACATATCCAACGCAAAGCAAAATGAATCTCTTCTAGCAGCAAGACAAACTAAACTAGCACTATATATATATACTATATAACAAAGGGTTATTATTCATTGTCCTTGGTGATCATGATTCTCAATGGAAAAGTAATAAAAAACAGCACAAATTTAAATCAGCAAAAAAATGAAACGCAAACAGCAATTAACTCGTATGATGAGCATTGATCACCAAAACAACCAATGCTGTAAAGAAGACCATACCTGGTTCTGAGGTCCTTCATAACTACTGAACTGGCGAGTACAAACACTGTTTTGTTTTACATCCACAGAATCTGTAGAAACATTGAACAAACAAGAGCTCAACTGCTAAATAGCTTATGCGGGAAACAAGCCAACTAATAGGGGAATAGTTTTGTAGTACGAAAAATTACGAGTAAGATCTAATTGGTTAGGAGATTAAGCTTCTTATAATATCGCACACACAAAATACATGGGGTGTTTTCGGCGGCGGACCACGGGATTCGCTTGGGAAGGAGCAGAGAAGGGAAAGATGAAACCAGTTAAAAAACAAACCAATACCCAACATCACAGTTTTCTTTCCCTAAATCAACTTGAAATATTTGCCTTAAAAAAGTGAAACTTCTATGAACAATAAATAGCTATTGAATACTAGCATCGTGTCAACTCAATATATAGTTATATACCATGGTATTTATCAGCCAACTGATTGAATACTAAGAATTTGAGAGAAGACGGGTCATTAGTAAAATTAGAATCTTTGAGAAGCTATCACATGCTAGTTGCTTGCTACAAAAAAATCTCTGCATATAACATAAAAAAGATAAGTAAATGTGAGGCTACACTATTACCTTCAACATCAGAAGTCAACCCGAAACTAACAACGCATTCCGGGTATATGTGAGAGTTCATATTCATGTTCCATACTACATAAACAGATGGATTTTGAAGTCTGTCAACACCGCTATCAAAGTCCTCATAACTTGGAAGAAATTGGTTTGAGCTACAACGAACAAGCTCCAT
The DNA here is from genome assembly GCA_954870475.1 of Euphrasia confusa. Lineage (NCBI taxonomy): Eukaryota > Viridiplantae > Streptophyta > Magnoliopsida > Lamiales > Orobanchaceae > Euphrasia > Euphrasia confusa. The sequence goes on from OX940951.1 coordinate 7,158, forward strand.
ATTCCCCAGTATAACGCGACATAATGCCATGTGCCGTGCGCCATTTTCATCAACATCAAAATAATGGACACTGAAAAAAAACATAGTTCCATACAAGTAGTACAGAGGAAAATGTAGCAGTAGAGTTAAATTATACATGAATCGAGTTTTTCATCCCAACTATCCACAATATTGCATCTCTCCAATTGAAAATTGTGCAATGTTTAAGAGTAAAACTTATTTAGACTAATGGGTTTAGGCGTTCATAAATATGGAAGATATTTAATTACAAAGTGACAAAGTGTAATAATTATAGAGTTCCATGTACCTGATAGAGTTTCATATTACATCAAAACTCCATCATGAACATTAGGGCTGCAAACAAGATGAACGGATCATGAGCTGCTCGAGTCAAGCTCGAGCGACTCGTTATCATAAATGATCCGAGTACGAGCACCTTATTAATCAGCTCGCGAGCTCATCGAGCAATTCATCAAATTACATCATTACAATATTTTTCTTATTTTAATTTAAATAATTATTTAATACTACTAAAATTCAGGTCGAGCTCGAGTCGAGTTTGAGGTCAAGCATACCATTTTCTTTGCGAGCCAAGCTCGAGCTCATTTAGTTTTTATCAAGCATGCTCAATAAAGACAAATATTAAAATGACCAATTAATTTGTATGTATATATGTATGTATGTGTAAACTGTTCCTGTCCTTGTTATTTGGTGGCGTGGGCAGTTAAATGAATCTACCTACATTCATCAACTAAATATATTGATTTCATGAATAATTAGATATACATTATGAAAAATTGCATGCTAGGAAGATGTAATTTTTAGGAGAAAGTATATGGCAAATGCATTAATTGTTCATATATAATAAGATGATTTAACAAACAAAAAAAAAACCTATTTTTATGATAAATAAGAATTACTCTACTCGTCCAACATATATATGTACATCATGCTTTAAACATTTTACCTACCTATTTTTCTACTTTTATTTATAATTATTTTATTTTTTGAGTTTAAAAACAAAATTGCTCTTATTTTTAATCTAAGTAGCCACAAAAAAGTATAAAATTACGGAAGAAATGTTATAAAGATCTCATTATCATTATATTAGGGAGTTTTTGTATATATATGTATTGATGAATTAAAACATGAAGTCTCATCCTATATATATATATATATATATATATATATATATATATATATATGATTAATTTGAATTTTTCACTCATATTTGGTTGGGAATATATATGTACCCAAAACACCCTTCATCGATCAATTGTATATATAAATACACATAATAAACAAAAGAAATGCTAATAATCCATGATTCCCCCTATTTTTTTCGATTTACAAAAGAAAAGAAGGGTGAACATTTATTTAAGACATATATGTAATATACAGTATAAAATTAATTAGGTTAGATATACGTACATATACTCCAAAATTGAAATCGCCTTTCAAAGTGTCACTTTCTTACATATTATATGGAGTACATTTCTCACACACACTCGGCTCACACAAAAGAGTAGAGTACATCATATCATATCCATTCACTCACTACTTCAATTCATCTTGTATTCTCTCTCTCTCTCTCTCTCTCTCTCTCTCTCTCTCTCTCTCTCTCTCTCCTCTCTCTCTCTCTCTCTCTCTCTCTCTCTCTCTCTCTCTCTCTCTCTCTCTCTCTCTCTCTCTCTCTCTCTCTCCCTCTCTCCTCTCAGAGATTGATTTCCTTATATTAAAAAGCCACCCCAGAAAAATATAATAATATCAACACACCTCCTCGATCTCCTCTCAAATTATCACTACTTATTACATAACCAAACCCTAACAACAAAAACACAAGAAGAAGATCTCATCATATATATATGATGGAGTTGTTCCCTGCACAGCCAGATCTTTCCTTACAAATCAGCCCACCAAATTCATCCTCAAGACCAGCAACGACGACTATGACGGCTGATCATGATCATCAGGTCGTGAACGAATTAGATCATTTCGGCCTATGGAGAAGAAAAGCCCTGAAACATCATCATCATCATCATCATCATCAACAACACGTTGATAATTATGCCAACAACTTATACCCTCAAAGCCAAGAAGTCGACTTCTTGAGGCCTATTAGAGGAGTCCCAGTACATCAGATTTACCAAAACCAGTTGTACCCACCTGCAGCAGCTGCACCTCCACCTCCATCTCCATCTCCATCTCCATCTCCTCATTATATTAATAATTTCCCTTTCTCCTCCGATAATACTAATATTAATAATCATCAGATGATGTATTCTCAACATGAATCAGCTGCTCATGGGCTGATACGGTCGAGGTTTGTGGGGAGGTTTCCGTCCAAACGGAGCATGCGGGCCCCACGCATGAGGTGGACCACTACCCTTCATGCTCGTTTCGTTCATGCCGTCGACCTCTTGGGCGGTCACGAGAGTAAGTCGTCTTTATCTAACTATCTACCTAGATCTCTCTCTCTCTCTCTCTCTCTCTCTATATATATATATATATATATATGGTAATTATAAATTTGATTTTTAAATTTTGAATTAATAATTAAGGAGCTACACCGAAAGCTGTTCTTGAGCTGATGGATGTCAAAGATCTTACGTTAGCACATGTCAAGTCCCATTTACAGGTAATTCATTATTCATTCATTTTCTTGTTTTAATTTAGAAACAATTAAAAATCATCATCTTTCTTTCTTTATGCTGATGATAATTGATCGATTTCATTTATATATAATTTTTTACGACCTCGGTCATCTCTAAAATGATCTTGATCACGACTTTTGACTCTACAGAAATGGATCCGTTGAGTACATATTTTGATTCATTAATTGATGATATATATATATATGACCCCGGTCAATCTCTAAAATCTATCGGCAGTACTCTACCTGTATGTGCAATTTGTCTAGCTTTCTCTTAATTTCCGATTAAATGAGGATGATGATGATCCAAATTAAATTAAAGTTTTCCCAATAGCTCAATGATCCTTTAATCACATACTTATAACAATTATATATGTTCAAGTTTGATTGTATTTAATAAACGTCATGTAATGATTGATAGATCTATAGTAATAAGACAAGGCACAAAGGAGTTGAAAAAACACCTCCTACACAAAGTACGTACGCACCTGCTATAGATACATACATATTATATACTAGTACACACACACACACACACAGAGAGAGAGAGAGAGAGAGAGAGAGAGAGAGAGAGAGAGAGAGAGAGAGAGAGAGAGAGAGAGAGAGAGAGAGAGAGAGAGAGAGAGAGAGAGAGAGATCATTATATATATCTAGGTTTTATGTTTATTTCTCTCCCTACGTCCTAACATAAGGTAAGGTAAAGGGGTAAAAGCAAGTGGGTAAGAAAAGTACACTGAACAGAAAAAATAAAACACCATCATCACACAATCATATGCAATGCATGCATGTACATTCAAATTTACTTCATTTTCTACCTTTTTTCCACACTAAGGTAAAAAATAAATAAAAACGTACTCTTTTTTTATTATTAATAAAATATTTATTATTAATTGGCAGATGTATCGAACAGTGAAGTCAACTGATAGAGCTGCAGCTACTTCAGGTCAACTACTACAATTTTTATTTTATTGTTTGTAATTTTGAAATTGTATATGCATGTATGTAATATGTTGTTACAATTTGAATAATTATTATATGTGCAGGGCAATTTGATTTGTTTGAAAACGGGTCGTCGGGCGACACGTCGGACGAGTTTCTGTTCGACATTCAGAATTTGAACAAGTCCGAAACAGCAGCAGCAGGCGGCGGAGGACAAATGGTTGACATAATCGACAGAGATTGTAACAATGATTTGTGGAACAATTCCTCAAGGTACATACCTAACTAACTATTTAATTAATTAATTAGTAACATATTTTTTTCTACTTAATTAAATAAATAAATAATGAAAATGCAATATATGTGTTACATAAAAATGAGTGTGTTGAATTCAATATATTCATTTATGGGATTCTTTGAAAACGTAGGTAGCTGCATAACTTAACTGCTTTTCTCAGGAAACATTAAAAATGAAATTAAATGAGGTGGCAATAATTCCAATTGTGGTGGGTGGGAGAATTTAAGGAACCCGGCCATCCATTCCTTTATATTTATTTACTAAAGTATTAAATTAAATTAAATCATGTAATAATTCAATCCAATCCATCGGACGACCACAATTCAATTTATTTTAGTAAAGTCAAGTCAAGTCAACAATTTATAAATTAAAATGTGACTATTATATGCATATCTATGTATACTTGTTTTGTTAGCTAGACCGTGACTAGTCAATACATGTTGTGTAGTTTCTAATTTAATATGGGTACGTAAAATATATACAATACACTTAATTGTTGAAATTATATATATAAAAAAAACAGATCGATATAACTAATACTCCATAGTTAATTGTTTTTAATTATGCTTACAAGTACATGTTTTTTAATACATCTTCTTTCAGTTTCAATCTTATATTTCAAATTTTTTGTGTTTTACAAAGTAAATGTGTCTATATATTATACACGTCTCTTTCAAATCATGACATTCAGATAGAAAAAATAATAACAGCAATAATGCATAGATATGTAATTAATTATATATATAAACATCCACCCACCCAACCACCCCCCACACACACTTACTACAGTAATAATAATCCAATATAGAAATTAAGCTATAGTAAATTTGAAAATAAATAAACTGTACACACACATCTCTTTCTCTCGGATTTTGTGGGTTCAATAAAGGCTATTCAATATTGGACCCAAATCATGCACAACTCCTACTCAAGCTAGCTAGGGCTTTTGTAGATGCTATTCTTGACCACCGCAAATCAAAACATATATTAATCCTAAATGTATATATACACGAATACTACAATATATACACGTGATTGAGTATAGTGTGGACTTTTTTTTCGTTTAATTTACTATTAACTAATTATTGTATATATGAAGTATTTCATGGGTTGTAGTATAGATAACTCAATCCATAACTATGATCATAAGACTTTTCTCTTCTAAATTTTTATTTATTTAATTTTGTATAAATGCTATAATGAATTAATAAAAGGCTGTCACATTGGTCCAATGTCATGGGTGGGTTTTCACTTTATAATCTCTTATATTCATTGTTATTATTATTATTATTATTATTATTATTATTATTATTATTATTATTTTGATTTGTATATGTATATGTGTTTAGAAAATGGTAATTTATGATTTAGTTTAATTTATAGCAGGGAAGCTTGGATGCATGGTAGTACAACAACACAATTAGGTGAAAGAGGAGGAAGAAACATCCAATCCCTCGAGGTATATATTTGTAAATTACAAAATTGCCCTTTGATTAGCTAATATTGTTTAATTAATTAATACACATACTATATATATATATATATATATATATATATATATATATATATATATATATATATATATGTGTGTGTTGGGGGTGTACTGCAGAACAAGGAGTGGTCATCAAGTAGTGATATTCATGTATCATCTGATCACACAATAACAAAGAAGCCCAACCTGGAGTTCACCCTTGGGAGGCCACACTACTCATCATAGTCGTCATCGTCGTGGGAAACAAGAGATACGAATGAGAAAGGATCGAGAGGCACGTAAGGAATGTAATGTATACATTTCTGTCAATGTTATATACGACGAGTAAAATACGAAATATGATCGATCATATATCTAATTGATTTTGTACTTCCCATTATGAACTTTTAGAGAGAAAAAAAAGGGTTTGATGAGGTGAGCCAATATTATATTTTAGAAAGTTCTAACTATTGCAGAAGCAAATTTACCATTTTATTTATTTACTTATTAATTTAAAAGTATATACGAACACACTTTTATGTTAAAAATCCTTGTTAAATTTACCATACATAGCTCGACCAAACTAGAAAATAAGCAAATCGATAAGCCACGCATACTAATCGATCGACCAACAAGCTTTATTATACAATGTACTACTGTATTTTTTTTCTTATGATACTTTGGTTAATTAATTTTGGAGTTGTTCAAAGTTTGTTTTCAATAGTTTAAATACAACTTTTAATTAGTCACACAATTTTTGAAAAAATAAAAAATTATGAAATGACTGTTGCTTAGGCACAGAAAATTAAAAAGAAAAAAAAGGTGAAAGGTGAAAGGTGCAGAGATGAGAAATGAGACAGGACAGAAGAGTCTGCAACACAATTGGTCAAAGAATGTCAAATTATTAGACCATCATTACTCTATCATTCATCCTCCACGCACGAATCTCAAGTACACGTGTCTCCATCTCCACGGCTCCATCCACGAATGGATTTTGGACGGTAGATCTTAAGTCTCTTTAGGGAGACAAAGACTTGTGAATGTGACTAGACTAGGGCTAGCTAGGCTTTACTAAAAATATATAAATATTCAAGATTTCGAGGCACTTTTTATATCCTCAAAGTTGTGCTTAAATTGACTCAAGAAATACTACTCCATATTTTATAAAATAAATAAAGATAAAAGGGAGGTACGAAATATTGTCAAAGTTTTGTAACTTTTCATCATTCCATCTTTTTTTTAGTTCACACTTTTTTTTGTGTGTTTATCTCAAATGAGAATATATTTTATTTTTACTTTCTTAATGAAACGATATAAGCCATTCCAAAGAATTATAAGAACGATAAAGTACGACTTTCAGCACAAAAATGTTCAATAGAGAATATCATACCATATTGAAAAGTTTGATGGAGTATATAACAATTCAATATTGTCAGTGCAATAAATTCGGTTTTCTTATATACTCCGTATATATTTTTATTGTATTTTCTCTCCACAATAAAAAAAAAAAAACAAATCATTTAAATAGGCTCAAATATTATTCATTTAAATCAAAATCAGATCAATTTAATATTAATTATTGCTAGTCGTATATATTATTTTTCAAAACAATGTTGGAAATAAATAAATAAAATATAACTTTCTTAGACAATTATATATTATACTACTAGTAGTATAAGAGTGGTCTAAGAGATGCTACTCCAGGTGCAATTAATACACTTGGTGGCATATTAACTGTGAATGCATACATCATACACGTCGGGTGTGTGTAATTGTGTGTGTATTGAATATAATAATATTAAATTAACGGTTAAAATGTATATGGTGTACTCCACCAGGAGTAGCATAAATAAAACCTATAAGAGTAAACAAAATATACTCCATATTGCAATTCAAAACTACAGGACAAAATGGTAAGTTTGCAAAACATTTAAATCTACGATGGGCCACGATCAGCAACTCACCAAACTAAGGCCTTCATCTTACTCATAAGTCCATGGGCCCAGTAAGTATTTTTTGGGCTCCATATAATTTTGGGCCCAGTAAACTCAATGACCCTTTCACATTATCTTGTAAATATGGTGGTGCTACTTGTGAATATCTCAAACCTCAAGGGTGGTTTTGGTAATTATCCAAATTTCAATTATATCTTTCTAACCAGAGACGAGCTCTCAGAAGCACAAAAAATGGCGACAACTCTCAGCTTCCTTTCTCCAAACCCCACAAACACTCGATTTTTATCTCCCAATAATTCTTCCTCTTCTTCTTCACCGAAATATTTGTTTTCCAGAACCCATTTCTCGGCTTCATATTTTCCCAAGAAACACAACAACACACTGATTTGTAATTGCAGCGCCATTCCATTTGCCTCCACAACCGCAACCCATTACGAGGTAATCTCTGCCTGAACATGTTTGATTAAATGCTTGTGTGGCTTAGCTTCGTTTAATTCTTTCTTTAGAGATAATTGCAAATGCTACCGCTGAAGTTTAATCTAATTACAATCGTGTACCTGAGTCGAATACGCTATGTTTAAGCTTTAAAAATTGTGTTTCAGCTTGTTTGGTTGATAATAATCGAGCCCCGAATGAACTTCTTGTGTTCGCAATTGGTCTCGAGTTTTGACTTTTGAGCATTGTTAATTTGTTCTTTTAAAATGTATTGATCTCACATAGTTATTATGCTGTTCATAATGTAGTTTAACGATGATTCATCTGAGGTAGAGTTGAGATTGGAACTCGGGGAGGAAAACATAACTAGTCCGGGAGAGATATTTGTGGATGCAAATGACAACTCGTTGGTAATTAGAGTGCAGAAGAAATCCGGTTACGTAAAGACTCTATTGGATACCAATAACAAAAGTCTATACGGAAACATAAAGCCTTCCGAAACAATTTGGTGAGCCCTTCTGGATTCACAATCCACATACACCGTGTTTTTATTTTTTAACTGATTCAATCACAGGTATATAGACGAGGGCCAACTGGTAGTTAACCTGAAGAAGCAAGACCCCGAACTAAAATGGCCGGATATAATGGAGTCCTGGGAGTCTTTAACATCCGGACTCGTCCAGCTCTTGAAAGGGACGTCTGTTTATATAGTTGGAGAGTCGACCGAAATAAATCACAAGGTTGCTCGGGAGTTAGCAGTTGGTCTTGGGTAATGAACTTGTGGTTTTAACGAGTTTTACGATCCATCTTTTTCGCGGCTTTCTGATTCTATATGTTGATTTAGATATACACCACTCAGTACACAGGAGCTTCTCGAAGCATATACCAAGAAAACTATCGATACATGTGAGCTTTGTGAATCTCATTGTGAACCATATTACTACAATATTATATTTCTAGTTATATGTACATTATATATCTAGGGGTTAGAGAAGAAGGATACGAAGAAGTTGCAGATTCAGAGTGTGTTATCTTAGAAAGTCTTAGTAGGTAGGTACAACTTTTATAGATTGCACCATGCTGTTATTACCTTTGACAATTGTTCGTTGAACGGTGGTTGATGGTATTAATCTCAGTCAAGCCAGAACAGTTGTGGCTACTTTAGGAGGGAAGAATGGTGCAGCGTGGAGGTCCGATAAATGGCGACACCTTTTCGCAGGATTTACAGTTTGGCTCTCACAATCCGAAGCTGAAGGTGACCAGTAACAGTTTCCTTGAAAACAGTAATTTATTTATTTTTTTCCATTTTGTGATGTATATCGTTGGTGATGGTGATATCAGATGAAGAATCGGCAAAAGAAGAGGCGACGAAGAATATGAAAGATGGTGCTGTTGGCTATGCCAATGCGGAAGTGGTAGTGAAGCATCTTGCTTCGGTTTCGGAATGGAATCCCACATACTCCAAGGCTTTGGCTCAGGCTTCACTGAGTGGTCTCAAACGCTCGATTTTGTCAGATAAAGATCTTACAGGTTCTTTCCTTACAACCAACCAGACATGTTTCGAGCTTACATAGGTTTCACTCTTTTAATTGATTTGTGTTTTGAAGGTAGGAAAAGTTTGTACGTAAGACTAGGATGCAGAGGTGATTGGCCAGATATCAAGCCACCGGGCTGGGATCCATCGTCCTCTGAGACGGGCGCACCTACTCCGATTTGATTAACCAATGAGGGCATTTTTGGAATATATTTATTCTATGGAATACTCTTAAAAACTTGAATTGGTTGGTGAATAATTCAAAAGCCAAACTCAAATGAACATTACCAGTGCAACAACAGTTAACAAAATGAAAATCACATGAGGAGTTCGGTTTATCGTCCTAAGAAAACATAGTAGTTTGTGGAAAAATCAAAATAGCAAAACTAGTACCCAATAACTTTGGACTAATAACTTTGGAACTTGGAAGTCAGGAAGTGCAGAAAAATATATACTACAAGCGTTTACTTCAAATCATACTTCAGATTGATTTGCTTCAACTGCCAGTTGCTGCTAGCACATTGGAGCTCGGTAATTTCTGCACATAATTTATTTTAAAAAATGATCATAAGAACAAAGTTGTAGGCAGTGCTTAGCAAAACGACCCCAAATAAATCGTGGTCAAAGGCAGGTGAATATCGGATCAGCATACCTTGGGCTGAAGACTAGCTATAGCTGATTTCAGTAAATTGTCTCCAACGGCAAGCCTCAAATTATTCACAAATGTACCCCTAGCCATCTTCTTATTCTGACAAACATTTCAATTTAGAAAACAGTACAGTACTAGAGTATAAGATATAGTAGAATACAAAACGAGGAGTTTGATACATTTACCTTGAACAAGGCATAGTTGGTTTTCACAAGGTCCAAACTCTCAGCAGGGACTTTGCCTGCGATGGCATCAAACAGCGCGGGAAATGGCATTGGCATCCAATAACTTTTGGGGGTAGGAGCCTCCCTTGCTTTAACAGCTTCGCCTTCTAGAACCTAGTGCAATAGCTTCTCTCTAAGTAAATAAACTAGATATATAGTTGTGAGAGAATACAATCGAATACCATTAACTCTATTTGTAGATAAAACATTACCGTGCACATTATTATTTGCTTAGCCAGGTGTTTTCATTTCGATACTTCGAATAGCAAAAAATTTAATTAATCTATTTCTAATAAACAAAAAGATATCTACACATTTAGCATAAGCCGAGACAATCTTATTATGTCCCACACCAACGCAGAGGTAGCAAACTGCTAATAACAAAGACAGTAAGTCTGTAAACTCAAGTCCCACACAAAAGCCAGAGATTTACCACCTCCAATGCAGAGAAGATTAACTGGCACCAGAAATAGATAAACTGTTCTTGGCAGTCATGATTTCTCACGTAATTCTTATTATTAATATAAATAAATAAATAGGAAATACAAACAAGAAATGGGCTCACACGTGTACTAACCACCAAAATACCAATTCTGTCAAGAAGTCTGTACCTGGGTTTGTGGTTCTTCATAACTACTGAATTGTGGATTATCAACCTTTTTCTCTAGTCCATACGCAGCCTCTGTAGAAGAATTGGAGAAAACAAGTTTTCGGCTGCTAAGTAGTTTACTGGTAGAGGAAAGAAATGGATATATCTACCCTTACTACTAGAATAATTAAGAGAGTAAAAACTGTAAAATTCAATTTAGGAGTTCAGAAACAAGCTTCTTGTCGACTCGTTTTACAAAGATCTGACACAATACATGGAAAACAGGCGTGCTTTGATCAGCAGTGTATACAGATAGGGGCCATAGAGGTAAAAGATGAAAGAAATGCACAAAACAATAGCCCAATATCGATGTGATTAATTTTAATAATCCAGCATATGCCAAATGAAAGGAAAAACGAAATACAAAGGTTAAATATTACCTTTAACATCAGAAGTCACCCTGAAACTCACGACACATTCCGGGTATATATGGGAGCTCATATTAATGTTCCACACCACATAAAGATTTGGATTTTGAAATCTATCAACACCACTATCATAGTCTTCCCTACTGGGAAGGAACTGGTCTGAGCCACAGTGAACAAGCTCCATATTCCCCATTATGACACGACACAGGACCATATGTCTTGTATCATTATCGTCAACATCAAAGCAGCTGATACAGAAAACAAAAACACAAAGAATATATCTCCAACACTAGCATGAACTTCCAAATTAAAACATTTCATTAAAAAATGCAGCACACATTAAAATGGTTCGGCAACTTTTAGACAGTGTGCAGTCAATCAGATCAACACAGTTAACCAGAAATCAGAAGTCATAACATCAAAGAGTCAAAATGTAACAGAATAGTTTAGCTAACTTATGCCGTATCAGGTACAGTTACGAAAACCCAAATGTATTTTCCTCAACAAAAAACAAGAAAAAATAGCCGTGGTAGCTAATTTAAGTTAAGGACAGCCAAATATGCACCAATCACAATGCCATCAACATAATTCTAGATTTCTACAATTGTCACGAGCTGTAATCTAAAAATGGAACAAGAGCGGAAAAAAATAATCAAACATGATCTTACTTTTAAAACGAAAACTATGGAAAAGAGATAGTAGAAAAATCAAACCTGATATGTGCACCATTTGCAGGAATTAGATGAATACCATTACCATGTGAGGGTTTGATTTTTGATTGGTCATGGTGGCCAATCCCATATTTTAGTATAGCTGAAGCTTTTTCACTCGAACACGGAAGCCATGCATATTGGACATTAGCATCTCCACGGTACCTTTTAGTAATCTCAACTTGCTTGTTAAAAAGTTCCAAACGACCTTCGACCATTATGCTCGTGCAAGGACGTATCTCAACAATTTTCGCAGCAACTGAGCTAATACTTCTAAAAAACAACTCCCTTACAGCATGAGAACCCAAAGACTCATCCACATAATTAACATTCTTGATCATGTTTCCTTCCAATTGATGATCATCATCATCCTCACGATCCTCACTAAGTTCTACATCTGATGTCTTTGCAAAACTATCGACTTCATCTCCACTATCTTCCAGTGCAGCATTCTCACGAGCTTGTACATTCACAACTATAGGATAAGACTCCCCACTAGAACCGTCATTTATGTTTTTAATTTCAATCTCTAAATTCAACTTGATCTCATTAGGCTCCTTGGTCTCGGGGCCTTTGGCACCAAGCGGTTCATCATAATGGCTAAACATTTCAGGGAAGAAACACTTTCCAGACACATCAATCCAAGCAATAGGCTGATGCAAACCAGTACTCATGTCCAATAGAATCATCTGCAAAAAGTCCAGCAAGAACAGATTCCCATCGAACTCGACTTCTATTGCAGACTTCTTGACAATAAATTCATTGTTGACCACCGTAACAATGTCCTGGGAGAAATCATTCCATTCATCATTGTAATAGTACATCAGACGCTGTATAATCCCACTTTTCTTGAAGTTGGAATAGTATTTAAGAAGATATTTCCCCGACGGAAAACCACAACTGCCATTCTTGCCTTTTGATTCTTCTAATTTCATCCGTTTGGAAACATTTCCAATTAGTGGAGTTGGTGGGGACCACTGAGGCAACATTGCATTGGTAGCTCTCACATAAGCAATGGAACCTTGGTCTGCTTGCTTTCTTTTCAGATTAACAACAGATCTACTATTATCCAACACATTTCTTGACATTATATTCATTTCTGCCTAATGGATGAATGCCTAACCACTTTACAAGCAAGAAGTTGAAAGAGAAGAATTTTGACAACCTCGTCTGGGTTTTGCCTCAAAGAACCAAAGCCATTGGTAACACTGAAGATAACATAAACATAAGATTTATTAATAAATAGGAATTTGCATATCAACAACAACAAAGTAACTGTTATGCTTGTTAAATAATCAAATTATCATATAGCAATGGTGACTGATTTCTAACTTTTCAACTTAAAATATTTTTATATAATTTATATATAAAAAAAAATGATAATGCTTTCAAAGAAACTATATCATGATTTCGTGATATTTCACAATAGATCAATAACCAATCAATGGTACATTATGAATCAACCATACATTCTCATTATAATAAATGTAAGCTCTTATCAATCTTAAAGCACATGCTTACCAATCCTAACAAGAAAAAGTTGGAAAAAGTTCGTACATATATCTTCATGACATGAAGTGTGTCAATTGAATATTCGAGTAAATTTGATAAACAAAAATGCAGAAATAAAATCCTGAATATCACATGAACATAGTTCCATATGCTCCTTCAACAATAGAACACGAGCGCACTGAAGCACTTTTCTCAATGGCCCAAAGGTTCAGGCTAAGTGGTTTTGTTATTTCCGTATAGTTCAGTTTCAGGTGACTACGTTCTCACACTGATCTATAGAAGGAGCATCCACATTTTTATTCCTTCTTCCACACTTCAATAATAAGGATATATGGAGAAAAAAATTGCTTATAACCTAATGACCTGACAATGACATAAAAAAACAGATCGCTAATAAACTAATAAGGAGAAATTAATTTGCCAATGCCTGAGAAAAAGAGGACACTCCAATAACCTGTAATCCAAGAGATCAAAACTGACTAAAAAGCTGCCTCTGTGCCTGATGAGAGTTCAAAAATATTTACTTTCGAGAAAAATATAAAGTACAAGCGTAAAATCGATATAGCTTACATGCATGATTCTAAAAAAACTGCATGCAACGAATGCAATCTAAAAATGGAAACTAACCACCTATACAATCTTGCCAGTTCCCTCTGTAATCTTCATCTAAATAAGATGAAGAAGGTAATCATAACCACTAGTTCAAGCAATAATATTGCAATCATGCTGAACCCATAAAGAAAATAAAATCATACTGCAAAATCGAACCAAGACTCCAAATTTCGAGCAATCTTAGGTAAATTAAGAAAACACCTCTCTAATTCTTAATAAAAATAATAATAACCCAAATTCCAAACGTGAATTATGATGCTAAAACCACAAAATTAAGAGTTGCATAAGCAAGTAAAATAACACAAATTACATAAAACATATAATATGAAAAGAAAAAAAAGCCACATAATTTGATGCACTTTCCCATAATTTATTTTATTCTTAGCGGTTTAATAAAAAAAAAACATAATTACCTGCAGAAATCAGGCAAAAATAAAATCTCGATCCGACAAGAAACAACAATTCAAGGTGCACAAAAAAAATCCATAAAAACAAAAAGAAGAAGAAAGGAAGTGTTTATTACGTACGGTAATTCATAGAAAGTCGACGAATTCTTCTTTGATCTTGTCTTCTTCTCCACTGTAGTAAAACCCTAAATTCCTAAATTGAAACAAATTAAATTAAATGAAGTGAGACATAAAAAATAAAATAAAATAAAAAGGCACCGCCTTATTCGTTTTGGTACTACAGACCCTAGAATTGATAGGGTGTTTCCGTCTGTTCAGTTATATTTTGTGTCCAATCTTTTTTTCTTTTTATTATCTTTTTTATATGTAAGCTAAATATTCTCAATATTTTATATTATGTCGGTTAATAATAGTATTCCACAAAACATATAATTAACCGACCTTAATTTAATAATATTTAAATTTTTTAAATTAATTTCTGAGTCGGTTACACACTTGCCCATCAAGCAAGGACGAAATTCGATCTAGTGGAGCGTAAATTCATTATAACGTGAATGTAAACGTAGTTTTTTCTTGGAAAAAAAACATCATTATTCATACAATTATTCATACAGTATAAAATTTTCAAAAGAAAATATTTTATTTTTGTTTATTAAAGTTTTCCTGATAGAAAGAAAAATATTGAAATCAATACAAATACATTTGAGGGGAATGTGTTTAACAACAAACAAACAAACAAAAAGGAAATAACAAAGTACACGGTCAATATTATTTTTACTTCAATACAACACAACCAACACACATTTCCTAGATGTAGCAACGGTCTTTTTTTTCCTCCAAGTTCGTCTTTCCTGAGGATGACTTGCTTCAGGACGATAACATCTGTCGAAGGAGAAAAAAAAAGTGTAAATTCATCTTTATACAGTATGGTAATTGGTACAAGCGGAAAATTACAGATGTATAAGAAACTTACAGGCCACACCTTGGACTGGAGACTGGTTATAGATGACTTGAGTAAACCATCCCCGACGATCAGCCTCAATTTCTTCACAAATGCATCCCGGCTAATCTTCTTATTCTGCCAAACACAGCAAACAAAAATATAAGTGAATAGACAGAAACACCCTTTCAAAATAGTTGTTTAACTGTCACCTCCATACGCATACCTTGAACAGTGCATAGTCGACTCTGAGAAGTTCCATGCTCTCACAATTCAATTTGTCTGCTATAGCAGCAAAAAGCAACGGAAACGGCATTGAAGGGATCTTGGGAGGAATAGCACCCCCTCCTCCTGCTTTTACACTTTCACCAACTAGGACCCTCTAGCACGAAGAAGACAAATATATAACCCGACTTTATTATCCAAAAAAAAGTGTAACACAAATTTTCCGATTCAGAAATAATATCTTTTAGCGTAACCTCTAACTCCATACTAACCCATAAATAGCAACACATAACAATGAGAACTCTAAAGTCTAACCTCTAGTTCCACAGACGAAAATCAGGTCAACCTACAATTAACATATCCAACGCAAAGCAAAATGAATCTCTTCTAGCAGCAAGACAAACTAAACTAGCACTATATATATATACTATATAACAAAGGGTTATTATTCATTGTCCTTGGTGATCATGATTCTCAATGGAAAAGTAATAAAAAACAGCACAAATTTAAATCAGCAAAAAAATGAAACGCAAACAGCAATTAACTCGTATGATGAGCATTGATCACCAAAACAACCAATGCTGTAAAGAAGACCATACCTGGTTCTGAGGTCCTTCATAACTACTGAACTGGCGAGTACAAACACTGTTTTGTTTTACATCCACAGAATCTGTAGAAACATTGAACAAACAAGAGCTCAACTGCTAAATAGCTTATGCGGGAAACAAGCCAACTAATAGGGGAATAGTTTTGTAGTACGAAAAATTACGAGTAAGATCTAATTGGTTAGGAGATTAAGCTTCTTATAATATCGCACACACAAAATACATGGGGTGTTTTCGGCGGCGGACCACGGGATTCGCTTGGGAAGGAGCAGAGAAGGGAAAGATGAAACCAGTTAAAAAACAAACCAATACCCAACATCACAGTTTTCTTTCCCTAAATCAACTTGAAATATTTGCCTTAAAAAAGTGAAACTTCTATGAACAATAAATAGCTATTGAATACTAGCATCGTGTCAACTCAATATATAGTTATATACCATGGTATTTATCAGCCAACTGATTGAATACTAAGAATTTGAGAGAAGACGGGTCATTAGTAAAATTAGAATCTTTGAGAAGCTATCACATGCTAGTTGCTTGCTACAAAAAAATCTCTGCATATAACATAAAAAAGATAAGTAAATGTGAGGCTACACTATTACCTTCAACATCAGAAGTCAACCCGAAACTAACAACGCATTCCGGGTATATGTGAGAGTTCATATTCATGTTCCATACTACATAAACAGATGGATTTTGAAGTCTGTCAACACCGCTATCAAAGTCCTCATAACTTGGAAGAAATTGGTTTGAGCTACAACGAACAAGCTCCATATTCCCCAGTATAACGCGACATAATGCCATGTGCCGTGCGCCATTTTCATCAACATCAAAATAATGGACACTGAAAAAAAACATAGTTCCATACAAGTAGTACAGAGGAAAATGTAGCAGTAGAGTTAAATTATACATGAATCGAGTTTTTCATCCCAACTATCCACAATATTGCATCTCTCCAATTGAAAATTGTGCAATGTTTAAGAGTAAAACTTATTTAGACTAATGGGTTTAGGCGTTCATAAATATGGAAGATATTTAATTACAAAGTGACAAAGTGTAATAATTATAGAGTTCCATGTACCTGATAGAGTTTCATATTACATCAAAACTCCATCATGAACATTAGGGCTGCAAACAAGATGAACGGATCATGAGCTGCTCGAGTCAAGCTCGAGCGACTCGTTATCATAAATGATCCGAGTACGAGCACCTTATTAATCAGCTCGCGAGCTCATCGAGCAATTCATCAAATTACATCATTACAATATTTTTCTTATTTTAATTTAAATAATTATTTAATACTACTAAAATTCAGGTCGAGCTCGAGTCGAGTTTGAGGTCAAGCATACCATTTTCTTTGCGAGCCAAGCTCGAGCTCATTTAGTTTTTATCAAGCATGCTCAATAAAGTCTATGGTCGACTCAGACCGGCCCGTTTGCAGCCCTAGTGATATGTTATTGATAGTAAAGTTTACAGCAGTAGCCAGTAAACATTGGATTGGAAAATAAGGGGGGGTGGGGGGGTGGGGTGGTGTTAGCTAGCACATAATCAAGCATAAGTGGAGTAGCTAAGTGTAAATTTCCAAAGAAAAAAAGGAAAATAACATTTGAATGATGCACAATATAACCAACATGAATAAAAAATTATCACCGCTGATATTTAAAAAATGGAAAAGGAGCAACAGTATAAGTAATGAATCCAATAATATTAATTGTAGAAGCTTCACACCTGATATGAGTGCCATTCGCAGGGATAAGATGTATCCCATTACCGTGTGAGGGATCGATCAATTGATTGTAGTCGACAACACCATACTTTAGTATAGCTGAAACTGATCCACTGGAGCAAGGAAACCATGCATATTGGACATTAGCATCTCCATGATACCTTTCAGTAATTTCAACCTGCTTTTCAAAAAGTTCCAACCGGCTTTTCATTACATCGCTTGAGCAAGGAAGTATCTCACCAATTTTTGCAGCACATGAGCTAATAGCTTTATAAAACAACTCTGTTACTGCACCAGACTTCAAAGGCCCATTTACGGGTTTATTAGCCAGAATCACGTTTCCTTCCATTTGATAATCCCCATCATTTTCATCAACTTCTACATCTGATGATTTTGCACAAATATCATCTTTTTCGACACAATCTTCTGGTGGAGAATTCTCATGGGCTTGTACGTTCACAAGAATAGGGACATATTCCCCACTAGATTCATCACATGTTCTTTGTATGTCAATCTCCAAATTCAAGTTGATATTTTTATGTCCAAGAGTCTCAGCTTCCAAATGATCGTGAATAGGTTCATCATTATGACAAAATATTTCAGGGAAGAAACACTTGCCAGACACATCGATCCAAGCAATAGGCTGATGCAAGCCAGTATCCATGTCCAGCAGCATCATCCGCAAGAAGTCCAGCAATATCATATTTCCATTAACCTCCACTTCTACAGTAGGCTTCTTGAAAACAAAATCTTTGTTGACAACTGTAATAATATCCTGGGAGAAATCATTCCACTCGTCATCGTAATAAAACATCAAACGTTGCAGAGCCCCACTTTTCTTGAACATATAATAGTATTTAAGTAGGCATTTCCCAAATGGAAAATCCAGGCAGCAATACTTGCTTTCTGATCCATCAAACTTCCTCCGCTTGGCAAGATCTGGGATTAGCGATCGAGGAAACGACTGCTGAGGCAACAACAAACGGACAGGTCCCACAGAATGGAAATTGACTCGATTTGATTGCTTTCTCTTCAAATTAAGAACATGGCCATCATCCAATACCCTTTCGGAATTTGTGCTGTTCATTTCTGCCCAATGGATAGATGCCTAACCACCAATTCACAGCCAGATAGTTGAAAGAGAAGTGTTTTTCCAAATTCCTCTCGAATTTGCCTCAAAGGAACAATGCCATTGATACATTGGTGAAAACCTGATCATAACACCAAATTTTTTCTGCTGAATGATGAAACAAAAACAAAGCAATTGCCAGCTACAATTGACACAATAATTCAACCAAATACCACAATATATAAGACAAGTCAGCGTCCACAACAAACAAAAGGTTTCTCTCTTACACAAAAACAAAAGATTGTATTTTTAACATTAGTGAAATGTTTGCACGAAAAAACTGGAGTTGAATCAATCCAATAGATAAATGAAGTTAAAACTGCACAATCTTTAGTCTTGTGCTGTGACCATAAATTGCCCAGAAAGTTCATGTGACAGTCAAGCTAATTGAATTTAAAATTCAGGAATAACAAAATAGCATATATCCAATATTTTGAATTTCATTCACGGAACTTTGTAACTGAAACCTCGTGAAGTAATACAAGATTACCCATCAGCCCAAAATATCGTAGTGAACAGATTAACAGTTTTCTTAAAGTGGTTCATTTTCATCCATAATACTATAATAGCAGTAGTTCAGAGAATGAATACATCTAGTCAAAGATGTCTATGCTCGAAGGTTCAAACTCTATTTCCCAAGTAGAAACTGCAGAGTAAGAATTAAATCAATATGTATCCGCTTACCAGCATCCTCTGCATCTATACTTGTTTACACAAAGCTTATGCATAATTCGATCGATGAAACTATATTCAAAGCAAGCGAGAGAGTAAAAACATGAACTTTAACAAAGAAAAAGCAAAATGATAGATCACACATGAAAAAGTTTGCATACTAATCAATTTCCAATGGAAAAATCCTCAAATTTCATATAGGCATAAGCAACTAAGTAACCCAAACAGATATCTATATCTATATATGCTAACGATTTTTCCGAGAACAGAACAATTAAAGCTGCAAAAAAAAAACTGAAAATAGGAAATTAGAGTTGCATTCATTCATACAGATAAGTCGTCGAATTCTTTTGATATGTGTTTTTTCTTCTCCATTGCTGCTCTGGTTTTTCAAACCCTAGAGGAAATCAGAATTATTGAAGAATGTGGATAAGTGAAGACATGAAATGTGATGTCACGGATTTGCCCCGCAGACTTGCACGTGGGTGTGACTGAAGAAAAGGGTATTTTGGTCAACTTATTTTAATCCAAAAAACAGAACTTTAACTCTCTCGATGCATCGATTCGATAAACCCTAACTATCAAGAGTTTCGAAAAGGGGAGAGGGTTTTAGCATTTCGCATCAATGGGGAAAGACGGAGATCTGTGGGATGATTCTGTTCTCATCAAAGCGTTCGACAGCGCCATTTCCAAATACAAGGTAAAGCGATACCGTGTAATAATCGTTTTTATACCGAGTAATAATCGTTTGCTTCAATTCGAATCGGTTTGCAGATAATGCACGGTGGTTCGATCGTCGGAAAGAAGGCCGTTACCGACACCGAGAAGAATTCGCCTTCTGCCGAAGCAGATAATGGAAGCGGCACAATCCGATCTGACGATAACCTTCACACTGAGCTGGAAACGGCTGTTAAAATCGAAGAGACGGCTGAGCTTGACCTGGAACAGGGTTCTTCTGCGAAATGTGTAGACTCTTCCGATATTGAAAACGGTAAGCTTCCACCCACCAATGGAAATTCTGCTGCAAAACCAGGATCCCAAGACGCACATGTACATAGTCAAAACGAGGCAGCGTGGTATTCAAATGCTCCAGAAGAATATAGCCAGCTGATGAACAAATATTACGATCTCGAGAATCAGAGGCAGATGGTTCTCCAACAACTTAACCAATACGCGAACTGGAATTATCAAAATCCTACTTCGGAAGAGTATCAAGCATCTACTCCACAACCCTACGACAGTGTTGCGTGTTGCTGTACATATGGATGTCAAAATTGGACAGTTCCTAACAGTTCATTACCCGATTCTTGCATTGGTAATGGCTGTAGTGGTTCTCAGACTGGAAATCCCAAGCCTCCGGAAGATCCTGAGTCCGTTAAAACAGAAAGCGGTGTTATTAGTAAAGCATTGCTAGCTGCTGAAACAGCTCTGTCTTCATTGAAGAAGGAAGGACATGGAGGTGAAATGTCTATTCCGCTTCATGCTTTGTGAAAAATGTTGTCATTCATCGGGTGTGAATTTGGAATTCTATAGATAGTGGTCGGGTCTAGTAGAGTTTATGAAGAATTACCTTCATAGAGAAATGGCTGAATTTATATATGATCCTCTTAAAAAAAATGTGCACGTCTTTTAAGTGTGTAGCAGTTATTTCGTTTAAAATCTGGTAGCCTGGTACACAAAAAATTCCATATAGATGATAAAGAAAGAAAACTAGGAGCTGGATCTCGCCTTGAAAGAATCGCATATTCGCATGTATTGTTTCGCTTAATTATGTGTGATCAACCCCAACTTATCATCGATAGAGAATAAATTCCCTGAGCCATTTTTTTTATTCGTACAATGATGTTACTCCAATTAGAGAAGTTTTTAGTAATCTTGACCATCCATATAAGCTCAAGAGAAACAAAGTTAGGATTTCATCTTCTTGCATATTGTATCACTGCATGATTCAACACATCTCCTATATCAATTAGAATTGGGGAAAACATTACACACACACAATGGTAGGATTTGAAATTATTTTATGCTTGTTGTATGATCTCTAAGCTGTATGCCTTTTCGTATTTGGTGGATATCAGTGAAGGACAAGCAGCTTGGGATGGAAATAGGCAATTTCGCTGAAAGCACCGAGTCCTCTACAGATCTTGGTGTGGTTCTGAATGCTTGGTATACTGCAGGCTTTTATACCGGAAAGTAAGTATCAGTACTCCCAATTTTTTCAAGTTTAATTTCGGATTTTATTTTTTTGGCTGTGACTAGATATCCTTTCGATTTTCTTTGTCTTCTGCTGAAAGAGTAGTGGTTAATTTCATGAAAGCCAATACTGAATTTTGACGTGGCAACTTGATATAAGATGGAAATGTATTGAAGAAAGCTGATATGAATTAGAAAATGATAATTTGATATGATTGATATCTAGAACTACGGGAAATTTGTTGGAAAATGTGTAATTATGATAGTTTAGTGGTATATGATATTTTTTTCAAAAAAAAAAATTGAGTAGAAGAAATGGGCTGGGAAATTAGAAATAAAATCAAAATCTGTGAATATTGTGTTTTTTTAGATTTTTCATCTCACATTATGGGGAAAATAGCTACCTCCATATTCTTTGCTCCGCAAACAAGTGAACAGTGTTGTTAATAACGTGTCTGATTTGTGTCATTGTTATAAAATTTAGAGACAGTGTTAAGCAGCAGCCTGCAATTGCTTGTCGACGATATTTGTAAAGCTTTCGCTCTAAACTGTTTATTGCATAATCCATGCCATGCGTTGCAATTTTTTTAATAATTACATATACAGTCGTTATATCCACAAATGATCGGTCATATCCAGCTAGAGCATCATATCACCTATCGTCATTATACTTTTCACATTACAAATGCAATGTTCATTTTCTTAGATATTCAGCCAGGATCACAATTTACTGAAGTAACCATCACATCAAGTATCCCCTTGATGTTATCATATGCACCAATCTAACGCAGCGTTTCTTTTTCATTATAACCTAGGTACTGTTCTGAGCAGTCGATGGAAAAGAGAAAACACGGACAAGGCCTTTGAGATTTCAAATTCAAAGTTATCTCGGGGAAGTCTAATGCAACAGCCACAAATCGTAAACAGAATGATGATCTTGAAATAGACGTGCAGTGAGAATAGGGAACTAGGATGATGATGCCGTCATATTGTAGATTGTTGTTTTGATCTCTCTCTGTCATTTTATTTTCAGGAAAGATATGTTAAACTTTGGCGCTACACTTTATTGTATGCTAGTTGAATGGGAGCCATGAAACTGAAACTGAAGATTAGAGCTTGTGAGAGATGTTATACTTGATTAAAAGTTCTATGTTGGGTTAAATTGTGAAAAATCGAAAAAAAAATAATAATTTTAAAACATGACTTAATGAGCAAACATTATATAGAAACAATATTGACAAGTATTTTTAAGATGTATGTACAGTACTAATTTGAATATTAAACAGTGTGGAAAACAAAACATACATATTTCAAACTAATTTGAAACACTGCGAGTAAAATTAACATTATTGAGCTATTACTATTATTTTTGGACTCATATATATCTCATATTAATACAGTCCCTAGCTAGTGTTATAAGTTAAGGATGATAAAGTTTCTACAAAACATTAATGAATTTCAATGCGCAATGTCGATCATCATTGCGCTTCCTTTGAAGTTTGAACAATGCACGCTTTTTCCGCATGAGTAATTAAGTCATAATCGGATTATTTAGCAGTTGAACTTTTTGATGAAAACATGATTATCTTAACAAACGAAAGATGAATTGAATTAAAAGTGAATTACTTTTTTAAAACAAAATCATATTATTATAATACACAACTTTATTTATTAGTTGTTCAACGAATAATAGGAATTAAAGAGATAAAATAAAAAATAATCCTCTTCCGGAGGCTATTTCCATAATTAGTCATTTATTTCTTTATTTTTTACATATGGTCCTTTTAGCCAGTTTCTAGATAAACAAAGCTCCAAGAGTCGAACCTGAGCAAATCAATGTGTAAAACAAAGCTCGACCACCAAACCAACAATCAAGTTTAAAATTAATACGACACGTTATTTAATTATACAAATACATCAACCATTGCTATACTCCCTACTTCCCAACAATAGATGCTCTACTTCCTGTGTAATTTACAAAATGAAGTATTGCATCTATTGTTGGGACGGAGAGAGTATTAAAACTAATAAAATTTTAAAAACTATGTTATAAAAAGAGAATTAATATGTATAATAACTTAATAATTTTTTTTATTAAAAAATAATTTTTTTTCATAAATATTAATCAATATAAAGATTAATTTGTATTGTAATCTTACAAATTAAAGGAAGTAGAGCATCTATTGTTGAGTAATAAAACTAATAAAATTTTAAAAACTATGTTATAAAAAGAGAATTAATATATATAATAACTTAATAATTTTTTTTTATTAAAAATTAATTATTTTTTTTCATAAATATTAACCAATATAAAGATTAATTTGTATTGTAATCCTTTTTTTTGTTTGTAATTCATATTGGTTAATTTATTTTTCATATATTCCTTACTATATACAAAAGGATTACTAAAACTCAATTAAAAAATAAGAAGTGAAATAAAAAATTATTTAATATTATTTTTTTGGAATCAAATCTATTAATTAATTATCGATTATTATTTTAATAAAATCTACTTTTACATTTTAATATATTCTCCATAATTTTATACAAAAAATATTATATTTTTTCGATAATTTTTATCTTCTCCATTCTTACTATTTATTTATTTCATATTATGTACTACTTGAAAAAAAAAATCTCAATTTTTATATTTTGAAATATTTATTTCTTTAAATACAATAAAAAAATTAAAATTTCTCAATTTTTATATTTTGAAATATTTATTTCTTTAAATACAATTAATATTGTATACAATGTTTTTTATTTAATTTACAATATTTTAATAGACTTGATTTTTTATTAAAGTATTAAGTTTTTATACTGACATTATTTTTTAATAAAATTATTTTTTAATTTCATTGTTTTATTATTTGTTGTGGCAATGGCTAATTTATTTGAATTAGAAAATGAATTGTCACTGTGTCGTAATGATTTCAAATTATCTTTTTGGTTCGCTGATTGAAGCATTCTATAAGCCTTGATTTACTTGGGTTCGATCCTTCAAAAAACCTATTTTTAAATTATTTTTTGATTTTCCACGTGTAAAGATTTCATTGGCTCATTTGCCATGTCAGCCTCATGTGGAAGTCACGAGCACATTTTTTTACCTGGAAATCGGCAAAAAAGACCTTATGTGAAAAATAATGAAATAAAGGACTATTTGTGGAAACTACCTCTGGAAAATGACTATATTTGATTTTAGGGATAATTATAGTTTGGTATCTGAACTATAGGCACTTTCGGGCTTTGGTGACTGATCTTTTTTTTTAGGGTTTGGTACCTGAACTTAGGCGAAATTAAACTTTAGCGGCTGGAGTGGCGGATCCCGGTCACACGTGCAGATCACGTGCCTTCAGTTGACAGGTGTCACGATTACCTTGGCTGAAAGTGAGAATTTACTCTTTTAACCTTTTTATTATTTAAGATTTATTTTTAAAATTAAATACAAGATACGTATTCAGAAACATACGGTATTAGGATCTATAGTTGAACTAAATACGTAGTATTATCATCATCTTTCTCTCGGCTCCACCCTCTCCGTCCCCGCCTCCATCTTTCTGGGGATTTGCAGCTCCTCCACTTCCGCCACCATTGTTCATCCAGAATTGCAGATCTCGACGTCTCTGCCGCCTCTCTCGAAGAATCCGACAATTTTGTCCTCAAGAACTCCTCCGGCATCTCCCTCTCTCATTCACTGTCCTTTTAATTCCAATTCGATTAAAAAAATAAAATAAAATAAATTCAGTAAATCTCCCCCTACGTGTTTCTTGAAACAATGAGAAACGAAATTCTTAAAATCCCCAAATCCCAAATGGGCCATAGAGTTTCAACCAAATCCCATCAAAATTAATCAACGATCAAAGTCAACATTTCGTTTGAAGATTTGGGGATTTGGGGGAATTGATGATTTTAGGGTTCGTGAAGAAATTGGGGAAATGGGAGAGGAATTTGTGAGCAGGTTGAAGGGGGAGAGTTTCGGAGGGGATCTGGGCGTGGATGTTCGAGTGGCGGGGAATGTAGTCTACGTGTACAGCGCTTGGGCGGCGGAGGAAGGTGGTGGCTTGCGAGGTGATTCGCGGCGGCGCGTGCCGGTGGTGGAGCGTGAGGAGCGTCGTGACGCGTGATGTCATGATTGGGAAGAGGTTGATGATTTCGTGCGGATGTTGGGATCGAGGAGTTGCAGAGAGCTATGGTGGCCAAGGGTTGGAGATTTGAGCGTTGACTCCTATCATTGACGGGAAATGAAATGTTGACTTTCATATTAATTTTGATGGGCTTGATTTTGTAGTTCATTTAATTTAATTTTATAATTATTCCTTTTTTATTAATATGTTTGGATGGAAATGTCTATTATACCCTCCACAACCCCCGCAATTGTTAAAAAAATAAGTATGTGATTTGCACGTGTGGCCGGAATCCGCCACTCCAGCCGCTAAAGTCTAATTTCGCCTAAGTTCAGATACCAAACCCCCAAAAAAAAAGATCAATCACCAAAGCCCGAAAGTGCCTATAGTTCAGGTACCAAACTATAATTATCCCTTAATTTTATCTCGGAATTAAATCCATGGCGTTTTTTCATAATCACCATGAATTTCAACTACATGCGCAATGTCGATCATCACATCGCTTCATTTGCGCATTGCGCGCTATTTTTGGAACGATAAACAAACACTTGAACTTTCTGATGAAAAATCGATCAACATTAATTGTATATTGCACTTGAAAATCGCGTAATTTGTAAATATTATAACAAAAAGAATGATGAATTGAATTACACATTTCATAAAAGAAAATTATATTATTACTCATATAATTTATGTGATTTCTTTTTCACGTAATAATATAACTACAATATTATTGTTCTTCGATTAATTATAATTAAATTAAATTTCAATTACATATATGTGCGCAATGCCGATCATCATAGCGCTTCCTTTGCGCATCGTGCGCTTTCTTTGCATGATTATTCAAATAGTCGAATTTTCTGATGAAAACACATTCAATCTACATCAATTGTATTTTACATTCGAAATTCCCGCGCAATTTGTAGAATACTACAACAAAAATAAAGATTAAAGATTACTATTATAAATATTAAAAAAATTAAATCATATTATATATATATATAATATATAAAATTTGTTGAATGTATACGATTAGGAATAAAATTAATTATATTGTGTTAATTAATCTGAGAAATCTTGTTGTAATTAATTTGGTACTCATCTCTCCCTTCTACAGATTCCGTTCATAATTATTATTCTTTTCATTTTATCACTTATAAATAAACACTCTCACACCCCATTTCTCTCACACACACAACACAAACACACAAATCCCGCACACAAACACACACAGTTCAACAGCAGGAATCATCTTTTAACAATGGCAAACAACTACTCTAACAAAGGAAACAATGTATGTCACATTTTTTTTTCTTCATGAATTGTTCATTCATCTTAATTATTACATATCGAATCAATAATCCGATCATTGTTTGCGCGTATATATGCAGATGTCCCAGAGAATCGAGATGGACGAGAGCTACGGTTGCATCCGAGTGGACGGGGTGCTCTGCCCCGACCCTATCAGTTTTGCGCTGCCTCTGTCGTCGTCACCCCCACCACCAGCTCAGCAGGTATATATATATATATAGCTAGACTTTGAATTTATATATATAAATGTATAGTCTATTTGGTTTACTGAAGTTTTAGATGGATCGATCAGAACCGAGCAAAAAATAGAAACCGAAAATTGAAAGGGTCGGACGTGCTGGAGTGGGGGGATGTCTACGTCAAGCTGCTGCAGTGCTTAGACGAAGATCAGACTTACGTCTTGGAGCTACGAGAAGTCAAAAATGTAAGCCATCGATCGATCCATGTTTATTTATTAGTTGCCCAATTTTTAACGATGGAATAATCTGTCAATGAATATTATTGATGTTTTTGTCGTTGTAGGCAAATGGGAGGGCGGAAACGACCTTTCACAGCTTGTCGCCCGGGGTATTGAAAGCGGGGAAAAGGAGAGTGTTGACGAGAGAAGACCAATCTCTTAGAGAGAAAGTGTTGCTTCCGGTGACGGAAGAAGTGTTCTCTGATGTAGATCATACGAAGCACAACCTGACGATGAGAGAGAGGCTCAACGGAGAGTGGACGTACGAGATTAGAGAGCGCAAAAGCAATGAAAAAGTCGAGAAGTTCTACTACCATACGACGGTCAGCAATAAGTTGATACGATCTGTGAACGACATTGCAACATTTATCATGTACGGAGAATGACGATCGTGTGTAATGTCTGAAGAGTCTCTTTTGTGCTATCATTTTCAATTAGTTTGCACGACTAATACTAACATCAATTAACAATTGATTCCTTAAATAAACACTATTTGCGCAATTTATATTTCTGTATTTATAACTTCTTTAAAAGTTTGGTCAAAGTGATATACAGTAGTTGTTAAAACTTATAATTTGAATAGGTGGAAATAGTATAACAATCACACTAATGAAATTCATATCACGTTTATTAATGAAACACATGAGTCCAAATCAAATTCACTAATTGTTAGCATTAACAAAAAATCCCATAAAATTTTCAATACACCATCACAAGTCACAACTTTATTTGAGTTGACTATCTCATGTTGATAGTTGACCGGACTGTGAGTCTTAATTTAACCAAATAAATAAAAATTGTTTTTTGATAAAAACCCTAAATTAAGATAAAATATCACATTTCAATGGTGACTTGACCAACATTGTTCTGATCATTGTCGCTCCTAACCCTCTTCAGAGCAACGACAACCACCGCTCCTAACCCTCTTCACATTCCAATAGCATATTATAATAATATACGATTAATTAGAATTAAATTCAATTTCAACAACGTATACATGCGCAATGCCAATAATCATAGCGCTTTCTTTGCACATCGTGCACTTTTTTTACACCAAACACATTCAATGTACATCAATCGCATTTTGCATTTGATGCACTTTCTTTACACCAAACACATTCAATGTACATCAATCGCATTTTGCATTTGAAAGTCGCCTAATTTGTAAAATACTATAACAGAAATAAAGATGAATTGCACTACAAATATTTAAAAAATTAAAATCATATTATTAATAATATTATGATTATGATTATTATTATTAATAGATAATATTACAATAGTTGAACGTATTAGGAATAAAATTGATGACGGTCAGTATTGACTTCAACTAATCAGACAAATATTCTCGTCGTAATTAATTTCGTACCCATCTCTCCATTTTGCATATTTCGTTATTCGAGCATCCCGAGGTGGGTCAGAAGCTTTATGCAGAAGCCGTTCTTCGAAAGGTGCTCGAGACACAACATGCCGAAGAATGAACAGAACAGATACTGCATCAACTGCGACGAGTTGTAAGTACTGCATTGCGGGCGGCGATCACAAGGGTCACATGATACTCACTATCTACCGCCATGTATATTATCTCAATTTCTACTGCATATTGTACTTCATTAAATAAAATAATTATATGTTTTTATTTTAAAATATAATTTTACAATTTTACATACTTTTGAAAATTTTATTCTCAAGTAATTATATATTTTATTACTTTAAATATAATTTTTTAATGTCAATAAATTACTCAAAAAATTAATAAAACAATTTTTTTAATGTTTGTACTCAATTATATATGTAACTAATGATTAAAGAGTGAAGTAAGTAACACAATAATAAAATTCATATTATGCGCTTTCTTTGCACAATTAATTAAGTCTTAGTCGGATTATCTAACACTTGGACAATTGATTGAAATTGCAAAATCGTATCATCATCTATATATAAGATGCTATAACAAAGAAAAGATGAAATTAATTGCAAGCGGATTTATGTACATTTTTTTTAAATCATAATTTTATAATATAACCTTATTAATAATAACGTTTAATATATTTCTTTTCCATGTAATAATACAATATTATTGTTCAAGTAATAATTATAAAATTAACTTCATATGGCCACAAACATTTATGTGCCCAATGTCAATTATTATTATACTGCTTCATTTGTGCATAGCGCATTCTTTTCAGGATAATCAATCTACATTAATCGTATTTCGCATTTGAAAATCACTTAATTTATAGATACTATAACAAAAGAAAGATGAATTGAATTGTTTGTACTTATCTTAATTAGATATCAGATCGTTAACGTTCGATCATTGTTTGCGCACAGATGGCGCCAAGAATCGAGATGGACGAGCGCACAATACGGTTGCATCAGAGTGGACGGGTGGTGTGCCCCGACCCTATAAGTTGCCCGCCGCCTCCATCACAACCACCACCAACATAAACCCACATTTAAATTGAAAATAATTTCAAAAGCCAAAACCACATCTAATTTGAACATCACAATCACGAAAACCACATAAATATATTATTAAAAATCCAACTTGACCAAATAAATAAAAATTATTTTGTATAATAGAAACTTTAAAGATATATATCACATTTCAAGGGTGACCTGGCCACCATATATTGTTCTGATCATTGCCGCTCCTAACCCTCTTCAGATCAATTAACGACAACCACCGATATGTTGTCGATGCTGTTCCGGGCCAGGGCCAGGCGGCAGATGAACTCCTCGACGGAGACACCGTTTGACAGGTCTACTAATTACAAGTCAAGAATGATATGATTTCTACAAAACATTAATTAATTTCAACAACATATATATATGTAGATCATCATTGCGCTTCCTTTTCGCAGCGCAAGCGCTTTCTTTGCACGAGTAAGTTCTTGTCGATGATGACATCACGCGGTTCCTTGAGGCATTCACGGGTGTCATCGCCCACCATCTGAGCTGACATCACGTCCCAGAGGCCGTCGGTGGCAACCACGATGAACTCGTCATCCTCCACACACCTTCTGTTGAAGGTGACTTCCGATATCATATCAGCATCGGTTTTAGGAACTCTTCTCCTATATTCATCATCGACATTCATAACTTTATATATATATATATATATATATATATATATATATATATATATATATATATATTGTCACGTTTATAATTAAGATAAGAATTGTATATATATATACCGATTGATCGAGTCACAACCATAATCCCTTCGAATCGATATGTATCGGTGAGGAGGGTCGCCTCAATCCTAGCGATTTCATCCCTTCTATTTGCCTCCAGCTTTACACAACTCTTATTAGTATTTCATATGCTTTTAAATTACGTGAGATTTTGAATTGAAGTAAAATTTCAAATTAGATTTTTTAACATATACTAGTACACAAGTGTAAAATGTATAATACTGGTAATTATTCATTTAAAAAAATTATTTTAAAATGTAAATAAAAATAATGAAACATATATTATTTTTATTTTTTAAATGAAAAAGATGATTTTTTTTTTGTAATAATAAAAATCCATATACTCTATTTCTTAATAATACCTATAATTAAATTATGGGGACTGCTAAGGTGTACCGTACCTTTCTTTTTCATTTTAACCTTTAAATTTTAAATTTTAATTTAGACAACAGGATAGGGAAAGAACACAATAATAATATATGAATTCCCACACACATGTACCATACATTTACAAATAGAAAATGTACCTTAGATTTTTCTATAAACATGAAGTTGTATCATATAAGCAGACTAATTGTTAGAAAAACTAAAAATTAAATACCATGTTAAGATTATTTAAAATAGCCTAATAAATTTTAAAAACTTATATGTATATGTGCGCAATGTCGATCATTTCTTCCTTAATTAACACAACCTGCGCTTTTTTCCCACGAGTAATTAAGGTCTTGTCGAATTATCCAGCAATTGCACTTTCGGATGAACACACCTTCACCTTAACAAAAGAAAGGTTTTTTAAAATTAAAAGTGAACTACATATACGTATACTTTATTTATTTTATTAAAAAAATAAAATCATATTAATATAATATAACTTTATAAGTAATATATACAGTCGTAATATATTTTCTTTTCAATGTAATAATATTACTACAATATTATTATTGTTCAACAAATAATTAGAATTAAATTCATGCGATTTTTCATAATCTTTGTGAATTTCAACAAACATATATGTGTGTAATATCGATTATCATATAGTTTTCTTTGCGCGATACTTTGCGCATCGCATGCTTTCTTAGCACGATAGTCCCAACTTGAACTTTCCGATGAAATTCAAATTACATTATTTATA
Source organism: Euphrasia confusa (assembly GCA_954870475.1). NCBI lineage: Eukaryota > Viridiplantae > Streptophyta > Magnoliopsida > Lamiales > Orobanchaceae > Euphrasia > Euphrasia confusa. The sequence continues at coordinate 39,291 of OX940951.1, forward strand.
TTTCAGATTTGAAAATCATGTAATTTAATTTGTAAATACTAGTATGACAAAAAAATTAAAAAGATAATTCAAATTACACATTACATCAAAATAAAATCATATTATTATAATATACGACTTTATAAATAATATATATATTGCCTTTCACTTTTTTCACGTAATAATATTACTATAATATTTTGTTCGCCCGATTAATTAGAATCAAATTCAATTTCAACAACATATACGTGCACGCGTAATGTCGATCATCATAGTGTTATAAGTTATCTTTGCGCATCGCGCGCTTCCTTTGCACGATTATTAATCAACACTCGAATTTTCTGATAAAAACACGTTCGAACAACATCAATTTTATTTCGCACTTGAATTACAAAAATAAAGATTACTTGAATTACAAATATTTAAAAAATTAAATCATATTATTATTATTATATTAATATTTTACTACAAAAAAATTATTTATAATTGTTGAACGTACGATTAGGAATAAAATTGATGATGGTCGTATTGTATTAATTGCATGTAGAATTGTCTTCAATTAATCGGACAAATCTCTTTTCAATTAATTTCGTACTCATCTCCCCTTTTTACAGATTTCGTTCATAATTATTATTCTTTTCCCTTTTATCAACTATAAATATCACTCACACACACCCTCTATCTCTCACACACAACACACACAAAACCCGCACACAAAGACACAGTTCAGCAGCATTCTGTAACAATAATGGCAAACTACTCTAACGAAGGAAACAATGTATGTTGATCTTCATGAATAAATTGTTCATTCAATTCATCTTATTAGAATCGAATCACTAATCTGATCGTTGTTTGCGCGTATATATGCAGATGTCCCCGAGAATCGAGATAGACGAGCGCTATGGTTGCATCCGAGTGGACGGGGTGCTCTGCCCCGACCCCATCAGTTTCGCGCTGCCTCTGTCGTCGTCGTCGTCACCCCCACCACCAGCGCAGCAGCAGGTATATATATGTATATATAATATATCTAGACTTTGAATTGAATTTCTATATATATATATATATATATATATATATATATATATATATATATATATATATATACTAAAGTTTAGTAAAGTTTTAGATCGATCGATCTATGTTTTATATCTTTCTCAGAACCGAGCCAAAAATACAAACCGAATCTTGACGGAGTCGAAAGTCCTGGAGTGGGGGGACGTCCACGTCAAGTTGTTGCAATGCTTAGACGATCAGACTTACGTATTGGAGCTACGAGAAGTCAACAATGTAAGCCATCGATCGATCCATATTGTTTATTTATTGCGCAGTTTTTAACGATGGAATAAATATAAATAATCCGTCGATGAAATATTGATGTTTTTTTATCGTTGTAGGCAAATGGGAGGGCGGAAACGACCTTTCACAGCTTGTCCCCCGGGATCATGAAAGAGGGGAAAAGGAGAGTGCTGTCGAGAGAAGACGAATCTCTCGGGGAGAAAATGCTGTTTCCGGTGACGGAAGAAGTGTTCTCTGATGTAGATCTTACGAAGCACAATCTGACGATGAGAGAGAGGCTCAATGGGGAGTGGGCGTACGAGATCAGAGAGCGCAAACGCAACAAAAAAGTCGAGAAGTTCTACTACCATTCCACCGTCAGCAAGACAATACGATCTGCCAATGACATCGCAACATTCATCATGTATGCAGACTGAAGATCGATCTGTCGTGTTGTGTAATGACTTTCATGTTTTCATAGTTTTCTGTTGTCATGTGTAATGTATAATAATATTGCTTCGACTCTTTAATTAATTTGCGCTACTTATACAAACAAAGTAACTACAAGGTTCTTTAAACGCCTACATGATTTGCGCGATTTTTACGAACAAGTAAAGTAACGATGTGTGTTGTGTAATGACTTTCATGTTTTTCTGTAGTTTTTAATGTCTGAACTCTGTTTTCTGCTGTCATGTATAGTAATTTTGTTTCGACTCTTTAATTAATCTGTGCGATATAACTATAAGAACAAGTAACAACTGATGGTAAAACTTAGACAGCTTCATTGAATTAATCGAGTAGAATTAGGTCGTGAAAAATCGTATAATCGCAATTACAACCCCACAAACAAGGATATGTCGAACCTGGATTTATTTTATTAGTCTTTACACCTTCAAAGCTGCTGCAGCCTCCTTGATTTGCTCGATTGTGAAGACGCCAAAGAAATCATCGTCTGTGATAGCATTGATGACGGCAAATGCGAGATCATCAACGCTCACGGGAGGAGCCAGAAGTAAGTCAGAGGCGGGCAGAGAGTTCAAAGGTTTCGTGAAATTCTCGATGGCGCTCAAGAATTTCTCCACTGGTTCGCCTATCAAGTCCAGAGGGATCTCAAACCCATCGACCTTTCTCTTCCCGTAGATGAAACCCGGCCTCAAAACGACACCTGTCAATGTAGAGACGCAAAACCCATCAATTTTAGGGTTTTGCAAAATTACAAATATACCCCCTTGAAATAATGGTAGGTACCTGACGATGGATATTTGGACAGAAGCTCAGATTCAGCTTTCCTTTTTCCGGTGAAGTAACCAGACGAGAGTAGAAACGATGGCAGGTTATAATCATGAACCGAGATCAGTATGAACTTGGGAATACCTGCAGAGGTATATTAAAAATGAATTATGACGATGACAAATTAATTCAAACATGTTTTTAGATAATGACAAAAACTATAAATAGAAACAAATTGATTCGTAATAGTTGTCACCGTATTCTTTAGCAGCATTTATAGAGACAATATTAGCCTCGCCGTTGATCCTTTGCATTTGCTCGTCACTGCCAAAACCACCGAGTGTGGAAACCACTGCTGTGGCCCCGGGAAGCACTTCATCCCAATTTGCATAAAATACATCTCCTGCAAAAATAATTTTCATTTCATGGTAAAAATTACTACGTATTTATTTAGACGGCAGATCATAATGAAGGCTTGAGACGACTCTTATTTATTTATATTGCACATATGGTTTTTACCCAAAGGCAAATGATGCATTATAAAAAAGATTAACGAAAACATTTATTTATAAGACTCAAAATATTGGGTTTGGGTTTGGGATACCGAAACCGAATACCCATCTGTGCTAAAAATACCCAAAACTTTAAATGCTATATCCATTTACATGAATATGGATCACAGAAGCAACTAGCGAAAGAAGCTGGTAAATATTTATACTCCTTACGCCTTACGAAAAAAGTTTAAGAGAAAAAGCGTGCCTGAAAGCCAATTGACCTGATCTACCCATGATCCCGAGTAAGAAGGCTTTCCCGACCTGTTACATGTAAAATATCAGAATCGAAAATGGTTACAAAGATCGAAATGTTGTACGTATTAAGGTTCTTGGAGAGAGACATTCATGCACCTGCTAAGACTAGTGACCTCTATACCCTTTGACACGGCCGCCTTGCATATTGCAGAACCCACAAAGCCATTACCTCCTAATACTACAATCTGGTAATAAAAACGAGTTGAGTACTAAATATACCCAAATCAAAGGTGTTGTGGACATGTTTTTTTATTTATTTTTAATTTGAAATTACTATGAAAGTCTTACTTACTCGTTCAGTCTTAACCTCTGCCACAACATCAATTGTATTTGAGCCGATATCAGCCTTAATGCCAGGATCCGTGTAACTGCACTTGACACCAACCCTGAATGATCTACATCCACACGAGGCAAAAAAGAAAAATCAACTAAACTCAACAAATAAAGCCTCAAGTACTGCAACAGGTTTAGGAGTCTAAACCATCTACAGTAAAGGTGAACGAGTCTAAACCAACTTCGTGACAGCTTCGATTCATTAGTAAGGCGAGCTCGAACCAGATTCATACTGGATGAGTGGATGGATAGCTAGTCAAGTCAATCGAGCACAATAATATTATATTGTACATTAATGTATACATATGAATTATGAAAAGAAAAAAAAAATAAACGAGTCAAACCGAGATCGAACCCGATCTCACTAGTTTGAAATGAGCTTGAGCTCAAATACACTGGCTTGAACGAGCTAGCGCTCAGGTTCCAGCCATGGCCAGCTCGAGCATGGCTCGGATCATTTACACCCATATTCTAAATTGATCAATCAAGTCAATCTACAGCTCTCTTATTGAGTTTCAGCTACCAAGATAGCCATTAAAACCACTACATATTTGCTACAAACGTAATACTTAGACTCAAATGAATGCAAAAATCAGCAAGAAACATATTCAGCTTCAAGAAACCAATCTTTATCATTCAATGCAGGCAAGCTTTTGTGCTTAATTTTTACCTCGATCGATCGATATTTTGATAAATTAATAACATATAGCATCCCATTCCCATCCCACAGCTACTAATTTACGGAGGATTAATTGCAGTTAACAACACAAGATTAAGTGCAAAAATATACTACTGCAAATAACACACCGAGTACAACTGGTAGGAATAACCAAAAATTGGAACATAAATTCAGTAAATAATAAAATAAATAAATAACTAACCGAGGGTGCGGAAATCTGAGGAAATGCGGGCTCCCGTAGAAGGGGGCGAAGAGGGCTGAGCTAGAAACGGAGGAGGCAGTGGAGACAGAGGCAGCGCAAGAAAGTGACGTCATCCCCAAACCCTTTATAAGTCAATTTTTCAGCTTAGGGCGAGATTTTTGGGGATGAGTGAGAAATTTGTGAGCCAGAAATCGCAGATTTTTCAGGGGAAGCCTCACAGGACATGTATGTCAAAATTCTCTCCTTTTATTTTTTCTTTTAAAAGAAAAAAAAAATTAGGTGATGTTAGTTCAGTTCTTATTGTGGGTATATTCATTACAAACTTTTTTTGTGGCTCATTTGTTACCCTTTGTTTGATTATTATATTCTCACTTTAAAAATAATTGTTAATCCATAAATTTTTGTGTTTAACACAAAAATAAAAAGTGTTACTTCAATTCAATATATTTTCAATTTGATGAATTACTAAATGTTTTTTAAATACTATAATTAAAAATTAGTTTAACAATAAATTAAATTGATATATTACGAACGAAGTACACCTTATTTTTCTAAGAACGATACATTAATTAATTGAATACACATTCATTCAACCGTGATGAAATTTAATTTTGAGAAAATAAAATATTAATTCAAGATTAATCTCCCAAGTTTCTACACGGTTTGGAATGAATGTGGGCCGTTGTGATGATGAAATTGGGTTTGGTCCTCTCCGACCGTGTAAACCCAATTCAATTTCAAACAAATTAGCCCAAACGGAGTGGGTGAATATCATGGGCCGAGAAAAAATGGCCCGCTATAAACATGTTTTGACTGTCACTCCGAGTCTCCGCTATCAGTCTCGGGTCTTCGTGTAGAGAGAGAGAGAGAGAGAGAAATGGGGAGATCGGCTGCGACAGCGACGACGAAGGATGCTCAAGCCGTGTTTCAGTCTCTCCGTTCTGCCTATACGGCCACCCCGACAAATCTGAAGGTACCAGATTTAGCTGCGCGTATAGATATTATCTCTGTATGTATATGCGGTTCCATTGTTAGAAATTGAGCTGTTGATTTCATTGTTTTCAATCGCAGATCATCGATCTCTACATTGTCTTTGCGGTCGCCACTGCCGTGATTCAGGTTTCGTATGGTTGACGTAGTTTTTAATTTGGTCTATATTGATGTGTCAGAAATTGAATTTTGGGGGTTTAGGGTTTCTTTCTGGGTGTATTGGCATGTTGTGTTGATTGGATAAAATCTTATTGGGTTTCCTGTTTGGATTCAGAATTTGGATGGTTCTGTAGAATTATTTGTTGCCCATCAATTGGATCAGTTATTCTGTAATTTTTAGAAAGACGAGGTGTTCATGAATGCATATAGAATTGAAGACTACTCAATCATATATTATAATCTTATTTGATGCAATGCATGGATCGGTGATATCAACTGCTTGATTATTGGTCGTTTTGTCGTATGGTCTGTTTATTGCTGAATTTATAACTGGTTACTTTTCTGTTCATTCAATTGATTCGTTTAGTGTCACTATTTAATGTCGTTTCTGGATTATTAACTAGAGAGCAATCGGAAAGTAAGGAAACATTCCGTATTAACCACTTGGATCCTTTACCAGTTGCAATCTCATTTTATTACTCAAAATAAAGCCTCGTCGCTCATTTTTTTGGCAAAACTATTAGATTCACATTCCAGTCCGTATTTGGTTTTAAAATAGGCGAGGAGAACTGATGTGCTGTTTTATTTTGCTGGCAAATAGGTAGTTTACATGGCTATTGTCGGATCATTCCCCTTCAACTCATTTCTTTCGGGGGTACTTTCTTGTGTGGGAACTGCTGTTCTTGCTGGTAAGTTGATAGTACGTTTTTATTTTCCTGCATTATATTTTTATGGAGAAACCAGAAACCTCATGTTTTTCTGTTGTTTTACATCTGGTGACAGTTTGTCTCCGGATTCAAGTAAACAAGGAGAACAAGGAATTCAAGGTAACATTTTCCAAAACATGCCCTGTTGGTTCATTTCTTTTCTTGATATTCACATCCATAATCCTACAATAAATGTCTGCTAAATTACAGATAAAAACATTAATTGAACGAAATAATCCTTGTATTACTGAGATTGAGGTTGATGCTAAAATGACTTTTCTCGGTTCTGATGACGTGCTTTTTATACATTTGCAGGATTTGCCTCCAGAACGTGCTTTCGCGGATTTCGTGCTCTGCAATTTGGTACTACACTTGGTTATAATGAACTTCCTCGGATAAAATCTGGCGCCCGGAACTGAGACAAGAATTATCAGATTTTGATAGTAACTAAATTAAGTGGGAGAGAGAGACTTGCTTACTACTGTTGCCTCTCAAGGTACTACAGCTTGTTGTGTGTCATCGGACTTTCGCTGGCTTGTATTGCTTAGAATACTTATTCCTAAAGCGTTAAACCCAGTTTTATCCAGACTTCGGAGTTTCGTTTGTTTTGGTATTTGCACTGTAATGGATGATTAAAAGTCATTTCCAGCAATCTTAACCTTGCATTTAACGTCTGTCTTTTTACTTGTGAATTGCTCTTATGAGTTTTGAGTAAGATGCGTCTCCAATGGAAAATTTCAATCTTGACTAAAAAAAGACAAGATAGACAATTATATTTAGCAGTTTTATTGCTCTTGTGAATTATTATACCAAGTGATACATTAACAAATACGTACATGGTCAATTGAATACTACAATGGATTAATTGATTTACGACATTTAATAAACCAAAGTAATTGACTATCTCCATCACGCTCAAAATTTTAAGAATATTTCTTGTCTCGGTTGACCGGAGTATAGATAATACCCCTATCAAATTTTTTGAATTTGATTAAACTAATTGAATGAGAAAAGATGATTGGAATATGAGCTGGATTTAAAATGTCAATATTGGCCCTCCTTGAATGACGGTCCTCTTCTCCAATTGGCTTTCATTTTTGTTTCCAGCTGGATAATCATTTTGCACTTCAAATAAGTTTTTTATTTCACACTTTAAAAGGAAAAAAAGAAATAAAGTTACTTAAATACCCCTCAACAACATCGCAATCCACACACACTGTAAGAATTTGAGGCACCGCGTAAGAAGGAAGGGCCCCACCTCCTGTCCTCGTACTATAGTCTACACACACAATCTCCTCATTAAAGTAATTTTTGTACATTACAAATAGTAATTGAAAATGAATAAAAAAAATAAAAATGAAATTAAAATAAAATCACGCCTTCCATATTTTTCTTCACCATCATCACCCCCACCAGTAAAAGAAATTCCTCAAAAGACAAAATGCACAATTCTCATTCTTTCCCGTTGTTTCAGTCTCAGAAGGAAAAAAATAACCATAAAGAAAAAACACTTTTCTAATTTTAGTTTCTTAAAAATTCCCTAAAATTTTCGAGTCCAAAACCCAGAAAAAGACATCGGACCCTTTTCCAGTTGAAATCACTACAAACCCATTTCTCGTTTATGGTTGATTCACAAGGTAACAACATCCCGATTTCCGTGCTCTGTTTTTTTTTTGTTCTGTACTCTGTTTTTTTGCCGTTTTCGCCCAATTCCGATTCTACTCGAAAACCCATTATAGATTTAGATTTAATCGAGTGAAAACCAGTTGGAGAAGATGTAAATGAAGTAGCATTTTATTTGTTAGTCCCATCTTTTGATTTGGTATTTGCCGTCTGAACAAGGGTTTTCGTTTTGTGTGTATGTTCGTGTTTGCGTTTTTTTTTTCCAGCTTCTGCAGATTATACGAACCTATTTTTCAGATCTTATATTCAATTTGGACGATTTTCCAGGTTTGAAAAGACAAACACATATACTAATAACAGAATGGCCGGAGGAAGACCCTTCAGGCCGTCCGAAACCCAACCGGGCCGAGGCTCGATTCCTTCGGGTCCGAGCATCCAACGCTCTTCCGGCAGGTACACCAACTTATCAGTCGAAAGCCTCGACAGCCAGGTCAGCAGCGCCGGGTTCTCAGAGTACACTGTGCACCTACCCCCAACACCCGACAACCAGCCCATGGACCCTCCTCCGGCCCCAATCTCCCAGAGAGTCGAGGAGCAGTACGTGTCGAGCTCTCTCTTCACGGGCGGGTTCAACAGCGTCACGCGGGCCCACCTCATGGACAAGGTGATCGAGTCAGAGTCAAACCATCCACAGATGGCAGGGGCAAAAGGGTCCGCTTGCGCCATACAGGGCTGCGACGGGAAGGTGATGAGCGACGGGAGAGGGAAAGATATTCTCCCCTGCGATTGCGATTTCAAGATATGTCGCGACTGTTTCGTTGATGCAGTGAAAGCGGGTGATGGGATTTGCCCTGGCTGTAAGGAGGCGTATAAGAATACTGAGTTCTCGGAAGGGGCGGATAGTCAGGTGGAGCACGGACAACCTTTAAGGTTGCCTTCGTCCGAAGTGGGTATGTCGAGGATGGAGAAGAGGTTGTCTTTGATGAAATCGGGGAATGGAATTGGAAATAGTAATAGATCGATAAGGGGAAGCTCGTGGCTGATGAGGAGTCAAACAGGGGATTTCGATCACAACCGTTGGCTTTTCGAGACGAAAGGGACTTACGGGTACGGGAATGCGATATGGCCGAACGAAGGTTCGTCGAATGCGGACGGAGAAAATCCTCGCCGTGAGCCTCCGGAGCTTCTCAGTAAGCCGTGGAGGCCGCTCACTCGTAAACTGAAGATTCCGGCAGCGATTCTCAGCCCGTATCGGCTCTTGATATTCGTTCGTATGATTATACTCGGATTGTTTCTCGTGTGGAGGGTACGCCACCCGAATCAGGACGCCAGGTGGCTTTGGATGATGTCGATTATCTGCGAGATTTGGTTCGCGTTCTCTTGGCTACTCGACCAGCTCCCGAAGCTCTGCCCGGTCAACCGAGTCACTGACCTCAACGTCTTGAAAGAGAAGTTCGAGACTCCGAGCCCGGCTAACCCGACCGGAAAATCCGATCTTCCCGGAATCGATATTTTCGTCTCGACTGCCGACCCAGAAAAAGAACCTCCCCTCGTAACCGCAAACACAATTCTCTCCATCCTCGCTGCCGATTATCCAGTCGAGAAGCTTTCCTGTTACGTTTCAGATGACGGGGGTGCGCTTTTAACTTTCGAGGCCATGGCCGAGGCAGCTAGCTTCGCTAACCTGTGGGTCCCGTTTTGCCGTAAGCACGGAGTCGAGCCTAGAAATCCAGAGTCGTACTTCGGGCTGAAACGAGACCCGTTTAAGAACAAGGTGAAGCCGGATTTCGTCAAGGACCGAAGGAGGGTTAAGCGTGAGTATGACGAGTTCAAGGTTCGGATAAACGGGCTTCCCGACTCGATCAGGCGGAGATCGGATGCGTATAACGCTCGAGAGGAAATCAAGGCCATGAAGCTTCGGAGACAGGCTGCTGCTAACGAGCTCGACGGGACTCTGGAGCCTTTGAAGATCGCTCGAGCTACTTGGATGGCGGATGGGACCCACTGGCCGGGCACTTGGGATGTTTCTTCCTCGGAACATTCTAGAAGCGACCATGCCGGAATCATGCAGGTAACAAACATTCTATCGATTTCTCTATCGTTTTTTTTTTCCAACAGTGCTAAGTCTTATCCGATTGCTGCATGTGTAGGTAATGTTGAAACCTCCGAGCGAGGAGCCTCTACACGGAACAGTCGAGAGCAGCCCGCTCGATTTCACGGAAGTCGACATCCGTCTCCCGATGCTCGTCTACGTCTCGCGCGAAAAGAGGCCCGGGTACGATCACAACAAGAAAGCTGGGGCTATGAACGCATTAGTCCGGGCCTCGGCAATCATGTCGAACGGGCCCTTCATACTCAACCTCGACTGCGACCACTACATATACAACTCTCAGGCCATGCGAGAAGGGATGTGCTTCATGATGGACCGAGGTGGGGACCGCATCTGCTACGTCCAGTTTCCACAGAGGTTCGAAGGGATCGACCCTTCCGACCGATACGCAAACCACAACACAGTCTTCTTCGACGTCAACATGCGGGCCCTCGACGGGCTCCAGGGCCCGGTATACGTCGGCACCGGCTGCCTCTTTCGCCGGACCGCGCTATACGGGTTCGACCCGCCCCGTTCGAAAGACCGCTCCGGCTTCTGCAGCTTCTTCGGCCGTCGTAAAAAAACCGCGACTGTCTCGTCTTCTCCGGACGAGAAAAAGTCGCTGAAGATGGGAGACTCGGACGACGAGAACGAGTCCATGAACCCTTCGCTCTTCTCGAAAAGATTCGGGAACTCGAGCTTCCTCATCGACTCCATCCAGGTGGCGGAATACCAAGGCCGACCCTTAGCCGATCACCCGGCCGTGAAAAACGGACGTCCACCTGGCGCTCTTACAATTTCTCGAGAGCCTCTCGACGCCTCGACAGTTGCCGAGGCTATAAGCGTCATTTCGTGTTGGTACGAGGATAAAACAGAGTGGGGGAACAGAGTCGGGTGGATATACGGGTCGGTTACTGAGGACGTGGTGACGGGTTACCGAATGCATAATCGAGGCTGGAAATCGATTTACTGTGTGACGAAACGAGACGCCTTTCGAGGGACGGCTCCGATTAATCTAACGGACAGGCTTCACCAGGTGCTTCGATGGGCGACGGGGTCCGTCGAGATCTTTTTCTCCCGTAACAACGCGCTCATGGCAAGCCCGAAAATGAAGCTCCTGCAGAGAATCGCTTACCTGAACGTTGGAATCTACCCGTTCACCTCATTGTTTTTGATCCTATACTGCTTCCTCCCGGCCTTGTCTCTATTTTCCGGGCAGTTTATCGTTCAGACACTCAACGTCACTTTTCTGACATACCTCCTCGGGATCACTGTCTCGTTATGCGTTCTTGCGCTTCTCGAGATTAAGTGGTCGGGGATCAACTTAGAGGAGTGGTGGAGGAACGAGCAGTTCTGGCTGATCGGTGGGACCAGCGCCCACCTGGCGGCTGTTCTTCAGGGGCTGCTGAAGGTCGTGGCTGGGATCGAGATCTCGTTCACGCTGACTTCGAAGTCGGGAGGAGACGATAACGACGATGAGTTTGCCGATCTGTATGTTCTGAAATGGACGTCTCTAATGATCCCGCCGATCACGATCATGATGACGAACCTGATCGCGATTGCTGTAGGGGTGAGTCGAACGATTTACAGCACGATCCCGCAGTGGAGTCGACTGATCGGAGGGGTGTTCTTCAGCTTCTGGGTGCTTGCGCATTTGTACCCTTTCGCGAAGGGGCTGATGGGGAGGAGGGGAAGGACTCCGACGATCGTGTTCGTTTGGTCGGGGCTGATTGCAATTATTATTTCGCTGCTTTGGGTCTCGATTTCGCCGCCGGAGGGGAGTTTGGGGATCGGAGGTTCGTTCCAGTTTCCGTGATTTTTTTTTTATCGAGTTGGATTGACTGGACGCCTCTGCTCACTCATCATATCTTGTTTGTTTTTTTTTTTGGGTCGTTATAGTATGAGATAACAAAGAACTTGCTCTGTATACCGTTACATTCTTTTCATAATTCAGTATTTTAATATGAATTTAGTATTACAAATAAATGGAATGATTATTGTTACATGGTAGCTGATTCCTTGCTCCGCCGCCTGCTCAGGCACCTCCTGTAGCGGCGGCTGTGGAACCAAGCCTTTGAACTCGGCAACAAAGGGTTCGTATTGGTACTTCACTTTCTCCTGGCCGCAGTTGGTGGCGTAAAAAATAACAACACATGGCTCTATACCTAACACTTTCTTTAAGTGTATATTTTTCCAATTTTTAATCACGGATTTTTTTGTAATGATTTTTTTTCAAGTTAAAAATTAATTTAAAAAACAAGGAATTTTTCTTGGGAAAAATGGCAATAAGGTCATTTTTTAACCTTTTTTCGGCAATAAGGCTTTCGAGAAATTACGCGTGTCAATTAGGCCGCTTAAAATGTGCAAAGACATCGTTGCCCTCGCATATATACACATTTGAACAAACGGTTTCAGCATTAATTTCATTTCCCGCACACGAACTCCCCCACGAAACCCACACCTCTCCAATTACTCTCTCTCTTTTCTCTCTCGGCTCCCGCTCGAAAACACACAGAAAACGAAACCAAGCTTCGTAACCACCACCGCGAAATCCTCTCATCTCTGATCACTCAGTTCGATTATCAGATGGCTCCGTCGAAGAAAACCGCCGCCGCGAAGAGAACCGCCGGGAAGAAATCGACTCCAACCGCCGCTGCTGCTTCAGAAAACACGGAACGGAGGCTTGTTCAGTACACTCCGTCGAGTGAAGAGCAGGCGAGCCCTATCCCTCAGCCTGCCGCCGGCGAGAAGAAGGAGAGGAAGTAAGTATTTCGAACCCCAATTCAACCGATTTTCAATTTCAATCTGTTAATTTCCATTGCATGAATGAATTTTGTGTGTTTTGATGGAGGTTCGGTGTGGTTGTGTGTTCATCAGTGTTGATTGTGTGTGTTGGTGGCCGTTCAGTGTTAATATGTTCTGTTCAGTGTTAAATTATGCCTGCTCAGTGTCTCTGTATGCCACCCAGTGCCTTGTGTGTGCCACTCAGTGTTGATTGTGTGTGTTGGTGCCTGTTCAGTGTTAATATGTTCTGTTCAGTGTTAAATTGTCCTGTTCAGTGTTAAATTGTCCTGTTCAGTGTTGTACATGCCATTTAAGTCCCTCTGCGTGGCCACTTCAGTGTTGATATTGTGTGTTGGTGTATGTTCAGAGTTAATATGTTCTGTTCAGTGTTGTGTATGCCTGTTCAGTGCCTCATCATGCCATTCCAGTGCCTCTTCATGCCACTCAGTGCAATTACATGGCCACTCAGTGTTGATTGTTCCTGTTCAGTGTTGTATATGCCTGTTCAGTGTTGTATATGCCTGTTCATTGCTTTGTACTCACATCGGTGTGTGTTTTTTTGGTGTTCCAGGTCCTATAAACAGATGAGGTCCAACTTGCTGACCATCATCCGGACTATTAATGAGATCAAGGACAAGCTGAAACCGGGGCACGACGAGTATTTGAAGATGACACCCTTCTACCATCTCTTCAAGAGCATAAAGGATCAGAGGCTGACCATCCTCCACACCCGAAAGAGCGACGCTGCGATAGCTGCCGTGCTGGAGCAGATGGATGCCGGCGCTCGTACTATTAAGCTCGGCAGCAAAGATGTCCGGATCACTCCCGAGGATGTCGATCTTATTTTTGGAATCGTAGGCGGCAGTAGGAAGCTCGATATCAGTTCGAGGTCCAAGTGTGATAACAAAAGATTCAGGGAGAGGCTGTTCCCAGGGGAGAAGACGCTGAACCCGAAGCTGCTGAAGGAAAAGCTTGATATTTTGGTGAAGCGTCGGAGTCGCAAGCCTCGGGCTCTTGCTGATGTAGCTCGGCTCCTCTCGTTGATAGTGATCGGCACTGTCTTCTTCTCCACTTCCTCCGTCACGATCCAATGGAAGTGGTTGGATTATGTGGTGGATCTGGAGTCGATGCAGAGCTACAACTGGGGCGAGGCGATTCTCAAGGCCCTTTGCGACTCGGCAGCTGCGAACAGGGGCAACCCGCAGAATACACAAGGCTGCACGATACTGCTTCTGGTATGTGCTTCTACTTGCTGTTCTTCACATTCGTCTTGCCGTCTTTTTTATTTTTCATTCCTTGATATTTACCTTGGTTTTTTTTTTTTTTGGTTTTTGTGCAGTTCTGGCTTTGTGAGCACACAAAGCTGGCAAAAAGGCTGGAGAACGAGCACCTCTCCCGGGTCCTGAACTGGCATCTCAATGATCTTTCGAATGTGACCAAGGAGACCCTAGCGGGTCTCGCGGACGAGGCGGTAAATATCTTCTCTCTTTCTTCTGCTTCTTTTAATTCTGTTTTGTTTTATGATTCAGTGTCCGTCGACTGATTCCGAGTGAACAGTGTGTGAAATATTGAGGTTCAGTGTTTATTGCTTGCTGTTCAGTGTGATATTCATGCACACGGTGCTTGTGGGTGGACAGTGTGAATGAATGATGTTCTGGTTCAGTGCTTATTTATGTTGTTCAGTGTCAAAGTAGGATAACTGTGATGTTCAGTGCTTATTAATGCTGTTCAGTGTCACTCACTTGAGGGAGGATGATGTTTTTTTTGAGTTCTAACGCGTGATGTCCGTGTCTGACAGGTGGATGCTCGTCTTCTGAAACACGGCAAGACGGTGGCGGAGATCCAGGCGTACAAGGGCCACCTTTCCTACAAAGCAATCGTGAACACTCCGCGTGCGGCGGAGAGCGAGGACGAAGAGCGGTCTGATGACGATGACGATAACGATGACGAGCATCCGGGCTATGATTCGTCGAGCCCTGAGGAGGAAGAGGAACAAAAAGGAAAAGGCCCCGAGGGCGGGCCTTCTGGAGACGAGCAGTCGTCCGATGGGGAAGACGACGACGACGACGACAGTTCTTTCGGGCGGCATCAGGAGATGGCCTGCATAGTCCCGGAGCCGGAGGACGAGGGTGGGCCTTCCGAACAGCAGCAGCCCGATGAGGAACGCCCCGCTGTTTCTGCTGCTGAAGCCGAGAGGTTGCTCAACAACCTCCTGTCGGAGAATCAAGATCTCTCCAGCGCTGTGAGGGATCTCCAATCCAAGCTCGATAGCACGACTTCTCGGCTGAACGAAGCGACAAGTGCTAACGTCGAGCTGGAAGGCGAAAACCAGCGTCTGAAGAGCGAGCTTTCGGAGCAGCTTGCGAAGATCGACGCGGAGACGGAGAAGGTCCCCGGGGCAGCAGCAGGCGAGGCAGGTGGAAGCTCCGAGGAGGAGGAGGAGCTGAAAAATCTGAGGGCCCGAGTGAAAGAGCTCGAGGAAGAATTGATCAAGAAGGCGAATGATCAGAATAATCCAGTGACCGAGGCGGGAGAGGCTCGAAACTCCGGTGAGGAGGAGGAAGTGCGGCTTCTGAGGGCTAGAGTGAAAGAGCTCGAGGACGAAGTGGGTGTTTTGAAGAACGCGTTGGCTGACCTTCAGATGTCGTCGGTCATGAATGAATACGAAAAAGTCCAGATCGAGTCTCTGGAGGCGGACGTGAAAGCGCAAGAAATCGTCCACAGAGCCCAGATCGAGGCTCTGCAGAAAATCGTCAAGGAACGGGAAGATGAAATCTTGAGTCTCCAGGCAGAGTTGTGCGTCTACGAGATTGACGGCAACAAGGACGATGAAGAAGAAGGGAGCCCGTTGAGACCGGAAACCGAAAAAATAGAGCCTTCGAGCAAGGCGAAGACCAGGTCGATGGTACGACGGGTCAAGGGCAGGAAAAGGAAGCCAGCCAACGGCGACGACGACGATTTTCAGTACGATCCCCCTGCCCCTGCCGCAAAGAAGAAGGCGATCAAGAAGGGTAAGAAGGTGGTGCAGGAGGCAAGCCAGAAACCGATCCCCTGTGATTTCAATGACGATCATATCAACTTCTTGATGAGCGTGAACAACAAATTTGAAGTGAACTGCGGGTTGGAATTGGAGCCGGAAATCCTCGACAAAATCATCCTGCACAACAGCGACCAAAAAACGTGAGTGAAGTTTCATTTTACATTCTGTCTTTCCCCTTCTGTCTTTCCCTTCTTTATTTCTTTCTTTCGTTTTTTTGTGCTAAGAATGTTTTTTTATTTTATTTTTTTTCCCTTTTTTTGACAATCAGGTGGACGATGAAGTTCTTTCCACGTATAAACACAGTCGTGACGGTGTCTGACATTACCGACATGATGAAGTGCACCTTCATCAGCAATCATGTGGTCGACGCCTTTGCTAAGTCGCTGCATCGAGACCACAACAAGAAGCTGGAGGCTCTGATACTCCCCGCGCACTGTTGGGTTAGTCTTTCCTGCCTTTGTATTCAGTGTTTTTAATGGTTGTACAGTGTGTTGGTGGCTGTTCAGTGTTTTTATGTGCTGTTCAGTGTTATTGCTGTTGATCAGTGTTTATATGTGCTGCTCAGTGTTTGTGTTTGCTGTTCAGTGTTATTGATGGGTGATTCAGTGTTTGTGTGTGGTGTTCAGTGTTTCTAATGTGCTACACAGTGTGTGTGTTTTCTGTTCAGTGTTATTGTAGGTTGATCAGTGTTTATCATCAACATTCAGTGCTTATATGTGTTGTTCAGTGTTATAATGTCCTGTTCAGTGCTCATTGAGTTCATCCTTTCTTAATAAGAACTCTGTTTTTTTTTTGTTTTTTTTTCTCGCAGACTTCCATCGTCATGGGACGTCATGACAACCGGAAAATGTACCAAACAATCGCAGATATGATCCCGTGCGTGCGAGAAGGGATTATAATGTTCCCGATTTTGTCTCCTGGGATGAGAAAGACTGCAACACCGAACCATTTTACGCTGCTCGTCTGCGACTTCGTCAAAGAGAAATGGCTATTCTACAACTCTATTCAACCCAGGTTGGCGAAATCGAAGGACCATTACATGGCGAATGCAGCGGAATTGGTACGTCTACTGTATTTTAGTCGATTTTTAAAAACGGTTCCCTTTCTAACGATAACTGACAAACTGTATTGTTTCGTACGTTTCAGAAAGAAAAGGTGGAAACCAACGTGGGCCAAATGCTGGAGAAAGCGGGGAAGTGTGGTTTCCCGATACATGATATCGAGGCCGTGAAGCCTCTCCCACAGCAAGCCCCAACTCTGTAAGTATCTCAGTGCATAATTAACACATTCAGTGTTGTGTTTCTGTGTTTCATTTTTATGCCTGTTAAGTGTTATATTTATGCATTCAGTGTCAGTGTTTCTTTTTTTTTATCCTCTGACTCCTCCACATCTGTCACTGTCCAGGAACGAATGTGCCTTGTACGTATGCTACTACATGGAGAAGATTCTGAAGAAAGAGATCATTCCGGACAAGGTCAGGACGGAAGAGTTCCAAGAATTCAAGGGTCACGTGATACGAAGCATCCTGACCATGAAGGAAAAGTAGTGATCTTTGGGGCTGTGCGTTTTTGTTTAGTTCTGTTTGAAAAAAAAAAAACAAGAAGTGTTTTTCTGTAAATGTATGAACATGATTGTGATTGTGTTTTGGATTTTAGTTTCTGTAAAAAACAAAACATGTCTTTTGTTAATATTTCTGGGCAGTCTTGATATTGTCTATTATTCAGTGTTAATTCTGTCTGTTCAGTGTTGGCAGTGTTTATTCTTCCAATTCAGTGCCATCAGTGTTAATCTTGTCCACTCAGTGTCAGCCAGCAATTAAGACTTATTGAATTGAAACATTAAAAAACAAGCAAATGCAAAAATTACAGATACAAGAACAATTAAAAACACTCCAAGAGCATAACTGAACAAGAAACAAATCACATAATGTCAAAATCCCGTGTTTTTTTAAATGACAGTCAGTCATTGTGTTTATGAGCCAAACAGTGCCTGTCACTGACAGTCAGTGTTTTTTCACCCCATTCAGTGTCACTGATTACAGAAATCATGTCGAAAAAACACAACAAAAATCCAAAAATAAGAAAAAAAGCCTACTAACTAACTAGGGTACAAGCTCCGTGCACGTTTTCTTGTTGTGATTGTCGACACGTCCGCACCTCCCACACTTCATGGCTCTCGGGATGTGCTCACCCCTGGACGGAATCCTCTTCTTCTTAGGTCTTCCAGGGGGCCTCTTCGATGTTGGCGGCTGGATCATGACGTTCTCTGGCACGTTCGAAGGTTGATCAAACATGGAAACCGGCTGAAGTGGATCGGCATAAGACCTTGCGTAGCTCTCTGCGTGGTAAAACTTGTCCACGAACGAGGCCATCGGCTTCTCGGACCGCAGAATGCACGCAGCTGCGTGGGAACACGGAACCCCTGTAATCTGCCACTAGCAGCAGGTGCAAGTCTGATCCGCAATATTGACCACGACGGACGGAACGCACTGCACTTCGAAAACCGTTTCGGACGACCCAACAACCACCCATTTCCTGTCTTCGTTGATGGCTTCACCCAGCTTCTTCTCAACGGACGGGCAGAAAGCCGAAGTCCACTTCCTGCTCCTGGCCCCCCTGTCTGATTCAGTGTTAAACAGGGCCAGTCAGTGTTTGAACAAGGCTAACAGTGTTAAAAAAGTGCATTTAGTGTTTGAGATTGATAAATTCTCATCATACCGTGGAAAAAGGTCATCAGCTTCAGCCTGATGTTGTTGACCAACGCTGTGATCGGAAGATGCCGGGCTTCCATGATCCATTTGTTGAACGACTCCGCGGCGTTGGACGACATCTCACCGTATCTATTCCCTGAGAAGTACACGTTGGCCCAATTCTTTGGATCGATGTTCTCGAAAAACACTTTCGCTGTCTGGCCTCCCTCTTTCAACAGTTCGTCCATGCTCAGTTGGTAGGCTTCGACCGTGGTTGCGTACGCACATTTCAGGAAATTCCACACCACGCCTTTTCGTAACATCTTGGTCGCCCATCTGCCTCTGAATTTGTCTTTCAGGTTCAGCTTCAAGTGATTGATGCAGTAGCCGTGCGGGGACCCTGGGAACACCCTGCTCATCGCCTCGAGCAGCCCGAGATTCCTGTCCGACACGAACGTAATGGTGCGAGAAGTAGGTAGGATGTGCTTCAGGTTGTCCAGAAACCACTTCCAGTTAGCATAGTTCTCGGAATCGACAACGGCGTAAGCCAGTGGGTACAACCCTGCATTCACGAGATACGAACAAAAAAAAAAGAAAAAAAACACTTCAGTCAGTGTGAATAGCACCCATTTAGTGTTGAAAATACATATTCAGTGCTGGAAGCAACAAGGGTTAGTTTCAGTGTGCATTTCAGACCAGTCAGTGTTAAAAAGATGGATTCAATGTGCATTTCAAACCAGACATACCTCCATCGCCGTCCTTGCCAGTAGCAGCGAGCAAATGGCCCTTGAACCTCCCCTTCAGAAACGTGCCGTCCAGAAACAGCAAAGGGCGACAGTGGTTCATCCCGTCGATACAAGCCTTCATCGAGATGAAGACCCTGCGAAACTTCCTGGACGCCTCGTTGAATTCGAGCAGCAGGTGCGACCCAGGGTTGGAATCCGATATTGCCTGCAGGTGTTTGGTCAGTGCGCCGAAGGAATCTTTATCGTCGCCGTGAATCAGCTTCCTGGCCTTCTCGAGCGCATCCAGAGCGCGGCCAGACGAGATCTCCAGGCCGTAGTGATGCTGGAAGTTTCTCACGATTTGGACCGGACGAGTCAGCGTGCTTTTCCGTACCTCCTCGACTATCAAACTGGAAACCAAGTCCGAGCAGACGCGCCTGTGCTTCAGGGATCGAAAGCACGCGCCGCAGCTGTGCTCGTTACTCAGCTGCTTGACGTAGAAGAAGCCGTTGCTTCGATCCATCACGGCGCACACAGACCAGTTGCATCCCGTGCTGCTTTTCTTCGAGCACACGGCAGAAACCTTTTCGGGTCTGTTCTTCACGTACTCGAAATCGAATCCCACTCCGACTGCCACCTTACAGAGCGCGTTTCGAAAGTCCGGGGCGCCTCCTTGGAACATCTGACCGACACCAGAAATCTCTTTGTCCCAGCCATCGGTCAACAGCACTTTAGAACTCGACGGACCAAACAGGCGGAACATATCTTCTGCTTCGAATCCCTCGTTGTTTTCTGTTCCAGTCGCACTGACAGCGGTACTGTTGGACACCGTCGAGAACACAGAACTAGAGGTGTGGTCTTCATTCGCGATGGAAATGTCGATGCTTGTGAAGCGCAGCTAGGGATACCATGTTCGACATGTCCGCATCGGTTGAGAGCACACAGTTTGGGAAATCGGGTACAGAGTAATGCATGCCGTACGCAACGTCTCGGAGCTCAGGCCACTGAAGCTCGACTGTTTGCTTCAGCTGGTGAAGGGCGGCAGTACGGGAGGAATCGATTCTGGACACCAAATTCTCACCGCCGAATGCACAGAATGCGAAAACATCGGCCCCTGCTGAAAAAAAACACAAAAAATAACGACTCACAGTCAGCGCACGATTTTTTTAAGGAATGCATGAAATGAAACACTGAACTCAAACAGTGTGATTCAATGTGTGTCCCTGTCTGTTCAGTGCTAAAAAATGGTGTTCAGTGCTATTATAGTGTGTTCAGTGCTGTTCAGTGCTATTGGAGTGTGTTCAGTGCCATAAAAGTGTGCTCAGTGTTTGTTTGATTGTGTGGTTCAGTGTGTGTTGCCTCAGACAGTGTTTTTAAGACCTGTTCAGTGTTAAATGCACAGTCAAAGAAACAGTGTTTTTGAGGCCTGTTCAGTGTCAAAGTCAGACTAGACAGTGTTTTTTTTTTTTTTTTAACTCAAAGAGTCTTATTAAGCAAGCAGCAAGTAATTCAATCACGAGCAGTACAACGAAGACAAGTCGTCGTCAAAATCACAGGAAACAGAAAAAACGACAAAAAACAGATTCAACAACAATAATAATGAGACGGAGGAAGTCTTGGGTCACGACGAGGGGGGTCCCTGACCGGGCGCACCATCGACTGGCCATTTTGATCGAATACTCCTACCGAGAAACTTCTTCCTCCGGTCCAGGTAACCCGGATGTTCCAGCCTTCCTGCACTCCAAACTCTCGAACGAGGCGTTCCCAGTTGAATCCGTGGATGGCCGTTTGATTCCGATGAGTGGTGAGAGGGACGTGCCATTTCTGGTCCAGGGAGTCCGTCAGAACGATGAAATCCCCCATTTCTTCCTTGATCGGACGAACAAAGACAGCCGGGAGGGGGAACTTTTCTTTATGCCAACGGCCATTGAATCTTTGCTCGGTCCAGTGAGAACCATTCAAAGATTCAACCCCCCGACTTCTTGCCGTCTGTCCTGGCTCCCGATCCAGTGTGCCCGGTCGCCTAGGCACCATTGGTGGCCCCCGACGGATTGGCCCGCCACTGAATCTTTGTTCGGGCGAGGGAGGAGGACTGTTATTGAAAAATTCTGCCTCGCTTGGTGTCGGTCCTGGCTCTCGATCGAGTGTTCCCCTTCGCCTCGGCATCGTTGCTGGCTGCTCAACCCCCGATCGAACAGAAACGAGATGAGGAAACCAGAGAAATGACGAGGTATTTATAACTGTAATCACACTAACAAGGCAGTAAATGCCTCAACCCTCAACTAACATGGCAGACATTTATTGAAAGGGAGACAGGTCAATGCCTCAAAGGAAACAAAGTCAACACACACTGATTCCTGTAACACATTGCATTTCCAACGAGATAATAACAGGTACCATAGTATCCTAGGGGAAACAAACAAGCTGTTACTCATTCTGACACTGAATGAAGCAAATAAACACTGAATCCATATTGTTAAATATGGATTCAGTGTGCAACAAGGTGGGTACAGTGTGTAAGTGCAATTAGTCAAGCTCAATGCACACTGAACAAAGCCATTAAACACTGAATGACTCAAATCAACACTGAATCCACATGGTTGAATATGGATTCAGTGTGCAACAGGTGTGTACAGTGTGTGAGTGCAATTAGTCCATCTGAATGCACACTGAATCAAGCAATTAAACACTGACTGAAAACAAGCTCAGTCAATCCACACAATGTGTTACAGGAATTAGACACTGACTGATCCAATTTAGCACTGAATGGCAAGCTCAGTGCAGGAACACTGAGTGCATGGTGAATTAGACACTGAATGATCCAATTTAGCACTGAATGGCAAGCTCAGTGCAGGAACACTGAATGCATGCACACTGAACACTCAGTGCATGGTGAATTAGACACTGAATGCAACGAAAAAACACTGAACATGCATAATAAAAAACAATCAACACTGAATGCATGAACAATGCACACTGAATCAATCCACACACACACTGTGCATGCATGCTGAATGAAGCTTTTAAGCACTGATCGGGTACGTGGATTCGAAATCGCGTACCTGGATTCGAAATCGACGGCAAGGAGGGCGGCGGCGCATCTGACATCTGAACTGAGACAGGAACGGCGGCGGCGGCGATGAAATCGATCGATCGATCGATGCCAAGGGAGACGGACTGCATGGAATCGCGGATGAGAATTGGAGCTGCTAACCGGCGGCGACCTTCCCCCTCTCCTTGGCTTGAACGCGCAGCGGCGACGGAGATGAAATCCCTCGGCTCGATTGTGAATAGCAGCAGCGGCGGCGGAGCTGAGAGAGAGAGAGAGAGAGAGAAGAATTGAATGTGCCCCGATTTTTTTTCCCCCAGCTCGATTTGTGAAAGGTAATATGGAAGGGTAATTTCGTCCTTCCATATACATTTTTGTGGCCTAATTGACACAAAATGGCCTAATTGACACCAAAATTACAAATTGGCCTTATTGGTCAAAAAATGCTGGAAAATGGCCTTAATGCCATTTTTCCCATTTTTCTTTCACACATGAAAGAAAAAAAGAACAAAACGATATCAATATATCATGCATTAAGAATTTAAGAGTTAATCAATCACATATATGATATATCAATTGTCTAAGGTAGTATATCAATTTAGTATACAGCCCAGCCCAAGCAAACCTCTTCCTATATAATGATGAAACCTAAAACTGTCTAAGGTTCGCCAATCACATTTATCAAACAACGAATGATGTCGTCTTCTTCTTCAATCAAAAGTATGAAATTAATCTCTTTGGTTTTATTTCTTTGTTGGCTCTTCGTCTCTTTCTTTCTAGCTATAATGGTGTTTGTTTGTTTTGTAATCCATGAAATTAATTAATTAATCAATTTCCTGGCTGAACAATTGGTCAGATGAAGCAAAGGTGCCTTCTGATGGACTAACTGATCCTGCTAGTATTAATGTCCAGCACCAACCTCCTCCTCATGGTATGAAACACAGTAATCTAGCTAGCTCTCCTGATTATAAGTTTTTTTAAATCTCATTACTTTGCGATCTCAATGGAATTGAACGATTTATATGTTTTTATTGTTTAATTTATCATTGATTTAGTTCTAAAACGTTGTTGTTGCTGTAGTTGTTGTTTCTAATGCATGAATTAATCTTCTCATCACTTTCTTCAGGATCAACCAAGAAATCATTGTTGACAATATGAATATGATCCTCTTTGGTCCTGTTCTTTTTTGGTTATTCGCCTCTTTCTTTCTAGCTATAATGGTGTCTGTTTGTTTCGTAATCAATGAAATTAATTAATTAATCAATTTCCCTGTTGATCAATTGGTCAGATGAAGCAAAGATTCCTTCTGATGGACTAACTGACCCTGCTAGTATTAATATCCAGCACCAGCCTCCTCCTCGTGGTATGAAACACAGTATTCTAGCTAGCTCTCCTGATTATAAGTTTTTTAAAATCTCATATTACTTTGCGATCTTAATGGAAGGGATCGAGTTTTAGGTTTTTATTGTTTAATTTAACATTGCTTCGTTTCTAAAACATTGTTGTTGCTGTAGTTGTGTCTAATGTATTAATTAATCATCTCATTTTCTTCAGGCTCAACCAAGAAATCATTGTTGAGATCCAAAACAAATGAAGGTATGAATATGATCCTCTTTGGTCCTGATCTTTGTTTGGTAATCAATTAAATTAATTAATTAATCAATTTCGTGGTTGATCAATTGGTCAGATGAAGCAAAGCAGACTTCTGATGGACTAACTGATCCTGCTAGTATAAATATCAAGCACCAACCTCCTCCTCGTGGTATGAGACACAGTATTCTAGCTAGCTCTCCTGATAATAAGTTTTTTAAACGTTGTTGTTGCTGTAGTTCATGTTGTTTCTAATGTATGAAATAATCTTCTCATTTTCTTTAGGCTCGACCAAGAAATCATTGTTGAGATCCAGAACAAATGAAGGTACTAATATACAGCTCAAACCTTCATGGTATGAATCTGAAACAATTTTGTTGTTTCTAATCTATGAAATTAATCTTCTCATCGTCTTCAGGCACAACATCAAAGCCATCGCCAGAAAAATGCTTCTGGTGTCGTGGTGTCCACTCTCCTGGTAATTGCCCTAATGACGTTTGTCTGATTTGCAATAGCACAAAGCATATAATGTGTTACTGCCCTTACTTAGAAGACTACCCACGAGGTGCAAAATTTAACACTGAACTCTTTGAAATCAAGTGTGAGTGTGACTGTCCGTTTTTTGATGCGGAGAATTGGAATTGCCCTTCTAAGTGGTGTGATAATGTGGGGGTAGCTAAACTTGTGCTCATGGACTGTTTGATTTGTTCTTCACAAAACCATACCGCGTACGAATGCCCCAAGGACAAGCGTTGGTCTGCTGATTTTAAATCTAGAATGAAGAAATACTTTCTTGGTCCCTGTTGAAAGAAATCTAGGAACTCTTGTGTTGTTTGCTTGATCAAATGGAGAAACGGAGTTGTTGCCGCTTATCTCCTCCTCATCCGACGAAAATGAATCTCCATGAACCCTTCTTTTTCTCTTCTCCAAAAGATTCGGCAACTCGAGTTTCCTCATCGACTCCATCAAAGTGACGATCGTACGTTGTTCGTTTGGCCTCCGCTCTTCATATCTTTTTTTTTTCGTTATAGTATGAGATAACAAAGAACTACTCTGTATACCGTTGCATTCTTTTCGTGATTCAGCATTTTAATATGAATTTAGTACTTACATTCTTTTCATGATTCAGCAATATGTTAAATTTCTGACTATGCAGATTCTACGTGTACAAGATCCCTATAAGAAATGTAATTCACCATGATGCCGACATGAAAGGAGACTATCACTATTGTAAGTACTAAATTCAACCCTGTTGAAAGAGGGTTGAAAAAAAAGCTAAGAACTTTTGTGTTGTTTGCTTGATCTATTAAATCAAATGGAGAAACGGAGTCGAAAATGAATCTCCATGAACTCTTCTCTCTTCTCCAAAAGATTCGACTCCATCAAAGTGACGATTGTATGTGTTCGTTTGGTCGGGGCTCATCGCGATCATTATTTCGCTCCTTTGATCGGAGGTTCGTTCCAGTTTCTGTATTTTTTTTTTATCGAGTTGGATCGACCGGAGGCCTCCGCTCATCATATCTTTCTGTGAACTACATTTCTTATATGGATCTTGTCCACGTATAATCTGCATAGTCAGAATCTCATGGTGAGAGTTGTCGAGTTTCGACTTACTTATGGGTAGAAATTTAAAAAAATATCAGGAAAGACTTGCACCACATTCGATACCTCCTTTCTCCCACGCGACATGCTTCCATTTCCATGACCAAATATATTATATTTGGTAAAGTTGGCTTGTTTGTTTTTTAAAATATAATATATATTTAAAATATCGTGCGATTTTTTATAATATTGGAATTGGTAAAGTTTGATTTGAAAGGTTTATTTTTGGAGGTCAAGAGTTCGATATCTCTTGAATATATATATATTTTTTAAGGTACTTTTATTTTTACTTTAGCCCGCCCTAAAAATAATAATTTCCTGGCTAATTTTTTTATTAGTTTATTATTGAGAGATTATAATTATATTGGATTTCTTGTATTTTTTCAAGAATTCAATTGCTATTTTTTTATTAGTTTATTATTTAGAGAGATTATAATTATATTGAATTTCGATGTATTTTTTCAATAATTCAATTGCTATTTTTTTATTAGTTTATTATTTAGAGAGATTATAATTATATTTTTAAGAAATTTATAATTATATTCTTAAGAAATTTACCGTTAGTTACATTATTTAAAAGAAGAATTTTATTTTTAATCCTAATTATTTTTAATTTGATATTGTTACACACCTATAAATTATAAGTAATTATAAATTAGGATTATTCATAAACAAAATCATAGAGTGAATTGATGTAACATCAACGATATAGTGTAACTGTTTGTTTTTTCTTTCCGTGATTTTTAGGTTTTTCACGGTAAATTTGTATGTTTATTCTTTCATTTATCTTTTTTCTCGTGATTTTTTCCGTGTTTTGAGTTTTCACGTAAATTTTTCTTAACACATCTCATATACATTTTTGAAGAGTGTGTGGTTTGTGTTTTAAATCGAAACACATACAATATTATTTAAATATATTGTTTCAATGTTACCGTTGATGAAAAAGTTATTAAGACTTGGACTGAAAACAATGTAAAGTTATTAAGACCTTGGACCGAAAACAATGTGAAATAAGTTGATGGAAAAGTTATTAAGACCTTGGACTGAAAACAATGACAATGTGAAATAAGTTGATGGAAAAGTTATTAAGACCTTGGACTGAAAACAATGTGAAATATATACAATTCAGCAATTGTGTTGTTGCAATGTGTGGAACAGAAAATTGTGTGGCAATGATTGATGGATTGCTCAAGAAAAAACTTAGATGTGGATTTAAGATGTGGATTACTTAAAACAAGAGTAGGGCAACTAATGGCTCTTAGCCTTTAAACAAGATTTAGAAATCAACTTTTTATTACCGATCGAAATTGAGAAAAAGAAGGAGCAGAAACTGAATGAAAGGGACTTCTAGACTTGATGCCTGCAAGTTCTCTACAACAAGAAATTAAACAATATTAACTTATTTTCATTCTAAATTTAATTGAAAGTAATTAAATAACATTTAGAAAATATATTACCTTAAATGTTAAAGTGAGGTTGCATTTTACGCATGAACCAAAGTTAACTTCTCAGCTATCATATAAGTATAAATAATCTGAAATATATGACAATGTCACAGCTATCATATAAATGCCTTATCATTTATTTATCATTTATTTACAAGAATAATATAAATGCCTTATCATTTATTTACAAGAATAAAAATATATCACAAACAATTACATGTGACACGAAAATATGTTTAACTATTGTATCTTCTGCTCCACACATTGCAACAACACAATTGTTTATATTTCACATTGTTGTCACTATTTGTGTATACTATAATATACTTAATAAACTAAACTACATTTTTTCTTAAATTTTCTTATTTAAATATATGTTTTTCTAATTACTATTTAATTTATTTGGAAGTTAGAATATTAATTAATCCTTTTAATTTTATTGTTTACTATAATTCATTGAATATTACAATTTATCTCATAATTTTTTAACATTTCAATTCATTGAATATTACAATTTATCTCATAATTTTCTAACATTTCAATTCAAAATTGGTATTATATAAATACAATTTTCAAGAATATTTAATAAAAAGTAGGTAAAAAGGGATATATTTGCAATTACGAAAATGTTTGAGTTACATTTATAAAATACAAAAACTGTCTCTCACTTTCCATTTCTCCAAGTTCCATTTCTCCAAGAATTCAATTGCTAATTTTTTTATGGGAAAAGATTAGTATCCAGATTCTGGATATCCATAATCTCAATTAATTTTGTATAATTACTATTCTAACCTTATTAAAGGTTAACTAATTTTTAATTAAAAACGATTTCTTTTACTACTTTTAGAGTTCAAGAGCGATCGGTTATTGTTGTTTCTTAAGAAACATTAATTATATTCTACTCTTATTGAATGATCTGTTTTTTTTATAACTATGTAATTTATAAGTCTTCAGTAATTTTATTTTTCTTCATAAAATTTCTGTGAAAATTTTATTTTTAATATTACTCGTATCATAAAAAATTATTTTTTATTTTATTTTTTATAAAATAGATATCTAAAGAGAATATTAAACAAAAATTCTACTCATTATTTTTTTATATGATTAACAAATTTATTTTTTAATTATTTTGAATAATATCTATGATTGTAAATTTAATAATTTTTAATTCACTACAAGAAAAAAGAGCATTTGTGACGGACTTGCGGCTCGAAAATGCGACGGAAAGTCCGGGATTCCAACTGGCGACGACTGTCAATGCTGCCGTCGCATGTTATACTACAAAGTGACTGCCATTCAAGTTCTGTCGCTCTATATATATAGATATATTTTTTATTTTTTATTTATGAAAATAATTAGAGGCTAAAATCCCGCCAATATCATAATGTGACGAATACGAGATGTGTCTGTCATAAATTTGTTGTTTTGAAAAAAATTGACAAAATTTTAGGCGCCATTTTTTCTTTTCCAAAGATTTTGTCAACTTTTTTCAAAAAAAAATTCGTCAAACGAACATGTGACTACATATGAATGCTGTCGCAAGTATTTCCCAGTAAATGCGACGACATATTATGGCTGTCGCATGTTTTCGTATCAGTTGTGCTGTGCGCACTTAATTTTCAGTAGTTGAGAATTAAAGTGTGTATTAGTATACGGTAGGTGAGAATTAAATAATATTACTAATGTGTGACGAATTTAATAAGTTCCGTCACAAGTTGGGGTCAGAAACGTATTACTCCCCTGTTTCATCTTCATTTTCTCATTTGTGTTTCCTCTTTCATTGCTTCTCTCAAAAACCCTCTCCAATATTTCTTCAATGTAAGTAATAATTTTAATTCATGCTTTGATTTCATATTATATGTTTACTAGCTACTAAATTTTTGTTATGAAATTATGTATATTTGTGAGTATATGTATTTGTTGTGTGTAATATATTTCAAATAAATTTTATTTTTCAATTTTGTAGATGTCATGTGATCGTAGTTGGATCAATCGTAGAATTAATCCAAATGGATATGGATTTACGGAGGAATATATTTTTGGTGTCGATCAATTTATTCAATTCGCTCAAAGTAATTGTGCGATAGTCAATGGCGTAATAAGATGTCCTTGTAACATATGTAGAAATACGGTGTTCAAGAGTTGTAGTGACGTCAAGTATGATCTAATAGCTATTGGATTTTTGGAAAGTTACGTTGTGTGGAATTTTCACGGTGAAAATGTTGCAAGTGGATCCAGAATTAATGCAGCTAGTCATTTTGATCGTGAAGACGTCTTTGATCAATGTGAGATGTTGAGAGATGCCTTTGGAGAAAATTATAGTAGTCACGAGGAGCCAAACATAGATGCATCTCAGTTTTTCAAAAATGTGGGTGATGTCGGGGCTCCTATTTATCCAGGGAATACCAAATACACGCAACTCACGTTTGTTACAAAACTACTTCATTTCAAGAACCGACACGGGTGCAGTGATAGAGGTTTTGATGATTTATTGTCTCTACTTGGAGATGTTTTGCCGGAGCACCACACGTTGCCGCCCAACTACTATGAAGTCAAAAAGATTGTGAAGAAACTAAATTTGGGATACGAAAAGATACATGCATGTGAAAATGATTGCATGTTGTATTATGGAGATGATACAAATTTGGAGTATTGCAAATATTGTGGGGTTAATCGATACAAAGATTCGTGTGATGGCGGTAGTGAGACCATTCCAAGAAAGATTTTGAGATATTTTCCTCTGACTCCTCGTTTGCAGCGTTTGTACATGTCAGGGCGTACTGCTGAACATATGAGATGGTACAAGAATAGAGTTGTCACAGAAGGCGTTCTTACTCACCCTGCTGATGGAGAGGAATGGAAAGAATTTGACAAGAACTATCCAGATTTCGCGAATGAAATTCGCAATGTTAGACTCGGTGTTGCTACTGATGGATTCTCCCCGTACACGAACATTACTTCGACTGTATACTCAGTTTGGCCTGTTATTGTTGTTTTGTACAATCTTCCACCTTCTATGTGCATGAAGGATCCGTACATGTTCATGACGCTTCTTGTGCCAGGGCCGAATGATCCTGGGAAAAATTTGAATGTCTACTTGAGGCCTTTGATTGATGAGTTAATTCGCTTGTGGAATTTTGGTGTGCATACTTATGATGCTTTTACTAAGACTAATTTCACATTGCGTGCAGCATTGTTGTGGACGATGACTGATTTTCCGGGTTTAGGCATGGTGAGTGGATGGTCAACTCATGGAAAATTATCTTGTCATGTTTGTGTGGGAGAGGTAAAAGCGAAACAATTGCCACACAGCAGAAAATCTAGTTTCTTTGGGTTGCATAAGGGGTTCTTAACAGGACGTCGACGTCGTAGACAAAAAGGTGCATTTGTTCGATCAAAAGTGACAGCAAAATAAAAAAAGGCGTCGCAATTCAAGGTTAAAAAGGAACAAAGACGCACTTTTCTCCTCACTTTCTCTCTTCTTTTTCTTTCTTTTTCTTTCTTGCGATTCATATTGTCTCTTCTCCAGAAGGACCAGAACATTACGATGGCGATTTTTGATGCTATTATGAGTGCTCTAATTTTCTTCTTCATGATTTCAAGGTAATATTTCTTAAATCTTTTTTTTTTCAATTAATGTGCCGATAGCAATTGAAATTACCATATGTGCATATTATTTATTTTGGATTTGCGATTTGTTTTTCTATACACTTATTACAATGAGAGCAACACTCCTTATTTTTCCCTCTTGTGTATATATTTTAATTCTAAAGGGTTCTAGTTATGATTTTTCCCCTCTGTGTTTTTTAAGTTGTTTTTTTTAATGAATTTTGATGTGTTTTCTTACTTAGCATTGCGTTTATGATGGCCGGGAGGCGACCTGTTGGAAATGTTCGTGGAGGTAGAGGTGTGGGGAATGGTCGTGGAGGTAGAGGGGTGGGGAATGGTCGTGGTGGTAGAGGTGCTCAAGGCAATCTTGGCGAAGGCAGACTACGAGATGAGGCTGATCTTGAGGCTGATGAAGACGCAACAGATGATGATGAGTATGATGAAGATGCAGATGAAGATGACGATGAAGATGGCGATGACGATGACGATGAGGGCAATCTGAACCGAGCACATGCTCCTCGAGAACCTGCTCATCGAGCACGTGGATATTCTCTTGGAGGATTCGGTAACATCCCCGCTGTACCTACCATGGTTCGTATTGCCGGGAACGAGTAAGTTATAAAACCCTATCGTTATCATATTGTTTGCTTATGTATATAATTAGTATAGCAGTAAGTTATAAACATTAATAAACTTACATTACTTGATTTTAAATATAATACAGGGTTGATCATTCTATAGCGAAGCGTAATATTCTTACGATTATGCGAGTACATTGGATGCCAGGTTGTTTTACGACTACTGACGTTGATAGGAAGGATCGCTCTTGGTGGGAAAGGATGGTCGATGAGTTCTTGGTAAGCCACTTAATTTTATTTAAGTTTTATATTTTAATATAAAACTTTAGTCCTTTCATTTGTTTTCTTATTTCAATTTTTTTTATTGAAGCTCTATTACACTTTTGATCCTCGTTTTGCCACAAAAGAGGAGGCTCGTGTTTCTATTATTGCACACATGCGTGATAACTACCGACGAATGTTGAGTCGAGAGAAGACGAACGTAGATAAGAGGATAAAACTTAAAGGTGGAACATATGAGAAGTCTAAGCCTAAGTATATGAATCCTGATGTTTGGAAAACATTATGTGAGTATTGGAGGAGTGATCTTTATGCTCGGAGATCAGCTGCTGGAAAGGCAGCTCGATCGATGGTTAAGACTCCTCACACTTCTGGTGCCCTTTCATTTACACATCGTCGTCGGGTATGTCGCGTTTTTCCTCTTAGTAATAATTTATATATCTAACAATTTTAATCACTTAATTTGTTTACTTGTCTAAAAGGATTATGTGGATGAACACGGACGTGAACCAGAGGCCACGGAGTACTTCATTGATACACATACGTACCGTAAAAAGAAAGTTGGCGAACTCGTATCTGAGGAAGCAAAAGAGATAATTGTAAGTTAATTGAAATTTTAAATTTATTATTAAAATTTTATTTTATACTAATATTGTATTTATATTTTATAGAAACGCTATAAATCTATATGCTCTAGAAATGGCATTGATAGCACCACGACAGAAATTCAAAATTGGACAGAAGCTGTTGAAGGTCCTCGAAAAAACAGAATTCTTGGATTTCCGAAAATTAAAGCTTCTGATGTGTTAGGTATTAATTCTTGGATTTTTTTTTTTTACATGAAAGGATTTTTATTGCTACTGTTTGTAAATTGTAAAGGCCCTAAAGCTCGTACATCGTTGCGGAAAGGAGAAGGAGGATCAGGACGCTCGGCACTTTCTCGTATTCGAGATCAGTTATTTATGCAGGTTGTCGATCGTACCATAGCACATGCTAGAGCCAATCCCGAAGAATACCAACTAAATGCACAGGATATCCAAATCTTGGCCGAGGACGTGATTACGGGAGACTCTAACCTACCAACCAATCATCCCGTGACTCAAGAAATACGTCAATCTTTGATACGAGTCGTGATCGAAGTACTCAATAATATTTACCAAACTCGTGGTCCGCCAAGTGAGAAGGTATTTATATTATCGTTTTCTTTCAATATTTGGCAACCATATTGAAAGTGCCCCTGTTTTTCTATCGATTTCTTCTTTTTTCCTCCTCGTAATT
Source organism: Euphrasia confusa (assembly GCA_954870475.1). Lineage (NCBI taxonomy): Eukaryota > Viridiplantae > Streptophyta > Magnoliopsida > Lamiales > Orobanchaceae > Euphrasia > Euphrasia confusa. The sequence continues at coordinate 72,034 of OX940951.1, forward strand.
TCTTCTCTGTTAATCTTAGATTTCCTATTACGTAGGTCAATTTTTTTTTCTTCAAGTGTTCACATGATTTATGTACAGTGGCTGCATTTTTTATTTATGAGTTTTTTTAGCTTTATTAAGTTTGTATATAAAATGTGTTTGTCTAGTGGAGTATAATAGATATTAGACTTTGGATGAAAAATATATTTTGTGAGAGTAATTGTTTCTGTAATTTTATAGGTTTATGTTATGTATTTGTGCTGTATGAATACAAATATATTGGGAAAGTGTTTTTTGTGTTACAGTTTAAAGTATTAAATAAATATGAGTGAATGATAGGTACATTTGATGTGTGGGGTTTGAAGTTGTGTGAAGTCAAGTATTTGTTTTTATTACTTTGTGAACTTAACATTATAATATTTTTTTTATTTGTATTTTAGGGAAAATCAATTGCGGTCGATGATCCTAATGAGAATCAACATGAAGATGTGGGAGACTCCGACGACGAAGATGGGGGTGACTCCGAGGAAGAATTTGTATTTTGAAGAATGCAAACTTTTATTTTGAACAATATTTTCTTTTATGCTAGTTTGTGTTTTATTTTGAAAATATTGATTGTAGTTTTATTTTGTTTAACAAATTGTTGGATGCTTGTTTGTATTATTAGATTGGAAGTTTGCAGCAGTTTGAAAATTATTTTATTAATTAACATATAATTAATTTAATTTTTGTAAATCAAAATTCGGAAATTAAAATTCTTAAATTACCCCAATATTTAAAATTCAGAAAATGTGACAGACAAAACTATAATTTGTCGCAGTTTCAAGAGAAAACTTTTGACAGATGTTCATGAACTTTGTGACATATCTTCTTCGAATTTATGATAGCTGTTCGTATAAATTGCGACGGGAGTTCATGATTTATTTTTAAAATGTAAATACAAAACGCGACAGATTAGTCGTCGCATAATACAACCATTTTATAGACAACTGGGGCCCACCAAATATATTGCGACAGCAGCCAAACTTGTGACTACGAAGTGAAATTAAGACAAGAACAAAAGCGACGAATGTCATCTGTCGCAATAAATAGCAATTGCGACAGATCCTTCACAAAATTGCCGTCACTTTTACCCTGTTTTCTTGTAGTGATTAAATACAAAATATGAATATATAAGTTAACAACAATGTATAAATACAATATATTTTTTTTACAGAAATTCATGTATCTTATGATTATTTTTAAATCACTGTCTTTTGCTATAATTTTGTGTTGGTATTTTTGTTATTCACATTCAAATATATTGAACAAATAATTATATGGATATGAGATTATTATTTAGAATTTTCTTTTATATATATTTTTTAATTATAATAAAATTATATGGATATGAGATTATTATTTGGAGTTTTCTTTTATATATATATTTAAATTATAATAAAATTCAATGAATAAAATTCAATATCTACCAAAAAAATATCCGTAACTATAAGTAAAGAGATTTGTGTACGACGCTGTTTTTTCAATAACTAACTAAAAAAATATTTAATTTAATAGTAGTTTATATTAAAATAAATAACACTTATATTTTTTCTTTATTATAAATCAACGAATATTTATTTCTAATTTATGTTTTTAACATCAATATAAGAATATGCAATAATGCAATAAAAATAAAAATAAAAAGATTACAAAATACAAAATTAATATAATGCAAATTAAAATAATTAACTTATTTCCAATAGTAACCAATTCTCAATATAACATATAAATGGAAACGTGATTCTCAACAATAATAACACTCGTATTTTAAAAACAAGTACTATAGTATTTTATAATTGTATTGAATTAAATTTGGAGCACATGTTATGTATAATTAGTGATGTAAGAAGAAATAAAGAATGAAAATAATCTTCCTAAAAAAATATCAAAATGAATTTATGGTAATAGTCGATCAATATATATACTCTATTATTTTAAGAATGCAACGTCGTTATTATAAAATTTATAGTTAACATCAGTATAATTTTCCATATACAATTGTACAAAACACGAATGTTCAGATCTATTTTATGGCAATCTGTATATATTTATGCTAACTTTTGCTAATCATATAAGGATATACACGAATTAATTATTAAATTTCAATATAATTTATGGTAAGATAAGTCAAAAGAAGATGTATTTATCTTGCTTTGCATTATGAAATATGAGAAGGATCAAGAATAGATGACAAAACATATAAATTATATTTTGATATTTTTTTTGCCTAGTAGTATAAATTAATCTCAAAATTATCACTGTAAATTTATTATTTTATTTTTAAATTTATATTTTAATTATATATGCAGTATATGAATTATGGAGTAATATATTTAATATTTTAAATAAATTAAATTTTAATCATAGTGTTGTGTGAGATCGGGATACTAATTTATTCTTTTTTGAACTAAATAATACAATAACTTAGTGAATTTGATTTAAACAAAAAATAATTATTTAGTGATTGCATTGGTTTTGGATTTGCAGCAACCAATAAAGAAATTAATTAGCCTAATTATTTACAATTTGATATTGCCACACCTATAAATTATAAATAATTTATAATTATAAAGTATTTAAGCCCGAGTGAAATTCTACCCCACTTTTTAAAGACAAATTCCAAGACCTACCAAGCCTATTAGTGTCTTTATTTTGTGTTATCGTTATTTGGAAGCCTGAATTTTAACTCGAGTTTGCCATTTGGGGCGGTTGGAGTATTTCGATTCCAACTATTCTAGCCCGCCACTTAAACCCTAGCTTTAATTTTGGAATTTTGGGATTAATTAATCGATTTTTATCACTGAATACCCTTGTTTGTAGTGTTTGTATTTTGTATTTTCGGTATTGCACAAGATATCCACACGATCAGTAAACCATTTTGAAATGACTCTACCATTTTGGAAATGAAAAACTACAACAAATATATTTTGCAAATTAATAATTAAAAATTAAATTTACTTATTTTAAAAATTAAGAATAGAAATTAAAAAAATTAATTGTACTATAAATTCACCTTAGAAATAAGTTAATATTTAAAACAAGTGTTAGTGAGTTCTTTTACTAGAGAATCTTGGTCGATTTCTCCAACCTATAGAAAACATATATTGAAATATATACTTAAATTTATTTGCTCCACATAATGCAAGTTTCAACATCTAAGTGTCACTGACTTCTTTTACTAGAGAATTCTTGTCGATTTCTCCATGTGGACTGAAATATATACTTAAATTTTTCTGCTCCTCCACATACAAGTTTCAACAACATCTAAGTGTCTTTAATTTCTTGAGGAGCCAATGCATCAATCATTGCAACACACCTATATTCTGCTCACACAATTGTTAATTGCTTATATTTCACATTTATGGTCTTAATATATGGTAGTAAACAATTGTATATTACTCACGTATATAGTTCAAGGTCTTAATATAGTGTACTAATAATAATAAAAGTGTAAATAATTGTATACTACTCATGTATACTTAATAAAAACTATTTTTTATAAACATTTCTTATTTAAATAATAATACTGAATAATAAATTTGGAACTAGTTATAAAAACTAGAATTCCGTCCCTCATGCTAATGTCTATGAATAGTCAAACTTTTATAAATATATGTTTTTTTAATTACTATTTAATTTATTTGGAAGTTAAGAATTTATGCTTTAGATTCTAAGATTAATTAATTAATTAATCATTTTCATTTTATTGTCTACTATAATTTATTGAATATTCCCATTTATCTCATAATTTTCTAACATTCCAATTCAAATTTGATTTTTAACATTCTATTTCAAATTTGTTATTACGTAGATACAATTTTCAAAAATATTTTATGACACTTAGGTAAAACCCTATTCTCCCTCTCTTATCCATCGGTCACACTTTCCATTTCTGCTTTTACCCGAAAAACCCTAACTTTATCATTTCTCCTATTCTCCCTCTCTTATCCATCGGTCACACTTTCCATTTCTGCTTTTACCCGTAAAACCCTAACTTTATCATTTCTCTTCTTCGTTGTTCCTTTCTCTATTCCTAAAATATTCACTAGTTTTTTCTTTCTTTGTTATTTGCTATTATTATTATTATTATTATTTATTATTATTATTATTATTATTATTATTATTATTATTATTATTATTATTATTAAGGTTTAGGGTTTAGGCGGTATCTATCCGCAAATGTGGAAGATGGGTTCCGACTTAGAAAATGGTGGTATAATGAATAGCAAGATACATTTTTTTTTTGTCTATTTCAATTGAAATGTCTCGAGTTCGAATCTTTGATCTTACGATTCAAGTGCTCAACCAACTGAGCTAACAACTCTTTCGAATCATTGATGTTACGGTTCTCAATTCAAGTGCTCAACCAACTGAGCTAACAACCATTGACATGCAGATACATTTTTGTTGCCCAATACATGTCAATGAAATTCTTTGTTTTTTTTACTAAATTTTGGATCCTCCTCCTAGTGGAGTAAGCATTCCTTAGGGTTTTGGATTAGGGCATTGCTATTTACACCCTCAATTCTTATAAAATCACTCCCTTACTAAATTTACACCTAATTTAAATTATTAAAATTATATTATTACTTTAATAATTGAAATTAATATATTAAATAATAATAAATTGCAGCGGAAAATATATTTATCACTTTGAGCACGTGTACGACACGCACTAAACAAATTTACTTATTAAATACTTGTACGAATCACGGCACAGAAGCATCCCCGACTACTCCGGTTAGTGAAATAGTATCACCTGAAAATATTTGTAATAACAAGAGTCAGTCCACTGACTGGCAAGTAAGCATGCAATCTATATGCTTTAATCTTTTCACTTGTCGTCTTAGTTTGTATTTTAAACGTTGAACTTTAATGCAATGCAACTCCTTAACTTAAACTTAAGACATAACCATTAACTTTAACTTGAAACATTTACGTAACTTTCTTTAACATTAACGTTCATATCATTTCTTTCACGTTTAGACGCGAGCTCACTTGACATCGTAAGGGCTACCCCAGTCCATTAAGGCCATTCATTCGTTAGTTGCACACCCTGTCTAGAGGCCCTTTCGCACTCTATCCATTGAGGCCATTAAAGTTAGTTGCACACCCTGTCTAGAGGCCCTTTCGCACTCTAGCCATTGAGGCCATTCGTTTGTTAGTGCCACCCTGCTTAAGGTAAGTCCTTACGATGCCCGACATTTCGTTTACTTTAACATTAAGTTTCGTTCTTTAATATTTTGACCGTGAAATGAATTTCTAATGCAAATGCATCCTTACGTGTATGCGTGAACCTACGACGCGTATGAATTCTCATCATAATTAGCAAATACAAACATTTTAAATAAACGTAAATAAACATAAGATAATAACGTAAATAAACATAAGATAAACACCATCAAATCTGGAATCAAATCATGACATACAACTTGTAAAATACACAATCAACAGTACTCAATTAACAACAACTATTACACCGAACAAGCACAACTAATATTTATATATATTACTCGTGATTGTACTTAGAGCACCAGCCATCCCTCTATTTATACAACACTACATGGTTACTACTGCCCTTATATATATTTTTATATCTATATCATACGCTCAAGTTACATGGCTACTGCTACATATAGATTCATATACACCCAAATACACATAACATATTATATATATATATATGCGGCTGCTATTGCAGCAACTAGCTAAGATTAGGTACATGCATATAATTACACACGACTAAAGGTTATATATATACACATTTTCACACATTAGTATGTTATTATTTATATATTAATTACTATTTGTTGTGCTTAATTTACATATATGGTTGTTAGCTGCTAGCACCATCTCTCACACACATTTATATATTTACAAATCTGCAGACACCACATTTTACACATACATCCAGGTAGGTTATATGTATATATATACTAGGCACACATCTGTACATACTCATAGGTCTTTATACATATAAACACAAACACACATACTCATACGTACAACCATATTTACGCCTACACAATACATAAACATACATTCATATTCCCACGGGCACAAACACATATATGAACACCAATAACGAATAACTTTAATGATAATCGATGAACCATTCAAAGTAATCTTATTACGTGAACTTAAAATTTACTTGCCTTGATTAATTGGAGTACGATTTAGAGATTAAAGTCTTGTTAGACATGTTGAAAATCCAGTTCTTCTCTTTCCTCTTATTCTCTCCTGAGTCCTTCTTTCTTTCTCCCGTTTCTTCTCATCGGTCCCTCTCTCTCTCTCTTTATTTTTCTTATCCAACGTAAAACCCTATTCTATCTCAATTCTATATTTATTTGTACTAATTTTAATTAATTAATACTTTAGCCCATAACTAATATAATTCAATTGACCCAATTAAAAGACAAGCTCAGCCCAATTATCAAAATATAATTTGCTTAGCCCATAAAACATTAGTTCAGCTCATTAACATTAAACTCATTTTATAAAAGTAAATTAAACTAGAAGCCCAATTTATAAATACTGAAGTCCAATTAAAATAGTTCTAATCTCGACTAATACGTGGACAAAAAGGTTATTTTAATTACTTAATTTTTAATATAAAAATTCGGGTTATTACAGATATAGTGGAATTTTTTTTCGTGATTTTTTTTATATTTTAAATTTATACGTAAATTTGTATGTTCGTTATTTCATTTATACTTTTTTCCGTGGGTTTTCTCGTATTTTGGATTTTTATATAAATTTGTGTGTTAATCTTTCATTTGACTTTTTTTCTTAAGTCAATTCATATACATTATATGATTTGTGTTTTATATACAATACACCGAACATATCCATATTTTAATTATATAATTTCAATGATAAAATTTTGAAATTGAGTTATTAGATTGTTTTTACGAAATTAGCCTTATACAATTTCAATGATAAAATATTCTTTTTCCTTTTACGAAATTGAGTTATTAGATTAGATTCAGATATTAATTTTACTTGTACGGATTATTAAAAATTGCAACTTAACCCAAGAAAATAATATTATAGTAAGTACTACTTAAAAAAAATTCAAGTTCATTGCTATACCTATTTTTCAGTATCATTTGATACTCTCATTTTCATTCCCCGATATAAGCCCATTCATGGAAATGAACTAAACATGTATTTTATCTTTTAATTTTGTTGCAATTTTTTAAAAATGTAATCTTTAAACATGTATTTTATCTTTTAATTTTGTTGCAATTTTTTAAAAATGTAACCTTTTTTTTGTTTTTGATTTTTAGGGCAAGCTCCATTCTCCGGGACCGCGTCCTCTAGCTAGTTGTTGCAATTTTTTAAAAATGTAATCTTTAAACATGTATTTTATCTTTTAATTTTGTTGCAATTTTTTAAAAATGTAATTTTTTTTTTTGTTTTTGATTTTTAGGCGTTCCATTCTCCGGGACAGCGTCCTCTAGCTAGAAACACGAAGTGGTGATATTTCTTCACTATCCACTTATAATTAATTTCCTTTATTTATTTATTTATTTGTTTGAGAATGAAGTTGCTCTTTTGTAATATGCATTTGATTTTATGTTTAGAGCATCTCCAACCGATACCAAAAACTTATTTTGGAGTAGGGGAGATGCTCAAACCGATACCAAAACAGAAACCTATTATTGGTTTATAGGTGGGACCCACACAAAAAATACTTATATTTACGTTTACCGTAAACTCAAACCAAAAACTATTTTTTATTTATAAAATGATTATTTTTTAGTATCTTATTTAATATCTTTTGTAATGTAATTTTTTTAATAATTATATCATTAATAATTAAAATAAATTTTAATAAAAATATTTTTAATAATGAAATAAAAATACATATCACAATATGAAATACAATTAAATAATTAAATTATATAATTAACATTAAAAATAAAATAATAATAAACAAAATATTTAAAAAAATGCTACCAATTACAAAAACAAAAATAATTAATAATTAGTTTTTTGTGTTTTTTAATGTAATTTTTTTAATAATTAAATAATATTTTATTTAGTATTATTTATATTTATTATGTTTGAAAATTTAAATTGAAAATAATATTAATTATATTTTTTAATTTAAAAAATTATGAGATAAAATTGTAAATTTGTAAAGATGTTGATTATTTATATAAATAGTATATATAATTATATAAGAAGAATATTTAAAAAAAATTATTTTAAGTTAGAGTATTAGTTTCTCGGTTGGAGTAAAATTACTGTAAACGTAAATTTAAACTAATTTTGAGTTCGGTTGGAGTCAAATTACTGTAAACTTAAAATAAAACTTATTTTTGAGTTTGAGTTTTTGTGTTCGGTTGGAGATGGCCTTAGACGGTATAGACGTATTATTTATTTGTTTGAAAATGAAGTTGCTCTTTGTGTAATATGCATTTGATTTTATTTGTTTGAAAATGAAGTTGCTCTTTGTGTAATATGCATTTGATTTTATGTTTATACAGTATAGACGTGGCTTTCTATTGGAAGTAGATTTGTAAATCAACTGGTGTGGGCGGATGTGGAGCAAATATTTTTGTAATGATTTTTTTAAGTTAAAAATTAATTAAAAAACAAGGAATTTTTCTTGTGAGATTTTCTCATAGAAACATATCATCCTTTTAAATTACTTTAATCATCATTCTCTCTTTATTATAATTAAAAACATCTTACAACACAACACTACTTAAAAAAACATAGCATTAGAACACTTTTTTTTAATATTTTTCATAATAGTTACTTTTTCCAAATTAGAACACTTTTCTTTAATATTTTTAATAATAGTCACTTTTTCCAAATAATACTTTTAAAATTAAAGGTACTTAAATCACCATTTTCCCTAGCTAATGATTAATTATCTTTTTCCAAATAATACTTTTAAAATTAAAGGTACTTAAATCACCATTTTCCCTAGCTAATGATTAATTATTTGTAGGATTATTTGTAGAATACTAGGTAGTATCATATTTCACTATTTGGAGGTGTACTAATTATATTAATGAATATTTAGATTTTAAATAAAATTGTTTTACATAACTTTTAAAAAAATAACTTACAAATTTTATTTTATATTTTAAAGTTAATAGTTTACAATTTTTTTATTTAATGTCTTAGTAGTTAAATTTATAAAAAAGTAACATTTTAGAAGAGAAGAGTTATAGGTTTTTACTGTTTATGTATTTTAGAAGAGAAGAGTTATAGGTTTTTATTGTTTAATTTAACATTGCTTTGGTTCTAAAACGTTGTAGTTTCTAACGTATGAATTAATTCATTTTTTCTCCCGGCATCGTATGAATTAATCTGGTTATTTTTATGTGTTGTTTTTTTTTAATCTATATGTAATTAATCTTCTTATGCACAACATCAAAGCCGCACAACATCAAACCCATCCCTTGTTCATTCTGGTAATTGCCCTAATGACTTTTGACTGATTTGCAATAGTTTAATTCTTCAAGAATTCAATTGCTATTTTTTTATTAATTTAATTCTCCAAAAATTCAATTGCTATAATTTTTATTAATTTATTATTTTGAGAGATTATAATTATATTGGATTTCCCTTTATTTCTCCAAGAATTATAAATTGGATTTCCTTTATTTCTCCAAGAATTCAATTGCTATTTTTTTATTAGTTTATTATTTAAAGATATTATAATTATATTGAAAATATAATTATATTTTTTAAGAAATTTATCTTTAGTTAGAATAAGAATTTTATTAATAATCTTAATTATTTCCAATTTGATATTCACACACACCCTAAATTATAAAGAATTATAAAGTATTTAAGCCAATGTGAAATTCTAGACCAGTGCTTTTCAGTTTTTTCAACCTCCTAGATTTCGGTCTCTATTATTATAACTGTTCTCAGCCTTTAAGCCCTAAATTATAACCTGCTACAACGGATAATTATCTCACTCCTATTTTTATTTTCAAGTTCGAGTTTGCCATTTGGATCGGTTGGAGTATTGCGATTACAACTCAAAATTATTTTCAAGTTCGAGTTTGCCATTTGGATCGGTTGGAGTATTGCGATTACAACTCAAAATTGATTCGTAGGGTCCGCCAATTAAACCTATTTATTTTGTTTTGGTTTTATCATAAGAACAATCAACCAAATGACTCACCATCACCATTTTGGAAATGAAAAACTACAACAAAATATATTTTGCAAATTAATAATTAAAAATTAAAATAACTAAGAATTTATTTTACAAATTAAGAATAGAAATTAAAAAATTAATTGTACTTGAAAACTAAAAAAATATATATTTTGCAAATTAATAATTAAAATAACTAGAATTTATTTTACAAATTAAGAATAGAAATTAAAAAATTAATTGTACTTGAAAAACTACAACAATATATATTTTAATTGTACTGTGAATTCAACTTAAAAATGACTTTTAGTGAGTTCTTTTACTAGAGAATCCTTGTCGATTTCTCCATGACTGAAATTATAAAAAACATAACATCCAGTGTGCAACACACATATTTTCTGCTCCATTGCAATAACACAATTTTTAATTGCTTATATTTCACATTGTTATAATTGTCAGAAACAACACAATTGTTAATTGCTTATATTCTATCTTCTGCTACACACAGTGAAACAACACAATTCTGAAAGTCTTAATATACTAACACAATCAAACAACACAATTGTTAATTGCTCACACAGTGAAACAACACAATTCACATTATGTTGATGTCATGTGAAAGTCTTAATATACTAACACAATCAAACAACACATTTGTTAATTGCTTATATTCTATCTTCTGCTCCACATAGTGAAACAACACAATTTTGATGTCATGTGAAAGTTATAATATACTAACACAATCGTCAATTTGCTTATATTCCCGCTAATGTCTATGAATAGTCGAGCTTTTTATAAATATATGTTTATAAAACATTGCAATAACACAATTGCTAATTGCTTATATTTCAAATGGTTATAATTGTGACAATGTTAATTGCTTGTTATAATTACCAATCTTTTGCTCCACACATTGCAATAACACAATTGCTAATTGCTTATATTTCACATTGTTATAATTGTCACAAACAACACAATTGTTAATTGCTTATATTCTATCTTCTGCCCCGCACAGTGAAACAACACAATTCACATTGATGTCATGTGAAAGTCTTAATATACTAACACAATCGTTAATTGCTTATATTTCACATTGATATTCCCCCTAATGCCTATGAATAGTCGAGCTTTTTATAAATATATGTTTTTTTAATTACTATTTAATTTATTTGGAAGTTAAGGATTTATGTTTTGTATTCTAAGATTAATTAATTAATCCTTTTCATTTTATTCTCTACTATAATTCATTGAATATTCCAATTTATCTCATAATTTTCTAATATTCGAAAGAATATTTGAATATTCCAATTTATCTCATAATTTTCTAATATTTGAAAGAATATTTGATGATAGGTAAAACCTAGTGTTTCATTTATCTGTTGCTAAATATTCACTAGTTTATTCTTTGTTATTTGCTATTATTATTATTATTATTATTATTATTATTATTATTATTATTATTATTAGGGTTTAGGCCTATCCGCAAATGTGGAAGATGGGTTTGGACTTAGAAAATTGTGGTATAATGAACACCAAGATACAATTTTTTTTGTGTATCCCAATGGCAATGTTTTGAGTTCGAATCTTTGATCTTAATTCAAAGTGTTCAACCAACTAACTAACAACCCTTGACAGATACATTTTTGTTGCCCAAACATGCATGTATGTGCAATTCTTTGTTTTTTTACTAAATTTTGGACCCTCCTAGTGAAGTAAGCATTGGTTAGGGTTTTGGATGAAGAGCAATATTGCTATTTATACCCTCAATTCTTATAAAATCACTCCCTTACTAAATTTACCCCTAATTTAAATTATTAAAATTATATTATTACTTTAATAAACCAATTAAAATATCAAACATCCTTAAATTTGTGGACATGTTTATCATGTTTGTGGCGATGATATGTGGCGTCGGTGGTACATGTCACATACACTGCCAGCAATCGACAATTCGGGACAAATAGGCTATTTATTGGGGTATCCGAAAAACAGCATTAGCACGTTCGTGTCGTTGGTGGGCATATGGAACTATCTAGGGAGAGTCATTGCGGGCTTTCTTTCGGAGCATATGTTGGTCTTGAAGATCAAGTACAAGTTCCCGAGGCCGCTGACGCTGGTGGTCTCGTCCGCGGGGCATCTGTGGATAGAGCATTCGACGTCCCAAACGGGCTCTAAAGTACAATAAATACACCATTTGTAATAAAATTTGAAAAAATTAAAAATAAATAAATAAATAAATAAATAATAATCATTGTCGACTCTTCAAATATTGTCGATACACAATTACAGTTCTTTTGTTTGGTAAATTGCGAGCTTTGTTCCATTTTATGCCATGTATCGTGTTGTTCATGTGAAAATTAAGCACCATTGATGTTCTTGTTGGTGCGTTATTTCTGAATGTGTGAAAGTGGTGATGGATTGTTGTTAGAAAACCGTGGGCATTTGAAGACTATAGAGTGATACTGTACAATTTTAGTGATGTATTAGTGATGTATAGAAGGGTATGATTGATATTTTAATTATTGTATTGTATTAATAATATTACTATTACAAATAAATAATTATTATTATCACATGGTAGCTGATTCCTTGCTCCGCCGACGGCTCCTCCCCCGCCTCCGGCGGCGGTGGCTGCCGTGGAACTTCATCTTCTCCCTCAGCCTCCCACTGTCCTTGAACATATTCTTCTCCGACTGAACCACAACACACTCCGGAGGAGGCACTGGGTACCTCAAAACGTCGTAACAATACGAGTAGTACATGTACTTTTCCCGGAACAACTTCATCGACTCGTGCCCTTGTGGGCTGACTGTGGCGAAGTCCCTTGCGATGAGGTCAGCAATGGAGTCAGTGCAGTTGGAGGATAGTATTTGCTCGGTCGGGTCAACTATGCATCCCTCGAGAACCAAGTCTTTGAACTCGGCAACAAAGGGTTCGTATTGGTATTTCACTTTCTCTTGTCCTCCGTTTGTGGCCCAAGTCGAGGCGTCCCATATGGTGGCGTAAACGGACATCGGCTTCGACGGGTAGTCTCCTTTCATGTCGGCATGATGAATTATGTTTCGTATAGGGATCTTATCCACGTAGAATCTGCATATTTGTCCAAGGTGAGAGTTGTAGGAGTTTGGACTGAGATTCTTAAAGAGGAAGAGACTCACATGATGTTTCTAGGGGTCCAGAGGATGCTGTAGCGATGCGAGTCTTTGGTCGGGTCAAACCACATTCGATACCTCTCCTCTCTCCCACGCGAAACGCTTCCGTTTCCGTACATGTTCGTCTGGAACCTCCACGGCTTCCCCTTTATGTTCCCTAGGAACTCAATGTCCAACTCGTCGTGGTTCTTTTCGAATGTGTCGACATTTGATGTCTGCACGCAAAGATTTAATAATAATCGAAAATCGATCTGAATTGTAATCGCGTGGAAGCATACATACATACTCACATAGAATGCGACGCAAACACCAGCCGTGTGTTCGGAAGGCATCTTGATGCTTGCGCTGAAGAAGCCGTAGTTGTAATAATCCGACGATATAATCCCAGAGCCTAACGCAAACGAATATTCCATTAAAAACGTGTAGTTGTTTTCATCTTATCTTATGAACGCACGCATGTTTAATACCTGAAGAACGGGTGAGGAGGAGTCGAATGGTCCTGTCATCGGGAGATCGTTGAATGTTGAACTCGCTGAAGAGAGGAGAATAGGATTCCTCGAACGTGAGGGTGGCGACATCGAAACCGGCCGTGACTCTCGCAGTGCATAACAATAAGAAGAGAGGAAGAGGAGTTAGCTTTTGTTGGAGAGTAGAATGCATCACATTACAAATTTCCTTCTTTTGAGGGTCGTCTTGTTTTTTCTCTCTTCTTTCTTTCTTTGCTTTTTCCATTTTTTTCCTATTGATTTACGTTGACCATCCAAAAATCCAAAAAAATAGGATACGAATATCTAATAATTAGGGAGTGGAAAAATGTATTTGAGACCGTAATCAAACAACAATTTTTCTCTAATTGTGTACTTAACTGTTAATAAACGGATATTTCGACTCGACGAAATTCTCCGTGTCCCACAAAAATGACCCGAACGCAACCGCTTCCAGCACCAGCATCGTCAGTCCAGAAAACGTAAGCGAGACCACCTCGTCGTTACTTGCATCGAGAGATCCATCCTTCGTGACCATAATATCAGGCCTCCCGAACAATGCCTGCGTCTGAGTCTCGATAAGAGACACCGCCTCCTTCGATCGAATGGTTGCATATCTCTGAAGAGTGTCTGCATCCAGATACATAACGTATGATCTCAGTTTATACACTTTCTCCTCATTTCCAGAATCCACTGTATTTCCATCTTCGTCCTCAGGGTAGATACGTATTAAAGAATCCGGGTCCCACAGCTGCTTGCCGTTCTCGGGTACAGGATCGTCGAACTTGACAGTTTGTTCTTCGCCGAAACCTTCAGGTAGTGTGTTCATGGATCTCTCGAGCTGATACCTCTCGTCGACTCTTCTGAGGAAGTACCCGTACATGATAGAAGCGGCGTAGAGCTTGCCGAGCTTGATTTTACTAATCTGCACAGTCGTGTCCAAGGGCCCCACAGCTCGCTCCCCGAGAACAAGGGACAGATGGCTCAGTATCATCTCAAATGCCTCTGGAGAGTGCACGGATTCAAGTTTTTGTTCTTGGTTCGGCCAGAAATCAGCCCTTCCGGAAGGATCCAGAGTAGGAGTTGTCATTTTAGGGATCATCGATATGTGATTGTCTACAAATCTTTGCACGACCAAGCAGTAGATGATCTCTTCTAGTGTTTTCCTACGGTCTTTCTCTTTCACTTCAGCTATTCTCCTGATGACAACAAAGATATTCGGTCGATAATTTGAAAATAAATATTTGCCTCATATTTCAAGATTGGTGTTACCCAACAACAAAAACTAATCAACTTAATGAAACTATACTTATAAGGAGATCTTGATTTTTAACGGCAGGCTATTAGTTCTTCACTTTAACAGCAGGCGGAACTTGATGAATGAAACGAAAGAGAAACTAACTTATAGAGAAGGAGATCTTGGGGTGACGGTGCATTTGCCTCTGTTTTATCATCCCTCTGGCTGAGGAGATTCTCGAGCTGCTGCTCAGCAGATGCAAGAAGTAGATGTGGATGAGTTTGTTGGATTTGAGACAAGAGCTGACCGACGGGGGATTCCAGCTGCACCGGAGGACCCACCGGAGTCAAATCACCGCCGGAGTTTGCTCTCACGGCGAAACCTCTTGCTCTCAACCTCTCTGCCCCAAACTCCAACTTCGGATTCGGAAATAAACAATTCTGTCCACCACATTTTATTGTGAACCAAAATTATACAAATAAAATAAGTCTGAAATTCAAATTTAAATTTAAATCATGAACCCAACATTTGAAATGACAGCACAAACAAACCCTGAAAAAATAGAACCCTTGAATTGAGAATCAAAATCTAAATCCGAATCCCCAAATTTTGATTTTTATTTTCATGAATATAAAATCCATTTAATTCACTCAAGCAATTCGTGCAATATCGGTAGGAAGCTTACTTTGGGGGGTCCGGGAGAGAGAAAGCACTTGGCGTCGAAGGAGGAGGGGAAATGCTTCGGTTCCTGCGACCGGCAGCCACCGGCCGACGTCAGAACCACCGAAACGTCCGGCAAGACGCCGGAAACCTGCATCTTCAACAGGCTCTTCGGTTCAATTCGGGGAACTTACTGTAATCGAACAATGCCTAGAGTGAGAAAAAATGTCGAGCAGATTTTTTTGGGGTTTTAATTTTAGGTTTTGTTTTAATTTAAATGATTTTGAAAGGCTGTGGATGAGCTACGAAATATTCTTAGTGTTTTATGCGTACGCTGTTTTTATATAGTAGAGTCGCTTTATTTCATACTAATAACATAAACATTTTCTTTGTAACGAGAGACTAGTTTATTGTAAAATTGAAATAGTGAGTCTCGATTGGGACGTTTCAATAATAGATAAACTTCGTCGGATAAACGACTAACAATTTGATCGCAATCAGAATCGTTTATGTCACTAAATAGTCTAAATTCATCACAAGTAACTCAAGTGAAAACATTCAATACATTCACCATGATTGATAGTTCAAACAAGTAACTAAAACGACTATACAAACTGTGAGCAATAGTTAGAACTCTGTCTCGGTTATATTTTTATAGTTTTAAACGACAATACATTCAATTGCTGATGGTCAAATTGAATAATTTTGAGCATTACTCGAATCGAGTTCTAGCCTATTTTTTTCCGAGTCGATTCGAGCATGCTGGCTTGCCAGTACTGCCCTTAAGATCAACTGAATTCGGAAAATTTATTAGTCTAATAATATAAGCAAGTCAATAATTAAAAGTTTGTATTAAGAACAAATAAAATGTCACGAATAAGTTAATAATACAAAGTCAATCCAATAGCATCACCTCTGCAAATTATTATCAATACATTTAATTAAAAAAATAACTTAATTCATCTCGCCTGAATCTGTGGAATTAGGGTTTTGATCGGCCTCCAGTATCTTGGCGTCGGCGGGTACGAGGCGAGGAATTCCGTCAACGATCGGATAAGAAACGCCGATGGAGTCGCTGATCAGTGCGTTCGTCTGCTCGCACAACCTTAGGGGCTGCTTGGAGAGAGGGCAAACGAGGATCTCAGCTAGTGTCGTGTTTATTCCGGCGGCGCATTTTAGCAGCAAGCCGCTCCCCCTCACCATTGTCGATGAGTTTGGTGGTGTGTTTACTGATTTATTAATGACGATTCGGTGACGATTGGATCGTCTTCTACTTCTGATGATGGGCCGCGTTGGGCTTTAAGAACAGCGATTGCATCAATTGGGCTGCTGTGAATATATATGGGCCGGTTCTTTTCTCAAAAAAATATTGAATGCAAAGAAACCAAGTGTCTGCTTCTTGTAATGAATTTCACTTGATCTTTTTTAAAGTCTTCAGAAATCACTAAAATTAAGTAATTGATTACATCTTAATGATAGTGTTTTGTTTGGTTTTTTTCTATCAAAAGTATGAAAAACTCACAGGAAAACACATAGATTTTTCGGTTATAAAGCCTTGGAAAAAACTTTAGATAACAATGATTAAATAAATTCTTAATGATCATGAAACTATTTTCAATAAAATATATCCGAGCTGCATCACTTATTGATGAGTGCTTACTAGGTCCATCTATTTTCAAAGTCTTAAAAGATCACTAAAAGGACACGTGATTGATTAAGTCTTAATGCATGATATCGTTTGTTCTGTCATTTTCTTTCAAAAGTGTGAATATCCCTCACAGAAAAATTCCTTGCTTTTTTTATTAATTTTTAACTTTTTAAAAAAATCATTACAAAAAAAAAAAAAAAAACGTGAAAAAAAATCGAAAGACCATAAATACAAATACACAATGTGTACAATCTTCTATTCACCACTAGCACCATGTGCCATTATTTTTTAAAGTACAAATACTATATATAAGTATCTTATATAATTATAAAAATTTGGTAGATTTTTCTTGATTTAAAAAAATAATTGAAATTAATATATTCTAATAAAATCAATTAATTTTATGAATTAAATTAAATAAACTATCTTAATAGTTATATAATTAATTAAAATTTTAATAATGTAATGACAATTCATTTAATTGTTTAATTTCTTTTTTACTTATCATATAAATTTAATTAATTTTTATTAAAATATCTTATTTCTAAATTTATTTATGATCATTAAACTATGTTTATCATTTTATCAAATTTAATTAAGCTAGCTAGCAAAAAAGTAAATTTTAACAAAATATTCTTAACAAGTCTATATATATTATTCTCCATGCAAATATAACAGTAGGTATTGTCGGGATTATTAATTATTTCATGTCCGCTTTAAATTTAACACGTACATGACAATAATTCCATACCATATACTCCAATTAAGCCGAAATCAAGGAGGTATTTATCAAGTAATTAAGTGCTATATAAACCCATGCATAGCTCATCGATCAATCAACCATGGCACCCTCTCCATACTACATTATGCACTTCGTGTTCTTCGCGATGTTGATTATATTCACTTGTAGCTCGATCAATCTCTGTGGAAGTTCTTTCGTCCCATATGAATATGATGACGAGGGTGGTCAGCAGAACTTGGAGTGCTGCAAAGATCACCACATCGGTAAATGCGTCCCCAACGAGGATGACTACATCTGTGATGGCAAGTGCAGCGACAATTGCAAAGATAATGGAAACAAAGCTGGATTTTGCAAAGTCTACCCTAACACATATCCTAGTCATTACTGCCACTGCCCTTGTTGATCGCCTGCTGATTTGATCGTAGGCACTTTTTTTTTGTTATGATATGTTGTTACGTTGTTGCTTTTTATAAAGTGCTAATACTTTCGTCTTGACATAAGAAATAAAAAGTTTATATTTTTTTAAAATTAATTTCAGTTTGATTCAGTTCAACTTGTTTCGATTCAGTTCAACTTGTTTCAACCTTATACACTAGTACAATAATGTAAATTACAACTCTTAATATATTTGATAGTTTGTGAAAAATGAAAAAACAATTATACAATAATATAGTAATTATATAATACAAACTAGGAATACAATTGTTAACTAATGAATGTGACTATTTTTTTGATATAAAATCTTTTATTTATAAATTTGTAATACAAATGAAAATGTTGTTTTAAATTAATTTTGCCACTATAATTTAAAATTAAATTAAAAAATTTGACATTTTAATTGGATATTTTACTAATGGGCTGAAAAAGCACAGTTGGACTGTTGTAGCATCAGTTCCTTTTAATGGGCTATAGACTCATGCTCGGCCCACAAAAAGCCCAACTATGACTTGCTTCACTTTGATTTTACTGTGCTGTATTGATTGTACATTTGTTCCAACTTTGCCCATCACAGATTTCCATTATCGATCACCAATCACCATTGACGCCTCTTAGCTCTTTCTCACAGAGTAAAAAACACGGAGGTTTTGAATCTGGGAAATTCAAGTCGAATCACACTGACATATACGTGCACAGTGTATCTATAAACTGCCGGAGTTTTCCGGAGAGAGATAGAAAATGGGGACGGCCACCGCATTGGCGCCGGGCCTGTCGCGGAAGCTGAAGAAGGTGTTGGAGACTCGCACCGACAATCCTGATCTGCTCGCATCGCTCAATACGCTCTCCAGCTTTTATTCCGAAAATACCCCTCACGCCCGCCGGAATCTCCGATCCACCATTGAGAAGCGCGGCCTCTCCATCAACGAGGAGTTTCTGGCCGCCTCCGCCTCCGCCCAACAGGTATAAGCCTATATGCTTTTTGTTTTCGAACTGTAATTTGATCTGGTGAAAAGGTTCCATAGTAACTGTGTTTTAATTGTTGACTTGTACGATCTGCTCATGTGAGACGTGCAATGTTGCTTGTATATTGGATTTCAGTATAAACAAAACGAATTACAAATCTGTTGATATGTTCTAAACTTGAGGATTTTACCTATCAATTTACTTAAATACCTGTTCTGATGAATTTATTTGTTGTATTTAGATATCCGACATCGCTCTTTAGATAAAAATAGGATTCATATAAGTTGGATTGTTCCTTATCACCTTAAACGAGAAGACTCAGACAATGATGAGTGAAAATCTTCGTAGGATAATCGATAACGTTAGTGAACTTAATATTCTTCCATTATTTTTATGCTACAAAAGACACGCATGGCACAAGATTGCCATACTTGTATCCAATATAGTTGATGTTTCACATTTCATAATTATCATCTATATTTATTATGAAAGGGCTGTATTGATAGGTGTTTTGCACTTCCTCAAGCTGTATTGTTTCATAAGCGTGTATAATGTTTGATATTCATTTTCCTGATTTAACAAGTAATGTTCACCCCCTCCTTTGCTCCTTATGGATGGTAAAATAATCATTGTATTTGAATGGATTTTTTAGTCCTTGGATCAGGTCGAGGAAGAGGTCAATGCCCTGGCTGAATGTTGCGATAAGTATGCTTCTATCTTGTTTTTCCTTAATTACAGTTATTTTCCCCTCATTTTTATTCTTACAATTTGTTGTTCCACCATAAGGAAAACACTTGTATTGTAGGTTGACTAACTAACCTGGATATCATATTAAGTGTTTATTGTATTTCCTGTCATTTATTGAGAACAAAGGTTATGAAGTAAATATTTTTGTGATTCTTAAGGTGTATAGAGTAAACCTTTGTTCAGCATGTGAATTATGGTGAAGTAGTTACATACTTATATCCTATACTCTTTTGTGTGTTTTAAGAAGGGTGGAATACTGACAATCCAATGTTCCTAAAAAAACAGCCAAGGGGGTGCCTTGGCACTCCTACCTAAACAATTTTCATCCTAGGTGGCGGGGTCTAGACGGGCCTCAATCATTTCGCCTATACTAAAGATGCTTGAATTTCGAACTACTCTATGCCCCTTAGCATAATGGAGTTATCAAATAGATGCATGACTTTTCTTTTTTGTGGTAGGATTGCAAAAGCTTTAAGCAATTGTAATGCTTCTACCGGTGACATAATCAGTACCACAGAGAGGCTTAAACAAGAGCTTGAAAACACCACACAGAGACAAGAGATATCGTCATTCTTTCTTCGTGACTACCAGCTTTCCAGTGACGAGGTTTTGTCTGATCCTACAGATTTATTGTTTTTTCATTGACTATTCAATGTATAATTTGACCATGTCTACCATATAAAGTTTTGTTTATGTCTATTCAAATCACTAGATAAATGCGCTACGGGAGGAAGACCTGAGCGAAAGCTTTTTCAAGGCACTTGCTCATGTTCATGAAATACATGCCAATTGCAAATTATTGCTAAGAACACACCACCAGGTTCATCATCATTGTCTCTCACGTCTCTGTTCCTGCTTTCTTCTCAAACTTATTCCTTGAAGAAAATTTCACTTATGTCACCCCCTGATCCTGCCATCTTTTTGTTTCTTAAAACGTTTTAATGATAATAGATTGTGATGTAGAACCTCGAACAAATATACCTTCTTTAGTTCTTTTGACTGTTGCATATATATTGTTTACATCATATATACAATTTGACGGCATCAGTCCACCCGGAATAGCCCAATTGAGATGTTTTACCATATTTACTAAAGACAATATGACCCCCTTCTATTTCTGTGTGTAGTTATCTCGCCATCTATTCCCTACGAATCTTACCTCCAATGTTTGGTGAGAATTAGAATAGTGACTCTTTAGTATTAGTAAATATATATTTCGGAAGTAGTAAATGATAAATAATGATGTAACATCATTTATAGAAGTCAAATAGGTTTTAAAATATTTTTATTTAGGAATTGAATACTTGTTTAGGGATGTCCCTAAAAGAAAATGCAGAAATGAAATTAGGGCAGGGCATTTTCTTTT
Source organism: Euphrasia confusa (assembly GCA_954870475.1). Lineage (NCBI taxonomy): Eukaryota > Viridiplantae > Streptophyta > Magnoliopsida > Lamiales > Orobanchaceae > Euphrasia > Euphrasia confusa. The sequence goes on from OX940951.1 coordinate 93,622, forward strand.
CTAGTGATTATACTTTCCCCAGCCTTGAGGTCTTGCCTTCTAAAGAAATAGTATCTTTTATATAATTCGGAATTCATTTGAAGACTCTTTGCAGCGGGCTGGTTTGGAGCTTATGGATATGATGGCTGTCTACCAAGAGGGAGCCTATGAACGTTTATGCAGGTAAAATTTCTTAAATGATTGTATGGGTTCCTGAAAAAACTTATTTCTTGCTTGACATACACAATAACGTGCCTATATGCATTAAAGAGATTTTTGACAATAATTATCAATTTTACCTTCTGAGAGGAAAAACTAGGAAAAAATGTGAGTATGTAGACATCAAATTATTTTTTGTTGTGATTGAGGCCTTGACATGTTTCTTCTATTCAGGTGGGTCCAAGCTGAGTGTAGGAGACTTGGAGATTTTGACAATCCTGAAGTTAGTGAGCTCCTAAGAACTGCGGTCGGATGCCTTAAAGCAAGACCTGTCCTATTTAAGTACTGTGCGGAAGAGGTATTCATGCTTAATATTTTTTTCAGATTACAGAAGCATGCATTCCCTTCAGCTCCCACCCACCCCACCTTATCATCATTTTTTTCAACATTCAGGTCGCAAATATGAGACATAATGCACTGTTCAGAAGATTTATTAGTGCCCTGACACGTGGAGGACCTGGTGGACTACCTAGGCCAATTGAGGTTCATGCTCACGACCCTTTAAGATATGTAGGTGACATGCTGGGATGGCTGCATCAGGTATGACGTTTTTTTTGGCGCCCATGTTATGAACCCTTATTGATTGTGATCTCTATGTCTTGGTTCGATTACAGGCATTAGCGTCCGAGAGAGAACTTGTTTTTGCATTGCTTGATCCTGATACCTCGGCAGATTACGGACCAATTGCCCAAAGATTCTCCAAAATCTCAGAGAGTGATGTTGGAAAGACAGAATCGGATTTGACATTTGTGTTAGACAGGATATTTGAAGGAGTTTGTCGGCCTTTCAAAGTCAGAGTTGAACAAGTTTTGCAGTCACAGCCTAGCCTTATCATCTCCTACAAGCTCAGCATTACTCTGGAGTTTTACTGCCACACTGTAAGTCAACTCTGCGCCAAACATAAAAAAAATCACATGTTTTCATCATGTTATCATTTCCTTTTTCATTCAACTCAACCTTTTTATCTATAGATGTCGGATCTTCTAGGGAGTGAAACTTCTCTGTGTAATACACTCTGGGCTCTCAAGGATGCTGCTCAAAAGACCTTTTTCGAGGTGGTAAAGACTCAGGGAGAGAAGCTGTTGAGATATCCTCCCTTAGTTGCTGTCGATCTTTCTCCACCCCCAGCACTTCGAGAAGGCGTCTCTGTGCTGCTTGAAATAATTGAAACATATGACAGTATGATGGTTCCTGTGTCAGGCAAGAAGCCTGCATTTGAACCTGTCATATCTGCTATGCTTGATCCTATTATTCAGGTGTGTTTCGAACTGCTTTGATATGCAAAGAAAGTCGCGCAAATTAAAAAAAAAAAAAAAAAACTATTTACACTCTTCGTCCTAGAGTTTCCGTAAATTGAATTTCACTGGACCTAAATGTGATTTTTTCTGTCCCGAATGATTCCATTTCCTTGACCCCAGTACCAAAAATGCATTGTTTTTGCTAATCTTTAAACGCACAGGACCAAAATTTCAAGGCTGACATATTTACACGAACAAATTGCATTTTTTTTTGCCTAGGTTTCACCCTTATGCATAAGGATTGTTATTGTGCACTGCTGAAATATGTTGTGCAACAGCAATACTGCCTTTTGAATTCAGATTAATGTCACCAACCCAGTTTGCTTGGGTTTTTCTGTGTTTTTTCCCCTTCAGATGTGTGAACAAGCAGCAGAGGCACACAAGTCCAAGGGGGCAATCCAGCCATCTAGAAGAAGTAGAGGAGGTTCAGACCCAGCTCAACTCCGCCGATCATCTATTGATGCTCTTTTGGACAACAGTCGCTCTTCCCCTTCATTTCAGGTGTGCATTCACCCTCTTGTTTTACTTCTTACTTTTATTTAAATTTCTCTCAAACAATAATAGCTCCTCTTATTTATGTTGCAGATACGCGACCGTGAAACACCTTCAAAGATATTCCTGATCAACTGCTTATCCGCCATTCGCCAACCACTTTTAGGGCACGAAGTCGCGTCTGAGTATGTGAAAAAGCTCGGATCCATGATAGAAACCCACGTGGGTGGGCTCGTCGAGAAAGAGGTCGACACTATTTTGCGCAAATGCGGGCTGTCGAACAAAATGCCTCATTTCCATGACTCTACAAATGACGACAAAACACCGCTGTCTGAAACAGAAGACATGTCTCCTGCTGCTCTCTCTGAGTGCCTCAAAGCTTTCTTTGGGCTTGTTTTGGGAAGTGAGAATTCTCTCCCTGAGTTTGAGCAGATGCAGGTGCCGAGCCTTCGATCCGAGGCGTGCGTGCGACTGAGTAGGTCCCTTGCGGAAGCCTATGAAGCCATTTATAAAGGGATCATGGATCCGAGTAATGGGTACCCGGATCCGAGGTCATTGGCTAGGCATCCTCCTGATCAGATAAGAACCATTTTGGGGATTTGATTTATTTACAGAATGAGATTTATGTGTTTGTTTTCTCAATGCATTAAGGTTTATATATGCATAATGAGATATTTTTTTCCTCTTGTTTGTAATCTTTATTTTGAACGACGGCCAGTGGATTTTGGGTTGCAAACAACATTAGAGTATTTTTCAATTATCAATTAGACTCTGTTATAATATTATTTCGGAAGATAATTTATAATCCTAATACACATTTTTTCACAAGGCAAAGTAAACTACTGAATGACACCCTCTATTAGTAAACACTGATAGTAATAAACAATGCCTCTGTTATTTAAAATTTAAAATTTTAAAAATGTTTCACTTTTTTCTTTTTGATTATTTAAATAACAAATATTTATTTTTATACATAAAATGCATTATTTAAAGGCCGAAAAGGAAGGAAACACTTGCAAATATTAAAAAATTAAAAGTTACTAATATTAAATTGAAAGAAGGAAACATGACTTGATACTTGTTTTCCTTTTGATTTGATTGAAATCAGGAATGCGTGAGGGCGATGATGACGTCATTGATGAAAGAGGAGTTGTAAAAAGCAACAAAATCGTGACTCGCAATTCCATTCCATTCCATTTCCCTACCTCAAGCGAACACGGTATCCATACACCTACATCACGCACACTACATTTTATATTGTTTGGGGGAGCGGAGCGGAGCGAGATCGCTGATTTCGGTTTCCCTTTTATGAAGCAATGGTGTCCGCGAGCGCAAATGGCGGCGGCGGCGACGTGGGGAGGGCTCACATGGCGATGGCGGCCGTCCAGGTCTTGAGCGGCGGATATCACGTCATCACAAAACTGGCGCTCAACGTCGGCGTCAATCAGCTCGTCTTCTGTGTCTTGAGAGACCTTCTCGCCCTCTCGATCCTCGCCCCCGTCGCCTATTTCCGTGAGAAGTTAGTCTCCCTCTCTGTGTTTGTCTCTGTGATATGAATTTTAATTGTGTGTTTCGAGATTATATCGAACAATTAATTAAATTCCCGGTTGTATGTGATGCGCCTGCTACTAGATCGTTTGTGACTGGATTTTGTGTTTTGTTCTCCTAGTGTAAAGTGAGTGCATTGTGTGAAAAATGGGGGGAAATGGACGGGGAAGGTGTAGCTGTTTGAAATCGAAAGGGGAATTACCGTTTTTAGTGTGGTTCGTTTGGCATGGGTTGTACCCCGTTTAGATTTGCAGAGAGGTGTTCATAGATCAAACGTGCGTGGAAGTGAAATCATCTATGTCCCTCACTATGAGTTCCTTGAGTCGTGTAATTTCTCGTTCCACATTGTTCACGGCTTGATTTTTGTTTTTGCAGGAAGCTAAGATTGCCACTAAATAGACGGTTCATTACATCCTTCTTCTTTCTTGGTTTAACTGGGTAATTGAATTAGGCATATCTGCAATTTTGTTTAGGCTGTGGTGCCAACTCAAAATACTAACAATTTTGTTATTTCTTTTCCATTGACATTCGGCTGTTGGGCTAGTATTTTTGGAAACCAACTTTTGTTTCTTATCGGCCTCGGCTACACAAATCCAACTTATGCTGCAGCCATACAGCCTGCTATTCCAGTCTTCACATTTATATTGGCTGTAATAATGGGGTCAGTCTGAACTCTCCAAACTACTACCTCTACTCTCTCACTCTCATACACTCAATATGATTGCCTGCGTGTGTGCTTATTTATGCACGAGAATAACATTCATGTGTATTTTCTTCAACTCACATGTACATGCACATCTTATGTCTTCCTTGATTGTTACATGTAGTTGTTTTATGTGCAGTACAGAAACTGTAGGTTTAAAAAGAACTGAAGGTCAAGCGAAGATAGGAGGTACACTTGTTTGTGTATTTGGTGCGGTTTTGATGGCCATGTTCCGTGGTCCGGCTGTGTTTGGATATAAGGACCTAGATTTTGCAGCACGTAATGAAATTAGTGCCAAGGGCCAGCCGGAGCCTGCTGGTTGGTTACTGTCTAGTTTTATTGACTTGGGCTTTGATAATTGGCACCTAGGGGTTTTATGCCTGTTCGGGAACTGCATGTGTATGGCAACGTATCTGGCCATTCAGGTATAAGATTTCATTTTCTTTCCAGTTACTATTGGGTCTTCTGAATTTTGAAGTGTGATGGCTTTTCTAAATTAAATGTTAACTTTGTAGGTTGTACTGTTTTACATAATGTTATTGATCTTATTTGGCCGAGGGATTGCTAGACTTTCTGTTTCAGTGTTCAGTGAAACTATTATAGCTTGATGTGTGAGTAATACAATGTGTAAATTGTAATCTATAAATTTTGAATGTGTTGCACTTACAAGCATGTGTTTGATGTCTATCTGGATAATTTATTATATTTCTTGAGCCATTGTGAAATTATGTTCCTACAAGCTGTACCAGCTTTACTAGGATATACAAGAAAAAAAAACAGAACAGGCCTGAATATATTATATAACCTCGAGATTGAAATTAATTTTATGAAACTGTTGCGTTATTAATCATCATAATTTTTTTTCTATTATATATACTTTTCAAAAGCCTTGTTTTCAATTGTATATGGACATCATTTCTCTACGTGCTATTTTCTTTATTCTTATTATGATTAAAAGTTCAAACAGTTTTATACACATTATATAACCGCTAGTTTTATTCTCATATTTGTGTATGACTTTTCAGAACCTACTCGTCTTCACCCCAACTGTGTGCTTTGATTTCGTGTAGTCATAATTTTTTATTAGTTTCTAAAATGTCTCAAACCTTCATAACTATACACAAGATATTTATGGAGTTTTATTTCAGGCTCCACTCTTAGCTAAGTATCCTGCAAGTATATCAGTGACTGCTTATTCCTACTTCTTCGGAGTGATTTTTATGGTGGTGACTGCGTTTTTTGTGACGAATGAGTCAACAGACTGGACCCTAACTCAGTCCGAGGTTTTTGCTGTATGCTATGCTGTAAGTTCTTTTGCTATGAATATCATTCCCAAATGTTAAGGATTTTATTCTTGTTTCACGTATTGTTCTTGTTTAACAATCCTTCTCATTCGTAGGGAGTTGTAGCGTCTGCTTTAAACTATGGACTATTGACTTGGTCAAATAAAACCCTCGGCCCTTCCTTGGTTGCTTTGTATATTCCGCTTCAACCTGCTGCATCCGCTTTCCTGTCAAGAGTTTTTCTCGGAAGCCCGATTTATTTAGGAAGGTTATATAATATATTTATATATATGCCTTTTTTTTTTGTCTGGAATCCCTATTCTCTTCTCTAATTCATCCGGTTTTCAACGAGCTACACATTCAATAAAACATTAGGCATGTTTGTGTGCGCACATATAAGTTTTTCACATAAGTGAATTTATTGAAGCAGAAGTAGTTGAGAATCAGAAGTTGATAGTGTTGGTCCATGCTGAAAATTGATCGAGTTCAGATAGCGTGTTTGAAAAATACCTAAAAGAATTCAAGTTAAAACTTTAGAATCTTTTCTAAAGTGATTGCAAACACTATCATTATTTTGTACATGCTTTTTTTTTTTCATTTTGAGCATAATAAGATGAAATAGTAAATGAGTAGAAAATCCTTTTTCTTTTTTCCATTTATGTATGTTTATTCCCTTCAAGCCTACTGCTATTCTCTTCTTGTGACTAAATCACTTATCATTTAACCAACCACACAGCCCCACATTTTTCATATTGTGACTAAATCATTACTGCATGTTTTGAAACAGTATACTCGGAGGATTACTCATCGTGGCCGGGCTTTACTTGGTCACTTGGGCATCTCATAGAGAAAAGCAAGTACTCCCAGGAATAACTCGGCCGTTGGAGCCCCTTGTTAATCGAGATTCAGCCATCAGTAAAATCTCGTACCAGCTGGGACACATCTTTTCAGGTTCATCAACCTCTTCAACTAAGATTGTGGATTAACTTTCAAACCATCACTTAGAGATTTGCTTCCATAACGTGTTTTTTGGATGAAGCACATATATTTATGGAAATTGTTACTGCATTATTAGATTTCCTAACCAATGTTTTTACGAAAAAGATATATATTAGAGCTATCCTATAATCTAATGTATAGGATAATTCGAGTTCGGTTAGGTTCTGATATTGAATACCCTATTCTACATTGATTTTGTTTTTGTTCCTAGTAAGGTTAATATAGATGTGAAGGTACCCATGTTGTCTTTTTCTTCCTAAATTGAAATTATGCCTGTGTGAATTTTATTAATAACTAACTCATAGTAGTACTTTGATTATAGGAGTAGTTCATATTTTTGAACAATAATTTATCAATATAATAATAATAATAATAATAATAATAATAATAATAATAATAATATTATTATTATTATTATTATTATTATTATTATTATTCAAAATTTATTTGTAAAGTAGGAGTTGTAATTAATTTCCATTTTCCCATCAATTTGTGCACATATATAGACAGACAAAGACGACCAAACAGAGTATATATTCCCAGGCCTTGTATTAGTACAGTGGTAATATTGTTTCTTTTAACACATTCTAATGTTCTATACAAGTCCATGCATCCTCATCGAAGAGAGTACTTATCTATTTATATTTTCCTCAAATTTAATTATATAGTTCAATTAAGGTACGAAAAGAATATATTTCACTTTGGGAGCCAAATAATTTCTTCTTTTTCAAGAACGAGGGTTAGCTTGAAATATTTTATTCTTTTTTTTATATAATTATAATAAAAAAATCACTCTCTTTCACAAGAGATAGTAGTAGTACTCTATTAACCACATAGTATATCAGATATTTTTTCGAAGCCTGATTGGCTAAATAGGAGCTGGTCAATTTGTCCAATGGATTAGATAGGACCGAAGTTTAAAAGACGCGGCTATTATTTTCGACCCCACCAATTGACTCCTCATACTTCTTACTCTCTTTTTTGTTGAATTAATAATCATATTTTAATATTAAAAAAAATATTCTTACATTTTTTTTTTAAATAATAATTTTAAATTATTAATTCCACAAGGACCTAGCTTCCTATATTTTGAAGTTAAATTACCTACAACACAGTAGTATTATAGAATGATCAATCTTGTAATTTTCATAGTTTTCTAAGGTCACTTTGTCGAACGAAAAGTCCATGAAATCCGCAAGGAACCCGTCCGGGCAACCGGACAGCAGCCACCGTTTCTAGATCAGGTGAGTTGGCATCCATCACCAAAAATCTCGACTCCCCTTTGTTTTCATCGTGCACATAACTAACCAAGTACCCGTCGTCCTCATCCGCACTCGGATTATCCGGCTGCCTTGCCACGAAGAACGGCTCACCGCCATAACAGCCCGGCCCAAACATCCGGCTCGCCACCACGCATTCCCGGCGGCCGTCGTCCGTCACAGAGATGTCCAGTTTCACCACTCCCGTTATTTTCGGCATCGGGTCACCCACCGCAGCGTACAAATACCTGCGTTAAGATAAATAAATAAATATATATTTAAATCAGATTTTAATAATGAAATGTTGTGAATTACTTGTGCTTTTTCCCGACGAATGCCGGATTAATCACGCCGAAATCGAGATTCCTCGTGGAAAGGGGGTGGCGTGAAACGGTGCCGTTTTGCAGGTCTATTTTCACCATCTCTACGGACGCGTGTATCAGATCCATCCTCTCCAGCGTGTGCTCCACGCTCAGTATGTTCGGGGCCACCATCACTATCCTCTTCCCGCCATCCTCATCCCACGCGCTGATCGCGTGCACCACGTTCAGCCCCGCCGCCTCGAACCACCGCATCCCGGACTCGTCCGCCGCGTCCCGCGGCAGCACGCCGATCCTCGGAATCTTCCCGGCGTTCGCCGACACGGCCGATCCCCCGGCCACCATCTCCATCGGGTTCATCCCGATCTGCATCTCGTTGAAGATCGCGTACCGCTTCGTCACGGCGAAGTCGTGGACGAAGCTCGGGCTCGTCATCGAGAATATCGGCACGTCAGCCCGTTTCTCGCCGTCCGGCCCGATCGAGAAGTAGGTCAGGAACGGCGGCATCGGGCCGTACCGGAACGCGAAGGCCTCGTTCGTCTCCGGGTCGATCTTCGGGTGGGCGGTCATGCTCATCGCCAGCTTCCCGCCGAAGTCGTCCCGGCCGAGGGTGTGGATCTCGCCGTCGTCTCCGATTTTCACGGCGTACGGCAGATCGGACTCGCCGAGGGCGTAGAGGCGTCCTCCGATGAGGGCGACGCTTGTGTTCGCCAGGCCAATGCCGTTGGCTGGGTTGTACTGGCCGGCGAATATTCGGGCGGCGGTGAGGACCCCCCGCGCGGCGGAGGCGGAGAGGCCGTTGAAGCCGGAGAAGACGTTGGGGAGGACCGGCGCGCCGTGCTCGCGCTCGACGTTGTACTTGTAGGTCCTGACGTAGCGGCTGCAGAGGGTGGCGCGGCCGCCGGAGATGGTGATGGCGTGAAGCATGCCGTCCCCGTCGAAGAGGTGGTAGGGCCCACGGGGTAGGAACTGAGGGTTGGGGCCGTTGCGGATGTAGGCCCCGTCGAGGGCGGCCGGGAGTGATCCCTCCACCACCTCGCAAGGAGTCGGGGGGAGCTCGTCGACGGGGGCGAAATTGTCGGAGAGGACGTACCTGTTGAATTAATTAATTAATTAATTAGAGTGAAAGTAAATTAAGAATTACTCCTATAATAATTAATAATTAGTTAATTACCTGGGGTCGACGGAGGGTTTAAGAGGCGGGTCGATGAATGTGTTGATGAGATTGTCGAATGTGTTTAAAATCGCCGCCGGAAGCGACGATTCCAGTGGCTTTTGGAGTGCGCGCGACGGCGGTGCGGTGGGCGTAGTTTTACTTTTTATTGATGAAACGTGAAGGAAGGGTGAGGTGGGGGTGGGGTGTACTACCGACTGTGCGGGAAGGGAAGATGAAAAACGTGATTCCATTTTTATGAGGTAACTAGTTTTTGATAGTGGAGCCACTGGCATTGCATTGTGGGATATATATACATAAATTCATATGTACAAAATATCTATATTTATTCTATGAATTACTAAAAATATATTTTTACTGGTATTAATTTTGATAAACAAATCAAAATTTTACAATTCTCTTTCTTATTAACATGTACTCCTTCGGTCCAAAGACAATTGTCATACTTTCCTTTTTAGGATGTCCAACAATAGTTGACACACCCCAAAAAATGAAATAATTATTCTAACTTTTTCATTTTAATATACAATTTTATTCTATTTTACCACACCTACTTTTTAAACTTTACTCACAACTACTTTACTTTTCACTTTTAAAATATATTTTTACCTTTTACTTTTCAATTAAAAAATACAAAAATAACAATTTTCTTAAACTCCGTGTTCAGGAAAGTATGACATCTATTAATGGCCGGAGGGAGTAGTATTGTTTATGTTAGTTCATATATTTTAAAAAAGGAGTGAGTAATTGTTAATTTAACTAGCTAAAAAGAAAGGTGTTTTTTTATTGAACAACAAATTTGTTAATTATTTCATACTTTGAAATTTTAATTTTATGGTTCATTAATTTTCTTTATAAACTATATTAATAAATTTGAAAAATCATAATACAATATATCTTAAATGAATTATTGAGGATTCAATTAGTAGTACATAAAGATTGAGTTTCGATCCGCAAAGAGCCCAAGCGTTACAAACATGTCTTCATCATTTTAATATATAGATAGAATTGAGAAAATGATATATATTGATCACTCGATTCTTCAAAAATAATCTCATTTTTACAAAAGGATTAATTAAATATTATTAGTATAATTTGAATAATTTATATACTAGCTAAATAATAATTTATGTGTATATATAGTAAATAATAAATTTATATAGTTGAATAATTTTTGTAAGTAATTAAAATTAAATGAAATTATGCCTCGATAATATTACACAGTATATATTTTCTGGCAGGCAGATGAATGAAATCAAATACTTACTATATTTGAAGTCGATAATGTTGATAATGATTTGTCTTTGCAAGTATTGTTGGGTGGCGAGATAAGAGTATATCTCGACTACGACTAGGACATTAGATTTTTTTTATATATATGCAATATATACGGACTATAATTTTTTGTGTTTTAAAAAAATTATCTATGACATTTTATTATTATTTGTATTTAATTAGTAATTAGTTCAATTTTGAAATCTTATTATTTACTGTATTTAATTAGTTCAAATTTTTTTATCAAGATTTCTTTTGGTGGACACAAAAGTCGTATACAGTATATGCCTAAAAATTTGTCCCCATTTCTCTAAAAATGGAAACAATAAATTTACACGCTATTAATTTCTGTGAACAAAATATTAATTTTCCAAAAGACGTTAATTAACTCTGGTTTACATCCTTCTCCTTCAACTTAAATGTCTTTTTTAGAAATTATTATACACAAAGCTGATTTTATGTGGCTTGAAATAATTATATTAAATTTATATATATAGGGAGAAAGGACCACTTCATTTTTTAGGGTACATGTGGTTCTCAGTATTTATTTCCATAATAATAATAATAACAATAATTGAGCATTTGTGATGGAAAATAGATAGTATATCAAATAACTATATATTTTTTGTTTCATCTTTAATCTCCAAAACTAAATGAAGTACTAAGCACTCGAATACATTATATCACTACATATAGATATCTCATATACTAAGGCCTTGTTTGGTGGCCCAAACTATTAAAAGCATGATAAGTTACTAACAAAATAAGAATCTTTTTTTAACCTAACTATACATACATCTAACCAGGACACCAAAAGGAGCCTAATTAAATAGAATACCAAATTTGATGAATCATATTAAAGACTTTTATTTATTTTGAATGAAGGCACAATTAGTTTTTTTTTAAATTATATTGATCTTATTTATTTTTTAAAGTCAGAAAAAATAAATTGATTGTTAATAAAAAAAGAAAAAAAGGTAAATTACTCCAATCAATTTCTAGAAAAGTGTTTCATTGTTCTTTTTTTGATTGTCCAAGTTCCAAGTTTCTCATCTCTAACTTTTGTCATGTAAATATTTATTTTAAAAACAACCACACGATTTTTGAATTTTTTGTAGTAATAAAATACACTCCTACATAAAAAAAAAATAATAATAATAATAAATTAGAAAAGAGAATGTAATTTAAAATAATTTTTTTTTTTTTATTAAAGTGCGAAAATATTCGTGAACTAAGTCCAAAGTGTAAAAATATTAATAGGACGAGGGTGAGGAATACTATTTTCTAGGTTTGAAAACATACACCAAATCACATTTATCCATCATGCCTAACAAAGTAGGATATAGTGCTTCTCTATGTGTTGTCAAACCACATGCAATTTGAATGCAAAACACTCCATATTACTATTTGCCATTAACTCACATATACACATATATTTCACAAGTCTGTCTTACATTATCTTATCTTATAGAATTACATGTAAATTTGATTTCAAAACTAACACATCAAGTTCAAGAAAAATCATTGTATCAATGCAAAAATCACATAACCTACTTTTTTCAATAAAAATATAGTAGTATAAAAAAACATAGTACTATATATTTTTTTTAATATTTTCAACAGAGAGAGGTTGATTAATTACCAACATACCCTCTATAAATGCATTTCTCCTTCCATGTAATTTTCTGCAACTTTGTCTAACCCCACTGCATCCAACATTGATTCACTGGGTTTAAACCCATACCTCCTCATTCGACGAATGACATTAATCGCTTCAACGTGGAACCCGTGCTGCACATAATTCGCTGCCATTGCACTGAAACACGCGCAATTATTATTAGTTCTACCCGTCTCAAACACCATAGCTGCGTCGTTTATAAAACCACATCTTCCATACAAGTCAACCAAAGCACTCTTTACATAACCATCCGAGTCGAGTCCTAATTTCATCACGCTTGCATGAACTTGTCTTCCACATCCTACATCCCTCTTTTTCTTGCACGCCTTGAGAATAGCCGAAAGCGTATGGCCGTTTTTCCTCACACCCTCCAAGCCCATATCATTAAACACTCTAATCGCCTCATCAAAGTTATCATCATCATCATCATCATCATCGTCATTACAATAGTTCATAATTCTAGAAGTCCACACGGCAGTATTTCGAAAACGTTCCTGTTCAAAGACTCTTTCAGCACCCTCAAAGCACCTCACTTTCCCGTAATAACTAATCAAGAAACTACTCAAAGTGGTGCTTTTCGAATAACCCATCTTCCACAACCACCCGTGCACCTGCTTCCCGAGTTCGAACTCCATGGCGCATAAGCAAGCTTTGAGCACACACACAAGAATCCCAGAAACCGACAACCCCATCTGCTTATCGCCAGCTCTCTCGAATCCCTTTTCGCGCAGCATCCTCACAAACAGCCTTATCGCTTCGCCGTGGTCCCCGTTTTCGACGCAGCTACTGATCACGATCGCCCACGAGTTAAAATCCTTCACAAACATTTCGTCGAACAGTTTGCGCGCGTGCTCGGGGCAACCGCAGGCTACGTGCATCAGCAGGATCCGGTTGAGCAGGGGTACGCTCGGGCGGGACCCACTTCTGATCACGTGCTGATGCAACTCGATGGCCTTCGAAGGGTCGCCGGCGTCGGAGCATTCTTTGGCGAGCGAAGCGTAGATGTCGGGTGGCACGGGCAGTTTGAGGCTGTCCATGAGATGTAAAACGTCGGAGGTGGTGGTGGTGACGGGTTTGGGCTTCGGGTTGCTGGGTAATGGTTTGATTCGGATGGGTTTGAATTCGGGTCTGTGCAGAGTGAAACGGGTTTGGATCGGTGGGATAGATTTGTATGTTTCGATTGGGGTATGGAGATGGAGAAGGGCGGGTTTCGCTGCCATTGATTTGGAAGCTGAGACGACGTCGTATGATCCAAATCCAATACCCTATTTTAGAACAAGTTCAATGATTATTTTAGAAAAAAATACAATGCCAAAAATCAAGATATGAATATTGGTGATTATTGAAAAATATATTCTATTCATTATAATATAAATCTCAAATTGCTAACATTTTTAAAAGTTGGAACTTTTAAATGATGCAGCTTGTAACAGGCATTACGCTCGAAGGAACTCGTTTGGCTAGGGACCGAAACCATGAAAATCGTCGGACAGAAAGAGTAGTAGTTGAACGAACACAGCACAAATCGAAGTTTCCAAAGTTTCAAGTTCAAAGAATTTGTACAGAAGTCTGAGATTGCATTACACTGAAAGTCAAGGTAAGGTCAATTTTCGACTCTTTTGACCTAACGATTTCCACGAATTCTCAAGGCGAAGCAAGTGCAGCTTCTCCACGAAAGGCTCCAAAACCTCTGCCTCCTCCTCCGGCGCAAAAGCCATGCAGATGCTAAGCTCTTGAACAGCCGCCTCATATTCTCTGTATAGTTATTTCAGGCAAAAAAATTATCGAGACAATCACAAAAGGCATGCAATGTAATAACATTTATTTATTCGTAGTTTTACCTTTTATAGTACAACATCATGCCGTAGTCTCGTCTTAGAACCCAATTATGCGGCTGCAGAATGAGTAATCTCTCCGAAGCCATGATAGCTAGCCTGGAGAAAGTAGTATATATAACATCCGAAATTATTAGAGTCGAAAGTAGAGATTGTAATCACAAAAGAAAACGAATAAAAAAGGTTACTTGAGTTCTTGAGGCCTCAAGATGGGCATTTCAGAACAACCCTCCTTATTATACTTGTCGTCAAATTTATCGACGGACCTCAACGGAGAAGTCAACATCAACCCGTGGTTTGACCTCGACGCACGTTTCCAATACAGCCTCTGCAACACCAACACATGTTACATTTTATTACCGTTTTTCGCTTCCAACATAATTATTAACGCAGAAAAAAACAAAACAAAAAGACTCACGATCAAATTTGCCAAAGAAATCCCGATGATGTCTCTGTTTGTCGCGATATCAAGGCCAAAAAGCGAGTTACTATTTATGTCGGAGGCTTTGGATCGAGGGTCGTTCACGCATTTCCCGTTGACGACCCCGAACAAGCTGCTCCCGGAAGTTACCTTAAATAACTCCTGCAAATATCACAAAAATACATATATCAGAAAATCGAGATTTTCATGTTTCGTCGCATGATACTATAGTATATAAATATGTACCTCAGGATTACCAGTCGGGGGCCATATTAAAAACTCTTCCCCAACTCGAGACCCGACGATGGTTAGATTGAGTCTTTGGCAAACCTCGATATACACCACACTAACCAAAATCGCTGTTGTAAATTAAAAACGAAGTTCACAAAGTCAGCTTCGAATCGATTGAAAAAAAAAGGCGATATCGAAGTGAATATACCGCTGGCACACCCGGAGCTCAAAACGGAGTGCAAGTACGAACACTTCGAGTCCACCACCACAGGCGACCTTTTGAATCCCCTGATCTCGAAAAGAACTTTGTTCACGGCATCTAGAACCTCTGCCAGGTGGCATCCGATATCTCTTGAAACCAACTCGGCCTCGACTTCTTTTGCTATCACATCTAGCTCAGACAGCCAGTCGCTTATGTTCTTGCCAGCCATCGGCATGTTCTCGACTGTGTCCCAATTTGGAGCATCGTACCGAGGAGATGATCCCGTTTTTTCCCATTCGTTATAAAGTGAACTCGAATTCAACTCGCGGTTGAAAGATAAAAAGGCCTCGTCCTCAGCTGCAGCGTAAAGTAAAGCCTGGAAAAATATACACATTAGAAACATAGAAAACTAGTCCACACTTTCTCTTCATGAGAATTTATCTTCAAAAATTTATACCGTTGCGAGTGAGATATCTTTGTCCTTGGATTGGAAGGATATCTCCCTAGTAAATTTATCTCGGGCAGCTTCGAGAATCTGACGAAAGGATTCACATGAATTTAACAAATTTATTTTTAACATATTTCAGTTGATTGGAATCATTTCAACGAACCCCCTTATAGAACTCGGCTCTCGGAGAATGATGAGATTCTGCGAGAGCCGAAGAAGCAGCCACAGGGGAGATGCTCCAGCTCGACGATCTAGTTTTCTTGCTTCCGGCGAAGTCACTCCGATGAGCATCGAAATCACATGACCTGAAGATGAAGAACAAAGGAGTATTGGGCACCTCCTATACATCCACTTACTAAAGCATTTTACATCAACTAAAAAAATTAACAATGAATTCAAATACACTCAAGTCAGACATATTCAAATCACAAAACAAAAACAAATAAAAGAAATCATATCCATTAAATCACTAACAATCAACGGAAACTGATTTAAATCCATTTAAATAATAAAATAAATGAAAAGGACAAACCTGCCACAAGGGTTGATAGTAGGCATAGCTAACAGGGAAGATGAAAGAATCTGCATTTTTCTTCAATCTTTTTCTGCTTGAAGGAATCTTCCTGAATCTCCAAACAATACCCCAAGATTTTCTTGAAGAACAAAAATTGCATTCAAAAGAAATCACCCCACTTCAAGAAAAAGGAAAAAAATAATCAAAAGGGGTTATCAAGAAATTGAAGAATCAAGCTTTTTTTCAAGGGGCAAATGTTTTTAATGGTGGAGGGCATTTTGGGCATTGAATAGTAACTTCCAAAGCACAAGGAGAAAAGAGAAGAGCAATGGTGATGATGATTATTTATGAGGAATGGAAACAAAAGCAATTTAGAACTGCAATTTATATAAAATGTTTGTTAGTGGGAACTGACGCTATTAACAAATGCACACCCAAAATCCCAAGACCCATGCTATTGGAAGTTTTTGAATTATAGCATTAGAATAATTAGAAAGTTACTAATTAAAAAATATTTTCCGTACAAAGGAGAAGTGTGTTATTTATTAGTAAATTGTTTAAATTACATGAATTTAATTTTGTTGCTCCTTTTGTTTCATGAAAATAGAACACTTTCTATGTACTTAAGTGTAATATGTGTCTGTTTTAAGGGGGTTTTTAGTCTTTTTCATTCATGTAATTTTAAATGTGAGGATAGGGACAATGAATTGAAATAAAGGTTATGGGAAATTAAATGACAAAGTTCCACCTAATAGTATACGTTAAACCTTTTAGGTGTTATAATTAATGTTTTTGTCAATGAATAGAGCTATCAAAATGACGTGTTCGAGCAGCTCAATCTCGGGCCGGCTAAATAGATCCAGTGCTTTCTACGGCCCGAGTATGGATAGAGTTTTGGTTGTGAAATGAATAGGTTTAAAAAGGCTATTAATAATAAATAATTGGATAATCATGGATTAGTGACGTGTTATAATGACTATAGGGAGTGTTATAATGACTATAGGGATTATGAATTGCAATAATTGAATTTGTTAGTAAATAAGAAATGAAATGAGTGGAGAGAGACAAGGAGAAGGTTGTTATAACGTTTAAGCATGAATTACAATAATTAAATTTATAAATTTATAAGTGTGAATATAAATATTTTCATTTTTTAATAATATAAAAATTGAAATTATGGATTAATGTTCTTATAGAAAAGAAATAAATAAAATGGCATATATTACAAAATATAATCAATTATTATATTATATTTGAGAAAATATAATTTAAAACTTTTTAATATCTTCAAGTCTTATTGTATTGATTCCTTTTTAGCGGTGGATCGTTGGGAATTGAAAGTTCACAGAAATCGAGATTAAACGTTTTCTCAACCTATTTTATCAATATATTATTTAAATAAAAAATAATAATTTCGAATTAATAATTTACTAATTTTAATTTATATATATTTTGAATTAGTTGATATTAATGTATTTAATCTAATCGCTATAATTTATATATTAAAATTATCAGAGTTAATATAAATTAATATTCTACAATAATTTATAATTTTAGTCATGTTTAAAGAAAATAATTTTTAGGTAATTTTTATATTATATTTATCAAAATTGAGATTTACGAGTAATATTTATAGTGATTAGTGAATTATGAATTGATTTGAACAAAATTTAATGAGAAAATAAAGTACACTTGTAATCTTTTCTCAAATCAAACACAAAATATTTTGTTTTTAATTAATACTCCCTCTCGCCATTAATAGATGTCATATTTGCTGGACATGGAGTTTAAGAAAATTGTTATTTTTTAATTTTTTTATTAAAAAGTAAAGAGTAAAAATATATTTTAAAAGTGAAAAGTAAAATAGTTCTGAGTAAAGTTTAAAAAGTAGGTGGGGTAAAGTAGAATAAAATTGCATATTAAAATGAAAAAGTTAGAATAATTTTTTTTGGGTGTGTCAACTATTGTTGGACACCCCAAAAAGGAAAGTATGACAACTGTCTTTGGATCGAGGGAGTACTCAATTGTACCCCAAAAAGAAAAGTATGACAACTGTTTTGGACCGAGGGAGTACTCGTGTTCTATTTTAATTATTTAATATATAAATAAATAAACCTTACAAATAAAAGATCATTGTTGGTTGGTTGCATTCAATAGTTTTATGGCATTGATTCAAATAAAATTTATTTTTTATATTAAAAAAATAAAAAAAATGTTTGAATGATGATATAATAAGTATTTAAATTACATTTAAAGATATATAGAATACTGATATTGTACAAAAGAAGTATGCCAAATTATCCTGGTACACTTAGTATTTTAATCGATTTTGCCTTCAATACAAAACAGTTGGCAAAATTTAAGGTAGAAACGCAAAACTTGCTTCCTTGTTTGTGCAGTTAAGTTAACCATGGGTCCATGACCAAATCTTGATTCATCAGTAACATAGTCTATATATGGAAATCAAGATTAAACAAATTAATTATTAACAAGAATTCCTGATCATGAGTACAAAAACTTATGGTGATCTATCAAAGGGGCCATCTCCAATAGTCCCACTTGTTGTCATATTATGCTTAGGCTTCCTCCTCCTCCTCCGAGGCCACCCCTCGTCGGTCAGTCTCGACCGACCATTATTGATCGCATGCTTTGTAATATTCGTTCCGTTTTTAGCCCTCCTCGCAAATCTTTATTCTAAAATCAGCTATGAAGTTGCATTGCATCTTGCTCTTTTCCTCACGACGACTCTTCGTGGGCCCCTCGTGGTGACACTGATCGTCTCGTGCTTGGCTTGCATGGAATGCAAGGGCGATCAAGGTCTGCAAGGTGTATTAGTAGTCCTTACCTTAATCTTCTTGATGCATTTGGTGTTGCATTATGTGGGTGCACTTGTTATAGGCGTTGTGATCTACTTGTTTTGCCATTGGGTTCTTCTGTGAATCTTCATTTGATACAATGTAAATTTATTTATTTTCGAGATAATGTAAATATCTATTTGAAAAAAACCATATATATGTCACAAATCTTTTCAGGTTATTTTGACGCGAGCTGTCGACAAGGTCAATCGATGCACCGAGCTGAATAAACGAAACTTTTGTGCGGGGCACAATTTCGATGTGTAGTTTTTCACTATCAAGTATTTTTTGCCAAATGCCTATTATTGCATTTTGTGACATATAGTGAAAATTCTAAGTCACTCATATTCTTCTTCTTGAGTACGTGGAGTTGAATTTGCTTATAAAACAATGGATAAACTTTAACAATACTTCATTCCTTCAAAAAGTGTCAATTTTATACTATATATGATGACATCACTAACCTTTTAAGATACTTCTATATACAACTACAAGTCGAACAGCTTATCGAGCGGCTAGTCGGATAACTCGACAAAATACAATTCTTTTAACTGTATTCTTATGTACGATATCGAGCTCGGGCTCATTATTTTTTATTTGTAAAAAATGCTCGATAAGTCAATGCTAACTCCGAGAGGGATTAACGGGATATGGGCGTCAGAGTAGTACAAGTTGTTGAATTGATTGAACCAAGTTTCAACCGATGACCAAGTCAACGATGTCGTCGTCATCCTAATTAAAAAAAAAAAAACAGAAAATCAGAACGACTAAACGAGTGAATAAAATCCATCCATCTTTCGATCGAGCGATTTCCCATGGCTTCTCAGTGCCCACCATTCGAATTCTCTGCAAAATATTACAAGCTCCATGACGTCAGCAGCTGCGCGAGGCAGAGCAGTTTCTTCGAAGGCAAACCGGTGCTGGGCCAGGGCGTCGGATACTCCGTGATTCTCGGTTTCGGAGCTTTTTTCGCCGTCTTCACTTCTTTCCTGGTAAAATACTTCTTCACTTTACCCCAAATTCTAAAAAATTAATTAGTGGTGGAAAAAGTGAAATGGAGGGAATGATCAAAATGATGTACAGTACTCATTTATTTTATACTTAATTAGTAGTAATTCAATGGTTTACTTAATCATGACTTGATAATGATAGGTGTGGCTTGAGAAGAGGTATGTTGGGTCTCAGCACACATCAGAATGGTTCAACACAGCCGGTCGAAACGTCAAAACCGGCCTCATCGCCAGCGTCATCGTTTCTCAGGTACTCATCGATCGATCGATCGATCTCATATTCTCTAAACACGATTATAAGCTCAAAGAATATATAATCCACAGTGGACTTGGGCTGCTACGATCTTACAAAGCTCGAACGTGGCTTGGGAGTACGGAATCAGCGGCCCTTTCTGGTACGCAAGTGGGGCCACAATCCAGGTCCTCTTGTTCGGAGTCATAGCAATCGAGATCAAACGAAAAGCTCCCAACGCCCACACCCTCTGTGAAATCGTCAAAGCCAGGTTCGTTCGTTTATTTTCCCTTTCCATTTCTTCGAATCCTCACTGATATTTTGTACTCGTTTATTAGATGGGGAACGGGTGCTCATGTCGTGTTCTTGACCTTCTGCTTCATGACCAACATCATCGTCACCGCCATGCTCCTCCTCGGCGGGTCCGCTGTGGTCAACGCTCTCACCGGAGTCAACCTTTACGCTGCTAGTTTCCTCATACCCCTCGGCGTCATCGTCTACACACTTGCCGGAGGCCTCAAAGCCACTTTCTTGGCGAGCTACATACATTCCGTCATCGGTACATAATTGTAAATCCAATTATTATTTGAAAAAACTCAGGGACATAGTCGAGAGGTAAAACCTGTGCTGATATGACATACTTTTCGAAATTTGAGTGGAATAAATTTTCATTGAAATATTACGAGACTTGTCCTGTGTTACTTGTTGACTCTTTTCCACATGTTGACTCTTTACTACATGATATTTTCCTTTGTAACTGCAGTACATGTGGTTTTGGTCATCTTCGTGTACCTAGTCTACGTGGCGAGTAGCGAACTCGGCAGCCCAAGCATCGTGTACAAACGCTTGCTCGAGGTCGCTAGCAAATCCCGAAGCTGTCAAGACCCAATTTCTCACTCCGGGCAGTCCTGTGGGCCCGTTACTGGAAACTACAAGGGCTCCTACGTCACCATGCTCAGCTCTGGAGGTCTCGTCTTCGGCATCATCAACATCGTCGGGAATTTCGGCACAGTCTTCGTAGACAACGTAAGCCATCTTCGATTTCCGATTTTGAAAACCCAATTTCACTAACTTCAAAAATCGCAGGGATATTGGGTGAGCGCTATAGCTGCAAGGCCATCGTCGACACACAAGGGTTACTTGCTGGGCGGTTTAGTGTGGTTTGCCGTCCCGTTTTCTCTCGCCACGTCACTCGGGTTAGGAGCCTTAGCCCTTGACTTGCCGTTGACCGCCAGCGAGGCAAGCCACGGGCTGGTCCCACCAGCCACTGCAATCGCTCTGATGGGAAAAGGAGGTTCGATTCTTCTGCTCACCATGCTCTTTATGGCGGTGACCTCAGCCGGCTCCTCCGAGCTCATCGCTGTCTCGTCGTTATGCACGTACGACGTCTACCGAACCTACATCAATCCGGAAGCTACCGGAAAACAGATCCTCAATGTGTCGAGGGCTGTTATCTTGGCCTTCGGGCTCTTCATGGGAATTCTCGCTGTTGCACTGAACAAAGCCGGGGTCTCTCTCGGGTGGATGTACTTAGCCATGGGTGTGTTCATAGGGTCAGCTGTCATCCCCATAGCTCTCATGCTCCTGTGGAGAAAGGCGAACTCGATTGGAGCGATTCTTGGAGCTATCACCGGATGTTTGCTTGGGATCACGACATGGCTGGCGGTTACGAAAGTGGAATACGGGCGGGTTGACCTTGAGACGACGGGTCGGAATGCTCCGATGCTGGCTGGGAACTTGGTCTCGATTCTGGTGGGTGGGGCTGTTCATGGGGTGTGTAGTTTGATGTGGCCACAGAATTACGACTGGGAGACGACTAGGGAGATTAGTGTGGTCGAGAAGGGGACGAGTGAGTTGTCGGGGGATGAGTTTAGCGAGGAGAAATTGAAGGGAGCAAGAAGGTGGATTATTAGATGGGGTGTGGGGTTTACTCTGGTGATTGTGGTCTTGTGGCCTGTTCTTACTCTCCCTGCAGGTAGTTTTAACCGGTTTTACCGAGATAAATAATCGAGGTATAACATGTTTTTTTTCCTGTATATGTAGGGCAATTCAACAAGGGATACTTTACCTTGTGGGCAGCGATAGCTATCGCATGGGGCACAGTTGGTTCGGCGGTGATCATTGCTCTGCCGTTGATCGAGAGTTGGGAGACGATCCAGATAGTTCTTCTCAGCATGTTCACAAACGATCGACTCATGGAAAAAATGGAAGAGCTCAACTTGAAGATGCAAACTATCATTTCAGCAATGCCAGAAGTCGAGAGGGTTCACTTACTCGAGAAAGGAAAGGAGACTGAGAAGAAAGAATCATCATCGGAGATAGAGCTTCAGATTGTGCCGTAACCTGCTTTTACAAATAACAATTTCAAAATGATAGTATTGAAGATGAAATTGTCTGAAACATTATCACTAGTATCTCACTAGTCCATGGATCTAGGGGGAGTCCTCACTGACTCATTCTCGGAGTGTATGTAATTTTTAATCAAACCTGCATTCTGTGTTATGAAAAACGTAAAAAATGAAAGCTGCATTTTAAGTTCTTGATTAACATTCTAGAGTTTAGCTGACGAAATATAAGATCTCAACCTGCTTCGACTATCGTTTTATTTATTCAACCATAGGGGGCTCTCTACACAATACGAAGGAAGTGTTGATTGGGGATATATAACTACAACGAATTCGAATGACCTTGATCATGTACAAAAATGGGGTACACACACTGAAATTTCCTACAATTCACCCAAAACAAAGGTTGTCATTCTAATCCAGAAAATTTACAGTGAATTCCAATTAACATTTTACTAATCTAAGGATTAAAAAAATGGGATGCACAAACACTAAAATTTACAGATAATTAAATAATAATAATAATAAAATAAAATTGACAAAAACTAAGAAAAAATGGAAATGGAGAAGAATATAAACCGACCGGAAAATGCACGGGAGTTTGGTGGGATCCGGGAAAACGCATGGGTAGCACGATCGGATACGCATCCGAGGGCCCGATAAGCTCGGTTGTATATTTCGGCCCGAAGCCCGAGCCCGATGAAGGATCTTCGGAGCATCGTCGTTTTGGGGATTTAGATTTTCAGAGTATGCAGAAGAAGGAAATATAGGTCCTAATTTAGGGTTTACTATTATTGATTTTATTTTCATTTTTAGGATTTTAATCAATAATTATAAATAAATAAATATTTTTTAGTACTAAGTATGATTTTCTCTTGTTGGGCCAACGGGGCTTTCTTCTTTGAAAAGCTCAGTCCAGTAAGTAAACATCACATAGCGAAATCCTAACCCCACCAACCCCCAAACGATATTTCATACAGTCTCACACAGACACGGCGGCGGTCGGTTTTCGGAGGTGCTATGGTCTCACTCACTCGCCGAACGGAGGTCGGAGGTGCGGTGTTCTCACTCACGTTCTTCACCGGTGGATCCCTCAGGTATATGAGTTTCTTAAGTAATTCGCTTTACTGATTTTTCTCGTTTTCGAATTTAGCCTGAGATGAAAATAGTGTTTTTGTTGTTATAATTCTTTTTGATTTGTATGCGCCTTTTTTTGTTGGTAAAATTGACTGTTTATTTCTGGAAATCATGCTGTTTGAACAACCTGCGGTTTGGATTTTAGTCTAGATTATGATTTTTGTCGTAAATGTTTTCGACTATTGTCGAGTATGTGTTCTCCAATACAATTACATATGATAATGAAAATGAAAGCGTGGACCCTTCCATGATAAATTTATGCCAAATATGAGTAGAAGGTGTGTGACTTCGTAAACGTTTTGAATTCACTTATATACAAAGGCATCAAGCAAATTTTACGAATGTGAAAATCGAAAGCATATTAAATGCGCAATTGGATTCTTAATTCATTGTATAGTCTTCATTATCATTTCTATGAACTGTTGAATGCTAGATTATCTCTGTGTGAGACTTAGAGAATAGTTGGATATGAGATCAAGATCAGGTACTTTAAGGTGATAACGATTAAGATATTAGGGTTGGGGTTAGGGTTTATCGGAGAAATTTTGGTATTTGGGAGGACTGAGGAGTGATGGTGATCGGATGGTATAGTTGAGTAGTGGTGGGGCCGGTAAAGGATGTGTGATCGTTGTTTTACATTTCGATTTATTTTTTTGCTTACTAGATACGGATAACGTATTTTTAAAGTAAGCCTTTCACGTGGCTTACCTTCAAACTAAAAGGGAAGTTTAAACTTTAAACCGATAGCTCTTTCTCAGAACTGTGTGATTTTAACCACAATTGGCTTAACATTTATTAGTAATTTTTAATTTTAGTTTTTGGAAACGTGTCAGTGAATTGATGTGATTATTTTCGTTACAATTGCGAGTGGAACAAGTGATTAATAATGGATATGGACTCTGAAAATCTAGAGTTCAACTAGATATATTTATCTTTGTATATTAATTAACTCCGAAAGTTTAGTTGTGACATACGTGTCCTGCATTTGCACTTAAAATAGAAGTTATAACCACAAGCTCCTTATGTTTGACGCGTGTCCGTGAACCGGCACAATTTTGTTTTGTTTTTATAAATGTGAACACCTGAGGTGAGTAATTATTAATTAATAACGTAGCTGTTTGAAAAGGTTGATGTTTTTATTGTCGTGACTTAGACTGAACAATGAAGTTACCATAATTTCGATTGCGATAAGAATAAATTTTTGTTTTGTCGTTTCCTGTCAATTCATAATCTCATCACCTATATATTCTCTCTGTCATTGTAGTAATAATCTTCAGTTGCCATTTCTAGCCAGAGTAGGAAGAAGTATCATCCTTTTATGCCGTTCCTATTTTACGTTTTTGGCTTTATAAATATTGTTCTTTAAGTTTAATTTGCATTTCAATTTTTTTTTTAACTTTAGAATTCCCTGCATGAGATTTTATAAAATCTTCTTTATTAGTTGGGCTTGCTTTTTCAGAAGACACGTCTGCAATTGGTTCTGAATAAAGAAGATATGTTACCTTGAGGGATGCAGTTTCGGATTGAGAGAGAGGAAGAGCAGCTGAGGGCTTCGCTTTAGCGGATTCTTCTAATTGCTTCATCTTCTCTTGATTCTGGTTGAGAACCGCCAGGAGAAAAGGTAATAATAGTGGAATAGTTCAGTTATCTAAAATCAAGAATCCGACTGGAACTCTAAATAAATTAGGGTCCTTCCCTCCCTTTAGGGCAATAATAGTGGAATAGTTCGAACTCTCTAAAATTTATATACTGTTTTATGGAATGATAGCACTACCCTTGAGGTTCGAGGTATTCACAAAAGCTCCCAGATGTTTATGGAAAAAAAAACCGAGTTGGATTTCTTAAATATAAGTTGATAATTGATAATTCTAATATTTCTACAAATATAAGGGGGTTGACTGTTCTTCCTTAATGTTTTTTTATGTAATAAGCTCTCAAACCTCTTTGAGATACCCGTACACCGTACACTTGCAGACACACACAGATGTATTCAGTAATTAAAAGAAGAGGGTCCTTGAGTTCGATTCTGTCTTACATGTAAGGGGATAACTCAAACTTGCCTACATTTATATGTTGAAAATCCATACTGTACTTTGTTATGAAGGTACATTAGCCTGTTCACTTTTGATAATCATGAATCATGATCTTGTGTAATTTGGTCATGTTGCTATTTATTCAACAAAGAAGTATAATTATCATTTCCATCTTTGACACTTTTCGTTTCATGCAGGCTCACGTCTCCACGCTATCATTAGGCCTTTCAGCCGCTCGAAGTGACCAGCAGGCAGCAGGCAAAGCCATAGGCGACGTGAAGATCCGAGCACGTGAAAGTATTTTTAACAGTGAATGCTCACTACTAGTTTTTGTTGGTGAAGAGTAATACATGAGTTTTGTATTCAGTATGTTGAACCCATAGAAAATAGCAATGTAACAAACTTGATCTCCCACGAGTATGCCAAACGTGGCAACAGTCGAAATATCGACCGGAAAGATTGTATTCGATTGACAACAATGAGACTATCGATGGATGAAACAATGTCATCCCCTCATTAATACAAAGCAAACAGAATAACATTACATAGATCGTATTAAATTTTGAAGAAAAAATAAGAACAACTTTACAATTAACCATTTGAATGGAATTAGTAGGTGGACGGACACGTGTCAATCGTAGGGCCAGGAGTTGAGTGAGAATACAACTGGAACAAGTCGAGGCAACACGTAGATTTTTTTGACTCGCGTAATTTACAGAAATTGTGTGCAAATACACAACACTAAATACTAATTATTCACATGAGCTGTGCTTGTTGGGTTTTTTGTTCGCATGTGTGAAAGTGGTTAGGGTTATATATACATACACAAATATGTACGTATAGGTTTCCGTATATATAAGTGTGTGTGGGGGTGTGAGAATTGAAAACACACACACATACAAAATTAAAAGGAAAGAGCGTGAGAGAGAGAGAAATGGAGGATTGGAATCTTAACAGCCAAGGCGGGTCCCAGAGCAGCAACACCACCGCGAGCAGGGCGGCGGCAATGGAGCGGCGGCGGCGGAGGTATCTGATGAGGAGGCGCGCGGCGGCCAACGGAGGCGGCCGCCGGCTCGGTCCGGGGGAGAGGGTATCGGAGAACGGGAGCTCCTCCGGAGCTCCGGAAGTTGAAGTGCAGATTCTGAGGGGGAATCCGGTGCCGGTGGTCGGAGCGATCTCGATGGCGGGGAGGCAGCCGCACATGGAGGATGCGATCTGCATCAAGGCGAGGCTCTGCTCGCCGGCGATTAATGGCTTCATGCCGGTGCACTTCATCGGAGCTTTTGATGGTCACGGTGGACCCCACGTAAATAATCTGATTTTATTTTTATTTTTTAATTAGAGATTTCATTATTTTTTTCGAAAAGTAGAAAAGGAAAAATCGTAATAATCGTTTGGGATTTTTTAAAGGAAAAAATTCAAAATGAAATTTCTCCTTTCCATTTAATTGTTGTCTGATTTCCTATCATTTACTATACTTTATCAACCTCCAATTAATAGTCTTATATATTTAATTCGATTTTAATATGATTAATTAATTATTTGTACGTATTTTCCAGTTCTCCACCTTGTGCAAGCAAAAGATGCACGAGATCCTGAAAGAGGAACTGACCGGGCGGTTCCCTTCGCCGGCGCCGGCGCCGGGAATGATCACCGACGAGAGCCTCCTTCAAGAGACGTGGAGGAAGCTCATGGGCCGTTGCTTCGAAAGGACTGAGACGGCGGCTTTCAGAACCTGCTCCTGCGGAAGCGTGGGGTTCGGATGCGAATGCAACGCGAGACCACAGAGCTACTGTGGGACCACAGCGGTGGCGGTGGTTCTGACCGAGAACCACATCGTCACTGCCAACTGCGGCGACTCGCGCGCCGTCTTGTTCCGCAGTCCCGGCATCGTCGTCCCGCTCTCCTTCGACCACAAGGTACCCAAATTTCATTTGTTTTTAAATTTTAATCAATTTAAATTTAAATTTAATTCCACTTAGGAAATGACACGTGTCTTCGATTATTATAATGATTTTTTGAACTGACAACTAGTCTGAATGACCAGTGTACGATGTTACAGAAAGCACCAGGAACAAATCTAGGAATTTCATAAATTGTCTTGATTTATTTTATTTTTATATTTATCCATGTTATTATAATGTGTGTGTAGGATTTTAAGTAAATACTACTCATTTTAACAATTATATATGCAGGAATATAATCAACTAAATTTGTAAATATTGTGACTAAATATTTATTTATAGTTTTTAGAATTTTAACAATAATAAGAATATATAGTATATTATTCATCATTTATAAAATATGTTACTAAAAGATTTTTATTTACATTTTAAGATAATTTTTTACATTTTATATATATAAAAAAAAAATTAAATTTCAAAATTTACTATAATTTATAATTAGAATAAACTAGTACTCTTAATTATATAAAAACATCTAAAATTACTCCGATTTCAATTCAAAATTTCACTTAATTTAAAAGTATATGAAATAATGAGTTGTGTAATCTGCAGGCTAGTAGAAGAGATGAAATAGCTCGGATTGAGGCGAGCGGTGGGCGGGTCCTCCTCACTGACACATACCGAGTCGAAGGGATGTTGGCCATGACTCGATCAATCGGTATATAATTACAATTCTTATCTTATAATTAAACGCAACGCTATATATATATAGTACTAAAGTTATGAATGTTTATGATGGATATAGGAGACGAGTTTCTAAAACCGATGCTGACATCGGAGCCTGAAGTCACCTTCAACAGAAGGTGCGTGGAGGACGATGAGTTCATCGTGCTCGCAACTGACGGCCTCTGGGACGTGATCTCACCTCATATGGTGGGTGATGTTACTCGGGAATGCCTAAAGGAGCCGCGTGATGTCATCATCGACAACCGTCCTCGTGGTGATGAGGTGGAGGCACCAGATCCTATCAGGGTGTCTCCGTCGAGGAGTGCATCTGCCGCCGCCTTGCTGTGCCGCCTCGCTCTGGCCCGAAATAGCACCGACAACATATCGGTGGTTGTCGTTGATCTGAAGAGGGTTCGGAGCGGCAATGATCAGAACAATGGTGGTCAGGACACCATTTAAATGTGATATTTTGTTTTAATTTAGGGTTTTTTTTATCAAAAAACAAAATTTATTTATTTGGTGAATTTTGATTTTTAATAATATATGTGGTTTTCGTTATTGTGATATTCAAATTATATGCGCGTAACTTATAGGGTTGGGGCAGAGCACCCCGTCCCCCGTCCGCTCTGATACAACCGTAGCGCTCGGCCATCTCGATTCTCGACATCATCTGCGCGCGCAAACAATGATCGAACGCTAATGAATTATCGATCTGATATCTAATTAAGATAAGTACAAACAATTCAATTCATCTTTCTTTTGTTGTAGTATCTATAAATTACGCGATTTTCAGATGCGAAATACGATTAATGTAGACCGATTATCGTGAAAAGAAAGCGCGATGCCCGCAAAGGAAGCACTATGATGATTGACATTGGGCACATAAATGTTTGTATGAATTTAATTCTATAGTTATTCCTTGAACAATAATATTGTATTATTAAATGAAAAAAATATATTAAACGTTATTATTAATAAGGTCCTATATTATAAAATTATGATTTAAAAAAATTTGTACATAAATTCGCCTGCAATTAATTTCATCTTTTCTTTGTTATAGCATCTTATATATAGATGATGATACGATTTTGCAATTTCAATCAATTGTCCAAGTGTTAGATAATCCGACTAAGACTTAATTAATCGTGCAAAGGAAGCGCGATAATATGAATTAATCTTCAAGAGGGATGACATTTTGGTATACATGGAGGTAGATAGTGAGTATCATGTGGCCCTTGTGATCGCCGCCTGCAATGCAGTACTTACAACTCGTCGCAGTTGATGCAGTACCTGTTCTGTTCATTCTTCGGCATGTTATGTCTCGAGCACCTTTCGAAGAACGGCTTCTGCATAAAGCTTCAGACCCACCTCGCACCTCGGGATGCTCAGAGTATCGAGGATACGATCTATCTGCGCAAAAGATTAAGACGCATAAAAGGTTCAAATTAAACCACTGTCAATCGCAAACTAATAACCCTAAATTGACTTAATTGGTAATGAGAACATGATAAATAATTACAATTTTTAACGAAATATGCAAAAGGGAGAGATGGGTACGAAATTAATTACGACAAGAATATTTGTCCGATTAGTTGAAGTCAATACTCACCTTCATCAATTTTATTCCTAAAACGTTCAACTATTGTAATATTATCTATAATAATAATAATCATAATCATAATATTAATAATAATATGATTTAAATTTTTTAAATATTTGTAGTGAAATTCATCTTTATTTCTGTTATAGTATTTTACAAATTAGGCACTTTTAAATGCAAAATACGATTGATGTACATTGAATGTGTTTGGTGTAAAGAAAGTGCACGATGTGCAAAGAAAGCGCTATGAGGATGACGAGTTCATCGTGCTCGCCACCGACGGCCTCTGGGACGTGATCTCACCTCAGATGGTGGGCGATGTCACCCGTGAATACCTCAAGGAACCGCGTGATGTCATCGTTGACAAACGTCCTCGTCATGGGGTGCTGCCAGAGGAGGGAGAGCCTATCACGGTGTCTCCGTCTAGTGCACTAGTACAAATCGCGCAAATCGTGTACATTTTTAACGAATCACTGGTTACTTAATGTTTATATAAATCGCGCAAATTAATGGTTACTTAATTTTTATATAAATCGCATAAATTAATTGAAAATTACACTTCGATCATCAGTCTCTACAAGAAATTTGAGAATTCGCGACGATTTTTTAGTCATAAAAACGTTAATTTTCGCCACAAAATGTTTTTGGTGACAATTTTTTTTCATCGCAGTCTTTGTCACCGTATGTTCGTCACAATAGATAAATGTGACCATTGTTTGTTTCGTCATCAAAAGTAATCCTGACGTATTTATGTCATAATATAATTAGTTTTTGTAGCATTTTTTATATTTCATCACGAAATATAGTGATGAACTATATTTTTTATGACAAAATAATACTATTTGTTGTTATTTTTATGTTAAATGTAGACGTCATGTCATTGATGAGGAGGAGGAGGCGGCGGAAGTTGAAGTTCAAATTTTGAGGGGGAACCCGGTGCCGGTGGTCGGGGCGATCTCTGCATGCCGGCGATTAATGGCTTCATGCCGGTGCGCTTATTTGGAGCTTTTGATGGTCACGGTGGACCCCACATAAATAATCTGATTTTATTTTTATCTTCTATTTTATTTTTTATTTTAATTAGAGATTTCATTATTTTTGAAAAATAGAGAAGGAAAAATCTTAATAATCGTTTCGTGATTTTTTAGGAAAAAATCAAGACGAGGCTCTGCTCACCGGCGATTAATGGCTACACGCCGGTGCACTTCTTTGGAGCTTTTGATGGTCACGGTGGACCCCAAGTGTTAGACTATCGTGAAAACAAAGCCCGCGATGCGCAAAGCAAGGGCTAGATGATTGACATTGCACACATGTATATATGGTGTCCCATGAGTTTAATTTTAATTCTTCCTTGAACATTAATATTGTTGTATTATCATTACATGAAAAAGAAAATATATTACACATTATTATTATTAATAAAGTCATATATTGTAAAATTTATATATGATTTTCTTCTTTAAAAAATAAAGAAATTGTACATAAGTCGGCTTGTAATTCATTTCTTTCTTTTGTTATAGTTTCGTAATTCATTTAAATGTAATCATACTAAAACTTAATTACTAGTGCAAAGAATGCGCTTGCGCTGAGAAAAGGATGCGCAATGATGATCGACATTGCGCACATGTATGTTGTTTAAATTAATTAGTGTTTTGTATAAATCATATCATTCACGACTTCTAAGTAGACCTGTCAAACGGTGTCTCCGTCGAGGAGTGCATCTGCCATCTCGCCCTAGCTCGGAACAGCACCGACAACATTTCTAGAGGGTTTGGAGCGGCAGTGATCAGAACAATGGTGATCAGGTCACCATTGAAATGTGATATTTATCTTAATTTAGGGTTTCTATCAAAAAAACAATTTTTATTTGTTTGGTCAAAGACTCTCGGTCGATGAACTGTCAAGGCAGTCAACTTCAATAAAGTTGTGAGGGTGTGTTGGATTTTTATGGGAATTTTGTTGATATATGCTAACTATTACAATTAAGCATGTCAACACACTACAAAAAAAAAAAAAGGTTTTTGCGACCACATTTTGTGGTTGCAAAAAACAGGTTGTGGTCGCAAAAGCCGTATTTGTACAATTAGTGAATTTGATCTATATGTGTTTCATGTCATATGAATTTCATTATAAATTTTGTGATTGTGATATACTAATCCCTTCTATTAAAATTATAAGTTGACAACTTTATTTAAGACATTTCCATCTCATATAATGGAGCTACACAATAGAAAAAAAAAGTATATAAATTAAAAAATGGTTAGATCTGCTTAGAGATAAAAAAAATTTTGGTCCCATAAATGTAGTCTTTTTTCGATTTAGTCCCACATACATTCGCTTTTTCAATTTAACCCCAAATATGTCGAATTTGGTTTCAATTTAGTCCTTTTTGTACAAAGTGCCCATAAATGCTGACTCAACGCTACGTGTCAGCATCCCATTGGTCAACGGCTTTTTAAAAAAGAAAAGAAAAAAGTCGTTGACCAATGAGATGGTGACACGTGGCGCTGAGTCAGCATTTAAGGACATATTTCGACGAAAATTGAAATTTTCGTACAAAAATGACTAAATTGAAACCAAATTCGACATATTTGGGGCTAAATTGAAAAGACAGATGTATGTGGGACTAAATCGAAAAAAAGCTACATTTATGGGACCAATTTTTTTTTATCTCCGATCTGCTTATCTTGAATAATAATATTGGATTCATGCTCTCATAAAATTAGGGTTTGAATCATATTACGTCCCTCCGAGAATGCCTATTTTCATAAACGGCCATCAATTTTTTTTTTCTCAGATATCGTCCTTTTACTACTGTTTCCGGTAAAAAAAGGACGATATCTGAGACGTTTTTTTCTCAGATATCGTCTTTTTACGTGACTTTTTGGCCGGAAACAGTAGCAAAAGGATGATATCTGAGAGAGAAAAAAAGTTGATGGTCATTTATGAAAATGAGCATTCTCGGAAGAACATAATATGATTCTATCTCCATCAAATTATAATCAACTATTTCCAAGGAAAAACTCCTATATATAACTTTGTTTCTCTTGAGCTTGTTAAGATTACTACAAACTTTGATCATTGTACGAATCAAAAAAATTACACTAGTATAAATCGCGCAAATTATGTACATTTAATGAACCCGTTGTTACTTAATGTTCTTATATATCGCCGCAAACTAATTGAAAATTACTATACATACATGATAGTAGAAAACAGACTCTTTAGACATTGCACAGATCGATCTCAGTCTCCCTACATGATAAATGTTGCAATGTCGTTCACAGATCGTATCAACTTATTGCTGACCGTCGTATGATATGATAGTAAAACTTCTCAATTTCTTCATTGCTTTTGCGCTCTCTGATCTCATACGTCCATTCTCCGTTGAGTCTCTCTCTCATTGGTAGATTGTGCTTCGTATGATCTACGTCAGAGAACACTTCTTCCGTCACCGGAAACAACACTTTCTCCCCGAGAGATTGGTCTTCGCTCGTCAACACTCTCCTTTTCCCCGCTTTCAATACCCCGGGCGACAAGCTGTGAAAGGTCGTTTCCGCCCTCCCATTTGACTACAACGACAAAAACATCAATATATTTAATTGACAGATTATTCCATCGTTTAAAATTGCACAACTAATAAATAAACATGGATCGATCGCTTACATTATAAAATATGATTTAAAAAAAAATTGTACATAAATCCGTCTGCAATTAATTTCATCTTTTCTTTGTTTTAGCATCCTATATATAGATGATGATACGATTTTGCAATTTCAATCAATTTTCCAAGTGTAAGATAATCCGACTAAGACTTAATTAATCGTGCAAAGGAAGCGCGATAATATGAATTTTATTATTGTGTACACTTACCTCACTCTTTCATCAATGGTTACATATATATTTGAGTACAAAGATGAAAAAATATTGTTTTATTAATTTTTTGAGTAATTTATTGACATTAAAAAATTATATTTAAAGTAATAAGTATATAATTACTTGAGAATAAAATTTTCAAAAGTATGTAAAATAATAAAATTATATTTTAAAATAAAAACGTATAAATAATTATTTTATTTAATGAAGTACAATATGCAGAGTAGAAATTGAGATAATATATGTCATTTTTAAAAATTAATTAGGAATGTTGATGATCCATATAGAAAACGAGTTCCTAAAACCGCTGCTGATATAGTAATATGAATTAATACTTGAATCTGGCTGTAGTCGAGAGTAGTCATTTCCATCTCTTCAAGAGGGATGACATTTTGGTATACATGGCGGTAGATAGTGAGTATCATGTGGCCCTTGTGCGCGCAGTACTTACAACAGAGCGACTCGTCGCAGTTGATGCAGTACCTGTTCTGCTCATTCTTCGGCATGTTGTTTCTCGAGCACCTTTCGAAGAACGGCTTCTGCATAAAGCTTCTGACCCACCTCGGGATGCTCGGATATGATTGATCTGCGCAAAGATTAAGACGCACAAAAGGTTCAAATTAAACCACTCATGTCAATCAGAAACTAATAATGAAATATGCAAAAGGGAGAGATGGGTACAAAATTAATTACGACCAGAATATTTGTCCGATTAGTTGAAGTCAATACTCACCGTCATCAATTTTATTCCTAATACGTTCAACTATTGTAATATTATCTATAATAATAATAATAATCATAATCATAATATTAATAATAATATGATTTAAATTTTTTAAATAATTGTAGTGAAATTCATCTTTATTTCTGTTATAGTATTTTACAAATTAGGCACTTTTAAATGCAAAATACGATTGATGTACATTGAATGTGTTTGGTGTAAAGAAAGTGCACGATGTGCAAAGAAAGTTCTATGAGGACGACGAGTTCATCGTGCTCGCCACCGACGGCCTTTGTGACGTGATCTCACCTCAGATGGTGGGTGATGTCACTCGTGAATACCTCAAGGAACCGCGTGATGTCATCGTTGACAACTGTCCTCGTCATGGGGTGCTTCCAGAGGAGGGAGAGCCTATCACGGTGTCTCCATCTTGTGCACTAGTACAAATTGCGCAAATCGTGTACATTTTTAACGAATCACTGGCTACTTAATGTTTATATAAATCGCGCAAATTAATGGTTACTTAATGTTTATATAAATCGCGCAAATTAATTGAAAATTACACTTCGAAAATTAATGGTTACTTAATGTTTATATAAATCGCGAAAATTAATTGAAAATTACACTTTGATCATCAGTCTCTACAAAAAATTTGAGAATTCGCGACTATTTTTTTATTTATTTTTTTTGTTATAAAAACGTCATAATTTGAGAATTTGGTGACAATTTTTTTTCGTCGCAGTGTTTGTCACCGTATGTTCGTCACAGTAGATAAATGTGACCATTGTTTGTTTTGTCATCAAAAGTAACCCTTACGTATTTATGTCATAATAATATAATTATTTTTTGTAGCATTTTTTATATTTAATCAGGAAATAAGTATTTTTTATGACAAAATAATACTATTTGTTGTTATTTTTTATGTTAAATGTAGTGACGTCATGTCATTGATGAGGAGGAGGAGGCGGCGGAAGTTGAAGTGCAGATTTTGAGGGGGAACCCGGTGCCGGTGGTCGGGGCGATCTCTGCACGCCGGCGATTAATGGCTTCATGCCGGTGCGCTTCTTTGGAGATTTTGATGGTCACGGTAGACCCCACATAAATATTCTGATTTTATTTTTATCTTCTATTTTATTTTTTATTTTAATTAGAGATTTCATTATTTTTCGAAAAAACAGAGAAGGAAAAATCTTAATAATCGTTTCGTGATTATTTTAGGAAAAAATCAAGACGAGGCTCTGCTCACCGGCGATTAATGGCTACATGCCGGTGCACTTCTTTGGAGCTTTTGATGGTCACGGTGGACCCCAAGTGTTAGACTATCGTGAAAACAAAGCGCGCGATGCGCAAAGCAAGGGCTAGATGATTGACATTGCACACATGTATATATGTTGTCCCATGAGTTTAATTTTAATTCAAAGTTGAACAATAATATTGTTGTATTATCATTACATAAAAAAAAAATTACACATTATTATTATTAATAAAGTCATATATTGTAAAATTTATATATGATTTTCTTTTTTAAAAAATAAAGAAATTGTACATAAGTCGGCTTGTAATTCATTTCATTCTTTTGTTATAGTTTCGTAATTCATTTAAATGTAATCATACTAAGACTTAATTACTAGTGTAAAGAATGCGCTTACGCTGAGAAAAGGAAGCGCAATGATGATCGATATTGCGCACATGTATGTTGTTTAAATTAATTAAATGTTTTGGTGAAATCATATCATTCACGACTTCTAAGTAGACCTGTCAAACGGTGTCTCCGTCGAGGAGTGCATCTGCCGCCTCGCCCTGGCTCGAAACAGCACCGACAACATTTCTAGAGGGTTTGGAGCGGTAGTGATCTGAACAATGGTGATCATGTCACCATTGAAATGTGATATTTATCTTAATTTAGGGTTTCTATCAAAAAAACAATTTTTATTTGTTTGGTCAAAGACTCTCAGTCGATGAACTGTCAAGGCAGTCAACTTCAATAAAGTTGTGAGGGTGTGTTGGATTTTTTGGGAATTTTGTTGATATATGCTAACTAATTACAATTAAGCATGTCAACACACTAAAAAAAAAAAGGGTTTTTGCGACAAAAAATGTGGTCGCAAAAAACAGGTTGTGGTCGCAAAAGCCGTATTTGTACAATTAGTGAATTTGATCTTTATGTGTTTCATCAAAGGTCATCTGAATTTCATTATATATTTTGTGATTGTGATATACTAATCCCTTCTATTCAAATTATAAGTTGACAACTTTATTTAATACATTTCCATCTCATAATGGAGGTACACAATAGAAAAAAAAGCAGATAAATTAAAAAATGGTTGGATCTGCTTATCTTGAATAATAATATTGGATTCATGCTCTCATACAATTATAATCAACTATTTCCAAGGAAAAACTCCTATATATAACTTTGTTTCTCTTGAGCTTGTTAAGATTACTACAAACTTTGATCATTGTACGAATAAAAAAAATCACACTAGTATAATCGCGCAAATCGTGTACATTTAATGAACCCGTTGTTACTTAATGTTCTTATATATAGCCGCAAATTAATTGAAAATTACTATACATAACAGACTATTTAGACATTGCACATATCGATCTCAGTCTCCCTACATGATAAATGTTGCAATAACGTTCACAGATTGTATCAACTTATCATTGACCGTCGTATGATAGTAAAACTTCTCGATTTTTTAATTGCTTTTGCGAGAGCTCATACGTCCATTCTCCGTTGAGTCTCTCTCTCATTGGTAGATTGTGCTTCGTATGATCTACGTCAGAGAACACTTCTTCCGTCACCGGAAACAACACTTTCTCCCCGAGAGATTGGTCTTCTCTCGTCAACACTCTCCTTTTCCCCGCTTTCAATACCCCGGGCGACAAGCTGTGAAAGGTCGTTTCCGCCCTCCCATTTGCCTACATCGACAAAAACATCAATATATTTCATCGACAGATTATTCCATCGTTTAAAATTGCGCAACTAATAAATAAACATGGATCGATCGCTTACATTATAAAATATGATTTAAAAAAAAATGTAAATAAATCCGCCTGCAATTAATTTCATCTTTTCTTTGTTATAGCATCCTATATATAGATGATGATACGATTTTGCAATTTCAATCTATTGTCCAAGTGTAAGATAATCCGACTAAGACTTAATTAATCGTGCAAAGGAAGCGCGATAATATGAATTTTATTATTGTGTACACTTACCTCACTCTTTCATCAATGGTTACATATATATTTGAGTACAAACATGAAAAAATATTGTTTTATTAATTTTTTGAGTAATTTATTGACATTAAAAAATTATATTTAAAGTAATAAGTATATAATTACTTGAGAATAAAATTTTCAAAAGTATGTAAAATTGTAAAATTATATTTTAAAATAAAAACGTATAAATAATTATTTTATTTAATGAAGTACAATATGCAGAGTAGAAATTGAGATAATATATGTCATTTTTAAAAATTAATTAGGAAAGTTGATGATCCATATAGAAAACGAGTTCCTAAAATCGCTGCTGATATAGTAATATGAATTAATACTTGAATCTGGTTGTAGTCGAGAGTAGTCATTTCCATCTCTTCAAGAGGGATGACATTTTGGTATACATGGCGGTAGATAGTGAGTATCATGTGGCCCTTGTGCGCGCAGTACTTACAACAGAGCGACTCGTCGCAGTTGATGCAGTACCTGTTCTGCTCATTCTTCGGCATGTTATGTCTCGAGCACCTTTCGAAGAACGGCTTCTGCATAAAGCTTCTGACCCACCTCGGGATGCTCGGATATGATTGATCTGCGCAAAGATTAAGACGCACAAAAGGTTCAAATTAAACCACTCATGTCAATCACAAACTAATAACGAAATATGCAAAAGGGAGAGATGGGTACGAAATTAATTACGACTAGAATATTTGTCCGATTAGTTGAAGTCAATACTCACCGTCATCAATTTTATTCCTAATACGTTCAACTATTGTAATATTATCTATAATAATAATAATAATCATAATCATAATATTAATAATAATATGATTTAAATTTTTTAAATATTTGTAGTGAAATTCATCTTTATTTCTGTTATAGTATTTTACAAATTAGGCACTTTTAAATGCAAAATACGATTGATGTACATTGAATGTGTTTGGTGTAAAGAAAGTGCACGATGTGCAAAGAAAGCTCTATGAGGACGACGAGTTCATCGTGCTCGCCACCGACGGCCTCTGTGACGTGATCTCACCTCAGATGGTGGGCGATGTCACCCGTGAATACCTCAAGGAACCACGTGATGTCATCGTTGACAACTTCTTTGTCATGGGGTGCTGAGCCTATCACGGTGTCTCCGTCATAAAAACGGAGACTTAAGACTTAATATTTTAATGGTTACTTAATGTTTATATAAATCGCGCAAATTAATTGAAAATTTACACTTTGATCATTAGTCTCTACAAGAAATTTGAGAATTCGCGACGTTTTTTTTTTTTTTTTTTCTTTGTCATAAAAACGTCATAATTTGAGAATTTGGTGACAATTTTTTTCGTCGCAGTCTTTGTCACCGTATTTTCGTCACAGTAGATAAATGTGACCATTGTTTGTTTCGTCATCAAAAGTAATCCTTACGTATTTATGTCATAATAATATAATTATTTTTTGTAGCATTTTTTATATTTAATCAGGAAATA
Organism: Euphrasia confusa; assembly: GCA_954870475.1. NCBI lineage: Eukaryota > Viridiplantae > Streptophyta > Magnoliopsida > Lamiales > Orobanchaceae > Euphrasia > Euphrasia confusa. Next base: position 132,639 of record OX940951.1, read on the forward strand.
AGTATTTTTTATGACAAAATAATACTATTTGTTGTTATTTTTTATGTTAAATGTAGTGACGTCATGTCATTGACGATGAGGAGGAGGAGGCGGAAGTTGAAGTGCAGATTTTGAGGGGGAACCCGGTGCCGGTGGTCGGGGCGATCTCTGCACGCCGGCGATTAATGGCTTCATGCCGGTGCGCTTCTTTGGAACTTTTGATGGTCACGGTAGACCCCACATAAATAATCTGATTTTATTTTTATCTTCTATTTTATTTTTTATTTTAATTAGAGATTTCATTATTTTTCGAAAAAACAGAGAAGGAAAAATCTTAATAATCGTTTCGTGATTATTTTAGGAAAAAATCAAGACGAGGCTCTGCTCACCGGCGATTAATGGCTACATGCCGGTGCACTTCTTTGGAGCTTTTGATGGTCACGGTGGACCCCAAGTGTTAGACTATCGTGAAAACAAAGCGCGCGATGCGCAAAGCAAGGGCTAGATGATTGACATTGCACACATGTATATATGTTGTCCCATGAGTTTAATTTTAATTCAGAGTTGAACAATAATATTGTTGTATTATCATTACATGAAAAAAAAATATTACACATTATTATTATTAATAAAGTCATATATTGTAAAATTTATATATGATTTTCTTCTTTAAAAAATAAAGAAATTGTACATAAGTCGGCTTGTAATTCATTTCTTTCTTTTGTTATAGTTTCGTAATTCATTTAAATGTAATCATACTAAGACTTAATTACTAGTGCAAAGAATGCGCTTACGCTGAGAAAAGGAAGCGCAATGATGATCGAAATTGCGCACATGTATGTTGTTTAAATTAATTAAATGTTTTGTAGAAATCATATCATTCACGACTTCTAAGTAGACCTATCAAACGGTGTCTCCGTCGAGGAGTGCATCTGCCGCCTCGCCCTGGCTCGAAACAGCACCGACAACATTTCTAGAGGGTTTGGAACGGCAATGATCAGAACAATGGTGATCATGTCACCATTGAAATGTGATATTTATCTTAATTTAGGGTTTCTATCAAAAATACAATTTTTATTTGTTTGGTCAAAGACTTCTCAGTCGATGAACTGTCAAGGCAGTCAACTTCAATAAAGTTGTGAGGGTGTGTTGGATTTTTTGGGAATTTTGTTGATATATGCTAACTAATTACAATTAAGCATGTCAACACACTACAAAAAAAAGGTTTTTGCGACCAAAAATGTGGTCGCAAAAAACAGGTTGTGGTCGCAAAAGCCGTATTTGTACAATTAGTGAATTTGATCTATATGTGTTTCATCAAATGTCATCTGAATTTCATTATATATTTTGTGATTGTGATATACTAATCCCTTCTATTCAAATTATAAGTTGACAACTTTATTTAATACATTTCCATCTCATAATGGAGGTACACAATAGAAAAAAAAGCATATAAATTAAAAAATGGTTGGTTCTGCTTATCTTGAATAATAATATTGGATGCATGCTCTCATACAATTATAATCAACTATTTCCAAGGAAAAACTCCTATATATAACTTTGTTTCTCTTGAGCTTGTTAAGATTACTACAAACTTTGATCATTGTACGAATCAAAAAAATTACACTAGTATAATCGCGCAAATCGTGTACATTTAATGAACCCGTTGTTACTTAATGTTCTTATATATAGCCGCAAATTAATTGAAAATTACAATACATAACAGACTCTTTAGACATTGCACAGATCGATCTCAGTCTCCCTACATGATAAATGTTGCAATAACATTCACAGATTGTATCAACTTATCGTTGACCGTCGTATGATAGTAAAACTTCTCGATTTTTTAATTGCTTTTGCGAGAGCTCATACGTCCATTCTCCGTTGAGTCTCTCTCTCATTGGTAGATTGTGCTTCGTATGATCTACGTCAGAGAACACTTCTTCCGTCGCCGGAAACAACACTTTCTCCCCGAGAGATTGGTCTTCTCTCGTCAACACTCTCCTTTTCCCCGCTTTCAATACCCCGGGCGACAAGCTGTGAAAGGTCGTTTCCGCCCTCCCATTTGCCTACAATGACAAAAACATCAATATATTTCATCGGCAGATTATTCCATCGTTTAAAATTTCGCAACTAATAAATAAACATGGATCGATCGCTTACATTATAAAATATGATTTTAAAAAAAAATGTACATAAATCCGCCTGCAATTAATTTCATCTTTTCTTTGTTATAGCATCCTATATATAGATGATGATACGATTTTGCAATTTCAATCAATTGTCCAAGTGTAAGATAATCCGACTAAGACTTAATTAATCGGGCAAAGGTAGCGCGATAATATGAATTTTATTATTGTGTACACTTACCTCACTCTTTCATCAATGGTTACATATATATTTGAGTACAAACATGAAAAAATATTGTTTTATTAATTTTTTGAGTAATTTATTGACATTAAAAAATTATATTTAAAGTAATAAAATATATAATTACTTGAGAATAAAATTTTCAAAAGTATGTAAAATTGTAAAATTATATTTTAAAATAAAAACGTATAAATAATTATTTTATTTAATGAAGTACAATATGCAGAGTAGAAATTGAGATAATATATGTCATTTTTAAAAATTAATTAGGAATGTTGATGATCCATATAGAAAACGAGTTCCTAAAACCGCTGCTGATATAGTAATATGAATTAATACTTGAATCTGGCTGTAGTCGAGAGTAGTCATTTCCATCTCTTCAAGAGGGATGACATTTTGGTATACATGGCGGTAGATAGTGAGTATCATGTGGCCCTTGTGCGCGCAGTACTTACAACAGAGCGACTCGTCGCAGTTGATGCAGTACCTGTTCTGCTCATTCTTCGGCATGTTATGTCTCGAGCACCTTTCGAAGAACGGCTTCTGCATAAAGCTTCTGACCCACCTCGGGATGCTCGGATATGATTGATCTGCGCAAAGATTAAGACGCACAAAAGGTTCAAATTAAACCACTCATGTCAATCACAAACTAATAACGAAATATGCAAAAGGGAGAGATGGGTACGAAATTAATTACGACTAGAATATTTGTCCGATTAGTTGAAGTCAATACTCACCGTCATCAATTTTATTCCTAATACGTTCAACTATTGTAATATTATCTATAATAATAATAATAATCATAATCATAATATTAATAATAATATGATTTAAATTTTTTAAATATTTGTAGTGAAATTCATCTTTATTTCTGTTATAGTATTTTACAAATTAGGCACTTTTAAATGCAAAATACGATTGATGTACATTGAATGTGTTTGGTGTAAAGAAAGTGCACGATGTGCAAAGAAAGCTCTATGAGGACGACGAGTTCATCGTGCTCGCCACCGACGGCCTCTGTGACGTGATCTCACCTCAGATGGTGGGCGATGTCACCCGTGAATACCTCAAGGAACCACGTGATGTCATCGTTGACAACTGTCCTCGTCATGGGGTGCTGAGCCTATCACGGTGTCTCCGTCATAAAAACGGAGACTTAAGACTTAATATTTTAATGGTTACTTAATGTTTATATAAATCGCGCAAATTAATTGAAAATTTACACTTTGATCATCAGTCTCTAGAAGAAATTTGAGAATTCGCGACGTTTTTTTTTTTTTTTTTTTTTGTCATAAAAACGTCATAATTTGAGAATTTGGTGACAATTTTTTTCGTCGCAGTCTTTGTCACCGTATTTTCGTCACAGTAGATAAATGTGACCATTGTTTGTTTCGTCATCAAAAGTAATCCTTACGTATTTATGTCATAATAATATAATTATTTTTTGTAGCATTTTTTATATTTAATCAGGAAATAAGTATTTTTTTATGACAAAATAATACTATTTGTTGTTATTTTATGTTAAATGTAGTGACGTCATGTCATTGATGATGAGGAGGAGGAGGCGGAAGTTGAAGTGCAGATTTTGAGGGGGAACCCGGTGCCGGTGGTCGGGGCGATCTCTGCACGCCGGCGATTAATGGCTTCATGCCGGTGCGCTTCTTTGGAACTTTTGATGGTCACGGTAGACCCCACATAAATAATCTGATTTTATTTTTATCTTCTATTTTATTTTTTATTTTAATTAGAGATTTCATTATTTTTCGAAAAAACAGAGAAGGAAAATCTTAATAATCGTTTCGTGATTATTTTAGGAAAAAATCAAGACGAGGCTCTGCTCACCGGCGATTAATGGCTACATGCCGGTGCACTTCTTTGGAGCTTTTGATGGTCACGGTGGACCCCAAGTGTTAGACTATCGTGAAAACAAAGCGCGCGATGCGCAAAGCAAGGGCTAGATGATTGACATTGCACACATGTATATATGTTGTCCCATGAGTTTAATTTTAATTCAGAGCTGAACAATAATATTGTTGTATTATCATTACATGAAAAAAAAAATATTACACATTATTATTATTAATAAAGTCATATATTGTAAAATTTATATATGATTTTCTTCTTTAAAAAATAAAGAAATTGTACATAAGTCGGCTTGTAATTCATTTCTTTCTTTTGTTATAGTTTCGTAATTCATTTAAATGTAATCATACTAAGACTTAATTACTAGTGCAAAGAATGCGCTTACGCTGAGAAAAGGAAGCGCAATGATGATCGATATTGCGAATATGTATGTTGTTTAAATTAATTAAATGTTTTGTAGAAATCATATCATTCACGACTTCTAAGTAGACCTGTCAAACGGTGTCTCCGTCGAGGAGTGCATCTGCCGCCTCGCCCTGGCTCGAAACAGCACCGACAACATTTCTAGAGGGTTTGGAGCGGCAATGATCAGAACAATGGTGATCAGGTCACCATTGAAATGTGATATTTATCTTAATTTAGGGTTTCTATCAAAAATACAATTTTTATTTGTTTGGTCAAAGACTTCTCAGTCGATGAACTGTCAAGGCAGTCAACTTCAATAAAGTTGTGAGGGTGTGTTGGATTTTTTGGGAATTTTGTTGATATATGCTAACTAATTACAATTAAGCATGTCAACACACTACAAAAAAAAGGTTTTTGCGACCAAAAACGTGGTCGCAAAAAACAGGTTGTGGTCGCAAAAGCCGTATTTGTACAATTAGTGAATTTGATCTATATGTGTTTCATCAAAGGTCATCTGAATTTCATTATATATTTTGTGATTGTGATATACTAATCCCTTCTATTCAAATTATAAGTTGACAACTTTATTTAATACATTTCCATCTCATAATGGAGGTACACAATAGAAAAAAAAGCATATAAATTAAAAAATGGTTGGTTCTGCTTATCTTGAATAATAATATTGGATGCATGCTCTCATACAATTATAATCAACTATTTCCAAGGAAAAACTCCTATATATAACTTTGTTTCTCTTGAGCTTGTTAAGATTACTACAAACTTTGATCATTGTACGAATCAAAAAAATTACACTAGTATAATCGCGCAAATCGTGTACATTTAATGAACCCGTTGTTACTTAATGTTCTTATATATAGCCGCAAATTAATTGAAAATTACAATACATAACAGACTCTTTAGACATTGCACAGATCGATCTCAGTCTCCCTACATGATAAATGTTGCAATAACATTCACAGATTGTATCAACTTATCGTTGACCGTCGTATGATAGTAAAACTTCTCGATTTTTTAATTGCTTTTGCGAGAGCTCATACGTCCATTCTCCGTTGAGTCTCTCTCTCATTGGTAGATTGTGCTTCGTATGATCTACGTCAGAGAACACTTCTTCCGTCGCCGGAAACAACACTTTCTCCCCGAGAGATTGGTCTTCTCTCGTCAACACTCTCCTTTTCCCCGCTTTCAATACCCCGGGCGACAAGCTGTGAAAGGTCGTTTCCGCCCTCCCATTTGCCTACAATGACAAAAACATCAATATATTTCATCGGCAGATTATTCCATCGTTTAAAATTGCGCAACTAATAAATAAACATGGATCGATCGCTTACATTATAAAATATGATTTAAAAAAAAAAATGTACATAAATCCGCCTGCAATTAATTTCATCTTTTCTTTGTTATAGCATCCTATATATAGATGATGATACGATTTTGCAATTTCAATCAATTGTCCAAGTGTAAGATAATCCGACTAAGACTTAATTAATCGGGCAAAGGTAGCGCGATAATATGAATTTTATTATTGTGTACACTTACCTCACTCTTTCATCAATGGTTACATATATATTTGAGTACAAACATGAAAAAATATTGTTTTATTAATTTTTTGAGTAATTTATTGACATTAAAAAATTATATTTAAAGTAATAAAATATATAATTACTTGAGAATAAAATTTTCAAAAGTATGTAAAATTGTAAAATTATATTTTAAAATAAAAACGTATAAATAATTATTTTATTTAATGAAGTACAATATGCAGAGTAGAAATTGAGATAATATATGTCATTTTTAAAAATTAATTAGGAATGTTGATGATCCATATAGAAAACGAGTTCCTAAAACCGCTGCTGATATAGTAATATGAATTAATACTTGAATCTGGCTGTAGTCGAGAGTAGTCATTTCCATCTCTTCAAGAGGGATGACATTTTGGTATACATGGCGGTAGATAGTGAGTATCATGTGGCCCTTGTGCGCGCAGTACTTACAACAGAGCCACTCGTCGCAGTTGATGCAGTACCTGTTCTGCTCATTCTTCGACATGTTGTGTCTCGAGCACCTTTCGAAGAACGGCTTCTGCATAAAGCTTCTGACCCACCTCGGGATGCTCGGATAAGACGCACAAAAGGTTCAAATTAAACCACTCATGTCAATCACAAACTAATAACGAAAAATGCAAAAGGGAGAGATGGGTACGAAATTAATTACGACCAGAATATTTGTCCGATTAGTTGAAGTCAATACTCACCGTCATCAATTTTATTCCTAATACGTTCAACTATTGTAATATTATCTATAATAATAATAATCATCATAATCATAATATTAATAATAATATGATTTAAATTTTTTAAATATTTGTAGTGAAATTCATCTTTATTTCTGTTATAGTATTTTACAAATTAGGCACTTTTAAATGCAAAATACGATTGATGTACATTGAATGTGTTTGATGTAAAGAAAGTGCACGATGTGCAAAGAAAGCACTATGAGGACGACGAGTTCATCGTGCTCGCCACCGACGGCCTCTGTGACGTGATCTCACCTCAGATGGTGGGCGATGTCACCCGTGAATACCTCAAGGAACCGCGAGATGTCATCGTTGACAACTGTCCTCGTCATGGGGTGCTGCCAGAGGAGGGAGAGCCTATCACGGTGTCTCCGTCTAGTGCACTAGTACAAATCGCGCAAATCGTGTACATTTTTAACGAATCACTGGTTACTTAATGTTTATATAAATCGCGCAAATTAATTGTTACTTAATGTTTATATAAATCGCGCAAATTAATTGAAAATTACACTTCGAAAATTAATGGTTACTTAATGTTTATATAAATCGCGCAAATTAATTGAAAATTACACTTTGATAATCAGTCTCTACAAGAAATTTAAAGAATTCGCGGCGATTTTTTATTTATTTTTTTGTCATAAAAACGTCATAATTTGAGAATTTGGTGACAATTTTTTTCGTCGCAGTCTTTGTCACCGTATTTTCGTCACATTAGATAAATGTGACCATTGTTTGTTTCGTCATCAAAAGTAATCCTTACGTATTTATGTCATTATATAATTATTTTTTGTAGCATTTTTTATATTTAATCAGGAAATAAGTATTTTTTATGACAAAATAATACTATTTGTTGTTATTTTTTATGTTAATTGTAGTGATGTCATGTCATTGATGAGGAGGAGGAGGAGGCTGCGGAAGTTGAAGTGCAGATTTTGAGGGGGAACCCGGTGCCGGTGGTCGGGGCGATCTCTGCACTGCCGGCGATTAATGGCGTCATGCCGGTGCGCTTCTTTGGAGCTTTTGATGGTCACGGTAGACCCCACATAAATAATCTGATTTTATTTTTATCTTCTATTTTATTTTTTATTTTAATTAGAGATATCATTATTTTTCGAAAAATAGAGAAGGAAAAATCTTAAACCGTCAACGGAAACAACACTTTCTCCCCGATAGATTGGTCTTCTCTCGTCAACACTCCTCTTTTCCCCACTTTCAATACCCCGGGCGACAAGCTGTGAAAGGTCGTTCCGCCCTCCCATTTGCCTTCAACGACAAAAACAACAATATATTTCATCGACAGATTATTCCATCGTTAAAAATTGCGCAACTAATAAATAAACATGGATCGATCGCTTACATTATAAAATATGATTTAAAAAAAAAAATTACATAAATCCGCCTGCAATTAATTTCATCTTTTCTTTGTTATAGCATCTTATATATAGATGATGATACGATTTTGCAATTTCAATCAATTGTCCAAGTGTAAGATAATTCGACTAAGACTTAATTAATTGTTCAAAGGAAGCACGATAATATGAATTTAATTATTGTGTACCTCACCCTTTAATCAATGGTTACATATATATTTGAGTACAAACATGAAAAAATATTGTTTTATTAATTTTTTGAGTAATTTATTGACATTAAAAAATTATATTTAAAGTAATAAAATATATAATTGCTTGAAAATAAAATTTTCAAAAGTATGTAAAATTGTAAAATTATATTTTAAGATAAAAACGTATAAATAATTATTTTATTTAATGAAGTACAATATGCATAGTAGAAATTGAGATAATATATGTCATTTTTAAAAAATTAATTAGGAATGTTGATGATCCATATAGAAAACGAGTTCCTAAAACCGCTGCTGATATAGTAATATGAATTAATACTTGAATCTGGATGTAGTCGAGAGTAGTCATTTCCATCTCTTCAAGAGGGATGACATTTTGGTATACATGGCGGTAGATAGTGATTATCATGTGGCCCTTGTGCGCGCAGTACTTACAACAGAGCGACTCGTCGCAGTTGATGCAGTACCTGTTCTGCTCATTCTTCGGCATGTTGTGTCTCGAGCACCTTTCGAAGAACGGCTTCTACATAAAGCTTCTGACCCACCTCGGGATGCTCGGATATGATCGATCTGCGCAAAGATTAAGATGCACAAAAGGTTCAAATTAAACCACTCATGTCAATCACAAACTAATAACGAAATATGCAAAAGGGAGAGATGGGTACGAAATTAATTACGACCAGAATATTTGTTCGATTAGTTGAAGTCAATACTCACCGTCATCAATTTTATTCCTAATACGTTCAACTATTGTAATATTATCTATAATAATAATAATAATAATAATAATCATAATATTAATAATAATATGATTTAAATTTTTTAAATATTTGTAGTGAAATTCATCTTTATTTCTGTTATAGTATTTTACAAATTAGGCACTTTTAAATGCAAAATACGATTGATGTACATTGAATGTGTTTGGTGTAAAGAAAGTGCACGATGTGCAAAGAAAGCGCTATGAGGACGACGAGTTCATCGTGCTTGCCACCGACGGCCTCTGTGACGTGATCTCACCTCAGATGGTGGGCGATGTCACCCGTGAACACCTCAAGGAACCGCGTGATGTCATCGTTGACAACTGTCCTCGTCATGGGGTGCTGCCAGAGGAGGGAGAGCCTATCACGTTGATGAGCCATTTTATTTGCTCATCTTGGAGTCTTTTTAGAGTCGTAATTGAGTCAGTTTGAGTCGTTTATGTGTCTGGGAGGGCACAATGGAGTGTTTGGGCAAAGTATGCAGGGATTCATGTCAGCAGGTGGAGATTGCGCGGAAAAGGCAATGGAATGGTCCACTTTGGGCAAACGCGCGAATTCGAGGCAAAGTGACTAGAGCAGTTTGACCCAAGGAGGCAAACTCACCACTTTGGGCAAACGCGCGGATTCAAGGCAAAGTGACTTGAGCAGTTTGACCCAATAAGGCAAAGTCAACACTATGGGCAAAGTGAAGATGTCGAGGAGTCCGAGGAATAGTCACCACCACCACCTGGGAAGAGAAGGAACTGAACTGAAGTTTTTGTACCGGGTAGAGAGTCGCTATCGGGCAAAGTCAAAGGCAGCAGAACTTAAATATGGAAAGCGGATTTCTTATGGAAATAGCGGCGCCTAATTCCAGGAGGCCCATGCAGGCCCATGCAGCTGCGATTTTTAACCCTAATCAGCACCTATAAAAGAGAGATAGATGGACGAAAATTACAACCTTCGACACACCAACTAGTACAAATCGCGCAAATCGTGTACATTTTTAACGAATCACTGGTTACTTAATGTTTATATAAATCGCGCAAATTAATGGTTACTTAATGTTTATATAAATCGCGCAAATTAATTGAAAATTACACTTCGAAAATTAATGGTTACTTAATGTTTATATAAATCGCGCAAATTAATTGAAAATTACACTTTGATCATCAGTCTCTACAAGAAATTTGAGAATTCGCGATGATTTTTTATTTTTTTTTTTGTCATAAAAACGTCATAAATTGAGAATTTGGTGGCAATTTTTTTCGTCGCAGTCTTTGTCACCGTATTTTCGTCACAGTAGATAAATGTGACCATTGTTTGTTTCGTCATCAAAAGTAATCCTTACATATTTATGTCATAATAATATAATTATTTTTTGTAGCATTTTTTATATTTAATCAGGAAATAAGTATTTTTTATGACAAAATAATACTATTTGTTGTTATTTTTTATGTTAAATGTAGTGACGTCATGTCATTGATGAGGAGGAGGAGGCGGCGGAAGTTGAAGTGCAGATTTTGAGGGGGAACCCGGTGCCGGTGGTCGGGGCGATCTCTGCACGCTGGCGATTAATGGCTTCATGCCGGTGCGCTTCTTTGGAGCTTTTGATGGTCACGGTAGACCCCACATAAATAATTTGATTTTATTTTTATCTTCTATTTTTTTTTTTTTTAATTAGAGATATCATTATTTTTCGAAAAATAGAGAAGGAAAAATCTTAATAATCATTTCGTGATTTTTTTAAGAAAAAATCAAGACGAGGCTCTGCTCACCGGCGATTAATGGCTACATGCCGGTGCACTTCTTTGGAGCTTTTGATGGTCACGGTGGACCCCAAGTGTTAGACTATCGTGAAAACAAAGCGCGCGATGCGCAAAGCAAGGGCTAGATGATTGACATTGCACACATGTATATATGTTGTCCCATGAGTTTAATTTTAATTCTGAGTTGAACAATAATATTGTTGTATTATCATTACATGAAAAAAAAATATTACAATTATTAATAAATTCATATATTGTAAAATTTATATATGATTTTCTTCTTTAAAAAATAAAGAAATTGTACATAAGTCGGCTTGTAATTCATTTCTTTCTTTTGTTATAGTTTAGTAATTCATTTAAATGTAATCATACTAAGACTTAATTACTAGTGCAAAGAATGCGCTTATGCTGAGAAAAGGAAGCGCAATGATGATCGACATTGCGCACATGTATGTTGTTTAAATTAATTAAATGTTTTGTAGAAATCATATCATTCACGACTTCTAAGTAGACCTGTCAAACGGTGTCTCCGTCGAGGAGTGCATCTGCCGCCTCGCCCTGGCTCGAAACAGCACCGACAACATTTCTAGAGGGTTTGGAGCGGCAGTGATCAGAACAATGGTGATCAGGTCACCATTGAAATGTGATATTTATCTTAATTTAGGATTTCTATCAAAAAAACAATTTTATTTGTTTGGTCAAAGACTCTCAGTAGATGAACTGTCAAGGCAGTCAACTTCAATAAAGTTGTGAGGGTGTGTTGGATTTTTATGGGAATTTTTTTGATATATGCTAACTAATTACAATTAAGCATGTCAATACACTACAAAAAAAAAGTTTTTGCGACCACAAAATGTGGTCGTAAAAAACAGGTTGTGGTCGCAAAAGCCGTATTTGTACAATTAGTGAATTTGATCTATATGTGTTTCATCAAACGTCATATGAATTTCATTATATATTTTATGATTGTGATATACTAATCCCTTCTATTCAAATTATAAGTTGACAACTTTATTTAATACATTTCCATCTCATAATGGAGGTACACAATAGAAAAAAAAAAAGCATATAAATTAAAAAATATTTGGATCTGCTTATCTTGAATAATAATATTGGATTCATGCTCTCATACAATTATAATCAACTATTTCCAAGGAAAAACTCCTATATATAACTTTGTTTCTCTTGAGCTTGTTAAGATTACTACAAAACTTTGATCATTGTACGAATCAAAAAAATTACACTAGTATAAATCGCGCAAATCGTGTACATTTAATGAACCCGTTGTTACTTAATGTTCTTATATATAGCCGCAAATTAATTGAAAATTACTATACATACATGATAGTAGAAAACAGACTCTTTAGACATTGCACAGATCGATCTCAGTCTCCCTACATGATAAATGTTGCAATGTCGTTCACAGATCGTATCAACTTATCTCTGACCGTCGTATGATAGTAAAACTTCTCGATTTTTTCATTGCTTTTGCGAGAGCTCATACGTCCATTCTCCGTTGAGTCTCTCTCTCATTGGTAGATTGTGCTTCGTATGATCTACGTCAGAGAACACTTCTTCCGTCACCGGAAACAACACTTTCTCCCCGAGAGATTGGTCTTCTCTCGTCAACACTCCTCTTTTCCCCGCTTTCAATACCCCGGGCGACAAGCTGTGAAAGGTCGTTCCGCCCTCCCATTTGCCTTCAACGACAAAAACAACAATATATTTCATCGACAGATTATTCCATCGTTAAAAATTGCGCAACTAATAAATAAACATGGATCGATCGCTTACATTATAAAATATGATTTTAAAAAAAAATTACATAAATCCGCCTGCAATTAATTTCATCTTTTCTTTGTTATAGCATCTTATATATAGATGATGATACGATTTTGCAATTTCAATCAATTGTCCAAGTGTAAGATAATCCGACTAAGACTTAATTAATCGGGCAAAGGTAGCGCGATAATATGAATTTTATTATTGTGTACACTTACCTCACTCTTTCATCAATGGTTACATATATATTTGAGTACAAACATGAAAAAATATTGTTTTATTAATTTTTTGAGTAATTTATTGACATTAAAAAATTATATTTAAAGTAATAAAATATATAATTACTTGAGAATAAAATTTTCAAAAGTATGTAAAATTGTAAAATTATATTTTAAAATAAAAACGTATAAATAATTATTTTATTTAATGAAGTACAATATGCAGAGTAGAAATTGAGATAATATATGTCATTTTTAAAAATTAATTAGGAATGTTGATGATCCATATAGAAAACGAGTTCCTAAAACCGCTGCTGATATAGTAATATGAATTAATACTTGAATCTGGCTGTAGTCGAGAGTAGTCATTTCCATCTCTTCAAGAGGGATGACATTTTGGTATACATGGCGGTAGATAGTGAGTATCATGTGGCCCTTGTGCGCGCAGTACTTACAACAGAGCGACTCGTCGCAGTTGATGCAGTACCTGTTCTGCTCATTCTTCGGCATGTTATGTCTCGAGCACCTTTCGAAGAACGGCTTCTGCATAAAGCTTCTGACCCACCTCGGGATGCTCGGATATGATTGATCTGCGCAAAGATTAAGACGCACAAAAGGTTCAAATTAAACCACTCATGTCAATCACAAACTAATAACGAAATATGCAAAAGGGAGAGATGGGTACGAAATTAATTACGACTAGAATATTTGTCCGATTAGTTGAAGTCAATACTCACCGTCATCAATTTTATTCCTAATACGTTCAACTATTGTAATATTATCTATAATAATAATAATAATCATAATCATAATATTAATAATAATATGATTTAAATTTTTTAAATATTTGTAGTGAAATTCATCTTTATTTCTGTTATAGTATTTTACAAATTAGGCACTTTTAAATGCAAAATACGATTGATGTACATTGAATGTGTTTGGTGTAAAGAAAGTGCACGATGTGCAAAGAAAGCTCTATGAGGACGACGAGTTCATCGTGCTCGCCACCGACGGCCTCTGTGACGTGATCTCACCTCAGATGGTGGGCGATGTCACCCGTGAATACCTCAAGGAACCACGTGATGTCATCGTTGACAACTGTCCTCGTCATGGGGTGCTGAGCCTATCACGGTGTCTCCGTCATAAAAACGGAGACTTAAGACTTAATATTTTAATGGTTACTTAATGTTTATATAAATCGCGCAAATTAATTGAAAATTTACACTTTGATCATCAGTCTCTAGAAGAAATTTGAGAATTCGCGACGTTTTTTTTTTTTTTTTTTTTTGTCATAAAAACGTCATAATTTGAGAATTTGGTGACAATTTTTTTCGTCGCAGTCTTTGTCACCGTATTTTCGTCACAGTAGATAAATGTGACCATTGTTTGTTTCGTCATCAAAAGTAATCCTTACGTATTTATGTCATAATAATATAATTATTTTTTGTAGCATTTTTTATATTTAATCAGGAAATAAGTATTTTTTTATGACAAAATAATACTATTTGTTGTTATTTTATGTTAAATGTAGTGACGTCATGTCATTGATGATGAGGAGGAGGAGGCGGAAGTTGAAGTGCAGATTTTGAGGGGGAACCCGGTGCCGGTGGTCGGGGCGATCTCTGCACGCCGGCGATTAATGGCTTCATGCCGGTGCGCTTCTTTGGAACTTTTGATGGTCACGGTAGACCCCACATAAATAATCTGATTTTATTTTTATCTTCTATTTTATTTTTTATTTTAATTAGAGATTTCATTATTTTTCGAAAAAACAGAGAAGGAAAATCTTAATAATCGTTTCGTGATTATTTTAGGAAAAAATCAAGACGAGGCTCTGCTCACCGGCGATTAATGGCTACATGCCGGTGCACTTCTTTGGAGCTTTTGATGGTCACGGTGGACCCCAAGTGTTAGACTATCGTGAAAACAAAGCGCGCGATGCGCAAAGCAAGGGCTAGATGATTGACATTGCACACATGTATATATGTTGTCCCATGAGTTTAATTTTAATTCAGAGCTGAACAATAATATTGTTGTATTATCATTACATGAAAAAAAAAATATTACACATTATTATTATTAATAAAGTCATATATTGTAAAATTTATATATGATTTTCTTCTTTAAAAAATAAAGAAATTGTACATAAGTCGGCTTGTAATTCATTTCTTTCTTTTGTTATAGTTTCGTAATTCATTTAAATGTAATCATACTAAGACTTAATTACTAGTGCAAAGAATGCGCTTACGCTGAGAAAAGGAAGCGCAATGATGATCGATATTGCGAATATGTATGTTGTTTAAATTAATTAAATGTTTTGTAGAAATCATATCATTCACGACTTCTAAGTAGACCTGTCAAACGGTGTCTCCGTCGAGGAGTGCATCTGCCGCCTCGCCCTGGCTCGAAACAGCACCGACAACATTTCTAGAGGGTTTGGAGCGGCAATGATCAGAACAATGGTGATCAGGTCACCATTGAAATGTGATATTTATCTTAATTTAGGGTTTCTATCAAAAATACAATTTTTATTTGTTTGGTCAAAGACTTCTCAGTCGATGAACTGTCAAGGCAGTCAACTTCAATAAAGTTGTGAGGGTGTGTTGGATTTTTTGGGAATTTTGTTGATATATGCTAACTAATTACAATTAAGCATGTCAACACACTACAAAAAAAAGGTTTTTGCGACCAAAAACGTGGTCGCAAAAAACAGGTTGTGGTCGCAAAAGCCGTATTTGTACAATTAGTGAATTTGATCTATATGTGTTTCATCAAAGGTCATCTGAATTTCATTATATATTTTGTGATTGTGATATACTAATCCCTTCTATTCAAATTATAAGTTGACAACTTTATTTAATACATTTCCATCTCATAATGGAGGTACACAATAGAAAAAAAAGCATATAAATTAAAAAATGGTTGGTTCTGCTTATCTTGAATAATAATATTGGATGCATGCTCTCATACAATTATAATCAACTATTTCCAAGGAAAAACTCCTATATATAACTTTGTTTCTCTTGAGCTTGTTAAGATTACTACAAACTTTGATCATTGTACGAATCAAAAAAATTACACTAGTATAATCGCGCAAATCGTGTACATTTAATGAACCCGTTGTTACTTAATGTTCTTATATATAGCCGCAAATTAATTGAAAATTACAATACATAACAGACTCTTTAGACATTGCACAGATCGATCTCAGTCTCCCTACATGATAAATGTTGCAATAACATTCACAGATTGTATCAACTTATCGTTGACCGTCGTATGATAGTAAAACTTCTCGATTTTTTAATTGCTTTTGCGAGAGCTCATACGTCCATTCTCCGTTGAGTCTCTCTCTCATTGGTAGATTGTGCTTCGTATGATCTACGTCAGAGAACACTTCTTCCGTCACCGGAAACAACACTTTCTCCCCGAGAGATTGGTCTTCTCTCGTCAACACTCTCCTTTTCCCCGCTTTCAATACCCCGGGCGACAAGCTGTGAAAGGTCGTTTCCGCCCTCCCATTTGCCTACATCGACAAAAACATCAATATATTTCATCGACAGATTATTCCATCGTTTAAAATTGCGCAACTA
The DNA here is from genome assembly GCA_954870475.1 of Euphrasia confusa. Lineage (NCBI taxonomy): Eukaryota > Viridiplantae > Streptophyta > Magnoliopsida > Lamiales > Orobanchaceae > Euphrasia > Euphrasia confusa. The sequence goes on from OX940951.1 coordinate 149,245, forward strand.
ATAAATAAACATGGATCGATCGCTTACATTATAAACCGTTGTTGATATAGTAATATGAATTAATACTTGAATTTGGCTGTTGTTGATATAGTAATATGAATTAATACTTGAATTTGGCTGTAGTCGAGAGTAGTCATTTCCATCTCTTCAAGAGGGATGACATTTTGGTATACATGGCGGTAGATAGTGAGTATCATGTGGCCCTTGTGCGCGCAGTACTTACAACAGAGCCACTCGTCGCAGTTGATGCAGTACCTGTTCTGCTCATTCACTCGAGCACCTTTCGAAGAACGGCTTCTGCATAAAGCTTCTGACCCACCTCGGGATGCTCGGATACGATCGATCTGCGCAAAGATTAAGATGCACAAAAGGTTCAAATTAAACCACTCAAGTCAATCACAAACTAATAACGAAATATGCAAAAGGGAGAGATGGGTACGAAATTAATTACGACCAGAATATTTGTCCGATTAGTTGAAGTCAATACTCACCGTCATCAATTTTATTCCTAATATTATTCCTAATACGTTCAACTATTGTAATATTATCTATAATAATAATAATCATAATCATAATATTAATAATAATATGATTTAAATTTTTTAAATATTTGTAGTGAAATTTATCTTTATTTCTGTTATAGTATTTTACAAATTAGGCACTTTTAAATGCAAAATACGATTGATGTACATTGAATGTGTTTGGTGCAAAGAAAGCGCTATGATTATTGACATTGCGCACGTATACGTTATTGAAATTGAATTTAATTCTAATTAATCGTATATTATTATAATATACTATTGGAATGTGAAGAGGGTTAGGAGCGGTGGTTGTCGTTGATCTGAAGAGGGTTAGAAGCGGCAATGATCAGAACAATGGTGGTCAGGTCATCTTTGGAATGTGATATTTTATCTTAATTTAGGGTTTTTATCAAAAAACAATTTTTATTTATTTGGTCAAAGACTCACCGTCCGGTCAACTATCAACATGAGATAGTCAACTCAAATAAAGTTGTGGCTTGTGATGGTGTATTGAAAATTTTATGGTATTTTTTGTTAATGCTAACAATTAGTGAATTTGATTTGGACTCATGTGTTTCATTAAAGGTGTTATGAATTTCATTATTGTGTGATTGTTATACTATTTCCACCTATTCAAATTATAAGTTTAACAACTACTGTATATCACTTTAACCAAACTTTTAAAGAAGTTATAAATACAGTAATATAAATTGCGCAAATAGTGTTTATTTAAGGAATCAGTTGTTAATTAATGTTAGTATTAGTCGCGCAAACTAACTGAAAATGATAGCACAAAAGAGACTCTTCAGACATTACACACTATCGTCAGTCTCCATACATGATGAATGTTGCAATGTCGTTCACAGATCGTATCAACTTATTGCTAACCGTCGTATGGTAGTAGAACTTCTCGACTTTTTCATTGCTTTTGCTCTCTCTGATCTCGTACGTCCACTCTCCGTTGAGCCTCTCTCTCATCGTCAGGTTGTGCTTCGTATGATCTACATCATAGAACACTTCTTCCGTCACCGGAAACAACACTTTATCCCCGAGAGATTGGTCTTCTCTCGTCAACACTCTCCTTTTCCCCGCTTTCAATACCCCGTCCAATCGGATGCAACCGTAGCGCTCGTCCATCTCGATTCTCGGGGACATCTGCATGAAAGCAAACAATCGGATTATCGATTCGATATCTAATTAAGATGAACGAAAAATTCATGAAGAGAAAAAAAAGGTGACATACATTGTTTCCTTCGTTAGAGTAGTAGTTTGCCATTGCTACAAAATGATTTCGGCTGCTGCTGAAGAACTGTGTGCGTGTTTTGTGTGTGAGAGAGATATGGTGTCATTGGTGTGTGAGAGTGTGTTTATATAGGTAATAAAAATGAAAATAATATAATAATTATGAATGAAATATGCAAAAGGGAGAGATGAGTACGAAATTAATTACAACGAGATTTCTCCGATTAGTTAACACCCATCATCAATTTTATTCCTAATTGTACTTTCAATTTATATTAATATGATTTAATTTATTTAATATTTATAATTTAAGTCATTTTTATTTTTGTTGTAGTATTCTGCAAATTGCGCGATTATCAAATGTGAAATAAGATTGGGTGTAGATCAAATATGTGTTCATCAGAAAATACGAGTGTTGAATAATCATGCAAAGAAAGCGCACGATGCGCAAAGGAAGCGCTATGATAATCAAAATTGCACAACAACGTATGAGTAATCACATCCACATTGTATTGATTGTATTGAGTCTGCTCAAGTGACATCAATTGAAATAAGAACGTCATTGAAATCACTTATAAGGTTGACAATATTATTATTTTTACAAAGCTTTTAAATGTATTATTGATCTAACTTTAATTTGACAATATATATAATAAAATACAATCCACCTAAAAAATATATATTATAATTAAATTTAATGTTATTTTCTTTTTAACTTTTTTAAGAAAATGAATATTTTGTGGGTATAATTTTTTAGACAAATATAATGTATTGGTTTTTGTATTGATGTAACAAGAGCGGTAACACCGCCGCGAGCAGGGCGGCGGAGGAGGTTTCTGATGAGGAGGCGCGCGGCGGCCGTCCGCTAGGTCCGGGGGAGAGGGTGTGGGAGAACGGGAGCTCCCCTTCCGCAGGTATCCGATGATTTAATTTTTTTTAATATTTGTAATGCAATTCCTCATTATTTTCTTTATAGTATTCGACAAATTGCACGACTTTCAAATGTGAAATATCATTAATGTAGATCAAATGTGTTTTGTGCACTTTCAAATGTGAAATATCATTAATGTAGATCAAATGTGTTTTGTGCAGAGAAAGGAGTGATGCGCAAAAAATGCTCTATGATGATCCACATTGCGCACGTATATATGTTTTTGAAATTAAATTAAATTCTAATCAATCGTATATTATTATAATATAATTTCATTTTAAGAAATGTCTAATTCATCGTTCTATTGTTATGGTATCTACAAATATAGGCGATTTTCAAATGCGAAACACGATTAATGCAAATTGTTTTTTCATCAGAAAGTCCAAGCGTTTGATTATCATGAAACAAAAGCGTGTGATGCTCACACACAACTATGATGATTGATATTGCCTGTTGCCGCCATGAATTTAATTCTAATTATTTCTTAAACAATAATACTGTAGTAATATTATTACATGAAAAAGGAAATTATATATATAATCTACCTTACATGTATTTACTGTATTTCTTAATTGTATTTGAAATTATGAATTGCTTCTTCTGTAAATCCTCTTTCAATTTCAAATGAGAATACAATTATGTAATTTTATAAAGGGACGTGCTAAACGGGCAGATTCTGCCCAGACAGAATAATTAAAATAAATAAATAAATAAAATTAATATTATTAAATTACTTGAATACCCCTTTATTAAACAATTTATAATTTATTTATTTTTATTTAATCAATTCAATTGTTATGTTAATTCCAAAAAGAGATCGTGTTTTTCTAGAAAACTTTCGTTGCAACAATAACTGTATTTAATTTTTTTAATTAAATTTTTTAGTCATAGTTATAATTCCAAAACAAAAATTCAAATTTGAAATTCAATCTTAAATATTACATTAATTATTTTCTCTCTCAAATCTCATGCCCGTTGAAATATTAATATTTTACCATCTAATTAATATTATTTTTAAATTTATTTAATATAAAATTAATTTCATCATCAATTAAAAATAATTTTAAAAATAACAATTACATGAATTTGAAATTATTAAAAAAGATAAATATGAATTTATTTTAGAATCTTGTGAACAATATTTTTACTGAAATAAAAAGGACAGATCAAAACAATTTCACTAATGGGTACAAACACATCAAATAAAAAGATAACTGACATCATATAAAAGATAACTACACGTACATAATTTGAAGACAAAGCAAATTACATTCATAAAAAATAAAAAATTAATTAAAAGGATAAATAAAAAATTTCATTAATATCAAAACAAAGCAAATTACATCCGAATTTAACGAGGATAGAAAACTAAGCAGAATAAAAAATCAATACCAAATCAAACTTAAAAAAAATCATGCTTAAAATTAAAACAACACTTCAATCTTGAAAATAAAAATTTAAGTAGCAGCATCATCCTCCTCCTCTTGAGTACCGTTGACGCTTCCACCACCAGCTACCAAACCAACACTTGCAGTCGTGTCGGAAAGGATAACAAGGGGAATGTTAGTTTTCTTGTTTGCTTCAAGAAATATGTCATACACCTTTAGCAATGGTTCTTCTTGAAGAATCACTTGAGAAATGAAGTTTTTGCCGCAATGAGGACTCAATCGCTTGAAAAGCTCCATGACATCATTTTTTAGTGCCGAATTCTCTTTCTTAGCATAATCGTACATAACTATCAAACTTCTTGGGGATGGAGGTGAAGGAACCGGTATACCGATCCGATCGATATACCGTGTGTGCGGAAGCGTGTAAAGCAATAGATCTACTATGCCATGATCTTAGTGCACACTTAATGTGTATAAGAACACATATAAACATATATATATATACATATCCAATATATATATATATAAGGTTCAACGATTACTTACTTTTGTGACGAAGTGATTCGTTGATGTCGTTGAGGTGGTGTTGAGTCGATTGAACCACCTCAAATGGATCAGCCTCTCGAAGCTCTCCTTGTGAATGACCTCGTCACTCCTCTTGTCTAGATCACCCGGATGTTGAAGCCGCACAAATGGCCCGGCCTCTACGTGTTGCACACGAACCCGGAATTGAACTTGCTTGCTTGTTCTTGAGTGATTCTCTCACTCTTATCTCTCTTGTTTGGTGGAATTTCGTGGCTGATGATTAAGTTATATGAAAACCATGTTTTCATCTCTTTATTCACCACAATTAACCTCTCCTTGTAACCGCCCCATCATGTGCATCATAATGCACCAATAATGGTGGTTAATGGGGAGGTAAGGGTCATTTCCACATCACCATGCCAATTGGCATAGATGTGGTCCCCTTGCTTGTGTGGCATGCCATGTCATACTATATGACATGCATCCATGCAAGCCATGCATCCCATGCATGTGAAATTCCATATGTATTGATTCTAAATCAATATAGCAAGCAACGTAATTCCAGCTCGTGTGTGACCCTGTAGGTATGATTTTATCGATCAATATTATGTTGTTTCCAACAATTAATATTATCGAATAATCATTTAACATCCATAGATGACCTTATGACTTTATCGATTGCACACGTAGGATCGAAGGACATATCCCAACAATCTCCCACTTGGCCTTCAGAGCCAGTGTGCTGCCAATTTCCTGTTGTCTCTTTATGTCTAAATTTGAACTTGAGGCAAGACTCGAGTCATCCTCAATCGGTTCAAACCTTTCTTGGACTTTGAGACAGACTGTAAAACCAGATTTATCACTATGATACGAATCTGGACGTGGCCACGTATTTTCCACAGTCTCGACCCTCCAAGTGGCCGGTAAGACATGTATCCCATTATAAAATGGAGGACAATCCCATCTTGTCAATCCAAGCTCTCCCACTTGCTTCCTGATATACCCAATAACAAGTTTTATAACCTCCTTTTACGAAAGGCGTTTACTTGTATCAAAGTACACCATTTCACAATGGAATTACTCTGGATTACTCAGGTCAGAGGAAATTGCTCGACAGTCAATGAAATAGTATTATGACTCTAAATCTTAAATACTATTCCAGTCGGATCTGTTCGATCATTAGCTCCCAGCTAATATCTATGTAATTGTACTTGATGTCCCACACCACTAGCCCATGAAGCGGAGCTATAGTACACATTACAATCTAGTTCATTGTATTATCGGTTTGTCCGTACTCGATTATACGAACCAGGAACAACTATATGATTCAAGTATATCAGTTCAACCATTGGGACTTCATTATGCGGTAAGTCGACCTCATAACCCAATTGATATCACTTAATCATTTGGACAATTCATATAAATTAAACCATATTTATATGAAGAAATATGTATTATACAGGCTAAAACTGCTGGAGAGGTTTAGAAAGCGGGTTTGCAACCTTACCAAAAGTTGCAACTTTATTATCTCGATGTCTCCACAAAACTATCTCCCAGATAATGTGGAACTTCCTGAGCACCAGTTTTAGACTTGTGGTGCTTACTAGCTCATTGGCTTGCGCGATAGCTCTACTATAAATAGAGAACTATCGGATGGGCCTAACTAGTTACGCCACCTAGTTCATCGAAGAACTTTCAAATCTGAACTGCCAACATCACTACATCCAATGCAGTGTTGTACTCAGCTTCTGTAGTTTAATCAACTATTGTATTACATGGAACTATTCCAGCACATTTTACCTCTAAACAGACAAAAGATATAACCAGATTATGATCGGAAATTATCTTAGTCTGTTTTGAAGTATGCATTCAAATAGATTGTTAATATCAACTCATCTTGTCCTCCAAAGACAAGATAATATTCTTTAGTCTGTAAACGACACTTTAGAATTGTTTTGGCCACATCCAATGTGCCTCACCAGATTTTCCTCGAAACCAATTTGTCATGCTCAAAGCATACGATACTTTGGGTGATAATCAAACAACGTAACTCCCACTGATCTTCTTGTAAAACAAGATTCTTCTGTGTTCTTTTGAAATCCAAACTCTTGTATGGATTCATTGAACCGAAGATTCCAGCTCCGAGATGCTTGCTTTAATCCATAAATGGATCTATTAAGCTTGCATACTCTCTCAGCCTGATTAGGATCGATAAAACCCTCTGGTTGTGTCATTAACACTTCCTCTACTAGAATCCCATTCAAGAAGGCGGTTTTAACGTCCATTTGCCATATCTCATAATCATAATGAGCAGCAATGGCTAAGAGAATCCGAATGGATTTAATCATAGCAACTGGTGAAAAGGTTTCATCATAATCCACCCCGTGAATTTGTTTATATCCTTTTGCTACCAACCTTGCTTTGAAAACACTAGGTTTTCCATTCATGTCTGTTTTTATTTTGTAAATCCATTTGCATCCAATGGGCCTAGCCCCTTTAGGCAAATCGACCAAGTTCCAAACTTGATTTTCAGACATTGATTCCATTTCGGATTTCATGGCACCCTGCCATTTCTCGGCATCTGGACTCGTCATAGCTTGAATATAGGTCGAAGGTTCATTGCTTTCTAAAAACATGACTTCATAGCTCTCGTTTGTCAGAATACCTAGGTATCTGTCAGGTTGAGATCTAATCCTTCCGGACCTTCGAGGGTTAGGTGTGGTTTCCAAAACCAATGGAGTACTCTCGACTTGGTCTTGAGTGTCCATCTCAGTTTGATCTTCTTGAACCTCGTTCAAGTTTTCTTGAACTTCGTTCAATTCAACTGAGCTCCCACTTACTTTCTTGGAAAGATATTCCTTTTCAAGAAATACACCATCTCGAGCAACAAAGACTTTGTTCTCAGATTGGTTGTAAAAGTGGTACCCTCGTGTTTCTTTTGGATAACCCACAAAGAAACATTTATCCGATTTGGGTTCAAGCTTTGTAGAGATATTTCTCTTCACATAAGCTTCACATCCCCAAACCTTGATATAAGACAAGTTAGGGACCTTCCCTTTCCATACCTCGTATGGTGTCTTATCAACAGCTTTTGACGGTGTCCTATTCAGTGTATATGCCGCTGTTAAAAGTGCGTGTCCCCAAAAAGATTTTGGTAGTTCACTAAGGCTCATCATCGATCGAACCATATCTAATAAGGTTCTATTCCTCCTTTCGGAAACACCATTCATCTGGGGTGTTCCAGGTGGAGCGAGTTGATATAAAATACCACAACTCATAAGATGATCATCGAATTCTTGGCTAAGATATTCACCACCTCGATCCGATCGAATGGCTTTTATCTTCTTACCAAGTTGATTCTCAACTTCATTTTGGAATTCTTTGAACTTTTCAAAGGCTTCCGACTTATGCCTCATTAAATAGACATAACCATATCTACTTAAGTCATCGGTAAAAGTTATGAAGTAGAAATAACCTCCACGTGCTTGTGAGCTCATTGGACCACATACATCAGTATGGATTAAACCCAATAGGTCACTTGCACGTTCTCCTTTTCCTAGAAAAGGTGACTTTATCATTTTGCCCATCAAACATCCTTCACATGTATCAAATGACTCCAAGTCAAAAGATTTGAGAATGCCTTCTTTAAGAAGTTTCTCTACACGTTTAATGTTGACGTGGCCTAATCGACAATGCCAAAGGTATGTTTCATTGAATTCATTCGATTTGGCCTTTTTGGTATCAATGTTATATATATGATTGTCAAGTTGAAGTATATATAATCCATGTTCTAATCGTGCCGAACCATAGAACACTCCACTTTTTGAAATAGTAAATAAACCATTTATTATAGTGAAGGAAAATCCTTCAGTATCCAATACTGAAATAGAAATGATGTTCTTGGTAATACTTGGAACGAAATAAACATTATTCAATACTAAAACAAGGCCCGAAGGCAAACACAAATCATAAGATCCTACGGCTAATGCAGCGACCCTCGCTCCATTTCCAACCCGCAGATCGACATCTCCCTTTACCAAACTTCTACTTCTTTGCAGTCCCTGCACATGTGAAACAATGTGAGCACCGCATCCGGTATCCAATACCCAAGAAGAAGAATTTGTAAAGTTTATGTCTATGACATAAATACCTGAAGATGAAGGAACGACACCGTTCTTTACATCCTCCTGGAACTTGGGGCAATCCCGCTTGTAGTGTCCAACACGCTTGCAGTAGAAACACTCAGATTCCCCAGGAACCTTAGAAGCTTTCAAGAACCTTTTGGAAGGAGTTGCCACAACTTTCCCTTTCCCTTTGCCTTTCACTTCCGGTTTCTTAATCCCCTTGAACTTTTTGGTACCTCCTTCCCGAATCATAAGAACTTCCCTCCTAGGGTCCTTCTTAATCGCCGGCTCAGCAGCCTTAAGCATCCCATGGAGCTCATGAAGCGATTTCTTCAGTCCATTCATGTGGAAATTCAGCCTAAAGGCGTCATATCCATCATGAAGAGAATGAAGAATGAAATCGGTAGCCAACTCGTCATCATATGCAAAACCGAGGCGAGCACTTGAAGCAAATAATCCAATCATTTGCTGCACATGTGGTCCCACGGGTTTACCCTTTTCCAGCCTAGCTGTTGCTATAGCCCGGGTGACACCGAAGCGCTCAATCCTAGCCTGTTCCCCGAACATGCTCTTGAGCTCTTCTATGATGTCATAGGCTTCCATGAACTCGAATTGTTTTTGCAACTCGGGTACCATGGATGCCAACATCAAACATGTCACCTCATTCGAGGCTTTCTTAGCAAGGGCATATGATGCCTTTTGGGCATCCGTGCCCCCATCAGCGGGAAGCACGGGAAGGGGTTTGTCCAACACACTTTCCTTTTCTTCGTATTTGAGGACTATCCTCAAGTTACGTTGCCAATCAAGGAAATTGGTGTTGTTCAACTTTTCTCTATCCAAGATAGAGCTGAACTTGAATTGAGTTGATACAGACATATTAAACTACAGAAGAAAGATAAATTAAGTAAGTAAACATCCACAAAGCGTTTTAAACAAATAAGGTTGTCTCGCATAACTAATTTATTTGTTTCATTTTGTTCATTCGATATCCAATATCGTCGTTCCCAATTATCTTAATATCAAAACCGTGATAAATCGTAAGTGAAAACTCGAGGTTTTTCTAACCAGCGATCTTATCATGCAATTGAAGCTCTATCTCTCATTAAAATGAGGGAGCCAACCAGACAATCGATTCACGCCATCCAATGGCTCGAATGTCTCTAATCTGTGTCATCGACATAAGCAAGCGCTTTGGCTCCATTCCACTCCCCGGGGTGAGAATGAGTCGAGTTGAACTTAGTCTTTGAAAAACAGATTAGGCATTGGTTTTTGACATTTTAATAAATTAGAACAAAACGATCCCAAGACCCTCATCTTGCGAATCCTTAAGCCGACTGAGTCCGCACTTAAGAACTCCAAGATAGGTAGACATCTCATGTCAATGACATCCAATGTCACTCTCGGTCGATGAGAGTCTCATTCTCATCTCATGTCTCGATAGCCACGCCTGCAGTGGATCTATCGATGAGAAAATCAAACTCACTTGTAAGGGTCTAACCCTTACTCCCACTTATCTCAAGATAACAAGTAGTACTCCGATGAGGCGAACCTACCAACTTATGATCGAGGGCTTTATGGGTGTGATGTTTTGGACAAGACATTATACTCATTATTTTGGGAACTTGCATGCATAGGTTTGTTTATATGTAAGTTGAACATTTATAACATAAAACAACCTATAACTAGCAAAGCAAATAAATACGCATTGAAAGGCCCCTAGAACCTCACAACACTCAAACGGAAAAAGAAATTAACTCTATCGAAGCATCTTGAAATCACCCCAACTTGATCCGGATGAACTTGGCTGCATCTGCCCTCAAAAACAAGAAACAGCGGTCGCCGTTTTGCAACCAGCGCCCGCTGAAATCAAGAAAAGAGGGCAGAATGTTTCCAGCGCGATTTTGCACGAACAGCGGTCGCTGTTGCCACAACAGCGCCCGCTGAACCTCGAACAGCGACCGCTGTTGCTACAACAGCGGGCGCTGTTTGTCTCCAGCAGCCCCGGCTTCGTTCGTTTCGTTCCGTTTTGCTTCGTTTCTTCTCGTTTTCGCTTGGGCTTCGAAATCCAACTCCGATACATGGATAAATCCATAACTTACATGTTGAACAATACATTTTGAATAGAAAAAACCTATCTATTACAAAAGATTCCAAGGGACGCAGCCCTCCAAAACTATGGCCATTCAACACGTAAAAAACACGATTTCATCCACCCGACCACTAACGGTGGCCGGCCTTACATCTAATCACATAATCACAATAAAACATATAATCCAATTATGTTGATTAAACCTTCGTGTCCAACACAAAAGTGTGCACGAGCCCTAGGCTCTGATACCAATTGAAGGAACCGGTATACCGATCCGATCGATATACCGTGTGTGCGGAAGCGTGTAAAGCAATAGATCTACTATGCCATGATCTTAGTGCACACTTAATGTGTATAAGAACACATATAAACATATATATATACATATCCAATATATATATATATAAGGTTCAACGATTACTTACTTTTGTGACGAAGTGATTCGTTGATGTCGTTGAGGTGGTGTTGAGTCGATTGAACCACCTCAAATGGATCAGCCTCTCGAAGCTCTCCTTGTGAATGACCTCGTCACTCCTCTTGTCTAGATCACCCGGATGTTGAAGCCGCACAAATGGCCCGGCCTCTACGTGTTGCACACGAACCCGGAATTGAACTTGCTTGCTTGTTCTTGAGTGATTCTCTCACTCTTATCTCTCTTGTTTGGTGGAATTTCGTGGCTGATGATTAAGTTATATGAAAACCATGTTTTCATCTCTTTATTCACCACAATTAACCTCTCCTTGTAACCCCCCCATCATGTGCATCATAATGCACCAATAATGGTGGTTAATGGAGAGGTAAAGGGTCATTTCCACATCACCATGCCAATTGGTATAGATGTGGTCCCCTTGCTTGTGTGGCATGCCATGTCATACTATATGACATGCATCCATGCAAGCCATGCATCCCATGCATGTGAAATTCCATATGTATTGATTCTAAATCAATATAGCAAGCAACGTAATTCCAGCTCGTGTGTGACCCTGTAGGTATGATTTTATCGATCAATATTATGTTGTTCCCAACAATTAATATTATCGAATAATCATTTAACATCCATAGATGACCTTATGACTTTATCGATTGCACACGTAGGATCGAAGGACATATCCCAACAGGAGGAACCACCCATTCATTTTGTTTATGCTTAGTAGGGGTACGAGCCATAAGAACAAAAATTGTAGAGTAGAAGTTATGATATTAAAGAAGAAACAATAGAAGGTATTTATAGAGTAATTCTAACTCCTCTATCCTTTCAACTACTAATAAATTAATATATTGTACTATACTAATTTTATTAAAATTTTATAATATAATATTTATTAAATAGATTTAAACTATTTTGATTCGTAAGAATTGTTTGTACAGAATTCAAAAAAATAATAAAAATGTTCTAATGTTTATTCAGTGATTAATGGCATTTTAGATACTGCAGTACTTGTTGCCTAAAAGAAAATGAAATAGGAAATAAATATATATTTTCATATTTAAGGTGCATGAAAAAACATATTCCCAGGACATTTTATAAACGCACAAGAGGGAGTTTTTATCAACTCTGCTAAAAAGAAATGATATTTATCTGGAGGCATGTAAGCATTAACATTTATTCAAAACTAATAGTAATAGTAGTAAATACACACCTTCATTTGAAAATAATACAGTAATAGCATTGCTGGAGGTTCATTGTTAAGATTACTGTAACTACCTTACAAGAATTCTCGTAAGATTCTACACCAAGAGATCTGATGAAAAATAAAGGAAAATTAGGGCCTTAATTAAGTGTACAAGGATTCGGGTCATTCAAATCAAAATTGTGAACACTATTTCTTCCTCTTCCTCTACTATTACTACCTCGACTTCTTCCTCTTTCATTTCCCCTTCCCCTTCCTCGTGCCCTTCCTCTTGCCGTAACTCTTTGAGCAACTTCATACATTGGCATCATACGATTACGCCTAGGTCTTCCTCGTGAACGAGTACGTTCGGGGTCAAGTAACATAGTACCTCCAACTTCAAAGCTTCGGGGTCAATTTCGCTAAAAGCTTGCGAATAGCTTCTGCATCTCCATCACCTAATCTCAATCTTCTTCTATTGTCTATAAAATTTCTGCAATCTTTTGGAAGACACCCAATTTTATCGAGACCACCAGCTTGAACTTCACACAATCGAATATTCTTACTTGGCCTAATACCCGCAATGTCATTAGCCTCTAACTGCCTCTTCATGTGAATACCAATATTCCTATGAGCAGGCATCAAGATCGACATACTAGGATCAAGATCATGATTGTGTGTTGCAACTGTTTTCGAAATAATCCATGATCCATCCTCTTGCTTTATTGCATTGATATGGGCAGGACATTTTATTCTCTTTGAAATCTTTTGGGTCGAGGACGGTACCCGTGATTTGTCGCATGCCATATATGCATATTTCTCTTTCCTTAGTGTCCTCTTCAACACACTGAATCCTATCTTCCTTGCATATTCTTGATAGTTTTGAAATACACTCTCGAAGCTATCATATTTCATGCCGGTGCGCGGTTCATCAATCTGCACAACTTCTGGAGAATTTGCATCTTCGTGTTCAACATTAATAATCTCGTGGTGATCTTCGTTTTGCTCATCATCGTCTGAATCACTGCCAAATAAATCATGGATAAGGTTGATTGTGTTATCCTCCATTGAATAGATTAAACTAGCTAGTAAGAACTTGAAAAATAATGAAAAGATAAATTTATGAGATGATAATGGACGAAAGCTCTCTGTAACTACATATGAACGGCTCTGTTTTTTTTTTGTCTGTGTAATAATTAAGAATTTCTAAGGTCTTGCGTTGGTAATTAAGATTCAACAGCTGGTTGGCGCACGCTTTATAATTTTGATTGGTTGGGTGTAGATTATATGATTTTTTTATCATCTTATATTAAAAATTTATAATTTAAAATATGAAATATATTTTATATGAATTATGTTTGTATTGTTATATTTTTTACAATATTAACTCACTTACATTATTTATTTATTGAATTTTTACATTATGTTACATGTCTATGAATATTGTTTGGGAAAAGCATCAGCCTATGTACGATGAGGAGTTGAGGGCTTTAGTTTTTTAAAGTATGTACGATGAGGGGTTGAGTCGAGTTTAGTTTTTTAAATAATATAAATAGTCGTATTTAGTTCAGAAGTAATATATATGAGCAGTAGTGTTGGTTACACATGAGAACTTTAATTTCTTAAATTATATTTATTTCGTTTTTTAAATAACATATAAATAAATATAATAGAGTTGTATAACAATCATAAATAGTTGTATAAAGAGTTGTATAATAGAGTTGTATAACAATAGTTTCTTAAATTATATTTATTTAGTTTGAATAGAATGAACAATGTATAAATTTTAACTAAGTTGTTTTTATTTACGCAAATGATTTGTATATTGTAGAGCATTGCATATGGTCTAAAGTTCTTAATTAAATATAAAAATCAAATTATAAGACTTTTATGTTTCAATCCACCATCAAATGAGTTGTTTTTATTAGCAGTATTGGTTACGTATAAGGATTTTAGTTTCTTAAATTATATTTATTTAGTTTTTTAAATAACATATAAACAAATATAGTAGAGTTACACTTGTATAACAATCGTAATCAATTGAAAACATCCTTTTTAATCGAACTTCTTTGAACGTTAATTGGTTAATTGAACGTTAATAGCTTTCGTGACAATGTACGTCTATCTATTTTGTGTGATTTATTTTCCATCGAGTTAGTTATGCTACCAAGTAAATTTAATTTTAAAAGATGATAAACATTTAACTTATTTATATTTGTATGACATCAACCCGATTCGAATAGAATGAACAATGTATAAATTTTAACTATTGAGCTGTTCTTATTTTACGCAAATGAATTGTATATTATAGAGCATTGCATGGTCTAAAGTTCTTAAATACAAATATCAAATTATAAGACTTTCATGTTTCAATCTAAGTATATCAAATGATGGTAATCTAAGTATATCAAATGATGGTGGGCTAATCGTAATCGAAAAATCACATGTTCCACGCCACAAGTAATATCAATTTTTAATTAATGTTTTTAAATTTTATCTATAATTTAAATTATTATAATAGTACAATTATATTTCAATTTAATATTTTTATGATTAAATTCAATTTGTTTTTATAATCAGTTAATTAAAATATCTTATACATATCAGATAACTAGTTACATTTATATTGAATTGTAGGTGATACAAAATTCAAATTTTTATAATTATAGTTCGATATAGATTAATTAAACTAAACATAATCCAAATTAATGAGTTGTTAATATTATCAAAACCAGAGTTCAAAAATACTGTATTTCTTCAAATTATATCTCAAATTATATCTAAACCTTGGTAGTAATCCTTACCCATTGTTTTAGAAACGTATCCAATAAAAATACTGTATTTCTTCAAATTATATCTCAAATTATATCTAAACCTTGGTAGTAATCCTTACCCATTGTTTTAGAAACGTATCCAATCTTTTTTTTAGTAATCCTTACCCATTGTTTTAGAAACGTATCCAATCTTTTTTTTCAAGTACACGATACCTTCTTAAAGTGAACTAAAATATCATTATTGTCTTTTTTATATCATATTTAATTATTTATTCATAAATTTTAATTAAAATATAATATTATTTAATTAAGTTTATAATTTTGTGCTTGAGTAAATTAATTTATTAATTAACATCTAAAAAAATCCAAAGTACAATATTACAAAAGTAAGCAAAAAATTTCATGAAAAAATAAATAAAATAAATCAACGTTCCAAATAACTGTTCCCGAAAGTTGAACGATAATATAATTATGTATAGTTAATGATATAACCAGTATTAATTAATATATATATATATATATATATATATATAAAGGGTATTAAAGTCATTCTCCCTCTCACTCAAAAAGTTAATTAATGGCCGAATCTGCCCAGCGAGAATTACCGTTTTATAAATACTGTAATTAATAAAATTAAACTTCGTCCCCATCCCAATTATTTTTCATCTTGGGCCCCGTGGGCCCCTCCTGCCCTAAAAATTCCGGCGGCAGCGACCCAATAAAATTCCTAAACTTCTTCCTCAGAGGCCCAAACAACACTTTCTCAATCCTCCTCACCTCGTCCCCGATATCGTACGCTATTTTCGGGCCCCACTCCCGAGCGAATCCCAGCCACGGCGGCCCGCTCACCCCCTCCGCCGCCACCACCTCGAAATTCACCCCCGCGTCCATCATCGGTCCCATCGCCGTGTCGTCCCTGATCCCCACGCCGTCCTTATCCCCGAGCAAAACCAGCCCGGCCCGACTGTAACTCGCGTGCCCGTTCAGCGACGCGTACACGACGACCTTGTTCCCGTTCCGAAACTCGACCGACGGCGCGTCGACCCACGCCCCCCCGCCGTGCTCCGCGAAGTACACCTTCTGCAGAGACCCGTCGAAATTGCTTATCCTCAACGTCACGTGCTCCCAGTCCCCCACGTGCTCGCCGATCCTCCTCAGCTGGATCCTCTTAATCGGCCCTAATTTCAGCACCCCGTGCCCATTGAACGGGTAAAAAATCCAGATCTGGATATCCGTATGCGTCGACCCGAGAACCGGTTTGACGTGGAGGTAAACCGGACCGGTTAATTGCTTATCCCCTCCCTGCACTACTCCCCTGGCTTGACCGTCGGTCGGGAGGTCAATCCAGTACGCGCCGTCGGTCGAGCCGCCTTGGGGCAGGTTTGAACCGTCCGGCTCAATCCGGACCGGGTTCGCCTCATTGCCCTGTTTGTACAGTAAAGCCCCATTGGCGAAAAACCAATTCACCGACGAAGGAAGGTAATTTTCGTCGGGGTGAAAGTAAATATAGGGAGAGTAACTTTTGAACAACGCCTTGATCTGATCGAGATTAGGGTTGCTGGTGATTTTAGGGTTTTTGTTCAACAAACAAGAGATAGGAATTGGTGTGGTTTGATAGTTGGTTTGGACTGTAAATGAGCCCACGCTCAACCCCTGGGCTTTGGTCCCTCTAATTTTGGGCCTTAGCCCATTGACGTTAAGCCCGTTTCTGTCGGCCCATATCCACCCGTTGATCTCGGGTTCATCGGTGAAATCCGACCGGACGCAACGGATGATGTGTAGGGAGGGCTTATCGGGCGAGGTTGTGACAACAAGGCCAACCGGAGCGTACCCATATTGGCAAACCGGGACCCAAAAGTAGGCTGTGTTTTCTCCGGCATTGCCCAAAAGGGTATAATCGGAAGGTTGTTTAAGTATGGGACCCGATCCATCGCTTGCATCGGTTTTTCCCACCAAAACCCAACCGAAAAGCGGTTGGTTATTGGGTTGAGCATAGGAGCCGAGCATGGAAAACCCTTCCGGGATCGAGCTTGGTCGGTAGAATGTTGCACCGAGATTGTCGGGGCCTCCTCCATTTGTCGAACTAATCTTCTCGAATGATGACACCTGTCGAAGTTGTAGGCCGCCGATGTCGATCACTCCGGTCGCAAAGTTGTCCCCTGAATATTATAATGTCAGACTAATTATTACACTTCTTTTGTATTTTGTAAAAAAAAATGTGACTATTATTGTGAAATAGGAATATTAAATATAGCACGTTGACATAACGATAATTTACTAAACACCCTAAACATGAAACTGTAGTCAAATCATATTTTTGTATAGAAAAAATTAAATAAAATAAAACACACACATATGCCCAATATAAAATATAGCACATTGACATAATGGTAATTTACTAAACACCCTAAACATGAAATTGTAGTGAGTAATATTTTTTTATAGAAAAAATTAAATTAAATTATATAAAACACGCACGTACACATGTATATTATAAGGTGCATGCTTTTGAATAGCCTTATTATTTGCGGTCAAAACATAACAAACTAAAGCAAGAGGGGAAAGCAAACCTTGTGGCCACGAAGGCAACGGAGAAGGAAGCCTGAAAATGGTATCGATCGGCAAAGGCGACGAATTTATATGTATATCGTCGGTCGAGACGAAACCATTATCGACGTTGGCCTTTGCAAAACCGGCAAAGGCCAACAGTAACGTCCATCCGACGACGAAAAATAACTCAACATGAATCATTATTCAAGAACGGACGAAATGAATAGGAGGAAGATTAATTAAGGGATCTTTATTGTTTTATTTTTTATTTTGATCCCTCATGGAAGACAAGATTGTTTTTTTGGGATGATTTTTTTATACAAAATTATTATGACTATATAAATTAAAATGGTCCTATTATATATATACACACAAATGCATGTGTTCGTATTTAAGTCGATCTATTTTGGTCCTATTATATATACACAAAAATGCATGTGTTCGTAATTAAGTCTCTTTTGGGATTTTATATTGCCTAATTATTACTCATAACTTAAGCGAATTTCGTAGAATCGACCATTAAAATTCAAGAATTTAATTATTTATATAGTATATACTGTATTATGAATGAATATATAAATGATATATAGGTTAAGTACATTCAATTTCTGTGTTCGATTTTACGAAATTAAATGGGATTGATTGGTTTATATTTTAATAAATAAGGATATCGTTTTATTTATTTTTATTTATGTTAAAAAAGATTTGGGATTAGATTGTACCGGCCGGGTAAAACTCTGCCCAATTTTAATTGTTAGGATATGGCAGGCTCCATCCGACCCCCGTAAAAAAATAAAACAACAATATTTTAATTTATTTTATAATATATATATATATATATATATATTGTTTTTTAATATAATATATATTATAAATATATACTCAAAACTCCCGTTTATTGATAAAACAAAGAACAATATTATTGGAATTCTTAAATCCTGAAAAACAATTTAACACTCTAATCAACATTCTAATCAGTAAGTGTTGTAGACACTATGTAGCATTGAATTGCTTATGTTATTTTTAAATCGTGAAGAACAATTCAACACTCTAATTAGTGAGTGTTGTAGACACTACGTAGAATTGAATTGCTTATATGGTTTAATAATTCCTTCATTGATATACAAAAAAGTTACGATTATAATATAAAACAATCAAGTTTATAATTTATACACTACTATCAATCATATTTGATCACAATTCATTATTGTACATATTATATGGATTTTAAATGACAGAATTCATTATTATTATATGGATTTTAATTGGGAACGAGAATAAAAGTTAGTAATAGTAATACAGAACATCATACTCTAAATCATCATTTTATTAGTGTACCGTAGACCGTAGTAAAATACGTAGTACTAACATACTGTGTTTTTTTGTGAATATATTTATTTGTTCGAATTGTTAAATTTCATCGCCGGCCCAATTACTTTTCATCTTGGGCCCAGTGGGCCCCTCTTGGCCATAAAACTCCTTGGGCAACCCCTCAACAAATTTCCGGAACTTCTTTCTCAAAGGCCCAATTAAAAGTTTCTCGATCTTACTCACCTCGCTCCAGAAATCGTACGCATTTTTCGGGCCCCACTCCCTCAGGTAATTCAGCCACGGCGGCTCCACCACCTTCTCCGCCTCGCTCAGCCCGTCCGCTGCCACCACCTCATAACTCGCCCCGGTGTCCATCCGCAGGCTCCCCATCGCCGTGTCGTCCCTAATCCCCACGCCGTCCCTATCCCCGATCAAAACCAGCCCGGCCCGACTGTAACTCGCGTGCCCGTTCAACGAAGCGTACACGACGACCTTATTCCCGTCCCGATACTCGAGCGCCGACGCGTCGACCCACTCGCCCTCGGCGTGCGCCGCGAAGTACACCTTCTGAAGAACCCCGTCGAAATTGCTCACCCTCAAAGTCACGTGCTCCCAATCCGACACGTGCTCGCCGATTTCCCCGAGCGATATCCTCTTAATCGCCCCGAATTTCATCACCGCGTGCCCGTTGAACGGGTAGAAAATCCAGATCTGGAAATCCGTACACGTCGACCCGAGAACCGATTTCGTGTGAAGGTAAACCGGCCCGGATAACTGCTTGTCCCCTCCCTTCACCTTTCCCCTCGCTTGACCGTCGGTCGGTAGGTCCAGCCAGTACGCTCCGTCATTCGAGCCGCCTTGGGGGAGGTTCGAACCGTCCGGGTCGATCCGGACCGGGTGCGACTCGTCGCCCTTTTTGTACAGTAAAGCCCCATTTTCGAAAAACCAATTCACCGAGGAGGGAAGGTAATTTTCGTCGGGGTGAAAGTAAATATACGGAGAGTAAGTTTTGAAAACCGCCTTGATCTGATCTAGGTTAGGGTTACTGGAACCGCTAGGGTTTATGTTCTTCAAACAAGCTATAGGAATTGGTGTGTTTTGATTATCCCTTTGGACTGTAAATGTGCCCACGCCCAACCCCTGGGCTTTGGACCCTCTAGTTTTGGGCCTTAGCCCATAGATGTTAAGCCCCTTTCCGTCGCCCCAAATCCAACCGTCGATCTCGGCCTCATCGGTAAAATCCGACCGTACACATCGGATATCGTCTAAGGAAGGCTTATTCGAGGAGGACGTGACTACTAACCCAACGGGTTTATGCCCATTGGGTGCTACTGGGAGCCAGAAGTATGCATTGTTTTGTGGGGTACTGGCTAGAAGGGTATAATCGGTAGGCGGTTTTAGTATCGGACCTGATTCGTCTCTTGCATCGGTTTTTCCCACCAAAATTCGACCGGAGATTTGTTGGTTGTTGGGTTGAGCATATGAGCCGAGCATGGAGAATCCGCTCGGGATCGAGGATGGTTGGTAGAATGTCGCGCCTCGATTATCGGGGCCTCCTCCGTTTGTGACGCAAATCTTTTCGAACGAGGAAACCTGTCGAATTTGTAGGCCTCCGATGTCGATCACTCCGATCGCGAATTCACAACCTGGATTAATATTCTTTACTCATTAGATTGTGTGACCTATAGTTCAATGTAATTAAAATGATTCATTTAGCATAACTGATCGTTTTTACTCTCAATGTATAAGTTGATTTCTTTGATAGAAATTTTCGAATAAAATATGAGTGTTACTTTTTTCTTTGCAAAAGTGTTTAAACACAATTATTATTTTGTCTTTTTAATTGAAATTTTAGTTATGGATCTGCAAAAAATAAAAATTATGTTAACAAAACTGTAAATATTTTGTTCTTATGATAATTATCTTTTTTTTGGTTGTTTTTGTGGGTTAATGATAAATTAAAAAAAAAACAAAAAAAAAAAACAATAAGATGGGTTTACTAAAAAGTAAAAACACACCTGGTGGCCGTGGCCATTGAGGCAATGGAGATGGAAGCTGGAAAAGAGTCTCGATCGACAGAGCCGATGAATTTATATTTATGCCCTCGGTTGAGACGGAAGCATTATCATTTGCCTCTGCAGAATCTGCAGTGGTCAATAGTAATGCCCATACAACGACCAAGGAAAATTTAACACCAACCATTTTGCAACAACTCAGAATCATGGATGAAGGAGGAGCTAGGTGATCTCTCTGTTTGTTTTATATTTTATTTATTCGCACATTGGTCCCTCAAGAAAGACAACATTATTTTCTGGTACAGATTTATCATGAATATCGAAGTGGTCCTCCTATTATGTACTCCACTAAAGGTATAAACAAATGTGTGTCTGTATATGCTTTTGTCTATTGTGCTTTATCGGATTCTTGCTGCATATTACTCTCACGTGGAAATTTGTATTATTATTATTTTTATATTTAGGGATCATATAATCAATGTATATTTGAATATTTTTAAATTTTAATTAATAATTTTAATATTCTAAAATAATGTCAAATAAAATACAAAGTGGATTTAAAGCAAGGTCATTGATGAATCAAATTAACTTTATTATGTATTTTATCAAAACTCATGAACAATTAAAATCCACAAAAAAATGTCATACATTCTATTGCAAAATCGTGGAATGTGAAGAGCAAAGGGATGAATCCACTCGCAGAGAAGGCTGCTTCAATTTTGATTAGCTTAATGCTTATCAACGTGTTATCGGAATTATTCTACATCTCCTACGTACGTGTGCCTGTACTAATTGATTCTACTTTCGAAACTTCGAATTTACTTACATAAGAACGATCACAACTTAATAGCTCACGAATGCAATAATGACCAATGTTTAGTTCGATATGATCAGCCTTCGCTGAATTGGGATGCAGCCCAACACCAGTCAAAAGTTGTGGTGATTTAAAACCGGAATTTTTATTTTACTTAATTATCACTCAAATTTAATATTTGGAATTTTTAATTTTATTTACTTTACAGAGTTAGGCGGGATCGACTATTAATTAAATAATTTGTTTTTTGTTTTTCAGAAATAGTTGAGTCAACCCAGTACAGTAATATATTGCACAATCGAATTTGTGAAATTTGTAGAATCTGCAAATAATAATTGAGCTTATATTTTACTTTAATGTCACACATATAGAGTCGGTTTCTAATACCTAAATTGCGGCAAAAAAGTACTGCCATAGCATGTGAAATTATTGTGAGAAAAATATTCAAATTTAAATTGCATTTATTTTGTTCCTTTTTGTCAAAGTCAAAAAGTTTATTATTTGGGTTCACGACTATCATTTGTTTTTCATACTTCAAATTATTTCATAAAAAAAAAGATTAATTATTTGGTATACAAATATTGTTTAATTTAATATTACTTTTAATTAATTTGAAAATCATTATAATTTATCGGTAAGCATAGTTTAAAACCATAAGTTAATATTAAAAAAAAAACAAATTGTTTTCTTTTTAATTATATACAAAAATATTTTATTAATTTCCGTAGCATAACAAAGCTTAACTAAATTTCATCGCCGTCCCAATTACTCTTCATCTTGGGCCCAGTGGGCCCCTCCTCCCCGAACAACTCCGGCGGCAACTTCCCAATTATTTTCCTGAACAGCTTTCTCAGCGGCCGTATCAACCCGCTCTCCACCGCACCCACCTCCTCCGCCAAATTGTACGCGATCTTCGGGCCCCACTCCGCCGAGTAATTCAGCCACGCCGGCTGCGCCACCGCCTCTTCCGCGTTCAGTCCCTCCGCCGTCATCACCGAATAATTCACCCCCGTGTCCATCACCGCCCCCGCCGCCGTGTCGTCCCTGATCCCAAACCAATTCCCGTTCCCCAGCAAAACCAGCCCGGCGCTACTGTAGCTCGCGTGCCCGTTCAGCGACGAGTACACGACGACCTTGTTCCCGTCCCGATACTCGAGCGCGGACGCGTCGACCCACGCGCCCCCGGCGTGCGCCGCGAAGTACACCTTCTGAAGAACCCCGTCGAAATTGCTTATCCGCAAGGTCACGTGCTCCCAGTCCCCCACGTGCTCGCCGATCCTCCCCATCTGGATCCTCTGAATCGGCCCTAATTTCAGTACCCCGTGCCCGTTGAACGGGTAAAAAATCCAGATCTGGATATCCGTGCACGTCGACCCGAGAACCGGTTTGACGTGGAGGTAAACCGGTCCGACCAACCGGTCATCCCCTCTCTTCAGCTCATCCCTGATCTGGCCGTCGGGCGGCAGGTCCATCCAGCAAGACCCGTCGTTCGGCCCGAATTGCGGGAGGCTCGACCCGCTTTGCTCGATCGGGTACGGGTTCGACTCCTCCCCTCTTTTGTACAGCAATGCCCCATTCAGGAAAAACCAATTCACCGAGGATGGAAGGTAATTTTCATCAGGGTGAAAGTATATATAGGGAGAGTAAGTCTTGAACAACGCCTTGATCTGATCTAGGTTAGGGTTGCTATTGCTATTGCTATTGCTATTGCTATTGCTGTTAAGGTTTTTGTTCTTCAAACAAGCTATATGGATCGCGTTGCTTCGGTTATTCGCTCGAACCGTAAACGAGCCCACGCTCAACGCTCGCGCGTGGGTCCCTCTCGTTTTCGGCCTCAGGCTGTACACGTTCACCCCGTTTCCGCTCTCGCCCCAAATCCACGTGTCGGTTTCTGGTTCGTCGGTGAAATCAGACCTTACACATCGGATATCGTCTAGCGAAGGTTTATCGGGCGAGGCAGTTACAACTAAACCGACGGGCATGAACCCTTTAGGTGGAGTCGGGAGCCAGAAGTAGGTTGTGTTTATCTCGGTTTTCGCGAGCAAGGTATAGTCCACGGGTGGCTTTAGTATCGGACCGGACTTATCTCGTGAGTCGGTTTTTCCCACCAAAACTCGACCGGATAGAGGTTTGTTGTTGGGTTGAGCATACGCTCCGAGCATGGAGAATCCTTCCGGAATCGAGGTCGGGTGGAAGAATGTTGCCCCAATTCCCTCGTGCCCTCCCTCGTTTGTCGTCCATGAGTCTTGGAAATACGACACCTGGCGAATGTGGAGGCCTCCGAGGTCGATGAGTCCAGTCACAAAGTCTCCACCTTATCATAAGAATAATAATAATAATAATAATGAGTCATGATATATATCAAATAAAAACATGATTTGAAACAACTCAACAAGCATACCTTGTGGCCAAGAGGGTAATGGAGAAGGAAGCTTGAAAATGGTATGGATGGGTAAGCGAGATGAATTGACGTTTATACCCTCGCTTGAATTTACATATGTGACCTTGGTTAAGGTAGAAGCATTTTTAGTGGACTCGACGCAATTCACAACGGTGAATAGTAGTGTGCATACCCTTGCAAGAGTGAATGAGAAATTCACGTTAACCATTTTCTAAGAACCAAGAATAATAATTTGAATTTTCAAAAATGATTAGTAAAGAATGTGGGATTTATAGTCTCAAAACTATATTGTTTATATTGCAAGTGAATCAATATTTGAAATTAAATATTATTTTCATTTATTATTTAAATTGTGTAGAATCGAAATTAATGTGGAAACTCATTACATGATATTTCGTAACTAATTATATGGAGTATATTATATATGATCCCACTAATTTAGCTATGGTAAATAAATGGATTTTAATCTAATAGTATAATGCTAATCCTACAACTACAAGTATTACGTTTCGTACCACTATTACATTTCATCATTCATCAATTATTTATTATCTACTAAGTATCATATAAGTTATGTAGATGGATATGAAAAGTTGGCAATATTTGGAAATGTTGAAAGCTTGACACTACCAATCTAACTAAACAATAAAGGAAAGCAATAATTATTTCGGAATTTAAATTAAACTATAATTAAACTATAACTATGAGGATGAAAGACAAAACTTCATCACTCGGTTGTTAAGTGTTAACCCTTTCAATAGTGAATGTAAATGAGAGATTGTTTAGGTATGAGACACATGTAATAAAAAAATCCAAAAAATACCGTGCAAACTTTTTATTTATACAAATATATGTATGTTACGAGTTTATAAACTTTGAAACATATAACAAAATAAAGAGAATTTAAAAGATTAAATAGATTAATAATTTTTAAAAATAAACATAAGTTAATTTTTTAATGAATTTATGCATATCATGACAATTTATGAGATATTATATTGAAAATTAATGTACAAAATAAACATAATCATCATCATAATTATAAAAAATAAAAATTATACTAGTAGTAAAAATTTAATAAATAAAATAAAATATATTTCGATTAATAGATTAATTTTATACTAGTATTTCATAAAATAATTTATTTTTTCTTATTTTGCATTTTTAGTCTTTTCCGTATTTTACACACAAGTACCTGCACGTGCACGAATCAAGATGGCTTCCTTCCCCCACACACCAAATACAACACACCAAAATCCAAAATCAATTGCATACTTTTGGCGCCCTTCTTCCTCGCGTCAGTTTTCAAACCTAGGGTTTTTTCTCACTCTCACACTCTCACCCATTTCCCTTTCGAAATTCCATCTTCCCAACCGGAAAACTTCAGGTTCCGATGACGATGCCTCCGATTGGTCTGTCAGAAGGCGCGGTTGCGATGCTCTCGGGCGGCGACACTAACGGACTCGACATCAAGCCGGTGCTGCAAGTCGCCGACCTCCAGTTGGTCAACACTCAGAGCCAGAGCAAAATCGAGAGGTATCGGCTGATGCTTTCCGACGGCGTGTTTATGCAGAAAGGCATGCTCGACACCCGGCGCAACGATTTGGTTCGATCCGGAAAGCTTCAGACGGGATCCATTATCCAATTGAACCAGTTCGTCTGTAATGCCATACAGAACTGCAGGTCAGCTTGAATTTATAACTTCGTGCTTCATTGGAAATTGAATCGTCGGCGGTTGATTTTGCACTTATTTATTACTATCATCATTTTCTGGTTTCGTATGATTATTGTTGTATGTGCATATGGGTAATGTACTGTACACTGCATTTTCTCGGTCTTCCATGATTGCATCCAAGGTGTTTTTGCTGTTTATTGTCGTATATTTCTACTTGAATACGGTTGGGGCTGTAGTGAATCTTTGTGCAGGGTATATAAATAAATAAATCTGATTTTCCGTAATTGATGGTTCTCTCGAATCTGGTAGATAGACTTTTTCTAGGCACATACAACAGTCCATACTAACTATGGTATTCATGGACTTTGAACAGGATTATCATCATGGTTGATTTAGATGTGATTCTTGAACAATGTGATCCTATTGGTGAGCCAAAACCTTTTCCACCCCCGGCTGATGGGAATGTTTCTCCAGTGACCAGATCACCCACACCAGGTCAGCCATTGAATCAGCCAGTAGCTGTTAATTATCAGCCTTCATATGGTGCCATGAGTCGTTCAACTCCGCAGTCTAACGTGGGTGGTGGAATTAAAACTCCTGCCAGTGATTTGGACTCTCGAAGATTTAACTCTTCAAATGCTGTGCCAGTGTTTTCTAAAACAGAATCCAGCTCATATACTTCAGGACCTCCGATGGGTAATTATGGACGGCCACCTCAATCATTATATCAGCAGCCTCCTTCGGTATGTACCAACAGAGGGCCAATCGCTAAAAATGATGCTGATTCAAGAATCATACCTATTGCTGCCCTGAATCCTTATCAAGGAAGGTGGGCAATTAAGGCCAGGGTGACAACAAAGAGTGAACTGAGGCACTATACTAATACACGAGGGGATGGGAAAGTGTTCTCATTTGATCTTCTTGATTCTGACGGTGGAGAAATAAGGGTAACTTGCTTCAATGCTGTGGCTGACCAATTTTATCATCAAATTGAGCCTGGTAGGGTTTATGTGATCTCAAGAGGGATACTAAAACCTGCTCAGAAATCTTTCAACCACCTACACAATGATCATGAAATCATGCTTGACATTGCTTCAACCGTGGAGCCTTGCTTTGACGATGACCAATGCATCCCACTACATCAATTTCGTTTCCGCCCTATAGAAGACATCGAAGGCTTGGAGAACAACACTGTCTTAGATATGATTGCTATTGTTACATCAGTCGCACCATCAAGCTCGATTATGGCGAAAAATGGTACAGAAATTCAGAAAAGATCCCTCCAGCTGAAGGACATGTCCGGGAGGAGTGTTGAGTTTACTATGTGGGGAAAGTTTTGCAATGCCGAAGGTCAAACTCTGCAGACCATGCGTGAGTCTGGAGTCTTTCCTGTTTTGGCAATGAAATCTTGCCGAGTGAGTGATTTTAATGGGAAATCAATTGGGACCATATCCAGCAGCCATTTGTTCATCGAGCCTGATTTTCCAGAGACCCAAATACTTAAAGCTTGGTTCGAAAACGATGGAAAGATAGCCCCCTTTATATCTGTTACCAGGGAAACAAACATGGTCCGTACAGATGCACGGAAAACCATATCTCAGATTAAAGATGACAAGTTAGGGATATCTGAGAAGCCGGATTGGATCACGGTCTCAGCCACTTTAACCTTCATAAAAGTAGATAATTTCTGCTATACTGCATGCCCAATCATGATCGGCGATCGGCAGTGCAACAAAAAGGTTACGAATAATGGTGACGGGAAATGGAGATGCGAGAGATGTGATCAGTTGGTGGAGGAATGTGACTATAGGTATATCCTCCAGATGCAAATCCAGGATCACACTGGGTCAACCTGGGTAACTGCATTTCAGGAATCAGGGGAGGAAATTATGGGTATGTCCGCCAAGGAATTGTATTACATGAAGTATGAAGAGCAGGATGATGAGAAATTTTCTGAAGTGATGCGAAATGCTCTTTTCACCAAGTATATGTTCAATTTGAAAGTGAAAGAACATATATTCAGTGACGAACAAAGAGTGAAGTCGACAGTTGTCAAAGGAGAGAAAGTCAACTTCCAAATGGAGACAAGGTATCTGCTGGACATGATTGCTAACCTCAAAGACAAGAATTTTGGTTCTGTTCTACCTAAAAACGAAACTGTAATTACACGTTCTGCAGCATCTGTATCTGGCGAGTGCTATAAATGCCATCAAATTGGGCATTGGGCAAGGGATTGCCCTAATAATGCAGAACTTCCAGGCACTAGTATCGGGGGTGTATCTGGCGAGTGCTATAAATGCCATCAAACTGGGCATTGGGCAAGGGACTGCACTAATAAAGCTGAACCTCCGAAGTACGGGGGTAGTAGTAACGTGCCCCCCGGGAGTAGTGGTGGAGTTGTATACGACGAGTGCTACAAATGCAATGAAATTGGGCATTGGGCTAGGGATTGCCCTAGTAAGGCAAAAGATCCTGCGTACGGAGGTAAAGCTACTGCGCCCCCCAGGATTTATGGCAAGCCACATAATCAACATGTTGGTAGGTTTTGAAGGTGAAGATATTATCCAGCGTATGTGTCGATATATAAATAAACTGTAAGTGTAAGTTGTTTAGTAGGTGAAAAGGGCATGCTCAACTTCTGATTTTGTGGGGTGGCTATGTTGATTTCGTTAGGCGCTAGGGTTTGAATATATTTTTGTCGGAAGTTGCTTTTGTAGGGCTCGATCAACTGAATCGGTGTTTTATCTTTTATTCATGTAAATTATTGTGTTATGTTGTTTCTGCAACTTTATTTTAGAGTATCATCCATCACAGTTCCTCTATGTCCCAGTCTTCTGGTTCACTGTATTTGAGTGAATAGGGAGTTGAATTCTCTGATTTGGTTTCTGTTAAGAGGTTGTTTGGAATACCTTTGTTTCAAAAAAAGAAAAATTTGTTAACATGAGCAAATTGCATACGACTACGTTAAACCTAAACCAAAGACATTAAAAACAAATGTTAAAGTAATTAATGTATCCCACATTAAAAACTTTCCTAAATTTCGACTACGTTATAACTCTCTAGCTTGGATACATTGGTCACGACCTTACTTGAACAGGATCTGTTCTATAGGCTCGTACCTCGGTATTCTTGATTTCTAAAGAGGCAGAAAACCGTGCTTGGATGATGAACCATGGCTGCCCAGCTAGAGCGTGATTAAGCAGCCCTGTGGCTCGGTATCTGGTCACATGAATGCTGGTCAGCTTTCTACTAAAAAACAATCCTTTTTTTTGTCAATATTTTTGATTCTGGAATCGGGTCGCATAGTTGCTTGAGGATCGTTCTTGGTTGTTGGTCTCGACCATCCGGGATGGCTAGGCAGCTTTCTGACAAACAATAAACTTTTGTTTTCATTTTTTTAGCTCCGCAACAGGCCACATTGTCTGTTGGTCTCTCGACTGTCTGAGATGGCTAGGGCTAACTGTCACAAACGATAATCTGTTTTCGTTCGACATCGTAAGGCCCGCTGCACAATCACCCTGTGGTTGACCATCTGAGATGGCTATATTTTCGATTTTTCCGATTCACATTCTAAGGTCGGCGTATATTTTATCACAGGTTCATATGGTCCAGTAGGGGACAACTATGATCAGAAAAATCTTGGAAAAAACCAGATCAAACATTATAAACTACAACATTATGGCTCCCTCCTTTATGCGCAAAAACTTATTGTCCATGAGTAGCCTAGGATGTTTGCTTGTACTTTTTAATAAAAAAATCTTCAACCCAACAAAGGGTGAAAACACGAATAGCTAGCTCAAATGAACAAACATGGATTCATAAAAAAAAAAAAATTCAAATCTTCACAGAGGTATGTGTTTTAGAACGAAAAGGAAATAATGGTTTCAATCTTTGAGGTTGTATTGTTTTCTCTAATAACCGTCTCTTCGATGAGTTCTTCTATACAATCCCACATTGATAGCTTGTCAAAATAAAGGCCTTCACCCTTAATCAATACCCAAGTCTATTAAATTAAAACCAAAGGCTAAACTATATGTCCCGCATCGGAAGCTTGTGAAAGGGAAGACCTTAATATATCTCAATGACTTGTATACTTTGTTCATGACCTTACTTGAACGGATATGTTCTATAGGATCGTACCTCCCTCCTTGCTTCCTTGATTTCTAATGAGGCAGAAAACCTTGTTTGGCGGACGAACTTATGGCTGCCCAGCTAGAGCATGATTAAGCGCCCTTGTGGCTCGGTTAGGATCGTTATTGGTTGGTGTCGACCATCCTAGATGGCTGGGCAGCTTTCTGACAAACAACAATTTTTTTTTTGTTAGTATTTTCGGTTCCGAAATCAGGTCATAAGGTTGCTTGAGGATCGTTCTTGGTTGTTGGTCTCGACCATCCGTGATGGCTAGGCAACTGCCCCACAAACTTTATTTTATGTTATGGAGTTATACATTAATGTCAATACTTTCGTTAAACAAAAATTCTTGAACCCTCTTCAAAGAACAGAGAAATTATGGTTTCAATCTTCATCCTCTTCAAAGTAGAGTCGACCATGATATCTTCGAGGTTGTGTTGTTTGTTTCCCTCCAACCGTCTCTTCAATTAGTTCTCTTTGAGTTCTTCTTTACATCCCACATCGATATCTTGTCAAAGTAAAGGGCTTCACCCTGAAGTAAAACCCAAGTTATCTAAAAGGAATGCTTAAAGCTAAACTACGTATCCCACATCAAAAGTTTCCTTTGCGGCTCCGACTCGGGTCACATGGTTGCTCGAAGATATTCCGAAAAATGGCTACTCAGCTTTTTGACAAACTGTCGTGTCACATGGTTTGCAATAGAGTCTCCAGCAGGCGCTGCTCGTATAACCTTTCCACAGGCGGATATTCGCAAACAAGGAGTTGGCTGAGAAAACTGGCCAGCATGTGGACAAGGTATATACTTCCTGAGCTCCTTTTACATCATTTATTCATTATATTGCGCCTGGCTTTTGATTCTTGCAACCTCAGTTAAAAATATTGAAAAACTAGTGTTGGAAGAGACTGCAGATATTATTTACTCTTATTGTAAAATTTAAGCATTGAATCTTAATATGGATATTATGCAGGTTTTCAAGGACCTAAGTCGTGTGAATTGAAGCTCTTTAATGCTCAAGAAGCTCTTGAATATGGGCTCATTGATCGGATAGTTAGGCCTAGTCGTATAAAGGCAGATGCACCACGCAAGGATTCCACCGCGCGGGCCTTGGTTAGTTTCTTTATCAATTGTGATCAGAATGGCTATGGGCTGTTATACAGGTGTCGAGCTTTCCTAAGATTCATTTGCGCTTTTCCATTCACCTGTGATATTCTGATATCTGCCTCTATTAGTAGTTTGAATCAACTATAACTCGAGTGAACAGGGACAAATTTGTAATGATATTGAAATCTTTTTACGAGAAACATGTACTATTGTTATGAATAATTCTAGTGGGTCTATGTTGAACTTAAATGTAAGTTCATATATCTTTAGCAATTCCTTGTGAGTTGTGACATTTCTATATGATGTCGATAATTTAAGTTAAATTACTTGACTAAGGAAAATAAAATCAAGTAACAAATTTGAAAGAATTAAAAAAATATTAACTTCAACTTATAATTAGGATTTTAATAAGATGCAAAGCATAATCAAAATCCAAAATGATTTTAATCGAATGCTATTAAAGTTGAAGAATAAAGCATAGGTAGAAACACTTTGGTGTACTGAATCAAAGTAACATAACACAACAATGGTAAAACATCTTAAATAACAAACACACAATGGAAGAAACATACAACTCGAATGAATCAAATGTTTGTTTTTTCTTTACAATGTTGCAATAGGTTTACAATCGAACAAAATTAGAGTCCAAAATTTTAAAGTAAAAAAAAATCCAATAAATTTCTAATCGAATACACCTCTTTATTTGTAGTAAATTTATATAATTGTAATTTTTTTAAATAATTAAATATAAAAGTATAAAGTGAAACACTTTTATTGAAAAAAGTAAAATATTTCCAAAAAAGTGTGGAGTATAAAAAACTATTATTGAGTATTTATTTAATATAAACATAATTAAAATAATTTAGTAAAGTAAAATTTGATGATTATATGAGTTTTTTAAAATAAAAATTCAATACTAATTAAGTGTTTAAGACGAATTTAATTAATTAAATATATCAAAAAGTATAATTATATTATTAATACACTAAATTAATACTTATTAAGTTCGAGAGGATTTCATTTTTTGCCTTAAGTTAAAAAGTTAAAAAATTAAGAGTAAAAAAATTCCATATTTTAATTTTAACGGTGCGAATAGTTTTATTAAACACATTAAATGTATTTTAGCATTAATATAGATATTATTTAAAACATTAATTAAAAATAATTTTTAACATTTTGTAACAAACTCGCAAAATTGATTCGGTGGGCCCACAACCAAAATCTACCGTCAAAAAATAGCGGGAACACTCCAGATCGACGAACCATATCAGAGGCAATAACTATACACAAGTAACACAACTATACCCAGAAACAACCGCGTAGAGAGAGAAACACCATGGCGATATGGAAATCCGAACAACTTGAATCCTCCCCCGTCAAAAAAACTCCCGCTCACGCCGCCAACAGAGATACTCGCCGCGGCGACGCCGCCCTCTCTCCCCCGGTCGACAACCCCCAACCTCACAAGACAGAGATGGACGGCGATTGCCCTTCTGCCGCTGCCGGAGCTACTCCCGGCGACCAAAAGACCCAAAGCGCCACACGCCGCCACTCCAAAATCATCCACCGCGGCGACGCCGCCCTCACTCCCCCGGGCAACAACCCCCGACCTCACAAGACAGAGATAGACGGCGATTGCTCTTCTGCCGCTGCCGGATCTACTCCCGGCGACCAAAAGCCCCAAATCGACACACGCCGCCACTCCAAATTCACCCACCGATTTCATACTCCGGCGCCGCCATTTTTGGGACATCTTCTTTTCGAAAGGTGCGTTTCCTTTTCCTTTTTCTTTTTTTTTGCGTGTGTGTGTGCGCGCGAGAGTGAAATCACTGTTATCCTTTTTGTTTATGAATGGTGGTATGTCCGTAATTATCTACTCACTGCCGGGTTATCATTTTTGTTTCTGAAACTCTGTGCGTAAGAGAAACAATTTTTCCCCCTTTTGGCATCGCCAGTTTTTAATTTAATGTGTGGGTATGAATGTTGTTATGTGTTTGTTTGATTTTTGCTCATAATTTGGTTAGGGATTCATATTGATTGAGCTATAATCTATGTTACTGATTGTATGTTAGTGTGCATAACAGAGAGAAGTATGATACAAAGGAAGATAACGAGGAGAAATCGGGGACGATGATGAACGAGGTCTTTGTTTGTCCATGGAAAGGCGTTGTCGCAAACAATGGAGGTCAAAGCGGGTCAATGGACGAGCTGACCAAGAGAGGATTGCCGCGCAAGACAAAGATGGCCAAAATCTTCGACCAAAAGACCCAAAGAATCGAGGGCCATTTCTCTTCTTACGCTGCCGGTGAATCATCCTCCTCTGCTGTCGGAGCTTCCTCTTCCACCCCTGCAGAGCTCCCGTTGGATATAGTCCAGGAGATTCTCTCGCGCTCCACAGTAGAGATGGCAGCGAGATCGAGATGTGTATCTACCCTTTGGCGAAGTACAGCACCAACTGGACACTTCTCCGCCTGCACTCCTTATCCACACCTAGACAAACGAAGGGCACATAGTGTATACATACGGGCCCATGGACCCTCAGCCCCATGTTGATCAGCTTGAAGAGTTCCCTGGATCGGAGATCCCGGAGTTCCATAACCTCTCATTTGTGGGTAGCACAAATGGGTTGTTTCTGGCTGTTTGCAACCTTGAGTGCACAGAGATGCATATGTGGAATCCGTGTACCGGATTCAGCCTGGATCTCCCAGCTCCAATCCTGGAATTCAGTGAGAAAATATACGACCATCCATGTGTTGGACTTGGTTTCATTCCGGGGGGAAACATTGTTCGTGATTATTTTATCATCCGCGTTCTACCCCGCAAGGATGACCACCCCGATGATGTCGAATTATTTTCCCTTAGTACTCTGACGTGGGAGATACTGACTAATCGAGTAAAGACATTCATGACTCATTATTACTCTTACGTTGCATCGGGAATACCCTGTTGGTTCAGTTTGAGATCTGAAAATAGTCCTATTGAAGTTCTGGTGTGGTTTAGTTGTATGGACAGAACTTTTTATGTGGAAGATTTGCCATTTCCCTCAGAAGATATCATTGGAGTCGGAGATGTAAATCATTCTATGTGTGCTGTGGTGAATGGGGAAGAGGAAGAACACCCGCACAA
This sequence comes from Euphrasia confusa, assembly GCA_954870475.1. Lineage (NCBI taxonomy): Eukaryota > Viridiplantae > Streptophyta > Magnoliopsida > Lamiales > Orobanchaceae > Euphrasia > Euphrasia confusa. Next base: position 183,574 of record OX940951.1, read on the forward strand.
GGGCCTTTGGATGAAAGTTCGTGAAGGAATGGCGGGTTGGATAAGGAATTACAGTCACATTGTGGTGGGAAACCCTTTTCCCGATGTCGTGGGCTTCTACCAATTTGAAGGAGAGACGTTGATAGTGTGTGAAGATCTGCCGGGGAATAATCTCACATTTTCTGGTGTGGATGGAGCTGGGATGCTAGAGGTTCGCCAAGTAGTACATTTGGAGACTCCGATTCATGCTGATAAGAGTATTGCGGTCTTCGTGTGGAGAAAGACCTTAATCGAACCGGAGTGATTTTATGGTAATTTTTCTCTTGTTTTTTTAGTTGTTAGTTTTTTTATTTTGCTGCATGCCTTCTTTGTTGTCTTCCTTGTTTCCATAAAACTATTATAATTCGCCCGCCCCACCTTGGAGACTACTTTTATTTTCTACAAAAACTGTTATACAATGTTTGGGTTCTATTTTCTAGTTCTTATAGATTGGGTTGATTGCAGTTGAAAGCATTTCTGTTGTCACACATGTTCAACTTTTATGGTTTTATTTCTGTGCCTACGGATTTGTTATCGAGAACATCGTGTTTGTTTCTTTAAGTTCTTCATTTGTCATTTATGGCTATCTGTTTGAGTGGGCCAATAGAGTTATCAATATTATCACAGATGTTCCCACATTAGATTTCTCAAACTAAAATTGTTGCATGTATTCAGTAGGTCTGGTCGAGAGTTTAAAGCTATGTTGACCATCATATACAATTATTTCTGTTGCCACTCATATTTGGCTCCGGTTTTAAATTATGGAGGTAGAGACTTCATAAGGCAGAATAATAACTTAACTCCTTACTGAATTATTGTCTTTCACTTTGTTTTGAAACCGATCAAGCCTGCATTTGTGATACCAAATAAAGTGAACTGTGCACTAATTAGATATCATAGCAGATGTGTTACATGTTTGGAGTTCCATCCAATAGAGGAGTCAGATTTGTTGATCATTTTCTGATGCATCAGTTTTGAATTTCTAAAAGTATGCATTAAATTTTCTTTTTATGCATGTGCTTATAGATTAATCAGTATAACTATTAACTATGGCTGTCAGATTTTCGAGAGCTTGTTGGATTGCAGTGGAGGCATTGGATGTGAAGATGATATGATTTCAGGAATGAAGAACTTGGGATTGTTAATATGTTTTTGGATAGTACTTTACTTTAGCTTTGGATGTGAAGATGATATGATTTCTGGAATGAAGAACTTGGATTGTTAATATGTTTTTGGATAGTACTTTACTTTAGCTTTGGATGTGAAGATGATATGTTTTTGGATAGTACTTTACTTTAGCTTTGGATGTGAAGATGATATGATTTCTGGAATGAAGAACTTGGATTGTTAATATGTTTTTGGATAGTACTTTACTTTAGGTTAGCTTATTGTTGTTTTTGGATACTCATGTGATGGTTTTTTCAGATAAATGTTTACTGCAAGGTTTTCATATTCTAATCGAATACAATTTTCGTTTGTTTTTTTGCAAGACATGATCAAAACTATGTTTGCGATAAGCGATAATTCAATTGTATTTCATTTGATGATATAACATTTGACAAAGTATATTTTAGCTGAATAACTATAATATATTACTTTCTTTTTCTTTGTTCTTTTTTCTTGTTTGGAGTGTGATTACGTAAAATAATTCAAAAATGTAACTATTAAAATATTACTGAGACATAATTATTATTTCTAATTCTTTTTAATATTTGAAAAGGTAGCCATACATTTTACTAACATTTAGGTGTGGGAAAAAATATCGAACTTATCTTACCTATAAATATCAAAAAATATCGAATTTTCAATATACTGTATATGATGGTCAACAGAGACATATTCAGAGATGCAAGATAATATCCATCCATCCCCCTGTCGTTTTGTAGTTCGGCTTAATCAGTCACTCATCTCTTGAGGCAGAATCTAAACCCGCAGATGGGCTGTAGCAAAGTATTCTTGATGTTTGACATTCACACCGTACTGCAATGAATTATGGATAATGATCAAGTTAGTATTCAGTTAACAAAGGCCTGAGCTTCGAGTAATACATGTAATTTATCCAGGGATAATTACAAAAGTTACAACTTAACCCAGCTAACTCTAAATATTATGAAAACACCGCTCAAGTTACACATGGCTTACATTTTGCATCTGCAATAGTGGAGCTAACAAAAATTGATGACATCGTACGATAAATAACCAAACAAAAAAATTTTGGGATATTTTTCATATTTCAAGAAGTTGAGGGGTGTTAACGGATGGTGCCAGCAAATTCTGTTGGGTAAAAAAACAGTTGGGGTAAAAGGTAAGCGAATGAAACCTCAATGGTGGTTTTTGTGATTTCCAAATAAAAATGTTGTTTTTGTTTTATAAAACACAAACCTCAGTGATAGGCTTTGTAATTGTCCGATACATTAATTTTAAAAGTTTTGAGAGCCAAAATAAAGCTGGACAACTATGATATCATAAAGCCAAACACAGTTGGTTTTCTTCATAAAATGTTCCCAAAGTTGTGAGAATGATAGTTCAGCCTCTCAACACTGCTGATTTTCTGCTATTGAACTCGGTTCCCACTTCCCAGCATAATCATATAAAATAGAAACTCAAAACATATTGATGGGTGGTGGGGGAGAGAAAGATAATACATAGATTTGTTCTGTTTGGAACTTTTCCACATCTAAAAAATAACAGTGTAGCCATTTACCTCCTGCAATGCCTTGGAAAGATCCTCTATAGTTAAGACCAGACGTTTATCCTGTTATCAATCAACAAAACCGTCAAAACTAGTGACAACCATGTAAAACAAGATAGAGCATTAATTTGAGGCACCTTTTGTTGTTTATCCCTTTTGTCCTTGACAATAGATGACTGTCTTGCCTTGCATTGCCTAGGTTGAGATGAAAAAATAAAAATTATATTCTCTCATTTAATAAACTCCAAACACACAAGAGTCAAAAACTCAAAATGAATATCAAACTTCTCCCACACATGGAAGCCTTCAAGGTTCTAAGGGGATATATATTGTGTTCTCATCTCTGCTGACTAAAACGTCCAATTCCATAGACATCGACATTCGACAATGCCTGGAGGGAAAACGGGATCGGTAGCAGCTCTGACAGCAACCTTAGCCACATCAGTTACATTAACTGGAGGCGTAAGAAGAGGTCCCACCAGAGGGACCTGGCTAAAGGTTTAGCATACTGAGGCAACTGCACGAATTGTAATCCCGAAAAAAGTTTAAAATTTGTAATCTCAACTAATCATGTGGCATTTTCATGTGAAATTAACACAGAAATATTTTACTTTAGGCTAACTACGGAGACAAAGAAAGAAGAGGTTCGTGAAATTTACAAAATAACCCCAGGGGTTAGATTGTCTTACATATTTAAGGGGGTAACTGCTGCTGTAAATGTTTGGGGGAGGTGTGAATGTTTTTATGCTTATTGAGGGAATACAACACCCAATTGAACATTAAGTACTTGCAAGAATTCCAAACCCTAATATGCAAACAATCTAGGTGAGATACAACTTTATCTCCAGTTGTGTCTTCAAATTTTTTTAGAAAAAAAAAACAAAAAAAAAACTCACCATCTCCAATGAAGAGCCAATCACGCCAAGTAGCACTTTCATGCTCCCAACGGAACAAGTTCCGTATATAAATCCAAGCCTCAAAATCACTCCTGAAAATAAGGGGCAGCTATCAATTAGAATAAGAGTGACCTTATTTTCTTTTATAGGTCAATCAAATCTATATACAGTCACAACTCACAAATACAATCTTGGTTTTAGACCCAATATCCAAATTCCAGAGAAGTCAGTTATACAGGTTTGTTACATATAAAACCTAATTTGCTATACAAAGAATGAAGCAAAAGTAGGTCATTTTTCAACAGAAGAAGGCTACCAGAGATAGTGATATGTCATATCTATCTATGGGGGCATATCTTTAGATTTAGATCTGCAGCTCTCTGCATATGGATATCTCGTGAATAGTTCTGTCTCAGCAGCTCTCTGCATAACCAAGTACCACACAGTCACACACATCAGAGATAAAAGTAAAATCGAGTTTTTAAAGGTTTTTAGGATTGAAAATGTTATATTCAATTAAATCAATTTTAATGATACTAGAAATATTAACAGAAATATTAAGTTCTTCAATTTACGCTAATAATCCAATATAAAGTACTAGTACATTTTTTAACTTTTCAGGTCACTGTTGTAACCATTTTTCTAGTTTAATTATAAAATGAATGATATTAATTCTATGATAATAAAAGAATTAGGATATTCAGCAGAATGTATAACTTCTTGCTATGCAGACAACATAGGCGTTTGGTTTCGTCAATTACTAATATTCAATCATTGACAATTAGTATAATTTATAAATCCGAAAGTAATACGTTGAAGACATTTTCAAAGACTGTGTTCTAAAAAGCTATATTTTGTTTTGTGAACATTGCATATATCTTTCACTGGACTGCTGCTTAATATTGGAGAATATAAATCTTTCATGACTGCTACATTTATTTGCTATTGAGAACCAACAATAAATTGGCATTACCTTTCCCTCGTAATATCCTCTTAGCAGATAATTTACCACACCAAAGTCAGCAGCAGAGATGTATACAAAACTCTTAACTCCTACGGTAAGGGGAAAATACATCAAATGTGCAGTTCAATCTTTGATACGAAAGCAAAATTTATGAAAACATAAAAACAAAGCAAAAAAGAAGCAATCAGACTCCATTGGAAAAACAGAAGTAGAGAAATTTCTCAGGCTAACTTTGGAAGTAAGAGTGCAGTAACAATAAGATATTATAAACAGCATTACCTTCTTCCGAGGCAACTCTAATAGCATTAATATTCGCAGTTCCATTAATTTTATACATTTCTGAGTTGTATTCATTTCGTGTTTTGTGTCACGTTGACATTCGTGTCATATGAATAAAACCACCCATCAAAAAAAATGAGTAACACAAATTTTATCTTGAAGTTCTCAATGAGAATCAAGTGGGAGAGGCGAAAAATGAAATCACACTCCAACTCCAACATATTAAGCTTAACAGAGGAAATAAAACAAGACTTAAATTCAGGATAAAATACTTGCTGAGGCTAGCAACAGCCAAACCATGATTCAAAGCTTCCTTGCAGATATGAGAACCAACAAATCCATTTCCACCGAGCACAAGCAACTGAATTGCAAAACAAAACAGAGTAAGAACTCACAAAGCAACTAGGTAAAACATATCAGGACATGGAAATAATATTATGCCAAGTACCTTCTCTGTTAGAGGGGGAGAGACCTGAACGGTCTCAGCTTCCTCGACTTTTACTACTTTAACAAAATCATTAGCGCAAGTCAAATTATCAGAGCCGGTAGAGAAAAACCACCCATTTCTTGAGGCTGCTATGCATCTGCTAGAAATCAAGTAATTATGAAATCGATTTCTTTTACAAGAAACAAATATAGGGACACGACACGGATATCAAATCGAGTTTCTTCTCCCACAAAACAGTGAAAACTACACATATTCTCCACACAAACAGCACATTTCTTCACACATAAAGTCTATATATCTTAATTGTCGAATATTTCTCGACCGACTGTCAATTGACAAAAAGAATCTAAAGCTTGTAATGTACCTACACAAATCCAAAACTAGAATCATGAATTTAGGATGCGAAATCCGTTAGACATCTCAAATCCCTAAATTCAAACACAGCCTAAATTTACCCAACTCGAAAGTATCGATCATAATCATTTAGGGGTGGGAACGAGCCGAGCCGAGCCGGGCTTTGGTGAAATAGGTCTGGGCCTGATGTTGAATTTTTAGGCTCAAGCCTGGCCTTTTACCTGATATAGGCTTTTTTAAAAATCTCGGTCTGAGCCTTTTTAGTAAATAGGCCTGGCCTGAAAGCCTTTTATAAGCCTTTTTAAAATTATTTTGAACTTCAACTTCAACGAATAATTTAAGATTTTAATTTAAAATATTTTAATTAAATTTAAATATATTTAATAAATATTATAAAATTGCTTTTAAACAATTAATAGTAAAAAAGATAAATAATCAACATTATGTAAATAATTCAAAAAAAAATTCCAATCAATGTAAAATAATCAAATTTCACATTTCAATTATAATTATTTTATTCTAACGCCTTATTAATATATATGCATCATAATTTAAACACTTATTATATATATATATATATATATATATATGTATATAAATAGGCCGGCCTGTTAGGCTTAAAAGGCTTAGAAATAAGCTCAACCCTGCCTATATATATAAACGAGCTTTTAAAAAAGCTTGAGCCTGGCTTGTTTATTAAACGAGTCGAGCCGAGCCGAACTTTTATAGGCTGAGCCATAGGCCCCTGTCGGGTAGCCTGGATTCCCACCCCTAATAATCATACGAAGTACTACCCTAATTCCCTCGTGAAACCCAATTAAATGATAACACCTGTAATTTTTTTAAAATACTTTTTCCAAATTTCAGCTTTCTTTTATGATAGTAATATTTTTGCTTTATTTTTTAATTGAATTTTTTAATGTTCTTATTTAAAATGTTTGATTGTACAAATAAATAAATCATATATTTATACTATTATTCTGTAAATTTAATAATATACAATTCTAAAATAAAATGTAATTAAATATAAAAATAAGATAATGATTTTTAATTAAAATAAATTATTCAATTTTTTTAAACTTAGAAAATATTTTTTTCTTTATGCTCATTGTTTTTATATACTAATCAATGTTAATATTAAATACTAGTTTTTTCAAAATAAATTTAAATTTTACCAACTAAAGTAAAAAAAAAACATTTTTATTTATATTTTTTATTTCTATAAAAAAAACATTGTTAAAAAATAAAATAAAAAATTAAATAACAAACATTTTTATTTAGTTTTTAGTTTTTTTTATATTCAGTTTCAAACTTGTTAATTAAAAAGATAAATTAATAATATATATATATATATATATATATAAAAGTATATGACACGTGTTATGATTTACACGGGTTTCATTAGCATTTAATGGAGTTGAGAATACCTTATGTTAGCATAGAATAAACCATTTCGATCATAAAATTTTGAATGGACGGGATCACACTTTTAAAACTTCATGAATTATAATAATTTCAAATAGATTAAACTTTTGAGTATGGTCATAATTGATGGGATCACGGCTTATAATTGATGGGATCACGGTTTACGAACTTATTTCAAGTTGCGTCATTAAGTATGATTATAGTTGATAGGGTGTGAAGGTGGTCAGCATATTTTGAGGCGAAATTCGTTGATCTTATGGATGGCTTGCTGAGTATGGATGTGAGGACAGATACGGTGCAAAAGATATTGAAAGAAGTTTAATATTTATTAAACATATATAAGAAATAAATGTATAAAAATCTTAATTAATTAACATATTCATTTAGATTTTTTAGACTGAATTTATAAATCATGACCATGTTTAATGAATTTTTCTAGTACAATAAGAATAGAAAAAATTAAAAAATATATATTAGAATATTTCTCATTACTTAATTAAAACAATATTTTTCAAATTTAAAAATAGATGACAAATTTTAATAAAACAAGTTGTAGTATAGTGAATTATCATTGTAAATTTGAATAAAACAAAAATTATAAATATAGTAAATTATCATTGTAAATTTCTAAATACTTATTTTTAAAGTATGTTCATGTTTTTATTTTAGAGTTTTTAGTAATTTAAGAGGTTGTTCGGCATAGCTTATAAGTTTTTTAAAATAGTTTATAAACTGTATAAGAGCTTATAAGGCCATCTCCAACCTTACACAAAAATTTAAACTAAAAAATAAATTTTATTTTAAGTTTACCGTATTTTGACTCCGAGATTCCAATACTCAAACTTAAAAGAATACTCTCAAAAATACTCTTCTAATACCATTTTTAAACTATTTTTATAATTAAACAATATCTTTACAAATTTAAAATTTAACCTCGTAACTTTACATTAAAAAAAAAAATTAATAATCATTATTTTCAATTTAAATTTTCAAATATAATAAAAAATATATTGTGATATCTCATACTATTTAGATAATTTAATATTTAATTATATATTGTACTGTGATATTTATTTTTATTTTATTATTAAAAATATTTTTATTAAAATTTATTTTAATTATAATTTATATAATTACTAAAAATTATATTATAAAAAATATTAAATAAGAAACAAAAAAATTTTGATAAATTATTTTTATTAATTTGTAAAAAATGAATATTTTATAAATAGTAAATAGTGTTTGGATTGAGTTTAAGGTAAATGTAAATTTAAATATTTTTTTTGTGGGTCCCAATTTAAAACCTATAATAAGTTTATGTTTTAGTATCTCTTACTCCAAAATATGTTTTTGGTATCGGTTGGAGATGTTCTAAGAGCATCTTCAACCGATACCAAAAACCTATTTTGAAGTAGGGGAGATTTTCCAACGATACCAAAACATAAACTTATTATACGTTTTATGGTGGGACCCACATAAAAAATATTTAGATTTACGTTTACCTTAAACTCAACCCAAAAACTATTTATTATTTATAAAATGATCCTTTTATTTTACAAATTAATAAAAAAGACATATTAACCTTTTATTTTAATTTTTTATTTAATATATTTTGTAATATAATTTTTTTAATAAATATATCATTAATAATTAAAATAAAATTTTATTTTAAAAATAAAAATAAATATTTATAATTAAATATTAAATATTTTATATTTGCGCAATTTTGTCATATTTAATTAATATTTTATTTCGTATCTTCTATATTTATTATTTTTGAAATTTTAAATTGAAAATAATATTAATTAGATTTTTTAAATTTAATGTCAAAAGTTACGGAGTTAAATTATAATTTTGTAAAGATATTGGTTATTTATAAAAATAGTATAAAAAATTGTATAAGAAAAATAATTTGAGAATATTTTTTAAGTTTAAGTATTGGAATCTCGGTTGGAGGCAAATTACTGTAAACTAAAAACTAAACTTATTTTTTAGTTTAAGTTTTTGTGTTCGATTGGAGATGGCCTAAGCTCTTAAAAAAAAAAATTGGTAAACTTTAAAAAAAAATCTTAAAAAACCTAAATTTTTTGGTAAACTTAAAAAAAAAATCTTTAAAATCCTAAAAATAAGTTTATAAACTGTTTAACAAAAAGTAGGGGTGTTCAAAAAAACCGCCAAACCCGATCCGCCCGCAAAACCGCCCGAAATCCGCCCACAACCTTCGGTTTAATTTTGATATAATTACCCGTCGGTTAGAAATTTTAGCACCCGCCAAAAAATGGGTGGGTAGCGGTTTCGTTAGATACTACCCGCAAATAGGCCGACCCGCCCGTATATATATATATTAAACAAATAAATACTATATAATAATTTGGTAAATTTATTTGTTTCTTTGTTCTTTAACTTCTCTTTTGTCTCCATAAAAATGTTTTTTTTAAATTAGACTTATTTATTTGTTTGTTTGTTTGAGATGGACAATAACATAGTAAAAGTCCTACAAAGAACCTAACCATGGAGAAAGTTTTTTCTCCTAAACCTTTAAAGACACCAAGATTTTCAAAGTATAATTCTTCATAGAAAATTAAATACTAGTACTATAATATTTCACCAGTAACTAATGTCTGTAATGGTGAGTACAAACGATAATGAATTTGAAAATCGAAAATCATGAGTGTGACAACATTTCAAGAGGTTCAAGAAAGACGAAGAAATTAAAGCATCTTGTAATTTATAGCTTTCGTGAATATGCCGCCCATTCGAAATTAAACGGTACAGAAAATTTGATAAATCACTTCAATTTACATATTTAAACCCGCTATTTCGCCCGCCATCCGCCCGCACCCGTTTTGGCCCGACCGCATGGTTGGAGTAAAAATAAAGGTGGGTACGGTTGATAAAAGTGACAACCCGCCATCATTGGGTCGGTTCATTATTTAGAGATAAACCCGCCCAAACCCGCCCGTGAACACCACAAAAAGTATGGTAAACTTAAAAAAAAAATCTTTAAAATCCTAAAAATAAGTTTATAAACTGTTTAACAAAAAAGTAAGGGTAATATTTTTTTTCAACAATTTATAATCTCTTGTAACTTAAACAATAAAAACCAAAATACCCCTAAAATTAGTACCTTTTATATATATACAAAATTTTCAAATTTATTATTTAGTTAATATAAATATTTTTAATTATATTTTTCATATATAACAATTTATTTTTAATAATTTTATTTATATAAAATTTTAAATTGACAAACAAATTAATATCAATTTATATATTTATTTTATTCAAATAGTTTAACAACTTATTTATTAAATAATACATAACAGCTTATCAGCTCTTAAACAATTTTATAAGACTTAAAATTTTGTAAGCTCTTTTAAATAATCTTGTACGAAATTTTGGAAACTAAATTTCAAAATATAATAATTTTTTGAATTATTAATATTATGGTATATGTAATTATGTATTATATATTATGTCCAATACATTAACATTCATTTTTGAACTATTAAAATTTCAAAATTTAATAATACTATCATAATCATATTACTAATTATTTTGATTTTTTATATAATATTAAATCATGACCTATTGGAAATTCAAAGAGATAAATATTAATGTAATTATATCTATTAAATTAAAATAAATTTCAATTGTCTAGATTCATTATATTAATAAGATTTGAAATTATGTGAATGGTAATTATATGAAAGTACAGATATTAAATTATAGATATTAACTTTGATATTAACTTTGTTTAAATACTAAAAATTATCATAAATACATCTTTTATGTATGGAATGTGAAGAGTGAAAGAAAATTAATATAGAAAATCAATGGGGTTTTAGGAAAGCTGTAAATGATTATTCTGTAATTTATATAATTATTTATTAATTAAAATTGATTTATATAATTATTGATTTATAAAAGCAACGTGTAAACATGCATGTTCAAGATTTTCATGCTCAAGAAAACATGGATTTATTATACTACTATATTAATAGATTAATGGATAGATGTATATTTAAATATTTGTAAGAAAATCAGTTTTATATTAGGTCTTTCCGTTTTATAGTAGGTCTTGTATGCTTGAGGCGTGAGGGTTTATATATAAAAGCAACGGGAGACGCTTGTTGTAACTTGTGTAATTAGGTTTAATTTCAATTCCAATTCCAATTCCATGGCGGACGACAGGATAAGTGAATTGCCGGAGTCCGTCCTCCACCGCATCCTGTGCTTCCTCTCCCAGAAACATGCGATTCAAACCTCCGCCCTTTCCAAATCATGGCGTGACGTGGGACCCACTCGCCCCAAAATTGAATTCAAATCATCACGTTTCCTCTCCGTCCTCGGCACCACTTTGCAAAGGTACATTCATCGCAACCTCTTCGTCCATGAATTTATTCTGGAGATGTCGGAGGATGATCTTCGTCAGGCAATTGATTCCGAATCCATTTCGGTTCTTGACAACGGGATCCCGATGCTCCTCCTATCTAATTTGGGCCTCAAAAAGTTCAATTTTTCCGTTCCGCATTATGTCCTCGCTCCATCCGTTGTCTTTCGAGCAGAATCCCTCACAGAACTGTATCTCAGTGAATGCAAGTTCATGAGTACTAATCATGATCAGCCCCCTCTTTTCAAGGGTCTCAAAAGGCTTTCCCTCAATAAAGTTGAGATTGACGACGAGATGTTGGAGAAGATTGTGTGCAGCTGCCCGTTGATCGAATATCTACTCGTGTCCGTTTGTGTGGGGTTGAGAACTATTCCAGTAACCCTCTTTCAAGCTGAAGAATTCCTCGCAGAATTGCATCTATCTGGATGCAACTTAATAATCGATACTTTTACCTCTACTGACCTACTTTTGATCAAGCGTCTTAAAAAGCTTTCCCTCAGAAACGTTAACATTCTGGAAGAGACTCTCGATAAGATCATCTGTAGCTGCCCGTTGATTGAACATCTTCTCCTGTTTCGTTGTGTGCAGTTGACACCTATCCAGCTCATTCAGTATAATAATCATCACACGCCCAGATATACTCCTAATCGAATAAGAATCCCAAGCATCAAAACCATTTGTCCTAATTGGTATGGACACGATAAATATTTCTTCCCTTGTCTCAAGAGTTTGTATCTAGGCGGAGTAAAACTGCCGCCAGAGTTATTTGAGAGCTTCTCGTCTAACTTCCCTTCTCTTGAAGAGCTGGAACTTCAAAGTTGCAATGGATTCCAGGAGATTCAGCTGACACTCTGTTCGATCAAGCGCCTGGTTATTATTTCTCATGAGATTGAGCGCCTGGCTATAACTATTTATGCCCCAAACATTCATTATTTTGAGCTTTCCGTATATTCGCCTCCACAGTTAATCTTTTACACAGAAACTGCCAGGGAGTGGAAGTCACGTGTAGTCATGTTATTGGAAGAATGCAGCTCCTACAATAAAGTTTTAATTCTGTCGTGGCTCCTTCAGCTAAACCAACTGCTAAATTCATTAAGTGAATCTCAAATATCTTTGGATATTTATTCCAATCCCTTAAAGAATCTGAAAGTTGGGGACACTAATGATGCCTGTTTCTGCAAGCCTGTTCCACTGGAACACCTAAGTGTAAAGGGAGATTATGTGTTTTCTTCCTTTCCAGATTTCGTGAATTGTTTGTTTCTTATTTGCCGGCCAAAATACATAGGCATGAACTGGTACACCATCACTCCAGTTGCTGACTCGAAAAAAAAACAAAAGGAACTGGATGAGTTCATAATATCCCAGATCATCCAAAACCAGGGAGAGATGAGTCGGGGCTACTTATGGGAACAAGATTTGGAAGAAATGAGCATGCAAGTTTGGGATGAACATTCTCAAGGATGGCATACTATCCGCATCGAGGGGGCAAGTTTTCCCGGTTTCACATCACCCGATCTAAAGATTAGGGTCCAAGTGAAATGGAGAGATTAGTTAAGCCATATGGGATTAGTTTGAGTTAATCGAGTTTAGTGAAGCTGGACAGTATGCATTTTATAGTTATTATTTTGATTTTTCTAGTCACGTAATATTATGTTTTCTGAACTAGTTATTTTTATTCATTAAAAATATTTATCAAATAATTATTACTACACAAATTTATTAGACGTAATAATTATAACCAAATAAACTCACTACATTTTCTCTATTTCGTGCCAATTCTATTCAGAGAGAGAGATTATTTGTCTTCAAAGTCGAGTTAAAATCATTTAAAGTGTACATTGTATTCTTTCATCATTTTCTATCTTCCCTTTACTCTCTAGTCTCACCCAAACTCAGATCTGTTCTTTTATTATAACTCGATAACTGCTCTAGTTCTCATCTGAGGCAATTGCACAAACACAAGCTTTTTGTTGTTGTTTTCAAGGACAATATATGTTTGCTGCATTATCCATGCGACGTCGTCGGTTGTTGTGTTGCTTTCTCCTTATTTTCTTTTGTTTCTGGATTCATGTTCTTGATGCATTCACAAACCCACGTATTTTTTATTATATTCAGTCTCATCTTAATTTTATTCCTTAATATATTATTCTCTAAGAGGAATAGTCTCTCCTTTGATTCAAACATGCGTTGATGGTATTTTTTTATTATATTCAGTCTCATCTTAATTTTATTCCTTAATATTTTATTCTCTAAGAGGAATAGTCTCTCCTTTGATTCAAACATGCGTTAACAAGCGTTAATGCCTTTGCTATAGGTATCGTATTACAGAGGGGGTGAATGTAAAGGTTAGTCATCGAATCTTAGTTTAAATATTGTTGTCAATAACAAGCCACATTTCTGACACATACTCATTTATGTTAAGAGTGTTTGCGGGGCGAAAATGTTTGCACTTGGAGTGGTTATTAAGATTCCGGTACCAAAACAAACAGCAAAGACAAGTTTTCAGGCGACATCAGGCCGGGCAAAGTACAGTCCTATTGTCTATTTGGTTTGAAAGTAAGTTGTTTCTTTATGTTATTGCGTCATCTGAGCATTTTTATTCTTGCTTTACTTTGTGTCTCTTGAACCTTTCTTCATTTACTTTCTCATTTAAAAAATGAACTTGAAGGGAATGTACTATCAACTGAATAAAAAGCAAACAGTTTAGCAATTTTACACACTGATCTAATTCTATGAGAATCTTACTGTATTTTTTTAGAACAATATTCACATGAACATATTGAGTGGTGAGTTTCTACTTCCTATTGATTTAAATAAACTATTTTGTATTGCACATGCTTGTCCTGGAAAAGAACACCTTATGAAATTTTACTATATTGGTTTTCAGAAAACAATCTTTGTATTATCCTCTAATTGCTCCGTGACTTTATTTACTTTATCTTGCATATAGTTGATCGCGCCTCTCTTTGGATTTTCTCTTTCAGAACTTAATATTGTATATTATCCTATAATCTTTATATTATTGCTCAAAGCTCCTCGATGCTGATACCAACTACGACAGTAACCCCTGTAATTAATCAAAAATTGGGACATACATCTCAAAATATGCTATATGTTGAATAATTTAGGACTTGCTTCCTTGTTGAAACTTGAAGTACTGATGACACTAATTACCTGATAATACATGGTCACTGGGGTTACCTGCACAATTAATTTCTCATTCTAATGCATCATTGACATTGACATTGACATTAAGGATGACTTTTGGAGATTTGTATGAATATGTTCTAGTTGAGAATTTGTTGGCCACAATATTATTTAATTATAGAATCACTCTTATGAAACATTATCATTAGAGTTTCAGGATATATATTGAGGCTCGAATGGCATGCCGTATCTTTATCCACTTACCTCCTTGTGTTAATATTTTTGCTAGTTATTATTACTGTTTGATCATGGCAATGTTGGTTGCTTGGTAGGATACGAAAATTTCCTGGGCAAACTGAGCCAACTTTTAGTGCTTAAGTAGAGCTAATATCTACAATGACAGAGAATAAGTCTTGGACTCGGCCTCCAATTCAAATGGAATTGGAATTGAAGGTGCCTAAGCAAGTGATATGATTTTTATATTCCATTTGTCACATTTCAATATTTTCAACTGCGCATAATCTGGCAATTACATAGTTATGACGGCAGTTGTTTGTAATTTATTTAATGATTATCCTTGATTGAACTTTTGACATTGAGGCTGTCCATTTATGATATGCCATAACACCTGGAGTTCTTAGATGAAGTAGAATGTGATCGTTTAATGCTTGTACAATCATGAGAAGGGGAGTTTGGTAGTTTGGGATGGGACTATATTATGGGTGAAGATCACTACAGTTGTCATAACTCATAACATTGAAAGCATCAGCAATAGGCATAGAAGTTAATTTACAGAAGTATAATGATTAAATATAAAAAGAGTAAATAATGGAAAGATCAGGTAACATAAAGTTTTCTTTATCCTGGATGTACATTTTAGAATTCTGTTTGGTTCTGCTTGGAAGACTTGCTAAAATTGCCAAGATAAATTCCAATGGTAATATCGTGTCCAGAAAGGCTGGTCTCAAAGTCTTGGTAATGGTATATTATATCATGGACCTATGATCCGTCCACCTTGCAATGTGGACCATGTCCAAAATGTAGTGTATGTTTTTTGTTATGTAGTGTTACCAGTAGCATTATCTAATGTACCTATATACTGATGTACATTTATGTGATATGTAATGTACCTATATACTGATGTATATTTATACTTTGTGTGATGTACCTAGTTTGTTTAATACCGACTGACAAGTCCAACTTGCAATGTGTATTGTTCCATGATATTTCAATTGCATAGGTTTAGAATGGTTTGTGTGTATTGAGATTTTGTAATTCACAAGTGTAGCTTTTTGTCAATTTGTTGAATACTACATTACTTCTCTCTCTTTTCTTCTGTCTCCCATCTTTTTCATGTTCTTTAACGTGTCTTAATGGTTTATTCTCGTTTAAAAATTGTTTAAATATGAGTGATGGAAATAAATAGTGAATGGTGTAATTTGTTGAAAATTTTGGTAGAAAAACTCTTTTTGGAAAGTGAGATTTTCTCCAGCTGAACTATAGATAAAAGGAGATGGTTGTGCTATTTTATTTTATTTTGCTCGGGTACTTTAACCATAAATGTAGTACTTGTGTTAATACTTGATACATTTCCCTTTTGTAAACAAGTTTGTGTTTGTGTCTACTTCCATTTCTTATTGTCTCACAAAGAAACTACATGTGGCAGGTTCCCATGTTCACTGCATCTGGATTGCGTGTTCGTTTCCTCAAGGTGTTTGGCAGTCTTCAAATGATTGTTTATATTGAAGTATTCAAAATTATTGTAAGATTAAACTGGTTAATTTTCTGCAAGTATGGGGAAAGAGTGGATACAACACTGTGAATGGGTTTGTTACATTACGAAAGCTGGTTAGGTGCTAAAGTAAGAGTTGATCATGATGGTGGTAAACCGGTGATTCTTGAATTGGCTATGTTATGGTATCAGTATTTTGAACACTAAGAATAAGAATGAGATTTTCTGAGTAGAAGCATTATAGAAGTACGTAAGAAGTAAGTTCATTCTTGTTGATATAATTGGTTAAATCCTCCAGTCTATATTACAGATTTGTTTGTTTCCCGCTAGCCCTTGATACTTGATAGGTGTATGCTTTTTTGGATATGTATTTTGGTGTAACGATTTTGATAGATCATTTTTTTCTCTCTTCACTTATGGTTGAGAGATTGAAATCTTTGGTGGGGTTTGCTAATATTAAGATTTTCATAATACAGCACAAAGGGAAAGAGGACGATTACTTCAACCTCCCAAGGTTTCCTGATACCTGCACTTTTCACATCACTCAGTTGCATCACTTTCTTAGATATGCACATGATAAAGATTCCTGGTCCAAAATCTTAAGATCCCTCTCCGACAATCAAATCCACATCCTAAAAACTCAGATCTTGAGATACGACGGCTACGAAACCCACCTCCTAAACCTTGCCCTCCACGAAAAGCTAGACGACCTATGTGATGAAGAAGATTAGATTTTGTGCGATGTGATGAAGAAGATTAGATTTTGTGCTAAGTTGATTTGAGGAAGAAAAACCTTTTGAAATCTATGTAGATTGGACCAATTTTCTTATTTTATGTTTAATGATTTTGATTTTTTTTTTTTTCAATATATAATCACAATTTCTAAGTAATTATTTCCTCTCTCAAGCTATATAGAAGTAGTAGTTGTTTTCTTTCTGTAATGTTTTTTTCCAAGGAAATTGATACGACTAGTAATGATCTTAGGTATCCAATGACAGTCTGAAATGAGGGCTGAGATGGACTGGTTTGCTCGGGAAAGAAAAGAGCTGACGGGGCAGAGGCAAGAAGTTGAGACTCAACTCAAGTGGGTTGGAACTTGGAAGGAATGGATGACGGGATCTCAAATATTTTGGGTGATAAAAAAAATCTTCAAGATGGTCTCAATGATGCCAAATCACAGATCTCCCAATTATATTTGATTGATTTAGAGAGCAATGAAGGGAATAAATTTTACAGCCGAGAGGTTAAAGGTTGCTGAAGCAGCACGGAATTGGTTTGAGGAAGAGTTGAAGATATTTGGGGAATATCACTATATACTTGTAATGGGCATGTTGTGACTTGTGAATGGCGATGGAGCAACATCGCAATTTAAAACTCTTGCCATTTCCATGGATCATCCCGAGGTTAGACTCTTGTCCCTGTAATGCGTAAATTGAATCAGCTAGTTATAGATGATGGTTATTGTATTCCATATTATGGTATTGTCCCATTCCCAGTAACTTGTTTTTTTTAAAGGCGTTACCTTGTCTACGTACAAGAATTCGAAGTAGATCACACACCTTTACTGTTGTCATTGTTTTTTGGTATATGTTGTAGATTACTGGACTTACCTAGACTGACTGACTTGTATAATTAATTTAAGATATGAAAACATATATCCAACATATATAACATGAATTCTTTAACAAGAAGAAATAGATAGATAGATAGTGTTTCACACATGCACACCAAACTGAGAGAACTTTGTTTGCATTTGCTTAATACAGTAATAAATACTTGTATATATAAATATATAGCTAGCATCATTGCCAAATTAACCCACCCAGATCGATTTCTAGCGGCGGAAGCTCCTGACCTGGCGAGGGGGCTCAGCTGCCGGATCATCTTCTCCACGAAGTTTTACAAGCGTATAAATATTAGTATTAATTCATGAATATTCATAGGTGGCTGGACTCACTGCTTTAGTATCAGTGGCGGCAGTGACAACAAAGAGAAGATTGAAGGTAATGAGGAACTCAAGTGCAAAAGTTTGGCCAGTGCTGACAGATGAGACAGTGACAGCACCCGACATGAATGGATGGAACACGGAAAACGAAATGGGAAAACGGATGTACGTGGGACTAAATCGAAAAAAGGCTACATTTATGGGACCAATTTTTTTTTTTTTTTTTTATCTCATGTGAGTTCGAAGATACAAATCCAGTGTACACCTTGCTCGCTCGAGTCAACCAAACTACCAACCATTGACCAGTTGGTTCAATTTCAAACCAATGTTATGTTACTACCCCCTTACCACATTTGAACTCTTACGACAATTAATTTCTTCGGGGAAGAGAATTCATTTCCATAAACGAAACAAACCACGGTACAATAATCAAGTTCCACTTTTTTGACTGGTTAAAGATCCGGCATTCCCATACCAGTTTTAGCATCATAAGTTTTCTCAAGAACCAGTTCCATTGGAGTGTCTTTCGGACCAACTGCAAAAGAAAAGAAACGAGACAAAGCAAAATAGCATTATTTATTTATTCAATAATCAGAACAACTAATTAAGAACCCAACTGACTAAAGACCGAACCATACAACCTCACATTTTAGGCTACATAGATTACACTTCCTCTTTTATCGCACGAGGCCAAAGACATTAAAAACAAATGTTAAAGTAATTAATCTATCCCACATCAAAAACTTTCCTAAATTTCGACTACCTTATAACTCTCTGGCTTGGATACATTAGTCATGACCTTACTTGAACAGGATCTGTTCTATAGGCTCATACCTCGGTATTCTTGATTTCTAAAGAGGCAGAAAACCGTGTGTTTGGATGATGAACCATGGCTGCCCAGCTAGAGCGTGATTAAGCACCCCTGTGGCTCAATATCTGGTCACATGAATGCTAGAGGATCGTTCTTGGTTGGTTTCGACCATTCGAGATGGCTGATCAGCTTTCTGACTCAAAAACAATCCTTTTTTTGTCAATATTTTCGATTCTGGAATCGGGTCACATAGTTGCTTGAGGATCATTCTTGGTTGTTGGTCGAGGCAGCTTTCTGACAAACAATAAACTTTTGTATTCATTTTTTTAGCTCCGCAACAGGCCACATTGTCTGTTGGTCTCTCGACTGTCTGAGATGGCTAGGGCTAGCTGTCACAAACGATAATCTCTTTTCGTTCGACATCGTAAGGCCCGCTGCACAATCACCCTGTGGTTGACCAATGACCATCTGAGATGGCTATATTTTCGATTTTTCCGATTCACATTCTAAGGTCAGCGTATATTTTATCACAGGTTCATATGGTCCAGTAGGGGACAACTATGATCAGAAAAATCTTGGAAAAAACCAGATCAAACATTAAAAACTACAACATTGATGGCTCCCAAAAACTTATTGTCCATGAGTAGTCTAGGATGTTTGCTTCTACTTTTTTAAATGTATGTTAATTGACAATTCGTCTCCATAGAGTCATAGTTAAAAAGCAATCTATCTTAGTCATGTTTTGGTGCCGATTATATTTTGACAACGTTTGTGCCACCAAAAATTTAGAAAAGAGATGTCATGTCTTATATTTTTAATAAAAAATTCTTCAACCCAACAAAGGGTGAAAACACGAATAGCTAGCTCAAATGAACAAACATGGATTCATAATAATAAAAAATCAAATCTTCACAGAGGTGTATGTGTTTTAGAAGAAAAGGAAATAATGGTTTCAATCTTTGAGGTTTTGTGTTGTTTTCTCTAATAACAGTCTCTTCGATGAGTTCTTCTATACAATCCCCCATCGACAGCTTTTCAAAATAAAGGCCTTCACCCTTAATCAATACCCAATCCTACTAAATCAAAACCAAAGGCTAAACTATATATCCCGCATCGGAAGCTTGTGAAAGGGAAGACCTTAATATATCTCATTGACTTGTATACATTGATCACGGCCTTACTTTAACATTATCCTATAGGCTCGTACCTCTACCTCCTTGATTCAAAGAGGCAGTAATAAATCCTGTTTGGCTGACGAACAATGACATGCATAGCTAGAGCGTGATTAAGTGCCCTTGTGTCTCGGTATTGGGTCACATGGTTGCTAGGGGATCGTTCTCAGTTGGTTTCGACTCTTCAAAATGGCTAAGCAGCTTTCTGACAAACTAAAAACTTTTTTTTGTTAGTATTTCGATTCTGAAATCAGGTCACATGGTTGCTTGAGGATCACATGGTTGCTAGGGGATCGTTCTCAGTTGGTTTCGACTCTTCAAAATGGCTAAGCAGCTTTCTGACAAACTAAAAACTTTTTTTTGTTAGTATTTCGATTCTGAAATCAGGTCACATGGTTGCTTGAGGATCGTTCTTGGTTGCTGCCCCACAAACTTTTATTTTATGTTATGGAGTTGTAAATTAATGTCAATATTTTCGTTAAACAAAAATTCTTGAACCCTCTTCAAATAACAGAGAAATCATGGTATCAATCTTCATCCTCTTCAAAGTAGAGTCGACCATGATATCTTCGAGGTTGTGTTGTTTGTTTCCCTCCAACCGTCTCTTCAATTAGTTCTCGTTGAGTTCTACCTTACATCCCACATCTCTTCACCCTGAAGTAAAACCCAAGACATCTAAAAGGAATGCTTAAAGCTGAACTACGTATCCCACATCAAAAGTTTCTGTCGATTTTTTCATTCGACATGAATGATTATATTAAAAAATAAAAACTATGAATGGTTTCAAATATTCATTTGCAATTCTACTGATGAAAATACGAGTTGCAAAAATACAAAAGTTGGTTTGAAGGTTATGTGAGTTTGAAGATACAAATCCAGTGTACACATTGCTCGCTCAAATCAACCAAACTACCAACCGTTGACCATTTGGTTCGATTTCAAACCAATGTTATGTTACTACCCTTACCACATTTGAACTCTTATTACGACAATTAATTTTGGGGAAGGGAACTTATTTCCATAAACGAAACAAACCATGGTACAATAATCAAGTTGGAAGTCAGTAAACAATAATGCGTCCCAGGCCACTAACACAAATAGGAACCAACTGTAAAACGAAAACAACCACAAGGAAGAAAAAAAAACTCTAGCAACTTTCACTTTTTTGTCAACGTAGACTGGTTAAAGATCCGGCATTCCCATACCAGTTTTAGCGTCATAAGTCTTCTCAAGAACCAGTTCCATTGGAGTGTCTTTCGGACCAACTGCAAAAGAAAATAAACAAGACAAAGCAAAATAGCATTATTTATTCAATAGTCAGAACAACTATGAACCCAACTGACTAAAGACCGAACCATACAACCTCACATTTTAGGCTACATAGATTACACTTCCTCTTTTATCGCAGGAGGCCAAGAAAAAGAAGCTCGAGGAGAAAAGGCGAGAATACATTTTATTTTTTGAACTTTGCTCCACTTGTAGCTTTCCTCGAGTTTCTTTTCATGAGTTTCAGACCAATGAAAATGAACTCACACTAGAATGCATCCAAATGCGATTCGTATTTCAGTAGTGAATTAACTGTTTGATATCAGCACCCTTATCGACAAACTTTGAACTGGGTTAGAGATGATTTTAATACTGTACTATGAAGTTCTATTAAAATTTAAAAGTACTCCACTTACAAATTTCATCTATATTAAAATCGTAATATTAACATACTAAAGAATCCGAGAGTTACCAGTGGTTGGTCTAGGGGTGCTCCTTATCTTCAATATTTCCGGACGAGGAATAATTGACCCTGATGTTCCAATACCTCTCGATACTCGCACTTTGCTACCATCCTCCAAGTACTTAATTCCAACCTTGCAAGGTTTCCTAAACAGCAAAACTTGAGTCACCACACAATTCATTTTAAAAATCAATGTCAGGCATTCAGATTTTGAGCCTCACCCAGTAACCGAGTCGAGAACCTGAACGTTCGACACATGAAGCGGAGCTTCCACCGAGAAAATCCCACCTTCGTGACCTTGACCTTGCTTGATATGCTTTTTCACCTGCAACCACAAAATGAAAAATCAAGCCCAGATAATTAATACACGCGTAATTTTAAGCGAATCGGCTCACCAAATTCTTTCCCTCGACAAGAACACGATTCTGAGAGCGAATCACTCGCTTGACAATACCGGTTTCTCCTTTATCTTTACCCCTGGTTATCATAACCTGCGAATGATTAATGTGTATATAAATTGAAAAATCGAGAAAATTAATTTGATTAAATGTTTTTATTTCTTCCATTTTTATTTTTCTTACGTTGTCACCTCTGAGGATCTTCCAGTGATGGATGAGTTTTTGCGCGGCTTTCCAGCCCATTTTTCACCTGGGCAAATATTCAATTTTACGAGGTAATGAAAAACTAGAATTTTAATCGAAATTAAATTTTCGTACCTTGAAGATTTCAGATTCTGCAGTGAGGAGGGTTTAAGGTGTTGGAGAAATTGGGGAAATTGATGGAGAGATGTTTTTTGATGGAAGAAGCCGGGCCATCTATAACTGGGCTACGTTGGGC
This sequence comes from Euphrasia confusa, assembly GCA_954870475.1. Classification (NCBI taxonomy): domain Eukaryota; kingdom Viridiplantae; phylum Streptophyta; class Magnoliopsida; order Lamiales; family Orobanchaceae; genus Euphrasia; species Euphrasia confusa. Next base: position 206,416 of record OX940951.1, read on the forward strand.
TCGACTCGAGCAGCCCATCCACTCGTTGAACTGGGCCGAATCCCAAAAATGCATGGAACCGAACCTAACTCTGATAACATTGTCTCATATACACATTGAATTCAGTCAAATTTGACATTGATGCTACAATTGGCTCACGTCACATTAGTAATTTAGTATGATATTTTCCGTTTTGATCGATCTTTACAATTTTTTTAAAACTCTCTTCAAAATGTCTCATATTAATAAGATACATTAATTTTTTTTTATAAACTATACACACTCATTATTGGAGCATTGAGTTACTACATAGCACATCATCCTTAATTTCTTGATTTTTTTTTTTCTTATTTTGATTTGGGGTAATTAGCAAATGACTATTGAGGGGATTGTGATTTATGATATTAAAAAATAATAATCACCGACAAAAACACAAGCCTTTTTCCGGAGTATGAGCTTATTATACTTTATTCTTTACTTTGCCCATCCACAATACTTTATTTACAAAACCACAAATTATAACTTTATTCCATTCATCAAATTAAATGAAAAAAAAAGAAGAAAATAGTCTATTGCATGTAACATGGAGTTTGTACAAGCGATTCAACTTATTACACACTAAAATTTGAGTGTACATTTGAAGATGTAAGATGTGACTTAGGAAACAAAATTAGACATAATTCAATGGAATCACATGGGTTAGATAATGTGTCAATTTTCGCACTCTAATCCCATATGGGTGCAATAAAACTATAGTCCAAAAACGTCCACACAAACATTGAAGGAAAGTGACAAATTATTTACTTTCATAAAATAGGGTAAAAAATGTTTTCACATACAAAATTTTCATTGATGTCAAATTTAAAAGTCAATCACACTCTCTATGATGATCTCTCTTCAGCTCGATCACCACTAATCGTTGCAACTTTTTACCTAGAATTGAGATTTGTACTACTCGACTCTGATTTCAAACAATAGTCGACCAAGTCATGTGTTCGATCTATAATTGCTATGTCTACAAAGTTCTATCAACCGCGCTTTAAATGCAGTAGTCGAATCCAAAAACAGAGAAATGCAGGTATCCATATACTGTATACCCAAGGACCACGTTCTTCGTGTCCCCTATGGATTTGTGTTCATATTCCTATTTACAACTATGGTGGGGGCTTCAATTCCTTTTAGCTTGGTGGGGGTTGTGGCTACTCTTAATTCATCAGATGGACCTATTATATTTTTATTTTTTTAGATTATTTTCACTGTCTTAAATTAAATTTATCACTAATATAATACAGTACCATTACATAAATGAATAATGTAATTAATTTTGTGTAATCAAACTTTTATTATGTATATAAAATTGAATATAATGAACTCTCGAAGACCATATAAGTAATTTTTTAACCTTTACTTTTTATTAATATTTGAGTTCATTGTAGTATTTAATTTAAACATGGAATGTGACCCGGTATATCTGCTACCGACATTTCCTTCCCAAGCTCACGTGGCGGAACCTCATTGGACCAATTTCTCTCAGTGTCACTGAGAGTAAGATTTGCAAATTAATTACACTCTGAATTATTTAAAATATTATAATACCCATAGTCAAGAAAAAACATTATATATATAATCACTCCGATTATCTTTCTTCACTATATAAAATAATAGTATTATATAAAAAACTTGAGATTTTTAAATAAAAAACAATAAAAAGTTTAAACAAATAATTACAATAAATATAAATATAAATGTTGTTTATATATATGTGCGTTAACAGAGCTGAGGTACAGAAAATTACAATCACATTTCGCTCATCTTCTTCCCTTCAACCAGATCCATTTCTCTCTCTCCAAAAGTAAAATACCCATTGATTTATAGAAATTGAATCGAAAGAAAAGTGCGGGTATTGCTAGCGTACGCATTCTGCAGAAGGTATTTTTATTTTCTTATTTTTGTTCGATAGTATGTACTTATCTATCGTGCACCTGTTCAGATCCTGATTTAGGTTTTCGTGTCTCTGGATTTTCTCTCATTGATACAGCAATACGATCTTTTGATTTTTTATGTATTTTTTGTTCGATTTTCCGAAATTGTAAATTTTGGATATTAGTTTCCCATGAACAGACCTGAATTTTTCGGAGATTTTCTGTATTCTCCGATTTCTGTGATTGTTTGATTGATGATTAGCTGTGTGTGTGAGAGTGAGTGTGTTTCAGTAAGGTGGATTGAGCTGAATTTGTATCGATTTTTGTATATGTGCATGTATATATTAATGTCGATGTCGATATCGATATCAAGATGTCGATGCATTTATATTTTTACAAAATATGGTTGTATTTGCATGTGAGATGGATTGAATTGATTTTGATTTCAAGTGGAATAAGGGCCCAATATCATGTGGAAATATATTTTTTCATATTTTCAGATTGAAAGTGTTGTGTGCCCCTACTGCTATCACTATTTTATTTGGTAAATGTGGATCTGAATTATCTCTCCATGGCATTCTCTCACCATTAATGGTGTTTCTAGCTTACACCAACAACTTATGAACTTTGAGTCGATGAAGTAAATTCTCGATAGTTTTCACCTCTGAATTTGGTGTTCTAATTACATTGCTATATTCCGCGATGTTCATGTAATTAATAAACTATGATGAATATTTATAGTTTCTTTCGACCCTTTTGTCTCTCGTCATAAGTAGTGATGATTGCTGTTTAGATTTGTTTCCATGTTTTTTTGTAAGCATGTAAGTGTCATATTTAATATTTGCAATTTCGTTTTTTCAATGCAGCACCATGAAGCGTAAAGAAGGAAAACCATATTCTCACCCGGACAAAAGATCTAAATCAGTCTCAGTGGCGTTAATGTGTGTCGTGTTGTGTGGGTTTTCATTCTATCTCGGTGGAATCTTCTGTTCGGAAAAGGATAAATTTGTTGCTGATGATGTAAATAAAGCTTCCGAGACTTCCGAAGTAGAAGTCACAGGGCCTGTCCAAATCAAAGCCATAAACTTTCCTGAATGCAGTCCAGATTTTCAGGACTACACTCCTTGCACAGATCCAAGGGTAATTTCAAACTCAATTTTTTTTAAATAATCAAAATAATGAAATTGACATTATAATGTTGCTCCAGAGGTGGAGGAAGTATACTCTACATCGGCTTTCTTTCATGGAGCGCCATTGCCCTCCCGTGTTTGAAAAGAAGGAGTGCTTAGTTCCTCCCCCTGATGGTTATAAACTACCCATTAGATGGCCTCAGAGCAAGAATGAATGTTGGTATAGGTATAAAGAGCTTCTTTTAGCACTGAATTCTCAATTTAAGGAAAGCATTTTTTTTTTCATTTATTAACGGTTTAGATGTTTGGGTCTTTACAGGAATGTTCCATACGATTGGATTAATAAGCAAAAATCTAATCAACATTGGTTGAAGAAAGAAGGGGAGAAATTCCTCTTTCCAGGTGGCGGCACTATGTTTCCCAATGGTGTTAGTAAATATGTTGATTTGATGCGAGATTTGATTCCCGGAATGAAAGATGGCACTGTTAGGACTGCCATTGATACCGGATGTGGGGTGAGTTTGTTTTTTTATGCTTCATGGATCTTTGAAGCTTATTATAATGAATGATATTTTCAACTCATATTCATTCATCCTTTTCATTGCTTTTTTTTTGTTTGCCGTTAACTTAGTAATCCACTGGGAATATGAAACAGTGGACAAGTTTTTGCGTGATATTGGGTTGTTTTAATTTTATGGATACCTTTAAAATCTATGCTGAGGTTTTTCTTTCTGTGTTTCGGGTACTTTGTGTAATTATCTTTCAACATGGATGTGTATGAATTTTCATTTTCCACCTCTTACATGTTTAGGTTGCCAGCTGGGGAGGTGATTTGTTAGATCGTGGGATCCTCACGATCTCTCTTGCTCCTAGAGATAATCACGAGGCTCAAGTTCAGTTTGCCTTAGAACGTGGAATCCCCGCTGTTCTCGGCATCATCTCAACACAGAGACTTCCTTTCCCTTCTAATTCCTTTGACATGGCACACTGCTCAAGATGCCTTATTCCATGGACTGAATTCGGTACTTATTATACTCTGAAAATATATCATTTGTTTATTAATTATTATACACTCCATACTTTGTGGGTTATAAATTTAGGATTTAGCAAATCAACATGTTAATTAATCTAAACAAAGCACGCTACCAATTTGCAGGTGGCATCTACCTCCTGGAAGTCCACCGCATCCTCCGGCCCGGAGGCTTCTGGGTGCTATCTGGACCACCGGTAAACTACGAGAACCGATGGAGGGGATGGAACACTACCATTGAGGACCAGAGATCTGACTACGAGAAGCTCCAGGAGCTCTTAACCTCAATGTGCTTCAAGCTATTCAACAAGAAAGATGACATTGCTGTCTGGCAGAAGCTAACAGACAACAGCTGCTACAAGAATCTCGAGTCTCCCGACAGTTACCCCCCGAAATGTGACGATGGCACCGAGCCTGACTCCGCATGGTACACACCCATCCGGGCATGTGTCGTTGCCCCCGAACAGAAGTACAAGAAAATTGCCCTCAAATCTCTGTCCAAGTGGCCCCAGCGGTTGCATTCTGCACCTGAGCGTGTGGCGGATGTGCGTGGAGGGAGTGAAGGTGCTTTCAATCACGATGATTTAAAGTGGAAGACGAGGGTGAAGCATTACAAGAAGCTGGTACCGGCCTTAGGGACAAATAAGATCAGAAATGTAATGGATATGAATACTCAGTATGGGGGATTTGCGGCGGCTTTGATTGATTATCCTCTGTGGGTGATGAATGTTGGCTCGTCATACTCGCCAAACACACTTGCTGTGGTTTTCGACAGGGGACTCATTGGGAGCTATCACGATTGGTATATCTTTTACTTGCATTTTCTTTTACTATTAGCCTCTTAAATTTATTTATCAAGTTGGGTTTTGGTTAATGATGCTGATGATTTTGTGGTTTTCTTAGGTGCGAGGCGTTCTCGACTTATCCTCGGACGTACGATCTTCTTCACCTTGACGGTCTTTTTACTGCTGAAAGCCACAGGTATAAGAGGCTTAGCTTCACCATATCATTTTTGGTAGAAATTATTTGTTGGTGTTTTAAGTAATTACAGAAAAGGTATTTGTATCTTTATAAGATAACTGGCTTCATTTTGTAATTAAGCTAAAATCCTATTTAGTAGATTTATATATTGACTTCGGCAAGCCCTAATGAACTATTGATATACATATATATATGATGCTTGAGCAGGTGTGAAATGAAATATGTTCTTCTTGAAATGGACCGTATCCTCCGGCCAAATGGGTTTGCCATCATCCGAGAATCGAGTTACTTCGTTGATGCTGTCGCCACCTTGGCTAAAGGTATGAGATGGAGTTGTCGTAAGGAAGCGGCCGAATCCGGTGGAGACCAGGAAAAGATATTAGTCTGCCAGAAGAAGCTGTGGTATTCATCGAAACAAAGTTCGAGATGATCAAATACAAAGTAGAAGTTCTTCATGTAGAGGGAGATAAAGAGAAGACATTATAAATGATTTTCCTACCACCAGCCCAAATATAGAAACTCCCAGCAGAAGTTACTATTGGATCTTTAGTGCTGTTTTTTTTTTTCTTTCCTTTCTGATGCAATATACTTAATTCTTTTCCAGGCTCTTTGTATTTTATTTTTCATCCTCTTGAAGCTGTGGCTACTGGCTACTAAGCTTTTATTTATTTATTGGAAATGAATATTGGAAATCATTCATATAGTTTTTTTTTTGTAATAATAATTCATGTAGTTTTTAATGTTTGATCTGGTTTTTCCCAAGATTGTTCTGATCATAGTTGTCTCCTACTGGATCATATGAACCTGTGATTCATAGGCCGACCTTAGAATGTGAAACGGAAAAATCGAAAAAAAAAAGCAGTTTTATAGTTTCTCAGATGAATAGACAGCTGCTTAGTGCTTAGCCATCATCTCAGACAGTCGAGACAAACCGAGGATCGTGTAGCAACCACGTGGCCTGATTTCGAAGCAAAAAAAAAATGAAAAAAAAGTTTGTTGTTTGTCAGAAAACTGACCAGCCATCTCAGAAGGTCAAGACCAACCAAGAACGATCCTCTAGCATCCATGTAACCCGATACCGAGCCACAGGGGCACTTAATCACGCTCTAGCTGGGCAGCCATTGTTCGTCAACCAAACATGGTTTTCTGCCTCCTTTGAAATCAAGGATACAGAAGTACGAGCCTATAGAACAGATCCTGTTCAAGTAAGGTCGTGACCAATGTATACAAGCCAGAGAGTTATATTGTAGTCTGTATTTCGGACAGTTTTTGATGTGGGATATATATACTATTGCTTTAACATTTGTTCTCAATGTCTTTGGTTTTGGTTTAGGGTGAAGGACTGTATTATGACAAGCTATCGATGTGGGATTGTATAGAAGTACTAATGGAAGACACAGTTTTTAGAGAAAACAACACAAACCTGAAAGATTGAAACCATTATTTCCTTTTCATTCAAGAACACATACCTCTTTGAAGATTTGAATTTTTTTTTTATTATGAATCCATGTTTGTTCATTTGATCTAGCTATTCGTGTTTTCACCCTTTTGATCAGTTCACTATTGAGTTGAAGAATTTGTTATACTACTATAAGACACAGACATTTCTTTTCTAAATTTACTGTTGCACCAACGTAATACCTAATACATACAGTATATCAACTTTACTTAAACAAGGTCTTAATTTTTAAAAAACTTAATTAAATCAAATTCAGTAAACCGAGAGGGAGATAGAGATTATAGTAAATAGAAGATACACACGACACGATGGTGTGTCCACACTCTCCACAATCGAATGATTAGTCCCAAACGACATAAGTTTAAAAAAGAAATGTACAGTATCAGCTTGCAAAAGAGAAAAACAAAACGAGTAAAGCGTACACATCTCTCACTCTATAGTCCTTCGTGCGCGGATGGCTAATGCTTACTAAAGTGAGGTTTGTACTTATTTATTCATGAAGGCAGTGTCACCCTTCAGTTGACTTGCGTTAGATGAACCTCCTGTGGAATAAGATGATATTTGATGCCGAGGTTTTCGAACATCGTCCTCAGCTCGAGTATCAAGTCAGTTATTCTGGTACACCTATCCCCGTAGTACTGATGGTTGATCGTGTGCTGAACGCATAGAGCCATCTTCAACGCGTGCACGTTCTCTATTTCCTTCACTATCACCGTGTGCTTCGGATTCCAGTACTTTGGCTTGCTCAGAATGTACCTAACAACAAAACAGAGTTTTTAGCACGATCCATAATCGAGAAAAAGAAAAAAAAAAAATCGGAGTGATTGGAATATTCGTACGCTTGTATCGCTTTCTTGAGCGCGACTATGCTGTCCTTTGAAGTGGAGGAGTCGATGGTGAAATCGACTGCGTCGCACATCTCCGGGCTTCGATAGAAGTTACTTATCGGCTTCGTGATCAACGAGGAGTTCGGGTAGTAGACTTTCTCGTTGTCGAACCTCAAGAACACTGTCGTCAATATGTTCATCTCTTCCACAATCATCTACACACATAGTAAAAAAGACTGTCTTTTTACACGATCATAGTTCAATTGTTGTACTGAGTTTAAGTTCTGCTGTCAGAAAACAGCAGATTCAGTTATACCTGGACTCCGTCGATTACACAACGATCTCCTATGTCGAAAGGGTGCATGACGAAGACGAAGACGATGGACTCGAACACAGTCTTGCACATGTTCTGGAAGGTGAACCCGAGGAGGAGGAGTTGGGTCAACATGAAAGCTATGACTTTTGTCGAGGCAACGTTCATCACTGTTAGGGATTCGACCACGATGATTACACTCACGACGGCGCTCGCCAGCTTGTGGAGCTGCCGAACGGCTCGCTTCGTGTCAGTTAGGGAATGCGCAAGCGACTTTCGCTCGTAGTAAGCCCGCACCTGCAGTAGTAACCGATTCAGTTACTCGTTAACCGAATCGAATTGACCGTTAGAAGGGCTTAATTTGGAAATTAATTAATTACGTACCACCCAATTTCTGAATGCGGATTTAGTGATCTGTCCTGTTTCTAAAGCACCTTCAAAGAGTGGGAACATGGTGTAGATCTCAACTCTCTTCAAGAACCTCATCAAATCTTCTTCCTCAATGTACCTTTTCAACACATTAATTTAACACGTACGTGTTTGAAATCACTAAAACAGAGTAATATTTTTTTTTTTAAATGTTTTCAAATGCCACCTACTTAAGTCCACATCAAAATTTCTTATTTTCTCTGTTTTGCAACAGATCAAATTATTTTCACAATTAGTTCACATTTATAATTGATTTGATCAATTACTACTACAACATTGGATCATGTCCCTGGGTCCTACTTTATAAATTATAATGCCACGTGTAAAGCGGCCATGTGATAATTGTGTAATGGTACAAGTCTTATGACATAACACTGTGTAGGCAGGTTGTACTCAATATATATTCATCAATCATAATCGTGTAATCAATTTCAAGATTTCAAATCTACCGGTGGTCCACGATACACAGGATCAAAATTTAATTTGAAATGAACTTAATCGAGCTGATCATGAACTAAAATAGATTGAAATTAAGTTCAAAAGAACAGAGTCTTACTTGGCATCTGGCTTGGCTACGTTCTTGAATATCCTCTTAGCACAACTCCTCGCCTCCCACTCGCTCGAAATCTCCGACTCGTCGGCCGCTTTGACCGTGGTCAACCCGAACGACTTCACGTACGTCCCCAACCTCTTGATCGTCCATGCAGAGGCCTTACTCTGCATGGACAATCTCTTCAACTCCTCAATATCGACCTTCCGCTTCCACCTCCGGTGGGCCTCGTCCCCCACGGGCGGGCTCGACAGCGTCTCCAACACATAGTGATGGAACACACTCTCCTTCATCCGGTCAAAATAAGTCGTCACGTGAAACGACGAAGCCAACAGCTTAACCGCCACGATCTTCACGAGCCACACGGTGAACCCAATCAGAGCCGCCACGAGCCCCTGGAAAGCCTTCTCGATCACCTTGTTCTTCTGCCGGAGCTTCGAGTTGAAAGCGAGGGTCCACGTTAGCAGCACGAACCCTAGCCACGCGCAGTTTCGTATCCTCCGACGGAGTCCGTAGACGAAGTAGAGGACCTTCCCGCGGAGCGTGCAGTTTTTCTCGATGACGAAGACAACGGCCTCGACGAGCCAACCGGAGACGAGGCGGCCGCTGAGGATGGAGAGGGTCATGAGGGCCCACCGCCAGAGCTCGAGGGCGCACGTGAGTTGGCTCTTGAGGGACGGAACGGTCAATGAGCAAACGAATCCGGTCGAGAGGCCGATGAAGATTATCCACTCGACGAGTAGCCTCGGGTTGATCTTCTTCCTCTTTTGGTGTTTGCCTTTACGGAAACCCTCCGAGTCGTACTTGTCGTAATCGTCTTCGTCTTCGTCGGTTGTGAGCGGCGGTTCGGGTTGGAGTTCCTCGGTGTCGGACCTCGTGAACTTTTGGGTGACGATGGGAGCCGAGAACTCGACGAATCGAGACTTGGGTTTCGAGAAGGTGAATCGACGGAGGCGTTGGGGCTTGTTGTGGCCGGATTGGTCATCCACAAACACAACCACATGTTCGTTAGTAGTAGCCATTTTGGTAAGTTTTTTTTTTTTTTTTTTAATTTGTTTGGTGAGTGATTTTTACTAAGGTGTTTTTTGGGAGTTACTATAAATAGAATATTGATGAGAATGAGATGAATCATTGGTGTTGGAACTTGAAACGGAGGTGGTGTGTGCCATGGCCGACTCTTGTCGGGCACCCAATCCGAGGAAGGAGGACTCCCTGAATTTTGTACCAAGGGACACTCACTTGCATCGAAATTACTATTCTACCCTTCTTCCATTTCTTCACCCTTAATACTACTACAAGGTATCTCCAAGGCATGATGAGGATAAGGATACTGAAATTACGTCTTCGACGTAGGATACCAACTTTTCGCGAAGTCGGTCTTAAACACTGTCACTTCAGCAACTTCGTTCGCACACACTCAGCTCTGCTTGCTATGTATATTGTTCGGTGAAGTAGTGTGTTCGAACTCAACAAGAGTAAAGTAAAATGCTGAAGACAAGGTTGTATAATAGTTTCATTTCATTGATAAACAAAACTAACTATTACACTTGTGGAGAAAGGTAGACGGTATGATCAAGAGTCGTATCCCAAGTGACGCAGCACTCCAACGAACTAATGATCTAGTACTATATCACCTAGAGCTAAATCACATAACCCTACTAGTGGTGCACAGCACAAAGCAACTACCAAAACTCTAAGGCTCAGCGCCTAACAAATAACGATAGCGATACTCGAATATCAGATTTCGTTCTCTCAAAATCGTCAAAATCGTTAAATGAAGTCTTGGAACTCCATGGGTATATATAGTAGTCCCGCACATGTGAAGCCTTGAAATAGAGCCATCTGATTGGCCACATGCTTGGCCTACATCACAATTCCATGGATGACATCACTTTTAGAATCTTTGATTCTTGAATCTTGGAATCTTGAATCTTCGATTCTTGAATCTTCGAATCTTGAATCTTCGATTTTTCTAACTTCAGACTTCAACACATCTTGACTCCGTCGATCTCAATACTTCATCTTCAACTCCATCGTGGTGAACACTCGTCGTTGAACATTCAGCATTTCATCGTCTTCATGGTCGTCGATAGTTGAAGTAGTAAATAGCACATCCATACATCTTCAACACTTGAACTAATATAGACATCTCATTCACTTGTTGACGTTGAAGATAGGATGTAACACACCATGCATTAGTTGATGCATAAGGTGACATGGGTCGTGGCGTGCGACTCTAGTCGCACGGTATGGAGAGGCGAGCTTATGAGACTCCTGTCGCATGATTCGGAGAAGTCAAGTTGTACGACTCAAGTCGCAAGAAGCAGGGAATGCAGGCCGTGCGACTCCAGTCGCACACAGTGGAAGGTGCAGTGTGTGCGACTCCTGTCGCATGCGACTCTAGTCGCATGATATTGGTTCTTTGTAGTTCTTTAAGTGTGGATTCCATAGCATTTTGAATCAAGTCAATCAGAGCTCGTACGAAGGAGATATGACCAAAATCGACAGACTGCACATCCAGTGGCAAGTTGTGCGACTCCAGTCGCACACAGTGGAAGGTGCAGTGTGTGCGACTCCTGTCGCATGGTTTTGACATTACTTGTCATATATGTATACGTAGCTCTTGAAGTGTGGAATCCATAGCATTTTGAATCAAGTCAATCAGAGCTCGTATGAAGGAGATATGGCCAAAATCGACGGACTGCACATCCAATGGCAAGTTGTGCGACTCCAGTCGCACACAGTGGAAGGTGCAGTGTGTGCGACTCCTGTCGCACGCATATCATGCGACTCCTGTCGCATGAGACGGTGATGCAAGAACCGTGCGACTCCAGTCGCACGAAGTGAGTATGCAGGGCTGTGCGACTTCCGTCGCATGAACTTGATGACGATGTTACACATTCCATCATCATCAACACTTGAAAGTGGATATACATCTCTTGTACTTGACGTTGATGATAGGACGTTACACATACATCATCAGATGATGAAGCGGACCTTGCGCCGATAAGATCAGGTGTTGTGAAGCAGACCTTGCGCTGGTAAGATCAGGTGTTGTGAAGCAGACACTTGATGCATTGACTTCACTCATTCCATTTTCACCAAGTTATAAGTCTTGCATCCATTCACTTCAACACCTGAAAACAAAAACAAACAACAAACACATGTTGTTGACAAAACTAACATCTACAATCTCCCCCTTTTTGTCACAACTCATGTGAACAAGAGTTAGCATAAGGAGATACAAAGAATCTCAAAAACCAGGCAACCAAAACATATGTTGTTGCCAAAAACCAACATCTTCAATCTCCCCCTTTTTGGCACAACTCATGTGACCAAAGGTTAGCATAAGGAGATACAAGACAATCTACCCCTCAAGAGATACACATCAAAATGAGACTAAGTAAAATTAAAACATCCATGATGATAAATATCAAGTCTTATGCATGCAAGAGATAAATATGAAGAAAAAAAAAACGAATATAGTTCAAGAGTTATTCAAACCATAGAATCATGCATCACAGAGATGTAAACTCTGATGTCTTCGGCGAGGCAGTAGGAGTTGGCGAGCGCCTAGGAGTAGTAGATGGTGAGCGCCTAGGAGTTGGAACATAAAGGTATCACGCAAGCCTTTGCCAGATGAACCACCATCACCTAACCCTCCCCCTTGATGGGTCACCTGGTGAAGGTAGGCGAAAGCATTCTTTGAAAATCAACGTGATGATCCAACTTAGCATGTGCAGCGCCAGACGTGAGTAGTTGAGTTACCCCAGGTGTTACTACACTCGTTTCCTGCCTTAAAGATTGAACTCCACGAGATGTTGAATATGAACTACAAGAGTACCAAATCAAAACAACACATCCCGAGTTAGTATTCAAGCGTTCAACACACTGCAAACATTCAAACACATTTTAGTGGAGATTTAAGCGGTGATACGAGGCAGTGAAGAGCAAATATTTTCCCAAAAAAAAAAATTTCACTTATCATCAATCTCCAAATCAAAAATATCACACAAGGTGAATAAAACTTTGAGGTATAATGAAATAACTCTCGAATTAAAAAACCGGTGAAATGGATCGAAGTATGTTGAAATAAGTTTAACTTGTCCTTCGTCGCAATCACAAGAATACAATCGTGTTTCATCGGAACATATATGGTGAGTTAACACCGCACAAGAGATTATAATTCATGAGTGCAATGTGAACTCTTAAGGCACTCCACTTGGGACTAGCGTTACTCGTCAGAGGGGAGCCGGCGGACAATGTGATCCGGCGTCCTCTAGACGAGTTTTAGCTTTAAATGATATGCAGCAGATGCTCATTACAACAGTCAGAGGGGAGCAAGGATCATCCTGCATCTCCGAAGTGTGATGGTTGAGCATCTTAGATTATAGCGTTCATGTGCTACCTTTCGAAGAGGGGAGCCGGCGGACAATGTGATCCGGCATCCTCCGTTACTCGGTATTATGAATCTATGCAAATGATAGCGATGGGAGTTATATGCCAAGTTCACATGTTTGCACTCAGAGGAATAAATACACTTGGGTCCGAAGACTAAAGCGGCCTCGAATCCATGTTCGTCTGATTAGACTAGTCCACGACGATTCATAGTGCATATTCAGAAGTAAAGAAAACAATCTTTCAGACTTCAAAATTTTCGTGAACTCTTATAGAGAACACATGCAGAGAGAATTTCTTAAGTTTTTAAATCTCTCAAAGTCAAGAGGTTTGGTGAAGATGTCAGCGAGTTGTTTTTCTGTTGAAATATGCTGTAGACTGACTATATCACGATCAACCAAATCTCTAATGAAATGATGTCGAATGTCGATGTGTTTAGTGCGAGAATGCTGGACAGGATTTTCGCTGATTTTGATAGCACTTTGGTTATCACAGTACATCACCAAGGGAGCACTCTCGATAAGATAGTCATCCAACATTTGCTTAAGCCAAAGCAATTGAGTGCAGCAACTCCCGGCTGCAACATACTCAGACTCAGCTATAGAGAGCGAGATGCAATTTTGCTTCCGACTATGCCATGACACTATGTTATTGCCAAGGAAGCAACAACATCCTGAAGTGCTCTTTCTTTCATTTGTATCGCTTGCCCAATCCGCATCGGAGTAACCGACAAGATTTGATGTAGTGTCACATGCATACCAAAGACCGAGGTTAGAAGTTCCAGAGATGTAGCGGAGTATCCGTTTCACAGCTCGTAGATGGTCCTCCTTAGGATCAGCTTGGTACCTGGCACACATACAAACACTAAACATTATATCAGGGCGAGTAGCAGTTAAATAAAGTAAACTCCCAAACATTGAACGATAGAGAGTTTGATCAACACTTCGACTATTAGTCGATTTAGATAACCGTTCAGTAGTGGCCATGGGAGTGTTAGCAGGCTTAGCATGATACATCTCGAATTTTTCGACCATATTTTTCGCATATTTGCTTCGAGATACCAAGATTCCATTCGGTCGTTGAGATATTTGAAGACCCAAAAATTGGTGTAGCTCTCCTTCAAGACTCATCTGAAATGTTGAAGCCATAGAGTCCGTGAATACTTTCACGAGCTTAGAGCAAGTAACACCAAATACAATGTCATCGACGTAAATCTGGGCAACTATCATATGTTTGCCATCACGCTTGATGAAGAGAGTCTTATCCACTGAGCCACGTTCAAAGCCAAATTTCAGTAGGTAGTCTGTCAGACACCCATACCAAGCGCGAGGGGCTTGCTTCAACCCATATAAAGCTTTGTGAAGCTTATAAACATGATTTGGCTTGTAAACATTCGTAGCAAGAAATCTCGTCCATGTGTAACGAGAGAAATCATCAACAACCACCAACACGTATTCTTTCTTCGCAATACTCTTCACTTCCATTTGACCCATGAGATCCTTGTGAAGTAGTTCGAAGGGAGATGAAGTGCTCATTAGTGTTGTTAGTGCAGGGTGAGATGATCTCGTCAGCTTACCCTTCTGACAGTCACCACACACTCTTTTCTCGATTTTGAGGAGTTTAGGGATTCCTCGAACTATCTCCCCCTTAACCAGTTTACTCAAGTTTCGAGTGCTAGTGTGTCCAAGGCGTTGATGCCATAAATCAACCTCATCAGGAACGGTCACTGAGAAGCAACTATACTCAGTAGTATAGCAGTTATTCTTGGCACGTGGACCTTCCATGATGCACTTTCCTTCAACATCAAAAACTTGACAAGAGTCTCTATCAAAGTTAACATTCAGCCCTTCATCACACAGTTGGCTGATGCTAATAAGATTGGCTACTAGACCCTTCACATGAACAACATTTTGGATTGGTGGCAATCCTTTAATGTGAAGTGTTCCTTTCCCCATGACAATGCCTTTAGCTCCTCCTCCGAACACCACGGGAGCACCAGTCATCGGTTCGTAATTTTTCAAAAAATTCTTAGTCCCAGTCATATGACGCGAGCAACCACTGTCAAAATACCAAATTCCTTTGGAGCCGGTCTCAGAGGCATTGAGTGCAACATTGCAGAAAATAATTTCTCTGGGTTGCCAAACATGTTTGGAGGTAGAGTTAAGTTCAACTTTACTCTCTTGAGGTTTAGGCACCCATTGAGTAGTGCTCTTAATTTTTGGTTTCCAAATTTTTCGATTTTTCTCTTTTGGCACCCATTTCTTCTTCACTTGCTTCGCAGAGCCATTCTTCTTTTTCACAGCCACCAAGCCACGATTCACATCATCCTTCATTTTGTAACAATACGGCCTAATATGTCCAGGCTTGTTGCAATAGTGGCAAACATTCTTTTTCTTGTGCTTTACTTCCTCTCGTTTGATGTTTTCAACATTAGTAAAGAGAGGAGCAAGCATTCTGGGTTTCGACCTTATAGATGAAGACTCTGTCAAATTTTTCATGGAAGCATCTTTATGAAACGGAGTTTGGCGTCGGACTCTCTTGGAATATACGTTCCTTTGATCAGTCACTATCCCTTGGTTCACATCATCTCTCAACTTGTAGCAATAAGGTTTGATGTGTCCGGGTTTGTTACAGTAGTGACAAACATACTTCTTCTTGAGCTTAGTTTCCTTTAGCTTTGGCTTTTCAATCTTAGTAGAAGAAGAAGTAGACCTTTCTTTCAAAGAAACATTTGGAGCCAATTTCTTTAGTTTATTCATGAAGGCATCCTCATACGATAGAGTGTTTCTAGGTTTCTTGATGATAGTCTTTTGAGCCTGATATAACTTGACATTGAAACATTTGGATGAGCTAGCTTCAGGGACCTCATCATTAGACTCAGAAGTCATAATTTTCTTTCCCTCTGCAATCTCCTTTCGCTTAGATGTTTCATTTTCGGTTTTCTCATCAGTCTCAGCTTTAGAATTTTCATCAGAAGAGGAAGCCTTGACAAACTTTGTTTGCTTATTCCCAGGAGTTGAGTATATAGAGTTGAAAACTTTTTGGAATCCTAATCCATATCTGTTTGGATTCACCAAAGAGGTAGCATTATCAAAAACTGAAGAATTTGTGTTCATCTTCTTCAAAAGCTCATCTGTCATGTGCAATTTTGCTTTCAGATTGAAACAATCTTTGACACTCATAGCAAGATCCGTTTGAGTCTGTGTCAAGGTCGATTTTAATTCATCATTCTCAGCGTCAGAGTGTTTGAACAAATTACGAAGCATTTTGACTTCGGCAATCTCCTTTTTCAAGGATGTTTTCAACTTAGAATTTTCAGCATTAGACTTTTCGAATGAGGATCTCAACTCAACTGCTTCCTTGAAGAATTTGTGCTTCTCTTCAAAGAGATCATCAAACTTTTGTTCCAGATTTTTACGAGAAGCTTTCAACTTTAAATTTTCAGAGTTAGACTTTTCAACCAAGTTTCTCAACTCAACAGCTTCTTCAGAGAGTTTTCGTTTTTCTTTAGAGAAGTCATCAACGCACTCTTTCAAACATTTTAGAGACACTTCGAGTGTTTCTTTCTCAGCGATTGCTGCTTCATAAAGTTTTTGTAGTTCTAAGAGATTCACCTTCAGTGCAAGCAATTCATCAGACACAACTTCATTCTGAGACACAAGTGATGTTGCTTTTTCCATTTCAGATTCATACTCGGATTCACAAGCTGAGAAAGTTCCTTCATCACAACATTCTCCGTTTTTGGAGGCCATGTAGAAACTATTGTTGACAGACGGCGTGTCCTTCAGAAGTTCATCAATTTTGTGATCATCAACTGATGATCCTTTCAATATGTGATGATACACATCAAGTGCTCCTTCTTCAGTAATAGCTGTTTCAAACTCCCTTTGGAGTGTTGTGATGCTATCTTTCAAGTCCAACATTTTTGTAGACTCAACTTCAGTTTGAGGTGTTTTAGAAGTATTCTCTGTTAATTCTGATTCACACTCAGAGTCGGTGTTTGAAGTAGTTCCATCATTGTAAAGATGTTGAAGCTTTGAAAAATCTTCCTTTGGATTCTCAATTTCTTTTGAGTCGAATTTAGCATGAGACGTTATAGGAGTAGACTCTGTCGATTCCGATTCATACTCAGATTCACGATCTGAAGAAATTCCATCAGAATATGTTTCACTCTTTTTGCCAACTTCATGCTCTTTCATCTGAAGCTTATGAACTAGAGTAGTGAGAGAGCAACTCTTAGATTGGTTGACTTGTTTGTGTCCTCCACAAGTTCTCTGGAGAGTTTCCCAAGCTTCTTTGGCTGAGGTGCAATCTTTGACAAGTCGATACATGTTGAGCTCCAGCCATTCACAGATGAAACGTAAGGCTTTGTTGTTGGCAGTAGAAGCTTCACGCTCTTCATTAGACCAATGTCGTTCAAGTTTGAGAACTTTGTTGCCTTTAGCATCAATAGTAAATGGGCGTTCCCATCCTTCTAACACTGATCTCCATGCACGAGAGTCATGTCCTTTAATTCTAACTGATACTTTGGCTTTCCAATTCGAATAGTTCTGATGAGTAAGCATGATCGGTTGATGTGCGAACATAGGAGACTCCATTGTAGCGGAAAATATGAAGTCAAGATTCGGATCACGTCTTATACGTATGACGTCCCGCTCTGATACCAATTGAAATTACGTCTTCGACGTAGGATACCAACTTTTCGCGAAGTCGGTCTTAAACACTGTCACTTCAGCAACTTCGTTCGCACACACTCAGCTCTGCTTGCTATGTATATTGTTCGGTGAAGTAGTGTGTTCGAACTCAACAAGAGTAAAGTAAAATGCTGAAGACAAGGTTGTATAATAGTTTCATTTCATTGATAAACAAAACTAACTATTACACTTGTGGAGAAAGGTAGACGGTATGATCAAGAGTCGTATCCCAAGTGACGCAGCACTCCAACGAACTAATGATCTAGTACTATATCACCTAGAGCTAAATCACATAACCCTACTAGTGGTGCACAGCACAAAGCAACTACCAAAACTCTAAGGCTCAGCGCCTAACAAATAACGATAGCGATACTCGAATATCAGATTTCGTTCTCTCAAAATCGTCAAAATCGTTAAATGAAGTCTTGGAACTCCATGGGTATATATAGTAGTCCCGCACATGTGAAGCCTTGAAATAGAGCCATCTGATTGGCCACATGCTTGGCCTACATCACAATTCCATGGATGACATCACTTTTAGAATCTTTGATTCTTGAATCTTGGAATCTTGAATCTTCGATTCTTGAATCTTCGAATCTTGAATCTTCGATTTTTCTAACTTCAGACTTCAACACATCTTGACTCCGTCGATCTCAATACTTCATCTTCAACTCCATCGTGGTGAACACTCGTCGTTGAACATTCAGCATTTCATCGTCTTCATGGTCGTCGATAGTTGAAGTAGTAAATAGCACATCCATACATCTTCAACACTTGAACTAATATAGACATCTCATTCACTTGTTGACGTTGAAGATAGGATGTAACACACCATGCATTAGTTGATGCATAAGGTGACATGGGTCGTGGCGTGCGACTCTAGTCGCACGGTATGGAGAGGCGAGCTTATGAGACTCCTGTCGCATGATTCGGAGAAGTCAAGTTGTACGACTCAAGTCGCAAGAAGCAGGGAATGCAGGCCGTGCGACTCCAGTCGCACACAGTGGAAGGTGCAGTGTGTGCGACTCCTGTCGCATGCGACTCTAGTCGCATGATATTGGTTCTTTGTAGTTCTTTAAGTGTGGATTCCATAGCATTTTGAATCAAGTCAATCAGAGCTCGTACGAAGGAGATATGACCAAAATCGACAGACTGCACATCCAGTGGCAAGTTGTGCGACTCCAGTCGCACACAGTGGAAGGTGCAGTGTGTGCGACTCCTGTCGCATGGTTTTGACATTACTTGTCATATATGTATACGTAGCTCTTGAAGTGTGGAATCCATAGCATTTTGAATCAAGTCAATCAGAGCTCGTATGAAGGAGATATGGCCAAAATCGACGGACTGCACATCCAATGGCAAGTTGTGCGACTCCAGTCGCACACAGTGGAAGGTGCAGTGTGTGCGACTCCTGTCGCACGCATATCATGCGACTCCTGTCGCATGAGACGGTGATGCAAGAACCGTGCGACTCCAGTCGCACGAAGTGAGTATGCAGGGCTGTGCGACTTCCGTCGCATGAACTTGATGACGATGTTACACATTCCATCATCATCAACACTTGAAAGTGGATATACATCTCTTGTACTTGACGTTGATGATAGGACGTTACACATACATCATCAGATGATGAAGCGGACCTTGCGCCGATAAGATCAGGTGTTGTGAAGCAGACCTTGCGCTGGTAAGATCAGGTGTTGTGAAGCAGACACTTGATGCATTGACTTCACTCATTCCATTTTCACCAAGTTATAAGTCTTGCATCCATTCACTTCAACACCTGAAAACAAAAACAAACAACAAACACATGTTGTTGACAAAACTAACATCTACAATCTCCCCCTTTTTGTCACAACTCATGTGAACAAGAGTTAGCATAAGGAGATACAAAGAATCTCAAAAACCAGGCAACCAAAACATATGTTGTTGCCAAAAACCAACATCTTCAGATACAAACATATTTATTTTTACATCGTGAAAAAATTTTAATTAAGGACACGTGTACTTATACCTATAAGATAAGTTTAATTATATGCTACATAAGATAAAGTTTTTTATGTGAATATTGTTTTGACTGGACAAACTAATGGTGTAATAATATATTAATATCACATGGAATTCACTGAAATATATAATGTGTACAGAATATACCACTAACATGAATTGCGTGTCCTAAAAATATATGTGTAAAGTTATCTCTTCGAATGGCAAACAAGATAAAACCCCAACCAATAAGGCAAGGAGGCTTGAGGAAAACAGACTCTAACCACGTTCATAAATGGTATCCTTCCATGACTCCATTTATATTTTTGAAGAAACCTTTAGTATTATGAACCATAATATAAATCGTGACTCTATATATCCGAAGAGCACAACTCGCTATCAAAGAATAGGTCGTAAATTGATTCATTCGTCAAATGTTGAGGTTGTTTATGGTAATGTGAAAATAGTAAAAATATTTTTTTTTTATCAAAAATACAAGTAAAGCAAATTATGGTTTTAAAATGATTGGGCCGGGTCAGATGGTTTAAGCCCGATACCAGATAGTAATCAAGGCTAAGCCTTTTAGGTCAGCTTTGTATTGAATGTATTTTATTGTAGCTGACGTAATTAATCAAGATTTTTTTATTACACACGATATTTTTAGTACTAACTAGAATTCTTCAGCCCGTGCGATGCACCGGGATATTTCCTGGAGTATGTCCTGTTATTTAAATTTCAAATAATTAATTTTATCAAAAAAATTCTTAATGTTAAATTTCTAAGTTAATAAACACTCTTTATTATAAGATTATTTTTAGTTCATTTTTTATTTTTTTAAAGTACTATTATAGATGAAATTTTGACTTACTTGTTATTAAAATTCAAATTATTAAAAATAATAAAATTGTGCAATGCATCGAAATTCTTCAGCCCGGCAATGCACCGAATATTTTCTGACAAGTTACTCGTTATTTGTAATTTACAATAAAAATTTTGTAATATATAATTATAATTTGAATAAATATAATAAAAAATCTTATAAACTCAAATTATATTTATGTATGAAATTGAATATTATTATTAATAAATATATAGTTTCAAAGTTTTTTTCGTTCAATTTTTAACTCGAAACTCAACGTGAATTTTAATACGACTCAATATGTTTTTAAATGCAATAATTTTTAGGGTGATTTTGGATAAAGGGGAGTTTTTAAAGTTTGTTAAAATTAAATAATTCAATTTTTCCTAATTATTAATAGAAGCATATTATATAATTTTATTTTAATTTTATTAATTTACCCAACGGTTATTAATTAATATTTATTATATTAGGTAGACTGTTATTACAACTTTTTATAATTATAATCTTAAAATACTTTTATTAATAAAAAACTAAACAAATGAAACATTAAATTGTAAAGTTTGGTTTATGCGGTAAAATTTAAAATATTATAAACTATACTACCCCTTTAAAATATTATAAACTATACTACCCATAATAGTTCTAATTTTTGTCGTTTAATATTCTTTTTCAACTAATAAGTTGTATTATTGTAACAGAGGTGTATAAATGTCCATTGATCTAAAAATTAAATTTTATTTAGATTTCTTATGTGAGAGGCTAAAAAACATATATACTTTGCCTTATTATAAATTTCTTTTAATAAAATATCGATTGTCAATAATTTTATGACATCATATAACACTAATCTATAAATAAGACAACTAAATATAATGTACGATCTCATATATAAAACATAGCAAGATAATAGAAATATAATATACATCAACGTCAAGAGATCACACGATTAAAACATGAATAAGCTAACATGATAAATACTACTGCAATAAATAACAAAAAAATAGATATAACTTTTACGCTTACACACAATATGAAAACTGATACTTGTGCTTCAGTATGACAATAGTCTATATAATATGCCATAGAGAAGATGAGAGATCCAATTTTTACATTCATTTATACACCCACTCTAAATTCGTAAACGGAAAACATTTTGGGGAACTTGAACTCTCATTAATTCACTGTATGACATCCAAATCAACACATCAAACAACGGTAGATAATACTCCTAACCATTCTGTCAAGTAATGTGTGCAAGTGTCTTAATGATCATACAAAACCAAATTTTGTTCGGCCGGTCTTCCTCTTCCGGCCAAGCATCCAACCCCACAGCATCATATACTCAATTTTGTCCGGGACCTGTGAGAATGCAAACCCCACTCAATAATAATACACACATTAAGACAACCAAATAAAAGCAACACGTTTTCATTAGTTAGCTCTTCGACATTCCAGAAACATCTCGAGCATTCTACTCAACCATTTCATTAGTTAAAGATAGGCTTGTTTTCTTTGTTTGTCTGTCAAAATCATATGCTTGTTTCATCCAAGAAAACAAAAAATTTACTAAAAGATAGTACTCCTAATATCTTTGGTGGATGGAGTGGTATAAATGGCTAAATGTTAACAACAGAACAAAAACATCGTTAATTTTTTTGATAAGAGGAATAAATGTTATTTCTATGGCCACACATTTTTTTCAAATGACGCATTCAAAGTAAATACTGTATATATGTGATGACAAATACTTATATGGCAATGATTAAACCCCAAATATTTCAAGTAATATGAATAATTGCATGATGACCTATGATGACACGATGATCAACCTAGCAATATTTAAAATCTTAGGGAAAATATTGAAAATGAAAATAATTACAATAAACATGTTTAAATAGTACCATAACTGAACTGACAAAACGGGGTGGGGGGAAGAGAGAGGCAAACACAAATGTAAATGTTAATTTGAAGCAGCATATTTCGCATCAAAAAAATATAAACCGATGATAGTAACCTGAAGAGCATCTTGCTGTGGAGAAGACGATAAAACAGTGCTCAGAAGCTCGATACTATTTTTTGCCAC
Organism: Euphrasia confusa; assembly: GCA_954870475.1. Taxonomy (NCBI): domain Eukaryota; kingdom Viridiplantae; phylum Streptophyta; class Magnoliopsida; order Lamiales; family Orobanchaceae; genus Euphrasia; species Euphrasia confusa. The sequence continues at coordinate 229,056 of OX940951.1, forward strand.
ATCAAATGCTTACTTAATCTGTTCAGGGGAGAAGCTTTGCACAGGGATTTCACAATGGAGTAGTTCTTCAACTGGGGCATTTGGTACAGAATCTGCTACAGATATCGGGGGAGTAAATATTGGAACCAGGCTCTCATTGTCGCGTCCAGGGAACCGAAGTCTTGATTTCAAGCTCTAAGAAAATGACATGATATAATTAGTTCATACATATTACACGACATACTCATATAAAACACATAAAATGCAAATCTTGAAACTAAGCAAAATTTTCAGAATCAAATCAAAGACAACAAATGTTTTCAGCGCATAATGATCACAGAGTTATACTACTGTACAATATTAGGAGTTTAAGCAAAATGTTTCAGGTTCTTTAATATTAAAATCAAGTAAATGATACTGCAATAAAAGCATTTTTATTTTGTACAGTTTTGTCGTATAAACTGGGCGTTTGGACCCACTAAAAGTGCAAGTATGTACCTTATAAGTCTCTTCGTAAACAGGCAGATAGCGCAACTCATTTGAGGACTCTCCCCATGTCCCAAATTTATTAATATTTTTTAATAGGAAAATCAACAACAGAGAAGATTCAAGTACAGATGCATCCAATATAATGAAATTAAAAGATAAAAACTATTATACACGCAATTGATAGTTCACCCCAAAAAATAATATGTATACAAATTACCTCATCATTTATCTCGACACGATCATGAAAGATAGGCTATGGTGAAAAATCTGGAAGCCGTTAATTAAAAAGAAAAATTAATTAAAATTAGCAGTTAAAAAAGTAAATCTAACTGTAGCACATAAGAAATTTCCGAGTATGTTGTTTTTAGGTACTATGCTGAGTGTTTTTTTAGTAAAAAAAACCATCTACAGTTGTAGAACAAACATAAATTAATGATATAACTAATCGGTCAAAGCATGAAGTATAAGAATATTAAGCAGAGTTGAAAAAACTGTACCAGTGAAATCAACAGCAACCATGAAATTAAGCTCATAACCTCCAACTAAGTAATCAAGGAATGTACGCTGTGTGTTTTCTGAATATTTGTCAACGAACAACTGACTTTTTAGGACCTATATGGCAAGAGAGAAAAAAAACTAACTCTGAGGCCAAAGTCATCTCAAATCACTAAGCCTTTTATGGTTTTACCTTATTTTGGAGACTTTGTCCAACTGATACTTGGCACAAACAAACTCTCCCCCGATGCAACCGAATGGAGTTTTTCTAATCCTGCCACTGATTTCTGAACTTTACTGAACAATTAAGGTAGAAAATAGACAAATAAAAAATATGTAATAAAAAAACTCAAATAATTGAATTGATTAAGAATGACGATTTCTTAATTACCCCAGAGAATTGCGTCTTCCGTTGCTATTGAAGTTAAAACACTCAATAGTCAGTGGTAAAACACTCAATAGTCAGTGGACTGTCCTGCAATATTTAAAACCATATAAAAAATAAAAAACTCAAGAAATTAAGATGTTAAAAAAAACAATACATATAAAGAACAAAATTCATAAATATGATATTTGCAAGAAAAATGCAAAAGACAAATACATCAATCTGCAAAAAAAATGAAACATGATTTCCAAAACAACAAATCAATATATATTAAACACACCTGCATGTATAGACAAATCAATATTTTAGCATGCAATATATGAATGCAGCGGTTGCCAGCGATTAACATCAATAGCCCGTTTATAGAATAGATATTTATAAAAAAGAATAAATTACATTAGTTAAAGATTATACATTATGAATTACCAAATGTACAGGTACAACCAAAAGGTTTCAAACGTTTATACAAAACATATAAAGAAGAAGAGGTCATTTTCATACCAAATAAAGGACCATTGTCCTCATTATGTCCATAAGGGATAATGACGCTCAATCGTCTGAAATTGAATATGCAACTGGGAAAATATTGGGACGAAGCAGGGACAATTAAAGTTTCATCTCAATATAAACACGATTTTTGCGATCAAAGCTTTAGCATTTTTTCAGGGAATCTGTAAAAAAAAAAAAGGAACTCTAAATAATAATAAAATCAAATACACATGCTAAGAACATATCGATAAATAGAATTCTACCTCATCGAAGACAACCCAACACTCAACAGCTATCTCTCTAATCAATTCAGACGCCGATCCATCAGCAGCAATAATCTAATCAATATGATTACACTTGGTTCAATAAATCTTCCGCACACTTATGTGAATTGTGGGACTTACGATCGATTGCAGGGGAGAATAGAATAACAACGTCGTACATATAATGCCCATATCTCTGCAAGACGAACATGGGGTAATCGGCGAGCTTGAAAGCGAGGTTAAGCCCTCTAGATTAATCAAACCTTAGGAAACTGCAAAAAAAATAGAATTAATCGGTAATAAAGACGATTTCAATTTTTAATCAGTAAAAAAATGAAACAAACCTGACAATAATTATGGATCTGAAAATTTTGGTGTGGAATGTTTGCCGCAGATCCGCAATATGGAAGAAGAAGAAGAAGAAGAAAAGATTCAATTGCATTAAAAGATAATTTTTGGGAGAAGAAGACGACGAAACAATTGGCTTTTATGGAAGAAAAAGTAAAAGAATATGAAATCGGTTTGGGGGACAGACCTGTAAACGCAGCAACTCCACAGTTATCTTGGTCAGGCTAATCAAGAATTTGTAAAAACGAATATGAAGCCCGAATACACAGGATTTAAATACATAAATTATGAATCTGAAAAAAAAAAAGATTGATTAGATATATAGATCGCCCCAAAAGAAAAAAATTACGAATTAGAGAAAAAGAGTATTCTTTTCTCAAACTAACCAAATCGTTTAAGTAATTACCTGCTTTTCGGGAATTATGAGGCAGAAGAAAAGTACTGAATCTGGAGAGGACGAAGGAAGAGAGAAGAAGACGATACAAAAAATTTGAGAGGAAGACGGACGTTAAAACCCTAACGCAGACAAATTAATTTCAGAATAATAAAAATAAAAAATAAATAACGGTAAAAGAGAATAGATTGAGAACGGTGTGAACACAAATACAAGACTTGTTTTTTATTGGTCCACTTGTACTATTGAAGAGTTTTTATTGGTTCAACGTGGAATGATTGTTCAGGATTTATATATTAATAGACTAATTATTTTTGACTTTTTTTCGCTGGTCAAAATATATAGGATGTGTACAGTGTACCACATAAAGAATTTTACTTTCACAAAATATTGAAGAGCGAGAATTAAAAATCGTACTCCAAATTTTACTTTCACAAAATATTGAAGAGCGAGAATTAAAAATCGTAATCCAAGTTTATTTTATTTATTTTACTAGTATATAAATTGAATTTGTGTAATTTTAATTATTATTCAATGTAATTATTTGTAAATAATTATGTACTACACTCTTAACTTTGAGTTTCTTTAATTTTCGATAAAAAGATTTTTTATTTTCTTCGTTTTCACCGCTTTGCTTGTCCGCAAAGAAAAGAAAGATTCGCATCTCCGTCGTTTATTGTTTTTACTGATTCACAGAAATTACAGCTTACCGCCCCGTTGATGTCTATCAATCATGAGGATCATGATATTTATCATCACCATAATCACATCACCATCATCGTTCCATCATAAAACCTCGAACATATTCTCGCGGCGTATACGAGCCAGAAAAAATCACACCAATTTCAACAAGGGAGGGTTTTAGAGAGAGAGAGAAAGAGAAATCGGTAATCTCTGGATTTTATTTTTCTCCTTGGTTCATGCTGTTTCTTCCACCGGTAAATCACTCCTTCAATCGCTCTGTGTTTCTCTTTCTGTACGCGATTAGATCTGCTTTCGTTTTGTGTTAATTCTTGCTGTTGTTGTTGTTTGTAATTTTTGATCGATGATTTAAGTTTTCGGATCAGGGGTAATTTTATTTTCTTGTTTGGAAGCTCTAGATAGGGTATTCATAACCGCCGCTTCGATCGTGTGTTTCAGTTACTGTAATACAAATTTCTCCTGTTATGGATCGAGGAATTATACTTTCAGCACTGTTTATGGGTGGTGTTATGAGTAATTGAATATGATAACACATGTGTTTTTCTCATGGTGGTGTTTCATGAATCTTGATTTTGTGAACATTATCTGATTTTTCCATTTGTGGCGTCAGGTTGTTTCACATCAAGATTCAAAAGGGTTAATATTATATAGGACATGGATCAAGTTTGCCTCTGGTCAGATTGCTACCACCACCGGGTTTTCTCATTCCAGGAAGTTCTCGACTGGCGGTGTTCCATCCTTGGAGATTTCCTTCTTGTTTCTTTTGTGAACTGCACTTAGTGGGAACCTTTTTCTCAAGTGATCGGTACAAGAGGGTGAATGCAAGTTTCTTATAAAATAGATGTTCAATCTTTAGTGCACTTCTATTAGTGAGTTGCATACACCATTATTTTCTAGAAGTCACTTACGTTCTTACTGCCACCAATCTCTTGTAAAATTCTATTGTTGACAGTGCATTGTTGATGCAACATTCCGTATCTGATCCTTCTAAATCAGTTGTTGAGGTACCTTATGTTATTACTCTCTAGTTATTCGAGCATTTTTTTTAGTCATATTGTTTTAAATTTTTAATGATCCCAGTATGATTTGATACTCTCTTTTTTTTTGTCACCCCAGGTCTGAAGTCTGTATTTAGATATCTATTGCACTTTATTTGTTCAGAGTGGTAGCTCATTATATCCGTCAACCTTTTGCGTTATCCCCGATGGCCTGTTGACTGCGACGAGATTTGGTTGACTAGATTGTTGTCTGGAAGCGTTGGTTGACCAATGACCATGTCTTTATTCAATACTGATGTATTCTGAATCACTTAAACATTGATAGTCAGCCTGGTCAATATCATGGTATTTCATAGTACCTTAGTATCACCACCTTGTCTCTGTTTCGGAAATAAATCTCGGAAGCCTGTTCATCATAATCTCTTTGGTATTGCTCGAGTACAGTCAACCAATTGATGGTGGATTTTTCTGTCAGTCAGGCCTCGTAATAGTTTTTTGTTCTCAGTCGTCTTCAGAATAGCAAAACATCCAAATCTCTTGTTCCTTTTTCATTATTCAATAAGTCGTGTCCGCGGTCCGTTGAATTGTAAAATGGAAAGGTGCGGTGGCTTGCAATTCAGTGCTCTTACAAATACTTGTAATTTGTTTAATATTTTCGTATACCGTTTATTCAATACCTTAACGGTTAATGCAGGTATAAGATCAGTGAGGAAGTTGGTACTGGCACATTTGGAAGTGTCTGGCGAGCTCTGAACAAGCAGTCTGGTGAAGTGGTATGTCCAGCCTCGAGTTCTATTTTTTGGTTTTTTCCTCTCTAGGGTTGGATAGTTTTCTTTTCACCCCACTGAAATTTGTAACTTGTGAAATTTATTTAATTATCTTCTAACTAATGAATTACTTGTTCAGGTTGCAATTAAGAAGATGAAGAAAAAATATTACTCATGGGAAGAATGTATTAATCTCAGAGAAGTGAAGGTAATATGATTTATCTTTCTTGGTTTATTCTAGGAAGTTACCCTTGTACGTGTGAGATACATGACATGTTTCCTTTTTGGCAGTCGCTGAGGAAAATGAACCATCCTAACATAGTAAAGCTCAAGGAAGTTATTAGAGAGAGTGATGTCTTATACTTTGTCTTTGAGTACATGGTATACATTGATTCCCACCTATCCTTCCTTGAAGTTTGTTATTTTAAATAAGTGCATGTAATGAGTTGTCTGTTTCAGGAATGTAATTTATATCAGCTTATGAAGGACAGAGGATTCTATTTTACAGAAGCTGAAGTGAGGAGCTGGTGCTTTCAAGTATTTCAAGGCCTTGCATACATACATCAACGTGGTTACTTCCATCGTGATCTCAAGCCAGGTTACTGTTGATATGGGTTTATACACCTTGAATAAAGATTGAAGATGTCACTCTAGATAGATGATTGTCTTTCAATCATTTATTCATGACATGTGTCACGTTCAGTTTTTTTTTTTCTTTGTTCTGGTTTTTTGTCACTAGTTGGTTGATATTTTGGTTGACTGTAGTAGCTTTTATGCTCTTTCAGTCTGATTCCTGCAATCAGTATTAATTAAATTGTATCAATTGTGGAATATTCATGCACTAACTACTTGATGTGGGTTGCTAACAGATGTGTTGATGCTAGAGACCCATTTGTTATTATCTTGAAATATTTTGTCAGCATTGCTAATGTGTATACTCTTGGACCTTATAACAGAGAACTTGCTTGTATCAAAGGATGTCATAAAAATCGCTGATTTTGGTCTTGCTCGGGAGATCAATTCTAAACCTCCATTCACTGAATACGTGTCAACACGTTGGTGCGTGGCTATCTTTGTGGCCTTATATTACTTTCATCCTTTTATTTTTCCAGCCTCTTTATCTATGTGTTTGGCAGGTATCGGGCCCCTGAAGTTTTACTTCAGTCTTCTACATATGGTCCTCCAGTTGGTGAGTTGATTTCTTGATGATACAAACATCTGTTAAGACTATTTTGAGGTTTGCTTGCTTGAGATGTTTATATGCTATTTTCTTTCAGACATGTGGGCAATGGGAGCAATAATGGCTGAATTATTCACACTTCGTCCGTTATTTCCAGGTTCAAGGTATAATTGTCTTGTTTGTCATGAATAGATGGTGGTGAGAAATGTAGGTTCTCAATATTAAGATTCTTCTTACTTCCCCAAGTTTTTAGGATGGCTTATGTTATGAGAACACATTTCCTATACTCTGAGCTGAAGAGCGTGCATTGACTGAAATTTACCTTATAACTCTCACCTTATTAATACATGTACATTTTGAAAATTAAAAGGTGATTGATGAACTCTTCATTTTATGTTAATTTGTAGCGAGGCTGACGAGATTTACAAGATATGCTGTGTGATAGGGAGCCCAGCCAAGAGTGAATGGGCCGAGGGTCTTGAACTTGCTAGTGCAATAAATTATCAGTTCCCGCGGGTGAGTGTTCAATTTTCTTCTAAGTTCTGATGACTTGTTAAGTCAGATCTGTTTTCTGATAAAAGGTGCTGAACATAGGTTAGGACACTAATTGAGTACATGGGAAATTTTAAAATGCTATAAAAATAATAAACCTTAAATGTATTTAATTAAGGCTGTTCATTATTAATGATAAATACACAGGCAAAACTTCTGTCCTATCAGTTCTATGCTTATTTTTATGTCTTATGCGATGACAGGTTGCTGGGATCCATCTTTCTGCTTTGGTGCCAGGTGTCAGCAATGATGCAATCAATCTTATCAAGGTAATGCCTCAAATCTTGATATTTTTTACCCCAATTCCATTTTATAATGTACATAACTTATATGTTCTTTTTCTTCTTTGTCTAGTCCCTTTGTTCGTGGGATCCATGCAAGAGGCCCACAGCCTTGGAGGCCCTTCAACATCCTTTCTTCCAGGTGACTTCTGAAATTTAAATTTGACCAACAGCTGTTCAAAATGGATGTGTATTCATCATTTGCTGGTTTGTTTTCCAACAAATGTTTTAAAATGTGGCAGACTTGCTATTATGTTCCTCCATCTCTACGCTCTAACCCTGCAATCTCAAGAACACCTGATACTGGTTAGTTTTTGCAGTTAAATGCATTTTAGCCGTTTTTTGTGTTCTTCTGAATGTTATCGGTATAGAAAGCATTAAGATGTTGGGGTCTTACACAGCTGGAACAAGGGGAGCATTGGACCAAAACTGTGACAGGAGATATATGGGGACTTTATCAAATCCGAAGCCCACAGACAATTTTTCTTCTGCAAAACCAAAGTCATATATAGTTCCAGGTATATATCAGATCATAATTAGGTTTGTTAAAAAGCATCAGATTATGACGCCGTTCCACTCTATATCCAGGTGTGCAAAGGAAGTTGTACATGAATAATCAGGTAGACACAAGCGCATGTCAATAGTATCAAGTTTTAATGAAACTCGTGTTTGTATATTCCTAAATATTATCCATCTATATACAGTGCCAGGATTCAACTAAAAATGACAAGAACCTGCAGAACTATGCTAAGCCTCAGCCAAAGTATCGTCCACCTGTATTAAACGGTCCACATAAGTATCCTGACTCGATTTCCTGTAAGATTGTAGTGGCAGCTAATCCAATATTTTTAGTGAATTGAACTGATTAGCGTTTTATTTTTCACTGATTCGATATCTTACATCACATCAGCAGCTATTAACTTGGGGAAAACACGTGGAGTAGCCGAAGCAGCTGAGAAGATTGCTAACTTGACCATGGAATCCGTCAGTCCACTGGCACATGTGGCGTCGCCTCCACCTATGAAGGCCCGAGGTTGGCACAGGCAATCTGAATTATTCCCGAAACGGTCTCAAGAATTTATTCCTGGAAGAGCAGCAGCTTACAACAGGAAGGTGGCGGGATAAGAAAAGGATCGCTTTTGTGTTTTACAAGCGATTTTTTCCCGGTTTATGTTGGGTTTGGCTTTCCTTTGTGTTTATCCTTTTTCAATAAGTTTGCAACTTTGTTTGTTGTGCTTGATTCTCGGTTTTGTCGTACTTCCCGAGTTTCATCAATAAATAGTACTCGGTTTGTTACTGAATGCTACTTCAAGTGTGAGTACTTAAAACATTTTATCTTCGTTTGTTGTTTCGTTTTATCGTTTCTTGATTGTTGTTCTCGAGAAGTCATATAGGTTATTACTATAATTTCACAATAATTCATGATAGAAAAATATAATATAAATTTTATGCAGATCAATTCTTGCATGAAATAAATACAGTAATCTACACCATGTGCAGTAACAATAACATAAGATATGAAAATAAATAAAAAATGCCTCATGAATATTACTCTCAAGATTAAGTTATCAAATCAAATGTAATGAAATAATACCTAGAAATAAAGCAGAGCATCTGCAAAACAAAATGCTTGGAATTTATATTGCCCTTGTAAGAAGCACTTCTTTTTGTCAGTTGAAAAACTTGTTTGGTTAGATAAATTCACTATCTTCAAAACAAAATCTTCGATCTTCTAGCAAAGGTACTGCGTTTGTATTCGATCTCTGTTAGTTTCCCACCACAATTTCGCATGCACCTCCCCAAACTTTTCGCGGCTGAAACAAACAGACAAAATCCGTAAAACAACTGCTATGGGAAAAATGAAAAAGAAAAAAAAAACACAATTGATTATCGATTTTATCCGTTACCTAAATCGAACACGACGAAGCTCTCTGGTCCCATCAGCAAGTTGTCTGATGGTAATATAAACCCCAGGCTCGTCTTCTTCAATCCACTCCGAGTCAATGTCACTTGCATTGCTTATGGAAACCGATGCCTCGTCTCTGGAAGAAGTTGTCGTCCTTGATGCCTCCACATCACCCTTTGGGCCGCTAGCTGTATATCCACTCGGGCCGACACCATAATGTTGGCTGCCAGAATTCTCGGGTGGAAAATAGTCTTTGTTACCCCCTGAAGGTTTGTACCTCGGGGTCCACTCTCTGTTGACCGATGGAGTCATCCGAGGGCTTTCTCTGGCGGACCCTAGCCGAGAGTAAGTCGAGTCCCTCTGCAAAACAGTAACGTACATACTTAAGTAAATGTAAAGTTTAATACTTTTGAAAGGTAAACGACACTGTCGACACATACCCCATCCTCAGATCTTCCTGGAGTACTGTTGAGAGCTTGCTGATTGAATCTCTGAACATTGTATAGCTCCATAATCCGATCGTAATTTTCTCCCCACCACCTCTGAGCTTCCCATTTATTAAACGTCTCCCGACTTCATATACACATATTAACATCAATAAAGTAGTGACATACAGTCATTGTGGAAAAGAATAAATTATTGCAATGAAAAAAAGTACCTGAAACGTATTCGTTTAAGATCATTCCCTCCACTAGGAAGCGAGACGAAGGTAATTTGAACACCTGGCTCCACTTGGGCCATCCATTCTTTGGCCTCGTCCTCATGTTCTAGCACGACTTCGCTGGACCCACCGGGGGTCCGATCACCGCTTCCAAATGCGGTAAATCTCGAGTCGGGCCGAGTGGCACGTGGGCCCGCGCTCGGGAAGTCCCAAGCCGGAGTAGAACTCGAGCTCACGTAAGTGTATTGGACGCCCTCGGAAATCGTATCGAATTCTGGATACGATCTTTGACCTCTCTTGAACGTCCCTTCGGTCGAGGGCTTGCCTTTGCTAGATCCAGAGACCTTCAATGCCATATCCTTAATCTGCTCAATAAACAAAGATTATTGTTCACATTCAAACACACTAAATGGAAACTTTTTTGGTGTAATCACTTTTTTCAAAATTGTACAAAATGCCAGGACTGTAATTAATGGGACAATGTGAGAAGTCAACTTTTTTCAGTCTGGAGCCAATAGTAATGTCATCAGATTTAATTAACAATTGCTACAGCCTAAAAAGAACTTCTTTGACTCCCATTTTCATCAAGAGTTGAAATTTTCATTTTATAAGTTGTAAAAGCTCTTGATTTGTGCTAAAATATGAACGAAAAAAAAAAAAAAAAGAATACAAGAAACTAGAACACCCGTGAAGTTCGATTTGGTGTTAAAACTAAACAGCTAACTCTAAGATTTTCATAAACATGGAGATTTGTTTTTTTGAAAAAAAAAAGAACTTTTTTTCTTTTGAACTTTGAAGGGTATTTTTGCAATTTTGGAAAGTTACTTGGGGCCTTTTTGTAATTTTTCTAACTTTGAAGTACAGAAAAAGAAAGCTAAATAGCTGTTTGTGCAGTCAATCCAGTCATTAAGTTTTACTACTACATTAAAGTATTTTCTTTTAAGCCAACCAAGCATCTATTCTTCAAGTCCTTGAATTTCCATTTGTAGTGGGGGCAGGAATTCAAAAGTGGGGGCCAATATGTAATATAAGATAAGTCTTTTCCTACACTAGTGTAGTGTTGTCTTTTCTCAAAATTCCCCCCCACAACAAAGAAGAAAAACAAAACTTCAGGGGGGCTTGTTGTAGTTTTTCAAGAAAGTTGGGGTCATTTTGCAATTAGGATGAATTTATTAATTTTCTGCGATCCCTATGCATATGCAATATGACTTTAGGCCTTATGAAAAGAAGAGAAGTATGATCCAAGGAAATATATATTTATCACAGCAACTTGTAGTAGTGGGGGACCTTTGTCCCATAATAAATCATGTAGGAAAATAGAGTTAGTTTACCAATAAGGACTCTTGCAAGACTCTAAATTAATATTGTTTTGTTCTTAATTCATATTTGATCGGGTTCGTGTTGTGATCCATGTTCGATTTGAAGTTACGTAAGTAACACAAATCGAACATGCTCCAAGTGTGCAGAAGTTGATGTTACGAAGTTTTATGAGTATCAAGAACATATCATATGCCAAAAAGGGAGAGAAGAATTAATGGGGATAGACCAAGATTTGGACACATGATCCAATGCATGGGGTGACCATGTTCCCTTTATTCATTCAAGTTATTGTCATTGCCAACCCCAAATTTTGAATTCTGAGTATACTATTTACGCTACACCAAATAGGTAAAATCGAAAAAAAAAACTACTTTTCCTCCCCCCGTTTTAAATGAAAAGACCATTTTGCCATTGAGTCAACGAATTTTGAAACGAGCGACAAGAGTGCTAAAATCTCATGCCAAGCAGTAAATAATGTAAACAAAATCATTTATGATACACACCTTACACCTAAATGTGTAATCAACAAAAATACTTTCCCTCCGGCGTGAATCGAACGAAAAGACCATTTTGCCCTCGAGTCAACAATACCCCCATTCCCTAACGACATTCGAAGGGAGTGACAAGAGTGATGCTAAAACCCCAATTCAAGATTCACAAGTTCTTGCGTGGGGCCCCACAATTAGTCAAAGGGCTATAACCATGGAGGGCTAAAATTGTCATTACACCCGTAAGAAAAAAAAAAAAAAGTTGTACGCTGTAAATACTTTAATCAAAGCACCTATATATACAACGTACGTACTGTAATGCATGTATTAGGTAGTACGGTACCTGATTAGTCAGGCTTTTGACGGCGTCTTTGGCGTTGTTGGGAGTCCCACGCGGTGTTTCCTCTCCGGCATCTTCTGCTCTTTGCTTTGAGCAAGTTATACACGTCAGCATCGTTATTTTACCCTTTTACCCTCCTCCTATTTCCACCCACACACCTCTGAATTTAATTGTGTTACCTGCAGAGTAGGAAAAAAATGGAATCTTTATAAATTCAAAGTGTTCAAATTTATATAATTAATTGCAATTTCAAAACTAAATAATTTTAAAGGGTTGCTTTGTTGAAAACGGAGAATATAGAAAATTGAAGATTTTGTGCCGAATTTTCTGACACTTTTTTTAATTACTACTCATTTATCTTTATTATTACATTCAACACAAACCAAATTCAGCAATAATCACGCCTTTTTATTTTCTTATTATTTTTTATTTTTTTATTTTTGAAAAATTCCAAAAGAAAGAACCATCTTGTTATTTTTATTTGTCTTATCCACGAAAATGTATATAAAATCACAAAATAAAAATAAAAAAAAAAAATTGCTGCAAAAATTGAAAGCTAAACAAGTGAGAGTGACTCACCTAAGCCACCCACGATTTTCTCCCTCTCTCTCTACACCTCCTCCTTCGCTTTCTCTCTCTACAAACAAAAAAAAAACAGAGGATGTGTTCATGTAAATGATGTAATAACTCAATCGGAATCTCGAAAACTGAATAAAAAATGATTTTTTTTCAATTTTCTTACCTCTCCTTGAATCCAACCTTCGGAGAAACAAAAAAAAAATCGAACTTTCGCAAAATGATTCAAAAACGAAAAACACCTAGTAAAGTGTGTGTGAAATGGATACTCGAAAAAAGAAAAATAAATAAAAATGAAATAAAGACAAAAAGGGAGGAGATGAATAAATAGTCCAACGTTTATGTTCGTGGTATTTATAGAGAGGCGTGAAAAAAATGCGTTGAGGGTTGTACGTTGTGGAGTGGGAGTTGTACGCGGTGAACATTTACTTTATATACATTTGTACCCTGTTTTTCTTTTTATTGCAAATTGGTGGGTGATTGTGGACCTGTGGTGGACAAAGCGGGCCCAGCTGTTGAAGACACGCGTCGATCGGTTATTGGACGGAAATATATAATACTTCTTGATATTGAAAATATAAGTCATCTAACCTCATAACAAATATTAAATACTTTAAAAATATAAATCAAACATTAATTTAATTAATATTCAAATAATATAAATTAAATTTAAGGATAATTTTGGAAAAATTATGTAATTTATATTGAAAATTCTAAAATGACATTTAAATTTAAATTGAAAACAATTTGAAATGTTAAAACGATTTATATTATGAAAGAAAAAGAGTATGTATTTGCAATGATGGATTTTCATTTTATTTAATTTTGGTGTGCTGAAATGGGTCACGATTGAGGGGGCATGGACCAATCCAAATCATGATTTGTTTTCCAATTATTACTAATATTGTCAAAACAAAATTATGTAAGTATTTTTTTATTACATGGGTCCTAATTTATTATTCTTGACAATTTGGAGAAAGGGTTAAGAGTAAAGTGAAAAAATAAAATAATATATTATTTTATTTTAAATGAATGAATGAATTTTATTGTGAGACATCCAAAATAAATATATAAATCGTAATTTTTGTAAGTTGGTTGTGTAATTATTCGTAACAATTGTAAATATTAATTATTATTGACATGAATTATTTCGTCTCTTGTAAAACAAAATCCGATATCTAAGTTTTATGATTTGTAATTTTAATTGCTTAAATTGAATTCATAAATAATGTAGCATGCCATATAAATATAAAAAATAATAGAAATTGACTTTTTTATAAAATTTTATTTAATATTAGTGTTGGACTTGGCAAGTCAAATTAAGGTATAGAATTTAGGGGCGAGGCAGTTAGCATAATCAAATTATGAGTCGTATCTATATCAAAATTTAAGGTCGATAAATGACACTGTTTAATACGATGCCTAAAACCTATGCACCGCCCCTAATCCTAAATCCTAAAGCATAACGGTGCCAAAGACTTGATTTCATTTGACTTAAGATCCATTTAATTTCTAATATTTTAATACATGCATCATGATTTGTCAAGTGTTTTCCAAACAATGGACAAGCTTTGCCCCAAAGGAAATGTGCATAAGGATAAAGATCAAACATCATTTGACAATTGAAAAAAAATGTTGAAAATACTAAAATAGTAGGGATAATTTTAAGCATTCCACCCTAAATTTAAATTAGTTTATCAGCGTCAACGGTCAATCTTATTACCATCAGTTGATTTTAAGATATAACATTAATCATGATTCATGATCTGAGTATCATAATATGTACAAATATGATTTTTAATGACTTTAAAATAAGCTCAAAAAATGATGGAAGCCTCGACAATGTAATTTCGATGTTTATACCTCTACTTAAGATCACAAGAAAGCATTTAAATAAGAGGAATGACAATACTCATTCCTATAAGAGAGAATCAGAATCATATATACTGTATATATACAGCAAATGTTGATTTTGTACGTGCACAACAAAAATAGTGTTTCTATATATGTTTACCGAGTACCGGCCGTGACAGTTCACTGATTACATATCCTTGTTATTGGGCAGAGATTCTCCTACTTTCACACTCAGGTGTTACCTGCTGTTGTCGGTTGTCAGCAGCAACATTTGTTTGGCATTTTAGCCCTCTTTTAGCTAACCCTTGTTTTGGTAAAATTGACCTTCAACAAAATAAAGTAACATTCCATTACGGTTTCAATTCTAAGGATTTTGTATAGGACTAATTCTTTTGGAAATAAACAAATTGATAAAATGAGCTTAATTCATTGTTAGGCGATTTAGAGATTTCATTGAGTTAATTTGAATGATAAGCGTACCCTACAATCTACATGTGTATTGTGGTTTGTATTTCGTGACTGATTATTTTATCAAGTGCCATACGTACTTGATAAAATTAAAACTATATTTCTTTTTCCAAATTTAACCTCGTGCCTACTATAACACTCGTTTTCATTAATTACTTATTAAAAAAATTATGGAATAGTGATGAATTGAGGGTTGGGCAAGTGATGGTTATTGAAAGTTGTGGGCAGAAGCAATAATCTCTTTTAGTAGCTTTAATCACACACTCCTTGTTTTACCTTTGTTCCTTGGGTTAACCAAACAAAAACACTTGGAATAGATCACATTTCAATATTCTAATTAGTTACTTATATTTTTGTAGTTGATGAGTGTCTCTATCAACTAAAAAAAATCAAATCTTAATATCAATTCAATATCGTGTTATTAAGAAAATATCACTTCTTTTGTCTAGTTAAAACGAGTTTATTAAATTTATGTAGTAAATTCACGTGATTGCGATTGTTTGTTTAATACTGATATTGTTGCGCTCTTTACGATGCTGTGACACCATTTGTTGCGATATTGAAACACTAAATCTCTCACGATTCTCGAAATATATATGAGATGCGAAAAAAAAGATAAACGAAAGAACGAACACACAAATTTACGTGGAAACCCAAAACACGGGAAAAAACCACGGAAAGAAAGAACCAATCGACTACATCGTTGAGGCTTACAATAATTCACCCTATTGCACTCTATGATTTTCGTCTACCGGAGAACTCCAATTTATAGGTGTAGCAAACCTATCAAATTGGAAACAATTAGAATTAGGAATAAATCCTTTTCCTAATATATGACTCCTAAATCCCTAAGGAATAGAATTATATTCCAATATAATTCTTATTTCCTAACCAATTAAATAAACCAAAAAACCCATATTTGGAGTCCAAAAACGCAGCGAAAAATCGCACAAGAAAGCTGACGCAAACGCGCCACAGCCTCAGCAGGCTGGCGCAAATGCGCCACGGCCCCAGCAGGCTGGCGTAAATGCGCCAGACTGCTACATCGATCTTTTCGCATCCCGACTCCAAATTTCATCCCGATTTACTTCTCTTTGGATTCGAGTCATATTTCAACAGATATATTCATGACAACGAAATCAAAAGTAAAAGTATATATTCAAATCATGGACAGAGAAAATTGATTTGGTACTTTGTTTGTAAAGTAAGGTAAATAAAAAATACTAAGAAACTCTTAAGGCATAATAAAGGTTAGTTGGAACTTGGAGGTTTAGTTTAATCTTTATTTCAACGCTTGAAATGTCTTTTTAATTTGTTTTGTAGGTTGAAATTAACAAAGAAGAAAAATGTGAAGTATGGATAAAGACAAAGTTGCCTAAGTAGATCTTCTTTCCCAATTACCAATGTTTCATTTGCTATAATTACATACTTATACTACTATAATATAGTGTCCGTAATTCAAAGTTCCTAAGATTACATTTTTGCCCTCGTTTCATTTGCCAAATTAGTTCAAAGACAAAATAAATTTATTAAGTACTAACAATTTTAGGTACTAAAAGTAAGCATTGTTACACATACAAAACTAGGCTTTGAAGTTAGAACTTGTGTGATTCATGTGATTTGATTCTTCGATAGAATTCAGATGGTACAACGATGGTCAAGTTCGTCATCCTCTCGCTTCAGACAATTCTTCGAAAATATTCCTCTAAACATTTAATAAAAAGTGTACGTATATAATCATTGTAGATGCGTTTATATTGATAAAAACAATAATAGGTACTTAAAAAAATATAGAGAAATACTAATGTAGCAAGAAATTTTGAACATTTGAAACTCAAAATCAGAGTATGAGAATCAAGGCCCAATGTACAAAATTACAATGTAGCAATATGGATCGCTTGGTGTTATTGCAATTTTCAATTTGCGCAACAAAAATTTCACCTATTTTTCGATCTAAAGGTTATTTTAGTAAATTTCAATGGATGGTCATTCATATTAACATAAAAGTATATTATTAGTGGTGTCAAAATTTCAAATAATAGAAATATAATAAAAATATAAAACTCCACAAAACAAAAAAACAAACTATTTTTTGGATCGAGTACCCCTAATCGATTGCCAGAAAACGGGCCAATTCCTTTGGGCCTCGTTCCAGCCCAAAAGCGAGCCTTCCCTCAACGGATCCCAACTCGCCGACACGATCCCGTAGCTAATCCCCAACAGCGCCGCCCCGAAGAAGACGAACGAGACGATGAACGGCACCCATGTCGGAACGTCGATCTTCAATCCGACCTTCAGGTAGTAGAAAAACGGGAAGAACAGCAGCCCCACAAAGAGTGGGATTCCCACCGATAAACCCATCCTCCCAATCATTCGATTCGTCACTATCTCCGGAATGACGTCATCCTCATCGTCATCATCCTCTTCTTCTTGTTCGTCTTCGTTGTCGTATTTTTTGTTTGGTTTCTTTGGTTTTTTGAGTTTCTTCGATGTGGGACCGAAGCCTTTGGGAGAATTCAATGTGGCTGAGATTGGGTTGAGGTGGGTTTTGGGTAGTGTTGGTGAACAAGTGATTCTGGGTTTCATCGAGGTTAGGAAAGGTTGTGGTTGTAACAGAGGAGGAGGAGGTGTTCTTGCAGAAATTATATAGTAGATTCCCATGATTTTTCTTGGAGAAGAACATGTGAGAATGGTGGGTGGATATGGATGATTGAGCCTATAGAAGAAGATTATCGCTTGAGGATTAACTGAAATTACGACGATGCCCCTCAGAGAATTAGGATGGTCAAATGAATTTTCAGGGCTTTAGAGTCAATTCACGTTTTCAGATTAGTAATGAAAATTAAAATGGGATGGTCGAGACGCCTTTACTTGGGTTCGCTTCAGGTTCAGGGTGAAGGCCCTTACTTCGACAAACTATCGATGTGGGATGTAAAGAAGAACTCAAATAGAACTGATTTTAAAGAGGTTTGGAGAGAAAAAAACAGCACAACCTCAAAGATGTCATGGTTGACTCAACTTTGAAGAGGATGGAGATTGAGAAACCATGATTTCTGTGTTCTTTGAAGAGGGTTCAAGATTTTTTTTGTCGAAAATATTGTCCTTACATTTTCTTTTCCAAAAAAACTATTGTTACACATCTCCATAACATATGGTTCCTAGAAGACCAACCAACAACCAACCTGATTTTGGAATCGAAAGTTAAAAAAAAGTTTGTTGTTTGTCAGAAAGCTGCTTAGCCATCTCAAATGGTCGAAACCAACCGAGAACTATCCTCTAGCCTATAGAACAGATCCTGTTCAAGTAAGGTCGTGACCAATTTATACAAGCCAGAGATATAAATTAAAGTCTTCCATTTCACAACCTTCCGATGCGGGATATATAGCTCAGCTTTGCTTTTGTTTAGGAATATCTTGGGTTCAGGTTTCGGTTCTCCCTAAATTATGGCTTGAGTTCCGATGTGGGTTTTGTGTTAGTGATATATTAGCTTAGTTAACAACAATTTCCACTTCTAAACATACTTAACCTAGAAAAACCTCGTAGTGCTCGCTTATTTATTCACACAAAATTGAATAAATTTGAGAAGGTCAAGCTTCAATACTATTAAAAACATTCAAACAAGACCATAACATGCATGAACAAGTATTTGCTATCACGAAGAAAAATGTCTATCTGACACAATGCACATCAAGTTGTCGTAACAGACTCTCCCACGGATTCTCTATTCGAATTCCTCTGCCTATGAACATTTTTATCTGATGGTAAGCGTCTTCGAATATTTGGAGATACATTTGTAAAAAAATTGAAATATTTTAAACTAAGTAGACAACATTTAAAATGGGTTAGTGGGCCTTATCCATTAAATCCAAATCGAGCCCCAGCCCAAAGGAGCCCATATTCTGCGGCTAAAAATTTCTCCCTCGCTTATCTCCCTATTTCACACTACTATCTTTATCTTCACTTCTTCCAAGATTCTTCACTCGTGCTCATCCTCTCAATTCCAGGTTTTTTTCTCAATTCTTTTTTCAACAATCAATTATTTTGGTAAATTCGCTCGCATTGTATTTTTCTTTAAGTTGAGATTCAAACGAATTTTTGAAACCTTAATTTTCAATTTTGGGGGAGATTAATTTTTTTCCGGATCCTGATTTGATTTTCATTTTCATTAATTCCTCAGGCAGTAGTAGATATGATTATAAAGAATATTTTCAGGAGATACGAGAGGTGGAATCCGGTCCACCCGACGTACGGAGCCTTCTGGGGCATCGGGATAGGCATTGGCTGCGGCATTGGGTGGGGCCCCGGCTTCGGCCCGGAGGTCATCGGATACGTCGGAGCCGGCTGTGGTGCCGGTTTTAACGTCGGCTTCACTTTGCTCGGTGCCGGCATTGGTCTTCCGACCAATTCCATTTACACAGTCCCTCACAACGGTGAGCTTGATTGTTGAAAATGTCATTTTTCGGGCCGGGCTAAATTGCTTGATTGTTCAATGTTTGTGTCAGCTTTTATGGTCACGAGGAGAGGCGTATCGGATGTTGTTCGGGCCGGGCTTGGTAACATAAGTAGTAAAGGAGATTTGCCTGATGTGAAAAGTTTGCTGGTTTCACATGCCGTTCGTATTACCGATGGTTTACAAAGAGTCCATCGGAGCTTGGTCCGACGATGGGATAGAGGTGCGACTTCTGATATTTTTTTTTTATTATCTTCAATAACTTGTCAATATATATGTAATCTCTCTAAACTTCGAATTCTGTTTTGCAGATTCGAAATCTTGACCCGACGAACCTCAATCGTTCTCATTCCCTTATTTGCTTGTTTTAGTTTGTCGACTCTAGTTAATTCTCATTCTTAGGGTAACTGCTCCTTTTATCACTACTAGCTATGACTACGACGCACCTATCGATGGATATGGTGAGACTGGAGATACAATACAAGCTACAAACAAGTAATCTTGTCTTAATATTCGATTTTCATTTTTTTAAAACTTGTATTAAATGTGTTTCATACGAAATGTAATGATCTGCTTACCAGGCATATGTATATTCTACAAAGTCGGGTAGATGTTAAATTCAATAACGTGCAATACGATTTTCATTTGTAACTCCTCCGAATGGAAGAGTGTTGAATTGAGTCAAATCCTTTTCATTTTCTTGTAGTGATCTATCTTAATTCATCTTTTTCAGGCATATCGGATGATTTCAGAATCATATCTGGAAGTGGAAGCGATTATAAGCTGTGTTATTGATTCACTAGAAACTCTCCCACGAAGTTCAAGAAATGGCCCACTGCATTTGCCATTTAGTGAAAGCTGAGATTATAAGCTGCGTTATTGATTCACTAGAAACTCTCCCACAAAGTTCAAGAAATGGCCCACTGCATTTAGTGAAAGCTGAGATCGTAGTACATCATTGGGTAAACTGCAATATTTGACATATGTTGTTCTCTCTAATTTAGTGCATGTTGCTTGAAGAGTCGAAAGATTATGTAAATAATGTTGGTCACTTTCTTTTGTTGGGATGTTTCAATTTCGTTGGGATGTTTCAATGTATGATACTCCAATATTTTTTATATATTATACTCAGTATGTCTTTTAGAAAATGTCACATTTTGCTTTTTAAGGGTGTCCCAAGACAAATTATATCTTACTCCTCGTTCTAAGATGAGCATCTTGCTCCCGCTGAACATTATATAAACCCGAAAAAAAAAAATTAGGGTTTTTTTCCCTTATTTTTCTTCCTCCTTTGCCTACTTCCTCCCTCTTCCTTTCTTCTCTTACCACTTCCTACGCAACTTCCTATGATAGAATTCACGAGTCTATATCGTTCTTTTGAGAAGGCCGATGAAACTCCGCCCTTGAGCCGCAACCGATCTCCACGGTCGTCACGACTCACGACCACCGAAAACCCTGATGCAAAAGGTAAGTTAGCATTCATCTAATTCGACTTCGATTTCTAGGTATTTGGTTTGGGGTTTCTAGTTCGATTAGCTGTGATTTGATTTTAAAAAATTAGTGAATTGGAATTGATTTTGAAAATTTAGTGAAATTGAATGGAAGCTGCAGTATATTTGATAGACCTAATTTTTTTCTACTACCTTTTCCTTTCTTCCTCGATATCCAGATGCAAACAAGATGGTTACCATCCATCTGATTCAACACCTGAAGATTGTCTTTTCATGAAGTTTGAACAAGAAGGCTACTGTCCATGTATGTTTTTGAAACCATGTTATTTAGTGAATTATTGGTTTGTGTTTATATGAATTGTAGATTATTTATTTAATTTGATTTATTTTTACTACTATGTTATTGCGATTTTTCAGTTATTCTATTGACCAAAATCTTATTATTTATGATATTGAAACAATCTCAACTTGAAAGTTAGTGTTGAAAGGTTGGATTCATGAGCCCACGCGCATTTCTAGCAGACCAGAGAGTGGGACGGTTGTGGCCGTCAAGAAAATTAAAACATAAAATCAAGGTCTCCGAGAATGGCTTGTAAGTTTGTTAAAAGCGATTCATTTTCAGTTTTTTTTCAAGTGTTTTCTCAAATTGTCTAAAACAAGCTCTGTCGTGTCCCGTTTATCTAATTCGCAGACCGAGGTTAGATACTTGGGTCAGCTTGAGCACGAGTTGGTGAAGCTAATCGGCTACTGCTTGGAACTTAAAAATAGGATGCTTGTCTATGAGTTCATGTGTAACCTTCATTTTTATTTGTTTCATACTTCATTATTGTCATGTGTCATGCTTCATTTTATTTTGTTCATTCTTATCTGTTCACCGGTCCTTTTTTTTCATTTTTTGGTAAAAGGTATATCTTGAACTGTAACTCGAATACTCATACGTTTACTTCTTTGATAAAAAGTATATCTTGAACTGTAACCTGAATACACTGTGATTTTGAACCCTTTATACGTTTTCTCTTGTTTCATTTTAGACTTAAGTATCATTATACATGCCTATCATATGTCTTGCTGTTGGTGTAATTTCTTTTGTCTAGTTTCTTTATTCAGTACACTCTTAAAGTGTTCCACTGAAGCTTACATCCCTTTTTATGAGGTTTTAATAATGATATCTAAGTTATTAGTGTAATCAATATACATTTTAGCCCAACATGCTAACTGTTACAGGTTGCAGAACTAATTGAGAAGGAAATTGTTTTGATTGGATGTGTTGCTATTGGACACAAGCTGCAGGAGGGAGTACTGCATGTATAGAGACCCTTTCTCGAGCTGGAATCAAAATTTGGGTGCTAACTGGTGACAAGATGGAGACGGCAATCAATATAATAATAAAGTAGTATGCACTATTGTGTGGCCTTCATTCTGTTTTCTTTCATACTTCATTATTTTCATGTTTCATACTTCATTAATTTGCATTGAAACCTATTAGTCATTGTTTATACTTATTGATTCATCAGCCTATTTTTTCAATGTTTTTACTTTTTATCATAACTGATTGTGTTGATGATGTTGATTATGACTTAGCGAATGCAGATTTCTAGAAATTTATAAGCTGATTTCGTCAAGCGAAGAAAATGATGCATATGAATATTATTTTGATTGATGAACTATACTTTCATATTAATTGTTTTGTGATTTTTCATTTTCGATTTTAAGGCTCGCTTTCAGGATCTCGAATTTCTATCTGACTACTCTCCTTTGGCGGCCAGCTTGTAGCTATAGATCCATCAAACTCGAGTATTGGTGGTTGAGAGAAGAAAATAGAGGAATTGAAGAAAATTGATAATGAGGAGATAGAGTTCTCGAGTTGTTGAATTTAAATCTTTTATTCGAGTTGTTCATGTACAACATGTGGTGACATTGAGGATCTTTTGATATATTGAAACACAGTGGTGACATTTTCAATCTCAAATTGTTGTTTTAATTAATATTGTGCGATGATAACTTTTACAAAATATGCATATTTTTATTGTTGAATTACACACTTTTGGTTCATGGATAATTGATTGAAATCACATTTTTCTAATAATGAAGTATGATGTGAAACTAAATGAAGAATAATGTTCACTGTGTTGTATTATTTGAAGTTTAGGGTTTGATTTTATGGTTCAGGGGTTGTGAGGGGTTGTGTTTAAAGGTTGGATTTAGGGAATAAATTATTTAATAATATCTCAAAATATCGATGCTTCATTTTCAAACTTATGATACTTCAATTTGTCGATTATTAAATTTTATTTTTGTTTTGAACAAACATGCAAGTAATGAAGTATTTTACAAGGCTACCTGAATCATCTACCATTCATCAACAAATCATGCACAATATATCATCCAGCCACCAAATATATCAAAAATACAACAAAATACACCAATCACTTACAAATCACTTATCTAAAAATCATTTACAAATCAATTTCCAAAAATCATCTACAAATCATTCAAGTATTAATCAGTTTCATTAACATCTAAAACTCTTGTGGAATTTTTGGCTTTGTCCAGCACTTCAGGTTTTACTTCATTACAATCCATCAATATTATCGATGCTGCCTATTTAGCTCGGAGTTCGTTCAAGAAAACAGAGTCCTGCAAACAATAAACTGTAATGTTCCAATTATCACCTTGGCCCTTGTACTTCTCAAGAAATCTCGTACAACAATAAACTGAAGGATGAACTATATTATTATGAAAGATGATATTGCACAAATGTGAAGGATAGCTGTGTGTGTACAATTTGCAAATATACACAATCATTGAACAAGAACTGTTTCAATCTTAAAAATGAAAGATGAACTATGTTACTATAAAATTTGACATTGTACATATAAGAAGTATGAAATATGTCCAGTCATTGAAGTTTGATCATGCTTATTTTTTCATTCATATAATGAAGTATGCTGTATTTTCATGAAAGATGACATGCTATATATATGAAGTATGAGATATTTTATAAATTTACCTGGTTTGGTAAAGTAGCATTCTTCAGTATGCAGTTTTTGGTATGAAATCTAGATTGCAACGGAAAAAATTAATAATAACAGTTTAAAATAAAAACTATATTTATACAAATCATAACAGTGTAGCGTGTGAAAAGGTACCCAAAAAATCAAGTATATGTGTGTGTGTGCTAATTAGATCTAAAGGAGTTCCACACTTCCACTTAAGTTCAAAACCATATTAAATAAGTCAGTGTGCTAATTTTCTACAGAAATAATATTTTTGTTTTTATGGTTACTCTTTAAGACTACTCATGACTTTTTTGCCAACAACCTTCGTTTTCATCGGGTCCACAACCAATATCACAAATGTTGAATATGTGGAAGCTGCATTCCAACTAAAACATATATATATATCTCAGCTAACCATTGTATATATGTTAATATGTATATGAGTTTTGTCCAATTGATCTAATAAAAAAACCAACAATTTATAAATTTAATTTACATTAAGCACGGATGAAGCTCATCTCATTCCCACTTACCATATAATCGAAATCACCTTAATCCCTGTTAGAGTTGCTTACATTTAAGTTCATTTCCAAGTCAAACCCATCAGGACCCAACACAAAATAGAATACATTAAAAACTTGCATACAAATCAGTGCCACAATATAATTCTAGCAGCTGCTCAAACACTAAAATGGCAGCATTATGCAGATCACAGTGTGAGACTTCAAGAGAACACTTCCTTAAATTTCAATAAAATCACCGAAACACAACTTGATGTGAAGATAATCAAGATATCATGACATATCAACTGGTTAAACTAAGTGCACAAAGGATTTTTTATACCTCCTTTGCTGTAGAAGTCGTGTCAAATATGTAGATTGTTTCCTACGTAGCTCCACTGAAAGGGTCTGAAGGTCAGTAGCTAAAGATCGCTGCAAAAGAAATCATAATGCAGAATCCTAATAATGTTTCTCATAAATCAAAATGTAAAGAACACACCATGGGCACCTGTCCCCATCTAAAAAAACAAATATAAAACAAAAAACATTTACTAAGAACATGTTATTGTGAATATGATCAACAGTACCTTGAACTCTTACAGATACAATGATCTCTTAAGAGAATTCAGCCTGGATATGCACTGCCTCGAAAGAGCCAACTTCGACAGGTGGCTTGAGTTTGCATTGGCTAAGAAAGTCGAAATCATCAACATCCTTATGTGTTATTCCGATTCCTACGACGAAGGATGCCGTTACGCTCTTCATCTTTCAAAACTGATCACAGCGCCAAAGCCGTTGTCCGGTTTTAAAACCCTTAACAAACTGTTTTTATGTGGGGTCGGCGGAGATGATCTTCAGTTTGATCTCTTGTTGTCCAATTTTACGAATCTCGAAAGCTTATCAACTCTGACTGCTTGAAGAATATCTCGATCGTTGATATTGGTGGCGGCCTTAGGTTGAAACACTTGGATATATCTTCCGGTGAAACACCATAATGTGAAATCAGAAATTACCTATAGGGTTAGAGGATATGCAGAATGAAAACGATCCAGTACAAAAGCTTGAAGTCGGCGAGGCGAGGAAGAACCTAGGATTTTTATAATCGAATTTCGATCGATTATTGACTTGGAGACGGCGAGAACTTAAGGTTGAAGGATAGACGGTAGTGACTTGGAGACGGCGAGAATTGAAGGCGAGAATTGACGGCGAGAAACGAGGCTCGGAGGCGGCGATAATCAACGGCGAAAATCGACGGCGGTGGAGGAGGGCGTGAATCGAAGGAGTAGGAGAGAAGTTACAGTATGGGCGTGAATTGTTTGTGTTGTGATGACGTAAGCGACGGAGTAATTGGGCTGGGTCAAGTATTTTTATGTATTGGGCCTAGAGTAAGATGAGTATCTTACTCCCTGGGTGTAAGATATAACAACTCCTACAAACTAAATAAAGTAAAGTATTTAAACACTTAATTAAAAAGAAAATTTTATTAAGTAAAAAATCTAAATACATAAATTCAAATACCTTTTTTTCCAAAATAAGTCATATATTTATATACAAATGTTGAGGTATCCGTACACTCGTACATAAACACTTTGATACAATATCTTTTTAAATCCGAAACGTACAATTAAGTAGCAACTACAGTCCATATAAATAAAAGAAATGTAAGGCTAAGGTGTTATTTCGTACAATAATAAGAAAATACACTGATCTTTCTTTCAGTCTCTTTTAATTTGCTCAGAATACTCAACATCCTTGTTACTGTTATGATTATAGTGAGTAATTAAGCAAATTTATATCATTCACAAGAGCAATGATCTGACATTCAGAAAAGAAAGAGGATTTTTCTTATCAACACAAACACACATTGCTCAATTAAGATGATTTATAGATTGATTTTCTTATTAGAACTGAACAAGCATTAGATGGTAAGGGGTCATGATATTGTTACTATTAATGATAGTAGAGTTATGCGATTTAGCTCTAGGTGATATAGTACTAATTCATTAGTTCGTTGGAGTGCTACGTCACTTGGGATACGACTCTTGATCATTCCGTCTACCTTTCTCCACAAGTGTAATAGTTTAGTTTTGTTTATCAATGAAATGAAAACTATTACATAACTTTGTCTTCAGCACTTTACTTTACTCTTGTTGAGTTCGAACACACATTATCAACCATACAACATACAAAGCAAGCATGAGCTGAGTGTGTGCGAACGAAGTTGCTGAAGTGACAGTGTTTAAGATCGACTTCTCGAAAAGTTGGTATCCTACGTCGAAGACGTAATTTCACACCCTTTTTAGGCACTTCCTTCTGTTCATTCTATATTTGTGATTCTATTAGGCACTTTTTCTTTACCTATGAAAATAAAACGATCGACGTTCTTTATCACAGCTTATTTTGATGTTTTTTTTCTATGAATCTGAATAAATGTAAAAAAAAGAAACATGTAAAAAAAAAACAAAAAACATGTTAGGTGGTACCTCAAAGATATGAATTTTATTGTAATTTAAAGTGAGCCCTTGTGACACAATCGTGTTCTCGTATTGTAATTATGTCCGTAGGTGTGTTCTATCCAACCCGTAATCGTTTATGCGGTGTTATTTCAGAAGGGATGAAGCTATGTGTAGCCTGGAATGGGACACCTTTGCCAGAGAAAGTTGTTGAAATTTTAACATGATTTTTTTAATTTAACAATTGAAATACGGCACCGCACGTTGACTGAATTGCTAATTTTTTGTGAGTTTTATTCATTTATAATTCATTTGGTAATTAATAATAAAAGTGAAATTTTATTTTAAAACATTAAAAATGTTTAATTTATTTTGTAAATGAAGTGAAAATGGTGATTTTATATGCTATTAAGCCTTCAATATTTTTATTAAACGTGATTGAAATGAATTGAAAGGTGTTTATGAATAAAATAAGTGACATTTAAATCTTTTATACAGTATCATCAGTAAAACCAAATTACCTATATCCTATAAACGAATTTACAAGTAAACCAACTCCAACAAAATTGGAACATTGGATTATTTGGACCAAGTCATCTCTAAGGTATAAGACTAAAAAAATTGAAAATGAACATATGACACTTACATTAATTTGAGAAGTTTTAAAATCACAAAATATTTTATGGGTCATAAGAGATGTCGGGGGTATGGGAAATCTTGTGCCACTCAGAATCAACAATTTTCGGGTCTTCATATTCTTTGGGCATTTGCTTTAACAACAATGGGCTTCCCCGAATGCTTAATTTACCTAATTTGGTGAGGCGTTGCATTGCTTCTTTAGAGGGCATATGTCTCAACTTCCTGAAGTTGAATAGGCGTAGTTCCTTGAGAGATGAGAGGTTCCCAAACCACTCGGGCAATGCTTCCATTCCGTAATCAGATAATGCTAACCTTGAAAGAGAAGTGAGATATTGAATCTGATCCGGTAGGCACTCCCAATGTGACATCCCGTCCAATGTCAAGCGGCGAAGAGAAACTCTGGATGATTGCAATATGGCATCAACAGCCAGGTTGAAGGAAACATTATCATACCATGAAGAACAAGGACTCATTTCTAACCATTGCAAGCTGCCGAGTGACCCAATTTCTTCGGTGCTGAATCTTGGAGCCTGGTTAATAATCAATAATATGAGACGAGGCATTTTGATGAGACACACGTCATGCATATTCGTTAATACACGCAATGATAGTCTCTGCAAGGATGTGGCGCACGATTCTATCATTTCAATTGGAAAACGGGTCAGGCCTTGGCAATACTCGATGGTTAAATCACGGAGTGAACTGAATCCTCCTTCGTGTCTTTCTGTTGTTATTGACTTCAGATTCAAACAACCAGTTATACTAATCTCCAACATATTATGATTGTTAGAGAATAGCCCGTCCGGAAGACACTCCATTTCTTTTATTCCAAAAATTTTAAGATGAGTGAGCGAACTCAACTTGGGTCCACATATATTTTCAAGAGGCAAGCCGCTTTCAATCCCAACAATTATTAATTTTTTGAGGCATGGGAAATGACTAGGAGCACTCTTCAATTTCATGCATCCCATAATTTTCAAGTACTCAAGTCGTGGAAATACGACCATTTGAGTTTTATCATCTTCACTTGCAGCCGGGGGCAGTTCTACTTCTGCCCATTCTGTCAGGCTTGGCATATCGTACAACTCAAGCTTTTCAAGAGCTGGAAACACTTGAATTGTTGTGCCTCCATTTATCGACTCGCGACTACAATTGTCAATGTTGTAGAATGATGAACCAATGGATCTAAGATTTTCCATCTTATTCAGACAAAGAGACTTGAGATGAGGCAGGTGGCCTAACATTGGGAGCTCTTCAACTTGCCTGCAACGTGTTAGAATAATCCCCATCAGATTGTTAAGTGCTTGACCATCTTGTACTTCCATCTTTAAAGTCCACGCTGGGAATATTCTGCCATTGAATCCACTAATCTCTAGGATCTTTAAATTACGGTGTGGTTGGAGGCCTTCCAAAACACTCTTCTCATTTGCTTCATCTTTATAGTTGAATTCTGTGACTGACACTGTTCGTAACCATGTCCATTTGAATGTTAACTCCAATATGACTTTCTTTCGAAACAAATCTGCTCTCAGTGCATCATTTTTGTCTCGAACCTTTTCAAGATGATGTATCACTAGTTTCCCTCCGAGATTCTTCAAACTCCCCAACTCTAAAATTCTATAACCCTTTTTCTCACCCACATGAAAGTGTAATAATGTCTGAAGAGAAGTCAATCGTCCTATCTCAGGGGACAATGTTGTACCACCACCAATGTAAAGATGCCTTAAGTTAATTAAGCACTTCAGGGAATCAGCTGGAATCTTATTCAATTTGTTACTTTGTGCTCTTAATGTTTCAAGGTGGTATAGTTCACCCAATGACTTTGGAAAATATCTAATCCTTGTTTCTGAAGTATCAAGATATCTTAAATGTATGAGCTCACTAACTGAAGTCGGTAAAGTATCAATTTCTTTTCCCAACAATAAAGCACGAAGGCTTTTGAAGTTTGAGAAATTGATATCGGAAACATTGCCATTGAAGAATAGAGTCCGCACATATCTTGCTTTTTCCTTGGGGATAGATCGTGATTCAATATCTCCACTGGGACTGTAACCAATGTATCGCTGTTGAAATTTTTCATCCGCGACATTGTTATTTTCACATAAAATGGAACGTGCTAGATCATGCACAAGGTCGTGCATGTTGCAACACGTTACATATCCATAATCATCTCTCTTTGCAACCTGTAATAAAGAGCTTTGAAGTAGAATGGAAAAGAATTTACTTCCTATACTTTCCATATTGTTGTATTGATCGGTTTGAAGAAGAAATCCTTCTGCCATCCAAAGTTGAATCAGTTGTTCCTTTTCAATCTCAAATCCCTTTGGAAATATCGAACAATACGCAAAACACTTCTTCAGTAATGGCAACGACAAATTATCAAAACTCGTCTTTAATATTTTGGAGATGGGATTTTCATCTCCAAAATTCGAAAACCAATTATTTTCGAATGAGATCCACTCATCTCTTGACTTATTGCACAATAACCCCCCTACTACTTTCGCTGCCAGCGGCAAACCTTGACATCTTTTTGCAATGTTTCTCCCCATTTCCTCATATTGATCTGCTTCATTAGAAGAAGTCTTTGCTTTGATTATGGACCAACAATCATCGGCCGATAATCCTTCTAGTTCATGAGCAGCAAGTGTTTTCACAATTGAAGTAACCTCATGACTCCTTGTGGTAACAACCACACAATTTCCCACGGAAGAACTAACTCCGGAGAGTGAATTTACAAAATCATCCCACTTGTCCCTCTCTTCATTCCAAACGTCATCAAGGACAAGAAGATATCTTTCACGGCCCAACTTTTTCTGAAGCTTTTTGAGAAGCGCTTCTCTGTTTCCATATTCAACGTTTTTAGCTGCTATTGATGTAAGAATGTTCTTCAAAAGAACAACTACATCGAAGTTCCGAGGGACATGCACCCAAACACGATTTTCTCCAAAGTGAGATATTATCTTTTGATCACCGAATACTTTCCTAGCCAACGTAGTCTTCCCAAGTCCACCCATCCCGACAATAGGAAGTACCGAGAGTACTCGTTCTTCTGGTCTAGCAGTGACCAACTTATCGACTATACTCGACACATCATTCTCTCTTCCAAAAAAAATTGGATCTAAAGAGAATGAGTCGGTTTCTATGCTCGCAGATGCGTGTGATCCAAAAGCAGGAGCACGTGCACCAGCGAGTCTGGCCTGAAGGCCGAAGGTAGTTGCTTGTTGGTTACTTAGTTCCAACTTGTTATTGATATCCCTTATTCGACTACCCAAATTCTTAGAGTCAGAGAAGAGAGATAGCACCTTATTTTTTGCTCTGCTTAAGGAGATCTTCTTTACCTCTTTGGAGAGAAGTTGATAGTTGATCTCATCCAAAACATTATCAGCTTCGAATGCGAGAGCTTCGAGGTTCCTCATCCACCGCTTGAGAGCTCGGTCGGTGACATTTTGCATGTCGGTGTCATACAAGACGTCGTTGACCAAGTCAAAAGAGGTCTTAAGCTTTTCCAGATCATTCTTGAAATCTTTGATTTGGTCAAGCGGGAGTGAGAGCAGTTGTTGGAGCACAACTTGAAGGGTGGCTCCGATCACAGCTCCGACGACGGTGGCTTCCATCCTTGGTAATATTGGTATGTGAGAGGAGAATGAAACTTGATTTTATTGTATGGTGCGTGTTCTTTTGGTTGTTGGACAAATAAATATTGTTCCCATTGCATGTTCGTGGATGCCTCTAAAATCATTGTCATTTGACCTGGAAATATCGTTCAATTATTGATGTAGAAAACAAAAGGTTAATAAATTGTAATAAAATATTTTAGATGCGAGTACAGTTCTTGCAATAATAAGAAAATACACTAATATTTGTTCTCAAACTACTCATCTCTGTTAGTATTATATATTTTCAATTTATTGATTACTCATCCAGATTCTTGTCCCATCAAATTATAACTATATCTGTGAATGTGAGTAAGGAGATTAACAAAAACATATGTTGACATCCAAAAAACTATGAGTACTAGTTTCAAATGAAATTTATAAATTAATTTTTTTTCATATGGTCCTATATTGTATATAACTCTTTTAGTTACTTTTATTACATATTCTTTCTGTACTAGAAAATGAAAAACATGCACAATTTGTTTTGTAAATTACAAATAAAGTATGCATGTGTCCCAAATCTAAAAGCTCACATTGCAATATTTTTATATATTATAAAAAAAAGATGTACCCCGCCTTGTGCTCATTTCTTAGTACAAGCCACTAAATGTGAGGTTGAAAAAGCATAAACTACAATTTATGAAAAACACATTATTTTAGTTTTCATATAAAAATTGTTGTTTGAACAAACTTTTTCCTATATTCTATAAAAACATGGAGTAACTGCAGATAGACCATGTCTAAGTGTGTTTTTATAATTTGAAAAAACAAATTAGAAGAACATATATAATAAAATTAAAAGGATAATCCATATTCCGAATACAATTTACAAGGTTCATAAGACTATGTTCAGATCCAAATCATTTGAACATGTTGGGTAGTGGTCTGACAGACATAAATGCATCGACTATCTGCACACCACGCGTAAATTATCATCAGATAATATTCACTATCACACTTCGGCACAAAATGTTATCACTAATGCACAATACAGTAATCAAAAATCAAGATGTTACCTCTTTAGTGACGTGCAACCGAGCCTTCCGATGCCTATCAACAAGTTCCGATATTACATCGATAAGGCGCTTTTTTACTTCACCTGTGAGCATACGGCCTGACCCATATTCCTACATAAATATATTTTTGAACAGTGAAGGTCAAAGGTGAATGACAAATACCTTTTTTAATCATCGAAAGAAAAGGACGCAAAAAAAAAAAGTTAATACTCACAGTTCGTATGTCTTCAAGTTCAGCATCATCCTCCAGAAAAAATTCCAGATACTTAATTGGAATATCTACCTGAATAGGTTCAAAGAGAAATAGGTTTAAATCGACCCAAAGTATATAACGACATGTGAGAAGTCCTATCTCATAAAAATTGATTAGGTTGTGCTGGACAACCATTTTGTGATGATTCATGATTTTGGATACACAGCTGAAAAACTGTTTTAATCAATGTACATGATTTTGGAGTATATGTTTTTCATTTTTGGAGGAATGAGAAAAGTAAAACACAACACATGTACATAATATCCCATGCATAGCTAAAAAGTGTGTGCTGCGATTGATTAGGGATATAAGAGCTCAGCAAAGCAGAAAAAAATCACAAAGTACTACACACAAGTCAAGCCAAGTTTTCAAAAACAAACCAGGTGGTCGGTCCTTTTCAAGCCCAAAAAGTCATAAAGTAAATATTTGAAATCAAATATATTTTCATAGTTTGAAATCTCAAAATTTTAGTGCATACTGAATATTAATATTCTAGATTTCAATTCTTATAACAGTATTAAGTGAATGCTCACAACCCCCTAAACAACTATACAACATATATGAGATTTGAGAATACCTCAAGGTTTGCTCCATACTTCCTGTGATTCTCTATTGTATCTTGCCCGCCGGACAACGCGTATTTGTTAATCTAAGCAATATACATATACATTTATCATCAGAAATGCTTAAAACAAAATAAAGAAAAAGTGATGATTTTCAAACAACTTGTTAGATTACAATACCTTATTTTTAATGTCCTTGGAAGAATCAGTTACATATATGGCAGAATTTGGATCACTGGCAGACATTTTCCCACTCTCACCCTGAAATAGTGAGGTAGACTGCTATGTTAAATTGCACAAGGATAATCCATCATACAATGAATGAAACGAGTTTGTGGGAATTAAAAAAAAAACTGTACAAACATAAAAATTTACATAAAATGGTAATTTTGTAAATTTACCTGAAGAGCAGGAAAGAATGTTGACTCGATCAAAGCAGGCTTGCGGTAACCAAGCGTAGGAGCAACATCACGTGTCAATCGGAAGTAAGGATCCTGTGATCAAGAGAAGGAAAATGATACACAGAGCCAAGTTGTAATATCAAGTGAATAAGAGTAATTACTGTCACATTCAATATGCATGTGAGCAGAGAATAATCATACAGTTAAGCCATAGTGATTTACGCCCCATAAACAAATAAATTGATGAAAAAGATGGTACCTGGAAGATTAAATCTATAATTACAAGGACAAAAAAAATTATTGAGCATCAAAAGAGTCATAAATCTAATTCCTAGCTATCTAAGTAAGTTTTAAAATCTATATTCAAAATCCTGAGTTTCATGTGACCAAAAAAAAAAAAATACTAGTAATTTTATACAGTATATAATAAAGATAGGAATGTCAAGTTGTCGATTAGGGTCTTAGATGCTTGGTTCTGAATCGTTTGATCTATATCTTTCAAGCTTCATATTGATAGTTTTTATCTTCGAGGCCTCATATTTTTAAAACCATATTTCAAGCCTTAAAAAAATGTTTTCATAACGAAGGCAGAACAATTGCAATGTATCTCAATCATAAGAGTTAGCTAATATATATTCTAGTGTCAAGATCCAATAACTCGTACTACTACATAATCACATTTTTTTGCTCAAGTATCTTAGCAATTATGCTGCTCCGGTTCATATTGTTTAATGTCGTGTTCTTTGGGTTCGACTCACAGCACCAGTGGGCAACTATTTGATACGATATTTCCAGGAGCAGTTATAGGTATTCAAACACTCAACAGAAAATACCTGGTCAATCGCACAAGGGATCAAACAGCGAATGTCATCATTACCACTGAATAAATGTGGAAATGAAGTCGGAAAAGCTGGAGCAGCCTGAAATTAATAGATAATTTTGGTTGATGATATATTACCAAGCATAAGCAAAAAAGAAAAACTATAAAATCATAAAGCAAGCAGCAAAATAAAAGAAACCAAATAAGAGTTCAAAACTACTATATTTAAGGTTCATACCTGAACGGCTGGAAAACTCATTTTCCCGATTTGATCTTCTGCGGTCAAACCAAAAATAGCCATAATCTGGAAAACCAATTACGAGTCATATCATGGCTGAATAGCAATACGGACGTTATGAAATGACTAATCACCTTCTTGACTGTGGTACACTTTTGAACCATCACCATGTTCTCGTAGAAGGCACTGCAACATGAAGCATAAGGGGATAGAAATTCTATTACTAAATCACTAAATGTAGAACCATTATTTCCGAAAACTCGGACACAATTAAGAGAAGAACAGAACAGAGAAATTTCTGTACCCTCCGACAAATTCAAAATCGGAGAAAATGAACGTCTTAGAAATATCGAACCCGCACGCTATTATATCTTTAGCATTTTCACGTCCAAGCCTACGGCTTTCAGCTGGTGTCAAATTCTTGTACATACATTTCTCGTCATCTGTTAACTGTATCACGACGGGCACATTAAATGCATCCTGCAAATACCTAAAACCAGTGGAAAAATTATTATTCCGGAAGGTGGAAAATAAAAATAACAATTATTAAAGTTTTTTCTTTAATGGAAAGTTAATTACTTGGTGAACATGAAGGGGATGAGATGGCCCAAATGCAGCGACTCCGACGACGGTCCCCGACCCGTGTAGAGATAGAACTTCTCCCCCCTCTCGTAAGCATCAAGGATATCACTTAAATCGCGATGGGCGAAAAACACGCCGCGCCGGAGGAAGGTGTGGGGAGGGCGGCCCGTGAGACGGACAAAGCGGTCAACGAGCGACTGGTCAATTCGCCGGCAGCCGAACTTGTCGATGAGCTTGTCGTAGTCGATTTTTCCGTCTTTTCCGGCGGATACCTCGTACGGGGTCACGATTTGCTCGCCGTTGTTAGGTTTTGAGGTGGGCTCTTCTGCATCGCTTCGTGTTTGTGTTTCCTCCATGGCTTCGAAGAGAAAGAGAGTGTACAGTGTACTGGGGGGAGAAGGGTTTTAATTTCAATCCTCTAGCGTTTGTCTCGGGCCACCAGACCAAGCCTGTTGGGCCAGAGTGTGGCTTTAAAAAGCCCGATCTATTTTCTCTAGCCCAATAAGTCGGCCGGGGCTATTTCAGTCTTTTCGGTCCGATTTCAGACGAACAAGAGCGAATTGCTCGATTTTTTTAACACCCCAATTGCATCATAATTGCAGCATGACTTCGTGAGTTCGTGAGGCTTGATGATGATTGATGTAGAAAACTTGTACTCTTATATATGGCTGAAAATTAGTAATTAAAAAAAAAACTCGGGTTGAACACAATTTTCTTAAAACATCGATTCACGCTTTGAACGAACGAATGTCGAATGCCAACGAACAGAATTAGAAACAAAGTCTCACAACTGTTGTAGAACACAAATCTCAAACAAACAAACAAACACAAAGTTCCCTCAAGTACACCATCAAATGAGTATACACCAGGCCACTGACTCGGCTCTTTTTTTTTTATCACGCTCTACTCTCGTCTTCCTTTAAGCATCTGCACATTTCAAAAGCACGGAGTTATAAA
Organism: Euphrasia confusa; assembly: GCA_954870475.1. Taxonomy (NCBI): domain Eukaryota; kingdom Viridiplantae; phylum Streptophyta; class Magnoliopsida; order Lamiales; family Orobanchaceae; genus Euphrasia; species Euphrasia confusa. The sequence goes on from OX940951.1 coordinate 264,969, forward strand.
ACATTAGTAGCATATCGTGCGTTAGATATTAGTTGTGTTAAATAGTGTTAATTCTAGTAGGCAAGGAAAGACATGTCCACTGTAAACTATTTTTACTAACCATTTGGAGAATATCCGCTCCTCGAAGAAAAATCAGAATGTGTCCTCGGAATCGAAATGGATAGTTGGGTCGAGGAGAAAACATTCTTGTCTGAACCATTGTAGTCGTCGAGAGCGGACCATGATTCCTTAGTCGTGGGCCATTCGTTAAAGAAAGGATGCACCGAATGTTGCTCCTCCTTCACACCAATCTCGTCTCCCAAAAAGCTATGCTGCTGCATCTGTCTTGACACAGACGAATCGTTTATAGGCTCAAAAGCGTTGGACATAGTAGTTTGTTGAGTAGAAGATGGGCCCATCAACTGGGACTCGAGCTTGGTCGAAGAGACTTGATGAGAGGGCATTAGACGCCACGTACCAAAGGCGGAAGCTTCGGGTGAGAAACTATGGTCATTGGCATCGGGAGTCGTTCCTTGAATATACCTATATGAGGCATTAGAGGGAAAGGCCATACAATGCAAAGCTCGAGTAAAGCTCAAATAAAAAAGTACTACCTGAACTCCTTGTTATTATCAATCCCATACGAGACAGGCTCCACCTGCAGCTTAGGCACACTTCTCCCATAAGGCGAGCTTTCAGAACTCACGGCAGAATACAATGGAATGTTCTGGGAGCTTCCGCCACTGGAAACGTGAGGCATGGAGGTAGCTTTCGAGGGGTTGTTTTGGGATTCCACAGGCTTTCTTGAACGGTTTCGACCACGGTGCATGTGCCGCTCGCAGTACTTGGAGTCGGGGTGAGAGTCCTTGGCACACCTCCACTTCTTCCCGTCTGTCCTCCGGCATCTTCCGGGCTCCGGGTCAAACTTCTTCCCGTAATAAGAACAATAGCCCACTGCATTTCATCAGAAATTAAAAACACAGTCTTTCACTACTAAACACATCAATGCAAGCAAAATCATTCTTCGGGATTCAGTGTATTCGTCTAACTAGTAATAAGTGATAAAAATGCGATCTTTAGCATTGATTGAGCTCACCATCTAATTAGTAAACACATAAAGCATCACAAATATCATTCCACTTATTTCCAAAAAGAAAAACATTCAGAGATATATTACGCGAGGAGTTGTGGAAGAAACGGGCCGAGAGAGCCTCAAAGCTCCGTCTAATCGGCATAACTAGATCTGGTGGGACCTGCAAACCAGCCACCAGATACTTATATATCATGGCCTGATGCTCGAGCTCTTGCCACTGCACCGCCGTGAACGGTGTCCGATAACCGCCATACCCCACCTCCCCTCCTCCCCCTATCCCCAGCCCCACGGCAACCGATATTGATGCCGACCCACTCATTTTTTCTTTCAATCCCCAAATCCAATTTCAGTTACCAGTTCCCACAAAATCTGCAACCACAGATCAGCAGAGTCAGTACACAACATGCAAATATCCCAATTTTTTTTTATCATACCAACAAAAAAAAAGCTGCTGAAAAGGGTTTGTCAGCAAGAATCAAGAACATGAACAGAGCAAACAATAACACCAAGAAACAGAGTGTTTATTTCACCTACAGGGGGACAGATCTAGGGTTTGCCCAAACATGGGAGATAGATAGATAGCCTTCAGATAAGGGTGTCTGAACAATAATGAAATTTCAATGTAATAAATTAAAAAAAAGATGGGATTTTTATGCGAAGTACACTGAAACACACAGTGACAACAAACTATACCCAAGAGAAAAAAGATGGGATTTTTATGGGACTTACAAGTACAAGCATGGGGGCATTTCTTGGCAACAAAAGTGTGTAATTATTGTTTTGGGTTTTTAATGTTTTGAGGATTAAGATTACAATGTTTTTGTGTGTGTGTTAATATTAGAGGAGACATGGGGTGGCGGTGGGAGGCAACATGGGATTGGGTGTGGTGGGGGTGGGGTGGGGGTGGGGTGGGGTGGAAATTAAGAAGAGGGGTTGTTTTTGTTTGTGGGTGTGGTGTAGGTGGTCCAATGATGTAACACATCATCTAATGAGAATGATGACCACAGTAAGCAAAACCTTTGTCCTTAAGTTTGTTTGTGTGTGTGTGTGATTTTCAAGAATCCAAGTGGGGTGAAGGAAAATCCAACAAAGACTTTGATGCATCAAAGATGCATAAACGAGGGGTGGGAATTTACCTTTGTGCACCCTTGTTTATTAGAGTGAGGCCAAAGGGAAAAAAGAATGGTTTGTACTTGGAGCTTGAGGGTAGAATAGTCTTTTTTGTGCTTTCACTATGTTTGGAGGAGCCACAAGAACAAGAAAGGAATTTGTGGTGGGCCGATAGCAAGCTGGCATAAGGGGTGATCGCATCATAACCATAGTTACACTTTTAAACATCGCGATTCTTTTTCGAACAGAGAATTACTATGTATGAATATGATTTTGTTACAATCAAAGAGTTATTGTTGGTTGAACTCATAATGAGTTATTGTTCATTGAACTGATGATGAAAATATACTTGTTATGTAAGATATTGAGTATTCAAAGTATATTTATATTCGTTGTATTGATGTTGTATTGAAAATTGATATGTATAGTGAGTCAAACTTACCTCAATATTCTTCAACTCGGTCACGTTATACAATTATACCCATAGCATATTCAGTATGGGCTTATTATTCGGCTCGGCCCATGTATAGTGGCCCACGGCCCAAGATGTTCGTTTATTTTCTCCTACGATAAATCGAAAATTTAGTGAGCGGTCGACCCGCTCGATTTTCTCTCGTAAATTCAATCAGATAACGTATAGTACGAAATAAAGCTCCCTTCTCTCGATTCTCGTCGTCGCACAGAGAATTAGTTTTCCCAAATCGATCAATGGGTTACGAAAATGATCCGTAAGTTCTTCCTGCCCTAATTTCGTATTGTGTTGGAACGATTTTTTCTCAAGCATATCTTTTTTTTTTTTGCAATTTCATGCGTGTGTGGAATTGAATTAGGTTTTATATGTTGTAATAATTGAATTTGGATTTGGGTATTCAGATATCGCGACGAAGATGGCGAGCCATTGATGGACTTCGACGAGGACGTCTTATCGGATGGCGATGAGCCTCAGCAGCGTTTCCTGGACGATGAAGATGATGTTGGGTATGATCGCCGGGAGCGGTCTCCGACTCCAGTGCACAACGGGTCGGAGGCGAAACCCAGAAAGCGGTTGATAAAAAAAGCCTCATCCGGGAAAGAATCTCGTCCGGTGGATTTTGGATTGGATGATGACGAAATCGGTGTGGGTGGGTATGAGGATGACGATGCAGGGATGAGGAAAAACGATAGAGGGGATAAGCTGAAAAGCCTGGAGAGGAAGAGGAAGGGGGAGAGAGTGGAGACTCAGAATAAGGTGAGGAAGGGCGGAGGAGATAGAGGAAGGGGTCACGAGGGGGATCGTGAAACAAAGGAGATGTGGGACACCGTTGCCGGTGGAGATTCCGAGGTTTGCCTTTTTTTTCATTGATATTTATGAATTCTCATTTCCTTTGTAGTTAAAATATAATTTTGGGTAGCTTTAATGAGAACTTGGCAGTTGGTGGTGTAATCTGAGATTGAATTTGGCGACTTTGTGAGTCTGATTATTAGACAGAATTGATAAAGATAAAATTTATGGAAATTTGGTGAAGCTTTGTGTCGTTTCTGTCGCCATGTGTATGTGTTGCCGGTTCAATTTGTATTTGTTTTACGTGTGTTTATCTTGTTTGCATTAGTTTGTTTAGGAAAAAAGGCTAATTTTGTTGAAGAGTGAACTTTGTGGTTCAGGGAGTTTTCGGGACTTCTGGTTAGAAATTTGATAAATTTTGTGAGTTAGTGGGTATGGTTTACTTTAAGAGTGCCAATTTTAGAATTTGTGGATTCAAGTTTCATTTTGAATTCACAAAGGAGAATATTAGGCGAGTTTTTTTTTTTAGTTTGAGGTATATATTTGGTTAACATTCATTATAATTATCTATGCAATATATCTCTTATGTTAATGTATATATATTCTCCAACAGCTAGTCGTTTTAATTACCCTTTGTGATCATATAACTTATATTTTACCGGCAAAAGGAAATGTAATTGTCAAGAAGTTAATTTGATCAACTGCAGTGAGGATGGGATTTGTCAGAACCAAGCCCGACTGAACAGTTCTGTCAAATTTTGGATGCTATTCTGTTTTTTTTGCATTGACAATGGTTATATTTGTGATGGTCTATTAGTCATCTCATCTCCCCTTTCTCATGTACTACCCCATGCCAGAATAAGTCATTTCCTTCATTTTTTAATAAAAATTAAAAAAGATGAAAAATGTGTACTATAATTGTGTGATAAATTAAACAAGTGTCTAATTTGATTGCAATTTTTTTCCAAATCTGAATCCAAATGGTTTATTGATTGTCAATTGTATAGGATGATCATGATGGTGTTAGGACTTTGGATGATGAAAACTTCATAGATGACACTGGCGTGGATCCTGCTTTAGGCTATGGAAGCGACAATGAACATTCTCCAAGTCGTGCCCCCGAGGTTTGGATTCTATTTTAGTTGGATTTCTTAATTATATTTATTTAGCATTGTAAATAAACATTTTTTGATCAACTCTGCAATCAGTTGTTAGAATCAATAGGTCTTCAAATTGTTCATTTGAAAAAATGGAAATCCTTCTTATTGGATGATCGTGATACGTGTCGAAAATTGAAATTTCGGAAAATACAAAATGTTTTTTACTTTCATAATCTTCAATATAAAAAGCTGCATATCTATCTTCATTGAATTATATGCTCATACACCTGAATTCCAAATCACAGTAAGTTGCTATTGGCTTTACACGACTTCATTGAAATTGATATATTGGGCACCTGTTTACATTCTACCTCGATAATTACTTGAAGTTATGCTCAGATAAGACTGAGTATATCAAGTTTTTAAGACAAACATCAATTTCCCTTGCTATTTGACTTCTCTAAATGAGTTTAAACTACTACGCCTAATTGGTTGGAACATGAAACTAAAAAATTCTAATTAAGAACTGACCTAACCCCAGTCTCTAAATATTGACTTTCTTCTTTCTTTTTCTTTCATCACCTTATAGTTCATATTTTTTCAGTGGACATTTAATTTTTCTAGATAGATTGTGTATTTGTGCCGGCTATTTTCACATGGTTTAATGTCTGTTCAGCTATGCAATCTCCAAAGATGTAAGTACAGAGATTAATTTCACGACTAGTAACTAGCTTACAAAGAACTGTGTTCAACTATAAAACCTTCTTTTGCACATGAAGAATAGTTTCAATCTATTACAGTATTACCAGAATATAGTGCTTGGTTTTGTTTCTCTCCTGGTAATATATGATCTCGTTTATCCTGTCTTTTTAGGTACATCTGAAAGTTCTTTTTTCTAATACATTGACCAAAGTTACTTTCATTTATCTTGGAGAAAAATCATTTGATTACTGCCATATATTGTTTGTCAAGATTTTCAAAGTAAGGAGAGTTCAAATAATTAATTAATCTTGAAAAAAATATTTTTCCTTTTACCCGTTTATAGGCCTTTTCAAAAAATATATATATCCAGAGAGCTCCTCTCTACTTTTCTCTTTCCAGGAGTAAAAATCTGTTGACCTTAAATTGTTATCATTTACTTTAATTTGGCTTTAAATCTTTATATAAGATTCATGAAATTTACATTGATCGTGTTATTAAATTTTGCAAATGAGATTTATGTAATTTGTTAGTTTTTCTTCCTAAAAATCTCCGTTATAATGATAAAAGGACTCGTAATTAAAATTCAGCCCAGAAGAAATATTTATGTGTTCATTCTCTGCCAGGCAGATATCTTCAACCCCATTGATCTTTATCTATGATTTATCCGTCGCTCATTCTCTTCACCTCTATGAAAGGAAAAGTTAAACTGTATAATCCTCCGATTAGTCGTCGGTCAAGAAGAAGGGTTATTTCCTTAGTTATCATCACTATTACTTCTGTTTAGTTTCTCTGATTTTGCGTGGATTTTCGAAATGAACGGATTTAAATATTTATAGTCTTTCATATGATTTTCATTACAGTAAACTGATTAATTAGTTGTTTTCTTTCCAGAAATTCCCTGTTTATTTGTAATGTGATCTATAACTGAAATTTGAGTCATGTAGTCTGTAGATCAGTAGATCTGTTTGTTTAAAAAAAATATATTTAATGTCTTATTTCCTAAAACACTCGCATAATCATCTCTTTATTTCTCTCTCCATTATATATACCATATAATTTAGTTAAGACTCTTCAATGAATTTTTGGTTAATAATAATTTTTAGTAGTTAATATCACTAATTTACTATAGCCAGAATCTTGTTTAATTGGATTTGTGACCTAATTTTTTAATGTTTATTATTATAAAGATTTGGTGAATGATTAATGAATTGGTGTTGCTTCTTGCATATATTATTCTGCAGGCTGAAGAAGGAGAAGAAGAGGATGATGAAATGAAGGACCTATTCAAGATGGGCAGGAAAAAGAAGAAAAATGAAAAAAGTGCTGCAGAAGTTGCTCTGCTGGTTGAAAATGTGATGGCTGAACTTGAAGTGGTTGCAGAAGAAGACGCCGAGCTGAACCGACAGAGAAAGCCAGCTATAAATAAACTGAAGAAGCTTTCTCTTCTTGAAAATGTTCTCTCAAAGTTAGTTGATTGAACTTCACTTGTTCTGTTTTCATATATATATTTATCAATCGTTTGTAATTATTCTAACTCGCTTTCATGTGGGCTTCTTTTGCAGAAAGCAGCTTCAGCAAGAATTTCTAGATCATGGAGTTTTGACACTATTAAAAAATTGGCTTGAGCCACTGCCTGATGGAAGCTTGCCAAATATAAACATCCGTGCTGCTGTTTTGAAGATTCTCAATGATGTATGCATAAGGTGTCCTGTAATGTTTTTACTATTTTTTCGTTTAGAGGTTAATAGTTTGTGCTTGTCCTGCAGTTTCCAATTGATTTAGAGCAGTTTGATCGAAGAGAACAGTTAAAGAAGAGTGGACTTGGGAAGGTTAGTGTTTGTTTGATGTTGTAATGTCCATGCGATCAACAATTTTCTTTATTATGTATTCATAGGTCTATTTCTATGGTTGAATTAATTTGTGACAGGTGATTATGTTTCTGTCAAAATCTGACGAGGAGACAACATCCAACCGGAAACTGGCTAAAGAGTTGGTTGATAAATGGGTACTTGAATGTTATTTGACTTATTTCTATTGTCAAGTTATTTTATTCGATTTTTCTTATAATCGTTTCAATTTTCTGAATGTTGTTCATTTAGAGTCGGCCAATTTTTAACAAGAGCACAAGGTTTGAGGACATGAAGAACTTCGAGGAGGAAAGGGCTTTGAGAAGGCCGCCTGCAAAGAAGTATTTATGATTTATAATTAGGCTGCTTTTAATATTCCTCAAAATATCAATCCTTTACATTGATCACTGATGCAATCAATTCCATTTGTGGATCTTCTACAGGGTGATGAGTAAAGCATCGAGAATGTCTTCTAGAGACGATGACCTTGATTTGGCCCAATTTTCACAGTATGATAGTTTTTCATCCTATTTGTCAAATCCATACATTGATAGGAATTGGATCCGGTTATCTCTAATATCTATATTACTCTTGACACATTACAGGGGTACAAAAACTGGCCTGTCGTCTTCCAGACAGCATGCTTCAAGGCCAGAAGCAATGTCTATGGATTTCGTGGTTCGTCCTCAATCCAAGGTTGATCCAGATGCTGTGAGGGCTCATGCTAAACAAATGGTGCAAGACCAGCGTCGCGTGAAGGTTGGGTTGTTCTTTATTTCATCTTTGAAATTCAACATCGTATTGTATGATGATTCTGCTACATACTATGTAATATAACGAAAACCCTTTTGTTGCTTGCACAGATGAATAAGAAGTTGCAACAGTTGAAAGCTCCAAAGCGGAAGCAGCTACAGGCTACTAAGCTGAGCGTGGAGGGCCGTGGCATGGTTAAATATCTCTAGTCAGCTCAGTTGCCTATGTCTTGGGATGCAAGGATTGGATTACACACTAAACATCAGTCTGAAGATTGATCTTGTTGTCCTTGTATAACATAGAAAATTCAAGTTGTTATAAAAAAATAACGCAAAAAACACAGTTTATTATTAATTATTTGTGAGTGTATTATTGGAAACTATTTAAGATCGTCCTCAGAACTGAGGACACGAGGGGATCAGTGGTGTTGGATACCGACTAGTCGGTGTGCACCAGGTTTACTATTGAATGAGAATCAATTGTTTCTTTGATTTTGATTGGTACACATTTCTGGTCTATAATTTGTGTGTTTGGGACCGATGGAGTAATATTTTATCGAGAGAATGTTATAAATATTTTAGATTAATATTTATAGAAATGACTGTAGCGTGTTAGATGTCCAAATAAACTTCAATTTAAATATTTAATTATTTATAAAAAAAATCAAAATCGAGCTTCATTTAAATCCCTTTCTGGGCTAGTAGCTGGATCTGACAAGATTTATTTCGCGAGCGGGCTCGGAACCGCTCGATGAAGCCCATTAGGTACGGACTGGCCCAGTGGTCCGCTTATTTGGGCTGGCACACGTCATCTTACATCAAACCACGTCACAATTTAAACTCGGTGCTCGACAGCTCTTTTCGACACCTTCGAATAAAATATAATAATATTAATACCACGTGGCATCCAGAATATTACAGTATAAAATTAAATAATCACCGCCTTTTCGTCCTCTCTCCCTCTCTCTCTCCGTTTTCTGCGTTCGTCTTCTCTCTCTCTTCAGCCATGAGTCTCTTTGGCCTTGGCAGGTAAATTATTCAACCAAGTTTTCTGTATTTTGTTTTTGTAATTTATTGCTGTGTGTATTTATCGCGTCAGATCTATTTTTTTTTTAAATTATTATATGCATCACCATAATTTTGATAGAGGAAAGGGGCATAATGAATTGAAGCTGATAAAGGGTTACAAATGAATGATCCTTGTTTTGTTTGATTGAAGTAAACATAGACGTTGATCCATCGTCCATGTTGATCCTGAACCTATTTTTGTTTCCGGTATTTGTGGGTGCCTGTTTTTCATTTTTTTTCGAAGAAAATGATATGGTGTTTATTGGTGGAAATGATTTGTAGTGCATTAGTGACTCGATTGCACGATGCATTAGTAATTGTAAATAAGATAGCTTTGCGAAGCCCAAAACGAAAATGGTGCATAATCATATATGTTTTCGTGTTAGGAAATTGCTTTAGCTAATGGTTACATTCTTCGAAAAGGGATTGTGATGTGGGACCACTTGGTTTTGTTGCCAGGGATCAGTGTTTTCGATCACTGAGCCTAATTATATCGTATCAAATTTGAGTCACAATAATAATTTATTTGCAATGGTTTGTGATTTGTTTTGTCATCAATCAACGGTGATGCCCGTTATTTATAAAATGATTCATAATGCTTGAATTTGTTACTTTTAACAGGAATCAGAGAACATTCCGCCCTAAGAAAAGTGCTCCATCGGGCAGTAAGGTGTTTTTTTTCTCTCATAAGCTTAACATGCTTGGCTCATTTGTCTCATTTTTTTTTTCAGTTCCAGTTTTGCTAAATAAATGGGGATACCTTTTTTTTTCTTGTTATATTAACATTCCTACTTCGAGTGCTTTATCTTCAAATAATGTACTATGATTTATATTCGTTCAATAATTTTAGTATTGTAAAATCTTTTATGTTCTTGTGTGTGGCAGGGTGCACAATTGAGACAGCATATTGATGCCACTTTAGGCAGTGGGAACTTGAGAGAAGCTGTTAGGCTACCTCCCGGTGAAGATATCAACGAATGGCTTGCTGTCAATAGTACTATCCCTCTCTCAAATATATATATATATATATATATATATATATATATATATATATATATTTATTTATATATGAGTGTGTGTTTATGTGTTTGTGTGTGTGTGTGTGTGTGTGTGTGTGTGTGAGGTTAAGTATCTTTCAACATCATTAAAAAGGTTAAATTCAATTCTACTTTCACGTATGATGTTAATTTTGTGCCTTTTTACTTTGTAGTTTGTTCATCTGCTACAAAAGGTTTCTTCGCGAATTAAATTGACAAAAGATGCGTACTTTTTTGATAATTTCCAGCTGTAGATTTCTTCAACCAGGTGAACCTTCTATATGGCACGCTCACGGAGTTCTGTACACCAGAGAACTGCCCTACAATGTCCGCTGGCCCCAAGTATGTCAGAATTGTTATTCAACATCTGTACCAAAAAATATTTGTTCTTAACTATGAACTGAAAAATAATTGTGAGATAATTACAAAAAATTCCCTTGATTTTGATCAAGTGTTAAATTAAGGGGATGACTTTAGTATTTTTATAAATGTGATCGGTGGTTCTGAAATACTTTTTGCTTATGAGGGGGAGAAATGTAATGAGAAGGAGAATGTCGGGGTATTTTGAATGAAAGTTTTTGTAACTAGGCCAAACCTTAAGTGTTCCTTTTGTAATTAACAAAAAATATGCTTTGTAGGTATGAATACAGATGGGCAGATGGCGTGCAAATCAAGAGACCCATTGAAGTATCGGCTCCTAAATATGTCGAGTACTTGATGGATTGGATCGAAACCCAGTTAGACGACGAGTCCTTATTTCCTCAAAAGCTTGGTGATTGCCGATTGGTTACATCCAATTCAGTTTAATACCAATATACTTATTACTGTATTATATTTGTCACCAATTAGGCAAAAGGCTTTCTTTTATGTTAGATCATACTCCAATAATACCAAAGCTTGGAGTATTATTCGTTATTTACTATTTGCATGTGATAATACTGACGAAATAATTTTTGTAGGCACACCATTTCCTTCAAATTTCAGAGATGTCGTGAAGACTATATTCAAACGTCTCTTCCGTGTCTATGCACATATATATCACTCCCATTTCCAGAAGATTGTGAGTCTTAAGGAGGAGGCCCATCTAAATACCTGCTTCAAGCATTTTATACTGTTCACCTGCGTAAGTTCTCGGGTTCTTCAGATTTCTGCCTTTTTTTTATTCAAACATTTTATAAAATGTCGGGTTATCTTGTCGATGTTTCAAATTTGCCGATACGGTCATCAAGAAGCCTCCTTTTCATGTTGATAAAGGAGAAGTTAAGTGTTAGGCTTAATTACACAAACTACTTCTTTGGTTTGCCTTAATTATTAAAAAGATCCAAAAAAATTTTTGAATTACAAATACCCCTGGCATTTGCTTCTCTTTTACATTTTTTCTCAAGAGCATATATCTATGCATCATATGAAAAAAAAAAAAAAAAAGAGAGAGAGTAGAATATTGTTTGTTAACTGAGAAACTCTAAATTTACTGTACAGGAATTTACGCTGATCGACAAGAAGGAACTTGCTCCCCTTCACGAGCTCATAGAATCCGTTGTTCCATACTAAGCCATGTTCCCTCTCGTGTAATGGGAGATAAATCAAAGCGTTTGCTCAAACGTCACTCCCATTGATAATGTGAAAAACTCTTGTTTATGTTGGTGCGAAAAGGCTAGTTTGTATGTAGTTGTACTTCTATGGTGATGGGATAATTTGATCCAGTTATTTAAAAGAATAAATTTGATTGGATCATTTGTGTAATGTTTTAAAAAGATTTGAGGGATGCACTGTAATATGTATTTGAAAAATTCAAGTATGATTTTAGCAAGTTTGAAAGAATATTAATTAGTTGAAATTGTAGGGGTGGTTTTGTAATAATTCTAATCCAATATATTTGAAGGGTTCTTTTCATATACTCTCTTTCATTCATCTTCTAATCCAAACATATTCTATCATACATCATCAGGAACAAGAGGGTCCATGGGTGTCCATCGGCTCGACTTGGTGGACCCTGCGTATATATACGCACCAGCCACGACACATAGAACTCCCAACACTTGAACGAAGAGCTGAAAATTAGCCAGCAACTCACCATGGAACTCGTGCTCCTTCGACCTGCAAGTGATCTTATCACCTTTTAGCATGCACCCATCCGGGATCATCGGGCCGTAGAGAGTGAATGCCGTCTGATAAAACCACATTCCTTGGAGTGTTATGGCAATGCCGCTGCATAAATCCACCGGAAAACTCGCCGGAATTAATGCTCCGGCGACAGTCGAGATTATGCAGAGGCCGATAAGGAGGACGAGGATAAAATGGTAGTGCCCCTCGAGCCCCTTGTGAGTCGTCGAGTGGAAATAGAACAGAATGTACTCCGCCGTGAAAGCTGCCGAGGCAATCAAGCCCAAAACCGATTCCGACAGTGGGACAAATCTGATATTTTGCAGAAAGTTAAAGGGGGTGTTTGTAATTAATCTAAAGATGAGGGTATGTTTTGAAAACACTACTACTCACTCTGTCTTCACGGACATCAACGTTAGAAGGCCGAAAAGGAAGAACATGAGAAGCATGCCCGAATGCTCGAAGTTGTTCATGTGGTTAGGGTTCAAGACTCCGTCGACTAGGATCGTGAAGTGAGTCGAGTAAAGAAACTCTATGCAGAGATCGATGAAACCTCCGATCGTGATCACGTAAAGCTCCAAGTGCTTGAGCCTCCCGTCGAAACCTGGAACTGGGTTCCATACCTTGACCTCGAACGAACTTGGGTTTGCCACGTGTCTCGCTATGGAGCACCACACGTGCCATGCTCCGACGATGAGGAATAGTGTCCCCGGAAGCACGTGCCCTGGAAATGAACCCATTTTAAATCTCAACCATTAACCTAAAAGGGTGGCGATTATATGTATATAAAGCCATGACTGAATCTGATCAAGCGTGAATTATGGGTTGTTTGTTAGTTGTTACAACGTTATAAGCTTTGTGTTATCATCTCATGTGTTATTATATAGTCAATTTCCAAACGAGTGATATGAATTATGAAGCATGCATGAAACCACATCCAATATTTTTCATGTAAATACAAAATCTTGGATCATGTGTTACCTTAAAGTAAATCTATATATATCACCAAATATTAATACAAATAACTTGGAAACAATTAATTGTAACCGTTTTGTTTTTATCAATAATTGATTGTCTAGTTTATAAAAAAATTAAAAGAAAAAAATACATAATATATTTATAATTTAAAATTTAAAAACTCACATAGTCAAATGTGAATGCAATTATCGTGCATGGCAAATTGCAATTGTGCATCTCAACAAACCTAAATTCAACATTTACAAAAAATTAAAAAAAAAGTAGAAAATTGTGGTCCCTTAATTAATTATTATCTTGAAATATGGAATTAATTAATTAATTAACCAAATATTAGGGTGTGCTTCAATGTTAAATTTTCTCATTTAACTTTAGGAAAAAAAATACTAACTTATAAATATATAGTATCGAACAATTCTTGTCTGAATATAGAAACAGACATTTAATTAATTCAAAAGTCCAAATTGGAAAAACGTTTATAATTTATAAACGATGGGATGTATTTTATTCAAAAATCATATACATTATAAAGACGTAATCTTCTTTAAGTGGACTTTTTGTAAAGGTGATCTAAATGAAGCATTAAGAAAAATTTATAAATAGACTTTAGGAAGGTGTAAATTAGTGGAATATGCTTTTCAAAAATAAATATAATCATAAATTTTGCATTTGAGGATGTTGGATTTTAAATAATAAATATGTTCGTATTTAATAGTAGAATTTTTCATCCTTTTGTATGATAGTTCGTACGTATAATTATGAATTTTGTAAAATCAATCTCTAATGGAATTTGTTCTAAGACTTTTATTAAACTCAATTTTGAAATAAAAAAAATAAATAAAAAATGCAAAACCTCCTTTTAGAAATAATTAAATAATAAAACCCAAAAATGAAATGAAATTTAATTATTTTTTTCCTTTTTTTCTTCTTCTAAAAATCTCGACTGAAACTTGCCGGCGTTTTCTACTTATACGGTGTCGCCTCTAGCTCACTCCGATCACGCGCTGTAAATGCTTTCAAAATATCTCCCTTTCTCTCTCACACACTCCCACACCCTCTCTCACACACAGATACTTTAGTTTTCACAGTCGTTCATTCACGTCGACATTCAATTTTACAGATTTGGGTGCAATTAATTTGTTGGTGAATTCCGAAGATTCTTCCACGAGCGCTTCAAATGTAATTTCAATCTCTCTCTCTCCGCGTGTATGTAGATGCTCAGTATTTTTCTCGTATATGACGTGCTCGCCCGTCTCGATATGCAAAAAATCCTCACTCGCTTTTGAATTTCCATCGCTGTAAACTGCTCGGATTCTCGCCGGCGTATCCGGCAGAAGCAGATCGCCGGATTTCGAATCGGTTGGTCTCCGATCAGTTATTTGATTTTTTGTACGGTTGCGATTGGTTGTTCAGTTGGAAGGGTGAAAGTTTTTTATTGTTTGTTTTTTTCTGAGTTGCTGGGGATTTTTATGTGAATTGGTTACTTCTGTCGGCTGGAGTGAGGAGAAAACCATCTGTGACTGAAGGGAGTTGGGTGTTGATTCGGGAGAGATGTCGAATCCGAAGGCGGTTTACGAAGGATGGATGGTCAGGTATGGGCGCCGGAAGATTGGGAGATCCTTTATTCATATGCGGTATTTTGTGCTTGAGCCAAATTTGTTGGCTTACTACAAGAAAAAGCCCCAAGACAATGTGGTAAGTGCCCCTCTGAATTTTGATGTTTGCTGCAGGGAAACGATTAGTTGAAATTAAAGTTTTATGATCTTATCGATTTTATTTCAAGTTACAACATTTTGTTTTGTTTTTAGAGATGAGCATTTGTGTAATTTTTTGTTTGCTCTTTCCTGTGTGGTAAGGTGCCGACCAAGACACTGCGTATAGATGGGAATTGTAGGGTGGAGGACAGAGGATTGAAGACTCAGCATGGACATGTGAGCTGCCATTAACAATTCTTCTTTATATATTATTTACATTTAGTTGATACCATTTTTCATATAATCAGAGGTGGGGTTGATGCTAGATTTTTGTAGGTTTTGATATTTTGAGTTTCTAATGGTCATTCAGTTCTCACATGCTTTCTGCTAGTGCCTCTATTTTTACAAGTTTCGATTCTTTTGGCAGATGGTATACGTTCTGTCTGTTTACAACAAGAAAGAGAAGTACCATCGAATTACGGTGTGTTACATTTTCTTTTAATGATACTTCCATATGTTATATACTTATATTTTTATTGTTTCAATTAGTCTGCTTGCACATATTATTTTCCGTACACATGTTTATGAACTTAACAAGTAATTTTGGGGAATTTTTGCTTCATTACGAGTGTAGAAGATATCCTTGATTATATTTTTCCGTACACATCTTCTTAGGCTTTATTTGTTTCACAATTATTTAGGATGATACTTTTTATTATTTGTTTCTCCCCCTTTTCTACTTTTATTTTCTGTGTCACCTTGTCTGTACTTCAAACTATTATTGTCCCTTTTCACTTAATACTTATCTGTCATTTATTTTGTAAAATAAGAATGACAGCCTAAGAAGTATTTTGCGTTGAATTAACACCTAAAGCTACTTTATTGTGTAAGATGTTATTCAGCAAAAAGAAGATTAATGAACATAAGACTGTGTGGCAAAGTGTGCACCTTGGATAACGCATTTTCCTTATTTTTGTAAATGTAATAAACAAGAGTTGAAAGTAATAAAACAACATTTGCTGATAAAATTATGTTTGGGAGGCTAAGAAGATATGCATTAACTGGTTCAGCTCGTGCTTTGCCCATTCCTTCAATGTATCAATCATGATATTGATATGCCTATCACTTTTGAAACGCATTCTTGAAATGTTACCAGTGTCGATTCTGGCCTCAAGTGATTAAGAAATATAAAAATGTTGATAAAGTTATCAGTAATTATGGATAAATGTATCACAAATTACTGTGTGTTACGTGCCTTGATTATCATAAGCAACGTTGTTTTTGGGTTACTGCTCCTTCTGGTTTCTTATCTATATTCTCCATATAAATTTCTTCATGCTAGCTTTTTATGAAGGACGTTCATTTCATTTACCTATTTATATTTCGTGTTCCAGATGGCAGCTTTCAACATTCAGGAAGCACTCATTTGGAAAGAGAAAATTGAATCTGTTATCGACCAGGTTTTCTTGTGTCACCTCCCTGTATTCTCTATCATATAATTATTTGTTTGTTTTCTGCATGTGACGAAGCTACATTTTGCTTGAATGAGTGTTTGAATAGCTAAATTACTGATAAATGTTGTCTGCATGCAGCAGCATCAAGAGTCACAAGCTACTAATGGTAACAAATACGTATCTTTTGAATATAAATCTGGCATGGATAGTGGGAGGAACGCTTCGTCATCAGATCATGAGAGTCAGTAAGTATTATTTATCTTAAAGTCGTGTGTAAGTCGAGCATATTCAAAAATAATATCCTGAGGGAATAGCTTTGAATAGCTTTTGAAGATGCCCAATCAAAATTTACCTCTTAAAATGTAATGCCCAATCAATTTCTTTTTCTTTACCCTTCATCTGCTGCAGATTTAGTGCTGCTGAAGATGAAGAAGATTCTCATCGGAACTTATTACGCCGAACAACAATAGGAAATGGTCTGCATATTTGTAACCTATCCTTCCTGGATTCTTTGGATTGTTTGTTATCTTTAATAAATTTAACCATCAATTTCATGTGGCAGGCCCCCCTGAGTCTGTTTTCGACTGGACAAAGGAATTAGATTCAGATTTGGCTAATCAGAATTCTAACAATCATGCATTTTCCAGAAAGTATTGGCGCCTTCTCCAGTGTCAAAATGGTGTGATGATCTACAAAAATTTACTCTAAAGTTCTGGTGTTGTTGTAACTGGCTTATATGTGGATAATTTTGAAATTTTCTTAGTTTATTGTTATTATTTTTCTGAATCTTTTAATATTGAATCTGTATTAATTTCTCATTTTATTTATGTGAATTTCAGGTCTTCGAATTTTTGAGGAGCTTCTTGAAGTGGACTTTCTTGTAAGAACATTTTTCATTTTTGGCTGTACTACCAAAATGTCTTAGCTAAACATTGGATGCTTTGGTGGTCTATATCTCACACAATTTTATTTATGTAGCCAAAGAGTTGTAGTAGAGCAATGAAAGCTGTTGGGGTAGTGGAGGCTACATGCGAGGATATATTTGAACTAGTAATGAGCATGGATGCAACACGATGCGAGTAGGTCTCATTTTGGTTGAGTTGACATTTACTTTTTAATTTTCCTTTACAAAAATTATACTGTATTCTTTGTTGATACAAAAATTAGAAAATGAACTGGATACTAGAAATGTCAAATAACACACCATGACAATTCGCGAAACTGCAATTATATTCTTTGTTCCAATGTATGTGTTAAAACTGCAAGTGTAGTTACTACTGCTATCTTTTGACTAATTTTGTTTACGCTTGCAGGTGGGACTGCAGTTTCCAGTATGGTAGCTTAGTTGAAGAAGTAGATGGCCATACAGCTATACTATACCACAGGCTTCAATTAGATTGGTTTCCTACGTAATGTACCTTGTCATTATTTCCTTGTTTTGTCTTGATATTTGCATTTCATTCATGCTGTTTTCCTAATGATAACTGATACCGAGTTTGGAATTGCAATCATTATAATTAGACCAATGTGCTTAAGTCTAGGTAAAGTTGTTTTTTGACAATATTATACTATCTTAGATCTTGTTTGTGTTGGTATTCTTTGTGTCCATGTTAGCTTTGCAGACCAATAACTTTAAGATTAATGTATTGCTTTGAGTAGAAACATGACCATTTGCTCTTCTTGCTAATATCTCTAGTGCCTTCATATCTGATATTGTTTTGCTGATTGGCTCAATCAATTTATTAGCCTCGTTTTTAATTAATAATTTAGTATTAATATAATAACGAGCTATTTATGGGTTGTAAGCAAATTATTCCAACCCTTTTTCCAGGCTTTCTCCTGGTGGTAATAAATAGTTTATATAGTTCAAATAGTCTAATACCTGTAAAATATGTTACTTTATGTGTCAATTCTCAATATAGTTTGTCTGGAATCTTTATATACTTTCATATAATTTTAGATTTGTTGTACGTGAATCATCCAGACTCATTCATTCTATTGTAAACAATTACAGGTTTGTATGGCCTCGTGACCTCTGCTATGTGCGCTACTGGCGTCGAAATGATGATGGCAGTTATGGTAAATATTTGAGGTCTTTCCCTTGTTTATCTGCTGTATCTTTTTTTCCAGTGCTCAACTTCTCACCTTTGTTTTGTGCAGTTGTCTTATTTTGTTCTAGGGAGCATGAGAATTGCGGCACCCAACCTGGATTTGTGCGAGCTCATATTGAAAGTAAATTCAATTCATAATTGCTATGTTATGTAACATTTTTTTCCTCAAGCTTCGTTGTCTAGAGGAGTAAAATTTGTTATAGAATTTTAGCTATGCAAGCCTCAGCTGATACTGATCTCAGGTGGAGGATTCAACATCTCACCTCTGAAACCTCGTGATGGGAGGCCCAGAACACAGGTCCAGCATCTTATGCAGATTGATCTGAAAGGATGGGGAGTGGGTTACGTTTCATCTTTTCAGCAACATTGCCTCCTTCAAATGTTAAACAGCGTTGCTGGTGAGATCTTATGGTTTATTTTCATTAGTTAGATAAAAATATAAATTAGGTTTTCCCTGTGTACTTTTAGTAATACTTTTTCAGTTTATATTTAGATAATGTTTAATTATGTGGTTTCCTTCCAAATCCATTACGATTGTTCAAATAGGCCAATCTAGTATGTGGTGTTAGAGTATTGGTAATGAAGAATTAATCTGCTGGATTCTTGCATCTGTTAGTTCCCTGATTTAATTATGTTGAATGAATTGTTAAGAATTAATCGCCATAAACTTCGGTGGACAAATCATTTCCTATTTAAGAGTTATAACTCCATGTTATTGCTTATTATTATTCTTGACATATTTGATAGTAGGTGTAAGCTCATTAAACTCTCCAAACTGGGTTGGTTGATGTGGCGTAATTTGTATTATAGTTGTGTATGAAATATGATCAATTTCCATACTAAAATAACATTTTACAGACAAGCATCAAAATCCAAGTTGAATGTGAACTTCTATAACTTCCACTCGAGCCAGTAAAGTAACATTACTCTTGCTCCTATCCCTATTTCTCATTCCAAACTTCTGATGCCACACCATCAACCAGACCTCTCCTTCATCCTATCCTTTTGTCTTTGCAGGGATCATTTGAGTGATGAGGTTTTGACTTCTGACTGATTAGGAGATTTCATTTAGTAATTTATGTATCTAACATTTGGTTGTTGGGAATGGTTGTAGCTTATGATTTATTCATAAACCATCCATGAAAGTGGAAATAGTTGTGAAACAAAAGCTGAAATCAGAATTGTTATTTTTTTCCTGGTTGAATGATCTTCAAGATTTCTATTGTCACAGGATTACGAGAATATTTTTCTCAAACTGATGAAAGGAGCACAGCCCCTCGGATCCCTGTTATGGTCAATATGACGTCAGTATCAGCTTCTTCAAAAAGGAATCAGAAAATCCAGTCTTCTTCTGTTCATCACCGCAGTTCTTCACTTGATCAAATGCACACAGCAAATAGAAATTCCGTAATGTTGGATGACTACTCGGATGAAGATGACGACCCTCAGTGTGCTGATCAAGAGGTTTTTTTTTGTGCTTATTCTTTTATATTATATTTTTCAGCTTCAGGTTTATGCTTATGCTCTATGTTGCACGGATATGAATACGAAAATCTTATCTGATATGACAAATTTTGAGAATTTGGGACACATCACAATTAGGATACAAAACTATTAAATTTATAAAAATACATTATATATATTTATAAATAACTAGTATGAAAAGTAAAAAAAATCTAAAGAAAAAATGCTATGCATAATAATATTCAACCTTACAAAAATCAAGGATACAAATTTTATGCATCCGACACGAGTTCATATGAACACGCCTAATGTTTTGGTATTAACACTTTTTGTCTGTTTGTTAGTTATTATTTGGTTTGCTCACATACAGGCTCTGTCATCTGCTGCTGAGGTTGAAGACAAAAGAACCGGTAGATATTGAACTTAATGATCATTGCACTGCTATGTACTGTATTTTTTAATTTTTTCTTAAACTCATAATAAAACCTTCATTTTAATTACCATGTTTAACAGTTGAAGCCATTGAAGAAGAACCTATAGAGCAGATAGACTTGTCCATTTTCTCCGGTAACCTTCGCCGTGATGGTAATGATAAGGCCCGCAACTGCTGGACACTATCTGATGGAAGCAACTTCAGAGTTCGTAGTAAGCATTTTTGTTATGACAAATCAAAGGTAACTGTTTAGTGCAGATACATTCTTATTTCACATTTTCAACAAGCCTAATTATTGTCTACTTAATCTCATAGAGTTTGTGCAATTTTTTTTTTTAAGATTCCTGCAGGTAAACATATTATGGACCTTGTTGCTGTAGATTGGTTCAAAGATACGAAAAGAATGGACCATGTTGCCAGACGCAGTGGTTGTGCAGCACAGGTAAATTTCTCTCGTGTTGTCTTTTGCCTTGAATTACTCTGTTTTTTTAAATCATACATTTTTCTCAAAATTACTTATATATGAAATTTGATTGGTTTGTAAATTGTTTCATGGTAACACTTAATTATTGCAAATGCCACTCTCTGCTCTCTGTGCTTCCTCTTCAGGTTGCATCGGATAAAGGACTTTTCTCTATTGTATTTAATCTGCAAGTAAGTTGATTATGCTGCTGATTCCCATTCATTTCCCCCTCTAAATGTTGTGGTATTAATATTAACAATTCTTCACTCTCTTAGGTACCTGGATCAACACACTACAGCATGGTGTTTTATTTTGTTACCAAGGAATTAGTACCAGGATCTCTCTTACAGAGGTTTGTTGATGGGGATGACGAGTTCCGCAATAGTAGACTGAAGCTTATTCCATCAGTTCCCAAGGTACCTTCTTGTTTTTCCTTTGAAAAATAGATCTATGGTGAACTTTTAAGGAGGAACTACTATATCTAGTGAGTGACTTAACCATGTTCTTAAAAAGGGATTTTTAGTTGAATCTGTATATTTATTTGTAAATAGATCCTATAAGATATGTTTATTGGTCGTCGTTGTGCTTCAAATATTGAGTACCATAGCATTTATCCTTGTTTTAGATAAGGAATCAGTTTCATGAATGTTCCAGGTATAGTATATTATTATTGTATTCTATCATATTCATATGCCATCTAGCTGAAGATTCCACATAATCAGTTAGATTAATAATAAAAAAAATTGGTATATTTTTCTTGTCTTGGACCTCTCGTCTCAATATATTTAGATGCTATGCAGTATGCACCATGTGCTTCCACCCTAAATTTATGCCCCGCCTTGTCTTTCCGTGCATACATTTTGAAATATTTAGGAATTCTGTGCTGATTACTGATATTGGAAACTCTACCCATTTCCTTGTTATTAACGCTCACATTTTCATGTAGGGTTCTTGGATTGTACGTCAGAGTGTTGGCAGCACCCCTTGCTTACTAGGGAAGGCTGTTGATTGCAACTATATCCGTGGTCCCACATACTTGGAAGTAAGATCTCTCTCTCTCTCTCTCTCTCTCTCTATATATATATATATATATATATATATATATATATATATGTGTGTGTGTGTGTGTGTGTGTGTATGCCAGATCAAAGGCCAGGCTGAAAGACTAATTGTTTGACTAGGATTACCTCTCTTTTTATTTTTAATAGGTTGACGTAGACATTGGTTCTTCCACTGTGGCAAATGGAGTCCTGGGGCTTGTAGTTGGTGTTATTACCTCACTTGTGGTTGACATGGCTTTCCTTGTACAGGTATTTAAACCTCAACAGATGATTTTCTAAAAAAATGTAAAGAATCTTAAGAAAGCACCAAAAAATATTTTTACTATGTAACAAAACCTTTTCATTTTCCTTCTGTATAAACTATTTCCTGGAACGCAAGTGCAAAGTTGGAGTTAAAATTATCAAGGCATAGAGTAAAATTCAAAAGGAATGTCTTTGCAATATAATATAATCATCTAATGTTAACAGACTAGTTGCTAGTCAGAAGGAAAAAAAAGGTACTTGCTGCTATGTGGTATGCTCGCACATTTTATGGGTCAAAGTTGGATTCTGAACTCGGTTCTAACTTCTAAGTAGACTGAATCTCTGCGTAGTTTCCCTGTGTATCTCTTTATGGAATAATTTCATAAGAAATCATGTTGGAAATATTTTGGTACGATACTTATGAAATGGTATAAAACTTTGGTGCTACTGCTCAGGGGAACACAACTGATGAGTTACCGGAGAAGTTATTTGGTGCGGTCAGAGTTTCTCATATAGAACTATCATCTGCTATAGTGCCAAAGCTGGAGCCAGATTCTTGAGACACCTACACACAACGGGTATCAGGTATACATCAAAGACTACCTATGGAAACATCAAATACATATGCAACGATCCGCTGTATTCATTAGTATCTTCAACTCTTCGGATGTCGATTTTTACATTTTGGTTTACAGACAATGGTGAAATGAAGGTCTTGTTCATACAAGTCTACTTAACAGACAAATTCTACTTGCTCACTATGTTTGTACGAGCACCAATGTACTTTTCTTGTGATGTCTTGTGACGTATAGTCGTAGAAGAGGGAAAAACAACAGCATACCCTCGATACTGGGGCTTGGGCTGCAATGGCTTCTCCGTGCATATATAAGCTGAGAAGTGAGCTCCAACGTAAAATGAAATAGTAGAAAATAGAAAATTCAAAAGACGACCCAGATTGTTTTTTTCCGTTTGAGATTGATGGTCTACCTTTTTCTTCTTTTATTTCATTAAAAATTAATAAAAATACGAAAAAAAATATATAGAAAAAGAACCTTGAAAGTTATTGTTCATATTTCAAAAATGTGAAGTTGTTCATGATTAATTTAAGAAGTAATATGTACTGTATGTTTTATTATTAAAAAAAAACTTCAAATCTTCAAATCGTTATCTATTTTTTTCTTATTTAGAGCCCGTTTGGGCGAGCTTATTAAAAAGAGCTTATAAGATGTTACGTCTTATAAGTTGTTTTAAGAGCTGATAAGCTGTTATGTCTTATTTAATAAATAAGTTGTTAAAATGTTTGGATAAAATAGATATATAAACTTATAAGATGTTAATTTGTTGGGAAAATAAGTTGTTTTAAGAGCTGATAAGCTGTTATGTCTTATTTAATAAATAAGTTGTTAAAATGTTTGGATAAAATAGATATATAAACTTATAAGATGTTAATTTGTTGGGAAAAATGACAATAAGGCCATTTTTCAACATTTTTTGACCAATAAGGCTTTTGAAAAATTACGCGTGTCAATTAGGCCAGCTAAAATGTGTAAATACCTTGTTGCCCTTTGTTCTCAAATTTCGTTCTCACAAATCAGAATCACCACTGCCCAACTGAGATCGCGATCGATCTCCTCTCCCGCCTCACCGAATCGATCGGCGCCGCCGCACCGGATCTCCGACTTCAAGCCACCACCACCATGGCGCCGCCGACGAAGCCTCCCCGAGTTCAAGCTGCCGCTGGTTTTCGGCATTCTCAAACACCTCCTCCTCACCTCGCCGGCGGATGACGTCCGGTTCTACAACGCCTGGGTGGACTGCGGCGGCGTGGACAAGGCCATGGACGTGTACATCGCGGAGCAGAGGGAGAAGACGGGGTCGACACCGCCGAAGCCCGCTGCCCGATTCTCTCCGCCTCGGATCCCTAACCCGGGCGCCCGATCGTTCGATTTCATGATACAACAATTGTCAATGAAGCATTCGCGATGGCTTTTGCGTGCAGCTTATTCGGCCTCAATTGCGAGGTATGCATAATCCTCTCACCTTCTTTTATCATGTTTTTTTTAGTTAACTTTTTATGCAATTTATGTGTATGATAAAATGTCCCTTTGGTTTTTTCGCCTGAAGGTGTGGCAAGTGCGTGCTTCTTACGACCAGAAGCCGTACCGTAAGATGACGATGCAGACTTGGGGGGCCAAGGTTCACTCTTCGCCCTCGACTCTAACCGAAGCCGGTCGTAATATTCTCGGAATAGACCCCTCGAGCCCGAGTAGCTTGGGAATAGTCGGATGTTTACTCGACAAGGTATTGAGCTGGGGAGAAGTGTGGGAGCACCGAGTTCCCGCCCTAAGACAATGTCGAGCTCTCGGAGACCATTGTTCAAATCTATTTCTTTAGCAACAATATTTGTTTTGTTCATTCCATCATCAAGCTTCTACAGCAGAAGCATTACATAATTTAAGAGATTATATATTCAAGTAATTATTGTGCACCTGTGTGTGATTTCTTTCTTGTAGATAGAAATGTTAGACGAAGATGCGTACCCAGCGCTATTCATATTGTGATGCCCCATATAGTCGGGATTCAAGACACAGAGGATTCAGGTTATTTGGTTTCAAAATTAAATTCCATTTGTTTTGTGTCTTTCGTTCACTATTGCGTATATGGGGTTGATGTAGTGGAAAACTAATTCAGCTTAGTGTGAAGAGAAGGTAACAACTATAAATATCATCATTCTCCTTGTGGCCTCTCTTGGGTCATGATATTTTGTAATTTGTTTGATCGTTTTGGTCAGGATTTTTCGTACCCACCATATCCTTTCTATTTTTTTTTTTTCATCAGGTGGGATGATGATGTGGTTTTCAAGAACCAAGCTTGCGGGAAAACGAAAACTCCTAAGCGCTTCATCAACGACACCATCAGAAGTGATTTCCATAGGAAATTTCTCCAGAAGTACATGAAATAAATAAATACTCAGTGAATATTTTATTGGATGGGAACCATGTGGTCGTGGCTAGTATTCGGGTGAATTGTGTACTTGTTACTTTAAGATAGGGGATGTTCTTATATTGTCAACACTAATGTTGCAGGTGATGATTACAAAATCAAGGTTTGGAATTGCAAATTGCACAGGTGCCTATTCACACTCCTTGGACATCTCGACTATATTCGGACTGTTCAGTTCCATCATGAGTATCCGAATTGTGAGTGCCAATGATGATCAGACAATTAGAATATGCAACTAGCAATCTCGGACTTGCATTTCTAGCAATTAGATTTTGAAGGTTGTGGAGAGTGTAGGAAAGAACATAGAAGTTGCTGTAAGGACCAAGGAACACGGATTGAAGCAGCTGGAGGAAGCTGAGATCGATGCCAATGAAGTTTTATTGTACACATAATATTAATTATGATCTTGATTATATTGTTTCGAAATTTTATTGTACACATAATATTAATTATGATCTTGATTATTTGTTTCGAATGAATCATTTTTTGGATTATATTTGTTTTGTAATTGAAATTGTCATGTGATCCATTTTGTTAAATATGTTAGAAATTGTCGAAGTATGGATTAACCCACTGAATTTCATATTTTAACACTGAATGACCTATTTTAACATTTTAACACTGAATGACCTATTTTAACACTGAACACACTGAATGTCATATTTTAACACTGAATGACATATTTTAACACTGAACATACTGAATGACATATTTTAACACTGAATGACATATTTTAACACTAAACATACTGAATGTCTTATTTTAACACTGAACATACTGAATGTCATATTTTAACACTGAATGACATAATTTAACACTGAACACACTGAATGTCATATTTTAACACTGAATGACCTATTTTAACACTGAACACACTGAATGTCATATTTTAACACACCGAATGTCATATTTTAACACTGAATGACATATTTTAACACTGAACACATTGAATGTCATATTTTAACACACTGAATGTCATATTTTAACACTGAATGACATATTTTAACACTGAATGTCATATTTTAACACTGAATGTCATAAAAACACACTGAATGTCACATGAACACACTGTTTGATTAAAAAATACACTGAACAGGATTGAAACACACTGAACAGGAATGAAAAACACTGAATGTCACATGAAAACACTGTTTGATTAAAAAATACACTGAGTGCGACCGGAACACACTGAATATCATCAAAAAACACTGAAACAATTTCATGAATTCCATTAAACAATTTTTTACACTGAATGTCTCATTTTTACATATACACATTTGTACATACACAAGAACAAGAACAAAAGATCCTTCGTGCATGGTCATTTTCTCGAGCATTCGGGGCCCCCAGTTCCCGTTTCTCAGTTCCCATTCGAGCGTGTCATGGTCATGAAGAAACGAATGAAAGAACTCGGCATTAGTGTTCCACTGTACCATAAAACTCTCCACCTGCATAAGTGAGACGTGCATAAGTTAAGGAATTGTAGATTACAGGGTAGGTCAAGGATCACGGGCAAGTACCCCAGTTGGTCGCATGTGAAGCTACTATTCTTGAACCTCTGAACAAGAGATTTTTGCCCCTGAAGAAAATCAACATCCACAAGTCAGAAACTTTCATCTATGCGCAAACACTTAAAACAGTAGCAATAATTAAACTTTAATACGAGCCCATGTGATATCACAAACATTATTAGAGCGAAACGAACATCCCCACACAAAGCCCTTGAGAATGCTCTTGAACTTGAGGGCAGCGACACTCGTCGTGAAGTTCACAAACGCGTAACCGAAGTTGACTTTCCTTAATGACAAGATTGTTGGCAAAAGCCCTGATTAAGAGCGGGCCAGCAAGTGGCAATACCCAAGTCGCAATAATCAGAATTCGGAAAAGCCATCCTGACAGGGCTAACCATAGAAAGAAAAGTGTCTGCACGGAGAAATATTCACAAATCACAATAAGAACGTAGAGATATAACACCGCATAATTCACAGCTATACTTTTCCCCAAAGGCGTAGAGATATAACACCGCATAATCAGATAATGAAATGGTTTGTTAGTGATACTTACAGCTATACTTTTCCCCAAAGGCATATCGAGGAAATCACTGAATTGCCTCCTGTACTGCAATAATAATAGCAGAAAAAAAATCCCAATTAACATAAACTTATTCATTGTTAACTTGCAGCAAAATAATACTAACAATGAAAAAACATCAATCCAAATTAATCGAGTTATATCATACCCTAGGCAAATCTCTGCTGAAATCTATTGAAAAATTCCGCCACTTCTGAGTAATCTCCAACTCACGGTCAAGCTCACGAGCTCGGTCGGCGGCGGACTGCGCCACAGCGGATAGCCGCCTCGAGATGGCGTACCTCCATTCGATTCGCTCCGCCGTTTCCCTGTTGTCGTAAACGAGCTGTTCGAGCGCGTCGTTAGCTCTCCGCCACCCGTCGCGCCACAGTTCGCCGGACGCCACGCGCTGCGCGAATCCGTCGAAATCGCTGCGCCTGAATGCACGGATAGGCTCTACTCGGCGAATTGGTACGGTAATCGGCCGATGAAAAATACGCTGCTGAGGTTTTGAGAAAAGCAGAGGGTGCCATGGCCGATCGATTCCGGCAGCGTTGCCTCTCGCCGTCGTGCGCCACCAGAAGCTTCTCCGAGAAGACGATTTCGGCGATCGTCCGCGGTGAGGATGAGGGAGAGGAACGTGAATCTGAGTTTGGGTGGTGTGGGGTTGAGAGGATTAATTGAGAGAGGGGTAGTTTTGTCTTTTCAGATACATTTTTTTGGCCCAATTGACACAAAAAGGCCTAATTGACACGAAAATTAGAAATTGGCCTTATTGATTAAAAAATGTTGAAAATTGGCCTTATCGCCATTTTTCCCTAATTTGTTTGGCAATTTAAGATCTTATATAAATAAAATTACCAAGAATAAATTGTTATATATGAAAAAAATAATTAAAAATATTTATATTAACTAAATAATAAATTTGGAATTTTTGTATATATATAAAATGTAATAATTTTAGGGGTATTTTGGTCTTTTAGGGTTTAAGTTACAAGAGCTTATAAGCTGTTGAAAAAAAAGTACCTCCCCTCTTACTTTTTTTTAAACAGCTTATAAGCTGTTAAACAGCTTATTTTTAAGTTTTTTAAGATCTTTTTTTAAAATTTTACCAAACAAATATTAAGAGCTTATAAGCTCTTAAATAGCTTATAAGCTATTTTAAGGAGCTTATAAGCTCAGCCAAACAGGCTCTTAATACGACTACGAGTATTACGGGAGTATATCATCAATAAAAAAATCGAGAAAGGTTAAATTGGGTATTTGTGTCATTTCACACTACTAACAGACTCAACAAATGGGCTTATTATGGTCCCATTAGCCCAACCAGTTTTAAGCCCAAGTCTAATTCAATCGACACACATACACGCACACACTACCTGAGCGCCACTCACCGATCGGCGACAATGGCGGAAACCACCGACAAAAACCCTTCCGACCTCCCCATCCTTCTACCACAGGCGCCGCCTCCTGCGAAACCACGGCCGAAGCGATTCGTGAAGAACCAAATCCCCGACTCCATCCTCAACGATGCCGCCCTGAACGCCGCCATCTCCCTCCTCCCTGCCAACTACACCTTCGAGATCCACAAAATAGTCTGGCGGGCTCGGTCCACGAACGCCACCCGCATCGCGCTCCAGTTCCCCGAGGGCCTCCTTATGTTCTCTCTCGTCATCTCCGACATCCTCACCACCTTCGCCGGCGCCACCCACTGCTTCGTCCTCGGAGACGTCACCTACGGCGCGTGCTGCGTCGAGGACCTCTCCGCGCGTGCGCTCGACGCACACCTCCTCGTCCACTTCGGGCACAGCTGCCTCGTCCCGATCGACTCCACCACCGTCCCCGTCCTCTACGTCTTCGTCGAGATCTCGATCAACACGCGCAAGCTCTTCGAGGAGCTGAATTACAATTTTACCCCCGATAGAACCGGTAGCTTCATCATGGCCGGGACGATTCAGTTCTCCAACGCCATCCGCGCGGTTAAGCCCGAGCTCGAAAATTTAGGGTTTAGGGTTTTGGTTCCCCAATCTAAGCCTCTCTCCGCGGGGGAAGTTCTGGGGTGCACTGCACCGAGTGTGAAATCACAGGATTGCTCCGGAAACGAAGATGATTTGATTATCTTCGTGGCTGATGGAAGGTTCCATCTGGAGGCGTTCATGATAGCAAACCCTGGAATTAGAACTTTCAGATTCGACCCCTTTTTGGGGAAGTTATTTCTAGAAGAGTATGATCACGATGGGATGAAGAAAGATAGGAGGAAGGCGATAGAAAGAGCTATGGGGGCAAAAACTTGGGGAATCGTATTGGGGACATTGGGGAGGCAAGGTAATCCGACTGTGATGGAGAGGTTGGAAAAGAAAATGATGGATAAAGGGTTGGATTACATGGTGGTTCTGATATCGGAGCTCTCACCCAAAAAGATCGAGCTTTTTGGGGACGCTGTTGATGCTTGGGTTCAAATCGCTTGCCCTAGATTGTCGATTGATTGGGGGGATGCGTTTAAGAAGCCGTTATTGACTTCGTTCGAGGCCGAGATTGCTCTTGGTGATTTGCCCGGGTGGTGGGAGAGGAAATTGAAGTGTGATGGTAGTTTGGGTTGTGGGAGTGAAAAGGTGAAGGGAGGAGTGGATTATCCGATGGATTACTATGCGCAGGATGGCGGGGAATGGAACTCGTGTTATTCGAAGAAGTCAGGTAATGCTCGGAGAAAAAACAATAATTGTTGCAATAATGGTCCGATTACAAAGTGATTATGGCTTCGTGGGTGCAATCATATTTACACATTCGTGTTTATTACTATTGGATTCGTTTGAGTAAAATTTTTGTTTCTATCTACATCATTCCAATATACTGATTGTTTAAGAGTTTATTCGAATATCACAAAGGCTTCGTTGTTGTAGTAGGTATAGGCTTGTGATCGATAATATAGGGCGAGTCTATGCATTGTTTTGCCATTCATATGTTTTGGGAAGTTTTAATTATCATTATATCGGATATTTGCTTTGTGAACATGTAGTGTAACTTTGTGATTTTGAGTAGTGGCATTTCAGTATGTGATTTATATGTAGGGGTCGGTTCTGTTCAGTTTCAGTTAAATCGATTTAGCATGTCACAACCACATCTGGAATTACTGGGTAGAATCTTTAGAAAAGATCATTTTTTGCTTTCTCAATATCAATTGTTTAAAACTCTGAGCTTGAATAAGGGGTATTAAATCAATAGAAGTTGAGTCAAGTTCAGACTCCATCAAATAAGATCATACACATTTTGTAGGTCACACAAGTACATCACTTTTTTCTAAATCGTGAGTCATGACAACCAATAATAATAATAATAATAATAATAATAATAATAATAATAATAATAGCTCTAGATATAGTGTGAAAATATTTTTGATGGCTTCCAAGGAAAGCAACCCATGTGGTACAAAATTTTCATTCACAAACACAATACAGAACCCCATGATGATTTTTCATATGGCTATTTAAGAAAAAAAAAAAGGTTAATAATTATGAAATTATACACTAGATGCAGTACACTCGTCGATCAATTTCAGGATATTACGTTCGGGGGCACTGGCAGATGGCAGAATAGATCGGTTTGTAGGTCGAGGTTTCCTCGTTGGAGTCTCGGGGGTTTGATCCTGCACGACCGGCAGCATATCAGCCCTCCTTTGTGCAACTGATGACACTCTCTCCTTCCATATTCGTCCATCCTGATGATCAAAAGTTTAATTAGCAGACACACACACAAACTATATAAGGATATAGTAGTAAGTTATAAACACGTTTGCCAGAGACAAAAGTAAGATGACGAAGCTTACATTAAGAATTGAAGGCTCGGGCAACGGACATTGGATCGGTTGATCATTGTCCAATGGTTCACTCGGCTGCTCGACTGGCTTAAACTCGACTGCGATCTCAATACCATGGGCGATAGCTGATGCTGATGACACCAAAGTCGAGCCTGCTGTTATCTCTGATGTAGGAGGCAATACTTCCCTTCGATCCTGTAAAACCAGTTGAGCACAGGTTCAAAAATCCTACTCAGTGTCAATATTGTATGCAAGACATCGATCTTTTTTTTCACGTCGTATCACGCACAATCAAGCATGGGAGGACAACAAGTCTCAACGAAGAAATTAAACCAACAAGATTGTTTTGATCACAAAATAAAGAGCAATTCGAGGTCATTTTTGGTTCAATTTTAAGCATACTTACTATATATGCACACACATCCCAAAAACTCTCTTCAACAAAACTTACTCAAAAAACTACACTATCCAAACATGTAGAAGCTTCTTCAGAGTTCAGTCTTCACCCTCAACAGTTCCACAATTAATCAAATAAAATGTTTCTGTTATAAATTCATAATTTAGTTTAATGCCCCCCTTGAATTGAACTCAATTTTTATGAACAAATGATGTAACATTCTTCAATTCGTTGGAACAGGCAGAACTCAAAAAGCTCCCTAATCAGAAAATAAGCAACGAAATTGGATAATAATACACATAATAAAAAAAACACTCAGCCAGGCATTAACACACATTAACACAAACACAAAGCGCGTGCGAGAGAGAGAGAGAGAGAGACTTACGCTTTGAGTCCGGCGATGGCCACTCCGAACGGAAAATCTCGAGAAAATTCCGACCATGGTTTAGCCCCAAATTAGCAACTCACACCAACAGGAAAATCGCCTGATCTTTAGGGCTAGCTGTGTGTGTTTGCGTGTGTGTGAGATTGAGTGCGGAAGAAGATGAGTAGGAAAGATGTATACGGATTTCGATTAGGATTCCTTCGTCTCCATTAAATATAATTATCTGATGAGCTTAGCACTGTTCACAATCTACATATTTGTGATCATTCAGATATTGAGTGGACTTAATATTATTCAAATATTTTATTATACACGGACGGTGGTGTGGTGACGGTTTGGACTTGGAGTAACTTTTTTCCCTTCAAAATAACGACATAGTAATTCTTGTCGACATGCGTTATAAAAAAAATCAAAATTGTCAAAAGGTGAGATTGTAGAAATTAGGAAGCATGTGCGGTGTTGTTTGTGCAAAAAAGTCAACTAACTATTATTAGTGAATAGAAAGCATATTTTTTTATTTCAGAATAAGTAAGAATAAATATTAATGTTTGAACTAAAGTGAAATAAAATTGAATTTCTCACTGCTACAAAATAACTCGTTAATCCTTTTAAATGATTGCTTAAATTCTTATTCCTACTTATTTTTTTCATACTATGATTAGGAGTATGCATTATCTTGAATCTGCACCTTAGATTTTTACACACTCATAAAATTGTTGAGTTTGTTATTGTGAAGGGCACTTTGTCCAATAATTTTCATCAAATTGTTAGAGTTGTTATTGTGAAGGACACTTTGTCCAATAATTTTCTACGTTAAATTCGTATTTGTGAAGTGCTGTCCAATAATTATGAGAAGGGAGCATAATTAGGGAGTTCTGGAAAAATGTTTACTCTAAAAATAAAATGTTAAAATAACCTATATGAATCAAAAATGGCGCCAGATTTTATATTTATACTTTTAGTGATATTTATTAAAGGAGATTTTTACATTTAAATATTATTTAGGTAATGTGTTCTTGAAATTGTGATTTGTTTAGATTAAAAAATATGGCTTATAATTTTACTCTAAAAATGTTCAAATAAATTCTATACAAATATATAATACTTTATTTGTTTAAGTTTCTAAATTTTAAAATAAATAAAATAATAATAAATTAATGTTTTATTTAATTTAAAATCATGATAACCATACTTACATCATTTATTAAATAATTATAAAAAAACAATTTTGTGAAAGACTTTAAAACAAAATTAATTAATTATTAAAATTATTCTTTCATTGATTCCTCTCAATGATTTATCTTAAACATTTCATTTCAATTGGAATTTGACGATCGTACGATGATCTCCGCTAAGCATTAAAGCGTCCAACTCATACGATACTTGACGGACACAATGTAGTTGACTTAGTCGTTCTGTATGTGGAATATAACCATTTATACAATTTCATTAGTTGTGAAGGTGATTGTGTAGTTTAAACATACCAATGATAAGCTTTCCCTTCCACTCGGCACCGTAGGCCGTGCGAAATAGCACAATCCAACTTTACCAAGAGCGCTTTTTCTGTTTTTTCCTAAAGCAATTGTTGGTAGATTTAATTCGGGTAAAAGAAGAAAACAATATTAAACTGAATTTTTTTCATTCTATCAAATTATATTCTCTTATGAAAACAATATTACATTCTCACTACAGTAAAAGAAAGAAAAAAACAAATCCAAAATATAATAAAAGGGGAAGAAATAATATAAGCTAAGATGCAGCATCTTGAATACATTATCTGCACCTCAGATTTTTACACACTCCATACATTTTTGAAAAATAAAATAAATATATTCGACCACAAAAACATACACGGCGAAATCAGCCCCTCCCATTGCTACCATGGCGTTGGTTTCTAAAGTAGCCCAGTAGTTGCTGAGCCTGCAAGAGCCAAGAAGCACGACAAATACTCGATTTAACACAAGTAAACGAAGAACACATCGTAAAATACTCAATAGTAGTAGTAGTATTACCTTTTCTCTAGCTCTGGGTGTCCCAGACTGCGAAAGCGCAACCAACGGTGGAACAGCACCTTCCTGCAGCACCATATTGCAAAATCTACTGCTATTCGTGCACAGCTGCAAAAGAGCAGCAGCTGCATTTTCCTTCCCTCTCCCAGATCCGAGCTCAACAACCTCAACTAACACAGGTATTCCCCCTTCCTTACCAATAGCAGCCCTCCCTTCGTGAATCGTAGCAAGATTAGACAAAACAGCAACTGCCTTATCAACCATCCCAAACGCGGGGTCCATCAACTCCACAAGGTACTTAACAGCTCCCGCCTGCACAATACGAGTCTTGTTCTCGTGATTGATCGATAAGTTAAATAATGCGGTTGCCGCATCCTTCTTGCCCCTTGGAGTCCCATTTCCCAGTAAGTCAACCAACGGCTTGATAGCACCTGATCGCCCGATCTTGATTTTGTTCTCTTCGATCACAGAGAGGCTAAAGAGAGTGGCAGCCGAGTTTTCCTTGGCCTCGGGACTCCCTGTTTCAAGGACATAAATCAACGGATCGATTGCTCCTGCGTTTGCAATGGCTGACTTGTTATTATCATTAATCGATAGATTAAGAAGGGCAGTAACAGCATTTTCCTGCACAGTGGGGTCCGACGAACGGAGTAGATGAACCAAAATGACGATAGCATCACAATTCGCAATCACTATACGGTTGTCCATGTTGTGTTTGGCGAGTAACCGGATTTCTAACGTGGCAGTTCTCTGTGCGTCAAGGGACCCATTTTTAAGATCTTCTACCAGCCGTTTCACTTGATTTTCAACTTCTACGAGGTCCGGCCTCATTTCTACAGCCGGAGAAGCAACAGGTCTTTGTGCAAATCTTTCGGACGGCCTCCGCCAAATTGCTTGCCCACGTGTTCTTGTGTCCATCCTTGACATGAAATCGGGTTCTCTCTGTGGGGTACTCATTGCGTTAGCAGCTGGTTCGGGCTCAGCAGTAAGCTCCCCAGAAACATCACTATTATACGCGGAACCATGTGATGCTACTTCATTAGCATCGCCAGCTGTCCCTTGCGACCTGTTAGAATTTGAACGGGTGCTGGAGGTAGAACTATTCCGATTATGCCCCTGAGATAAGTTTTCATCCGCTCCACCATTTCTAGAAGGAGATAACAGGTGAGGACCAGCCGAGTTCATGTTTCTCTCTCCTGAGTGATCTGACTTGTCTTCAGAACTTCTAGAGGAAGCCCTATCTGAAACTGACATGTGTCCGTTTACGGAAGCTTCCAGAAAAGTGTCTGAAAATGAACGTGGATGAGAAGTGGATGGGGTGGAACTCTTGATTGGAGAACCTATGGGCCTATCTGGGGTGCCAAAGCTATTGGCCCTCCGAACTCCGCCGGATTCGGCATTTGCAAGTAGCAACGAAGGCTTGTTTAATTTGATGGATTTTGTAGGGTCCGGCAACTTCACATTATTTGATCCGCACCAATGTGCAATGAGGGCCTTGACGGTGTAATTGGGGATCAGATTTGTGTGGGCTAAGGTTTGCCGTGTCTTTGGGC
Organism: Euphrasia confusa; assembly: GCA_954870475.1. NCBI lineage: Eukaryota > Viridiplantae > Streptophyta > Magnoliopsida > Lamiales > Orobanchaceae > Euphrasia > Euphrasia confusa. Next base: position 300,150 of record OX940951.1, read on the forward strand.
AGACGTAAAGACCAAGATCTATCCAATTCCGTATGAAAGCCCTCTCATATGTTTGTCCGGAAGCAACAATAACGGGGTCCGTCATAAGTTCAAGAGAAAGAGGGCAACAAAAATCAGCAGGTATTGGGACATGGTTACAAATTTCGGACTGTTTCATGGAAACAAGGAGATCATGCATGTGGGTGACCATGGCAATCATTTGATCTATATACTCGACTTCATCTGTTTTTTCAGCTTGTTCAGCATTTTCCTTTAACTTCTCAAGAGCCACAGCCTCAATCAAAAGTTCCTGGTTTGACTTTAAGTCCAAGCTATCAGCAACTTTTGCCAAGTCATCTGAGCTAGCTCCGGAGCTCTCTACGTGATCCTTGATGGCTTTCATAATTATTAATGAAGATTGTTCAGTTTCTGCGTTATTGATTTTTTTTACAAGGTTCTGCAATGCAAACATCACACAGAAAAGGTATCTTAACAACATTAAAATAAGCGCCATATTTACACAGAGAACGCAAGTTGGAAAATTAAGTAGACATTATTACCTCAAGAGATGCAGCGCTGATTTCAGCTGGTAAGCATTCATCAGAAGATGTCAACAACTCAAGAATCTCCACACCATGAGTTTTAATCCTTGAAATAAGTGATTCAACCTGTAAAACCTACATTCATATCAAGTAACGATTAGCCACAGTAAATTTAATAGGCACGATGCAATAGGTTACAAATTAAAATTATAACCGATGATCAATCACATACAAAGTAGACTTTACTCATCAAAGGTTGCCAGTTTTCACATATCTCCCTCGACTCATTGACAGATTGGAGGAGTCCTGTGAATGCTCTTTGAAACATTTCATCTGAAGCTGTTTCGGCATCAATAATGGCATCGAGTATTGGCTTCAACAATTTCAGTATCTCTCTCATCTTTGAATGATATTTTTGAACTGGTTCACTTTCAATGCTTTCGTGAGAAGATAATTGGAAAAAACAAGTGATGCTGTTGAGAAGCGATTTCAGCAAAGATATCTCCATCACCTGCTACATCGAAAGAAATACTGACCTTAGTAAGCTATGAGCCTAAGCGATAATTAATCGACATACTCTTAAATCACATACAAGAAAGTTATCTCAAGACTCAAAGTGCACTGGAGAACAACTCAAAGTAGTCCCATATGGATGCACACTCTAAACGACCAACTAAGAGCTCTCTAATCAAATTCCATATGTCCATCTAAATCAAATAGGGGAAGCATCAACCGGAATAGTAGGACCAATTAAGATAGGAATAATCAAGTGCTGCGGGTCGCATGTAAATAAGATGGGAACTAGCAGACTGCTAAATCCACAAATGACAAATTGGAGTGTAGAAAGTGTTTTGTCTATATTATAAATAAGTTGCTGCGTTGCAAAGTCCACATTCACATAGAAAATAAACAATAGTATTTCATATTTCTTCTATCTACAGTCTTTTGGGATACAAAACCGCAAGTAGCTTTATTCGAGCCACGTTCTCAAATTAGCTTGGATTTTTTATTTCAATCAACTCCTTTCAGTTCATTTATTGATGAACTATACTCAATAATAATATATGATGGTTACTTTAGAAAATAGAGATCAAGTAGAAGACCTATAAAGACTCGCTATCCTTTCATTTTTATTTACCCAATGTTCGGCAGAAAGTCACTTGTATAAATAGAAGCATGATCAGCAGAAGTGTTGCTTATAGACGTAACAATCCAGCAACAAGAACTAACACATTAGCTAAACTAACTCACGTGCAGACAAGATTTAAGCTTCAGGATCTAGATTCTTGGTTTATTTCAACATGTGTATTGAAGTAATAGGACATTTTGGTAGAAGTTACCAAGATCATAGAATCATGTATCTTTCCAAATTTGCATCAGATAACCCATTCATCAGCATTAAACAAACTCTCCAAACAAAAGGCAACCCAATCTGTTGCAAGAGTCAAAATCCAACAAAATAATACACGGGGACCATTTTTAAACATCGATTTAACCTTCGCACAAGCAGTTAACTGAAACCCGATTTAATAGACGGAAAACATAACAACTCCAGCAAAATTAGCTAAAATAATACTCAGAAAAATGAGATAACTCACCGGAACAACTTTTTTTCAGAGCAAGCCTCGGCAGAGTCAGCAAAATGATTGACACAACTTCTCACTAACAACTGTTCAAATCAATCAATCAAACAAACAAAACCCAGTCATCAGAATCTGTTCTCTTCGCATAGTCAGGAAATTTGCCAGAAAATAAGCAGCAAAAAAATACCAAATAAATAAATAAATAAACTCACCCATAACATGCGCGTACGAGCTTGCTCAAAGCACCAATCGAAACAATTAAGAAGCTGAACAAACGAACGAATTTAATCGACAGTGCAACAACGTAAGCGAATTTGATTGCTTTGAAGATGAAGGGAAATTAGGGCTCGTGTACGAGTAATTCAGTACCCAATCGGCGACTCGACTTTTCCAGTTGTCCTCTCTCTCTCTCTCTCTCTCTCAAGCGCGGATTTATCGTATGTTTATCATTCCCGGTTAATTTTCTCAAACGCGTCCGGGTTTTGTTTGTGTAGTTTCCGAGGAACCGAGTCCACATATAAATGTTAATTTCCATTCATTGAACGCGTCTAGTAATTAACCCAAATAATCTATTATTATGTGTTTTTTTAATTTAATTTTTGTTTAATTAAGTTCACTTTGATTCAGTTTACTTATTGTGTTTATTTTAAAATTTTGACTATATATATAAAATAAAAAATAATTATAATTAATGATTGAACAATTTACTTTACCTTATAATATTATTTATAATTTTATAAAAAATATTGTGATTGTTAGTTACATGTACCAGATTTTCACATATCTATGTGACCTTAATGAATAACTAATGCATTATACGTAAATCTAATGAAGATTTATATAGTATCTTTAAAAAATATATATATATAATTCAACTATTCATAAATAGATTTCATTATTCTATTCCATCCAAACGTAATCTTTTTATTGTGATATAATTATATTTTTCATTCATATAGTATTTTTCATTTTTCAATCTCGTGAAATTGTCATTTTCATTTTTCATTAATATTTATATTTTTCACTTGAATGAGTAATATTTATTACTATTTTTTTATTAACTTGAAATTAATTTTTAATGGAGCCACGTTTACCAAGTTCTATATATAAAATCTTAAAATAAATGTACAATATTTAATTAAGCCCTTATTTGCTGGACATACAGTATTCAAATATTCCAGTTATACAGGAATTGTTTTTATTATTAAGATTCTTGGACGTTTATTATATTGATCAATTCTAATTTAAAATATAAAAAATAATAACAAAATATTCCTAAAATTAGGAAATTGTTGTGTTCGTCAAACTCATGTGACGGGAATTTGGATTATCAAAACATAAATAAACTAATTCAAATAATAATTTGTTTTTTTCAGGAAAAATAAATTAAATACACTAATTATGTTTTTCACTAGAGGGCAATTTGGTAGTTTTACACGCAACCAGCTCTCACTCCGAAGGGTAAATTCGGTAAACGGTAAATACAAAAGGTACGACCGTACGCGTAGGCGTATAGCACAGTCAATAGCTACCGGAAAGAGGAGAGCATATATACGGTGTAAATCTGAAGGCATATATAAAGTATAAACTGTACTTACTCCATTTAATTTTGATTTTCGAGGGGTTTAGCTCAGAAAAAAAAATGGCGATGAATCGGGGTCACGATCCCAATCCATTCGACGAGGAAGAACCCGAAGTCAACCCATTTTCGGTAACCGTTTTTTACGTTTTTCAGATCTGCCTATTTTTGGAATTATATATTTTTTTCATGATGTTTGTGGTTATGGTTAGCTCAATTTTTGGCTACTCGGATTGTTGGTTATAGATCCGAGCAGTGCGGCTACTGTTTGTTTAGATTTGATATTGGATTTGGGGTTGAACTGATCTGGGTTGTTGAAGAAATTAATGTGATCGCATTTTGTTTAATTTGTGGATTAGGGTTTACAAATGTTCTGTGTAGTGATGGAATGGTAAAGAAAATTGTATGGAAAAATCACAAACCCACAACCATGTCCATAATTTAAGCTTTGGAATTCAAAATGATAATTTCATACAGATGGAAACGATTGAATAGTTAATCTCAAACTGAGAGAATGTTTTATTGACAATGAAGTTCCTACCACATGAATTTTACCCCCCAAGATGCAACATAAAAGCTGTGTGTGCTAAAAGAATGACACGGTGTCAGTTGACGGTCGTTGATTTATGTCGTGAGGATTGATATGTAACTGGTTTCATCCAATTTGCAATAACTCTAAAGCATCATCCACTTGGGAAAAGGAAGTTAGAAAATGTTTTTTCATCTGCAGAATATATCTGTCTTATCGATGTGAGAATGGGTTTTGTGATTTAGTATTGTGACATGTCATATCTGTTTGTATTCAAAACATGTGAGCATAGGTTTTTACCTATCAAATTTACCTTGGTTGATTTTGAATCGTATTGATTCTAATGAGAACACAGCAATTCATTCATTATGATTTATAAGTTGTAATTTTATATGTTGTTGGTGTTGCAGAAAGGCGCAGGGTCGAAATCACGCATTCCTAATGTGGTTGCCAATACACTGGGTTTTGGTCAGAAACACGATGCCACTGTGGATATACCATTGGATACTATGAATGTAATGTAGTCAATAAGTACATCTGTTTGAATTTCTGCAATACAATATTAGATTTTAAATCTTAGTTCTGTCGCATGAATTTTTGCAGGGTTCCAAGAATAAGGAGAAAGAACTAGCAACTTGGGAAGCTAATTTAAACAAGAGAGAAAGGGTCAGTTTTTGCATATTGGATATTGTGGTCCATCTATTTTAGCTGGTGTTGTGGTATCTACTTTTGAGTCTGCTTTGTGCTTAACAGCAATTACATATTTATACGTGAATAAACTAATTCTTGTTGATCTGTTTTGCCAATAGTGGTAGTAATTGAAGTAATTGGGAGCTTTTTATAAATGCCCATGTTAGTCATGTAGCATACCTGTCCTTACATCATTATGCTTCCGATTTTGGATGACAATCAACTTTAAAATAATCAATTGTTTAACTCTCATGCTGTCATAGTCTATACTTTATGTTGCCATTAAGTTACGTACATTTGCTTTGCAGGATCTTAAACGAAGAGAAGATTCAATTTCCAGTGGTAAGATATATAATCAGAGGCTACAAGTACCAACCATGTTCGCATTTTTTTTATGTATGTGCACTTCTAATTCATATGTAATTCCTTCCATTCAGCTGGTGTTCCTGTGGATGATAAAAATTGGCCACCATTTTTCCCCATTATACATCATGATATAGCCAATGAAATACCAGTTCATGCTCAGAGGTTGCAGTATCTGGCTTTTGCAAGCTGGTTAGGTGCGTGTTGTCTTTTTTTTCTCTTTTTTTTTTTTTTTCATTTTCGACAAGCTTAAGAGCACCCCGGTTTTTTCTGCAAGCTTAAATTTTAATATATTTTACAAAAATAGGACATAGATAGGAAGTCACAACACAACATCAGATGTGTAGAATCTTTTATTAATGAAAGTGGGCATTACACGGACAGCCTGGTTTATATACGTTGTTTTCTTTGTAGTAAAAACTTGCATTTTATAGGAAATAGGAATTACATGTCCATAATGTAATATCACTTCAATGGATTTTGATTTCCAGGTATTGTCCTTTGCCTTGTGTTCAATGTCATTGCAGTCACTATTTGCTGGATAAGGGGTGGTGGTAAGTTTCCTTGTTTATTTTGTTTCCCAATTTTCCGTTTAGAACTCTCGATGTATTATTATAATGCTGTTTTATCTTTATGTAGGAGTCAGAATCTTTTTCCTTGCCATTATATATGCTTTAATGGGATGCCCTCTTTCCTATGTGCTGTGGTACAGACCTTTGTATCGCGCAGTGAGGTACTTAACAGTTAACATCGCGTGGTCATCACTTTTTTGTTGACTTTTGATGTGCTGGAAGTAATGCTGTTTTATATATGATTGTGATGCAGAACTGACAGTGCTCTGAAGTTTGGCTGGTTTTTCATGTTCTATTTGGTATGTTTTCTGGTTGCCCATTCATTTTTGACAATTATTTTACAATAGTTTATCCATTGTTTTATGTCTTCGGATCAATTTTGGTGCAGCTACATATTGGTTTTTGCATTATTGCTGCAATCGCACCTCCAATTGTCTTTCAAGGGAGATCATTTACGTAAGGATTTTTCGTTCTTTCTATATATAATTATATATGTATACAACGGTACTAGATCAAATGGCAACTAAGCACTATGCTATAATATGTTTTATATGTTGGTATTTTCAGCTACCTTCAACCATGTACGATGCTATTATATATTTAAAACTTAGCACCCCTTTAATGTTATCCCCTTGATCCTTTTTGTACAGGACTGCATATATTATATTGTAGCATATTGCTTAGTTCTCACTCATGTTCAGGCTCCTATGCGAACCTGGCTTTGTGTATAATATTTCTAATGAATCATATATAGCTTTACCATAGAATATTTTTTCTCTAAATATGTATAGTTGTATATTTTAACTAACATGTTCATTTATTTTTTGTGACGCCAGGGGCATCCTTTCAGCTATTGATGTCTTCTCTGACCATGTTTTGGTTGGGGTAAGTTTTTCTCTTAGTTATCTTTACAACTTGTTGCAAATTTCTTTTTTGTTGTTGCTGCTTTACTTATCATCCATCTCAATCCTAAGGATACCACTGTTTTTACTACATATGAAAATTTCCCTTTTGTCATCCGAAATGGAGAAGAGTGGTGAGTCACGCATTGCTTGCAAGTTAATGAAAAAATAGTTGCATTCAGCATAACCCTGTTTTCTTTTACCTTCTGCCAGGATTGTGTTTTTTTTAATTAATTAACTAAACAATTTACATTAAGTGCAGATAAATATGTTGCCCCTTTTTCTACAGTATATGAATGTGTAGAACTAAATTTGGTGCAGATCTTTTACCTGGTTGGATTCGGATTGTTCTGCTTAGAAGCACTGTTGAGCTTATGGGTACTCCAGGTTAGAGCAAATGATACTTACTGTGTAGTTAATATTCTTATACGGTTATACCATTCCATTTTTTTTCCATTTCTATCTTGCAGAAAGTATACACATATTTCAGGGGAAATAAGTGATGCAGGAAAGTATTTGAAAGTCGCGGGCCTTTTCGGTTTTGTGTATTTAGGTACATAACGTTTATTACTGTATTTCTCTTCATTTGTGTTTGTTCATTTTGACATGGGCTTTCATCAACTCATACAATGACTCGATTATATATTACTTTTGTGTGTTTTATGTACATTGTCCATTTTGTTCCTTTGCATTTTTACTGAGTGATTAGAGTTTATCTGTCCAAAATGTTGTGGTGGACATAATAGACTGCATTTCTAAAGAAGAAAAGGACTCAGTAAAATCATTTGAGGATCAATTTAGTAATGGAACAAATAGATTGAGAGGCAATATTTTGTATTGAGGATCAATTTAGTAATGGGATTGAGAGGCAATATTTTGTATTATATTAAATATTATCTTCACTTGCTTTAGATGATTATAGACTGGAAATATTTCAATATTGGAAATGATGTGTGTGGAAGGATAAAAACGAATATTGATGTTAAATCGATAAAATATCATCCTTGCTCGTGTATGGTCCACTCTTTTTAGCCAATTATGGCTAGCAAGCTCTGTCTAACAGCTGGAACTGAGCAAATCACAGAGCCAAAAATCCCGGTAAGGGCATATGCGATTGCACAAAATGGAAGAGCCTCAGGTTCCTTTGCTGATAATGCAGCCGTTCCCAATCCATGTGCACTGATAAAAAGGAAATTAAAATTCTCAGGCCTCGTATGTGGTTTTTCCTTCATATTTTCAATGTTCTCTTATATGTAAGACTTGTACCTTGATGCAGTCGCTATCCCACGAGCAATAGGATCACGGAAACCTAATATATTGAGTGTTGTCTGGACAAAATTAGCCCCGACCAGTCCAGTCACCACAACAACAGCTGCTGTAAGAGATGTATTGGCACCTGAACATAAAATGAGAAAGTGCATGTCATGGTTCTGTTTCGTGTACTGTGTACTATATAGACTTGTGGATTTTTTTTCCTAACCTTCGAAAAAAGAAACGATGCTGAGAGCAAGTGCCACGGTTATGCATCTCGGGAGAATCGACACGGTTAGTGATGGCTCCAGCCCTACCAGACGTCCAACCAGAGCCGTTGAATACAAAGAGAAAAATGTAGAGAGGATGACAGATGTGAATATCTCTGCAGCATGTCTCTTCACCAGCTGCAGATTTATAATCGAATAAAATTATGACAAATCATAAGGGGATTAATCACACGGCAAAATAAATTGCAGTTACCTTTCTTTGCTGGAACATGGAGAATGCGAATGAGAGAATAACCGATCCAAGAAATCCCATCAAAATGTCCCCAGCTCCAGGGTTGGACGAGACCTTTGTGAGATAGTATCCTGCAATGTTCAAGCTTACCCTTGAAGTTAATTACAAAAAATACCCCGAAGTTTGATCTAATTGCATAAAAAACTATAGTAACTTTCAAGAATAAAATACTCATAAAATTACAGAGCTAAATGTAATATTTAAAAAATGTGAAAGGGTTGTAATTAGGTCAAATGTTCAAAATCATCCCTAATTTATCAATGTACCCAGAACAGGGTCGAGCCCAAATTTTGAAAGCTCTCCATAAGCGAACGCAGCAAGGTCAGCCGACAATGCACAGCAAATAATCGGATGGAATACCTTCTTCACGCCAGACGGCAGCCTGAAGACCCAAATCGAAAACCAAATAATGAAAAAACAGAGATGAAAAAACAGAGATCGAGTTGAGGAAACAATAATAACAAAATGGAAAGACACGGCTAACCGAGTAAGTAATTTTCGTTTCTTACACAGAACCGAACATGTAGCCTAGTATAGTAGACGCTAGGAGAAAAGGCAAGCATGTCCTAGCATTGGTTCCGAGTAGAGTCGGGTAAAACAGAGCGGATACAAAGGAAATGAGGAATATACCACTCCAAGACCACAACTCAACCGAAGAAAAAGAAGAAGGCTTCTGCATAGGTTCAGCTGCTATCATTTCGGTTTTTACCATCTTTCTCACTGTTATAGCTGTAAAACCAGCAACACACAGTGTAGCCAACCAGCCTCCAACTGAAAAAAAATAATAATAAAAAAAATACATTAAAAGCTACATTTGATTAGTTTCTTTATAAATTAGATCATACCTATGATGAAGATAATTTTAAGCCCCGAGGCAGCTGGAATATCTTTGACAGCCAGAGGAAGAACCACGAGAGAAGGCACGTAGAACAAAGGAAGCCACCTCTGAATGAAGAGAAGCGCCGGCTGAAAGAAGTTCATCAAGCCAGTGGCGGCCGCAGGTACAGTTGAATCAAGAACCGTCAAGATGGTGAATATGCAGAACATCCCGAACAGAGCACTCGGGAATTTAATTGAAGCAGCGACAAATGCCTTCTTCAGGAAATTATCCATGGCCAGAATGATCCCCAACGAAGCTACCAAATGCAACAGTTTAACAACCTAAAACAGAGAGCAAGAACCGTTAGCTTCCTTTCGTTTATGGCCATTTCAGACCAAGTAAAGTTCCTGCAAGCCTACAAAAAAACTCAGTAACTACTTTTTCAACTAAATTTTTTTATTTACTTAGACATCAATACTCATTATATCCCTATTTTATACATTACTTCGTGCAATGTCTTCTTGGCAAACTCTGCCCGGATAGATAGTACTTCTTTGGTCACAAATTTTCTTTTTTTATAACAGTACTCATGATTTGACGGCTTCGGTAAAAAAAATATCTTCTCCGAAAACACGACTATTAAAAAAACGTGTACGTTATATTCGTTCATTGAGGCAAAAACACGAACAGGTGGTGATCGAGCAAATATACCGTGCTTTGAAAGCCTGTAGACGTTAAGCTAGTCTCCGAGCCGCCCGTGGAGCTCACTGAGACATTTCTACTGCAGTGCATTTTCTTAGGATGATCAACGACCGAAAAAAGGGAGGTCGGCCCGAAAACAATGTTCGGGCCCGATGAATTTCCGTTGTTGCTGCTTTTGATTGATGCGGACCGGATGATATTTCTGGGTTTCGGGCCCGGATTGAAATGAGGGGTTCTCGGGTGACGGCGACTGGGAAGAAGGGAAGGTGTGAAGGTCTGGGAAATCGCTGAATATGTCGCCATGGAAGCTCGGAGAGAGTGATGAGGTAGTGACATTTTCTTAATTGTGAGACGTGGTGGGAATTGAGTGGACATGAGAAAGACAAAAATAATATCAACCGATATTCAAAAAAATCTAATTATTGATATTTGATAATGCAATTAATATAGCTCAATTATTTGGAGCCAATTCAATGTCATTTAACTAATTATGATTAAGATAAATTTGATTTAGTCATAAAAATATTTTTATACCAATTACATTTCAATTTTTCTTTATTACCATAAAAATGTTTATGTACTAATATTAATAATATAATCTCGATAATTATTACACTAACAATTATTATATATTTTATAATATAACTATTTATAAATAAATTTTATTATTGTTCAATTTTTTATATTTTATTGAATATTTATTCATGTACATACAATTTTTATTTAAAAAATTATTTTAAATTATGATATATTTAAAAAAAAAATATTGTTTTTATGTTTATCTTATTTTACGTAAAACAAATAGGGGAAAATATCAATAACTTATTCTACCCTTCATAGAGTTCTCTCTCTTTCGTTCTGCTTCGTCTATCATCTCCTCCCGAATCCCGATCAATGCTAATTTTGATTTGATCACCTAACGACTAACGTACGCCGTCGCTTTCACCTCCGACACCGGCGACCACCGATCCATAGCCACTCCTCTTCGGACTTCCGCCAGCGACTAACGAGCAGTCAACTGACTGCCCCTCGGGCAAGCACGATTCGGTTGTGTCGTCAACAAAATTAATGGTTCTTCGAGTTTCCCGATGTTCAAAACACAAGCTGGAAAAAAATACGGTATTGTTATCCTCTCGCTTTTATTTTTCTTTATTTATTTTCCGTGGCGAAACCTCTGGTGGAAAGATTTGGATTGAGTATAATAGACGAGTCTAATCAATTCATCAATTTATTTATACTGCATCGATTTAATGAAGAAATAAATACTTCGTTTGTTTCGATTTTGGATCATTACATTATGACATCAATTCGATATCCATAATATGATCTTGTACGAGATTGGAAAGCAATTTGATATTCAGCAGAAATCACTCAATATTGAAACAGATCCAAATTCTTACTAAAAAAAAAAACTTTCCAAAAATGTGCATTTTTGTGTGTATTTTGCGATAGGTGGTCCAGGTGGAGAGAAGTGTAGATTGCCTCAGTTTGTAATTCTGGGCTTCTTGAGAAGCAAACAAAGATCCAATTTTTATCGTTACATTGATACATTGCTTTCTTGGACGGTTGGGTCTGGGTTCATTTGGTATTGTTTTAAACTTGCACATTGTAGTAATATCTTGCTTTTATGGGGAGGTTATGTGTGCTAGTTCTATATGTATCTGAAACTAAATAGAGGCATTTTGATGTGATTATATGGTTTGTTCCAGTGTTGATTAAGTAAGCATTTCTTACTAGTTTTCTACTTGCTGTAGTCAATCTGCTGGTCCCTCCATCAGAGGTTGTAAACCTTATTGCGTTTCAGAAATTCAAGGCTGGCAGAGTCTGAGAGCATGGAATCATCCGGTGAGCCCCTAAGACTGTTTAAGTAGATTTTCTTATATCTGTTTTCTATCTTCTCTGTTATAAAGGTTAATTTATATTAGTTCCAAATTTCCAATATGGTTTACGTAATTTAGTTTGTATTTATAGTTTTTTCCCTGATCCATATTTATGTTTCCTGTCAATCGCAGATGGTTGTCTGAGGGATACTTCTGTTGTTGTTGTCACATTGGACTCGAGTGAAGTGTACATTATAATCAGTTTGTCTACTAGGACTGATACTCAGGTTATCTATATTGATCCAACTACTGGGGCTCTTCGTTATACTGCAAAGCAGGGATACGATGTATTCAAGTCCCAAAGTGAAGCATTAGATTGCATCACCAATGGTTCAAAATGGCTTTGTAAGAGCACGACTCATGCACGGGCTATATTAGGCTATGCAGCCCTTGGCAGCTTTGCTGTACTGCTGGTAGCAACGAGATTGACTGCCAGCATACCGAATTTGCCTGGTGGAGGGTGTGTTCTTACTGTTAGTGAGAGCCAGTGGATTAAAATTCCACTTCATAATCCTCAACCACAAAGCAAAACTGAAATTAAGAATATTCAAGAACTTACTGAGCTTGATATTGATGGGAAACATTACTTCTGTGAATCTAGGGACATAACTAGACCTTTTCCAAGTCGAATGCCTGTGCAGAATCCTGACGATGAATTTGTTTGGAATAAATGGTTTTCAATGCCTTTCAGAAACATTGGGCTTCCACAGCATTGTGTTATTCTTCTGCAGGTTCTGGTCACATTTGGTATCTTCACATTTGTACAATCTAAACATCTTCTTATTAAAACTTTGCCTGCTACTCTTTATGTGTACCGTCATCTATTCTCTTGTCATCTTCTTAGACATGCATGGACTTCAATGCTTTTAATATGCTCCAAACAGTTTGAATTGTATACATGTTATTAAGGTGACGTAGATTTCCAAATACATGTAGCAGCTCATTTCCTTTCAAGTATGCAGGAGGATTCATCTATGATTTTGAGTCTTAGTGGAAACAAGTTCCAACAGCTTGTTTTATTCTTCAGTTAGACCTTTTCTAAGGTCAAATAGTCGAGATAAAATGACTATGATACAGAAGGGTCTTTCCCTGTATTTCTATTTGACTTGAAAAAATGCCTTTTATTCATGTCCTGGTTATGGTAAATAAATGTCTTTAGAATATAATACAGCTGTGCTTTATTTGGGGTAATGAACAGATCAAGCTACCATGTGAGGCTAGCTTTTGTATATTTAATCTCTTATTTCCTACCATGGCTTTTCATATATCTGAATTTTGTGAAATACCTTGTTGTAAGTTTTAGAAGTCTTTCTGAACCTGATCTGCTAGCTTTATGGAGATAATTATATTTTAAGTGTGGGTGACATGCTTGTTAATTGATAACCAACATACAGGGGTTTGTTGAATGCAAGAGTTTTGGTAGTCTTGGGCAACAAGAGGGGGTTGTGGCACTTACTGCTCGTCGTAGTAGGTTGCATCCTGGAACTCGATACTTAGCTAGGGGTATAAACTCATGTTATAGCACAGGTAATATATCTCTTATCTCTTCTATCTTCAATGCATTTGTTTTTCCTTTTTGACTGAAAAACTTTAGGTGTTGTATACTCATGACTGTAACTTGAAAAGTTTCGTAGGAGAATTCAGATATAAATATGTTATTCCTCCCTGGAAATTGTCCTTGATTTTTTTACGGTCTTTATTTGTTTTTCATTGGCGTCCTACATGCTTTTGTTCCATGTTTTTGCCTTACGTACATCCTAAAACAAACATTTACTAACTTATGTGGGTGTGCACCAACTTGTTTCTATAGTTAGTTTACACTTCACAAGCTTTAATATACATATATATGTGTGTGTGTATATATATATATATATATATATATATATATATATATATATATATATATATATATATATATATATATATATATATATATATATATATATATATATATATATTGTTACTGGAAATTTTGAATATTAGTTTCACTTGTGATTGGGAGTTACTCTTCCCAAATAACTAACAGGAGACTAGGAGAGTACCTGGGGTGCTGTTGCCAGGCTGAATTTTTACTTTGAAATTGTTCCTAATAGCAGAAGAGCAATCATGTGTCTGCTATTTGCGGTTAAGATACTGAGTACTACGAAGCGAGATCTTTAAATACTTTAATGTTACTTTACCAAAAATAAATAACTTAGGACGAAAATAGTTTATAATTATGCAGTTATAAGCTTGAGCTAGTGCATGCTCTTTTGCATATTTTCTTGTAATTTGTATGATCTGTTAGATTGTGCTGTATAGTATCTTTTCCGCCTTACTGGAGCAACAACATTATCTTAATTCCAGTAATAGTGTTATCTATGATAGCCAGCTTTCATTATAATTCTCCTGCAATGTATAACATTTGGATTTCAATGGTTTTCCCCTTGGCATTACTTTGTTGAATGAGCAGGCAATGAAGTTGAGTGCGAACAACTTGTCTGGATTCCCAAAAGGGCTGGTCAAAGTGTTCCTTTCACCACTTACATTTGGCGTAGAGGCACCATTCCTATCTGGTGGGGTGCTGAATTAAAACTTACTGCCGCAGAAGCAGAAATATATGTATCCGATCGTGATCCTTACAAAGGAAGTGCCGAGTATTATCAGAGGTTGTCTCAAAGATATGATACGCGGAATATAGATGTAAATGCTGGGAATCAGAAGAAAAGTGCTATGGTTCCAATTGTGTGCGTCAACTTACTAAGAAATGGAGAAGGGAAATCAGAAGCCATTTTGGTTCAGCATTTTGAAGAATCTTTAAATTATATCCGATCCATGGGAAAACTTCCTTCTACTCGAATTCATTTGATAAATTATGATTGGCATGCCAGTGTGAAATTGAAGGGTGAACAACAAACAATTGAAGGACTTTGGTATCTTCTAAAGGCACCCACAGTTTCTATTGGCATTTCTGAGGGAGATTATTTGCCCACCCGAGAGAGGATTAATAATTGTAAAGGTGAAATTATATACAATGATGATTATGATGGCGCTTTCTGCTTAAGATCACATCAAAACGGAGTAATACGTTTCAACTGTGCCGATTCTTTGGATAGAACAAATGCAGCTAGTTTCTTTGGGGCACTTCAGGTTTTCATGGAGCAATGTAGACGGTTAGGCATATCACTGGATAATGATTTGGGGTATGGTTATCAGTCAGCTGCCGAAGATGTTGCTCCATTGCCTCCTGGCTGGGAGAAAAAGGCTGATGCAGTGACTGGGAAAAAATATTATATTGATCACAACACTAGGACTACAACCTGGAATCATCCATGTCCTGATAAACCTTGGAAAAGGTTTAATATGTCATTTGAGGAATTTAAGAGATCAACCATCTTATCCCCTGTATCTCAATTATCTGATCTTTTCTTAGTTGCCGGTGACATTCATGCAACATTATATACGGGGTCCAAGGCGATGCACAGCCAAATTCTTAGCATATTTAATGAGGAATCTGGCAAGTTTAAACAGTTCTCTGCTGCACAGAATATGAAAATCACCTTACAGAGAAGATATAAGAATGCCGTTGTAGATAGCTCCCGACAGAAGCAATTAGAGATTTTTCTGGGACTACGGCTTTTCAAGCATTTCCCCTCAGCCATGTTCCATCCCTTACTTGTATGTACTCTCTAGTCTCTATGTTTCAACAGCTTACTTGTATGTTTAGTTTATGTTTCCTCACTGTCCTTGTTGCCTAGTCTGCTTCATGTTCTTCTCATATTCCCTTCAGTTTTATATCCTGATTTTTCCCCCTTCCAAATCCTTGGATTCTCTTAAGGTCTGCTTTTCACCGAAATTCCTTGCTCGAAATTTTCTTTTGAATTTAAGATATTTATTTGTCTTTGACTGATTGCAAACGAAAAAAGATCCAAAGTCAGTTTGTTTACCTTATGAACAACATGTAAATGATTTGCAAGCTATTGTTTTTGAGTTTATTGACTTTCAGCATCATTATCTGGAGTTGATGATCAGGTGAATCATTTCACATTTTGTCTTCTGTAATACGAATGGATGTTGCTGCCAAATTTTGAACACATAAATCTTGAAGATGGTCGGTCCATCTAATCAAAATTCCAAATCTTGTAGATTCCACACGAAGGTTGAACTAACCAGGATTTTTTTAATTGGTTAAAATTAGTCTCTTCAGAATGCACTATTAAATAAAGTTCATTTGTTTGAGAAATGTGTTCAAAACGAATGTTTAATGAAAGTCATCTTCTTTGGTTTGCAATATTTATTAATGTATCTCGTTATTCTCATCTGTATATTTAATTTCATATGCTGACCATGACTTATAATTTAATATGAATTATGAGTATGATGTCTGTGTTCATTAAAAGTTCGCCCTGTTCATCCACTCTTTTATTTCCTTGATTCTGTGATACATTGGTGAGGTGAGGTTTCAGGTTGGAATCTAGGTTGGTGAGAACTGATAGGGATTGCTATCTTATAATGATCAAAAGTATAAAAAACTTGAAGTATTGATCAACGGGGGTTTCACTTTTTTTTCTGCCCACTCTAGCTTGTCCGCATAATGTTGTTAACATTGCTAAAATGTAAAACTTGCAGTATGCATGAATTTTGATGATTATCTCAGGTTCCTTCTCGGCCCTTTGGATGCTTTTTGAAGCCAGTTCCAAGCATGTTTACGTCTTCTGATGGCGGAGCCAGTCTTCTCAGCTTCAGAAGAAAAGATCTAATATGGGTATCTGACCTTTTCTTTTAATTAGAGAATTCTTAGTTGCTTATTGCACTCGAATAGGGTGTCCGTTTTTTATTTCTGTTATTTGAAGCTTCATTCTGTTTCATTTAGGAAGGTTATTATTTTTGTATGCACACTCCAGGTTTCTGCACAGGCTGCTGATGTGGTTGAACTCTTTATCTATCTTGGCGAGCCTTGTCATGTGTCCCAGCTTCTTCTCACTATTGCACATGGTGCTGATGATACAACATTTCCATCAACAGTTGATGTAAGAACCGGGTGCTATCTGGATGGACTGAAAATTGTTCTTGAGGTCTGGTATATCTCTACATTGATCTTTTGAATTATGTTTGACCTAGAATACTTGTTCTTGGGGTCTCGTATATCTCTACATTTAGTGGATAATTACTGAAAAGTGATAAAGATGATTAGATAGTTAAAAAAATTAAGCAAATTATTGCAGCGATGGAGCGACCAATTTCTGATGGTAATTTACCAATTCGAGTTTTAGTGGAACCTTGGGTGAATCACACTATAGATTTATTGAAATTATGATGAATTGTATTGAAAGCATCCATCTACTTCTTCATATACCAAAAAAAAAATAGGACACCTTACTCAGTATCAGTTATCTTCTCTGAAAGATTTACCTGCAAATACATGGGTTGGGAGGTTTAAAATTTTATAAATATTTTCTGTAGGTTATTACATGTATTGATGCTTGGTGAAATTTTGGGGATATCATAAATGAAGTTGCTTAGGAAGCCAAGCGTATTCTTTTTTGTGTTGAAGAAGGAGCTTGCCTCTCTTCCATTAACGTTGCTATCATTTTTGTTAGACATTTTTTATTTTTTTATGAGACTTGAGTGGTACTCGTATTTGCATGAGTTGTGTTGCTTGTGTGTATCTTGTACAAGGTTCCTCCCGCCTGATTTAATCTCTTTGTCTGTCCTATAGAGAAATAGTGAAGATAATGGAATTGTGTCTCTGGGTGTTTTTAACAATAATTATTCACAGGGAGCTTCTGTACCTCAATGTGCAAATGGTACAAACATTGTGATACCATTAACTGGAGCCATCAGTACAGAAGATATGGCAGTAACTGGGGCAGGTGCACGATTACATGCACAAGAGGCCAGTTGCCCTTCCATGTTATATGATTTTGAAGAACTGGAAGGACAACTGGATTTTCTTACACGTGTTGTTGCAGTAACGTTTTATCCAGCTGTGCCTGGAAGAGGCCCAATGACTATTGGTGAGGTAAGCAATATCATGGGAATATTGTTTGAATAATATTAGCAAGGATATCTTCATTTAAATTGATTTTATATGCAGGTTGAGATCCTTGGTGTTTCTCTTCCCTGGAGGTCAATTATTTCTGATGAAGACAATGGTGCTAGGTTTATTGAACAGATTAATGCTCACCTAAAGGAAATGAACCCTTTTCGTTCTGAAACAAATTCTAAGCCTTTTGATACTGCTATAGGGAAAATTATAAAACCTAAATCCTTGCAATCAGAATCATCTCCCAACTCGCTGGTAGACCTCTTGACTGGAGAAGCAACACTTCCAGACCCCATTTCCCAACCAGTTGCAGAAACTGTTGTTCATGAGGGGAGTGACATACTTGACTTCTTAGATGATGTTGTCACTCTGCCAGTTTCTGACACAAAAAATCACTCCAATATTGCATCATCGAAGCGACATTCAGATAATGGTTCTCAACAGTACATCGGATTGTTCAAACTTCTGGCAGGACCTCATTGGGTATGTTTTTTTCGCTGAACTAGGAAACTTCTATCAATACCTGGTTGGCTGCTCCTGCTGGACTTTTGTTCTTCTCTGAGATCTTGTTACACAGAGCATTTTATATATCAAATTGATTAAAGACTTCTATTTTGAGTTAAATTAAATTATTAATTTATACCAGTATACCATATGATTCACATAATCACATGCGTCGTGGTAATCTACACATGTTTTCAGTTTTCAGTTTTCAGTTCATCATAGTTTCAATGCATCTGCTATTTGTAGAGAATTTGCTTTATGGGAACTAGCCGTTTAAAAACATCAACTGCTTAACTGGTGTTCTATTCCTTTAGTTGTACTTACCATTAGGCATTATGTCAATACATGAATGCTGATTTTGTATATATGTGCCCTAAAGGGTGTGGATAATAACTATTGGTATTGTGCTCTGTAACCCAACTTTGTAATCAGTTTAGAGATGTCACGTCCCTAATTTTGTTATAAAAAATTATATTCTATAAAAAAACATTGATTTGGGGTCACTGAGTATACAGTTGAGATTTCTATTTGAATTCGATTATCATGATTTATTATGGACTGCACTTTGACCACAGATGCGAACATTGTGTAAGGTTGTTTCTTTCTTTCCAAAAATAGCAGGAAAGAAGGTTAAATTTCATGGAAGCTATGAAACTTGAAATAGAGCGTCTACGGCTGAATCTTTCTGCTGCTGAAAGGGATAGAGCCCTCTTATCGATAGGAATTGACCCTGCTAGTATTAATCCGAACACATTGCTTGAGGATTCATATATGGCAAGATTATACAGGGTGACAAGTGCCTTGGCATTGCTCGGACATGCTTCAGTAGAAGACAAAATTAATGCTTCAATTGGACTTGGAACATTTGATAAAGAATCTGTTGATTTCTGGAATGTTTCCGCAATTGAGGAGAGGTGTTCAGGTGGGAAATGCCAAGTTCGTGCTGAAACTGGCCCCGCTTTGGATGGCTTAGTTACTTCATCATCTTCAACAACGTTAGAATCCATATTCATCTGTTCTGAATGTGGAAGAAAGGTCTGTAGAGTTTGTTCTGCTGGAAAAGGAGCTTTGTTGCTTGCAACTTATAACTCAAAGGATATCTCGGGATACAACAACACTAACCAGGGAGGTTCAGCTGATGCATCTTCAAACCGCTCGCCGGCTCTTGACGGGATTATCTGTAAAGAATGCTGCCCTGAGGTTGTCCTTGATGCATTGGTTCTGGACTTTGTCAGGGTCTTGATTGGCCAACGAAGAAGTTCTAGGGCAGATGCTGCTGCAGAGGAAGCCTTGAACCACTTATTTGTATCGTCCTCAAAAACAATTCTCCCTGGAAGTGATCAGTATCTGAAGAGTCAAGGAGCTGCTAAGGTCTTAAAGAAATTAACAGATGGAGATGAATCAGTTGCAGAGTTTCCATTTGCCAGCTTCTTACACCCGGTATTTCATTGAACTTGTTCTTATTTTCAATCTCAATTGTGTGTATCTCATAATCTCAACTTCAAATTTAAATTGCTCAAGTCTATGCAAAAAGCTATGTCTGCTTTGGAACTACTCAGTTAGAATCCTAATTATTATAAGAGCGTTTCACCTCAATCCTTGATATGGTTCTCAACGTCTTCTATTTAATTTTCTTATTGTAACCCCTTCTGTAAGCTTGTTCATCTCTCTCAATCCAGAACTTCTTTCATTATTCCCTCCACCTTAGGTGAGACTTCTTGACTACCTACGTGGCATTGTATTATGTCTACTATTTGTAACTCTATTAAGAAATTGGCAAAATATAGACTAGTATAAAGGGTGATAATGTACCAATGGACTTACTTACTTGTGGCCTGGTTGAAGATTTTGTAAGTGGGAAACAGGATTTTAGTTAAAAAATAATTAGCTTACTGGCTGCCGCCACCATACATGATACAACATTCTTCAAGACTGTGACCTGCATTTATGAGTGAATAGTTAACATTGTGCAGTAATCTGTGCTAGTATATTCTAGGTTTACACTACCTAAACATATGACTGACTGAGGTGTACGTACTTGATACTTCTCCAAACCTGGATGTATAGCCCTTACATGGGTGACTGACTACTTACCACCTTTGAGCTTGGGAAAAAAAATTGGAGTTTCTCTCTCTGAACCGGCATGGCGATAAAAAATATTCTACATCATAGTATATGTAAAATGTGTGGCTATGCTTGTATTTTTAATGTATTCACATTTCACAATCAGAAAATTTATTGTCCGGATGATAGCTGATCGAGACTTTATATTATGTAGGTTGAAACAGCAGCAGGTTCAGCGCCCTTGATATCATTGGTTGCACCTTTAAATTCTGGATCACAAGAGTCGTATTGGAGAGCTCCCCCTAGTGCCTCATCTGTGGAATTTGTCATTGTCCTCAACGATCTTTCTGATGTCTCTGGTGTTGTCCTTCTGGTTAGTCCATGTGGCTATTCGATAACTGACGCACCTACTGTAAGTACACTTTCTGCTGTATCCTAATATTCGATAACCTTCAGATGCTTAACTACTTTACTATTGAAGTTGCATTTTATTTCAGAAACCGAGCATTGATGCACAATGTTTTATTAGTTTTGACCAATGTCTGCCTCAAATCACCATTTTTCATGATATTCTGTATGAATTTTCTTTTGCTTTATACGTTTGTATCTTTCTGTTGTTTGTAAGGTACAAATCTGGGCTAGCAATAAAATAGACAGGGAAGAAAGATCATGCACGGGGAAATGGGATATGCAGTCCCTGCTAACATCTTCACCTGAACTCTGCGGCCCAGAGAAGTCTTTTAAAGACAGTAATGTTCCAAGGCATGTGAAGTTTTCCTTCAAAAATCCTGTTCAGTGCCGCATCATATGGATAACCTTGCGCCTTCCGAGAATTGGAACTAATTCCGTCAATTTTGAAAGAGACTTCAATGTCTTGTCTATGGAAGAAAATCCGTTTGCACAAGTCAGTAGGCGTGCCTCTTTTGGTGGGGAATTCGATAGTGATCCATGCATTCATGCAAAAAGAGTTATAGTCGTTGGGAGATCTGTGAGAAAGGAAGTAGGGTCATCCCCTCAAGGCTCAGACCAGATTAATGTGAAGAACTGGTTGGAGAGACCTCCAAAGTTGAACAGATTCAAGGTAAAGCTCTTTTGATTGTTTGCAATTCAAGCATTAATTTATCTCTTCAAAATTTCAGCTTCTGGCTGGATTTTCTTGGAACATATAATTATTCAGACACTTTCTTATATTAATTGACTAAGAAACCATGTTTTGTATATTTCAGGTTCCCATTGAGGTCGAGAGATTAATTGACAATGATCTTGTCCTGGAACAATTTTTATCACCAGCTTCTCCTATGCTGGCTGGATTTCGTCTGGATGGTTTCAGTGCAATAAAGCACCGAGTCAATCATTCACCTTACACAGATGTAGATGGCTGTCTTTTAGAAGAGAGGCTCACATCTCCCGCCGTGTTATATATTCAAGTGTCTGCCCTTCAGGTACTGAAAATATGTTTGGTTTTGCTGTTCCTTTAAATTATTATATGATTTAAAAACATATGTGATATGTTAAATCACTTTTCCATAAGTTCAACATTATAAATTGTGATGGTTTCGTAATTTGGAAGATACCTTTTTTATTATTACTCTTCTCGTAACACAAAAGTTAGGCCACATTACCATTCAAGTGTGCCACAATAATAGGCTTGTCACCAGTTCGAGTTCGCATTTGTAAGATTTGGGATCAGGCTATTCCATTTATCTGGGTTAACTCTTACGAAAGCCGAATAGTCAGTGAATCAACAATTAATTAGGCACATGGGCTTAAACGAAAAATACAACATCTTAACCATATTAGCCAATTTTTTTCTTAATTTGCGCGTGAAATAACTATATTGCTACTGTGTGAGATTGTTGGCTTTAGGCAGTATTATTATTTTTGTACCTTTTTTTTTTTTATTCTAAAGGGCAATTTCTGTACCTAATCCTGAAAATTTGAAATATTATGGCGAAGGACTGAAGGTATACCATACCATAAAGTCTACATTTTTCATATTTTTTGTGATTTGGTATATCATATTCTTTCGCAGGAAAATCACAATATGGTCACTGTTGCCGAGTATCGGCTACCAGAAGTCAAACCCGGCACAATCATGTACTTTGACTTCCCTAGACAGGTAACCACTCGCCGCGTAACATTCCGGTTGCTCGGAGATATTGGTGCCTTCTCAGATGATCTTTCAGAACAAGATGACTCGGAATTCAAAGCTCATCCATGGGCTGTAGGGTTGTCATTGGCAAACAGGATTAAGCTGTACTATTACGCAGATCCTTACGAACTCGGGAAGTGGGCCAGTCTGTCAGCCATCTGATTATAGCATCTAACTCCGAAATTCTTACTGGTGGTGAGTTACTTTCGGATCATTTACGTATCTGCTGCGGTTTTGTAAATTAGCAATTTGTGATTCTTTTGTTGTGGTTTTATGTAATACAAGCAATCGATTGATTGTTGCAACACTTTCTGATACGGCTCTAACCTGTTCCGTGTTCTAGCTATTGGTCGAGCCGGTGTCTTAGGATAATTCAAACAGTTGATTCCATATATCCTGTTCTATTGGTAAGGTTTCAAGTGATTAAGGTCTGGTGTTTTTTTGATTTTTTTTCTGATTTTTTTAATACAAATAGAATTATTGTTCTTTCCAAAGATGTGATGTTACAGTTATGGAAATACAAATATAATTTTTTTTGCTGTGATCTTATTTACATATACTTATCAATCCACATCTTTGTATTTAACAATGAAGGTTACTTGCATCAGGTTCAGCTATTTCTGAATATTTGCCAATATTAATTTACAACAAATATACTTAGTACTGTATTAATCAATTTTCTATCTAATTTGTGTGCCCACTTTAAATAATCTTGAAATTTATTTTTTACTAATAATTATTTATCACTTATTTATCATATTATATATTATTCTATTATAATGTGGATTCATCATTACATTAAAATCTTTATAAATTAATAATTTTATTAATATATCTAGTATTAATTTATAAATATTTACTGTAAAATATCATTCTTATCCATCTATTTATAACTAATTGTTCATTTATTTATGAAAAGGGGTATTTTGATTTATTAATTTACATGTTAAACCTTATAAAATTTAGTTTCTAATTAAGGATAGTTTTTTTTTTGTTTTTTTATTATGTAGGATATTATTAATTTTCTAATTATAAAAAAAAGTAAAATAATTACTATTATACCCTTGACAGTTAATAAATAACCACCCCTATGTTTAAATAATTAAAAGGTATTTTTGGAATTTTACTTAAATTTATAATTAGGAAAAACTAATTCCTTAATTTATAAATAATTATTAAAAATTACCCTTTTTCAAAAATTACCCTTTATTAAAATAATTGAATTGCATATTATTTATTTGTCCATATATTTTCACGATAAAAAATTATTCACATGAATCACATCCACTTTATCTATTTATAAAAAAAATAAGTACACATAATTTATTAGCAAATATTTTTTCAATTTAAAAAAAATAACATTACATACTTAAATATATTATTATTTATCTACTTACGATTTCATTTGTACAAATAAATAATAATTACTTATTTATAAATAATTATAAAATAATAATTTAGAATATCATTATATTATATTACAATTACAAAAATACTTAATTTTATTTTTTGGCGGGTATTATATGTTTATCGAATTAGGTTTCGCAAATGCTGATTTAGCATTTGCCCACTCTCCCCATTACTGCCCAATTACCAAATTTGTCATTTCTTTCATTTTCATTCATTCCAATTTCTTCTACCCCTGCATAGTATATTTTTTACAGTAATGGCAAGGAATTTTTCAAAGATCCAATTTTTACCCCCAACAACAGCACTAGAAAAGGTTTGAAAACCAGATGCTCTGCGTTCTTGAAAACCCACGTCGATTTTTCAGAGACAAAAATGAATAACCCAAATCACTAATCATAGTCATGCCAATCCCTAATCCTTCTTCTTCTTGGTACTCTCCGGAAACAGGAATATACCGAAGCAAATACCCGCATATCAGCTTACCGTCGGACCCTTTTCTCGATGTCGTTTCATACATTTTCTCGAAACAACACGACGGCACTCATGCACTGATCGATTCTTCATCTGGGCTCACGCTTTCTTACTCAAAGCTCCGTTCTTTGGTGAAATCCATGGCTTCGGGTCTACACTCGTTGGGTGTGATGCAAGGTGACGTAATCTTGATTTTGCTCCCGAATTCTGTTTTCTTCCCTGTTATTATGTTGGGTGCATTGAGTATCGGTGCAGTCGTAACCCCCATGAACCCTCTGAGTAGCTCATTAGAGGTGAAAGGGCAGGTTCTTGATAGCAGTGCATGTTTAGTATTCTCTGTTTTGGGTAGAGTTGATGAAGTAGTCAGTGTGTTGGAAGGGTGCCGTGTGATTGGAGTGCCGGAGAATTTGGGTATGAACTCTGTTGTGGTTAATGATGGGTCCGTTTTTCATAAGCTCGTTTTTAGCGATCCTGACTTGGCTCCGAGGCCGCCTAAAATCAGGCAACAGGACGTCGCGGCGATTTTGTATTCATCCGGCACCACCGGTAGGGCTAAAGGGGTGATGCTAACACATGGGAACTTTATTTCTATGGTGGAAGTGTTTATGAGATTTGATGCTTCTCTCTATGATTATCCGCCCACGGAGAATGTCTACCTGGCGGTTGTGCCTATGTTTCATGTTTACGGGCTGTCTCTCTTTGTTATGGGTTTGTTATCGTTGGGCTGTACTATAGTCACCATGAGAAAATTTGATGTTGATGAGATGGTGGGAGCTATTGGTAGATTTGGTGTTACTCACCTTCATGCCGTCCCGCCTTTACTAATCGCGTTGTCTAGGAGAGCCAAGAAAGATGGAAGTGATAGTTTCACGAGTCTGAAGCAAGTTTCTTGCGGGGCTGCCCCACTGAGCAAGAAAAGCATAGACGAGTTTAATGAGACATTCCCTCGTGTTGATTTCATTCAGGTACTCGTTTGTTTGCTTAGAAAATTGGGAGTATTTATTTTTATTTAATGAAAATGGAGAATGAAAGTATGAAACAATATATGGATTTTTCAGGGTTATGGAATGACTGAGTCGACTGCTGTGGGGACACGTGGATATAATACCGTTGAGGTTCGCAAGTATTCTTCTGCTGGGCTTTTGTGTCCGAATGTTGAAGCTAAAGTGGTAGATAATGTTACGGGTTCTCACTTGCCACCAGGATCCGTTGGTGAGCTTTGGTTGCGTACACCTGGAAATATGAAAGGTAATATTTGTTTCCTTTCGTCATTGTTCTGTCTGAAATCTGAAGTGTTTTGCATTGGTTTAAATTTAATGTTTTTGCAACAGGGTACTTGAATAATATCGAAGCAACTAATGCTGCACTCGACAAAGTTGGTTGGCTGCATACTGGGGACATTGTCTATTTTGATCGAGAAGGATATTTATATGTAATTGATCGCTTGAAAGAGATCATCAAATATAAGGGCTTCCAGGTACGCAGTCCATGTATCATAGTGGATAGGTAGTTTGCACAATTTTTTTTTTATTCTTCTTTCTTTTACTTCATTACTCAAGCACAAGATAGTTAAAAATAATTATTTTTGGTTCGTCTGCTTTTTTCAGGTTGCTCCAGCTGATTTAGAAGCAGTCTTGATGTCCCATGCCGAGGTACTCGATGCAGCAGTGATGGGGTAATTGTGAAAATTTTCACTTTTCTTACATCATAATTTAACTACCGATCCAACTGGCTCCTTATTTCCTTCGTGTATCATAGTAAATACATTATTTCTGTTTTGTAACAGACAAATCTGCGGTTTCTTTTGATGTTGAGTACATATAAATTATTCATCTGTTTTTTTTTCTTGTATTGTTAATCGAACAGTGCCAGAGATGAAGAGGTTGGCGAAATCCCAGTGGCATTTGTCGTCCTGAAAGATGGAAGCTCAGTCTCTCCAGCAGCTCTAATGGACTATGTAGCTAAGAGGGTATGTTTAAGTTTTAACCCTTTCGAGTTATTACTATTGTCCTAAGATGATATATTTTTCGATTTCTTGGTTTCGTTTACTGCATGCAGGTCTCACCTCATAAGAAGGTGAGAAGAGTCTATTTTCGTCGTTCCATACCCAGGTCACCAGCCGGGAAAATACTTCGAAGAGAACTTAGGAATTTACTGGCTTCAAAGCTTTAAGGAAGATATATATACCTATACAAACATACCTATTTCATCTTTCATTGTTGAGCATTCTATGTACCTCAATAACCCGAAAAAAAATTCCTATATCGAAATTTCAGTACGTTAATCAACAAATTTACAAAGGGTTTGCAATATTCGAGCTTCATCAAGTCTTACAGAGTTACAGGCACAACAAACAAACGAAAACCACACACACAGTCGAAGTATTTATTTCCGAAACTTAAGAATAATCGATAAAAATCTATCTCCACACCCCTAATTGCTACAAAAGAATTTTAAGATTTAATGCAACTTATTAAGTACAGACCAGAGGAAATAAAAAAAAAAAACTCGTCAATCTTCAGGAATAACTCTTAATAATCGAGCCCTTCGCACGATGATCCTCTTCGAATCCGTGCGCGGGCGAAGCCTTCTCGCTGTTGATAACATGCCCAGCTGCTTTCGCCCCTCGTGTGCTGCTTATATTTCCGAATATCAAGATAACCATCCCTACAATCCCAGCACAAAACGAGATTCCAAATGCTCTCCCGACATTCCCAGGCATGCCCGTTGCCAGAGCAAATCCCGCACACGACCCGAGCGCTCGGGCCCACGAAAACCACACGGAAAACGCACCTTCTTTGCCTGCCGGAGAACAATGCAACCATAGAACCCTTCCGAATGCATGCAGCAAACCTAAGGTTTAAATAATTGCAAAAGAGACCCAATTAATTCATGCCTTACCAATATTGACTCCACATTTCTTAAATTTTGTAACTAGACCAACCCTCAAGGATAGCTTTTGTAATTAGGTTTAATGACAAAATCACCCCCTTGGTTTGACCTTATTACAGAAAAAGATCGGAACTTTTTTACAGTAATGAAAAGAATACACTTTTACCCTTAGTTCAAAGTCAGAATCGAACCTGTCGCAGTTCCTTGGATAGCCGCGAAGAGAAGGAAATGCCCCTTATGCCAAACACTTCCATGGTAATAAAACCCGAAACCCGCAGTGAAAGTTGAGAGCACGAACCCGAGAAGCTGCATTTTCTCGGCCCCAAATCCCATGAACTGCTGCAGAGGATGAGCAGCTGGCAGAGTAATCAAAGGCACCATAAAGTACACCAAAAACACAAACAGAATATTCTCTTCCTTCGTGCAAACATAACCCAACGCATAAATCAACCCAGAAGCAAAAATGCACATCGACATAAAAGACGAAAGAAAAACGCCCGCGATACCCCCCAACGCATCCGGATATCCGAAAATCGAGAACACGTGCATTATCGGAGAAGAGTCAGGCTCCGAGTCGGTTAAGCTCTCAGCATCTCGATTCGCTGTGAAAACGTGAATCGTCCCTAAACCCCACAACAAGCCACTGAATATCGAGACGACCCATAAAGCCGTGAAACGGTCGGGTCGACCCATCATGTGATACATGAACGAAGCCATGACAGCGGCTCCCAAGCAGCCGGCTGCAGTCGAGCAGAGGGAAAGCCAGCTGCCGAAGGACCTTCGGCTCCAGAACTGGGGCCTACGCATTGCGGGCCCGGCGAGGGCCCGGATCATGAGGCCCAGGTGGCGGGCGTGGGCGGCTCCGGCGATGGTGTTTGCAGCGACGATGACGATGATGTAGAGAGGAAAGATCGGAGCTTTGCGCAAGAATCCGGCGGGGAGGCAGAAGACGGCTCCGGTGATGGTGGCGGAGGCGGCCACGACGCGGTGGTGGTGGGCGTGGTCGAGGAGGATGGAGACGAGGAAGAGGAGGGGAGTCGAGAGGATGAGTCCGGTGATCCAGGAGACGGAGGTCCATTGAAGAGGGGAGAGTCTGGTGCCGCCTAGTTTGATTGCTCTGTGTACGAGTCCTTCGTATCTGCGTGATTGAATCAATTACAGTTGAATAAGAAGTTTTGATTAATTGATTTTCCAGATCATGGTTTTTGGGATGATTACCACTCACACACAAACAAACAAACAAAAGAGGTTTTTGTTTGGCTTCCATTTAGCACCCACATAAAAGTTAAAATTCAAAAACCCTCCCTCATATTAATAAAACATTGCAAATTGACCCCTTGAATTTAACATTGGATCCAGAAAACAGGGGTCCAAATTAGGGTTTAGCTACAAGAAAACCTCTATGAGAGTTTGTTGTTTACTCTTCACTAAAACAAAAATCAAAACCCACCCACGTAATTTTACAAATATTGCAATTAGCACCTTCAAAATAACACTAATCCCAAAACCAATTTTTTTGTTAATTTTTTTTTTTGGGGTTTGAAAGTCAACAAAACCTATGGATCTAATTTTTTGGGGGGTAAAATTAAGGGGATAAACTACAAGAAACCCTCACGGAATTTACTCTATAACTAAAACAAAAATCAAAACCCACTCCCATAATTTAAAAAAATATAGTAGTACCAGCTTAGCCCTCAAATTTAACACTGAAAACCCAACTTCAATTTTTATTTTTGATTTTTGATTTTGAAAGTCAACAAATCTAAAGATCACATTTGTTTTTGTGGGGAGGTAAAAATAAGTGAAAAACTACAAGAAGATTTCATGAAGAAACAAAACCCTCAAAACAAATTGTATTTTTTTATAGAAAGAACAAGAACTCACAGTTGCATCTCACTCTGCTTGCACTTGAAACCCTTGTAGCTCTTGAGCCAGCCCTGCTCCGGCTCCGGCGGAAACGCCGCCGTTTGGCTGATGATGAGCGGAAACACCACCGGAATCAGCAAGGCCATGACGAAGTAGGAGCAGAGCTCGTACAGGTACCAAACGAGGACTTCCCCCCTCATGGGCTCGTCCTCGAGAATCCCACCTCCGTAAGCGGCGGCGGGGCCCGCGTTCGTCTCGGGCCTCTCTCTGGGCTTTTCTTGTTGACTTATCTCCGCCATTGTTGAGGGTTTTGGAGCAGACGGCGTGGGGAGGTAGAAAAATAATTATGTGGAAAGTTTGGGCCGGGTTTTGAAATAGCAAGAAAAGGAAAAGCTGGGTGTGCAGATTTCGAGAGAAAGTGAAAAAGAAAAGACAAAAGAAAAACCACGCCTTTATGTGAATACAACACACTCTCACTCACTCGCTCTCAAGTGTATTCGTTCACGCCATATGACCGTTAGGCAAACCCCACCCTATGGGGTACATTGTTGTACTCTTGCATAGTCTTCAATTGGTCGTTTCGATTCATTTTATTTTGTACGTCTGTGTTCGTGTTTTACGTGTTTGTAATCTTGAATGTATGTTTCGTTAGTTTGATGTTTGGAAATGATTATTAATTCGATATGTAAGCATCACAATAATAAGGTATGTCGAAAATTTTATACATTGTGTTCGAAAAATTGAAAAAAGTGATAGACAATGAATACTAAGGTGTATTATTTGCTAGCCCTACTACTACTCACTTAAATAGATTAATCGGTAGCAATGGTTCTAACAAATTAAATTATTAGGCCCTAATTAAACTAACTTAAACCCAATGAAATAGGATGAATACATTAATATCCATATTGTTATTAATCTACAAATAGACAATACTTTGGTCTCCCATCAATAACTTTGATTTTAAGTTTTGACATTTTTCAAGATCAAAATAATTTTGAATACTCATTTTCATGACTTTTCAACAACAAAAAATGAATTTACTAAGTCATTACTTGTACTTTATTCACTTCAAATTTCATATCCAAAATTACATTAAATAGGCACCTAAAGTCCTAAAGTAAAAGGGCTACATAATGAATAGAAAAAAGAATGATAATTATGAAATGTCATTTAATATTGTGGCCACTAACGGCTAAATGGAGCCACCACTTTTCGTGCCCTAACCAAGCTCGAATCATTTTGAGTATAATCTTTGTAAAAGATATTTGAGTGAGTGTCCAAAATTAAATATTCAAAAGTATATATTTATATATACTTATATTATGTGTATATATATTGTAAATACACATACTTTTGCAAAAGCTAAAGTAAAAAACCCACCAACTCCGCGACTCTTTTTTATTTTCAATCATACAATCTCAAAAGCACGACTTTCTTTTGTTTTGACAGCATGTACAACTTCTAAAACACGACTCTCCTTTTATTTTCCAGCAAACCAATTCAAAAGGTTGCAGTTTTTTTTTTTTTTTTTTAATATTCAATCTTGTACTATTATTATTTATAAATCAAGTAATAAAATATATATTCTTTCCATTGCTAAAATAAGCGTAATGAATTTAATTGTATTGTTAGAAGATACATTATTTAAAAGCTTAAACTGTTAAAAAAGTCAAACAATTTGACATCATCTTCAATAAATACATTAACACACAAATTTAACGAATTTCGTTTACCGTTGCATTGGAACTATTGATTGGTCGCAAAGAAAATGATCGGTTAGTTAAGATCTTTTACGAGGTCAATCAACGATCTCGAAATCAAAGACCCAAAAAATGCACGCCGTAATCTACATTCGTATATATTGTCAAAAACTCATGATTCGATTCAAAAGATTATTTCTAACATTACTATGAACAAACATTTTAAGGTTCTAAAATCAAAAGTAAAAATGTAAAATTATTAATGGTAAGAAAATTAGTGCTATTGATTTAATAATTAACGGTAACAAAATGATTAAACAACAAGAAAAATATTGTAGTCCGTATATTCTATATTAAATACACCCACAAATGTGTGTGCGTGTGAGAGAGAGAGTGATGCACCTTTGAAATTTAAACTTTCCACTGATAAAAAGCTGACAGGGGCACAG
Source organism: Euphrasia confusa (assembly GCA_954870475.1). Classification (NCBI taxonomy): domain Eukaryota; kingdom Viridiplantae; phylum Streptophyta; class Magnoliopsida; order Lamiales; family Orobanchaceae; genus Euphrasia; species Euphrasia confusa. The sequence continues at coordinate 331,600 of OX940951.1, forward strand.
TCTACAATGGTAACTTCGAAAAATTACTACTGGATGGATGCTCAGTATTTATTTATGGGATGCAATAAATACCCTAAATTGCAATTTAGCCGGATTTATTTTAATGATAATTATATTTTTATATCATAAATTTATTGAAAGCTATTTTTTTTTTTATCTTTAAACGTTATATAAATAATTTTATATTAAGAACTAAGTTAATTGAGAAAATAAAATTGTGATGTTTTTTTTCTTTCAAAATGTGCAAATATTTTAGTGTAAAAAAATGCAAAAACATTTAAGAGAGTACTATTTATTTATCAAGAAATAATATTTATTACATTGAGATCCTCTATCAGTAATTGGTAAATGAATTTTTTACTATTAATGGATATCAAGGACAATAACTAGTCACATGTTCGTGATCGCAAAACGTAACCAACAATGTTTAAAAGATACAGAGTACTACTATCTCAGTAACGGGCCAACTTCTAATGGGCTGGGCCCATGATGAAAACAAACATTGGGCGTCCATTAGATCATGTCTACCCAAAAGAAAAAAGAGGTCTATAATATTATGGCCCAATGCAAACTGATGTTGTTACGTTATTTTTAAATTTTGACAAAAGTATATTTTAAATAAAAAATACCATAGTTAGTAGTTACCACAAAAAAATTTAAATTAAAAGTAATACTTTCAATTAAAGTGATATTTAAATTTATTTTCTTAAAATAAAGAAGTAAGAATAATGTTTTTATGATACTGTTTATTAATTTGGGAATTGGGATGAATTAGAATGCCTAATATAGTTTTTTTTTCAAATTTGTAATTATTAATATTTGCAAAATCTAAATCACATATATCCAAAATAATCAATGAGAATGAATTAAATGCCTAAATTAATACTCCATATATATACAGCGACCATAACCACAACCGGTTGCAGGAGAAATAAGAAACATGGGAAAAGAGCATCAACGCATATATAGTATGCGTGCGTAGAGCGAGCGAGAGTGAAAGAGAGAAATTGAGGAAAAGAAAAAAAAGACTGTGTTAAGTACTAAAGGAGGCTCCTTTCTCCCCCAGAAAAAAACCCTAATTTTAGTTCATTCCGGCCGCGCCCTAGATCTAGAGACATTTCGATTTCGCAGTAATTTTCGTGGGTTTCGAGCAGTTTTTTGATTGCCTGTTCGAACGAGATAAGTTTGAGCTGGGATTTTCGGATAAGTTGCCTCAAAATTTTAATTTTCGGATTCTTGCATTTTTTTGCAAGTAGGATTTGGTGGGTCATTTTTTGTTTTGTTTTTTTTGACGTTGACACTGTAGCTTTGTAGAATCTTTGTGGGCTTGCTGTTATTTGTTTCCCTCCTTTAATTTGTGTTGTATAACTCCCGGGTTCTTGCACTGGAGTCGTTAGGCGTACCGGGTGGTGTCACCATGTCTTCCTTGAGCAGGGAACTGGTTTTCTTAATCCTTCAGTTCTTGGATGAAGAGAAGTTCAAGGAAACTGTACATAAGTAAGTGATTTTATCGGCTTATGCATTAGCTTTAACTGTTTAATGTTTCTAATTTCAGTGTGCTGTGTTTGAATTGGTTGTATATACTTTCTCATACAATGCGCTAGAATTCAGGGGAATTTATCGTAAGTTCGCTTAATAATTTGTTATCTATTGGTTTTTTATTGCAATATATTACTCTAGGTTGGAACAAGAATCCGGATTCTTCTTCAATATGAAGTACTTTGAGGAGCAAGTCCAAGCAGGTGAATGGGATGAAGTCGAACGCTATTTGGGTGGATTTACCAAAGTCGAGGACAACCGTTATTCAATGAAAATATTCTTTGAAATTAGGAAGCAGAAATATCTCGAAGCTCTTGATAAGTATGAGGCTCTTTCAAATTTCATTTGAGAAATTTCTGTTATTTGTGCAATTGTGCTTAATAATTTTATTTTATTCCAGACAAGATCGATCAAAAGCTGTTGAGATCCTTGTAAAGGATCTCAAAGTGTTCGCCTCGTTTAATGAAGATCTTTTCAAAGAAATCACCCAGCTATTGACTCTTGACAATTTTAGGTAAATATTACGGGTTTTGTATACATGCAACAATTTGGCTCAAAACTTTCTTTTTGGGTAATTGGTTTTCTTAATATTTATAGGCAGAATGAACAGCTCTCCAAATATGGAGACACAAAGTCAGCACGAACTATTATGCTAGTTGAACTTAAAAAGCTCATAGAGGCAAACCCATTATTCCGAGATAAACTTGCACTGCCTGCTTTCAAGGCTTCAAGGCTAAGAACACTCATCAATCAAAGGTGTGATGTTCCACCTTTTGTAAATATTAATAGCATTTTCTCAATCTCATGATTATTTATTTATTCCGTTTGCTCGGATTGTTTCAGTCTCAACTGGCAGCACCAACTCTGCAAGAACCCACGCCCTAACCCAGATATCAAAACTCTCTTTACTGATCATTCTTGTGCTTCAAGTAACGGCTCACGCGGGCCGCCTCCTACGAACAGCCCGCTTGGAGGCCCAATTCCAAAACCTGGCGTTTTTCCTCCTCTCGGAGGTCACGGAGTATGTACAGATTATTAATTTGCATTTTATTTGCGAATTATGTTCTCATTCATTTTTTGTCTTGACTTTTTTTTTTGAAGCCTTTTCAGCCAGTTGTTTCTCCATCTCCAAGTGCTATTGCGGGATGGATGTCAAATGCAAACTTGTCTATGCCTCACGCGAGCCATGCTGCAGTTGCTTCAGCTCCTCCTCCTGGTCTTGTTCAGGCATCTAGTCCTGGTTAGTTTTCTAACTATCTTTGATTTGCCTTATAATCAGTTGGTAGTATAATTTACAGTCGTTTTAAAGAAAAGAAAGTGATTCCTAGCTTCTCTATGGGAAAAACAGTAGTGTTTGGTTGGGTTTTATATCTCATTACCAAACTCTCATGGTTCATTAGTTCCAACTTTAGCTTCTACCAGATTCGCGGCAGTCTTTATGGCCATTGAGGCGGCCCCAAATAATGTTAGATGAGAAACTAGGTCGCACTTTTTTTTCCTTAAAGCATATGGATTTCATATTATTTGTTGATGTGATATTGCAGCTAAAATTATCCAAAATTAAAATGAGAATTATTCTAGATTAATGATTAAACTAGGCTTATCTCAAATCTTTGCGTAGAGACTCAAAATTTCCAGAGACTGCCCTGATTTCTGCTACATATCTACAATAATTACTTCTTCAATCAGAAAGTTTTGTAATTTTGAAAATAAAATGTGTTTCCCTGTTACTGTCAGCTGCATTTTTGAAACATCCAAGAACACCTCCTGGAATGGAATATCAGACTCCTGATCCAGAGCATCTCATGAAACGTCTTCGAGTCGGACAACCTGATGAGGTATTAGAAATTACAGTGTGTGCTCATCCATTATCTTTTTTTCACCGTTCTATGCTTTCAGAATCATTTTTCTTGTATGTGTTAAAAATTTTATGCTACCTCCATATTGTGACACTATTGTTTTTTTTACTAGGTGTCGTTTTCTGGTTCTACTCATCCACCTCCTAATATCTATACACCAGATGACCTTCCCAGAACAGTTGTAAGGAGTCTCAGTCAAGGGTCAAATGTTATGAGCATGGACTTCCATCCACAGCAACAAACTGTTCTTTTAGGTTGACTGTGCTTTGTGTGTTGCCCCCTCCCACTATACAGGACAAACACATATTTTCACTTTTGCAATAAAAATGGATTCATTCAATTATATAACCCACTGTAATTTTAATTGTAGTTGGAACGAATGTTGGTGATATTAGCATATGGGAAGTCGGTTCCCGAGAAAGATTAGCACTTAAGGTGTTTAAGGTTTGGGATATTTCAGCTTGTTCAGTGCCATTACAGGTGAGTATTTTTTGATAGATATTAATATGATTGTCTTCGTATATTTGAAATTTTGCCTTTTATTTCAAACTTTCGAGTATTTATTTTAAATTTTAGATTAATAATATCACTACTTGACTTTTCAGACAACTCTGGTAAAAGACGCCACCATATCCGTTAATAGATGTGTCTGGGGCCCAGATGGATCTATCCTTGGTACAAAAGCTTTTCTTCTTACATGAACACAACCAAATTTTACAATATTTTGTAATCAGCCTTGTATATAAATCCTTGATATTTACATATGTTTATTGAAGGTGTTGCTTTCTCCAAGCACATTGTTCAGATATATATGTATAATCCCGCTGGAGAATTAAGACAGCACTTAGAAGTGAGAATATTTTTCTTCCTCTCTCTCTCTCTAATGATCTTACTTAGTGTCATAAACTGACGACGTTTTCCATAAGTGTAGATTGATGCTCATGTAGGCGGTGTTAATGACATTGCCTTTGCACATCCTAATAAGCAGCTCTGCATTGTTACATGTGGAGATGACAAGACTATTAAGGTATCGGAAATTTTGTTCTTCCCAAAGTCATGTAGTGCGATTCTCGTGTTCCTTTTTTTACCTGGAAAATTGTCTCACAGGTATGGGATGCTGTTTCTGGGCGAAGGCAGTATACTTTTGAAGGCCACGAAGCTCCTGTATATTCTGTCTGTCCTCATTTCAAAGAAAATATCCAGGTACATAATTAGTATATTTCTTCCCAATTTTTGTTGATAAAGTGCCTTTTCAAGTTTATTCAATTTCTGATTTTATTTTATTTGCAGTTTATATTCTCTACTGCTATTGATGGGAAAATAAAAGCTTGGCTTTATGATGCGTTGGGATCACGAGTAGATTATGATGCCCCTGGACTTTGGTGCACTACAATGGCGTATAGTGCTGATGGATCAAGGTTTTAAAGATTGATATGTTCAGTATTTCCCAATAATATATCTGCTTACTTTTTTTTGTAGTAGTTCTGGTTACACTTAATTTTTACCTCTTACTAATAATGCATCATCTCATGTGGAACTTACATTGTGAAATTTTAAATTTTGTTTAGTGTTACTTGTGACACTTAATAAGAAAATTTCTTGTGGTACATGTTCTTTTCAGACTATTTTCTTGTGGGACCAGCAAAGAAGGTGAATCACACCTCGTTGAGTGGAATGAAAGTGAAGGGGCCATCAAGAGAACATACTCTGGTTTCCGGAAGAGATCTTTAGGAGTCGTGCAGTTTGACACGACTAGGAACCGTTTCTTAGCCGCTGGGGACGAGTTTCAGATAAAATTCTGGGATATGGACAATATTAACATCCTTACCTATACAGACGGCGATGGTGGACTACCCGTTAGTATCTCTAGTATAAACCATCGTATATAGCTTAATGTTTCTTATTATTTGGATAAATTGTTGTTTTCTGAATTGTTTTCCTTGCAGGCAAGCCCTAGATTGAGATTTAATAAGGAGGGTTCGTTGCTTGCTGTTACCACAAGTGACAATGGAATTAAGATTCTGGCAAATGTTGATGGGCAGCGGATATTGAGAATGCTGGAGAGTAGAGCATTTGAAGGCGCTCGTGGTCTTTCTGAAGCAATAAATCTCAAGGTAAAATAAATTTGCATTTTTATAGATTAGAAATAATTACATAAACTACCCCCGAGACTTGATAATTTTCAAATTTACAAATACCCCTTGACATTTTTCTCTTTTAAAAATCGTGTGGGCCGGGGGAGGTATTGGAAGATAACTGGAGTTTTGTAATTTGGCTAAATCTCATTGGCAGATTTTGAAGATATTCCATAACTGATTTAAGAGCAAGTTATGTTTCAAAATTACAAATAACCCTAACCCCGATATATATTTGTCTTTTACGAAGGTAAATGCAACCCTCAAGGAGTTGTTTGTATTTCAAAAGATAAGTGGATTTTTCGCTATCACCAATTAAATTGAGGATACTTGCAAAAACTACCCACGAGGTTTGGAGTAGTTACAAAATTAGATAACTTTGAATATTACAAAAACTTCACTTGAGGTTTGATGCCCTCTTGAATTTTGTCCCAATTGCTTCACGCTTCAATTTACACCCCTCAACTTTATTTTTCATTTTTCAACTTTCATTTCATCATTCTTAATAGTTAGAACTCCCGAGGGGTGTGATTATAAAATATAAGACGAAAAGTTGGGGTTATTTGTAATATTTAAAGAAGTTGCGATAAGTAATTGTAAAAACATTTTATGACATTAGAAATTTCCATTTGCTCCTCAAACAGCACATGCAAAATGTAAGACGAATGTAAATCCCAAGGGTGTTGGTTCACATGAGTTTCAAAGTTAGCTAGACCTTTTGTAAGTAGGACAAACCTAGAGGGTAGTTAAGTCTCCCTATATTTTGTCTTTCATATTTTTCTTACACCCGGAGTTCTATTTGTATGAATCTTTTCAACAGCCTTCAGTGAGTGGTGCTTTGGGTCCCATTGCTAATGTTTCAACCTCAGCATCCCCTATGCTCGAACGCATGGATAGAGTTCATCAGTCAATGTCCCTTGGCAATCTGGTATTCTTTTCTGTTTCCTTTTGATTTGTGTTCCCACTTGGTCTTTAATATATTTGAAAACCCATTAATTCTTGGGAGCATTTTCTTATTTCATTTTGGACAAATCACAGGCCACTGTGGAAAGCAGCAGGACAGCTGATGTAAAACCAAGGATTCTTGATCCCACAGACAAAATGAAGAGCTGGAAGTTTCCGGACATAGCTGATTCCTCGCAACTCAGGACTCTGAAGTTGCCTGACCCTCTCACAGCTAGTAAAGTAAGATATGATGACTATTTGTTGAAAATCTGCATATAAGATATTCGGTGTTGAGTTGGTTATTGATATCATAATGAATATGATCTAGTTTCTGTAGGAAATGCTTCTAATTGTCAATATGTGCTAGTTAACACACGGATTACCTTCCGTTGTTTAGTCTCAATATAGCTATCTTTCAAAAGAAGTGTATGCTATGCTATGCATTAGTTTGTGTGCTCTTGTTTTCTTTATATTCCGTTGTGTTTGGATTAACCGTTGGAGATGTTACTGTTAGGTTGTGCGGTTGCTCTACACAAATTCTGGGTTAGCCATACTAGCACTGTCCTCCAATGCTGTTCATAAGCTGTGGAAATGGCAGCGCAATGACCGTAATCCCTCTGGAAAGGTCCAATTTGTTTTTGTATATATATATATATATATATTTCGTAATTACTAGTTGATGGACAATGTTAATATTAAATTTCATTTAACGTAAATTAATGTCCTTTTTTTCTTCTCAGTCTTCTGCCGCTAGTGTGCCACAGCTGTGGCAGCCTGCTAACGGGGCGCTCATGTCTAACGATGTAAATGACTCCACATCACCCGAAGCCTCAGTTGCATGCATTGCCTTATCCAAGAACGATTCATATGTGATGTCTGCTTCCGGCGGAAAGGTCTCATTGTTCAACATGATGACTTTTAAGGTTTGTTGGCCCTTTCTTTTTCTAAAAATAATCTGTCTTTGATATCTCTTATTAATTCAATTTTTTTTCTTCTATAGGTGATGACAACTTTCATGCCGCCGCCACCGGCAGCGTCTTACCTGGCATTTCATCCTCAGGACAACAATATTATTGCTATTGGAATGGAAGATTCGACTATACAAATTTATAATGTTAGAGTTGATGAGGTAAGCTCTTTGAGAGCCATACTATGCTTATGTTATAAATTTGAGTTCGTTGACTCATTCTTAGATGCCAATGAAACGTGACATTTTATTTCCAAATTAAAACACTGTGAACCGAAAAATTGCTTTTTTACTTTTGATTATTTAGTCTATCTTTTGCTCGTCAATTATAAAATTTAAGAATTTGGAGGATTGGTTAAGCCTTCTTCTGATTGTTGTAAATGTAATCTACTCGTAGTTTTCCATTATTTTGTAGAATTCACTATTTTCTTTGTGAAACTATGAAATAGGTTAAAACAAAGCTCAAGGGCCACAACAAACGAATCTCGGGGCTTGCATTTTCACAGAGTTTGAACATCTTGGTTTCATCAGGAGCTGATGCACAGGTTGGTCGTTTTTGTATTCATCCCTTACCGTCTATATATACAGATTTTTTGAATTAAAAAAATTCCCTTGATATGCGTGTATTTTGAATGATTTCTTATTTGTCACTGATATATATCCGATGTCCAATCCTGATGGCAGCTGTGCATTTGGAGCATTGATGGATGGGAGAAGAAGAAATCACGACCCATACAGGCACCTCCAGGTCACTCAAATCCCCTGATCGGAGAAACAAGAGTTCAAATCCATAACAACCAGTCTCATCTACTCGTAGTTCACGAAACCCAAATAGCCGTTTACGATGCTCAGCTCGAATGTTTGCGTTCGGTGAGTACTTTTTTTTCAATCCAATTTGTAAAATTACCATAGTAATTTCTCATGACACGGTAAGTTTTTATTTCAGTGGTATCCGAGAGAATCACTTTCTGCACCCATCTCATCTGCTATATACTCGTGTGATGGCATGCTCGTTTTTACTGGATTTTGCGACGGTGCTGTTGGAGTCTTCGATGGTGAAAGCTTTAACCTCCGGTGTCGCATAGCACCATCTGCCTACATATCGACCCCAATTTCCAGGTAAACAAAATCAAGAAACCTAATGATATTGTAAAAAAATTACATCTCGTTCATCCTACTTTCGAAATCTTATGACCGAACTTGTCTTTTGTAGCAACGTAAACGCGTACCCCACGGTGATTGCAGCACATCCGTCGGATCCTAATCAATTTGCGCTTGGCATGAGTGATGGTGCAGTTCACGTTGTAGAGCCGTCGGATGGCGAGAGCAAGTGGGGTGGGTCCACGTCTCAAGACAACAAGGGCATCTTACCCTCTGCCCCCTCGAGTTCGGCTTTAAATAGTCAGCCATCAGAAACCCCATCTAGGTGAACTCTAGAGCAGCAACACAAAATACAGTAGTTTTTTTTTTCTTTTTCATTCAACCTTTTTAAGCATGCAACTTTTTTAAGTATGCTATTTTGTAAAGTCTCCCCTCCTTTTTTGGCTTATTTGAATTTTAGCCCTGATTGTGATTTATTAATTATTATTTTTGTCGAAATTTGATGAATTTATTTTGTTCTTTTCGAAATTTGGTGTATATTTTCTTATATTCTTAGTTGATTTTGGTTTTGAGATTTCAGTGTGTGATACATTTTTTTTTAATTAATCAATTGGAAAATTGAAAAAAAAATCACATTTTTACTATTTATATTTTAATCACTTTTTAATTAAAAGATACTTTTTAAGCAATTTATTTAAATTTGAATTTAAAAATATATTTTTTAATCTTTCTTTTAGGTAAAAAAATTAACAAATAAAAATAATTTTATCCATTTCATTTTAATTTTTAAAAATAAAAAATATTTTCTTTAAACTATATCAAAAATTCTCTACGATATAACAAATACTCGTATTTAAAATTAAAAAATATTTTCTTTAAACTTTATCAAAAATTCTCAGGGAACTAAGATATAACAAATACTCGTATTTGCTCCTAATGCGGTGTAACAAATACTCTCCAAATGACATAGCTGAGTTGGTAAGGTCGCCGAGTGATAAAGTAAAGTCTAACAAATACTCGTATTTGCTCCAAATAGCTTATTAGCCCATGCTCCAAATGACATAGCCGAGTTGGTAAGGTCACCGAGTGATAAGGTTTAACAAATACTCACAAATACTCGTATTTGCTCCAAATAGCATAGTCGAGTTGGTAAGGTCGCCGAGTTATAAAGTCTATATAGTGATGTAGTGTAATTCTTCGACGACTCAAGATTCGAACTTTAGGTATTTCAAGTAGTACTTTGTCAAGTTAGAAATGTTGGCCTCTCAAGTAAAAATATTACGAAATCTCTCTATCACGTGATGTTGGCTCTCTATCATGTGTTTGATAGAAGTCTCTCTCTCACGTGATGTTGGCTCTCTCTCCTCATGTGTTTGATACTCGAGCACATATCTCGATTTACATCCTACCCTTTTCGAGATCTACTTGAGTACATGCGCATCCTTCGATTTACATCGTAGAGAGGTGGGAGAGGAGTTTCTGTCTCTCCTGCTTGTCAAAAACAAGGAAAAAAAAAAAAATCCTACTAAAGAATAATTGAACTAAACGGAAACTTTAAAATAAAAAAAGTTGGAAGACAAATATGAAAATCAGAGTCCCTAAATCAAAGCAAGCCTGTTGGAAAGAACCACATGGGAGACGGGGCAACCCTTTTCAGATTTGGAAGATCACACGGGTAGTAGCAGGGCGACACGGTCTTGTTCCCGTAATCGAAGATCCCAATGTCGTGGCCACCGAACACTTTGCACGTAGCATCCTCAACTCTAGAATCAGTAAAGTAAACGGAATTGGGCTTCAACTCAGGGAATTGATTGGCAGACAACGCAACCGCATCGCTCTGACAGCCGATAAAAAGAGAAAAATCATCCAAACTTTCTACTTGGTAAAATTTGGCGTCCTCGGGAGCAAACACATGTACATCAAAACCAATAGTCACGTGGGGATAACGATCCAAAGGGGCCAAGTAGCTATCATCAGTATAGGAACCATCAGGGGCCACTTGTTCCATTACATGTCGATTAACGAATAGGACATCATCATCCTCGTCGACCACCAGATAATCGCCTCCCGGACACAAGTCTTTGGGCAGCCGCTTTCTGTCCGGCGTGCAGTCGTAGTACTTTTCGTCTTTCGTGTCCATCGTCTCGATCATCCTCGGGCGGAGAGGGTCAGTTAGGTCCCAAGTTTCGAACTCGCGATCTTGGTTGAGGGCGAAGAATTGATTTCTCCTGCTGGAGTAGGCCATGTCCTCGTAGCAGGTGTCGTGGGTCTTTCCGATTTGGGTCCACTCCTTGCTTCGGCCTGGGCGACAGAACGCCAGCGCGCTGTGGCAGTGGTAAGTCATCAGGGCGCGGCAGTCGTCGTCGTCGTCGGGAGAGCCGGAGAGGGACCTTGTGCGGGCTCCGGTAGTAGTCTTTGGGGAAATTGGCTAGGTTCGGAATCGGAGGAAGCTGGATGAATCGGAGGGAGATTGGATTGTACAGAAACAGGTCGAGGCTGTCCGGATTAAACAGAGTCATCCAACCCTTGGACGATCCGCAGAACGCAAGGTCCTGAATCCGGTTCGGCATATACTCCGATAACCCGGTGGTTTGAGGGTGGGTTGAGACTCTCTTCTCGGCCAGCCTGTAGAAGTTGTAATCGATGCCGCCGACGTTGTAGGTCGGCGGTAGCATCAGCCATGGAGGAGAATTACAAGAAATGTTCTTTTGTGGAGGGGAAATCAGAGACTCCATCGGCGCCGTTGCTGTGCTCAACCGCCGCCAGTGAGTATGAGCGACTGATGATAATAATCTCCGGCTAATCAAACCGGCTGGAGAAGAAGCCATTTCAATCTTAAAATCTAAAACCCTAATTTGATTTCCACTTACATCTGTACTCCATATAGAGGTGGACTTGGAAGTAGCACGTTTTCAGGTAAGAATACCGCGTTTTGTGGTCTCTATTTGTTCTATTTTATTTAAATTATAAAGATTCCATCACGTCAATAACAAGTAATAATTAATTTATAATTAATTTAATAAATTAAGAGTCTTATTTACTAAAAATTACCTAAATTCTTCAATTTAAAAATAATTAAGATTTCAATTCTTCAATTTAAAAATTACCTACGGAGGCGACAAGGTGGGAGACACCGAGAGCAGGGAAGTTGAAATTAAACTTGGATGCAGGGGTCTTAGACATTTCGGGGTGGGAATTGATATGGTTTGCAGAAATGAGCGTGGTGAGGTTTGTTGGGGAGTCACGAACCAGGAGAAGTGGTCGAGAGAAAAATGTATCTCTTATTATGGAATTGAGTGTAATATTTAATTTATTATTTTTAATAATTTAAACTCTCACTCTTTTAAAAAAATTGAGATACTTTTCTGTAACGATGATTAAGAAAATGATATTTTTGACCTTTTAACAAAAATTAATAAATGTAAATGAATTTTTAAGTTGTAGAGCCGTCGGATGGCGAGACCAAGTGGGGTGAGTCCACGTCTCAAGACAACAAGAGCACCTTAGAGCATCTCCAATGCACAAAGCCCACTTTTAACTTTTTGTGGGCCCATTTTTTGCCACATCATGTTAAAGTGGGCAAATGAGAAAAGTGGGCAATTCACTCCAATGCAAAAGCCCACTTCTCATTTTTAAATTACAATTTTATTAATTAAATATAACTACTACAAGTCTACAACATACAAAAAGCAAAAAAAAATATTAATTGTGGCCCACATGTCAGAAATGGCCATGGCCAAGACAGTGGGCATGCCCACTATTTTCATATTTGCTCCAATGCAAGAAAAAATATTTTTGAGTGCCCAAGTCCAATTCACTTGGCCCAATGCACCCAAATGGGCTGCATTGGAGATGCTCTTACCCACTGCCCCCTCGAGTTCGGCTTTAAATAGTCAGCCATCGGAAACCCCATCTAGGTGAACTCTAGAGCAGCAACACAAAATACAGTAGTTTTTTCTTTTCTTTTTCATTCAACCTTTTTTAAGTATGCTATTTGTAAAGTCTCCTCTCCTTTTTTGGCTTATTTGAATTTTTGCCCTGATTGTGATTTATTAATTAATTTATTTTCGAAATTTGATGAATTTATTTTGTTCTTTCAAAATCTGGTGTATGAACACATTCTTAGTTGATTTTGGTTTTGAGATTTCATTCAGTTCATTTTAGTGCGTGATTCACTGATTCATTTATTTATTTTTTATTTAATCAAACAGAAAATTGAAAAAAAAAACACATTTTTACCATTTAGGTTTTATGCAATTTATTTTACTTTTTAATATAAAATATTATTTTTACTATTTTTTTAATTTAAAAATATATTTACATACCATTGTTAAAAGGCCAGTAAGTCATATATATATTTTTTCAACTTTAGATATAATCACTTTAAATTTTAAATTAAATTTTTTTTACCTCATCCGTCCAAAGATAGCTGTTATCCTTTTTTTTTTATAAATTAAAGAGGTCAAAAAATTACAAAATTATAAAAAAGGTATGACAAATATCTTTGAATAGTACTTTTTAGTCAAAAATTAAAAAATATATCGAATAAAAAAATAATTTTATACATTTCATTTTAATTTAAAAATTTTAAAATTATTTTACTTAAAAAATAAGTTTTTGGGAACTACATTACACTACATGCTTGTAGTTACAAGCTTATGTAGATGCTATTCCTGGTAAATCTTGTAGTATCTCCTTATAAGGTTTACGGAGTAGTGTGAGTATTATTAGTGGATAGAGAAAGTATAAGTTTATTTAACTTATTAATTATTTTATTAGTGGATAGAGTGAGTATAGGTTTATTTCACTAATAAGTTAAAGTGATTATTATTAGTAGATAGAGAGAATATGTAGGTTTATTTCAGTAAGTTGTGATCCCTGTGTGTATTTAATATTAAATCAATTGTATTTCATCTAGTCTTCCATTAGATAAAATGGAGTTACAAATGATTTCAATGGAAAAACTTTTAAATAAAAAATTGTTGAAGACAAATATGAAAATCAGAGTCCCTAAAATTAAATAAAAAAATGTTGAAGACATTAAGACAAAATATGAAAATCAGAGTCCCTAAAATCAAACCAAACCAGTCGGAAAGAACCACATAGGAGAAGGTGGAACCCTTTTAATTTTCTTAAGATCAGACGGGTAGTAGCAAGGTGAAACGGTCTTGTTTTCGTAATTGAAGATGCCGATGTCGTGCCCTCCGAATAACTCACGAGTGTTCTCAACTAATCCTCTTGTAATTGGATCAGTGAAGTAGATGGAATTCTCCTTCAACTCCGTGAATATAGTCGCTGACAATGCAACAGATTCCGCCAGAGAGCCGATAAAAAGAGATGTATCACCCAAAGTGTCTACACCATAAAAATTCTCATCCTCTTGATTAAATACAAGAACACGAAAACCAATAGTTACGTGGGGATGAAGATCTGAGCCATGATACGAGTCGATATAAGAACCATCCGGGCCCACTTGTTCCATCACATATCGAGTCACGAAGAGGAGATCATCCTCAGCCTCGGAAAAAAGCTCGTCGGCAACCACCAGATAATCGATTGCCCAACACAAGTCTTTGGGCAGCAAAGCTCGATCCTTGCGAGGCGTGGAATCAATATACTTATTGTCATTGGTGTTGATCGTCTTGATCATCCTCGGGCTTAAGGGGTCGCTCAGATCCCAAGTTTCCAATTCGCGATTTTTATTGAGGGCGAAGAATTGATTTCTCCTGCTGGAGTAGGCGATGTCCTCGTAGGAGGTGTTTCCGATTGGGGCCCACTCGTTGCTTCGACCCGGGCGGCAGAAGGCCAGCGCGCTGACGCAGTGGTACGTCATCAGGGCGATACAGTCGTCTTCGTCGGGAGAGCCGGAGAGGATGACCTTTTCCGGGCTCCGGTAGTAGTCTTTTGGGATATTGGGTAGGTTTGGGATCGGAGGAAGCTGGATGAATCGGAGGGAGATTGGGTTGTACAGAAACAGATCCAAGGTGTCCGGATTAAACAGAGTGATCCAACCCTTGGACGATCCGCAGAAGATGAGGTCTTCGTGGGTCGGGTTCGGCATCAAACCCGATAACCCGGTGGTTTGGGGACGGGTTAAGACTCTGTTCTCGGCGAGGCTGTAGAAGTTGTACCCGATGTCGCCGTCGTTGTAGGTCGGCGGTAGCATCAGCCAGGGAGGAGAAGAAGATATGATTTTTTGAGGGATTTTGGGAGGGGAAATCAGAGACTCGATCGGCGCCGTTGCTGTGCTCAGCCGCCGCCGGTGAGTATGAGCTAGTGATGATAATAATCTCCGGCAAACCAAACGGGCTGGCGAAAAAGCCATTTCAATCTTAAAATTTTAACCCTAATTTTAATTTTTCACAAAACCTTTTTTATTTATTTATAGGGAAGGTAAGAGCCTCTTAGGTCTCTCTTTATTTTATTTAAAAATAAAGATTAAAGATAAGCCAAAAATAATTTGATCATGCACCATTGAGAGATTAAAGGGCACCATTGAGAGATTAAAGGGAGAGATACAAATCAATTTATACGTCAATTTATACGTGTTTCTTAAATTTATATCTTGTTTAAAAGAAATATATATATATATATATTTATAAACGTATACAATTAACAAAAAATTTATTAGAAGTATTTGGAAAAATAGACTTCCATTTTTTAATTTACAATTTAAACCACATAAAATTTTAGATAATTATAATAAAATATAGTTTTTTTTACGAATTTGATTGCTCTATTACTTACCCTTACAAAAATATTTTTATTAAAATAAATTTATTTATTTATTTTTATGAAAATAAATTAGTTTATTCAAGAAAATGTAAAATAAATTATTGAATAAATTAAAATTACTCTCTGAATAAATTAGTTTATTTAGGTTTTTTTAGAGTTGAGATTTGCTCCACACATTTATTATTTTTCATATTTAAATTTATTTATTTTCAACTTTCACAACTATTTTATTTTTTAATTTAAAAATAAATGAAATTTACTTTCCAATTTAAAAATACATTAAATTTTTTACGTTTTGATTAAAAAATATTAAAAAAACAACATTTTTCAAAATATTTTAACTTGCTACAAATATTTATCATATTATACCACATATTACATTTTTCTTAAATCTCCGTTAAAATATTATAGAAATGTTACATAATCATAATAAACAAATCACCTTTTTTACTTTTTAGAGTTGCTCTACACATTTATTATTTTAGTTTGACACAAAATAAGGTTTTAACACATTTAGAATCAAAAACTATGGAGAATAAGGTCTTGAAATAAAAAATAAAAAAATGCATTTGAAGAATAAGGTTTTAACACATTTAGAAGCAAAAAACATTGAGAATAAGTTCTTGAAATCAAAAAAAGTAGTTGGAGAATAAGACTACAAGTAAAAAAAAAACCACTGCACTTTCTCTTTCCATTGAATACTATTATAAATATTGAATATTATTATTTTTTTCTTCACAAATAATTATTATAATTATTATTTAAGATTCTTATATAATTAGAATCACTTCCCGTGCTATAATTTTTTTTCAAATTAATCGTATCAAATGATTCAAATAATTAATTTTTATTTTTTAGATTTTTTAATTAATTGTATTTAATAATTTAAACAATTAATTTGTATTTTGTAAAATTTTCTAAAATTAATCGTATGAAATTATTTAAAAAATTAATTTGTATTTTTTAATAATTAAATAATTTATTTTAATTTTAATTTTTGTTTTATTAATTATTAATGTATGTAATAATTTAAATAATTCGTTGTATTATGTAAATTATTTTAAAATTAATGGTATAAAATTATTTAAATAATTAATTTGTATTTTGTAGATAATTAAATAAATTATTTTGAATTTAATTTTTTTTATTAATCAATGAATACTACTACCAACCATAATTATTTACTTAAAAGTTTAATAAAACAAAATTAATAATTTTTATTATTTAATATTAAAAAAATAATAAAATTTTCTAAAATTAATTGTATGAAATTATTTAAAAAATTAATTTGTATTTTTTAATAATTAAATAATTTATTTCAATTTTAATTTTTGTTTTATTAATTATTAATTCTAATTTAAATAATTCGTTGTATTATGTAAATTATTCTGAAATTAATGGTATGAAATTATTTAAATAATTAATTTGTATTTTGTAGATAATTAAATAAATTATTTTGAATTTAATTTTTTTATTAATCAATTAATATTACTACTAACCATAATTATTTACTTAAAAGTTTAATAAAACAAAATTAATTATTTTTATTATTTAATATTAAAAAATAATATCTGTAATAGTTTAAATTAATTTTGGTAATAAATAATGTTAAATTTATTGTTTTAATCAAATAATAATAATAATAATAATAATAATAATAATAATAATAATAATAATAATAATAATAATAATAATAATAATAATAATAATAATAATAAATTTTATTTTTATTTATAATTTTGTAGTGTGAACACACCAATATTAAACCTCTTCTATTGGTCCACTTGGCATAGAGAGATTCAGGAATTATATATGTATAGATTACTTTAGTACAAATATTGAATATTATTATTTTTTTCTTCACAAATAATTATTATGTGTGTTGGCTATATAAAATATTTAATTTTAACTAACTTATAAAATTTCATATACATATGTAAAATTATATTAGTACAAATATTGAATATTATTATTTTTTTCTTCACAAATAATTATTATGTGTGTTGGATATATAAAATATTTAATTTTAACTAACTTATAAAATTTCATATACATATGTAAAATTATATTTATTCTCAATTAATTTTTCAAGGTGTTATTATTATTTTCTCCATATATTTATTAATTTGTATTCTATATATAATTTATTTTTATATAAATATTAAATAATAATATGTGAAATGATTGTTATTTTAACATGTAATTATTATTTCCACATATTTATTATTTTTCTAGTCCATTTATAATATACTTTTATATAAATATTGAACACAAAAATAATAAATATATACTCATTTGTCTCACACTTAGGTATAAATATTATAAAAAAATTATGAAAAAATAAATAAAATAAAATTTAATAGTTGAATTTTATTTTAGTTATTTTTTATAATTTTTGTATAATATTTATAATATGTATTGAAAACACAAAACAAGTTGGACAAAAAAAATCAATTATAACTGCAAATCATTTTTTATCATTATACAAAAATATTGAAATATTAATACTAATAATGATTTTCGAACTAGTTTTTTTTAATTAAAAAGAATTTTGATCCCTAATTTAAAAAAAATAATTTTTAATTTTAAAATGAATTTATGCACATAATTTTATATCAAACAACTTTTAAAAAATACAAATAATAAAAATAATTCATAATTTTATCCAGTTATTTAATTTTGAAATAAATATTTTTTTTAAAGTTAGTTATTTAATTTTGAAATAAATGTTTTTTTAAGTTTATAAAAAATTGTGGGATAATATTCATGTAAGTTTGGTGGATTTGACAATAAATTTTGTAAATTTGTAAAAAATCGGGATTGATCATTTTAGTTTGTAGAAAATCAAGATTGATCATTTTCCACTTTACTTTCCACTTTACTACTTATAAGGGTCTTTCGTAGTTTTTGCAAAGTGTTAGAAAATTCTCACAAGAGAAACTCCATCAAACAACAATAGAAAGAACTTCGACTTAGGTGCCTTAGACTTAGGTGCACGAGGAAGGAGATAAGAACTTCGACTTAGGTGCACGAGGAAGGAGATAAGAACTTCGACTTAGGTGCACTAAGAATGAAATGGTGTTCTGATATTATTCGAGCTCTCAGCACAATCGAAATGTGTTCAATTACAACTCTAGATTACACCCAACACACATCAATTGAACGTTTCTTACGCTATTTTCCCAACATATCAATTGTACGTTTCTTACATACGCTATTTTCCCCAAAATCTCAACACGAATGAACCCTACAATCAACAATCTTCATCATAAATTTATAACATAACAATCAAACTACAATCAACAATCTTAATCATAAATTTATAACAGAACAATCAACTGGAGTTGGACGAATCTTCATCATAAATTTATATAAACTGGAGTTGGACAAATCTTCATCATAAATTTATAACAGAAATTCTGCATGTATTTTTTCGGTAAAAAATGGCCGTAAAAAATGATCGGAAAGGATCAATCGTGATTTTTAGAGTTGATTGTGGAATCAACCAAACTTATGTGACTTGATTTTGATATTGTCCCAAAATTCTCTTTTAACTATCAAAATTCTGTTTTAACCTATTTGGAAGTTGGAACTATGTCATTCCAAATATGTAACTTAACAAATGGTACTATAAGAAAAAGATTCAAATGGAAACTTGTAAATAAAAAATGATAAAACAAATATGAAAATCAGAGTGTCGGAAAGAACCACATTGGAGATGGCGCAACCCTTTTCAGATTTTGAAGATCACAGGGATAGTAGCAGGGCGACACGGTGTTGTTTTCGTAATTGAAGATGCCAATGTCGTGCCCACCGAATAATTTGTCTGTATCCACCTCAAGGCTCGTGTCCCATGAATCAGTAAAGTAAATGGAATTGGGCTTAATAAGCTCAGGGAATCGAAACGCAGACAACGCAACGGCATCACTCTGACAGCCGACAAAAAGAGACAAATCATCCAAACTCTCAACTTCATGAAATTTCTCATCCTCAGGATCAAACACATCAACACCAAAACCAATAGTCATGTGGGGATAAAGATCCGACTTGTAGCAGTAGTCGTTATAGGAACCATCCGGGCCCACTTCTTCCATCACATATCGAGTCACGTAGAGGAGATCATCCTCGTTCTCGGAAAAAAGCTCATCGGCAACCACCAGATAATCGTCTGTCCGGCACAAGTCTTTGGGCCGCTTTGTCCGATCATAAGTAGGCGTGCTGTCATAGTACTTGTTGTCTTTCGTGTCGATCGTCTCGATCATCTTCGGGTGTAAGGAGTCGGTTAGGTCCCAAGTTTCGAGCTCGCGGTCCTGATTGAGGGCGAAGAATTGGTTTCGTCGGGTGGAGTAAGCAATGTCCTTGTAGCAGGTGTCGTGGGTCTTTCCGATTGGGGCCCACTCGTTGCTTCGACCCGGGCGGCAGAAGGCCAGCGCGCTGACGCAGTG
Source organism: Euphrasia confusa (assembly GCA_954870475.1). Taxonomy (NCBI): domain Eukaryota; kingdom Viridiplantae; phylum Streptophyta; class Magnoliopsida; order Lamiales; family Orobanchaceae; genus Euphrasia; species Euphrasia confusa. Next base: position 351,326 of record OX940951.1, read on the forward strand.
GTACGTCATCAGGGCGATACAGTCGTCTTCGTCGGGAGAGCCGGAGAGGATGACCTTTTGCGCGCTCCTGTAATAGTCTTTTGGGAAATTGGCTAGGTTTGGAATTGGAGGAAGCTGGATCAATCGGAGAGAGATTGGGTTATATAGAAACAGGTCGAGGCTGTCCGAATTAAACAGAGCCATCCAACCATTGGATGACCCACAGAAGATAAGGTCGTCGTGGGTCGGATCCGGCAGAATATCCGATAACCCGGTGGTTTGGGGGCGGGTTAAGACTCTCTTCTCGGCCAGGCTGTAGAAGTTGTAATCGATGCTGCGGCTGCCGGTGCCGTCGTTGCCGTAGGTCGGCGGTAGCATCAGCCATGGAGGAGAAGAAGACGAAGAAATTAGTTTTTTTGGAAATTTAGGAGGGGAAATCAGAGACTCGATCGGCGCCGTTGCTGTGCTCAAGCACCGCCGCCGGTGAGTATGAGCGAGTGACGATAATAATCTCCGGCAAATCAAACGGGCTGGAGAAAAAGCCATTTCAATCCTACAATTTAAACCCTAAATTTAATTTCACTACGTTTGTTTTTATAGGGAGTGTGGAGTGGTTCAAGAAAGGCCAATTTTCACGTCTCTGTTTATTTCATTCATTGGTTTTATAAAACAGGGACTTCTAACTAATTTGATTATAATAATTAATGATAAAAAAAAATGCTTAAATTTATAAAATACTAAAAATATTATTAAAGGTATAATGCGAAATTACCCTTACATTTAATTTTTTTATCAAAATAATATTTCACTACAAACTACTGTACAATATTTTTTCTTAATAAAATTACTTTTTATTCTTTTGGTGTGCCTTCTTCCTTGCAAATACACCGTATTCAACATACGCGATTATTTTATATAATTCCCAAGGTCAGATTGATTTTTTTTCTAGTAGTAGGTAATTACTGTAGAAATGATGTAGTGATTTTTTATTTTGTTTTGTTATGGGGTGTGTTTCTTTAATTGTTGAAAAAGGGGGTGATTTAGGGTTATTGTTTATTTGATGCTACGGTGTACGAAGGATTTACTGTTGCGTGTTCATCGAAGGTTGAATCCTAAAGGGGGTGTGAGTTGGGCCGGAGAGGTTTCTAGAATTGATGAGGAATTCGATATAGAGAAATCAGCACGCTGATGCTGTTGTTGAATGTGTATTGTAGTTTGAGTTTGTGTTTTTTTGGTTAAGATAGGAGCATCAATCGTTCCTTTTTAGGCAGTCAATGAACGAAAGATATGAAATTTTCAGATTTGTTCATGGTGTTGTGAAAGCTTTTATTGTTGAACAAGGACTGAGGGAGTCGAGTTCAACTTGCAGCGTGTTTTGGTTTGAATCTTGTGCTCGTAGGAAGTGAAAACAGATTGATTTAATTCATTGAATCTTGTGTTGATATTGGGTTTCATTCAAATTATGTTTTGTATCATTTCTGGTAATTCATAACTGGAATTGTAGCCTATGTTTTCTAGTTAAGTAGGTTCACACTTATTGTTTTGACTCCCAAACAAACACTTATGGGTTAATTACAATACTACCTGAGGTTTAGTATATTTACCCATATCGGGACTGGCTAATAATAGTAGTAAGTTATTAACATATACTCCGTATTCGAGTTCTACATGATGTGTGTTTTGGTTTATTTTACATTGATCACAGCTTCACATGGTCTCTTGATGTGAATTTTGAATCTTGTGCTCAAAGGAAGTAAAATAGGGAAAACATATGATGTTATTGATCTAAAGTAAAAGCATAACTTCAAATGCAAAAATTATACGTAGTTTTCTCTAATTTTTGCCCTTATCCTCTTCAGGCAGAAAAGGCTATAGAAGTGTACCACGTCGAGACTTACAAAATCCCGAAGATGGATCTTCTCTTACCACAACTTCACTGTCTCCTTCCTTTGGTCCCCATTTAGTTCCAACGCCGCCATCTTCGAAGACATCAACGGCCTTTCCACTTCTGAAATCACTATGAGGCTGGGGAGTGGTTTAACGGCAGGAAGTGTAATAGGACGTTAACACCAAAGGAAGATGAATTCAAGCTGAACGGGCGTGACTATGATTCTACGATATATAGAGCTGCGGGAATTTGAGATAAAATTGTGATGTGGGCTCGCTTTTCTGCATGTCGAGAACAAATAATTGTACCGGAAGACCAAAGAGGCCTACGAGCATAAAAAAATGGACCTCAAGATTCTAGCTGAAAATATTAGGGACATGATGTTAGAGGCGAACGACGTCCTGGTCTCACTTGATTCGGTCACGTTGAATTTCGAAGAGTGCAACGCCAACTTCTTGAACCAGATCTCCAAGGCATCGTGCGATCTGAAGTTCACGAAGCATTGGCCCATGAGGAAGAACAAGGCTGTCTTACATGTGAAGGATGACCTGGACTGCTTGGTGGACCAACTCGACGGCAAAGAGGCCGATATATTGGTGTTCAGGGAGAATGTTTGGAAATGGGGGAAAGTGGTAAAGCTCGGAACAGTAAAGCGTCATTGAGCAAGAACTTGAAACGGCAATCTCTGAGATTGGTGGCTCAGAACAGTAACATTGTCATTGATGATTGATTCTTATTTACCAAGGCACTGTGTTAACTGCAGAAATGGATGGGAAAGTGCAGACGATATTAAAATCACTTGTAGAGAATGATGATGGTATCTAAGAGACGGCTACGGGTTTGATTGGAAAATTTAAAAATCATTAACAGTGCCTCTACTCATGTTATGATCATCTGATTGAAAAGTTGAGTGAAAACTCAAGGCAAGAACGGGAAGGACAGTTGCTCTTCATCGAATCCCTCAGACTCAGACTTATCTATAATGGAATTGGGGGAGAAAAATGGTCAAGCTCAGAACAGTACATCTTTCAGTCAGCAAGAACTTGAAATGGCAATTCCTGATAAAGTTGGCATCCACTTTAGTTGAAAAGGAAAAATTATCAGGAACATGCCTTGAGGCCCTTGACAACCTCAAATTAGAAGTCAACAAGTTGAGTGAGGAAATTACTCGTTTGGATCAGTGCGTTGATTGATGATATGAGAATCAATGAAGTCAGCCAGCCAGTGATTAATGAGTCGGAAGCTTAATATCACGGAGCAGGTTCTAAGTGAGAAAGAAGATAACCACAAGAAGAAGGTAGATAATCTTCTAGAAGATGGGAAGTTTCTAGAAGAGAAAGTCATCACTTATTAACTAGTTGGAAGCTTCATGTTACTGAAATTTGATAATCTGAGTGTGAAGTTTTGAGAAGTCTGCGTGTTTATGAAATCATGAACGAACTAGAGATAATAGAGCACAAGGAACTGGAGACGATATATCAACGTTCAACATGAAAAAGACAAGCTATGCATCTGAATCGGATTACATTCTACAACCAACTTCAATACTACTAGTAGTTACGTGCCTATTCTGTGTGTTTATGAAATCATGAACGAACTAGAGACGATATAGCACAAGGAACTGGAGACGATATATCAACGTTCAACATGAAAAAGACAAGCTATGCATCTGAATCGGATTACATTCTACAACCAACTTCAACACTACCAGTAGTTACGTGCCTACTAGGCCGAACTATACGAGGCTAACATTTATTACGGCAGCAACCAGAGCACCACCTAGTCGAAATCAGCATCGATCACCTCATCACCAGAATCACCATCAGGGTCAGAATCAGCCTCAGAACCAGTATCACCATCAGCATCGGTCATCTGACCGGCCTCAAAACCAGAATCACCATCAGCATTGGTCAACTGACCGGCCTCAGAAACAGCCTCCACCCCCTCATCCACTATTATAAAGAAATTAATAAATAAATATATAAGTAGTAGGAGTAATAATAATAATAAATATATAAAATATAAAAAATACAGTATTAAATAAATAATTAAATAAAAAGAGAGTATAAGAAATAATTAGGTTACCGCAAACGCGTTCACGATACTGCCCGATCCTTTCACCCTTGTTCAACACGCACGCGTGATTTTGCTGCTTCGCTTCATCTGACGTTGCGAAATAGGCTCCGCAATACCTGCACTTCACCCAATCTAGCTCTCGCTTGTTCTTAGGTTTGTTTCTCGTTCTGCGTGTGTAGATCTGCCTGTGAATCCCTTCATAATGGCCTGACAAAGCATCGGGGCTGTCGAAACGACAGGAACACAGATAACATCCAAAGTTGCTTTGAATCCACTTCTTAGGAATGGATTTCTGATGAGATTTGCCCTTTCCTCGGTAGAATCGGCGATTGATGAGTGGCGACGGCGTGATGATGAATGAGTTGCGACAGAAGAGGATCTCCGTCGGGAACAGCAGAGGCGAGATGGGAGTGCGCGACGGAGGCGAGATCTGAGTCGTCGCAGGGAGTAACATTGTCGACGGAGGCGAGATCAGCCTCGCCTGAAGCGAGATCCGAGCAACCGGAGTGCGGAATAGCGGAGTAGAGATCCAAGTCGACGCGCTGAGAAACAGCGTCGGCCGAGAAGCGCGAATGGTGGCAAGCAGAAGCGGCGGAGCGCGAGTGGTGGCAAGCAGCAGCGGCGGAACGCGAGTGGTGGCAAGCAGCAGCGGCGGAGCGCGAGTGGTGGCAGGGAGAAGCAGCAGCGGCGGAGACATTCCTGTGTTGGCGCAAAGGAACATCAGAAATGTCGGAATCGAGCGCATCTCGACGGACGGCGGCGAGCGGGCGAGAAGCAGGGGCGAACGAGCGAGGGAGATGACTATGGTGGAAGTTTTGAGGAAGCAGAGCAAGGTATACATTTTTTGGAAATTTTTTTCTGTGCTTTTCTGAGCATATCATCACTGGGGTTAGAATATATATAGGGTTGATTTGCATGGTTCAGGGTTGATTTTCAGGTGAACCATGCGTTGATTTGTTGGCTATTCTGTTCGGTTCTGTTAGGGGGCGGTTTTTTTTGGGGGGGTGGGGGGGGGGGGGGGGAGGCGGTGGTATGAGCGGTTTGGGAGAGAGGATATGAGCGGTTATGGAGTGAGTAATTTCTGCTCTGGCATTTTTTTTTCAGAATATTTTCTTGTTAATCTCGGTTTGGAATGAATGTGAAGGGGCCATCAAGAGAACATACTCTGATTTCCGAGAGAGATAGTTAGGAGTCGTGCAGTTTTACGGAGTTCGTGTTTTCGATGCAGGTCTTGGGGAGGTCGGCGTATAACGGAGCAAGGACAAGCCTACTTACTTACACACCCCACCGGGAGGAGGCTGATACGTGCAGTATAAGTCATGTGTATAGAAATTATCGCTTTTTCATTTTATACATGTGTATAGCTTTTGTTCGAGTGTGTTTTGTTAGTCTCCTCTGTTTGGGTGTGAGTTGCGCCGGCTCGAGCTTGAGAGGTTTCTAGAATTGGGGAACTACGGTATACTGATGCTATTGTCAAATCGGAGCATTATCATCCTTTTTAGATTTGCTTAGATTTAATTTATTAGTTGAAGGCCATATATTGTTAGTTCTGTTAGTTCTTGATTGAGGTAGTGAATGCTTTTATTGTTGAATATGGATGGAGGGATTTGAAGTAGTATTATTGTACATATATTTGAGTTCAATTTTTTTAACATAAAATAGTAATGCTATACAATTTGCAGGTTTTAGGGTCCTGGGTGTGCTGGGGCCTGGGTTTGGAAACCCTTCATTTGTTTTGCCAAATTATTCTATTTTATTTTGCCTAAAAATTGTACATTAGACTTGAGTTGAGAGTAATGTTTAGTTAAAAACGTAATTGGAAAACTAAGAATATGTATGAAAAAAATAAGAATAATTATTTTTTTAAATGAAATATGAACATTGATATAAGAAAATTGTGTTTATTAAAAAAATTGTGGTTATTAAATTAAAAGAGGGAGTATGACTTGATTTTCAAGTAGTACAATTTTATTTCAATTTACTTTATGACTCTTTCTAAAACATTTTGGAGTAGTTTTTACCTTTTATTAAAAAAAATTAATAAAAGCCAATTTCACATCGTCAATTTTTCCTATGCTGCCAGCCTGCCACAAACGATTACTAAAAATAAAAAAATGTAAATGTGTCTATTAAAATTAGTCTAACACTCTAACCTATCAAATAAGGTTTACATAGTACGGAGTATATTTTTTAGAAATAAAACGTAGTCTACATTAAAAGTGATTTTAAAAGTCAATGGATTTTTATTAATTTCATCCTAAAAATATAAAAAAAAAATCCATTATTTGAAATCTCTCTCAAATACATGAGATTTCAAAGAATTTCTATTTTAATTGACAAATTCATTATTAAAAAATAATAAAACTTAAAAACTATATAAATAAAAATAATAAAATTAGTAAACATGAAATAGATAAAATAAAATTATTAATTAATTATTAAAAAATAAAAAAAATTTAAAATATATAAATAAACATAATAAAGTTAAAAAAACATTAATAAATAAAGAAATCAAAAAATAAAGTATTATTGAGTATTGCTTGCTAATGGTATTTGAAAAATGACAGTATTAAGTATTGCTTGCTAATGGTATTTGAAAAATGATGTCGACATATAACAATATGTAAATAAAAATAGGAATAATAATGTGGAATAATTATATTTTTTATTTTTAAACTAATGCATTTTTTGTATTTTATTTTAATTAATATTTTCGATTGATTTTAATTAAATAAAGAAAGAAGTCAAACGGCCACTTCGAGATTGTTTGTCTCGAGATTGTTTGATGTGCAAATAGCATTCATCTCTTCACACCCTTGAGTAAAAAATGATCGGAAAAAATGATCGGAAAGAATCAATCGTGACTTTTAGAGTTGATTGTGGAATCAACCAAACTTATGTGACTTGATTTTGATATTATCCCAAAATTCATTTTTAACTATCAAAATTCTGTTTTAACCTATTTGGAAGTTGGAACTGTCATTCCAAATATGTAACTTAACAAATGGTACTATAAGAAAAAGATTCAAATGGAAACACTTGTAAATAAAAAATGATAAGACAAATATGAAAATCAGAGTGTCGGAAAGAACCACATTGGAGATGGCGCAACCCTTTTCAGATTTTGAAGATCACACGGATAGTAGCACGGCGAGACGGTCTTGTTTTCGTAATCGAAGATGCCAATGTCATGCCCACCATATAACTTGTCCGTATCCTCCTCAACTCTCGTGTCCCACGAATCAGTAAAGTAAACGGAATTCGGCTTCAACTCAGGGAATTGATTCGCAGACAACGCAACCGCATCACTCTGACAGCCGATAAAAAGAGAGAAATTATCCAAACTCTCTACTTGGTGAAATTTCTCATCCTCAGGATCAAACACATCGACACCAAAACCAATAGTCATGTGGGGATAAAGATCCGACTTGTAGCAGTAGTCGTTATATGAACCATCCGGGGCCACTTGTTCCATTACATATCGAGTAACGTAGAGGAGATCATCCTCACCCTTGGTAAAAAGCTCATCTGCAACCACCAGATAATCATCAGCCCGACACAAGTCTTCGGCTGTGCGATCATAATTAGTAGGCGTGCAGTCATAATACTTGTTGTCATTCGTGTCGATCATCTCGATCATCCTCGGGCATAAAGGGTCGCTGAGATCCCAAGTTTCCGAGTCGCGATCTTGATTGAGGGCGAAGAATTGGTTTCGTCTGATGGAGTATGCGATGTCCTCGTAGCACGTGCCGTGTGTCTTGCCGATCAGGGTCCACTCGTTGCTTCGACCCGGGCAGCAGAAGGCCAGCGCGCTGATGCAGTTGTAAGTCATCACGGCACGACAGTCGTCGGCTTCGTCCGGAGAGCAGGAGAGAATGACCTTTGTCACGGACCTCTCGTTGTCTCTTGGGAAATCGGGTAGGCTTGGAATTGGAGGAAGCTGAATCAATCGGAGAGAGATGGGATTGTACAGAAACAGGTCGATGTTCACCGGATTAAACAGAGCCATCCAACCTTTTGAAGATCCACACAAGATCAGGTCCTCGTGGGTCGGATCCGGCAGAATATCCGACAACACGGTGGTTTGGGGGCGGGTTAAGACTCTCTTCTCGGCGAGGCTGTAAAACTTGTAATCAATGCTGCGTCTGCTGGTGGTGCCGTAGGTCGGCGGTAGCATCAGCCATGGAGGAGGAGAAGAAGAAATTAGTTTTTTTGGAAATTTAGGAGGGGAAATCAGAGACTCGATCGGCGCCGTTGCTGTGCTCAAGCACCGCCGCCGTTGAGTATGAGCGAGTGACGATATTAATCTCCGGCAAATCAAACGGGCCGGAGAAAAAGCCATTTCAATCCTACAATTTCAACCCTAAATTTAATCACTACGTTTGTTTTTAATTTAATCACTACGTTTGTTTTTATAGAGAGTGTGAAGTGGTTCAAGAAAGGCCCAATTTCATTTTTCACGTCTTGTTTATTTATAAAACAGGGACTTCTAACTAATTTGATTTATAAAATTAATACTATTATTTATTAGATTTGTATGAAATTTATCGTGTATAATAATTAATGATAAAAAATGCTTACATTTTAGAAAATATTAAAAATATTATTAAAGGTATAAATTTATTGCGAACGTTCCGATCCCCGTTTAAAAATACGAAATTACCCTTACATTTTTTTTTATCAAAATAATACTTCACTACAGACTACTGTACAATATTTTTTTCTTAATAAAATTATTTTTTATTCTTTTGGTGTGCCTTCTTTCTTGGAAATACACCGTATTCAACAGACGCGATTATTTCAGATCAGATTTATAATTCCCAAGGTCAGTTTTTTTTATTGGGGCGTGTAGAAATTATGTAGTGATTTTTTATTTTGTTTTGTTATGGAGCGTGTTTCTTGAATTGATGAAAAAGGGGGTGATTTAGGGTTATCGTTTATTTGATGTTACGGTGTACGAAGGATTTACTGTTGCGTATTCATCGAAGGTTGAATCCTAAAGGGGGGGTGTGAGTTGGACCGGAGTGGTTTCTAGAATTGATGAGGAATTGAAAGACCAGAGGATAGGATATCATGACGTGAAAAAGATGAAACATTATGTTTATCATTGTAATCGGATATATCAGATTTAAAACTAACAAATCTTAGTTCAGTACTAACTAAGTAGGTACGGGCCTTCTAGGCGAACATTATTACGGGCCTTCTAGGCGAACGACGACAGCAATCTGCTCTCCTCGACACAAGCACTACCTACTCGGTCTCCTCACCGGTCTCAGCAGTATCTTCACTGGTTTCATCACCGGTCTCAGCAGTATCCTCACCATTGGCCTCCTCCTCACCATCAGCCTTCTCCTCGGGAGCTATTATAGTAGTATTATAAACAGTAATAATAATAAACCTATATTAAATAAATAAATAAATAGTACTCGGAGTAATAATAATAATAAACGAATAATATTAAATAAAGAAAGAAAGAGATGTTACCTTTTTCATTCTCCTTCATCACACAAGGATGCTTATCCAGCTCATTTGCGTCTTTGAAATAAGCACACTGGTCCTCCTTCTTCTTCTTGTTCTTCGTCCTCCTGGTGTAGATAATCTTGTGTTTCCATTCGTAGTGCGATGAAAGTGCATCACAGCTGTCAAAGGTCTCGGTACAGGGATGCAGATAACACTTGAATGGACTTGTTAGCAATGGATTTGCCCTTGCCTCTGTAGAATCTACGAGCGATATTGAGGCCGAGGCGTGCTGGCGCGATGAAGGAGGAAGATCCCCGGGAACAGTAGGGACGAAGCCGAGGTGGGAGAAATCGGAGTGCGATACAGAGACGGAGGCCAGATCTGACTCGACGCTGTGAGTAACAGTGTTGGGGGAGACGAGATCCGACTCGACACTGTGAGTGGAGGCGAGATCTGAGGAATCGGAGGGCGGAAGAGCGACGGACTCGAACTCCGAGTCGACGCGGCGAGTAACAGCAGCGGCGGAGAGGCGGTTGCAGGGAGGCTTTTTATTTTCTTTCTTTTCAGACTAATTATTTTCTTGTGAATCTCATTAATGTGAAGGGAACATACTCTGGTTTCGGGAAGAGATCGTTAGGAGTAGTGCAGTTTGACAGATCTCTTGAGTTTTATGGAATTCGTGTTTTCGATGCAGGTCTTGGGGAGGTCGGCATCACAGCCATAAACTGTCGTTCGGAGGCTGATATTTGAATTACTGTTGGCATATTGGGAAAGTATCGCTTTTAGTTTATAGCTTTTGTTCTTATTCGGAGGAGTGTGTTTTGTTAGTCTCCTCTGTTTGGGTCTGAGTTGTAGACTAGACTGACTGATGCTATTGTCAAAATGGGAGCATTGATCGTCCTTTTTGGATTTGTTCATACTGTGTTAGATTTAATTTATTAGTTGAAGGCCATATATTGTTACTTCTTCTTGATTGAGGTAGTGAAAGCTTTTATTGTCCAATATGGACTGAGGGATTTGAAATAGTATGCATATATTTGAGTTCAATTTTGTAACTTAAAATGGTAATGCTGGACAGTGGCGGAGCTAGAAATTTTTTCCTGTATGGGCTGAAATAAATAAATAAATAAATAAATAAATAAATAAATAAATAAATATAAATAAATAAATAAATATATATATATATATATATATATATATATATATTAATATATATTAAAAAAATGATATTTGACGAAACTAAATATGAATAAAAAATTTGATTTTAAAATTTGAAAGAAAAAAAAATTACGTTATTTTTCATTAGAAAATAGTATTGTAACATAAAATAAAAAAAAAAATATTTAATATATAAATTAAAAAGGAAATAGAGTAATAAAATTAAAAAAAAAATATATTTAATATATAAATCAAAAAGGAAATAGAGTAATAAAATAAATAATACTTAACAATGTAATATAAAATCAAAAAGAAAATAAAATTTTATTTAATATATAAATTAAAAAGGAAATAGAGTAATAAAATAAATAATATTTAACGCATAAATTTCAAATCAAATTTTATTGAGTTAAATTTTAATGGTCTAAATTTTATTGCGTTAAATTTTATTACTAAGTATTATAAAAAAAAAGTATTATAGAAAAAACTGTGTTTGAAGTATTAGACTTAAATTTATTAAATTTAATATAATTATAGATGAATCCTTACTTAATTAATACTAATAATTTATCTTACTAATTAATGATAATCTCGAATCTTGTGTTTCAGCCCCTACATAATCTCAAATTTTGTGTACTACGAGACACGGCTCTGGGGCTTAAAGTAATTTTTCATTACTTTTAGTTAGATATTTATAAAATTTAATACTAAAAAATACAAAATTAAAATTCCACTAGGGGCTGAAGCCCCAGAGATCCCTTCGTGGATCCGCCCTGATGCTGGAGTGGGATTGCAATTTGCAGGTTTTTTGGGCCCTGGATATGCTGGGTTTCAAACCCTTCAATTTTTTGCTTAATTATTCTATTTTTTTTTTACAAAAAAATTGTAAATTTCCTTTTTCCATCTCAAATAATAAGTTATACTCCCTCGGTCCAAAGACAGTTGTTATACTTTCCTTTTTAGGGTGTCCAACAATAGTTGACACACCCCAAAAAAGGAAATAATTATTCTAACTTTTTCATTTTAATATACAATTTTATTCTACTTTACTCCACCTACTTTTTAAACTTTACTTACACCTACTTTACTTTTCACTTTTAAAATATATTTTTACTCTTTACTTTTTAATTAAAAAATTAAAAAATAATAATTTCTTAAATTCCGTGTCCAGCAAAGTATGACATCTATTAATGGCCGGAGGAAGTATTTTTTTTAAATGCACGTTTCATAATAGTATTAATGCAATGAAGTATATAACTTTTGATTTTAAAGTTCAATTTTATTTCAATTTACCTTAGGACTCTCTTTCTCTTATTATTTTCAATGAAAAGACAGTATTTACCTTATTATTAAAATGCAGAGGTGGCCATTAATAAAATTAGTCCTTTAAATTAGTCTAACCAATCAAATAACCTAAAAAAAACGTAGAGCTGATGAAATGATTTAAAAGAGATGTTAAGTTTATAAGTTGTTTTAAGAGTTGATAAATTGTTATATCTTATCTAAGACATACTGTAAGTTGTTAACTCTTTCGATAAAATAGATATATAACTTATAAAATTTTATTTTTTTTGGACAAATTAAGATCTTATATAAATAGAATTATCAAAAATAAATTGTTATATATAAAAAAAATAATTAAAAATAATTATATTAATTAAATAATAAATTTTGAAAGTTAAAATAACTTGTGTTAAAAAAAAGTACAATAAAAGCTTATACGTTGTTTTAATTTCAGCCATGCTCCTAGTCTACATTAATTATTACTTTAAATGTAAATTTCTCATTCGCTACCAATCAGTGTGGCTCTCCCAATCCCAAAGTCGGAAAGACGTGGCACGTGACTAAAGGAATATTCGTGACCCCACACCCTCCGGCGAATATCTCGCGCTGCCTAATATCCCTCAGCGCCGCACAACCGTTGGATCTCCGCAGCTTCCCATCTCGACCGTCCAACCAAGTAATCACAAGTCTAACGTACAGTATAAAGATTTCTCTCGTAATGTATTTCGACAATCATGTTTATACAGATTCGACGCCGATTTTCTCTCCCCGTGTTTAAGCTACATCCAAAAATTAAGACGCATCTTCAATAAATTAAATAAAAATAAATAAAATCTTTTTTTTGATATTTAATTACTTTTATTATCAGTAATAAAATAAATTATCTGAATAAACAATAATTGTAGAAAATAAATTAAATAAAAATAAATAAAATCTTTTTCAGATATTTAATTATTTTTATTATTCATAATTTCAATTAAATTAAAATTAAAAGTGAATGGTTGTTAGCTGAGTCAAATGAGCAAGAGAGAAAAAAGGAAATTAAGATTAAAAGTATGGATTAGCAATTTATATCATAAATTAAACATGTAATTATATTAAATCTATATCTAATCATGTGAACTTTTTTTTTATTTAAATTAAACATTTTTCTTAATTTATTTAACGCTGAATGAACCAGAGAGCATATTAACATCTCGATCCAATATTATTATAATATTACAAGAGTCATGACACATAAAAGCTTCACGGATCGTTTTTGATCCTCTTCCTCAAAACATTATTAATCATGCACTTCCAACTTCTATATTAATATTGATTTTCAATTGTTTATTTATATATATATATAATAATTTCTTGCTGTTTAATGTGGTTGTGGTGATGGAGAGTATGTACGGCGGCGGCGGCGGCCACGGAGGTGTAGTGATGACACGAGACCCGAAGCCACGTCTGAGATGGACGGCGGATTTGCACGATCGCTTCGTCGACGCCGTCACCAAGCTCGGCGGCCCCGACAGTGAGTCAAATTTATCGATCAATTAATTTTCTTGCTTCACAAGTCACGATGATCATTTGGTCAACCTTTCTGTGGCCGTTGACTTGAATTATATATGTGATGAGAAATGTGATCAAGATTATGTTTCTTTAGATTCGTCTTAATTAGATGTAGTTTTGGTAGAGCTTCGATTTAGTGATCTGATGCGAAATGAAATCTAACTTAGGAGGCCTGTCAATTCAGATTATCCGATCCGGGTTCGTGTTTGGGTTTTTCGGGTTATGCATAGGATTACAATGTTTGTACATTTTGAATCAGAATCTTATTGATTTTCGATTATGAAATTGCAGAGGCTACGCCTAAATCCGTAATGAGAGTAATGGGATTGAAAGGATTAACATTGTATCACTTGAAGAGCCATTTACAGGTTCGTTTGCACCTTCAATTCATAGCTAATTCTTCCCGGTACAATGTTTAGATTCTCTCGTTTTTGTCGTGGCAGAAATATCGACTCGGGCAGCAACAGGCTAAGAACCCAAATGCTCGAGAACAACAGAACAACGAAAACAATGGTATGTATAATTAAGTCGATCGATCGTGTTGTCTTTTATATAAGTACTGATGTTGTCTTAAGTTTTTCATAGTTTCTCTTGGTCCAGAAAGCTTCTACGGGCATCATCAAAATATGCACGTCGCAAACACAGGGCATCGGAACATGAACTTCGCGAACACGCACGTCGTGAACACGAGGCATCAGAATGCAAACGCCACAAACACAATCGCTAATTCGTCGAGCATCATGAGTAGTAACCACCGGTCGGTTTTCCTTATCAACTCAATCTATATATATCTTGTTTGTGTGACACTTCATTTTGCAATTATTCTAAACTTTTGGTGCTGAATTGTAAATATTCGTATTAACTTAGTTTGGACATGTCGAACCGAGAAATTCCCAACATCGCCGAAGCACTTAGGGGTCAGATTGAAGTGCAGAAAAAACTTCAAGAGCAAATCGAGGTACAATATTCGTTCGAATAGGATCAGATTGATTTTTCTTTTTTTTTTCGATTTTGCCCCCATAAAGTCTTGTTAATAACATACAGGTCCAAAAGAAATTGCAAATGAGAATAGAAGCACAAGGGAAGTACTTGCAAGCCATACTCGAAAAAGCCCAACAAAACCTCTCCGCCGCCGACACAAACCACCCCGCCGGAGGCCTCGAGTCAACGAAAGCTCAGTTGAACGACTTCAACTTGGCGCTGTCGAGCTTCATGCAGAAGATAGACAATGCGGGGCCCGATCGTGGAGAAGTGTGCGGGTCGAACGTTTACACCAAGCATAATAAGATCGAAGAAGAGCATGCGGTCGAGTTTGATTTGAATTCTCGGAGTGGCTATGATTTTATCGGCATCAATGGATCTGCGTTTGAAGCGAAACCGATCAAGAATAGGTTATAAGAGTGTTTGGTAGAGAGAGTCACCTTTTGAGAGTGGTATGTTTTGTTGTATACGGATCTCTACTAACTTATGTACGCGGTTGTTCAATTTGTTGATTGATGAGTTACTGATTTTTGTCAACTAACTTATCTTCATGATATGTGTACTTTTGCAGAATCCTGGTTTGATAGACGAGAAATAAGTACTTACAATATGAAAATTAAGAAAAATATATATTTTTTTTTTTAGTAAAAAAGTAAAAAAAAAATAAAAAATTATTTTAAAGTTATTAATAATAAATTAATTTTGGGTAACGTTTAAAAATTAAAACTAAATTAATAAATTATAATAATGTTAAAAAACGCTTCATCCAACAGCTAGAACTGTTAGAGCACTCCCAATTAGAGCACTCCCAATGGTGAGGAGACAAAAATGCTACTTTCTCAAATTTTGCCACCAAATTTGCCACAAACATTAAATTCATCTCCAATCATAAAACTCAAATTTTAACTCAAAAAGAATATTTTTTAATAATATTCCTAATTTTATCAAACAATAATTTTATTTAAATTACATTTGTATATAATCAAATTTATAATATGATATGTATGATTAGAAATTTGAAAATAAATAAATTAAAATTTTATATTTTATTTAATAAAAAAATATATAAGTTGGGTCAATATATAAACTTGTAAGCCCTTGTTAACACTTTCATTGAAATCGAGTCAATATTATACCCTGTAAAATATCATGTTGACATGTAAAATATTATGTTGAGTGGAGTCAATATACACTATAAAATGCAAGACATTGTTAACACTTTCAATGAAATCAAGTCGATCAATATACAACGTAAAATATCATGTTAAAATCAAATCAATATACACTGTGTATTTTTTAATACTACTTAACTATTGATTATGATTTTTTCAATTCTTTGAATACTGGATTCATGTGAATTTTATTCGCATGTCAATATTTCAAACTGAGGCCCAGTCAGTCAAAATGTCAAAACTCTTTCCGTTAAAGAATTTCACATTATTCTAAAATTTATTTTATACATTTGTCAAAAAATATACTACATGTGAAAACAAAAAAAAAGCACACACAAAAATGGACTTTGAAGTATATTTCAATCATTTTGGACACAAATTTCCCATGAATTTAAAATTTAATTTACGCGCAACGGTCAAAATGATCGTGTCTAGCAACATCATAGCGTATGATTTTCGAGCTAGCACATCTCACGCGTTTCTGAATGAAAAACACACGATTCAAGTTTATCCTCGATAATTTTGCTACGAATCTAGTCAAAATTAGTTCGATAAGTCTTGATTGATGAACAGAAACAATTGTTCACTAGCAAGTTTTAGGGCCTAGATGAACTCATATATAATTGATCAAGTCATAATTCGTATATTTTGTTTCATTCATATAATAATCTTTCAATTAGGAACCACTTACACACATATACTTCCTCTGTCCCCGAGACTAATAGTCTTTACTCGTTTGTAATTTTTAAAAGAAATGTGAACATTGTTTTAAGCCATAAAGAGTATATTTATTAAATATTGTATATTTTAAAATACAAATATTAAGGCACACGTAGCTTTCCTTCATAAAATTAGAGATAGCGTTTCAAAGTTATCTGTCACGCGCGTGTCCTCCAACTTGCCTGTTAAATAGATAATATCCAACTTTTATATTTGAATTCAATGATCATTTTTCAAATGGTGTGATATACTTTAAACACTTTCTTTCAAGAGTAGCCCATCTTTATCGATTTTTTCGGTTCAGCTTGTGAACTTATGAGCCATCTTCGAGCAAGTAAAAAATTTCATCATACTTATTATCATTTTTGCGCGTTTGCTCTGATATATATCATATTGAAATTAAGCCAATATACACTTTAAAAGTTTGGGTGATAAGAATTTTATTCAACATATATTTCATGAGCAGTGTTTTTTTTAAGAGTGATCATGATTATGATTTTTTCAATTCATTGAATATTGAATTCATGTGAATTTTATCGCAGGTCAATATTTCAAGCTGAGGCTCAAACAGTCAAAACTCTTACTATTACATTATAGAATTCTACATCATTATAACATTAATGTTATACTTTTGTCAAAGAATATATTCAAACATTACAATTTGTACAATGTGAAAACTAAAAAATCACACACAAAAATTGACTTTTGAAGGATATCTCAATCATCATGAACACACATTTCGCATGAAATTATATAAAATTTTAATTTTTTCGCGCAACGATCGTGTCTAGCATCATCAAAGGGTAGATTTTCGAACTAACATATCTAGCGCGTTTCTGAATGAAAAAACACGGGATTCAACCAAGTTCGCGCTTGATATTAATTTTGCTTGCATGAATCTAGTAAAATTAGTTCAATGATAAGTCTTGATTGATGATCACGATCGAATAATTGTTCACTACTCTGAAATTCATATTTTGTTTCATTCATATAATATAATCTTTCAATTAGCAACACCTTACACACATATTTATTCAATATTGTATATTTTAAAAGTACAAATTTTAGGGCACACACATAACTTTCCTTGATAAAATCAAACATAGCGTTTCAGGTAATCTGTCACGCGCGTGTACCCCACTTCCGGATATAGCTTTGAAGCTTCTTCACCTTCCTCACCAATCTCAAAGTTGGTCAAGCATCCTTCATAGAAGATGTGATAGAAATGGCCGATCCCAACTTGCGTGTTGAAGTCACTACCTGTATTTAATTTCATTCGTATTTCGTAGAATTTAGTTTGATCGCTATCTTATTTTAATTTGTTTCCAAAGAAGTGAACAAAATAAATAATCGAACCTTTGAGCGGGGCTAGGAAATCTTCTTTCGACACGGTGATCTTGTCTAGCGTTTTCCCCGTGAGCTTCTCCCAAGTCTCGACCAACTCCCTTTGGCTCATAATGTTTTCCGGTGGCCTCAGGTACAATGTCTTGTTCAACGCTCTAGGGTCGTCTATGGACTTGATCGCGTACTTCGCAATATCATCCTCATCCATGAAAACAGCTGCAATAATGTGACACAATTAAATTTCTTAGAAACCACATTATCTAAAAGCTCAAATATAGAAGTTGAGAAATTGAATATTCATATTAGTGGTTCGGATATATATATTCCACAATAATGAAAAACGTAGCATAAGGTAAAAACCGATTGATTTTTTTCATGATCGACGAGCGCTAATCGGAAGACAGTGGTTTTTTCACCTTTAACATTTCCATCTCCATAGATAAAGGCTTTGTGTTTAGGAGGAAGAAGAGTTCCCATCTGACAAAGATTACCGACAAAGTATCCGGCGAAACAATTGGCCGAGACATACGTGTGGGGGATCCCGGCCTCTTCGATGGCCTTCCTCACAATCATTTTCTCGTCAAACGTTACCTTTCCGGGGGCAAGGGCCTCCCCCATTCGGGCTGGATCCACTCCGAACTCCGATGGCAAGAAACGCTATACGAAATCCATGCAAAAAACAATCAGATCAAAATAACATTTTTTTTAATTTTCGTGCCAGAAAAAAAGTACGACGATCTATAGTCTATATAAATTACCTTAATATTCCCTGCTTCTTTGATAGCATGAACAAGCTTAAGCTGCATCAAGAGATTATGGCTCCGGAAATGCACGCCCGACATGGCGCAAACGACGACGTCGACTTGCTTCACGGCATCCACGAGACTCTTGTGATCGGAAAACGAGGCCTCGATCAGCCTAGCCCCGTTCCGCTTGAACCCTAGCAAGACCTGCATTTTGTCCATGTCGAGGCCGATCTCCGGTCGCTGGAGGACGAGCGTCGGGTGGCCCTCGGCGAGGCTAGCCTCGACGAGCCTCCTGCCCATGTAGCCCGTGCCACCCACAACAAGAACCTTACTCTTTGTCATTTTTAATCACAAAGTTTGGTCATCCAAACATGCCCTTATATAGATAGATTATATGGATCGAGTAGGAGTTACTCAATTAATCTTTATATTTTTTTCTAAATATTTCATAAAAAATTAAGTATCTCCATTTGAAAATCGGTCAACTATCATTTTAAATAAAATTTTCAAAGTTTGGTAAACTACTAAACTCTGAAAGAAAGAAAAATGTTAGGTGAATATCTAAATTAATTGAGCCGAGTCAGGCTTTCTGGGCATTACGTCACTTACGTCGACATGGAGGATCTTAAATTCGTACCTTTAATTTTTTATTATCACTTTTTTGAAAATGTTTGTTGCAATATCGCACTGTGATAGGGACCCGATCGAGTTGACGTAAGGCTTGACTTTTGTTACACGGATAATCGTACGCGTTAATTGCCAGCAATCAATTATTAATCGTAATAATAACCATTGATTTGTAATGATTTTTTTGAATAATCGAGTTATCGGAGATCAATATGGATCGCCTAGTGTGCAAAAACTGACCGGATCGGATAAAAAGATCGAAACCGATCAAAAACCGAACCAATTGGTTGTTATTTTGATTATATTTTGGAGCATATGTAAAATAATTAAAATATTTTTATTTTATTTTTATGTTTAATCCTGTAAAATTTGTAAATTTTGAATTATTTTACTTACTCATTTGTCCCACAATAATATAAAAATTTTCTTAACATTATCCTTACAAATACACATTTATTTTCATTATACTCTTACTTTCACACAAAAAAATATTTTTCTTAAATTGGGGAAAGAGTATTATTTTGAAGTTATTTAATATTTAAGTTTATTTAAAAATAAAATAAATATAATTAAACTAAAAAACAAAAAAACAAAAAAGGACCCAAACTGGTCTAAATCCGGATCAAGCCGAAATTTAAGGGTTGGGTCTGGTCTAAATCGGATATCGATTAACCGCAGTCTGATCTCCGAACCACACTTAACTATCGATTTCGATCCCGGTCCATAACAGTTCTGGTCCAATTCTATTCGGTCTTTTAAGGCTTGAAAATAGTTGAAAAAAAACGAATGATGAGAAAAAAAAAGTTAAAAAATCATTAAGTAAACGAGAAATCTTGAAGGGACAAAAATAATGTTAACTCATACACAGACATTGATCACATATAACTTAGAGAAAGGGAAAAAAAAATACAATTAGTAGTCATCTAAAATTACTATTACAAATTTTACTTTTATGTTTTAAATTCAAGTTCAAAAAAATTGGTTGACATTAAAATTTCAACTTCAAAATGTTTACTTAAATTTAAAAAAAAAAAAAAAACAAACAAACAAAAAAAAAAAACAATTACAAATATAACATGCATTGTATTTGATTGTTTTAGAGGTGCATTTTTTTTGTCCGAACTATGTAAGTGCATTGTATTTGATACCGGTAGAGATCAAATTCTATTCGGTCATGGACCGGTGCATACACTATATATTACTCTCCATGTCTCAAAGAAATATACTTTCTTTTTTGGCGAAAGAAGTAGGAGTAGTCTATAATACAATATATACTTATATAGTCTATATTGATCACAGATGATAATTAAAAAAACATACAAATTACAATTAGGAATTTTCTACAAAGTATTAAAGTGATTGATCATATTTTGAAAATTAAAATCAGAAAGTTAAAGTTACAAGTATTACAGTTGAAAATTTCTAACATGTGTCGTTGAGACTTGAGAGAGAGTCCTCGAATATTGAATTATTTTAATTAGAGGGTGACTATATATATTTATGGACATTCTGATCATTAGTACTTTTTCGTTTCATAATAATACAAGAATATCTTTTAATTTAAGAAACAAATAGTCCATATCCAGAGAAAAAAAAACATAAACGTACAAGTTATAGCATTAAACATAATCATCACACCGGTTGATTCTTGGCTATCCCATGGGTAGTAATCTCACTCATTGGGATCTTGACATGTGTCCAGGTCTTTGTTTTTTTATTTACAACTTTCATGTTCATGTTTTTCAACCTGGACACATGTCAAGATCCCCATGGGTGAGGTTACTACCCATGGGGTAGCCAAGAATCAACCCATCACACCCATTAATCGAACAACTCTTTGGTTGATAGTACCTTAGCCACTTGCTGGAATATTAAGTCCACTTGACATTTTATATACGTGTCATGACATAATAAATCGTGTCATGCATGTTTCACATCTCAATTAATCACGTCATGATCAACACACGTGAGAAACAAATATATAACAAAACAATCACATAAACACACCATACAATCCACTAAACTCATCACAAATCATAATGTCACCTCACATCACATCAAGTCACATCGAATTACAAAACACAACACACCATCGTCACATCACATCACATCACATTGCAATACATAGCACACCATGACATGATATCACATATAATCAATTCATACAATCATATAATTACACAATTAGTTTAAGTTATAATTGTACCCACCTGTGTACGTCGCGATCAACTTTCTACAAACTCCCTCTCGTCTCTGTCTTGTACCTCGTGCACTCCGCTCGACGACAGATCATGTCTTTATTTTCTTGTTTCAGGTCTTTATTTTCTTGTTTCAGTACAATTCGTCTCATTTTCAGAGTCCCCGCACTTAGATTATACTTCATATACAATTAGCTACCCTCTAATTTCATTTCCTAGCCATACTAGTCTCAACCCATTAGTCAACTTACTAGGCTCACCAAGTCACTCCATTCACAACTGGACATAGGTTCTTACATAAAATTTGTAGCTAAAATAGATAATTATCATTTACAACAAACGAAACATGAATCGGATCAACGCTTTTCAAGTTTAGTCAGTTTTCGTAAGACCGCTCAAAGCTGTTATTTACACCCAAACTAAAACAACAAATTTCCAATAATTTTCATACGCTATAAATAACTTTGAAAACTAACAATACTCACCGACCTCATTATCTACACCTTGCAATTTATATAAAATTTACCGTTATACTTATAAGGATCCAAAACTGTTCCAAAACAACTATCATATTTCCCATTCTTGACATTTCAGCTTATAACCCTAGTTTTCGTCGCACCCAAAGACTTCTTTACAAACATTTTACAAAGCCAAATCAGTTAATAAATAATATCAATCTAGTTTTTGAAACCTCAAACCAATTTCATGAATTTGAGTCAAAGTGCTATCAAATTCTCGAAAAGTATGATCCAAACACTACACTTTGTTTATAAAAAAAAAGAATTTAAAATATCCAAGGCTGCCACAATTTAGAATTAAAAAAAAAACTATTCTCGAAAAGAATTTCAATCAAACATGAATTTAAAATATCCAAGGCTGCCACAATTTAGAATAAAAATAAAAAAATAAAAAAACTATTCTCGAAAAGAATTTCAATCAAACATCGTTACCCTTGTCGGAACCGCCTGGTCCTGGATGGCAGAATGTTTTCCAAATCAACCTCCGTGAACGCGTCGTCTTCTAAATCACTCTCATCAAGTCCATCGGAGAAACCGCTGTCAGAATCAGAATCGTCAATGGAATCATCATCATCATCTTCAGAATCCTCGATAATTTTTCCCTTCCCATTGCGTCGAACATGATCCCTTTCCTGCCGACAATTTCGGTTTCCACCACTTACTCTTCTTCAGCGGCGTAGTCATCTTCGTCGTCTTCAGCCGAGATAACATTAAATCATAACAATTTACCATTAGATCAAATCTAAACTGCAAAAAGCCTTGGGTCTTTCTGAAGCCCATCTTTACTTTTAATAAGTCCAGCCCATTAAACGAGTGAGTATATATGGCCGAAGCCTATCTTTACTTTTAACATGCCCGGCCCATTAAACGATTGAGTATATGTATTTGAGACAAGAGATATTGAATTCTCTCTAAGTCCTCGACACAAATACCTAGAATTAATTTCAATTTCAATACTTAAAATTAAAAGGAAAATTAAAAAGTTGAAGGAATACGTTGAAAAATTATAACATGTGCCTAGTGAGTCGGTCGCGGAATACTTAGATTATAGGGAAATTTTGGAAAAGTATAATTAATTGTTTATAATACTTCTAGATTATATACTTAGATTATAACATGTGCCTAATTGATTATAATTTTTTTTTTTTACAAAAGAAATACTATAATCATTGATATGAAACAGTAATATTATTCTTTTTATTAGTAACATTGAGTTTTCATATCACTGACTTTGACCGGCAAACAAAACAATAAATAGCGCATGGAAAAAATGTAATGAAAAAGAACAATTTTAATTATTTTATTCAAAATTTATAAGGAGACAAAAAATTAAATTGATATCTAATAATTATTTTTCTATTTAGAGCTCGTTTGGACGAGCTTATTTAAAAGAGCTTATAAGATGTTACGTCTTATAAGTTGTTTCAAGAGCGATAAGCTATTATTTCTTATTTAATAAATAAGTTGTTAAACCGTTTGGATAAAATAAATATATAAACTTATAAGATATTAATTTGTTTGGTAATTTAAGATCTTATATAAATAAAATTACCAAAAATAAATTGTTGTATATGAAAAAAATAATTAAAAATAATTATATTAACTAAATAATTAATTTAGAATTTTTTTTATATATATAAAATGTAATAATTTTAAGGGTAATTTGGTCTTTTATTATATAAGTCGGAAGAGCTTAGAGCATCCCCAATGGTAGGTACAATTCCTATGTGGCATGGAATTGTACCTAGGTACACCATTGGGGTTTAAGGTACAAATTGGAGAGAGAAAACAATAGTATCAAATTGTTGATACTAGGTACAAATTGAAATTGTGTCTTGTGTGGTGGGTCCCACATCTAAAAAAGGTGAATAATTGTACCTCAAACCATTGGGGTAGTGAGGTACAAATTGATAAGTAAAAATATTTAGTGATGTGTCAACTAAATTGTACCTCACATGAGGTACACCATTGGAGATGCTCTTATAAGCTGTTTAAAAAAAAGTACCGCTCCCTTACTTTTTTTTAAACAACTTATAAGTTGTTAAACAGCTTATTTTAAAGTTTTTTAAGACCTTTTTTTAAAACTTTACCAAACAAAAATTTAAGAGTTTATAAGCTCTTAAACAACTTATAAGCTGTTTTAAAGAGCTTATAAGCTCTTTATTTAAATTAGTTGTGTGTGTGTGTCATTAATTTTTTTATAAATTAATTAATAATAATTTTAGTACCGTAAAATTTTATTAATTTAAAATATATTAATAAATTAATAATTTGTTAATTAAATTTATAAATTGAATTAAATTTGTATTGAAAATAAATGAATTCATATGTTTTCATTGAATTATATTCAATACAATGTACTATAAATTAATGCAATAAAAAAATCATGCAGAATTTATTTATTCATTAGAATTAATAAAATATGAATATTTATATTAATTCGTTATAATCATGTATGATTTCAATTAAAAATCAAATAACAATACATTCATATTTTAGCAAATTATAATAACATTAATATTTATAATATTATAAAAGGGAATTCTACAAAATTAATATTTTATCATCATATGGAATTTAATGATTATTTTTCAATTTTTCAAAAGCTTATTATTCCCCATAATTGCTTTGGCGCGGCAAAGCAATTTTTTCATTGACTTTTAGTTATAGGGTTTACTATATATGGTTAATGTAACGACTAACAGCAAACATCAAGTATTAAAGAAAAGAAGAAAAAGAAGAAGAAGAAAAACAATGGCTTCACTACTCCAGTATTTGATGCTAAAATTTATGATTTGTTATTCATCTCACTCACTGTTTTTTTCATTTCCGATTGAAGCTTCAGAAATTCAATATCGGACTATGCATGTCATGAAGGATGTCCAAACTTCGGGATGCACTCCGACCATCGGCGGTACGTATTCTTGTGATCGATCGAGTTCTTTCCTTTTATCTATATAATGTTGAAATAATTAAATGTTGTATGTATCTTAGAAAAAAAGTCGAAAAAATTATGTATTTAGAATATGATAATTAAGTCATTTATTTTACTTTAGGTTCTACACGTTGAAGAGTCACGTGTGATTTGTATAAATAGTCAAGTGAAATATGAACTCCTATATATGCACACCTTCAAAATTCTAACATATATGTTTCGGTTGTAAGTTTGAAACAATACATATATATTATCCCATGCAGGTCCGACGACGAAGTTGGAAGTTACACACCCATACGGTCCGTGTTCTGCGGTGAAAAACAAACCGGAGGACGACCATCATTAGCCGAGATCCTCTCCCATGAGCAACTAAGAGTGGACTACATTATCCTAGCTCGCCTCAAACAATCATCATCGCTCGCCTCAAACAATCATCATCCGAAGAATTGACCAATAGCAGTTCGCTCCCCGCCACGTCAGGCGTGCCCCTTCACACCGGCAACTACATCGTGCAAATCAGCCTCGGCTCACCGGCGCAACAACAACGTCTCGTTTTCGACACCGGCAGTGACCTGACGTGGACTAAAAATTTCTTCCCCGAAAACTCAAACTCTTATTCCGAGATTCTGTGCGGTTCCACGGAATGCACCGAATCTAGATTCTCGAACAAATACTGCAAATACCCTTCCGACGAATGCGGCTTCGTTATCCAATACGGCGACTGCAGGAAGTCTTTGGGAACCCTCAGTAAAGAAAACCTGACTATAACAACCGATCACGACGACGAGGTGTTCCCAGGTTTCGTATTCGGGTTCACCACCAAAACTTCGTTCATAGACGACACCGATGGATTTTTAGGGCTCAGCAGAGGCGAGTTGTCGTTCGTTTCACAAACCGCGGAAACCTACGGACAACTTTTCAGTTACTGCCTCCCTTCGAGCCAATACTTAACGGGGTTCCTCACCTTCGGATCTTCTTCTTCTCCTCCGCTTCCCGACTCGAGTTTCACCACTTTCACTCAACAAGACGACGAGTTTTTCTACTACATCGAGATCACATCGATTTCCGTGGACGGAAAGGAAGTCCCGATCGACCCGGTGGTTTTCCAGACAGCTGGCAACGCCCTGATAGACTCCGGCACAGTGATCACGCGCCTCCCGACGGACGCCTACACCGCCATGCGGGACGCGATCAATGGAATCATGACCGGAATATACAACTACACGAATGTACCGGCAGTCGAAATATTGGATACTTGTTACGATACGAGCAACTTTGCGCAAATATCTGTCCCGACTGTTGCCTTCACCTTCAAGGGCGACGTGCCGGTGGAGTTAGACCCGTCAGGGATACTTTATGCTGTCAATCAATCGCATGCGTGCTTGGCTTTCGCTGACACCACTTACTCCGATGGTCTTGTCATATTCGGCAACACACAGCAGAAGAGGTTGGAGGTGGTGTATGACGTCGCCAACCAGAGGTTAGGGTTTCGCCCCAACGCATGCAACTAGTTCATAATCTACCTGATAAACTGGAGGTGGTGGTTACTTGTGTGTTGCTCATCTATATTTCTATTTATATTTATATCTATATCTATATCTATACTTATAATAATTTACTTTTATATTAATGAATGAATGCAAGTGAATACGTTATTTCAATAATTTATACTTAAGCTAAATAGATTCTTAGTGTTAAAACTTTGTTTTTTGGAATGAATAATAATAATTTTTATAAATTATTAACTATATTTTTTTAAAATATTAATAACATTTTTAGATATGAAATTATTGATTTTTTTAAAATTTATTTTGAATCGAATTTTATTGAGTTGAATTGAACTGAAATATTGAACCCAAATAAAATTAAATTAAGTTCAAAAGATAATGTTTTAAGTCAAAAATTTCTTTGACTAACTGACTTTTATTATTGTTTTTGCTATGATAACATGTTAATCAATATACATTTTAATTTTTTTTTGTTAAATTATCTTATTAAAGTGATAATGTTATTCAATTTTATAGTTTTAGCTCAACTTATAGAACCCTATAAGTAAATAATTTGGGTGATCTTGATAATAGAACACTTTTAAAAGTTTGTATGTAATTTAAAATATTAGTTTTTTTTTAATTAAAATTTAAGTAGTTTGCTTAAATTGACCTTAAATTAATAATAAATATAAATTAAATTTAAAAGTAAAATAATAATTTAATTTTTAATAATTTGCTATTTATTATAATAACACGGAAATTACTAACCTAAAAATAAAATAAAATATTAAAACATTTAATTAAAAAATATATTTAATGAGGTATAAAATTTAAATACATGTATCAAAATAACATTTTTCCAAATTAATTTTATTTTTTTCAATTCTTATGAATACTGGATTCATGTCAATATCAATATTTTCTCAACTATAACAGTCGAAACTCTCACATTAAAGATTTCTACATTATTCTATTAGCATTTATTTTATACGTTTTGTCAAATAATATATTCAACATATGTGAAAATTAAAAAAACCACACAAAAATTGACTTTTGAAGGATATCTCAATCATATTAGACACACTCATTTTACATGAAATTAAAATTTTAATGTTCGCGCCAACGGTCAAAATGATCGTGTCTAGCAACATCACAACATATGATTTTCGAGCTAGCACATCTCACACGTTTCTGAATGAAAAAACACGCACGCCTGATGATAATTGATAGCACGAATCTAGTAAAATTAGTTCAATAAGTCTTGATTGACGATCACGAACAATAGTTCACTCGCAAATTTTAAAATTGATCGTAATTCGTAGTATTTTAAAATTAATTAGACTATATACTTAAAAATATAGATTCAAATTATTTTTTATTTATTTTATTTTAAATTTTTTTTTGAAAAAAACTTAATGGAACTTAACTGAATTTTACTAAAACGAACTTAATTTAACTAAAACGATCTAAACCGAATTAAGTTCAAAAGAACAGATCTTAAATTTTGAAATCATTCTTTTTTTTTCATGGCCTAAATAGAGACTTGTAGTATTTTTTTAATGGACCTACAATTTTTTTAAAGTATTAATTTCGTAATATATATTAAATTTATCATGCTATTAATTTTTAAAATTAACATTAAAATTAAAGTTACAAAATTTAAGTAGTTATTTTGGAGTAAATTTTTTTATTTCAATAATCAAAATGGAAAGGAAAATTCAAAGGTTAGGCATAATGTTTAAAAATTACAAATTTAAGTCATTTTTTTGTGGGTACGATATCGGACGACACGACACTCTACTTGGAGTAGATACATCAATTAGAAGGTGTTTGACAGAGGTTATAAATTATTTAAAATAACTTCTAAGTTGTTTATTTAAGAGTTTATGAGCTCTAATAATTTGTTTGGTAATTTTTATAAAAAAAATTTAAAAATTTAAAAATAAGTTGTTTAACAACTTATAACTTATAAGCTATTTAAAAAAAATTAAGGGGGAGATACTTTTTTTAACAGCGTATAAGCTCTTGTAACTTAAACTAAAAGACCAAAATACCATTAAAATTATTATTTTTTATATATACTAAAAAATTCCAAATTTCTTATTTTGGTTAGAAAATTAATTTTTAATTATTTTTTCGTATATAATATATAATATGTCTTTGATAGTTTTATTTATGTAAGATCTTAAATTGTTAAACAAATTAACATCTCATAAATCTCATAAGTATACATCTATTTTATCCAAACGATTTAGCAATTTATTTATTAAATAAAAAAAATATAACCATTTATAAGCTTTTAAAACATTTTATAAATTCTTTTAAATAAACTCGTTCACGGGCTCTTAATCAAATTTTCAATATCTATTGCACTACTATTTGATTTAGCAATACATGTAAATATAATTTTTAAAATAAAAAATTAAAGAAACTTTTAATAATCAATAATCATACATTTTTAATATATACAAGTCCCTCCGCCAGAAATAATTATAGTATTTATTTATTTAGTAATAATTAAATAATAATAATAAATATGATTGATAATAATAATAAATTTATATTGATAATAGATAAAAAAAGACATATAATTATTTATTTTTGGAATAAGTATTAAAGTCATGATCATGTTAATTTTTATTAAAGTTACAAATTTAAGTCGTAGTTTTGCAGTAAATTTTCAATTTCAATGTTAAAATTACAAGAAAAATTAAAAAGTTGAAGGTATAAAGTGTAAGTATAACCATATAGTATTCCATGCACGTTGAAAAAATATATACTGTAGTACGTACTAATTAACATAGTAACATGTGCGTTTGAATTACTATACTTTCTTTCTTTTTATTAGTAAAGTGCATTTCACTTTTCGAATCAAATTGACTTTGACCGGCAAACAACACAATAAATAGCACACAATGCTAAAAAAATAGTAGTATTATTTTATTAAAAATTGCAACTAATTTATCGGACAATTCTTTTTTTTTTTCAGTGAATTAATCAATATTGTTTTGGACAATATTCTTTTTGACTCAAATAAGCTGAAAATGAATTATTTAAACTGATTTTCTCATAAAAAATAATAATAATTTTTATAAAATTGTAAATAATTTTAAAAAAAATATTAATAATATTATAATATTAATTAAATTGTATAGCTAAAATGATTGATTCAAATTATTTTTTATTTATTTTATTTTAATTTTTTAACGAAATTAATAGAGTTGAATTGATATCATGAAGTGAAGTGAAAAAAACTAAAATTAATACAAAAGAACATATATACTTTTATACTTATATAGGGTTTACATACAGTTTAATTACTATATATACAGGTATAATGTAATAGCAAAACATAATAAAGAAAAGAAGAGAAAAATAAAAACACAATGGCTACACTCCAACAACATTTGATCATGCTAAAATGTATGATTTGTTATTCATCTCTTTTTTCACAGTTTATATTAATATTTCCGATAGAAGCTTCAGAAATTCAATATCGGACAATCCACAAGGATACTGTTGCAGGTCCGACGACGACGAAGTTGGTAGTTACACACCGATACGGTTCACTCCGACCATCCATAGCCGAGATCTTCTCCCACGACCAACTAAGGGTTGACCAAATCCTAGCTCGCCTCAAACCATCATCAATATCGTCTCTCGATTCGATCAATGACGACAGTATTCTCCCCGCAGCTAGTTCAGGTGATCACCACAGGCACAGCTACGTCGTGACTATCGGCCTCGGCACACCCACACAAGAACAACGTCTCGTTTTAGATACCGGCAGTGAGCTGACGTGGACCTTAAGATTCCACCCTGAACGCTCAAATTCTTACTCCCAGATTCCCTGCGATTCCACGGAATGCACCGAATCTGGATTCATCTCAAAGGAATATTGCGAAAAAAACGCCTCCGCGGGATGCTACTTGTACACGGGAGACGACGACAAATCTGGGACGTCGGATTTCCTCGTCAAAGAAACCCTAACTATAACAACAACAACCGATAATGATCACGACGAGGTGTTCCCAGGTTTCGTATTCGTGCACGAAACTCCGAACCAAGACACTGATGGAATTTTAGGGCTCAAGAGAGGCGAGTTGTCGATCGCTTCCCAAACCAAAAAAACTTACGGGAACATTTTCAGGTACTGCCTCCCTTCGAACGAATCCTCGACGACGGGGTATCTCGCCTTAGGACCTTCAACTCCCGACACGAGATTCACCCCTTTGATCCAACAAGACATTAACAATGATTTGTACGTCATCGAGATCACGTCGATTTCCGTGGGCGGATTAAAGCTAGAGATAGGCTCGGTGGTTTTCCAATCACGCAACACAGTGATAGACTCGGTAACGGCGTTCACGTGCCTCCCAGAGGCTGTCTACAAAACCATGCAAAACGCGTTCGATATTCAAATCAAGATGAAAAACGAAGCAATCTCCATGTTGGATACTTCATGTTACGATACTAGCAAGGTCGAAAATTTATCTGTCCCGACTATTGCCTTCACCTTCAAGGACGACGTGACTGTGGAGTTGGACCATTCCGGGATACTTTATGCCGTCGGTGAATCGAGCGTGTGCTTGGCTTTCTCTGTCATAAACGATATACACGGTGATTTTGTCGTATTCGGCACTACACAGCAGAGGACGTTGGAAGTGGTGTATGATGTCGCCAACGAGAGGTTAGGGTTTCTCCCCAACGCATGCAACTAGTTATGTTGATCCAACTTCAATTCCAAGAGAATTAGAAGAGAGTAATCTAATTAAGCTACCTACCTCATCAACTGGAGGAGGACGTGGACGTGGTTAATCTATATTTCTATCTATATCTATATACTAATATAAATTTATACGGTTATTGCAATAATTAAACTATCTATATCTTTTTGAATGACTTCAATTAAAACCGGTTTTATTTTTAACAATTAAAATTAAAAGGAAAATTTAAAAGTCAAGCATAACGTTGAAAAATTATAACATATGCCTAGTGAGTCAGTTGTGGAATATTGAATTAATTATCGGTAACGAGATAGAAAGGGTGACTATATTTATGATTTATTAAAATTCGCAGTAACATGGGTGGGCATGGGACCGGATTAGGGAATTCCGATCAATTTCGATAATTTATATTAGGGACGGGACAAGACGAGATTAACGTTTATAAATTTCGTCCCGCATGTCTCAATTTTGTTTGAGTTCGGGACGGAATCAAGACGTCTTAAAATTTTAAATAAAATTATAAAATTATCAATAAAATTAAAAATAAAAATAAAATTAAATATTTATAAAATAATAAAAATACAAATAAAATTAAAAAAAATAAGTTTTTAAGAGAAATAAGTTAAATTATTCAATTTAAAAATTTTTTTACAAATTTTAAATATAAGTATTTAATTATTTTCAAAACAAATTATATAAAAAAAATAAATTATTATGAGATTTGTGAATATATTAAATAATTAATAAATTTAATTGAAAGTTTGAATAATATTTTGATATTTTTATTAATTTATGTACAAAAATAATATTTATATGCATATTAATAAATTGATCTAAGATATTTTTTTGGATTTAAGGTCTTGTAATTAGTATATAAAATTTGGTGTCAATTTAGTTATTTTTGAAGAGATTCAATTTTGGACAACAGAAACACTCACCCAACTGCCATTCACGTGGCCGTAAATTTGAAGGAATATGGAGATCTAAGAGCATCTCCAATCGGTACCAAAAATCACCCAACTGCCATTCACGTGGTCGTTAATTTGAAGGAATATGGCGATCTAAGAGCATCTCCAACCGATACCAAAAACTTATTTTGGAGTAGGAGAGATGCTCCAATCGATACCAAAACATAAACCTATTATTGGTTTATAGGTGAGACCCACACAAAAAATACTTATATTTACGTTTACCGTAAACTCAAACCAAAAACTATTTTTTATTTATAAAATGATTATTTTTTTTACAAATTAATAAAAATAACTTATCAATTATTTTTTAGTATTTTATTTAATATCTTTTGTAATGTAATTTTTTTAATAATTATATCATTAATAATTAAAATAAATTTTAATAAAAATATTTTTAATAATAAAATAAAAATACATATCACAATATGAAATACAATTAAATAATTAAATTATATAATTAACATTAAAAATAAAATAATAATAAACAAGATATTTAAAAAAATGCTACCAATTACAAAAACAAAAATAATTAATAATTAGTTTTTTGTGTGTTTTAATGTAATTTTTTTAATAATTAAATAATATTTTATTTAGTATTATTTATATTTATTATGTTTGAAAATTTAAATTGAAAATAATATTAATTATATTTTTTAATTTAAAAAATTATGAGATAAAATTGTAAATTTGTAAAGATGTTGATTATTTATATAAATAGTATAAATAATTATATAAGAAGAATATTTAAAAAAATTATTTTAAGTTAGAGTATTAGTTTATCGGTTGGAGTCAAATTACTGTAAACGTAAACTTAAACTAATTTTGAGTTCGGTTGGAGTCAAATTACTGTAAACTTAAAATAAAACTTATTTTTGAGTTTAAGTTTTTGTGTTCGATTGGAGATGACCTAAGATGATTCGACTCCTTAATAAAGCTAAAATATATCTCAGAACTATATAATTTTTAAGTTAATTTTTAAGTTGCACACCCCTTCATAATTGTAAAATATCTAAATTATTCTTACTTGTAATTTAATTAGTGCGCACACCCCTTTTTAATCTTCCAATAATTTCCTAATATTATTATAATATTTAATTTACATATACTCAATACAAAATACCCCTTTTTAATCTTCCAATAATTTCCTAATATTATTATAATATTTAATTTACATATACTCAATACAAAATATGACTGACTTTGTTTTTTATTTTTGATTCTCTGGTAGGAGAAAATATCCCAAAAAAGTCCCGCCGGCAATCTCCCTAAGTATCAAGATTGAATATATTGCTGATGAAAGTTCAAATAATAATAAAAAAAACCATGTCTGAAAGCATAACAACCGAAAGCCGAAAGTTCAAATAGAAAATAAAAACATGTCTGTAAGCCTAAAACTAAAAAATAAAAACGATAAAAAAGAAACTTCAAGAGTTTGAGAGCACCAAATGATCAGCAAGAAATGCACACACAAGAACATCCAGGCTTGAGTCAATTGTTCAAGTCTATAAATTCTGATGATACACGATTACGTTGGCTCGAAGTGCTTTGAGAAATTTCTCCCCCCCCCCCTTCCTTTTACGATAAGTGGTTTGCCTCGGTTTAGGTGCTCTCCCATTCCCCCTCTTATCTACAGGATCTTTAATGCGGCCCTCAACACAAGCAGGTGTATTTCTAGACACATGTCTGAAGTTGCATTCCCTCGGCTGGATCCTCCTACGACACCATACTTTTGATTTGAACCCTGGTCTATTAATCGTCTCAATACCTACATGACTCTCAAGCTCCTTGATTAAATTTTCAGTGTTGCGTAGGTATATCCCGTAACTCTCGTCATCATGCAATGCTAATCTAGATATGTAGTCATTCCTCAAAGTTAATTCCATGGATCTCTTTGCACGGGCAGAATCTTCTGGATTATAATATCCAACCGGAATTGTCTCGTAGCCCCTTACCAAATCCTTACGCCAACGGTCTAAAATATATTTATCCGGAATGGACTCAATATTTTCTTTCTCAATACATGCGATGATGTGTACGCACAGTATACCCATGAATTCAAACAATTTACACATGCATTCGAACACATTTTCAGCCGTGTCAAATGTAACCTCAAAGTTCTTTATCCCTTGCTTCCAAGCAGGAACAACTATCTTCTCTTCGACTTGAAATTTAATATACGATCCAATCCTTTGGATAACAACAACATTAGTATGCTTCAGTAATGAGGTCTGCTCTTGTAATTCTTTAAACTTGTTATTAGTGTTGTTTCGCACGTTTTTGTGCGACTTTTATATTGTTTTGTGTGACCTTTTTGTGATGTTTTTGTGCTTATATTTATCCTATTCATGTGAGTTTGTGTATGTTTTGTTATGGTTGTGGTTTTGTAGGATTTGGACGAGAATTGAGCAAAAACGAGAAGGAAATGCACAAATCGGCTCATACCGGTTTCCAGCCTTGCGCAGCGTTGGGAGAATCCTCATCCCGACCAATTCCACCGTTGGATCGTCTCCAAAATTTCCAGACCTGTAGAAGACTTCTAGAGCTACAATATCAACGGTGGGTTTGGCTAAATAACATTCAGAGACAAAGATATATTGCACAGACCGAAGGACAGAGATGCTGATTTCGGCTTGAAGAAAATAAAGGTCGTGTCGGCCGACATGTATACCCGTCGGCCGACATTGAGGTGCAATTGTGCTGAGTCCCAGGAGAATCGGCCCGCGTCCGCAGGAAAAGCCGCGTCCGTGGGATTGGTGTCGGCCGACATCATTTTACGTCGGCCGACATGAAGTTCGGATTCCAGCACTGCGCGGGTTTTGGATAATTGAATTTCATGCTTCGTTAACCGTTGGATCGAGTTGAAATTTTAAGAGCATGTTCCTAACTTCAACATCTACAACTTCAACGGTTGGATCGACAATTGGATGAACGAGCAAGGAGCAGTAGCGCCCAGAACCGACCAGCAAATTTCATGGACTATTTTGACTTGTCTTTGAGGAATTTTAAGGGCTTTTTGGTCTTTTTGTATAGGCATGTGGGGAAAATATAAATACTAGACTTGTGGAAAATCAAACCTATCCATTCCATTCTCACCAACATTCATCTCTTTCACCAACTTTTCTCTAAAATATTTTCATGTTCTAAATTCCAAACTTTTAATATTTAGATTTCTCTTTATTTATCGATTATCTCATAAAACTCCATTCACAAACATCGTTCACCTCGCCGAGCCCGTCGTTTCTATCGGAGCAATTTCTTCGGGTGACACGTAGAAGTTTGGCTCGATTCCGGAAGCACGACTCGCCTCCTCCTCTCGATTCCTCGACACCTTTGTGAGCTCTTTTCGATTATGAGTTATCTATATATTATGTGCTTGATTGATTGTGTGATTATGAGTAGTTAGTCTTTTAGTTAGGGTTTTAGAGAACTTTGCTTAGGGATTGGGTTGATAATGTTTTGAGGGTTTTAAATGAATCGAGGAGTCGATCGGTTCGAGTCGTGGGGCCTCGTGTTGAATATCCTCTCCGAGGAACATCACTAGTGGGCTACGCACTCGAGTCGAGAGACGTTTAGGTTCGACTCAAGGTCGTCTCGTGTTGAGGACCTCTCCGAGGTGTATCACTAGTGGACGACGCGGTCGTACCTAAACGACATCGTTTATAAATTGTGGAATTGCTGGGTGCAAGTTGTGGGGTCCCGTGTTGAATATCCTCTTCGGGGCACATCACTAGTGGATCACGTGCTTGTGTCGAGCAATGTTTTGTTACGGTTCAATGTCGTCTCGTGTTGAGGACCTCATCGAGGTGTATCACTAGTGGACGACGCGATCGTGCCTAAACGACCTCATTTTTATGAAAATCATATGTTTTGTTGTGTGTCGACCCATCCCCCGAAAGCAAAGGAACCTAATTCTCTAACCTCTCTCACATTTGACATCTCTCGTTTATTATTCATTTTACTTGCTTGCTTTTTTATTGTTGTTTAGTTGATAACCACTCTTTGAAACCCCCTTTAGTTGTTAGTATTTGTTTTCTTTTTATCTCTTTTTCAAACTCGAACTAAACACAAACACACGATGAAATACACGTGCCGATAGTATTACTCCTCGAGAGATCGACCCGGGGAATCTACTTTCGTAGGTTTTTCGGTAAACAATAAATAAACTTTTTGTGCAAACAAGTGTACCTCGCACTATATACTACCTCAGCAAGAATTGTGTTATCATGGCAAGGAGGTCTTTCCTTAGAAAGAAAATTCTGATGTTTTTCTTCTTCTACCCTTGTTTCTTGAGCAACCTCAAATTGCGTTAGAAAACCCCGCAACCCCGTCTCGAGGCTGACATGCACTTTAAAAAAGCGGTTAGCTTGTTCACTCCGTTGCGTCGAAGACATTCCTGCACAAAATGTTCCCCTCCAATAAGCAGAACCTATTTTTCCTTTAAAAGATAGGATTCTTTCAGCCAACGATTGTCGCGCAAACTGAATTTTTCAACCATGGCTTCCCATGCCTCCTCAAATTCGGTCTCCGTCAAACTATCATGAACTATAGCTTTAAATTGAACATTGAGTTCCCTCAAGAAACTTAAACTTCCCAAGTTTTTACGGCGTTTTTCATGATGTGACACAAACATAGCTTATGTGGAATGCCAGGAAATACCTTCTCAATAGCCTTTCTGATCGCTTTGCATTGGTCTGTAAGTATAACTGTCGGAGGTCTCCCCATGCATTCTAACCACCGTTCAAACACCCAAATAAATGTTTCCGCATCTTCATTCTTAATCAACGTAGCAGCAAAACAAATAGAATTGCCATGGTGATTGACACCTATGAAAGGCGAAAAAGGCATACGATACCTGAAAATCAAAATAAAAACAAAAGTTAGAAAAATAGATTGTCAACTAAATATTAATATTTTTGTTTATTTCATTTAAATGACACTAATTAAAGAACAATCATCAAGCATAAAAAATATTACCTATTACACAAAAAAATCGTATCGTACGTCACCACATCACCAAACACTTTAAATTGCGCTCTACATCGAGCATCCGCCCAAAACACGCACATCAAACGGTTATCCTTGTCCTTCTTAATAGCATAGAAAAAATCATTGTTATCCTTTTTCATTTTAATGAAATAATCTTCTAAGGCTGTCGCATCGCCCCTTATCCTTTCTAAACGTCTTTCAAGATTCACTACATTCCTGACATCATGATGATTAAATGTCAAATTCTCATGGCCTCCAGCTTCCATTACCATAGCATTGAAATTCTTAGTGATAGGCATGCCCGCACGATCATTAAGCATAATTCGTTTTTTAAAGTATTCTCCCATTTCTCGAACACTTGCCGTAAATCGAATATTCTCCGGATCAACTGGATGATTGTGAGTTGTATTACACGTCTTGATAACCATCAAACCATCTGTCATACGGCCTTCGATAAATACGAGACATCCCGTAACATTATGATTTTTTGTAGATTTTTTTGCACCCTTCTTACAAGCAAGACGTAGACGACTCATCATGTAATACTGAGGTTCCTTATTATAAAACAATGAACAAGAGGGTTTGTATGAACTGTGATTATTCTTATTGCTAGCTTTGAGTACATATATATAGGGATGATATACAATTTAAATAAGGATAGGAGCCTATAAAATAATACTAATTGATACTAATTGATATACAGTAAATGATTTTGCTATAATTACAAGATATTATAGCTTGATTGATTTGCAAGATATTTGATCTTGATTGAGAGTATTAGGGAGGATTGACTTCTGGTGAGTTGAATATTATATTGTTAACACGCCCCCTCAAGTTGGACGTTCTTGCGATAAGGCCAAGTTTGTCTCTTAACTCGTGATATTGCTGTTTGTGCAGTGGCTTGGTAAGTATGTCTGCAAGTTGATCTTTGCTGGGAACATGAGAGATACGTATTTGGCCAAGTTGGAGCTGGTGTTTGACAAAGTGGAAGGAGATGGCCATGTGCTTCATCCTGGAGTGAAATACGGGATTTTTGGCGTAGAGCGTGGCTGAAATGTTATCACAAAAGATAGCTGGTGGTGTAGTGACAGTGATATGCAGTTCAGAGAGAAGATTGCGGAGCCATAAGGTTTCGGTTGTGACTGAAGCAACAGCGCGAAATTCAGCTTCGGTGGTGGAGATAGCTATACCTGTTTGTTTCTTAGAGGACCATGAGATCGGGTTGTGACCAAGGTAAATTATGTAGCCGGTTGTCGAAAAGTAGTTGTCTTTGTCACCGCCAAAGTCGGCATCACAAAAAGCATGAAGACGGAGAGGAGTGTGTTTGTGGAGCTGAATTCAATGTGTTTGGGTGCCTTGAAGGTATCTGAGGAGCCGTTTTAATGCCGTCCAATGGGTAGCAGTCGGATGATGAAGAAACTGAGCAAGGCAATTAATGGTGAAGGCAATATCAGGTCGAGTGAGAGATAGATATTGTAAACTCCCAACAATAGCACGAAAAGTGGATTGGTCTTGAATGGGTTTGTTATCTTCGCGAAGAAGAGGAGGTGAAGTATTCATGGGTGTGGTGTTTGGTTTGGCGTCTGCCATATTGTATTTCTTAAGAAGATCATTTATGTATTTTGATTGACTTAAGTGAAGACCAAGAGCATTAGGAGTGACTTCGATGCCGAGAAAGTAAGATAGTGGTCCAAGGTCCTTGAGAGAAAATCGGTTAGAGAGATTGGCAATAAAGGTTTGTAATTGAGATGGATTTGGTCCTGTAATTATGATGTCATCTACATAAATAAGCATGTAGAGACAAGTTGTTTTATTGCGTAAAATAAATAGAGAAGGGTCGGAAATGGATTGAGTAAAACCAATATTGGTTAGATGTGTCTTAAGCTCGGTGTACCAAGCTCGAGGAGCTTGCTTAAGGCCGTAAATGGCCTTGTGTAATTTACAAACAAAATCAGTTTTGGTTTGGTCGATAAAGCCGGGTGGTTGACTCATGAATACATTGTCCGTTAGAGTGCCTTGGAGGAATGCATTATTTACGTCAAGCTGACGGAGGGGCCAATCTTTGGTTACAGCTAGGGAGAGAATTAAGCGAACAGTGGTGGGTTTAATAACAGGACTAAAGGTTTCTGTATAGTCGATGCCTGATCGTTGATGAAATCCTTTTGCAACAAGGCGGACTTTGTGTTGTTTTAGTGTGCCATCTGGATTATATTTGTTCCTATATACCCATTTGCAACCAATAATGTTTTGAGCGGAAGAGCGTGGAACTAAGGTCCAAGTATGGTTGCGTTCAAGAGCTTTATATTCATCTTGCATCGCTTGGCGCCAGTGAGGAAGTACGAGAGCCTGCTTGACGGTGTTGGGTAGATTAGTGACCGAGTTGGAGGCGTGGGCAAGATTCGCATATTTCGGGTTTGGCTTGCGAATGTTGTTAGCAAGTCTGGTAGTGACTGTTTTTTCTGGCAGGGGAATGGTGGAACCGTCTCCAATTATGAGGTTGTCCAGTCCGTTGTAAGGAGAGTGAAAATCAAGGGTGTCCAAGTCCGGAGTTATGTGGTGACTTGCGCCGCTATCAAGGAGGAAATTCTAGTGCGAAGCCATAGATTCATTGGTTGCTGTATTGACTTGTGGGGTAGCATGCTGGTTGCGAGTGGGTGGTGCAGGGAAACTGATGTTCGGATGGATGCTGCGAAATGAGGAGCAGTTGGCAATAACGTGACCTGTTTGACGACACCACTGACACCTGCCTTTGAAAGGTCGAGGGGTGGTTTGGTTGTGTGTTTGAGCATTGGTGTTAGAGTGGTTGTGGCCAGAATAACCATGGTGGGAACGATTTTGTCTGTAAGCCGGATTGGCAGAGGGGGTGAAGTGGTTGGTACTAGGTTGTCGATTGGTAAGTAACTCATGTTGAAGTAATTTCTCGTGGAGGGCCTCAAAACTTATTGGTGTGTCTCGAGCACGCACCGCATCGATAACTGGTTTGTAAAGTTCATAGTCGAGGCCCTTGAGAACCTTTGAGACAACATCTTCGGGATCAATGATTTTGCCGAGAAGAGCAAGTTGATCAACACAAGCTTTGATAGAGTGAATATAGTCACTGATGGTTTGATTCGAAGCGTGTGCTATCGAATCAAGTTTTTCTTTCAGTTGTTGTATATGAGTACGGGATGGGTTGGCGTAGGTATGGGCCAGAATATCCCAAGCCTCTTTAGCCGTTTTAGCCCGTACAATTAAGGTTTGGAGGCCAGATGTGATAGTGTTGTCGTTTGAAAGAGTGACGTTTGGGTCAGAGTGGGTTGGATCGATTGTGACTTCCTGATACCATATAAAACAATGAACAAGAGGGTTTGTATGAACTGTGATTATTCTTATTGCTAGCTTTGAGTACATATATATAGGGATGATATACAATTTAAATAAGGATAGGAGCCTATACAATAATACTAATTGATACTAATTGATATACAGTAAATGATTTTGCTATAATTACAAGATATTATAGCTTGATTGATTTGCAAGATATTTGATCTTGATTGAGAGTATTAGGGAGGATTGACTTCTGGTGAGTTGAATATTATATTGTTAACACGCCCCTTCCTCCACGTTTACGAGTAACACCTTCAACTTTATATTCATTCATTATAACATTTGATCTAGTATAAAGTTCAAATCCGATTTTCAATGCATACGTAAAACAAAACGCGCTATAATCGTCACATGATTGAAAACTCATACTTATTTTCGGCTCATAAATTTCATCATTCCCATCGTTACCTTCAAAATTTTCAACTGCTTCGTTGACTAAACTCGGGGTTTCCGCGTCCAATGACCCAACTTCTTCATCATGTTCAATCTCATCGTGTTCAATCGATGGTGTTTCGCTAGTTGCACCAACTTCATCGTAATCTTCATTAAGATCCCATTCATTGTAATTTTCATTAAGATCCCAATCATTGTAATCTTCATTAAGATCCCAATCATCTTCATTCGCCATGGAAGCAGGTTTAGGTTATTTTTACGTAAAAAAATGTTAATTCGTTTGTTATTTTTACTTTTTTAAAAAATGTAAATTCATAAATTATACGCAATATTTTCTATAATTATTTTTTATTTTTTTTGGTAATATATCAATGTTTATTTTGTTAAAAATAATGTTAATTCAAAAAACATACCCAATATTTTTTGTATCAATATTTTTTTTATTTTGGTAATATATCAATGTTTATTTTGTTAGCTATATATTGTAGGAAAAAAAATAACGTGGATTTTGAGCAATATTTTTCTTTAGGAAAGATTATATTAATTGTATTTTATGAATTTTTAGAAAGATTTATGTGATTTTATGAAAGATTTTCGTGATTTTGTTTTTTAATTATAAAATTGATTTAATAATTATTTAATATTATTTATTTAATTAATTAATATAAAAATGTCACATAGCGCATTTTGATTGGCGGTGTACCGGAGGCCCGGTACACCTCGTGTAACTGTAT
Organism: Euphrasia confusa; assembly: GCA_954870475.1. Classification (NCBI taxonomy): domain Eukaryota; kingdom Viridiplantae; phylum Streptophyta; class Magnoliopsida; order Lamiales; family Orobanchaceae; genus Euphrasia; species Euphrasia confusa. The sequence goes on from OX940951.1 coordinate 392,633, forward strand.
TATCTTCCCAATTATATTAGTATACTATAGTAATCACTAATGATCAACAAACGATTTAGGGACCATTTGTGAATTTACGCATAAGCAATTCAATCTTTAGAACATTAAAATTTAACACAATAAAATTCGAGGTTGTTTTTGAAATCTTTAGAACATTAAAATTTAACGCAACAAAATTTGAGGTTGTTTCTGAAACCGTAGTGTTTATAAGTTAGTACAGTATTATTTATTTTACTAATCTATTTCATTTTTGATTTATTGTACTTCAGTGTCTGAACTTATCTGAACTTAGGGCACTTTTGTACTTCCGTTACGGTGACTAAATTATTGGAAAATTGCGCTTTAGTGTTAATTTGGTTAGAATCCGGTAACATGCGACAATCACGTGACTTTTAATTTTATTTTATTATTTTTGTAATATTTTAAAATGTGAAATTACATTATTGCCCTCATCTTCTTCCCATCTTCTTACTTTCTTTAATTTTCAAGAACCCTAATTTAACTTTGCAGAAAAATAAAAATAAAAGTACACAAATAATATTATCGTCAGTTCTGCATCTTCATCAAGAACCTAAATAATATTAATGTCGTACAAAATCTTGTCTCAAACTTCATCTATTTGTCGTGCTCCTATTTCATTTCACTTTCACAACTTCAAAACCCCCAAAATCAAAAATTAGAAAACAAATTACAATAAATATTAAAAAAACATCTTCAATGTAGTTTGGCGATCGCCGTCCTCTTCGTCGTTTCCTAGTCGGGATCCACCTCTACGATAGATAGGTATGATGTCCGTCTTCGTCGCCTCCAGATCGAGCACCGCTGTTTCCGACAAAGTCGGAAACCAAACTGAAATTGAGTTGTGAGGAGAAGAGCATACAAAGGGCTAAAATCATTTAGGAGAGATTCAACTTCGACCTCGATTTCAAATTCCTAGACGAGTGTATGTCGAATTATTTCACCTTGGGCTCGAGGAATCGTCGAGGAAGCAAGTTTCAGTGCCATTGCTTAAAGCCCTGAAGTTGCGTGAGGTTTTCATGGAGGCCAAGAAATGGGTTTCTCTTCCATACAGAGAGGCTTTTGTGGCTCTGTTAAAGTTTTACTCCATTGATTTGATTAACAGAAGCTTTGTGTATATACAAATGATGAAAATTTGAAGAAGAATTCTTTTGGTTTTTTACCCCATTGATTTTATTAACCGAACATTTTTATACAAATTTATGAAAAATTGAAATGGATTTTGAAGTGGTTGAATAATTGAAAAAAAAAATCTGCAATTAATGAATGTAGTCGACGGAAGAAGATGAAGATAGAAAAGGGAAGAAGGTGAGAGTATTTGTGTAATTGCATATTTATCTAATCAATTAATAATAACAAAAATGCCACTATAAGTCATATGTCGCCGGATTCCGGTCAAATTTAGACTAAAGTGCGCCGGATTCCGGTCAAATTTAGACTAAAGTGCGCCGGATTCCGGTCAAATTTAGACTAAAGTGCGAATTTTAAATAGTTTAGTCACTGAAACGTAAAGAAAAAATAATTCAATAACGAAAGTACAAAAGTGCAAGTTCAGTCACTAAAGTACAATTATCCCTAAAAATAATTAAAAATAACACACAAAATATATATAATCAAGATTAAAATATATCAATATTATATAAAAATTAATGAATATTGTTTATTATATTTTTTTATATATGAAAAAATGTCCTAAAGCATTGATCCTATAAATTGGATTACCTTATGGTCTTAACAAGATCTCTTAGAAAAATGTCTTAAAGCTGAAATATAAAACATGATATAGTTATTTGACTCAGATGATAAGAGTATCAGAAACTCAGTCAAATATATACAGTGTGTCAAGCTTTGTAATTCAAAGCAATGATAAAAATATTGCATGCTGTGAATTACATATATATATATATATATATATACACATCATAGCTTTCATCACTTAATTCGGGTGAGATGCAATATATATATACTCCATACTCCTCCAATGTATCCTCAAGCAAATTAATGCAATAACAAGCAAACAATAAAGAAAAGAATTAGAGAAAAAAAATTATGGCTACTCTCCAATATTTGATGAAATTTATGCTTTATTATTCGCTTGTAAATTTATTGTGTTTTTCATATGATCCGATAGAAGCTTCAGAGATTCAATATCGGATGATGAAAGTCAACAAAGATTCACAAACTTCGGAATGCGTTCCGTCGACCCGTACTGCCGGTATGATCCATCATATATATTCAATCTCTAGCTCTTGTTTAATTACTAAAGTTTTTGATTCATACATATAGAGTATATGATATGAAGTTAATCTATATATGGATCAGGTCCTATGATGTTGGAAGTTGCCCACAGGTATGGTCACTGCAGTTCTGATCCATCCTCAGCCGAGATCCAGCTCTCAAACGATCAATTAAGGGTCGACCACATCCGAGCTCGCCTCGAATCATACACCACCACCAACACCAAATTCGACGAATCCAATAACGCCACGTCACTCCCAGCCCGGTCGGGAGTGCCCCTAGGCGTTGGCAACTACGTCGTACAATTCGGCCGCCTCGGCACTCTCGTGTTCGACACCGGCAGTGATCTGACGTGGACTACACGCCGCTTCCACTTTGATCATGACCGAAATCCTTCTTCTTCTTCTTCCGATATTAAATGCAATTCCCGGGAATGCATGGAATTTATATATCAGAATACAGGACAATTCCAGCTTGAATGCGAAGATTTGTCTGAATGCGACTTCACTATTGCATACAGTGACGGCAAGACCATCGAAGGAATCCTCACCAAAGAAAACCTTACTATAAGAACTAGTACTGATCATGTTGACGTGTTCCCAGATTTTATAATGGGCTATGTCCTCCAACAACCACTTGGCAATATTGATGGATTGTTAGGGCTCAGCAGAGGCAATTTTTCATTCGTCTCCCAAACCGCAGAAAAGTACGGGGAATATTTCCGTTACTGCCTTCCTTCAAACCAAAACTCAACAGGCTATCTCGCCTTCGGAAACGGATCATCTTCTTCTCCTTCGATCCCTGATGCCAACTTCACCAATTTCACCCGACAAAACGACATGATCTTCTACTACGTCAAGATTACATCGATTTTCGTGGGAGGAACCGAACTAGCGATGATAGACGACTCGGTGGTGTTCGAAGCCATGATAGACTCGGGCACGGTGATCACGCGCCTCCCGACGGATATCTACACCGCCATGCGGGACAAGTTCAATGGAATCATGACCGGAGTAAACAACTACACGAATGCACCGGCGATTCCCATGTTGGACACTTGTTACGATACGACCAATATCGAAAATATGTCTGTTCCGGCTGTTTCCTTCACCTTCAATGGCAACGTCACAGTCGAGTTCGATCCTTCTGGGATACTTTATGCCATCAATTCATCCTTGGCGTGCTTTGCTTTCGCTGACACCACTTACTCCCATGGTATTGTCATTTTCGGTAATACACAGCAGAGGACTTATGAGGTGGTGTATGATGTCGCCAACCAGAGGTTAGGGTTTCGCCAGAATGCATGCAAGTGATCGAGTAGAGGCCAGTGGTTAATTTATTGTGTTGCTTATTATATCTATATAATAATAATAATAATAATAATAATAATAATAATAATAATAATAATAATAATAATAATAATAATAATAATGTACTTTGTATAATTAATTAATAGTAAAAAATGAATGTGTTCTTGCAATAATAAATAATTAATGAAGCAAACCTATATATATATTTTTGGTACTTTTTAAATGATTTCATATCAATATTTTGATTGCAACAATTTCATAGTGTTACAATTACAAACATGATAAAAATTAATATATATTTTTTAATTAATTGGCATGCTCTGAAAAAATGTACCAGGGTCCATGTTCTCTTTACACTTCAATTTTACTTTTCAATTTTACTATGTCGCTTTCAGATTATTTTACTATAATAATATGTACAAATAAAATCAAATAATGTAATTATTTTTCAAATATATAATTTTTTAATAAACAATATAGAATTATTATAATTTACAATTAAATAAAAAATATAATCTATTATATATATATATATATATATTTTATCCTTGACTCTAATTTACTAAAACAAATTATGATATAAAAACAAATATTAAAACTTTATCATATATTTATTTAAAAAAAACATAAATATAATATATATTAAATAAAATAAAACAATTTATAGTAAAATTAATTCGTAATTTTTATTGGTAGGTATTATAGTAAAATACACTCCTTCCTTTTTTTAGAAATAGTCCTACCGTACCTCCAAGGCTCCAACTCAATCCGTTACTTTCATTTAAAAAAATTAAAACTTGATTAATCCATCCTTCATGTCTAAAAGCTAAAAACTAAACGAATGGCGTGGGTTTTGAGTCGTACTTTGAAATTTTTGTATTGATTTATGGTATGCTACTATTTAGTAGTATTAATCAACAAAACATACATATGTAACGTGCCAATAAAAAGTTAAATGTTCCAAAAAAAGGAGAGGGATATTGGACTTAATTTTAATTCAGTTCAGTTCAGCTCGATTATGTTCATTTCAAAATAAAATAAAATAAATATTTTCATTATATAATTTTAAATATACAATTTAATTACTGTCATAATATTATTAATATTTTAAAAATAAATATTTATAATTTTATAAAAATTATTATTATTTTTATAAAAAAATCAATTATGACTTAATTTGTTTCCGTTGACAAATATTGTTTCCGTTAAACTTTAATTATGACTTAATTTGTTTCCGTTGATAAATATTGTTTCCGTTAAACTGTTTAGATAAAATAGATATATAAACTTGTAAGATATTAATTTGTTTGGCAATTTAAAATCTTATATAAAAAAATTATCAAAAATAAATTATTATATATAAAAAAAAATATATTTATATTAACTAAATAATAAATTTGGAATTTTTTATATATATATATATATATATATATATATATATATATATATATATAATGTAATGATTATAGGAGTAGTTTGGTCTTTTATTGTTTAAGTTTACGAGAGCTTATAAGCTGTTGATAAAAAGTATCTCCTCATATTTTTTTTAAACAGCTTATAAGTGTTAAACAACTCATTTTAAAGTTTTTTAAGATTTTTTTTTAAATTTTACCAAACAAATTTTAAACAACTCATTTTAAAGTTTTTTAAGATTTTTTTTTTAAATTTTACCAAACAAATTTTAAGAGGTTATAAGCTCTACAAAAGTGTAGTCGGTAACTTTTTAAATTATTAGTTAAATGCAAAAAATCTGTAGTTAAGTCACTGAAATGTGAAAAATCATAAGTTCAGGTACTAAACTATAATTTTCCTCTATATTTATTTAGGGCCTAAAGGGATAGATATTTAAAATTTCATAATTAAAATAACATTTTAAAGTATCTTAAAATTTTAAGGGGCATTCACGAATAGAGGAATAATGCATCTGTTGTTGCAATAATGAATAGATGAAACAAAAATATATACTTAATTTTAAATGATTCCATCAAAATTTAGTTTGATTGCATGATCTCATCTTTCAACAATTTCATAAATTCAAGGTAAATTATGAGCTCCATTAATGGTGGAAAATATCTTAATTTGTTACACCTCATACTTATTTCTCCTCTTCATCTATGTACACAATCCACATATGACATATGCATCCAAGAGTCTACTCTTGTCCTGCTAACGGCGACGTGCTCACGTCCGTCGTGCTGTAAAACGAATCCTCTGCACCTCCGTAATAGTTGTTCTCCTTCTCGTCGTCCCATCTCACCACTTCCCTTATGTACTTAAACGCCTCGTCCACCGTGGGCCCGTCTCTCGCCCTTGCTTGCCACACAAAGAGCTTCCGCCCTGTGATCGATGCGTACAGATCCTTAAACTTCATGGCCACGTAAAAGTAAGCCTGGCTCGCCAGCGACTGGTTGTTGTGGTGGGTCCGGATCGGACTAAAATCCGCAAACCAATCGCACGAGCTCAGAGGGGCCCGGAAGATCTTTTCCTCAAAGAGATCGTATTTGTTCAGAATTAAAACAAACGAGGTGTCTTTGAAACAGGAGTGTCTAACCATGGACTCCAAGAGGTCTCTGCTTTGGATCATCTTGTTCTGGAGGGGCCCAGTGCTGCCTGGGGATGCCCACACCTGATCGTAGTCGCTCAGGGCAACGCAGAAAACCACGACTCGGACGTCCTCGAACATTTCGACCCACTTGCATCCTTCGCACATACCCTTGGCGTTTACTCTGATCAGTTGGTACCTGAAATTAAGGAGAATTCACTTATAAGGGAATAATTCCATCGAGCGTATAACATCATCGCATGAAAACATAAAAAAAATACTTGATCAGAGGAGCGGAGAGAGCATCGAGATTTTCGGTGTAGGATTCAGACATAGGGCTATGATCGTCGAGAGAGAACTCCATGAAAGCCAAACCATTCCCCTGAGTCACCCCCTCGGCATAAAGAATATCGCGATCCGTGGGTTCATATTCATTACTCGATATCTCAACAGCCTGTGATGTTTACAGACATAAATACGTAAACAATGGTATTAATATAAACGCAAAAAAGAAAAAAAAAGTTACCCTGCTCAGGAAGTATTCGGCCACGTCTGGTAGAAAAAGGAGTTCGTTCTTTCTCTTGTACGTCTCCTGTATAGCAGGATCTCTCCACACTTCTTCGACTAGTGGAGCGTATTCGCGTGTTGCCGCGGGGAAAAATGCGTCTAGATCTCCCGAGGCGATGATATCGAGAAGCCAATCGGAAAAATGTTTCAACCTCGGATTCAGGGAATACATGCATTGATCGGTTTCGTTGGTGGCTGTACCTTCTTCTTCCTCTGCATGAAAAAATCAAACACGATCAGGACATGAAATTATCAGCAAATTAAGAATTATTATCAGCAGAGATTTCTCCAATTATTACCGGATTCATTTACTTGTTCGTCTGAATCTTGCCCATTGCTACCTAATAGCGACTCCTCGAAGCGTTCCCGAGCATCGAGAAGAATACTTAAATATTTGTACAAGTTGCTTTGGATCATGAGCTTGATATCTTGCAGCTCCTCGGGGGTAAACTTGTTTCCATACAAAATCTTGGCCTATTTAGTGAGAAAACATAAGGTTCAAAAAAACCGTCAACTCGAAGAACTCGTAAATTACTGCATGAATTTAAGTATTATACTATTTAAGATTTTATTAGTGATTCGTGATCTCATACTTTCTCACAATATGGAACTTCCACACGAAAGGACGGTATCATAAGTGATAATTACAGAATTACCCCTAATTTGTAGTATTTGATAAAGGGAAGGGAAAAAACTCGGAGAATTACAAAAAACAGAACAAGCCTTCAAGTTAAAATTCTGCTTAATTTTCAATTCTTTTTATTTTGTAATTTAGGAAAACCTCGAGGCCAGTTTTTGTAAAATCTTCTTATAATAAGTAACACATGAAGATTGAACAAATATTGACACCTAAAATTTCGAAATAAAATCCATGCGACACGTCCTGCTCACCTGCTTGAAAATAGTGCTGGTTCCAGATCCCGGTAGTCCAAGTAGAAGAAGCTTTTGGGTCTTTTTCTGCTCCAGAAAATTTGGAACTGTACTATAATTGCTGGGCTCGTCCCTATGCCTTTGAGGCTGGCCTTGGGGTATAGGCAAAGAGAACAAGGAAGAGACAAATCGAGTTGATGCCTAGCAAAATCAAAATTTAAAGTGATGGTCAAATATTCATTGGAAAAATAGATGATATCTAACAGAAACAATTGAGTAAATTATGCTAAAAAATAAGGTAAACGTAAGACATACCTTTTCCCATATATTGCCTCTAATATTATTTTGGCCTTCCTCCTCGTATCGGCCATCATCGTAAAGCCAAAAATGAGTATCCCGAGGACATTGTACGCTTGCAAGCTGGAGAAAATATTTACGGAGTAATATATAAGAACTAATGCTTAAGTCGAGAAACATAATTATTCCAAAGCATTGTTCACAATTTTAAAGCAAGAACCAACCTTCAATACTCTTAGCTCGGTTTTTGTGATTTCTCGACCATTCATGAACACCTCAGTATTCCCATTGCTCGCATGAGGACTGAGTTTCCCCGTGAAATTCAAGTTTGAACTAATAATTCTATCCGGCTTTTCTCCCACCTGAAATATTGACAACTGAGATTTAGCCTTATTACAAAATAACTCCAGGTATATTTCAAAATTAGAAAAATACCCTTTCAAGTTCAATAGAGGGTTACCTTTCCCCAGAAGCCTGACTCTTTGTCATACCAATACTGCCCGGGCTTGAGCTTACTCGGAGGCAACGGGCACCCTAAAAGCTCTGCCATTTCCTCAGGCTTTAAAGGACACCCATTGACAACAAGCTGCTCGGGCCGAAGCTGATTAGCTTCACACTCTCTTTCGGCCTTCATTATATGCTTCACTTCCAAAGGACTCAACAAACGTGACAAAACCCTCGAGTGTCTACCCAATTTGAACCGGTTAGACTCGTCAATCGTCTCACCAATGCAACTCACGCACTTACGACCCTCAGGCATCGAGCCCATTGCCCTCAACACACAGTTTCCACAGTACTTTGAATTACAAACCAAACAGCACTCTTTATTATCCCACTTCCCTTTCCCGCACCTATAACAGACTCTCGATTTATTTCTCCTTTTCTTTTCTTTAGCCACTTCCGTAAATCCGGGGTCCGACTGTTGATTATCTTCCACAAATGTCACCACTTTCGGAGCATTGTCATCACGATGACTGTGCGTTGAATTGGGCGAAGGCGATGAGGAGAAATCCGCGTTTTGTAAAACGGACACGACAGATTCTGAGCTTCCGGAAGCGCTGGAGACTCTTGAAGTGCGGGAAACTGGGAGAAGGATGGGCTCGATAACAGGTGGGGTCCCCTGGGCCGTTGGACTTCTGAATTTCGAAACGGGCTCTGCTGTCGGGATTGAGTTTGTGTTCGTGTCGAGGGGTTCCATTCTGGGGAGATCGTACGAGACTGGAGGGCCGTGATATTCCATTGCGATCGAGTAATCCATGTTCTCTTCGTCGGGAATAGGAGCACCCGGAGGAAGCATTTTCCGAACCATCTCCCTCCACTCTTCTGCCCCATTTTTATCCATGATTCTTGAACCAATCTATTTATTCCCCGATATCCAAGAACAGCAACTACACTATCCCAAGACCCAGATTAAAAAAAAAAGAACTCCAAAAATTAAACTGAATTCTAGTAAGAAAAATCAAGAGTCTAATATGGCTGCTTTCTAAGAGAAGCATAAATTCAAACACCTTATGGGCACATATAAATGAGAATTTTACTAGTCAAAAATTGCAATAAAATTACCAAATACACCAACCCCATTTCCAAACCAACTCTACTTGTGTGTATAAACTTCAAATTGGTAGACATTGAAATTTAGAAAAAAAAAATAGTGAAAATTGAATAAAAATCAAATCTTTACGGAATTTAAGCAAAGGGCAAAACAATTATCAGTAATTATTTCAAGAATTTGTGTACCTGAGTAAAAAAACCAAGCTGGAATTTGAGTTGGGCAATTGTAAGAAGTTCTTGAGAAGAGAGAAAAAATAAATATATCAGTATATATATATGTATATATATGTATGTATATGTATATAAAAGATTATCATCTTGCATTGATACAGTTGGAGATTAATGAGTGATGATTTGCTAGGTGGGGTCCACTTGAGTGCAACTGCGTTGGGTTGGGCAGGGATGATGAGGATGGATGATGGAGCGTGAAATGTTTATTTTATTGGTCGGCGCGTGAAATGTTTAGTTGACGGGTCGGCGCGTGATGAACACTCAGATTTCATTACCATGAATAAACAAAAAATAATAATGTTAAATATTTACTCAATCTCGTATCAATGTATTTTTTAGTTTTTTTTAGAAAAATCATTCGCAATATTGAAAGAAAAATAATTAGGCATCTTATTTTTTTAATTTTATAAGCGAATTTACTTTTACTTTTTAACATTTAGCAATTATTTATAAGGACATTTTCATTTTATTAAAATGAGACGTGTTGGTTTATTTATTTTTCAAGAAAAATATTAATTTAATTAGGATAAAGTATGGGGAAGACAGCAATGATACGTGCTAATTATTGTGCTCCCGATCACGAATTCGATTATTATAAAAAGTTGTTTTTTTAATACATCTATTTAGAAAATTCTTTAATTCTAGTATATATTTATACAACTGATAAACAAAATGACACAAAATCAAGATTCGTTTAAAAAACATCACAATTTTTTTACTTAAGCAATGCATGTGGGGTGCATCAAATCAATTACTACTACCTAAAACTCAATATTAAAATGTATGCAAATCACAAAAACAATTCTGTGACGTGGCTCATGCTCGTTCGATTCCGAGTCCATTATTATGACGTCAATATGCGTATTGATTGCTCGTTCGTAATGTTAAAAATGTGTTATGAATGTTCACAATTTAGATTTGTATGAAAATTTTATTTTTTACTTATTTTTCTTTCGGCTTGGTCGTAAGTTAGTTTAAGACCACACTCAAATATACTTCCGGATTGTTGATTTTAACAATGTTTCGATTTCGTAAGTATTGCTTACAAAAATGGTTTAAAAATGCTTCAACCAGTTAGTCGGGTAGTAAAATTTGTAATTATGTAGGTAAAAAAAATTGAAAATTATCGAAAGTGAAACATGTTGGCTCTCACAATATCTTCTACTTGAGCACATTTTTCGATTTACATTTTATCTCGATCTTCGGCTCGACTCTCTCCCACAGACATTCCTGAATTTATATTTCACCCTAATGTTGATTCGGCTCTCTTTCACGTGTTGCTAATCGGACATGTCACTCAATTTACTCATCAAAGAATTTCCGGTCTATGCTCGTTGTAAAAAAACAAAATGTTCAAAATCTGTGCATACACAGTTGTACCATGTGCATCAGAAATGATACATCACCACCTCTACCGGCTCTACGGAACCCACAACCCCTGCACAAACATTATCCTATCCACAAAAATATCTGCAACCACATGACCTGTAAATTTCTCTGGCTGAAAACCCCATTTTCGAATCTCCTCCATGAAACTTCATCTTCCTCATTTTCTTGAAAAACACAGTGATGATTACTCGTCAAATTTTCTAGCTTCTCACACTATCAATTTCTTTCAAAACAGAGCATGGTAATAGGTGCGTCTCTCCTGAATCATCCCCACCACCCCTTCTCGATTCCGCACGAAAAAAAGATCCCGGAAATCGATTCCAATCTCAAGGAACACGAATGCGTATCCCTCTTGAAATCGTGCGCGAATTCGCAGGAATTCAAGCAGCTCCACGCCCGAATAATCAAGATCGGATTTTTCTGGAGCTCATTCGTCGCCAGCAACCTCGTCGCCACGTGCGCGCTCTCGGAATGGGGCAGCATGGATTACGCGCGCTCGATTTTCCGGCAGGTCGAATGCCCGACCTCGTTCGAGTGCAACGCCATGATCAGAGGGTACACGAGGGGCATGAACCCTAAAGAATCGATCTTTACCTACCTCGAGATGCTCGGGATGGGCGTCGATCCCGATAACTTCACGTACCCTCCTCTGCTCAAAGCGTGCGCGCTTTTATCGGCCGTCCAGGAGGGAAAACAGATTCATGGACATGTGTGGAAGTTAGGATTCTCCGAGGATGTCTTTGTGCAGAACAGCTTGATCAGCTTGTATGGGAAATGTGGGCTGTTGAGGAATTCTATTGAGGTGTTCGAGAAGATGGAGTTCAAGACAGTCGCTTCTTGGAGTGCAGTCATCGCTGCCCACGCGAGTTCGGGCATATGGGATGAGTGCGTTGGGCTTTTCGCTAGCATGAGGCGAGAGGGCTCGTTTAGGGCCGAGGAGAGCACTGTAGTTAACGTGCTTTCGGCTTGTGCTCATTTGGGCGTGCTCGGTTTGGGCGAATGCACGCACGGTTATGTAGTTAGGAACTTGAGTGGATTTAATGTTGCGGTCGAGACTTGTTTGATTGACATGTATATGAGATGTGGGAGTTTAGATAAGGGGATGTGTCTTTTTCGGGGGATGGGTGTGGAAAAGAATTGTAAGTCGTATAGTGTGGTCATATCGGGGCTTGCGAGTCATGGCCGTGGCGAGGAAGCTTTGGTGATTTTCGAGCGAATGTTGGAGAAAGGGTTGAAGCCGGATGAGGTTACTTATGTGGGGGTGTTGAGTGCTTGTAGCAATGACGGTTTAGTCGAGAAGGGTATGAAGTATTTTGACGAGATGAGATTTGTGCACAAGATAGGTCCAACGATCCAGCACTATGGCTGCATGGTCGATTTGATGGGCCGGGCCGGGTTGGTCCGCGAAGCTCTTGAGCTAATCGAGAGCATGTGTATAGAGCCGAACGATGTTATATGGCGTAGTCTTCTGAGTTCTTGCAAGGTTCATCAGAATGTGGAATTAGGGGAGATAGCTGCTGAGAATTTGTTCAAGCTGAAAACACGAAATGCCGGTGATTATGTAATGATGTCTAATATCTATGCACGGGCTCAGAGATGGAGAGATGTATCGTTAACTCGGGTTAAGATGGCTAATGAGGGTTTAGGCCAAGTCGTCGGATCAAGCTCGGTTGAGATCGACAGAGAAATTCACAAATTTGTCTCGTACGACAAGTCACGCCGTGACTTCCCGGAGATTCATGAGATGCTCCACCAAATGGCGTGGCAGTTGAGATTCGAAGGGTATTTGCCGGACACGACACAAATTTTGCTCGATGTCGATGAAGAAGAGAAGAGAGAGAGGTTGAGTTTACATAGTCAGAAGGTGGCAATTGCGTTTTCTTTGATTCATACATTTGAGGGGAGTGTGATAAGAATTGTGAGGAATGTTAGGATGTGCAGTGATTGTCACACATATACTAAACTGGTTTCGGTTATTTATCGAAGAGAGATCGTCGTTAGGGATCGGAATATGTTCCATCGTTTTAGAGATGGTACTTGCTCTTGTAAAGACTATTGGTGAATATATAAGAACAGAGAAACTCAAGATTTTTTTTGTATTGTCTGGTATAGTCTCATGGTGAAAAGAGTTGCGAATTTACCATGTATATCAAAAATGGGATTTCCAAGGGGTCGTAGTCTTTCCTGTAAACATGAAAGGAAGAGCTGCCGATTAAGCTCGTAGACTCGTAGTAAGGCTATCCTGTATATAAACTGACATAGGCTATCCTGTATATAAACTGTGCGCAAAACATTACACCAGTAGTCAGTATCTTTCACCACTGAACACCTGACCTAATGTCTCAGGACGCTCTTAAATATATATATATATATATGTTCTGAATATTACACGATTCACAATGTTATACAAGGACAACAGGTAGATACAATTAAATACAGTTCATATGTGAAATCCAAGTTATAGCAAAATACTTTAAAACAAAGGTGATCAGGCTGTTGTCTTGATATGTATTCCAATCGTTGCATCCCCAGGAGATAGATAACTAAGAAGATGTATCGTTTTATTGATAAGTATAATCCATTGTGCTGGTCAACAAGACCGAGCTGGCTAAAGATATTTGACCATGCCACGACCCTCCACGCTCAGCTTAGTAGCCTGTAGCTGCTTCCGCTTTGGAGCTTTCAACTGTTGCAACTTCTTATTCATCTGTGCAAGCAACAAAAGGGTTTTCGTTATATTACATAATATGTAGCAGAATCATCATACGATACGATGTTGAATTTCAAAGATGAAATAAAGAACAACCAACCTTCACGCGACGCTGGTCTTGCACCATTTGTTTAGCATGAGCCCTCACAGCATCTGGATCAACCTTGGATTGAGGACGAACCACGAAATCCATAGACATTGCTTCTGGCCTTGAAGCATGCTGTCTGGAAGACGACAGGCCAGTTTTTGTACCCCTGTAATGTGTCAAGAGTAATATAAATATTAGAGATAACCGGATCCAATTCCTATCAATGTATGGATTTGACAAACAGGATGAAAAACTATCATACTGTGAAAATTGGGCCAAATCAAGGTCATCGTCTCTAGAAGACATTCTCGATGCTTTACTCATCACCCTGTAGAAGATCCACAAATGGAATTGATTGCATCAGTGATCAATGTAAAGGATTGATAGTTTGAGGAATATTAAAAGCAGCCTAATTATAAATCATAAATACTTCTTTGCAGGCGGCCTTCTCAAAGCCCTTTCCTCCTCGAAGTTCTTCATGTCCTCAAACCTTGTGCTCTTGTTAAAAATTGGCCGACTCTAAATGAACAACATTCAGAAAATTGAAACGATTATAAGAAAAATCGAATAAAATAACTTGACAATAGAAATAAGTCAAATAACATTCAAGTACCCATTTATCAACCAACTCTTTAGCCAGTTTCCGGTTGGATGTTGTCTCCTCGTCAGATTTTGACAGAAACATAATCACCTGTCACAAATTAATTCAACCATAGAAATAGACCTATGAATAAATAATAAAGAAAATTGTTGATCGCATGGACATTACAACATCAAACAAACACTAACCTTCCCAAGTCCACTCTTCTTTAACTGTTCTCTTCGATCAAACTGCTCTAAATCAATTGGAAACTGCAGGACAAGCACAAACTATTAACCTCTAAACGAAAAAATAGTAAAAACATTACAGGACACCTTATGCATACATCATTGAGAATCTTCAAAACAGCAGCACGGATGTTTATATTTGGCAAGCTTCCATCAGGCAGTGGCTCAAGCCAATTCTTTAAGAGTGTCAAAACTCCATGATCTAGAAATTCTTGCTGAAGCTGCTTCCTGCAAAAGAAGCCCACATACAAGCGAATTAGAACAATTACAAATGATATATATGAAAAACAGAACAAGTGAAGTTCAATCAACTAACTTTGAGAGGACATTTTCAAGAAGAGAGAGCTTCTTCAGTTTATTTATAGCTGGCTTTCTCTGTCGATTCAGTTCGGCATCTTCTTCTGCAACCACTTCAAGTTCGGCCATCACATTTTCAACCAGCAGAGCAATTTCTGCAGCACTTTTTTCATTTTTCTTCTTTTTCCTGCCCATCTTGAATAAGTCCTTCATTTCATCATCCTCTTCTCCTTCTTCAGCCTACAGAATAGTATATGCAAGAATCAACACCAATTCATGAACCAAATCTCTAATGATAATAAACATTAAAAAATTAAATTGCGACTCCACAAAGATTCTGGATAAGGGTAAATATAATTATTTTTTTTTAAACAAATTTATTTCTAACCAAAAATTCATTGAAGAGCCTTATTTTAATTATTTGTTATTAATAAGGGAGATAATTGTGTGTGTGTGTGTGCTAGGATATACTCCCTCCGGCCATTAATAGATGTCATACTTTGTTGGACACGGAGTTTAAGAAAATTGTTATTTTTTAATTTTTTTATTAAAAAGTAAAGAGTAAAAATATATTTTAAAAGTGAAAAGTAAAGTAGTTGTGAGTAAAGTTAAAAAATAGGTGGGGTAAAGTAGAATAAAATAGTATATTAAAATGAAAAAGTTAGAATAATTATTTCCTTTTTTGGGGTGTGTCAACTATTGTTGGACACCCCAAAAAGGAAAGTATGACAACTGTCTTTGGACCGAGGGAGTAAGACACAGTGTCAGCAGGGGAGGAGCCAGAAAAAACGAGCAGGAGGGGCTGAGATTATTTTATACGTAATATGTATATATACACATATATTTTAGGAGGGGCTAAGCATAAGAAAAATACATTTTTTCAAAAAAAATTGTAAAAAATATAAAGAAAATATTTTTTTCGGGGGGGCTTAAAGCCCCCCCGAAGCTCCAACTGGATCCGCCACTGAGTGTCACATATACATAAACCTACACACGCACACATATAAAACAAACAGATCTAATGACTGTGGGACTCAGATTTCAGTAATAGACCACTTCGCACATAAACAGCAAATTTCTGGAAAGAAAACGACTATTTACTCAGCTTCCAATAATGCAAACCATGTAAAAGACTATCAATATTTAAAGTCCAAGAAGTAAATCTCTATTTCAAAAATACAAGCAAAATCAAAGAAAATAGACAGAAATAATGGTGATGATAACTACCGAAACAACCCTTCTTCTTATTGACTTCCGAATCATCGGAGGATTATATGGAATAACTTTCCGTTTCATAGAGGGAAGAGAAAGAGAGAGATCGAGAGAGATGACTGGGGTTAAGGATATATGCCAGATAGAGAAGGAACAAATAAATATTATTTCGGGGCTGGATTTTCATTACAAGTCCTTCTATAATTAAAAAGGGAATTTTTCTAGAAAAAAATGCAAAAAGGAACATAAATTTCACACGCAAAATCCAGTGCACAATCAATGTAAATTTCATGATCCATAAAATTAGATTTCAGGCCAAATTAAAGCAATGATAACAATTTAATGCAAATAAAATTACTCACGAAAAGGGAAAAGAGTGGCATCGCTGAATATATATATATATATATATATATATATATATTAACACGTGGGTTTATTTGTCAAGATCAATTGATTATGTGAACTCCTCACTTTAAAAACCTTGTCAAGAAATATGACAGAAATTTTGGATGGGGGCTTGTCCTAAAATGGAGATGAAAGTAAAACACATGTAATATTTAAAAAAATGCTAATAAACAATACTATTTATAATGATGCAATCCAACTAAGATAAAATACAAACCTCAGGGGCACGACTTGGAGAATGTTCATTTTCACTTCCATAGCCGTGAGCAGGATCCACACCAGTGTCATCTATGAAGTTTTCATCGTCCATATTCCTAACACCCTCGTGATCATCCTATACAAATGACAGAAACAATTAACTATAACCATTTGAGTTTAAGAGGAAGAATAAATAGAAAAAAATGCAATGAAATTAGACACTTATTTAATTTATCAATGTAAACAAAAGGTAGCATAGTGTCCAATTTTGGTCACATGGCGCATTACAGCAAAATGACCAAATACTATCAACACAAGTTATCATAAATCTTTATACCATGCTATCAATCTCTTAGTAGATGATAGGACTAAATACTATCTTAACGAATATGTGAACCGGCTTATACATATATGTTTTGCAGAGAACATATATATACATTAACATTTGAGACATAGTATAACATAGATAAATATAGCAAATAATATGTCTACCATCAAAATCATGTAAAAGAAATACAAACTCAACCAACAATATGTATACGCTGACATAAAAGATACAAAACTTCACCACATTTTCATTAATTTAAAGAAAGTCCAATTATCAGATTCGCCAAATTCAAAACAGGATCATACCACGTACCCGCCAAATTCTCATTTAAACCACTTCAATAGCCAAATAAAAAACGTTAAAACCCACAAAATTCCCCGTGTAGAAAAGGAGACTGCATAAGTTCAAAAATTGAAGGGCAAACCTCGGAATCTCCACCGGCAACCGTTTCCCACATCTCCTTTGTTTCACGATCCCTCCCATGGCCCCGCGAGCTTTCTCCTCCGCCCTTCCTCACCTTCATCTGGGTCTCCACTCTCTCCCCCTTCCTCTTCCTCTCCAGACTTTTCAGCTTCTCCCCTCTATCGTCTTTCCTCTTCCCACCGTCCGAATAGTTTTCTCTCACCATCCCTCCAATGTCATCCTCATCCCCACCACCGTAATCCCCACCCACATACCCTTCGTCATCATCCAATCCAAAATCCACCGGACCAGATTCCCGGCCTGATGAAGATTTTTTCACCAGCCGCTTTCTCGGCTTCACCTTCGAGTCGTTGTAGACTGGCGTTGGGGACCGCTCTCGCCGGTCGTACCCAGCATCATCCTCGTCGTCCAGGAAACCCTGCTGAGGCTCATCCCGATCCGATACGACCTCCTCGTCGAAGTCCATCAATGGCTCGCCATCTTCATCACGATATCTGAATACACCCACATATCCAATTCAGAAAAAAAAAACCTAATTCAATTCCATTAAAACGCATGAAATCACCCCAAAAAAAAATACTCGAAAAAATTCATCCGTAATTAGGGCATCGTGAACTTACGGATCATTCTCGTAACCCATGATCGATTTAAGGAAATTAGTTCTCTGTACTGCAACTAGAATTAAAAGGAACAAAGCTCTATTTCACTAGTTGTATCTATATTATAGTAGTATATATATAGTCGGAATAAGAATAAGAAATAGCCGTGCCACGGTGCCAGTGATGCCACGGCCCCACCTTAACAATTAATTGGGCCTAATATTTATTTGTTACTGGACTCACGTTAGCTGGAAGCCCAATAAATTAAGCAACGCAGATCCGATCCAACAGCAATTGCCATATTGGGCTTATTGTTGTGGACCGAGCTTCGACCCGGTAATATATACACTGTGACTACGTGACTCGATCTCAGCCGCTTATCAATCCACGATCCGCATCCAATCACCAACCCCTTCAAATCCACGGTGGACACCACATCGGCAGTCTCTCTCTCTCTCTCACTCTCTCTCTGCAAATCGTCGGGACAACGACGCTCTTCCATGGCGTCGATCTAAACGACCAAAGCCCTAATTTCCTCTCTCGTATTTTGCCCTAATTTCGGTGTTCCCAATCAGTCGGAGAAGTTCCAGAAATTCCCCCGAGTCAATCGGGAAGCTGTTGAGTTCGTAGCTGAAACAAGGAGTGGGGTTCGAGCTGCTCCGAAGCTGAGTTGATTCCGGTTCGTATTTTTTGGAGTTCGGAGTCGTCATACTCGGTATAAACTTTTTTTTTATTCATGAAGTGTAAATTATGCTGATTTATTTGAATTTTTTTTTGCAATGTTTTATTTTGATTACGAGCTTCATCATTTTCACTGGAGATGAATATTTAATGTATGGTTACTTAGTTATTTTCTGTCTGTCACAGAATGGTCCGAAGTTCGATTGTAGTGAAATAGGAGGAGGTTTAAATCATGGGTGGTAATGAAGTGGATAAATCCTCCAAGGAGGGGAAAGAAGCGAAGGAGCCGAAAACTCCTACTGGGCAGGTAATATGTTTCGGTGTGGTGTGAACAGTTCGATTCGTTTGCATCCTTGTTTGATTATTTTTGTGAAGTTCTGAATGTTTCGTGTATTTTTTTTTAATGTCAGGAGCAGACTTCAGCGCCTTCTGGTCCAGTTCCTGCCGATTGGACTGGGTTTCAGGTTCAGATTTCTGGACATACACTTTCCTTTCCGGCTTTCCCTCATTGTAGTTGATGAGGTTATATATTAAATGTTGTTTTCTGCAGGCGTATTCTCCTATGCCTCCACCTGGGTACGTGGCATCGAGTCCACAGACCCACCCACCCTACATGTGGGGAGTTCAAGTATGCAGCTTCTGTGTTTTTCTTTGTTCTTAACAATTATCTACAGACTTCAGTGTTTTTTTTAACAATGTGCAAACGCTATGTCAACCATAGGGATATCTGCCAGCTACTTTTTTCTACACATTTATATTTTCTCATTTTTTGTTGAAGCATCCAAATCATAAAGCTGTTGAAGCATCCAAAGCAAGTAGAAAATTGTAATAAAAACGATGTCCAGTAAGGAAAGTTGAGCGCATGATGAGCTTAGGGCTGAATTCATGTTCTGAATAGGCTCAATTGCCTAAGATGGCAGAAATAGGGTCTCCATTGTCATGACTGCGCAGGGGACGTGAACCAGTTCTTATATCTCCCTCAACCTTAATAGTCCTGAAACTTCTTTTATAATCTAACGTTTTTTTTCCTACAAGGCCTTATTATGGCACCAAAATAACACTCAGTTGTTCCCATACTATTGGATTGTACTTATTTTAGACTCCAAATATAACTAAGTAGATAAAGTTCATTCTGCTTATAATGTGTGATATGAATTCTACCTGTGCACTGTACTTGTTTACTGTTATTAGATATCATTTCATTATATTCTGTGATCCTAACTATTTTAAAAATTGAGTAAGCCTATTAATATAGGTATATAAATCTTAACCTTCTTTTTGTTGATACTTGTGTTATTTTTTTATTTTCTGATGGTTGGTATTTTTACTTCGCTATTTGCAGCAATTTATTCCACCTTATGGCACCCCACCGCCATATGTAGCCATGTATCCCCATGGGGGTATATATCCAACTATGCCTCCGGTACTTTCTCACTTTTTTTGTGCAAGAGTTTCTTTATTAAGATCAATTCCATCATGTTAATGCTCCTAACCTTTTTTTTCATTTTTCATTTTTCTTTGAACTTATTTAGGGATCTTATCCTTTTAGTCCCTTTGCCATGCCTTCTCCAAATGGGACTGCTGAAGGCACTGTGAGCCATCATTAACCCTTGAGATTTCTTTCCTCTCTTTTTCTTATTAAATTAAGTTCTTATCAATTTATTAACTTGAACTAAATCATTCATATTTCTCAAATTTATATAAAGGGTAACACTCCAGTCAACATAGAGGTGGATGGCAAGGCACCTGAGTTTAAGGGAAAACTGCCCATCAAAAGATCCAAGGGAAGTTTGGGCAGTTTAAATATGATTACTGGAAAAAATAATGAACCTGTTAAAACAGCAGTCCCCACTCCAAATGGTGTGCATTCTAAAAGGTATGGAGATCATGGTGGACTAATTAAGTGGACCCGCAAATAAATGTCACTTAGACGAAATCATGGCACTGATATCAAATATCCACATCCTACTTGTAATTTTATTCATATGTTGAGTACTTTCAAACAGTGGTATCTTTTGCTTGCAAGTGCATGATATGAAATCAATCAGATTATTATAATCTTTGTGTTTGAAAACGCCAAATGATCTGGGATTTTTTAAATTATTTGACTTGTTTTCTCAACTTGTTTTGCTTATATAATTTGTAGTGTGGAGAGTGAGAGTGAAGATTCAAGTGATGGAAGTGATGCAAATTCTCATAATGTAAGTGTCCCATGATCCAGTACTCTACATGCATTGCTGTAATTGAGAATCCCATGCATAACATGCTTGTATTTCTGTCCATCCATCTGTTAATAAATTTTCCTTCCCTCTGAATTCACCTTACATGATAAGTGCTGTTCTAAGACATCAAAAAATACTGGGATTTTCTTGAACTTCTGATCTCTCTAATAGAGAAACCTGGTACTGGGATTTAAGATTTAGCTCTAGGGAAGTATGGAACAATTAGAATCAATCTAGAAAGTAAAAATGGGAAAGAAGAGGGAATTCGTTTTCATGAGGATTCTGCTTCCTTTAGGTATTTTAGGTCTACTTTATAGAAGCTTATCCAATGTAGTTTCCTCAGTAAGCTTCTCATGGCAGAATCTGTGTGGCTTGTGAAATTTAGGTATTTATATTGTGTTCTTTGCCAGTGACAAAATTCTATAATGCACAACTTATTCAACACTTTCAAGTATGAGACCACTCTGCTTGTCATCTTTCTTAACTTTGTCTGGATACCTTTTACAGGATTCTCAAGGAAATCCCGGTGGCCGTCCAGATTCAGGTACGGGTCTAGTATTATTTTTAAATTACACAGACTCAAAGTATCTTGCATTCTTTTTACAACCCTTCTAAAATGATACCTTGCTACAGCGGAACCATCTCAGAATGGTAGTACGGGTCACAGTTCCCAAAATGGTGGACCTAATGTATCACACGTGGGGGTACATAAATCCATGCCTACGGTTCCAATCTCATCTGTCGGGGCTGTGAGTGGTGTTCCGGGTCCCACTACTAACTTAAATATCGGAATGGATTATTGGGGTGCCGCCCCATCATCTGCTGTTCCTGCAATACAGGGTAAGGTGTCTGCTCCTCCAGTTACAGGAGGAATGGCCACTACTGGATCACGGGATAACATCCAGTCACAGCACTGGATTCAGGTTTCCCTTCTTCCATCCTTTTTAATAATAAAAGAGGAATTGGACATGTACTTGATTGCTCGTCATCGTCTCAGTTTTTAATTTTTCAATGGATGAAATTGTTTATAGATATTACCTTTAGAAGGAGATAATGTTGGTACAACAACTGGTTTTACATTTTTCTTCTGCCTGTCTAAAACTTTTTTTGAAAACTTTATATATTATTCAAAGAGGGCAATAAAGTATTATGAATGCGTGCTTCTGTATCATGTAAGAGATATTTCTGAATATTTTAGGGGATTATTATGTAGCACTGTGATCAACTGAATCATAGATGTAACATGAAATTTGCTTTATTTGTAGCAGCCTTCATATTTCTGGTGTATTTTTTGAACGATGGGGTGAATCCTAAGATGTAAATTTGGCAATCATTAATATCTAAATTCAATATAGCGTACTCATCACCGTAAAATTTTCTTCAAGCTAATTTAGTCCGCATGATTTCTTTCACTTCTATCTCTTAATGAACATATTGATTTCTTCAAGTTTGTAAAGTTAGGTTCTGCTGCAATGCCACGTATTTATGATCGACTTAGTTTAATTATAATTTTAATTTTTGATATCTTACTTATATGCTTCCTGTAAGTTCAGGATGAAAGGGAGCTCAAAAGACAGAGAAGAAAGCAGTCAAACAGAGAATCTGCCCGTCGGTCCAGATTGCGTAAACAGGTAATTGTAATTTTTGTCTCTTTCATTTTTTTCATGAGTTTTTAGCTGAACTCATACTGTACTTTACATCGCTCTTTTTTTCATACATAAAATCCAGGCCGAATGCGATGAGCTGGCACAGCGTGCTGAAGCGTTAAAAGAAGAAAATGCATCTCTAAGGTCAGAGGTCGCTCGTATAAGGAGTGAATATGATCAACTTGCTGCTCAGAATGCCTCTTTGAAGGTATTCACTAATATTATAGTCAATATAAAAGATATATATATATTCAAATCGTCATTTTGCTGTAATATAGCAACTTTTTGAAGGGTTCAGGAAAATGGATATTCTTGTGGAACTTTCTATTTTTATTTTTATTTTCATTTTTTCCTTTTTCCTTTTTTCTTTCATTGAAACTAACGAGTCAAAAAAATTTGTACGCACAGGAGAGACTTGGTGACCAGCCTGGTCCAGAAGATCCAAGGAGCAGTCGTGATGATCAACGTTCGAACAGTGATGCTCAATAATTGGGGGGAAATGAAAAGAAGAAAACGTGATGCTATAAATTTATCATAGTATATGGCATTGGGAAATGAGTTGTATGGCTATAAATCTAACTTCTAGTGACAGGGAAACCTGTAATTTACTTAGTACGTAGTAGTTAAAATTCATTACAAAGCTGACCGTTTTTAGTTTCACGACTTGTAAGTCCAACACCACCCGCCTTTGTTCTTGCTTCCACAAGTCTATTTTGGCCAGAGGACAGAGACGGGTGCTTAGAGTGATCATAATTATTTATACCCACAAATTCTCGTAAACGGGGTACTGCCTTATTCTTGTCAATGTGTATGTTACTGAGTATGGTTGAATTGTTAAAAGTAATTTGACAGATACAATAAAGATTGTGATATGTCATCCTTATATACTGTGTCGTTTTAGGTATACGAGGAGGTAAACAAATCATCGTTTATCGATGTGAATGTGAATCTTTTTCTACAAGAGTTGTAAAATTATTATTTCTAGCAAGCACTTGTGATTACTGAACTTCTTCATGCCTTCAACACCAAATATGAAATTCCATAGAGCACCCCTACAAGAAGAGTAGAAGTGATTGTGACACTTGTTGGCATCCTCCCTTTATCACTTCTCACAACCATGCCTCCATAAAGTGGCAAGCTATTAACCACTCCAAAACCAGCCAAGAAAATCTGCATGAAGAATCGATCCAAGCTCCTTTCCTCCAAAACACGAGCGAATCCAACAACAAACGCGGCTAAATTCAAGATGGCCGCCATTGCTAATGGGACAAACATAGGCGATGCTATTCCAAACTCGAATGTCCCATTATCATATCTTTTGCTTAGCTCGTCGTCCATCACTTTGCTGGTTACGTTAAACCCATGTGTTTCAATACCTAGACACTTGGTTATGTACTCTACGGATCCATATAGGTAAGCCGGAAGTCTCATTAGCCACATTCTTTGATCACTCCACCACCTTAAGAGTGTTCCTCGTGTGGAGATGAAATCCAAGCAATCTTGAGCGTAGGCACCAAGGAATAGAAACATGTACAAGAGGAACGTAGGCTCGTAGACCTAAATAACGTAGTAGACGTGTTAGTAAAATCGCGCACGTTGTCAAATACCAAAATTAACCCTGCACCCTAAAAGGAATGTGTTGAGTTACCTTGGGGAAAATGGGAATTCCATGCAGAAGGGCAAGAGAAGGGAGAAAGGCATAAATTGTGATAGGGAGAGACCATATGGGCCAGAAAGCATAGTGTGCATAGGATTGGCCCATCAATACTCCCATAGCCTTAATGCCGAATGTTAATGGGCTGTACTTGGAGAAGCCCACCTCTAGAAGCCCAACGGACCACCTTTTGGTCTGGCTTAGGACGTCGATCAAAGTGATTGGGATATCGCCCAAAAACGCAGGCCTACTTAGATCACAAAATATGGACTGCCATCCCTCGCATTGAAGCCGATAACCCGTATAGTAATCCTCGACGAGTGATCCATATCGAAAGCCCATCTACATTACAACAAAATTCACATCACAAATTTTAGACCAAAAAACTCACATTTAGCCCCACATGTAGAAGTGTTCTGTTCTTTTTCACCTTAGAACCCCATTGGGTTTGGTTCTCATAATTGCACCCAGCAACTTGATGGGCCAGGCCCAAAACGTCCTTACTGTCGATAGGCCCATTCACAATGTGATCTGGGCTCAATTCCGGGATCTCTGGTTGTATGAACAACGACGGAGGCCCAAAGAACACGCGACGACGGAAAAAGCAACCGGTTCCGACATAACTAGGCCCATTAAGCCCATCCATGCCAATCGGATTGGCTAGGAACAAACGCTTGTGCTCGTTGGCATATATATCAGCCTCGTTGAGCCCATGGAATCGCTGCGGAAATTGGACATAACCGCAGTTGGGCCTACCGGACTTATCGGGAAGATAGCACAACAATCGTTGGGCCGTTAATGGGTCGTTGGAGTACATGTCACAGTCCAACGTTAGAAGAATGGGAGCATTGGTCATGCAAGCCGAAACTCGGAGCTTTTCAATATAACAAGTGGAAAAAAAATTACTATATGAAAAACACCATTCCTCGATTAATATTCGACTAGTAGTGTAAGGCTTACCAAAGTGTTGAGAGCGCCAGCTTTGAAATGGTGTGGTACGTTTTTGGTCTTCTCTCTCGAGACGTATATGAGATTCGGCATGGGCCGACCTTTAGAGTCCAGGCCCACTTTGGAGTCCAATAAGACCTTGATCACAGGAGGATGGTTTTGACGGGTGAAATCTTGGGCCCAGAATCGGCCCAAAACTTGTCGCTCTTCGTCACTTGTGATATATTCATCGCATATTCTCCCTCTCTCCACCACGGTCTCTATCTTCATTTTCATACTCTCATACATCACCTGTAACAAACCCGGGGCCCACCGTTTTAAATTATTGAATATTATCATGATAATGAAACATTTTTCAAACATAATTTAATAAAAAAACTATAATTTTCTCAATTATTTATACAAACTTAATTGTTTTTTGACGTTCCAATTAATTATGTACACCATCAAAAAAATTATTTTATTTTTTTACTTTAAAATACTATTTTACCTATTTTTTTCACTTACTTTTCAAATTTTATTCAGAACTACTTCTTAACATATAAATACATTCTTATCCATTATTTATTGGTTTGCAGATCTAAAAAATCTACGGTCAACCAACACATCAATAGTTTGAAGTTGGAACGGAGGTAGACTATGTAGTTTATTAATATTTATATGATATAGTATAAAACATTATCTTATGATTCTTATCATGCACATGCATGCATGAAATCAAGATCACACAATTATTAGAATAAACAAAATGTAATCAAACAAACACACTAATTAATCTTGATTAATCACCTTAAGCCCCAAGGTCTCGGCGGTCAACTCACGGTTTGACCCGAAGTAAGCCTCGGGACACGTGTCCTTCACGCCGCTCTCCCTACAAAACGGCAGCCAATGCTGCCCGAACCTGACCGCCTCCATCAGGGCAAACACGGTCAGCTCCGACCCCCCGTCGTCGGACACGTACACCGACACCTTCTCCGGCGGGTAATCGTACGCCATGACCGACAAGGCCGTGTTGACCACGGTGGCCGGAGGCTCCTTGAAGGGGTCGGCCGTGCATATGAATATGTCCACGGCCGGAAAATCTTTCCTCCGGCCGAGGGCATTTTCGGGAAACTCTTCTCGATGGACGGGGTTCATCCGGAAGGCTTGAGTCGTGGACCACATGTAAGCGAGAGCGAGGTCGGCGAGGAGGAAGAGAAGGGGTACGAAGAGATTGGTTTGATGATATTGGAGGAGTGTGTGGATGTGGTGGTGGATGAGGGAGAGTATGGATAAGGTGTAGGTGGCGGCGAAGAGGCGGTTGAGGTGGCGGCGGCGGAGTGGCCGGAGGGAGTGGAGAGGCGGCGGAGGGGCCGTCATGGTGGGGGGGTTGGTGTTTTATATTGACCAACACGTGAACTTTTTTTGTTCATTTATAGGCCGTTGGAGATTGAGATATATAGTTTCTATTAAAATGTGTCATTTTTTGGGTTGTTATCTCTCTTTTAATTATTTATAAATTTATAACGAATTGAAACAAATTTATTTTATATGACAGGATAAATTATTACATAGATATACAATTTGAGAGATCAGTCAAATAAGATAATAATAATAATAATAATAATAATAATAATAATAATAATAATAATAATAATACAAATGATTTTTTACAGGTGAATAATATGAATAGTGAAATTAATAATTCCAAGTTTTAAAATTAATTTTATTTGTTTCAAAAGAATATGAATATTTCTTTTGTAAAATACAAAAGAAGATACCTGTTGTTTTGAGACTTAAGTTAAGGAGGACTTCAAAAATATTTGGATTTATTGACTTAAAAATTGTGATTTTTTTGGGTAAGATATTTAGAAAAACTTGAAATTTGATTTTTTTTTTTTTTTAATCAAAAATCTAGAGGTAAAACAGGATTTCTAAAATTAAAAATAAATTAATTGAGAAAATTTGATAAAGTAAATTACTCAACTTTTTATACTCTAAATATAATTTATGGAGTATAAAATTGTTTTTTATAATACAAATTTATTAAAAAAATGAATTTAGACTAAAAAGTTATGAAAACAAAATACTTTCTTTGCATATATATGTAAGAGCACAATTTATCACGTAAATACTTCACTTTTTTTGGAAGAGGACAATTGAGTGATTGACCGCCAACATAAGAAGACCGAAAATTATGTACCACTTTTTTTAAAATAAAAATAAAAAATCTCACATCATAATAATCCAAACAAATCAAATGTTTATCGCTCTTTCCTTTTATATACAGTAAGATGTAATGAATTAATGAATCACTTCCTTCATCGTAACTACTTCTTTGACCTTAATAAATAATAACATGACGATTTCTCTCAAGAACTTAATTTGGTACGTTAAGGAAGTCATGAAATGGCATGACCATCTTCATCGCAAACACGATTTGATAAACGAACACCTGTACGATCAATAAACATACGACACGTCGGTTCGTGGCGCGATATTTTTGACCTAATAATAATTTCAATGTTCACTATAAAAAACGTAAGGGTAAGATGCGTTGCAGATCTCGAGGGGAAGTACGTTATTTGGCATCATGAATTGAAAACTCAAAAGGTATCTTTGTGGGCATTATTTATACGATTGATATATAGTGACAAAATAGTGCTAACCAATGTTGATTTTTATTTTATTTTATAAGATATGATATTGTTATAACATGCCCTTCCGTAACTACATTATTGTAAATAATTGTGGTCCTAAAATTAGATATTTTCGTCGTGTACTAATAATTGGACTTGCAGCCTGTAGGAGGATTCCCCACACTTGTTCAGTCTCCTTCTCATAAATAAATTATAGGTTGCAATTCTATATGAAATATATGGAGTGTATTTTAGGTTCGATGATTCCTCGTTCAATGTTTCCACATCTAACATTATTGACTCTCGTTCCATTATTAAATTAAATAAATCTTGCAGGTTAATCGCACTTAAAACTTAAGTTAATCAAAACATTAAAGCATCAAATAAATTTCAAGTGCAACCAACATCCTGATATGTATAATCTCTATAAACAAGTAAAACAAAATAAAAACCAAATAACTCAGTGCAGCAAAACTTGATAACATTATATTACAGACCTCATAAACCGTTTTCTCGTGTCAGATTTACCAGAAACTCCTATAAATAAAAGTACAGCCATTGTGCTCAAATCAGTAGCCTCACACAGACAAACGAAAATGCCTACCAAATCTCATCAGATGAGAATGACATGCTAAAATATGTATATATACAAATACAGGACGGAAAACGCCTTCGTCTCTCATCCATGCTCACCCCAAAACACAAACCCTACTTATTCACATACTGTAGTTGCACTTCATTAGTTGATCCCAATCACCATCCCATCTTGATATGTCTGGAAATCCGTCGAAAGTTTCCCTAGAGCGAGGAGGGGTCGTTAAGTTGGTTTCCGTGTTACCATTAACTCCATCAGTCCATCTCTCAGTTAGCAAACAGTACAAGAACAAAGCCACTTCAGACATTAACCAAATAACACTTGCTTCAGACTTTCTTTGGAGGAAAGGATCGCAAAGTAAGAACACAACTATGGAATTAATCTTCGCATTCTGTGGTCGGTGAAGGGAGCTTGCTCCCTTTCATTTTCTTCACATCTTGGCTAGAACAAATGTAAATCTTCCGAACCATGTTACAAAATTCTCTGCAAGGAAAACATAAATCATACTATCAGACATATGAAGAAATGTTAACTAATAGAAAATTCACAAACAATGAACAAGTACAAAGACACTTACGGCCATGGATCATCACCCACAAGCATCATGTCCCCTTCGTCATCTGTAAACACGATTTCCCATTGATTTCGGGGCTTTAGTTCACCCTTTATTTCAAACATTTCCTCCAGTTCGTTAATAAGATTATCGTATCCTTTCAATGTCGTCAAGTCAACTGCCCGCCCGACTGCAACCCCTTGCATTTGTACCTTTAGAGAACATTACTGTAAGATATCTTCCAATGCAATTTCAAGAGATTTACTATACCTAACCCTGAAGTCTAATATATATAAAGAAGAAAAACAGGTTGCATTGTTCGTATACCTTGGTTCGACTTCTTGATGAGTTGATCTGCTTTGCTGGTAGTTGCAACTGGTCTTTCTTATCTCTATGATCCTTTGACACACCAGATTTCTGTTCAGAGTCACCGGAGGAGAGTGTACTCGGGATATACACGTCATCACCAACGTTACTTACGTCAAGTGATTTTAAAGGGGAAGTCTCATTAACGGCCACCACCGAAGAGCTTTTCAAATCGAACCCAAATAATCTGCACGAGGCAACAGTATCCGCTTTCCTCCCTTCATTATCATGGTTTGAAATAACAGACCAAGCCGAAGCACTTTTACTCTCTTCTTTTACATCGGCAGTCGTGGGTAGAGAAGTAGCCATGATGCTGCCTCTTTGAGCTTGAAAACTTGGACTTATTTGATCGCTAGTGAGATTCCAGGTAGGTGAGGCAGTTGAAGTGGCGGTTGCTTCTACAGAATTGGAAGTGGCAATAAAATTATGTCAGAATGTGCAAACATTGAAGTAAATACAAAACAAGAAAAAAAGTTGGGGGATGTAATAGGAAAATGAAAGACCAAAAGTTGGACATTATGTAATGGTAGAAAAATTTGAGGGATGCAATTCTAAAAATGTATATAATGATATCAGCAATTTCAGTTGAACCTCAAGAACCATTTCTGTAATTTATTCCTTTAATAAATAAATTAGGGGAATGTGAAATTCAACCTGGAACTGAGATGTCAACATTCAGCCGAAGCCTTTTATTCTTCACTGCCGAAGGCTGAAGTGTTGAGGGTACAGATGCAACGAATGGTTCTATCTCCCATGCAGAAACCCTTTCTGGCCTTGAAATGGATGCAGGTTCATCCCACTGAACCTGGAATATAAGAAAATATCAAATTAAAATAAAGTCGCAAGTGATAAAAAGAATCCAAAAATATTAGCAAATGTACAGCAGGCCAACCTTTAATGTTCTCCATTTAGAATTTTCCCAGTGTTTAGAAATATCATCAACCCCCACAATAGTACCAGGAAACCTGATTGATAGCCCAAGAAACGAGAATCAATTTTAGTGATTTTGGACTAATTGACTTCAAGACTATAATCAATTCAGTAATTTGACCAACCTCCGCTCAGGAGAGTCGTCCCCCTCAAAACGCATTTTGAATCTCATACCAACTCCGAAATTCTGGTTTACAGCTTCTAGGTACTTGTTCAGGCCTATGATGAATTGACTTGTTCTACAATGTTAAACAGAAAAACAGGTAAGCACAGATAAATTTTATTTTTTCTGAACAAGATGAAAAATAAGTGTTTCTAAGACCTTGGCTTGTAATAAACAACAAAGAAGGTCTGGGTTAAAACAGCATGTGATGCAGTAGCAAGAACTCCCAAGTGCATACTCTGACTCGAAATAACAGATGATGGCATTGAATTCTGTTGCCGAGCATGGCGCCTGACACCAACGCGTAAATCCCCCGTCTCTCCCCTGGAAAAATGTAAAAAAAAATACATAAATAAATCCAAGAAACACTTGCGGTAATCATGCCAATATTATATACATAATCATCAGGCTAGTACCTCAGAAATACAAAAGAATCCCCAGCAACCAACCGCTTAGAAGTCACGAATGTACTCCATCCAGTAGTGAGCAAGTGCCTCCGGGGCTGACCTGTTTGGTTTAAATCAAATAATATATTTCAACTCACTGTTCGCGAAAGATCGGACTAATTATATATGCCTGTTGTTTATCATACATGTATCGAACTAATTTGTTTGCAGGGTAGAACTTAGAAGTTCATTTAAATCAAAGAATTTGGGGCTAGTTAAAGTGGACACGAAGTATCACCTCTAAATATATGCTTAAAATGCCATTCAACTCCATGCAGATCCTTGGCTATCAGTTCTTGTGTGGGTGTTGTCTGGCTCATATCCTGTTAAAGCTCAACCAATGTCAACAAAATGTATCTACATACAGATGCAGCAAAAACTTACAAAAACAAAAGTAGTCTAGACACAAAAACGATGAAGTTAAAAGAGAGAATTTCTGAAAGTTTTTTTTTTCAACCAAACTCTCGCTTTTAAGTATCCAAGATAAAAGAAGAGTTATTACCAAGGGAGGAAGGCATTCGTTAGCGTGCTTCCGGAGGACAGAGAATCCACCGTGCGTACTCGTATCAGAGGCAGTAAGGACCTTGCAGAATGAGTGAACGGCCGGCTTTACAGGCTCATCAGGAGTGCTATCCGGACTTGTCGGCTCAGATTGCTGTACACAGATTTCCAAATCTATAAGTATAAAAACTTATTCATCTTAAAATCACAAATCAAGAAACAACAAGAGTAAATAAGCGCATACATCTGCCTCCGGCATCAAAGTGATTTGAGCATAAACTTCATCGGTGTCCGGTTCGGCCTACACAGAGGAACAATTCCTAAATCAATACACCATTTCGAGATCTAACTAATTGTAATCCAATTTGGGAAAGTTGAGGATACCAAAGTTATCAACAAAACAATAACTGATCTCAGGAATCCAAGGGGAAAAAGAAAAAGGTGGAAAGGTGATGGGGGACCATACATACCAGTAGCTGAATGTTGAAAACACGGCACAGGATCTTCGGAGGAAGATTAAACATCGGAATCTTTTGATTTAATTCCTGATTTGTAGATGCCTCCAACTATTACAATCAAGAACCAACATGAACATCAACCACCAAAACAAAGTAAACAAAAAATATTCCAAATACAAATTTTTAACAGTCAATTCAAGATATATTCAGCTGAATTTCATCCAGATCTCTAAACTATATTAGAAAATTAATTGAAAAAAAAAACTCACTTGTTCCATGTGACCTTGTGGAAAATAATAAACCCTTTCACCAGCCTTAGGGACATCCACTAAAGGACCTGCACAGCCCTTCCATAGCTCTTCATACAGAGCATCTTTTACTCCATTTCCTGAAGAACAGACAAATCAAAATCACAATCAATATCTTCAAAATAATTAGAATAAAAAAATAAGGGGTTTTTTTTCTTCTTCTTCTGAATCTCACCTTGACCGGCGAAATTACCGTGGTGGTGGTGCTGTGAAAACGAACCCCTGTTCGCCATAACTTCGAAATCACCGAATCCAGCAAAAATAGATACGTGTATATATCGACGAAAAATAAAACTACTTTCTCTCTCTAGGTAGGAGAAGATAATCAGAGAAGGGAGAAACGGCGTCGGAGAACCCGAATGAGCAGCTAAATAGACGCGCCCTAATCCGTTGATTATTTCTCTCTCACAGCGACTTTTGGATAATATATAATAAATAAATAAATTAGAAAATGTGTTTTTCACTGAACGTGGGTAAGGTTGTCTCCTTCTTCACTGCACACGCACACTGCGTGTTGTGAGGTTAGTAGTGCCGCACCCTAACAGAATAACCATGGTTAAACCCTACCCGTTAACCGCGGTTAGGTTGGAGCCCGATGACGCCTGCATTTCCTAGCGCAAATATTGGTTTGGTGATGGGTCAAATTTGTCTTTTCAAGTCTTCCGGGAAAAGTTTTATCTATATCACTGTCATTAAAAAAATATATTAATTTATTAATTTTCACTAATTTTTTTTATAAAAATATATTTTTAAATTAATAAAATATTAATTAATTGTATTTTTAATTTAAAAAAATTATTATTTTTTTATGAGATTCATACAACCATTTATGTGAAAGAGAAAAAAATCCAAAATATTAATTTTACTTAAAAAAAAAAAAGATTGTCGTGTTGAATTGTATGCTTTTGGACTACCTAAAAAAAATTGTTCACGCATTGACTTTGAATGTTTGATATTGCAATTACTTTGAATTTTGGGTACACTTGCACGAGAAGTAATTTCAATTTATGTACAATATGATTATATTATTATTATCAATCACTACATTTTCTTACCAAGAATATACTTTTGAAAAAATAAGAAATGATTTGAAATAAAATGAAAGATTTCGGAGTGATCTTTAGATCTTATGCTAGATTTTAATTTAACATAGGGGTAGAAATTTATGTGAAGAGTATATTAGTTGCTCAGTTTTATCTTCACAATATAAATTTATTTATTTTTTGGACTTAATTTTAATTTATTATAGTTTACTCTTCATTATTTTTTATCGTTACCATCCTTACTTTTAATATTATACTTTTTTAACTTTTAATAAAATATACATATATATTTACATAATTAAACAAACAATAGTAATTTTTTAAAATTATTTGAAAAAAATCAGAAAGGTTTAATAAGTTACGCTATTTCTAATTTTTGCAGAACATTTTATATATCCTTCTAGGTAGTACTATCTCTTTATATTTATTAATTTATTTTTTTAACTTTAAAAGATGAATTAATTAAAATGATAAAGTGCTAAATAACAAACACATAATTTAAAGTAATCAAACAATTAAAACAATAAGAAGTTTTGAATCACCTATTGATCAAGTCAATTAACAATGTTACACATTTAGATTGACTTTTTTATATTGAAAAACAATAATTTTTGTTTCATAATATGATACAACCTCTATCTCTCTAAAAAACAAATAAGTTTATATATAAATTACAAAAGAAATAGTTATATTTTATGAAATAAAGAGAGTACTTTATTGCATATTTATAGAGTATTACGTGTTCTTGTAAATTGACATGTTTCGAATCAAAATAATTCAACAGAACACAATCTCACTATTTATACTTTATTAAAATAAAAAAAACAACAATAATCATAAAAATGAATTATAAATATGATCATTTATTGTAATTACATAAAGAGGTAACTTTTATTTAATTATATGACACACAAAATGTACTAGTGTTATGTAAAGTCATAAAAGAAAAAATACACAATTTAAATTTTATTAAATTCATTTATTGTTATATACTTTTAAATCTCGAATCAATAATTATAACTAACATATTATTTTGTTTTGGTAAAAAAATAAAGAATAAATTTTAAAATTTTAATTAAAACTGAATTGTTTTAATTTTTAAAAGTAAATTTTATTATGATATGTGATTATTAATACAAGGTAAATTAAAATAGATATATGTATATATATTTTTTATTAATAAAAAATGACTAATAATAGCTGTCGCTTGTGATTGGTTGTCTGCCCCGCGGCAAGCTACAGGGTTGGCTCCACTTCACCCAGGCAAACAAATTTCTCCCTAAATCTATTTCGTTTATTCCCCCACACTCATTTAAAGCCACTTGACCCGCGCATTTCCCTTTATTTACGAAGACTGCCACTCGCGGGCCCCGCATCACCACATGGTGGGGGTGTTCCGGTGCGGGACCTCCTTCGGTGCGTCCTCGGCCGATTCTGAATCGAGTGGTCCTCGATGCTGCACCACAGGGACATCCCTCGTCGGATCTCTTCCACGTGGCGTGCGGGTCGATGGTATTCGTCCTTTTGTCCGTATTTTGTTTATTCAGTGGAGTGGGGCCCACTCGCTTGTTCTTCTTTTTTCATGAGGCACGCACGTGACTTGACAGTTGACTCACCTACAATTTAACCGCGAGGTAATTGTTGAGAGGGAACGGTAACAGTAAAAGTATACGAATCGAGAAGAATCACGCGCGGTTAATTTTCAATTTATATTAGTAAAAAAAATACTAGAAACACAATCCCCTGCTTTTGAGATTTGCTGGTAAATAGTAAAACAGACCCAACAGTAACTTTGGAAATCTCACAAAAGTAATTTTTTTTTTTCACCGCCCATAAACAGTGCACGTGCGTCATGTATTTTTGGTGGAATCTAATTGTAGTTGGGGGTGTAATAGTAACAATCAAGTTTAAATATAGGGAGTTGCTATTTGCACCCCTAAAAATGATAAGTACACCACTTACTGCATACACCTATTTAAATTATAATTTTTTTTATAAGTTTTACTTAACAAACCCCTTGAACTATCAATAATACCCTTTAAAAAAATAACAATACACCACCTTTTAATCTTTTATAAACTATAACATTATTAAATTATATATTATTTAACACAATAAATCAAAATCTACTATAACATTATTAAATTATATATTATTTAACACAATAAATCAAAATCTGCGTTAATTTAAAAAAAAATTATTATCACTGTTCATTAATATTAAAAAAAACATATAAATTTTCAATATTATTCAAACTCAAATATAAAAAAGTTTGTTTTGAAATAAATTAAAATAAAATAAATAAAAATAATTTAAATTAATAATTTTAAGTATACAATCTAGTTAATTTCACAATATTATTAATATATTTTTTTAAAATATTTAATAATTTATAAGAATTATTATTATCATTTAATTTCACAATATTATTAATTTTTTTTAAAAATATTTAATAATTTAAAAGAATTATATATTAATTAACACAATAAATCAAAATCTAAGTTAATTTAAAAAAAAATTATTATCACTGTTCATTAATATTTAAAAAAAATCATAAATCAAAATCTGCGTTAATTTAAAAAAATATATTATCACTGTTCATTAATATTTAAAAAAAATCATAAATCAAAATCTACGTTTATTTAAAAATCACTGTTAATTAATATTTAAAAAAAAATCATATAAATTTTCAATACTGTATTATTCAAACTCAAATATAAAACTATACATATATATATATATACACACAAAATATAAATTAACTAAAATGATAAAAAAAAAATAAAAAAAAAACAAGAATTTAATAATATAAATCACTTTCAATTCTAATTCTTCCTTGTCTATGCATAGAAACGAAAAAAACAAAAAAAAAAACTTCCGTAAGAAATGAAAAAACAAAAAAAAACTTGATATGAAATTTATTGAGTGAGCGAAAAAAAATAAAAAAATAAAAATTTTTAAAGTTGCGGTAGAAAAGAAGAAGAGGGGTGTATGAGAATTAATTATATAATCTATCAATATATAAATCCAGACTTTCTTCAGCCAGGTGTACCAATAGAATTGCGAGAAAAAATAAGCATGTTCACACTACGTGGCATTTATAAAATAATTTTAATTAACAAATAAAAATTAATTATTTTAATTCATTTATAAATATTTTAATAATTAATAATACTATTCTCTAAAAGGTATTAATTGTCTCTAAATTTTAATCTTTATGCTTGAATATATATTTATAGTACGTATATTAATTATTGCTTGTCAATTTCTCTCTCTCTCTCTCTTTTTTTATATATATATATATTAAGAAAACTTAATCTTCACCTAACAAAGGCTTGATATTAATAAATATAAAAAATATTGTCAATCTATATAAAAAAACATAATAATGTTATTATTATATTATTATGATTTCCGTTACCATGAAAATTTGTATAAAAATTTTATGCTTATTCGATTTAATTTCAACTATTATATTAATATATAAATATAAATTTTCCGTTTAAATTCCAATCATTATATTAAAAATAATCATAATATTTTTTAAAATCAAATATTAATTTAAATTCCAACCATTATATTAAAAATAATTATAATATTTTTTAAAATCAAATGTTAATTATTTAATCAATCCATTAATTATTGATTATTGATTTTATAGAATACATAATGCCCCTCCTTAATTATAGTAGTAGTAAAATCGATTCATGAGGAAATGAATCTGGTCTATATTCTCTCCAATAAATTTATTAATTGATTAAATTAAATTTGATCCTTAATTTTAGTAAGAAAATAAAATCAATCAATCAAATATTCTTTAATTATAGTAGCATTCAAATATATTTTGAAAACAAATTATAAGACTAAATTTCACCATCATAGATATTAATTTTAAAATATATTTATTGTAAAATATTTATTTATTATTATTATTTACGTATATTATTATATATTACAGTATTATTTATTATTTGTTGTAATATTTATTTTAATATTAACAATTTATATATGGAAATTTAATAATTTGAAATTTTAAAATTGAAATAAACTAATAGTCAATTGACTTCCCAATTTAGTCTTTCAATTAATAATTATGATTCTTCACAATCAAAGTTAATTTCAATTTTTCGTACATTTTCCATAATACTTATTATATCTCTTTTATGGCAAGTTCAAATTAAATGGTTATTTATATCGTTCATTCTCTTCATCTCTCGAGATTTTTGTGTGCAGGTTTTGAAAATGTATATGTATATTATAATTCTCTTTATCTCTCTCTCTTTTATTATTGATTGTTATAATTTTTGCTTACTTATGATTTGTATTTTGTGTAGTGAACATTCTTTCATTAATTTGATTCTAATATTTTTTTTTCATGTTTATTGTTTTTGATTTTTTGCAGATCATCGTAAGTATTTTATTTTCACGATTTTATTGTATATTTTAAGATTTATTAACATTATTCTTTGTATTTTTTTGCACCCTTTAAGGTAAGTTCTTTTTTTAAAAAATTAGTATTATAAATTATAATTTATTTATTTTTTGCCGGCGGTGAAATTTATTAAATTTTATTTTTAGGTATGTATTTTACTCCTTGATTACTTTTCATATATTTTCTATTTATGTATTATTGTACAATTTATGTCCAAATTCACATTAAATTATATGTCCTCATCCGATTATATATTTTTATTAAATTTTGGGTTTTTTTTTGTTTTTTGTAGGTTTGTTCATATTCTATTACCGTCAAACCAATAAAATTTGAAGTTTACGAAGAAAGAAAGAATGAAATTTGTACACATGAACTATTTAAAAGGCCAATTATTCAATTAAGGAGATTGTGACATAATTTGTATTAAAAAATGTACTTTAAATTTTTAAAGTTTTTCTAATTTAATTTTAGTTATTTGTCAAGTGTATTTTAATATATTTTAAATACAATAATATTCATTATTTTTTTATTCTTGGTTTTGATCATTATTTTATATTTGTATCATTGAGTTTTTATTTTAATGTATGACTAAAAACTAATAAATTTGTTGATTATTAATATGTTATGATATTAATTATAAAATGCAATAAAATTATTAAAAAACTATTTTCTTAATGACAAAAATCAATTAAAAACTAATTGCAGATTGACAATCTGCTTGATGTTTTTTTTTCATCATTTTTTTTTATGTAATTTGAACAATAATTATAATTTAATTCATAATAAATATTTTACTATAAGAAACTAAATAAACTTAATATTATCTCTTAGAATGATAATTTTTAAATAAATTCATAATAATAACAAAAATTAGAAAATTCAATTTAAACTTCTAAATCAAATACTTAATGATCTTTATTAATTTTATAAAATATACTTTTTCTAACAGTTAATCTCTTATATTTCTTACGGGTTTTATCTATGCTACTCCAGGTGGAGTACACCATGTTACGGGTTTTATCTATGCTACTCCAGGTGGAGTACACCATGTACATTTTGACCGTAAATTTAATATTATTATATTAAATACACACGCAATCACCCACACCCGACGTATGGTGTATGCATATACGGTTAAGATGTCACCAGGAGTAATGCTCCAGGAGTAGCATCTCATAGACCTTTCTTACGTTAACATGCTCAATATAATTTTATAATTAATCGATTTTTTAAGTACAGAATTTAATTAAAAAATAATTCTTTTTTTAATGTATATTTAAATATTATTAAATTTGTAGATTAATAATAAATTTAATTATTAATTATAACCAACAATCCATTTTATCCAAAATAATTCAAAAATAATTTCTTCATTATAGTTCAACGTGGTCAATCTCCTTAAAATCTAGAGCAAATATCATTATATGTCTTTTTTCATTAGCTCGATTTCAAAATTGTCGTTTATCTCATTTTTGTATCGAAAAATGTAATTCCAATCACTTTTTCGACATGGGAGTCACGTTTTTTTTTATCACGTGATGGCATATTGGCACTACTGGAGTGCACACGTGACACACAAAATATAGCCCTACATGCTCAACCATCATATTTATTGAATTAAAATTTTTGAACTGAAATTCCCTATGAAACCAATGTTTACACGGGCACTTGTAAGTTGCAATTTCAAAAGTCACTAATATAAAAAATTTGAAATTATTGCGTTGCGATAAAAATAAGTATTTGAAAATTTACAATAATAATTTACTATATTTAAATAAAAACGTGAAAATAATTTAAAAATAAGTATTTGAAAATTTACAATAATAATTTACTATATTTATATAATTTTTTTTTAAAACAAATTTGCTATAATAATTTACTATATTTTTATAATTTTTGTTTTATTCAAAATTGCTTTATAAAAATTAGTCATTTAATTTTTAAATTTGGAAAATATTAATTTGTCATGTCCATCATATTTTAATTAAGTAATAAGAAAATTTCTAATATAAAATTTTAATCTTTTTTATTCTAATTGTATTAGATTTTTTTTAAAGTGAGAATTTTTTATCACGATTATATAAATTATATGTTAACCTTAAACATATGATCACGATTTATAAATTGATTTAAAAAGTTTGTATGAATATATTAATTAATTAAGATTGTTATATATTTTTTTCTTATATATGTTTAATAAATATTAAACTTCTTTCAATAAAAAAAAGTCAAGAAATAAAAAAATTTACGATTACGTGCATCGCACGGGACAGTTGTTACTAGTTAGGTTAATATGGATATAATTGACTTTTAACTAAATAATATAATTATGATTATAATTGAGTCGATGTACTTATCATTTTTTGGGGTGCAAATAGCAACTCCCTTAAATATATTATGTACTATAGTATCAAAATTCAATTTAAGATTATAAATTTTACTCTTCTCTTTGTCTCAAAAATTAGTCTTTCATACACTTTAAACTCTAAATTTTAATTTTAAAAAATGTGATAATTTTGAGAAGGACAATCGATCATATTTAAATATCACAATTGATTTTTATGTTGACGCTTTGATCGTATATTTTAAAATACAATAACAAATCTTTTTAAAGCATTTAAACGATCAATTTTTTAAGTACACGGATTATTCGATAAAATCCACATGTTTTAAAAATCGAAAAACTTACATTGAAATAAAGGAAGCTTCTTTTTTATTTGCTACATTGTTGTTATAAAAATCGTTGCATCGTAATTATTTCAAATACTTGGAGCACAAAAATTGCAATAATTTCTCAAAATCTATCTCAATTTCTATGGAGAGATTTGTTGAAGAATATACACATGTTCCCCTATGTTTGACCTTTCTGTTGTCTTATTTCAATTCTTGTCTTATGTCATCTATATATATTTATTTAGCTAATATTAATGTATTATTAAATTAATTAAGAACTAATTACGTCTTAATTAAGGCGGATAATACGGGCGTGGCATGCATCGTGAGGCCGTTTACCGAAATTTATTATTTGAAAAAAAAAAACGTTACAATTAGTCTTCGGTAATAATAGTAATAATTAATACACGAGATTCGTTCATTATTTTTGTAGTATTTGAGATCGTCAATGAATCGAACCGACGGTTGTGATTTAACTACATTTAAATTAGTATATTATTAATGACACAATTAGTTTGACCGAGTATGATTAAAGATCATATTTGTCTTTTTATACACCATCAAGATACCAATAATATGTACGGTTTACTTCTCATTTCGATGTAATTTAAATGTTTTTTTTTTCTTTCCTAATTTATTTTAGGGTCATTGTCACACACCTACCATTGTTATATATTTTTTGAAATACAATATTGAAGAATTCTATTGCGAAAGAAGTTTCCGAGAAAGTTTGTAATTTTGTCATACGAAACACGAACTAACATAAGATCAAACACGATTTTTTTTTCTTAATTTCAAACTATATCCACCGACTCGATTTTAAGGTTCGACAGATCAGATTCCGAAATCGGCTAGTTGAAATTTAAAACCCTAATTTGGTACTTCCCTTTTTGATTGAAAAGAAATTAAGGTATCTAAACAAGAGAATATTTATGAGGTCATGACTCAAGTAGCTTAAATATTTAGAGTAGAAAAAATATATGAAAACATGATAACATTTGAAATCCAATATAGTAGTACATGTGTGTGTATGATAATTTTGTGCACTGAATTTATTTACATCAAAAGTGACAGCTTTCTTATAAAGTTTTCAACTACAAATTGATGACACAAAACTCAATAATTCATTTTTTTTCATATGTGCTTCTTATCATGGAAAATGTCAGTCATGAACAAACATACAAACATAAAAAATGCACTATCCAAGTCTTGAATCTAATGTTTCGATTTTAAGTAGTGAATGTGTTTACAATCGATTAGATCGATTCACTTTTGTTGCGCAAATGTACATAATTTGAAGGTTTTTAAATCATGATTAAAACTATATATATTGACATTAGCGTTGGAATTTCTATGTTGAAATCTCTCCAATGTGTCTTGATTTGAAATTGAAAATTTTGGTTAAATTTTGAACAAACATAATAAGTGATTCAATTGGACGATTAATTTTTATACATTAGTATTAGAGACGGAATGTGATGAGTGTTTTCGCTCTTTTTTTCATCAGTTGAATTTGATGAATAACTTTTCATACTCGTTCAACTGGAATAGATTCGTGAGGATCTATTCAAATATCGAATTCATAATTGAGATTCACACTATCTCGTCAATTTGATTTTAGAAGAAAGATGGTCATTTTGTGAGCATGAATGTATAACAGTAGTGAATTGATGGATTAAATTTGAAAAAGATCGCAATAATTAGTTATTGAACAAGTCAGTTAATTCATCATCATAATATATACAAAAGTTGCACTATTTTTTTTCTTTTCCATATCTCAAATAGATTTCTCTTTATATTCTATTTTCTCATTAGTTACACTTAATCAAAAGGTCCAAAATCTTATTATTTCTTTTTGTTTGAAATTGATGGATTCTGATCATAAA
The DNA here is from genome assembly GCA_954870475.1 of Euphrasia confusa. NCBI lineage: Eukaryota > Viridiplantae > Streptophyta > Magnoliopsida > Lamiales > Orobanchaceae > Euphrasia > Euphrasia confusa. Next base: position 434,857 of record OX940951.1, read on the forward strand.
ACAAAATTGAAGCGAAAAAACAAAAATATTTTTACAAGTGTACAACCCGTCACTCAAATTTAAGAACTTTTTTTGCAGAGTATCTGGGTCGATAAGTTGGATCTATCAGAGTTGCTAATTACAATGACGTGGTTGTTGAGTGTTAATAAGTGTTAATTAAGTATTAATGAACTTTTAACATTCATATATTTATATAATTGTGACCTTACCTACTCATGGATCTCACCAAATAAGCAAGTAATTAACATTACGTAGACAAAACCCTTTTCTCCAGCACAAAAACAAAAGAGTGTTGAAAGTGATTAATGATTAAACACATACAATTAAATAATGATTAAAGACAGCTTTCATCAATTAATCAAACTTTTGTCCCCTTTAAGGATTTAAAAACAACTGAGGGGTTCCACATGACCAACCCCAACACAACACCTCGTGGGATACATCTTTAATAGCTGGATTATTTATTACATTTAATTAATATTTAAGAAAATTATCACCAAGTACTTATGTATTATTATGACTTCATATGATGTTGATTGAGAGATCGAGATTAAATATTTATATAGTACTCAAATAAACCCAAAGAATGAGAAATCAATAAGTTTTTAATTGTTATGTATGTAACAAAATTATTTGTTTTAATTTGATTTATCAGAATTAGGCATATGAAGTCATTAAACGTTAATTTAGTTATTTGAATTTGAATAGCTCTTGAAAAAAAAACATTACAAATCGATTTGTAATGTACAGTTCAATATTTTGAGTGTAGTTTGATCAAAATTGATCGAGGTAGTTGGAATAGTATTTTATATGTGTTATAATGACATGTATTTAGATTGATAATGCCATGATATTATTGAAATAACGTGTAATATATATTATGACATGACATGAAATGACATACTTATTGAAGAATTATATATTAAATATAAATATGTAAAAAAATGTAAGAACATAAAAAAATATAAATAAATAATTTAAATATTTCAAAATTATTATTACAAAAAAACAAAAGTTTATATACTCCATGTCTTACTTAGTAGGAGTATATCATTTGTGTGGCACTTCCTTTTTTGAAACCAATAATAATTAATTGAGCTCATAATGTTGTAGTCTTGTAGATTAGCATAGCATCCTAGATTACGCATCAAAATTATACTTTCATTTCTTTAAGGCCCTTGATTGGAAAAAGGAATACATAAAAGGAATAAATAAATATATTATGTATAGTATATATATATTTATTACAATTTGTATGTCAAATAAATTAAACCCCTTTTTGTGACACTTTTGTGTTCTACACGAGATTGTCTATTTCAAAATTGCAACAATTATAATCACTTGTATCAAATATATGATCATTTGAATATAAATGGATCGCATGTATATATATGTGTGATCAATTACATAATTTTAGCACACAATAATAGTACTATGCACTGTCCTTCAATTCCAAAAAGATGAAATCAATCAGAATTCAATGTTATAAACCCTAGTTAGTTCCTTGTTTGAAAGTTGTGACAAATATCAAGAACTATAAAAACTAGATGAATCGATGATCATTATATAACTTAAAAGATAGGATCTAGGAGTTATGACAAGATAATATATTTGTTATGAATGCATTTAATATTTAATTGTTCTTAAATAACCATCACTTTTAACTTTGGTTTTGAGGAAGATAATAATAAATAATAACACCACCATGTGAAGCCCAAATTGAAAATTGCTAAAAATTGTAAGCCCATCAAATGTTCTCAAGTAGGATGCCACCCACTAGAAACCCTAAACCACATGAAATTGTTTAATAAGGGTTAAAACAATTAAGATTAGCACAATAATTGCATATTTCTTTTCAATATAAAAATGTTTGATGCCTTCTCAACTATATAAATACCACTATTATAAAATATTATGACTAACTTATTCGATTCAATTGTATTTATATATTATCGGAACTCAGATTACTCACGGAAAATTCAGCGATACCAACTCGTAATTAATGCTTTATTAAAACTTATAAAATTGAACATTTGAAAACAATTAAGTGGGCCCTAATCCATGTGATGACAATCATGACGAGAGACTTAAAAATGGATTATCTTAAGTGATTTAAAGATAATGACATACTTAATATTATTAGAGCATGGATGTAGAAAGTTGGTTCCAATGGGTTTGAGTTGTAATTAAAAGAATAGCATATGGACCAACGTATTATGTTTCGGCCCATCAAACCAAAACGTGAGATCCAATCCAATAAATGTTGGGTTTTCATTTTTCTTCATTTTTTCCAATTGAGTTGGATCTCCATTGTAAAATTAATGAGCAAAATTGTGTACCAAAATCATGTAGTATACAATAAATATGGTCAACGAATAGTGAAGTAGTGAACCATGTTATGCTCTAGCAATTGGTCCAAAAGGTCAACCCATGCTGTAGATAGTAAAATGTATATTAAAAAAGGAATAACTTATCACGTTTAAAAAATACCTGAATAATACTACAACTCGTACGATTTCTTTACAAATACACGTCTAGAAAAATCGTTCTGATCTAAACAATCCTATAAACAATGTTTGTGGCTGATTGATACGTCAAAGGTTATATCATCAATTTCCATTAAATATTGGTGATGCTTTTATATATTTTTTTATAAGATTAAATAAGACATTCACATAAATCATATAATATATACTCCCTCCGATTCGTAACAACGTGAATACTTTAATTAAATGAACATTTCATAATAATATAACTATCCCAAAAAAAGTAAATAAATACTCTTACTTTTTCACTTTAAAATATAATTTTACCGTTACTTTATTCATATATTTTTTCAACTACACTCATAACTAGGGGTGGATATTTCGTCCCGAAATCCCGATCCTGTCTCGATTATATCCCGAAAACTAACGGGATGAGACGAGATAAATTTTAAAAATGATAATCCCGTCCCATTTTAATTTTTTTTACAACGGGACGGGACGGGACCGGAACGATCCCGTTTAATTTCGTCTCGTCCCGTTTATTTTTTAACATCAATAATATTTGTATTTTTTCACACAAATTAATTAAAATATCAAAATATTAATCGTAGTACAATTAAATTTATTATATTTTTATAATCTAATAACATTTCAAAATAATTTAATTTTTATTTATATATTTTTCTAGAAAAATATTAAAATTTCTACTTTGAAAATTTTAAAAAATTAAAATATTATTTAAATTGAATAAAAATAAGTATTATTTAACTTTTTTTAAATAATTTATTTTAAATTAAAATTTTAAATTAATTCAATATATATAGTATGTCAAAAAACTTGTCATTCTTATTTTATTTAAATTTTGATTGTTTTATAAGTCGATAATATTTAAATTTTTAATCCCGTCCCTTCCCGTGCGGAACGAATTTTTAAAATACGAATTTCGTCCCGTCTCGAAAATTTTATTTCGGGACGGGACGAAATTAATTCCGTCTCATCCCGTCACACGCCCACTCCTTCTCATAACTACTTTACTTTTTAATTTAAAAATAAATTTATATCTTTCTCTTTTTAGTTAAAAAGTAAGAAAATAACATTTTTCTTAATATTCGTGCTCGGAGAAAATGTCCTATATTTATGAATCGGAGAAAGTATTATATTGAAGGACCAAATAATTAATTAAGGGCTCATACTAAATTGTGGATCACGGGCTCTTCATTTATTTAAAACTCAAATAGCTTTTGCTACAAAGCCCTTTAGCAATGGAGCCTTCAGAGCATCTTCAATGCTAAGTACAAATTTTACCTGATCAAAATTTGTACCTAAGTATATTATTGGGGAAGGAGGTACAAATTAAGAAAGAGAAAATTGAATATTTAATATTTGATATTAGGTACAAATTGGTTTTGTGTTTTATACATGTCTCACATGCATAAAAAGTGAATAATTGTAACTCAAACCATTGATATATTAAGATACAAATTATTTGTAACGTGTCAAATGATATGTCATTAAATTTTACTTATCTTTGAGTACACAATTGAAAATGATCTTAGCTAAGCCCAACATACTTAATTAATGTGCACTCCTTTTGGGCCGAAGCATTGAACCAAGTTTCCACGGCCCGAACTTATCTCAAATCTCCACGGTACTTAAGAGTTGAGATCTAAAATTTTCATTCAACAAGCCGATACACATACACTAGCCAATATGATTAATAGTAGGTTCATCAATTCGTCAAATACTAAAAATATTTACACCTTCATCATCTATTTGCACACAACCTAAATTAATGCACCCCTCAAGATGGATCGGGCTTTATGCTTAATGTTAACCGATGATTATTGAAGTCTTATTGTCGATTTAAATTTGCCGACAACCATCAATAATTTTTTTTCTTTTCTCGTTGTTTGTTTTTAATTGTAAAATCGAACAATTGGTTTACGAAAAATTTCACATATTAGCAATTAAGTAAGATTTTCATAGATTAATCACCAACTAAGAACACACACGCTATTTATAGTAAAATACTTGATATTTGGGTTGAGGGGCCAGAGCCGGCCTTTTACAATTAATTTTATGTTGTGCGGCTCCCTCATTTGTTCTCACTATACTCAAAGCTGCTTTCCTTCACTGAATCGTGACATTCTAAGTATATATATATACTAGAGGCATTCGTCTTGCCGTGCAAGATGAAGGCCCATGTGACTCGGTGCAAAATATAGTGTATGAACAAAGCAAAACTAAAAACCGGTAGTGTTCAAATTACAAAATACACAAGTCATAAGTTTAACCTTCAATGTAAAAGAAGTTACAAAATACTAAAACTACGAAACAAAGTTGTTCAGCAAAAAGTGCGGATGGTCAGCGGATGGTCAGTTGTAGGCGTTATACAGAACGACATTTACAATGTCTCGGAGTAACTATTGAACCTCATTCAATTTTCCCATTTTTCCTTCCTAATCATCCGGCGGCGTCTTTCATATCACTTTCAGCAGGCGACATTTCATTGAAATCCAAGCGTTTGCGTACCTGAGTTGTAGAGATGGTCGATTTACCAGATTCTTTAATCATAGGAATATATATATATATATATATATATATATATATATATATATATATATATATATATAAAATCAGTGAAGGAGCAAATAGAAAAAAATATGTAATGAAAATAACAAATAGCAACTTGAAAATCCACACATTGATGATTGAATATAGAACTAAAATAAGATAAATACTACTAAAGGATTTAACATAAGGTAAGTGAACTTTTGCAAGTTTAACGATATCCCAATATTAAGTAGCAAAACAAAGGTTAAATAATTTAATTTCAGTACTAACTATCAAAAGTAGAAACCCGAAATTTGTGGGAAGTATACAAACTAGTAGAATCAATGCCTCACCAATATCAACTCATCAGTACATTTCATCGTTAATCCATATTGTCAAATTACCTCCATTACCAAATAAACATGAATCTCATACATTCAATACAATCAATTAAAAAATCTAAATAAATTCACATGTATTGAAATAGAGTTAAAGTTAATTAAGAAGGAAATGAACATAATAAACACAATAGATGAAGAAAGAATGATCAATTAAATAGTAAGAACATACATTCTCGAACAGAATATACAACCCATATATAAACACAATAGATGAAGAAAGAATGATCAAGTAAATAGTAAAAACATACCTTCACGAACAGAATATACAACCCATAAATACGAACTCAAAAGAAACAAGATAACCTGCAATATTAGTAAGGGGGTTGGAGATGAATAAAAGTTGTGACGAATAAAAAATAATTATACTTCATTCAAGATATTATTTCAAAAATCTGCAAATTAATATCAAAAAATATAGCACTACAATTTTACATATAGCATAGTATTTATGTCATACATGCTGTGAATTTTTAACAATATCATTCACAGTATCTGTGTAAAGAACTAAGATACAGTAAAGGGAGTTCCTAAAAGTAAATTAGTAGGCTTTTTTTGTACGTGAAGTAAAGAACTAAGATATAGTAAGGAGAGTTCCAAAAAGTACAGATGCGGTATATTAATGGGAAACACAAAATAACAGACTCACCATTCAAAATATTACAGATTTTAAACACTATGTTTGAATCAACAATGTTACGTGAAATCAATGACATGAGAAAGTAGGAAGTCTCATATCGAGGATATCGCTGGCGAAAAATTAAATCGCATAAGATCATGAAGACTACGATCACACAATTATGAAAAAAAATCCTCCAACAGTCATGGTTACAAATAATATTTAATCAATGCAGGCAAGAAATCTAGTTTAAAATATTAAAAAAAAAATGTGTAATACAGCCATTTTTGGAATATTTAATAGAGCACATTGAATGTACCTTAAAACTATAACCTTGATCAGTCAAAAACTGCTGCCTTTTGGTAAAATAATACATCGCATGCGTCAAATTAAGGAAAATATCTTCAGCGAAATAAAGATGGACAAACCGCAATAGGATCAAAACATTTTAAATTAAATTACAAACTTACCCGAGTGTCTGTAGAAACTAGAGAGTAGAAAAACGCATTGTGCTCCTCCTTGCCTCCCAAAAATAAGACTTTCCTGTTAACCAATCAAATTCTAAAAAATAAGACATGTGAAATGTATGTCATTGTGTATGTGTGTTTTTATATATAACAATGGAAACTATATAAGCTTTGCACTCTTTTGAATTACAGTATATAATTATTTCCCCATTTTGGTATATGGAAACCACTCCTTTTTAAAGAATAAAACTGATGACGTCCAAGTTATTATCTATAGATACTAAGGAATATACCTTAGCCCTGAGGATACGCCCGAGTCGTTGAGCCTCTTGTCGCCTTCGACCGGCATGTGACGAAATCTGAATGATTACATTTGGCTTAGGAATATCTAGAGAATTATTATTCACCTGTAAATTAAAACTGAGGAATTATTTAATTAGTATCCAAAAAAGATAACAATTTGCAGCTAAAAATTAAAAAAATAAAATAATTAACGATGACAAATACATATTCTGATTTTGAAACAAACATGGTCAGGATATTTTTAGCCAAATAAGTAAATCAACACAAGTTATTTCAATCAAATTCTTTATTCCGATCAATTAAACCCTCACCAATATCAGCGCCAAGGCCTTTCATGCCGGAGACGAGAACATTCGAAGCATGGTCTCGTGCCCGTAGACGGCCAGCTGACGGTTGGCAGATCCTCACCGATCTCATGTGGTTGATCGTCTCTGATCGGCACCTTGCCGTTGGTTTCCATTGAGACTCCTTCCTCTGGCCAAAAACTGGGGATAAGGCGGCAACAGACGTACCAGCATAAAAACCGACGGTGAACGAGAAATTGGTGCACTGCTTTTTGGCGTAGTCAAAATCAGCAAATCCTAGCTCTGTTATCTTCAAGGTTATGGAATTTGGAACAAGAAAAAACATAAAGCTGAGAAAAGGATTTGAGACAATTGCAGAGGAAGAAGAACCCATGGAAAACCCCCAAATTGAAACCAAGTTGAATAGGCATAGCAGATAATACAATTAAGACCCTCGAAATCAATTACAATTCCTAAACGACAATTAAACCCAACACAATGGGAAATTGAACAACAAATTATTCAAAGAAAAAAAAAACACTGCGAAACTGATCGAAGAAGAAATTGTATTTACCTTGCTGACCACCTGAAAATATTCAGCCACCACCGCTAACGGCGCGTATCTTCAAGCCTCCGCAGAAAATGATTCCGAAATTTGCAAGCCGAAAAGAAGTAATTTGCTGCGGTGAATTTAGGTACAGATATTCACATTTTTTTTTTGCATTATTTACTTTAGGTAATTTAGCTACAATATACATACACACGACTACATCGATGGAGATTTCGACCGGCGACGAAGAGACACGATGTAATCATTGTCGAAGGAGGAGTAACAATTTTAAGTTTTGTTCTTGGCTTGTTGCTCCAATCCCGTGAAGAGACTGAAAATAAAATAGAGAAAAAATCGTGAGCGAAATAGAATAGATCTAGATCTGCAATTAACAAATGAAACAAATGAATTAATTTATTTAACAAATAAAATTGCAATCTCATCTATATGGGTATGCAGGTGGACTAACACGTGGCTTCATGCAGTGATTTGTGAAGTACAAATATTAACAAAGTTTTTTGTTTTATTTAATTAAGCTAATTTACGTATGAAATACATACAACTTACATACATATTATTTAGTCATATAGGGGTGAGACGTGGCACTTAGTTCTTCTCTTTATATATATAAAGATATATATATATATATATATATATATATATATATATATATATATATATATATATATTTATTTATAAGATTTAAATAAAAATGCTTCAAACGTGACATTCACATTTAAATATTATTCGTTGAATACATGTGAGCCCACATTATTCATGCAACCAAATAATTACAAGCTCATACTTAAATATGAGAGTGTTTTGGACAGAAGATTCTAAAATGATCCAGACTCCCTTATAGCCAATGATTTCATCAATGCATTATGCCAACACTTGCGGCAATATTTTTTCTAGACTTTGCACAATCCCGAATCCTTAGCAATGTTTTTCAAGACTTTGCACAATCCCCCGAATCCTTGGTAAATGAAGCGGAGTGCGCGTGGAGCAAAATATAATTTATTTATTTTAGCCAAGAACATAAAAATATTTAAAATATATACTTAATTTAGTTATTCTTATTATAATATTACCTATATATTCTCTTTCTTTTTGGCTAAATGGAGCCGAGTAAGTGTGGAGCAAAATACAATCTATTTATTTTAGACAAGAACTTATTTTTGACTAAATGGAGCCGAGTAAATGTGGAGCAAAATATAATCTATTTATTTTAGACAAGAACTTAAAAACATTTGAAATGCCTCTTTATGAGCATAAACGCTCTTGGAAAACTCTGGGCCCTTCCGAAACACAATGGGATGTACAAACGAATAGACCACTCAAGATTAGTAAGTAGATTATTGACTGCATCAACCAATCTTTTGTTTGCGTCTGCCTTATACCCAAGGTGCATCAGATCAACAATCATATTCAATGCATGCAAACATCGTCGATTGTCAATCAACGCGTATGTCGATTGATAGTGACGATGATGATTGAATTTGAATTTGATAGCTGATATTAACTGATGAGCTTCATCGGCCAATACATCCACATAAATAGATTCTAGGTTAGGATCTCTAAAAAGAGAATTCTTGTCTACAATGTACAAGAACTTGAGATAATTCCATGGGCCTCCATTCTCAGGCTGATAAAAAATGGATCTTTTAACATATTCAACTTCTCTATGCCTCAACTCTTTCTTCTTCTTGGAAGGATAAGATCTTTTAAGATATTCAACTTCTCTATGCCTCACTTCTTTGAAGGATAAAACCATACTGCGTGACATATCTTCATACAATAACAAGAATTATTACTGAATTATTTAAAACTTGAGTGCAAGACACATATACAATGGTACAATTGCCCAACTAGCTTGTTTATTAATATTATTTTTTTGAAGAAAAAGCCGAAGTAAAAGATGTATTGTTATATTGAGGGGAAGTGAGTCAGGTCAGAGCATTATTGAATTGTGTGCAAGACTAAATACAAATTATTTTGTAGGTCATAAAATATTTACCAGATCTCAAGCGAAAACGTTAAAAGTGTCTACGTCGAGTATTTTTTTACAATATTCAATCTCTTTCTCCCACAAACTCTTATCAAACTTCCGAATAATCCACTGAACGATGAATAGAAAGAGACAGAATGTCAAAATACAAAATATTTAATGTTATAAAATCCAAAAAAATAAAATTAAAAAAATTACCGAATAGATTATACTACCTCTATGTGGGACCAGGCTTGTAGGTTTCTAGCACCCTTGGATATGATTATTTCACTGAATTTAAATTCTTTGATCCCTATGATCCCTGTGAAGACCTGAGAAACAATCCATCTATACATATATAATTCCTGAATCTCTCCATGCCACGTGGACCAATCATAAAAGTTTAATATTGTTGTGTTCACACTATAAATTATAAATAAAAATAATAATATTAACTATAAATTATAAATAAAAATAGTAATATTATTATTAAGTCAAAATTTATACATTAATATAATTTTTAGGTAAGTTTTTATTTTCAGTAAATTTCCACATATGTAATTCTAATTAATCATAGGTAAGTTTTTATTTTCAGTAAATTTCCACATATGTAATTCTAATTAATCATATGTTTTCCCAAGAAAAAATCAGTCGCGTTTTATAGAACATTTATAGATCAATTTGACGAGGTATTCTCATGCTTCAATATTTTTGCGTATATATATTCATCGAATTTTTTTTATCTTTTCCAAAATTTCATGTAAGCTTTAATTATTTCATTATGCATTTTTTTTTCATTTTTCTTTTACCAGTTCTTGAACTGAACTGAACTTAAACGATATGAACTGAACAAAAACAATTTTTTTTATAAAAATAATAATAATTTTTATAAATTATTAAATATTTTTTTAAAAATATTAATAATATTATGAAATTAACTAGATTTTATATTTATAATTATAGATTGAAATTATCTTTTGTTTATTTTATTTTAATTTATTTTGAAACTAACTGAACTGAATCGATATGAACTGAACTGAAATGAATTGATGAACTAAATCAATCTGAACTAAAGCGATCTGAACTGAACTGATCTTGACTGAAATTATGTTCAAAAGAACAAGTCCTAATTTAAATTTTTATGTTTTTTTCATAATCAAATTCAGGTATAATTTATTTGTAGATTTTTTTTTCAATATCTCATAAATTAAATTGGAATTGTAGCCTACAATCCGTTTGGAATGTGATTCTTTTCAGTAGGTGTAGAATTGATACAAGATTTGATAAACGACAACTATGGAAAGATTTGCATATTTATTTGCTAATTGTAAAGTTAATCGATCGGAAGAGAAAAAAAATTAATTTTCTATTTTACAGCTCTATTTTCGATAAGGTAATTACGTACGGGCCGCGACGCGGTGGTTCTCGACATTGACCTGCCCCCATCACATCTTAATCATGATTCTAGACTCTTGCTCTCTTTGCTCTATATTATTTTCACTATGGGCGAGATCAATATGATGGTGTCGAATTTTTAAATATTTAAGATAATCAAATAAATAAAATATCTTCTATAATGATATTTTATACTTTATTTTCATAATTTTATTATTATTTCGTTGATAATGAGATATAATATAACCACAAATAATTATAATTATTTATCAATTTAATTTAATAGATCACCTTATATACTTACGAAGTTTGAATAAAAAAAAGTTGGCTTATAGAAATAGTAATTCAACAATTTAATTTATAAATCACATGAGTTATATGATTTAAAAGATCTATAAACACGTTGAAAATTTGAGTACCGAGATAATATCACAATAAAAAAAGTAATAAAAAGTTTAATTTTATTAGCTAATCTTTTACTCTATGTATTGACAAAGTTATACGGAGTATGATTTAAGTGAACTATGAAAATATTAGAAATTATTATTGAAAAGTAATTTTAAAACATATTTTTGAATTTTGTATTAGTATTAATACTAATATAACTTAATTAAAAAAAATTATATTGTTCATTATAATTATTAATAATTGCCCCAAAAATAATGATTCAGTTATTATAATTAACAAATATATATTTGTAAACAATGAAAAGATATATGTAATTAAATTTTAATAATATTTTTTATACGATCATTACATTATTAATTATTTTTAAATTTTTTATGTTGTAATTAAAATGAAACACTCACCAACAAAGCTGGATGTTGTTTATTACTTTAAACATGCACAACCTTTCAATTTAAATAAAACATTTCATATTTGAGAGAACAATTGATAATGAGATTCAATACGAGTTTACAAATTAGTAGGGGTGAACAATTTATCTCGGAATTTTGATCCCGTCACGATCTCATCCCGAAAGTTAGCGAGATAGGGCGGGATCAATTTTAAAAATGACAATCGCGTTCCGTTCCAAGCCGATTTATTTTTTCATAATGGGACGGGATGAGATCGGGACGATCCCTTTCTGTCCTGTCCCGTCCCGCAAATTTATTAATATACATAAAAAAATGTTATTTTTCACATAAATTAATAAAAATATCAAAATATTAATTACACATTCAATTAAATTTATTTATTAATTAATACATTTTCACAAATATCATAATAATTTATTTTTTATATAATTTATTTTGAATATACTTAAATATTAATATTTTAAAAATTGTAAAATGTCTTTTAAATTGAATAATTGAACTTATTTCTCTCAAACACTTAAATGTCTTTTTATTTGTATTTTGATTATTTTATAAATCGATAATATTTAATTTTATTTTTAATTTTATAATTTTATTTAAAATTTTAGGAGGTCTCGATCTCGACCCGAATATAAATTATCAGGACGAGACGAGATTTCCCTAATTCCGTCTCATGTCCACCCCTACAAGTTAGAGTTAGAATGAGAATAGAATTATGAAATAAAATAAAATTTTCAAAAAATACCACGTGCATCGCACGGGCCGTGCTACTAATTTACCATAAAACTTTAATTTATGGAACACGAATGAATCAAAAGAGATGATGAATACAATCTGATAAAAACTAGATAGCTAAAAAAATGTTAATAAATACTACCTCCTCCGTATAAATTGTATTTTAGTATTTTTGTAATAATTTATATATATTTTTTATTATAAGTAATCTACGGTTAAACAAGAGAATAGTTGACCGACAAACATTCGTGGGACATAGAGTATATGATATACACTCAAATAAAGAAAAAAGATTGAATTTAGTTCATGTCAAATTAATTCCCCAATCACATTGGGGTCATTTTGAGTGACGGCAAGATCAGCAAGAAAACAGCTTTCTTTCTTCTTCTTCTCCGAACTGCAGAGAGATTGAAAATCCTTTTTAAACCCTAAAATTCGAGTGGTCTTTTTTCAGCAAAAAAATTAAAATTGTCAAAAGAAATAGCCGTATTACGTTCCCGGTATGATCCTCCTTCTTCCGCCGTAGTAATTGCTAAACATGTTTGTCGTCTCTTTTTTCTCTTTTTGTTTAAAGGTATTCTTTCAGCTAAGTCGGTCGCATTGCATATTCAGAGGCCCAAACCTGATTGGACTTCAATATGCCAACTTTGTATTTGTATTTGTCTTAAGCCCAAAACTAACTACTAGTATTACATCAAACAACTAACATTGATCAATACCTACACAATTTTTAAAAGTTTTTCGTATTTAATAACTCATGATTTGTATTAAACTTTTAAAAATCTGAATTTAATACTATCATCAAACTTTTAAAAATATACTATTTCGTATTACTTCATAATTACAGTTATAATTCAGAATGCATCACTCATTATTCCAAGTTAATTTTGTAATTAGTTTGAACTAGTGATTACGTTCAGACTTTATTTCCATATGTATTATTATCATTATTATGTTGGAGTTTAAAAAAAAAATGTTAATTTTTAATTTTTTAATCAATAAAAAATAAAAAATAAAAATATATTTTAAAGTAAAAAATAAATTAGTCGTTAATAAAATTTAAAAAATGAATAAAATAAAATACACGAGTGGTGAAAACGTGTAGTGCCATTTTCTTAGTGGCTAAGGAATGAGTCCACACAATCACCTTTCTTTGAATCTATAGTGGATAACTATGACCTTCTACACACCAATTGATCAAATTTGTTCAACAATAAATAAATTCACTTAAAATTAATAATTTTAATGTATTTTGTGATTTTGTTTACATAGTAAGATAAAAGAAAATTCTTGCATAAAATGGAATTGAACTCCACCAAATAAATCAACAAAATCGACAGCGCAACACCCTTCCAATAGTTCACTTTCAGTCTCCGCGCGGAGTCCACGTTAGCACCTTTACCTTTTCAAAACCGCGTTAATTAGCGTCACATCCCAACTAACTTTAATTAACCACTAACCACACTCTTCTTAATCACAATTAACTCGATAATTAATTATTTAATTACCGTCTTCCTTAGCATACACTACAACCGCTACGACTCTTTCTCTTTGACAAATCTACACGCATTCACTCCTCACTTTCTCTGCAACTTCCTTGATCGATACATACGCCCACATATATATACATACACCCCACACCCACCACTCTCATTTCCATTCGCTTCTTCGACCTTTTTTTTTCCTTCCGAAAATGGACAACGGTAGCAGCACCAACAACCAGTCTTCGTTCTGGCAGTTCAGCGACAATCTCCGCCTGCAGACCAACGCGCTCTCCGATCTCTCCCTCAACGACTCCATCTGGAGTTCCAATTTCGCCGCTCGGCGCCCGGCGGAGCAGCGCCGGAACTTCGACTTCAGGAACGGAGGGCAAGATCTGAACACCGATCTGGGGTTCAGCAGCAACGAATTGCCCGATCTCTCCCTCAACGGCTCCCTCTGGAGCTCGAAGCGCCCGGCGGAGCAGCGCCGCAACTTCGATTTCAGGAACGGGGGCGAAGATCCGAAGCCCGATCTCAGGGTCAACGATAACGGATCTGGGAACGTGAATGGTTACTCCGGGTACGGGAACGGGTTGAACCTGAACGGCGGGTTCAACAAGGGGATCTACCCCACCGCGCCGTCTGTGAATTTCAACAGTTACAGTAAGGGCAAGGGTTTCGGGATGAATAATTTCTCGGTGAACAGGAAGTTGAACAGGGGTACTAAGAACGAGGAGGTGAATGGGGGTAAAATCGGGAAGAAGAACAAAGGTAACAAGGACGGTAACGGCAATAACAACAATGGGAACGGCGGCGACAATAAGACGGCGGTTGATAAGAGGTTTAAAACTCTGCCGGCGGCGGAGGCTCTGCCGCGGGACGAGACGATCGGAGGGTATATCTTCGTCTGCAACAATGATACCATGGCTGAAAACCTCAAGAGGCAGCTTTTCGGTATGCGATTTATTTCTTATTGAATATTTTTGTATTTATCGATAAATTTGGGTACTTGTAGATTATTGATTAGTGAATAATCGAGCTCCTTAGGATTCAATTTAGATGTGAAGTGTAATGGTTAAGATAGAATTCGATTCATATGACAAGTTTTTTTTCTAGTATGTGCATTTCTAACTAAATTTTTGACCTGAAATATCAGGCTTGCCCCCTCGTTACCGAGACTCTGTCCGTGCAATCACACCAGGATTGCCTCTTTTCCTCTACAACTATTCGACCCATCAGCTCCATGGGATTTTCGAGGTTTGTTTTTTGCAAATTATACTTGGCTCTTTTCCTTCTTCAACATATTAAGTGTTTGATTCATTAGTTGTAGGTATGGAACTTAAAATCTATCTACTATAAATTAATCTTAATATTTCTCCGTATTTGGTTTCCCTAGGCTGCTAGCTTTGGAGGCACTAATATAGACCCCTCAGCTTGGGAGGACAAGAAAAACCCTGGTGAATCTCGTTTTCCTGCTCAGGTGTGTAGCTTAGCTCCGGCATAAATATTTAGAAGATTCCAGTGAACAGTACTTGGATTCTTGGTTTCTAGTTTCCAAATCTAATAGCTAATCGATTAAATGTTTATTTGCAGGTTCGTGTTGTTACTAGGAAGATCTGTGAGCCTATGGAGGAGGACTCTTTCCGGCCAATTCTTCATCACTATGACGGTCCCAAGTTTCGCCTTGAACTTAACATCCCCGAGGTAATTTCTTAATATTCCACAAAAACAATTATTGAGATTAAGTTCAATTCAGTGTTAATTTGAAGGGGTTGACTATAAAATTTTGTAAATTTGAATGGGTTTGCAAATTTGAAGGGGTAAAATGTAAAATTTGAAAGTTAGGTGGGCTGTTTTCTAATTATTTCAAACCTGAAGGGCGTTTTCTGTAATTAACTTTTTTTTTCTTCACTCGACGTATAGCTGAATTCATGTTATGGTTTTGGTAATGGCAGGTTCTGTCTCTCTTGGACATCTTTGAAGAAAACAAGGCGTGATAATGCCGAAGAAGAACAAATCAAATACTACAAGACAATAAAACTAAAGATAAATATATTATAGTAGTGGCACCTTATTTCCGAGTTGTAGTATAAGTATAAGCAATGGATGTTTCAAAGACAGTCCGAAATCACGGAAAGAGTATTTTTTTTGTTGTCGTAAATATGCATCCAGATACTATCATGTAATCTAAGGAGCAGTTTATACTCACTCCTCTTACGAAGGTATATATGTGTATGTTTTATGAAGAAGCGAGAGAGGCAAGACCCGAGTTAAATTATTATTTATTATTGTGTTGAAGTTTATTTGAGAGATTGAAATTTGTTGAATACGACGGAGATTGTATACTTTAGAAGAAAGGTTTGTGTCGGACAAATAATGTCACATAAAACCCTCTTGGAATATATTCTTTTTGCTTTATCAATTATTCAATTGTAGTACAGTATCTTGAAGTTTCATCCGTAAATAGGGGTGGTTGGAGGTGGAACAAACAAGAACAAAGAATGTGACCTATATAAATAGTTTTTTTTCTTCCTTTAAATGAAAAACACGCATAACATTCAAAGTTCCGCACATGATATAAAGATCAAACCTTTGATTTTTTCTTTTGATAAAAAGAAAAGGTCAAATATCTTGATGGATTTCGTCGGCTTTACAACTGTAAAATTGACTTATTGATGCAGGCGGAAGCGTAAACACACGATTAAAACTCGTTGATTTCGAAGAATACCGAGAATCAATCAATCAAATTCGTTGATTCATAAAAATAACGAATAATGATAAGATGAACGAGAAAACTCTATTCTTTTATTTCATCAAAATAACGACCGAATAATTGAATGAAAGGAACAGAATATTAATAATCCTAAAACCCTAATTTACTTGGGCTTATTAACTTATAACTTGGGCTTTATATGATATCCACATCACTTATATAATCGATTCATCATAAAAATTACTAAAGTACATGGTAAATGAGAAAAGTAATATCTGTAAAAAAATAAATTTTTACTACCTTTGTGTCGAACTGATCAAATGTCTGTTGTAAGCAATGAAAATGACATGATCGTTGATTTGAAACTTTTTATTTTGAGATGAAGATGAAAAACTTAAAAAGCGTGACTTGTTTTTTAAATTAATGAATTAATTTATTTTGATGGTATTATAATTGTACAATTATTTATATAATTGAATTGATTCGTTCAACTAATTCTTTCTAAAATCAATGGTGTGATGTAGGAAACCAAACAAAATCAAACATTAATTTAATGTACCACTACCACGACATATATTATTGTGTCATAAATTGTTGGTTGAGACTTAGGTACAATACTAAATGGCAACCCCATTAATTTAATAATTATTTGTAGGGTTGGATGACTCTTCCTTTATGATAAAATTAGTACTAGTATATATTTATTTAGTTAGTAAAATTGTCATAAAGGGGTCTATAGCTCAGTGGTAGAGCATTTGACTGCAGATCAAGAGGTCACCGGTTCGAACCCGGTTGGGCCCTTCAATTTTTTTCTTCTTGCCCTTCACTTGTTTTTTTTCTTTTTATATTTGGTGATCAAGCAAGCCTTTGTCTTGTTTTTTTTCTTTTTATATTTGGTGATCAAGCAAGCCTTAAAAAATTGGTGTTTTTTTTACCAGCAGTCATCAGTAAGCCTTAAAAATTGTACCATTATAAGTAACCCCTTCTTCTTTTTATATTTGGTGATTGCCCTTCACTTGTTTTTTTTCTTTTTATATTTGGTGATCAAGCAAGCCTTAAAAAATTGGTGTTTTTTTACCAGCAGTCATCAGTAAGCCTTAAAAATTGTACCATTATATGTAACCCCGACAAGTCGACAACGCAGCCCTTCACTTGTTTTTTTTTTTCTTTTTTTCTTTTTATATTTGGTGATCAAGCAAGCCTTAAAAATTTGGAGTTTTTTTTACCAGCAGTCATCAGTAAGCCTTAAAAATTGTACCATTATAAGTAACCCCGACGAGTCGACAATGCAGAAAAACACTGAGATGATAAAAGGTTGGAACACTAAGTTCATCAATGTCATAGGAAGTCGTCATTGCGAATAATATTAAGGAATCCAAGCATTGTTTGCCAACGAGTATTCCGTAGTAAATTAACATGGCCCCAAATTATGTACTACAGTACTATATTAGCGTGACCCAAAGAAAAGTATTGATATCCGAGACGGCGAGACCCAAAACAGAAATGATCAAAACGGGCTTTCATTGTTCGACTTCCTTCAAAATTCGCACAAAAGACACCTTCTTTCGCTTCACCTAGCTTCCATCTTCTTGATGGCCTTCTCAATTGCAGGCACATTCTTCTTGAATGTGGCCCACTGCTCGGCTGTCAAGCTTATACCTGCAAGTTACAAACGTCAAGTTCTATATTTTTTTATTCCAAAATGCAACAATAAAATATACTGTATATCAGAGTAAAAACACTAAAACCACTAATAATCGTTATCTAGAGTAGAAAGTAATACCACTTGCCCTTTCTTCCATCACAAGAGATAAAGAACTCACACTCAGAAGTCTAAATACCAAAGTACATCTTCACGAAAAAAACGCTGGTCTTTCTTTTCACGGTACTTTAAGTTTGAGAAATTAACGAAAAGAACAACACAAAAAAGTGAATAGATATTTAACTAGAAATGAACTTCTGCATATATCTCGAGGAAAAAGTAGATAAGTTTAAAATCAGAATCCTGAATCTGATTGTAGTATTATTTTTTCTTCAGAAAATCAATTAAAAACTGCTATAAAAAATACCAAATAGAAAGTCTGATTTAAATGATTAACATACAAATGAGTTTAGGGGAATTGACGTAAAGGCCAATTAGTAACACAACGAATCGTGTTAATAAGTTTTATGATTGCATTCACATACTCTTATTCTGTGCACACAACTAACCTAGCCCAAACGAAAAGCAAGCGAACAAAATTCAAAAATGCATGAGTGTGTTGTTATGTAGATTCTATCATTTTGATTTGTACAATCTTATGAGAATATGCATGATTCTACTAGAAATTTGGTTGGAGTATTTATAATGACATGATTTACCATCCGTCCAGATCAGAAGGATCTCAATTTGGCACCCTTCTATATTCAAGTATCAAAACAGAAAATCACCTTTCGCGGTTGGAAGCTCTTTGCCATCTCTCTTGTAGTACTCCCTCATTGATACCAAAGTCTTCCCTTTGAACTCGGATAATGTCACCCTTCTCTTATCGGTTAACTAATTCAACAAACCGAAATCAGAATAAAAAAAATGTTGGCTGCAGATAACAAATAGGTAAATCCAAGCATACAACACAATAACAGATTAACCCCAAATTGTAACATCAAATCAAAACCCTAGAAATCTCAGGATACAACTCCAAACAGATTAACCCCAAATTTTGACCTAGAAAATAACAAAAAAATCGATTAATTCAGGAGAATAGGAAAAAAAACTCACTCGGCAAATAATGAGACCACCCTCATCATCGTACTCCTTGCCGCCTTTCTGTTTTTTGTCATCTTCTGCTTCCTCTTCCTCTTCGGCTTCTTCTTCGCCGTCTTCCTCTGCTTCGGCCTGCTTTCGAATAAGGTACGACTCGACGACCTCCCTGACGATTTTCTTCCGGGTCGGTTCGGAGAGGTCCATTTCGAGCTTCTCGGATGCTGATTTCCGGATCATGAACTCCGTCGTCTCGTCCATGTTGGAATTCTTCAGAATTTCCAGAACCGTCTCTTCGATTTTACTACGGATTTCCGTGTCCATTTTTTTTCAGTTTGCTGTGAAAAAACTTTTCCCGATGAAGAAATAAAAAACTGTCAAAATGAATCTTCAGTGGGTTTTAAAAACTCTGTTTGCCAGTGATCATACTATGCGGTAAGGAACACCGTAACATTTATGGATGCGAATCAATTTCATTTTTATTGTTATTCTTTTTCAATTAATATCGAAAAAATATAAAATCGTAAATTGTAATTAATTTGTTATTCAACCCAACAAGTTCTTTTAAAATTATCATATTAACTTCATTTTTTATATAATAAAATTATTTTTCTAAAATACCAACTAGTGAAATTAGAACGGAAATATAAATAATCTTAATTACATTTTTCTTTTCCTTTTTTAATTATGCTAAAACCTCCAGGGTAGTAATTGGAATTCCATACAATTAGCAACAAAAAAACTTCACCTTTGCATCTAACTTGCCCATGAAAAGAATTCGTAAAATCGAATACGAAAACAAAGGCACCCGACATATATCTTCAATGATATTTCCAAATCACTCACTTCTAGCTTAAAAAGAAAATAAAATTGAAGAAAAAAGCTGTGCAACTCCTCAGTTCTCATGATCGACAAATTAATAATATTCTCATCTTTTCCTGCATCTACTTCTACCTCGTTTGTTATCCCTGCCAAGGTTCGCCGTCTCCACCATGAATGAGCAATGCCGTGGTGTGATGGTGCACCATGGACCATCTCTCGTTATGGAACTCAAACACATTAGTCACATTGAAAGGCCCAGGTGCAATGTCGAGATAAGCTCTCATGGTAACCCACGCCATATTTGACACCACACGAGTACTCACATCTCGGATCTGGAAATCAGTAACATGTTCCCAGCTGAAAACTAGCTGCCAGCTAGCCATAACTGCATTGTAACTGGAAAAGAGAGTCGAGGAAAGAATTTTTAGTTTTACTCTTTTTTTCATGCATTCGCATTACAAATTACAAAATCGTTGCTTCTAAAAAAGAAATGGTTAATTAAAAGCAGCAATGATTAGATTTATGTAATTTTGAGAAAAACAATAAAAAATTCTCGTGCATCTTTCCCCTAATAATTTTAATAAATTATGAAGAATCGGAAACATGCTTTGGCAATTAAAAACACTAAAAACTACTTTTCTCAGCCATTGGATTACACTCCCTTAAGATTGACTCTATGAATGATTACTAAACTTTCATACAAGGCAAGAGTTAATTCCCGAGCTCATTGGATTTATTGATGGGATTGAACAAGGAAAATAGATCATGTAAAGATTACACTGTTTATTAGATAGGGTTCGGATATTTACTATATTTGAATATCGTAATATATCATGGAACCCGGACTTAATCTTGAGATTTATAGACGTGAAGTTAGAATAAGTATTTAACAAGCATAGAAAGATGAATAATTAGAGTAAATTGGTCATACGATCTAAATTGAGAAAAAGCAATTATGAGAAACAATAAAATCTTACCTCCTATAAGATAAACCTTTTATTTAACAGTCACAATAAGTAAGAATATTTCTCAAGGAACATACCCACTAAATGACTCTCCAGTTGCGTGACAACACTTGACATAATCCGCATTTAGCCAAAACTGACCCATAGCTTGAAGTGACCTTTCTCTGATAATCCCAAAAAAATCAGAATTTACGTTAACTATAGCTCGTGTAGCTGCATAATAGGCCTTCCATCCATCGGGTGGGACTACATTATCTTGCTCCAAACTGAAATCCTGGTCAATTAAAACAAATTAGTATCTCAGAACACCAGTAAATCTTCGTGTTTTCAGAATTTAAATCATATAATAAAAGATACTACCATGGACTAAACAAAGTGTTTGGACATAGAACTGGAACACTAAGCAACATATATATTACCTTGAAGATGAAAAAATCAATAAATATATTCTCAAGAATCGCACAGTATGCCCTCCAACGTGGAATGATTGATAAGAGTATATAAAAAGAAACAAGAAACAAACCTGATAGATAATAAGAAGCTCGATTCATGTAAACTACAATGACATCATATATTAACACTCTGAAACTACCACATCTTGTGTGCAAAAGCTCACCTAACAGGGATTGGGAAACAACAAACTTCGTCCTCATTGGATGAGGAAACAAAATGAAAAAATTTGAAACTAAAATACACACTCAGTATTTTTTTCAAAAGTAACCAAAAGCAAGATGACAGCAAGAAAGTATACGCTCCACAAAATCTTTAATATGGTTAGTTGACTAAAATAGAAGGTCACGCATTAACCCTTTTGCTAACGGAAAAAATCCAAAATATATACAACACACATACAAAGCCCGAAAATCCAAAACACGCTCTCGACTTTCAACGCGAGGATTTGCTTCATAAACTCACAATCATATCAACTAAAGAAGTTTACGATTCACAAGTCAACACATTAATCTTCCTCATAAAAGGCTTCGTGTAACAACTAATGTCAACTAGCTTTCTTTCCCATGAAAACACAAGATAAATTTTCAACAATAACTAGTAAATCGACTACTTACCTTCACAAAAATAACAAATGAACCCTAAATCAACAACTATCATATCCAACTGCTCGATTCAACAAAATCATACCAAATTAAACAGACAAAAAAACCAAAAATAAAACATAAACATTAAATCCACAGCTTCAAAAATCCAAACCTTGTGATAGAGTGCCTTCCACGCGTTATCATCATTAGCAGCTTTTCGCATAAGAGAGTTCGTCATGGAGAGGCGACAGAGGCTTGGGTAATCCAAGTAACTGAGCGCGTGCGTCGTGATCTCCGGTACGAGTTGTTCCATCATTGAAGCCCCCGTCTGCCTATCCACCGCCATATCTCCGCCGCCGTTGTTCAATCGAGACTTCATTCCCTCCATTCCAGCGTCGGGATTTCGATTTTTCGATTCGCAAGGGTTCGGGTCCACTTTCGCCCTCCGGGAAACGATAAGAGCGCTCGCGAAAAGGAAACAGAAAAGGGTCGCTGCTAGGGCTGCCGGAAACGAAGAACAACCGGCCGCTAAGAAAATGCTAGAAATCGAAAAGCCCATTTACAAGTCATGAAAGAAGAGTAGAAAAATAATTTGCAGAAATTCTCGCGATTCATGAACGAAAAAAGAAAAACCCAATTTGTAGAATCAAATCAAAACGTGGTTTAGCAATTTCTTTCCCCCTTTTTTCTGCAATTTTCCCTCTCTGTGCGAACGTGGAGGGCTTTAATCGAAAACCCTAATCGGAACAGTTAGGATTTTATAGAGAGAGGGGAAAAGGCGGTGGTTTTGCATCAAAATTAATTCTAGGGGAAAGTGGATTTCTGGAAACGGAAATGGGTCAAAATGCAAATACAGTTCCATTTGAGGGTTAAATTCGTAATTTCAGATAAACATGCAAAATGCATTTCTTGTGTAGTTTCTATTTTTTTTTAAACTAAAAATACATTGTTACTACTTACACATTTTTACTACTTACTGTTCCAATTAAAACAAATTGTATCGTTTGAAAGTTAAACTCGTAGCGCGATGAATCAATCACCTGTCAATTTTCTTGCATCCTTCTGGTTTGAGTGTCTTCTTGAATAAATACAGCGAGGAAGATCCCTCGCAATTTCTTGCCAAAAATACGAACTTTTATAATCAAAATCATAATCACTACTCGGAATTACACCGAGGGAAACTCATTACAACTCTTACCCAGTTACTCCATAATCTATAGTCACAAAGCTAAATTATTTCCAGGATTCTATAAGCCTTTGATTACACGAAAAAAAAAATCGAAAAAAATGGTTCTAACCCGTCACCAGTTCAAGGCTCGGCCGTTGGAAAAAAACTAACTAACCGTAGAGCACTGGAATGAGCATGGTCATGCTACAGAACACGAACACTAAAGTACATCCTCCTCCGCTCGACGGAAAAACCGCTCCGGGCTTCGGGGCCCGAAAGGTTTTCCCCACTCTTCCTGAAAGTATCTTGAGAATAGCAATGCAAGCAAATGAGAGAGCAACTGTTAGGATAGCTAGCCCTTTCTTTTCCAGGCTCGCCTGATCGTGCACAACCTTTTCGACCTCTAATCTGCAGAACAAATTCGAGTTGAGTTGAGTTGAGTTGAATTTCCGGGATGATTACAAATACACCCCTTGAAACTGGCCTAATTACAGAAGAAGCCCAAGAATCATTCAAACCTCATCAGGCTATTTTGTGTCATCAAGAGCTCCATTTGGGTGGAGACGACTGCTCTCCATGCCTCGACCTCAAGGAATTCCTTCTCCTGAACGAAAAAATTTACAACTTTATCTTTTCAATACTCATCTATTTACATTAATACTATTACTTTTTCAACTAACTCATTCATTACTTACCCAACAATACCTATTATACTTCTATTTTTTATTACTATTTCACATGCAAACTTTAATGAATCTGAGGGAGTAAAAAATTACCATGACTTCCTTCCATTCCATAATACTCTTGATCTCCAATTTACTCTTCTCCAGGAGAACTTGAAACTTCGTCAGCTCCTTCTCCAGTTCCGGCAAAACATCCCCTCGTCTCCTATGAAGCTCCCTTATGAACTCCTCCAACACCGATAAATTCGACTCGATCAACCTAACCTTCTGCAAAACCACCTTCAAAGCAGCATCCGCGTGCAACCTGTTCTTCGGCACAGGCGGCTCAGAGACACCACCACTCGTCTCCAAATTACTCACTGCCACGTCATCAATACTATCGGGCTTCTCCGGGCCCACTTCAGGTGTCACCGTCGAATTACTCACAACAAGATCCTCAAGCATCTGCTCAATCGCATCGACTCCGTAAACCTCGACAACACTCAACGTGCAATAAAACTCCGACCCGTAATGGCTCACCAAATTCACCCTCAAGTACCGGGCCCACTTCGGCTCGGGCAGCTTGAAACACTGCGCGTGCTTCGAGTTAGCCGCAACGAACGAGCCGAGCTCGTTCCAATCGTCGGTCGGGTACGACAAGCTACCTGACAGCTCGAAGTCCTTGAAGTTAGACGAGTAGTGCTCGAAGTTGGCGATTTTAACCGCATCAACGAGGGTCTCGTCCGAGAGCTCGATGACGATGAATTTATCTCCGACCGAGCACGGATTCCGGAGGTACTTATCGTGGTCTTGTCCGAGCACATTGCTCGCTCCTTTGGCTTCCTTGTTGTGGGCCACCACTTTCGCTCCCTTTGATGACGAGGCGTAGTTGTAGGGCTTCCCATCGGGCTCGAGCCGGTGGGTGATGTTGATGACGTGGCGGTGGGAGTCGGGTTTTTCTTGGCGGGAGATTTGTTTGAAGTCGTCGAGGTTTAGATAAGGCAGCTTGATTCGTTCGTTTTGTTCTGCTTTGTGTTCTTGTGGTTTTGTTCGGCAAGTGAGTGAGTTGTGGTCGAGGAGGAGCGAGACTAGTTCGTCGAGCCCAGTTGTAGGCGGGACTGAGTTCACGGTAATTGGATGTCGTGTATCGTTCGTAACAACGGATGCATTCGGGGCCATTAGTATTCGACTGGTGAAATTCTCCCCTCCGATTTCGCCGAGGGCAAGTGGTGACTTCTCACCATCCGGCTTGAAGCCGAGAAGATCCCCTGCAAAATCAGCCATGAAACTGTTAGATCAATCAAGAACACAGAGAATGCAATGAATCAATAACAAGAAAAATAAAATTAAAAAAAATAGAAAAGGGTTACGTACCTTCGTTTCCACGAGTGAATGTAGGATGAAAGAAAACGATGCCGCACCAGAACAAGAACAACAATGGGACATAGATTTCGCAGAAGCTTTTCCTCGCGAATAATGCGTTATCGATCTCCTGGGTCTGTGCCCTGTTTCTGCAAGATTTTCTGGGAAACACTTTCTTCGCCTCACCATTCCGAGCTTTCATCATCATCATCATCATCATCTCTTACATTTTATTTTATTTTTTCAACAAATAGAAATTAAAAAAAGGAAATTGATTACAATCCAAATATCTTTAGCTCCAGCAAGTCGAATCCTGTGTTCTTGAAATTCAATTGTGAAGAAATCGTAATATCATTGGATCTTTGAATTATTTTTTTCTGTAATTCTTTTGTCTTTTTTTGCAGGTCTGTGTATTCGTGGCAGATAATCCCAAAGAAGTGGAAACTGTTTTTTTAGGAAATAAAAATTAAAAAATGATTCTTTTTAAAACCTTGAACTAAAATTATTGAATAGTATATAAAATTGTACATAATAGTAACAAATTAATTTTCACCTCCAAAAATATGATCAAACCAGACTACCTAATTGCACTGTTTCTAGATTTTTTTTTTTCTCATTCCATATGGCAAGATCATGAAGTCAAAAGTGTGTACTCTAATTCATTGTTCTGAGCTTGTTCTTGTTCGAAAATAGGTAGGCTCCCCGGGTTTCTCTCCTCCAAAACGATACTCGTGGGAGTTTGCGGAGGATAGTTATCGATAATAAAGTCAATTTCGTCCCCACTGATCTCTTTCCGGTCAAGAAGAACCTGCAATACAATCACGGTATATGTTTAGTGTCGTCCTTAGCAGCGTCATATGCATCAAGCTTTTTCTTGCGTATATCAATACTGACCCCTGGAATTAACTCTAATTACAAAAGAACCCAAAAAGTCCTTCAGAAGTTAAGTTTGATTCAGAATAGCTCACACACATACCTTTACAGTCTTGAGCAAAGCAGCATTATGTTGTCTGAGCAGATCAACCGTTTTTCCATACATATTACGCATCAATTCTTCCGTCCTCTTCGCAATGTCATCGTCCAATTTTAAGTTCACGGGAGGCTCGATCAAATCATAGTCATCGTAAAGAGAGCCCTCAAAGTCAATTCTTGGGCCGACGAATTTAACACTCTTTCTCCACGGAGGGGGTTCACCATGCACTACCATCGGGTTCCCCATATTCCATCTGAGGAAAGAATATCCAGGACAAAACTAGTGACAACATGTG
This sequence comes from Euphrasia confusa, assembly GCA_954870475.1. Lineage (NCBI taxonomy): Eukaryota > Viridiplantae > Streptophyta > Magnoliopsida > Lamiales > Orobanchaceae > Euphrasia > Euphrasia confusa. The sequence continues at coordinate 461,670 of OX940951.1, forward strand.
GAAAAATGAAAAACAGGGATGCAATAGAATTAAAAAGCCTACATGGTGATGATCTTTCGAGCGAGCCAAGATGCATCGGCAAGGTAACTGACTGATGCTTTTGAAGTGTCCCGTCCGAAAATGACCTCCTCGGCAGCTCTGCCTCCAAGAAATACCTTGTACAAAAACAAAAAATAATAATCACTTTATGATTGGAGCAAGAGCAACTAAAAATACAAAAATAAAAAGAATCAAGTAATTCTAAAAAACTAAAAAGATAAAAACAAAAATATCCTGTAACCATATAAAAATCTCAATTTTGGTCCTAAGTGCATGTGCTATCACGTCTCAGGTGGCTGAAATCCAATGAAGTTGGTACCAAAAATTGAGATTTTTATTCTTGATTCAGTTTTATTTTGTCAAATGTGCATTTTGCAGGACGAAACCTGAAATTTTATACAGTCAAAATTATTCCTTACAGGGCCATTCTGCTATAGCACTGAAGGTATATGACTAAATTTGCAATACACGCCCACCCCCACTATAAAAGTGGATCATGTAAACACAAAGAAAATACTTTTAATTTTTAAAGTAACTGAAATTAAATATCACACCTGAAGACGGTGCAATAACTGAGGTAGGCGCTCGAACATATACGACTCATCATCAAGACGATTAAATACAACTTGAGACAGTGTCTGCATAAGAAATCTTAAACCATAAGTGAACAAGTGTAATAAGAGTGTCATTACTCTTCTATATAGGCATCAGCATAACCATGTTTCCAACTTCAATTTATAACATACCTATAAACTAAAGGCATTAAACAAAGTTTCTGAGACAACAATCACAACATATATTCCGATTTCCATGCAATAATTCAAAATTGACCTTGCGTCCTTGCCTAATAATATTTCTACATTTTCTAGTGGAGGAGAAAAAAATCACAAAGGAAAAGTGTTCACATAATGAGCAATGAGCATAGCCACCTCGTGACTTGTCAGATCAAATATGTTGGACAAGAATTAGGTGGACAAAAGCTAATAGACATTGATAAAGGAAAAACCTGTCCACGAGGATGAATTGATACACGATCACACCTCTCAACATTTGCATTCTCAATACGCATTAGTAGATGAGAAGTCAAAGCTGTCCCTACTTCTGCAGTTGCTCTTCGGCACTGTCCTTGATGACCGAGGTCTATTCCCACACGCTTGGGACCCACCGTAAGACGGTCAACTGCACCATCCATATCTGACTGAAGAATAGCAGAATGACCTCTCCTGACTGCCACGAGAGCAGCCTCTTGGAGAAGTTGTGCCAGCTTGGCACCCGTCCATCCTGATAATCAGGATATAGATGTTGAAACCATTTTTTTTTTTTGGTAATTTTCAAAAAACAAACTCAGGGATAGTTTTGTAAGTATTTCCTTGCAAGACAGCTCTTTTAAATATGAAAAATCAAAACCCATATGCATACCTGGCAAGTTGTTTGCATAAATAGACAAGTCGACAGTATCTGATAATTTTACTTTCCGTGCATGAACTTTTAAAATCTCCAACCTCCCTTTTGCATTTGGAGGACGAATTCTTATCTAGATAGCATAAAAAATGATCATAAATTCCCCATGTAACTCTAAAACGAGTCTATGCATAAATAATACAAGTATCAACCTGTAATAAAATCAGTACTCAAGTTCCAGAGGAACACGCACCTTACGATCGAACCGTCCTGGACGGAGAAGGGCAGGATCTAGCAAATCCCTTCGATTAGTGGCACCCAAGAATATAACACCTTTGCCTGTATCAAACCCATCTAGTTCTATCAAGAGCTGGTTCAATGTAGTCTCTCTTTCTTGAGTTGCGGCATTGTATTGGTCATCAGCAGAATCGCGCATTAATCCTTGTCGCCTATATAATATATCGATAAAAATATAGCTCAAGAGTCCAGAATTAAGTCAGGGAGATCAATTTAATCAATCAACTGTAATATGACAAGCTTGATCTTGATTAAGGCGCCAAATGACTGCTCTATTTTTTCATCTCTCGGCTCTTTAGTTAAGGCCAATAATACCATAAACGAGCCAGCAGAATAAAGCAAGATCTTAGAAGAAAGGTATTGACTTGTAAAAAATCAAGCAGTCACGTTAAGTTGTTTGTATACATTGAAAGAGCAAAGAGAGGCAGGTACTTTACTTTTGAGCATATTTATATTTATATGAACATTGAAATTTGAAGTAATGTAAAATTATTTATGTGTATGAACATATTTATTTTTATATTTACTTTATCTTGGTAACACAGATATTAAAGTTGCAGAAAGGTTACTGATTCTAACTCAGTCTCGACAAAAAAATAACTTGCTCAAACAACAATACCTTGTCGCCAGTGCATCAATTTCATCAATAAAAATGACTGATGGTCTATTTACCTGTGGAAGAACATATGATAACAGGTTATTATTGACATCTCTCCGCAATCAAGGAAAGTAATAGGGGGGCCCTAATCATTATTACATGCACATAAAATAAATTTTCCGTAAAGATGTTTTAATCATAACTACTCCACAGGGAACAATTTGGCCAAAGATGTAGAGGAGCACCGACCATCATACGTAAAAAAATAATATACAACCACTTACCTTTGCTCTTTTGAATAAATCTCTGATACGAGCTGAACCCACACCAACTAACACTTCAACGAATTCTGAACCCGCCATCTGATAAAATGGAACTCCAGCTTCACCAGCTATGGCTTTTGCTACCAGGGTCTGGCAATGCAATAATTCACTGTTTTGTCGGAGGATTTTTTTTTTCATAATTCACGACTACAAAAATGAAAATAACAAACCTTGCCACACCCAGGAGGGCCCTCGAGAAGAACTCCATGAGGAGGCTTTATTCCCATTTGATCAAACAGTTCAGGATTTTTCAGGTACCTCACCAGCTAAGTAGCACCACAAAAGAAATATAAAGGAAAATAATTATAAAAGGTCCCAAAATTTTGTGACATCAATTTATCAGTATATATGTCAAGACTTTGAAATGTGAAATTGACATACAAGAGATTTGCTTGCTCAAATCAGGATATAACATATATCTTTCCGACTTTCCCACTTATGGCCTAAAAATATTTCAAATTTGCGACCCAAAATTTGGCTGAAGAGGCTTGGGTGTCATGTTATAGAAGTTTTGGGCGTTTTAATACACATAAACAAATCAATTTATCTCAATCTCAGATTTTAATAGATAATGATGATCTATTTTTGTTTTCTTTAAGGTATCATGTACTGGAAAATACTACCTCTTGGAGCTCTTCCACTGCTTCCTCAATCCCCGCCACATCATTAAACAAGACCCCAGTGGAACCCTAAAAACATGTCATCACTTAGTATATTAGTATAAGGCTAAAACAAGATTAACTTAGAAGAACCAAAAACAGAAAATATAAATAAATTCAGAAGTCGAACTAACATCAACACGTGCTTGTGGCTTTGACTGAGAAAATTCAATGCCTTGCCATATATCCTGCATGATGCATAACCAGTAAGGGTACCAATCAGAAACCTTTAAGAACAGTTCCATTAAATAATAAATAGAGATGCATAAAGGATACACACCCATTTCCTGAAATTCTTAGGTCTTCTAGAAAGCGTAAACCGAACAAGAAGCACCATCGTTACAAATACCAGCATGATCGGTTTTAGCATCTCAAGACTGGCAGAAATCCCACCAAAAGTGTAAATTTCGTACAGTTTTGATGAAAGACCCCCGTCACCCAAAAGATCAGCAAGATTTTCCCAGATTCTTTCCAAAATCCCGAAGCTGAGTCCCAGAATTATCTTGACAAATGGCTTGGCCACGGGCCAAACGACATATGAGGCCACAGCATACACGAAGCTGGTGGCAGCAAAAACTGCCGACGCCAAAAAACCTCCGACAACAACTGCAGCTCCAGCCATTGCAGCTGTTAGCATTCCGAGTTCAACCATCATTCTGCTTGATATCTTAGATGCAACAGGATTAGGGTATTCCGGTAATTTCCCTACCCAAGACTGCAGAAAAGGTCAAAAGGATAATGATGTGAGGCAGTAGACAACACCACACGGGGAAACAAGCTTCTCAACTTAGAAATTTCAACTAATAAGGATAGTCCCCACTAATAAGCTGAAGTAAGAATATCAATTGTATTATGTTCTTAATGACTTTTGATAACTATAATCCAAATACATGTAATGTCCAGCTTATTGCTCACCTACTTGTACATTTTTCATTTTATCAAGGTTTTATCATCTAAGGATTTAACTATGAGAATGTCATTCAATAAAATGAATGTTACATGTAAATTTCACCATCCGATCAAAATGACTTTGCATGTCGTCAAATTAGCTTATAGTCAAAATGTTATCTTAACATGTAGAAAAAAGGCTAAACAACTGACATTTACTCTAGTTATACATTATTTCAACCAAGCATTTTCTATCATTCAACAAAAAGTTCATAACATTCTTTTTTTTCATTCTTCCACCTCTCATCAACCTACCCTGCAACATTCATCTGTTTCTATTTTCATAATGTATCGAATAAGCGTGCCAATTCATGGACAAACATTATAACATAATTTAATAGCAATACCATCATTTGCTTCTCAATTTCATTCCTCGGTCCCTTGTATCTCTCCATAAGATCTTGCACCTGTTCTTCGCCCAGTCTCATTGCCCTATTACAAAAATTCATGAAAATCAAAACGCCAAAAAAATCTATATACAAAAAAAAAAATGATCTGTTCGCCACACACACCATTTGGTTATGTGCAAGCTTTTTTCCCCAGGTATCTCCTTCAAATCAACAACAAAATCCCTGTACCAGTAGCCACCATATGGAATGTTGTTATCCTCCTTAAAACTCACCATCTTTATCTTCCCACTCTCCATACACTTCAGAAAATCCTCGTAGCTCATCCTCGGCAACTCCTTGACGTCCTTCTCAAACGCCTCCTCCTCGGACAAATCGGCCCCGAAAATCTGTTCGGGAACATACAGCTTCCCCCTGTGCTCCCTCAGCAAATCCTTCAAATAAACCTCCCCCTCCGGCTTCACTAAACTACTCTCCTCGTCACTTCTACTCACCAGCGCCTTCAAATTCAATCTTCTCAGTAGCTCAGAAAACTTACCATTTCCCCTCAAGCTCTCCTTCTCCTTCGACGTGTACAGCCGGTCCCCAATCAGATACTTGGGCTCTATTTGGCTGGGGTTTTCCCTCAAAACCCTGGACACGAAATCCTCGCTTCCGGCGCCGGGATTCGCGGAAGGTTTCGAGTTCGAACAGGATACGCGTCCGCTGAATCGTGAAAACCTGGTGGGTTCGAGACGAAACTGAGGCGAGTTATTTCGAGTTCTGGGGTTGGGGTAAATCGTGGGGAAATTAATCAGGGGTTTAAGGGTTCCTAATGGCGCCGCGGAATACATTATGAAATTCGATGCGTGTTGAGATGAGGATTTGAGGGCATTCTTAGTCCGAGAACATGATGAAGAATATCAGCAGCACTATTTGTGAAATTCGGAGCGGGAGAGAGACTGAAATGAATAAAGAGATAGACTGTGCCGGCCGGGGAAGAGGAAGATGAAAGCAGAAGACAAACAGCGCTTTTGCTGTGAATATAATAACGCTTTTTGCTAAACACCGAAAATTTAAAAATAGAAAATTAATTAAAGTTAGAATTAATTTTTTGGTAAATATTGTTTATTTGGGTGATTTTGTTAAAAGTTAAATTTTATAAATTTGTATATAATTTAGGGTATTAGTTTTTCCTAATTATAATTTTAAGTAATTTATTTAAATTAAGTTTTAATTAATAATAAAAATAAATTAAATATGAGGGTAAAATAGTAATTAATATTTTAATATTGTGCTTTTAATTGTAATAAAATAGTAGTTAGTACCCTAAAAACTAAATAAAGTAAAATATTTAAACACTTTATTAAAAAGTAAATTTTATAAGGTAAAAAATATAAATACAAAAATTCAAATTCAAAATAACTCAAATTATTTTATAGTTTGTAAACTCAAAATTTTTATAAATTTTATTTAAGTTTTATTTTAATTTATTTTGATCTGAATTGAATTAAAATAAAATTGAAAAAAAAAATGACTCTCATTCTCGTACTAACAACCTTGTTGTGCCTTCTCTCGACTCTCGATATCGATCATCATCAACATGCCCCGATAGCCCTGGCCCCACTGGGAAGAGTACACAGCCAATGGGGACTTGCCAGCTGTCGTCCCTGATCCGAGAAGGCCGTGTTCGTTCAGCCTCTCGTCGCCTGCCAGCTCGCGCTCGATCATCCTATGCTTGCCTCATGCCGCCCCGCCCCCAGCGGCTTGATTACTAATTAATTAGTACTTGAATTAAGTGTGAAATATGAATTGTACTTAATGAGTAACTAATTAACTATTTATTTCCATATCAACTTTATATCATGAACTTCAATTTACTATACTACTCCATGTTATTTTATTCGTAAAATAAAGTAATTCATAAAAATATAGTATTAAGAAAAAAATATTAGTACAGTACTACACTGATCATCTTTGCGACAATGTTGAACACTACTTTGTAAATTTCAAATATTATTTTTGTTAATATACAATATAAAATTGTGTTTTCAGTAATATTAGTCTAGAATTATTATCACGGCAGTATTTTTATCAGGTACAAAATTTAGAAATAATGTTAAGAATTTTTTTCGTTGCTCGTACGTACGATCCACTCTCCGTTGAGCCTCTCTCTCGTTAGATTGTGCTTCGATACTTTGATGCAACCGTAGCGTTCGTCCGTCTCGATTCTCGGGGACATGTACGCGCAAACAACAATCAGATTATTGATTTGATATTTAATTAAGATGGATGAAGAATGTATTTTGTGAAAAATATTTTTAATTTAGTTATGATTTTTTTTAGAAATAATATATTTTTACTAAAGAATATAATATTTTAGATATTAAAATAATAAAAAATTGTGTAAATTACAACTTTTATATTTTAGTGTTTAATACATTTTATCAAAATTTTGGAAGTTAAGTGCAATTTTTACAAAAGATTTGGGGATTAAATATTTTTTTACCCAATTTTTAATAATAATTATAATTTTCAAATTTAACCTTATTTAAGAGTAATAATTATTTGACTTTATTCTTAATATCTCTTATTCTTTTTTATGAACTTATATATAATAAAATAAGAAAATTCAATATTCTAATTAATGAAAATACTAACAATTAACGAGGGCTTCAATAGTAAAAAAAAATCAAGACGACAAACAACTGAAATGAAAATAAAAACAAAACCTATAAGGACAAAGTAATTAAATAAAATGTGAGGGATTATATAGTACCACTTTAAAATTAAATAGTTGTCAATATTGTTTCTATATAATGTTTGTTCATTGAGACCAAACATAAAAACTCTCAAGAGCTCTATTAATTTCAGTTTCATGGTTCCCATTCAACTATAGATATCATACAACAAGCATAAAATAATTTCAAATCCTACCAATTGTAATTGGTATAAGAAATATGTTGAAACATGCAGTGATACAGTACAGTGCAAGAAGATGAATGTATAAATACACGTGGAATGGACTACAAAAATATTACTTATAATGGAGCTACACAATACAGGAAGATCATAGTACATTATTTTAAAAAAAATTATACAGTGTAAAAAAATTAATGGTTGGATCAATCTGCTTAATTATCTTGAATCATGATATTGGATTCATATGCTTTGTACTCAACTCTCATAAAATTATAATCAATAATTAGACTGACATCGATCCTTGTACGAATCAAAAAAATTACACTAAGTATAAATCGCGCAAATTGTGTATATTTAACGAATCAGTTGTTATTGTTACATGTTTGTATAAATCGCGCAAATTAATTAAAAATTAGTATTCGTACAACACAAAACATACTCTTCACGCATTACACAACACGACACATCGATCGCCATTCTCCATACATAATAAATGTTGCAATGTCGTTCACAGATCGTATCAACTTATTGCTGACCGTCGTATGGTAGTAGAACTTCTCGACTTTTTCATTGCTTTTGCGCTCTCTAATCTCGTACGTCCACTCTCCGTTGAGCCTCTCTCTCATCGTCAGGTTGTGCTTCGTATGATCTACATCAGAGAACACTTCTTCCGTCACCGGAAGCAACACTTTCTCTCTAAGAGATTGGTCTTCTCTCGTCAACACTCTCCTTTTCCCCGCTTTCAATACCCCGGGCGACAAGCTGTGAAAGGTCGTTTCCGCCCTCCCATTTGCCTACAACGACAAAAACATCAATAATATTCATTGACAGATTATTCCATCGTTAAAAATTGGGCAACTAATAAATAAACATGGATCGATCGATGGCTTACATTTTTGACTTCTCGTAGCTCCAAGACGTAAGTCTGATCTTCGTCTAAGCACTGCAGCAGCTTGACGTAGACATCCCCCCACTCCAGCACGTCCGACCCTTTCAATTTTCGGTTTCTATTTTTTGCTCGGTTCTGATCGATCCATCTAAAACTATTGAAATTAGTGATGCAATTAATCTACTCCATTTCTAGAAGCCTCCACAAATCTCCACTTTATTCTACAAGTGGAATTAATTAAATATTCAACTAGAATCTTCTACTCTCTTCAAGTAAGAGGGTGAAGTTAATAACTATAGACTAGAATCCTCCACTAGGTTCTTTAGTCCACTAGTAAAATTAGGACCTAGAACCTTCCTTGCTTAGTATAAATAGGACCTTGATGTCATTTGTAACATCATCCAAAAAAAAATTGTACAACAAAACATTCTAATAAAATCCACATTTTCTAAATACTATTCACTACTCTTCTAAATATTTTGGAGATACGTACTCCAATTCTAAAATATATAATTGTAAACAAACACTTCTAATAAAATTCCCCATTTTCTAAATACTACTCTTTCTAAATATTTCGGAAATACGTACTCCAATTCTAAAATATTTCTAACAAAAACTTTAGTAAACCAAATAGAATATATATACATGTATATATAAATTCAAAGTCAAGCTATATATATATATATATATATATATATATATATATATATATATATATATATATATATATATATATATATATATATATATATATACCTGCTGTTGCGCTGGTGGTGGGGGTGACGACGACGACAGAGGCAGCGCGAAACTGATGGGGTCGGGGCATAGCACCCCGTCCACTCGGATGCAACCGTAGTGCTCGTCCATCTCGATTCTCTGGGACATCTGCATATATACGCGCAAACAAAGATCAAACAATATTAACGGATGATCAATTCGATATCTAACTTATAAGATGAATACACAATTCACGAAGAAAAAAAAAAGGTACATACATTGTTTCCTTCGTTAGAGTTTGCCATTGTTAACTACAAAATGATGGTGCAGCTAGTGTGTGTTTGTGTGCGTTTTTTGTGTGTTTGTGTGTTTGTGTGAGAGAGATGGTGTGTGAGTGTGTTTATATAGGTGATGAAAATGAAAATAATATTATGAACCAAATCTGTAGAAGGGAGTGATGGGTACGAAATTAATTACAACGAGATTTTTCCGATTAGTTTAAGTCAATTCCACGACAATCATCAATTTTATTCCTAATATATTGTATTTTAGTAAAATATTAATATTATATGAAAATATAGTTTAATTTTTTAAATATTTGTAATTCGATCAAGTGATCATCTTTATTTTTGTTATAGTATTTACAAACTGCGCGACTTTCAAATGTGGAATGCGACTTTCAAATGTGGAATATAATCGAATGTGTTTTGTGCAAAGAAAGCGCATGCGCAAAGGAAGCGATATGATGATCGACATTGCGCGTATGAATATTGTTAAAATTCATGATGATTATGAAAAATCGCAAAAAATTTAATTTTGATTAATCGTTGGACACTAATATCGTAGTAAATTATTACATGAAAAAGAAAATATATCACATGTTTTATAATTAATAAAGTCGTATATTATAATAATATGATTTTCTTTTTTATAACTTGATTTTCATGACATGATTTTCTAACTAAATATATCACATGATTTTCTTAATGTAATTAGGACGATCGTATTGTGAGTTCAAGTGATGGATAATTCGGTTAGAACTTAATTATTCGTGCAAAGAAAGCGCACGTTGAAGCGCAATGATGATTGAAATTGCACACATATGTTGTTGAAATTCAATAATGATTCGTAGAAACCATATCAGCCATGACTTTTAACACACTAGCTTGTTCATATAATTAAGTCTCGTTTAAAAGTTATTTTTATGATTTTTCACAATTTTACCCAACATAAACCTTTTACCAAACACAACATCTCTCACAATTAAGTTCTATATATCTTTAGTTTCGGTTTCATGGTTCCCATTAAACTAGCAATCTACAATATGACGACATCATCATTATCATAGTTCTCTATTCTCTCTGCACGTCTATTTCAAGAACACGATTCTATATGCCACATTATTTCTACTCATTTTTTTGTTATTTGAAAAAAAACATCTTAATTACAAAATATTTGATCCGTCTAATACTCTAGTCCTTAGCAAAAGAAAGATACTCAACGGACTCGAATAGCCCAATTGAATGTGGCACCAATAAGAAAAAGGCCCAATTGATTGAGTAGTATTGTACGCATTATTTGGGCCTGATTTAGGTTTGTAAATCTTTTTAAATGAGCCCAATTATGATTGTATTGTTTGTTGTTGTTTACTGTATTAGATAATGTCGCCTGTCGGTAATGAATTATTGTTCGAACATGAGTACAATTTTAAAAAATTAATTAAATAATGTACTTTTGGTCCCCTAAACGAATACAAAATTCATCGTTATATTATTATTGTGCTCAAAGTCAACGTAACGCAATTATTAATAAAATAAATTATCATACTAATAATAATAATAATAATAATAATAATAATAATAATAATATTGTAGAGAGTATACCGGTTTAATCGTGGCAATGTCAAGTTGTCAACCATCGATAATACTATTAATTTTATTATTTCTTTATAACATCCGTCATTTTCTTTCAGCTCATAAAATAAGCTTCTAAGTATTGTAGTACTAAAAATACAAATACCGGAAGAAGGACGGACTAAATTGTAAAAAAATCAAAATTTCAGAGGACCAATAATGCAATAAATTTTACAGTTGAGCCTTATGCCCATATCCAATAATCAATGAAGATTACTGTAGTTAATCACGCCTTAGCACCTTGTTTTTGTACTAAAGTCCACTGCATTTAGTCATCAATTCATTGCGTGATTCAAATTCATGGAGTTCAAACCAACACGATACAATTGCGGTTATGTGCGTTCTAGAATCTATAGATTCGACGTTTTAAAGAAAGTGTTAATCGTGTCGTATCTCAAATTCGGCTCTTCCACGACGGACCGCCTTTCGGTGTGTTGAAAATGTTACTTAAGACTAATATAAAGTGCAATTTCAATGTTCAAATTTGGACAACTAAATGAATTTTATAAAATTGCAAAAAATAACAAAATTGGAAAAATAATAAAGGGGCGACGAGTCAAATGAATTGAATAAAGAATTGAAAAAAATTGAATGAATAGTAAGACCAAGAAATCATCTATAAAAATAGACCTAAAATAAGTTTCTCAAAGTAGTAGGTTGCATCACTTTCAAGTTTCACCGCATCAACAAAACTCTAAAGCTGGTGAGTTTATTTCATCCTCTGATTTTGTTTGTTTATCCTCATGTTTATTTTCCTCAAGTTCCAACAATCAGAAGAACATTAGTGCACACAAAACACACACACACATCCCATTTACTATGTGAAATTTGTTTTTTTTTTCATGGATTAGGAGATGGGTTTTGGAGATTATTCGATTTCGGATGTTGGGTTTTTGTTAATTACTTATTTCATGAAGTTATAGTGCAAAAAAAGTGTTCTTTTTACATCATATGATTTTCTTGTTTTAAGGTAACACCACTATGTGTGGTAGGTCCGTCCTTGTTTTTTTTTTCTTTTCTCCATGAAGTTGTTGAAAAAGTTTATTTCTTGAACTGTTGTCACATGCCTTCTTTGCCCTCCATTGGTTTTTTTCTTTTATGAATCATATCTGCAAGATTTATGACGATTTTAGTCAACGATTTCAACTGATCTCAATCTTATTCGTGGCAAAGATAACATTTTGATTGTTGGGTCAATGATAAATCACACATTAGAATGGTGGGTTGACTTTGGATTAGGGAATTTGTCTTGATCTTTGATACAGTACTGTGAATCTGGTTTGTACTAATGACCAAATTTGAAGAGTGTCTGAAATAGTAGTTGATTTCAGATATAAGATTATGGTGAAAAAAGAACAAAAAGAAAATGGAACTTTTCAGGCCTGGAAACCGAGCTGGGTCAATTTTTTACGTACTTTATATGAAAAAGTATCGTCTTAATTACTCATGATGTAACGTGTCTTGCAGTTTTCATTCTCAAAGTAATCGACTAAATCATGCGTTCAATAGCCAACTTCTTCTGCTTGTCGAAATCCAAACCCGTGTCCGGGTTTGCTGAGCACGTGATCCTCGCTTCCGAGACAAATTGTGAGGAGAACTTAAATTTCGTTATTTTTATCGCTTTCTGATTCAACTGCCAGTTTTATAGTAGTAATTATTATTGCTCACTATCCGAAAATATCGAAATATTGAAAGTCGGTATTGGTTGCAGTTAACGTGAACGAAGTCGAGGCTCTATATATCATGTTCGAGGAACTAAGCAGTTCCATCGTTGACAATGGTCGTCTTATTCATAAGGTAGTCTCTACTCTCAAACTATTCATGTATTTTTTTTCTTCATATAATCTGATTTATTTTTTTCGTGTTAATTTTTAGGAAGAATTCTTGCTCGCACTTTTCAACTGCAGCAGCCAGAAGAGTATCTTAGCTGAACGGGTATGAATATATTTCTTATAATGAAACGTTTTGTAAATGAGCTCAGTTTTGCGATTTTTTCCGGCCTTAGTTACTTACCGACAATATTTACTGCGGCAGTTGTTTGAGCTGTTTGATCTTAAGCGAAATGGGGTGATTGAATTCGGTGAATTTGTTCGGTCATTGAATATTTTCCATCCCGATTCTCCAGAAGCGGATAAAATAGAATGTAAGCTATAATAATTCTCCTCACCGAATATGATTTCTTTTAAAATGGTACTATTAAATAAAATACTTAATTAATATTTTTTTTTTGAAGTTGCATTTAGAATGTATGACCTCAGACACACCGGTTATATAGAACGACAAGCGGTGAGTACATTTAGCTTTATTGCGATTTTCAGTTATCGTTCAAAGTTACAAAGGGGAAAGAAAACAAATTGTCGAGGTTGTATTTGTAATTTTTGAAAGATAATCGAGTTTAAATCTTTGTTATCAGGCTAAAATCCGGGACTGCTTTTGTAATTTTGAAAGATAATTGAGCCTCACCTTACGACAAGATTTTTCTAATCTTTTCAGTTGAAAGAAATGGTAACGGCTACTCTGAATGAATCCGGATTATCAGTTCCGGACAAAGATATTGAAGCCATAGTTAATAAGGTAAGAAGAGGGCTTGATTGATTCGATCTTTTCCATTCTCAACTATCCGAATAAAATAACCATGCTAACTTTTCTGCGATGAATTTCCGGCAGACGCTCCAGGAGGCAGACTTAAATGGGGATGGAAAAATAGACATAGATGAGTGGAAAGAATTGGTTGCAAAGTATCCTTCTCTAATAAAGAACATGACTCTTCCATATCTGAGGTTCGTTTTTACTAGCCTATTTTTCGTCTCGATCATTAGGAGCTAAAAGCTTAATTTGGTACGTAAAATTCTAACAAGGGGTTTAAATGTTCCAGGGAGATTACACTAGCATTTCCGAGCTTTGTAATGGAAACTGAAGTTCCAGACTCAGAGCTCGTTTGTTGAAAGCGAGAACAAGTGGGAGGAAACTGTTTATAGAATATTGTTTTGTAACAAAAAATTGTCGAATCAATGGTATGAGTACTGTACTTGTATCGTCGTGGAAAACCCGAAGGCCCGAATGGATATAACAAAGTTAGGACCTTATGTATATTGATTTCCTGTCTTGCTAGGTGTGGTTTTTGTTACTGCCTACCAATTGTGAACATGATTTTTTTCCCTTTTTTATGTTATGATTTGCAATGCAACAGTTGATTTCAACAAAACAGTTGATGTTTTGTGCTGCAATTATTTCCTTCTTTAGATGGAGTCATATTGGGCAAAAAAATGATTTGTTTTTCAAAATTGTTAATTTCAGTTTAAGAGACAAGTGCTATACTATATTTGAGGCAGCAAAACAGGCCACCTCATTAATGGAAAAATATTGGAAAAATATTTTGAGAGGGCAAGATTCGAACCCTTGCCTTTCAAAGGAAAGACCACTTGAAAACATTGGCTGGTTAAAAGAAATTGTAATATTATTTTATATATACGTTATAAATTGTACTATATATTATGAATTACATAATTAATTAACAATATCATATAAATAAAACTAATTATTTATATTAAAAATAATTAATAAAATATAAATAATAGTAATATAAATTGTACTATATATTATGAATTACATAATTAATTAACAATATCATATAAATAAAACTAATTATTTATATTAAAAATAATTAATAAAATATAAATAATAGTAATAAATATAACGTAATAAATTATTTCACTTGATTAACATTAAAAAAACACAATTCATTTAAATTACTATATACTCAATGTATAAGATAAGCATGCGTAGAGATAAAAAAAATTATTGGTCCAATAAATGTTGTTTTTTTTTATTTAGTCCCACATATATACCCGTTTTTAATTTAATCCCAAATAAGTCGAATTAAATTTTAATTTAATTTTTTTATACCGGAAAATTCAATTTCAGTCGAAATGTGCTCACGTGATCTGAGGGCCGACGATAGATGTTGACTCAGCGCCACGTGTCAGCATTCCATTGGTCAACAACTTAAAAAAAATACAAACTTAAATACATAAATACTTTAATATTTGGATTTAAAAAATCCAAATACAAAACAAATACACATTATATACGATAAATTAAAAAATTAACTTTTTATATAAAAATATATTTTTACTACTAAAAATTAAAAAGTACAAATATATTTAGAATTTATGTAAAAATTTATGTTTACTACTAAAAATTAAAAATTACAAATATATTTAGAATTTACATCAAAATACATTTTTACTATTAAAATTTTAAAAGAAAATTTTGATTTTTAAGTATAAAAATATATATTTATTTTTAAAAGTATACATATTAAGTTGATACATCAAGAAAATAATAGTGTGTACAATTATTTAATACATTTAATATATAGTAAATTAAATCTAATAAAAATGTTTTTTTTATGTTAATCAATCGAAATAATTCATTATATGATTATTTTTAATATAAACAATTATTTTTATGTATATGATATTGTTAATTAATTATGTAATTCATAATTTATTCTACAATTTATAAAGTATATATACAATAATATACAATTTCTTTCAACTAGTCAGTGTAGCCAAGTAGTTTAGGCTATCATATTCCTTTTACTAAAAAGTAAAATAAAATAAAATTTAAGTTAATAATAATAAAGGAAAAATATTAATATTTTTTTTGACTTTTTAGTTAAAAAGTAAAAAAAATTAAAATTTTATTTTTAAGTTAATAATAATAAAGTAATTTTGAGTAACGTTTAAAAATTAAATTAATAAATTTTGATAAATTTATATATTTTAAATAAAAAACTAAAATAATAAATTGTAATAAAATTATATTTAAAAAAATTTGTTTAAGTCGGGTCAAATTCTGTGATTTTCAGTAAATCGGTTTTTCATCCGAATTTCAAATGTTGGATTATCGTGAAAAAAAAGCGCGCGATGCACAAAGGAAGCGTTGTGATGAATGATGATTGCAAAGAAAGCATTATGATAATTGACATTGTGCACGTATATGTTGTCGCCATATGAATTTAATTCTAATTATTCCTTGAACAATAATATTGTAGTAATATTATTACATGAAAAGGAAAATATATTACACGTTTATTATTAATAAAGTCTTATATTATAAAATTATGATTTAAAAAAAAATTGTACATAGGTAGCTTGTAATTCATTACATTTTACTTTTGTTATACCATCATATATATAGATAATTATACCATTTTCCAATTTCAACGATTGCGTTTTTATCATAAAGTCAAGTGTTCGGATAATTCGACTAAGAGTTAATTACTCGTGTAAAGAAAGCGCTTGCGCTGTGCAAAGAAAGCACAATGATGATCGACATTGCGCACGTTTCGTTAAAGGAGATATGAATTTTATTATTGTGTGTTACTGTTAAAATTGTGTGTGTATGGTCACTTGTGAGTTGTCCCACATTGATAGTTTAAGAGAAGGGAATCTATAATATAAGCTTAGGGAAACCTCCTACTTTTAGCACCATATGATTTTAAGTTAGAAAGAGACTCCCTAGTGCATATTCGGACTCCCGCTCTCGTGTGTGCACAAGTCGTGGGACCGCACTTAGAACCCGTTTCAACAAATCGCGCAAATTAATTGAAAATTACTATACACACAACATGACACATCGATGATCCTTAGTCTCCATACATGATGAATGTTGCAATGTCGTTCGCAGATCATATCAACTTATTGATGACCGTCGTATGTTAGTAGAACTTCTCGACTTTTTTTTTTGCTTTTGCGCTCTCTAATCTGGTACGTCCACTCACCGTTGATCCTCTCTCTCATTGATAGATTGTGCTTCGTATGATCTACATCAGAGAACACTTCTTCCGTCACCGGAAACAACATTTTCTCCCTGAGAGTTTTGTCTTCTCTCGTCAGCACTCTCCTTTTCCCCGCTTTCACCCGGCGACAAGCTGTGAAAGGTCGTTTTCGCCCTCCCATTTGCCTACAATGACAAAAACATCAATATTTCATCGAGGGATTATTCCGTCATTATAAAAAATTGCGCAATAAATAAACATGGATCGATGATCGCTTACATTGTTGACTTCTTGTAGCTCCAAGACGTAAGTCTGATCGTCTAAGCACTGCAGCAGCTTGACGTAGACATCCCCCCACTCCAGCATGTCCGACCCTTTCAATATTCGGTTTCTATTTTTGGCTCGGTTCTGATCGATCGATCTAAAACTTTAGTAAACGAAATAGAATATATATACATGTAGAAACTTTATCATCCTTACTTAGAACACTAGCTAGGACTGTCTTAATATGAGATACTCCATCCGAGTCCAAAAATAATAATAGCTCAATAGTGTTATTTTTACTCCCAGTGTTTCATATTAGTTTGAAATGTGTCCTTTTCACACTATTTAATATTATAATTAATTAGTACCGTACTTAGATCTTAAAAATAGTTTTAAATATTGTTTCTATATAATGTTTGTTCATCAAGTCATGTTTTAAAATTCATTTGTTTGATTTCTTACAATTTAACCAAAGATAAAACTTTTAACCAAACAAAACATCTCTCACAAGCTCTAATATTCAGTTTCAATTTCATGGCTACAACGTTTTCAAAGTAATACCAATGATCAAGACTCCCTCAAAGTAATACCAATGATCAAGACTCCGTCATCGCCAATGATTTCATCGATGGCATTCCGCCAACACTTGCGGCAATCTGTCAAAGCGGTTTCTAAACTTTGCACAATCGCCTGAATCCTATCCGCAAGGTAGATTTTCATTTCTTGGAAATGGCTGAAAAAAGGTGACGAGTCGGGACACATCTCTGTCAATACTGCTTCAAACCTCTTGGCTGCTCCCACCGAGCAGGGAATTAAACGATCCCAATCGTCGAGCGAGACACACCTGTTAAAAATTAAATCACAAAAGAAGTTTAGCAAGTTCAATATCCCTCTCGCATTCTCCACACAAAATGTTCCATCTGGATCTAACTTCCACCGGGAGCCAACTTCCACCCTTTCTTCAAGAACATGTAGCATATCATCAACGAAGCCGCCATTAAACACCGACTTTCTAAGTGAATAGGCATAAGCATGGTAGATGCCGCGGATGTGGCCCCAGGGAATTTGATTATCAGGGTTCGCTTTAATAGCGCTCAACGTGAAATTCACTTCTTCCGCTATTCTTTTGTCACGATTTTTAGCAAACTCTTCATCAGTAAAAAGCTTTTTAAGTCGACATGGGTAACTTTCCGGCACCCATCTTGTTATCACAAAGTATCTCTGCCAACCAAAAAACAAATTCGTTCATTAATGTCATTATTGTGCCTATCATTATAATATAGTCCCTTCTATTTTAAAAAACAAAATAAAATAAAATAAGAGGAAATACTAGTAAATAGATATAGATAGTAAGCACCTGATCCCAAGCAAAATGGTTATAAGCATTGTTTGCGATGATTGTAGCACAAAAGTTAAGTTCTTCTTGATCCTTCCACTTTTCACCAAAGGTCTGAAAAACCCACTGCATATAACATATCTAAGTAAATAATTCAAACTTAAAGGCCTAGTAATAAATAAAATAACAGTTTAAACGTACATGTCTATGTGACCACGCACGGTAATGGTAAGGATCTTTCTTTATGACTTCTGTTGTATACTTTAGTTCAACCCAAGCAGCAGCAGCGGCATCGGCATAACTACTTTTGCATTGTACAACCAATCTTCTAACATCCCTACAAACAATCATTCCAAAAATGAATTATACTATAAAAACACACAATTATAACAAAAAACGCTTACCATTTCAAATCTTCCAAGACATCGTAATCATAACCTTCATATCTTCTTCGTTTTGTTAAATAAGTCTCAAATAAATAGTTCTTGCACTGCCAAACAATAAATTTGAAATTTATAAATGTAAACACATATAAATCGAAGCAACAAGATTTCCAATTTCTCTCTTATCAAACAAAATACGTGTAATATACATACATATATATATATCACATGCACACATTAAACATGACACACTTTCAATATACCAAATATTGAATGATTGAATAATGAAAGGAAATGATGAATACAATCTGATATATATATTCAAATAAAGAAACAAGATTGAATATATGAATGTCAAATTAAGCCTCAAATAAATAGTTCTTGCACTGCCAAACAATAAATTTGGAATTTATAAATGTAAACACATATAAATCGAAGCAACAAGATTTCCAATTTCTCTCTTATCAAACAAAATACGTGTAATATTCATATATATATATATATATATATATATATATATCACATGCACACATTAAACATGACACACTTTACGTACCTCAACTAGAAGCAAACTGTCAAAATCATTAGAGGTTAACCAATTCTCGAACATGTTCACGGCCTCCCGCGGTTGTGGAGACACAACATGAGATCTGACCACAGCTATCTCTATAAGGAATAAAATTTATGTTATATTATCACAAAATAAATCAAGTAACAGAATTTTGGTCACATAATTCGAAAAGGTAATTCACCGTCATGTTTAGTATTGAACATGTCCTCAAGTAGTTGTGGAGACACGTCGTCAGATCTGCCCATAGCTATCTCTGTAAGAAGGAATACAAATTATGTTATGTTATCACAAAACCAATCAAGTAATAGAACTTTGGTCAACATAATTCGAAAAAAGTTAAATTACCGCCAGGTGAAGTATTGGACATGTCCTCAAGTATTTGTAGAGACACGTCATCAGATCTGCCCATAGCTATCTCTGTAAGAAGGAATACAAATTATGTTATGTTATCACAAACTAAATTAAGTAACAGAAATTTTGTCACAAAATTTAAAGAAAGACAGATTACCCTCATGTGAAGTATCCAGATGCTCGTTCATATCGTCTTCATCATCATAAATGTCATAGTACCGGCAAAAGTCATACCCACGATACATGTAATGATATCGTACCCGGGAAGCATTAAGCGAAAGCACAAGGGCATAAACGCTCTTGGAAAACTCTGAGCCCTTCCGAAACACAAGGGGATTTACAAACGAAAAACACCATTCAAGATTAGTAAGTAGATTATTGACTGCATCAACTAATCTTTTGTTTGCGTCAGCCTTATACCCAAGGTGCATCAGATCAACAATCAAATTCAATGCATGCAAACATCGTCGATTGTCAACCAACGCGTATGTCGATCGATAGTGACGATGATGATTGAATTTGATAGCTGATATTAACTGATCAGCTTCATCGGCCAATACATCCACATAAATAGATTCCAGATTAGGATCTCTAAAAAGAGAATTCTTGTCTCCAACGTACAAGAACTTCAGATAATTCCATGGGCCTTCATTCCCAGGCTGATCAAAAATGGATCTTTTAACAAATTCAACTTCTCTATCCCTCAACTCTTTCTTCTTCTTGGAAGGATAAAACCATACTGCGCGACATATCTTCATACAATAACAAGAATTAATAATAATAAACAACAGAGGATAATACTAATATCACATAACTTCATACAATAACAAGAATTAATAATAATCTAAGGTAATAAGAAAACAACAGATGATAATACTAATATCACATAAAAAGAGATTCATACAATGGCAATAAAATAAGTAATTTAAAGAAAGGAAGATAAAGTAGAACCAAGCATATATACATTTAACTAGCTAATCTAGCTAGATGGTCAGCACATTACTTGAACAATATAAAACTTGAGTGCAAGGCACATGTACAATGGTACATTTGCCCAACTAGCTAATTTTTTATTTATTTTTTTAAGAAAAAGCTAGAGTAAAAGATGTATTGTTATATTAAGGGCTAGTGAGTCAGGTCAGAGCAGTATTGAATTGTGTGCAAGACTAAATACAAATATTTTGTAGGTCATAAAATATTTACCTGATCCCAAGCGAAAACGTTAAAAGTGTCTACATCGAGTATTGTTTTACAATATTCGATCTCTTTCTCCCACGAGCTCTTATCAGCCTTCTGAATAATCCACTACATTGAACAATGATTAAAAAGAGAAAGAATGTCAGTATGCAAGATATTGAATGTTGTAAAAAATCAACGACAAAAAAAAAACATCTACAGAACTACCTCTCTGTGGGACCAGGCTTGTAGATTTCTGGCATCCTTGGATATGATTATTTTTCTGAATTGAAATTCTTCTTCTATTAGAGAAGGTTCATATTCCAACTTCTCAATAATCCACCGCCTATGATCCCTGTGAAGATCAAACACACATTGCATGTATATTAATAATGAACAAGATTTATTTATTCAAGTTCAAAAAGAAAAACAAAGTCTGACCAAATAAGATAATTATTTGGATATGATTCACCAAGTGTAGCAACAATGCCCAATTCTTGTTTCAAGAGAGTCCTAGACTCGCCAACAAGTAATTGTCTCTGTTTCCAGACCTGAGAAATAATGCATTTACCATATAAATTTATGGAACACGAATGAATCGAAAGAAATGAGGAATACAATCAGATAAAAAAAATAAGACAGCTCCCAAAAAAATGTTCACAAATATATGATATATACTCAAATAAAGAAAAAAAGATTGAATTTATGAATGTCAAATTAATGCCACAATCACATTGGGATCATTTTGAGTGGCAGCAAGATCAGCAAGAGAACAGCTTTCTTTCTTCTTCTTCTTGTTCTCTTCATCGTCCTCCTCCTTCAAATAACAATAAGGTGTAATCTTATTAATACTTTGCTACTTTTTCAAGTTTTTGGCATGGGCAAATATACAATCATAAAAGGAATAATGCAAAATATGGCCAAAGAATATAATTAGATACAACGATTTAAAGAAAAGAAGATAAAGTAGAACACCAAGCATATATACATTTAACTAGCTAATATAGCTAGACGGTCAGCACATTACTGAATTATCTACCTGATCCCACGCGGAAACATTACAAGATTCAATCTGTTCCTGCATTGAAAGGTCAACAAGAAAAAGAGAGGTGTGAATATAAGAAATATTGAATGATTGATTAATGGATATATATATATATATTTATATATATATATATATATATATATTCAAATAAAGAAAGAAGATTTAATATATGAATGTCAAATTAATTCAAAGATCCCATTTTGAGGGTGAGTGGCAGCAAGTTTAGGAAGAAGAAAGCTTTCCTTGTTCTTCGTCTTTTTTTTTTTCTTCTTGTTCTTGTTCTTCTTCTTCTTCTTGTTCTTCTCCTTCTCCTTCTCCTTCTCCTTCTCCTTCAAATAACAATAAGGTGTACTCTTATTAATTCTTTGCTACATTTTCAAGTTTTTGGCATGGGCTATTATACAATTATAACAAGAATAATGCAAAATATGGCCAAAGAATATAATTAGATACAACGATTTAAAGAAAAGAAGATAAAGTAAAACACCAAGCATATATATACATTTAACTAGCTAATCTAGCTAGATGGTCAGCACATTACTGAATTATTTACCTGATCCCACGCGGAAACATCAAAAGTGCCTACATTATCAAAAGTGCCTACATCGTGTATTTCAAGCAAAGATACAATCCCTTCCTGCATTGAAAGATGAAAAAGAAAAAGAGACAGGATGTGAATATACCAAATACTGAATGATTGAATAATGGAAGGAAGTGATGAATACAATCTGATATATATATACTCAAATAAAGAAACAAGATTGATTATATGAATGTCAAATTAATTTCACGATCACATTTTCAGGGTGAGTGGCAACAAGTTCAGGAAGAAGAAAGCTTTCTTTGTCCTTCTTCTTCTTGTCCTCCTCCTCCTCCTCCTTCTCCTTCTCTTTCTCCTTATCCTTATTCTTCTCCTTCAAATAACAATAAGGTCTTTTATTAATACTTTGCTACATTTTCAAGTTTTTGGCATGGGCTATTATACAATCATAAAAAGAATAATGCAAATATGGCCAAAGAATATAATTAGATAACAACGATTTAAAGAAAAGAAGATAAAGTAGAACACCAAACATATATATAAATTTAACTAGCTAATCTAGCTAGATGGTCAGCACATTACTGAATTATTTACCTGATCCCACGTGGAAACATCAAATGTGCCTACATCGTGTATTTCAAGCAAAGATACAATCCCTTCCTGCATTGAAAGATGAAAAAGAAAAAGAGACAGGATGTGAATATACCAAATATTGAATGATTGAATAATGGGAGGAAATTAATGATGAATACAATCTGAATAAGAATATATGAATGTCAAATTAATTTCACGATCACATTTTGAGGGTGAGTGGAATCAAGTTGAGCAAGAATAAAGCTTTCTTTCTCCTTCTTCTTCTTCTCATTCTTATTCTTGTTCTTATTCTTATCGTCCTCCTTCTCCTCATCCTCCTTCTCCTTCTCCGTATCATTCTTCCTGGCATCCCTACGAAGAGCTGTAGAGAGAGATTGAAAATCCTTTTTAAACCCTAAAATTCGAGTGATTTTTTTTAGCAAACAAATCAAAATTGTCAAAAGAAATAGCAGTATTACCTTCCCATTCTTCCATTTGATACACCTTCTTCCGACTATTCAAGTCGGTAAACCCTAGAGAGATTTGTCTGTCTTTTTTTTTCTCTTTTACTTTATAAAGCTTTTTTTTTTATGTATAGTACATATTATAAGTCGGCCATATCTGAATATTATAAGTCGGCCATATCTGAGGAGTGGAAAGAGTTGGTTGCAAAGTATCCTTTTCTATGATACTTCCATATCTGAGGTTCGTTTCATTAGCATATTTTTCTCGTCTCGGCCATTAGAAGCCTAAAATTCTAACAAGGGGCTCCGATGTTCCAGGGAGATTACACTAGCATTCCCGAGCTTTGTAATGGAAACTGAAGTTCCAGACTCAGAGCTCGTTTGTTGAAAGCGCGAACAAGTGTGAGTGTTGAATTTGTGAAAGAGAAATAGAGAGGAGAAGGAAGAACGAGAATAAAAATAATAAGAAGACTTTTATTATATTTCTTGATAATGAATTGACATAGCTATGCTTTATATAAGCATGGATCAAACCCTAAACTAAACAAGGTAAATAATAAAGAATAGAAATAAAACAATTAAATAAGACAAGTTATACTAAAATAGAGTACGTATGTAAATAGAACTCCTTCCATGTATTTCTTGTGCGCATAGGACTCCAAACTTCGAACTTGTGTGCATGTCTACATGCACGAGGATGTGTATACTTCAATAGTGAGGAAACTGTTTATAGAACATTGTTTTGTAACAAAAAAATTGTCGAATCAATGGTATGAGTACTGTACTTGTATTGTCGTGGAAAACCCGAAGGCCCAAATGGATATAACAAAGTTAGGACCTTATGTATATTGATTTCCTGTCTTGCTAGGTGTGATTTTTGTTACTGCCTACCGAACATGATTTTTTTTTTTCACTTTTTATGTTATGGTTTGCAATGCAACAGTTGATTTCAATACAAAACGGTTGATTTTTTGTGCTGCAATTGTTTCCTTGGAGTCACTGGCCACTGGGCAAATAAAAAAAAAAAGATCAGCCGTGCTAATTGTTTCAGGGATCGTACGTAATTTGGAGTTCATTGACAAGTGTTGGTCAAGAGAAGGGATTCTAAATCTCTATTAAAGATTGAGTTTTTCTTTATGCACATTGAACTTGGTGACTCATACGAGGATTATTAAAGCTGTTTTTCTTAAGTGTTAGTCATTTCAGTTTAAGAGACGTGCTATATTTTTTTCTTTCATATATAGAAAACTTTACTTTATAAATTAATACTCAAATTAATTAATAAACTTTATTGATAAGTATTATTATTTATAAATTGAGTAATTTTTTATAAATTAATAAAACATTAATTAATATATAAATTGATAATTATTACTTATTGATATAATTAATTAATTCATTGGAAATTGATTTATATTAGTCTATTACTTTAGAATTTATATATCTTACATCTTTAATAAATTAAAAAAATGTAATATTTCTACATTTATATTTGACCTATTTTTTTTTTATAAAAATAGATAATAGTACTATATATTAATGTACATAACCTTACAATAATATTAATAACTTTATAAATATAGAAAATTTTAAAAATAATCATAAAAATTATATTGATATTTAATTTAAGTAATTTGAATTTATATTATTTTTGTAATGAGGAAAAATAATAATTTTACATTTAAACAATTTTTTCAATATTTTTTATTAATCAATTAATGTTATTGATTTTTTTATAAATTAATTATACACCCTTTTAATTTAAGCATACATCTTTTTAATCTCAATTTAACTTGTCAATCAAATATTCAAATTTGAATTCGAATTTTTTATTTGAAATTTTATTAGTTTATTCTTTATTGTTTAATGTAAAAAAAAAAGTGTGTTTAATAAAATTCTAATAAATCAAATATCTTAAATTTCTAATCTCTATGTAAATGAAATAATCTGATAAAAACTATTGAAAAATAATGTTATTGTCCTGTCCCAGTCACATGCACGCGGGACAAAGTAACAGAGCTTGTCCCTACCCACAACAATGAAGGTAAAAATTCATGGGCCAAAACCTAAAGACTCGTAAAAAAATTAGTAATTTCTTTTTACCAGCGACTGTTATTTGTTTGAAAGCTATTGTTGATCGCACTACTCGAAATTTTAGATATTTAAGACATTTTCGATTACCCACTAAACGGAAAAATCGAACAGAATATTCCGATCAAATGAGGAGCACCTGGCTATATTGATGTGAAAATACAAATTTGCCCTCGTCTCAAGAAGCGAATCGTATAGAAAGAACGTTAGTAAAAAAAAGGCTATCTCAATATATTGTTTCATCCATCTATCGACAAAAAACAAGACTCAAAGCCTCACGTGCGATTTATCGTATCAAGTTCAAGAGTTTAATCTACTCCAAAATAAAACAAGACAATAACACAAAAATACAAAGTAAGTAGCATTTCTATTTTATACTCTTATTCACACACTTTATAGTCTCACTTCATTGAAACAGATCCAGCAGGATATATATAAAAAAAAAAAAAAAAATGGGCAAGTCTCACTCCTCCGGCTCCGGCGGCCGCACAAACATAGCCTCCTGCGCAGTGGCCACTCTCTTCCTCGTCTTCATCCTCGTCTCCGCCTCCGTCGTCTACTTCATCCTCTTCAAGCCCAAGGACCCCAAAATCTCCGTCAGCGCCGTCCAGCTCCCGTCCTTCTCCTCAGTCAACTCCACCGTCAGCTTCAACTTCTCCCAGTACGTCACCGTCAGAAACCCTAACCGGGCCGTGCTCAGCCACTACGACAGCTCGCTGCAGCTCCTCCACGCCGGAGCTCAGGTGGGCCTCATCTTCATACCCGCCGGAAAGATCGGCCCCGGACGGGCCAACTTCATCACCGCCACTTTCTCCGTTCGGGCCTTCCCGCTCGTGACTGTCTCGGCCCGGCCCGAAAGCGTCGGGGCGGACTGGATCGACGGGTTCCGGCCGGCCGACGGGCCCAGCATGGAGCTGGAGTCCAAACTGGATATGGCGGGCCGGGTTCGGGTCCTGCATTTCTTCACGCACCACGTGGAGGCCAAGGCGGAGTGTACGGTGGCGATTGGTTTGAGTGATGGATCTGTGTTAGGCCTCCATTGTTAGTTAACCCTTTCATTTTTCTTTCTAGTTAGTTAATTAGTAATATTATTTAGATTATGATTTTTGTTTTTTTTTTAATACCAAAAATTAAAATGACTCAATAATAAATAACTAAACAAACAAAAGCAAGAGAATAAATTAAAAATGGCTAAATTGTTTTGGCATTTATTTTCTTTGATATTAAGAACCTCAACACAGAACATACAGAATACTAGTACTAAAAAATTTCCAAATGCGATAACATTGAAAAGTTCCGCCTTAATCAACCCGTCCGGAGAAATTCGGTGTAGTATATATAGCACCTGTATTAGTGCAAGACGGGGCGACACACTTGAGAGTTAGCTCCAACATCATTTAGTAGGCTCGTAACCGTAAGGGTTCTTGCTAGCCCAGTTCCACAGGTCTCGGCACATCTCATCAATTCCGTATTTTGCCCTTCAGAGACGAAAAGAAATTTAGTTAATCAGCGACTTCATCTGATGCGACAGTAATGTTAATTGCAATGCATGTTTAATTTTATGGCATGTCGAACAATAATAGAAAAAATGTCTTATTACTTCCACTTGAGCTCCCTTTCAGCTTTGTCGGTTTCAGCATACACAACCTCAGCATCACCAGGCCGCCTATCAGCCATCACCAATGGGATTTTCTATACCACCATAAAAAAATGACACTGTGAATCTTTTAAAATAACAATAGAACGATAATACGATTTTTTCTTCAACCAAATATTGATATTGCCTTGATATTTCTAAAAGGTGTTGGTATAAGACTTTTGTAATTCAAATAGATATAAAATAATGCTTTCCCAGAAAAATAGACGGGATCTTATGACGTGATTGATATTACAGCTCGTTTAGTCACTTTGGTGTATTATGCATTGTTAATACTGTTTTCATTGAGAATAATATATATAAGCAAAACAATAATCAAAGATTAACAATAATATTAGGAAAAAAATGTGAGACGTCTATTACCTTCCCAGATGCTTTTTCGAATGCTGCAACCATTTCTAAGACAGACGTACCATTTCCAGTCCCAAGATTATACACCTCACAGCCTGCCAGTTTAACCATACCATCAAATGTAAGCCACACATGAAAAACATACATTACGTAAAGCTTAAACTTAACCAACTTCGGAACAAGCAAGCCCTATGGATCACAAAAGATAAATCTATAACAAGAGAAACTTCCTTAAAACATCGTTATTTTAAAGGGGTGAGGGAGGTATAAAATGACTACACCGAGAGCTCATACCTACAGATGGATCAGAAAGCTTGTTCACAGCAGCAATATGGCCATTTGCTAAATCCACGACATGGATATAATCACGTACCTGAAATGAAAATTATATATTCAGCAAATTTACTACATGGGGGTGTGGGTGTGTTAACAAATATAAGAGCTGAGGAATGTATTTACCCCAGTTCCGTCCTTAGTTTTGTAGTCAGTTCCATAAACTGTAAGCTCAGGCCGCCTTCCAACGGCTACTTGTTGCACAAATGGCATTAGGTTGTTTGGGATCCCCCTAGGATCTTCACCAATATAACCACTAGGATGGGCTCCAACTGGATTGAAATACCTAAGTAGAATTATTTTCCATGTTTTGTCCGACTGGTAAAGGTCACGGCATATCTCTTCAATAAATAGCTGGAAACATTTAAATGATTGTCAGGTGATCTAGTTAATTTCTCGACACTTACATTTAATAAAAGATAATCATCAGCTTCATTCAAAAAATGTGTTAGAAAAAGTAGGTTTAATCCACCTTTGTCCGTCCATAAGGATTCAAAGCACTGATGGAAGAACTCTCTGTGCATGGAACCTCTTTCGGTGCTCCATACACAGTTGCTGATGATGAAAACACAAGCTGAAAATCCAGAAAGACTATAAAATCAATTTTGTTTTAAAATGGAAAATGTATCGTGCAGAAGCAAGATGAGGACAAGTTACATTTTTACATCCATGAGCAGCCATGACTTCCAAAAGGACAATTGTGCCCACAATGTTATTGTCATAATACAGCAAGGGTTTCTGGACACTTTCTCCAACTGCTTTTAAACCAGCAAAATGAATGACGGCTTCAAACCTTCATTGGATACATCATCAGAAGCAAAAGTGATGTCAACACGTAGAGAAAATGCGGATAGAATCCAGACATATTAATAGCAAAGACGATTTAATTTGTCCTAGCATATTTGGATCTCAGTCGATGAATTTAGCTTGTAACTAATTATAACCTCCATGTGTTATTACAAAATCAGAATCTACATAGTCCAGAGCAGAATATCTGGAGAATTAATATTACGATCAAATCTTTTTCTAGTGAGAACGCAGAACGAAGGATTCTTTCCCAAGAAAACTTACTTTTGAGAAGCAAAAAGCTTCTCAAGCGCCGGCTTATCCCTCAGATCTACCTGCAATCAACCAAGATTCGGGGTTACACTACGCTCACAATGATTCACATGTTAACAAAATCAACAGAACCAAGCCGAAATTCCAAAAAAAGACGATAAAATAAAACAATAATCAGTAACAAATCGTGCTCCAACAAAACTCCCTAAACCAGATCGATCCCACCAGAAAAATTACCCAAAATCATTCATCAAACATGAAATTTGCATCAATTTCAAAATACTCATAACAGTTCAAATCAAAGGAGTAACAGTAATTAATCAAACATTCAAATCCCCAATTACAGCTCAAAATCAAGCTTACTCACCAACCCACGTAATTCAGAAAACCCAAAACAAAAAGGGGATATATTTACCTTATGAAATGTTAGGTTAGAGCCATCTTTTCCGGCGAGCTCCTGAACCCTCTTGACGGCGATTTCAGAGGAATTGTCCAGATTATCCACCACGACCGCCTTGTACCCGCCCAGCAGCAGCTGCAGCACCGTGTGGGTTCCGATGTAACCCGCACCTCCCGTCACAAGAATACTCGACGACATGGTTTCGATCGACGTTTTCTCTGTGCCAAATCGAGTGTGCGAAATGGGATCGAATAAATTTGAGGGGGCTTTTTCGATCAGAGACAGTGCTTATACATACATACATGCAGTATATGTATTATATATATACACAAATGCGTACGGATACAGCGGAAACAGTTTCAGTGGGTGGGCAGAGAATCGATTGAAAAATATAATTAAGAAAAAGAAAAAAGAAAAAAGCGAGATGGGTCACGTGGAGATGGCGATGAGATTGTTGTCAATGGAGGTCGTAAGCTTAGATCTCTTTCTCCTTCCTGGGGACGAGGACTAAATCGTAATTTATCAATTAAATAATACTACAGTATTAAATTGTGAATCTCTTTTACGTGTGAAATTTATTTTAAAATAATAAAATTTCTTATTTTGATCCAATAAGATGTTTAGTCAAAATATAAAATAACTTTTAAAAAACAACTATACATGCTTCAAATTTCAAACTAATAATTCTCTTCAATAGTCAATATTATTATAGTAGGAGTATTATTAAATTGTGTTTAAAACAATCCACAAGATTTTGTTAATTATGTTTGAGTTTCTTGTTAGGTTGGTTGAATCGACCTTAAATAAATTAAAATTTTGTCAATTATGTTTGTTTCTAGTTGACTTCATTGAATCGAGCCAAAATGAGTTTTAATCGAATCAATTTAGAATTTTTTGTTTTTTATGGTATGTTTTTTATATAACATAAATAGTTGAGATAAAAAAAATTATAAAGTGAGTATCGTTTATACATACTACTCTTTAACAAAAATTACTATTGCATTCTTCTTATTATAAAAAAATAAATTTTCATTTATATTTATATTTTTTTAATAAAAAAATTCGATCAAAGAATATTTGGTTAATCTTTGTACCCCATCCATACACACGTATTTATTTGTCGGGAGTTAGTGAGTATATTCTTTATACATCCTTTTGATATCCATCTCGATCTTACTTTGAATAAAATATACTTATCCAAAGGGTTGAAATGTGTTCCTGCGTTTTTCTTTTTGTTTATCTCCACTACATGGATTCGTTTTGTTTAAACAATTCTGAGTCGGCCCTGCAGATCTTAAAATACACAAACATAAATTGAGGTTCAAACCGACCACCTCATCAAACAAACCTGAGTCTTGTAATATCAAACCGAAGAACGACGTTCAAACGAACATACACGAATCATGGCTGTATTCGTGTCATGTCAATTATTGTCGACTGTCGTGACCTCGTCACTTTTGCCGGTACTGCTAGGCTAAGAGTAAAAAACAGAGTAGAATCTTTTTTATTCCTAAGGGATTGGGTTATCCATTTCTTCTATCATTGGATTCGATCTACCTCTATTGAAATAAAGAGTGTCTTGAATATAAAAATATAAAAAAAGTCACCAAAGGATTGATTAATTGGGTCGGATTATACTGGGTGGCTAATGTATATATTTTGTTTCAATCAACTCGTCTTTCCACAAAAGGCGGGAACTAGGGAGAGTTAGAATATACGACCAGATCTTAAGACACATAAGGAAATTAAAATAAATTATATGTCTAAAACCTGTTCAGAAAGAGCTGGCTCGGAACTGATGAGTCTTTCGGCTTCATCACTTGCCTCGGCCTGCAGTCTCCATTTCTGCAGTGACAGATGGACGAAATCGTCACAAAATACGGGAACGGAAAAAATTGGAACTTTATGTTTATGTTGTTGGGAGATGGGTGCTATTTTTTCTTGTTTAATGTACTGAATAAAAATAAAATTATACAACGTGCCTCTTCAAGATTCTCGGTTTCCATGATTTGCTCAATCTGCTGGGCAATATTTTCCTGCACAAACAAAGTGGAATCATATAACCAAGGGTAGTATTTTGAAGCATAGCTGGTTACATTATTGTAATGTTCCGATTTAACCCGGAAAGAAAATCAACATCAAAACATATCCAATAGCTTTCCTATCTTAATTAGATCAAAGCAGGTGGCACATACCGAAGTGCTGACTGTTTCGGCGGCAACAACATCCAAGTCCAACTCCACCTCAATTTCAATCATTGAAGAAATCTGAAAATGAGAAGAAAAAAAATCATACTTGTGAAATTCATAATATAATAATATGCCCAACGAAACTCCATGTTTTGTTTAACAAAACTCATGATATTTGGGAATCAATAACGTACTCTAGCATAGCTTTCAATCAGTTCAATCCGATTCTCGAGGGAACTCTCCAAGCCCTCACGTACCTTTTTTACTCTATTTCTTCTAGCACTAAGTAAAACAAGGAAAATCTTCAACAAAACTCCTGATATGAAATTAAGAACCGAGAATAGGGAATAGACCATGTACCGATAAGAAGGTTCTCCGACAGCATAAATTTTGTTTTCCAACTGCCACATGCGAGCAAGCATCCAAATCTGTAGATTGGACATCGTTAACAGATTGTGATGGTGGATAATGATCAACCCAACTTAAATAGTTCCAAAAAAATCACTATGGTATATACTACTAGTATATAGTTTACCGTACAAAGAAGAAAGGGAGTTTTGCGATAAAGAAAATTATAGTGTGATTCCTTAACAGCTCTTGATAAAAAAATGCTATAAAAAATTAGAAAATGCGTGGTGAACAGAATAAATGATTTAGTGGTACTTGATTTTATACTATTATAATCCAAAATCAAATAAATATATTCTAGCATACAAACTTAGGTCCGGCATGAATAATTAATAAATTGGAAACTAATCCAGGGTAAAATTAAACCTCATTTTCAGCAGCTTTCTTCAACTCGTTGATGCGAGACTGAAGAACATCATACTGAGACAATAACTGCTGCCTTATGGATGTTACCTCCACTGATCTTTGAGGAAGCTGGCTTTGAAACAGAGAAAATTAGTTATCATGTCAGACTGCAAGAGACTCTACTCCAGTTCAAGCCAAAAAAAAAAGGTATTACACTATTGAGTAAGTCCAGATTTCACATATCGATTCATGTTGTAGGTGACAAAGATATAAAAAGAAAAAATTAATTAATTTATAATTATTGTTCTGATTTCTGAAACAAATCTTCTTTCTGATACTAATAAAAGAAAGATATTTATGAGTTCAATCCTATCATTATTCTTTAAATCTCATCATTGTCATTATAAACAGTGAACACTACTTTAGCAACGAGACCTACCTACCTTGTTAAGCTGAGGAAGAACTAGAGTGTTAAGAGTCACACCCGCAGCGAGTGAAGATACCACAGCAACTGCGATTAACTGAGGCAAGTTAGGGTCAACTATTCCAGAGGCGGCATCTCCAGTGGCAAACAGCGCAAGAATAGGAAATAAGAGAGATGGGCTCAGCATGGACTTGCCAACGTCTTTAGTGGGCGCTCTTAACAACCGGGATTCTCTACCATCCCTGTGATTTGTGAGACACATGGGCTCCCCAGGATAGAAATTAGGAACTCTCGGGCTAAACTTTAAAGGGCCAATCTCCCTGTAAACACTTAATGGAGCTGCTACAGCAACAGTCACTCTTTCTCCTTCCTGAGCAGGGAGATCAACTGTTTCAGTGGCAAATCTGTGAGTTCTTGCCACGCCGGATGGAGTCTCCACCTGCAGAGAAGAGTAATTGATTTCGTTTGAAGCTGGTCATAACATAACGGGTTTACAAAAAGTACCCTTGAGGTTTGACCAAATTACCAAAAACAAAAAGGAAAAAGAAACTTAATTATTTACAAATAGTACCCTTGAGATTTGCATTGTGTTAACGACTTCCTATTGAGGGTGCAATGTGTAAGATAGAAACAAATATCACGTAGGTATCTGTATTTGGGGTGACTTTAGTAACTAATCCCAACATAAGAGGAGAATAACAAATCATAACATGTAGGACTTTAAAAGTAAAGGGCAATTGAGTTTTACAAATTTGAATTATTCAAAAGACATGCGTGGAATTTAATGCATTGATATTGTCAACATAATCAGGGAATTAAAACAGGTAATATATATGAATTCCCAAGTCCAACATGCAAAAAGATATGTAAAAATATGTACCAGAATGGAGTGTGTGGCAGTTGGAAAGCTTTGTTTCATTATTTGCAATAACTCTAATCCTCGTTTCCATGCAGGAACATCCATGCTGCGTTCGGCAGGAGGAGATCCTTAGAACAATGAATATCCCAGGATCAACACCTTATATATTTACTTTTTTTTTACTATCGACTGAAACAAAATCAAGAAACGAAACATGAATTCTTATTGCTAAAGATATATGGAATGACTCTAGAGTGGACACGTTTGTCACTGACTATGAAAGATCCTTGAACTAGTAACAAAACAGAGATATAAGGTACATAACAACAATAGACAACGAAATACCTGATTTCTTCTGATTCTATGGAGAGTATGTTGCCTGAAACTAGTTCATACTGATAGCGGCACTTTGAACAAGACACAAGCTGAAAAGTTTGGCACCTATATTAACCACTAAAATGAAGATAAACAACCACAATGTGTCATGATAACGAAAAAGTTGACACGCCATGAAATAATTAGAAGTGTTTCAGAAAAATAATTACAAACACCTATGTACTCGTTTAATTGAGTTAGACATACATACTTAGTAAACAATATAAGGAAAATAAAAGTATAATAGTCATTCATTAGTTAAGACTCGAAAATGAAACACGAGTCACGAAATACTATATATAATTGGATGCCCCAACTCCTATATGGTCACATTACTCACATACTCTCATCAATCAGTGATACACACGCATGGGAAAATTTTCAACAGTCAGTGAACAAACATGATTCATCCCAAAAATGTAATAATGGAGGAATCCGATATCATAAAGAATATGCGATATCGACTAAAATTGTCTGTACATGCCTGAATCCCTTGCTGTGGTTGAGCAACAGCAACAGCTATCATACAACTTGGGCATCTCACGACTTTACCAAACGGAACCTCTTCACTAGGAGACACGCCCACTCGGCAAACAAAGTCGATCATTCTAAGAGCATCTGAAACCCTTAATGCTGCTGCAAGACCCTTCACTAATAATGTATAAGTATGTACATCTGGCCTTGACCACTTCCATCTCTCGGCAGAAGACGACGAGTTCTCAGCCCAGCCTGAGATTTCCAGAGAAAGTTTCAATTCCACACGGCGGGACAAATTAACATTTAAGGCAGGAGATTAAAATTAAATTCACGTACCAGAGTCGAAGCTCGAGCGCATGGCGGAGAAGACGGAGAGCGCCAGCTCGGCATTACCTCGGCCAAGCGCCGCCGAAATAATCAGACGGCAATCGGAGACACTCACGACGCCTTCGCCAATCCTGCTATCCTCGGCGATCAGGATCAACGCCTCGGCCGCGTCTCCGGCGGTTGAGATCCGGCCCAATAGCTCGTCGTCCAACTTCCCCCCTTCCTCGGCCGACTTCGAGGCCTGGCTCTGAGCCGCCGCGACGAGGGTTTTGGAAATTGTGGAACTCGAAAACGACGCCGGATGGTGGTGGTGGTTGTTGGTCCTGGCGGGAACGAGATTGTGCTTGAGGGAATAGTGGATGGGAAGAGAGAGTAAAGGAGAACAACAAACGCATACGCAGAGAATCATGTGTTTTATGGTGAATTTCGTAACGATGGTTTTAGAGAGAGAGTAATGGCGGCAATGAAGTACAGAGAGAGGATGAGGAATGAGAGGTTGTGAAGACTGAATGAAAGAAGGTGAAAATAAAAATAAAATAAAAAAATAAAAGAGGGAAAAGAAAAATGAATAAAAATGGAGGTCAGAGAGAGGATGAGGAATGAGAGGTTGTGAAGACTGAATGAAAGAAGGTGAAAATAAAAATAAAATAAAAAAATAAAAGAGGGAAAAGAAAAATGAATAAAAATGGAGGTGCGGGGAATCGAACCCCGTGCCTCTCGCATGCGAAGCGAGCGCTCTACCATATGAGCTACACCCCCTTGTTGAGAGAGACGGTAATGTTATCTATACATATTATTATCTATAATTCAAAATGTTGAGAAAAGAATAAAATGGAGATGCAGGGAATCGAACCCCGTGCCTCTCGCATGCGAAGCGAGCGCTCTACCATATGAGCTACATCCCCAATTGATATTTTATCTCCGTATGATTATAAAACTTCTAACTCCCTATTTTACATTTCCTTATACTGCCCTTGGTACTTTATTTTACTTACCAAATACTCTAGTATACTCTATAATTTTGTTATAGGTTCGAAGTCCAACATAGAATTTGGTATATCAGTTATGTTCGGATTAGCAAGAATTTATAAATTTTATATACTATCGTATCAAAAGGTTAAAATAACGAATAAATTATTTCTCGGTAAATAAAACTGAATATTTTTCCACACTCATACGATTCAATTTGATATAGTTGATAATCTTAACATAAGCCAGGCGTTTCCGTCTTTGGAGCAATGCAGTTACAGACTTACAGTATATAAGTTAAAATTGAATGCAGATGACATCATTAAATTATCAAAGGCTAAGACTGAGGAAAATCCAATTTGGTCGACTCGTTTTTTATATGCCAGGAGTCCTGCACTGCATGCTAAGACTGAGGAAAAAGAATCAAGTTTAGAAAATCAATTGTATATGCCCCATCACGGGGTTGCAATCGAGTCGAGCATTCAGTATTGAGCGGATCATGCATTGAGGTCGAAGAGCCAAGAAAATTGTTGCTCGAGATCAACTTGACAATGTCAATGCTCGAGTCCTGCACTGCATTTTATAAGTTAAATTTACCCAAACATTACTAGCAAATTAAGTGTCAGAGTTCGATTCGTTTTTTATATCTAGTTGGTCGCAGGCGCTCGACTCGTTTGTAGCCCAACATAGCAATAAACTAGGACGCATAATTTTAACAAAATAATATGAATGAATAACAAAATGTGTTCTGCACTAAGAGAAAAAATCTAAAATTCTATGAATATCATTCGACCTACAAAAATATATCGCGAAGAAAGAAGTTGCTGTCACTCGAGAAAACTAAGCAGATAGTAGTATTATTTTCCCAACATTATACGGATCAATAGAATAGACGCCATAACTACAAACGTTCGAGCTAAAATAAAAAAGATAAATGAAACGTACCTGGTGATTGCAGATGTTATTGAAATCAAATTGGGGGTTTAGGGTTAAAGAGAAAGAATTTGGATTTAAATTAGGAGTGTTACATCTATACTCTATTCTTCCTTCTAAAAATAGTGGTATTATCATTGCATTTTAATGTTGCACTTTAATATATAATTGTAATCATATTTTATATATTTATTTTTAAAATTTTAATTTAAACTAATTTTACTTTTAAATTTAAAAATTAGAATTGTATTTTAAAAAATTCACTTATTTATTTGTATACTTATTATACTTTTTTTTAATACAATAAAAGTAAACAATGTAAATTAAAAAATATATATATAAAAAATGTAATTTTAATTTGAATAAAACAAATCAATTGATAGAAAAGTGACAAAATAAATTAAAAAATACTGAGTAAAATTTTATTTCAATATATATATTTTTATTATGTATAAATTATTGTTTGGAGTATTATTTTATAATGTAATTTAAATATAGGAGAAAAGGGTTCTAACGTGACATGTTTTTAAATGGTTTTAAATTTATATGATATAAATTCGTAATTCATACTTTCAATCTTAATTTTGTTGAAATTATGGATAATGTGATCATTAAAAGTAATTAAAATTTTAAAAATAAATATAAAAAATTCAATCTTAATTTTGTTGAAATTATAGATAATGTGATAATTAAGTAGTTAAAATTCAAAATTTTAAATATAAAATAAAAAAGATTTAATTTATGAAATTATGCCACAATAAAACGACGCCGTTTTAGAAATTCAAAAACGACGCCGTTTTATGATTATCGTTCGTCCTCTTTTATTCTCTCTCCTTCCTTATTCTTCCTCTTCACCCTCCAGCACAAAACCCCTCTTCACCCGAAGGGTTGCACTCCCTCAACTTTTTTTAAAAAACTATTTTTATATTTTGATTTTTATATATTAAGATAATTAATTATAACTTGTTTAAAAATAATTGAAATTTATTTGAGATATTGTTGAAATATTTATATGTTTTATTAAAAAATATGATAATTAACTATTTGTTAAAAAATATTACTTTTTTAAATACACAATCCAAGATTTAGAAAAAAAAATAGTTATTAGTACTCTTAATTTATCAATTAAAATTCAATCAATAAATTATAATTTAATTGATTTAATTTTAAAAGTTTGACAATTCTCTTTTTTAGAGTGTTCTTCTTTAATAGTTATATGTAATATGTGGAGTATGAAAAAAAAACTCAAATAAAATGAAGATTAATTAATCACTGAAATATGTGGAGCA
The DNA here is from genome assembly GCA_954870475.1 of Euphrasia confusa. Lineage (NCBI taxonomy): Eukaryota > Viridiplantae > Streptophyta > Magnoliopsida > Lamiales > Orobanchaceae > Euphrasia > Euphrasia confusa. Next base: position 499,677 of record OX940951.1, read on the forward strand.
TAATCTTTTTTTTTATGATTAATTAATTAGGAAACAAAAAACCACAAAAGTGAAATAAAAATTAATTAATAAACATGTGTTGGATTATGAAAAAAATAAAAAACTCTTAAATGAATTATTTTGAAACATGTGGAGCATTATTATATAATAATAAATCCTTAAATTAATTATTTCATGATTAATTAATTACTTAACCGGAGTATCATTGAAAAACAACAATTTTTTTTTTTAATTTGAACTATCTCATTAATATTTCTGCCTACACGACCAATCAACGGTTCCAATAACCGTTTTCCGGCCCAATATATAAATCGGATTATCCTCACCCTCTCCTAAATTGAAATCGAAGATGTCGATCGTATCCCTCCTTTCCACCACCGCCCTCCACCTTTCCACCACTCTCTTCCGCGCTGGATCAACTGGTTTTACCAGTCGCCGAGTCCTATTCGGCTCGGCAGCGTCTTCCGATGGTCGTGTCATCTTCGGCTCGGCAGCTCCGGCTCTCCGCGGTGTATCTCCGTCGCTCGCCACCATCTATCAGAGGACGGATGCAAGCAGCATCATCATCGGCTCTGCGTCGTCTTCCGATGGCCGCGTCCTCTTCGGCTCGGCGGCGCCGTCTCTCTGCGGCGGCGTTTCTCCGTCGCTCGCCACCATCAAGTAGAGGACGTATGCCAGCAGCAATAGGGGCGCATCCAACTGTGGCGGCGTATGTCTCTTTTTCCTTCTTATATGCTCTTTAATAAATACACATATATTGAGACCCTCTGGGGATGGATACATGTTTTGGTAATCGATCGGATATATTTTGTAAATAATGAGACCCTACGGAGGGATACATGTGGTTATTAAGTGGATATAGCCATGTTTGTTACAGTAGGGTGATGTGATATACTAGTAATTTTGATAAAATCTATCTACTTATCATTTGAAATGCTTATAAAGTACTGTACATATTTCTTTCTTAACAGGGCATGTTTGAGTGTTTCATTTGTTGATAAATATTTTGTCAATGTTGAAAATTATAGGTTTTGAAAGAAGCCATAACTTCAGCTTGAAATAGTCTGTCGTTCCTTTAGTTTCAGTACGACACAAAAATAAAGAGTTGAAAGCATTTGACGTTTTATAATATAAGACGTTGAGAGCCATTTTGCTTGAGTGGGAATATAGTCCGGCTGCTTTCTTACAAGGCCTTTTCCAAACAAAATGAGGGGTTGTTAAATTGAGGTAATATGTGACGCGGAGGATTCTCGTGATGTTCACGCCAACAAAATGTTGATGGAACTTCATTATCATAAAAAAAAAAGCGTCTCGTTGAGAGCTTCAAGGTGAATAAAAAATAAAATTAAATTAATTAATTAAATTATTAGAGTTTTACAAATTTTTTATTATTAATTTAAAAGCATTACATAATCAATAATCAAGATAAATTAAATATAAAATAACTCAAATATTCAAAATATTAATTAAAAGAAAATGATTTTATTAAGTGATTTTTTTAACATTAATGGATTAATTAATCAAGTTTTTGAAGTGTTAGCTTTTGTGATGTTTTTCTTGTGTCGTGTCTCGTATTATTCTAGTTGGTTTGGTGCGTTTGATATAAGTAGGGTTGGGACTTTCGACCCGGCCCAATGGGCCGGCTCGGCCAGCCCGACCAATGGGCCAGGCTGGGCCAAGCAATTTGCAGCCCAAAAATATTCGGTCCACTTTGGCCCGTTCCGATGGGCTGACGGACCAAATGAGTCTGACCCGAGTTTGGCCCGATGGGCTGAGTCGGCCCGATTTTTTAATTTTTTCTTTTTCTTTTAATATTTTTAATATTTTTTATTAATTTAATATTATTTTTATTTTTTATTTTACCTATTATTATAGTTATTTTTATTATTTTAGTACAAATTTATTTATATTTATCAAAATAAAATTTTATTATACACTTATTTTATAGTTTTAAGGTAATATTAAGGTATGGGGCCGATTGCATTTTAATATTATTTTGAACACCCATTCTTTTTCACTTGAGGGGTTGTATATTTTTTACTTATTTATTAGGATATTTGTATTCTTTAAATACTAAGTAGAGGCATTTTTTAAAATGTATAAAGTCTTAAATATCCCTACAATAATGTTAACATATTAATTTATTTAATATTCACTAAATATTAATATATATATATATATATATATATAAACATATTTGCGAAAGAATGTAAATATATTTTCCTAAATATTTGCGCAAAAATTTAAATATATTTGTGATAAATATATTTGGTAAAATAGATATGTCATAGTCATAGATATTTCATATGAATACATATCTATTATAGATATCTATCATAAATATGTCATATAAATAGATATTTATTGGTATGTGGTAAACTAATATGACATATTGAAGATAATGAACCTTTTTTATATAGTCTTGTTAAATTCAACTAAAATTTTTCTAAATTGATTAAAATACAAAAAGTGAAATAAAAAACCTAGAAATTTTATGAAGTTTGTAATTTGAAGTACATAACAAGAATTTGTAAAATATCACAAATTGGGGAAAATATAGGTAGTACATGTAATTGTACTCTTACAAATGCCCGATCCATGATTCCCCCATATCGACGAAACAAAACGCATCCCTAAAGCTCTTTGACATGAATCCGATGCAGCCCTTGTATTCCCATCTCGTCCGATAAATCAAGATGGGTTGGCACTGTATACTACACTTTTCTTCCGTAATTTAATTTACAACCCAAAATAAACCTAGATATGCGAAATAGTGATTTTTTTAGCACTAATAATGACCATGGTTTGATATAGATGCTCGGTTCTTCACTACGATTCTAGAAAACATTACTCACCTTGCTTTTCTTTTCTGCTTTAGATTATCGATGAATGTCGAAGGTTTTTTTGTTGGGGTTCGTTCGCCGTTGTCGAGTTTGGAATTTGTGGGAGCGGTTTGAAACCTTCAGCTACATAGTAACTGCGAATTTGGCAGGGAGATATTAACATAGAATGCTACCGCAGTAATTTCATATCTCATATATATTAAAAATCTTTTTTTGATATTTTATGTTTAGATACATAGTTATATTAATTAATAAACATTGAAAAGGTTAATAATGAAACATTGCTCTATATCAAAAATTGGGGAAAATATAGGTAGTACATGTAATTGTACTCTTACAAATGCCTCGATCCATGATTTCCCCTATTTTAATAAGTTTATTAATTAATTTATGTTAAAAATATAGAAAATATTAATTTATAATAATTAATATTTATTTACTTATATAAAAAATACTGGGCCATTTTGGCCCGGTGGCCCGGTAGCTCATCCTGGGCTGGGCTGGGTTCAGAAACCCCAGGCCCAAATTTTTCGGGCTGGGCTGGGTTCAGAAACCCCAGGCCCAAATCAATCACATATTCAATCACATAAAGTGAATCAATCACATTTAATTCAAGTGTTTTTTTATAGTCCTCAATTTAAGTGTTTAACTAACTGAACTGACATACTGATGTGTGAATATTTAAAAATATTATTTTTATTAATAATTTGTTATTTTTAATAGAATGAATATTATAAGTATATTCATTTTCTTAATACTTTATCATAAAATTCGGGTCAATTTTAAAGAAAGGTTTTGTCACCCCAAAATCTAAATTCGTTCAAAAAACCAAAACTCCGGCCTCCAAATTCATTCGAAATTGGAACAAAATGTATCTCAAAATCGTTTTGAGGCTATTTCCACGTTACTCGTGAAAATTGACTTAAATTTCCGTATCAATCAATATCAAGATCCAACATAGCTAAGGGATGATTATGGCATTAGATACACGAGGAATTATTGCTTGTGCCCGGTATACCACCTCAAAAGAATGATTTGGTGGTCCTAACCAATCTATGTTTGACATGTGGTATTCATTTTTTTAATATTTTTAATTCTCCATTAAATCCAAATAAAAGATACAGTAAATAACATAATTACATAAAATAAAAAAATAAATTAAAAACGAAATAAAAAACGCAAGTATGAGATCCCCAAATTTTGTGGCTAAGATTCAAGACTCACGGCGCCGGCGAGTTATAAAACGGCCGACGAGGTGGCGGTGATAATCCTCACATTCACCTCCTCGGTTCCACCGTCCGCCGCCAAGTCGCCGTCTCCGCCCCGAAACTCGATGACAGAAGAAGAGCACCCCGACTCCGCCGCATTCGGCGCCCGAGATCCGACCGCCTTCCTCCGTTCTCCTCGTCGACTGGGGTCTCATCATTTTAATTTGGGATGGAACCATTGATTTTTTCGCCAAGTCAACAAAGGTTTTACAGGGGCCTCCGCCTCTTGATAATCCTCACGGGCACCACCTCGTCGCCCAGTTTAGAACCGGCCGTCGACTCTGCCTCGCCGGTGCCGGGGAGGTCTTGAATCCTTAGCCTCTAATGGGGATTTTATGGGTTTGAAATGTTTTTAATTTATTTTATTTTAGGTTTTTTTTTTTGTTTTTATAATCTTAGGTGAGTTAAAAAAACTAGTACAACTTCCCGTGCGATGCACGTGATTTATTTGTTTGAAATAATATAAAATTTTATTTAATCTCTAACGTATTTTCGCAAAAAATTTATTAGTGGATTAAGAAATTATTTTATTTAATAATCGAACTCTCACTTAAATTTGTAAACTCGTATTAATCTCATTATTAACCGTTATTGAAATTATGAAAATTTTATTATTTTTAAGGATTTCGTCTGTTTGATGTAATTTATAGTATGTAAGCTTCTTGGTGCATAACCGAGTGGTAAGGTTTGTGGTGATGTTGGTGAAATTACCCGGGCGACGCAGAGTTCGAATCTCGAATATGACAAAATTTCATTGAAATATTATGAAGTTAGTCCTGAAATTAGACCTATTGGCTATCTCCACATGTGTCTGCTAATCGGGCACATCCTTCGATTTACATCATACCCGATTGAGGAGCTTCTGGTCTGGTGGGAGAGGAAGCACATCCTTCGATTTACATCATACCCGATTGAAGAACTTCTGGTCTGGTGGGAGAGGAGTTTCTCGTATCTGCATTCCATTTATCGTCTCTGCATTTCTCGAATGTCAAACGCATCCAACAAATACCTAAAATCGGTGGAGGAAAAATAAAAAATAAATAGAAAATAAAAATTATAAAGATAGAAAATAAATAAAAATATAAAAAAATTGAATTTACTTGGTGAACATTAAGGGGATGAGATGACATAAATGTAATTATATTTATATAACATACGTTAATATACTTAAATAAAAAAGAATTTTGAGAAAAAGAAATAAAAACCTATATATTTAAGATTAATTGAAATTAAATTAAAATTAATGGAATAAAAAAAATTGAGAAAAGAAATAAAAAACATATATATTTAAGATGATGATTAATTATTATTACCAAAAATATATAATTTCAAATTACTATTTATAATTTATATATAATTTAAATATGCTTAATAATATTCCTATTTAGAATTTATAATATTTTTATTTATAATTTATAGTGTGAATACAACATTATTATTGGTTTTCTATTGGTACACGTGTCATTAGTGGATCCCGAAATTATATATATGTGTAGATGTAAATTCAATAATTATGATTTTTTTAGTATTATTATGAAAATAAAATCTTTTTGAAATTGAGAATTTATAAATAATTATTCAGAATTTATAAATAATAATTATTTTTGTATTATTTTTATTTATAATACTAATTTTTTTGTATTTATACTAATTATGAAATCTTTTAAAATTCAAATTTTTATAAATATTTATAAATAATTATTCAGAATTTATAAATAATAATAATTATTTTTATATTATTTTTATTTATAATACTAAAATTTTTGTATTTATACTAATTATGAAATTTTTTAAAAAACAAAATTTTATAAATATTTGTATTATTTTTATTTATAATTTATAGTGTGAACACAACAATAATAAACCTCTCCTATTGGTCCACATGGAGAGATCCAGGAATTATATATGTATAGATTAAGATTTTTTTTTAATTACCACATGTAAAACGTAGATTGGCTAAGACCACCAAATCATTCTTTTGAGGTGGTACATCGGGTACAAGCAATAATTCCTCTAGATACACTATTGTTATTTTGAAAATACATAGATTCATCAATACAGTATTTGAATTTCAGACATTTATTTTTCTTTACCAATTCATAATTTCGGCCCTTGTAAAAAAATTAAAAAATCATCGCGCAAAAGAACAAACCAAGTGGCATGGGCAACAAAATTCTCGTAAATCCCTCACCGGACAAGGGCTAATATCGTCATTTCAGTCACCCCGTTTATCCGCGATACCCCAATTACGAATCACATTATTTTGTAAAAACAAAAAAAACACCAACACACTTCGCCTCCGATCTCTCTCCCCAAAAATTTCCAAATTTTTTCTTCACATTTTCTACAATCGCTCAGCACGATTTTCGTTTTTAATTTTTCATTAAAAATGTATTTTTTATAGGAAGAGAGAGAGAGAGAGGTATTATATAGATTCCCCAATTTTTTGTTACGCGGCAATCACCGATCTGAGAGGGGTCAAAGGGTTAATCTCGGGTTTTCCGGCGGTGTTATTCTCAGGTTCCGGCGTAGGTTTTAATCGCCGGATTGAAATCGGTGTTTTGGGATTTTTTTCCGTAAGGTATTGGTTGAATTAGGGTTTGCGGTTTTTTAGGGTTAAAACCGTGTGTTGTTTTGCGGTGCATAACTCCTCTCTTGATTTTGGGTCAGGGAAAAATTGAATATTTCTGTGGCTTAGTTTGTTTGAGTGGGGCTGGAGAGTGGAAATCAGGGCTTTGATTTTCACGTATATTTTCTAGATTGGAGATATGCCGAAGAGTTCGAGGCACAAATCGTATAAACAGAGCAAGCACAGTTCGAGGGATTATTCCGATTCTGAAGAAGATGTGGTGAAGACGAAGGAGAAAAGTAGTAAAGACGACGGCTCTACTCGGGTTCATAGGGAATCAGCGCCTGGTGAGAAGCGAAAGATTTCATCCCAGTTGCGAGAAGGCAAAGAAAGCAAAGATCTGAGTGTTCATGCGAATGGAGATGTATTGGAGGAGTATGTATCTTCCAAACGGCGGAAAGAGAAAATTGATGTCAGTGTTGGTGGAGACAGATGGAATGGGGGTGGAGAGGAGAAGGGGGAGATTTTGAATCTTGATGTCAAATTGAAAGAAAATAGCAGTAAAGGCGAAAGCTTGAGAGTTGAATCAAAGAGTAAGAGTAAACGTCATGATAGTGGAATTCCAGGTGAGAGAAAAGAAGACAGTTCAGTATATGTAGTGGTGGAGAAAGAGGAGAGTAAGACTAAAGGGGAGTCAAAGCGGAAGTCTGAGAGGGATTCCTCTTCGCGGAAAGAAGGGAAGGAATCAAAGGACAAGGATCGCAGGTCAGACAAGGAGAAGAATGGGGGTCTGGAGAGCAAGTGCGGCGATGCTGAGGTGAAATTGATGGACATGGATGTCGGGATGAAGCAAGGGACTCAGTTGGTGGATTTAAGTGGGGACAGACAGAGTAGAAAAGCTCGAGAAAATAACGGTAAGGTGACTTTTGTTGATATTTTTTTTTGTTTTATCATTCACTATTTACTCGAAAATGTTTCTTATTAACCCAACAAGTTCTGTATTGAAAGCACCAAGTAAAGTTTTGGGTTTGAGAAAATGATTTATCTGACTTGCTGGTGATTTAATTTGGTTCAGATGAATATCATATTTATTTTTTGTTTGTATTTTATTTAAATCTAGTGAAATATGTGAAGTCGTAACTTTTCTTGGTCATTGTCCTAACAGTTTGTATTGATATGTCTTACACTCTTATGAATGCTTGTTCTTTTCCTGTTGAATCCAAGAAGTAAAATGTAGGCTATTTAATTCACCTACTGAGATGAAGAAGTTTGTTTTCCTATAGACACATGCCATTATCATTTAGATTGTCCAATTGTTATCGACTTTTTGTTGTTGATATGACTGTGTTGCCTTCTAACCTTTTTTTGCACATAGTGGCTTCCATATTAACTTTTAGAAGTTTCTTCCCTTCCTCTTATATGTAAACTAGGTAAATGCTTCAGTGGTCGGTCATAATGAGAGAATGAAAGAAGCAGAGTTGGGTCAATTGGATTGAAGTTTATGAATTTGCAACTTAACATGAGATTCTTATTCTGATTTTCCCAAGCATGGCTCATTCTGAAAATTGAATCTTGCAGACTAATGTGGATGATATCATTGCTTTTTAGGGTATATTTGGTTGTTTTCCTTAATTTAGAGTTATTTCTTGTTGTTCTGATTTCTCTCCGCCAGTATAGAAGACGACTTTTGGCATGATTAGGTGTTCTGATTTGGGTGTTTTTTTGATGTTATAGCCTTTTGCTTCTTATTCCTTGTGTAGAAAATGCTACGCCCTTCAATTTCGCTTCTGAAATATTGGGCAGATGCTCAAGCCTGATAGCTATATGATTCTGGGATTTTTTTATAAATAACAATATATTTGCATGATGCTATTGTTATTTATATAATTGACATTTTCAGTATTTGTTATAATTGTAGACTACTTTGAGAATTTTGTATAGTTTTTCTAATTTCCATTTTTACTAATCTCAGCAGAGCGTACTTCTTTGGACGAGTTGAAAAATCCTGAGCTGGACAAGAATATGGACAAAAAGATTCGCAAAAAAAGAGAAGGCTCTGGTGAAAGAGAGAAATATTACGACGAGTCTAAAGAAATTGACGGCAGACGAGTGTCGTCAAAAAGTGACCGTGCCAAGGATTCGAAACACAGAGAAGATAAGCACAAGGATGGAGGTTATCGAGAGAAATATCAGGAAGATGGCTACAAAGATGAGAAGCGAAGAGATGAGAAGTATCGGGAAGATGAGAAGGACAATAAACATCACGATGAAAAGTACCGAGAAGATGGCGAGAGAGATTATAGACGTAGAGATGATAGGCACCGTGAGGATGGTGATAGAGACGGTAGGCACAAGGATGAAAAACACCGTGATGATGGAGAACGGGATAGCAGGCGGAAGGATGACAAGTATCGCAAAGTTGATAGAGAAGCTCAGAGAGAGGATATGTACCATGAAGACGGTGATAGGGATTACAGGCGTAAAGATGACCGAAATCATGAAGACGGTGACAAGGATATTAGGCACGGGGATGAAAGGTATTATGAGGATGGTGACAGGGATGATAGGCGCAGGGACAGTAGCTATAGAGACGACGGTGAAAGAGATTATAGACACAAGGATGAAAAGTATCATGAAGATATTGAAAGGGACATTCGTTATAAAGATAGTAAGCAAGGTGATGTATTTGATAGGGAGAAGAGATCAAGAGACTCGAAGTATAGGGATGAACGTACCTCAAGAGATCAGTCTGACCCTAAACGTTCTAGGGATGATAGTTATGCTGCTGATCATCATGTTAGGAAATCAAGTGCTTATGATGACAGTCCGACGCGTGATGATCGAGCCGCAAGGTATCGTGATGATCAAAGTAGGAGAAGAACTAACGAGAAAGAGGAATACAGTGATGTTAAATCTCGACTGTCGAAGGATCAAAGGTCTGATGCTGAAAAGAAGAGTGTGAACAATGCAAAGACGGATCCTGTTACGGATAAAGTGAGGCCTACCTCTAGAAATGCTGATATGGAACTTACTTCTGGCCATGCTAGAAGGAGAGGTTCACCCACTTCTAGTCATCATGCTCCAAGGGATAACTATAGGTACTTCTATTATCTGCAACAGTGTAATTCATGTAGCTACAGTTGGTTGACCATTCATTTAGTCATTAATATCTCTCATTAGTAGTTTAATATTATGTTAAAGTGTGTTGGCTTAAGATCATGAAATTAAGTGTGAGATCTTTTGATGTCTTATGATTGACAGAGATAATTCTCTTAAGGTGGTAGCTAGGATAAATGGAGCAGCTCATATGATCATGTCTTGCAACTTTTTTCATCTTGCTACACCCGAAATTTGTTATTTTTAAGATAATAGTGAAAATGAGATCTTATTTACATTCTGACTGCCTTTTTTTTCATCTTGCTGGGATAAATGGAGCAGCTCATATGATCATGTCTTGCAATTTTTTTCATCTTGCTACACCCAAAATTTGATATTTTTAAGATAATAGTGTAAATGAGATCTTATTTACATCGTGACTGCCTTTTTTTAACTTCTTATGTTCTTATCTTAATTTATTTTATTATTTATCATTCTCATCCATTGAGTATTTTTACCCATGCTGTTTTGTTGAATTTTTTTCTCCCCTTTTTAGACCTTGATTATTTTATTTTATTTTAATTGTTTTTGGGATTGGACTGAGTTGGGGTAATTTGGCTTGTCGTGCTTGTGTTGTGTGTAGCAAGAATTTAGAGATTTTTATATTATATTAAAAAAAAAATCTTCTTTTTTGATCAACATTGTGTAAACATGAATTCAATCTTATTATTTTTTTATTTTTCCTTCTTTTCCATGTTGACAAATACTCTATTAAACTTTTCGTTTCCTGCTAGTTTTAAATACTTGTAGAATTTAAAGGGTTAATCAATCATATACTGTATGATAATATGACCAGATTGACTGAGCTATGTTGTATATTAAATGTGCACCAGGGCAGTGAAGCAGGATGACACCAAGTACAGAGATTATAACTATGAAGACAGATCACGACACAACATGAATTCAACTAGAGACTACCATGGCCCATTCGGAGGATCCGACAAGACTTCCTCATCCCGATCGTTGGACAAGCTTGGTCAAAAAGACGACATCCATATTGGAGAGACTCCCGCGGAGAGGCTTCTCAAGTCCGATATCCGTTCGCCACCCATGAAGCTACTGGATAAATCCCCATCATCGAGTGTCGACAGGAGACAATTCGCTCGGCCCGACACAAGACGAAATATCGATGTTGATGAATCAACACAGAGGAGTGGTGGTTCTCGTGCTGAAGAAAGTGTACCAGTTGACGCAAACACTTTATCCAACTCTTCACCTTTTGCAAGAAACAGCCAACAGTTCTCTAGCAATTCCAAATCTTTTCCACCACTGCCTCCCCCCTTCAGGACAGGTGGCGTGGACAGCCCTTCCTTATTGGGTTCCGGCGAAGATGAAGGCCGAGGTGGTAAGCCCAACATGCGTCACAGGAGAATGGGGGATCATAGCATGGGACGGATGCAAGGGAATAATACATGGAGAAGTGCTCCAAGCTGGCCGTCTCCGGTTCCAAACAGTTTCTTGCATTTCCCACATGCTTCACCTTTTCATTCGGTCATGCAGAATTTTAACACTTCTCCATTTGGAGTGAGACCGTCTATGGAGTTGAACCACCATCACTCACCTTACCATATGCCCCCAGATACCGAAAGGATTTCTGGGCCTGGCCGCCCAATAGGATGGCGCAATCAAGTGGACGACTCATTTCCTCCCCAGTTGCATGGCTGGGATACAAGCAATGGCGTCTTTGGGGACGAATCTCATCTGTACGGGAGGTCAGAGTGGGACCACTCCAGGAATATGTCTGGTGGTCGAGGATGGGAAACGTGTACGGATTTGTTGAAAGGGACGAATAGAACTGCGATTTTGGAGATGATTCCTTCTGAGAAAGAGAATAATAATTCGATCCGAAGTGGAGATGAGGACGCTTTGGGCGGTCAGTCGGTTCATCAGACACCTCAGAATGAGCAGACTCGAGTTGATCAGCATTCAGACAGTATTAGTGATGTGCATTCGATAAAAAGCGCTGAAAAGAATGAAATTGGAGATTCTGTTATTTTTAGTTCTGGAGATAGTGGTGATGTTGCCAATGGATCGGGGAAGGATGATGTACCCTTCTGCCATGTTTATCTTTCTAAACTTGATATTTCTGCCGAGCTTGCTGAATCCGAAATGTATGATAAGTGCACGGTCTTGATTGGTGCGGATAAGATAATGTGTTCTGGTATTGATGATTCTGAGATTCTATATATGGAGGTAAAGTTCAGAGCCATTGTAAGTTTCACTTAAATATTAATAGAGTTGGTAGCTGACATTTTTACCCATGGCAGGACGCCGAAGATAAAATGGCTTCGCCTGGACTTTTGAGTTTTGCTCTGTTTGCAGCTACTGATGATTCCATTTTCAAGGTATATATGTTTTGAAAAATTCCGTGCCTTGATATTTTAATTTTAAATGTTTTGACTCAGACATAATATATTGAGATATATTTTGCTGTTTTGTAATATTTCTGTGCATATTGCATGTTTGCAAACGCTTTTCTTGTGCCAAGTTTTTATTGTTGAATGAAATAATCATTTGCTTCATTCAAGCTTAAGCTCTTGGTCTCTGTAAGATCACGGATTATCTGCTATCTAATTTTATCGTTAATTATTGAGATAGTTTGAGTACCAAATATATTTAATTTCCGTATAAATATGTCCGGCCCGTTGCAGTTTGTGTATTTTCTTAACATTGACATCTTATCAATGCAGAAATCAATGTCCCTCTATAAGGTCCAGAGAGAAAAAGACGCTGTTGCTGAATATGGTGAGAAACCTGAAGTCATTCCGAATTCTGACCAGGAGGATATAAACGTTCAGAAAGATAAAACTGAGAAGCTTTGCCCAACAGACGTCATGGATGGTGTGGTGGAGGATAAAACCGAAATCTTGCAAGAAAAGATTGATGGACCAGCTGTCGAAGAGCCAGTTTCTGGATTGGACCATCCGATGCTCGATGCTGAGGACAAGCCCTTGGCCGAAGAAGGATGTGATGATGCTCCTTTAGGACATGTCAAAGATGTTCCCATAGGGACAGCTTGTATAAACGACGAACTCATGGAGTCGTTAGATACTAACTGTGGTCCCTTGCTTAATTCTGATGTGTCGCCTGAGGCAATGATTCCAGAGTCGGTCAATTTAAGTCGGATACATCATTCTCCTGAAAAAAGTACACATTGAGACGATTTAATATTTTCAGAGTTCTGTTTTGTTTCTGGGTGGAAATGACTTTAGTAATTTCTCTTAAATTTCATGGGCCTCTCTCTGTCCATGGCGGCTGCTGCTGCTGCTTATATGGTTTTGATGAATAAAGGCTTTTATTATCTGTCTTATGTTTTTTAATTTTTATAGAGTAATGTTTGGTTATTGGATTTTGGTGAAGTACTTCGCCAAAGTCCAATATTCAAATGTAAGTTAATTAAGCTCAGGAAGGTTGAGGAAGTTGGTGACTTGATTAGAGTCAGGCGATTGCAAATGGTAAGACTTGTGTGTGAAATTTTCTATTGAAATGCAGGTTCGATAATAAGGGGTACAAAATTTTAATTGAAATATGTCATAGAGTGAAATTATTGACTCTCTTCACATGATTTTGTTCATTTCTCTATAAATAAAAATAAATTCACAAGTACAATTTAGTTGAAACTTCACAAAATAATTGTACCTCATCAATCAATATCATACCATCACAAAATAATTGTACTTATTAATAATATTTTGACGTACAATTTTTTCATATATGCATGTTTTTCATATATGCATGTAGGACTTACATTATAAAATAGTACATATCAAATTATACATAGTATCTAAACTTTGATACTCTTTTTTATTTTTTCTAAATTGTATTTACATCCTAGCTTACTATTGGGGATGCTCTTACCAACTCAACAATCCAATAATATATATATTTTGATTAATTTAAAAAGAGGCAAAAGTTTTTCCATTCATTTTTATAACAAACAACTTTTTTTTAACATACTACTAGTACTTCATAAAAACATAATTATTCTATACACTTTCAATCAAACCCAAAAGAAAATTCAAAAACTTAAACTTCAACCGACACAAAAACACTTACAAGAGAAGAAGGCTCGGTTGAAATAAATGTGGAAATGGCTAAGTTTCGACGAAAAAATGGTACGCACGCGACGATTCAAGTTTTTTTTTTCCTGTTAGTGCCCTACCAAGGGTCTTAGAACATTATCTGCGATCTTTATCGTTCACTACCAAATGTAATCGGTGATATTGAGTGACATAATATTTTTAAAATTAAAAAGGTATGATTGGTATTTTAAGAAAAATGTACTTATCATTTTAATAATTGTAAGAGTTAAACTAATAGATGGGAATAAGTTTAGTAGTATGGAAAGTGTAAATAAATTAAACCTAAGATTGAATCTTAATTTAATTCAATATCACTTAATTGACCCATTAAAGTGACTTCAATTTAATCTTTAACGTTCACTACCAAATGTAATCGGTGACCAGGTCACCAAATGACCGAGAAATTTCTCGCGCACTTTGTAGTGATCGCTAAAGAGTGCATAAGCCATTTTTTCAAAAAAAAAAAATATTGTCTATTTATGATTTCTTTTATATGTTTGAGTGAATATTTTGATTCATACACTAAATTCTTCAATTGTGATTTGTAATTGTAAATATCGTAATATTTTTTTTTTTTTTATAAAATAGTAAGTGTAAAGAAATTGTGCTGACTTTTCTGAAATGTACTGCTACGATACGAAGTACAGTATTTAGCAAATATAAATTTGAGAAAATATTTTTATATGATTAAAGTTTACCAATTAATCCTCCATGGATGTTTTGTTTGTCCAGTTTCGTTGACTTCTTCACCATCACGCCACCACTACATTATCTGCAATTTTTAGTTCGATCTTTTTTTTTTCAATTATTAAATTAAGAAACTAAGCATTTATAGTCTACACTCCATACACATTTTCAATTAAAAATCTCAAATGCTAATCATTTACTGTATTTTCAATTCCATTTAAAACTACTCTAAAAATATGTTTAAGATCCCACGAAGATATAAAAAAAAGATTGGGGACACAGAGTTATTTCATCTAAAATCAATTGTGCCTAAAAAGAGCAGCTGATAGACTTACATAATGAGCTCATTTTCCTTACAAATTTAATGTGCAACAACGGACTAATGTCATTACAATTTACAACACACAATCCTAACGAAAATGAATATTACGATAAAAAAAAAATCATATAACTGAACCGTAATAAACCCGAAATTAGAACGAAACTCGATCGACCAAACAATCCCGTGTGAAATCTGGTGTCCCCCTTAAATTAAAAATACCTATATACACCCCCACCCTAACCCAAAATCTCACCTAAATTTCTAGGCAAAATATGTAACGACCTTGCCACTCAAAAACCAAAATCAAGAAAAATCAATGGACACTATAACCCCTATTTCTACAATCCTCCTACTCTCCTTTTGCTTCTTCACCATACTCCAACCTTTGTCCGCAAATCCATGCAAACCCGATTACTGCGACTCGTCCCTCGGCCTTGGTCCCCAAGTCCGTTTCCCTTTCCGCCTATCGAACCGAGGCCCGGCCCGATGCGGCTATCCAGGCTTCGACCTCCGCTGCGACAGCGAGAACAGAACAATCTTCTCCCTCCCGAGATCGGGCGAGTTCGTGGTCGACCACATCGATTACTCGGCCCAGGCCCTCTTCGTCAGCGATCCGGGCTCATGCCTCCCGGCCCGAATCCTCAACTTCAGCCTTTCGGGCTCTCTGTTCCGGGCCGTCCACACGAGGAACTACACTTTCTTGAACTGCTCTTCCGACTACGCGGGCTTCGCTTCGGCCCGATTCGTCCCGATGTTCTGCCTGAGCGGGAGGAACTACACCGTCGTCGCCACGAGCTCGCGGGCCGCGGCGGCGGCGGCAGAGGTGCCGCCGCCGTGCCGGCCGATCGCGAGCGTGTTGGTCCCGATGCGGTGGGCGGTTGCGCAGTATTATTGGTCGTCGATGGATTTGACGGAGGATCTCCGGCTGGGGTGGAGTCAGCCCGGATGCCGGCGGTGTGAGTCTGACGGCGGCGTTTGCGGGTACAAAGGGGATTCCGGCCAGGAAATCGGTTGCTTCAGGCCCGCTAAATCGGGTTAGTCAAATTACGGCCCGGTCCGGCTCATGTTTACTTCATTTATGAATTTCTACTAGAAAATTTTTCTTATACCTAATACTCCCAGAAATTGTTTATTTTTTTTAACTTCCGGTTTCACAAATAATTACTCACTTTCTTTTTTGCATTTTTTCTGAAAATATAATTTGATCTATATAAATGTATATAAAAAAAATATTATAATTAGTTTGATCGAGTCACCAATTTAAGAAAATAATTACTCCGTCCGTACAATTTTTTATTTAAAACGATATGTAATTTTATTTTTTCACTTATTTTTTAAACCATTTTTAATCTATTAATTTAAACATTTTTAAACTAATATTCACTATTTACTTTATTAATTTAAAAATATATTTTTATCTTTAATTTTTCAATCAAAAAGTTAATATAACACTCTATTATATATCACACATGATCATTGTTGCAAGAGGGTTGCAAGAGGGATGAAGGCTTTTTTGTAATTTTTATAATAATTACAGTGAGTCGTCTTTTATAAAATGAATTTAATTTATAAGTAATTAGTTTGACCGGGTCAAATGTATGAATATTTGACTGTTGATCATTGACTATTTGACTTGTATTTTGAATGTTCATACTTGATGATATAGGTCTTCCTAGAGCTGCCAAATATGGCCTTATCATCGGAGTTGGAATACCCGGACTTGTATGCATCATTGGTCTAACATGTTACGGTTGCGGGATGCTCCGAGCTCTCGCCTCCCGTCGTCGCTCGAACCACTCTCTCCCTTCCACATTTTCCGATCAAAGGCCCATCATTAGGTCAGCCAGCGGCCTCGACGGGCCCACGATCGAGTCGTACCCTACAACGGTCTTGGGTGAAAGTTGTCGACTTCCAAGGCCGAGCGATGGCACGTGTCCGATTTGCTTGTGCGATTATCGACCTAAAGAGATGTTGAGAAGCATTCCCGAGTGCAATCACTACTTCCACACGAGTTGCATAGACGAGTGGCTAAAGCTCAACGGCACTTGCCCCTTGTGTAGAAAGTCGCCCGAGAGCTCGCTGGCCACGTCTTCTTCGTCGAGGTTGTCGGCATTCTCTCCTTCTTCGTCTTCGTCGTCAATGGCAACAGGTAGTAATTAGGTTGTTTTTTGTCATTGACAAAGAATATTCAATTTTGTGTATATGAAAAGGTATTGTAAGTTTAAAACCATGGATTTTGAATTAAATTGCAAAGTTATGTACTCTCTTCATTCCGCAGTTCTTTGTATTACAAATACCATTATTATAAGTGGGCCAAAAACACAAAAATAGAAAGAAAACTAAAGCTCAACTCAACACTGCCACAAATCTATAAGCCCAATCAATATCCTAATTAAAGCCCATAAACACACAATGGGCTGCTAGTGTTTCCTCGGCCCAGACCTAAAATAGAGTCATCAATCATCATAGGTTTCTTAATTGTATATTGAGTTAATTTAGGTAATGAAATGCTTGACTAATCTCGATTGTGAGGTTTGAGATATATAATCGACATCTAGAAACTGTCTAATTTTCTTGTCTTGATCACTGTGGAGCGTTGACAATGGTCCAATAACTCACTTTCCTAATCAATTCAACTCCAAGTTTCACACGCTTTAGTTGGACCATGTCCATGCCAATAAATACAATTACAACTTCTCAACGCCCGCAGCAAAACTTAAATCACTTTTGTGCAAATTATTTTAATTTTTCCAAATAAATTGCAATTTCCGTAAGACAAAGGGGGAATTTTATTACTACAGCAGTAAGCCACTCGACTCGTTTGCAATTCTATTAATCACAATAAATTATCGAGCCAATACATTAAACTTATAAAGAAATTGTTTTAAATTGAACTTTTTTATTTTCATTCATACCGGCCTATTTATCACTTTTCATTATAGATCAACTACTTATTCAACCCCTCAAGTCATTCATAATTTTATTTAATTATTGTTTATGTCTCATAAGTGACAAATAAACAATACTCCATAAACAATAATTTATTGGCACTTATGTTTATCAAGCAACAATTACATCACCATATCATAGCCGCATAGTGTTCTATTCAAAATTTGCTGGAGTCAGTTTAACACTCTTGTAATAATAGTATTACCCTTGTCTCAATGATCAAATCTGAAAAAAAAAATGAGATTGAAAATATTTATGTTTATCAAGCAACAATTACATCACCATATCATAGCCGCGTACTGTTCTGTTCGAAATTTGTTGGAGTCGTTTAACACTCTAGTAATAATAGTATTACCCTTGTCTCAATGATCAAATCTAAAATTAAAAAAAAAACATGAGATGGAAAATAATTTTTCTGATGAAAAATAAAATATGGAGTAAATATTTTTTTTTTATAATGAGTAGAGACGAGAAACTCCACCCCACTCGATCGGAGGTCCCTCGATCGGGTAGGATGTAAATCGAGGAATATGTCCGAGTAGCAGACACCTGTGCGAGAGAGCCAACATGTCGAACCCCATGACAAACCTTCATAATATTTCAATGAAAATTTGTCCCACCCCAAATTCGAATCCTACGTCGCCGGGAAATTACACCCACGTTATCACAGATCTTACCACTCGTATGCTCCTAGAACAAAGAACAAATACGGCAAATTCGATCCTGGAGCTCTAGGTTGTACCCACACATCCCTAGATGGGCGACACGTGTCCCACCCACTACTCTCTCCCTTTAATTTATTTCTTGTTCTTGATGAACTATTTATTTACTTCTATTTATATTCTATATTTTATGTTACTTATTTTATTATAGATAAATCATTTTATGTAATATTTTTAAAAATAATTATTATAAAACTACTTTGAATAAATAAATAATAATTTATTTATTTAAAATATTTATATATTTATAAAAATTATAAATATACATTTATTTATATAAATTGAATAATTATGCAAAAATAAAATAAAATATGTAAGTTGTTATAAATTCAAGAGAAATTGAAAGAGAATAATAGAGTATAAAGAGAGACAATGAGAGGAGAATAGAATTGTTATGGATTGTTGTATTCATTCATATGGGGAGACCCCTTTATATAAGATACAATCTAGGGTTTCTGACTTAGCTAACAAGTCATTCACTATAATATAATAATATTCATAACACTCCCCATTTACAGGATTGCTGCCTCGTTAAAACCTTTCCAGGAAAATAAATATTTATAATTAAATATTAAATTATAAATTTGTAAAGATATATGTTATTTATAAAAATAGTATAAAAAATTGTATTAGAAGAATATTTTGAGAATATTATTTTAAGTTTGAGAATTGGAATTTTGGAGTCAATTTACTGTAAACTTAAAACTAAACTTATTTTTGAGTTTACGTTTTTGTGTTCGGTTGAAGATGGTCTAAGTAATGAACTAGTTAAGAAAAATTAATTGTATTAACGTAAATAAATGAATATTAGAAAAACAAAATTGTAAAAAACTTTTTATTTATTACTATAAAGTAAACAAATTTTTTACAAGGTGTAATTTTTATAAACATATAATAATTTTTAATAAATAAATAATTATTTTTTTATTCTTATAAATTTATATTAATAATTTGAAATTATTTTCCTAAAATTTATATTAATAATTTGAAATTTATATTAATTATTTGAAAATATTTACATAAAATTATTTATCAATAATAATATAAATAAATACTATACCTTGTATAATTAAAATAAAGGAACATTAGAAGTAGGCAAATAAAAAGAAGGAAATAAATTAAAGGAAGAGAGTAGTGGGTGGGACACGTGTCGCCCATCTAGGAATGTGTGGGTACAACCTAGAGCTCCAGGGTCGAATTTACCGAACAATACGGAGTAAATATTAATGGTCAGTGGTCACATTCGTAAATTACGAAGCCTTACTTTGTATTAGAGCCCGTAGTATATAGTACTATATAAATACAAATAAAAATAAAAATAAAAATAAAAAGTTGAGTCAGTCAGAGTTTGAAGTCTGTGAATCACACATATTAAACTACTCGTCTCCACTCTTATTTTCTCTCTCCTCACTGTTTCTTCCCAGTTTTTTTTTTCAAGTCAAAAGTATTCGCTGGCCTAGTAGTACCCATAACCCCGAACCATTCCATTGCATATTCAACTTGTTCTTGCACTCACATTCGGCATAAGAGAGAGAGAGAGAGTTTTGAGATTTTTTTACAGGATCGGAGATGACGAAGGAGAGCTATATCGTGGAGGTGGAGCCTTCGAAGCCGGCCAGGGATGGAAAACCGTCGATCGGACCGGTTTACCGGAGTAAATTTGCCAAGGATGGATTTCCGGCGCCGATTCCCGGACTCGACAGCTGTTGGGATATTTTCCGGTCTGATTTTTTGTTTTTGTACTTTATTTCATCTTTTTTGTTTATTTATTTGTTTGGAAAAAATTAGGAGACTGTTTCTGCTAGTGGTTGCAGTTGATGTGATGATGATTTGTTTTGTCTGGAAATTCTGTGAGGATTTAGGTTCGTTTGTGCGTGATCTGAATCCGTAATTGTGAAGTCAACGTTTCTGCTACTCGTTGACTTGTTAAGCTTGAAGTTGATCCGACTGTGTTTTTGCCCTAATAACTGATGCTATTGTTATAGTTTAGTTTCCAATTATAAGAATTAGAAGGTAAATCGGAATATCTTCTTGAATTCGTACGTTTTTTTTATTTTTTTGTGGCACAGTATGTCAGTTGAGAAGTATCCTAACAACCGGATGCTTGGTCGTCTTGAGGTTGTAAATGGGAAGGTATGAAGCTCATGCAGACATGCCTGATACTTTAAATTTGTTCACAATTTTAACGTCTTTATATACATTTTTTTGGTAATGGTTTAGCTAATAGTATTTGTTATTCTTCTGCCTCAACAGCCTGAAAAATATGTGTGGATGACATACAAAGAAGTGTATGACATAGTATTGAAAATTGGTAATGCCATCCGCTGTTTCGGCATTGAGCAAGTAAGCATCTGTGGAGTTGTTACAATAATGTTTTCTTTCTCTCCTACCAATTCTTCTTATGAGTTTCAACCAATTAAAGTAGATTTCAATGCTAAAGGACGGCTGATTGTGTCTGCGTTTCCGTGTTTTGATACTTTTATTACATTGCGTGGGCATACAAATATATGATAGAATTCGTCTGGAATTCAAACTTGTGTATTGGAATACCATACTCTATTGTTGATTATTTATAAGACATGTTGCATTTGTCATTTGGTTCACCCCTTTCCTTTTAAATGTTTCCTTGTACAGTATTGTAATTTTGTTAATGAAGTGTTTTTTTATAACTCACTCAATTTTTTTTAATACTGTTGTCAGGGAGGACGGTGTGGTATTTACGGTGCTAATTCCTCTGAGTGGATCATGAGCATGGAGGTATGCTATATATTCCCTTCCTTCTCCTAATATATGATGTTTATGGCCATGGGTATGCAATATTTTCTCGCCTTAATTGACAATGTGTGTTGCAAATTTTGGATTTGTGTACAGTATCCACAAATCTTCTATTTATTATCTGTATGTCAACATAGCAATATAGATTGGTTAAAATATTTCATGATTTGTAGCAGATGTGGTTCTGTTAATGGCTACTAAATAAGTTTGACTGTCTTATAATATTGATTAACAATTTGTTAATACGTTTGTTATCTTCTTCCTTTTCTTCATCTTCATCTGCCCCTCCCTCACCATTCTGTTTTATTAGAGGCTTCTAAAATATAGGTAACTACTCCACAGAAAAAGGGCTTCTAGATGTGAGTACAATTTCTGTCAGAATAACGATAATGTTCATAGAGAATAATAAAAAATCAATGCATTCCATGTTTTTATTTTGTTTTTATTTAGCACTCTAAATATTCTCCCCCACATTCTTCAATTTTGGGTATTGATGGTGGATATTAACATTTGTCTTCTGGTTATTTGTTTTTCTTTTCTTTATGTTGACCATGAAATTTAATAAATTGATGCAGGCGTGTAATGCTCTTGGACTCCTATGTGTACCTTTATACGACACCTTAGGTATATCACGTTACTTGTCTCCTTCTTTGGTACTTGTTTTCCCATTACTCTGCAAGCTTCTTAGTCCTTTGTCCATTTGCTGGATGCATCTTTAAGTGTCAGCAGTTAATGTGCTGTGGGACTTGATATTTCCTTTGGTGGTGCAGGTGCTGGGGCTATCGAATTCATCATATGTCATGCTGAACTTCCACTTGCTTTTGTAGAAGAGAAAAAAATCTCAGAGGTGCAATTATGAAATTTTATGAAATAATAATACAACGAGTTTCTTTTATGTGTATTATGTAGTTTTTTCTTAAAATTTTAATTCTGTAATGATAATTTTTGTTCAATAATATATTTTAAATGCCACTTCAGTTCTTACGTTTTGAGCATACAAGAGTGAAACTGTGGAAATGTAAACCCCTTATTTGTGAACTTGTTGGAATTTTAATAAATAGACATTTGATAATAGAACTGAGGTTTTGGAAACGAGTGATTGAAGCCAACATTTTTACCTCTGTTTTGCAGCTTCTGAAAACACTTCCAACTGCAGCAAAGTACTTGCGAAGTAATTACCTTACATAGTCAAACTTTCTTTTGGTTATTGTGTGTTGATGTTTATGAATGATGATAATGATTAGTGTTATGCTCACTTTTCAGCAATCGTAAGCTTTGGGAAAGTTGGTTCTCAGCAGAAGGAAGAAGCTGAGAAATATGACGTGGCTATGTATTCTTGGGATGAATTTATGTCTTTGGTAAGACTCTAGATTTTGGTCTGTTATTTTGTTCTTGTGTGAGTAGGGATTGAATTGGGAAATTTTCATCAACTTCTGACAAAAATAGAAAAACAGATTCATGACACATGAGACATTCCACTAGCGATTATACAGCTTGTCCCTCCTACGGTCCTTGTTAAGTGGGTAGCAGTTTGGTTTTAAATGTCATTGTGTTCCTTCACATTTACCCTGATGTTTTAATTAGAAAAATTAAACATAATCAAGAAGCTGGTTAACTCAAGCTTTCTCTGCATCCATCAGTATCCTGGTTGATATTCTAGAGTCAGCTGACTTTTTGTAAGACTGTTGTCTGACCTTATTTCTTGTGACTTCCATCATCGACCCCGAACACTATGTTTTAAAAGGGGCGATTCTTAGCTAGCTACTTTTATGTATGACTTGTGGTTCCAATTTTGTTGTTGTTTCCATTTTTATGTTACAATTTAGTTACCGTCTTTAGGAACAATGGTATAAGTGGACAATATATTTTTTACACCTGAGTTTATTCAGTCCCATTGCATTATGTTAGTTAATCTTAGGACATTTTTTTCTCAACTCTATATATAAATGCTCATATATTTTTAATTTTTTCCTGATAGTTTTTCTCCATCCATTAAGTTTACATTTGAAGGACAGAGGTGCAATCCTGCAATGAATGATATATTTTCTAATGCATTGTATATATTTAACTGATACCAGAACTTGTAATGCAATGCTTTTAATCGACTAATCTGTAAGAATATGCGCTATCATGTGAACTGATACAGAACTGTTCATTTATCTTCTGTTCTTCTTATCCTGTTACATCAATCATCTGATGCATTCCTTTGTTGCCTACATCTGACTTGATTTAAACTCTGTTGCATTTATATTGTACAGGGAGAAAGCAAACAATTTGATCTTCCTGTGAAAAGGAAAACCGACATTTGCACAATTATGTATACTAGTGGAACTACTGGAGATCCGAAGGGGGTCATGATTTCCAACAACAGCATAGCTACTTTTATTGCTGGAGTGAATCGTCTGCTAGAGAGTGTGAATATATCGGTGATTACATATCTATTTGGTTATCTTTTCTTGTTCGAATTATAAATGCTATATTAAACTTGACAATTTTCTTCCTGATTAAAAAATGTTAAAGGTGCTGAGCAATCGATTCAAATGATTATGGCATTGTTGCAGATTCATTTTTGTTTATTTTGTAGATTTCTGACAATGACGTGTATCTCTCGTATCTTCCTTTGGCGCACATCTTTGACCGTGCCATTGAAGAGTGTATAATCAATAATGGGGGCTCGATTGGATTTTGGCGAGGGGTAAGAATTAAGAAGATTTCATTTATATTTCAGTCATGAGATCTCTGAGGCTCTGAGCGCTATTGATATATTCTGTATTTCGTTCTCGCAGGATGTTAAGTTGTTGGTTGAAGACATTGGACTGCTCAAACCCACTATCTTCTGTGCAGTTCCTCGTGTATTGGAAAGAATATATACAGGTCCATCATTTTTTGTAACTTTTATTATTTATTAAATTGTTAGTCCTAGCATCCTATGAGATGGGTGTGTGATACTGTAAAGTTTGTCGTCTCACTGGGTCATTTTTTCCATCTCAAGTAAATCATCCTAAATTTATACCGGCAAGCTATGATGTCCACTTGTAAACTATCCTTAAACAATAAAACAATACATCATATGGTTGTCCTAGACAACTCTGAACTGGATTAAAGCATTACGTTGTCCGATGAGAGAAATTCTATTGTTTTTGCAATTTTTATATGACCGGTGCTTTTTTTCTGATTTACCTTTTTCTCTTATCAGGCTTGCAACAGAAGATTTCTGCAGGGGGTTTTATAAAAAATACTATGTTCAGTCTTGCTTACTCTTTGTAAGTTCTTATCCATTTTTGCCTTCATCTAGAGAAATCGTATTAAATGAAAGTTCACTGTAGTCTGAATTTAAATTTCATGGATGGTATATCTTTTCTGCATTTTATTGTTTTCTTGAGCCCTTAAGAAAAATAAATTTCACTGCATACTATATTATTGACAAACCAACCTTTATCAAGTGTGGTTCTATTCAATTACTATGCTCCCACTGTGGGCAGAGCATTATTGTGTAATTGTATTTGAAGTGTCAATAGTTGTAACATACAGGACCTGCAAACTGATTTTTTTTTACTCTCCAGAAAACTACGTAATATGAGGAAGGGTAGTAAACACACAGAGGCATTTTCCCTCGGTGATAAAGTTGTTTTCAGTAAGGTAATTTGCACTATTGTTTTGATGTGGCTTTTCTACCTTATTCATCAAGCATTAAAAATAACGGAAATGTGACGGCCACTCTTCTGGCATGCACTTTTAGGTAAAACAAGGTTTAGGAGGCAATGTAAGAGTTATTTTATCTGGAGCAGCTCCTCTTGCCTACCACGTGGAAGAGTTCCTGAGAGTCGTGACAGGTTCTTATGTTCTTCAGGGATACGGTATTTTCCCTTTCTCTAACAAAATCTTTTCATTGCTAATGTTGCTTTTTTTTTCCTCCTTTGTTTATTTGGTTTTAATTGCTATTATTTTCTCTTATTTTGGATGGTGGTGATTTAGAACTATGGCTTTTTCACCGTATGAATTGGTTCTTTTATTTAAGACTTTAGGGTTGGTTCCTCAACTCATCATTTGATCTCTTATTTTCTGTAAGATGTGTGCTAAAGCTTCCGTGCATTTAATATTTTATAAATTTAATGATTACGTACATACACGTGTCGAAAAACATTTAGGGTCCGATTTTCGTGTACACCTTCAATTTGGATTTTCTTTGTCAGAATAGTGAATTTTGTTTTTTGAAGGTGTTTTTTTTCAAGAGAATGATGAATTTTGAGGGTGTGAATAGGAAATATAACCAGAAAATTAGTTGATTTGATGTAAATAGTAAAATAATGGCTGTTAGGTAAACATATGTAATATTGATTAGATAATGTTACTGTTTCCTTTTCTTCTGATAACCAGTAGTGATCTTAATGATTGAATTATTTGTTCTAAAAAATATTGATGATTGAATTGCATACTCAACTAATTAATGATAGTGACTGCTAATCATGTTTTGAACTTATGACACTGCCTGCGTTCAACTTTGGAAGCCCTTCCCTTTTTGGGTTTATGCGAACTCCAAAATTGTGTATTTACTTGTTGATTATTTACTACATCAGGTTGTCTTTTCAACTTAAGTTCAAACAATTGAAAATTTCATTATCTAACACTTGTTTAAGCATTCTAGACCAATTTGATGGCTGTAATTGTTTTTTCTTACTCTCTTGATCGTAGCCTTGACCTTTTCTTTTCTTTTTTCGTGTATGTAGGCTTAACAGAAACTTGTGCTGGTACATTTGTTTCAATACCGGATGAGCTGAGCATGCTGGGCACTGTGGGGCCCCCAGTTCCAAATGTGGATGTTTGCTTGGAATCTGTTCCCGAAATGGGGTATGATGCCGTTTCAAGTACCCACCCACGTGGAGAAGTATGTGTAAGGGGAGATACTTTATTCTCAGGCTACTTCAAACGCGAAGACCTGACCAAAGAAGTCTTTGTTGATAATTGGTTTCACACAGGTGGCTATCTCGGTTGTTCATGTAGATTTTGATTTTGAAGTCTTACATTAATACATTAATAATAACCTATTTTCGAAAAAAATAAAATCCAGGTGATATTGGTGAATGGCAAAAAGATGGGAGCTTAAAAATTGTTGATCGTAAGAAAAACATTTTCAAACTCTCACAAGGAGAGTATGTTGCTGTAGAGAACTTGGAAAATATCTACGGTCTAGTTCCTGATATCGACTCGGTATGTACAGGCATTCATTATTATGAATATAAGATATCCAGCTGCTAATGACGGGAAAATTATTTCAGCATAGGATTAGCAGCTTGATATAAAATCCCTATGCAGAAATTATTTCTCTGGCCTAGATTTAGAAAGTATGATCAATCTATAATTTCTAAAAATATTTAATATATCAAGGATATGATCACAATTCTAGATTCAAATTATATTTGAATATTTTTCTATTCCCTAATAAATGTATATCTTAAATATTTTTAAGTTGAATCTTCTTACATGCAGAAAATTGAAAAATGGAAATTCTGTTCATGATTTTGAGCGTTAATGGTTGCATAAAATCGATCTTGTTATAATTCTTACCCTTAATTCATATTGACAATGGAGTCTACTTATTCTTCCTGAATGCATATAATTCTTGAATGAATTTGAGGAATCTTAGATCGGAAATTATTTTTCTGAATATATTGCAGATATGGGTATACGGGAACAGCTTTGAGTCTTGCCTTGTTGCTGTTATTAATCCAAACCAGCAAGCAGTCGAGAGATGGGCGGAACATAATGGCCTATCCGGAGACTTCTATTCCCTATGTGAAAATCCCAAAGTAAAAGAATACTTTCTTGGAGAGCTGTCGAGGGTTGCTAAAGAAAAGAAGGTTTTCTTCTTCTCTAGCTCACTACTTTCTTTACCCGATATTAATGGTGGATTATGTTTTACGTGAATATGTGGAAACTTCATCATTTTGTTTTGTATATAACCCTACCCTTTTATTCTTTTTCGCAGTTGAAGGGTTTTGAATTCATTAGAGCCGTGCACCTTGACTCTGTCCCATTCGACATGGAGCGGGACCTTATCACGCCAACATTCAAGAAGAAGAGACCCCAGCTGCTTAAGTACTACCAGGTGAGCCGTCTTGTATTTGATGTCTGTAATAAGACGTGTCAAAATAATTTTGTAATATCTCATTGGTTAGTTATATCCTCTTACATGTATGTAGTGGATCGTTCTCGCGATTTTATGTGAGCTCGTCAATTCAGTCTGAATTTACTCGATAAGAGGCTTTACCCTTTTTCCTTTCCTTTCTTATTTTGCAGAATGCAATTGACAACATGTACAAGAGTGTGAAATAAGCAGAGAGGCTTACATGACAATGGGGAACTGTAATCTACTTTTGTAATATTTACCAGTTGCTATGTTTTCTCTGGATATATGGAGTACTTTTTTATGCCATGGGTTTGGTTTGTATTGTACATTATATTTGCTTTTCATGAATCTTTTGTTTATAACAAACTCTTAAAATTGCTATTATTCTTCTGTGTGTACTGTTTCCTCCAGCATTTTGGTAAAGCCAAACCAATTTTTGGTTTAATTTAATAATTTTTAAGGTAAAAAATAAAATAATAGTGAGTAAAATTATATTATAAGTGAAAAAGTAGTAAAAATGTTTGTTTTTTTATATACTAGTACTATATACCTACTATGATTATGGAACTGAGAATACAAGGCAATTATCTAACAAAAATAGAACGTGCAAATAAATGTCATCATCAACATTCATTTTGGCAAATCATTTCAGTTCATGTAGTTAACAGAAAAAAACTTGTATGAAAAATCTTGTAAATTTTGGCATTTGTAAAATGCTAAGCACATGGTATTCCAATCTCTCATTTTCCGACTATGAATTAAGACAAATTAACCCTACATTATGTTCTAAACTTGATACCAGGAGTCAGATTCCATCCTTCAGGTCACCCATCCTTCAGGTCACAAAAGGTCGACCAATATCTCTAGGACTGAGAACCCGAAAATCCCACAGACGACAACTGCAGTGTCAACAATTCTTCCCTGCTATATTTCAATCTTTGATCTGCACCAACATCATTATTCAGTAATTACGTACATAAAAAATACATTGGAGAGAAAGTCAAAATACCTCACCCAGAAAAACCTCATCCAACCTAAGGGGTGACGATGATAACACAGACGGCTTATCCTGCTTCTGCTTCAATCCCGAACTCCTCCTATTCATTCGTGATGGAGACGAGTACTGCAAGTTCCTTTTATCAACGGTCTCAAAAAGCTCATGCCTTAAATCAATTTGAGGATGCTTATTGCAGAAACACAGCAACACGTCTTTTGTCAGTAGCCAGCATCCCCTGAGGTCAAGCACTTTCAAATCCGGAGGAGGAATGAAATTAATTAGCCCACCATCAGTCATTACGCAATCACAAATACCAAGATGTGTCAGCTTTGAGTCAGAAGGGATGTGGTGTAGAAATGTATCTGTGAGGGACACGCTTCGCATAGATAGATAGATCAATCTGGGCAATTTCAAGAGGGGGAAAACTGCCGCGTCCTTGATGTGTAAATTCTCCAAGTACAAACTTTCTAAAAGGCCGAGACTTTCCAGTGCAGAAAGCGTTGGGACCTCGTCAAGAACATCATCGTCTCCTTCCTGGCTAATTAGGCCTGATATAGTAGAAACAACATGAATGTCCACTTTCACAGGATTATCAACTTCAATTTCCAACAAAAGAAAGTCCTTGTGTAAATAATCATTTTCCTCACCTGATTATACTACAAAATATATACGTTTGGCTAAAATACCCCTTCTTTATCCTCATCTCATTATACTCAATTATCATATGGGTATTTAATCCTCACCTGAGTAATTCTGCACTGATAATTTTGAGTCACCCTTAATTTGGACTAAATGACAATAAAAAACAAAAGATTGGACCAATTTTCATTATTACGAAAAATAAGGTTAATTACAAATGTTGCACAAGGGACCAAGGAGGTTATAGTTTAATTACAAAAGGAAAACGAATTGAAGTTTCTTGGAATTGGGTGAAACTTCAGATAGTTTCTGTAATTATCACAAAAAAGAATTGCAAAAGAAAGTGTGAAAGAGCAAGTTAATGGAACTGAATGGTACCTTTCACATTTGTTCTGCTTAGGTTGATGACTTTGAGTGACGGCATCATGCTAATGTATAAGATAGCTTTGTCATCAATGGGTGTGCCCGACAGCAATAGTGTCTCGAGAGTAGGAACATTCCCCGCTAATGCTCCAATCCCATCAGAACTCACATTAGTATTGTTGAGATTCAAGTGTCTTAAAGTTTTTCCTACCCGTGCAACGTGTTCAACTGAGTCATCAACCAGTGCACAATCACTGAGGTTTAAATCAGTCAATGCAACCATAGAGCACAAAAAGCCGAATGACATAACGGAAGAGTTGGATATATCCAATACACTAATTTTGTTTGTTTCAACATATTGGAATGCTTCAGAAACATCTCTGATTGTAGCTCCAGATAGTATAACTTTCTCCAAGAAAACTTTCTGACCTTCTCCATCAAATAGAGAATGTATGGTGCAGTTACTCATGTTTAGGTATGTAAGAGATGGCAAATATGGCAAGTTTGTAACATTGGTCCAAGCAAGATTTAAGAAGCTCAAGCTTGTAAATGATTTGAGGAGAGCTGCACCTTCATTGGATACGTCACTCCCCCAAATGTCTAAATGTTGCAATTTCGTGAGGGCCTAAGAATATTAGATTATGTTACTCAGACAAGACCGCATATCGAGTGTTAGAGATAATCCACATTAACTAATGATACAACTTATAACATGTAAGAGAAATAAACATTTTTTGTAAGACAAAAACACCCCAAGTGTCACCAAGTTAATAAATAATTTATCTCACTCGTTCTTTTTACCTTTTAGCAGTCTTTGATATCTCAAAGTCTAAACTATCAACTCAAGATGGTGAAAAATACAGCAATATGGGCATATGTCAACATGTTCTCACCTAGATGAGACACATTAATGATAACAAGCCTAGAATCCCAGAAACAAACAAACCTTCGAAGTTCGAAGTAGCCATGAGATAAATTTATTGTTCACGATATTAACAAAAAGCAAAGCAGATCTCAATAAAAGCTTCTTATGGGAACCGAAAATATTGATATACAGCTGGTATAGAACCCTGACAATACTGAAAGAAATAATCCATGCCCATGATACTTCTTATGAAATCTTTTGTATCCCAGTATCATTGTGGGAAATCTTCAAAGAAAAATTAAAATGTATCAAGAAATACTTTTTGCTGAGATACTAATATCCACAAGTGGTGAAAGGCGGGATAAAAGAAATAAAGTCGGCTCTCATGGAAACATGACTAGAAACAGGAATGATACACACTGACTGAGAGAAAGAACACAGTATTTTTCACCTGAAGACAACTCAGAGCTGAATCAGTGACAGGTAAACCTCCCAGGTCCAACATCAATAAGTTAGTTAGTGAAGCAAGCACCGAGACACCATCTGCTGTAACGCCTGTTTCTGAAATGCATAACTTCTCAAGAGATGGAACTGTTGATAGATGTTTTATCCCAGCATCTGTTATCTTGGAGCATCTTGAAAGGTCTACCTCCTTTAAATCTGTCATGCCTGAAAAATGTGAAAATGATTTATCACTAACATCAGAATACACATACCAGTGAAAGGCTACATGTAATATAGTCAGTCCAGATGAAACACGTCTAAAAAGTGCCTAAAAATGCCAGTCACTACTAAAAGTCCATAACTACAAAAGATTTTTCAAATAAGAAAATCCAGAGCTAACAAATAGGTCAACAGTAGGTAGAAACACATAGATATCTAACCAAAAGTTCGACAAAAATCAAAATGCATATATATAATGCACCTGTTATACTCCAAATAGCTGAATTATTGATTCTATGGCAATCTGCCAGATTTATTGAGCGCAGGTATCGGTATGCCCCAAAGTATGCCATCCATTCTGCATCTACACAGCTCTCGCCTCTCAAATCAATTTCCTCAACGCTGTATTTGAAGACTCTGAAGGACGACATGAAAAACACTCAAAAAGGCGGTGAATACAAAACACATACATTCGTATCCGCATTTAGCTATGATTGCAAAACGAGCCATAAATGAGAAAACACAAAGCTATAAGTTCCTGTTAACACGCTGACTTGAAAGCTTACATTGATTTCCCTAACACGGTTAATTAGACGCAAGCAACATTATCGACTTCACGTCAAACAAAAACATGAACCGTGTCACCTATTCGGACAATCGCAAACAGATCGATTCACTCGTACCCCGAGACTCTCCAATCTATTACCTCCTTAATTGTTCTAAAGTATGCTTCTAACGATCTATGATTTAACAATGGCAATCAAGCATTACTCAGGAAACTCAGCACCCGTTCATATCGACAAATAAACTAATACAGTACGTTATTAATAAATGAGATAATAAAAGTAAATCAGCTTCCTAAGTAATTTCGAAGACTTACTCGAGCAGAGAAGGGTAAAGCAGGCGGCGTCGGAGGAGGCGACGGAGGAGAGCATCGGCGAGATGAGACGGGATGCGCTCGACAGTCCGGCGCTGCCTCCGCCACTTCTCGACGGCGTCTGCGCTCTCGGTCGCTGCCTCGATGCACATGCGCACCAGCAAACTCTCCATTGACTCAGACTTTCTTAAGTGCAACGGATTACGATTTATGTTTAGGTTTTATTTTTGGGGAAATTGGTTCAAAACATTTCAGCACAATTTCCTTTTTTCTTTATAGAAAAATATCACCAACATTTAAACAAATTGAAATTAATAAAAGTTTATTTGTAAAAGAATGTTTGAATGTGAAAATAAATACTTATGGCAATAGAGTACAATTTAATTTTATGTTTAATTATTGAGAATTTAATTTTATTGATTTTATTAAATAAAACGTTGTTTCATATTAAAAATTTATAAATATAGTCATTGAAAATTCCTTTCAATAATAATTTGAGAAATTTACTTGGAATTTGATTTTGAAAATTTGATTTACTTTGTGAATTATAATTATTGTGAATTATAATTAATATGAAGGGCTTGAAAATTTGATTTACTTTGTGAATTATAATTATTGTGAATTATAATTAATATGAAGGGCTAAGTTTGATTTTGAGAATTGTATTATAATTAATAAGAATGCTAAACTAAATTTGATTTTGAGAATTTGATTTAATTGTGAATTATAATTATTGTGAAGAAGGGCTAAATTTGATTTTGAGAATTTGACTTGCTGTTGAATTATAATTTATATTAATTATAATTTATATGAGGGCTAAATTTACTTATAATTAATATGTTATGTTAATTGTCAAGTTTCAATTATAATTAATATGAAGGCTAAATTTGATTAAGAGATTTAGTTTAAGTTGATTTAGGTTAAGTTAAGTGTTTGATAAAATATTTGAGATAAAAACACTTCTTGACATTATTCCTGAATCGGATGAGTGAATGAAGTTAGTCTTAATCAAAATTAAATTGATTCCGCTCTAAGAAAATCTTCATTTTAAAACACAATTTCTTGTTTTTGTTAAAGCTACCTATTTCAAACTTAAAATATAATTTTAGTATTGGTGTTTATAAAACAAAATCACATCTCCACAGTTCTTTAATCTCATGGTTGATAGAAGCTTTTTTACATTTTAGAATTTCTTGAACACAAGTAGAGTTATATTTAAAGTTTCTTTGTTCTCTACAAGCTACTTCTAAGGATATAAGCTACTAGCCTACTATAACAAAAAAATAAACCGATTCAATAATTAATAAATTTATTTAAATAAAAACTTAAAAATCCAAAACAAAATTGAATGAAAGTTTTTTTACATATTTGAATTTATTTATTTTACTATAGTTCAAGTTCCGGCAGCAGTTTAGACTTATCCCATCTTCTCAATTTTGTTATTGATTTAATTATATACAAACACATTTATCCAACATCCAAGAAAATATCATCTTTCAATTGCATATGCCAAATTATCATACCATGTTTGCTTTTAGAGATACAATGAGGAACCTCCGCGACTCTTCCGGTTTACTCTTCGTGGAATTGCAAAGGATGCGCCGCCGGAGGAGGAACATCCATTGCACGATGCTGCCGGCTGAAGTGGCAAAGGCTAAGGGAAGCAATGACAACATAAGTGTCATAGTTGTCGAGCTGGTATGAGCTGTGTGTGTTTGCATGTTCGTGTTTTCCTATGTTTGCACTGGTTGGCCAATCATAGTATATATGCCCTATTTAATTTTGAGTTGTGTGTGAGTTTTCGTTCAGTTGTTATGACTCATGCTATGATCTTACTCGGCACTATATATAGAGATTCGTTTTGAGCCTCGGGAAAAAAAACGTCGCCAAGAAAACAGCAAAATCAAACATCTTTGCGCAATCTTTACTCATAGGAGAAATAAGAAATGTTGTGAAGGTTACAACATCAAACATAGAAACACAAACACTCACTCACTCACACCATCCCTGAAAATACAAATAAGAAAGAAAAAAAGTGTTGAGATGTCTTCTGGACTTCTCATACTCAATTTTGAGCATCCTCCCACTCTATGAAAAAACTATCTTGACCCGGTGAAGACGACAAGAAAGAGGATGAGCACTACTTTCCAATTCGTCTCTTCGCTCCTTTCTCCGTCCATTTCAGCCTTATTTACCCTAATTCCATCCTACATGTCTCACAAATCAACATGGAATAGATACTAAAAACATAACTTTAAACGGGACATTTTGGATTGTGTTGTGTATATAGATAGCTACACAACTCTTGATTTCCACTCAAACAAAGATTAAAAGATTCTTTCTTTGAAGGTTAAACAAGATTGTAGCTTGATACCGAGACTTTTGCCGGTGAAGCCGACGAGTGGATGTACACAAACTCGATGCTTTTTCCGGCTGCCAAAGAGTTCACCCATGCTGGGAAGATGTAGGAATTGCCGGATTTGGTGAGGCCCCACAGAGGACCGTACAGGTTGGAAATGTATAGCTTCAGGTTCTTCAAGTTCTTGGTGGATTTATTAGTGACTGTTGTTGAGTACCTGTAGTAGGTTCTCCCCTTCTGAAACCATGTACTTGTGACCCGCTGAGTAACAACAGTAGGGCTCGTAGATGAACCTAAAATTACAAGCACCGGATCAATTTTACATCTAATATACAAGATATACTTGAGAACAATTAAAAGAAACCATCTGAGTTTTGGCCTAATGGTTACCTGCTGGAACTTGTTTTACCACTGGCTTTGTAACCGGTTTGGGTTTAAAAGCAATTGGTTTAAGAGCAGGCAGCTCCACTGTAAAATAAACAGACACAACAAAATCCCATTATATCATTTATCAGAAGAAATAAAAAAAAAAAATTTGATTGTACGAACTTAACGTACCTGGTAGAAGCTGATTGTAACCACTGTGGCCAGCGTGAAGCCTCGCCAATATACCAATAAGCGGGGCATTGTTATAAGTGGCGGGCTCCGTCTGCTCATAGTTATCCCTTTGATCAGCGAAATTGTCGTAAGCATCAGGGCCGCCAACTATCGCACCAGCAAGCAGATTTGGATCGCTCGACTTTCTGCTGAACCAAGTGGCGTATCCTCCTCTGCAGGTCACGAACGAAGGGTTCACCTTGTAAGACACTATGGAGGCGGCCCTGTGGTGGACTTGCCTCGGGTAGTTGTTTCCGTACCCCACCATGTAGCTCGTTGCACGTGGGTTATCTCCTAGTATGTAATCCACCTAATGTTCGGAAGAAAAAAAAGGGTTGAATTAGACTTTCCCTGTCTCTCAAGCACATGATACTAAAAAAAGTTGAAGCCAAACCTTCGTATACTACCAAAAAGAATACTTAGCTCCAAAGAAAATACATACAGATTAGATTTAGTACTCAGAATTTATGGTACCTGAGATTTAGCAAAGGAGAGAAGCTCGGCAGGAGAGACATTTGCATTGGCACACCTAAGGGATTTTCCGGCAGAGGTGAGGTAGTCTGAGTAGACGGTCATGAGGAACGAAGCGCTTGTTACAAACTGCATGTTGTTCCATCTCTGTCTGAAAATAAGTCCGCCCGGAGTTTTTTGGGCATTGCGAGTGCCCTTGCCGAGGCATGAGCACATGAAGAACTCGGCCTTTTCCTGGTATTCCTCAAAGACTTGGGTGTGCCCACCAGCTTTCCCACCCATCAAGAACTGCACAACCGTAAAAAATAGTACCAATTAGTAACTAAAATATTGGGCAAGTTAAAAGTGTCGAAAGCCACACGGTCTGAAAGTTCGTACCTTAGCGACAAGGGTCTGAACTCCGGCGTACTTAACGTCCCAACCGAACTCGGTCATGGCCCAACCAGTCCCTCCGAGTGCATTACCGTTGTTGCCTAGGTAGTTCAAGTAGTAACCGTTGTTCGTTGCCTTGTATAGCCATGCAGCTGCCCAAAGCAATTCATCCTGACCCCCAAAAAAATATATATTAAATACAATTAATTATCAGAATAATTAGAACAATACTAAATTTAATTATTCAAGTTTTGAAAATTCAATCAACTTACTGCGTAACCACTGACGGATCGGTAGTACTTCTGGGCGACAGTGATGCTACTGTCATATTTGCCCCGGAATTTGTCCGCGAAATCGAACAGCTGAAATCAGATACGAGAAAGGGCGCGTGAGCTATGAGTGGTGGGTGGTCACGTGTACGCACGTGTCGTGGCCCAGCCCAATATTAAATAACGATGGTGGTAGGTCTTGGAGGACTATCCCATCAACGCTTGAGATTCTATGTGGTTTCGAAACCAGGCCCGTGATTAAAGGTGGAGTTGGGCCCCCACCCACATGATCCAATTTTTGGACCGAAATATATTTACCCAAGCCCATAAAAATTACTCTATTTACCAGGCCCAAATTACTTTAATTGAATAAAAATAATTTATTTTATTTGCAAACAAGGATCTCATTTAAAGTTGTTACCCCTGGGCCCTCTGAAATACTGCACCGACAACAACAAATCTGACACAAAGCAGAGCTAAACGTAACTACCTAATAACTGCGGGCATCAAACTAACGTGCGCACAACAACCGCTCACTAAAATGCGCCCCTCAAGGATTAATTTACCTGGTGGGCATGCTTAAGGAGCTCCGCCGAGTAGGACGGGTTGTAGCGGCGGAAGACAATCGAAGCCGCGGCCATGGCGGCGGCTGTCTCTCCGGCGAGGTCGGAACCCGGGTGGTTCGGGTCGATCCTGTAGGCGGCTCTCGAGGTAGTCATGTCCTCCGGCCTCTGCCAGCAGTAGTGGTCCGTGTTCCCATCTCCCACCTGTCAAGCCAGTCCAAAACATGTCAACGATTTAATTTCTCTTTTAAAATCTAATTAGAAAATAAATACAGTAAATAATATTATAATCTGAAACAAATATTTACCTCTCCGTAGAGAACATAAGGTTCGGGGTGAGCCTTGATGAGGTAATCCGTACCCCACTTCACAGCGTCGAGAGCATGCCCGAGCTCGCCGGTGGACCCCATCTGCTTCCCGTACTCCAGTATGCTCCACGACATCATAGTTACGGTGAACGCCATCGGAAGCCCGAATTTCACATTGTCGCCGGCGTCGTAGTAACCTCCGACCAGATCCACCTGCACCGTCAACAAATTCCGAATTCAACACCATTAATTTTTCATCGTTAAAATTCAATTGGGGGAAAAACAAAACTGAAATTGAAATTGAAAACTTACGCCGCTGATTTTCCCGTCGTTGAGTCCGGAATTTCCCCTCCACTGCACTCTCTGGTTGTGGGGCAAGTAACCGGATCTCTGAGCTTCGAAGAAGAGGAGGCTCTTCGAGAGAGCTTGGCCGTAGTCGTGGCCGGCGAATGCGCCAGGGAGAAGGACGACGACGACGAAGAACGCTGAAAAACAGAGCACCGTTGATTTATCCGCCATTTTTGTTCTCCAAATTTACAGATCTGGTTATGTGTGTGTTTTTTTGGTGTGTGTGGGAGTATATAAACACAATGTAGATTAATGGTTTTGTTTATCAGAAAGAAAAAAAAAGTTCTGATAAATTCCAAAAAAAAAAAAGGAGAAGAGAATAAAATGCAGGTGTGAAAGAAGAAGGGAAAGTGAGAGTGTGAGAATGTGGAGGAGCTTCAGGCGGGGTATATATGGAGACTGAGTGAAGGTGGTGATGGTGGTGGTACGAGTGCAGGGAAAGGGCAGATATTAATAAATGCAGTTTATTACTATTATTAATATAATAATTGATTTATAATTATATTTATTTACTTTTGGCCACGAGGTTTGTTTTTATGTAAAATTAGGAAAATCAAATACTACTAGTATTAATAATAGTTTTTTGTTTTTTTTTTTTTTTTTTTTTATTTCGTAAATCCTGTTTTAGATGTAAAAATTAAGTCAAATATTGGAATACTACTCTCTTCATCTTTTTCATAATAATAAAATTATTTCTTTTATTTTTGAAAAAAATAGTTATATTGTTACGCAACATAAAAAATATAATACATCTTCCAAATATTCACAAACAAGGAACAAACAAAGAAAAATATACTGTATTTTTTATGTTTTTTTACAAATGTATGTAGTATAAATTATTATTTTGAAATGTAAAGTGTGTGTTTGGCTTTCAATTAATTGATCAGTAATTATTAAGAAAATTACCCAAAAAAACAAAAACACTTGTGTTTTTTTATGACCGACTTTATTTTATATGTCTATTTATTTTTTTATTATGTAATTATAAAGGACTTATATTCTTTTATGAATGAAAGAGGAAATGAGCATATGCATGTGCCTTTGTTCGGTTGCTTTTGCTCGGAAGGGAACTTGTGTGAACGGTCAAAAGTAACGAAAAAAAATGACAGTGGCAAAGAAATAGTAAAAATAATTCATTTGATTAATGGTTGTTTTAATTTAACATACTTTAGAATGACTTGATTAACATTTAAGACTATTTACAATGAAGGTGTTGAATAAAAAATTCAACAGTTGAAAAGCTGTAATGGAGATGTTGAAATGCATGTTGAAACCCACTTGGATTATTTGGTGTTGAAATAATTCAACTAGTTGAATGAAAATGAAAGAGTAACATTTTGACAAGTGTAGAGTTCTAATTGATGGGTTAGATTTTAAATTTTTTAACTCTATCTTCTTTTTTTAAACTCTATTATTTTATAGTAAATATTTTTTAAATTTTTTTTATTTTAATACCAAAATTAATCATTTTTAATGTTCTATAAATAAAATTTTGCTTCATTTGATTTGAACAAAAATAAATATATCGTATTTTTCTCTATAATTATAAAAAAAATAAAAATATGAAATAAAAGTAATAGAATGAGTTGTTGAATTTTAATAAAATGAGTGTTGAATGATTAGGTGGAAGGAGAGAAGATGATGTGGAGTAATAAAGTAGGGTGTTGAATGTTGAAACCATTGTACATAGTCTAATGTAATTATTTATTTTATTTTATTTTGCCAAAAGCAATAAATGTGGGTGGTCAAAATGATTTATTCAGAGTGGCTGTCTCATTTATGCCCCCAATGTGAAGAATGTCCAAAATGCCCTTGGAGTGTGGCATTGGTGGATTGGAATTTTAAGGGTTTGAATAGAAAATGGATTAGTTAGATGTGAGGACACCAAAATCATTTGGTTATCATGTGGGCTCAAAAAGTTGATACTCTAATTGAACTAGGGGAAATTTATTGATATAGAAGGGTTCTTCATGTGCTGTGTGTGGTTAAAATTTTGAATGTGTTCTATTTTTGGAATAATTTTTTTTATTGATTTGCTATTCTTTTATTGCAAATATAGATCTCATCTCTTGAATTCATTTATTTCTATTTTCATTTTCATTTAAATTTACTTAAAAAATTAATATCTCCCATGAAATTGATTATTGAGTTCAATTTTTATAATTACAAAAAGTATATAGTATCATGTGACAAAGTAATATTGTCTCGACCAAAAAAGTTTAGACGTTTTTCTCGGCATAGTTATTAAAAAAATGTAAATAAAAATTACTACTACTTTTTTTATCACAAAATAAGTAAAAATATATTTTTAAGTTGACAAATACATAATTCTGCGTAAGCTTCAAATATTCTTTTTTTATCTAAAGTGAAAAAAAATTAAAAAAAATTAATGTGCCAATATTAATTTCTTAAAAAAATCATTATAAGATAGAATAACTCTTATTAAAATTAAAGAAAAAGGGCCAATAAAGGAAGAGATGAAATTAAAGATAAAAAGTTGTAGTAATATAGATTATACAAATTTCACATCAAAAACCTAACATCTCAAACACTATTACTCCATGGTTTTCCTTTTTTTCTTTTGTGTTTTAGTAGCATATGTGGTTTTTATGATGCCAAAGAGTAGCTGAATTGCCCACTAGCTACCAATACCATTCTATTAACTCTAACTAGTCCGGCCATTTCCGATTTGCTGTTAGAGCAATCGTATTGATGAATATAAAACATAAACGTATAGTTGGTATTTTTAAGCTAACTTGATCAACTAATTATATTTTCATACAATTTTGTTATATATCAAAATCATTATATTAAAAATTATCGTGGACTTAAGAATTATTTAACATAATAGGACAAGATATTTATTTTTATATGCAAATAACTAAATAAGTGATATATTAAAAATCAAATACATAATTTAAAAATATTTTTTTTTGCCGACGATATTAAAGTCATAATCATATAAGGTTATTATAATTGTAGTTGTGTTATAGTATGAATTTTTTTTACAATGTTTCGTACAATAAACAATTTCGGTTGTGAAATTTGTGGTTACAATTAAATAAATAAAATCTAATGTAGATATATTTGTAGATAGCTTGTAGCAAAATGACATAAAAAAGTAGATTTGGATACATTGAGATGTCAGAGAATATGATTCTTTTTTTTATTATTATTATTATTATTATTATTATTTTTATTATTATTATTATTATTAAATGGTATTTTTTTTACAAAAGTAGGAAAAGTAAAAAATTGATGTTCTTGCACAAAATTACTATTATTTTTTTATTTAAAAATATCAAATTAACATTACCTTATTTAAAAATATAATAATATAAACAATACTAGGTTTTTTTTTAATTATCGTGAAAGTATAAACACTTTTTTTTAAACAAATGAACTACTATAATTTAATTATATAATTGACATTTTTTTATCTCTGTTTATTGTATTATTAAAAAAATGTTCAAATTATAAGTTGTTCATTCTACATTGGTTTGTTGGAAATGAAATTCAACTTATAAATTTAAAAATCATACATTTTATTTTCAATTGATTTTAAAACGGACCGGCCTTATTAAGTTACTATGAAAATGAACTCTCTCTCCCATCTTGATACATGGGATCACGCATACACTCTAATTTTCAACATGGTATACACGGTATAGTTCGTTCATCTCTCTCATGGAGAGTTAGAGCAGGTTCATGTCCATCATTGTTGAAGCTTGAGTTCGTCGTTTTTTTTTTTTTTTTTTTGCTAACGATCAATATCATATAAAGAAAAAATAAAATAAATTGGAGATACAGTACAACGCATAAGAAGATTCTATCGCATTAACGAGCTAACATGTTAGCTCTCAGAATCTCCAAGAATAAATAAAAAACACCTTATAAATTGATCAAGGGAAGAGTTAAAAATCAAAATGTACACTTGTATGAGTTATGAATGGGATGATAGTTCAATTTATAAGTACAAAGAACTACTTATATGAATTAATTAGGCCTTAGCAAATATACTGCAGTGAAGATTGACATTAATTTGTTATTCTTGATTTTTGAACTACATTAATTGGAATTAAGTATTAAGTACTCTTTTCCAATAGTTAATGTTTAATTCAAAGTGTAAGTATGCAATTAGACGTGCTAAAACGAATCTATAAAATCACTTTTAGTTAATTTCAATGGCAAACTTCGACCCGTTAAATTCGCTGTTGTTTTTCCTAATTAATTAATTAGTAGCATGTGATCAAAAATATTTTGGCACAGCTAATGCACGGTTGGAGTTTTTCCGTCGTCCACGTATCAGATGACATCAAATTTAATTATTTACGGAGTCATAGAATAATATTTGACACGTAATTTAATAAAATATATATTAAAAAAATTAAAAGTAAAATTAGTAATTTATTACTATTATTATAAAAAAATCGAACTTCAACAAAATCGAAGTTGGAATTATTACATTACAACTAAGCAAAAAATCGATTGAGATACTAAAAAAAATCGATTTTTCGACGCTGCTCTTCAATCCAACACTGCCGACAACTCATCTGTCGATAACTGATTAACACCAACAGCTGAAAACGTTAACCCTCAGAGTTTTCTTTGGTGAACATGGGTGTTGTACATTGCCACCCAATTTAATTAGTGAATTTACTAATTTAGGTAGTACTAGAATTTATAGCTGAGGCCCACACAAACATATAAATAATATTTTTTTATATAATAACATTGCTACTTTCTTTATATGGACAGTTGACAATAATATGATTCTTTTAAAAAGAAAATAAATATTTTTATTTTTATACTTTAAAATAAATTTTACATTTAGTTTATCTTTTACTTTTTCACCTCTATATTGTACACAATTAATGTACTTTTTAACTTATAATTATATTTATATATACTTCACATTTTAGTTCAATAATTAAAAATTAACATTTTTCTTAATTTATGTATTCAAAAAATGGTCTTATATTTATGAAATGGAGAGAGTACTTACATACATATATATACTCTCATAATTACATATCTGAGAAATCGTATCTCTTGTCTGTTGGTAATTTTGGTTACGTGAATTATAGCCGTCCCACAGTGTGCTACTGCCCCCTTTTCCCATCATAAATCTCCGGGTCCATACAGACTTCAAACCAATTGTTAATTTGTACGGTATTAACTTTTTTTAGAATAATTGTAACACTTTCTTAATAAATTAC
Source organism: Euphrasia confusa (assembly GCA_954870475.1). NCBI lineage: Eukaryota > Viridiplantae > Streptophyta > Magnoliopsida > Lamiales > Orobanchaceae > Euphrasia > Euphrasia confusa. The sequence continues at coordinate 542,087 of OX940951.1, forward strand.
ATTTTCACGGTCACATATCATGATCATATTTTTTTTTCAAACTTTACAAACTATAAAAAGAACATGACAATTATTTATTTTTAGATAAACAACAAGAAAATTCCAATCTTTTTTGTTTCAAATATAAAACTTATAATTATGTATAAATATAAAAATATTTTCGCTTGTTACAAATTTATGATTTATATAAATTATCCGGTTCCGCATGCTTTGACAATACCCACGCCTTTCGAAAGAAAGAAATTCGACGGTATGACCACCGAGAATCTGTGGTCACGCGTACACACAATTTTGACCCCTCCCACTCGCACGTGATATCTTTTAGAGGCACAAAATCATGAAGCATGAGACTTGTCACGGTCCCCTAAGTAATTTTGTTTAAATTGCCTTCATTTGTTAGTTTATACAATTATTTGGACCAACAACATTTTAAAAAGGTTTTCACTGAATAGTGAACATTTTAATTATAACTTAATAGAAAAATACTACTCCATAAATTTTAACCTAATAAAACACTTAACATTGTGTTTAAAGGGATAGTACTAGACGTCCATGTGAAATATATTGCCACAATTGTCAATTGTACTAGAAAGGTCTCGTAGTAAATATTGCAAAAAACTCTTGAATTCAAGAAAAATTTGGGGCGTAACAACATTGTTTAATAGATTAAAGATGTTTTGAAATGTTTGATTGATTGGTTTCAAAGTTTGATCAAATAACGTCTTAAAAAACTTTGTTAAAGTGAAAAAATTATTCAAGTATTCAACTTATATTTGAGCTTTAAAACATATTTCAAATTTATGTGGAATATTTAACACGGTCTGTCACGAGTAAACTTAATTTTGTCGGCTCTACTAGTTGACATGCAAGCCGTAAAATTATCGGCTGGACACCTATCGTGTTGGGTTTGCTCTGATACCATGTGAAAGTTAAATCAATAACACTTTAAAAGACTTTGCTAAGGTGATAAGACAATTCAACTTATATTTGAGCTTTATAACATATTTTTAACCAATATAAAATATTTAACAGTTAGATTAATTTAGTGACTCTATTTTATTAAAACATAATTACATCTATCATAAAATACAATAAAAAAAAAAAAAAGCATATGTTTTTTGAGACAAAATTAATGATACTCCTAGTCAATTTAATAGCCTTGTAATTTAAAAGGACATAATTGCAAATCAAATTTCACATCCAAAATTACAAAAGAAACAAACAAAAATATTGACCATGTGTGAAATAACCGCAACTCAAAGTGGTGATAGCCGCCGATGATGGATTGATGGTCCCATTCCACGTGATGGGCCGCTACCCTATTTTTTTTCTCCAAACACACTCTACAATACTCCTATTTTACGATCACATTTTACTTATTGCTATTATTTTTTGTTTTTTAATCTCTATCATATTGTTAGTATTATTGTGCATGTTTAGGGATTTTAATCCTTATATTATTACATTCAAGCTACAGTATATACTTTTTGTTCATTTCACACAGTTGAATAATAAAATAGTTATCTCATTTTGCAATTAAAATTTGCACTTTAAATTTTAATTGATGAACATTTTTTTTGGCGAACATATGGAAATTTAAAAAACATTTTAATTTTAGTATTTTTTTACAATTCACTCCTACTAGTATAATAGTAGTACTCTACTACTACTACACTATTGTTTTTGAGAAATGAAAGCATGGAGCCCCACAATTTGCTTATAGTTTCTTTTAACATGCTTCCAAATTTTGCATTATCAATCGTAGTCACTAATGATTCGATTTAAAGAAAATTAAAGCAAGTGGGTTTATACTATTACTATTATTTAATCACACATCATTAATCTATAGCAACACCGTTAGATGTGTCGGTATACATAATAAAATCTTCATTCTGTTTCATCTCACTCCAAGAGTAAACACTTTCATTTGAGATTGTCTTGTTGAAAAAGTTTCATTAATAAAAATACATAAAATTTTAATTTTGGTGTTTCAAAAAAGTAGTCAAATGTAAATTTTGGAGATTAAAAAACAAAAATAATTTTATTTATTTTATTAAAAATGAAATGGAAAAAAAGGGCGACAACCGAATCCCAGGATAACAACATCCCCACTAACGGTAATTGATTTGTGGGCCCCATTCTTTTTGTTATTTGCTTAGAATCTCATTATCAGCTCTAACAGTAACAGATTTTCGAATGTTTTTCTTTTATCCTCTTTTTTTATGTTTTTGAGAATGCTTTAAGAGAAGAACTGAAACTAAAGTAGTCAATAGTCGCACACCCTGCAAAAAGAGGACTCCAGATATAATGCAATAGAGTATTTTATAAACAATCTACATAAATGATGCATTTTATATTATATTAGCATCGTAATGTTTTTGTTTATATTGAACACAAAAAATAATAAATATTACTCTTTTGTATTTTGTGAAAAAAAGTAATTATATATGTTGACATAAAACAAATAGAGTATATTTTTTGTAGTTGTAATATTTTTAATAATTATTCAAGTAATCAAAATATTAATAAAGTTGAGGCATTTTTATTAAAACAAGAAAATAATTTTGAGTTCCAATTCAAGACATGTGTGTATAAGTATTTAAATTTTAGCAATTGAACAATACCAACAAAAATTAAAAAATTTTGTACTATATAATTAAAATTGTGTTGTGGTATTTATTTGTAAACGGTCTAATAAAGAAATTGTATAGAAAATGAAATTATATTAGGAGGTCTGAGATTTACTCTTATTACTGAAATTGTGTGAGTTGATTTGAATTTCACTCTACAGTAATGTGCAAATGTGCACGTGTGGAACCTATTAACACAATCCCCATTTAATGAGCAAGTATTATATCACGATTAGGAGGGAGAACGAGTCGAGTTTTGCTTAAATAAGTTTGGGCGTGAGGTGGAGTTTTTGAGCTCAAGCTTGGTATGTTACCTATTACCATAAGTTATTTTTAAAGGCTGCATGGATCTGAGATTTTTTAGTAAATAAGTTCAGTCCGAAAGCATTCTATAAACATTTTAAAACACAATTTGAACATAAATTCGGTTTAATGAATAAGTAGACAATTTAATTAAAAATATTAACTTTTAATTGCAAACGTTATTTTTCACTTTTAAGTAATTAATAATAAAAGACAAGTAAACAAAATTTTATAAATATAAAAATTATTTAAAATATATTCAATTTTTCAATTAATACTGAATAATTATATTTCACTTTTTTAACAATATTTTATTTTATTTTAGATATGAAATAACATATTATGAATAATATATATATATATATATATATATATATAATAGATCGGGCTTGATAAGCTTAAAAAGCTTAGAAAAAAGCTTGCTTTGTCTTTTTATATAATTGAACTTTTAAAAAAGCTTTAGCTTGACTTATTTATTAAACGAGTCGAAATCGAGTGAAGCCAAACTTTTATAGGTTGAGACATAAAGCTCTTGTAGTAGTGAAAGCTCATTCCCACCTCTAATCACTAGTATTCACTATTCACCACAAAAGAATAGTTGAGTTTTTATAAATTTTGAAGAGAAAACAATTGTGATTTAGAAATCAAGATCCTGGAAAATTAGAGTAATTAAAACAACGGTAATTCCTTGTGGGCAGATTCTGCTCATGGGCAGAACTGCCTAAATTTATTAAATTTTTTATTTTTTATTTTTATATAATTATAAATATAATTAGCTTAATAAATCTATTAAAATATTTTTTTTATCTTTAATTTTTTTCTAATCAATTGATTATTTTAGTATAAATATAAAAATATTCATTATCTTTATCTAAACATTTTTATTTTATATTTTTTTGTGCAATATATATTTAATAGGGGTAATCAATGAGGGCATTTCTAAGATGGTTATTATTTATAGTACCCAATTTTTTCTCTTAATATTATATAGGGCACTCTGCCCATTTTATCTTTTTTCATTAAAAAATTAAGAAATTAATTGATATATAAAATTACGCAAAAATCTAAACTATCATCTTACATTTCAATAGTTCCTCATTCGACTACACACATTTATTAAAGTTTCGTCAAAGACATTCGAAAATCTTTCATCTAGGGCTCATTGATATAAAATCAATACTAGAATTCTATCATTAGATATAAATCATAGATATAGAGCCTGTTTGGCTGAGCTTATAAGCTCTTTAAAACAGCTTATAAGCTGTTTAAGAGCTTATAAGCTCTTAAAATTTGTTTGGTAATATTTTAAAAAAAGATCTTAAAAAACTTAAAAATAAGCTGTTTAACAGCTTATAAGCTGTTAAAAAAAAAGTAAGGGGGGAGGTACTTTTTTTTCAACAGCTTATAAGCTCTTGTAGCTTAAACCATACAAGACCAAAATACCCCTATAATTATTATATTTTATATATATACAAAAAATCCAAATTTATTATTTAGTTAATATAAATATTTTAAATTATTTTTTTCATATATAACAATTTATTTTTGGTAATTTTATTTATATAAGATCTTAAATTGTCAAACAAATTAACATCTTATAAGTTTATATATCTATTTTATCCAAACGGTTTAACGACTTATTTATTAAATAAGACGTAACAGCTTATCAGCTCTTAAAATAACTTATAAGACATAACATCTTATAAGCTCTTTTAAATAAGCTCGCCCAAACGGGCTCATAAAATCACTTGAATTCAGAAATTTGTCATAGATAATCTTTCTCATTGATATAAAATCAACACTAGAATTCTATCAAGATATAAAAAATTCTATCATAAATATAAAATCACTTGAATTCAGAAATTTGTCATAGATAATTCATATAATAATATTGATATATCTATCATAGATGTCATAGATAATTCATATAATAATATTGATATATCTATCATAGATATGAAAGAAAAAATTGAAATCTATCATTAGATATCAAAGAATTCATAAAATAACATACGTAAACCATAAATCTATTATAGATATTTACAAACTAAACTAGAAATCTATCATAGATGCAAAAAAATATGTAAAAACATTACACAAAAAATATTCCACATACGCATCTCATAAAACACGCATCCTTTTCGCGGCAGCTCATCCAAAATATATAATTATATTTATATATAATTATAAATATATATGTACTAATGTTTGCGCAAATTAGGTAATGCAAATATATTTTGTTTGCGCAATATATTTTGATATTAACATATAATGTAATCTCGCGCAAATATATTTTACCAAATATATTTAGCGCAAATATATTTATATATATTAGTAGCTGCGGTTTAATATTAGTGAATATTAAAATAAATTAATATATGTTATCGTAATATTATTGTATGGATATTTATGACTTTATACATTTTAAAAAATGCCCCTACTTAGTATTTAAACAATACACGTACCCTAATAAATAAACAATTAAAAAATATATAACCCCTACCCTACAAATTATGGGTGTTGAAAATAATATTAAAAACCAATCTGCCCCCTACCCTAATATTACCTATTTAATATAGTGTACTTAATTATAATATATGACAAAATAATAATAAAAATATTTTAATAATTTTTAAATAATTTTATAAAAGAATTCTGTCCATGGGCAGAATATGCTCATTTAGCACGTCCCTTAAAACAATTGTAAATAAAAATAAAAGCAGGTCCAGGTGTCGGGCGAATCCCAGCCGTTGACAGCTGCCGGGCCATTGCCTGCTAACCGCTATTCAGTAAATATCAGTACAGGTGGCCCAAAGGACGACACGTGTGCGTCGGCGGTGTCTTCCATCATGTGATCGCTCGTGCAAGACTACAAATTCGGTCCAGGTGGACCCACCACGTGATTGTCAAAATTCAGAATTAACCATCTCTCTCAAATTAGAGTAATAATCACATAATGTTGTAAACTACAAAAGATACGTGACTATAAAGAGTATCAAATATGTACATAGAAGCAACATATTTTATAGAGATAATTTACAATTTTTGCTTGAGTTATAATGAGCTTTAAATTGAAAATTGTTGTCGATTATTACTTGATGATAGTCAAAACCAAATATTGCAAAAAGGTAGTCAAAACTTAAAACGTAAAATTCTATTTTGAACTAAATTTGTATGAATTGAATTAAAAAGTTCAAACTTTGAACTAAATGATTATAAATTGAGGTGAATTAAACTGAAATTAAGTTAAAAATAATCAAATCGTATATAAATTTTAAAATAAGTAAGTAAAACAAGTGAGAATGGAAATAATTTAATTTGTAAATGTGCGTAGATGACAAGTTGATCGTGTCACGGGGCACATGATATTATTTTGTTAGCGTATATGATTGATTTTTAGAAAATTATTTGAAGTGGGAGATGGGGTTTAACCAAAATATAATACTCCATGCTTCCAATTTTTTTGATATTTTTTAAATATAATAAATAATACTCCGTAGAATAACAATTGAATAATTATTACGAGTCCTATTTTTCTTTTTCTTAGTTTTTTGGAGACAAAACTAGCCATGTGATTTTATACGTGACTCATTCCATATTTTCATTGTAAGCAAAAATAACAAAACAATAAATTAATCATGCGTACAACCACATGATGCTGGATAAAAGTGCCACGTGTAAATGGGTTTATATGTAGGAGTGAAGAATCTGGGCTTCAACACGGCCCAAATATAAAAACACGGCCCATCATCCAGGTTGGTTAACAAATGGTGCATGTATGTGGTATTAGAATCAATCCAGTTAAGAACTCTGTATCTAACATGTTGCCACTTACCATTACCTGAACAACTTGGAAACACTTGACAAATTAAGCAAGTCAACTTTGTGGGGAATATGAGTCGAAGATCCATTTACCGACTTGATCTCCAAGCAAGTAAAACCGATATCAAGAAGTACTTGATCAGATGATCTAATTACCCGATGACAAATAGCTTATAGCACTGAGATGAGGATTAAGTGCAATCATATCTAATTTAGCAAAATCAAGCTCGTGCATAATCGAATAATTACATTACCATCAACTCATGAAGCGTGGCGCAAAAAATATGAGCAGAGCCATCGCTTGTCACAGAGAGTATTTTCTTTTTATCTTTCCGAACGCCCTTGCAGCTAAACTTTCTCGAGGCCATTCCTATAGAAGAAAGACTTTGGAGTGACATGATAACAATCTTTGCGTTACTGATAACAATCTTTGTTCTCTCTCAATCTGTTTTTTCTCCAGTTGCAAAGATCTAAACTAAGTGCAACACTTAGGTAGCCGTTTCCCGTGTTCGGATAGAGATTCTGAAAATACAAAGAGTGGAGAATGCAATGAACAATTTTCTGAACATAAGATATGCATGCTAACATGTTCAATTGAATACAAAACATTTTACATGAACAAGTTCAGAAAAAACCGAGAAAATTAAAGCTTATGGATTCAAATTATGATGAGCAACATTTTTGAAATTACGTCTTCGACGTAGGATACCAACTTTTCGTGAAGTCGGTCTTAACAGTCACTTCAGCAACTTCGTTCGCACACACTCAGCTCTGCTTGCTATGTATGTTGTTCGGTGTATGTGGTGTGTTTGAACTCAACAAGAGTAAAGTAAAGTGCTGAAGACAAGGTTGTATAATAGTTTCATTTCATTGATAAACAAAACTAACTATTACACTTGTGGAGAAAGGTAGACGGAATGATCAAGAGTCGTATCCCAAGTGACGCAGCACTCCAACGAACTAATGATCTAGTACTATATCACCTAGAGCTAAATCGCATAACTCTACTATTGGTGCACAGCACAAAACAACTACCAAAACTCTTAAAGCTATAAGCCGTAAACAACGAACGTTGATACTCAGATATCGGATTTCGTTCTCTCAAAATCGTTGAAAGATGTCATCCAACTTCATGGGTATATATAGGTGAGCCACACATGTGAGACGTTGACGTGGCACAATCTGATTCGTCGCATGCTTAGATGATGCAACAATTCCATGGATGACATCACTTTTGGAATCTTCGATTCTTGAATCTTAGAATCTTGAATCTTCGATTCTTGAATCTTCGAATCTTGAATCTTCGATTCTTAACTTCAGACTTCAACACATCTTGACTCCGTCGATCTCAATACTTCATCTTCAACTTCATCGTGGTGAACACTCGTCGTTGAACATTTCATATTTCATCGTCTTCATTGTCGTCGATATAGTTGAGGTAGTAAAAATCAAATCCATATCGCAAGGACAGAGAATGTGAGAAATGCGACTCTGTTCGCAATTGTTGATGAGGCAGGAATTGCGACTCAAGTCGCAAGAGTTGAAGGGCCACAGGGATTTGCGACTCAAGTCGCAATTATTGAGGATCGAGGATTTGCGAACCCGTTCGCAAAAGATGGTGATGCAAGACTTGCGACTCCATTCGCAAATGATGTGAGGCATGGGATTTGCGACTCTGTTCGCATTTGTTGAGGGTAGAAGAGAATTGCGACTCCAGTCGCACATCACGAGAAAGCAAGATTTGCGACTCCAGTCGCACATCATGAAGAAGCAAGATTTGCGACTCCAGTCGCACATCATGAAGAAGCAAGAATTGCGACTCCAGTCGCGCATCATGAAGATGGTGGAATTTGCGACTCTGTTCGCACATCATGAGAGTGGCGAGAATTGCGACTCTGTTCGCATATCATGAAAAGAGGAATTGCGACTCCAGTCGCATATCATGCAAGAATTGCGACTCCAGTCGCATATGATGATGGATTTGCGACTCCATTCGCATATGATGAAGGATTTGCGACTCCAGTCGCATATGATGTTGATGATGAATTTTGCGACTTCATTTGCAAAATATGAACTTCACTTGTCCATTAACTCACTCACCTGAAATCCAATCAAGCAACGAAAATCATATGTTGTTGACAAAACAAACATTTACAATCTCCCCCTTTTTGGCACAACTCATATGAATTTGAGTTAGAAAATAAGAGTCATACAGACTCCCCCTCAACACAACATATCAAGAGAAGATTAAGTAAAAAGAAAGAGAAAACAACCATTCAACAACCAATAGAGATAAAACAATAAACCAAAAACATAGTCGATAGATTAAACATCCAAAACATCAATAGCTGAGTTCATCAAAACAAGATATGAAAAACATGCATGATGGAAAATAATCAAGTCTTATGCATGCAGATAATTAAAAAGACAGAAAAAGTAAATAGTTCAAGTTTTTCAGAAACACAGCATCAGCATCACTGAGATGAAAACTCTGAACCCTTCGGTGAGTCCGCAGGAGTAGGTGAGCGCATAGGAGAAGTCTGTGGTGAAGCGTCACCGGACTTTGCTTCATCATCTGTCTTGGCGTCACCTTCATCATCATCATCATCAGTGTCAGTGGTATGGTCTCGATGACCATAGACCTCATATTCCCCAAACTCATCTTCCCCAAGCTTGATTCTCTCATCATCATTGTCATCATCAAGATCTTCAATCTCAACATCTTCTTCAACATCTTTCAGACCGTCAGACGGCATCGCAAGTGATGCCTCTGGATGTGTGGAACTCCCAACCTTCTTTTCATCCTTCAGTTCTTCAGCAACTTTCATTTTGTCAGACTTAGGTTCTTCAACAGCTTTACCTTTACCTTTCCTCAGCAGCTCATACACCTCCCCAGCCAGCATCTCTCTAACACCCTCATCATCGGTGTCCACAACTTTTGATTTAGCTATCTCAGCCAGAGCTTCCTTGATCCCATCCTTGATGAGATCAAACATAAACGTGTTACATAGACTCTTCATAGATGAGCCAGCACTGGATCCACCCAAACCTCCCCCTTGATGGGTTATCTGATGAAGGGCATCAATGGCTTCCTTTTGCTCGATCTGGGCTTCGACCATCTCATTGTAAGCAATAGCATGAGCAGCCTGCTTTCGTTCCAAGTTTCTTGTCGTTGTGAAGCAGCGATAGACAACAGCAGAGGGAACAACAGCCCGAAAGTTATTCATCGGATGAAAAGGATTTCTGTGTGGAGGTAGACCAGACTTAGGGCCAAATTTCTGAGGAACTACTCTCGGTTGAGGAGTAGGTGCAGTCTTCGTGCGCTTGACACTCGGCTGTTCTAGCTTGAGGACAGGTGCCCTTTTCTTAGACGACTTCGGGGACAAAGGCGGGGAGACAGGATCAGGAACATCCTCACGTTTAGTATAAGTAGTCCAAGGAAGATCATTCATTCTGTTTTTCAGGAAGGTAGGAGTGATGTTGATGTGAGAGTTTTTCTTTACCTTCCGTTCTGTATCCGTCATCGGAATAAACTTTTGATCAATCATCATCCCATAGATCAAACATGGGTGAGTGAGATGAATCCTCCTGACTTCCTCAAGATCAGATTGCTGGCGGAGAACCTCATTCGAAGCCTTAGCCACTCTGCAAATATCAGCAAATATGATCTCACCTAGATCAACCTGTTCGCCACAGCCAAGGCGAAACAAGATATGCATGAGCTTCGGAGAAAGATAGTTCTCATCAGGGTGTGCAGCCCAATTTGTCATACCAAGTCTATGCAATGCACCATAGAAGGCAGAGAGCTTGTTCGGAGTAGGAAGAGGTGTTCTGGCCTTGCCCTTGGTTAAGAAAGATCCAATCTTTAGAGCATTCGCTCTATCTTCATTAGTGGGGGACTTCCAGGATCCCTCAATCTCTAACCTTTTCAAGAAATTGTTAATGTTTAGAGGACGGAAGGTGTAGAGTTTATCACGAAACACAACACGGCCACACATCTTGTGTGACGGATCAGCGAACTCGGGGGTCAGGTTGGCGTAAAACTTCTGAATGATTGGCAGAGAGAATCTGTATGTTTGAGTGACAGACTCAAGGATATGCATGTCAGTGAAGAACTTCGAAAGGCCATACTTCTCATAATCAATACCTCATGCTCGTCGACGAAATTTTTGGAAATTTTCGAAATTTTTGAAATTCCTTAATTACTTAGAAAATTTTCCCAGTTTTTCAGATTTATATTTTATTATATTTTATTCATTTTTATACTGATGGGCCGCTTTTGTACTGTTTAATGGGCTTTTGAGCTTAGCTTCATGATTCGTACGAATCCATTTCACAATACCTTTGAAGGCATTGAAAGTCTCATCCTTTGTTGCAAGAAATCTCGTCCAAGTGTAACGAGAGAAATCATCGACTACCACTAGTACATACTCCTTCTTAGCAATGCTCTTCACTTCCATTGGACCCATGAGATCCATGTGAAGCAGTTCGAAAGGAGCAAAAGTGCTCATCAGTGTTGGTAGTGCGGGATGAGGCGTTCTCGTCAGCTTACCCTTCTGACAGTCACTGCACACTCTTTTCTCGATTTTGGGGAGTTGAGAGATTCCTCGAACTATCTCCCCCTTAACCAATTTGCTCAGATTTCGAGTGCTAGTGTGTCCAAGGCGTTGATGCCATAAATCAACTTCATCAGAAACAGTCACTGAGAAACAACTATACTCAGTTGTATAGCAGTTGTTCTTAGCACGCGGACCTTCCATGATGCACTTCCCTTCAGCATCAAAAACCTTGCAAGAGTCTCTATCAAAACTGACATTCAGCCCTTCGTCACACAGTTGGCTGATGCTGATGAGATTTGCCACGAGTCCCTTCACATGAACAACATTTCGGATTGGTGGCAAACCTTTGATAAGTAGTGTTCCCTTCCCCATAACGACGCCTTTAGCTCCCCCTCCAAACACCACGGGAGAACCAGTCATAGGCTCGTATTCCTTCAGAAATTTCTTGGTTCCGGTCATATGACGGGAACAACCACTATCAAAATACCAAATGCCTTTGTTTCCGGAATCGGAGGCATTTAGTGCAACATTGCAAAATATGAGTTCTCTTGGTCTCCAGGCTGTAGAAGTGGTAGAGTTAAGTTTTATTTCACTCTTTTGGGACTTAGGAACCCATTTCTTCTTCATACCAATGTGTCGTGACTTAGTCTCAGTCACAGGTTTTACATTCTTTTCAGCTTTCACCACTGGAGACGTGTGTTTCTTCACACTCTTAACTGCCCCAATCATCTTCTTTTCAGTCACCAACTCCCGGTTTATGTCATCTCTCAGCTTAAAGCAGAAAGGCCTAATATGTCCAGGTTCGTTGCAGTAGTGACACACATATTTTCTCTTTTGACGAACTTCAGAATTCATCGAAGTCTTAACCATGACAGGTTTAGAGCGAGAGAATTTTACATTTGGTTTTACGTTCTGAGATTTACTCAACTTCTTCAGTAACGTCTTCTCGTATGGCAAGATACCACGAGGATGTTTCACAATAGATTTAGGAAATTGATATGTCTCCGTCTTCAAGCTAGTAGTCGAGATCGACTTTTGAGATTCAGCTTTCGGAGATGTAGCAACTTTCTTTCCTTCAGCAATTTCCTTTCGTTTCAACCTTTCAGAATCATCTATGTTCATACTCTCAGTAGAGTCATTAGAAGCTTTGACAAAGTTCACTTCTTTCTTCTCAGGTGCAGTATAGATAGATTCAAAAACCTTTTGGAAACCAAGTCCAACCCGACCTGGGTTCATGTAAGATGCAGCATTGTCAAACACTGAGGAGTTAGTATTCATCTTCCTCAACAGCTCATCAGTCATCTGAAGCTTTTCCTTAAGAACATAACGTTCCTTGTCACACATAGCTAGATCAGTTTGAGCTTTCATCAAGGATGACTTTAGCTCATCATTCTCAGCATCAGTGTTCTTGAAGAGAGTTTGGAGTTTCTTCACTTCTGATGTTTCCTTCTTCAGAGCTGCCTTCAGTTTCGAATTTTCAAAATCCGATTTCTCAAACAATTCTCTCAGTTCGACAACTTCTTTGTGATATTTATGTTTCTCTTCGAAAAGAGCATCAAATTTGATTTTCAGTATTGTCAGAGAATTATTCAATCTCTTCTTCTCATCCTCTGTCTTTTCAATAGAGTTTTGCAACTCAACAGCCTTGTCACACAAGTTTCGTTTCTCACTCAAAAGTTCATTCAAAGATTCATTCAGACATACTCGTGACACATCTAGCATGCTATTCTCGGAGATAGCTACGTCATGTAGTCTTATGAGTTCAGCAAGACTCTCCTTCAGAGTGAGAAGTTCAGCACACTCTGCTTCAGTATGTGACACCTCAGATGTCATCTTTGTTTCTTCAGCTTCAGACATAGGGTCAGTCTCACAATCAGAGAAGATATCCTCATCACAATAGTTTCGATTAACTGACGCCACACGAAAAATGTTATCAGCTGTTGCAGTGTCTTTTAGAAAAGAATCAAAAACAAAGTTTTCGACCTCCACATTTTCGAGGTCAAATGTTTCACCAAAAGTGACAACTAGAGCGTTGTCTTCCTCGTCATCAGAGTTATCATCGTCAGATGCATCGTTCTCAGAGATCACATCTTCATCATCAATCACCACATAGCTCACGGGTAGTTTCTTTTTCCGATGTAGGTTAGGACATTCATACTTCACGTGTCCATATCCTTTACATTCAAAGCACTGCATCTTTGAGACATCTTTGCTATTAGAGGTGTATGGTGATAGCTTGGTGCCTTTAAAATTCTTATCAGATGTAGACCCCTGATTTCGATTGTCTGGAGTGTTCGGATATGAGTTAGAACTTTTCCGAAATTTTCGGAAATTTCGTGCTCGGTTCTTTCTCTTAAAATCTTGTTTCACAAGATAGGTGACTATGTCAGTCAGCACAGCAAGCTTGTCTGGGTTGTTCGAATTCATCAACCGTTCAATATCTTCAGCTTCCTCATCGTCAGACTCATTCATATCAGCTGTGAAACTACTTTCAGACTTCTCATTTTTCAAACGAGAGTGTTGAGATTTTGTGCTTCTTGAACTCTTCCCCTTCTCGGAAATCTTAAGAGCAGTCATAGGCTCATAAACAAGAGACATGTCTGGGTTGCTTCGTACTTTGAGAGTCAAATCGTAGTTTCTCAAGTCAGCCATCAAGTCAGCATAATCCCAGTTTTGATTTCCATCGTTGCGCGCTTCAATGGTTAGCACCTTGCTCTCGAATCTAGAGCTTACGCTAGATAGAACCTTCTCGTAGACCATGATAGCAGGAAAGACTTCTCCCAGTTCAAATGCTTCATTTACATATCTCATCACCTTGTCCAGGTAGTCATTTATGTCTTCATCTTCTCTCATACGGAGTTGATGAAACTGGGCAGTTATAGTTCGGATCTTAGAGCTCTTAACAGCGTGACTACCCTCACATGTCCTCTGTAGCGTCTCCCACGCATCTCTGGCTGATGTGCAATTTTTGACCAGCTGATACATGCTGAGGTCCAGCCATTCACAAATAAGTAGGAGTGCTTTGCTATTCGCAGTAGACAAGTCATGCTCTTCTCTAGTCCAACTACGTTCAGGCTTAGGGGTTCTAAGTCCATCAGCATCTTCAGTGTAAGGACGCTCCCATCCTTCCAACACAGCCATCCATGCTCTTGAGTCAAATCCCTTGATTCTAGCAGAAACTTTCGCTTTCCAGTTAGAATAATTTTGATGAGTAAGCATAATCGGTTTCTGAACAAACATTGACGACTCCATTGTAGCGGAAATATGGAGTCAAGTAACGGATCACGTCTTATACGTATGACGTCCCGCTCTGATACCAATTGAAATTACGTCTTCGACGTAGGATACCAACTTTTCGTGAAGTCGGTCTTAACAGTCACTTCAGCAACTTCGTTCGCACACACTCAGCTCTGCTTGCTATGTATGTTGTTCGGTGTATGTGGTGTGTTTGAACTCAACAAGAGTAAAGTAAAGTGCTGAAAACAAGGTTGTATAATAGTTTCATTTCATTGATAAACAAAACTAACTATTACACTTGTGGAGAAAGGTAGACGGAATGATCAAGAGTCGTATCCCAAGTGACGCAGCACTCCAACGAACTAATGATCTAGTACTATATCACCTAGAGCTAAATCGCATAACTCTACTATTGGTGCACAGCACAAAACAACTACCAAAACTCTTAAAGCTATAAGCCGTAAACAACGAACGTTGATACTCAGATATCGGATTTCGTTCTCTCAAAATCGTTGAAAGATGTCATCCAACTTCATGGGTATATATAGGTGAGCCACACATGTGAGACGTTGACGTGGCACAATCTGATTCGTCGCATGCTTAGATGATGCAACAATTCCATGGATGACATCACTTTTGGAATCTTCGATTCTTGAATCTTAGAATCTTGAATCTTCGATTCTTGAATCTTCGAATCTTGAATCTTCGATTCTTAACTTCAGACTTCAACACATCTTGACTCCGTCGATCTCAATACTTCATCTTCAACTTCATCGTGGTGAACACTCGTCGTTGAACATTTCATATTTCATCGTCTTCATTGTCGTCGATATAGTTGAGGTAGTAAAAATCAAATCCATATCGCAAGGACAGAGAATGTGAGAAATGCGACTCTGTTCGCAATTGTTGATGAGGCAGGAATTGCGACTCAAGTCGCAAGAGTTGAAGGGCCACAGGGATTTGCGACTCAAGTCGCAATTATTGAGGATCGAGGATTTGCGAACCCGTTCGCAAAAGATGGTGATGCAAGACTTGCGACTCCATTCGCAAATGATGTGAGGCATGGGATTTGCGACTCTGTTCGCATTTGTTGAGGGTAGAAGAGAATTGCGACTCCAGTCGCACATCACGAGAAAGCAAGATTTGCGACTCCAGTCGCACATCATGAAGAAGCAAGATTTGCGACTCCAGTCGCACATCATGAAGAAGCAAGAATTGCGACTCCAGTCGCGCATCATGAAGATGGTGGAATTTGCGACTCTGTTCGCACATCATGAGAGTGGCGAGAATTGCGACTCTGTTCGCATATCATGAAAAGAGGAATTGCGACTCCAGTCGCATATCATGCAAGAATTGCGACTCCAGTCGCATATGATGATGGATTTGCGACTCCATTCGCATATGATGAAGGATTTGCGACTCCAGTCGCATATGATGTTGATGATGAATTTTGCGACTTCATTTGCAAAATATGAACTTCACTTGTCCATTAACTCACTCACCTGAAATCCAATCAAGCAACGAAAATCATATGTTGTTGACAAAACAAACATTTACAATTTTCTTAGTCGAAGCAAAATAAGGGCTCGGTTCTCATGGAAACAATTAGGCTACTCAACTTTTCAAGATAACAAACGGATGATTTTAATCAATGCAAGTATACTTAGTGTCTACTTAGTTGATACCCATAACAAATGTTTAGTGCAATGACCTAACAAAATGAAAATTTAACCCGAACACGTGATCGAGGCCAGGGTGTACATAACCAAGCATAATCTATTACCATTTCCAATAGCGGAAAAAAATAACCGACCTTCCATTCACCTTTGGATCATATTCCTATGTTACTTGCGTCGTTATTCTTAGCGAGATCAACTGTGCCATTTTTCCACTCTATCGTTTCAACTATAATTAGTGTTCTCCAGGACTATGTTTTTTCGTACCAGCTGCATCCTCCTAAACAATATAAAGTGCCGCATTCGGTAAAACATCAACAGTAACCAATAATTACTACCTTTGAATCAGTGAATCGACAGAAATGAAACATATTCTAATTAACTTCATCTTCCCCAAAATTAAAATTAAAATAAAAATACAATTTCAGCAGCTACCAACGAAAACAGAGAAAGTGCGAGTGAGCATAAGATGAAGCTAGTAACTGAATCACTGACCGTCGGATTAAGCGCTTGAACTTCAGAATTCGCAGCGTACCCTATTTTCTTAATCGAATCTCGAAGACGATCGAATAAAAGATTATTGGGAATTAGGGTTTGTGAATAGTTTGGAGTAGCGGAGGGGTGATTTTGCAAATAGTACAAAACTGTGGTGGGGAGAATATTCTTTGATGTTATAGCATTTTCCAATTTCTAATTATTTACATTTTCGCCCCTTCGTTGCTCCTAATTGCTTTGCCATCACAAGCTGGGTGGCGGCAGTAATTGACTCCCAAGTCCCAACATCCCTAAATTGGTGACTAAAATTAAGGATGCTCGATTTTGTCTACTGTGCTTAGAGTTCGAGTTTGAGAAGGTAATTTTTGCTCTTGAACTCGATAATGTCATGCTCGTCGAACTCGAGCTCGTTCAAATTTTAATCAAACGAAATGCTCGGCTCTTTCGGCTCGTATTGTTTTTTCGAATCTCAAACGAACGACTAAACATCGACCTTATAAAGTTATAATTGATTATAAATTTATAAGCTAGTGCCATTGACACTCTTAGACTTAGATGTCGAACGAAACGATTTTGATACAAGTATACAACCTGTTGAGGATTCGCGCAACAAGGTCTAGAATAACCGAATAAATCTGATTAAACTAAACTTTCATAAACCACACGAATATGAATATCCAAAACCGCACGAATACGACTTGACTCTCAAGCTCACGATCTCTCACGTATATGAACTCACAAGAACACGAAAGCAAATAAAAACGAAAGCACAAGACAAGATTTACGAGCTTCGATTTCGTGCTGCGCAGCAGCAGAAATCTACGTGCTCGGGGAGAGGGTGTTTCTTCTTTATTATATGAAAAACGAGATTACAACTGTTCCTAGTAACCCTAGAACCAAACTCGGTGTAAGCGATTACAAGTTTAATCTCTAAAGAAGACGTGTTCCTTTTCTCTCTTGCTCTCTCTCGATGCATCTGATCGAGCGTACTTTTATAGAGGACCTGGACGTCGATTTATGGTAGGAATAGGTTCCTTGTGCTCCAAGGATTCCGTAGCCTTTTGAATCACCTCAATCGGATAAGTATGGAAAGAGATATTCAATTTTTGGTATATTACCAAAAATAGAAGATGATGCATCCTGCCAGGAAACTGCCTGCTGCGCAACGCCCTGCTGCGCAGCGCCCTGCCTTAGAATTTCGAACATATATTTCCACAAATCTCCACCTTGTTCAAACTTCTAAGCTCATGTCCACCATCTTGCAGTAGTGATCAAGTACTGCTTAACCCAGACAAGCCAAAATCCAAACAACTCCTTTTGCTACGACACCTTATTCACCATGCCATGATCAAACCCGATCATTCAACTCCAGTCCAGTATGATTTCGAATCACACTGCTCCCATATGATCATACCCGATCATATTTTTCCTAGTATTGACATTAGGCAGAACATGCCATGCCCAATACTACCGCAACACCTTCCATAGGTACTGCCTTCCCAAATTCTTCAACACCACCATGCGGCATTAAGAATCTGTACATGACATTAGTCATAATCCGAAAGTAGATGTTACTCCACCTTCCCGCACCTCCAGAAACCTCCAGAGACGACTTCATCAAGTTAGCAACTCACAGCACTGCCTGCAGCAGTCTGAATCTCGCTGCCTAACTTGGCCCCCCTGCAGCAGCATGAAAATGCCTACCACAGCCCCTGCGGCAGTCTGCCTGCCGCAGCTCCTGCGCAATTTCAGCATTGCGAGATGTCCAGCAGCGATACGAGCTGCTGGCATAGACTGAATTTATTCCCCGGAAGCAACTTAGTGAAGCTATCGGCTGGATTGATTTCGCTAGCAATCTTCTCCACCTTGACAACTCTTTTATCCACCAAGTCTCTAACAAAATGTAGCTTCACGTCAATATGCTTGGTCCGCTCATGGAACACTTGATGTTTCGCCAAGTGCACGGTACTTTGACTATCACAATCAACCGAGATGACCTCTTGTGACACCCCAAGCTCTTGAACTATACCTTTCAGCCACACTGCCTCCTTTATTGCCTCAGTCAAGGCAATATATTTGCTCTCCGTAGTTGACAACGCAACCACTGCCTGCTGGTTTGCCTTCCAAACCACTGCTGAGCCAAACAAGGTAAACACATACCCCGTTATAGATTTTCTAGTATCAAGATTACTAGCAAAATCCGCATCCACATATCCAATTAGAGCATCACCCTTGACCTCCATCTTCTTGAATACGAGTCCCTTCCTCACATTGCCTTTAAGATATCGCAACAACCACTTCACTGCCTCCCAGTGACTCCTACCAGGATTGCTCATAAAGCGTGATACTACGCTCATAGCATAGGCAATGTCCGGCCTGCTGCATACCATTGCATACATAAGACTACCTACCGCACTTGCATAAGGCACTGCTGCCATAGCTGCTGCAGCAGGCCCTGCCGCTGCAGGGCAGTCCGAAATAGAGAACTTCTTCGCTGCCTCCACATCGACCTTTGATTGTGCAGCAATGAGCATGTCATCCACGTCCGAATAGTATGAAGGTTCATAGCTATCCACTTCCTCTTCCACCATAAGGGCATAACAAACAACATCGGTTTGTGCAAACCTCTTTGGTGGGTGAATGACTCTCCTCACTCTATTCCTTGTCAACTGATATCCTCCCAAATCAGTTTCATGTTGATCAACATCAACATAGTAATCGTTGCTACGATTTTCTTCATGGCAGTCGCTGCTGCAGCTGCTGCCTTCAGAACCACTGCCACTGCTGCAGCTGCTGCCTTCAGCGTTGCCTCCACCTTCAGCGATGTATTGATCATCCTTAAGACTTTTAATCCGGTAATCGCTGCTGCAATTTACCCCACGACATTCGTTGCCGCAATCAATAGCAATGCCCTTGCTGCTGCCTCTGCCGTTGCCATCGACGATGTCTCGGCCATTGTCTCCACCTTCAACGATGTTCCCTTCATCTTGAGGTTTGGTAATATGGTAGTCGATGATGCGACCTACCCCAGCGCAGTTGATGCTGCAGTCAATGCCACTGCCTCTGCCGCTGCCTTTGACAATGCCTACGCTGCTGCCTCGAGCGTAATCTTCGTCGATGCCTCCACCCTCAGCGATGTTTTGATCATCCCGAGGTCTTGGAATCATGGTAGTCTCTGCTTCCGCAGTCTCTACCGCAGTCCTTAAGCCATTACTGCTGTCACTGCCTTCTTGGTAGTTCCTGCTGCCGCAGTGGCTACCCCAGCAACTATGCCTGTTGCTGCCTTTACCAATGATGGACAAGAAATACTTTCCACCACCTTTCGTCTTCGTTCTAGATGGACCCCAGAGATCGGAATGAATGTAATCAAGGAATCCCTTGGTTGTGTGCCTCCCAGTGCCAAAGCTTACCCTTGCAGCCTTGCCTAGAGCACAACGATCACAAAATTTGAGCTTGCGCATCTTATCAACTGAAAATGCCCTTTGCTTTGCCAGCTCCAGCAGCCCTTTCTCTCCTAGATGTCCAAGCCTTTTGTGCCATAGCAAGATCTTGTCACTAGATGTGAAGGCAGACCCTGCTGCAGTCCCTGCGACAGTCCTTGCTGCAGGTGCTGCGTTAATTCCTGTAGCTGCTGCATCACCTGCTGCTGCCACCGCAGTGCTGCCTACAACAGCCACTGCCCTGCCTCTCAAATAATACAACTCATTCCTCTTCTCTCCTTCTAGCACTATCGTGCTTCCTCTCTTCACTTGGAGGCATCCTCCACTAGAACAAAAGTTATATCCCGAACTATCAAATTGACCAAGAGAAATAAGATTCCTCTTGAGCTCCGGGATATATCTCACTTTGGTTAGAAGCTTCACCGAGCCATCAACCAACTTCAGACGAATAGAGCCAATGCCCTCAACCTTGCAGGCTAGGTTATTTCCAAGAATGACCGAACCTCCATCAATCTCCTTAAAACCTTCGAACCACTGCCGCATGGGGCTCATGTGGAATGTGCAACCAGAATCTAGAATCCACTTCGTCTCCTTTCTCGAAGTGACAGTTAGGACCTCGGCATCGATTGCCCCTGCCCCTGCCTCCGCAACATCAACATGATTGTTGCCCTGATTCTGCTGCTGCTTTAAGAGACGACAATCCCTCTTAAAGTGACCGGTTTTGTTACAATGATAACACCTTGCGTCATCACTGGATGATGCTTTGTTCTCACTCTTTTGGCCCTTCTTCTGATTCTTCTTCTTTGTAAAATTCTTGTTCACCGTTACCAATCCTTCAGCTGCAGCAGGATGATCTTTCTTGGAGTCCTTCTTTTGCTGCTCCTTAGTCTTTAGGGCAACTTGTACCTCCTCCAATGTTAGAGCATGCTGCCTGCCAAGAATGATGGCATCCTTAAATTGATCGAGGGATGAAGGCAGTGATCCCAACAAGAGCAATGCTTGATCTTCCTCCTTCAACTTCTCATCAATGTTCTCCAGGTCATCAAGAATCTTCACAAAGTCATCCATCTGATCCACGATGGATTTGTCCGAGACCATCTTGAAGGCATACAACTTCTGCTTCAAGTACAATCGATTTGCCAAGGATTTAGTAAGATACAAACTCTCCAACTTCTGCCATAGGTCATATGCAGTAGCCTCGTTTTTCACTTCCCTTAAAACCTTGTCTCCTAGATTCAGAAATATCACAGCCCGTGCCATGTCTGAAATCTCATCGATGTCACCTGCTGCAGCCCCTGCCGCAGTGCCTGCTGCAACCCCTGCAGCAGCGCCTGCTGCAGCCTTCACGGCAGCTTCCTCCGCCTCATCCTTCTTGGCCTCTGGACCTTTTCCCTTGTCTTTTCCAGCACCTCTAGTGCTGCCCGGTGGCAGTAGCGCTGCCGCCAATCCTTGCTGCGTTAGTATTGCCCTAATCTTGATCCTCCAAAGACCAAAATCGTTCTTGCCCGTGAACTTCTCAACTTCATACTTCGACGATCCAGACTTCATCTTCTCCTCGTGATTTATCTTCCCACAGACGGCGCCACTTGTTGAGGATTCGCGCAACAAGGTCTAGAATAACCGAATAAATCTGATTAAACTAAACTTTCATAAACCACACGAATATGAATATCCAAAACCGCACGAATACGACTTGACTCTCAAGCTCACGATCTCTCACGTATATGAACTCACAAGAACACGAAAGCAAATAAAAACGAAAGCACAAGACAAGATTTACGAGCTTCGATTTCGTGCTGCGCAGCAGCAGAAATCTACGTGCTCGGGGAGAGGGTGTTTCTTCTTTATTATATGAAAAACGAGATTACAACTGTTCCTAGTAACCCTAGAACCAAACTCGGTGTAAGCGATTACAAGTTTAATCTCTAAAGAAGACGTGTTCCTTTTCTCTCTTGCTCTCTCTCGATGCATCTGATCGAGCGTACTTTTATAGAGGACCTGGACGTCGATTTATGGTAGGAATAGGTTCCTTGTGCTCCAAGGATTCCGTAGCCTTTTGAATCACCTCAATCGGATAAGTATGGAAAGAGATATTCAATTTTTGGTATATTACCAAAAATAGAAGATGATGCATCCTGCCAGGAAACTGCCTGCTGCGCAACGCCCTGCTGCGCAGCGCCCTGCCTTAGAATTTCGAACATATATTTCCACACAACCGAAATCGAACACACAAAAGGATAAAATCGACTTCAAATAAATATGACATTTTCCTTTGTATATTACGACAGAAAATTAATATTATTATGAGAAGATTGAGGATGTGCTAAGTATAGAAGTCGGTGCTTGAATTTTGGGAGTCAAGTTACCTTGATTGTAGGGCTTTTCTTGAAATGGAGCAACGTGTCCATGTAGTCTTTAATTCTTGATGAATGAACTAACCCTAAAATTCTCAATCAATTTTATAATAATAATATAATATTTAATAATGCCTCAATTATTCCCGTATGTCCCACATCCGATGGATAGATAGATTTCGTCAAACCGACCTTTGTCGTGTCAGCTGTAAAGAGTGATGACGTGGCGAACGATACATGGACAGTTGCTTATTTCATCTCGGACATACTTTAATTTGCCTCATAAATTCAAACTAGATACGATTAGTATAAGATTATTTATCTAATGTTAATCCTATAATACCATAATCATTGAATCCTAATCCAATCTAAATTACTGTATATCAAAACCACGTAATCAATTTCATTTACATGTATTTTTTACTATTTTTTTTTGTGATTGAATATGTTTGGAGTGAATTGATCACGATGAGTTGTAATTTGTTAATTAAGTTCAAAATCTTAGTTAAATCGAAATAAAATCAAATTTTAAATAAAATGGCTAAATCGTTACTTTTATGTTCAAAATATGAAAATTTTCTTTATATTTAATTTCAATTACAAGCGATTACACAATAATATTAAAGATAAGGCATCGATCAATACATGACCACGACAAAGAAAACAACTCATCAAAATAGTGATAAGGCTATACTATAGGGGACCATTTTTGTATTTTATTTTATTTTTCTATTGTGTTGGCATGTAAGTTTGTCTTATACACAAAGGGCTTATCACTCTTATATCAATACCTTATAAATTTATAATCTCACTTCATATTGAGTGATTTAACTTATTAATTACTTCTAATTATATATGTTTCGTAGAAATATACAAAATTATTTCATTAACAAAATACAAAAGAAAAATCTGTTATCCTGAGATAGAGAAGTAATATTTTTTTTAAATATAAAAGAAATTTATCTTATTATAATAAAACCCAAGAAATAGTATAGGTAAAGACGAGAGGTAGTAGCTTTCATGTTACTTGGTTAAATTTTGATTTATAGCCTAAAAATCCTACTTGCAATCCAAGAATGATGGAAGCCACTGTTCATCATGACGTCACGAATGGGAAACTAGATTCACGTTCAATTTGGTGAAAAAGTAACAAGGAAAAATCTACGCAGCAATTATTGAAGCGACACGTGTACGCGTTTAGTTGGGAGGTGCCACGTCGCTTTCAGTGAGGAGTGGGGTTCGGACAAAAGTCTTACTAAATGACAAAATTTACCTTTTTGCAAAAGTCAAACCATTTCGCGCCGTCCATTTTTCCATGATAATTGATTCGAAATATTGCTTGTCGCAGGCGACTAGGCGTTGCGGGCCGGGCTTGGCCCACTAGGATTTCGTTCGTCGACACCCGAAGTCGTTTTGAGTTCGGTCGATATTTATTGAATTCAACATAAATGGTTTACAAGATGTGTACAATTGAATTCGAAAACAACAGATCAAGTTCGATCAGAAACTTATTGATCGAGCTCGTTGATCATTACACGTGAAGATGAGAAAAAAAAT
The DNA here is from genome assembly GCA_954870475.1 of Euphrasia confusa. Taxonomy (NCBI): domain Eukaryota; kingdom Viridiplantae; phylum Streptophyta; class Magnoliopsida; order Lamiales; family Orobanchaceae; genus Euphrasia; species Euphrasia confusa. Next base: position 566,160 of record OX940951.1, read on the forward strand.
GGCGCTCTGATTACTACACGAGGGTTGTCTTGTGAGTCTTGAAAGAATGAAGGCCACCACCATCTTCTTTGTTTCACACACACATAGCATTAGCCCTTTACACATTCAATGCTACACAAACAAAAAAAAAAATCAAGTCATTTGCCGAATTGATGTAACTCGTTGGACCGGACTACGCATATGATTTTGTAGTGACAAGTCACTCTTGTGTATTTCTGATTTGATTCATGTTTGAAAATCACAGTAATCTCCATGAGGTATTGTCTCACCGTTTTGGGTATAAAGGGCTGCCGTGAAGCAACTTCGCTCTTCACACTGTAACACGTTTTTTTAACAGTTTAGTTTTTTTTTTGATAAGGAGGAGAGACGAGAAACTCCACCCCACCCGATCGGAGGTCCCTCGATCGAGTAGGATGTAAATCGAGGAATGTGCCCGAGTAGCAGACACCTGTGCGAGAGAGCCAACAGGTCGAACCCCAGGACAAACCTTCATAATATTTCAATGAAAATTTGTCCCACTCGAGATTCGAACCCTGCGTCGCCGGGGAATTACACGCACGTCATCACAGGCCTTACCACTCGGCTATGCTCAGGACTTTAACAGTTTAGTTTTGATCACATTTTCCGCATTTGCGAATCTTATTTTTTTACGAATTATTGATGAGTGAAAAATAAATAATTAATTGTTAAACTAATCATGGGTCTAACATGAAATACGTTATGAGTTGGCTCGCAAAGAGAAGAGATCTGAACCACAAGAGGACGCGTGGCAGTGATTGATTCATTACCACATTTAATTTGATTTAATTTAATTATTATGACAACTGTTTAATACTACTATATAATATAAATATAAATGAAGGGTGATGGACCCATTGTTAATAAATATAAAAAGGCACTATGAATAAAGTCCACGAGAGGCCCGATTCATCACTGAATCCAAACATTTGAAATTCACGACTCAGCCTCCTCATAATTTGACTTTTTTCTTCAAAATATCAACCAAATTTTTAGTACGGATCGACTATATTTTTAATGTTCAATTTATCTTGTATTAAATATTCTGATTCATAAGCAAATGAATCACAAACAAATCGGTCATAACCTAAACAACGGACCATTAATGGTCAACTATCGAACCAATGATGCTTGCGTGAGGTGTGTGAGCCAAGTGTGGTCTCACGCCTAGCTCATGAAGCCGAAAGAGAGAGATCTAAAGCACATAGAGAGTTTTGGTCATAAAATCAATGATTGATAGAAGAAGTAACTCTATAAACTTATAAGATGAACTCACTCTCCATACAAATGATATCTTTTTTCAAATATAAGACAATTTTTTCCAACACGGATACTAACAAAAATGCTATTTTTTTGACAAAAAAGTAAAAAGTATATAAATGTTTGAGTTAAAAAAGTAGAGTAGTTGTGAGTAAAATTGAACATTTTAATTTGGCATTTATGTTTCAAGCAAATCGACCACACTTCTAACAATTATTTACAGTGGTCGATCCTTGCATCGAAGCACTGAGTTGCACTAGCGTCATGTCAATGAGCGACTGAACCAATCAGTATGAAACAAAACCAAAAGAGACTTTACTCGGATGTCATGAATAAAGCTAGCTAGGGTGAAGTTAAGGCTTGGAGCTTGTGTGGGTTCGATACCTGAAACACAATCGGTTAAAGGATGACTCTCGTCACCACGAGGGCTGCTATTCCTGTTATCAACTAAGCCCCTAGCCGTCGATCCGATGTTCGTGCCTTGTCAATTTCGTGTACGTTTGGCTCAACTCCTTCAACTAACCATATTGTCAATAGTAATCAATGAGCACAACACTGCATATGTATGAGTCATTTGAAGGCAAAACAACAGGGGCAGTATTGTCATTTCACACACGATTCGGGTTGAATCAAGAATGTGAACTATAGTAGCATGAGAAAAAATGAAAAAAATAAAAAATATCACTTGCAGCTATAAATACACCAAGAAAAGAATCAAATCTATAAGAAGTAAGACTCCAATTATTTCTACCCAACATCCACAAAAAGAAACAAACCCAACTTCTTTTCCTCTCCCATCAATTTCAAACTCTTTTTTTTTTTTTTCTTGAATCATTCATCTTCTTCACAATCAGAATCCACTGATCCTTCTATAATTTTTTTCTTTCTCAACAGTGCATTTCTGCGCAATTCGTACAGTTACCTCTCCTTCCTAATCCCCGAGGAAAACAATCAAAAAGGGTCGATTTTTTTTACCAGTGCCCTGTTTTTCCCTCTGTTATTCCTCTGTTTTTTCTCGAGCAAGCAAAAAATGGCTTCCGTTCAAGAAAACATAGTCAACCCTCCTTCCCACATGGGTTTATCACTTTCCCAATTGATTCTGTCGAGCAATTCCAACACCTTAGATTCTATCTTTTCTTACCGGCAACAACAACCGCCGAACCAGTACCAACCTTCCGGGTCCATGGGCTCGTCCGTGTACCTCAGGCACAGAGACCTTCTGCAGAGATTCTCCAGAGAAAACCCCTTGATTAATCCGAGCAACACCGTTTCCGGGCCCCGAGAACAGGGGCAGTTCGTGCCGACGTATTTCAGCCCGAGCAAGCGGAAGCTCTACAGGGGGGTTCGGCAGAGGCACTGGGGGAAGTGGGTGGCCGAGATAAGGCTGCCGCAGAACAGGATGAGGGTTTGGCTGGGGACGTACGAGACGGCCGAGGCCGCCGCCTACGCCTACGACAGGGCCGCGTACAAGCTCCGTGGGGAGTACGCGCGCCTGAACTTCCCGAATCTGCGGGACCCGACCCGGCTCGGGATCGGGGACGGGGCCCGGGTGGAAGCGCTGAGGAATGCCGTGGACGCCAAGATTCAGGCGATCTGCCAGAAGGTGAGGAGAGAGAAAAAGGCGAGAAGGGATGCGAAGAGGGCAAAGGATAAAAACGGGAGCGAGAGCGCCGTGGTGGAGAAAGCCGACTCGTGTCAGTCGTCCGTGGTGAACGTCGAGAGCTGGAGTGGTGGTGGTTCTGAAGATGGGTTCTGGAGTGGCGGCGGTTCGCCGGATTCTTGGTGCTCGGCGGCGGCGCCGCCGCCGGTGGAGGCGGAGATCGATGGGTTCTCGCTTGCGCGGTTGCCGTCGTACGACGCGGAATTGATATGGGAAGTTCTTGCCAATTAGTCTGGGTTGGGGGAGAAGAGTCCATATCTTTTAAACAAAAAAAAATATGAGGTGAAGTGAAATAGGATGTTGGAACATAATTTGAGGTTTTGGAATTTGTTGTATTGTGTTCTAATAATAATGTTTGAATAATGTAATTCAAAGTAATTGTAAGGATATTATGATTTTGAAATAGTTGGGTTTATTCAACTCAAAATTTGAAAAATGCACTCCCTCGGCCTCACCATCAAATACTCGACTCAACCCGATCATGGTTCTAAGTTCTAACCACCAGGTGAATACTTTATCCCCGACTCTGGAACATAGTCATAGTAATCCATTGCTTGGCCTGAAGCTGTCATGTTTAAAGATCAACTTGGAAGCTCGGAAGAACACACTTGGAGTGCTGTCACATAATCGAGCTCCTCATTCCGATTGCATTTGGATGATTAAAGCACCAAATGTAATCGACTCTTCCTAGTTGATGGAAGCCAACTTCTTTTAGGCTTAGCCACATGCCTTTTATCCAGAACTCAACAAAGCAACATTACAGAACATGAAAAAAAACAAACCCAAAACACCAGCCCCAAACTCAACATGCACATTACAGAACTCAACAAAACAACATTACAGAACATTAAGTATTTACAACCCGAACCTCCACCAAAGCTCAACAAGAAAAAGGGATGATCTTCGTTTCAGGAAGAAGACTGGCCACCGAGGACAGGAAGAAGACTCCACCAAAGGCTGAACAAAACGGACCCAAACATAGAAAGGCCACCGAGGACAGGCATAATACCTGTCTCTCAACTCTCTCATAGAGAAAAGAAAGGCATGCATCATGAATTTTTTCATTTCCCACACAAAGTTGATTGATTGGAATTTCCAAAGTGGTGAGCCTCTATCGATTTGTTTCTTAGACTCTATCGATGGGGTTCGTTTGGTCCTGACTCGCTAGATGCTCAGAGACATCGGCCAGAGACTTGAGGTTGCACTTGATCAAAGCCTCTACAAAGTAACACGTCTCGTCCTTGGTGTTTCCTTCGGGCACATCCACTACGAAAGACTCGATCACCATCGTCCCTTGCCTTCCATCGATGATCTCGGGATGGACGGTGATGATGGAAGAGTAGTTCTGCAGGATCAAACAGAGAGAATTAGTGGCGGCCTACTTCACTCATCATCAACTACTGACCACTGAGTTTATACACATTGTTACAGACAATAAAAGTAATTAAAATAAAATTGGAGATCCAATTTAACCTTGAGGCGGTGATCCCCTCCGACGATCCGCATGCTGAAAATGTGTTCCTCGTCGTTCAGGAGCTCCAACCTCTCCTTGCTCGTCGTCGCCGGAAGCCCCGATTTCACGTTCACCTCTCTGACGGTCCCGATCTGCATATCGCCGTCAACTATACACCTGCTCACGAACGGCTTGTACCTCTGCGGCTGATCGAATCTCCTCACCAACGACCAAACCTAAAATAATCGAATAAAAAAACCACAATAAATTCGCAGATCTGAATCGAATTGCAGAAAAAAAAATCACGGAGTACAAATTGATTGAACTCACGAGAGGCAGAGGAGCTTTGATGTGTTTGACCAAGGACGAAGTGCACTGGTTCCCTCTAACGTCGTGCTTGTGATGCCTTCTGATGAAATCCTCCTCCAATCCGCCGCCGCGCCTATCTCCGCCGTTCATCGGAATGATCATTATTCCCGGAAAAAGCAAGGGGGAAATGAGAATCAAAGTGAGAGAGAGCAGTTTTTTTTGCTAGAGTCCAGAACACTCCGCCATTGACACACCTGCAACTTGCCTTAAATGGAGAAGATTTAAATAAATAAAATAAAATAAAGCAAGTGGGAGTGTGCTTTTTACCGGGTTTTAGGGTTTAAAATGGAAGCCTACTTTTGTAGGCAATTATAGGTCGGTTATTTTTCTGAAAAAGGACAACAGGGGCTGAGTGAATTTACTATTTTGGGCACCAAGAATTTCTATTCTGGTCGCGACGGGCAGGGGTACAATGGGAACTCACACAATAGTTATCCGTTTGTCACAAATCAAATATCGTGACTTTGGAAGGGGGCGGCTTTCTCCATGTTAGTTAGATTCGACGTTCAACGCTTTACATTTAAAAAATTGTAATTTCATCATTTTTATTTTCATTATACTCCCTATTAAATTAAATTCCTTCCTCGCCTCCAGTTCCCATAGCTCCCGTGTTAAGTTCTTCTAGATGCTGCATGTTAACGAATTCTAAAATCTCTACACACAAAAAAAAATGTATTCACGATTCAAATAAAATTGTATTTGAACTCACCCTCGAAAGTGTAGGCACCCGGTGGAAGGATCAAATTCTTGTTTAGGATTCAAACACGGCCTGAGAGAGGGGGAAACCAATCATTTACATAACACACAAGTAACCTCGAGGAAGCATTTTCAAGTATTTTAAAAATTGCTGACAAGAACAGATTGAAGATAAAAGAGCAGTCGGCATTAAACCTGTCTTAGGATGTATGCAGAAAGGTGCCTTCAGCAAGTGGTTCATGTGTTTTGAAACCTGAGTGGCAACAAAAATAATGCATTTCAAGCACCAGTCCAGGCACAAATATATCGAATTAATGGGATTTTTTCATAGAGAGAAGGATAATTAATTGAGTCACAAACCTCCAAATCAAGTCTTAGGATAAGTGAAGGTGAACACTATCTCTTCAACACACCTACGAATACTTTGCACCTGAAATGAATTTCTAAATTAAGAAAAATCCCATTGAATATAGAAAAACAGTTTTTTTTTTTTTTTTTTTTTTTTTTTTTTTTTTTTTTTTGAGAAATAAGAGCTAAGGACTGCACTCTCAATTAATTCTTTTTCTTCCATGTTTTCCTTGATCCAAAAAAAAACTCCACACTAGGACCCAGTACAGTACCTTCTGTTTCCCCGGTCTACACATATGAGTTAGTTGGTCCCATCGAGCTTCATTGATATCATCATGTGGCCGTTTGTTATCCTGCCACTTTCCTCGTAGCTCGGAAGTAATGGCTGCCAAAGTTAGGAAAGTAAGGAGCACTGCAATTATTTCACTAGTAAAGGAAAGAGGCAAATATACATCACAAAAACTTACATTCATCTGGAATCATTTCCAGTATCTTTTCATATTTTTCCTCAACTGAAAATAAATTCTGACTCGAAACAAACTTTTCCTACCAAGTTGAGAACTTCATTGTGAACGAACCTTGCGGCATTGAGAACATGTTTCTGGAGTCCCACGAGGATGAAAAGAGAACTGATTCTGCTACCAATATTCCATGCAAGAACATGTACCATGTTTAAAATGGTGAAACCGGTGGCGATCCCTAATTATGATTTCACGATCAAACGCTTCAGATACCAATTTTGCTGCTACGTGACAATCACTACATATTCTCAAGTTCTTAATTATCCTAATCGGTGTTGGTGCAACCATTGAAACAAGTCCAAATGCAATCGCAAGCTTCTCACTATGTAAGATCAGGTTTGTCTCTTTCTCCTCTTCATCTATATCAAGTAAAACCTCACTCGTACCAGGTGAGTAACCCAAACTCTTTAGTCTCCTCACCATTTCCTCCAACATTTCCTCTATTTTTTCGATCTCCGGGTGTGATTTATCTCCAGCAAAGAATTCATGCACAACCCCATCCGCTTCTATTATACTGCATCCAGGAGTTTTAACCATGCCTTGCCTGGTCATGATCTCTCTGATCTCCAGGACATTCGACCAGTTACCTTTAGAAGCATATATATTTGACAACAGTACATGAAACCCATCATGCTCAGGCTGAAGCTCAACGAGTTTTCTTCCTATTTTCTCTCCCATTTCCTTGTCGCCGTGTTTCTTGCAAGCTCCAAGAAGAGCGCCCCAAGTGGCAACATCTGGCTCCATAGGCATAGTGTCGATTAGTTCAACTGCTTCTGTCAACAGCCCTGCACGTCCAAGAAGGTCAACCAAGCATCCATAATGTTTAATGTTGGGTTCCATGTTGTATTCCTTCATCATAGAATCAAAAAATCGACGGCCCTCCTGTACAAGACCCATATGTCGACAGGCACCAAGAACTGCCACAAAAGTTATTTCATTCGGAGCTACTTTCTGTTTTTTCATCTCTTCAAACATATTGAGTGACTTTTCGACCTGACCATTCATAGCCAAGCCAAGTATTAGAGCATTCCATGAAGAAACGCCTTTTTCTTCCATCCCATGAAAAATCTCCATTGCATTCTCTACCGTTCCACATTTCATGTACATGTTAATAAGAGTTGTACCGAGTATAATGTTCACCTTCAGCCCATTTTTCCGTATGTAAGCATCTAACCACTTGCCTTGGTCAAGTGCGGCGAGTTGTGTACACGCTGAAACGACACTGACCAGAGTTGTCTCATCAGGCTTAGCACCTTCACGAAGCATATCATGAAATAATGTTAAAGTCTCAGAAAACTTATCAAATTGGGCATACCCTGATATCATCGAACTCCAAGACACAACATCCTTCTCGGGCATGCTATCGAATAATTCCCTAGCCTTCTCAACCGATCCACACTTAATGTATCCGGATATCATCGAATTCCAAGATATTAAGTCTAAGAAACTACCAGTGTCAAATAATTTTTGGGCAGTCCACACCTCACCACATGTGGAGTACATGTGAATCAAAGCATTTCGGAGATTAACATAAGATTCCAATCCGGATTTCAAAACCAAACCGTGAACTAATTCTCCTGTTCTTAAACTCAATAAATGCGAACACACGGAAATCACAGCCACTATGACCACCTCATCCAACCTAATTTTATTCTTATACATAGTCGAAAACAGATCTAAAGCCTCTCTATACATCATGTTCTGCTCGTAACAAGATATAAGTGCAGTCCACGAAACCAAATCTTTCTTCTCCATCCCATCAAACAATCGACACGCTTCGCCCACTCTCCCACTCTTACCCAACAACACGATCATAGAATTCGACGCAATGACATTTCTATCCGGCATTCGAGCATAGAACAATTTCGCCTCTTCAACTCTTCCCATTTGAACATACCCAGCCAGCATCGAGTTCCAGGAAACCAAATCCACCCGAGGACTTCCATCAAACATCTCTCTTGCATCACCCACCTGCCCACAAACACTATACATATTTATCAAATTGTTCGCCACATACACATCACCCTCGAAACCCATCTTAACCACGTGACCGTGCACTTCCCTCCCCTCGAAATTCAAGAAACTGAGAGAGCACCCATTAATCAAGATGGGGTAAGTGTAGCTATCGATGTGCAAAAAACTGTTCTTTAACATTGATTTGTAGAGGATGAGCGAATCACGAGACCTGTTCCCTTGCACGAAGGCCCTCAGCATCGTGTTCCAGATGAACCCATTTGGGCTCTGAATGTTCGAAAATATTTTGAGAGAATAGTCGATGCGAACGAAAGGGGAGCCGCAGGAAAAACTGAGGATTCTGCTCGCGGCGTAAGTGTCCATGATCAGCCCGGTAGAGATCATTTGACATAGAATCTGATTGAAGGGGTGTAGGTTTCGGCATTGGGAGAGAAGGGTGTCCAACTCTGAGCAAGTTATCGTTGTTCTTGAAAAGGGTTTCGGTTTGAACGATGACTTAATAGCTGAAAATGCACTCACCTTTGCTAAGCTCATATGCGCAGTTCTATAAGAAATCAATCCTCGTTGTGCAGTTCTATAAGAAATGAATCCTCATTCCGAAAGACTTCTTTCAGTTCTATAAGAAATAGTAGTAACACACGTGTTACAGTTTGTGACGCAAAAAAGAAAAAAAACAAGGCCACTATGATATTCTAGTTCAAGAAAAAAGTTTCAGTATCCGAATAGGAATATCACTTCAATGATAGGTTAAAACATAGCAGTAATTCAATATTGTATGTAACCTTATAAGTATCTTTGTTCTCTCTCAATCTGATTTTTCTCCAGTTGCCAAGAGCTAAATTAAGTGTAACACAGAGGCAGCCTTTTCCCGTGTTCGGAATCAAAAGCGACAGGGACAGAGATTCTGAAAATACAAAGAGCACTGAGACTTTAATGAAATAGGTTTCTGAACAGAAGGTATGCATGATAACAAGTTCAAGCAATTGAATACAAAACATTTTTACATGAACAAGTTCAGAAAGCCGGGAAAAATAAAGCTCATGGATTCAAATTATAGACGAGAAACATTTTCTTAGTCAAAGCAAAAATAGGGTCTCGGTTCCCATGGCTAATGGAAACAATTAGGCCACTCAACTTTTCAAGATAACAAAGGGATGATTAATCCTGTAAGTATACCTAGTGTCTATTTGGTTGATATGAAATGCTCTGTCTATATAGACACAGATCAATGTAAGATTTTTTTTGTAAACAAACATTATTTTCAATTAGATTCAATTCAATCGGCATGTACTAATTGAACAATAATTGGGCAGAGCTAAACAATGGACAAGAAACCATTTTCAAGCTAAATTTCAAAGCTTCGAAACAATTCCATATAAAATCAACATAAGGTACTGGAGCTGCATTTACATTATTCACATGTTCGCAATCAGTAAGAGGGTAATTTATTCGAATAACTAGGGCATTTACATTTATAACTGGGAATTTTAGTGGGCAATTTGAGCTAAATATACAGAGATGTAAGAGGCTCTGCGCTAAGTTACTCGGACTCGTCCCTCCGGTGCCGTGTCGCGTGGTGTCGGACACGGACTGATCTGACACGACACGCGATACGGCAGCACTGAAACTGTGAAACAAAATCAAAATCAAGATAAAACTTACCCGGCGGCCGGCACTTGTGTGTGTACAGGGATTTGCGGAGAGTTGGAGACGATGTGCGTGTACAGGACTGACGACGGAAATGGAATTGGCGGTTTTGGTCCTTGGAGAAGACGATGTGCCTTCGGAGAAGACGACGATCTCTTTCGACTTTTTCTATTAGGTAGCGGCGGGTTATAGTAATACTCCGTACTAGTGTTAGTGATTTAATCCGTATTAAATTATACTACTCCCAATATTTTGCTAGAATTTCTCAAGTAGATTGAGAAAAATCAACATAATTTTTCTAATTTATATTAATGTAGTTAGTTTCGACGCTCAACGCTTTACATGTAAAAAATTGTAATTTATCATTCTTATTTTCATTATATTAAATTAAATTATACGTATTATTAAAAAAATTACGAAAATTAATTTTATCATAATTTTTCAAATTTATAAGCTCAATCGATTTAGGCCTCTGGTTCTATCAATTGTCGATGAAAATGGGAAAGTCGAAAGACAGACAAGTTACATAATCGACGATCAATTGATGGTGCTCTTGTTCGAGAAACAAATGCATTGTAATATAAATTTGATTCGGTCAGGAAACAAAGATACAAGTCTTATTACAGAGACTGAATAAGTAAATCAATAACACATTTACATGAACAAAAAAAAATGTGTTTCCATATCAAATGCTTCATAAGTATATATTACCTCCAGAACAAGAACATTCATCACTGCACGAGCTTTAGAATACAAATGTCTACCAGCTTAGAGTGTTCTTTGACTGTTGAATTTTAGAAGCATATGAACTCTCAATCTCTTCCTGCAGGGGGAACCATATTAATTTTTTTTAAGTGAAATGAATATTTTACTACCTTCCTAAAAAATGAGAATCGGAGAATTTAATCTCGGCTTATGATTATTATACCTTGCAGGACTTCAGCAGAGGGTGCAAGAAAGATGACCTAAAATATCTGATCGATTCGCCAAGTGATGTGTTTTCCAGCTCTGCCATTAAAAAGAACAAGATGACAATAAGTAACTACAAATGCAAACACCACATGCACAAAGCTTGGACTATACCTTCCTCGCCTCCAGTTCCCATGGCTCCCTTGTTAAGTTCTTCTAGAAGCTGCATGTGAGCGGCATTTAAAATCTCCACAGAAAAAATGTGTTCACGATTCAAATAAATTGTATTTGAACTCACCCTCGAAAGTGTAGGCACGGTGGAAGGATCAAATTCTTCGCAACATTTGGGATCAATGGGAACACAAACACGGCCTGAGAGAGGGGGAAACCAATCATTTATATAACACACGAGAGTAACCTCAAGGGATCAGGGTTTTACCATGAAGCATTTTCAAGTGTTTTATAACTTGCCTACAATAACAGATTGAAGATAAAAGAGCAGGTCAGCGTTAAACCTGTTTTGGGATGTATGCAGAAAGGTGCCTTCAGCAAGTGGTTCATGTGTTTCGAAACCTGAGTGGCAACAAAAATAAGGCATTTCAAGCACCGGTCCAGGCACAAATATATCGAATTAATGGGACTTTTTCATAGAGAGAAGGATATATAAGTCGCAAACCTCCAAATCAAGTCTAGGATAAGTGAAGGTGAGCACTATCTCTTCAACACACCTACGGATACTTTGCACCTGAAATGAATTTCTAAATTGAGAATAATCTTATTTGAAATAGAAAAACAGATTTTTTTGAGAAATAAGAGCTAGGACTGCATTTTCAATTAATTTTTTTTCTTCCACGTTTTCCATGAGCCAAAAAAACCTCCACACTAGGACCCAATACCTTCTGTTTCCCCGGTCTACACATATGAGTTAGTTGGTCCCATCGAGCTTCATTGATATCATCATGTGGCCGTTTGTTATCCTGCCACTTACCTCGTAGCTCGGAAGCAATGGCTGCGAAAGTTAGGAAAGTAAGGAACACTTATTTCACTATAAAAGGAAAGAAGCAAATATAAAGCACAAACGCTTACATTCATCTGGAATCATTTCCAGTATCTTTTCATATTTTTCCTCAACTGAAAATAAATTCTGACTCGAAACAAACTTCTCCTTGAAGAAGTCTTTCAAAACTTCATAAGATCTCCTGTAAGACATAAAAGTATGATCAGCGAACCAAATAACAAAAATGAGTTATGCATAGAATTTGCTTACCCTAGGAAAGGATGATTTGTTTGACCCAATAGAGTAATTTTTTTAAGGTTATTTTCATTTCCCTGGACACAAACAGGACATTTGTAAAGGAAGGGTGTTAAAAACAGAATAGTGAAAACAATACTTTTTATGAAAGAATGAATCGGACAATCGGTGTGGATGGAGAGAACCTTGTGGACATGTAAGTATTCGGTAACGGCAGACCTTTGTTCATTGTTCAACCTTGTCATCATAACAGAGTGGTATTACATTAGTTAAAATAAAATTGTCAAGAAAAATATTAAATTTTTAGATAAATGCATAATTACTCACCGTCTTGCTTTTCCATCACAAACCCAACAGTGGACCCCACGACGTCCACTATAAACCCACAAAATGTGGTTGAATCCAAAGTCATCTGCATAGATACGTATTTTAGTTTACTAGGGCTTTCTACTACTTTTGTCACAAACATGACCTTCATATCCCTGTCTACCTCTTAGTGCGGTATCAATAACTTTAATAGCTACTGTCATCAATGGCCAGCAAGCCGAACAAACATCAGCTCCTGAGCAGCAAAATCTCACATCATCATAATCTGATAGATCCTGCAGTACATAAAATGCGCACAAATTTATTTCGGTTTCCACTCAAGCACACCAGGCTCACACTACAAAATCTTGAGAGGTAGAGAGGAAAAATTGCTTACTATATCAAATATAAGTTCTCTTTCAACTGGAGTGAAAACATTATTACCGGACTGCGCATAAGCATGCCTCTTTGCAGGCTGCAGCACATTATAGAACAGCTTCATTAGTGAGAAAGCCAACAAAATATATGATTTTGCATTAGCCAAGCACGTTAGGAAACTAAAAACTAAAATAATAAATGATGATAACAACATTTGAAAGTTACACACTACCCTTGAGTTTGAATGTCTCACATTATGCCTCAGTTAGTTGACATGATTGGAATTGTTGATGTGACCCTCAAATTTTCTATACACATCATAAATAGTTACATTATTTAGAAAAATAAATCCCACGGCTGCAATTTTTAGACTATAAGACAAAATGGTTTTAAGAATATTTTGTGTAATATTTAGAAGAGTTGATAAGATTAATCTGTTGTGACGATGTGAGCAATATCCAGGTTAGCTTCACTAAAAGAAAAAATGCCCGACTGTGATTATGTGTTCAAATTGCAACATTCAAAATATTCTGTAAAAGTATGACAGTCGACTCTATGCAATCAATGTAAACCATGTTGTACTTACATCGACACTATAAACCGGCCCAATGTCAATCTTAACCGGGCACTTCTCCTTGATGGCCTTCTCAAGTTCATTAGCATCGTTGAATGACTGAAACCGCAAATATATATCGTTCTCCAGAGTGAAAGAAAACTCCCTTCTCCCAAAGTAAGATTGGTCACATCCAGGGTGCTTTCCGTCTAAAAATGAGCAACCAATGAAACAAAGTTACGAAACTCGACACAATACAACAAATAAATTATCAGCAATTACAAGAGTTTGAGGCTCTAGAGGGTAATCGGTTCACCGTTTCCATACGACATCCATTTATGCATATCGGCAAAAGGGAAAAACCTTCCTGCACGGATGAAATCAAACCAAAAAACGCTTTTGAACCCAAGTCATGTACATTCAGAAAAGTCTGTAGATCGGATTCTACTTTGAATCAAACGGGGTGGAGAAAAAAAAATCCGATATCAAATCAAATGTTTGAGAGCAATTAAGATCATAAAAATTGAGCATCGAACCTCAGGGGTGAATAAAAGTGAAGAACAAAATATTACCGTAGTAAAACTTAAGGTAATTAGCGTTGAAGTCATCGGGGATCTCGGACTTCTTCCCCGATTCCACTCCGTCAATCTCCATGGCTTCGGTTATGTTGTCAGCTTCTTCTCTGACCATTGTCGATTATTTTTCTCTCGCTTGTGCGATATGGATATGGATTGATTATTGAAACTTACTGATCGGCGATATTGTGCAGCGGCGGGGACAAGAGAAAAAAAAAAGAGAGAGATAGATAATGGCGGGAAATGGCGGGGGCGGAGCAGGAGTTTGGCGGGAAGGTTTTCAATTTATGCGACTTTGCGGGCGGGCTGGAATATTTAATTTGTGTAAATCGGGTAGGGTTTGAAATATCATTCAATTTTATTACTCAGCATTTCATTCATCCAAATTAATTATTCAGATTTTTTTTATAATTTAACAAAAATGCATGATTAAAATATTAAAATATCATACTTTAATTTTGTTCGTATCTCATTCACATTCATTTTCATTTTTATATTTATAAGCACACTTTTAAAATATTATTTATTTTTTAACTATTGTACTTTAAAATTACAATTTAAACTTTTAAAACATTTTAAAAAAGTACTCAACGTTATTTTATTTTTTAAAATAATTATACATTATTATTTTAAGTTTTTAATCACAAAATCACATTTTTTAAATACCCACACACAAGTCAAAAGAGGATACAAGAAAGTTGGTCAACAAAAAATATAGAAAAGTCTCAAATACATGTACTATAGTATAATAGTGTCACAAAATATTATTCATCTCCGGCATAATTATGATATTCTATAAATAATTGTCCAGGAATTTACGCACGCGCCTCACGAAACTACCTCCCTTCACCTTCTTCAATTTCTTCATAACCCTAACCCCTTTCTCCCCACCCACATGATCGAAACCCTCGCCGTGCTCGTGGTGGCGGCGCACCCTCAACCACCGCCCGGGAACTATGGCCTCCTGAAAGTCACCGTTCTCACCGCCGAGAAATATCTCCACGGGGCGGTTTTTCCGGTTGAGGCGGCAGGGACGCTTCGATCGGACCGGGAAGCGGCGGTTGATCAACCGGAGAGGGAATTTGGTCAGATCCACGACGGCGGCGGTGGCGAAGTCTTTCCCGTTGGGTACGGCGACCTTGGTGGACGATTCGTCGGTCTCAGGCGGCGCGTGGGAGGCGAGTGAGAGGGTGAACAAGCAGAAGAGCGCGATGAGGGCGGCGCAGGGCTTCTTCATCATTTTTTCTATTTATTGTGTTTTATAAAGTGAATTTGGAGTTAGCTGAATATATTTGTTTTTATAGGCGGGATCCGGGCAGTTCGGGCAGGTTAGAATCTGAGTGGGTCTGGGGGAGGTTATTATTAACTCAACACGACCACCATAATCTAATTGTGTTGGAGTTGACCGGGTCAGGGAACGGAACGGACCCTTTTGCCCTTCATAACTTGTATTAAATCTTTTTAATTTTAAGTTCAATTCG
Organism: Euphrasia confusa; assembly: GCA_954870475.1. Taxonomy (NCBI): domain Eukaryota; kingdom Viridiplantae; phylum Streptophyta; class Magnoliopsida; order Lamiales; family Orobanchaceae; genus Euphrasia; species Euphrasia confusa. The sequence continues at coordinate 581,560 of OX940951.1, forward strand.
ATAGGTAAAATTTTAATTCTCGTGAATCGTGATGCCAGTAAAATTATCGGTGATTGATTATTGTCGATAATCGATAAATTTGCAGTGCACCTTCTTTTTTTAGAAAAAAATAAAATAATTACTTAATAATTTATTTAAATTTTAAATCTTGATAATGAGCTTCAGTCCAAATAGGGCCTCACCCAGTCATATACAAACTAAAATTGAAAAAGTGATATCTGAGTTAATTTTTACATTAAATAATTTTAAATTTTTATACTATATTTTAAACAATGTAATTACCTAATTATAAGAGTACATAAATAATTAAATACCATCTTAAATTTACTCGAAATAGTTGACTAGATCGAAGTTAGGCGTGGATGACGTGACTGAAACCAAATTTTTATATTTTGCAATGTACTTTAATAATTACAAAAACCATCCCTAAGTTTGGTCTAGTTGCAAAATAAAAGTCAGGAGGGTATTTTTGTAAATTCAAAAAGAAAACCGAGGCTGATTTGTAATAAGGCTAAACCAATGGGGCAGTTCACTTCAGGTAAGGAAAGTGTGAGCATTGTCAGTTAGAATAACTCCAGGAACATAAGATTAGACCTTCTACTCTGGGCTTTGTAGTAACTATATAGGCCACCAATCTCTGAATCTATTCGTCTCAAGAAAAAAAAAAAAAAAAAGATCGAATGGCAAAAACAAATGGGACATGGTTCCGTCATTCGTCGCTCGTGCCAATCCCAAAACCCGAGGCAAAACGCTTTATCCATTCTCAGCGCGAAGAACCCACTCTTCTAGGCGTTTTTCATCGTGCTCGACAATTCTTTCCAAGATTAAAACCGAACGAGAACTAAAGCTGAAGTCAAACGGAACAATGCTTATTTGATCTAGAAGCGAGAGGAGAATCCTTCTTCGCGCAGATTAAATAAGAACATATGAAGCATTTCCTTTTCTAACCAGTTTAAATAAGAACATATATGATTGAGTACAGTAAACATAATTGGAAAAAAAAATACTCTGTATTAATGAGGAAACAGATTTTACATATTCTGGATTCTGAGTCTGTTCATAGATGAACAAACAAACAAAACAAAATACAGTAAAAAAATACACTATTGTTTCCGAAGTTTTGACAGAGGACTATAAGTTATAACAATCCGGATCAGGATTAACTAGTCGGTGTCAAAATAGCTTGCTCGTGCCATTCCCCGTTCACGTTAGACTGCCACAGCCTTACGACCCCGTCACCTCCTGTAGACGCCAGTGTCATTCCACTAATGTCCCATTCCATTTCCCACACCTATCAAGCAAAACAGACAACGGTTTAACATATATACTGCACATATTTCGTAATATGTTTATATTTTTCGTAACAATTTTTTTTTAACAAATTACATCTTCTCCTCGAAGGGTGCTGGTTGGTTTGTGATAAAATCAAACTTCAATGGTGTTCTCGTTAATGAGAGCATGTCAGTACCTCACTATCATGACTGGAGAGCAATGCAACTCTCTGCAATGAAAGCCTCCCATCAGGGTCAGGGTTCGACCCCAGGTGCCAGATGGATATTCCTTTTGGAGTAGCAACAGCTATCAGTTCGTAAGGCCTGAAAAAAAAATGCTAAAATTTCTGAGCATTTTGCCATTGAAAACAAAAGCAATAACTTCCTTACTTATTTGATAGTATAATTTTCCTACAGTTTTTTTTATACATATTTACATTTGAGACAAGATTAATTTTTATTTTTTGTAGAAACATTAAGAAAAAATCCTAGTATTGCTACATATACACATATTGTGATACCTTCCTATGTTTGGTGCCCAAGCAACTGCGTACACAATATCACTCTTATCCTCAGGCAAAGAAAGTTCTGCAACTGGAAGCCATCTTTGATGGTCCAGATCAAATTCCCAAACCTGCTCAGTTAATAATAAGATCAACTTCTAGAGACATACATGCACGACTAAAGTTATAGCTCATGTATGTACCTTAGGAGAATTTAGCAAGGGCGTATTTGAATTGAAGCCCAAAACAAAGCTTGATTGATGGACTTCACTTTTGTGAGGGTTCCATGATATGGATGCAGATAAACAGGAAGCGTTCCCAAACTTGGACACCAAATCAATCACATTTTGAAATTCAGCCTACAAATAATCGGAACGATTGCACTGATTCGATTAATAATGGAAACTCAAAAGTAATGGAAGAAACATCCAACACATTAAAAATTTTAAGAAATAATATTCCAGCAAATATTAAATAATTAACATGCTATTCCAATGGCCACTAGTAGACTGTGAGGATCAAACTGGTCCATAAATCTTTTGCAACTCTTTCAGATTTTAAATGTATCTATGAGATCGAGTCTGGAATTCTGTGTACTCACTTTAACTTGAGTAGAAGAGAAATCGAAAAAGATAGACTAGAAACGACACTTGTTATGTCAATGACCCAAAAGGGGGTATTACCCATCATTTACATGAAAATTAAGCTAAAATATCTTAATAGTTTCAAATATATAACATGCTAAGTTTGTCAGTAAAAAGTTTGATGTAAAAGGAACATGCCTAGCAAGACAATAATTCCACATGATATAAAAATTTTTATCGCAACATATATAACACCTGAAGTTGCCATTTCTCCAGTTCAAGTGTATCTAACAGCTCAAAGATTTTTATGTGTCCATCTGAATATGCAGCCACCTGTTGATGAAAGGATCAATAATAAATACGGAGTATTATATTTGGCAAATCAGGATAAATGCATAATAGCACCCAAACAATCTTTCTAAAAAATGGATCAGCTGAAGGAACAAAAACAAGCAAAAATGACATTAACTACACGTAGAAATCAGACCGGAAACAGGAAATAAAAAAATTAAAATGAAAAAAATTAAAATTATTGATATAGTTAGTGCGCACAAGCAGTAATCAGCGATAATCCGATAGTCAGATCACATAAAAACACCGTGATTCTACTTCTATAGGGTTGTCCAAGTGCCTGATTTTTGATTAATGTACCTCATTATTGACTTGCACAGCTTACTGATGCTACACAAGATGATAATTATAATATGAGACTTAATTTAGGAAGATTGTATCAGTTAACATCTCAGCTTGCGGATGCTCCCTTCTTTACTTCCAAACATATAAAAATAAACACACGTTTTTTCCAATAAATTAACTATTACAGTATTCGTTAAAAATTAAAATATTATTCCTCTAGATGGCCTCTTTTAGTTTACAGAAGATGTGCACAGGAGACAAGCTTTACTTTTGTTTAACACAATTTTTTTACTCAGAATTCAGGAAAAGAGAACAAAAATAAATGCACAAATTGAAAACCTATTCAAAGCAAGTAATAAAATCACTAACCAATTTCAGACAATTTTGACCACTTCCGAATTGAACATCTAGAACCTGACTTGTTTCCCTGTCGAAGCGTTTGCACATCTTCCAGTGAAGCCCCTCGGGCTCTAACAAACCAAAATTGAGATATTTACAACCAAATTGGAAAAAAGGCATCACCGAATTAACCAAAACAGGATATTGAAAGTCAATACAACACGAAAGCCAACTTCAAGAAATGGTGAAGATAGTTCACAAGCATTAAAAGCTTGCTTGCATGCACCCAATAAAAATTTACTTCAATTCAGATTTTTTTTTTTATTTAGGAATAGCGAATTCAGTTAGTACCTTCCACGACCTCCTCCCACATAGACAAAGACCCATCAGCACAAATACAGGCAAGTGCGTCTCCGTATTCCGGCGGAACACATACGACTTTCAAAACGCTACTGTCTTGGACCTAGTTCAAACCAAACACATCCAAAAATCAGCGAGTTATTATGATATGAACTGATAGCCACGTGAGCCCTCTCACTTACTTAAATCACTTCAAATATTAGCTAACGAAATATTACACAACTAATCAAACTAACAAAATGCACTTCTCAAATTAGGTAGAAATCGAGAGAGAGAGGAAATTATCCGGACCTTAAATTTGGATGTGCGGACGAAGTCTGAAGAATCAGGGTCCGTTGCATCATATACGACCAATGAACCATCGTCCATACCGGCAACGACTCTCTGACCGCTGTAATTCCAAGCCGTGCATCTGGTGCCTTTATCAAGCGTCAAAATCTGCTTATCCATCTCAACGGGAGAGTGTAATTGGGTACTAAAACCCTAATTTGAATTTGGGGGGATTTCCGGAAAATATAGTTTTACTAGCCGAATATCGATTTTTGTTCGGATATGGGCTTATGGTCGTTTGACGATTTAGACCGGCCCATTACCCATGTAGCACAATGTATAGATCATCTTAAATTAGAGCAAAAAACAAAATTTTGTTATTATTTTTTTTATAAGGAGGAGAGACGAGAAACTCCACCCCACCCGATCGGAGGCCCTCGATCGGGTACGATGTAAATCGAGGAATGTGCCCGAGTAGCAGACACATGTGCGAGAGAGTGCGAGAGAGCCAACAGGTCGAATCCCAAGACAAACCTTCGTAATATTTCAATGAAAATTTGTCCCACCCGAGATTCGAACCCTGCGTCGCCGGGGAATTACACCCACATCATTACAGGCCTTACCACTCGGCTATGCTCCTGGAGACAAAATTTTGTTATTTTAAAATTACATCATGTAAGCCATAGTGTCACAGTGAGAACACCTAATAGGCTAAAATTAAGTGGCAACAACAACAATAACTCACAAAATTCGACTAAAAATCATTAAAAATTTGATATTTTGAAAAATGATTCAAACTTGCTTCCTCGGTCCAATAATAATGTCATGTGTTTTTCTTAATTGAAATAGAACACTAGAACTAGAACTAGAACTAGAACTAGAGTTACTAGATACTAGATACAAGTAGAGTACTATACTACACATTTCTTCCAAACCATTTTGTAACCACATTAGCAAGCGCTGTAGTGGAAGATCCATCTTGGGTCAAAGCCTTAGCTGCACCATCTTTCAACCCATTCATCCTCTTCCTAATCCCCTCTCCTTGTTCCATCAACCTCCTCACCGCCCCCGCAATCTCTCCCCTCTCGACCACCCCGTTCCCGTTCTCCCTAACCCTAATCGCCACCTTCAAAACCTCGCTCAACAACACCGCGTTCATCCTCTGCTCCGCGAACAGCGGCCACGCCACCATCGGCACCCCGTGCACAATACTCTCCACCGTCGAGTTCCACCCACAGTGCGACACGAACCCTCCCACCGCCACGTGTCCCAAAACCTCCACCTGCGGGGCCCACCCGTACACCACCAACCCATTCTCTCTCTCCCCCGAGTAACCCTCCGATTCGCTCTCGATCTCGTCTCCGAAATACGCCTCGTTTCTCGACTTATCGCTCGGCCTTCTCGCCACCAGGAGAAACCGCTGCCGGCTCATCTCCAAACCGGCCGCCAGCTCGTCCATCTGAACCCTCGACAGCGTCCCCCCGCTCCCGAATGAGACGAACAACACCGAACCGGCCGGCTGCTTGTCCAGCCACTCCAAACACTCTCCGGTTTTCGAACCGGGCCGGGTCAACGGCCCGACCGGGTAAACCGGAGGAATCGTTCTCGTTCTCGATCTCGAACAGAACGACCTAATAGTTTCCGGTTCGAGATCGAGGAACGTGTTGACCAGAATCCCGTCCGCCAGCGAAAACTTCTCGACCATCTCGAGGCAGCCCCTGTAGGCCGGGCTCTTCCTGTCCTGAACCGGGTCGACCAGGTCCGACCCGAGAACCGGGACGGAGCAGCCCGGGATCTGGACCGGTTCGGGCAGCTCCCGGTACTCGCAGTCGCACGACTCGTCGAGCTCGGGCAGGTGGAAGCTGAAAGCCAAAACCATTGCGCTGGAGGTGAAGAAGAGGTAGCAGGGGATGCCCGCCGCCCGAACCGCGTCGAAAGCGTGGGCCCCGAAGAGGTCCGACACGAAGGCCGAGAGCGGGCCCACCTGGTTCAATTCGTCGAGGAGGGCAGGGATTGAGCCGATGACGGTGAGAAAGATTCGTGCTTCGATCGTGCTGTTGTCTGGGAGGGTTTCGAACCAAGGAGGAAGGAAAACGGAGTTCACGGATGGGATCGATTGGAGGAGGGCTTTTTGGGGCTTGCTCGAGGAGCCGTCGTCTGGGACGAGGAAGGTGATGGTGAGAGAAGGGTGGAGGAGGAGGAGTTTACGGGCTAGCTCGATGAGGGGGATGAGGTGGCCAATTCCAGGTGTGGGGAAGATGGCTATGTGGGGAGTGTGTGGAGCTTCTTCTTCTTCTTCCATGGTGTGTGGGTGTGTGTATGTGTGTGTGAAAATGGAAATGAAGATTTGTTGATGATTGATTCATGTTTGTCCATTTTTGATGATTGTGTAAATATGGTTGGTGTTGTGATTGATTGAGCAATTTTTAACCCTATGGTATGTGACAAACCGATACCCCACATGCACTTGTGTGGCTGGGATTGGGTTCGTCTATACGGTGAAGAATATCTCCGATTATCTTTATGATTGTAATTTTGTTTTATAACATGTGTTCTGATACGAAGATATGAAGCAAGAAATAATCAGAACAACCGATTTTCATTTCGAATGGTATCGAAGGATATGAGTACTCATAACGTCGATTGCAAGGTCTAAAACATAACGACTAATAAGAAGGAAGACTCGAAAATTGGCATCACAAAGTTCAACAGAAACCCAGTTGAACTTCCTCTTGAGTTACTAATGAGCTTCCTCTGCTACAACTTTCTTGTTATAGGCTTCGAGTTCTTTCTTGTATGCTTCCATGGCTTCTGCAGCTTTACCGTTGTAAACTTGCTTCTCTTCATCACTCATTTCCTACACAAATAAACATTACCACATAAATCAAACTGATTGTTCATCGAATGCAAGAATTAATTGATGTTATAAAAATATCAGTATCATCATTGTACCTTCCACTTCAAAGAAATCATAGCTGTGATGGTAGAGTTGTTAGTTCCAGGACGCTCCTCGGCTAAAGTCTTCCTCGCCTCTTTGCTGGAAAATTTACGATAATTTCAGAACATCTAAAACATTGTCCGGTTTATCGCACCAGCAATTTATCAAGAACACATGAATGAAATGAAACACCAACCAGAAAATGAAATATGAAGAAGCAGGCTTCTTTGGTTTGTTAGGATCAACAGTCTTTTCCGCCTTCTCCTTCTTCTGCTTCTGGAGGTCCTCTTTCGTTTTCTGCTCGACGAAAAACAGCGAATGAGCATGACATTGCATTCACAAATCCTAAGACTTAAAAAACAAAAGATAAGATTTTTATGAGTAAAAACCTTGATCAGGGTCTCGGTTTTTTCTTTCTTTTTAAGAAGCTGCATAGCTTCTTGCTTCTGAAGTTTCATAAGCTCTTCCTCTTCCTTCTTTAGGCTACTGGATTCTTCGTCTTTTCGCTGCTTGTACAATTCCATCTCTTGCGTATAATGTTCTTTGTTTTTCAGTGCTATCTTCTCATAAGGTGCTCTTTCTTTCTCTCCCATGTTCTTCCACTCTTCTCCCGTAATCTTCGCGATCTTTTAACATCAAACGAATCCCAAATTCAGGACCGAAAAACATTAATCGAGCAATGCAAATTCATTCTTAAATCGAAATATTTTTACCTGCAACATGTTATTGTTCTCTGCCACCAAGGCAGCTCGTCTCTCGTTCGAGTAAATGAAATAAGCCGACATTGGGTGCTTGGGTTTCAACGGGTCTTTCTCCTTCCTGTCAATATGAATATTCAGAAATTTAGCAAATACACGCGAACACACTTATAAAAAACGAATCTAAACAAAACGAAACCAAGAATGTATCTTACTTTGGTTTTTTGGTTTCCTTCACTGCCTCCTGTTTAAACTGAAGATACTGATCGAGCAAATCCATGGCAGTCTTTTGCTTCTGCTCGTCCTCAAAGAGCTTCATGGCCTCAGTATCGCGTTTCTCGTTACCGACTATCTTCAGATAAGCTTCTTTCTCGGCTTGGTACTTTTCTTCATAAGGCTTCTTTTCTTCTGCGGTGATTGTCTTCCATTTTGAGGCCATGAGGGTCGACATCTCCTTGAAATCGGCATCTGGGTTAGCTTGCTTCACCTATTAACACACATCGAATAAACAACCCAAATCATAAACTTGGTAAAAATCAGAAAAAATCGAATTCGACAATATACAAACAACTCCGCATACCTCATTCCACGCGTCTTTGCACCAAAGGCTGTATGCAGGCGACGGCCTTTTCAACGCGTTTTTCTTCTTATCTTTCTTCTCTTGCTCTTGGTCTTTGATTGCCAGACCCAAGGGAAATGCCTGATAATAAATTTAAATTAAATAAATTAAAAAGATGCGATTTTTAACCTAAAAAACGATGATAAATCGAGTGATTTTTCGAAAGAATTAACTAACCACGGTGGGCTTGAACTCCTTCATTTTCTGCAACTTCTTCAGTTCGACTTTGAGCTTCTCCTGTTCACGATCCCTCGTCTCGAGCTCTTCCTCCTTCGCCTTCAGCATCTCCTCCGTCTGCTCCTTCTCGAGCTTCATCTTCTCGAGCTTTTCCTGCATTTCCTGCAATTCCTTCTCGAACGAGGACGCCGCATCCGGTGCCTTTTTCGACGCCCCTTTCTTGGTCTTCTTCGGCTTCGACAGGCTCTCGTGGTTCTCTTTTCCGGCGGAATTCTCGATCTCCGGAGCCGGTACGACAGCAGCAGGGGATGATTCGTCTAGGGTTCCGGCAACGATGTTGGCCTCGCTCGTGGATGGGTTTTTCTTCGTCAGGGCTTTTCTCGATCTGGCTTTCTTCGTCTTCGGCGCGTCGGCAATGACGGGGATTTCGGCGATGGCGGCCATTTTCAGTTTGTGCTTTTGGGGGAGACGAACAGTTATTAGTGGTGTTGAGATAGGAAGAAGACAGATGATTTTATATAAAGAAGAAAAAAGCCAAACGTTCGGAAAAATTCAAAATTCAAAATTCAAATTCAAATTCAAATTATGGAATATATCGCCGGCGTGATTGGGATTTTAGATTTTACCGTTTGTAAATACTTTACGGTTAAATATAGAAAAATATTTTTGGTAATTAATTTATTTGAAAGTTTTTTAAATTAACTAAAAAAAATAAAAATTGATGACAGAGATATGTGAAGTATGTATTTCCTATTCCAAAGTAAAATTCTTAGTACAACACAATGATCATGCATTTGTTTGTGCATAAATCTACTTACATTACTAAGTCATTCTCTACCATTCCAAGATCATACCTTTTCCCAGGAAACTCCAGTGTTCATATCAAAAATTTAAAAATAAAAATAACACATTAACCGTAGCTTTGCCACGTAATCTCAACCATTCAGCGTCATCTCCATCAAAACATCGTTCCAAGAATCTATCGGGCCGGGCAGGCACCAGTGCAAACAGTCAACAACGGGCTTCGCTTCATTGCCCTTTGCAAACGGCTGAAAAAATCTGTACGGGCCAGGGTGTCCGTCGGGCCTCAACAAAGAAAGCGGGCCCACGTCGAAAATCTGAAAATCCACCCCACCCTCCGAACCTTCTATAGACGCAATCTCGAATTCCTGCAGCTCAATATCTCGTAGAATCCTAGTCACCTCGTTCAACTTGAACTCGCCTTCCTTTGCCGGTAATGTCCTTTCACACTTCCCCCCGTTATACCACTCCCCACCCTCATAATGATCTGGGGTGGTCGTTCGGTAAAAAATCTTGCCCTTGTGGCCTGAATTAAATATATAGCGAAACACTTCTCGGATTACCTTTTGGTAGGCGAAATTGAACCCGAGCTCTGTGAAATTAAGTTTGGGGAGGTTGTGGGACCCAATCACGATATTGTTCTCGTAGTAGATTGCGGTTTTGGCGAACCATTCGCCGCTGGAGAGTGTGGCATAGTCAAAGGAATTGAACGTGTCGGTCCAATTTTTGTCCAGCGTGTCTAAGTGGAGTTGGATTTCGGAAGTGGAAACTCCGTTGATGTCTTCGAAGATGGCGGCTTTGGCGAGAAATGGAGACCAGATGACTGAGACAGTGAAGTTGTGGTCAGGGAATATCCATCTTCGGGACTTGTAAGCCTCGTCGTGGTACACTTCTATAGCCTTTTCTGCCTGAAGAAGATAGGAGCTAAATTTAGAGAAAACTATAATTTCTGCATTTGAAGTCATGCTTTATTTTTTACCAAGAACATAATCTGAAAACCATATAAAAGTAGTTTTTTCTCTAAAGCAAAATGCCAAATGTTATAGATTTACCTAAGGTAAAACCTCAACAAACTAATACTCTTAGGTAATAACCTATTTGGGATTCAAAACAATATGAACCTACCTAACTAGAAAACATAGGCTACAAAATCAGTTATGAATTCCCAGAAGTGATACAAAGCAGAATTTGAACGATAACTACAACCCGAGTAACGAGTAACGACAAATCAAAACAAAAAGTCGAAATTCAATGAATAAAACCTTTAGAATCTGTTTTTACTTCCTTTGAGCACAAGATTCATAATTCGCAACAACAGACCTATGTGAACACTCAAAATGTCCAACTCTTACCGTAGAAAGAACGCAAAGAAACGACTGCACATGGTTTCTCGATATCGAGTCTCCAATGAACGCCCAACTCTTATTCCTCATCATTTCTAGAAACCTCTCCGGCTCGAGCCGCCCCAACTCGCATCCCCGGGGCTTCCACCGCCAGTGAATGTAGTCATTGTCCGGCCGGCCATTCTTCAAACAGTTCTGGTGATCCTCGATGAACCCGCAAGTGTCGTTCGTGTAAATCGGATCCCCATCGTACCGAACCCAATCCCCAACAAACAGATCACACTTCCCTCCCTTGTCTAGTCCAGACTCTGTTTACCATAACATCAACAAACAATAACCCTAAATCACCCCCCTTTTTCATCATATCAAGAAATCAAACCCTAATTTCCAACAGTAATTAAATATTAAAAATAAAATAAAAATCTGACCTTTTTGGGGATTATAAATCCGATCTGCATTTCCTATAGGGTTGAAGGAATTAACCGTGTCCGTCGAATACGGTGTATTTTCGATGAAGAGCCTGAGCGCGAGGCCCACCAGAAGAAACGAGATTCCCAGCTTCAGAACGGCGTACACCTTCCGAAGAGACCTTCTCCAATCCGCCATTTTTTTTTTCTCTTCTGATTTTTCTTCCCTGTAAAAAAATAGAAACCCAGTTCGAAGATTATTACTACCTTCGATTTCTCAAAATTTTCAACGACAGGATTTCAGGTTTCTGCTAATTTGGATAGTGTTCTTTGGAGATAATGAGTAGTGATATTGATTCATTAATTTAGCAGTTAGTTGTTAATATTATACTATAAATCTGTTAATTAAAGAAAAAAAAATTAATTCACAAGATAAAAAAACCCTAAGAACCTACTGTCACTCCTACTATCACTCCGATAGTCCGAGTCTTCGATGATGAAAGTAGAGGAAACATCTCATAAAGTTTAATTTATTTTATTGCTGTGATCTGGGAACTTTATAACTTCACAAAATAATCTAATTTTTTTATATTTTATTTCACTTTATCAACAACTTTAAAAATACAGTATATAATGATACATTTATTTATCTTTGGGTCAAAAATTATTACTAGTTTTTCGTACAGGAGTGCTCACCTGCCCACTGTGGTCTGCTTGCTCGACGTATTGCCACGTCATTCGTGAAAAATCTGATCACGTCTGCCTTCGTCCTACGCGACTGCTACGGTGGTAATCAATCGAGATGCAGAGCTGTCTTATAGCCTCTCTTTTCTCTTCACACAGACTCAAGATTCTACTTTTATTTTCGTCTTCTTCACGTTGCAATGTCGTCTCTAGTTCCTTCTGCTCTTTTAACTGCTGAAGCAAATCAGCAAGTTCATTCTTCAGCCAATCTTTTTCACTGTTGTTTACAGCAATCCAATTCACCACAAACTTAAGCTCGTTCACGATTTCACAAACACACGACTCCAAGTGATTGTAGCCCTCCTCAAACTTCGCACTCAGATTATCGATTCCTGCAAGTAATTCAGCGACCTTTTCGGAAACCACCCTCTCCGTTTTCAATTGGGATTCTTTATGAGCTGCGATTTTCTCTTCTAGAAGCTTCCGCGCTTCTAAAAGATTCTCTTCTTTCTCACCTAGCACCTGCTCCGTGACACGAAGCTTCTGACTTGTTAATCGCTGGCTGACTTCAGCGATTCTCATAACATCACTCAACGTGCTGATTTCATCGGCTTTCATCTCGAGCTCCGCCCTCAGCTCTTCGGTGTATTCCTCCAAACGAGTAATTTCCTCAGTCAACTTGTTGACTTCTGATTTGAAGACAAAGTTTTCGGCTAAGGTGATTTGCTCAGTCACAGTTTTCTTGCCCGAGGAATCTGATGAAGAGCAATTGCCCTTCCCTTTCCCGCCCCGAGAATCTTGACTCAACTTTTCAATCAGGTGATCATAACGTGAGTAGAGAGACTGGTAATGATCGTTAAGATCCTCGACCAAACCCATAGTCGTCTCTTTATTACTAACACCATTATCGTTCTCTACAAGAGATTTTAAAACCGCCTTCACTTTGACATCAATTTCTGCAGTTAACAACAATCCATACTCAATTTCCTCGAAACAGAAATGGAAATATAGAGTGAAAAATTGACTGAAGTAGCTAATGCAAAGAGATTCGTTTAATACCTGCTTTGATTTCTCGAAGCTCCTCGACTATTTCGGGGTCGATGTAGCTCCCGAGAAATGAATCAAACGACTCGCTCCACCGACTCTTGGCCATTTGGTAAACCCTCACTCGGCCGTCTTCAAAATCAGAAATTCAAAGAAAATTGTGTCATTCTCATTGATTACTATTAAAGTATATAGATATTTTTGTATTTAATTTATTAGCAAATCTTTGGGCTTTTGTTTAGGCTTGTATATTGTGTAATTGATTCATTAAGCTTAAATTATGCCGTAATAAAAGTGAATATATTTTTCCTTTCTCCCTTTGTCTTCTTCGCCCCTTTTTGTACTGCACAGAAACTTCTGAGTTTCTTCAATTACAATAAATATAAATTAAATTCAAAAACACAAAAAAAAAATTGGATAATTAAATCCACAAAATTACAAATCACATCATCAGCAGCAGAAAACACACACATCTGCGGGTGAAAGCTTCAAAAATCATTTCGATAACGAAGATCATAATCGATTATAAGTAAAAATACTAAAAATAGAGTAAATAAAAACGATTTAATAAAAAGTCGAACGAATTAATTACCGAAAATTAGGGCAAAATCTCCCGGAATCCAGAGCGCGTGCGGCGGGGAGAAGCGAATTTTCGGATAATCACAAAAAAGAAATGCCCATAATTGATATATTTGATAGAGATGAAATGAATTTGTCGCGGCCACACGCCGACTGACGGAGACGACGTAACTCGCTAACGTTATTCCTTTTTTAAGTGTCCTCTGATACCGATTTATTTACGGAAATGCCATTCAAAACTTTCCCGCAAAAAAACTATGAAAATTAAATTTCAAATTGCCTAGACATAAATCACAAAATTTGACGTGTGGATGGTCTATGCATCTACGGTTAAGATGCTACAAAGTCTAATGCTCCATGAGTAGCATCTCAATTCTCAAAGACCCGTGTTGGTGCATAGTCTTCGACCAAACATCAACACAAAAATGAAATAAAATTAAGGGTTTTACTCAAAATTCTAAAAGGCGCTAGTCGGGCGGTGACGAGAGACCTAGCCCCGAGAGGGATTAATCGAAAACTGAGCGGAGATTAATAATTTTATATTTTTATATTTAATTAATTAATATTATATTTTAAAAATATTTTTTATGCATAATAATTCAATATTTTGAACAAAACAATCCATAAATAATCTAAATATAGTATTTAGTATTAATGACAAGTCTTAACCTATATCATATTATAGTCTTTTTTAAATATTTTTTTGAAGTTTTGGTTTTATACTCAAAATTTATCATATTATAGTCTATTTTATTTGATTTATTAAGTTTTGAATCAAATTTGATTGTTCAATTAAATATGCTCGAAAATATCTAAGAAGGTAAAGACGAAACTAATCGAATTTAGGCAGCTCAAATTGGGATGAGGCGGGTCTGGGCGGCGTTAAGGCGGTTTGGGGGCCTAGAGCCTAAAATCGAGGTTGGGTAGCAGGGAATAGGCGAAGCTAGGCGGGGATTTTTAGAACAAAAATTTTACTTGATTTGGTGATTTTGTTTAATATTGTACTCCATAACTTCAAAATAATGTGTGTTTTTTTATAATAAAATACTTTCTTTAGTACTTAATTTAATTTTAATTTGTTTTTTATTTAATACAGTCATTAATATCTTACTTTAAGGGGCGGCATATGTTTGTTTGCTTTGATTGTTCGACTTGGAGGGATGAGGAGAGTAGCGGCGAAATTAGGGTTAGGTTTTGCAGAGAAAATTAAGATCGGCGGCGGCGGCGGCGGCAGATTTATGAGAAGATCGTTGAGTAGTTTATCAGGCGTTGAAGAGGCTGTGGGTTCAGAGAAGAAGAGGTTCTTATATTTATGTTTCGTGGTTGCGGTGATGTGATAACAGTTATTCGTCCCATTGACTTGAAATTGATTAGTGATGATGATGAGAAGGAGAAGTGGTTGCCGGAGACAGTATATCAGAGTCAGTCGTCCGGCAAGGATAGGGGGCAACATTGTGGCTTTTCCAGTCGCTTCGGTTCCGGAATCGTTTTTCCCACCGGCACTCAATACGGTCACATGACCCACTTCACCTGCCTCTATACTGGGACAAAATTCCATCGACAACCTGCAACTTCTCGACTCCTAAATTCAAGCCGATTCTCGGAGAGCTCGACAGCAAACTCTACTGCATCGCCACCTCCTATTCGCCTAATCCAGACCTACACCCTTTCCAAGTCTTAATGCCCGACCTCTCCTGGAGGCCTCTCGATCCTCCTCCTTTTGATATTACAGACGCCTCCTTTTTGGAGGGGAGCAATAAGATCATAGGCTGGAAGCGTTCGAACAATGGAGTGTATTGCTTCGACACCACCAACCCTGAAATCGGATGGACAGAGTCGACATTTTCCGGTTTGAGTACAACACTTCCCTTTCAAATGTACTGCAGGCCTCCTCTCTTCATTCCCGTTCTCGGTACCTTCCACGTAATGTTCGTCTACGATCATGTCGGTTTACTCGTAACCCCTTTTCTCATGTCCGACTCCGATGCTTCTTTCCAGCCAAAACAACCTCTGCCACTGCCCAAATTCTGCTCTGAATATAACCACCACTGCCCGCCGTATTTTATTGATCATGATCAATCGTATACTCCTTGTTATGATTACGAATTCGTCAATCTCGGAGATCAAAAGGTCTGCCTTGTTTTGAACAAATACGTCCTTCGCGATCATAATCATCAATATGACGGTGATGATCATGATTTTACTCATGCTAATGATGATCTCAGTGAAACAGGATTTCTTCTTCTTGTAACCTTTGAATATGATATTGTTACTACCATCATTAACAACTCCAAGCCCACCGTTGAGATCCAGACTAGACTGCTTACAACACACCGATTCCGATATCAGCGCAACCCCAGGCAAGTGCTTGATATCGACTCAGTTCGCATGACTGGCGTAAATCTTCTCTAAAGGTTTTCAAGTGCCCTTTGATTTCGATTTATTTACAGAAACGCCTTTCAAAACTTTTCTGCCTAATTTTTTTTTTTTACTTTATCATCAATTATACTTATGTCAAAATTTTCGATCAATTGTAATTTTTTCATCTCTCTCCTTTATATACTCCCCTCGTCTCATCTCCTACATAAATAATTAAAAAATGAAATCAATTTCCCTCCCTCAATATGATCTTCTGTCGTCAAACAAAATACGATCGATCTATGTTTCATTGTTTGTTGTTCTAATCACCGGTGAGAAGGTACCAATATTCTCGATTTCATCATGGTCTTTGCTATAACATACCAATAAGCACACTGTCCTTGCCATTTTTTTTCCTTCTTAAAAATCATCAATCGTACTAGTGTTCAAGCCAAAAATGAAATAAAATTTAATATCATGATTTTCGAGTTAACTATAGAAATCTACTTGTATTCATCATTTCATGATCATCAGTCAATTAGACGATCTCTTGCGAGCAGCCGCCGGATTCATCTCGGACAACATCTTCATGTAGTACTCCGACCGGCCTCGATGATAGTCGATCCAAACGCACAGCTGCCTTATCGCCTCCCTCTTCTCCTCCTTGAGCCCAACAATCCCATCCTCTTTCTCCTTCACTGCTTTCTCCAACTCCCTAACCTTATTCTCCGACTTCCAAACCTTCTCCCTAACCACCAATATCTCCTTCTCCTTCTCGTCAAGCTGACTCAGCAAACACTCCAAATCCTCCTTCACATGAACCACCGCCTTATTCTTCCTCATCGCCCAATGCTTCGCAAACTTCAGCTCGCACGAAGCCTTCGAAATCCGGTTCAAGAAATTCGCACTGCACTCCTCAAAGTTCAAAGCCACCGAATCGAGCGATCTCATCACCTCGTTAGCCGACAAAGCCAGCTCCTTTATGCTCCTCAGCTCGACCTCGTTTTTTTCCGCTCGTACCTTCAAATCTTTATTCTGCTGCTCGTATGCTTCCTTCGTTTTTCGATACCACTCCTTGTTCTCCCCATGCAGCTGCTCTGCCACCCGGATTCTCCGGGTGAGGATCCGGTACTTGTCGTCCAGCTGCTTACGGTACTCCCCCAGCATCTCCTCCACTTTCTTCTCGACCGATTGGAAGTTCGATCTGACTATAGACTTGCTCGTCGAAGACTCCTCTCGAGAGACAGAGAGCTCTGCCTCCAGACGGATTTTATCGGTTTTCAGGCTCTCGATCACTCGCTTGAAGTGGTTTCTCTCGTTGCATGCATGGTCGAGGTCGCTCTGGAGATTCTTGAAATCTTCCGCTTGCGATTTTGACTTCGTCGACATTAGGTTTTGGAAATCGGAGAACTTCCTCCGCTCGATCGAGAGCTCGTTTTCCTTTCCCGAAAGCGAGTTTTGAAGCTCGGTGATTACGGTGTGGGATTGAGACGCCTCGTGGCTAGATTTGTCGAGCTGCATTTCGAGCTCGCTCTGAGTGGTGATGAGGGAATGAATTTTCGACTCTAACCCGTGGACTTGATTCTTGAGGCCTTCCCTTTCCCCTGTCAAAAGCTGCTGATTCAACCTCAGATTCTCGATTAATTTCTCGCATGCCGATTTTTCCTCCGATTCCTTTTCGAGCTCCGATTTCAGTTTAGAGAGATCGTTCTCGAGTGAGTCGACACGCTCCCTGTCGTTGTTATACCGTTTTTCTATTTCCGATTTCTGAGTTCTCAATGAGTTCAGCTCGAGCTCGGTTTCGTTTGCTCGCGATGCGAGCTCTGATATCCTCGACACGTACTTTTTCTCGCTGTCCTCGAACTGCTTGACGGAGTAAAACCGACGCTCATTCTCTTTCAGTTTGGCTTCGCTCTCCAAAACACGGGCTTTGAGTCGAGATATTTTATCTGCCATCTGCAATGCCTGCTGTTTCAGCTCTCCTTTCTCCATGCAGAGAGTCGAAACCTTGAGCTTCAAGCTCTGGACGTGCGCCTCGAGGTATTTTATCTGAGCCGTTTTCTCGTTTATTACGTTTTCCGACTCCTCCTTGACTACTTCGCTTGAACTGGTCAGTTTATCTTTGAGAATTGTGTCGTCTGAATCTGAGGTTTGGTCTTCGACCGGCTCGTTATCAGGGCTATCGCTACTGCTGCTGTCGGGGGATTTTTCTCGGACGGTGTTTGACTCGGAATCGGAGTTAGAAGAAGTGTGGTTATCTGCGTCGTTTTCGACATCTTCTCTTCCGGTGGAGTCCGACTTGTTGATGTTTTTCTTGACTTGTTCTCTCAAATCTTCGTATAGGGAGTAGAGCGATCTGTATTGCTTCTGGAAGTCTTCGACTATGCTGATAGTTTCCGACCTGTTCTTCGCGTGCTTTTCCTTGTTTCCGTGGTTTGTGCTTTTCGTTAGCTTGATCACCCTTTTCACTTGGCTCTCGACTTCTGCACAAATATGTAATTAGCTAGAGATCGATCGATCAATGAAGGGCATGCAGAGGCGAAGCCAGAAAAAAATAAACGCGAATACGCTAGCTATATGTATGTGCAATGAGATGGAGAGGGTTTGACTTTGATCGGGTTGTTAAATTACCTATTTTGATCCATTTGAGTTGTTCTTCTTTCTCTGGGTCAATGTGATGGTCGATCGATTTCCATGGATGCTTCGGCATCGATCTCTTTGTGATCGTGTCGCGCCTGCTTCCGAGGATTAATTGATCATTGTAAAACAAGAACAATTAGATCACAGAATGAAAATCAAAATGTCATATGTATATGATCGAGATTCATGCATTTGATCCGAGTATTTACATCCCCGAGTAATCGATCGATTTGATTGCATGCATGCATTAAAAATAATAATTAATTAAATAATCTATAATTATTACCTCAAGAATTTGATGATCTAAATGCAAAACAAAAAAAAATCAAATCTCAGAAAGCATAATTAAGGAAGAAGGAGAGAGATATTCACTATTGTGATATAGTAATTCATATGTATTTTCATGTTATTTGTGATGACGCTGCATTATCAAATTGGTGACGTCATAGACGTTACACGTGAATGTTTTAGATTAGAAAACAAAATTAAGAACATCCCTATCAAATTAATTGAGAAACAATTCATGAGTGTATGATATATATTTGGAGAAAACATTATACTTTTACTAATAATACATTAAAATTTTGACTGTGTTACCTATATTTTGATCAATTTTGACTATTTTGTTCGATTATATATTATCCTCCCAGTCTCATTAGTTGTCCTTTATAAATTAACAGTTACGTAGTAAAAAAATTGCAAATTTTCACATTTTATCTGAAAAACCTTATTCAAACTATACCAAAAACGCAATTTCCAAAAAGTTATGGACCAAAAATACAATTTCCCAGAAATGCAATTATGCACAAAAATCAATCTAGTCACAAACACTAAATCTTTCTACTTGAATCCTCCTTGTCTTCCATGCACTCCACGACGACGGCCGCCTCGTTCTCCCTCGCGGCCATCTGCTTCGTCGACTGCAGCCGGGCCGAGGCCTTCTCGATCCGGCTCAATAGGCTCGAGCTGCACTCTTCGAAAGTCGAGGCAACCGACTCAAGCGAGGTCAGCATCTCGTTCGCTGCCATCATCGACTCCTTGATTCTCTTCAACTCTATCTCGTTCCTCTCGACTTCGCTCCTCAGCTCCTTGTTCTGCTGCTCGTACTCATCTTTCGCCCTCTCGTAACACTCCTTGTTCTCCGCTTGCAACAGCTCAGTCACCCTGATCCTCCGGCTGAGGATCCTGTACTTGTCGTCCAGCTGCTTCCGATACTCCTCGAACATGTCCTCGACTTTTTTCTCGACTCCTTGGAAGTTCGACTTCGATATCTTCTCTGCTTGGGAGCAATCCTCTCTCGCTTTCTCGAGCTCTGATTGTAGTCTGTGTTTCTCTGCTTCGTTGCTTTCGTTCGATTCTGAGATTTTCTCTACTATGGACTTGCATTGGGAGTGATCCTCTTTCGCTTTGTCGAGCTCTGTTTGTAGTCTGTTTTTCTCTGTTTCGAAGGTTTCATTCGATTCGGTGATTTTCTCTTTCGCTTTGTCGAGCTCCGTTTGTAGTCTGTTTTTCTCGGCTTCGTTGCTTTCGTTCGAACGAGAGATTTTCTCCACTATGGACTTGCATAGGGAGTGATCCTCTTTCGCTTTGTCGAGCTCTGTTTGCAGTCTGTTTTTCTCTGTTTCGAAGGTTTCATTCGATTCGGTGATTTTCTCTTTCACTTTGTTGAGCTCCGTTTGTAGTCGGGTTCGTTCGGTTTCGACGATTTCGAGCTCGCTCTTGAGATTCTTGACCTCTTCGGCTAGTGCCTCTTGGAAATCCACGAACTTCTTTCGTTCGACCGACAGTTCGATTTCCTTTCCCGAAAGCGAAGTTTGGAGCTCGGATATTTTCCCGTCTGATCGAGAGGCCTCGTGGTGTAGCTCGTTCAGTTGCATTTCGAGCTCGCTTTTCGTGTTGAGTAAAGAACGTATCTTCGACTCTAACCCGTGCAGCTGAGTCTTGAGCCCTTCTCGTTCCTCGGTCAAAAGCTGCCCGTTCGACCTCAGCTCGTTTCTCAGATTCTCGATCGAACCGAGCTCCGATCTCAGTTCGTTCCTCTGCTTATTCGCGTTCGCCAGCTCGTTTTTGAGGGCGTTGACCTGTTCCGTTAACCCTTTGACCCGTCTCTCGAGCTCGACTTTCTGATTTCTAGAAGCTTCCGATTCGAGCTTCATCCCGTTTGCTTGCGCAGCAAGTTCCGAAATCCTCGACATGTACTTTTTCTCCCTATCCTCGAATTGCTTCACCGAATACATCCGCCTCTCGTTTTCCTTCAACTTCGCCTCGACCCTCTTTGCATGCGCTTCGAGAGTCGACACTTTCTCTTTCGATTCCGCTGCCTCGTCCGACTTGCTCTCCAATCGATCCTCAAGCTCTCGATTCTCCACGGAGAGAGCCGAGATCTCGAGCTTCAAGCTCTCGACGTTTTCCTCCAAGTACTTTATCTGAGCTGTCAAGTCACGACGAGTCGTCGACTCGACGTTTTCTGAATGCGGGTCCCGGGGGGAGTAGAACATTTCCGAGTCGGAGTCGGAAGTGGAAGAGTAGTGAGCGGTGTTGTCTTCATCGACTCCGGCTAAGTTTTTCTTGACTTGCTCTCGCAAGTCCGAGTAGAGCGAGTAGAGCGACTCGTATTGCTTTTGGAAATCTTCGACTATGTTGATTGCGATTGACTTGTTCTTCGCGTTCCTCTCGTTGTTGGTGCCGGGGCTTATGGATTTCGTGAGCTTTACGACTCTCTTCACTTGGTTCTCGAATTCTGCACAAAAAAAAGTTGACAGAATTCTCAAGAGTTCTTGAAGCGAAAAAACGAGGCTTTCGTGTTTTGCTTATTACCGATTTTGAGCCATTTGAGCTGTTCTTCCTTCTCCGGGTCGATGTGGTTGTTGATCGATTCCCACGGATGCTTCATCATCGGATCGATCCCAAGATCAGATTTCGATCCTTCTGTCTCTAGCTTTGATCATCAACAACATATATACCATTAACAATGTGACATTCAGGTCGATAAAAATTACAAAAGCAGGCCTCGTAAAGGAGGATCGGTATCGTGCAACGAAAGATCGATGGATCGATCAATGTACATAAATATAAATTCTGACGAGGATGTAATAAAATCAATCAATGAATAATGATATATACACATACAAGATCATATTGTTCATACAAGATAACAAAGCATTGTCTATGATTAATGTTACCTGAAGAATTTGATGGGATATTGAGGTAAAGAATGTGGATCTATATATTTTTATTTTTTTTGAAAAAAATGAGAAATCACAGAAAGAACAAGATAAAGGTGAGAGAGACGATACTAAAAAATAAATTATTATTATTTTTATTTATTTTAACCATATATTTTTATCAGGTGTGTGTTCAAATTATGTTTGTTCAAATTTTTAACACACAAAAAAAAAACGTTTAATATCGGTTATAAATAACCGATTTTAAATTTCGTAATGAAGATATCGTGTTTTAAAGGACCGATATCGTAACTAGTTTATCAAATTAGGGTTCCACATTCAGTTTGACTCGCACAGCGTAAAAACGTACGCCGACGCCATCCTCCGATTACAGCTCGACCGCCACCACAATCACCACCACCTGCAAGTCGAACCGCTGGCTAGGTTGAAGGATTTAGGGCGAATTGTTTCTGCAACCAAGAAGGTGAGTTTGTTGCTCATTTGAACTCGTTAGGTTTTTGAAATTAGGATTTTTTTAATTATTATTTTTTTCTATTTATTAGGTATTTATCTACTACAGTATTTTCTTAGCTATAGTTTGTGAAATTCAATTTTGATTTTTCGGAATTGAGACATTTTTGTTGCTCGATTTTATTGAAATCCACTTTTAATATCGATTTTTGATCCGACGCTAAACGGTCTCAAATTTAACATCCGTTCCGAAAAACCGATGGACCCATTTGCAAAGGACGACGCTACTACGTCGAGCTCTTTTCAACTGATGTGAAAAGGCACTTTTGAGTAGTCTTGAGGTTTGGAAACACAACTAGTTTATGTTACAAAATGATGATTCTGCTATCCCGTCGGTTTTTTGGTCAGTCGAGATTCGGCCAGATCAGTTTTTTTGTCCGTGCTAAACTCTACCTTTTATCGTTCTATTCGGTTATCAATATGGGTTGTCGGATAAATTAGCTCGGGATGGGCACTCGATCTTAGAAACGACGAGTACGGGGTAGACTTAGAACACAATTGTTTTTAGAACAATATTGAAAGATTGAATATATAATGATTCATCTTAGTAATTACAAGCTATAGTTTCATGCACTGAACTATCTTATACACCTGATTCATCTTGTAGCTTATCCTTCTTAAAACAAATCAATAAATTAAATAAACATAAAATTAAAAAATACAAAATACTTACAAGAATCAAGAAAAAAAATTAATCAATGGCCTCCTAACTCCCCTATACACTTTTTTTCTGCTTGAATAATGGAGTATCAAAAATCGCCTTATGAGAGGAAGACATTATAAGAATGCTACCTGGGCTGAATCGTACATTACATGAATAAATCACCTTAGAGAGGTTTGTCTGCCAAGTCTCGAAGCAGAGGATCTCGTGCACGAAGGGTGCAACGGAGACAAACTCTCCTTCGAATGCAATGGCAGAGAACATGTGTGGAAGATTCTAGATGGTGAAGAAGTCGGGCTATTGACACCGAGGCTCGTTTTCTTGGGTGTCCAGGCTGGCGATCTCGGCGACTCGGGGGTGGCGCTCTTTTTGAAAGCCCGCGATGGTGAAGGCATGAAAGATCGAGACGGTGATGGCATGAAGGATCGTGATGGAGATGAGGCCGGAGAGAAAACGGGCTTCGTTTTCTTTGTCTTTGCTGGTTCGGATTTTGATGAGTTGTTTTTCGGCGATTCTGTTCCATACAGAGAGTTAGGGTGTGTTTGCAAAAACTTTTTTTAAAATATTTTGCAAACTAATTAATTACCTGGGCTTCTTTTGATCTTTATCTCCTTCAATCTCCTAAGAAACGCACTTTTCTTCGCTGACTTGCCCGAATCCTCTGTTTTTTTATCAGCATTTTTCTGAGAAGTTGAAGGAGAATGAGTCGAAACGTTTTTCTGATCATGAAGTATCTTCTTCTCGGGGATATCGGGCAATCTCGAGCTCAAGACCCGCGTAAGTGATTTATTCCCCTCCGAAGGCTCGGAGGAAGAACTTTGTTTATGCTTCATCTCGAGAATCTGACTTTTATCTAGTTTCTGCTCAGGTACTTTCGTGGCTGCTACACTTTTAACATGTTCTTGCGTCCTAGGACTCGCTGCCAGCTGGCACTCGGCTAATTTATCCGCCGTTTTTACCTTCTCGACGTCCTGTGTAGTAATCGATCCGTTCTTTCTTTCAGGAATTAAAGACCCAAAAGACTGTTGATGATCCAGCTGATGAAGCTTCCAGTGCGAACTCTCGGATATAACCGACCTCGTGTCGACCCCAATAGCCGAGTTCCCAGTCTCGATGATCTCCGAACAGAACGATCTCCGATCGCTCGTCACCAGGAACAGATCGTCCATGGCAGCCAGATGCTCGTCTCCAAACGTATTCGTTAACTCCGATTTCTTCCCGCACAATTTCTGCTTCTCGAATACTGTGTACGTGAACATCTGAAACGGAATCTGCGAAACGGGCCCACTCTCTCCAGGGAATCTTTTCAGATACCCAGCCTCCATGTCGCAGTAGTCGACGAGCAGAGGCGGTGACTCTGGGTCTCCGTGGTTAGGGTTTATCACGAGGTTCTTCTTGATGTATCGTAAGATCCTGCAAACGGAGGAGAAAGCCGGACGTTGGTTAGGGTTAGTCTGCCAGCATTTCCTCGTTAGATTCTGGAGGTACTTCGGGAAAGGGTACGAGAAGAGAGGTCTCTCCCCTGCTAGAATGTTCCGGACCATCTTCTCGCCTTGCAAATGCCCGTCCTCGAACGGGACTTTTCCCGTCAGGAGCTCAAAGCAGAGCATCCCGAAGCTGTATACGTCGGCTTTCTCCCCGTTTTTTGACCCGGCGAGAACTTCCGGCGCTAACCAGATGTTGAGATCGGCTGGTGAATTCGGTTTCGGAGTTCCTCTAGTCGAAGAAGCGCTTTTGATCGAGTCCATCCCAAACCCAGCGACCTTCGCCTGAAACCCTCCGACAGAAGCGCTCTTCGGTTTGAGGAGGATGTTCGACGGGTTCAGATCACCTAGATAAATCTTCTTCGAATGCAGGTACTCCATCCCTCTCGCGATCTGCAGCATGATGTCGACAGCGACAGGTATAGTAAACGGGATTCTGTTCTTCTGTCCGGAATGTTCTTTGATGTGAGAACCGAGATCTTTACTCATAAGCTCCATCACTAGAAACCCTTCCTTCCGATCCTCGTCGTAAAACGCGAAAAGGTACTGCAGAACGTTCGGATGCGAAAGCGAGAGAACAAGCGAAATGTCCGATTCCATCGCTTCGCTAATCTCCCCGTAAAAAGTCCTCAGAGCAAGATTCTCCCCCAGCCAATGAATCTCCTTGAGGTGGCCCCCGCCAGAGGGGTATCCCGACCCCAACCGCCGCCTGACAAAATAATCTCCCGCCCCAACCAACACGTTGCTCGGAGATAGCTTCATGTTTTCGTTCATCTTCCTAATCATCACCTCTCCGAGCTTCGTTTTTTTCTCCCGGATTCTCTCGAGCAGCAGCCACCTGTCCTCGTTCCAAGCCGTCTCCATCCGGCTCGAAATCTCCCGAGAGACCAAATACTGCCTCCCGTGCTTCCAGGCAAAGTGTCGAAAGTCGTCTAGCTCAGGGTCGTATTTTTGCATGATTGCGACTCGCCTCCTCTGCATGTCGTCCTGATCTAACCCCGAGGCCTCAGAGGCCGACTCGATGGCCTCGATCACGACTGGAAAGCAGGACAGTAGGTTGTGGATGTGAGACTCGACGCAGTCTCGGCTCATGTGGAGGCTGATGGCTCGGCCCCACCAGTCCTTGAAGTCGGAGCAATGCCTTATGTAGAGGTCGGCTTCTTTGAAGACTCGATGGAGCTCCTTCATCGGGAGGTCGAGGGCCTTCCACTTGTTGTGGGGCCCGCGATGGTCGGAGAGCTTTAGGTTATGTCGGATTTCGTCGGAGATGGTGTCGAAGGCTGAGTCGAGGATGTCGAAGAGGAGGCGGCATTGTCGAGGGTTGATCGAGATGTCGTGTTGTAGGACCATCAGGGCCTTGAGGCCACCGAGAACTTCTCCTACTTGCCTGAATTGTTCCATGGGGGAGCTGCTGGAATTTTTTATTAAGGAGTTGGTTCTGTTTTTCAACACTAGAGAAAATTTCAGCAGAACCCCAAAAACAAAAACACAAAAAACAAAAAAAATCTACCAAAAAAGAAGGAAATGATTTCAAGAATAAGAGTTTACAAAAAAAGGGTTCTCTTCTTTTTTGACCACAGACAACAACATTGGATATGTTGTTGTCTGTTGCTGTGTTGAGGGCCTATGAATCAAAGAAAGGAAAGGATATTGGAGAAAAAATTTGAAGTCAAAAATGTTTGTTTATTTATTTATTTTATTCTTTTTCTACGTCAGTTTTTTTAATTTTAATTATTTATTTGTTTATATATTTTGTTGTTGATTTTTCTCCCCGAACTCTGCGGTGGTTGAAAATTGTGTGTGTGGTGTGTGTTGTTATTGGATGAAAGTATGTTCCCGCGATTTTTGATGCTATTGTTTTGGGGCCTTTTTTTGAATAAGGGGATTTTGTGTTATTGGGGTACTAGTGTAATTAGGCTTGTTAATTTGGATACGACCCGATAAAACGATTCGAAATCCGCACAAAAGAAAGCGGTTAGAACCTGCATGATTAAAAAGCGAGTCAACGACGGGTCAACTCGTCATGACTTATTTATTAAATTAAATCGTTTAACCCATTTATTAAATTAATTTTTATTATTATATTATAATACTACATTATTCATTAAATAAATAATATTAATATATTATTTGTTTAGAAATATCATTAATTCTCTTTTTTCTTACCCCTAGGTTTAAAATAATATTCACATTCTCTTACTATTAGAGTTATTATAACATTCTAATTTATTTAATTTATGTGATTTGTGATAATATGAAGTTTATTGTATTTAACCAAGTAACTATTTAAATAATTATTACTATATATAATACGCTAAACGAGAAACCTATAAAATTTTATTACGCGCTTACATTATATATGTCATTATTTTAGAAATTAAATTATTTATAATATTTTTATTTATAAAAAAATATGAAATTTTAATATTAAAATTAAATGGGTTAAATGTGTTGGAAACGGGTTATAAATGGGTAACTCGTTTATAAATAGATTGAGTTTGAGTTTAATTTTTCGATACGATTATTAAATGATTTGGATTTGGGTTTATGTTTTGTCACTCACAAATACCTTTGACACGACAAGAACCCGACACAATACGATCCATTGATACAATTAGTAGAATTTGCTATTAGCTCCATTGAGATCAGTTGTTACCTTTTGTAAATTACAAATCATGGTAATATGATAATAAAATTTGAAAATGAAGAGACATTGATATTGTTTCCTTTTGCTTGAATATGACAATAAAATTTGAAATCATATTTCTCTCTTATAAGAAGATCACATTTTTTTTAATGATGATTATGAGACAAATATAAATAAAAAAAAGTCAACGTACAATATGCTATACTGTACTATTTTCTTAGACCTTTTCGTTTTTTTATGTTTTAACTTAATTTATTCGGTAATCGGTTACTAAAAAACAAAGTACTCCGTAGTATTTTGCCACCACTAAAATAATTGGGCTGAGAATCTGGACCAGAGCACGTGGCGCCAAGTAAGAGCCCATTTCATATGCGGTGGTGCACATGGGATGCCGTCGGACGGGACCCGGCCCATCACCGGTTCTTCTTGTTTGGATGCAAAATATAAAATCTACTCCGTAGTAACTTAAAAGGAAATAAAATACTCCATCAATTTTTAATTATTTTATAAAACAATATTTTTTCAGTCTAAAACAAAATTTAATTCTTTATATGTCAAGAAAATCAAAACACTTTTAATATTGAGCTGTCCAGTTTCATAAGAGATATACAGCTAAATAAATATTCTAAATTTGAACATTTTCTAAATTACGGAGTACTCTATAATTTTATTTTTATTTAATTTATTCCCTGTCTTTTAGTAGGCACGGCCCACCGGTTCTCCCGGTAACCCTTTCGAAAGAAGAAAAGGAAAAACACGCTTTCCATTTCTTACCCTACAAAGGCCTGCTGCCATATTCCATTTCTCTTCCATCGCAAAACAGATTTTTTTTTCATTTTCGAAATTAATCGTCGTCTCCTTCTCTCTTTCTCTCTCCACATTCATCCCCGATTTCATAGAGAGAGAAAGAGGGATATAAGCTTATAATGGCAATCAATTGTGATATTTCGTTCTGCATATTTGCCGCATTTGCCCTCTTGTTTGCGATCTTCATGCCCGCTGTTCAAGGCCAAGGCGAGGCTCCGGCTCCGGCGCCGACGAATGACGGTATTTTATTTTACTTTTTCAATTATTATTATTTATTTACCTTTTTCGTTTTGGATTATTAGCTAATCGTTGAAAAATGTTCGCGAATTGACCTTATTTTCACGGTGATCTGATGGTGATGATTTGGGTTTTATAGGCGAATTATTTATTTGGTATAAATTATTGAAACTGATTTTAGAACCAATTTCTGTGACTGCACTATTATTGCTTGTGAATTTGTGGGGGAAATTAGGGTTATTTTCTCTGAAATTGCTGTGTGGATTCTTTTGTAATCTTAATCCTTGTTCGGTAAGTTTGTTTTCGTCGTCTTGAGAATTGAGATACTACGAGATTCTGTCATTTCTCAATGGGACTCTTGTTATATTCCTCTGGATTTTACAATGTGTTAAATCGAAGAACCCACAAACGAAAAGGATTTTCCTAGCTCGAACGATGTAAATTCTGTAAATTCATATTTCACCCATATCTTTTCAACACTAAAGAAATGTGCTTGTAGAGAAATTGGCATCGGTTTTGCATTTTAAGCTATCTAGTTGTTGAAGTCTACTACTCTGAACGATAAGTAGTATCTTTGTTTACTCTGTGGATTAATTATTCTCTCTCTCTCTCTCTCCCCTACCCTACTCTTTGGACCACATCTCGATTTTCCATATCCTCCTGTAATTACAAATATATATATTGAAATAAAAGAGAAATTTCTGAGGTTTATATTGGATTTTGAGATTGGGTTAAAGTTGGATGAAACTGTGAAAAATAGTAGCTACAAGATGAGAAAAAATTGACTATTTTTGTTCACTTGGTTGTGCCTTTGTGTGTTGACTTACTTTTGAGAAATGGTTCTTTGAATAAATTTAGCATATGTAGTATTTCTAACGCACTATCTGCATTACCTTTCTTACAGGAACTGCAATAGACCAAGGCATAGCGTATGGCCTTATGGTGTTGGCGTTGGTGCTCACTTATCTCATCCATAACTGATGCACCGATGAACATTTGAGTTCGAGTTCACCATGTTGACAGTTACTGATTTTTTTTCATGTATTTACAGTTTGGTTGGACAATAATTAGTTGTGAATCTTGTACTATTGTGGAAGAAAAATATTCAGAAAATTCTAGGGACGACGAGGTTTTGATCTCTATCTCAGATACAAGGTATCGTGGCCTTTGTTGCACTTGAAATAATATTTTTTTTCCCATTTAGTTTGTTTGGTTGCACTTGAAATCGATGTTTTGAAACCCAGGCCTGGTTAACAGGGGCATCGGTCATAGCACCAGTCCGGTTACCGGATGAAATTAAATTAGTGGAGCTCTTAGAATGTTCTTAATCTATTCAAAAGGAATGATATAATGTAGTTGTGTTCTCACGGGATTTCCTCTTTTTTTAGAACTAGTCTTCACCAAACAAGGTCTTAACTTTTAACTAGTGTTCTAAAAAGTGCCAGACGAATAACAAATACTCAAAATCACCCAAGAATGTTACCGTTAGAATTGATATGCATTTAATCCTAATAAATATTTACACTAAAACGTAGAAACAAAACAAAACTGAAAGGAGTATATATATGAAGAACCAAGCATTAAGGCTAAAAATGGCAAATATATTTCTATATCTTCATCACATCTTTACCGTAACAGAAATCCTTATACCCCTCAACCTCGTAAGTTACGAGCTGCTGCTGGTATCAAGACAGAATATGCCTCAATCTCACGCTGCTGCGTTTCTTCTCGCCGCCTTGTTGGGCTATTGCGTGATGGGTCGAAGACCGAGATGACTACTCAGTTAACTGGGCCGTATTGATTGGGTCGTAAACCTTGCCCGGCCCAATGCCTCATTGCTCTCTCACTATATAATATGGCTATATAATAATATAAATTTTTTATTTTATTTTTAATACAAAAGTAATAATCTTTGAGATATGTTAAAGGCCAACCAACATGCTTCTGAAGAAGCCCACATGTGATACGTGAACACACACACACCAATTAATACTCCGCCAACCCCACTGCACTTTTTTCTAATGATATTACAGAAAAAAACAATAAATACTGTGTGTGTATATGCATAGGTTGTATGTATATTGTACAGTATAATATAGAGATATCGAGAAAATAGAAATAGAGACAAATAAAGCTGAAGTAGCCCACAGAGATATCAGGCCCAACAAATCTATTACATTCTGCCCAATCGCTCTCGTGTCGGGGAGCTGAGAACGACGTTTTGGGCCCACTGCTCATATAAGCCTTGGCCCGTTAACCCTTGCGCTACACGTGTACCCAAATTTGTGAGCCCAATTATCGGAGGTCAAACTCAATTTCGTTCTTCTTTTCTTCTTCAAAAATCTTGTGTTTTTTTGGTAAACATACATTGTGGAGTGGATTTGAGTTATATTTGGAATAGGAATAAAAGAGTTTTATTCTTAATTCTATTGTTATTGAGAACATCGTTTTTATGAGATAGTTTCTAGAGAGAGATTTTCGTGAGATAGATCTATTGAGAGATCTATATCGTGGTTTTTCTCTATTTTAGGTTTTTACGTAAATTCGTGTTCTATCTTTTATATGGTTTTTTTTTTCCCATCTATTTTATATTTCAAGCTATTTTGTGTGAAATAATTTTGAGAGCCGAAATTACAACATAGTACATAATTAACAAGACATACATATTTATAAGTAGATTGGTACTACTTTTGTTGTCACGTTGTCTCGAGTTTAATTTCGAATCCAATAGCGCTCGACTCAAGTGTTCGACGGCAGTTGATCGAACACTGTATAGAACGATCGATCGACCTGTTTTCTGGAATGATGATGATGTTCAAACTATATTGTACAAGTGCAAATTGAATACTATGATGAAATTTGTATGATTTTTCACAAGTACTATTATATTTGCACTACTTCTCGAAATTGAAATAAAGGGCTGTCAAAACGAAATTTGTCCAAAATATGTTCATTTGATTTTTATAGTTTCAACAGGGCGAGTAATTAAGAAAGTACAGTATGAAATATGGTATTCTATTGGTACATATAAGGAATTTTTATGATTGTTATTATTGGAGATAATTAATTGTGTGTTTTGTTATTTATTTGATAAATAAGACAGTTTAAAAAAAATCACAAGCAATTTTATATATTTGCATGATTTCTGTGTGTAACATTACAAAATCATTTTAGAAATATTTTGATGTATATAAATAAAGAAAAAAAAAAGGGTTAAAAAAAAGGTGGGAATTCATTAAAGTAGGCGCCATAAAAACAAACTTTTTGTACGCACTCCCGGTGCAAGTTAGGCAGCGGCAGTAGTCCGTCCTAGCTAGTACTTGCTAGTGGCGCAGAGAGCAGAGGAGGCTGAGCTGGCACAAGTGGTACGTGGGTCCCAGTTGGGGGGACCAGCCCCCAAATTCTAAATGGGCCAGGCCCATTAGAGGCCCAAACGATGCCCAACTTGCTGCTGGAGCATGATCGAAGAAGATCTCCAGTATCGCGACTTCTGCCCTCTTCGCAATATCTCGAAATATATTTTCGATATAAAGTTTCTTTGTTTTTTTCCTGAAATTTCTTTTTTTCTTTTTTAAAATAAAATATAAAACATCATATAAACAGTTAAAATACGAAACTTTTTTCGAGCACAAAAAGAATTTTATTTTTTTGCAACCGGATCATGATGTGACACTAGCATAACATATATAGATTAGATTATCCAAAATTAGTCTTTTAATTTGATTGAAATGGTCGATGCCGTTGTAGAAAACGAGCTTAACCTTGGTCGTCGTATATTCAACAATATATCGATTATGTGAAATATATATATATCGATTTTGAAAAACATTAGATTGTTTGAATTTAAAAACAATGTTTTTATGTTATGTATGAATGAGAAAGCTTAGTATATATTGAAAGACACGAGAATTTGAAGGATAAAGACAGAGTCATGTCCTTATGCGGCAAATAGAGATTGTGAGGATCGGTGGATCTTAATCTCAGCCGTCGGATTAAGTCTCCTACACTTACATATCTCTACTACCACAAAAGAATGAACAAAATATCTCCAGCCACATTTTTCCTGTTTTTTATATCCACATGCGAATGCAATAGGTAGGTTGAATTTTAACCCAAGTAAACTAATAAAAATTACATGAGAAATGAACTATCAATACAATCGCGAAGCTTAATGCATTTTCACGTATTAACACATAACAAAACACACTTTAATCATTTAGGATGATCCATCAAAACAAACTTGAGTTTATTGTTAAATGTCTCTTCTATAACGAAGACCATGAACATTGTCGCGAAACATATACAAGGAGTGCTTTTTATTTGCATTCACGCCCTTTTTTTATATTATTTGAAAAGTGCTTATAAATTAACTTAGTTAAGTGTATGAAGTATAAATGCTTTACCAATAGTTGAAACTCAATAGGACATGTTTCGGCTTATGCTAATATTACGAACAAACATATATTTTTATCTGTCGATCTATCAATGTTAGAATCAGACCCGTTATGAGTGTGAGCATCTCCGTATCTTGAGTAGGGTTCGCAACTCAAATTTAAATCGTGAACCAAGGATAAATTAAAATTGGAGCTGACCTAATTTGACGAATTTGCTTCATATCTTAATAAAGTTACTCAGAATCAATTGGCACGAACAAGCAAGGAAGAGGTCATGACTACATGACAATATAAACATTTTGAATAGATTTGAAAGCTAGCATCATTCTAATTTATTTAATTATTGGAACTTTAGACTTAAACTACATACTTTTTGCACGGCAATTATTCCCTTCTGATCGATAGTATGAGATTTGATAATTAGATTCATGTTTGGGGCTTTGGGCATGTACCTTGAATGTTCGTTAATTTTTAAAATGTTCTAAGTCGTGTTTGAAATAATGGTCAACTCGGCCAATTGGCTCGACTTGTAAACCCTAGATCTGAGGGGTCTTGTGTGTGGACATGTATATCTTCACATATATGACAAAGCACAATTAATACATTCTTGACTCATGTTATATGTACTACAAAGGTCACGCACCTTAAAATTGGCCTTTATGTTGTATGTGAGATATTTACACAACGTAAATTTGGCATAAAATAAGAAGCAAAGATTGGTTTAATAAACCAGCTCATCATAGGACCACCTAGCTACATGATCTCGATCGGACGATGGCTAACTGCCATCGCAGATCTCGTAATTTGGGCCGTCACGCAGACAATTGCTAAAAACACACTCACTGTGTGTTCTTGTGTGTGTGGTTGCATTCCAACTGCCAGAGCTTTTGCAGGAAAAAAAAATACAACACACACATCTCCTAAGGGAAATGTTTGATGATTAATTTAACGAACAAATCTCGTGTTGTTGAAAAATGAACATCGAACGGGAGATTTGATTCGATGATAGTGCATTCGATTATTTTGAATTTGAAATTCATATTATGATACGGACTCCTACCATAAACGAACACACGATTAATGACAAACAAATTAAATAAGATCAACATATGTTATAACGTGGGAAATTATGAAATTAGGGGGAAAACACGACCAAACCCCGAAACTAAACCGCGATAAAATCGGTTTTCGACTAACCATAGTGAGCTAGAGACAGGGGTCCCAAAGAGCATCACCACACCTGACCTCGGAAAAAATAACTGATCCCCTCCATACGTTAATCATTTTTTATTTTATTTTTCTATTTATTTTGTTTGTCCCAAAAGACAACATCTGCTTGTAGATAGATATCTTAGTTTATTCCCTCCCTCACCTTGTTTCAGATAATTTTCTAGGAAAAAGAATTCAATAAAATATACACTAAATCATTACATTTAATAATTACTCAAATAAAATATTTTTTTTATAAATAAAATTATTTGGCAAGGACGGGAGGAAGTACTATTTGCTTTGTATTTATTTTTGGAAACATTTGGACGTGTATATAAATTCGCACCGATACGTGAATTAATGTTGTCTAATGAAATGTCTACAAATTTTAAAGGAAAACACATATCTGCAATTCGATTACTAAAATTATAAATTTCCTAAATTAGTGTGAAAAAAACATGTCACCCAGTGAAATTAATTTTTACCTATTATTGGTACTATGTTTTTTTTTCATGGTAGATTTTTATTTATTATTTGGTAAAGTGGTGACAACAAAAGTTCAATTTCTCATTTTATTCCTACTTTTGTAACATAGGACAAACTTTATCTTTTATTTGCAGAAAAAAAATGAGTAAAATTTGTACATGATCTTTACTTCGACCACATAATGCATAAATAACTACGACGATAATACTAAAAAAATTGAAATTTTAATACTCAGTATTAATTGTGGGTTCATCCCATTTCATTCTTTCACCTAATTCATAACTTGGCACGACACGTGACAGTGGCACGTGCCTCATTCAAAAAGGTGAAAGCACAAAGATAACATGGGCCCACCACTCTCGCCCGCCCGTCAACGTTACCGGAAACAGAAATTAAATGGCACAGTACAGATTAAAAATAACATTTTCATGTACTAATAATAATAATAAAAATAAACAAAATAACACACACAAACACGCACCAGTACAATAAATAATAAATTTCAAAACACTACTAATAAATACGCATCTAAAACCAGCAAAAATTACTGCTGATTTACGAATTTACCCTCGACTAATATCAGTAATAATTATAATTAAATCTCCTAAAAACACTCCGACCCTAATATATCGCCGATATCCTGAAAGTAATTATCCGGCTGCCACGACGTCGACCCGAACCCGAAATCGCAGCTCGACCCGAAAAGCATGTCGCCGGGGCAGTACAAATCCGACCCGAACACGTTGCACGAAAATCCGCTCTGGTCAAGGTCGGCGAACAAATCTTCGCTCGGCGGGAAAATCGAGAAATCCGGGAAACGCTCGCTCTCCGTTGAGGCGGCGGGGGCCGAGCACGACTCGATGTCCGGCTCCGCCGCCGAGACGTACCGGAGGACGGACTTGGGCGATTTCACGCCGCCGGCATTGTTGTTCGAGTGCGACTCCTCTTCTTCCTCGACGGAGTTGTACCCCGAGCTCGTCAGGTTGTCCCTCGGGGTCGAGAAGTTGGTCAGCGCGTTCGGCCCACGCAGCTGCCTCGCCGCGTGGTCGTACACCATCGCGGCCTCCTCCGCCGTGTCGTACGTCCCCAGCCAGAGGCGCACGCGCCGCAACGGGTCACGAATCTCCGCCGCCCACTTCCCCCACGGCCGCTGCCTCACGCCGCGAAACTTCGGCGCGCTCGGCGGCTTCGCCGCGACCTCCGCCTTCCCCGCGCCGCCGCGCCGCTTCCGCTTCAGCCCGCAAGCCGCCGTCTCCGGAGCGGCCTTCCCGGGCTGGATTCTGACTTCGCTGACGAACCTTCTGACCCTCCGAGGCCTCCCCGAAAACCCGCCTTCCTCGTCGCCGGAAGAGTCGGTGGCGTCGGCGTCGACTACGGAGAACCGGACCGTTTTGGGGGCGCCGGGAAATTGGGTTTTCCGGGAGACAACCGTACTTGTAACAGACAACATGACTACCTCTTCCTCCTGATGCAGCACCATAGCACAACAGAACAGAACAAAAAAAAACAGAGTGATTTTCTCCTTTTTTTCCTTTTAATTTTTTTTTCAGATTCGCATCGATAGCGAAAGGAGATTAATAAGGGCGTGAAGAAAATTAAAGGGGGGAGGGAGATGTGGGGTTTGAGATTCTTTCAGAATAAAGAGAAAGTTAAAGATAAAAAATCTCGGATTACAAAAGAGAAAGAAAGCTTTTCCCTGCACCTAAAAACACACACTTGTGCGTGAAGAAAAACGCAGATATTATTGATTTTTTTTTCAGAGTAAAACCCAGATGGAAACTCGGATTCCTTTTTTTGGGGGTTGAAGATTTTATCGAGAAAGTGAAGAGGGGAAAAAGAAAGCAGAGGAATTTTTTTTCTCTCTCTTCGGGAGAGTGAAGACTGTGAGACTGTGAATATAAATAATAAAAATATTGCTCTGGTTTTTTTAGAGAGAGAAATTAAAGGGGTGTTGTTTAGTTGCGGTGGGAGACTGAGTTACGGCGAGGTGGAGATACTGTTTTATAGCATCGGATAAATTCGAAATTTAAAATATTAAAATAAAAATGTTTTTTTATTTAATAATATTATAAATTTATAATTACGTTATTTAAATAAAGGATTACCGAGATAATTGTATTTTCTTAACGAGCCGCCGTATCTAATGGGGAGCTCAGGAGATCGACACGTGTAACAAACTGGACCATATCAGTATTTTTTGTATTTTTTTATTTACCAGATTAGTAAATAAGTACGATAACGACGGTAGTGTATAAAAAACAAAGGAAATATATTTTTATTTCACTTTCCTATTACGTGTGGAATATATAATTATCAAATTATAAATTTAGAAAGGGATATTTATGTGAGTAGTCCTTTAGAATGAAATACAACATTATTTGAATACTGCTACCTACATCTTTCAAAACGATACATATATATATTTTTTATTATTCCTTATAACAATTCATATTTCATAAATAAAATATTTTTAACAATATTATTCTCTCAATACATATTTATTATTTTTATACCATTATTTTTTTAACTAAATACTTTAGTACTTATGCATCAATACTTATTAATTATTATATCTCTAAATTATATTATAAAACATATATTAGTATAATATCAAAAAAAAATTTGTATTATTATAATGAAAATTTCACATTTTCTTATTTAAATTTAAGAAAATCAAAACATACTCTCATCTTGTTTTATTTGACATTTTTTCTATCAAAATAAAATGATTTAAAAAAAAATACTTAAATTTGAATTTCATTTTTAACCAATTTCATAGTCTTGATATTTGGGCTGGAATATCACGTGACAAGCGGAGTGACCGAGTGATGTGTGTATCAATCTATCTTTGACTGAATTGACTTTTTAAATGATGATTTTTGGTAATTATTTTTGTAGTAAGCTCGTGACTAATTTTTGTTGAGGTTTTAGCACCTGAATGATTGAGACTATCATGCCCCTTGAAAAAATAAACATTTGCTGTATAACATGTGTTAAATAAATTAATCATATTATTAATCATTAGGATGATTATACTAACATATTTGTGCTTAATAAAACTTGTTCCTTCTTCACTCACCTATTTTTTTTTTGTAAATATATATATATATATATATATATATATATATATATATATATATATATATATATATATATATATATATATATATATATATATATATATATATATATATATATATATATATATATATATATATATTTCTAAATAAAAAAAATACTACTAAAAATTAAGCTTTATTAGCATTTCGAGTGGGTGGTCGTTTTGTAAATAAACGTGGCAGGCAACCTAGGATTTTGTGTTATTTGTTGATGTTTTCCAAATTTCCATTACATTCTCAAGAAGTAAAACATGAATTAATTAAGTACTAATTAATATATTTTAAATGATAAAATATGTATATTTTCATCTCGTTATAAATTATCGTACGAACAAAAAAATATGAAAATATACAGAATAATTTATGCATAAGGCACTATAATATTTCCAATCATAATTGTATATTAATTATATACGTGAAAATGAAAGAACATTAAAAGCTTCCCAGTAATTGCGACCTTACGTACAACGAGCATTTATTTTTTTCACATTAATGAAACTAATTAATAGAGTAGTAGTAGTAGTAGTATAGTATTTTTAAATAAAAATGATATACTATTAAACAATATTCATTTTAAAAAAAAAAAAAAAAAAAAATGACGACATGGAATGGGAAGGTCGGACACATTAATTTGAACTTCAAAATCCTTAGGTGTTGACAATTATTACTCGAATTATTTTGGTGTTCACATTAATATACACATTTAAGTTTACACCAAGATTTGGTGCCTTCCATCAATTATGATAATTTGTATTGGGGCAATAATGTTCGTGTCCAAATTTATGACTAAGATTTTGTTCTATAAAACACAATCTAACTAACTAACTAACTAGAGAAGAAAAAAATGGAAGCATAGGAAGAGTAGGTTTTCATTGTAAAACAATCCAATATTTTTTGTGAGTTATTATTATATTCTTGTCGAAATTTTTTACATATTAAAAATACTTTGAACGTACATACTGATCAAACTGTCAAATTGTTCGAATTGTTTAGTTTCACTATGAATTTTCGAAAACAAAATCCGTTATAGTTCATCTTGAGTGACCGAACATTGTTTTGTGTGCGATCATTTGGATTCGAATCGTTTAGGGTTCAATTGAATATATCTCCGTGACTCAGTCCATTAAAATCGATCACCTTAAATCAGAAAACAAAAAGCATAGATGTGGTAGAATTGCATGAGGGTATAATAGTAACATCTCATAAAATAACGTAGTGCATTGGTTGGGTAGGAGTCCAAATGTATAAAACAAAATAAACCGTCGTATATCTTAATTTAGATATTATTATATTAATTAAACAATCAATTCATGAGCATGGGGACTTGATCAATGCGTGGGAACCATGCTACTATTTTATTATTTACAAATAATTAAAATAAGTAAATATGGTATGCCCTATTCTACCCTTTGCAACACAATTTGTTGAATTATTATTATAATTATTATTTCAAGAATCACAGTGACACATTTTAGTTCGAAAATAACAATTAAATATATCTTTTCATTAAGTATAATATCACGATTACCAACCTTAAAAACATATTATCTTATCAGTGTCAAAATTTTGCTAAAATAATTTCAATCATCTGAAATTATTTATTTATGTGATCTTAATAATTTAATGGAGTAATTTTTACAAATAATAATAAAAAGCGTATAATGAGAGAAGTACTCCGTATTAATATGTGTATACATGTATAATTTAAAGTAGATCTACGTGGCATTGTTTCCTAAATGCAACAAGTTAGTTGCCACATATAGATGCGTATTAATTAATCATATGGGGTATGATGTAATAATAATAACAATAATAATAATTTGCAAAATCAATATATTCTTGTTTTGCATAATACCTTCAATTCTCACTTAATCATTGGGTTGAGAATTGAGATCATCTAATACTTTACTATATAAAGTATGTATATATATTTTTAATTTTATAAAACTAAGTAAGAATTCGATTCAACCTTGTGTTTTTTCGATTTTGCTTGAAACATCTGAACACGACAAACAAAACGAAGCGACGAAGATTAGACAAAATATTTGTTTGCATAACGAAATGCATTGATGGAATTCATGGCCAATAACGATATTTCTATTTGATGCTTTATGTTTTTGTTGTTGTGTTTGTCTTCTTGAGCAGAACATAACACCCAATAAAACCCTATCACAGTCTGCAAGTCAATGAGCATCAACCCCAAGACACCGGTAACGTTGACTGACCACTTTGAGCCTCAAAAATCAAGAGAATTTAAAAATATTATAATTTAAAATATTTACACAATAAAACTATCGTTTAACCCCAAGTAATTTACAAGCATAGTTCGTCTGCTCGAGAGGACTTTATTTCTAGAGCAACAATATTCGTTACGACAACTTAATTTCTACGAATTTTATCGACTCGTTTCAAATGAAAGCACATAAACTACATAGAGTGAACATTGTTTTTTTTTTTTTTCTGACCGGAAAGAAGGAGCTGCGGACCTTACGGGCAGTGTCCGGAAAGTTGATGACAAATTTAAGTTGGACCCCTCTTATTTGGGCCGACTTTTAAGGGCCCATTAACCCATTTTAATAGGCGAACAGTCGTTCTTCAGTTCGACCCGCATGGCACGTGCATGCAGCACGTGATGTCAACGTACACCCCACCCCGATTCACTTGGAATTTGGGTTTTTAGTAATTAATTAATGGAGTAATTAATCGTATCATTGCAGCAGTTTATTTATTACTGTATATATACTCTACTGGAGTATAATATATGAGCCCCACATTTTATATTTTGAGTAAGAATATTTAAAAAAAATTATATTGATATTTTTTTGCTTAAATGATGATATTTTTTTTAATTAAAAATAAATTAATTATTATTGTGTAAGGTTTGAAAAAAATGTGAAATTGATTTTGAAAGAAGGAAGAGACAAAGTATGAATACTAATTCAGAAAATGTGGAGGAATAATAATTATTTAATGGTTACTTTATGGTGTAATTGCTGTTGTGTTTTTAATAAGTAAGATTGTGTGAAGCAAGTAATCCAAATAGATAGGTGCTATTCACCCACAGACACGAAAACTGTCCCATATAAAACAAATTTGTGATATAAAGAAGATACATACATACATCAATAATAAGGCCGATTCAATTATCGATGACTATTTTCGACAATGATATTATGGCTCCATCGTCACAATAGTACACTGTACACCAAATCAAACACGTTTAACTTTATTTATTTATTTTTTAAAAAATGTTCAAAATAAAGAGTAAGAACTCTTGTACTATTTTTTTTCAGACTAATAATTACACTTTTCTTTTTTTACAAAATACAAAAAAAGTATATACGATCATTGGTGTGAAGGGAAAGTGTAATAACTAATAAATATTTTCATGGGATTCATTCCGACTTGCATGCGTACGTCCGCATGCAATGGATCTGGAGAATCGACAAAGTAATTTTGGCCACGTGTTTGAGTAATTGACCAATTATTGACGAAAATGAATTTATGTAATAAATGTTGTAGTTTAGTTTGTGTGATGCAGCAGTAAAAGTTGTTGTCTCGAATTGATTCTTTCGCTTTCAAAGATTCCGATATTGAACAGCCCAATAGAGAAATATAAATTTGTAAGCCCAATCACTTTCGGCCCAGACCAAAACAATTCACTCCTTGGACCACCCGGCCCATCACCTTGTACTTGTAAGTTGTAAAACATGAGAATTTTAACCAAAGAACAACACCACACAGACACCCTACATTCATTCCTCAAACCAATTTTTGTACACTAAGGCAGTGTACAAAACAACTCGACTCGACTCAAACACCTCGGACGCTCTCCATGGACCTAACCACCTCCGACATCTTAGGCCGCTGGTCCGGCATCCTCACCACGCACCCGAGCGCAATCTGCAAAACCTCCACCAACTCCTCCTCGATATTCGGACACCTCAACAGCTCTACATCAAACACCTCGGCCGTCCACTCCTCCCTCACCACCGAGTGGACCCACCTCACCAGGTGCACGATCTCGTCCCCATTCACAGTGTGGACCGGGGTCTTCCCCGTGAGCAGCTCGAGCAAGATCACCCCAAACCCGTAAACATCCGACGGCTGTAAAGCTTTCCTCGTGTCCATCACCTCCGGGGCCCGATAGCCCGCGGAGCGGGCCATCGGCGGGGCTAACGGGCCCATCACCGTCGAAAGCCCGAGATCCGAAACGCACCCGAACCCTCGGGAGTTGAGGAATACGTTCGACGATTTCACATTTCCATGGACTAGTTTCCCCCCGTTTTCCATGTGGACACGAGCAATGCCCTTAGCCGCTCCGATAGCTAAGTTCAACCGGCTTTCCCAATCGAGTGGGGCCCGGGTTTCGCCCCTTCTACCTGAAACAAACAAATTATAGCCCTCAGTGATATATATTTCGTAAAAGTTGTCATACTTTCCTTTTTTAGTCGTCTCATACTTAGTTGTCACACTAAAAAAAACTATCATTACACTTTATACTTTTAAAACAACACAATGTTACTCGGGCACATTCCTCGATTTACATCCTACTCGATCGAGGGACCTCCGATCGAGTGGGGGTGGAGTTTCTCGTCTCTCCTCCTTATCAAAAAAAAACAAAAAAACAACACAATGTTATAGCACTCGGGCACATTCCTCGATTTACATCCTACTCGATCGAGGGACCTCCGATCGAGTGGGGGTAGAGTTTCTCGTCTCTCCTCCTTATCAAAAAAACAACACAATGTTTCTAAAATGCCATCACTTTTACCCAACAAAAGTTTATCTCCCACTAAAAAAACCATAATACCCATTTACTTTGGTCAACAACAATATAATAGTATTATTTCTTAACCTATACTAGTGCTGCGACAACTAATACGGGACGGAGTGAGTAAAAAATCGAAGAATCGAAGATAAAAACGTACCGTGCAACATCAAAGCTAAGCTGCCTTGGTCGTGGTAATCGTAAACCATAAGCTTCTCGTCCTTGGAGTAATAGTAAGCCCTCATCTCGATCACATTCTCGTGCTTGATATTCCCGATCAAACTCATCTGCTGCTCGAACTCCTTTTTCCCGACGCTGACATCCTTCAGCCTCTTCACCACGACAGTGGAAGCATCCTCGAGAGTCGCCCTGTAAGTTGTCCCGAACGAGCCCTTGCCCAAAACCTCGGCAGAAGCCCTCAGCAGGTCCTCCAAATCGAACGCGTAGCTACACCCCTCGAAGAAAGTCAACTTGTTGCTCGCGTCCAGCTGGCACAAAGACATGTTGCCCTTCTCCAGTTTCCCGGGGAAATTGTTGTCGTTCGTTTTTCGCCTGAGCAAGAAAACGAGCAACATGAGGCCGAACCCGAGAAGCCCGAGAACAGAACCGGCGATAACAATCCCGAGCAGAGCACGCTCGTTGAGTTTTAATTTTCCTCCGATGTTTTTAGCGGTCGGGTTATAGTAGGTGTAGTTCAACAAGGAGTAGTTGTTGCCGGAAAACGA
Source organism: Euphrasia confusa (assembly GCA_954870475.1). Taxonomy (NCBI): domain Eukaryota; kingdom Viridiplantae; phylum Streptophyta; class Magnoliopsida; order Lamiales; family Orobanchaceae; genus Euphrasia; species Euphrasia confusa. Next base: position 624,046 of record OX940951.1, read on the forward strand.
GGCTTTCGGGAACCTTTGGAGCGATTCAGGCACGCTTCCGACGAGATCATTGTTCGATAAATCGAGCAACTCCAAATTTGGGAAGGTCAAATTGGGGACGTGGCCGGAGAAAGAATTGTTAGAAAGATTCAAAGAAACGAGGCGATTCAAACCGGAGAGAGACGAAGGGATTGCGCCGGTGAATCGATTATCAGATAAGTCGACCACACTCAAATTTCGAAAAACAGAGAAATCGAAAAGCAACGGGCCGGATAAGTTATTGTGCTGCAGGTAAAGAAAGGTTAAGTTTTTGAGGTTACCGAAGTCGGCAGGGAGAGGCCCGTCGATCCCGTTCGACCTGAGGCTCAGGACACGCAACGCCGACAATCGGCCGATCGTGTTCTCCGGGATCGGGCCGTGAAACCCTAACCCTAACCCCGGCAGCCGGACTGAAATGACCCTTTTGCCCTCCTCGTCGCAGGCGATTCCGGTCCAGCTCTCGCACGCCGGGAGCCGCTCCTCCCAGTTCAAGGGCCTCCGCGAGTGGCTGAGCTCGGCGGCGAAATCCAGGAGGGCCCGCTTGTCGCCGTCGAGAAGGGTTTCTGCGAAAACCGTCGACGGGAAAAACAAACACAAAATCGAAATCCCCAGGAAAAAATGCGGAGGAAAAAAACCCATTTCGAGATTAGATATTTTTTTTAATTTCTTGGCTCCAAGATTCAATTTGTTTTTTTTCAAATTAAAGAACACCAAACATGTTTTTGAATCGAAACGGACAAAAGGTGAGAGACAAATGCATATGTATATATGCATGTGAGAGATGAGGGGGAAAAGGAAAGAAAAGAGAGTGATGGAAAAAGAAAAGCACAGTCCAAGAACGGTGTCTGGATAAAGCGGATTGAGTTTCTGAAAATGGGCTTTAAAAATTGGAGGTAGCAGAGTTTGAATTTCTAGTAGGGGGATTCGGGATAAAAAAAAGGTGGTGTTTTTTAGGAGATCCTCGTAAGATGGTGGATTCTTGTTTTTGTTACCGTGGTAAATATTTACGGATTTGGTCGGTGATCGATTTTCTATCATAAGTTTAAGTCGGGTTGAAAGAGAGCTCAACTAGTAAACGAAAGTTAGCACAATAGTCACGATTTTCTATCATAAGCTTAAGTCGGGTTGAAAGAGAGCTCAACTAGTAAACGAAAGTTAGCACAATAGTCAATAGATAGTTGTTATTTACTTGCAACCGACACCATTTGTAGAGCTCGAACGGTTAGTCACACTTTTTTAAAGCAAGTTTGGATTCCCTCTTTAGATCTGCAGCTAAAAGGGTTTGTTCTAATTTTGAAAATCAAACTAAAAACACAAAGTAATTCCATGTGAGTATACTATAGTATCAACTCAGAGTTATGTATTATTTCAAGCAACCATCTTACATCAATATCAGAGTGGCGCAGCGGAAGCGTGGTGGGCCCATAACCCACAGGTCCGAGGATTGAAACCTCGCTCTGATATATTGTATCTATCTTTTTTTTTATTGATACCTACTCTGATAGTTTTGCCTTATTACAAGAAAGCACCAAATTTGTTTCAAAATTACAGAAACATATGTGCTTGCTCACGACAACCAAACCGGAGTAGAAATAAATATGTTTATATATATATTTATGAATTTAAAATATTTTTATATATATAAAAAATACTTTAGAATATTATTCATTTTTTTCATAATAAAAATAATAATAAAAAAAATAAATAATAATAATAATAATAATATATCAAAAACCTACCATTTCTTAAAGTTTGCACACTCGTAAATTAGAATCCAAATTATTTCCTCATTAATTTTTGTACGGGAGCTCTAAATATCAATAATATGAATATTCATAATTTGCAGGTGTATTAACCTTTCTATCTTTTTTAATTAATTTTTCAAATGAAGAAATAAATATGTTTATCATTTGTCCTCTTTTCTCGGTTAGGGATTTGTACACAATTATTGTCATTAACCACTCATTTATTATTCTTCATTTTTAATCTTCTTAATTTTTATATGTATAATATTTTAATTTTATTTTTTTACAATTTATTTAATTTGTTGCTAAATTCAAATCCTAAACAATGAAAATAATAATAAAAAAAACTATTCATTTATTTTCAAAAATATTTTATTTATTGACTAATCGGTCTTAAAAAAAACCAAAATACCCAACTCGACCCGCGAGCTCGATCTCAAGAGCCAGACCATGTATCCAAAAAGGATAGGACCGCGGAAACGTGTTTTGGACTGAGCCTTTAAAATTTTTGGCTCAGCCCGGCTAGTGCCCACTCTTACCTTTAAAAAAAATTAAAGTAGAAATGTACAAGTAATTGTGTGTAAAAATTAGTAATATATATTAAAAGTATAATTTTATTTCATAGTAAAAAATACGTACTATATTTAAAAAAAAATGTAAAAATAAATACAGAACAATGAAACAAAAATTAATCAAAATAAATCTTATTGCTAAAAAAATGTAAAAATAAATACAAAACAATGAAAGGAAAATTAATCAAAATAAATCTTATTGCAACTCTGCAAAAATATTTGAGTTTATGAAGTCAATGATGTTGTGTTAGGAGGAAGATGTCACATTAGACAAAGAATAGTCCTCTCTCTTTTGTAAAAAAAATTGAATTCAATATTAGTTACAATTTTAGAAATTTAATTAATTTGCTATTTGATATTATTCGGTATCGCCTCCGGGCCCCGAGCATAGGAGACCACCACATGAGAGACGACTATACGCGAGCTCCGAGCTCCGGGTCCTGGGACTATATCCCGGGCGACATACGGATACGACCTGCACCGGGTAGAAGTACACCAGTCAGAAACGTCTCTATCCTGGCATGCGAAACCACGCGTCGATAATGGATAGGTGGATCTTACCTAATTCTCCTATAAATAGACTAGATCGAGACGATAAGAAAGGAAGAGTGGGGACGAGTGATCTGAGTCCGACCTACTATTAAATCCAGTGTAATATCGGTAAATAAATAGAGATATCATCTCGAGCATTCAAGCCTAGTCTCGGAGTGATTTCATTTCAACTCCCTTTCTACATATAAATATACGTGTTTTTGTGTCGTCTCCAAACCCTACCTAGCTCAAATAATAATATAATATACCCGACAAAAACGTCCCAAAACAATATGTATTATAGATTCCAGAAAAAAAAATTATAGAAATTAAAATCAAAGTTCATTTGTTTACCTGTTGATTCTACCACTGGGAGATGGCCCTTTGGCAGATCAAAGACCGAGACGACATCATCCTCATTTATATCCAAATCTCCACTTTGGAGAATGATCGAACAAGTACAAATATCAAAATTTTCAATCAAAAATGTTGTTAATTCGTTCTTATTCAATTTAATGTTCAAGTTAAGTAATCCTCCGAAACCTATGTCTCGGACAGCTTATCTTTGTTTTTCATTCAAAGAATCAACAACATTAGATACATGTATCGGTGCCATCCGAGTTGCAACATTAGAACACTTCTTCCTTTTCTTTTCTTCCTTCTCACCCTCTTTCTTCTTCTCATCCTCTTTCTCCTCCTCTTTCTTCTTCTCATCCTCTTTCTCTGTCTTTTTCTTCTTCTCTTTTTCTTTCTGCTGTAAGTAAAATCAACAAAAGTTATCAATCAAAACTGTGGATTATAATAACAGTTATAATTACTAGTAAAAAATGAATATATCAAACATAGCAGAATCATATTACTAGTAAGTGTAAAAGGTGTTTAATTACTTTTTTTTGAGGAGGCTCCAATTCTTTTGAATCAGTCTTTCTCTTCCGTGGATCCTTCACAGCTTGCAGAATTGCATCAGCCTTTATAATAATAAATTTAGTTAAATCTTTTGTTTTCAATTAAGAAATAATCAAAAGATAGAGCAATGAAATAATTAAGGATGAGTATACCGTTTTCGTAGGTCTTTCAGTCTCCCTTCTCGGGCTCTTTGGGATAACTGCTGCAGGTTCATTCTCTGGGATTGCAGACTCCCTTCGGGGGCTCCTTCTCACTATCTGGGGCTCCTGTTGGTTTTGTTTTTTTGCTTCTTCTGTTCATTATTATTGGAAAAAGGACTATGTATTAATGCGAGAATATTATAGTTTACTATTATCATAAATTGTAGATGAATTGAGTAGTAAGAATAATTCAAGAAGAATTCATTAATATAGTAAGGAGAAACTTACAGCAGCAGCAGTTGGTTGAATTGGTTCAACCACTGGAGTCTGGAAGACAAATTCATCATTCTCTGGGATGAGAGTTTCATATTCTGGGATTGTTTGCATGACAGTTTGTTTCTTTCTCTTCTTCGGTTCATTATGATTGAAAAAAGAATTATGTATTAGTGCGAAAATATTATAGTTTACTATTATTAAAAATTGTAGATGAATTGAGTAATAATACAAGAACAATTTATTAATATAGTAAGAAAAAACTTACAGCAGCTGGATTCTGAGTGGTTTTTTTTTTTTTAATTAGTTCAGCAACTGGAGTCTGGAAGACATCGTCTTCATCCTCTGGAGTTGGTAGTTTTCTTGGTTGACCGACAGGAGCTTGTGTTTCATTTGACTCAGGTTCTTTCTCCTTTTGAGGAGCTTGTGTTTCCTGTTTATATTGAAAAAAAGTGGTGGATGAATTCAGTAATATAGTAAGAATAATTGAGTATGAAAAACAAACCTTCTGAGGACTTTTATGAGAGTCAAAATGTTCCAAAACAACATGCAAATCAGAGGAGAATTGTTCACAATTCAGAATAGATACTTGCATAGAACTTAGTTGTTAATACATTTCTATAGCAAATTCATATGACTGAGATTGCATACTAATGATCAGATTCCAAAACAACAGGCCAAATTTAGCAGAATTGGTTACAAAAGACAGTAGAATATAGCATGTGACTGAGATGAATCAAACTTTGATTTAAAATTTTGAAAAAAACCAATTCAAACAGAGAACAATTACACAAAAATCACTGGATTGTGAACCATGCACAGAAAACTGTAAGATAGCATAAGTGTTCACTTTGATTTTACATTTTGAAAAAAACAGTTCAAACAGAAAACAAATACACACTAATCACTGGATTTTGAACCATGCATAGAAAATTGTAATTAGATGAACCAACAATACAGTAGAATAACTGAGATGAATCAAACTTTGATTTCACAGTTTTGTTTTTCATTCTTATTTCAATGTATTCTACTGAAAATGTTTCAAATAGAACAAACACACATACAGAACACAAAAACATATAGGAGCAACAGTAAATTGCTATTTGATCAAACAACTATACCAAATAGTGTTTCATATTCATCATGCAATTTGAGGAGAACTTTAAATCGTATAAAATAAGGTTTCTCCTCTTTTTTGGATTTTAGGGTTTCAGAGGGTTACAATTTCCCCAAATATTGTTTCTATTTGAACATGCAATTTCAGTTGATTAGGAATAAATTAGGGTTTGTAATTACCTATTCTTCGAATTTTGGATGTTTGTAAATAGAAATCACTACAGAGAAGGTGGTCTTCGCGGTTGAACGGTGCGGTGGTCGTCGCGGTTGAACGGTTGAACTTCGAGTACTGGCTTTCGACTACAGGCTTCGACTACAACAACTTCGACTACAGGCTTCGCGGTTGAACGATGTTCCGGTGGTCGTCGCGGCTGAATAGTGCTCCGGTGGCCGTCGAGGTTTCTCTGAGATTGGAGAGAAGGTGAGGAGTCGAGAGACAGATTGAACGTTGGGTGCGGGCAGTGTATAGTCAATTTATAAGTTGTTATATAAGTTGTTAGGTCTTATAAGTTGTTTTAAGAGTTTATGTCTTATGTAATAAGCTGTTATGTCTTATTTAATAAGCTGTTAAATCGTTTAAATAAATTGTTAATTTATTTGATAATTTAAGATTTTATATAAATAAAATTAATAATAAATTATTATATATGAAAAAAATAATTAAAAATAATTATATTAACTAAATAATAAATTTGAAATTTATATATATTTTAAGAGTATATTTTTCTTTTATTGTTTAAGTTATAAAAGCCATCTACAACCGAGAAACCAACTCAAAATAAGTTTAAGTTTACAGTAATTTGACTCCAACCAAAAAACCAATATTCAAACTTAAAAGAATATTATTTAAATATTATTTTTTATACAATTATTTATATTATTTTTATAAATAACTAACATTTTTATAAATTTACGGTTGAACCCCATAACTTTTGACATTAAAAAAATTTAATAAATATTATTTTCAATTTACTTTCTTTATGTAATTCTACAATTTTATTTTAAGTATCTTATTTTTATTTTAATGTTATTTTATTTTTAATATCAATTAAATTATTAAATATTTAATTATATTTTTGTGATATTTTTTTTTGAAGTAATTTATTTTAATTATTAATGTTATGATTATTTATAAACATTGCGTTACAAAAAATATTAAATAAGAAACAAAAAAGATTAATAGGTCATTTTTATTAATTTGGTAAAAAAAGGATTCTTTTATAAATAATGAACGGTTTTTGGTTTGAGTTTACAATAGACGTAAATTTAAGTATTTTTTAGGTGGCTCCCACCATAAAACCTATAATAGGTTTATGTTTTGGTATCGGTTGGAGCATCTCTTCTACTCCAAAATAGGTTTTTGGTATCGGTTGGAGATGCTCTAAGAGCTTATAAACTATTTAAAAAAAAAAACACTTATTTTCAAGTTTTTAAAGATTTTTTTTTAAAACATTAATCAAACAAATTTTAGAAGGGTGAAACTCAAACATTCAAATTAATACTAATGGAAACTTTTAATAAAAAAAATCAGAATTGAAGTAGAAATAAAAGTTACTACAAAACTTGTTAGTATAAAAATGAAAACTTGTAAATAAATTTAGAATGAGAAATGCATATGATCAAAGGATAGGAAAGAACCACATGGGAGAAGGCGCAATCCTTTTGAGGTCCTTAAGATCACAAGGATAGTAGCACGGGGACACTGTGTTGTTTTCTTAATCGAATATGCCAATGTCGTGCCCACCGAATAAGTAGTTATCTGTAACTCTGGTTTCCCATGAATCAGTAAAGTAAACAGAATTGGGCTTGAGCTCAGGGAATTCAGTTGCGGACAAGGCAACCGCATCGCTCCCAGAGCCGCCGAGGAAAAGAGACAAATCACCCAAACTGTCTACGTGAAACTCCTGGTCGTCCTCTTTGTCGTACACATCGATGTCAAAACCAATAGTCACGTGGGGATGACGATACAACGAGGTGTACTCGTGGATATAGGAACCATCGGGGGCCACTTTTTCCATGACGTAGCGACCCACCACGAGCACCTCGTCCTCGTCGTCGGAAAAGAGCTCGTCGGCAACCACAAGATAATCGTCCATCCGGCACATGCTTTTTGGGGGCAGGTCCCCTTCCCTGGGATTGTCGTAATCCTCGTCTTTGTCCTCCCTCGTCTTGACCATCCTCGGGCGGAGAGAGTCGCTGAGGTCCCAAGTTTCGAGGTCACAATCTCGATTGAGGGCGAATAATTGGTTTCGTCGGGTGGAGTAGGCCATGTCCTGGTAGCAGGTGTCGAGCGTCTTGCCGATTGGGGTCCACTGCTTGCTTCGGCCCGGAAGGCAGAAGGCCAGCGCGCTGATGGAGTTGTAAGTCATCACGGCACGGCAGTCGGCTTCGTCGGGGGAGCCGGAGAGGATGAGCTTCGTCACGGACCTCTCGTTGAGTTTTGAGACATTTGGGAGGTTTCGAATATTAGGGAGCTTGATGAATCGGAGGGAGATTGGGTTGTACAGAAACAGATCCAGGCTGTCCGGATTAAACAGAGCCATCCAACCCTTGGACGATCCGCACAACTTTAGGTCCTGGATCCGGTTCGGCATAAAACCCGATAACCCGGGGCTTTGGGGAAGGGTTGAGACTCTCTTCTCCGCGAGGCTGTAGAACTTGTAATCGATGCCGCCGGCGGTGTAGGTCGGCGGCAGCATCATCCATGGAGGACAAGAGGAAGAAGAACAAGTTTTTTCATGCGGGATTTGAGACTCCATCGCCGCCGTTGTTGCTGTGCACAACCGCCGCCGCCGGTGAGCATCTGCGATTGATGATAATATTCTCCGGCTAATCAAACGGGCTGGATAATAACCCATTTTTAACCCTAATTTTGATTTCACTACGCCTGTATTTATATAGCGGCTGGTTTCACGTCTTTTATTTTTATTTTATTTTATTTAAAAATAAAGATTCGCACTCTTTTTTTCCTTGGCAAATCGCAATAGGCTTTTCCTTAAATTACTTTTTCACATTTTATTTCAAGTTACTAATTATTATTGTGTTTTTAACGATCCATTTTTTATTATTTTTAATTTTCAAATTTTCAGATATGGATTACTGGAAAATTAATTTTCATTTAAATATTAACTTTCATTGTTTATGTTGTTTATTGGAAAATTAACTTTCATTGTTTGTGTGTTTACTGGAAAATGCATAGGCCAGGTTGTTGAGATGGATATTTGGATGATTGAAGAGTTCAATCGATTCTACAAGATGTTTAGTGGAGTACAGGACTTTAGATTTGTCCGAGTCACGATGAATGTTGCTTTTCTACTTTATTCATTTGAAAAAATATTGGTTTGTTGAGAATTTGTATTTTGATTATTGTAAAAAATTTGAATTACAATATTTTGGATTTGCTGCTTTCGAATTTAGTCATTTGACGATCGAATTGTTTGTTGTAATCAGCCATGTTCATGATTTATTTTTAAAGGTATCATACTTCAGTTTTTAAGTGTTGATGCTTCATTTTGTAAACAATAATGCTTCATATTTAAGTGACTATAAACCTTAATTTTGTATTATTGTGTGTGTGATGGTTGTGGCAGTAAGGTTAGGTTTTTTAGTGTTTTGGGTTTAGGGTTTACGGTTTTTAGTATTTTGTGTTTTTAGTGTTTTAGGGTTTAGGGTGTTTAGGGTTTAGGGTTTAGGGTTTAGGGTTTAGGATTTTTAGTGTTTTGGGTTTTTAGTGTTTAGGGTTTAGGGTGGTTTAGTGATTTGGGTTTAAGTTTTAGGGTTTAGGGTTTAGGATTTTTAGGGTTTAGGATTTTTAGGGTTTATGGTTTAGGGTCTTTAGGGTTTAGTGTTTAGGGTTTTTAGTGTTGAGTTTAGTGTTTAGGGATTAGGGTGGTTTAGTGATTTGGGTTTAAGTTTTAGGGTTTAGGGTTTAGGGTTTTTAGGGTTTAGGGTTTGTAGGGTTTAGTGTTTAGGGTTTTTAGTGTTGGGTTTAGGGTTTAGGGTTTTTAGTAATTTTTACAATGCTTCATTTTTAAAGCTCTTTATACTTCAAATTGCAGATTATTAACTTTCATTTTCGTTTACAATAAACATGCATTTTCATTTTCAGATACTTCATTTTTACAAATATGCAACTTATTAAGTAATTTTTAAAATGCTTCATTTTTAAATTTCTAATACTTCAAATTGCAGATTATGAACCTTCATTTCGATTAGAACAAACATTTTACTTAAATATTTTAAGTATCTACCAAATGATAACAAATCAGTATTAGTATCTACCAAATGATAACAAATCAGTCTACCAAATGATAACAAATAAGTTTTAACATACAAAACTATGACTTGTACTCATCTACAAGTCATCAAAAAATGTGTCATTGAAACCTCAGTCATCCCTATCTTCTACCATCAGTCATCTCTACCATCAGTCTTCATTTTCAATATAGTTGTGAATCTTTTGGCTTTATCTAGTACTTCAGTTTTGATTTCATTAACGTCCATCAATATCACAGAAGCTGCATATCGGGCTCTAAGTTCCTTGGATTTCCTGTCATTTCACATGAAAAAAGTATTAATGCTGAGAATACTTCAATATGAAACAATTAAAAATAAAATACATTGCTATACTTACAATTAAATAATGAAATAAGTTTTACAATATTACCTAAAGAATATATTGCTATATTAAATAAGTTTAGTTATACTTACATCTGTTGATTTTTCTTTAGGATTAGAAGTCATCTTTTCCACATCCTGTGGTGTATGAGGAATATTCTTTTGTCCTTGCCCTAACTTCACTACTAAAAACAGAGCTATAGACATCAGTTCATTTAAATCATCTCTAAATTGGCCCGATATTAGTATATATATTTTAATCGGTTCAAAAACAAATGATTTAAATTTTAATAACAACATCGTTTTTAAATGAAAACGATTTAAATAAGATCATTTTAAAAAACAATTAAAACTCTTTTATTGTGCAAGTGATGTCATTGATATTTAAAAAAAATCCTTAGATATTTTACAAAAATCTTTATCTATACTGGACGGGAAGTAATGTCAATATATTCAGTTCAATAATTCATTTCCCTCTTTTCTCACACACAAGCCCTACCTCAAACACCTCCGCCGCTTAGGCCCCCTTCGAAACTCCACCGCAGTTGAGACGTCGCCAAAGCAAGAGTACTTACACCACCAGAGTCGAGAAAGGCTTCTCCGTCGAAGAAGGCTCCCCCGTCGAAACCCAGCTCACTCCCGCCGTCGACCCCAACCCTCACTTTGGCACCGGCAGCCACCAGGAACACCACGACCACCGCCTACAACATCTAACCCCCACCCATACCTTGCTCCTTCAGAAGCAGCACCAGCCGACCCGCGCGACGACCCAGTGCCTCCGACGACTCCTTTCTTTGCCAAGTCACGGCGCCTCCGCATCTTCTCCTCTGTCCCAGAGCCACCGTTGCCGGCTTCTGAAGGTAAATGGTTGAATTGAATTGAAATTGTGAAAGGAACGACGCGAATATCGATTTGGTTGAGGTTTGCGACTCTATTTCGGATCCTAAGGACCCGCGGCTCCGTGAATTTGGTAAGAACTTTAGATTGATTCTTGCGTTAGATCTGATTTATTTTGATTCTTGGTCGGGGTGTAGTCGATCTGTTGAAAATGATCCCCATATTTTGAATCTCGACCCCAAATTTTTCAGAGCCTCGTTCGCCAATGTGAAATTTGGGGATTCTCGACTCCCCGAGTGAAAATTCAACCGGAGAGATGGCGGATAGCTTGAATGCGTTTTGCGTATCGACAGAAGCTCTAATCGGAGGCGTCGCCGACTTATGGTTGGCTTCCGATATCATGCCGCACGTGCTGAATCTACGCGGTCACTGACTCCAGTAGCTAATAAATAATCACATTTGGCTTTGGCAGATGGCTTTTGAGCTTTATGGTATGCTAGCTGGAAGCGTTAGCCCCATGACTGGTGAAAACGTGAAGCCGGCTTACGAAGGAGAAGAGGAGGCTTTCCTAAGAAAAGTTGTGACCCCGATCTACGAAGTGATTGCGAGGGTATAAGGCAACCGTACATTATCTGGATGATACCTTTAATAACCTGTTTTAGTTTTCACTCGAGTTCATTCAATCTATATGATTAATGTTCAGGAAGCTACCAGGAGCAAACAAGGAAAATCGAAACATTCGTAGTGGAGAAATTATGATGATTTGACCGAGTACTTTTGGTAAAAAAGATTATCTCACACGATTTCAATAAATATGTTTATCATATCCTTTTTTTTTCGTTTATATATTTAATTCCTTTATTATTAATGATAACAAAAAAGCAGGTATGTGAGCTGTTTCCGTTTGGGTTGGCCAATGCGTGCGGATGCTGTTTTCTTTTGCAAAATTGTGGGTCAGCTCAGGAGTGAAAGAAATGGAGTAAGCTCCAAGTCTTTTTATCATCCTTATTTTTTGACCATGTTATTTTTTCTGCATTTGATCACAAGATGCAAGCCTTTAAGTAATATTTTTGCTGTATATATGTGAAGATAAGATGTCATATATTATTTGTTTATTTTTATTGATATTCCTCTATAGCCTTATATTTTGTTATCCACATTAGCATCTCAGGAATGTGTCTATAGAGCAAACGTGATTTTTAGTACAATCTCAATGCTCAATTTTGTACCTTTTTAGAATATTTGTACTCTTGGGATTTTGAGATTAAAGAATCCAATTTGCGAAGTGAACATTTTCAACTCAATATACCTGTAATATTTGAGTGAGAGCCAACTTTTTATGGTTTATCATTTACTTGTTTGGGGTTTTCATAGGCAGTGGAAATTGACCAAGTTCTTATTGAATTTGCAGCCATTGTATCAGGAGGTAAAGGTAATGCACAGGACAACATTAAGACTCTAAGAGAAGCCGGAGTTACTGTGGTTGAGTAGCCTGCAAAGATAGGCACTCCAATGCTTGAAGTCTTCAAACAGAGGGGCCTTGTCTGAGGCTATGAGCTTGAGATATTATTTGATAGAAGACACCAATGTTTATCGGCTATTATGATGTTTATTGGTTGATCGAATGTCTTGGATATTGGTTAATATTGACAATGTTTAGGATGTTATTGAAGCAAATATTATGGTATTGATGTATTTATTAATATATTTATATATTTGGTGTGATTTTAGTGTTAAGGATATCGTTTGTAAAAGAGTAAAAAGATGTATCAAACGATAAAAGGCATCACTTTTTATTAATTAAATGAAATCGGCATATTTCAAAAATCGGTTTTTTGTGCTAGCAACAAAATCGGTTAATACTCGATTTTATAAGTTCACAATTATATCGGGTTTTTGTGCTCGCAACGAAATCAGTTAATACTCGATTTTATAAGTTCACAATTATATCGCTTTTCTTAGTAAACCTGATTTAAATGTTAATATAGATATCGGTTAATAACTGATGTCTGAAATAAGGCGAGTATAGACATCGCCTCCATACACATCGGTCGCACAAGTCATTTACATCAGGTAATACCCGATTTGTATGACACTTTTTTTAGTAGTGCTTGTACATGTTTTGTTTTATGCTTTTCTTTGTAGCATATTTTACTTGTTGAAAAAAAATTAGTATGACAATTTAGAATGAAGGATGAAGTCTATTTATATTGAAAGATGATGCAATATACATATGAAGTATGAGTTATGATTAGTTAAGTACATATTTATGACAAATGATCAGATATATTGTAATATTAAACTGAAGTACGAGGAGCTAACCTGTGGGATATCAGGGATAGAAGTTTTTGAGGTCTTTTATCCTTCCACCTCTTTGTGTAATCTTTTTCTCCCTGCTGAAAATAATAATAATAATAATAGTTTAAACTGTAGGCTGAAGTCTAATTATTATGAAAGATGATGCAATATATATATATATGAAGTCTAATAATAATAATATTTTTTGAGATGTATTTGTTACACCATAAAAAACCAACACCGACATGTGTCCAGACGACCGGAGCCACGTCATCAAAGAGGTGGTCAAACGGCGGACCAAAGTCAGAATTGAATCCATGTATGAAGAAGGTACCAGGCGAGCTCAACAGTAGCCCCAGGAAGACAGCCCCGTGCCAGATTAAGGGATCAGTCAGATAAGGCTCCAGGCAAGAGGCGGTGCGCCTCTGGTGACATGCAGCAAGTGGAAGACAAAATTAGTGGGTATTTAATGTAATGGCTTAAAAGTATTCATTAGTGGGATTAGATGTGATAGGAGGCTAATAGGTGGCATTAGGAGAGCTTGCATGCTCATGCAAACCACTAGTATATAAGAGAGAGAGAAGAGAGGAGGAAAGGACTTCGCCTTTTTTGATTTTCCAAATACTATTAAGGAATAAATCAAGAACACTATGATGTTCATACCTGGTGTTTTACAGATTCCGGCCATACATTTTCCGATCTATAATATGTCCTAACAAATAAATATCTGTTGGTTCCCTTTCTTATATACCCCCCGTTCCAGTAATAGTGTGATTTAGAGAAAAAGGGTCCGAACAGTATTTACCTGTTTTTGTGGAGATTGCTTGTTTAGTAAGGTCTTTTTTGTCATATGATGTAATATATCCTGAAGAAGAAACAATACTTTTTTAGAACGGTAACTATCAATTAAGAAAATTAATAATATTGTTTTATTAAAAACTTTACATGTTGATGTTTTGATGGTATATCCATTTCACGCAAACTGAAGTGAGTGATTCAGATGCAACACCCTGCAAGTATTTTAATATATATCAGTCCAACAAATACTACCCGAATATCAGTACAGAACATACTGCTCTAATAAAACAGATATGACAATCACAGATAATGCAGTCATATACGTTGGTGTTCATGTACCGAGATTACAACTATCACATGTCCAGCAAATCATCATCCTTAAATAAACACACAAACTATAACAGTTACTTGTTATTGGGGTTCTACTGCATTACAAGTAATGTTTCAAACATGTATAACTCCAAAACTCAAACATGACTGAACAGATACACACATAAGAAGGGGAATATCACAAAATCATAAAATCCCCCACACACACACACACACACACACACACACACACATATATATATATATATATATACACACACATATACACACATATTGTGGCTGAACATATAAGAAGGAAAATCAATTTGGTGGATGAACATACAAGTGGATAAACAATAAACATTGCTGAAACACTCATAAACAGATACACACACACATACACACACACACACACATACACACACTCATACACACACACATACACACACTCATACACACACACACACACTGCAATTGATGGATGAACATGCAAGTGTATAAAGAATACATGAAACATGAAACATGAAACACCTTAATTCATGAAACACCTTGGGTTAGAGGATATGAAGTATGAAAATGTGGAGCATAAGAATTCAGAAACTACCTAGGGTTGGAGGATAACAGAAAAAAGGGGAAAATCTCAAACATAACAGAAATTGAATTTTTACCTAGGGTTTCGATTGAGGAGTTTCCAGCGAACCTTGGAGGCGGCAAGGCGACGAGGAAGAATCGATGCTTGAAGGCGTCGAGATTTATAAAATAAAATCGATGCTTCAAGATGTTGATAATGGATGCTTCAAGGCGATAATCGACGGGGAGAGCCGACGGGGAGAGTCGGAGGGGAGATTCGACGCCGAGAATAGATGATTGAAGGCGGCGATGATCGATGCTTGACGGCGGCGGTGGAGGAGAAGCAGAGATTTAGCGGTGTAGGAGGGCGGAGATCGAAAACGGGATCGAAAGAGAAAAGTTGCAAAATTGTGAATCCATAGCGTGAATCGTGTGTTGATGACGTCAGCAGAATTGGGCTGAGTCGAATTTTTTATATACTGGGCCTGGAGTAAGATGGTCTTCTTACACCTTGGGTGTAAGATATACTAACTCAATTTTGGGGCAATTGAAATCTCATTTAGTGAGTTATTAAATTTATATTAGTCTGTAAATAAAAAATAAAACAATATAAAAAAAACTGATTGAATGGACACGTGTTTGATAAATAGATGGTGAGGGCAGTACCCTAATGCCCAGCATCGAATTAGCCATTTTCCAATTGGCTTCTCGATTTTAATTATGAGATAATATCAATTTACGTCCTGTAATTAAGACCGAATCCAATTTTGGTCCTGTGTCTTTCAAAATCATCAAATGTCATCCTTTCCGTCCAATTTTGCAAAGTACCGTTAACTATTGCTGACGTGGCAAAGATCTCCGTCTAACCAAAGTTACGCGGTGCGCCGAATCCAATTTTGGTCCTGTATCTTTCAAAATCATCAAATTTTATCCTTTTCGCCAATTTTGCAGAGCACCGTTAACGATTGCTGACGTGGAAATCATTTTCAATTTCTTATTAATTTGCAATGTTTTTTTCGTAATATTTGACTACGTATTCCTGTTTAAATTCGGATAATCTCATTTCCTCATTGTAACCCTAATTGTTGAAGACTAAATCCATTGAAGAGGTACCGTCGACGACAACAAGAATCGGTGTAACCCTATAAATCAGCAAGAAGTTTGAAAATTAAAAGAAGAGTTTGATCGAGGACAAGCAGGATTTGAGCATATGGGTGAATGAAATGGAGAATAAGCTCAGGCGAGTCGAGAGTTTAAACAAGAACGTAGAGAATCAGATCACGAATCTCCAGACGAATTTTTACGAGGCTCGTTCGTGCCTCGACCACCTTTCGGATAAGCTAAGCACGGTGAAGCCGAACGTGGAAGACGCCGATGAAGCTGTCAAGATCACTATGTCTGAAAACAGTAATGTTCAACATGTTGAAATCATAATAGATGACACTAACACAGTTACATGGTTGAAAGAAAAGAAAGAAAATGATCACTAATTCAACGTGACCATTCAGATGAGAGACCACAAGCAAGGCATCCTGAAAAGGGACCAAGAGATCGAACTCATCCGCGATAAACTCAGTCACGCGCAAGAAAACAACAATAACAAAGTTGATGAACAACCCCGAAATCGAAGCGAAGCTGCAAGGGGAGATCCTGAACATGAAGCAGGAGAATACGAAAGTGCGGGGGGAGCTGCAGACGATGTTGGACCACGTGAGCATGCTGCAGGTGCAGACGGAGAAGACGCTGATGTAGGTGACAGAGGAGTTTGGGATCTCGGCGGATCAACCGAAGCTTCAACATAATTTGAGCAAGGCGCAGGTTCCGGTGCGCCCGTTTATATTTGGGTTTATGGTTGGATTATTGTGCTTTTGATTTCGGAGAATGAATAGAATTTCATGATAATTCCCCAAATTACGATTTAATAATTTTGAGGGCGTCAAAATATTGGTGTTTATAGCTTTTAATTACGGAATATGCCATCCATGTTTTAAGGGGGGGAATGCATCCCAATATACGTGGCATAACGACCCCCAATATATTTGTGCCGCGTGATTTAGGTTAGACGGAGGTCTTTGTCACATAAACAATCGTTGCTCTGTAAAATTGGAGGGAAATGATGTCATTTGATGATTTTGAAAGATACAGGACCAAAATTGGATTTGGCGCACCGCGTAACTTTGGTTAGACGGAAATCTTTGCCACGTCAGCAATAGTTAACGGTTATTTGCAAAATTGGACGGAAAGAATGACATTTGATGATTTTGAAAGTCACAGGACCAAAATTGGATTCGACCTTAATTAAGACGTAAATTGATATTATCTCTTTAATTATTTACAACGTTGAAAAGATTTTTGCAATGCCATGTGGCCCATGTCAATCCATCGGCATCGAAGAAATGACTTAAGGGATTACGTACTACTAGTACTGGCTACTCTGCTGCATCCTAGAAAATTATTCACTTTGCATTTTTGTAATTATTTAATACAAGTAATATTTTATAATAAATCAAAATACAAAATAAAGATTTTAATAACTTTTGAAAAAGAAAAATGAGACTTTTACGATATACAATGTTGAAATCCAAACGTCGGCGGCCATAACTAAAAGCTTGCACGGGATCGAAAGCACGGATGAAGATGATATGGAAATTTGCAAAAGGGGAAAAAAATAATTTGGGGCTAATTTCCGTATATTTCCAATTTTCTCTCCCTAAACCCTATTACAAAGAAATCCTTTTATAGAGGAGAACTAACAATTACAAAAAGATCATAAAAGTCCCTAAGCTAAAATAGCTAACACCAATTTCATACAAACACAATAATTCGATATTCGGCTATCTCAATTTTTTATCTTCAACACGCCCCCGCAAGATGGAACGGAGGAGATCGATCGGTCAATCTTGAACATCAAACTGTGTAGTCATCATGTTGTACTCTTAACATCACCATCCAGTCATCCACACAACATCCTCCAAACACCAACTACCACATCATAGTAACTTAAAAATACCCAACTCCAAAGCATCAACATCACGAAGACCAAGACTAAAAATCAAAGATCACCCAAATCAAAATACTCATCAGAATCTGTAGAAAACAAATGTCAAAGGCAATCCAAACGCCACCAAACAAAGTGATGACAAATCTAAGCGTCATTAGACAAGTGACGAAAAATCTAAACACCATCGTACAAAGCGATGTCAACTAAAAAAACGCCATCGAACCAAGCGACGGCAATAAAAAACCATCGTAAAAGCGATGGCAACCCAAAAACGCCACGACACATGTAATGGCAATCCAAACACCACTAACAAAATGGCAAACTCCAAAACATATCCGAAGATCATCCAAAACAAAAACAAAAAATCGCACCCCAATTGATGTTAATCACTCCAATTTGCACCACTACCACAACTACAGGTTCCACAAGTGTACCATGAAACAGGCTGAAAATTCTTAGAATCATCCCAAGCAGCACGTACCTTTGGACTGTACGTTTGTAATTTGGCTAAAAATCAGGGCACGTTTCATAATTATAACCTTACAGTTTACACCCCTGAAAACATGTGGACTTTTCTTGATCCTGAGGCGTTGGCCCGACCGCCGGGTCAACTCCACGTTCGAGAAATACATGTAATTGCAGAATTGCCCCCGAAATTCAGCCTAATTACAAAACACTACACATTACTTGTAAAATTCCAAAGATAAAAAAACCGACACAATTCATACTGCCCCAAACATATCCGGGCTTTCTTAATGTGTAGTGTTTGAAATTCGATAGCATCATTAATACCTTCAAGAAAACAAAAACTACACGGAAATTCAGTCTAATTACAGAACACCCCACATATCTTTTAGAATTACAAAACGCCCCTTCAAGTAAACAAATGAGACGATCGTACATGGGGTCAGTTTGTGATTTGGCTAAAAATGATCAGGGCACATTTCGTAATAATGAATGTATACATATCTATCGAGAAAAAAGGGATGAATCGAACTCACCTTCCTGCTCATGAACAACAATTCTTCGCCCCTGTTATTTTTCCAGGATCGAACCTGCCCTCCGTATAGACTAACCTGATGATCGTAAGAAAGAAGAAAAAAAAAAATCGATCGATTGATCGAAAGAAAAAACTGATCAGTTACTTCATGCCATGCATATCTTGAAATTCGAAACACGTAATCGACGATCGAGATCATACCCAAGCCGAAGCCCCGCGCCCGTTCTGCAGCTGCACTTGAGATATTCCTTTTTCGTCGGTCGAGATATCAACTGCACTTGATTTTTTTTAGTGTTTGTGTGTTTTTATACTTCATGAGGGACTGTAACCGAATTCCTCGCGGGGGATAACAAAATCCCAACTGACAAAAAGGGTCCCACAAAACTGACAAAAGTCTTTCGTCGCTTGAGGGAAGTCAACTATTTCAATATATATATATTGCAATTTTATTCACGACTCTTTCAATAAAAATATAAAAAATTATGTGATCCTTTTTAACATATGAATATTAACTACTACTACGGAGTGCTATAATTTATATAATTTTTTGGTAAATTTTATTTTTCAATAAAAGTTGAAAAATTAAGATTTTGATCGACCGTATAAGACCGTTTATTGTGAATTTAAAAGTGGGGTTGAGCGAGTGGTTATCGAGTTGAGCCCCAAATTCGTGACTCTAGCTCGGTTCAAGAACCGAATTAGATTTCTTTAAAGTGAAAGACCGGTTCACGATCGAGCTCGACAGTCTTGATTTTCGATTTTTATAAATATTTAGAAATTCTTTTTTCGAAACGAATTGCAACTTCGATCGATCATCGCATTCGAGCAAAACACAATCAATAATGGAACGATAGAACAATGAAATAATAGGAATCAAATCAAATTAAACGAAATTACACGTAAAAATCAAATACAAAACACCCCATTGATCTTGAAATATATATATATATATATATATATATATATATATATATATATATATATATATATATATATATATATATATATATTATACTATACATAAATAGAACTAATGCTAGCTAGTTACTAGCTACGTGAACAACCTAGAAAATTAAAATAATTTCTTAGCACGAATCAAAAACTCATAGTCGCATTTCACGATCGTAAAGCAATCCGAAGAAAGCTCGGATGATAAACTTCAACGGTGGTAATAATCGTTTCCAAAATCGACAAATCGGGCACCTACTATCCGATGTCGACAACGAGGCACGAGGAGAATACAGCGAATCAAATTCACCGGTCGACGATGAAGTTTCGATGATCGATAATTCCGTCGATGAGCCACCGTAATTAGATGGGGTATCCGATGGCCCGAGGATGTCCCTAAAGGAAGTGTAGACGTATTCGTATTCTTGCCGAGGAGATTTCGAGCTTTTTGCAGCCATTGAATCGGAACTAGGGTTTGAATTTTCTCTAAGGTGCATGAGAATTATATATAGATAGAGAGGGGAGATTTGATTTCAACTAATATTCCGGTTTCAACTCTTATTCTAACTGAACTAAGAGTTTGATTGCAACTGATCATATTCCGTTTTCTTTTCGAGTCACACGGAACACATAAAATTATGAAGTGTTATTAATATTTAGGTTTACTTTGATAAATAAATTTCCAATTTACTTTTTTAAAATTTGAAATTTGTGAGTTGACCATCTAATACTAGCCCATACAAAATTAATGGAATTTTAATACTAGTAACCTCTCACAAATTATTGTAACCTTCAAATCAATGAAATTTTGGCTTTCAAATGTTGAAAAAAAAAAAAAAAAAAAAAAAAAAAAGAACAATCACGTAGCTTGTAATTTTTCACATCAATATATATATAGTTCATAAAAAAGTTCATAATTTTTCATTTTAAATTCAGTTTTAACTTTATATTTTTTTAATGTAAGAATTGTATCTACGTACTTTCTATTTACTTAAATATAATTTGTTGTTACATATAAATTATAACTTACCATTGTAATACTCTTAGTGCATGTTTGGTGACCATGTTAAGTTATCTCTAGATAACTTAAGATAACTTATCTTGATATTATTTATCGGAAGAAAAAGTTTTTTCAAGTGTTTGGTTCCTACTTGTGACATTGCAGATAGCCACAGAGAAATTACTATTGAACAAATAATAACCAAATTGCATTTTTAAAAAAAAAATGTCCACATTTTAGGTGGGTCCCTTCATCTCCTTCATCTTGATTTTCTTCTCCCCTTATTTCTCCTGATAGAAGCCAAAAACAAAAAGAAAAAATCACGAATAGACATTAACAACATAATTTAAGAAAATCATTAATTAAATGCGTTTGGTTAAGAAGCGAAGAACAGATCTATTGACAATGAGAAAAAAAATTAAATAAAAATACCTTATTTTCCCTTCGTAGTTTTAGATCTTTTAGATCGATTCAAACAGAAAAAAGAAAAAATAAATAAATAAACAACACATCTTTCACCTACCGTAAATTTAGATTCATTCAAAAATAAAAAATAAAAAATAGGAGAGAGGATTAATCGAAAAATACCTAATTTTTCTCTCTGCGTAATCGAATGAAGAATGAAAAACAAATGAAAAAATATATATTTTTTTACTTTAAAAGTGTGAGGTGTATATGTGTAATTCAAAATAAAAATAAAAATACTGCTGAGACTAGATTAGTATCATACCAAAATGGGACGTTACATATGCCGAAGGAGAACAGTAATTATTAGCGGGCCTGCAATCTTACGCAGGCCCACTAGTTTCTAACCAAACGTGAGATATGTATGGATAACTAAACTATCTAGGCTTTATAAGGGCTACCAAACAAGCCCTTAGCTTGTAAATCGAACATTCTTCCATTTTCGTCGGGACGAATCGAATGACGGTGTTCTATATATAGGTCAAGAATGAGCATTCTATATATAGGTCAAGAATAGGTGTTCTATATATAGGTCAAGAATGAGCATTCTATATATAGGTCAAGAATAAGACTTTTATTCTTTTGAAGTAATTAAAGATGAATTGAATTAAACGGCCAAACAAATTGATCAATTATTTAAAATATAAATAATAAATAGGTATATTTAAGAAAAATGGCATTTTAGTTTTTTAATTTACCATCAAAACCACATAAAATTCACTTTATTTTTAAGGGTAATGATTTTTTAAGTTATTTATTTATTATGTATTAACTACCATGTAATTATAATCAAGTGTACGGTTAATTACTATTTTACCCTTATTAAAAAATAACTACCCAATTAACTCAAAAGGTAAAATAAGCACATGACTCATTTTTATAATTAAGAAAAACAAATTTATTTAATTATAAACAAACTTAAATATTTATCTCTTATCCAAAATTTCCCTAAATAAATATTAGTGTAGATTATATTTATTTTAAAAAAAAATTATAAATAATAAACTAGATTATTTACATGATTTTTTTTTTTTTGAAATGAATTGAATTTAAATAAAAGTTTGAATTGAAATAAGTGTGTGTATGTGTTTGAAAAATCTGGCTTTCGGGTTTATGTAGTTCATGTTTTTGTGTTTGTTTGGTCTTTTGGATTGTGAAATTCGGATCGAAACTCAATTCGAATGCCAGATATTTTCGTCGAAAGAAACGAACGAGGAATCCAAAGAGACCAACATCAAGTCGAAGGGAGACCATGCGAAGGAGCTCCGATCCTAACGAAGTACCGAGGAGCGTACCCATGCCAGCCACTTCGATCGATCACTCTCTCTTTGATATCCTTTGGCTTGTGCTATGCCCTAATCAGCGCCGGAGTAGATGTACCGTTGCTCTGCTGCAAAAGGTACAACTTCTCCAATGAATCAGCCTCATCCTGCATTATAAATATTTAGTCGATCGATCTCATGGGTTGTTATGTTATTGCTGCAGGTTGGGATTTCAACGAACGAGACCAGTGAAAAAGTCGGGACTTTTGCATTGGCCTATGCCGCTCACAAGGCGGCTTCGCCGATTAGGTTTCCGCCCACCGTGGCTCTTACGCCCATAGTTGCTGGCGGGATCGGAAAGAAAGTTACTGATCAAGAAAAATGAGTTAGAATTCGCGAGGAGGA
Organism: Euphrasia confusa; assembly: GCA_954870475.1. Lineage (NCBI taxonomy): Eukaryota > Viridiplantae > Streptophyta > Magnoliopsida > Lamiales > Orobanchaceae > Euphrasia > Euphrasia confusa. The sequence continues at coordinate 646,857 of OX940951.1, forward strand.
TCTGATATTGGAGTATTAATACTTTTCACCCTGTAATGAAATAGTAGTAGTTCTTTGATTAGAAGCTCTTGTGCAAATTATATCAAAAAAACACCCCAATTATTAGACTAATTATAAAAGTAACCCATGATTCTTGATATTTTTCAAATAACCCCTATCATAGGTTCATACTTCATAATGTAAACTCAAAATATACTAGGTAATTGTTACCTTAAAAGATCACTTAAAATTCTTCTGGATAATAACAAAAGCTACCCTTGAGTAATGGTCTAATTACAATGTATTGTAGGTAACAGACATAATTAAAAAAATTGTTCAGTTGAATCCTGCAACTTCCCTAAACACTAAAAACAACCCCAACATTTATCTGAATCTTACAATTACACCCCTAAATATTAATCAACAGAAGAAACTCATTGTCAGTAAAACTCATATGCATCTTATTCAAAATTCAAAAGCTCGTGAATACTAATCTGCGATCAGGCGATCAAATCCATCTAGTCAAACACATACAGACACACATACAAGGGGTCAAGAACAAAATAGTATTTGTGTATTTATCCATGTGGAGTACTATCAACTGATCAAAATCAGAAACTTGGCTCTGATATTTTGTATCTATCTTTGTTTTCTAATTGCTACCTACTCTGATAGTCTTGCCTTATTACAAGAAAACACCAAACTTGTTTCAAAATTACAGAAACAAATTAAATGTGCAGGTGGTGGGGCTTTGCTTGCTCACGGCAACGAAGCCACAGTAGAAAGCTCGACTCGTCCGATCCATTCTTCACCCGGCTTCAGTTTGATAGGCTTCTCCATAGCTGCCGGATCAACACAAACCATGCGCAGGTATTCGTCGTTCCCGAGATCGGGTATGGCTTTAGATTTCTTGGCCCATGGGTTCCAAACAACTGTGGTCATTCAAGTAATTAGGCTAAACATCAGATGCAGTTTTGGTAATTACACTACTCATACTAAAATATTAGAGCTAATTACAAAAACTACCCCACATGTTTTAGTCTAACTGCAATGAAACCCAAGACATATTTTTCTTAATTACAAAACTGGACTTGTAAGGTAATAACACAAACCTCAATGGGGGTATCTGTAACCAAGCTAAACCTCAGGGGTAGTTTTTGCAAATAATGCAGATTTTGATGAAAATTAAAATTTTACGAATGCCTGATAATCGACGAATTAATGTATCGGGTGCTTACCGACATCCGGAAGCCCTTCTTTCTTGATCACGATGATTCTCCTCGTCTGGTGATCGTACACTGCAAACGGTTGTGAAGTACTAAGGTACACTCGATCCACTTCCTCTTCAAAGGGCAAGCCGACTCCTTGTTCCGTGAACCGTTCTTTGTTGAGCAGGTTGTCGAGATAATGGAGAGTCTCCACGCCCTCCACTCGTACCTCACTGCTCGACCGGACTTAAAATTCAGCTTTTAATTCGTAGGAAAAATAAATACGAGTATCAAACAAACAATGCAGTACGCGTAACGCGCACTCACTTGATATCCGAGACAGAGAAATACGTGCGGAAGGCGAACATAAAGCTAAAGGGCTTGGAGGTCAGATTCAGATTCCTTACGCGCGATATCAGAAACAGTTTCCCATCGACACCTAGAGCCACCCTAAGACGGAGTTCAAATCTAAAATATAAAAAAAAAAAAAAATCATAATCCGATTAGCAAACATAAATATTATAACGAGAAGAGTCGATCGTGATACCTATGAGGCCAGAACCGCAGATCATTATCAGAGGCTATGAGAAGAAGGTCGATGAAAGCTCTGCCTTCGGAATCTGTTGACGGAAGAGGAGGAGGATTTGCATCGACTTCCCACATCCTTTTCCGGGCGAATCCATGTGTCTCCATACAATCACAGTTTTCAAACTGAAGTACAAATAAAAATCAGAAATTTACGTATACATAAGTTGAATTAAGCGAAAAATAGATGGAACACAAAAATACCAGTGGAAAGCAAACAGGAATTCCTCCTCTTACAGCTTCGGGTGGCTTGAATATCGCCTGCCATTAGGAGAATAATACATGTAATTGCAGAATCACCCCTGAAATTCAGCCTAATTACAAAACACTACACATTTCTTATATAATTACACAATGTGATGATTGCATATATAACTTTCCAAAGATAACAAAAACTGCACTGAAATTAAGCCTAATCACAAAACACCCCACATATCTTTTAGAATTACAAACGTGACGATCGTACAAGGGGTCAGTTTGTGATTTGGCTAAATATCAGGGCACATTTCATAATTAAGAAAACATTTGGACTTTCATGATCCTGAGCCGTTGGCCCGACTGCCCGGTCAATTCCACCTTCGAGAAATATATGTAATTGCAGAACTACCCCCAAAATTCAGCCTAATTACAAAACACTACACATTCCTTATAAAAGTCCAAAGACGAAATCAGGGTAGATTTTTAGTTAGCCCATACCGAAAAAACCGACACAATTCATACTGCCCCAAACATATATCCGGGGCATTTGAATTTGATAACATCAACACCTTCAAGAAAACAAAAAACTACACTGAAACTCTGCTAATTACAGAACACCCCACATATCTTTTAGAATTACAACCCCCCCCCCCCCCCCCCCCCCCCCTTCAATTTGCAATATGTAAAAAAGTAAACAAACGTGACGACCGTTCTTGGGGTCAGTTCGTAATTTGGCGAAAAATCAGGGCACATTTCATTATTATGAAAACATTTGGACTTTCTTGATCCTGAGCCGTTGGCCTAACTGCCCGGTCAATTCCAAGTTCGAGAAATACGTGTAATTGCAGAATTACCCCTGAAATTCATTCTAATTACAAAATACTACACATTCCTTATAAAATTCCAAAGAAGAAATCAGGGCAGTTTATTTTAGTTAGCCCGTACCGAAAAAACTGACACATTTCATACTGCCCCAAACATACATCAACAGCTTCAAGAAAACAAAAAACTACACCGAAACCCTGCTAATTACAGAACACCCCACATATCTTTTAGAATTACAAAACGCCCCTTCAGATGATCGTCCTTGGGCTCAGTTCATAATTTGGCTAAAAATCAGGGCACATTTCGTAATAATGAAAAAAAATATATATATCTATCCGGACTTCTTCTTGATACAAACAGAAGCGATCGATCGAACTCACCTTCCTGCTCATGAACAACAATTCTTCGCCCCTGTTGTTTTTCCAGGATCGAACCTGCCCTCCATAAAGACTAACCTGATGATCGTAAGAACGAAGAAACGAGAAAAATACAAGAGATCGATCGATCGAAAAAAAAAAAGAAAAACTGATCAGATACATCGTGCCATGCATATCTTGAAATAACAATGCAATGTCGTTAATCAACGATCGATCGAGATCATACCCGAGCCGAAGCCCCGCGCCCGTTCCGCAGCTGCACTTGAGATACTCCTTTTTCGTCGGTCGAGATATCAACTGATGGGAGAGGCGAAGCCATTTCGAGAAAACCGATCGATCGATCGAGAGTGATTTCAACAATGAAAAAATTTAGTGTTTGTGTGTTTTTATACTTGAGGGACTGTAACTGAATTCTTGTGGGGGATAACAAAATCCCAACTGACAAAAAGGGTCCCACAAAAGTCTTTCGTCGCTCGAGGGAAGTCAACTATTTCAATATATATTGCAATTTTATTCACGACTCTTTAAATAATAAAAAATTCCTTTTTGACAGATGAATATAACTGAGTGCTATAATTTTATTAATTTTTTAATTTTGGTAAATTTTATTTTTTAAAAGTTGAAAATTTTAGATTTTGATTGACAGTATAAGACCGTTTATTGTGAATTTAAAAGGGTGGTGTAAGTCTTTGGGTTGAGTGAGCTGGATTCGAGAACTGAATTTGGTTTCTTTAAACTGAAAGATCGGCTCACCATCGAGCTCGACAGTCAGGACCGGATTTTCGATTTTTCGGGCCCATAAGCAATCAGCAGATGCAAGATAGTAGATTGAATTCTAAAGTCAGACTCAATGTGTTGTTTTGTTACAAGTCATTTTTTTATCAAACTTTGATATTATATATTATTTCAAGCCATCACATATCATTCATATCAGAGTGGCGCAGCGGAAGCGTGGTGGGCCCATAACTCACAGGTCCCAGGATCGAAACCTGGCTCTGATATTTTTATCAACCTTTTTTTTATTGCTACTTGCTCTAGTAGTTTTACCTTATGGCAAAAAAACCCCAAATTTGTTTCATAATTACACAAAGCCTCCTAACCAATGTATGCTGCAGCTGGGGCTAGCTTTGCTTTGCTTGCAGACCTTGTGGTGGGTGGGGTCCACACAAAATATATAGATCACATTCACGGCAACGAAGCCACGATAGAAAGCTCGACTCGTCCGGTCCATTCTCGACCCGGCTTCAGAGTGATCGGCCTCTCGATAGCAGCCGCATCAACACAAACCATGTGCTTGTATTCATCGTTGCCGAAATCGAGTATGGCTCCCGACGTCTTCTCCCACGGGTTCCAAACAACTGTAAGTGGTCATTCAAATTAAAATTTTATCCAACGTCATATATTCGAGACAAATTAATGTATATGCTTACCGATATCCGGGAGCCCTTCTTTCTTGATCACAAATATTCTCTTTATCTGGTGATCGAATACCGCAACAGGTTCCAAAGCACAAAGATAAACCCGGTCAACCTCCTTCTCGAAGGTCAATGCATCTCCTTGTTCCGTGAACCGCTCTCTGTTGCAGAGGTTGTCGAGGTAGTCGAGAGTCTCCACACCCTCCACTCGTACCTCGCTGTTTAATATAACATAAAAAACCGGAACCGGACTTTAATATAAAGAAGATCGAAATGAGACTCACTTGATATCCGAGACAGAGAAATACGTGTGGTAGGCGAACGAGAAGCTAAAGGGCTTGGAGTTCACATTGCGTACGCGTGATATCAGAAACAGATTCCCATCAACACTTAGAGCCACCCTAAGACGGAGTTCATAACTACAACAAAAAATCACAATCCAATGATCAGCGATCGACTAATAACATAAAATCGAATCGAGGATCTTGATACCTATGAGGCCAAATCTTCAGATCATCGTCGGAGGGTTTAAGAAGAAGGTCAATGAAAGTCTTGCCGTTAGAATCCGTTGGAGGCAGAGGAGGAGGATTCGCATCGACTGTCCACATTCTGTTCCGGGCGAATCCGTGTTGCTCCAGAGAATCGCGGTTTCCGAACTCGAGTAAAAATCAAAGTCAGAACGATACGTAGTCGAATTAACCGAAAAAATAAATCGAATGCGAAAATACCAGTGGGAAGCAGATAGGAATTCCTCCTCTACCAGCTGCTGGTGGCTTGAGCATTGCCTGCCATTATTAATTGCAAAATTACCCCTGAAATCTAGCCTAATTACAAAACACTACACATATCTTTCAAAATTAAAAATTGCGATGATTTCATATACAACTTTCGAAAGATAACTGGGGCCTATCTGCAATTAAGCTAAAGATCAAGGTAGTTTTTATAATTATGATTAATTATACATCCCCGGAAATATCAGCTTCAAGAAAACAAGTGATCGAAACTTACCTTGCTGCTAGTAAACAACAATTCTTCGCCCTTTTCGTTTTTCCAGGATCGAACATGTCCTCCGTGAAGACTAACCTGATACGAAGAAAAAGAAACGAAGAACTCAGATATGTATATCATACACATTGAAATTCGATCGAGATGGATCATATATACCCGAGTCGAAGCCCCGCGAGGGCTCCTCAGCTGCACTTGAGACACTCCATGTTCGTCCGTGGTGATTTCGACCGACGCGGGATAAGCCATTTCGAGAAAACTGAGCGATTTTAATTATGAAAATTTAGCTTAATTCAGCCTAACTCAGTACTTCCTAATCCTTTAGTTCGTGTGTAGTGTAGTACTCCGTAGTATTCTTTTACTCGTGATACAGTAACCGAATTCCCGTGGGGATTACAAAATCCCAACTACCAAAAAGGCCCCCACAAAAGTCTTCCACACCCGAGGAACGTCAACTACTATACATTCAATAAAGTAACTTTATTTTTTTGTTAAATTTAATTTTTCTAAAACTCATAAATTTTGGTTGAAATTATAAGTGTTTACTATTTACAAATATAACAAGAAGTACTTTAATATTTTACTAGTAAAAAAAATTTAGTCTCAAATATTGTAACTACTAGTGTCTAGTAGTCTACTACTACTAGTCCACAGTCCACTGCATCCAAACTTTTTAATAGTAAGTATTTTACTAGAAAAAAAAAATTAGTCTCAAATATCGTAACCACTACTACTAGTCCACTGCAACCAAACTTGGAGTCGAAATTTTTGCGGATTTTTTTTCGGACTTCTGAAACCCCCAAAACCTCTCAAATAAATAATCTGCGAGATATAAACCGATCGAGCAGTTCCTTCAGCTGTCGAGAAACTTCGCCGGCGCAATTCCGAGATTATTTTCAGGTATTTTTATTTCTCTCTCTCCCTCTACACACATCGCTGTTATTCTTCACACAGTTGATTTCGTAATCAGGAATAGTGATAATGTATGACTGTGAATATGAATCGGCGTGAGTGTTTTGGGTAATTTTTGTAAATCAGACGACGATCCGAGGGCATTACCGTCAATTGAGTCGACGGAGTGACTGTGCTTCGTCGTCGTTGCGTGTCAGAGTCGGTAGCTCGAAACGCGTAGAAATTCCGCAGTCGTTCGATTATTATACTATTTGGTTGCGAAAGTCAACTCTGGCATTCATGTCACTCGCATATGGACGCCATTTTTATTTTATTATGGTATTTCACAATTTTAGTCAATTTGTTTTTGGCCAGAAACATTCAAGATCAAACGTCACATTTTTATTTTTTTTTAATCTGTTTTTCTTGACTATTTTACATTGCACTTGCTGGATTTTATGACTTTGAATAATTTTATGTTGCACTTGGATTTGTTTATTTTGGAAGGGATAAAGTTTATAAAGCTGAATGAACACTTTCACTAGTGTCCTGTGATTAAACTACACAAAGAATTTGCTTAAACTTGTGAGGTTCAAGGTTTTTTTCCCATATAAAAACATCGTCGTTTTCCGACAGTGCGTTAGCTCATGATATCTAACTGTATATATCTTGTTGTTTGTGAATGTGATTAATGCAGGCCGATATTGATCTAAGGATCAGTTGTTTAGAGGTAAAATGGCTTTAAATGCTACGATGAAATGCCCTCCGCCCATGAAGGCTGCATCCAACGGCGTCTTCCAAGGGGACAATCCTCTGCATTTCGCGCTTCCTTTGTTGATTATACAGATAATCCTGGTTGTTCTGTTGACCCGAGTGCTCGCCTATCTTCTAAGGCCGCTGAGGCAACCACGCGTGATTGCTGAGATAGTCGTGAGTTTTTTTTTTTTGCTCCTCATGCCTATTATTAGCTTTTTCTCGCGAAGGAATTTGCTTACAAATGGCAATGTCTACTACTGATGTATTGATTATGCATATTAGTATCTTAACTCTGCTTCTAGTTTGACTTTAAACCTTTTTTATTTTTGTTTCAACTTTGCATAAGTTTGCACTCCCTTATGGAATTTGATGCACGGTATTGTATTGACAGGGAGGGATTTTGCTTGGCCCGTCAGCTTTGGGCCGCAACAAGAAATACCTTCACACTATTTTCCCGCCCAAGAGCCTAACGGTCCTAGACACCCTCGCAAACCTCGGACTCCTCTTCTTCCTCTTTTTCGTGGGCCTCGAGCTCGACCTGAATTCCATCCGTCGGTCAGGGAAAAAAGTATTAGGCATCGCCCTCGCCGGAATCAGCCTCCCGTTCGCTTTAGGAATCGGGACATCTTTTGTGCTCAGGGCAACTGTTTCAGAAGGAGTGAAGCAGGGCCCATTTCTCGTGTTCATGGGAGTTGCCCTCTCCATCACTGCCTTCCCTGTCTTAGCCCGTATTTTGGCCGAGCTCCGGCTTCTGACTACCGACGTAGGCCGGCTTGCCATGTCAGCTGCTGCGGTGAATGATGTGGCAGCCTGGATTCTACTTGCCCTGGCAATCGCACTATCAGGCACTGATCGATCCCCAGTTGTTGCTGTGTGGGTACTATTGTGCGGAGCTGGTTTTGTAACTGCATGCGCGTTTTTGGCCCCACCCGTTTTTAAATGGATGGCGAGGCGTTGCCCACAGGGAGAGCCGGTAGACGAGCTTTACATATGTGCTACTTTGGCTGCAGTTTTAGCTGCTGGGTTCGTTACTGATGCGATTGGGATTCACGCTCTTTTCGGGGCTTTTGTGCTGGGTATTCTTGTCCCGAAGGAAGGCCCGTTTGCTGGGGCCCTTGTGGAGAAGGTGGAGGATCTCGTGTCTAGCCTTTTTCTTCCGTTGTACTTTGTGTCGAGTGGGTTGAAGACGAACGTGGCCACCATTCAAGGGGCTGAGTCGTGGGGTCTTCTTGTGTTGGTTATATTGACTGCGTGTTTCGGGAAGATCGTCGGCACTCTTCTGGTTTCTCTTCTCTGTAAGATCCCCTTTAAGGAGTCGCTGACACTTGGTTTCCTCATGAACACGAAAGGTCTGGTGGAGCTTATCGTCCTTAACATTGGGAAAGACCGAGGGGTAAATTACTATCCCACTTTTATTCTTGTTTCTTGTTTCTTCTTTTTTTTTTTTTTTGATTTTTTTTGTGATTTTCTTTAGGTTCTGAATGACCAAACTTTTGCGATTATGGTATTGATGGCTCTGTTCACGACGTTTATAACGACGCCAATCGTGATGGCCATATACAAACCGGCGCGGATGGCTACATCGGATTACAAGAACCGCACAATCCAACAGAGAAAAGAAACCGACACTCAGCTGAAAATGCTGGCCTGTTTCCACAGCACGAGAATCATCCCCAGCCTGATCAATCTCATCGAGGCTTCCCGTGGGACCGGTAAGCAAGAAGGCCTTCTCGTCTACGCCATGCACCTGACAGAGCTCTCCGAGAGATCCTCTGCAATCCTGATGGTCCACAAGGCGAGGAAAAACGGGATGCCATTCTGGAACAAGGCTTGCGATTCAAACCCGGACCAGCTCGTTGTTGCCTTCGAGCCCTTCCAGCAACTCAACCGGGTCTCGGTCCGACCCACGACCGCCATCTCATCCATGACCAGCATGCACGAGGACATCTGCAACAGCGCAGCGAGGAAGAAGGTCGCTATGGTAATATTACCTTTCCACAAGCACCAGAGGCTCGACGGGCACCTGGAGACCACGCGAGCCGATCTGAGGCACGTGAATCGGAGGGTCCTCGAGCAGGCCCCGTGCTCGGTTGGGATTCTCGTCGACCGAGGCCTCGGTGGGACCTCTCACGTGCCAGCGAGCAACGTCGACTACACGGTCACTGCGTTTTTTTTCGGTGGGGCCGACGATCGTGAAGCTCTCTCGTACGGGGCTGTCATGGCTGAACACCCGGGGATACGATTGAACGCGGTTCGTTTTATAGTTGATCCGAAGGTGGTTGGGGATGTCGTACGTGTGGATATGGATAATAATAATAATAATAATAACAATAGTGAAGGAGATATTTTGAATGACGAGGTTTTTCTTGCTGAGTTCAAGAGGAAGGTATCGAAGGATGGGTCTGTTGTGTTCGAAGAACGAGCGGTGAAAGATGGTGGAGAGGCGGTTGAGGTGATGATGGGGTATGGAAGGAGGAGTGGTTTGGTTGTGGTGGGAAGGATGCCGGAGAGTGAACTGGTGGTGGCTTTGAAGAAGAAGGGGGAGTGCCCGGAGCTGGGGCCGGTCGGGAACTTGTTGATCTTGCCGGAGTTTCCGAGTTCGGTTTTGGTGGTGCAGCAGTTCAGTCGACAGATGACGGGAGAGTCGTTGGAGTCGTTGAAGGACGAGAGGGAGACTGATTGATTCGTTTTCGTTATGTGTGTATATTTCCTCGGTCAGAATAATAGTCCTTTCGGTTACATTACATATCTAGTGAATCAAGTGCTATTGGTATTTCGGTTTCAATTTTTCTCTATGCACTACTTACATTTCCACTTGCTTTGCTGGTTGCTGTACTTCAACTCGAATTGTATGCTGTTGCATATGATTTCTATTTTCAATTTGGGAAAAACAACTTATGATGCTCAATACATTTGTCCTTCGATATATCAAGTTATATGAAATTATTTTAATATAATTACAAAGAAAGTTTGCATATATTTTGGAACGAAGGTAATATATTTTTTTTCAAATACCAATTTTTTCAAATATATTGAACTATACCAGTATTATTATATTTATATTAATATAAAAAGATACTTTACTATTTCAATAAAAAAAAAAAAATCACAACTATGACTATAATTATAATTTGCTACTATTTGACTGACAATTTATACTGTGTTCCTAGGAGTACGATTCTAATCGTACACCCAGTATATCTTCATTTATTTATATATAAATATTCATTGGTTATGCTAATATATTCATTACTATGTAAATATAATGTTTATAATAATTGTTTTTTAAAATTAAGATTTCTTAATTATTAAATGATGATTTTATTGGGCTTTTATATTTTTAATGGTGGGAGTACTATTTGTATTGTACTCCTGGGAGTATGATATAGATATTGTATTTGACTCGCCTAACCTATATTATTCGAAAGTCTTTTTTAGTCTTTTTTAAGGCGTATTATTTGGTTAAATAACTGACTGTTTTTTTCATTGAATTTTCCATTTTTTTCTTTCTTGACCTTTCGGGGGAGGAATCATGGATCTCGCGAATTCCAGCAGCCCCAGCTCCGCCAATTACGACGTCGTTCAGGAGGTAAACGTAAACCTAATTATAAGGAATAACAATATATATTTTTTTAATTATTCACATGCTCAATCCGAAAAGATCCGACCTAATTACAGTAATTCCCCCATCTTCTTGTAGCTTTCCCCGGAATTTAATTTATGAAATTGTGACTGCGTTGACCGAATAAGTCGTTTTCTGCTTGTAATTTGAGCTCATGAAAGTGAAACCATGGGTTTTGATTTCGAACATGTTTAGGAAACAATAGAGATGAATGTGAAAATTCGTTTTACCATTGTTTAGATATTCCAAAAAAAAAAAAAACATCGAACAATTTCTGTTGATAAAAGATGCAGGAGGAAAATCAAGCAGCCTCGACGATTATTGAGGATCTTGAGACGAGCTGTTGGGGTTGCGGACTTCGCGTTCTTGTTTCTCCTTCTGCCTCGGTCTTCAAGTGTGGATGGTGCGGATCCATAACAAAGCGAAATGCCACGAAATGCGATTCAAACTACATCCGGTTTAGACGAGTTCGAGACTGGTGTTTTGTTTGCGCCGTCATTCTTTTCATGCTTTTCTTTATATGTAAGCATTGATTATACTTACATCGATAAAGAAACAAATTTTATTTATATCATCTTGAGTGCTGTTAATTTATATGACCATCTGTATTTTCTTGATTTTAGTGATTTAATGTTTCGTATATTCAACCATGCAGGTACTTCTATTTGGTCCGTTTATCCAATAATCTTCTCGATCAATTACTACCATGGAGTTTTCCACTTGTCAATAGCGGTGATATTGTCTACATGCACACTATTTTCCTTTTGCCTTGCGGCATTTAGACCTGCTGGCCCACCACCTATGATACTCTGGGGTAGCTATCCCACGGTAGGGAAAGGTGGACTTGATAACTATACTTTCTGTCAGTATTGTTCGAAGCCGAAATCACCAAGGGCACACCATTGCCGTTCGTGTGGGGTGTGTGTGTTGGACATGGATCATCACTGCCCTTTTGTAAGTTTTGAACACTTACATATGCTTGGACGGAGCCTTTTTAATACAACACTACCACTAGATTTATGGTAATTGAAATTTAAAAAAAAAACATGTTTGAAAATAGCAACGCTATTTGATCCTTTTCGCATTTTCCCCAATTGTCAGTCAGCATGATCACATTCGATGATGTCATGGTTAAAGAACATTACGATTTGATTTTATCTTATTTTTTCCCCAAACCGGCTGATTTTGTTGATGAATTATTACGAATAAAGCAAAATTTTCATTTGACGATTTTTAGTATCTAGAAAAGTTGAGGGACGTAAATTACAGATAAAATCATAGTTTGGAAGTTACAAAAAATTACTATTTGAGTTTGTCTTACATTGTGCCCCAGCCGACTAATTTTGTTGATGATACCAAATCCTTTTGCAGATACATCCCCCTACTTTTCTAAATATTACAAATAAACTGAACTTTCCACCTCACAATTTTAATGTATAGAGAAGTTGTGTGATGGAATTGTAGAATGTATAATGGAAAATTGATTTTATTTGCAATGTTTACAAAATTTGAGTGATGTAGTAAAAATATTTGAGGGTGCCAGGCCCAAATATATACGGTGCATGTGCAAAAAAAATTTGCTAATGTAAATGGCGAAGTTGGTTCTTGTAAATTTCAAAGTTTTTGTTTAGGTAATTATGTTGGTTTTAGTAATCATCCATTTAACTTATGACGAAAAGTATGATTGACATATAATAACACCATCAATTTCCTCAATCCAATGCAGATTGGGAACTGTGTGGGTGCTGCAAATCACCGCTGCTTTATTTTTTTTCTTATATCTACGGTCATTGGTACTTTTTACGTTGCTACCATGACTTCCTATGCCGCTTTCTATATCTGGCCGCCTCTAGAAAACATTAAGCCGGTCAGCAAACTCAGTGCCCTCGTTAATTCCGAGCTGGTTTTCAGATTCTTGAAAGAGAAGGTCCTTTCTTTCTTGAGATCGACCGTGTTCTTACCCCTGAGAGGGCTTGTTCTTGTTTACCTGTTTATTTCTAGTGTCTCGGTTGGCATCGGTTTGTGTGTGCTCTTATGGCAGCAGCTGAGTTACATATACGTCGGGAAGACTTATTTAAGCCATCTGAGTGCGGTGAATAATGAAGAAATAATGGAAAGGGATTGCCAAAATCTTGTGAGATTCTTCGGTTTTCCGCATGGCGCGACTGTGTATTTGCCCAGTTATTGGAAGTCAAGAAAAAGCCATAACAAGTGAAAGATTCAGAGGTAGGAAGGATGTTTACTGTGACGATTTTCTTGACTTTATATTTGTGTAGTGTTTTCTTAATTTCTCATTATCTGCTGTGTACCTTTTTTTTAGGTCGAGGAAATCTGAACTCGTTTCTGGTATATTTATCCCGTAGTCTCGGCAGATCCACCCATCCACGATTAACATACTGAACAGACCCAAATTTGACTCTTGGATTTTGTTTTTGCCCTGACAGAGAGATGCCAATTATTCTTGTTATCTGCTGCAACTGCAGCGAACGCGTTCTCTCGATCTTGTAAGTTGTAGTTACCTACACAGTTATGTCGCAAAATTACTTGTATATTTGTCGTGTTGAGTCGAAAGAGTATAGAGGAAAATAAAAAGATTATATACATGATTTGTTTTGCCTTCTTTTCTTTCATGTATTTGAGAATTGAGAGCATATGTTCCTTTGTAAGAATGATTTTTTCTCATGCAAGATTGATAAATTCTTACTATGTACTGTATAACTCTGTAAAACCCTGTTTAGGTATATATGTTGAAACATAACTTGGAAACAAACATTAAGCTTTAAGAACACTCGAGAACACTGCAAACTAAAGTCTTCGACTACACCCAATTAGCAAATCGAGAAGCTCACATCTTCACTTGGATAATGAGGGCGGGGACGTCTGTTTTGTTTAGGTATATATCACGTTCTCTCCGTTTCATTGAACTTTTTTCCATTTTTAGATTAAAAATAATGTAATTTACATGTATAATTACTAATGAGTTGTGTGTGATAATTGTGATTACTTGATAATAAACTGGAAAATCTTGATTCCAAATTTGCCACTAAAAGCAAAGGGAGTGGAAAAGGAAAGACCCTCTTAAGTAGAATATGACTTAATGCACCTTGAAAAGACACCATCTTGGTAATTAGTATGCCTAATGATACTTAGCAATTTTTGGCTTGACTAGCGATATGGATGTTGGTTTGGTTTGTTCCATACATAAGTTCATGAGTAGAACTGACAAAACAAGCATACTCTATGATACTGTGTTCTACATTTCACACTGCTTTGAAAAATAATATTTCGCTTAAATATAAATTTGACAATATTATCAAGTTAAATGAGATGTTTCTCTTTTTAATTTTATACAAAATTTATGACCAAGATGTTAACTATTCTTGATATTCTCAAATAGACAAAATGACTAGTGCTTGCTTGTTGTCCCCTCACATACTTTGGAACAAAGTAAATTGAGGTATACGTGTTGCATTTAAGGGAAAAATAGAGTATATTTTAGTTTAAATCCGACAAGGAATTTGATGATGCAAAGTGTATATAGTAGTAGTATGATACCTACAACACACTACAAGAATAAGATTGAGCTATTAGGTATATCTCTTAATTGATTCTACTCATCAATTTGTTTTTTCCAATACTAAAATCTCCACTATCATACATTAAAGATTTTAATTCAACAATAAATAAAATAAATAAATAAATAAATAACAAGAGAATAAAACAACTATTTATACAGATGGAGGGCATGGCAGACCATCATGCCCAAAGCGACAGAAATATCAATAATTTCAGACAAGAAATTATTCTCTTTCTGCTGCAAACGAATAATGTATGATCAAATGCATTATCAAAAATTAAATAATTAAATAATACACCAAAGACGAGATCGACAGAATGACTTAATTGAACTTAATTAAACTTAATTGAATTTGATTTTTTTCAATCACGCTATGTGCTACACGTGACCATTGATCATATATACATTGAATTGAACTTAACTTAACTTAATAAACTTAATTGAATTTGATTTTTTTTTCAATCACGCTATGTGCTACACGTGACCATTGATCATATATACACGCGCATAATACATGATAGATAGTCGCGATAACATTAATTCGTACTAAGGTGTTCGTATTCGAAAATATACGAATATATCATGGTATATATAAACTAGTACTACTATCTATTTATACAATAGGACATATGAAGAAGGTAGATAAATCTGCATGAGTTGTCACAAGAAATGTGAAAAGAGAGATAGGGGTCCTAGCTAGGGTTTCCATTTCCATGTGTTGTAAAATTGGATTGAAAGATGAAACTGTAAAAAGGTGGAGTGACAAACCCTATTTTTATTTTAAATACAGTATTAATAGTTATATTTAAAATAAAAATAAAAATGAAATTTAAAAAAAAATCAGACACACAACAGCTGTTACAGGTGAGTTCATGGGACAACCCCATTTGTCCACCGGGTCCATTCGTGTGTGGTGATGAGGTTGCGTTGGTACTTGTGTGCACCTTCACTAATTAATGTCACTATTAATTACTCGGTACTTATTAAATCTTGCTCCAATTATAATAATACAAAAATTATTATGATAATGTATATATAGATGTAACATATAGGTTAGTTCTATGCTAGCATAAGGGTACTGCCCCCATTGCCATACACCCATTTACATGTTTATTTATATTTATCTTTTTACTTTTTTCATTGGTTAAGTTTTTTTAAAGTGGCCACATGTAACATTTTATATGGATTGAGTACTACCCCTATTAGGGTAGCATAGAATAAACCTAACATATATTCACAAATAAAATGTTGCTTGTTTATCTTCTATCATTAATTTGTTAATGTACATGTACAATACAAATTATAAATCAACAATTAAAAACATACAAAAATAGAGAGGAAAAATTAGATAAAGTATTTGTTTATTTTCACATCTTCAATTCAGTTCAGTTCATTCAATTTCAATCTAAAAGACCAAGTTCATTTACTTCGTTTCGAAACACACATATAACAGAACAATATTTGTTAGAGTATCCCACATCGAAGTTCATGTTACTTCGTTTCAAAACACACATATAATATAACAAAGTCAAAATAAATTGACTTGATTGATATTTTTATTTTTTTTTAAAGTAATTAAGAATATTTGTTAGAGTATCCCACATCGATTGGTTAACTATCTTAAAGCTCAAATATAAGTTGGACAATCTTATCATCTTAACAAGACCTTGTTAAGGTGATAAAGTTATGCAACTTATATTTGAGCTTTAGACTTATATTTGAGTTTTAGGATTATTAACCTTAACAAGACCTTGTTAAGGTGATAAAGTTATGCAACTTATATTTGAGCTTTAGACTTATATTTGAGTTTTAGGATTATTAACCTTAACAAGACCTTGTTAAGGTGATAAAGTTATGCAACTTATATTTGAGCTTTAGACTTATATTTGAGTTTTAGGATTATTAACTTTAACAAGACCTTGTTAAGGTGATAAAGTTATGCAACTTATATTTGAGCTTTAGACTTATATTTGAGTTTTAGGATTATTAACCAATAGAGGTGAGATGCTCTAACAATATTTTTTTTAATATCCAGGTACCCTGACTTCATATATGAACGAGAAATTATAACTATAAAAATAATAATTTTAGTGAAAAATACAAATGCACCAAACTTATCAAATCAAAATTGGAGAAAGTATTTACAACTTTTTACATAAAAATAACAAAATGAAATTACAGTTATCTAGAATCAACTTTACAACCCGAAACATGTTAAAATGATGAGTGGGTGGGATGGGATTGATTGACACATGATTTGACAAATTTTAATTATAGCATCAAAGAATTTGTAAAATAATTATTTTAAAATATCAATTAATTTAATTATATATGTATATAAATATAGAGGGAGACAAGCTTTTTGGTTTGACAAGACATTCATTTCATTTTTTCTTACTTCTGTATTTCTTTATGTAATCAGAATCTCATGTGATCATCCTCCACAACAATAAACAATATTCTCTCTATTATTTATACTTTCAATATACTTAATAATTAATAATTTGAATATATAAATAATTATTTGAAGATTTTAATTGAATTCATAAGTTACAATTAATTACTTTAACATCCTTTTCCATGTAATATATATTTAATTAAATTAATATTCTCCAAATATGAATAAATTAATTGAACGTCATTCGTTCTTGAAAATAATATTTGTGTGATACTTGACGCTATAGTAAGTTGTCATGCATGTCTTAGTCACGATCAAATTACAAAATTCAACAAGAATCGTTAAATAAATTTAGCAAGTAAATATTAATTTTATGTAAAATTAAAAGACTATGTGTGAGATGAATTTATGTTAAGAAATTGATTTGTCTTACTATCTCTAAATTATAACATTAATATACAATTTTACTAGATATTTTCACTCAATTTACACTCATGATTGGACTTATACGCACTTAAACCGTTATCAATTGAAAAATAAGCGAATTATAGGTAGCCAGTCCGAGGCGACCAACGACGACTCCCTTGATCGCGCTAACACATCCCAAACGTTAAAACATCCCTAACACCATATACTAAATTGTAATGCAATATAATTACCCTAAATAGGTGTGTTTTGTTTCCATTCCAAAGGGTTTATTTCCAAATATGGAAAGTGCACAATGCTACAAAAGCTATCTCGATCACATAATTAATCTTGTGGTAGCAATATCATAGCATGTACATTGGTTCTTGTTAGTACTTGGTATTTGGTGAAGTGTATAATTACGATTCTTAAATGTACTTTAAATCGTGTTTTAATGGATATAATATAAATAGAATAACTTAGGACTAGTGGTCTGATCCAGACACGTGTTTTAATTAGTGTGCATAATTTTATGAGAGTATGTTGTATATTTCTATATACATCTATATTCACGATACACATTCAATTTAAATAAAAAGATAGATTTATAATGATGGTTTAGAAATATGTAAAACTTGAAGTGAGATATTTAAATTACAATAAATAAATTTGGAATGAAACAAAAAGATTACTCCTAATAAATATTTTTTCAAACCCCACTTATTGTGACCTATATAAAGCCCGTGTCTCACTAGGAAAAATCAGTGTGAGTTGCTTTTCTGTTTTCTTTGTGAGGTAGAGCTGCCTATACAAATTATTTCTCCAAACAAAACCCTTAATTTCCTCACATATGTATCCCTTCCTACCATCACCAAACTCATATTTCCCCTTGAATAATAATTAAAAGCATACTATACTTTTTTTTTTGTCCATTCGTGTAATATATATAGATGCTTATTGTGTTCAAAGTGTCAAGAACTTGAGAGAGGTTGAGAAAGAGAGCTTTCTTTGGTCCAAACATAGGGACGATACGATTCAATCTGCTGCCGAATCATTCATCCAAATGTCGAGTAGTTGTGCTTGGATCAAAACTCGGCGTCTGATTGAATGACACGGGAGTCAAGTTGAATCTTAAAATTCCTATAATTGGACTGAAGGGAGCTCCCTTTTAGTTCATATCTTTTTCAATATATATGTTAACTTGATCTTGTCTTATTTTTTTTAGGGCTAAAAGAAATATGGAGTATATGTGATTTCTGAGGCTGATTTAATTGCACTTCATTAATATATGCTACATATGTGTATTACCTAAGTTTGCAAATTTTTATTTAATTTTTGAAAACGTATTTATATGTTCTTGTTGATATATTGCAGAAAAAGGGATGAACATATTTAGGGTTTTATCGGGCAAAGGCAGAGAGAGTCAAGAATATACAAAAGGGTTTCTCGGGGTTGCTCAGCAACAAGTTCCCAGGCATGTCTTCTGGAGTTGAAATTACCCAAATGCCCTCACTTGTTCTTGGTCTGCGGATCCGACTCCTTTTTGTTTTCATTTCCGAGATTTGCTACCGATTTTTTTAATATATTTTTTATTAATGTAAGTGGGGGATTTAATGTGTAGATATATATAAAATAAAATACAGTAATAAATATATTTGTTAAATTATTTTTTATTCTAATATTATGCTGAAATTGTCAGATTTTATTTTATTGCACAAATCGAAAATCTATAATTATAATATTCGTAATATGGTCGGCCAATTTTCGCAATAATAATTTATAACGTAAGTGATGGATGTTAATCAATTAATAAATATATATCGATTGAAATTTTAATTTCTCGATGAATTTCGAGCCTAAAATTGTTCAAATCACTGAATCAGACATGATAATCGAAGCAAAGATTAAGGGGATTTTTCTTTATTGAATGGGTCCAAACATTCCGATACAACCCAAGATTTTACTACTAAAATAAAAGGTGTAGATAAGTTTTTTTAATTCTTAAACAACTTTTTTTTAAAATGAAAATTAAGATCTTCATCAGTTTTTACTTAGCTACAGGATGACTTTTAAGATACATTGAAGATTTCACTTTGGCATGTTGCAGTAACCCAAAGAACGACTTGCAATCAGACATGATCGGCCGGAGTCGAAACCGGAACCATAACCAGAACCTCGCTGTGTGCTTCAAACAAGTTCAAACTCAATACAAAAATAACTCCATGTTTAATTTCAAGTGTAAGGCAAAAATTTGAAAAGATTTACTTTTTGGAAGGGATAATCGAACCCTTTGAGTGTGAGTGCAAACGTTGACCACCCCTCATCCTCGCTTCGAACAGCTTTGCCTTTAACGAATTTTTTTCCTTCAAAGTCGACTCTGTCGCCTCGTGAAGTTCATGTTCATGTGAGGGTAACTTTTCTGTCCACTTTCGCACGGGGCTCGGCTGGCCCCTCCACACGGACGAAACCGCCCCATACTCTTCATCACCACCTTCCTTCTTCTTCCCATTCTCCGACAACAAATAGTGATTTCGGATCAAATTCTCTATCACATAGTTCGAATTCACCCTGACCGAAGCCCCTCCCAATTCGGTGGGCCCATTTGTTTCCCCACCCGCATCCTGAGTATTTCGCATGGCTTCAGACATTTGTTCTTCAAACTTCCCCTGCAACCCAGACAGGTTCGAGCCTTTTGCCAGCCCAACTTTTTTCTTCCCTCGACTCTCGTTTGCTTTTTCTAGCTCAAAACAATTAGAATCACCAACCGTGGATCCATCCTCGTCACCCTCCTCATAGGGGCCACTAACAATCGTGTTCAACGGGATGGACTCCAGAGAACTCCTTCGAAAATTCTTACTTGTTGAGTTTCCTTTCTTAGCATTGAGAAAAGCTTCAATCTCGGGTCTCAATCTCTGCACAACCGACTCCTTATCACCCCCAACTGTTTGCAAATTCATCTGCATCCTCTCGTCTAGCCAAGACTCTGACACGTGTAGGATTAAATTCCCTCCCTCAGACCAACCCTTATCCGAATTTTTCCTGCACGCGTGCATTTCCTTCTCGTAACCCCTTATTCCTAATGCAAACTCGTCACATAGACTTTCTAAAATACCACGCGAACTCCTTTCGCTCTCGAGCTCTCTAGTGACATCAGCAAGGGTTGCCTTGACTTCGTGAAGTTCCCGGGCTAGTTTCCTGTGCAGACTTTCGGACCGCTTCCTCAACTTCCTCTCGCTCTCCAATTCATCTCTCGTGGACAGAACAACCGAATTGATCTCTTTGTTTTTCCTGTGAATGTTGCCTTCCGTGATGTGTTTCGCGAACTCGTCCATCTGTTTTCGGTCCGCCTGTTGCTCTCTGACCAACGATTTGACTTGGGATCTAGCACTGTCCAATTCTTTTTTTAGCGATTTGATGAGGGATGTGTTCGATACATGTTGCTCCTCGAGAGTCCAGATGCGGTTCAGCACTTTGAGTAGCTCTGTGGATGTTCGTAAGCCGTAGTTTAGTGAGCTGGTGGGAGTGACAGCTGGGTTGTAAGGCGTGATCTACAGAGATGAACAAGTTTCGATCAACGATTACATAGTCGAAAAGGAAACTATTGGTCATGCTTTTAGCATTAGTCTATTATACCTCCATTGAACTACTGTAACTTGCAGGCGATAAAAGTTGCAGAGCGTGATGATGGCTGCTCCGGTCGGCCGTCCGGTGATGCTGCATTAGCGACGCCGCCACGTGGCGCCTCAAACTACTCGAACTTCCGGGCTGGAATTAATTAGTATAAAAATAATTATGAGAAAACAAGCAATATACACAATTACACATGATGAAATTTGATTACCTTCTTCACCATAGAAGTTTGAATTTCTAAGCTTCAAATATAATTAAAATGAAATTGAGTAATCTAACATCGATACAATTAATTGATCTCGCAATATCAAATAAATAAATGAAAAATTCATTCCCAAATCAACAAACACAAAGGCTAAATCAGGAAATCGACAGCAATAACGACGATGAGAGATTGAGAGCAGCGCAATTGAATGACCTGAAGGTCAGGCGGAGGTGGCGATGGATCGAGCGGGTAAGCACCGCCGCCGCTCTGATGGTGGTTGGTGCGGCGCAACCGCGGCAGAGAGGCGGCGGCGGCGTGGTGCATTTGCAGGTCGTAGTTGTTGGGTTTGGTGTAGCCAAACCAAACCGACGAAGCCACGACGAAAACGAGTGCGGATGGAGAGTTTCTCAAAACTCAGGAACTGGCACGTTCGTGCCAGAATGTGCCATTCTTCCAAAACTTCAGAGGCAGTAGCACGTTCGTGCCAAAACTGGCACGTTCGTGCCACTTTCTGGGAGCTTTTGGGCCAACTCGTTTTTTGGGGCTTTTTTGGGGGTTTTTTAAGGTCTTTTTTGGGCTTTGACTAGGTCTTGACCTTACTACTATATATACTACCTCCCCCCTCACATGTATCTTATCCAACATTTGTAGCCTCCATTGTAGAGAGAGAAATATTGAGGAAAAGAGAGTTAGGGTTAGAATTTGGGGAAAATTCTTGTAAGCTCTTGGAAGCTCTCGTTAATATTTCGGTGTATCTCTTAAGTGGGTTAGAGTGTGAGGATCCTAGAGAGAGTCGTGAGAGTTAGAATTCGAGAGAGAATTCTTGGAAGCTCGGTGTAACGATTCGGTTTATCTAGTGAAGAAAACGTGGCGGAAAAGTGGATGTAGCCTATTTAAAGGTGAACCACTATAATTCTCGGTGTCGTGTTTATTTGCTTTCTCGCTTTGTGTTTGTGTTGATTGCTTCGATTGTAGTTGCTCTTATATTGCTCAATATATATGTGTATGCTTTTGGTGCATTGGTGATATATGTATTGGAGGTGATATTGGTGTTGTCGTTGTTGGTTGGTCGGGAATTCGGAACACTCGGGTTGAGTGGATTCCCGACAACGGTTGGACGTCGGTTGTTCTCGGGGGATTGGTGATCGAGTACGGGGTGGATTCGTTTGGAGATCGATAGGAGTTTCCGTCACGCATTGGGCGTGTCCGATCGATCGGGTATCGACGAGTCAAGGAAAAATTCCTCGTGCTCTCTAGGAGCGGGTCCCGGTGGTCCGACGTGTAGTCGGTGGTCTCGTTGACGTAAAGCACCGCCCGCCTTCCTCGGTAGTGTAGTACATCGATCCCAACAATTGGTATCAGAGCCGAGTTGTGAAGCTTGGTATCGGAGCTTCGGTTGAAGCGGTCTAGAACAATGACGGGCAACGACATGGTATGGAGTGCAATCGAAAGGTTCAACGGGTCGGATTTTGCACATTGGAAGGTGCAAGTGATGAACTACTTGTTCGGGAAGAATCTTCATCTACCGTTAGTAGGCGAGAAGCCGGAGGGTATGAGCGAGGCGGAATGGACTCTCCTAGATCGACGAGTACTCGGGTTAGTCCGTTTGACGTTGTCGGAGAACATCGCTAGAAAGGTGATGGTGGAGAAGTCGACCTCGAGGATGATGAAGGTGTTATCCGATATGTTCGAGAAGCCGATCGAGAAGCCGTCGACGAGAAGCAAATGCTCCTTGTTGGAGCGGTTCTTTCATTTGAAGATGGAAGAAGGAGGAGTTGTTGCGACTCATGTGAACGAGTTCGAAACGATCGTCAACGAGTTGTCTTCGATTGAGATCGGGTTCGATGATGAAGTTCGGGCCCTTACTCTATTGGCGTCTCTACCGAGTAGTTGGGAGCCGATAAGAATGGCGTTGAATAACTCCGTTGGAAGTGATAGGTTGAAGTATGCCGATGTGAGGGATCGTGTTCTTGCCGAGGAGGTTAGAAGGAGGGATTCCGGAGAGACATCGACTTCAACGACTAAGGCCTTGAGTTTGAGCCGAGCTAAAAATCATTACGGAGGTTATAACCGCGGGAAAAGGGTGGAGTCGAGCAACGAGAAGGAGAAGCGATTCTTATGTTGGAATTGCGGTAAATCCGGTCATATGAAGCGGTATTGTATAGAGCTTCCGGGGAATGGAGGTGATGCCAAGGTTGTGACGGGTGACGAGAGAGAAGATGACTTGTCGGTATCTTCGGGCTCTTGTGAAGTCTCTCGGATAGTCGACTCGGGAGCGGTGTCTCACACCATGGCGAACCGTGATGGCATGTATGTTGTCGGGGGTCACGGAGAGGTGCATCGTGAAGATGGGGAACCTTTGGAGGCCGTGGGTGTTGGAGACGAAATTGTTGAGACGTCGTGTGAGACATTTCGATTGTCGAAGGAGGTGTGCGTGCCGAAGTTGACGTGGAGTGTGATCTCGGTGAGTCGACTTGAGACGGAGCACAAGGATGACTTCGATGATGGGTCTTTGAGAGTGTCGAAGGGTGTGGTGATACTTGCTCGTGGTCGAAAGACGAGCACCCTTTACACTACGACGGGAGGTCGTGAGATTGGTGTACCCGACAACACCAATGGGCTAATGCATTGTGGGCTAGGTAGTATGAGCGAAAGGTGGTTGCAACCAAAAGCGAGTTCGGGTGTTCCTCATACGGATCGGAGTCCGGTTCTCGAAAGGAGACGAGTTCGATTCTCGGTGATTGAGAAATCGAATATCGGAAAGCGGAGACATGATGATGGAGGTGTTCCGGTAGAAGACCGACCGGTGGAAACCTTGGAGATCAATCATGTGCTTTCGGGTCGAGATGGTAGAGCAATGCGGGCCGGTAAATCGAGCAAGCGGGAGTTGAAAATTGGAAGCGAGCCGAGCTCGTTATTTTCACTCGGAGACTCGTCGGTGAGAGACGAGGTATCGAAGCCCGACATTTCCCATTCGGTGGGAGTTGCTAGACGATTCGAGTGCTACTCGGGTAATCGTTTCGGAGAGAGTCCCGTGAAGAGGATTCGGAAAACGAGGAATGGGCAAAGGAGTCGTAGAGCTAGTAACGGTAAGAATGTTGGAGGCTATCGGTTGAAATCGTCGGTTAGAGACGAGGTGATGAAACCCGACATTTCCCATGCGGTGGGAGTTGTTAGACGATTCGGGTGCTACTCCGGTGATCGTTTCGGAGAGAGTCCCGTGGCTAGGATTCAGAAAACGAGGAGTAGGCAAAGGAGTCGTAGAGCTAGCAACGGTGACAATGTTGGAGGTTATCGGTCGAGATCGTCGGTGATAGACGATGGGCATGTGAATGCCGACGTTGCTCATTCGGTGGGAGTTAACCGGTTCACGAGCAATCCGGGGAGGCGACATGTGGGAGCATTGAGAAGCTCGGGTTCCATGTTGCGGTTTCGGAGGTCCGAAAGGAGATTGCGTGGTGACGGAGAGGTTGACGGAATGGGCGATGTTGAGAAGAGGAGAGCGTCGAGGGTTTTGATGAGAAACTCGGAGATCGATGTTCGGTCTAAGCACGAGATGCTTGAGACGTTCCGGGGAAGTCGGATGCCGACCGATGTGTCGAGGAAGAAGGTGGTGAAGCCTTTGAAGCCGAGGTCGAGAGAGACTTCGGTTGGACTTCTCGGATGATGAATGTGGCCGCCGCCACGGATGATGGGGAGTGTAGTTTGGTTGTGTCTCCAGGTGGGAGATTGTTGGGTTTGGTGTAGCCAAACCAAACCGACGAAGCCACGACGAAAACGAGTGCGGATGGAGAGTTTCTCAAAACTCAGGAACTGGCACGTTCGTGCCAGAATGTGCCATTCTTCCAAAACTTCAGAGGCAGTAGCACGTTCGTGCCAAAACTGGCACGTTCGTGCCACTTTCTGGGAGCTTTTGGGCCAACTCGTTTTTTGGGGCTTTTTTGGGGGTTTTTTAAGGTCTTTTTTGGGCTTTGACTAGGTCTTGACCTTACTACTATATATACTACCTCCCCCCTCACATGTATCTTATCCAACATTTGTAGCCTCCATTGTAGAGAGAGAAATATTGAGGAAAAGAGAGTTAGGGTTAGAATTTGGGGAAAATTCTTGTAAGCTCTTGGAAGCTCTCGTTAATATTTCGGTGTATCTCTTAAGTGGGTTAGAGTGTGAGGATCCTAGAGAGAGTCGTGAGAGTTAGAATTCGAGAGAGAATTCTTGGAAGCTCGGTGTAACGATTCGGTTTATCTAGTGAAGAAAACGTGGCGGAAAAGTGGATGTAGCCTATTTAAAGGTGAACCACTATAATTCTCGGTGTCGTGTTTATTTGCTTTCTCGCTTTGTGTTTGTGTTGATTGCTTCGATTGTAGTTGCTCTTATATTGCTCAATATATATGTGTATGCTTTTGGTGCATTGGTGATATATGTATTGGAGGTGATATTGGTGTTGTCGTTGTTGGTTGGTCGGGAATTCGGAACACTCGGGTTGAGTGGATTCCCGACAACGGTTGGACGTCGGTTGTTCTCGGGGGATTGGTGATCGAGTACGGGGTGGATTCGTTTGGAGATCGATAGGAGTTTCCGTCACGCATTGGGCGTGTCCGATCGATCGGGTATCGACGAGTCAAGGAAAAATTCCTCGTGCTCTCTAGGAGCGGGTCCCGGTGGTCCGACGTGTAGTCGGTGGTCTCGTTGACGTAAAGCACCGCCCGCCTTCCTCGGTAGTGTAGTACATCGATCCCATCAGTAGTGGTGGAGCTCCCAGAGCGCGGCAGCTAGTTTTCTGCCGGAGATGCAGCGACAGCGGCGGTGGTGATGATGATGCGGAGCGGTAGTAGTGGTGCTGTATATTCCTTGTCTATAGTATAATTTCACTGGAGTTACGTTGCCTTTATTGTTAGTAATATTCTCCACCACTACTACTCGTCGCCACCACCTCAACTTTTCCTTTTCCCCCAAATCCCGCTCCCGCTTTTCCGATTTTGCCCCTCCCTCGCTTTTCATCATCACTTTTACTTTCTCTCTCTCTCTACTCGGATCTGCAGAAAAAGAAAAAAAAAATTGAAAAATGGATTTCGCTTTCGCACTCGCTCGCCGTGCGCACCTTTGATTTACGGTGCTCTGATATGCGGTAAGTATTTATTTTTGATACAATGAATTTAATTGAAATTATATTTTGTTATATTATTAATAATTATGAATATTATTTTATCATGTGTCAAGTTATTTATTTGAGTTATTCATTTAGATTGATTTTAATGTTTCGGAGTACATTAATTTTTTATTTCTCACCTAAGAATATTACTTTAAATTAGGGGACAAGTGAGCAAAATCATTGATGTTGGAAAGGGCCCACCAATATCATGGCGCGAACCCGATCTTTTTTACTCTAAAAAAATACTCTCAAGAGTTTCGTCGTTGTACATTTTTGAAGTGTACGTCCCACTGCGAAAAAAGTACTGTACCAAACTTTGACAACGCGTTTTTGTAGTATTGGGCCAATATTTGTTTGGCCCACTATCCTGTACCGCCTTAAAAGTTAAGACTCAACCCACTAAATATTGGGTTGCTATGTATGGTCTTAAGCCCGCCCTTCAAAGTCCTAAAAATTAGACTAACATAAGACAAGGCTACCGATATTTACACCTCGATTTACACACCCTATTTTTTTTAATTTAATTTTAATAATTATGAAATATCAATATTGTTCTTTCTTTAATTTGTTTTAACCTACACTCTCTATTTCAAGATGAAACAGCAATACGGAATTCTTTGATTTCAGACGATTAGAAATTCATAACCTAACATTAATAAAATTAAATTACATCAATATTATTTTAATGTTTGTATTTTGATTTTTATATACTGAACAAGATTCGACAAGAGTTTCATGTCAATCGTCTTCCATGGCTTCAAATCAGAGGTCCGTCCTGGCACTCAAGATGCGGTCCGATTAGAAGGGTACTCCGAATAGTGGTCGGAGAATTTTGCGTTTCTGCCACAACAAGCAATGAAGTTGGCCTGCTCGAGGATGACGAATGGGACGCCCTTGGCCATGCCTTGTTCGAATTTTGGGATGGATAGGGAAGAGCTGGTGAAGGAGGTAGGGAGTGGATGGCGGAGAACTTGTTCCTGGTGATGCACTTCAGACCAGTTCGGTTTAGTTCAAACTTATTAAGTTCATTTCAGACGGTTCAGTTCAAACTTATTAAGTTCAGTTCAATTCAGATCAGTTCACTAGTCATTTAATTTTTTATTTTATTTTATCTATTTTTATTTTTATTATTATTGTTATTTCAATATTTTAAAATTAAATTAAATTTAATTTCAATTCACTTCAAACCTATCAAGTTCAGTACAATTCAATTAGTTTCAGTCCAAAAGAACAAGTCCTTAAACTAACATATATAATTTTCTGGAATATATTGTCGTAATATCTCATTATCTTTATAAGACAAGTACATTGATAATTTAATAGACATAATATTAAAAATATATATTTAATTAATTATTGCATAATATTAGGCATATATTGCCAAACATTTTTTTGAATGAATGAATGCATGAGGTGAGATCCAACACAATCGCATTCCATCGCGGGACAAGTAACGAGTCATTCTCACCCTAGCTGTAAAAATGTTGTTCAAATACGAGACAACCCATTGTCATCATCACAACCAATTCTTCTCTAGCTCTATATATTTTCTTCATCGTACACGTACCTACTTCTTGTTTTTCTCTTCTATTCTTTTATCGAAGAATTAACGTATTAGGACAACAGCTGCTGCAGTGAACGTGGGAGAGTCGACGATGCTGTGGGCTGATTTCTCTTTGAATTACATTGCTCAATCCATCATCATGTTCGAATTTCAGGTTTCTTTTTTTTTTTTTTTGGTACTTTCTCTAATCAATTTTTGGTCGACACATACATATGCATAGATCATAATGTCTATTTTCACAACTAACATTTTGAGCCAATCTCAAAACTAACATTTTGGGCCTATCTTTAGTGTTTTGATTTTTGTTCGAACCGTGATCAAATATTAATCCAACCGTTGATCACTGATTCGATTCAAAATTAATTTGCTTTTGATATTCACTCATAGTCTTTTAGTATAAGAATTAATCCGTCTTACGTACACGGTACATATATGGTTCGAATTCTAGGTTTTCTTAGATTCATTTCACACGGTAGCTTGAATTTTAAATTGATGTCGAAATAAAAACGATAATTATAGGATAGACCACGAGATTTACTGTAAAACACAAATGTATGGAAAAAACAGAGTGAAAGAGAATATATTTACTATAAATGTATAAACGAGTAGGAATGTAAAATTTGGGACTATATATAGTTGAATATTTTTGGGTTTGTTGAAATATGAATAGTGTGAGTGCAATTTTAACAGAATTATCTGATCAAACCATAAGAGTCTGACAACAAAAGTCGGCTAACCCAACTAGCCGAATTAATTCTAGTACATCATAATTTATTTTAATTATTTATTCATTAATAATTACAAAAATAATGTTCAAATACAAAATTATGCAAACTTAAATCATATTTGAAAATAATTTGAAATTTGAAGATTTTGTAGTTGAAACACATCATGTGACTGTTGTGTAATCCAACAGACAATTTGCAGCCATTAATAGGGTAGTTTGAATAAGACCTTGAAGATATTTGATTCCCTAAATATTCTTTTAAACGTCATTTAATTTTTTTTTCAACGTCACTAAATACTTTCGATTATTTTTCAAATATCTCACACTATACAATAAAAAAATATTTTTTAAAACTTATATTTTTCTTTTACTATCCATCATTTTTCTTCCTTTTATATCATTAAACATATAGTTCAATATATAAATTTATTTGATTTGAGTATATCAATAATTTTTAAAAATTGAAGTGTTTATTTTTATAAAATAGTGAGAAAATTAAAAAAATAATTTGTATCTCCAAATCATCAAATAAGCTTAGTCTCTATTTAAATATCTTGAAAAAAAATATTGATGTAAAAAAGTGATTTTTTTTATTAATTATATGTCTATACTTGCCGTTCGTTGCCTGTCCGTTTTGTCCAAAATTGTCATATCATTACATGTTTTAGAATAATTCTCAAAAAATTAATCAAAAAGTTACTCCTATCAATTGTTTGTTATCAGACACAAATATCACTTCAAATACTCTCTAATCGAAATGGTCTTACAGTATTTTTAGATTATTAGCCTATAGGAGATAATTGATTTCCTAAATATTTATTTCTATATTATTCTATTCTTTGTTCAAATTATCAAATATTTTTAATTTTTCAATAGAAAATATTTTAAAAATTATTCTATTTTTTACCACACATTCAAATATGCACACTTAAATTATACTCCCTCCCACTCAAAGCAATAGTCACATGTGGTCAACGTTGACTTTTTTCGTCCGTTCAATACATATGATAAATAGTTTACAAAAATTATGAAAAAAATACCAAAATAAAATATAACTATTATATTTTATTTTAGTATTTTTTTCATAATTTTTGTACACTATTTATCATATGTATTGAACGGACGAAAAAAGTCAACGTTGACCACATGTGACTATTGCTTGGGGTGGGAGGGAGTATTTTTAAATAATTTTAAAATTTGCATATATCTTGTATGTAAAATTGAAATAAATTACTACTTCTGTCTCGTATTTATAGTCACACTTTTTTTGTTATTTCTGAAAGAAGTGTAATTATTGTTTTGGGATAAAGGTAGTATGACTTTGTTTCATCCAAATACTATTTGCAACCACCACTAATCGGGTAGCTTGAATAAAGTCATGAGTAGGGCTGACAAAAATAAAAGCTACACGTACCCATGGGCCGGCCCGATCGGCCAGATTAAAGGTTGGGCTGGGCCTCAAATATAGAGGCCCAAAAAGAGTCGGGTTTTTTTGGCCCAACCCGACCAGCCCGATGGGCTTCAACCGGGCTTGACCCGATTTTAATGAGTCGGCCCGAATATAATTATAATTACTTTTTTTTTGGCTTTATTTAATTATTACTATGTTAAAATTAATTAATTATATATATTTATTTTTATATATAATTTAAAATCACAATATTTATTTATTTATCTATAATTTAGCTATATAAATATTATTTTTAGTAGGAAAGAAATATTAAATTATAATTTAAAATTATTTTAGTGACTTTTTAAGTTAATTTTAATTATTTTTAAACGAATGAAATTTCATAATTTATTATTTTTCTTTAATTAATTAATGTAATTAATAGTTTTTATAATATTAAATTAAAATAAATATATGTTTTTAATAATTTATTATAGATTAAAAAAGCCCACCGGTCCGACTAGAGCTGGGCTGGGCCCTTGATATTTATGGCCCACTAAAAAATTGGCCCGACCCAACCTGGTACATGACATGACATCCCTGAAACCCGATGAGTTTGTGTCGGGTCGGCCCGGCCCGACCATTTGACAGCCCTAGTCATGTGTATTATCTAAAAATTTAAACAGTTAGAAAAGTTAAATAACTTAATAATTATATTAATAACCATTTAAATATAATTGCAATATTCTATCAGCCTATCATTAATCCATATGATATGTAAGTATATTTTTTTAGTCAATAATGATAAAATTATAAGATAGAAACATCTCCTTTGACCTTTTGAACCATTCTCAGATCATCATAAATTATTCCTAATTTTATCAATTTTCCTTGAAAATGACGAAAATAACCTCGCAGTATCTGGATAAGGTACAGAAATGTACGTTACTGTACAACAAGCAACCTACACGGGCAAAATATAGACTCCTAACTCCTAAAACATTGCCAACTTATAATAAATTATTTAACAAATTAAATCAAATAATTGAAAGACAATTAGACGGTTGAGATTAGCTTGACTTTGTACAGAGTTCCAATGGATAATTCAATCCTATCTTTTAGCCTCAACTTATAATTTTAAAAAATATGATTAGAACTACATTTTAAATTAAAAGGGTGTGCGTGCCTGTTGTCACTAGACATCTGAATAAATAAAGCGTTTAAAAAATTAAAGAACACACTTATCACAAACAATATTTTAACATAATTTCATTCTATATTTAGTTTTTAGTTTTTGTAAAAAGCTAGGTTGTTTTTAAATTATTCTAAGCCAAATTATGCACAATGATCGCACCTCATAGCTTTACAATATTTACCAGGACATGACGATTTGCATGTCGCGTTTATTCAATTGAGTCGATACAATAAAAATATGTAAATAACAGTTGTCATAATTTTCTTTTTAGAGTGTCTAACAATAGTTGACACACCTAAAAAAAAAAAAAAAATTATTCTAACTTTTTAATTTTAATATACAATTTTATTCTACTTTACTTCACCTACTTTTTAAACTTTACTCATAACTACTTTATTTTTCACTTTTAAAATATATTTTTACCTTTTACTTTTCAATTAAAAAATACAAAAATAACAATTTTCTTAAACTCCGTGTCCAAAAAAGTATGACATTTATTAATGGTTGGAGGGAGTATTTGTATGTACTTGTGACAATAACTCAACTCAATAAGATAAATATAAAAAAATATACAAGAAATATTGATTGTATTAGAGCATCTCCAATAGTGTACCTCACATGAGGTACAATTTAGTTGACACATCACTAATTATTTTTACTTATCAATTTGTACCTCACTACTCCAATGTTTGAGGTACAATTATTCACCTTTTTTAGATGTGGGACCCACCACACAAGACACAATTTCAATTTGTACCTAGTATCAACAATTTGATACTATTGTTTTCTCTCTCCAATTTGTACCTTAAACCCCAATGGTATACCTAGGTACAATTACATGCCACATAGGAATTGTACCTACCATTGAGGATGCTCTTACAATATACTATACTTAGGGGTGTTTACGGACGGGTTTGGGCGGGTATATCCATAAAAATTCACCCGACCCATTGATGGCGGATTTCAATTTTATCAATTATATCCGCTCATTTTTTTATTCCAACTGTATGTATGGTGCGGGTGAAGGCGGATGCGGTCGGGTGCGAGCGATTTGGCGGGTAAAATGACATGTTTAAATACATATGTAAATTGTAAATATAAAAAAAAATAAGGAAACAAAAAATAAAACTAACACAAATTAAAAAAAAAACATTCATTTAAAGTTCTAGTAAAACATTACAAAATAATAACATATAGTTGCAAAAACTATTAAAAATGTTGTTAATTTAAGATCTCAAAGATATGAACTTGTGAGTATTACCTAATTGAAAAAAAAATCAAAAGCATACATAAAAAATTAGTTAATAAAAATTTTAAAATTATCTCATAAATTAATACTACTATACTAGTAATAATATTAATAAAAATAAACAAATAATACTAATATTATATATATATATATATATTATGTGCGGGCGGGTCGGTTTATTCGCGGGTAGTTATTAACGGAACTGCTACCCACCCGAATTTTGGCGGGTTTTAGAAATTCTAATAATTTGTTCAAAATAAAACCGACGGGTTCGATCGGGTTAGCGAGCGGATCGGGTTTGACGGGTTTTTTGAACACCCCTATATATACTCTTTTATTAAATGTGAAATTAAAAAATATAAATAAAGTCAACAACTATATAAATGAAATACTATGAAATGTGAACAATTATATACAGTTCATCTTGGATTGATTTTCTAAAATCAATTTCCCAAGTGGCTGCCGTCTCTGTCACCAACTGTGAATCCTCTTACTTTTTACTGTACACTATTATTATTATCACATTGATTTATCATTTTTACTTAATATAATATAATCAGAATGTACATATGTCAACATATAAACAGTTCAGTAATCCAAAATTAAGAGAATATTCCTTATATATATTTATTCAATAATTCACCATCATCATGCATGCGTGAATATCCACCAATTTTGACTTTTGAATTTTGGATATACAAACGTGATAAGTTCCAATTTTAATAAAAAAACTTAAATTAAATATACTGATTATACTAACTTGTACTAATATGTGTTTCATTGTCCGCGGCATTGCATTTATATAATACAGTATGATTGTGACATTCATTTTCCATAACTATAAAAGAGTCTCATAGGAATCAAACAATGAATATCTCATGCAGGCTTTGAATTGAGAATTAATCTCCTATATTAATTCCCTTAATTACCACATAATTAAACCAATCCGATGGCTTCACACAACGCCACGACATGTCCACCTCCGATGAAGGCCGCCTCGAACGGGGTCTTCCAAGGCGACGATCCTCTGCATTACTCCCTCCCTTTGCTCATCGTCCAGATTTGCATGGTCGTCGTCCTAACCCGAGGCCTCGCCTACCTCCTCCGCCCCCTCAGACAGCCACGTGTCATCGCTGAGATCATCGTGAGTTTTTATTACACTTTTTACTATAAGTAAACATCCATGCATGCATGCATGTACTTAGTTTGTACACGTGTCGCGTTTTCATTGATGATCATCCTATATTTCAGGGAGGAGTCCTATTGGGCCCATCCGCTTTCGGCCGGAACAAAGCCTACCTCCAAACCATCTTCCCTTCCCGGAGCCTGACCGTCCTCGACACCATTGCCAACCTCGGCCTCCTCTTCTTCCTCTTCCTCGTCGGCCTCGAGCTCGACTTAAAATCCCTCCGGCGAACCGGCAAAAACGCCCTCTGCATCGCCCTCGCCGGAATCAGCCTCCCGTTCCTCCTCGGCATCGGAACCTCCTTCGTCCTCAGAGCAACCATCTCTCCCGGAGTCCCACGAGGCCCGTTTCTAGTCTTCATGGGAGTCGCCCTCTCCATCACCGCCTTCCCCGTCTTAGCTCGCATCCTAGCCGAGCTCAAGCTCCTCACAACCGACGTCGGTCAAATCGCCATGTCAGCAGCCGCGGTCAACGACGTGGAGGCGTGGATCCTCCTCGCCCTCGCCATCGCCTTATCCGGAACCGGGTCCCCTCTCGTCTCGCTTTGGGTGTTTTTGAGCGGGTTCGGGTTTATAGCTGCGTGCTTTTTCGCGGGGAGTCCGGTTTTCAAGTGGATGGCGAGAAGGTGTTTGGAAGGGGAGCCGGTGAAGGAGATTTACATATGCGGGACTTTGACAGCTGTCCTCGCCGCGGGGCTCGCCACGGATGCGATCGGGATACACGCGCTCTTCGGAGCGTTTGTGCTCGGAGTGCTCGTTCCCAAGGAAGGGCCGTTTGCGGGAGCATTAGTCGAGAAGGTGGAGGATCTTGTTTCCGGATTGTTCCTTCCGCTCTACTTCGTGTCGAGCGGGTTGAAAACGAACGTGGCGACGATACAAGGGGCTCAGTCGTGGGGGTTGCTTGTGCTCGTCATATTCACGGCTTGTTTCGGGAAGATTGTAGGGACGGTTGTCGTTTCGTTATTGTCCAAGGTTCCGTTCAAGGAAGCTTTAACCCTAGGGTTTTTGATGAACACGAAAGGGCTAGTTGAGTTGATTGTGCTGAATATCGGGCGGGATCGTGGGGTACTCAACGATCAAACGTTTGCGATCATGGTTTTAATGGCTTTGTTCACGACGTTTATTACGACGCCGATTGTGATAGCGACGTACAAGCCGGCTCGGATGGCGAACAACGAGTACAAGGAGCGGACGATCGAGAGCCGCAAGGCGAACTCGCAGCTCCGGTTGCTGGCTTGCTTCCATAGTACGAGGACTGTCCCGTCGCTCATTAACCTCATGGAGGTCTCGCGTGGGACCGGGCAGGAGCTTCGGGTGTACGCCATGCATCTCACCGAGCTATCGGAGAGATCGTCGGCGATTCTCATGGTTCATAAGGCCAGGAAGAACGGGGTTCCGTTTTGGAACAAGGGCCGGGAATCGGAGTCGTCGAATAATCAGATCGTGGTGGCGTTTGAGACGTACGCGCACCTCAGCCAGGTGAGAAAGACTGAATATTAATTAACCATGCATATATATTATGGTTACAACTGAATTCCTATAATTAAGGGAAAAATAATATTATTTTATTAAACACTAGGTGACGATACGGCCGACGACGGCGATATCGAAGATGTTCAACATCCACGAGGACATATGCACGAGCGCGGAGAGGAAGCGGGCGGCGATGATCGTGCTGCCGTTCCACCGCCACATGAGGTTCGACGGGCAGATGGAGACGACGCGGTCGGAGCTCCGGCAGGTGAACAGGCGCGTGCTGGAGCACGCGCCTTGCTCGGTGGGGGTTTTGGTGGACAGGGGGCTGGGCGGGGCGGCGCACGTGTCGGCGAGCGACGTGGACTGGGCGGTGACGGCGCTGTTCTTCGGGGGTGCGGACGACAGGGAGGCGGTGTCGTACGGGGCGCTGATGGCGGAGCACCCGGGGACGACGGTGACGGTGGTGAGGTTCGTGACGGTGTCGACGGCGGCCGGAGGGGAGAGCGTGGCGGTGGAGGTGGACGGCGGGGCGGGGAGGCTGGAGGACGAGGGGTTTATACTGGAGCTGAAGAAGAAGGTGGTGAGGGAAGCGCGTGGGACGATGAGGTTCGAGGAGAGCGTGGTGGGGAACGCTGACGTGGCGGCGGAGGTGATAATGAAGTACAGCAAGTGCAATTTGTACCTGGTGGGGAGGATACCGGAGGGGGTGCTGGCGGCGGAGATAGGGAAGAAGGGCGGCGGTGGGGACTGCCCGGAGCTGGGGCCGGTGGGGGGATTCATGCTGTCGAGGGAGTTCTCGACGACGGCGTCGGTGCTGGTGGTGCAGCAACACCGGGAACAGATGAGCGGGGACTCTTTGGCGTCGTTGAAGGAACAAGAGAGTGGGACAAGTACTACTCCTCAGACTGTGGAAGCGCAATAATTAATTACGGGGTTTTTATTTGTTTTCTTGTGCAATTAATTTTATGTTAATTTCTTTTGTTAAATAAAGGGATGAATAAATACTAAGAAATAAAATGTACTACTCCACAATGTATACATTGATGATAGTTGCACAAGCTCAAATGAAGCTTTTCATTTATCTCTACTTTTCATGTTTTCGCCTTCAATTTATATATCTTACTCTACTTTACAGTACTTCCTTACTTTTCTTTTAATTTTTTTTTATTAAAATATAAAGAGTAAAAATATATTTTAAAGTGAAAATTAAAATAATTGTAAATAAAGTTTAAATAATAAATAGATAAAATAATAAAATTGTATTTTAAAATTTAAAAATTAAAATAAAATCATTTTTTTAAAATGTATTAACTATTTTAGAACATATTATAAAATAAAGTATATCATCAGTTACCTTTAGATTGAGAGAGTAATATTTAAAAATTAAATTTTAAAGTGTTATTATGAACTTGTTAATAGGTCGCGTCAAGCGGTGCAATAAAAAATCTCTATTATGTAATATCAATGGATTAGATTGCACCAACAATTTTTAATTAATTTTAAACAATTAAAAGTGGTTTTTACAGCAAGGAGTGAATTCAGAATCAATTTTGATTATTTAAGTAATTAATTAATGAATTGACGCTATAGCCTACGTCAGAGTCAACTTAATTAATATAATATAAAGTCTTTGACACAAAGGTTTTACATCTTCTTCCTCTGAACTTTAAAATTGCATTCTTGGTCACCAACAATTTAAAATTGTAAAATGTACACTATAGAAACTGGAAAACAACAATTTACGTGTTATATAGTCGAATTCGACTCTTAAATTTCGTTGAAAAATAATCCCCATGCTACGATAATTAAACAACTAGTGCGACAATATTATTCGATCCTAAAATTCCACAATATTTCAACAATTGAATACAAAATGCATTATTTTTAGTAATATAGAAATTACGAAGGACTAAATTGAAAATACTCTTAGATACGGGACTAATTGCAAATCCTTAGTCGTGCTCGTGATTACAAAAGTCAAAATAATAGATTTTTTGACTGATCACCGGCCCCTCAACTTTTTCCTTCCTTCATTTTTCACCTATATAATTCAATGGACAAATTATAGATTTCAAACCATATAACATATTAAAATATACTACTACGTACATTTATACTTAGCTCAAATATGTCTGCCCTTTTCCTTTCCCTCCTCCTCCTCTCCACCGCCTCCTTCGCCAAGCGCCTACCCAAATGCTGTCATGAGGCCACGTATTATTTCCACGACACCCTTTACAACGGAAAAAACTCCGGCAATGCCACGTCAGCCATCGTGGCTGCACCGGCGTGGGCCCGCAACACCACGACCTTAGCCGGCAATAACCACTTTGGGAACGTGGTGGTTTTCAACGACCCCATCACCCGAGACAATAACCGGACCTCGCCCCCGATTGGGTGGGCCCAAGGTATGTACTTATACGACAGCACAGAGGTATTCACTGCGTGGTTAGGGTTTTCTTTTGTCTTTAACTGCTCGACGAATAATAATTATACGGGCACCATAACTTTCGCCGGGGCCGATCCGCTCATGAACAAGACGAGGGACATTTCGGTCATCGGGGGGACGGGCGATTATGCCATGGTTCGAGGGATCGCTACGCTCATGACGGATGCGTTCGAGGGAGAAGTTTATTTCAGGCTTCGTGTCGATGTAAAGCTGTATGAGTGCTGGGGCTTATTGAAAAACTAGTTATTACATATACTAGTACTATGTAAAACCATATGGTGTCGAATAAGGACATGTGATCCATCTATAATTATTATTATTATTATAAGTACGAGCTGTATTTTCATTATCATTCAGTAAAAGAGAGGAAGATTTTATTTTCTTGTTGTCATTACTTATATATAGATATAAACGATCTACTTATTTTGCAAATGCAACCATATATTTATCTTCCACGACATCATCTACAACGGAAACAGCTCCGGCAATGCCACGTCAGCTATCGTTGCTGCACCGGCGTGGGGCAACACCACGATCTTAGCCGGAATTAACCACTTTGGGAACTTGGTGGTTTTCAACGACCCAATCACACGAGACAACAACTTGCATTCGCTCCCGATCGGGCGGGCCCAAAGATATGTACTTATACGACAACAAGCTAGGATTTTCCTTTGTCTTCAACTCCACGGGGCACAAGAAGGGTACCATCACTTTTGCCGGGGTCGATCTATTGATGGAAAGGAAGAGGGACATTTCGGTAATTGGAGGGACGGGTGATTTCGCCATGGCTCGAGGGATCGCTACCCTTACGACGGATGCGTACGAGGGAGAAGTTT
Source organism: Euphrasia confusa (assembly GCA_954870475.1). Classification (NCBI taxonomy): domain Eukaryota; kingdom Viridiplantae; phylum Streptophyta; class Magnoliopsida; order Lamiales; family Orobanchaceae; genus Euphrasia; species Euphrasia confusa. Next base: position 685,153 of record OX940951.1, read on the forward strand.
ATTTCAGGCTTCGTGTTGATGTTAATTTGTACGAGTGCTGGGACTAGTATATTTATGTCACGTTGCATCAAATAATAAAGGACATGTGATCCATAATTTACTCATAACTAATTATACACGATTATGTACTTAATCAATGGTTACTTAAATTATAATTTTCATAATCAGTTAATAAAAGATATTATTCTTGTTGTGATTAACTCACTACGCTGATTTGAATCTTTCAAGCTAGGATAATTAAGTTTTTTTGTTTATGTAAGACTCTGTTGGGCCGCGTGACCCAGATGTTCGTCAATTTATTCGTCGCTATTTCAAGCGCGGCTCGTTGTTCAATTTTGGGCCTCTGGTGAGGCTTGATGGGCTCTTGGGATTATTATGAGCCCAACACTAAATTTATCCAAATAACTGGGGTTCAAGATCGTTGATGCCACGGGCCCATGGGCCATGAGTTGACTGGCAAAAAGAACAAAAAAATGTTACTCCTAGTAGAATCGAATATAAAAAACAACAAATTAACTGCTACTAGTAATATAGTAAAAACTTCATGCAGTTATATTAGAACCAGTAAAAAATATTACTATACTAGGTTATTCTTATATAGATTTTCACAAAAAAAAAAAAAAATTCTTATAAAAACTAATACAAATATAAAAATAACATACATTGTATATTATCTATCTTTATGGAGTTTTACAAAAAAAAAAAAAAAAAAAACGTATAAGAAATAATACAAATATAAAAATAACATACATTGTATATAATCTAATTTATGTTTACGTAACCAATTTAAGATTTTGAACATATATATTATATTATCTATTTAAAAATTGTGTTTAACATAAAATACTAATGAATTTAAGGACCTGATCTTTTGGACTTAATTTCAGTCTAATTCAGTTCAGTTCAGATCGCTTAATTTCAGTTCAGTTCAGATCGCTTCAGTTCAGCTCGATTAAGTTCGTTTCAAAATAAATTAAAATAAAATAAATAAAAAATAATTTCAATCTATAATTTTAAATATACAATCTAATTATTGTCATAATATTATTAATATTTTTAAAAACATATTTAAAATTTTATAAAATTATTATTATTTTTATAAAAAAAATTAATTCAGTTCCTTTCCGATCATTCGTTTAGTTCATATCGATTATGTTCAGTTCAGTTCAGTCAAAAAGAACATGTCCTACATATTATAAACTTTTACCATATAATATACTATATGTTATTGATTTTGATAAATATTTGAATTCAACTGAAAAATGTTATTGATTTTAATAAATAAAAATATTATTAATAAATATTTTTATTATATATTAATTATTTATTCTTATATAAAAGTATAAATTCTAAATACGAGACTTGAAAAATGTATAACTTATAATAATTTGGAGTTTATTATATTTATAACTAGTCCCAAGGGACTTAAATTTTTTATTATTATAGAGAGTTTATTACTATATAAAATATTACTATATAAAGTTTCTGTTGTATTTGATTGTTCATATAATTTTTATTTAAATCTATCTCATAATAACAGATATAGACACATAATAAAAGTAACACATAAGTAAATATATTTAAGAATTCAATTTTTTGTAAAGTGTATTTTATTTTATTTGAGGTGTATAATAATTAATAGATGTTAATGTGTAGGTTGGTAGCACGACAATAGTTGTTGATTGACCGTTTATTCTCCATGTTCTTAAATTTTCAAAAATATGGTTGATACTTTTGACCAAGTATATGAAATTCTTTTTTACTTTCAATGATTTTAACAAAATTTTAATTTTAATTTTATTGATTTTTTTGTGTTAAAAAAAGTTAAAAACATCGTTATTTGAAATATGATTCGAAACGACAAATAAAACACACATGAGACTCACGGCTAGTGTTAATTAATTGGGGTGACGTCGGGCGGACATCACCAAATTAATTAAGGGTGCAAAACACACATATATATATATATATATATATATATATATATATATATATTTATTTATTTATTTATTTATTTTTTATAAGGAAGAGAGACGAGAAACTCTACTTCCACCCGATCGTAAGTTTCTCGATCGGGTAGGATGTAAATCGATAAATGTGTCCGAGTAGTAGACACTTGTGCGAGAAAGCCAACATGTCGAACCCCATGACAAACTATCATAATATTTCAATGAAAATTTGTCCCACCCGAAATTCGAACTCTGCGTCGCCGAGAAATTACACCCACATCATCACAGGCCTTACCACTCGGCTATGCTCCTGAAAACGGCGCAGGACATATTTTTGAGTGGGGTGATGTCATGATTGATATGTTGTGAAGCCGAGAAAGACGTGAGGTGAGGTTGAAGGAAATAAAATATTTTCTTGTATATAGCCCTACTTATTAGCGAGATATTTTATTAGAGATTTCCATGAATCTCTTCCATAAGTTTAGGGATTTTGGATGTAAATCGTCTTATATATTCTGGTGTACACCATGAAAATAATCAATACAAAACCATATTTTACATGGTATTAGAGCAAGAATAAACCCTTGATCCAAAAAAAAAAAAAAAAAATGGATCCAAACTCACCATATTACCTTCATGGATCCGACTACCCTCGAACGATGCACGTCAATGAAGCTTTGACTGACAGCAACTATGGAGACTGGTTGCAAGAGATGACGAATTTTCTTTTCTCAAAAAATAAGATAGGTTTCGTCAATGGAAACCTCAAAATACCGAAAGAAGGATCGGAAAAAGATCTCTGGTTGCGTTGCGATGCTATGATCAAAGGATGGCTCACAACAGCAATGGAAAAGGATATTAGGAATAGCGTGAAATACGCAAAAACATCGAAGGAAATTTGGGATGATCTTTCAGAGCGTTTTGGGAAAGAAAACGCCCCTCGTGCATATGAATTGAAGCGTGAATTAACTCTAATTCACCAAGACAAGGCTTCGATCTCGGCTTACTACACAAAACTCCGTGGACTTTGGAATGAAATACAATCTGTCTCACCAATGCCGAAATGTGAATGCGGTCTTTGCAAGTGCGATATAGAGAAGAAACTTCTAGATGCAAAAGAAAAGGATCAATTGTATGAATTTTTAATGGGTTTGGACGATGGGTTTGGAACTGTAAAGACACAAATCCTTACGACAAGACCAACTCCTACATTGGGGGCGGCATATCACATGGCGGCGGAGGACGAAAGACAAAAATTAATATCTAGCGGAAGGAGGCAGATTCCAGAAATTTCTGCTTTACAGACCCACTCAAAGTCCATCCCAGTACAAGGTGATTCTGCTGCTATGTACACTCATCAAAATAGAGGGGGTGGTAAACGAACAAGCGGTGAAGAACAAGTTGTTCAGTGCACACATTGTAAGAAACAAGGACATACTGTTGAGGGCTGCTTCAAAATAATTGGATTCCCGGAGTGGTGGTCAAATAAAAACTTGAAGCGAGAAGGAAACAAAGGAGGCGACAAATCGAACAATCCACGGGCTGCGCATGTGAACTTCGACACAAGTCCAATATCTGGTATAACGGCAGAACAATATGCTCGAGTAATCAAGCATTATGTCGAAGGTGACGGGTCTGCTTCTCAATCCTCAACACCTATGATCAACATGGCGTGTAAGAACAATTTCAATATGCCCTGGATAATTGATTCTGGAGCAAGTGAACATATAACTCACGATGATAAAATTCTTTCTGATGGGAAAGAATATGTGAATGGGGCTCCAGTAACCATTCCAAATGGTGATAAGGTCCCTATTAAAGGGGTTGGGAATTCAACTTTACCGAACGGTTTGAAATTAAATAATGTCTTACACATTCCAGGTTTTAAGTGTAACCTACTGTCTGTGAGCAAGCTTACCAAGGACTATAATTGTACTTTAACCTTTTCGTCGGATCTTTGCATGATACAGGACTCACACTCGAGGACTTTGATTGGCGTGGGTAGTAATCGCAATGGTCTATATTACATGGAGCCGACGATTAATAGAGGGGTGGCAATGACGGCATCAGTAGATACAGAAACTTGGCACAGAAGGTTGGGTCACGCCTCAAATAATAAGATTCGGCATCTCGATTTTTTGAGTAATTTTATTAGCAATAAAAATGCTGTGCATTGTGATTCATGCTTGAAGGCTAAGCAAACTCGTTTACCATTTTCTGATAGTTCTATTAAAACTACCGAATGTTTTGAATTACTACATTGTGATATTTGGGGTGGATATCGAATTCCGTCACTATGTGGTGCTAGATATTTTTTGACAATTGTTGACGATTTCAGTCGTGCCGTTTGGATTTATTTGATTAAATTTAAGTGCGATGCGAGCTCTTGTTTGAAGGCCTTTGTTAATATGGTGAACACACAGTTTGAGAAGAAAGTTAAAAGAATCCGAAGTGACAATGGTGGTGAATTCATTTCTAATATTATGCTCGATTTTTATGCCGAGAAAGGGATTCTTCTAGAAACCTCATGCCCTTACACGCCACAACAAAACGGGGTGGTAGAAAGGAAACATCGACACATACTTGAAGTAGCTCGAGCACTCAGATTTCAAGCAAATTTACCCGTCGGCTTTTGGGGAGAATGCGTATTAACAGCAACTTATATTATCAACAGACTTCCTTCAAAGGTAATTAAGAACAAGACTCCATTTGAATTATTATTTGGGCGCTTGCCTTCATACGATCACATGCGCATTTTCGGTTGCTTGGTTTATATGAAGGACAACGCGAGAGGCGGGGATAAATTCGGGGAGAGGGGGAGGTCTTCTATATTTCTCGGATATCCTAATGGACAAAAGGGATATAAGGTTTATGATTTAAAGGAAAGAAAAATTTTAATCACATGTGATGTCAAATTTTTTGAAAATGAATTCCCATTTAAAAGAATGCAGATGAGTGATCTTCACAGTGAACATCAAAGTCTGAAGCATTTGGACAGTGAACTACATGAGGACTTCATGATGTTTTCTACCTCTTCTGAAACACTTGAAACAAATGAGGCAGAAACATCACTTGAGAATTTACCTAATGGTGAAAGTACATCGCAACCAGATTCTGAAAATCGTGAACATGACGAACTTCAACGAAATCGAGTAACTGACATCACCAATGCAGTGGGCCGAAAAGGTGAACGAACTCGGACAATATCAAAGAAGCTTCAAGGTTATGAAATTGATTTGCCCCCCTCTATAGACCATTCGCGGCCCACGACCAACTCCGAATCCTCGACGGTACATCCCTTATCCTTATTTGTGTCTTATGAAAATTTTTCTCCTTCCCACAAAGCGTACTTATCGGCCATTACATCACAAGATGAGCCTAAGTACTTCCATCATGCAGTAAAAAATCCGAAATGGAGAGAAGCTATGCAGAAAGAGGTTGAAGCCCTTGAACACAATCAAACTTGGACGCTTGAGAATTTGCCACCGGGTAAGCGTGCTATTGATTCCAAGTGGGTGTATAAGATAAAATATAAACCCACGGGGGAGGTGGAACGTTATAAAGCACGTTTAGTGGCAAAAGGGTTCACTCAGATTGAAGGTATCGATTTTCACGAAACATTTGCACCAGTGGCAAAATTGGTCACCGTTCGCAGCATGCTCGCTGTTGCGGTCAAGAAAAATTGGACAATTCACCAATTGGATGTGAATAACGCCTTCTTGCATGGAGATTTGCACGAGGAAGTTTACATGAAACTCCCACCTGGTTTCGCAAAAGAAGGTGACACAAGAGTATGTCGTCTTCGAAAATCACTATATGGGTTGCGACAGGCTTCTAGAAATTGGTACCATAAATTCACTCGAGCTCTTTTAGATATTGGCTTCCGACAGTCACGCGCTGATCATTCTCTCTTCATTTACAAAAGAGGTACATTATATATCTCAGCACTTATTTACGTAGATGATGTAATTCTTTTGGGAAATTCTGATGCCAAAATTTGTGAAGTCAAAGAACACCTTGATCAGCTTTTTAGCATAAAAGATTTAGGGCCTTTGAAATACTTCTTGGGAATAGAAGTAGCTCGAACACCAAATGGACTTGTACTTAGACAACGTAAATATACGTTGGACATATTGGAAGAGAATGGGTTGTTGGGATGCCGGCCGAGTCCATTTCCGATGGAACAAAATATTTTGGATGATGCGGTTAATACTCCACTAGTAGATGCCGCACACTATAGAAGATTGATTGGAAGGTTGCTATACCTCCAAGTTACACGACCAGATATTACATTTGCCGTTAATATGCTCAGCCAATTTCTTTCCCAACCACGACAACCACATATGGAAGCTGTCATGAGAATTCTGAGGTACCTAAAGTCTACTCCTGGACAAGGAATTTTTCTTCCATCATCTGGTGAGTTGAATTTGTCAGCATTTTGTGATTCCGACTGGGGGGTTGTGCACTTACAAGGCGATCAAGAACGGGGTATTTAATTACCTTAGGAGGTGCTCCGATTTTTTGGCGAACTAAGAAACAATCGGTTGTCTCGAGGTCGTCGGCAGAAGCAGAGTATAGGGAGATGGCTGCCACTGTTAGTGAAGTATTGTGGTTACGATGATTGCTCAAAGACCTTGAGGCTCCACAAGATGGGCCTACGAACCTTTACTTTGACAATCAAGCTGCGCGGCACATAGCAAATAATCCGGTTTTCCATGAAAGAACTAAGCATGTTGAAATGGATTGCTACTTTGTTAGAGAACGAGTCGAGTCTAAAGAAATATCTCCTTGCGTCATCACTACTCAAAACCAAGTTGCGGACATCTTTACCAAACCACTTGGGACAGAGCGTTTTCGATTTCTTTTGGGCAAGCTGGGCATTCGTGATCTTCATGCTCCACCTTGAGGGGGAGTGAAGGAAATAAAATATTTTCTTGTATATAGCCCTACTTATTAGCGAGATATTTTATTAGAGATTTCCATGAATCTCTTCCATAAGTTTAGGGATTTTGGATGTAAATCGTCTTATATATTCTGGTGTACACCATGAAAATAATCAATACAAAACCATATTTTACAGAGGTATGTTGGAGGCGGTCAATTTTATTTTGGTCTAAGCTTATTCTTTTTTTATATTTATTTCTTTTTTTAAGGAGATTATAATTATATTTTCAAATATTTAGAGTTATATTAAGAAAATAATTTATTTTAAATTCTAATTGTGTCTTATTAGATAGGTTTGCTACACCTATAAATAAAAGTTTTTCAGTAGATAAAAATTACACCTATAAATAGAAGTTTTTCCGTAGATAAAAATTATAGAGTGAATTATTGTAATATGGATGAGTGGATTTATCTTTCTGCCCGTGATTTTTTTTCGTATTTTGAATTTTCACGTAAATTGTGTTTTCATTTTTTCCATATATCTTTTTATTTGTGATCATCTCATATATAATTTGAAAGTAATTTCAATATTATAATAAGTGGTGTCAAAGCTTTATTTAAGGTTTTTTAGCGTGGTGTCACAACACTGTTTATAAAGGGCTTCGTAGTTTCAGGATTCAAATTAATAAGGTCTCTCTTCATAATAGTTATAAAAATAATAATAAAAAAATTTGGAACCCATTTTCGTTTTTAATGATTAGTCAATTAGTCACTTTATTTATATTTTAAAATTTAACTTTTACGGTGTTTTTTAAAATACAAATTTACCCTAATTAACAAAATTATTAATGCATAAACAAAATATATAAATATTTATTACTTGATTAAATTTACATATATTACTTTAGTGTTTATATAATCACAAATTTTATCGTCATAAGATGACAAATAAAAAAAATACTATATTTATTTATTTATTATAATAACCGATGAGTATTCAAATAAATAAATCTATATATTTTATTTACAAAATATATACTACTAATGACGTAGAAGCGTACGTTATAGCACCTTATGATAGGTACGTAGAGCATGACGTAGATGATTTCCGTGTTTCATAATTACGAATTTAGTCTTCTAAAAATAACGGGTTTATTGCATCTTACTCCTCCAACTCTTAAAATTGCATTATTGGTCACGAACAATTTAAAATTGCAAAATGTACCCAAACTAGAAAAGAACAAATTACATGTTGATCGGATATAGTAATATAGTGGAATTCGATTACAATAAAATACATAATTAATTAACTAGTGGGACAATACTTTTCAATTGTGAAATTGAAAATTTAATATGTAAAAGAGAGTGTATTTTTTTTTAATATACAAAACTATAAAGGACCAAATTGCACAAATACTCATAGACACAGGACTAATTTGACAACATTCACATTTTTTAATCATATTTCGATTTTAACCGTGATCACAAAATTCAAAGTAATACTATTCGAATGAAAACTTTTTTTTTTTTTTTCATTTTTTACACTATATAATGAGATGGACAAAACAAACATTTCCTACAATCAATTCTTTTACATATATTAAAATTAAGTATACATTTATAGCTCAAATAATATGTCTACCAATATTTTCCTTTCCCTCCTCCTCCTACTCATCTCCTCCGCCGCCGCCAACCACCAACTCAAAATTCGTTACAAGGCCACGTATTATTTCCACGACATCCTCTACAACGGAAACAATTCCGGCAACGCCACCGCCGCCATCGTCGGGACTCCGCCGTGGGGCAACACCACGAACTTAGCCGGAAAAAACAACCATTTCGGAAGCATGGTCGTTTTCAACGATCCCATCACCCGAGACAACAACTTGCATTCGCCCCCGATCGGGCGGGCCCAAGGTATGTACTTCTACGACGGCACCAATGATGTGTTGAGTTCGTGGCTAGGGTTTACCTTTGTCTTCAACTCTTCGGACAAGCACGAGATGGGCACCATATCTTTCAACGGGGCCGATCCGATCATGGACACGACGAGGGACATTTCGATAGTCGGTGGGACAGGTAACTTCACCATGGCTCGAGGAATCGCGACCCTTTCGACGGATACGTACGAGGGAGAAGTTTATTTCAGGCTTCGTGTTGATGTCAAGCTCTACGAGTACTATGGTAATGGGACTAATTGGAATTAGTATGTTATAATTAATCGCCATATTAAGTAAAAACATATGCCACGTGGCGTCTAATAAGGACATGTGATCCATCTATATATAAGTACGTACTCATTATCTATAATTATAAGGTTATATATATACTTAAAATCAATAATGGTCATTAAATTATTATATGTACGTACTAGTTGTATTTTCATAATCATTCAATAAAGATCTTAATTTCGATCTTGTTGTCATTACTCACTATAATAGATACTACACACAATTCAAAGTAATTTAATACACTTGGTTCAATTACAGTGTCACAAAATTTTATTTTAAAGTAAAAAAAAATAAAAAAATATATATATATATATATATATATATATATATATATATATATATATATAAAATTATTTCAAATTTTCTTAATAATTGCATTTTGTGTATATTATTGATAGTAAGAAAGTCTCTAATTTACATTTGAATTTTGGAGTTTCATATCAAAGTTGTAATTCAAAATAATATAGTAGTATACAAAATGAAATATAATAAGAGTAATAAATTGAAACTCATTTTCACCTCTAATACATCTTTACAGTTGGATTAATGATTATTGAAATTAGTATTACCCAAAATTAGACAATGCTTAATTAATCACTTTACACTTTATGAATTTTTAATATAAAGTATTAACTAATTATTGGCTATACATGCATTTTTTTAGTATCATGCGTATGTATACTTTTTGCTTTACTATATTAATAACGGTGTTCTTTAATTTGGCTTAAGTTAACTTCAATTTAATTAGTTTAGTCCATTCAGTTCATTTTAATTTAATTCAAAATAAGATGGTTAATAATCTTAATATTAGGACATTTAATAATTAATTAAGATTTTTTTTAAATATTTTTGTAAGACTCCGTTGGGTGGCCGAGTGACACAAATGTCTGTGAATTTAAATAAGTAGAATTGGGTAGAATTTTACAATGAAAAAGAATTCGGCGCGTGACTGCTTAAACTTGACTATAATTTTCACCATTTATCATGACACTGACAATTTAATAACCTTTTTAACTTTCTTCACAATTCAATCCAATCAAATTTAAAACTATTTTATTTATTTTATAATTCATTTAAATGCATACAATTAATTTTAATTTAATTTAAAAAAATTAAAATATATCATAAAAAGCTTATATTAAAAATAATTAAAAAAAATAAAATTACAAAATTAGATTTAAAATTGTAAATAAAAAATAAAGTTGCATATAGATGGACAAATTAGTAAAATACAAATATATAAATTTTGTATATACATTAAAATATATTAATATTATACTCTATTTATATATAATTTTAAATTATGAATTTTAAAATTATTTATTCTATTTTTTAATAAAATATAAATAAACATATAATTTATATAAAATTCTATTAAGATAATGCAAACATTCTATTTTTGGTCATTAAAACAATACACATTTATAAATGAAATATATTTTCACAATTTATCCTATCAATATACATTTATTTACTTTTATACTACTATTTTTTCAATTAATTAACTATTTTATTACTTAAATATTAATACTTATCAAAAACAATTTTATATTATTAAATACACAAAAAGAATATTTTTTTATTGATTTACGTGTAATTTTTTTTTATACAAGTGGGACCAATCCTCAATTATTTTATATTGAGGGATAGAGAAAGGAAATTTTGACTAACAAGTGAGACCAATCCTTTGCAAACTAGAAGGTCACGAGTTCGAGTTCGATTCCCCTGCCTACACTTCCTCAATTTGAGAAAAAAAAATGCATTCTTGGCCACAAACAATTTAAAATTGCAAAATGTACACAAGTACACAACCTTAGCCGGCAATAACCACTTTGGGAATGTGGTCGTTTTCAACAACTTGCATTCGCCCCGATCGGGTGGGCCCAAGGTATGTACTTATACGATAACATGGCTAGGGTTTTCTTTTGTCTTTAACTGCCCGACGAATAATTATACGGGCACCATATGTTGATATATATTATACCTGCTACCTGGTCTGTTACTGCCATATATATGCAGTGAGGCCCATACAGGCCCGTTTATGGTTAAGTCATTGTTAAGTTATTCTTTATGGTAATCCTTAACCTATTAGGATTAGGGTTATGATTTATGTTTTCATGTCTATATAAAACTCGTGATCATGTAATCGTTTCATTATTCAAGTTAATAATAAAATCAAGTCAAGTTACAACACCTTCGTTTCTCCTTTTGTTCATACTCTGTTTTTACATAGGAAGAATAATTCTTCCTACTATTTTACTCAACAAAATCTACATGGTATCAGAGCAATTCCGCAAATAAGATGACGGGGGAAGAAAGGTCAAAGGAGGGCAGCGAGGGTTCTGGTTCAAATCCGTTAGATCCATCCAAACCATCAAGCCCCTTCTACCTACACTATGGAGAATCGACAGGTCAGAATATTATTGCAGAATCACTCAACTCAAGAAATTACCAAACTTGGAGCAGAAATTTCATGCTTGCCCTAACTGTGAAAAACAAGCTTGGTTTTGTTGACGGCACCATAGAAGAACCTCAAGTATCAGATCCAATATACCAAGACTGGAAGAGATGCAACTCCATAGTACTAGCCTGGATTTCAGCCAGCCTATCACCAGAGATGGCCGGATTTACAGCCTATGCCACCTCTGCAAGACAAGTTTGGATGGAGCTGCACACAAAATTTGCAAAGGCAAATAATAACCGTGTGTTCATGTTGGAGCAACAACTTGCCATGATCAAACAGGAAGGTAAGAGAGTTAATGTCTATTATGCAAAACTCAAAGGTATATGGGATGAAGTTAATGCATATGAGCCAATATGTGTGTGCCCCCTAACTGCATGTCCTGCTATGAAGGAGATTCAGCAAAGAATAGATAAGAGGAAAATACTACAATTTTTAATGGGGCTTAATGAGGATTATTTACAGTTAAGAAATCAAATTCTATTGAAAGATCCACTGCCTACTCTGGATCAGATTTTTAACCTAATCTCACAAGAAGAATCCAACATAGAGCTACAATCTTTTGGTTCTAGAAGCATCCCTGCCAATGCTATGGCCACTAAGCAGGAAAATAAAAAGGATTGGAGTAAGGCTTCAGGAAATAATGGGAAGAAAGGAAGTGTGATCTGCACACAATGTGGGAAAAATAACCACACGGTTGACAAGTGTTATGAAGTTTATGGGTACCCCCCCGGCCATCCAAGAAATCCCATAGCAGGTCAGACCAAAGGAGGAATAGTCTGCACTCATTGCAATAAAACTAATCACACTATTGATAAATGCTTTGAGTTGCATGGATTCCCTGGAAAAGATCCAAAAACCACTGGAGCTACTGGTAAAACTTGGAAGCCAAGTGTTAATCAAGTTGAAACTAAAGAGGAAGAACAGGAAGTTAAGTTGACACCTAAAGAATACAAGCAGCTTTGCTCACTACTGCAGAATCAAGCCATTGCTGAAAAGAAAGCCTCAGGTAATGATTCAGAAACTTCATATACCTTAGCTTCACATTGTTTATTAAGCATCAGAAATAGCATGTGGATACTAGATTCAGGGGCAAGTGATCATATCACAAATAATCTTAAAGGTATGATACATGTGAGGTTCAGGGATCCTATTACCCTCAGACTACCAAATGGAACCAGTACTCAAGTCACTCAAGTAGGAACAGTTGTTCTCAGTAGCCACATCATTCTGAAAAATGTCTTATTTGTCCCATCTTTTCAGTTTAATCTCATCTCAGTAAGTAAATTGCTACTGGATGCTCAAGTAAAGATAAACTTCACTCATGGTCATTGTGTTGTACAGGACAATTACAGCTCCAAAGTGATTGGGACAGCTAAAGAAGTTGGAGGGCTATATCAATTTGAAGCAAGAGAAGATGATATAGTTTTTAGTAATAGCATAGTTAATAGCATTTCAGTTGATGTTTGGCATAGAAGAATGGGTCATCCTTCTCCTAGCAGAATGATTTTTATGAATAAATTAAATAAAGTTTTTCCTTCTATCCCTGATTCATTTACTAAGAATGTTTGTGAAGTCTGTCATAAATCAAAACAGACAAGGCTCCCATTTCCAGAACATGTTGATACAAATATGAAGCTTTTTGAGTTAGTTCATGTGGATATATGGGGACCTCTGGCAATTGAATCACATGGTGGTTACAAATACTTCCTGACCATTGTTGAACACAGCAGCAGGTTCACTTGGTTATTTCTTATGCACTCAAAATCTCAGGCCAGACAACTGCTGCAAGGATTTATAAACACTGTAAAAATTCAATATGGCTGCAATGTGATGAATATTAGAAGTGATCAAGGAAAGGAGTTTGAAATGACTGAGTTCTATAGAAATAATGGTATTGAACATCAGAAAAGTTGTGCTTATACACCACAACAAAACTCAGTGGTAGAAAGAAAACATAGACACATTTTAGAAGTAGCTAGAGCTCTCAGATTTCAATCCAATTTACCTATGGATTTCTGGGGAGAATGTGTTCTAACTGCTGTCTATCTGATCAATAGAACTCCATCCAAGGTAACTGATAATAAGGCTCCTTATACTATACTGCATAACACTGAACCTGAGATGTCTCATTTGAGAGTCTTTGGTTGCTTATGCTTTGCAACCAATGTCAATCCTCATAAAGACAAATTTGCCACTAGAGCTCACAAATGCATTTTCCTGGGATATCCTAAAGGGATCAAGGGTTATATTCTATATGATATAGCAGAAAATCATCATTTTGTTGCCAGGGATGTGATTTTTTATGAAAATAATTTTCCTTACAGTGATGAAGTGTCAAATGCCAAAACTGATGTTCCAATTACCCCTGATGTATTAAAGTATGATGATTATACCACTAATGACTCAGAAAATGTTCCAATCCATGAAACAAATACTGAGTCATTCACAGCTGATCTCAATACTCCACATTCTCCATCTGATGAGAATAATAATGATTATACTGAACCTGTGGAAAATTCTGTTCCCACAGATGATGCAGCTAATACACAAGAGGTTCAAGTCAGGAGAACAGGTCGACATTCTAGACCTCCTAGCTACCTTAGTGATTACCAATGTAACTTGATTCATCAAGCTCAAGGAACCTACAGTCAACCTATCTCAACTTCTTCTGAATACTCATTAAGTAACCATCTATTTTTTGGCAGATTGAGAGAGCCCTATCTGTCATATGTCATGTCTACAGTGATCCATACTGAACCTAAAACCTTCAAGGAAGCAGTCAAATCCCCAGAGTGGCAACAAGCAATGACTGAAGAGATCTCTGCATTAGAAGCAAATCAAACCTGGACATTAATGCCACTCCCACAGGGAAAGAAGTTAGTAGGATGTAAATGGGTGTATAAGATCAAAAGAAAGGCAGATGGGAGCATAGAAAGATGCAAGGCTAGGTTAGTTGCCAAGGGATATACACAACAAGAAGGGTTGGATTTTTTTGAAACATTCTCACCAGTGGCCAAAATTGCCACAGTAAGAACTGTTTTGGCCTTGGCATCTTCATTAAACTGGTACTTATTCCAATTAGATGTCAATAATGCCTTTTTATATGGTGATCTTCATGAGGAAGTCTACATGAGCCTTCCTGAAGGCTATTCTGGTTCCAAAAGTAAGTTGTGCTGCAAGCTTCATAAGTCATTGTATGGACTTAAACAAGCCTCAAGACAATGGAATGAAAAATTCATATCTGTTATTACATCCTATGGTTTCCATCAAAGTAATGCGGATTCTTCTTTGTTTCTGCTAAAACACACAGATTCCATTATATTTCTTCTCATTTATGTTGATGACATAATAATTGGAGGCAATGACCTCACTGCCATTACTCAGCTTAAAGGTTATCTTGCTAGTAAATTCAAGCTAAAGGATTTAGGGAATTTAAAATTCTTCCTTGGCATTGAAATTGCAAGAAATCCAGAAGGTATCATCCTCAATCAGAGACAATACACCTTGGATATTATTTCTGACTGTGGACTTTTGGACTGTAAACCAGTCTCTTTTCCTTTTGAGCAAGGAGTTAAGCTCACCAAAGAAGAGGGGACTCTGTTACCTAATCCTTCTACATATAGAAGACTGGTTGGAAGGCTGTTGTATCTCACTTTAACCAGACCAGATATATGTTATTCTATTCAAGTTCTTAGTCAGTTTATTGACCATCCTACTGATATGCATATGGCTGCAGCAACAAGGGTGGTTCGATATCTCAAACACTCTCCTGGTCAAGGCTTATTTTATCCATCAAATACCAATTTACACTTAAAAACCTTTTGTGATGCTGACTGGGCAGCAGATGTCACTACCAGGAGATCCATTACAGGCTACTGTGTCTTTCTTGGGGAGTCTTTAGTTGCATGGAAGTCCAAGAAACAAACCACAGTATCCAGGTCCTCAGCTGAATCCGAATATAGAGCTATGGCATCTTGTGTTTGTGAGCTAATTTGGTTCAAGAAGCTATTAACTGACTTCTGTATATCGCATCCACAACCGGCCCTTCTTTATTGTGATAACATAGCAGCCATACACATTGCTTCCAACCCAGTGTTTCATGAACGCACCAAACATATAGAAATCGACTGTCATCTTGCGAGGGAATGGTTGCAGAGAGGTTTATTTAAACTCTTTTATATGAAAACTTCAGACCAGGTGGCCGACCTTTTCACTAAAGCCCTCAGTTCCAAAGTTTTTCACTCCCTATTGCGCAAGATGGGCGTCAAGGATCTTTACTGCCATCTTGAGGGGGGGTGTTGATATATATTATACCTGCTACCTGGTCTGTTACTGCCATATATATGCAGTGAGGCCCATACAGGCCCGTTTATGGTTAAGTCATTGTTAAGTTATTCTTTATGGTAATCCTTAACCTATTAGGATTAGGGTTATGATTTATGTTTTCATGTCTATATAAAACTCGTGATCATGTAATCGTTTCATTATTCAAGTTAATAATAAAATCAAGTCAAGTTACAACACCTTCGTTTCTCCTTTTGTTCATACTCTGTTTTTACATAGGAAGAATAATTCTTCCTACTATTTTACTCAACAAAATCTACACCATAACTTTCACCGGGGCCGATCCAATGATGAACAAGACGAGGGACATTTCGGTCATTGGGGGGACGGGTCGATGGAGATGTGTATTTCAGGCTTGGTGTTGATGTCAAGCTGTACGAGTGCTGGGGCTTCTTGAAAAAGTAGCTAGCTAGTTATTACATGTACTAAGTAAAACCATATGCCACGTGGCATCGAATAAGGACATGCGATCCATCTATAATTATTATTATTATTATTATTATAAGTACGAGCTGTTTTTTTTCATAATCATTTAATATAATAAAGATTTTATTTTCTTGTTGTCATTAATTTGGCCCGCGTGAGTGACACAAATGTTTGTCAGTTTATTCTTCGCTATTTCTAGCGCGCCTCGTTGTTCAATTCGGCCTTCAGTGAGACTTGATGGGCTTTTGAAATTATTATGTCCCAACACCAAATTTGTCCAAATAACTGGGGTTCAGGATCATATCGATCATGCCAAGGGCCCATGTCTTGCTTGACGAAAAGAAAAAAAATATATATGACTTAAAATCGAATGTATAAAAAAATTATATGAAATTCTTTTTTACTTTCAATAATTTTAATAAAAATCTAATTTTAATTTGATTTCAGTTTTTGGCGTCAAATAAATTAAAAACATCATTCACAATGGCATTATTTTTAGGGTTAATTACGGTTTCCTAACTTTATATTTTAAGTTTTTTTACACTATCCAACCAAACCGGATTTTGTTGCCGTTTAATATCCTATTTATGAGGGTTTGACACATTTCAACCTGCAAGTTGGCGGATCGAAATATTCTAAAAAATATTTCGTTTGGAAGGTTTTTTTCCGTAAATATCAACCCAAATATTTGGTTAATTACGTATCCACCCTCCATCTTCATTTATTAAAAAAAGAAAAAGAAAAGTTTGTTATTCCTTTCCAAATTGTTGTGCCTCCGCGCTTCAACGGCGAGCCTCGGACACCTGCAAATACACAAACAAACAAATCCAGTCAGATCTGTAATCAACCCTAGTTCCAGAACAAGATCCCAAATCACAACAGTCAACGGATCTAGAAGAACCGGTCTGTATATCAGGATTTGGGCTTAACTGGAGAATAGGGCACATGCAGCGGAATATATATATATTTATAGATATATAAGAACAGAGAGAGAGAGATAGAAGGTAGATCGGCTCAGGACTGAGAAATTGCTATCATAGCAAGTTTCTCCAGTAGCTACACAACGAAGGCAAGAACAGCGGCCACGCCCAAGCACCCCAGAGCACCACCCTATCCCGGATCTCACTAGCACTCACTCACAGCCCTCTCTCACACAAGGATCTCACAGATCTACACCACAGCAGCACCAACGGAGGTGAAGAAGGTGAAGAAGACAGAAATCGCACACAGTGAAAGGTAGGGTTTACACACAGTAGGTTAAGAGTGGAGTGTGTAGCATCTGTAAAGGGTCGGGCAGAAATAGGATAGGCAACGGTCCAGATCAAGCCACAATATACCAAATAAGGATCAAGGGTCAAGATTGGTCAACAGACCATTAGGGTTAGGTTGTGGGCTGGGCTGGAGAGTTAAAGGGCCAAGTGCAAGTGTAAAGTGGGCTGCACACTAATGGGGTGCTGGGCTGCCTGAATTTGGGCCGGCTCCAGTGGACTGGGCCAACACACAAATTTCAACACAAATTAACCGTGCAACGTCTTCAATTCATGTTGATACCATCAAGGTCGTCGTTGGAAGTTAGGGCGCCGTCGCACGTGTCGTAGAAGGAGGGCGGGAAGGGAGGCGCGGGGTCTTCGGGCAGAAGCTTGCGCTTGTGCATCGAGGAGATGGCGGAGGCCGACATCGAGTGAGGGCGATGGCAATCGATTTGATAGGGATTTAGGGAACGCAAATCAAGAATTCAGAGTTTGGTACTTGAATTGATGAATTTAAACTTGTAACGTAGTGTTTGGTAACTTAAAATAAATTCTACAATAATTTATTTAGTAATACTAAAATAAAAAATATTTTATTTTCATTAAACTTAAGCGCCTCAAAACTTAGTTCTTACAAAACATTTCATACTTATCCGTGTCATATTAGATTTGATCAAACTAAAATTACTTCATAACCACTTCATATTAGATTTGATCAAACTAAAATTACTTCATAACCACTTCAGGGCGTTAATTATATAATTGGTCATATAATGCAGTGGGCAATATTTAATAATTAAACATAGTATTTTATTAAAAAAATATTTCATTGTCCCGCCGTTTCTTCTGTGGAAATTTTGAATCGTACCTAAAAAAATGTGTTGAACGATTGAGCTCAACCACTTAATAAGAAATTCTATATCAAGTACAATGTTAATAAATCAAACATAAACATTATAATCATGGAGAGAGAGCATTAAGTTACGAAATTTGGTGCGCACATAAAACATGACGGACTTGAAACTTGGTGCACACATAAAACACGATGAACTTTCCCCGATAACACTTAATTCGATCACATTCCATTTAGCGCTAAATGGAATGTGAAATACACTCTCTTGGAAAATTCTATAGAATATTCCGGCCGTCCAGACTAAACTGAGGTTGTATAGTGTAAACCCTCATAAATGAGGTACTAAACGACAACAAAATTTCAGTTAATTTGCAAAGTGTAAAAATCCCAAACTTAGGGTTGCAAAATGTAATTAAACCTTGTTTTTAAAGTAGTTTCAATATTAAAATGAACATTTTCTCTCTTCATAATATAATATAATAATATAAATTGAAACCCATTTTCATATCTAATGATGAATAGTCAATTAATCAATTTATTCGATATTTTGAAATTAAAATATTACCGCTTTTTTATAGATACAATTTTTAATTAACAAAATTAATAATCCATAAACAAATATTTAAACAATTAATTAGGATAGAATTTTACAATAAAAAAGAATTACACGTGACTATTAAAAACTTGACCCAATAAATAGGGCACTTTATATTCCTTTATCTCTCAATATAGTGCATAGAGAATAAAATTGTAGATTAAAAAATGTTTTTTTATATATTTAATAATATAAAGTAAGGGATTAATAAATATCGATGTCCAAGTAATATAAAGTGATTTGTTGAAAACTAACAGTATAGGCCATCTCCAACCGAACACAAAAACTCAAACTCAAAAATAAGTTTTATTTTAAGTTTACAGTAATTTCACTCCAACCGAACTCAAAATTAGTTTAAGTTTACGTTTACAGTAATTTGACTCCAACCGAAAAACTAATACTCTAACTTAAAATAATTTTTTTAAAATATTCTTCTTATATAATTATTTATACTATTTATATAAGTAATCAACATCTTTACAAATTTACAATTTTATCTCATAATTTTTTAAATTAAAAAATATAATTAATATTATTTTCTTTTCAAACATAATAAATATAAATAATACTAAATAAAATATTATTTAATTATTAAAAAAATTACATTAAAACACACAAAAAACTAATTATTAATTATTTTTGTTTTTGTAATTGGTAGCATTTTTTTAAATATCTTGTTTATTATTATTTTATTTTTAATGTTAATTATATAATTTAATTATTTAATTGTATTTCATATTGTGATATGTATTTTTATTTTATTATTAAAAATATTTTTATTAAAATTTATTTTAATTATTAATGATATGATTATTAAAAAAATTACATTACAAAAGATATTAAATAAGATACTAAAAAATAATTGATAAGTTAGTTTTATTAATTTGTAAAAAAAATAATCATTTTATAAATAAAAAATAGTTTTTGGTTTGAGTTTACGGTAAACGTAAATATAAGTATTTTTTGTGTGGGTCCCACCTATAAACCAATAATAGGTTTATGTTTTGGTATCGGTTGGAGCATCTCCCCTACTCCAAAATAAGTTTTTGGTATCGGTTGGAGATGCTCTAAGGAATTACATGTTATATTAACTTAACTTAATATCGTTCAATCACCTCATAAACAATTCACGTAAGACATATTTGAATTTAAAACTTTAAAAAGACATAAGAAAAACTCTACTTTTAGACGTGTGTCAACAACAGAAAATCCTTAACGTGCAAGATTTTTAAGACATTTGGGCTTAAGATATTTAGGAGTCTTGGGCTTGGATTATTTTGAGAAAAAGTTTGGTTAGGAAAAATGGCCCATTACTTCTCCATGTGGGGGTAGTTGGTGATTCCGGCAATGGCAATCAACGGAAGTCCGACGTGGGTTCCGCGGGTCTACAACTGGATTCAACGTTTACACGAGCTGATCGGACGGAGAAACGGAGGAGGAGAAGGGAGGAGGGACTCTGTATTTTGGTTTCCTGAGTTTGGTAAAAAAATGAGACATGTAGAATTTTACGACAAAAAAATCTTATCAAATCCAAATAAATTTTACTGTATCTACTACCCGCCACATGTACGCACTCGAAAAGAAAGTTATGGAAGAAGAGAGGAGCACATGTCAAGGGTTTCTAGAAGTTGTTAAAATATTCTTCAGCAACCATTTAATTACTCCTTATTTACACACACCTATTAATTATTATAATACACATCTATTACTTTCTTTATTGAAATTAAACGGGATGTGAAATACACTCTCTTTGAAAATTCTATAGAATATTTCGTCCCGACTACACTGAGATTGTAAAGTGTAAAACCTTCATAAATGGGGTACTAACCGAAAACAAAATTTTAATTATATTGCAAAAGTGTAAAAATCTCAAACTAATTGCAAAATATAATTCAACCTTATTTTTACATTAGTTTCAATATTCAAATGAACATTGTATCTCTTCATAATAATAATAAATGGGAACCCATTTTCATATGTAATGATGAATAGTCAATTAATCACTTTATTCAATATTTTGAAATTAAAATATTACCGCTTTTTTATATTTAATTAACAAAATTATTAATCCATAAACAAATATTTAAATAATTAATTAGGATAGAATTTTACAATAAAAAAGAATTTGACAAGTGACTACTAAAAACTTAACCCATTAAGTAGGGCACTTTATAATTCCTCTATCACTCAATATAGTCCATAGAGAAAAAAATTGTAGATTAAAATTAAAAAGCTTTTTAATATATTTAATAATATAAAGGAGTATAATACATATTGATGTCCAAGTAATAAGTAATTTGTTGAAAAAATAAAAGTATAAGAGTAAATAATTGTGTATTGAAAAGATAAAGTTGTACGGATTTTAAGGAACGACAAAAAATGAAAAATATCTAATATTTCTTTGGATGTAATATATTTTTAGAGGAGTTCTACTGTATATTTAGGACATGTTCTTTTGGTTCTATTGGACTTAATTTCATTCTAGTTCAGTATTGTATATTTGGTACAATGTACCTTAGAATCTTCCTATGTTTTTAATTATATTTCAAATTCAATCATGATTGCAAAATTCAAAATAATACTCTTTGAAAGAAATTTGTTTTATTCTTTTTTCTTTTTTACACTATATAATGAGAAGTACAAAACAAACATTTCCTACAATATCTCTTTTACATATATATATACATTTAAATACTTAGCTCAAATATGGCTGCCCTTCTCCTTTCCCTCCTCCTCCTCCTCCTCATCTCCGCCGCCTCCGCCAAGCACCTACCCAAACCGTGTCATGAGGCCACGTATTATTTCCACGACATCATCTACAACGGAAAAAACTCCGGCAACGCCACGTCAGCCATCGTCGGTGCACCGGCGTGGGGCAACACCACGATCTTAGCCGGAAATAACCACTTTGGGAACGTGGTGGTTTTCAACGACCCAATCACACGAGACAACAACCTGCATTCTACCCCGATTGGGTGGGCCCAAGGTATGTACTTATACGATGACAAGGATTGGTTCACCGCGTGGCTAGGGTTTACTTTCGTCTTTAACTCCACGACGAATAATAATTATACGGGCACCATGACTTTCGCCGGGGCCGATCCAAAGAACAAGACGAGGGACATTTCGGTCATTGGGGGGACAGGTGACTACGCCATGGTTCGAGGGATCGCTACGCTGATGACGGATGGGATCGATGGAGATGTTTATTTCAGGCTTCGTGTCGATGTGAAGCTGTATGAGTGCTGGGGCTTATTGAAAAACTAGTTATTACATTGTACTACTACTATGTAAAACCATATGGTGTCGAATAAGGACATGTGATCCATCTATAATTATTATTATTATAAGTACGAGCTGTATCTTCATTATCATTCAGTATTAATCAATCCATCATTTATTATTATTATTATTATTATTATTATTTTAATTTTTTTGAAATGAATTGAATTGAATTAAGATGAAATTAAATCTAAAAGAAAAATGCATAAATATAAAAATTAAATAATTCTTATATCATTTTTTGGTTTATAAAAAAACCGAGAAACAAAACACCAGAAGCTCGTTTGCAGTTTCATGTAACTTCTATCAACGAAATAAATAGATATCCACATGTTAGCCCAAAGAAGCTTCTCCTCATCCATTTTCTACCCGGTCTATATCTCGCAGCCAATGTGGGCGACAGCTCATTCATTCAGTAGATTTTGAACATCTTTCTGTACACGTTTTTTTTATTTAAATCAATGAGTGAAAATGTGAAATGAGGGTATAATTTTGTAAAATAGAAACAAGGGGGGTCAAAACAAATAAATACAAAAAGATTGGGTATGTTTGTTGAGGAAAAAAACTGCCTTGCCTCGATTGAAAGTGGTGATGTGGTAGGGGCATATCTGTCCACAACATTCCCTTCTTTGTTCACCAAGAACTTTGCAAAATTCCACTTGATAGCATCCACAAATAGACCGCCTTTTTCCGACTTCAAGAACTTGTAAAGGGGTGCCGTATTTTTTCCGTTTACTTCAACCTGTATTATTATTTATTACAAGTTAAAATTATACCCATATTTCAAATATATTATATATAAGCAAAAATACCTTGTCAAATATGGGGAATTCAGCTTTCAACCGAGTGCATACACCTTCCTCGATTTCCTCGTTAGTTCCCGGTTCTTGCGAAGCAAACTGATTACAAGGAAATGCGAGTATTTCCAAACCTTAAGAAACAAAATGACAGTAAAAAGCGCACGAAATGAGAAATGTTTGCTACTAAATGAATGTCAAAAATATCAAATTACTTGAGTTTGAGTCGTGTTCGACTAGAATATAGTTGGGTCGATTCAATTATTCATCAAACAAGCTCAAACACAATCTTTAAAGCTCGAACATCTTTGTGCTCTACTCGACTCATTTACACTCTTAATATTGGCCTATAATCAAACACGCGAAAAGCAGACACACCTTGACCTCTGTACTTCTCGTATAAAATGTTCAACTCCTTGTAATTCGATTGCGTCAAACCACTACAGAAGCAAGAAAAGTTCAGATTCAAGGGTTATGCATCAGAAATAATCATTTCTTTATGTACCATTTGGAAGCAACATTGACAATCAGAAGAACCTTCCCTCTGTAATTGCTCAAAGGTACATCATTTCCGCGAATGTCCTGTTTTTTTTTTCAATTCATTTAGCACGAGTTAGAATCGAGGCAACTACGCCATTTCCCTTTGCACATTCTTTGTCCTAAAAACACTAATTGCAACTGAATCTGAATCATGAACTCTGAACTAATCAATGTGTTGAATTTTAAGTTACAATAATAATTCACAAATATCCGACAATTCTTCATCAAAATTCTAAAATTCTGGAATTAAAAAAATAATCTTTCATCAGTTTTTGAACTTATCTAACATACCGTACTGAAACTCTTTGTTTTACAAGAAACCCATCTTCTAAATTGGGCTGAAATCAATTCAGTTTACAATACCTAATCCCCAAACAGAAAATGCAAACAGTCAAATACAAGTGAATTTGAAAAAAATGCAGAAATCAAAGTTCACCAAATTCAGAAAGACTGTACCTTGACAGTGAAATCGTAAATGGATTTTGGGGATAATTCTGCGCCCAAATCTTTAGGGTTTCTGTAGTACATCCACAAGGCGACTCCGAGAAATGCAAGAGGTGCCCAGTTCATGGGTTTCATTGACGGAAACATTTTTAATTTATTTTTAATAATATTTATGGCGATAAAATACAGACTTTATATATAATCGTTGGTGGAAAATTAATCGGGTCGGTTCGGATTCAAGCCGACCCACCTAACGCACCACGAGCGGTGACGGGCCGCTGCCATTATCTTTATTTATTAATGATTTAATGGAGGAAAAAAAGATACCAAAATATATGCCTCACTGTTAATCGGTCTGTCACTTTTGTATCTCGCCGGCGCTCGCGAAACCCTTGCTCTCTCTCTCTCTCTGAATTTTTTCAGCAATTTTTTTTATCCAGGAGGTAAGAAGAACTTACCGATCTGATATATTGATTTTGTACAAAGTGATTTTGAATAATATTTCTACGTAATTACATATCGATTTTGTTCGAGCTGATTCTGCCCCTTTTTTCAGTCTGAAATGTTTTTTAATTGATTTAGGGATTTTTTTTATTAATTTCAAATGAAACATGGTTATGGCGCTTCTCGATTTTTTGTGATATTTTCATTCAAGAATCCAACCTTTTACTGTGCCTATATTAGTCTGAGATCCACTAGGATGTGTTTAGGAAGGCCATCTCATGGATATGTTGTCTCGTTTAAGGCAAGGTTTTTGACGAAGCTATTTGGTCGACATGCCGGTTAATCCAGCTGTCTGAAAGCAGCTGCCCAGTAGCCATCCACGTTATTTGCAAATCCATACTATCTGTTTAGATGTGTGTTAGAGGATCAACGGTTTCCCTTATGAAGGAGTAACATTACAAATCTGAATAATGTATTTCCCATATTTGTACTTGGATAATCTTCCTTGCATCAGTCAAATTTTGCTTGAGAATTCGATTTATGTTCTGTATATATTTGACCGATTTCAGTTCTCTAATATTGAACGATTTACTACATTTTTACCTGCTTGTTCCAGCTTTTATCGATTCAGTTAGGTCCGGTTACTAAGTGATTCTTTTTTGGTGTAGGATGACATGCTGCTATATGTACTCGAATCTGAAAGTCGTATGAGATTCGACATTCTTTACTGCTTGTAATTAGGGGAACATTTCAGACATTTCTACAGAACAATGGATCGGCGTGACACTTCGGGGTTTGTCAGTGGTGGTGGGATGTATACTCTTTCAGAGAACATCTAACCCTAGTTTTGTAGTTTTTTTTTTTTAAATTCGGAAGTCAGGCGTACTGTTCTTTTTCAGCAGAGTTTTGTTTTGAATAAGGGTGTTGTGTACTATATCTGTTTGGCTATGGATGCCAGATTTCACGATTTGGGATTTGCTGCTAACCCTCGATCGAATGCATTCAAGAATCTTTGCAGCGGAGAAGGAAATGGTGCAGACCTCGTGTACTCAGCAGACACAACCTTACGGCTCGTCTCGCCAGTTTTCGAAGCTCCCTTCGCATCCGCCACAAAGGGAGTCAAACGCAAGTGGAGCGTATTAGACGGGCCCGCAAGTCACCTCTTGAAACCCTCGCTAAATCTCGCCATCGGCCAATCTTCAAGCTCCTCCGACAGCAAGGGGAGCACAGCGACTGCGTGCACCTCCATGTCCAAGGAAACCGAAGAAGAGTCCTCCATGGATCTGGAATTGGACTTCACCCTCCACCTCGGCTCTGACAAATCATCACCCCCAAAGCTCGATCTGCAACTGACCCTCGCCAGTGGGTCCACTGTTTCCGACATTACTACAGAAAGCAACTTGTACAAACTCGACCAGTCTTTGAAGAAAAAATCACCTAAAAGCTCGACCACCTCTACTTCCGGGATATCCCAGTCCCCCAAGCAGTGCCAGTTCAACGGATGCTCGAAGGGAGCGAGGGGTGCCTCCGGCCTCTGCATTTCCCACGGCGGGGGCCGCCGTTGCCAGCGGGCCGACTGCAGCAAGGGAGCAGAGGGCCGAACGGCTTTCTGCAAGGCCCACGGTGGTGGCAGGAGGTGCGAGCACCTAGGGTGCACCAAGAGCTCCGAGGGCAAAACCGACTTTTGCATCGCCCACGGTGGTGGCCGGAGGTGCAGCCAGGTGGGGTGCGGGAAGGCCGCCAGGGGGAAGTCCGGGCTGTGCATCCGCCACGGGGGCGGGAAGCGGTGCCAGCTGGACGGCTGCGAGAAGAGCGCGGAGGGGCTGTCCGGCCGCTGCATCTCCCACGGCGGGGGCCGCCGGTGCCAGCACCCGGAATGCGGGAAGGGGGCCCAGGGGTCCACGATGCTATGCAAGGCCCACGGGGGCGGGAAGCGCTGCGCGCACCCGGAGTGCAAGAAAGGGGCGGAAGGGAGCACGTCGTTTTGCAAAGGGCACGGGGGAGGGAAGAGGTGCTCGTTCGAAGGGGATGGCGATGTATGCCCGAAGAGCGTGCACGGTGGGACCTTATATTGTGTGGCTCATGGGGGCGGGAAGAGGTGTATGGTCGCGGAGTGCACGAAGAGTGCCAGGGGTCGTACGGATTTCTGCGTTCGTCATGGTGGGGGAAAGAGGTGTAAGTGTGAAGGGTGTGGGAAGAGTGCTCAGGGGAGTACGGATTTCTGCAAGGCGCACGGGGGAGGGAAGAGGTGCTCGTGGGGTCAGGGGGATGTGCCTTGCGGCTCGTTTGCTAGGGGTAAAATGGGGCTTTGTTCTTCTCATGGTGGGCTTGTTCAGGATAAGAGGGTTCACGATGGAAAACCAAATCTTGGAGTTGATTTCGGTAAGGTCCCGGAAGGGAGGGTGCACGGAGGGAACCTGATGGCGATGCTTGCTGGAAACCGTGGTTTCGGTTCCACGAGCGGTGGTCAGTCCGAGATGCCACACGCGGCCTGGATGTAAGGCGGTTCTATTAGGTGTGTGTGGGAATAAGGAGGGATTTGAGAATGCTTTGAGTGTGATTGATGCTCTGTTTCTCTCATGTAAATAGCTTATTAGCTTGTATATTTGTTTCCTGGAACAGAAGAGATATGTTCTGCTGTAAATAAATAAATATTTAGGGCCATTCTGTAATTACACAAAACATCAGGGGTGGAATTTGTAATCACCTGTTTATGATAATGGGTATCTATCTGTTCTGTGAAACAAGATTAATGATGAACCAATACATGTGAAATAACTTGTACAAATCAAACTCAAGAAGCAACAACAAAAAGGAGAACAATCTGAACTGAAACCATCATCGTCTCTCAGACGGCCGACAATGCTGCCTTATCGACTACGTACTTTCAGTGTCTGAGTGGATGAGAAGCAGCTTAGTGGTCATATTATTTCATGGTTCTTGGCTGTTGATTGAGACATAGTCGCATAGGAGTTCATTCTGAAGAAGAAACTGAAATGTCTTCTGAATATAATGACATATTACATATTTACGTAGTAGTAAATTTAAATACTGTGGTGTCTGTATCATTCAGCGTTTGTAGTCCAACGGTTAGGATAATTGCCTTCCAAGCAATAGACCCGGGTTCGACTCCCGGCAGACGCATGTTATTTTTATAATAAGTAGTAGTTTTGCAACTTCTAGTTTTATGTTTGGAAAAAACATGTTTTTTATAGTACTATAATTTTCATTTTGCAACTTCTAGTTTTATGTTTGGTAAAAAACATATCATCAAATATTAACAAAAAAAACTTGGAAAATTAAAAATTGAAGTCGCACAAATGCACAATAAGTGGTACTAGCCGCCATTATTTTTTTGTTGTGCTGCAGCTTTGTGAGAAAGGCAAGTCTTACCTACCTCCAACATAGAGGTTATGCATCAAACTCACATGCTCAAAATCCTTCAACCAAGATGGTTTTAATTGGTAGTTGGTGAGGAACATGATAAGAATTGAACACTTGTTCTTTAATGGAAAACGTGATACACATTCTATATTTATATTTATATTTTAACATATCATATACTTTTCGAGTTCTTAATATTAAGATTTTTTTTTTTTTTTATATTTTGTGAAGATTATGTTCTTATTGTTATGAAACATGGACATTGGTAGTAATGTACTACTACATTTGTTACTAAGAGGCAGACAAACACTTAAAATAAGTTCACATTGATATTTTTATAAAATATGATTGAAAATTAAATTAAAAGTAGGTTCACATTGATATTTTTATAAAATATAATCGAAAAATTCTTTTATGTGCACAATTAAATAATATTTATACATTTATCCCTAATTCCACCATACCAACCATGGCGACAGCACAAACCATAGAAAAGGAAAACAATCCAAACCGTCTCTCTCTACCGGTCAGAAATAAAAACCTAAAATTAAATTTGGGGAAAAATCAGATTTAGGTTTTCATTTTTGCGCGCTCTGCAAAATGCACATAACCCATGTCTTCAATCTCTTTCTCCGTCCCTAATTCTAGGGTTTTCGGTCGCCGGCCCAAACTCAATCTGATGCTGAGCCCGAATTGCATCCACACACCACCTCGGAGCCCACTCCTCTCGACCTTAAGCCCCAGATTTAGGGCTTCGGAATTCACCTCGAAACCGTCATTTTCTCCTTTGCTGAGCTTTCGGGTTCCGCGGACCCATCACAGGTTATCAACAAAGGTGAGCAATTTGTTGAAATCTTGTGAATTTAATTTCGACTAAATTTCCGTTCAATAATCATTATATCCCTCTAAATCAAAGCACCTATAATTACTAAGGATGGCAGTTTATCGGTGTAGTGAATTTGTGTGGTCGTAATTATTTGATGTAATAAGTTTGTGCAATCTTAAAAAAAGCAAGTCTGTGTAGATTTTCAGAGGGATGATGTAAGTTATGTGATTTTATCTGTATTTTTTTTATATAATTATACGTGCTTTGATTTAAGGTGAAATTCGTCGATATGAATTTGAAATGGGATATCTGTTGATTACTTGGTTCTTATCAACGAAGAACTTATCATAAGTTATTGCTCCTATATTGTACAAGAGCTTATACAAAATTTACACTTGAAATCTGCTTCACCGTAGAATTTAATTCCCCGTAGTTGTAATAGGTAATTTTGTACTATATTTCTTTATTGAGCCTTGTTCTCCTTTTGGGTTTCAGAAGTGGAAAATCTCGTGCTTTCGACAGGAAGAATTTTCATCAAGCACTCCGAATCCCGAGTCTGCGGATGAACTTCTGCACAAGTCTGAGGAAGAAGAAACTAATAAACCAATTGTCGAAAGGAGTAACTGGGCTACAAGCCTTAAAAAGGTGCGAAAGGAGTTTGTTTTTCTGGTTTTTGATGTTGATATTCGTACAATTGCTAGTGTGACCGTGTAATATTATGTATGGAGTAGCATAATCTTACTGTCCACCTTATGGTAAATTTACAAAGAATTTTTTTATCGATATAGAATTTTTATGTTAAACACTAAAATCCAGTCTACTATGGAACTTATTGGATTTATTTTCTTTCTTTCTCCTGTATCAAGAATCCTATAAGTTTTAACCATTTTCACACGTTTTACCAAATAAATTTGTTGAGCAGGGCTATGAAAATTGAAAAGGATATAATACTGAAATTTTGCAGCATTTATTGCAAGGTCCAATGTTAAAAGCTTGTATTGTAATACGGTAGTTTTTATATCCCTCTCTCTTTTTATCTCTGTCCAGGTTGCAGATTCACTATTTGGAGCAATTGGGAGGCCATGGACTGTAGCGTGGACCGCAGAGACCATCCTACAGGTACCACCCCACCCCCACTCTCACCCCCACCCCGTCTTTTGTAATGACTAAATAAACCATTTTTATCTTGAATTAGTGGAAATTAGGACATACCCTTTTGGACTGCATTTCAAATAAATTAGAAAATCAAATAAAAAGTTACCCAAATCATCACTTTCAAATACGGTGAACATAGGTAACCCTCCTCTGGGTAGTATCATTCTGGTTCGTTGGCTCATGGATGATCCCTTTTGGAGCCCATATCACCGGCTTCAGCAAAGACTCACTGACCTTCAGAGGCCAGGCTCTGTTCAGCCTCCTCACAGACGTGACTGAAGGCCTCGCCGGAATCCTAATCCTCCACCGATGCCTGTCCCGTTTCCGACCCCTCCCGTCCGATTGGTTCAAATTCAGCCTGAAAGGAAACTGGATGATAGACGTCTTGCTCGGTTGCTTTCTGTTCCCGCTGGTCAACCGCCTCTCGCAGTTCAACCTCGACTTATTACCCGTTTTGCCCTCCACGCCTGTCACCCTCTCCAGCGTGGAGCAGTCGATCATGGCGCGGGACCCAATCGCGATGGCGCTTTATGCGCTGGTGCTGGTAGTGTGTGCTCCTCTGTGGGAGGAGATCGTCTTCAGAGGCTTCCTCTTGCCTTCTTTGACTAAGTACATGCCCGTGTGGTGCTCGATTCTGGTGAGCTCGGTTGCTTTTGCCTTGGCGCATTTTAACGTGCAGAGGATGCTGCCGTTGGTGTTTCTTGGGGTGGTGATGGGCGTAACTTATGCTCGGTCGAGGAATCTGTTGCCGTCTATGTTGCTGCATAGTTTGTGGAACGGGTTCGTGTTTTTGGATCTGATGAAATGAAGCGATTTTCTTCGTTTCTTGTGGGAAAATAGAAGAGGAAAGTGTGTTCGACACTCGGCATCGCGAACGCGAAAGAGATCATCAGCTGCTCGGAAAGGGAGTGATTCGTTACTCGGATTAACGAGGAGATGTGGCATTCTATATATGTTGTAATATTGGTTATTATTATTGTCAAATCCATTTTATTAAATTGTAAATTTATTTAATGATATTTTTCTTCTATATTATTAGTTCTAAAAAAATTTAGTAAAAATTATGCAACACTCCTGCTGTGTTTGTAGGCTGAAGTCCCACTTTACTTATGTTATCAATAACTAAGAGGATAATAAGTTCTGCTTTGGCAAATGATATTTTGATCTGGTAAAAAGAATATCACAAACAGTAGTGTGGTATTTTGTAAATTCAATTTTTTAAGCTGGGAATATAGAAGGGTATATAAGTAAATACATATTCAAATTTAATGCATGAAATTTATCCAGTGTGTCGCCACCCTACAGTAGTAACGCACGTGGGCGTTTATGTAATACCACGTCATGTCTCCAGCGCGCTCCACGTGTCTCACCCCGCCTTTTTTAATCAGGAACCGTGCCTGGTAAAGCGGGAACGAACCGACTCAATTTGCAGAAACAAAAACACAAACACACACAGCGCTAACCACCGCCGCCGCCGCGCAGTACGGTTACTCGGAGATCCGTGTATATAAATTAACGAAAACTATTTTATCCCCGCGATTTTTCGGAGATCTTGTTTTCCAATTTTTGTTCCGACGAGAAATTCGTGCGACACCACGGGTTAGTACGTAGTTGTTGTTCGGAGTTTGTTTTTTTTTTCTTTTTTTTTTTAGTTTCGATTGTTCTTCGTAGTGCATAATCTAGGTTTTCCCCTAATTCAGTTTTATTCTGTGACGTAGATATTCGAGGTATTCGAGAGGAGAAATGGAATCGAAGCAAATGTTAATGTCGGTAATTGGCGTGGGAATTGGAGTCGGAGTGGGGCTCGGGCTGGCGTCGGGATCGCAAAAATCCGTCAGCAAATTGACAGGCTCCGGCTCCGGCTCCACCACGCCAGCCGTCATCACCCCACACATAATGGAGCAGGAGATGTTGTGCCTCGTTTCTAATGGAAGGGATAGCAATGTCACTTTCGATAAATTCCCCTACTATCTCAGGTAGATCGTTGAGGAGAATTTTCCTCATTCGCCTTGTGTGTTTTTTTGCTCTGTTATTGTTAGCTTTTGACGAGGCTCTGATACAACTTGTTGTAAGTACGAAAAACGAGAACCGAATACCGCGATATTTAAAACCACTTATTGAAATTGTTGAGACTATGATCAATCACAGTTGTACTTAACTCTTTCTTCATTCTTCAAATGACAGTGAACAGACGAGGGTCTTACTGACGAGTGCAGCTTTTGTTTATTTGAAAAAAGGCGATTTCACCAAGCATACACGAAACCTCGCTCCAGCAAGTCGAACAATTTTGCTCTCTGGTCCCGCTGGTATGTTACTTCTTACACTTCCTTTTCCTTTGTGATTCATGATATGCTTTTTTTATTGCTTTGATCCGTGTTTGTTAGAGATGTATCAGCAAATGCTTGCCAAGGCTCTAGCGCATTATTTTGAAGCGAGATTGTTGTTGTTAGACGCAACCGATTTTTCACTTAAGGTTAGTGCAAGAGTTACTGAGGTTAACAATTTATGATTTTCGGCTTACATACTTTTTATCTAAGTATCAGTGTTTCTTCTTTATAGATCATGAACAAGTATGGGATTCCTAATAAAGAAAGTGTAAGTACAACGAACCTTATTATTACTACAGGCCTATAAGTAGGAGAACTTTCATCTTGGCTGACAAGCACTCTGAAATTTTGGTCTTTGTGCACAAAACTGAGCATGAAACTTGGGATGTTGTGTTCGTTTTCTAATGTCTCTTTTGTAGTCTCTTAGAAGGTCTGCATCAGAATCAACATTCGGTCGAATGTCTGAAATGTTTGGATTTAATCGACCAAAGGAGGACAATAAAGGTAATAGTGGATGGATTGTTATTTGTTAGGACAAGCTGAATGCGGACAAGTCATCCATCATAGATTAACTCGCATTTTCTAAACATTTCAATGTTGTAGA
Source organism: Euphrasia confusa (assembly GCA_954870475.1). Taxonomy (NCBI): domain Eukaryota; kingdom Viridiplantae; phylum Streptophyta; class Magnoliopsida; order Lamiales; family Orobanchaceae; genus Euphrasia; species Euphrasia confusa. Next base: position 717,952 of record OX940951.1, read on the forward strand.
GCTTAATCTAAGTTTGTTGATTTTTTTTTCTTCTTTTGGGCTTTGAAAATTGCTGTCTATGGACTGGATATAATGTACTGTCTTGTTAAAACAATTTTTATTCTTGGGTCAGTAGTTTTTATTTTGTATATACGGAAAAAATATTTTCAAATGATTTTTTTGATTATACATTTTAATATTTTCTGACTCGATTCAATCTTATTGACAGTGTAATGTTTTGTGTATTTGAGATTTTCAAATGGTTTGTTGATTATACCTTTTAATATTTTCTTTCTCGATTCAATCTTATTTGGCAAAACTTAGTATGCCAGTGTGGCAGTGTTTCCCAAATGTATGTGAATATGGTCTTTCAATGTGTGCTGGAACCATCTATGATGCATGCGTAAATAAATATAAGAATATTTATTACTTGCTCATGATGAATCCAAGTCAGAATAGCATTGAAATTTCAATTTTCTAGAGGAATATGCCTAATGAATGGTACATGAAATTTTTTTCGTTGCACAAACTGATCCGCATTACTTGTTTGCAATTTTGAAGCATTTATTTTATTTTATTTGACCGGGGCATAAAATAAAATATATCTAATAGTTGAGTATTTTCTCACTATTTTCATATCGGAATTTATGTATTTATTTGTAGTATTGATATTAAGTCCACATGGATGGCAATTCCATTTGTATTATTTTCTGTCTTTGAGTGCATTTACTTCTGCCTATACGCCACTGCAGGTACATTACGTAGGCGAAGCAGTGTAGTTGATCTTAGATCAATGTTAGTATTGGAATATTTTTTTCTACAATGTTTCTTTGTGGTTTCAGTTCCTTGTATCCATCCTAGTTATGTCATGCGCTTATGTATGTGCAGTGAGCAAGAAAATTCTAATCCTGCAAAGCTTCGTAGAAACGCATCTGCCGCGAACATCAACAATCTTGGTTCAACCAGTACACCTGCAACAGCAGGTTTGGGGAACTATAAAGTGGAACAAAAGCATGCTTCATACTTTTTAAATTTTGTTCATATTTTTCACACATATCCTAATTGAGATAGTTTCGGTTAAGAAAACAATATGGGTATTTTCTTTCAGAAAATTTCGTTTATAGATATGTATGCTATGACATTTATATATTGATTGATAGAAACCTAACAAGTCATTGATTTTAATTTTATGATAAATTATCAGAAAATTATCGAAGCCTGGCCCTATCACCCATGATGTGGACATATTTGCTTATTTATGGAATGTGATTTCGAATCTAAAAGTGGTTTAACGTAAACTGAAAATGACATTCAAGCTGATTAATTTTTTGCTTACTCGTAATTTTTTTTCAGTTCCACTAAGGGGAACCAGTAGCTGGTGTTTTGATGAGAAGCTTCTAATACAAACACTTTACAAGGTATAAATGTACTTGGTTACTAAAGGCCTAACTTATAAAAATTATTGTAACTACAAAATATTAAGAACCAACCATGCAGGTTCTCGTCAATGTATCAAAGATCTCTCCTACTGTCCTTTATATTAGGGACGTTGAGAATCTACTCTGCAGGTCACAGAGAGTGTACATCTTGTTCCAGAAGATGTTAAAGAAACTGTCTGGATGCATCTTGATCCTCGGTTCAAGAATTGTGAACCCGGAAAATGATATCAGAGAGGTAGATGAGAATATATCTTCCGTATTCCCTTACAACATTGAAATAAAGCCCCCAGAAGATGAAGGCCATCTAGTGAGCTGGAAAACTCAGCTGGAGGAGGATATGAAGATGGTTCAGTTTCAGGATAATAAAAATCACATACTAGAAGTGCTTGCTGCGAATGACCTTGATTGTGAAGATCTTGGCTCAATCTGTTTGGGAGACACATTAGTTATAAGCAACTACATAGAAGAGATTGTGGTATCAGCAGTCTCAAACCATCTTATGAATACCGAAGATCCCGTTTACAGAAGCGGGAGACTTGTTATATCATCAAAAAGGTTTGGTGTTTTTTTTTTCATCGGTATATATAGCTGTCAAATTATGGCCTAGTCAGAATTTTACCGGGCCTTGGCCATATTTTTTTAGGCACAAAAAAGTTGAGCCTTTTGGCCTAGTGAATTGGGTATGGCGGCTGATTTTGTTTATGCCCTTTTTACGTTTGGTCGACCAGCTCTAGCTATATAATCTGTTAAAAATGTGCTGAGATCTTATCTGTTGTCCTTGATTTGTCTGACAAATCGTTTGACTAATCGGTTCATTAGATATCTGCTGACTTATTGTCTTGACCTTGCATTAGTCTATCCCATGCGTTGAATATATTTCAAGAAAGCAAGGGAAAGAACACCATAAAACTTGAAGCAAAAGCTGAAATGCCAAAGGTTGGTTGTCCTCGCCTATTAGGAAAATGTGAATATTTGATTTGTGATATGTGTTGCGATCATGTGGTTGCATATTACAGGTCCCTGAAGCAAAAGTTGAAACAAAAGCTGAAACTGCTGCACCTGAGAGCAAGAATGAAGATCCACCAGCATCAAAACTTCCAGTAAGGCTAATCATGAACTTCCATTAAATTTATAGTTTCTTATCGCTCTTCTTTCAGAATCCGAAATGTTATTGTACGTAGTCTCTTGGTTGCTAATATGTTCTACATTTCTACACTGAAAAATGTAAGATGTTAACACTTAAAACTTGGATGTATTTTTGGTAAGGTCGAGCCTCGAGGGTATTATTTTTATTATCCATGATAATAAATGTCAATTACTCGAATTAAATTTGATAATGGCATGCTGCTGAAATTTCTATCCCCGAATTGTAGAAAGCTATATCAATGCTTCTTAATTTTCCAGGAAATTCCTCCAGACAACGAATTCGAAAAGCGCATACGACCCGAAGTAATCCCAGCGGGTGAAGTCGGGGTGACATTTGCAGACATAGGTTCCTTAGACGAGACTAAGGAATCACTTCAGAAGTTAGTAATGCTACCTCTTAGAAGACCCGACCTTTTCAAAGGCGGACTCTTGAAACCGTGTCGTGGGATACTTCTTTTCGGGCCTCCCGGTACAGGGAAAACCATGCTGGCCAAGGCTATAGCAAGTGAAGCTGGAGCAAGCTTCATCAATGTGTCCATGTCCACTGTCACTTCCAAGTGGTTTGGTGAGGATGAGAAAAATGTCAGGGCCTTGTTCACCCTTGCAGCCAAGGTCTCACCCACTATAATATTTGTGGATGAAGTTGATAGCATGCTCGGGCAGAGGAATAAAGCCGGGGAGCATGAGGCCATGCGGAAAATAAAGAATGAGTTCATGACTCATTGGGATGGTTTACTGTCAAGGCCCGGTGAAAGAATACTTGTTCTTGCCGCAACAAATAGGCCATTCGATCTTGACGAAGCAATCATTAGGCGTTTTGAAAGAAGGTATTCTCAGTAGGAACCAGTACTTATTTTAATTTATCATACTAAAAAGCTAACAAAAAAAAATCAGGGGGATGTTTTTTGTGATCCAAGTCAAAAAAGTATATTATTGTAATTAATCCTTATAATTAATTAAAAAATAAGACCCATATAATAATAAATTGGGATCATGCCTGTTCCATTGTAATTATTGTATTATAATTATTTCTACATTTTAAAGGCATGTGTATTTTGTGACACGGTCGAATTAGAAAGTCTAAAGACTTATTTTGCTGATACAGAATCATGGTTGGATTACCGTCGGTGGAGAACAGAGAGAAGATATTAAGGACACTATTGTCCAAAGAGAATGTTTCTGAAGGAATAAACTTTCTGGAGCTTGCAACAATGACTGAAGGATTCAGTGGGAGTGATTTGAAGGTTTATTCTTACTGAAAATTTTGGTATTAGTTAAAATTGATTGCTTTTTGTTTGTTATTTGTTAACAGATAAATTTTGTGAATTAGAACTTGTGCGTAACTGCTGCTTATCGACCAGTTCGGGAGTTAATACAGCAAGAGAGGCTAAAAGATCAAATCAGTATTTATATACTACTTATGCAGCTGATTTACAATTTTTATACACTTCAATGTATGTTTCTGACTTGCTTGTTTGACTTGTGCTTTAAATTAGAAAAAAGTCGGCGGAAACAATAAGAAGGAAAGGGTAATCACTATAAGACCATTGAATATGGATGATTTCAAGGAAGCAAAAAATCAGGTATAATCAAAAAAGAAAAACTTGATGGAATATAAGCTATTCGTTCACGACGAGTATGTGATACTGTCTTAAGTTGTTTTGATATGCGTGCGACTCGCTAACATACTTTCTCCACATGCCACAGGTTGCTGCTAGCTTTGCAGCTGAAGGTTCCATAATGACAGAGTTGAAGCAATGGAATGATTTGTACGGAGAAGGTGGTTCAAGGAAGAAGGATCATCAACAACTATCTTACTTCTTGTAAGATATAAAAGAAGCTCGGCTTCTCTGCAAACATCTCAGTCGATTAATTGATGTATTTCTTCGAAGCTTTTTACCTGTTGTAAACTGATAAAAAAAATGGTTTTATTTGTACACTTTGTATGGCCTTTCTTACACGTGTTTATATTTATAGTAGTTATAGACTTGTAGAGTTCATATACTGCTATTGTGAATATAAGTGTTGCTTTTGTGCATTTTCTTGGCGATAATTGAGAAGTATTTTTTTTATTTACATTATGAGATTAATAAAAAAATGCATTGCATTTTCATAATTACAAAACCAAAGGTAAAACATGATAAAATTTGTTTGGCCTTTCTTACACGTGTTTAGACACGTGTAAACATATTTTATTATTATTAATTTATTACTATTACTGCTCCTAAGATCACAAAAAACACTACACTTTACCCATGAAACTTGTACAATGAAAAATATTGTGTAAATAACATAAACGCATGTGGAACAATCGAAAATTCATCCTGGTAAACAATCCGAGACCACATCATAAAACACAAACAAACATGATATCCCACCTTACTGAATAAATAAAAGCTGTAGCCACACTTTCCCTTCTTACTCACATTACACACCCCAACAACTACATAACATGAAGCCTACTGATCAGTCCAACTTCTTATTTTTCAATGGGCCCCTTGGAATCTTGCTCAAAACCTTAGCATCAAACACTGCATAATGCTTCTTCAACTCGGCTAATGCCTTGTCTCCATAAAGGTCAATCTGGTCTTCATATTTGTCGTAGAAGATAGGCACAGTGAATAGCAGCACCGTAACTGTTTAGAGGGGAAAAAACAAATCAAGCTCGGAATGATAATAAATAAACAGCTCATCGTGTGCATAGATAAAGATTTATTTACTTGTGTAGAGCAGAGTTAAAAAGTCGCAGAAACTGCCCAGAAAAGACAGGACCCACAAGCCAGCAATCACCTGCAACAGCATAACGAAAGGCATGCTTGTTTAATGGCTTGATGCAAAAAAGAAAAGAAACAAACAAACTAAAGAAAATAAAGCTTTAAAATTTTAACATCGATGAGTATTGTTATTAACTTACAGATAGAAACTTCTTTATATCCTTTCCAGATGCAATTTCCCTCAGAACTGCAAATCCTTGATTGATATGAATCCTCAGAGTAGAAACAATACTCAGAACAGGCTCTTCCGGGATTCTGATTTCAGGGATGCGTGGTGGAATTCTAACAAAAAAAGGCAAATGAGTTAATTCACAATAGTGAGTGTAAGTCGTATTACGAATTTGTGACTACGAAATGGGCATCTCACTTTTTTATGAAGGCCGAAGCATTTGACCACAAGAACAAGATAACCAGACCAAGAATCAATCCATGGCAGACGAAAGAGAGCAAGCGGTATTCCATGACCTCAAACAGAAGCCAGATGGCAGTGGCACCACCTAGAACTCCACCTGAGACTTTCTTGTCCTTCCACATGAACAAATCGGCAGCTGATCATCAGAGTATAAACATCTTTAGTTGAAAAACAAATAAGTTCTTTGCTATACCTAAAAGATTAGGTTCTAGTTTTATTACTACGAACTCCTGATGCATGCCCATAATTTACTTGAACATATTAGATGTAAATTATAATGGAGTCTTATATTGCAAATTATCAATTTGCATTAAGAAACGCAATCGGGGAACAAATAAAAAAAAACTGTGAATTCTCATGCACGAATTCAAAGAACCATAAAAGCATATTTTACGTTATGGAGAAAAGGAAAACAAAATAAAATATTAAGTAAACAGGAAAAAGGAAAAAAGCACCGAAATCGAGCAAACCAAACAATATAAAATGGATAGACTGATCACACACACTCACACTTCGACATCCCGAGAAGATTTCAATGCGAAATAATAACATGGTTTTATAAACAATGCCGTATAAAGTAAAGAACTTCCAAAGCACTCGGAAAAATGCAGCAACTACAAAAGGCAAGTTACGAATTTGCTTATAGTTCATATCCCATAAAACGTCCAATATAAATCCCAAAAAAAATTGAGAAAGATCGGACAAAGAACAAAAAAATCAAATCAGGCGATGAAAATAACAATTAAAATAGTGAATCCCACAAACACCCAAAAATTAGAAGTACCCATCACTATCAGGAAACCCTAAACTAATTTCCATAGAAATAATCAGATAATAAGATAAATATTAAAGGAAAAACTTATGAAAAACAGTTCATCAAAATTAAACTTAATTAAACGCACGTACGTTTGCCACCTCCGAGGACTTTGTGAACAGGCTTCTCCCTTCCGAAGAGGCGCGAGACCTTGTCCTTTAACGAAGACTTTTTCTCATCGTCCGATTCCGACGAGGAAGAAGACGACGAACCATGGCCGTGGATTTTGTCGCTGATCTTATCCATCAGAGACTCGCCCTTCTTTTCCTCTTCGATATGATGATCCGTCATTGCAGGAGAAGATTCTGATCCTGAAATCGCACGCAGATTGAGATTCTCCGAGTGAGTGTAAAAGCAGCTCGAATGAGAATGAATCTTGAGATGGGGAAATGAAAAGCAGATTCCGGTGTGCTTAATTTATTGACAGGGAAAGAGAGATAATCCGGACCGTCTATTTTCTGCGAGTTGAAATCCGACGGTGATTAATTTTCCGCCCAATTGTGTATTTCTTTGTGGTTAAGTTAACCGACCCCATGCTTCATGTCACTTTCGTGTGGAAAGTACTAGAAGAGTTTTGTATTACCGACGTCCAATACTGAAGGGCCCAAACAACAAGCCCAATTTATAAGCCCCTATCAAAAGCCCAAGCCCAAATACACCTTCTGCATCTCCGACTCCGAGACTCCAAATTTCCAATTCCCCAAACCCTCCATAACCCCCCCTCGTCCACAGTAAATCCGCCCAAATGCTGATCCGCATAGCAGCGTCGCTGACCGCCGCCGCCGTTAACCACAGCCTGCGGCGTTTCTCCACTGCCGCCCTCCTCCAAGAGCCCGAGTCCTCTCTGCTATTCACCTACCTGGACGGACTCCCCAAACCCGACCCTAAACACGACGAGACTATCTACGCGATCCCACGCGCCGCCTCCGGCACGAGCATTTCCACTAAGGAGAGGAAAGCCGGCCGCGTGCCGAGCATCGTCTTCGAGGCGGAAGATGGGCAGCACGGCGGCAACAAGCGCCTCATTTCTGTGCAGAATAATCAGATGAAGAAGCTCGTAAATCATTTGGGTCGGTCTTTCTTTCTCTCCAGAGTTTTCGATATGGAGGTCCGTTCGGAGTTTGGGTCGGATGATATCGTCGAGAAGGTTCGGGTCTTGCCCCGGAAGGTATGTGTTACCGTTTCTGTGCAAAATGAAAGAGAGGTTAAAATAGTAATCTAATTTCAGCTGAAGATATATGTTATTACCTTCCACAAACACACTCACATCATATATAGTCTCTGTATGCTTACTCATCTTGTGTGCATATACACTGTTTTTCGAATAGCTTTTTTGTCACCGTTGCAATCCCCGGGCCTTCGAAAGCATCTGGGACTTTGAAAGTTGTTTTAGAACACAAAAACAAGGACAACAATCTTGTTCGGAACAGGCTTAGCTTATAAGCTGATCAGTCTTGATTAAAAAAATGTTTTTGAATTGTTTTGATAAAAAAAATGTTGTTTGAGCTTATTAGAAGTATTTACTAGCGGTTGATGTGATCAACGAGTTCTAAAAGTGGCCTTAATTCATAAAGCATGCTATAAGATTTGTGTTCAAACTATCCACATTCTGGGGGCCATATGCTGATATAATTTTCTTCTTGATACGTGTCAGCTTCATCTCCATGCAGGCACAGACGCAGTGCTTAATGTCACGTTCATAAGAGCTCCGTCCAGTGCTTGGTTAAAGGTCGATGTTCCTCTTGTCTTCAGAGGAGATGATGTTTCCCCAGGCCTCAAGAAAGGTAGGTAAACGCAGAAAACTGGGTTGATACCTTTTCTTGCAAGTGTCGTGATCCTCAAAATAGGCCAATGTAGTATGTAACATTATGAGATATTATTGTGTCTATTGGAATGAAGTCCGGGTATCTAGATGAGAATATATTCAGATGGGTGGTACTGTTCTTCCTTAAACCAGGATAATCAAAGAGTCGGGTGGGATTTTGGCAATTTAACCATATATTTGTTTTTTGTAGCCATTTGGGTGAAATTTCTTATTCACCATTAGTTTGTTTTCTTGGGTGCGATAAATTTATTGGATCCAAGCAATGGTTTCTTGAATCCAAGAAACGTGCTGGATTGAGAAACATGCCCTAGAAACCTTGCATTTGGTTTTAGAATATACAATTGGTCAGATTTTAGTTATATATTAATGGGCCCTAGAAATGTAATGAGCTAGTATATGGCCAAGTAGCTCACCGAGTATGCAATGCATCATATTTTAGTCAAATTTGCTAGAGGAACCCCGTCTCTTATAAAAATAGCTGAAAAGCATTTTTTTAGGGAACGGATTGAAAGGGACCGATTAACACATAAAAAATGTGAATTATTTTGTAATATGTATATTGAGGAAGGATGTCACTGGCGAGCACCTACCTGTATCTATGTTAACCTTTTGTTGTGTCATGTAATTTTAGAGTTTTCAACCGTTAATTTTGAGAACTGCAAATTAAATTAGGAAATATATATGTGAGGAGTATAGCCCATTAGTTTGGAGAGTTTGCCATTTAACACAGAAGTTTCAAGTTTTTCTAAAGCAAGCGAGCAATAACAATAATCTTGGCGCTTGTGCAGGTTCGTCTCTGAACATCATCAAGAGAACTGTTAAGTATCTATGTCCAGCGGATATCATCCCGCCTTTCATTGATGTGGATTTAAGCGAACTGGATGTGGGCCAGAAGATCATTGCTGGGAATCTGAACGTGCATCCAGCTCTGAAGCTACTAAGATCGAAGGATGAAGCTGTGGTCAAGATTATGGGTGCTAGGGTTTCAGATCAAAAGAAAACCAAGTGATGAGTGATTTGCGTTTCATTTTGCTTTTTAAATCCCAAACAACACCCATGTAAGGCAAGGCCTCATTGGCCGACAAAATCTTTCCATTTCGCAATCTCGATACTCGAGCAAGTCGTTTCTTATTTTTTTTAGTAGGGTTATCGAAAGTGGAAAGCAATTGTAACAGAACTTTTGGGTATCGTCTTCATCTCAAGTCTTGATAACATTTGTAAAAGAGATTGGTTGCTGTTTTTTCTAAATAATTTCTACTTAATATAATAAGAATGTTCATTTAAAATTGTTTTTTTTTATTCATTCACAGAAGCTGTTTACTATCATTTTTCACAGTGTTGCAAAAGCTGTTAACTACGGTCAATTTCCCAAATTTACCTTGAACGAGTGGAATCATTGAAGGCATGACCAATTCACACGTGTAAGCCATACTGTATTTCGATATTTCCGAGTACTTACAAAAATGACTAAATTTGGATAGCTCTCGTTTACTCGATACCAAAAATGATAATGTCGATACCATATTTTTCTTCGGCAAGACAACTAAAAATGTCAAGTGTAGTTTCTTTCCTTTTTCGTTTTCCATCCAAAAATTGGAAAAAATTGAGTTGTTCGACATCCACATTAATAACAACAGCCTAATATTATTATTTTCTTCTAATTTTGTGCAGTTACATTTATTACTTCTTGCTAAAAATATTGTTACAATTAAAGAATAGTAATGACACATTACAAATTTTCAAATCATGAGTATTGGTTGCAGTTATATATACACCCACACAATACAGTAATCACTAAAAGCTGTACAGAGAAAAAAAATGGGATGCGAAATTGCTGTTTTCGCGTTTTTTTCCGTCCTACAATTGCTTGCACAGTGCGATTCGGTCCCTCTCTCGACCAGCTCCAGATGGATCGTTGACCAGTCAACCGGGGAACGGGTCAAGCTGGCCTGCGTGAATTGGGTCTCACATCTCCAGCCCATGATCGCAGAAGGCCTCGAGAAAAAGCCCATTAGCGTGATAGCGAGAAAAATATCCGCAAACAGGTTCAACTGCGTGAGGTTCGCTTGGGCCACGTTCATGTTCACGCGGCCCAATTACTACAACCTAACCGTGTCTCAGTCGCTCGACGGCTACAACCTCACCGCCGCGAAAAGAGGAATTGCCAAAAATAACCCTGGGATTTTGGACATGAAAGTAGGGGAGCTCCACGTGGCGGTGGTGAATGAGCTCGGGAATCACAACCTCATGGTGGTGCTCGACAACCACGTCAGCAAGCCCGGCTGGTGCTGTAGTCCCGACGACGGCAACGGGTTTTTCGGCGACGAGAATTTCGACCCGGACGAATAGGTCAGAGGCCTCGCCGCCGTGGCCAGAACGTACAAGGGCAATTCCGCGGTGAGTGGCTATTTTTTTTCGTGTATTTAATTTATGGTTGTTACTTATTTAATTTGTCACAATCTTATTTCTTTTTAGTAAATGAATCGTTAAAATTTTCGTGATAATAATGAAAATATTTTTTAAAATATATGTGAGATTGCATTTACATGAAGTGACGAAAAAATTTAAATTTCTAATTCATTGACTTGATTTTGTTAGGGTACTTCTATAAATAAATTAAATAATTGAAATCCATACATTTTAGGTAGAAATTGTAAACGGGGAAATCTTTTATGTTTTTTTATAATTAAGTAGTAAATACCATAATTATCTTTTTTAATTTTCAAAATAAATTTAATTTAAATTGTAAAAAAACGCTTTTATACACATAATAACTGCAGTCAAAATATTTAATTTAAGTAGTTAATTAATGCATTATTAACTTTAGAACTTTATGAGTAACAAAAGCTTTCATTAACAAGTGACAAAAATATGCATAATTAATCAAGACGGAAGGATTTGCAGGTGGTCGGAATGAGCCTGAGAAACGAGCTGCACGGGCCCCGTCAAAACACGCCCGACTGGTACAAGTACATGCAACAAGGCGCAAACGCAGTCCACAAAGAAAACCCCGATTTGCTCGTCATAGTCTCCGGCCTCTCGTCCGACACGCGCCTAGACTTCTTAAGGAAGCGGCCGTTGGAACTGAACCTGGACAACAAACTAGTCTACGAGGGCCATTGGTACACATTCGGCGTACCAGCCGAAAAATGGACGGATCAAACGAACAAATATTGCGCCCATGCGACAAAAACAGCTCGGGATAATTACCTGTTCCTGAGAAAAGGTAACACCCCTTTCCCGCTTTTTTTGACCGAGTTCGGCATTGACCAGAGGGGCGGGAACGAGGGGCAGAACCGGTACATCACGTGCTTGATTGCTGAGGTGGCGGGGACGGATGTCGACTGGGCGCTGTGGGCGTTTCAAGGTAGCTACATGCTAAGGGAAGGTGTTCTAAACTCGGACGAGGTTTACGGTGTTATGGACCGTAATTGGAACGGTCCTAGAAACCGTGGGTTCGTACGGAGGTTGGAGATTATAAGACAAATGAATCAAGGTACGTTTCATCGATCTTTCGAGTATTTTTTAATTGAAATTTGTTGAACTGAATTAATCTCAACTGAACTAAACTGAAGAATGAATATGAACTAAAATGAAATGAACTAATAACTATCAACGAATTTTTTGATAAAAATAATAATCATTTTACAAATTGTTAAATATTTTTTAAAAAAATATTAATAATATTTTAACATTAACTAGATTGTATACCTGAAATTATAAATTCGAATTAATTTTTATTTATTTTATTTTAATTTATTTTGAAACGAACTTAATGAAGGTGAACTGAACTAACTGAACTTAGATTGAATGAAATTAAGTTCAAAAGAGCAGAGCCAAAATAAAATATCGTTTCGTTTCAGATCCCGAGTCGAGTTACCCGACCTACTACAAAATGTTTCACCCTCTGAGCGGGCAATGCGTTGTAATCGTAAACGAAAATGCTACCCTAGACAACTGCAAAGTGGCGAGCCAATGGAGTCGACACAAAAATGGTGGGCCGATCAAGTTGGAAGGCGGAGAGGAGTGCCTCGAGGCGGGGGGAGGTGGTGGGCCCGTCGGTGTTTCGAGAGATTGTTCGAGCGAGTGGAAGTATGTGTCGAGCATGGGACTTCAGTTAGCTTCACAAAATGGAGACGAGGAATATTTGTGCTTGGAAAAGAGAGAGTCGGAGTTTACGCTCGTGACGAAGAAATGTCTTTGCGTTGGAGATGATCTTGTCGATCTTTCGACTTGCGCCGACAACCCGCAAGTGCAGTGGTTCAAGCTTGTTCCGGCAAATGTGTAAGGGTAAAATCACATGAGAAGTGTCCGAAAATTTAAAAAAAAAAACAAGAAATGGAATCTTATGTCATTTACTTATAACTTATAGTAGCAATTTTCAATATACTTTCCTTTTCGTCCTCCAATTATTTGCACATTGCAATTCAGCCCCTATCTCAAACTGGGTTTTGCATCTGCGGCCCATGATAGTAGAAGGCCCATGATAGTAGAAGGGCCTGAGAAGAAGCCCGTTATAGCTATATCAAAGGAACCTGCAAACGGGTTCAACTGACGTGGGGCACGTTAACCAGGCCATATACTAAAGAATTAGGAAAACAAAAAAAAAACATACTAAGTGTCAAATTCCAATGGGGTACTCAAGTGCGGTCTCACGCCTAGCGCACATACGAGAGCGGGAACTCGAATATGCACTAGAGAGCCTCAATCTAACTCAAAACCATATGGTACTAAGTAGGAGAACTCTCTAGGCTTATATCATAGACTCCCCTCTAATAATGTGGGACAACTCACAAGTGGTCTTCAACACACCCCCTCCACATGTGAGTCCTAGAAGGGTGGTCAAACCACTCACAAACAGGATCGAGCTCCAGCTCTGATACCATGTCAAATTCCAAATGGGGGTGTTCAAGTGCGGTCCCACGCCTAGCGCACAAATGAGAGCGGGAGCCCGAATATGCACTAGAGAGTCTCTTTCTAACTTAAAACCATATGGTACTAAGTAGGAGAACTCCCTAGGCTTATATCATAGACTCCCCTCTAATAATGTGGGACAACTCACAAGTGGTCTTCAACACACCCCCTCCACATGTGAGTCCTAGAAGGGTGGTCAAACCACTCACAAACAGGATCGAGCTCCAGCTCTGATACCATGTCAAATTCCAAATGGGGGTGTTCAAGTGCGGTCCCACGCCTAGCGCACAAATGAGAGCGGGAGCCCGAATATGCACTAGAGAGTCTCTTTCTAACTTAAAACCATATGGTACTAAGTAGGAGAACTCCCTAGGCTTATATCATAGACTCCCCTCTAATAATGTGGGACAACTCACAAGTGGTCTTCAACACACCTCCTCCACTTGTGAGTCCTAGAAGGGTGGTCAAACCACTCACAAACAGGAACGAGCTCCCGCTCTGATACCATGTCAAATTCCAATGGGGGTGCTCAAGTGCGGTCCCACGCCTAGCGCACACACGAGAGCGGGAGCTCGAATATGCACTAGAGAGCCTCAATCTAACTCAAAACCATATGGTACTAAGTAAGAGAATTCCCTAGGCTTATATTATAGACTCCTCTCTAATAATGTGGGACAACTCACAAGTGGTCTTCAACACTAAGAAATAAACAAAAAAAAAATGGAATAAAAAGAAAAAAAGGTCAAAAGAAGAAGATTGTACGAGTGCTTAATAAGATTTTTTTATTACGGAATATGAATTTTTGAACCAATGTTTTCAAAAGCTTAATTACTTGTGCAAAGACTAATTACAACACAACTACCTCCACTTTTATTCCTTTTTTTAGAGGTTGGTTGATTATTTTCTTGAACTTTTGAATCTTGATAGTAGTAATAATTATTTTCATATTATTTTATCAATGATCAATCGAAAAGATAATTGATATATCTGTTTTAAATTATGTAACGATTAGATATACAGGAACTAAGTGTTATGCATGAACAATATTACATTTGAAAGCAAGACACATGCAAAAATATTGACATTAAAATTATGAATGATTATAAAATGACATTAAATTATGCAAGTGCTAATTAAAAGAAATTAATATGTTTCGAAACAATTTCCAACTTGCAAGACGAGTGATAAACAAAAGAAAATGTTAATTCCTTAAATCGTATTATTATTTCCGGACTTACTTATTAGTATCCGAGCACGTAAAAGTCGGGAGTTACGGTTGTTGGTCAGATCGTTGATTCATGAATCAGCTTTACAGTTGTTTGTGATAATAGATTCATGAAACAGGTCAACCTTTGACCATTTATTTTTATATTATTATTATTATCTACGGAAAGGACAAAACATGTACTCGCGGATTTGAATGTTTTCCAGTAAAATAATTACTGTAATCATAGTTCTTAAGTATAAGAGTAATCACACATTACAAATAAATTAATTATCCAGTCTGAGAGAGAGAAATGGGAAGGAAAACCAGTGAAGCACTTTTTGCATTTTTGTTCGTCCTCCGATTGTTTGTAAATTGCAATTCAGTCCCTCTCTCGACCAGTTCCAGATGGATCGTTGACCAGTCAACCGGCAAACGGGTCAAGCTCGCCTGCGTGAACTGGGTTTCGCATCTCCAGCCCATGATCGCGGAAGGGCTCGAGAAAAAGCCCATCAGCGTGATCGCGAGGAAAATATCCGCAAACGGGTTCAACTGCGTGAGGTTCACGTGGGCCACGTTCATGTTCACCCGGTCCGGTTATTACAACCAAACCGTGTCGCAGTCGCTCGACGGCTACAACCTCACCGCCGCGAAAAGAGGAATTGCCAAAAATAACCCTGAAATTTTGGGCATGACAATAAAGGAGCTCCACGTGGCGGTCGTGAGAGAACTCGGGAACCATAAGCTCATGGTGGTGCTCGACAACCACGTCAGCATGCCCGGCTGGTGCTGCAGTCCCGAAGACGGCAATGGGTTCTTCGGCGACAAGAATTTCGACCCGGACGAATGGTTGCAGGGACTGGCTGCCGTTGCCAAAACGTACACGGGTAATTCCATGGTGAGTGATTATTTATTTGTTATTTTCCTGTAAAATTAAGCAATTTTTCATATTTGAGTAAATGATTAAAATACTTTTAAGCAGTTCTGGATGGGAAATTTAGTTAAAATTTTAGTATGTACAATTTTCTTTGGGACTAAAATGTGGACATTGGCTTAATTGAATAATTAAAAAATGGTTACGTGTTATCATAAATTCATTTTTACTATTTGAACTCTTGATTAGACTAGTAAATACATGGAATTTTGATTTTTAACCACTCCTGGTTCATCCTTTTTAAATAGGTTTTGATCGAAAAAAATTGATCCGATAATCAATTAAATATATTAATTTTGCAGGTTGTTGGCATGAGCCTGAGAAACGAGTTACACGGCTCCCGGCAAAACCAGACCGAGTGGTACAAGTACATGCAACAAGGCGCCAACGCAGTCCACAACGTAAACCCCAAATTGCTGGTCATAGTCTCCGGCCTCTTGTCCGACACTCGTCTCGCATTTTTAACCAATCAACCCCTACAACTAAACTTCAGCAACAAACTAGTCTACGAGGCTCACTGGTACGGATTCGGTATCAAAGTCGAGGCATGGACGAATCAGACCAACATTTTTTGCGCCCGTTTGACCAAAATAGCTTGGAACAATTACTTCTTCTTGACAACGGGCAAAAACCCTTTCCCGCTTATCCTAAGCGAGTTCGGCATGGACCAAAGGGGCCTAGACGAGAGGCAAAACAGGCACATGACATGTTTGTTAGCCCAAGTGGCCGGGAGGGATATCGACTGGGCATTATGGGCATTTCAAGGCAGCTACATTCTCCGGCAAGGGGTTCGAAACAAGGACGAGGTTTTCGGGGTTATGAATTCCAATTGGAACGGTCCGAGAAACCGCACTTTTCTACACAGATTGCAAATTATGAGACAACTTAATCAAGGTACGTAATTTCAAAGAGTCATTCAAAATATATAAAATTAAACACGATATCTCGTTTCTAAAACATGAACTCGGTCTCGATCAGATCCCACGTCGAGGAACTCGACTTATTACAAA
Source organism: Euphrasia confusa (assembly GCA_954870475.1). NCBI lineage: Eukaryota > Viridiplantae > Streptophyta > Magnoliopsida > Lamiales > Orobanchaceae > Euphrasia > Euphrasia confusa. The sequence goes on from OX940951.1 coordinate 734,403, forward strand.
ATATTCCATCCTCAAAGCGGGCTATGTGTGGTGATCAGTGATAAAAACAACAATGCTATTATGGCGAACTGCATCATGGCTAGCCGATGGGAGCAACTCAAAAACGGTGGGCCCATCAAGTTGAAGGGGAGTAAGCGATGCCTCGGGGTGAGGGGGGAAGGCGTCATTGGTGTTTCAAGAGATAATTGTTCGATTAAGTGGAAGTATGCGTCGAACTCGAGCCTTCATTTAGCTGCTCGAATTGGAGAAGGGAATAAATATTTGTGCTTGGAGAAGAATGCTTCTACGAATAACGACGTTTCTACGCTCGTGACGAAGAAATGTCTTTGCGTTCGAGACGACAATCTTTCGGATCTTCCTCTTTGTGCGGACAACCCACAAGTGCAATGGTTTAAACTTGTTCCTGCAAATGTGTTGTAGTCACTACACTGTCTACACATAAAAAGAATTAATTTAATTGAACCAAAAATTTTTTAGTGATGAATTTAAAATTACATATATATATTGACATGTAAAAAATGTTTGTATTTTTATTTTTTTGAAATGGCCAATTGAATAAATGAATTAGTTGTACAAAACATAGGGAAACTTTCCTGCCATTCCAACGAGCTACCAAACTAAATCAACGAATAAAACATCAAAAAGCAAAAACAATCGAGCAAGAAAAAATGATCAAGATTACATAAAAAATGATTATTTTCTAGAGATATTACGCATTAATCCAACTTTCCTATGGTTATTGACTCGATGATATTGTATAATTAATTAATCCTATAATAATTAAATATGAAAAATGGGATTAAGATTAAAGAAAAAAGATTGTGGAGGAATAGACTTTATGAGTTATGACTTGTGATTGTGTTTAATTATTGAATTTAAAGGATAAATTATTTAAGTTTGAATCATTAATTCCTATAATCTTTACATTAGACATTGTTCACAATAATAAAGTAAACTCATAGTAATATTTTAATTAAAGTGATGAAATAATGATAGATAAAAAGTAAATCATCATAATCAAATTCATCGAGAGCCCTAATGATTCAAATCCGTGTGGAAATTATTTATCACATTTTCACACAATTCAAATTGATTAATTTCTTTATGTAAGGCAGGTAAACCCAATTATATTTTAATCTCAAAATTCAATCCCTTTACATTTTTCTTTACTATATATATTTTTATTTATTCTACATGAATATATAATGCACGTTACTGAATATAAGGCAGGTTTGTTTTTTCTTTTCGTAATGTACTGCTTACAAAGTATATAAATCATTTTAAAAAATATGAAATAAAAATAAAATAATATATTTGTCAAAAAATAATAAAACATTTATTATAAAGAATAAAAATTAAAATAAAATAGTAATGTATATACTATGTATTCGTTAAAAAACAATATTTAATATTGATAATGTCCTTTAAATTAATAAAACTCAGATAAAAAATATATTTTATAATAGATGGAACATAATTTTTTTTAATAGAAAATTTATATGTTTATATATTTCTCTCAATTGAAATGGTAAATTGAATAAATGAATCAGTTGTACAAAACATTGTAGCATAGCTAGGGAAACCTTCCCGCCATTCCAATGAGCTACCAACTAACTCAAGTAAAGTAGTACTATCATTTTTTCGAGCAACAAAAAATGATAGTACTACTTTATTTTCTAGAGATATTATGCAATCCAACTTTCTTAAGGTTGTGGACTCATGACATTGTATAATTAATCCTCAATAATGATAATCATTAGATAAGAAAAATGGTATAATTAAGATCAAAGAAAAAGGATATATTGTGGATGAAGACTTTACGAGATTTAGTTATGACTTGTGATTGTGTTTCGATAGATTCTTAAATCAAACTATTTTGAAACCTAGCTAGTTCGGATTGTGTTTTATCGAATTTAAAGGATAAGTAAAATATGATTGATTCAAATCCGTGTGATCGAGATGGATCCTTGACCAGTCAACGAAAAAACTAGTGAAACTCGCGTGTGTGAATTGGGTTTCGCATCTCCGGTCCTTGATCGGGGCTCGAGAAGCAGCCTGGCGGCGGCCCAAATAGCCGCGAACCGGTTCAATTGCGTTTGGTTCATCCCAATTAATTATGCATTTTTTTTTCTTAACTGTATAACTCCTAAAAAAATTGTGTGAAATAATAAAAAAGTAACACTTGTCTTAATAATCAAGCATATATAGTTGAGATATGGTATTAGTAATAATTATAAAAATATATTATACCCGTATAAAAATTTTAAATTAATGTATATACACCTCATGAATCACGATTTATCCTTTATCTGTCCATATATATGGAAATTATGTTCATTATCAGGCAAGCTAAAAATGGGAGGGGCAACAACTGAAACCATTTTCTTGTTCCTAACTCTGCTCCAACTTTCTTCAAATTGCAATTCATTCCTTGTCCTGTCGACCGATTCTCAATGGATCATTGACCAGTCGACATCGAAACGAGTGAAACTAACCTGCGCGAATTGTAGTGTTGCTATGAAAACGACGACAATGGCTTCTTCGGCGATGATAGTTGCCTGGGATGCAAACGGGAAGTCCACACTCGTGACGAACTCATGTCGTTGTGTTGATGATGATCTCCACGATTATTCGAGTTGTTATGATAAATTTATAATACAGAAAATCAATGGTTTAAGTTTGTTCCAGCGTGTAAAATGTGTAGTACATACATGTGGTTAAATAGTAACGTGGCAGAAATATTAGTGATAAGGTAATTTTTTTTTTAAGAAAATTGTTGTTTTTCCATGATACTTAATTAATTAATCATGAAATAATTAATTTAAAGATTTATTATTATATAATGATGCTCCACAAATTTCAAAATAATTAATTTAAGAGTTTTTTATTTTTTCATAAACATGTTTATTAATTAATTTTTATTTCACTTTTGTGGTTTTTTGTTTTTGTAATTAATTAATCATAAAAAAAATATGATGTTCCACATATTTAGCTACATATTTCATATTTCAATGTAATTAATCTTCATTTTACTTGTGTTTTTTTTTTCATACTCCACATATTACATATAATTATAAAAGAAGAACACTCTTAAAAAGAGAATTGTCAAACTTTTAAAATTAAATCAATTAAATTATAATTTTATTGATTGAATTTTAATTTGTGTTTTTTTTTATACTCCACATATTAAATATAATTATAAAAGAAGAACACTCTTAAAAAGAGAATTGTCAAACTTTTAAAATTAAATCAATTAAATTATAATTTTATTGATTGAATTTTAATTGATAAATTAAGAGTACTAATAACTAATCAACATTCATATTCTTTTTTTTTAATCTTGGATTGAGTATTTAAAAAAGTAATATTTTTTAACAAATGGTTAATTATCTTATTTTTTTAATAAGACATATCAATATTTCAACAATATCTCAATTAAATTCCAATTATTTTTAAACAAGTTATAATTAATTATCTTAATATATATATAAAAATCAAAATATAAAAATAATTTTTTAAAAAAAGTTGAGGGTGCGATCGCACCCTTAGACCAAATGTCTACGTCAATGTGGTTGTGGATATTTTTGTTTTTTTTGTTTGCGTAGATGTTTGAAAAATATAAATAAAAGAAAATGATAGTTTTTCATTAACCAATTATAGAATACTTTAGTATTACTCTATTTTCAAATATATCCACACTAAATATAAATTAAACTTTGTTTATTTTCTAGAGATATTGTGTACTCCAACTTTCCTAATTAATGTTATGGAAAAAATGAACTGTATAATATTAATAATAAATAAGAAAAATGGAAAATTAAGATCAATGAAATAAAGAAGAATGTTGTGGATGAAGACTTTATAGATTTAGTGTGTCTCGTTAGATTTTTGAATCAAAGTATTCAACCGTTTGAAACATAAAGTTCGGATTGTGTTTTATTGATTTTAAATGATAAAGTATAATTAAGTTTGAATAATTATCTGCTAACATAACATTTTGTTTTTTATAAATTTTAAGTTAGAGATGATTGTTGACAAAATTATATAATAAATTTATATTTTAATTAAAGTCGACATGAAATAATGATAGATAAAAAAGTTTATAATCATACATTCAAATCTATCGAGAGCCTCTAATTCAAATCCGTGTGAAATTACGTACGTCTCACTTTCACGCAAATTGATTTTCTTTATGTTACTCCTATTGTAAAATTACTTTTTAATGCAAAAAAATAAAATAAAAAATAAAGTAAAAAAAAAAATATTTGATTTTTTTAAAAATATTTAAGTAATTAATTTTAGACCAAGTCAACCTTTGACACTTCATTCGGTCTAAGTGTCTATGTTAGGAAAGGACAAAACATGCACTCTATCAATTCGCATGTTTCCCTATATGTAAGTTCGTAGGTGCTTAGGTATTATGAAGAAAATACGCAGCACTCCTTACGCAGTGCTGCAGCAGCAACAACAACTCAGGTGTTGCAGCAGCGCATTGCAGAAAAAGAATTCGTTCGTTTATTATATGATTTACTTTGTTTGAGTGGATTATATATAATACCAGAAATATATAAATGTATATTCTGATACGATATTTAAAGAGTGCAGCGGAATAATGAAAAACGTGAAAAAACAAACGAACGAACACACACACACACACACTAAGTAAAAAGCAAGAGAAGACAACGAAATTAATCTTGTATGGGTATTTAAATTATACCCATACGAATGTGCCTTACGGCAAAAATGATTAATAAAGATCGAATGTCTTTACAAAGTTTGATCCCAAATAAATATTCGACTACCTTTCGGACATACACATGTATTCCTTAGGTATCGTATTCGAGGATCACGACCCAACCAACACTAAAGAAACTACAGCTGAATATGATCTGTTACAATGCTCGTAGTTGAAAGGTTCGATCACTCTCGGTGAAATGAGAGCGATCGAAGTAGAAAAGCTCGGGTGAGACTTTTCACAAATATAAAAGGTGTTATGGAAGAGGTGAGGAAATGTGCTGAAAACTCCTTCAATTTATAGGCTCAAAACCGTAACCAACTCCCTTGAAAAGAGAGAAGTAAGTCGGTTCCTATATCCAAGGAAATCTGTTTTGACCGATGTTTCAACGCCTTGCGCAGATAGGACAACTACTGCTGCAACACCATGCACAGACAGAACAACCATTGCACTACCTTGCATCAGCATCTTCAACGAGTCTTGCTGCAACGCTGTGTCTTCAGTCTTCAACTAAATCCCTTGAAAACCGAGTTGTTAGGCAGTTGCTAGAAAGTAGGGATTCTGGTTTGACCGCTGCTGGAACGTCTTGCACAGGGCCAAACTTCAACTACTGCTGCAACACCTTGCGTCAATATCTTCAGAAGGTCTTGCAGCAACAGTTGCGTCTTGAGTCTTCAGCAAACATTCTCATGAGTGTCATCTTGCTGCAACATGAGTAGGACTCACTGCAGCACCAAGATCTTCAAAGCTCGAAGAGTGTTGGTTGCAAATGCACGCATGGATCAACCAGATCACACGCTAAATAGATCACACATAATAAATGTGATGCACAACAGTACACAATGTGAAGAAAGAGAAAAACGTGTAAGTATGCTGATGCATCGCATTGCCTAGCGACTCGCTGCGGCAGTGCACTGCGTAGCATATTACACTAACACTATACAATAATAATAGTACTATAATTATTAAATAATAATATTAATAATAACAATTAAATAATTAAATAAAAGCATAGTCGATTATTATAAATTAGTAGTTGCTACAACTTACAAGTTACAAACCATAGTACCCTTTCTAAGAGCATCTCCAATGGTGAGGTAGAAGTCTATGTGTACTTCTACCTCTCACCCAAAAACGAGGTAGAAATCATTGGAGCTGCGCAGACGTGTTGAAATTGGAAGTTCCTAAAACTTCTGGGGTAGAAAAACTTCTACTCGGGTAGAGATGAAAAATAATATTATTTTATTATTATTATTTACCATTATTAATTTATTATTATTATTTTAATTATTAATTAACAAAATTAATACTGCAATTGTAATTTTTAACGTAACGAATTATTATTTATTTTATATAAAAATTATTTAAAATTAAGAATTTTGAAATATATTAAATTTTAACTTATTTTTTATTTTAACGAATTATTCTATTTTATATAAAAATTAATACAAAATAAAAAATTTCAAATAGTTAAATTTTTAGCGTTAAAAATTACTTATATAAAAATGAATTAAAAATAAGAATTTTGAATATATAAAAATTATTTAAAATTAAGAATATTGAAATAGATTAAATTTTAACTTATTTTGTATTTTAACGAATTATTCTATTTTATATAAAAATTAATACAAAATAAAAAATTTAAATAGTTAAATTTTTTGCGTTAAAAATTATTTATATAAAAATTAATTAAAAATAAGAATTTGAAATAGTTAATTTTTTAGCGTTTGAAATTATTTTTTATTTTATATAAAATTTAATTAAAAATGAAAATTTTGAAATAGTTAAAAAATTTAAAATCGGTATATCCTTGATTATTTCTATAAATATTAAATAAAAAATAAAAAAATAAGTTAGTGGTGAGACTTTTGTAGGTAGAACCATTGGACGAGGTAGAAGTTTTTTTAGGTAGAAGTAGAAAAATTATGATTTGGCGCATACGTGGTCTACTCCTTACCCAAAAGTTGAAACTATCATGGGAGATGCTCTAATGAAAACCTTAACATTAATTTTCTCGTTCCTAATTTTCATGCACACGTCATCAATAATTTCCGAGTCACTCACCCTCTCCACACAATCCAGATGGATCGTTGACCCGTCAACGCAAAAACGCGTGAAACTCGCGTGTGTGAATTTGGCTTCCCATCTCCAGCCCATGATCGCAGAAGGGCTCGAGAAGCAGCCCTTGGAGCACATCGCGGCCCAAATAGCCGCGAACGGTTTCAACTGCGTCCGGTTCACATGGGCCACGTTCATGTTCACCCGATCCGACCACTACAACCTCACGGTCTCGGACTCGCTCGACCGGTTCGAGCCCAAACTCACGGCTGCGAAGGCGAGCATCGCCAAGAACAACCCGCAGTTCCTGGACATGCAGCTGAGAGAAGCGCACGAGGCAGTGGTGAATGAACTCGGGAATCATAACCTCATGGTTGTGCTCGACAACCACGTCAGCAAGCCCGACTGGTGCTACTCGGACCACGACGGCAACGGGTTCTTCGGCGACGAGAATTTCGACCCGGACGAATGGTTGGGAGGGCTTGCTGAGGTGGCGAGACGATACAAGAATACTTCCGCGGTAAGTACTGAATTGTACGTGTGTACTGGAAAATATATTCGATCTATTATAATATAAATATCAAGTTGTCAAAGTTCTCTAAGAGTTCGAGCTGTTAGAATGTTCTTCTAACCATGTGTATGCATACATGTAGTAGATAATGTGGTTTCTACCTAGTAATGTTATTGAATTCGATAAATATCAAGTTGTTCAACTTATTTAACAGTTCGAGCTTTTAAATGATCATTTGACTTTTAACATGCGTACGTATTTACATGGTCCCGAAATGGTGCGATCACATTACCCCTGATTGTATTTGATTCGATTTTAATTTGTAGGTTGTGGGGATGAGCTTGAGAAACGAGCTACGAGGTAACCGGCGAAACGAGTCTGCAGAATGGTATAAATACATGAAGCTAGGTGCGGAGAAAGTTCACGAGGAGAGCCCCGACTTTCTAGTCATAGTCTCGGGGCTATCGTCTGCTTCCAACCTCCGGTTCGTAAACGAAACGTCATTAGACGTGGCTTTGGACAACAAATTAGTCTACGAGGCACACTGGTATACCTTCGGTGTCCCTACCTTCAAATGGACGGTTCAGACGAACAAATTCTGCGCTAGCATGATCCAAGCGGCGCGTAACAACTATCTCTACTTGTTAAAAGGAAACAACCCCTTCCCACTTTTTTTGAGCGAATTCGGTATTGACCAGAGGGGCGGGAACGAGGGGCAAAACCGGTACATCACTTGCTTGTTAACGGAGATGGCGGAGAAAGACATTGATTCGGCTTTATGGACGTTTCAAGGCAGCTACATGTACCGAGAGGGAGAAGTCGACATGGAAGAGTTCTTCGGAGTCATGAACCGCAAGTGGACTAGTCCGAGGAACCCGACTTTCGTAGACAGATTGCAAATAGTAAAACAAATGAATCGAGGTATTGAAGAGTCGTCGACGATCGATTATAACTACACGATTTTCCATCCCGAGAGTGGGCAGTGCGTGCACGTTGTTGGAGAATCGAACAACGTGTCCCTAGGAAGCTGCACGAACGCGAGCCGATGGAATCGACACTCGGATGGGGGGACGATCCAGGTGGCAGGGAGGCCACTGTGCCTGACGGCGACGGGAGATGGTGGGCCCACCGGTGTATCGGATGATTGCGAGATCAATGTTTGGAATTATACGCGGAGATCCGGGTTTCAGTTAGCCGCACAAGTCTCCGGGCAAGGGATGTTTATGTGCTTGGAAAAGGATGGAAACTCGTCTACACTCGTGACTAGGAAATGTCTGTGTGTCGGGGAGAGTCTTTGGGATGTTCCTAGGTGCGCCGACAACCCCCAAGTACAATGGTTCAAGTTTGTTCTTACCAATGTTTAGTGGGAAATCAACTAAATATATTTTTACACGTATTTTTTATTTACTTATAAATTGATTTTTATTGTAAATAATAAATATATTTTCGTATAAATACATTACTAATGATTTTAATGATGATAGATTTTGTTTGGTGTAAAATTAAATAACATCTTTAAAAGTAATTAAAATTGATATAAATATATATGTTTTCTAATCAAACCAATTAAACGGGACGAATGGTTGGCTGGTCTGATTGAAGTTGCTAGAACATACAAGGATACTTATGGGGTGAGTGTAATATATACTACTACTACATATTATTGGAGAATATATACTGTTCATTAGGTACATGAGTTGCCTGCTGGCGGAGGTGGCGGAGAAGGATATCAATTGGGCTTCTCACGGCAGTTACATGCTTCGACAGGGGACGGTTGACATGGAAGAGTTCTACGGAGTTATGGACCGTAATTGGGACGGTCCTAGCTAGAAACCCCCGTTTCTTGGATAGGTTGCAAGTAATAAGACAAAATGAATGCTCGATACTCTAACACATATGATGTTATGTACGCTGCATTTCAGAATCGAACTTGGCTGCTCCGACTTACTACATAATGTTACATCCTCAGAGTGGTCTATGTGTGCAATATTGCCTTTCTGGGCAACTGCAAAAACGCTGCCCGGTGAGAACAACCCCAAGACGACGGTAAAGTTGTCGGGACGTCCAGAATGCCTGAGAGTGACCGAAGATGCATGGCGACGTTCCCAGTGTTTCCGTTGATTGTTCGACCTATTGAAAGTTTGTGTCGAGTGCAGGACTTCAGTTAGGTGCTCGGGATGCAAACGGGAAGTATTTGTGCTTGAGTTTAAATTTTGAGACCTCACTTGTGACGATCACATCTCATGTCATTGTGTCGATGATGATCTCGAAAATTATACGAGTTGTGATGATAATCCGGAAGATCAATAGTTTAAGTTTGTAGTTTGTACCATGCATCAAATGTAGTGTAATAGTTTCATCCTCATCTTAATTAACATCCGTATATGGTTACTTGGTTAGGGATATTTTAGTCATTTTAACTCAGTCATTATTTTTATACTAGTATTATCAATTTAAAAATTACAATTTTATTTTCTAATTTGTGAAAAAATGTTAAAAATAAAAGGCAATATGTAAATTGTTGTGTAAAAGTAATAACACAATGTTATTCGACACAAGTCTCAGCAACTACTCGAACCATTTTTTAGTCGTCGCAACTGACAGCCATTCGCTCCGCCGAGAACCCACCAGCGGCGGCCGCGTGCGCGTGCGTGGGGGAGAAAAAATGGCGACGAAGGTTGACATTGTCGCGAAGACAGAGGAACTGGTGAAATCCGCCATGAGAGGTAACGACGCATCTCACGACGCCGCACACGCCTTTAGAGTGAGAGACCTAGCTCTCTCTCTTGCCGTCGAAGAATCTCTCTCTTCCTCTCCAGATTCTATGCTCATCGTAAGCCGACTCTCAAACCTCAATTAGTTTCTTCAATCGTACTGTATATGACTTTGGTCCACTTGCTGTTACGTATTGCGGATGATGAAATTATAACTGAGAGTGAAATGTGATTTTGATTCCGTTAGGGTTTTGCTGTTTCAATTCATGATGTTCATATATTTGCTTTTAGGGTTGGGGATAAATTAGTCATGTATTGAGGGATTATATGCAGTAGCAATTTGTATACTGATAAATTAATTGTAGGATTGAGCTAAACCAGAACTTAAAACCGATTTGAACAAAGGAGTATTCTCCTGTCCGATTCAGTTTTTTGGAAGTCAGGTGCCGTTTGGCTTGGAAATTTTGGCAAAATTGTTTTCCAGTTTTTTAGGTTGAGTTTTGATATATTCAGGGTGTATATATATGAAGTAGAATTTTTCTATCGATATTTTAAGAGTTTTCTGTGAACACTACAAAAAACTAATTTCTCGAAAATTTGAACATTAATATTCATACATCTTATTATGATAAAAATGAAGGTAGTGAAGTAGTTTGCTTATTCAAAGTGCAATTTATTTTGTTCCGTTTGTGTTGGTGTGATGTAATCATTAGCATATTGCTGGATAATTGTAGTATTGTACATTGATTTCTCATGTTTCAAAACGTGTAATCTCAATATGTGGGAGTTGAAATCTTATCTTCTTACTCTTTCAGGTGGAGTTAGCTGCACTTCTACATGATATAGGTAACAATAGCTTGTTCCTTTTAATATCTAGATGCTTAGTGGTAATAGTCGGTCAAATAACTGAATAAGCAATGTGAATGATCAATGATGAAGATGATGGGTCTCATCCTCCTGTTTCCATTTTCTCGACTTCATTTATTTTCTTGTAAATTATATAAAAAAACATGGATATAGAGCTAGACATGTAGATAATGCAGTGTGCAAGAAAGGTAATGCATGTGAGAGAAAAAATACTATGTACCCATGTCCATAAAGTTTCCTTCCACTCAAATGTGTAAGAATCTGGCCTCATGCATACTGAATTTCATTTTCATACACACTCTTTGTGATATTTCTCAGTCTATTTTCTTGAACTCTTGTTTTTAATCTTAAAGAACTAGTTAGCGCACTAGGACCAAAATAGTCTAATTTTGACAAAAATAAATAAAATGCATTTCTGTTGCTACCTCATCAATATTTTATCGTCTAGAATATTTTTGCTATATTAATAATGCTCATATCTGATGTACTGATTGTATTTTATTGTATTACTAAGTGCAGGAGACTACAAATATATGAGGTTGGTGTCTTTCTTTCACTTTGTTCTTTTAAGTTTTAAGCGACTGCTTTTGTCCCTTACACTGCTTGTTTCTTTTTTTGTTGACAAAAAATAAAATTTTGTTTCATAGAATGTTAATAAACTTGGAATTTCTCTGTATGTATTTTAATTCAAACTACATGTATCGATAATATGGAACTATACTATACCGTTATTAATAATCTCAATGAACTATGTATCCCCACTTTTTTAGCTAAGATACAAAGCTTTTAATTCAATTAAAGGTCCAAAAATTTATTTCAATTGTCCTACGATCCTTTTTCTGATTTCACGGTCTGTATCTTGATGCTCCTTGGTTCTTTCCAGTTTGTTTAATACTCATCTTTTTACTTATGTTAACACTAACATTCTTTTCATCTTTTTCCTGTTTTATTGTTATCTAGAGATCCATCTGAAGGGAAGATTGTTGAGGACTTCCTTGTGAATGAAGGAGTAGAAGGAGTTATCAGGACAAGGGTATTAAACATAATAAAGGGAATGGGTGGGTTTGATATTATATACGCAATTCTACATTTTGTCCAGCAAACAATCAAACATTCAACAATATGCATTTTTCTACAATATGTTTTAATTTTACCAGGTTTCAAAGAGGAGATTGGAGGACTTACAGGGAGTGCTCAATATCCAGAATTTGGAGTGGTCCAAGATGCCGACCGTCTCGATGCAATTGGCGCTATAGGTAATATATTCTTATTGCTAATCCCGTCACTGATTCAGCGTTTATTTAAAGATCTATTGGGGATTTGCTATCCTAAAGGCCGGATTAGAAATTTTCAGGAGGTGTTTCTTTCCCTAAGTTGTTATACAAAGTGGTACCCTTGGTAAAATATAAGCCCCTGCTGATCAAATGAAATTTGAAATAATTGGGGTTTAGTTGTTGATTTGATCAAAATTGCATATCATTTTCTTCACCCATCAATATTCCTTGAAGGAAAATTTGTAACATTTTATCTATTCTTTTAACAAACTAGTATCATATCATGTTCCGGATTTATAATATTATTTGAGAAAATTGTCATTTAGTGCACTCTTTCAAGATTATATCTCAAACTCCTACAAATTAATTTTGTGTTAAATAATCATTTTCCTCACCTGGTTATACTTCTAAAGCATAAATTTGTGACTAAAACACCTAACTATATTCATTTCTCCTCCGATTTATTTATTGACACAAGGGCACCAATGTACATTGGATGGTTTCGCCCTTATTTGTTACCCCCAATAATCATAATAGTTCTCAATTTTTTGAAATTTTGAATCCCTAGTCTGAAACTCATGCAGATGAATAACTTGGAAATAGACTACATACCCCACTTGAATTTTTTTTGTTGTGGGCATCTCTAGTGTTGTCTACATACCCCACTTGAATTTGGTTTCTCTAAACGTTTTATTTTTTTGGTGAGCAAGTGACCAATCCTGATGAGAGTAATTTATCAGGAATTGCTCGTTGCTTTACATTTGGCGGAAGCAAGAAGAGTGTTCTCTATGACCCCAATATTAAACCTCGATCTGAATTGTCCAAGGACAAGTACATGAAAAAAGAAGATCAGACCACAATCAACCATTTTCACGAGAAGCTTCTCAAGTTAAAGGACTTGATGAAAACCCAGGTTCGTACAATGCGATATTTATATTTTTGAACAAAATGTGCAACATGTCACGTAAATTGTGGATGAAATGGCAGGCCGGTCGAAGAAGGGCGGAAAGAAGGCACAAATTCATGGAGGACTTTCTGGAAGAATTTTATGAGGAATGGGATGGAAGGGCTTGAAGGTCAGTATTTTTCTTCTTCCTTTTCGACCCATCTTCCGTATGATGAATTATGTGCCTTTCCAATGTAAACAAATATTGCTTGAAAACCAGAACATTAAAACAAACCCAATGAATTGGAAAGACCTTTTTTTTTACCTTTTTTTTAATGACTCGAAATTCCGTTTTTAGTTGAAATTTATTGCTCAAAACACTAGTGTACTATAGTATAGTAGCATTATTCAGCCCAAGTCATTGATTGACGATCCCATTTCTCTACTTTGGTAGAACACCCACGCCACCCTCAACATTCTTATTGTGGTAGGTTGGATACATAAATAAATCATCACACCTACTACTACTTTTTTTAACTTGAGATTTATTCCTCCCATAATTTAAATTCTTAAGCATTTAGAAAAAATCTTACTTAGTATACTTACTTAAAAAACAAAATAAAACAAAAGGTTAATTTTATGGTGTCACAACGGCATCATAAGATCATGCCACGATTTGATGTGATATAATATAATTGATTGGATAGACATAGACTAACTCCGTGTATTGTATTCGAAGTTGAGCATAAACATGGCATCCAATGAAATAATATCGCATTGACACAGAACTTATGGTACTTCTTGCAATATCATATAAATTATTTAGATCTTTTTTTCCTTGCTCAAATCACACAGCACCATTATTCAACCTAAATAATTCACTGAAGTAGATCATAGAGTATGTATATTTATCTCGGTTTGATAATGCATCAAACTTATTGTAGTAGTGGGTTGGATAAATCAGAGTAGTACGTAACAAATTAAATGCTTCCATTCCAAAAAGGGTTGACATCACATTCGTGCATATGCTGTAATAAATAAATAAAATATAATATTATATGAATATAGAATACGTTACCATACTGACACACTGCAACATCACATGACTCTACTGCTATGATACTATACTCACACAGACAAAACAATTAAAGCCCGTTCTTGAAGTTCATAGTTCCGAAATTGAATTTCCATTTTTCGTTGGCAATTAGGTTGATATATTTGTGGCATGTTTTAAATTGTAACGATGTTAAATGAAATCGGGTTTTTAGATGAATGGCTGATTCAGTGTGGATTGCAAATTAGTTTTGCGCCTTAAGTGAAAATGAATATACGATTCTTAAGTAGTTGACTTACAATAAGTCGATGTCTCAATTAATTAATCCATAATACAACTACACAAACAACCAAACAAGATTATAAGACTCGTGCCAATTGAAAAATGTTTTTTGCTGACCTTATTTCACCTGATATCTTTTCACCGCATAATAATAATAGTAGTAATAATTATCTACATTATACTGTACTTCGTATTATATGTATGTAGAACAATTGGAAAGATATAGGAAATGTCTTTTCACGACTTTTTTTTGTTCTTTTACATGTTTTCCATTTCTTGACCACACACGAGAGCCTTCTACCTTGTTGTTTTTCACTCTTATTATACGCTACAATTTTAAGTGCAGATTCAACTTCAGTCTTAAGTATATCAAAATATGAAGTATCCTTTTTTCTATCTTTTGAATGAGCTCCCGTGGCAAATTAGTCATTTTACCCTCTTTCCTATTTTCACTATTATAGATAATTTTCAGCATTAAGTTTAAGAAAAATAATAATCTTCAAGTTTAAGATTTTTTTTTAGTTTTTAACCAAAAAGTACAAAATTATAATGAATTTTTAAGTTGAAAAATAAAATTGTTGAAGTGTTTCAAGTTTTCAACTATTACAGATAGAAAAGAAATATTGCAATTATTATAAGACATAGAGAATATTAAATTTGTAAAAATTTCAAATTGGTGTAGTTTAAAAAAATATATAATTAGGAGCACTTCTTTATATTAATTATAAATTAGGGTTAAATTTCTAAATTTAACCTTCTGATAGCATCTCAATGGTAGGTAAAATTTTTAATTGACACTAATTAAAAATGAAGAGAGATAAAAATGATTATCAATTTTGTAAGACACGTGATGTGACACAAATTTGTACTTAAAAATAAGTATACTAATTAAAAATGAAGAGAGATAAAAATGATTATCAAATTTGTACTTAAAAATAAGTATACTAATTAAAAATGAAGAGAAATAAAAATGATTATCAATTTTGTAAGACACGTGATGTGACACAAATTTGTATTTAAAAATAAGTATACTATTGGAGATGCTCTTAATATCTTTTTAATATATTCCATTTATATATAAAACTGTAAACAGTATCAGTCATTATTGATTTTAAAAGTCATTCTAAATTTTAAATAAAAACAAGTCATTATTGATTTTAAAAGTTATTCTAAAATGTAAATAAAAATATTTTAGTATCATAAAACAGAAATATTTTATAAATAATGAAAACATATATTAATATTTTTATTTGTGAAAGAAAAAATATATAGATTTTTTTTATAATAATATGAATTAATATACCCGATTTATTTTTTAATTTTGGTGTAAAAACAAAAAATTACACTCTCTCCTAGTGAAGCAGAGGGACAATCTTTTTGATGTAAAAACAAAAATTTTTTTTTTTTTTTTATTGTGGAGATATCCTTTTTATAAAAAGCATTTGGTTGATTTTTCCCAAACACCCCAACTTTCACATTTATTACTTTTAACCCCTCTGCCACAACCACCATCACCTCTTCCCTGCACTGTCCCCTCCCTCTTTACTCCACCACAGTCACACTCTCTCAACGAAACAAAAACGCAGGTGACACGTCACCCACCATATACTGGCTCTTCCCACCATGGACGCCTTCGCTCTGCTCAAGTACTGGCGTTCCGGCGGCGGCGGTTCCGGGGCCGCCACCATCATCACCACCGCAGACACACGCGCCGCCACCGACGACAACGTCAGCCCTTACTCCTCCGACGGAGAAGACGGTCCGTATTTCGACCTGGAATTCGCACACCGAGACGGCGACGAACGACCGCCTCCGAAGTCGCCGGAAAACCCCCAGGAAACAGACAGCGAAGATGAAGAGACTGAAAGCGGCGAGGAAGACGACGACGACGAGGGGGCGATGAAATTTTCCCTCGCGAGCGGCGAATGCACGGATCCCGGCACGGCGGCGCTGTCTCCGTCCTCCGACGTCTTTTTCAGAGGCGATTTGGTCTCCATCGAGAACTCGAAGCTCCCCATATTTCTGGCGAAATCGGCGACCAGGTTCCGCGTGCTTCTCCTGAAGCTCAAGAAATCGAAACCCGGCAATGGTGAAAGTACCGAGAAAAACGAGGACGAAGGGAAAAACGAGAATTCGCCGAGCGGTAAATTTACGGCCGTAAAGTACAAGGTCGACGAGGGCCCTCTGCTCTCTCTTTTCACTAGAGACAACAGCTCGAAAGAAAACGGCCATGGCGGCAAGGGGCAAAAAGGTAATTTCCCCGAGGACAGCAGTGTCTCGGAGTCAACGACGGAGGAGAGAAAGTTGACCAAGGAGATGGTGCAGAAGTACTTGAAAATGGTGAAGCCTTTCTACGTCCGCGTCTCGAAGCGCTACGTCGAGAAGCTCAGGTTTCCCGGCCAGTATCCGCCGCCGGGAGGGGCGGCGCGCGGCACTTCGAAGGCTCACAACCTGCAGTCGGGGCTGAAGGTGGTGCGGAAGCACCTGGGGAAAAGCCGGTCTGCGTCCGCCGCCGTGACGGCGGCGTCGAACCGCCGGGAAACCTCGCTGCCTGACGGGATCGAAGGGGCCATACTGCATTGCAAAAGATCATTCAACGCCTCCTCCGCCAGAGGTTATTAATGTTTTTACCGTCGAGTAATTAAATAAATTACCCCGAGTTATTATTATTTATAATTATTTTCAATATTAAACTAAATTAAAAAAAAATTACAGATGCTGCCGAATCCTCGTCCGTTTTATGCCGTTCGGCGAGTGATCCATCCAGTGAAAAATCCGCGGTGGTGCCCAAAACGCCGTCGTTTTGCGAAGGAGCAAAAGAGACGCAGCGTATATGATTAGATTGATGAATCTGGATATATATTGTGATTAATTACAGCAAGTATAATTAATTAATTAGTGTAGGCTTTAATTAGGTTATGGGACTTTTCAGTTGTTTTGATATGCGTGCAAGTAATTACTGTGGAATTATTACAGTACACTATTATATTAGTTTGTCATTTTCGATAAATGTAGTACTCCTACAAATTAACTACATTAATTAGTACTAATATACAAAACTTGCACAGTTGCACCAATAATTTGATTCAGAATAAGACAATTTTACATTATCTTCGTCTAATTATTTTTGAACAAAAATTTATAAGATACACAAGAAATTAAGTACAAGTCTTAAAATGTAAAAGCCATTTTTGTGAGGAAAAGTGGAGACAAAAACTCAGTAAAGTTTTCGGCTTTAGGACCTTATTGTCCACGGTAAATGTTTTGTGTTGAGACATAGCATTTGAAATTTTATGCAGTGATTAGACATTGTAATTAAACTTAACTGAATGGATGAATTAAAATAAATTATTTATAATAGCAATTTTATATATTATTAAATCTTTTTAAAAAATATATAAATATTATTATAACATAAAGCACATTATTTATGATAAAATTATTTATTGTAGTAATTTGTTGAAATATGACTCGAATCCTTAGGAAATTTTGTTTCCTTATTTAAGAAAATTAGAATTATATTTAATATAATATAATTCTATTCCTTATGGATTTATGATGCATATATTAGGAAAAAGGGTTTATTCCTATTCCTATTGGTTACCTAATTTATGGGTTTTCTACACCTATAAATAGGGATCTCCATAGACACAATTAGAACACGAGTTAACACACCATCATAGAGAGAGATAATATTGTGTGAGATTAGAGGGTTTTAGAGTGTATATCAATCCTTGTAATCATCGACAATATTATAGTAAAAGTTCTCGTCGTTCCTCCCGTGGTTTTTCCCGATTTGGGTTTCCACGTAAATTCCTTGTCTTCTTTTCTTGTCTCCTTCTTTATTTATTGTTGAGTTATATTCGGGGTTCCGCATATTGTTCGTACTATACATCGTCGTTTTACAATAAGTGGTATCAGAGCTAAGGTTTCGATGGCGAGCGTGAGGTACGATCTACCGAATTTAAGTCTCAACACGAGGTTTCCTATTTGGCAACACAAGATGAAGTTAGTCCTCAGATCTCTTAAGCAAGAGGTTTGTCTACTTGGTGTTGACAACAAGCCGAAAGACATGAAGCATGACGAGTGGGTGGAGCTCGATCAGATGGCTATGGCGACCATATGGCTTCATGTTTCGGATTCTTTGACCGAGGAAACGACGGAGGCGAAGACCGCAAAGGAATTATGGGAGTTGTTGGAATCAATGTACGTTGAGAAAACGGTGTCCAGCAAGCATCACTTGAAGAGAAGTCTCTACTTCCTCAAGATGGCGGAGGGGTCGTCGATTCAAGACCATGTAGCGAGATTCAAGGAGCGTGTAGCTGACCTTGGGAAAATTTGCGTGAAGATCGAAGATGATGATCTTGCGTTTTGGATGTTATGCTCGCTACCCCCCTCCATGGCGGCTTTTCGGGACACGCTTCTCTATGGACGAGATAGTCTCACGTTTAAAGACGTAACTTCGGCTCTCTCGTCAAGGGAAAACGTACAAAGGATGGAGTCCAACAAGGATGGTATGCCCGATGTGGGTGAAGGACTTAGCGTCCAAAAGAAGTACCGTGATAAAGGGAGCGACTCGGGGAATTCGAAGTCGCGACACGGGAATAAGGAGTGTTTCTATTGCAAGAAGAAGGGACACATAAAGTCGGAGTGCTACGCGTGGAAGAAAAAGGAGAGCAACAACAATAATTCCGGTAATCGGAATTCCGGTGACGTTGGATTAGTAGATGGGAATTTCTATGGAGAACTACTAATGGCTCTAGGCGAGAACTCCAACTTTTGTGGTGATTGGATTTTAGACTCGGGTTGCTCGTTTCATATGTGTCCGGATCGGTCGTTGTTCGAGACTTATGAATCTTTGGAGCATGGTGCGGTGTTCATGGCTAATGACACCTCGTGCAAGGTCGAAGGGATTGGGAATATCCGATTGAAGATGTTCGATGGCACGGTGCGCACGCTAGGCGAGGTAAGACATGTCCCTGACTTGAAGAGGAATTTGATTTCCTTGAGTACCCTTGATATGAAGGGCTACAAACTCACTTGTAAAGGTGGAGTTTTAAGGGTTACCAAAGGTGGTTTGGTAATATTGCGGGGAAAGAGAAAGGCGAGTCGCCTTTATGTCCTCGATGGAAGCTCGGCGAAGGAAGTAACCGAGGTTGATAAAAGCTACACCGGAGAAGGTGGAGTTTATGAGGCTACCGAAGAGGCTTTGGTAGTTTTGGGAGGAGAAGAAAAGGTGAGACGACCTTATGTCCTCCAAGAAGGCACGGTGAAGGAAGTAACCGGGGCCGAAACCCGACTCTTGGTAGAAGAGTCTATCCGGCTTAGAGGCGCGCAACCAAGTAAGGCCGGAGTGACCAAGCTGATTAAAGATGAAGCGGTGAACGAAGTAACCGTGGGAAAAACTAGGCTCTCGGGTGAAGAGTCTACACGACTAGACCATGTGCGGCTTGGGCATGTGAGGAAAGTCGACAAGAAGGATCGAGTGTTTCTCGATCTATGGAGTGTTTCTAAACCTGGTGAGCCATGTGCGCTTGGAAAGCGGTCGAGAGGGTATATCTCGAATTGGGCTCACAATTCGAAGAAGACACTCAGGTATGTACGTTCCGATTCATGGGGACCTTTGAAGGTCCAATCTTCTAGGAACTAGGCCCGTTAGGGCATTTGGAGGAAGACGAGGGACGAGACTATTGAGGGCGATGTGATTTCGCTTTATGGTTTGATGTGCGATGAGATTTCGCATGCGCGATGGGATTTCGCGGTTTCTCGTCAAGGTGGAGATTGTTGAAATATGACTCGAATCCTTAGGAAATTTTGTTTCCTTATTTAAGAAAATTAGAATTATATTTAATATAATATAATTCTATTCCTTATGGATTTAGGAGTCATATATTAGGAAAAAGGGTTTATTCCTATTCCTATTGGTTACCTAATTTATGGGTTTTCTACATCTATAAATAGGGATCTCCATAGACACAATTAGAACACGAGTTAACACACTATCATAGAGAGAGATAATATTGTGTGAGATTAGAGGGTTTTAGAGTGTATATCAATCCTTGTAATTATCGACAATATTATAGTAAAAGTTCTCGTCGTTCCTCCCGTGGTTTTTCCCGATTTGGGTTTCCACGTAAATTCCTTGTCTTCTTTTCTTGTCTCCTTCTTTATTTATTGTTGAGTTATATTCGGGGTTCCGCATATTGTTCGTACTATACATCGTCGTTTTACAACACAATTATTTTCTATTTGATATTTTTTCAAAATTTTGAATTGAATGAAATTAAATTAAACTTAAATAATTTGAACCAAATTTAATTGAAATAAATCATATTGAAATTAAGTGGAAATAACATGTTATTCTCTTTGCAATGACACACTTATTAGTAATTGTATTGTTTGTTTAGTGTTCATACTACCAATACTCCTTTTGTTTCATTTTAATTATCATATTTTATTTGTTATTTATGAAAAAAATATGACTATTACTCTGGAACATTAGGTAATGTTGTATAGTAGTATAGTAATGTTGGTGTTATTAGTATTTGTGGACCCGTCGGTTGAAGCACACCATTAGGTAAGTAGTCGAATGTGAATTAAATATGAAGTTGAAACTTATAATATAAATTAAATACTATTAACATGGGGTATTAATTAGTACTCCTACTTAATAAGAATCATAAGAACCAAAATAATTTCATAATTAAATATTCTTCAATTCCACAAAATTGACTAATAGTAGTACTAAATTTGCTTTGTACGTGTAGAATTATTGGATGATTGCCTTAAAGTTATTGAGCTTAAATTCGATTAATAAATATGCTGTTTGGTTGAAGTATTGATAGTTACATTGGATACATTATTAAATAATCCCTACTAAAAATTGGAAGTATAATAATGTACAATAAAATTTCGAGTTGCTCAGCTGGATTCCGGCGACAAGCCGATCGCCACGCTCGATTCGCTCCATCCGTCGATGGCGGCGCTCAAGAGACGGAGAGTGTGGGATCTGACGCGGAGGGAAGACTAGTTCGAATACTAGGAAGGCTTACATCGTTATGAAAAAAGACGTTAATTATGATATTAAATTAAATGGGCCATATAATTAAATGCACAAGGCCCATTGCACGGAAGCTGGTCTCAAATGACAAATCTCAATCGTAGTAGTTAGTACCACTTTTGATCTTCGGATACTTCAAATATTTCAACACACATTTAATTGAAATGATTTTTATTCTATTATTATTATTATTATTATTATTATTATTATTATTATTATTATTATAACTACTACTACATTGTTACATACTACTACTCATTTGGTATATATAATGTACTATATTATTATTACTATGCGGAGGGAGGAGGAGGAGCTCTAACTCCATCGGAGCATTGAGGGGCAGGGCAATATGGGTTAGGGCCCTTAGGGACTAATCGATCTCCAACGTCGTCATGGAGTATTTTCCGATTTTTCTTCTGATATTGTAAAACTTCTTCCGCATCCGCTTCACTTATCATCGATCTAAACAACAAAGAGGCGACGATCACAATTACGAGAATAACCCGAGTTCTCATCATTTTCTTTGGTTGTATATTGAGATGCTTTCTTTTATTTATTTATGACAAAATAATTACATCTCAAGTAAATATATACTACTATATAGGTAGAGAGAATCGATAGAGCACTTTGAAAGGATTATACAAAAATCTTACCAACTTTATGTGCATGATGAAAGAAGACTTGGGTGGATGTTAGGAATGTTGATTCACTAGATACGTTCTATAATTTCAAAATTACATCATCATTTTCTTTTTTTTGGATGCTACTATTTATTTCTCGTGCTTCGATTTATGCTTTTCGAAGAAGGATTACAACGGTCCTCGATCTTGTTTGTGATCGAGAGATTTCAAGAGTCCATTATTGAGTGTATATAACATTAATTCATCGGTGTGCATGATGCATCATACACCTACGAAGATCACGATCACGATCGTCAACCCTCCTATTCGCAAGCACTCCCAATCCCAATCTAATAATGGACACAAAGATACAACCGGATCTATATAGTAGTATTACCTAACTCAGAATGAAGAAATAACAGAGTCAAGTCAAGTAGTAAAATTTCATTAGATGTTCACATTGGAAAAAAAAAGCATATTACATAATCTTATGCTTTAACTACATTGATATATAAAATTGAGTAACAAAAATCAAATGCTAATAATTCCAATTGTGTATATGTTGAAACAAAAACTAATCTGATTCCTGAGACACAAATCTCTGTCTCATTCCTGAAATTCGATTTACGCATCCGCCCGATGCTGCCACGTGTCGAATGCTTAGTGGTTTTTTTGATGTGATTTTCCCGCCAAACCACGTTCTAGTTGTGTGTTGTCTCATATCATGAATCAAAATACACATATATATATGTATGTACTCGGTATGTATATTTCTGTGTAATTCTATAATCTTAATCTTCCTATACCCAGCTGTACTATACAAATTATTATTACCTTTCCGTGGACTCGATCACCCTCATTCTAATTTGTCGTGCAGTACGTAACATATGTATATATATATATGTGTGTGTGTGTAATGTAACGAACCTGCTACTATTATTTAGAAATGCTCTTTGTGGAATTCGAACTTGGTCGAGCCCTTCTGATTATAATCGTAACACAGCTGGTTGAGTTCTTTCGCCAGCACCGGTGCCCCGCAGTAGAAAACACCTGCTCCCATAAGCATCAATCAAAAACACGATTTTTAAGGCAGGGGTGGTTTTCGTAATATTTCGAAACTTCAGGGGCATATATGCATTGTTGGAATTAATATTAGTGAAAGCTGACCTATTCTTGCATTGGCATGTTTGGTGCCGATTTTGGACAGAACTTTCTTCCAATTAGGCCTCGCAAAATGCGTTCTGACCCGCGTGCCGGACACGATGTCGACCCCGTTTTTAGCATGGTTGAGTGCCTGAACCATAGTGATGAGAGCCGATCGAGCATCCCCTTCCTCGTACACACTGGTTAAGTAATTGTGCATCTCGATCACACCCTATAAAAATGAATGTGATCGATTTAAGGTTACGACTTATAATCATCACACTATGTGTACCAAAAGACATTGCATTAATTTACCCTCTGATCGAGTTCGGCGACTTCATTCATGACGCCTTTGAACCAATCGAACGACCCTTGCTCTCTGGTCACCCAGTAAAAGTAGGCATTAGTTGTCCTCAGTGTTTTTTTCGGTCTAGGAGAGACCCTCATGTGCGACGTGGAGTCGTACGAACTCACGCTTTGGTCCGAATTCCTGCTGAAGTCCAAAATCGAATCCTAGAAAAAGAAAATTTTCGTCGGTTAGGATCTTAGTAAAGCTCTGTAAAAAAACAGGTGCTTACCATTTGCTCCTCCATTTTGACTATGTTGTTAAGTAAATCTTTTAGTATGCTGATGAAAGGTGTTGCTCCGATCCCAAGACCGACGAGTAAGAGCACGTCGTACTTCCTGTAGTCCTGCGCTGGAGCACCGTAAGGTCCGTCTATTGATAGCTTCGGCAAACTGTATTTAAAAATAACACTCAGATTATGGGAATGGAGTAATTTATTTATTTTTGACAAAAAAAGCAAATTTAAACCTTTTCTTTGTAGTCTCGTCGGCTCTGAGCAGACCGCTCTTCCCAGCGACGGGAGCCTCGCACGCCTCGGAGAATACCCTCTTGAGCTCATGCGTCCAGTCACCTAGCTGCCGTATGTGAATGCTGAGGTAATCATCGTCCGGTGCTGAGGTAATCGAAAACGGATGCCTGCATGCATGCATTTTTGTAACTCGGCTTTCAGACAACAATCGACAATTAATAACGACAACACTTGAGAGTGCAATTAGTTTACCACTCAAATGGAGAGACGGCTGGGCATTGGACGAACATGTACTGTCCGCTCTTATATCTGAACTGCGGAGGCTTCGACATTTGTAGCGTCAGGACATTTCCCGGATAAATGGCAACCTTCAAAAGCCGAACACTATGGTTCCCAGAACGGAAGAATCGAAGGATCCTTTCTCCCGCATAGAGAATTACCGGAACCGAAAGGTACATCCACGTCTGCAACGAAAAAATAAAAATATATATTGCCGACGAAATAAATAAAAAAAAAAAAAAAAAAAAAACTTCGCTATGTATGTAGATATTACCGTTTTTTTGTACCAGTGGTGGACGAGATAAAGGAAAGTGCCGTGGATGATTAGGAGTATGTAGACGAAGACGAAGAGGTGGTGGGAATACCAGAAGGCGTTGTAGCCGGTCAGACGGTCAAACGGCTTAGGCAGTTTGACGAGGCTCCGCCTGAACCATCGCGTGGCAAGTATGAAAGCGACGGTCATGAAGATGAGCATGAGGACACCTGTCACGCCCTCGATCCCCTTGACGAGGTCCATGTAAGTGGGCTTGTGATTGCCAAAGTCGTTTGTCAGGTAGAGGTCGTACATGTCATCCGATTCGTGTATCAGCCTCGGGAAGTCGCAAGCGAGGTGGTTGCCCGCGTGGAGTATGACCCCGACTACGATGGCTGCAGCAATCGTCTGCATGCATGCATGATATGATTGTATTTCATATGATCATATCGGAGATTACGAAAACATTGTTTTATTGACTTTTTGACCAAAAAAAATGATGCATGCATATTCAATCATGGTGAACTGAGATCAAACAGAAAATTAAAAAAATATTGTTTTGTTGACTTTTTGACAATGCAACAATGTAATTTGAAAAAATAAGAATTATTTTCTGTGATCATTGATTTGAGACAACCTTAAAAGAAAAATGTGACAATTGATACGAGACAGAGGAAGTATATATTTGCGTACCTTGTGAAAGTTGATGTTGTCGTCGAACGGGACAATGTAGCCGAGCTTGGAGGACCTCAGCCAAGTTATGGTGTTCCTGCAGACGGGCAAGAGCACGAGGGCCATGTTGAACTTGAGAGTCTCGGCTGCGCCTTTGGCAGTGAGGAGGCAGTAGCCCATGACCTTATACGCGTTCTTGTGTTTGTACTCGTTGAATTTCCAGACGAAAAGGGCGGCCATGATCGCGATCCACAGAGTCAGCACCCAAATGCGCTTCCAGTTCTCTTGGGCGAAGTAGACGAGCTTCGTGCTGAGTCGGTTGAGCGGGCCCTTTTGCCGGAGCCCGTGGAGGTTCTGGCTCAGGGCCTGGCTCGTGTAGCTGAGGGCTTGACTGTAATTTAGGTACGTGTCCTTTTGTAGTAATAGTGTTTCCAGCTGCCACAGCTGCATTATTGAATTTGAATAAAAATGTAACATGCGTGAGATATGAAAAGGAAAGGAAAGGTTGTGTCATGTGGATTTTGTCCTTAAAAAAGAATGAGGAAATAATGGAATTGTGTTGGACCATAAATACGTTAAGTGCAGAAAACACGCACTAGTGATGGACAGTGAAACCGAATGTCCCACGTGGTGAGCCTATTTTTCAGAACAAAAACAAGGCTGTTTTCAAATACTAGTAGTATATGATTTATTTTTTTATAAATAGAGTATGATTTTTATTTTTAGTTGTATGTGAAATTGTTATGCAAAAAAGTTAGGAGAAATAACCTACTCTCCATAATTATTTAAAGTGCACATATTTTCAGGCTTTTTGTAACCTTTTTGTTCACAAGTAAAACCCACTTTATTTTTATTTTATTTACTTTAATTAAATTACTAAAAAAGGTTAAAAGTAGGCATTAGCAAGACTAACAAATGAATTTCACACGTAATTATTCAATTTGAAAAAGGAAAAAAAGGAAAGTTTGACCTATGGGCTACGATCTGAACGTATGCGTCATCTCGAAGCATGATATAATATGAATAATTGTACTCTAATAATAATACAATCATTGCCATTCATATAACCCTTCCTGGCAATCCTATTTATGAACACTTAAAAAAATTGAAATTGAAATTGAAATTTTAAAAATAAGTAAAAATATTAAAAATTATATTTTAAAATAAAAATAAAAATAATTATTTCATTGTTACATGATGTTACAATTGATATTAAAGGGATAAAAATGAAAAAAAAAATATAACTATATATTGTTATATAACACTTTTTTTTGTCATGATCAACCTAACGGCCAATGGAAAGCTTAAAGGCGGCATGCATATTGAAATTTTACAAGATTACTCATTCAACTACTGATAATTCGATCGGTGCCTAAAGTCCAACGTGATGATTTTAATTAGTCCTAACACCATCCTCTCTTCGACTACAAGTATATGCTTGACCAGACCATAGAACAAATTGTTGATTTTAGAGAATCGGAACTTTAAGGAAAAGCAATGCGCCAATGTCAATCGAACAAACAAATCAATACGTACGACTTTACTGATATCACGACTAAAAAAAAAAGATACTATATGTTTGAGAAAAATACCTCGATGTAGCCGAGTCTCTCCGGGTCCAATTCTTCCATGATCAAAGCAGCGTACTCTTCTGCTTGCTCTTTCAATCTCGACAACTTGTTCGCAGAAGCACTCACCATGATGATCTACGTACATGAACAAAAAATAAACATGCGCAATTACAAATTTACCCCCACCAACCCCATTGTTAACGAGGAGTCGGTGCACTAAATAACCAAAAAAATCTCACTTGTTATTTTATTAGTTAACTTATTATTCCAAAAAAATATTACTCCTATAAATTAATGATCACTTATTTGAAAATACTTGTCATATAATAGTCAACGATTTTAAATACTTTTTTATAATTAATATAAGTATTAAAAGCAAAAAAGAGTCATACGGCAAACACGCTGTATCCCACTAACACACGATAAAATCCCCAGATCAATTGCATGGAAAAAGAATGTCTGTTAGTAATTGGGTGTAAAACAAAATAATAATATTATATTCCTTCTGGGATCACCTCAACAGTTTTTGCATTTTCTACTATCTGACAACTGTGATCGGAACTGAACAATTAACAATTACATAAAATAAAATAAATTTCAGAATTACCTCCTTAACTTCTTCCTCCGTGATGCGTCCATCTTCGTTTTTATCCACCCTACATTATAATTGATTAGTTAATTAATTAAAAATATGATTAGTGAACTGGTGCACCTAATACTTAATTAACTTTTAATTAATTACGAACATGTCGAAGAAGATCTGGAGCCTGGAATCGAAACTTTGATCTGTGATTTGCGACCAAAATTCGTAAAGCTCGTCTCTGCTGATCTTCTCAACCTTCAATCTCCGTCTCCGGCTCAACGCGTCGAACAATTCCAATCCGAATTCCTTCGAATCTCGCATCCCTGTAAATCAAAAAAAATAAAAATATTAAAATCGAAATTGTATTTCAACAAAATGCGGTTGTTGAAAACGCTGTCGTTTCACCTATGCATTGTGCGAAATCGGAGCGCTGCAGGTAACCGTCTTTGGCGAGCTTCTCGAAGTTCTTCTGAACCTCGTTCCACGCGTCGACGCGGTTGTGTTTGCTGTTGCTGATGAACTTCAGCCCCTTCAGCGCCTTCTGAGCGCAGGAGCGCGTCCGATCGAGCTGCGCGCGCTGCCGCCGAATCGCGCGGGCGGCCAGCGCCGAGTCCTGCGCTCCTCCTCCGCCGCCTCCGCCGGAGAGTATCCGCGACGCGCGGCCGTGGTTCCACGAGAACGTCCTCCTCAGCTCCTGCGAGAGCTGCTTCGCCTTCGCCACCGCCTCCGCCTTCAGCTCCTGGGAGAACTGGATCAGCTTGTTGTTGGAGACGCTCCGCCGCATCGTCGGAGATCTGGAAGCGGACGGCTGCGACGGAGCCTCGACGATTTCGCCGCCGTCGATGCTGATGACGGAGGCCGGCTCGACGCTGCGAAGGATGATGGTGTCGTCGTCCTGCAGGTCGAGCGTGACCTCCACGAACTCCGCCGCGCTTCCCGAGTATTCCGCCCCCGGCGAGGATCCGCCTCCGCTGGACGATTCTCCGCCGGGCACTGCCTCGGATCCCCACCGGCGGTGGCCTTTCCCAGTCGCCCCCCTCATTATTAATTAAAATCGAATTAAAAAAAAGTGTGATGTCGCTTTATATATATTATATTCTGATTACGAGAAAGAGGCGACACCACAATTGGGGGAGTTGAGAAACAGATACTAATAAACTACTCCAATTTTTATAAAAATAAAAAATAAAATATTAAAAGTAATACTCCATATATTCAGTCTTTGAATGAGTATAAAAGTGAGTGGAAATTGTAAGGCATTGGGAAATTATCGAAACGCGTCACGAATCCAAGTAAAACGACATGCAACGCGGAGGTGGTGAAAAGAGAGAACGATAGAGACAGTGTCGAGTGCAGATGAGAGAGGGGACCGGAGAAAACCGTCTCAAACTATATATATACATATAGTTTTGTTATTCTTTTTAATATAATCAATATTTAAGTTTGGTGATATTCATGGAAATTTGAAAATGTGTTAGCTAGAAAGAGCTAGAGGTGTAGTGGTTTTGTAATTTGGTGTTAAGTGGTTTTAAATAGGGGTGGGGCTTTTGGGCTTGTAAAGTGTGGGCTAGACCCGAAAAAATCGAAAATTTTAATCACGAGGAGGGGGAGTCCAATTTTTTGACTCGATAAAAGTTTGTACAGTAATATTCTCACACTCGATTTCAACAATATATTTTATATTAATTCAACTTAAATTTGTATATAGATTAAAATGAAATTACTTTTTTTTTTTCTTTCAACCGTGAAAATAACCTAAAAACTCGGCAATTGATGTATAAAAAAACAATTCATCACGAATAGGGATTTGAATGACCGATTTGCATATGCAAGCACTTTACTATATATATTGAGTATTGACTATGGAGTCTATGGTACAGTGGAACTTCTCGAATCGTTGATTACGATTTTGAAGTCTTTAACTGCAAACGTAACTTTACTTGCAAGTTTTAAAAGGTTTATTTTCAATTCATTTTAACACATTGTTATGTGTTTTGAGAAATTGACATTTAACTTTAGTTTCAAAATTTGAAACACATATTATCAAATTTTAGTATCCTAAATACTAAAAAAAAAAAAACTAAAATTTTCACTGCACATCTGTCAAAGTTGGACCAATATACACTTTAAAAGGCCTTGTTAAGGTGATAAGGTTGTCCAACTTATATTTGAGCTTTAGGATCTATATCCAACCGATGTGGGATAACACGCCCCCTCACGAGTAGGCTCGGTTTTGTCGGCTCTACTCGTGGATATAGTGCCATCTTTGGGCAAGCCGGAAATTTTATCGGCTGGGGCTCCATCATCGTGTTGGGCCTGCTCTGATACCATGTCAGATGCCGCATCATCTGGGGCTCCATCATCGTGTTGGGCCTGCTCTGATACCATGTCAGATGCCGCATCATCCAACAGCTCGAACTGGTAGAGAAGTTGGACTTCTTTACACTTATATTAATAGGCCGAATATATTCTCAAATACTCCTCCTCACTTGTGGGCCGATTTCAACCTCTTTGGGGAGGCCCAACAAGTTGATAATTAAATCGGGTGGAGTCGCCACTGGCGGGAGTCGAACCCAAGACCTCGGGTTATCCCAAGGCTCTATAGCCATGTTAGATGCCGCATCATCCAACAGCTCGAACTGGTAGAGAAGTTGGGCAACTAGACATTTATAGTGGGCCGAATATATTCTCCAATACTCCCCCTCACTTGTGGGCCGATTTCAACCTCAGGGGAAGGCCCAACAAGTGGATAATTAATTCGGGTGGAGTCGCACATGGCGGGAGTCGAACCCAGGACCTGCCACAAGGCTAGGCTCTGATACCATGTCAAAGTTGGACCAATATACACTTTAAAAGGCCTTGTTAAGGTGATAAGGTTGTCCAACTTATATTTGAGCTTTAGGATCTATATCCAACCGATGTGGGATAACATGGTATCAGAGCTTTAGGCCTCAAAATAAAGTATTTAAAAATTACTTGAATTATGTGTATAATTAATCACCTTGAGTGTGTTCACAATTTTTTTATTTAATTAGTCAAACAAATTAAAATTAATTATGCACTAAAGTAAAAAGATGATCATGGAAACATCTATAATGATGGTGAATGTTTCTCAACTCTTTTCCGTAACGATTTAACACGTACATCAAAAGTTGTTGAAAAATGAGGAATGAAAAACGAAAAATCAAAGATGTCTTACGTATGATAATTGAGTGCATTAACTTTATCGAAATTATTAGTATAATAATGGAGCATATATATCTTTCATTAATCATAGTTTTTATGATAACTTTAAAAATATACTTATGGGGTGAAATGGAAGGGGAAATGTATTGATTAAAGTGACATTTTTAGTGCTATGGGAGTACAATATTGTACGTAAAAATTATACTAATGTGTTTGTTAGGGGAGAAAAGAATTGGAAATGTCAAACTATTGAACTTTTTACATCTAAAAATATATATCACTATGAAAACCATGAAATTTAGTATTTCATTTATGTGGAAAATAATCAATATAATTAAGAATTTCAATATAAATATTGTTAGCAATATTTAATTAGGTATATTCTAAAATAATTAAAATCTCGATATATTCTGTTTATCGATATTTTTTATATATAAAAAATTCGGGTACGGTATCAATATAAATTTATTATACTTTCTCTGTTTCACCAATGTTTTCACTTTCTTTGTAAATACTTTATATGTTCTATCAGTGTTTTTCATTTTTTTTCTTCTTAAATTTACAAAGAAAATGGAAAACATTGACGAGACGAAACAGTAAACCCTATGAATATGAGTATTTCGGGAAGTTACAACCATAGACCCTATTCACATAGTAGGTATTGATGTGTTATTAAAAGTACTACTATGTGTGTTTTTTTCTACGCGAGCAATTGGAAAGTTTGAGCGACCGGGCGACGACTGACGACGACTGACGCCGACGCCTATGCAATAGGCATTAGACATATTCCGTATTATAGTATAGTGGAGAAACACAACGGTAAAAGTCGTGTTGATGATTAGCAAAAAGGCGGAGAATGAGAAAAATATTATGAAGTGATTTGCGAGTGCTGTCGACTCATATTTACCAAATATTTATATTTAATAGAAAAATATAAAAAAAAATATTAAAGAAATATACCACTGCAATATATTTACCATAAATTTATATATATACACGTAATATATTAAATCATTGCACAACACTATACATGAAAGATAAATTATGTTATTAAATGAAAGCTATGGGCGGCAGTTGCTATGTATTTACAATTGTTGTGGGCAAATAATTAGTGGCAATCATGCAACTATATATTGTAATTAAAATGTAGTGCGGTTATATATATGTAGTAAGAAGGAAAGAAACATTTTATGTTAATAATTATCGTGAATTCAAAAATTAATTAATTTTGAAATTGTATATTGTGTAAGTATATATTTATGATAAATATGTTTTCCCAATAGATTTAAGATTCAACTTGATTTATTTGTGTATTATGATGTCTCTACAAAACACACATAATTAATCGAACCCCTTTAATTTATCTTACATCAAGCAAATTAAAACGATGTTTGTGACGAGTAACAAGCTAAAATCAACAAGATTTCTCCTAATTTAGGGTAAAAACAATTAAGCATGAAAACATATGAAATACCGTTAAATATAATTTAATATATTGTTGTCAACAAAGTTGAATCAATAACATTTTAAAAAGTCTTGTTAAGTTGATAAGGTAATTAATCAAATTTATATTTGAGTTTTAAAATTTATTTTCAATTCGATGTGAAATAAATATTTTAATACTTGTTATGAAAATGTTTCTTCACCTACGAATCATTGAAATATTCATATATATATTACATTACTTATGACCAATAAGAATGACAACACTTCTTTTTTTAGTTTACAAATAAAATCATAGAAGTATTCATATATACGGAGTACTCCCTCCTTCCCTTAACACTATGCATAGAGAAAATGGCACGTAGATTAAGAAAAAGTGGTTTTTTGTGTGTTTTATAATATAAAGTAGGGGTATAATAGGTATTGATGTGTAAGTAATAAATTAGATAGTTGAAAAAGTAGTGGTATAAGAGTAAATAAATGTGTATTGGGAGGATAAAATTGTAAAAAGACATTCTATTTATGGAATATGCACTGTTTTAAAGGATGGACTAAAAAGGAAAGTATGCATTGTTTTAAGGAAAAGAGAGAGTATAGTATTACTTACAGGGACGGAGGCAGGGGGTCCCAGGGGGGCACTGGGTCCCCTGAATTTTTCTTAAAATCTATATATATATATATAATACTATAATACTAATACTATATGTATATTCGTATAAATGTACGTACATGTATGATATCTGCATGTATAATACTGCATATGTATAGTACCTTTATATTATATATATCAAAATTTAAATAATTATAGTTTTAAGAATAAAATTTATATTTTATTAATACTTTAATTTCATTTTTTTTATATTAAATACAATATAATGATATTTATGATAAAAAATGTTTAAAGTTTTGTAAAATTAATCTAATTTATTTATTAAAATATTATATTAAAAATTTTCAATTTTTTTAATGTATTAAATTTTAAAAATTATTTTTTATAATGAAATTTTGATTTTTTTTCTTAATTACCTTTAAGACTTTATAATACCTAAAAAATATTTTTGTCGATATTATTAAAAATGGGCCCCCCTTGACCCAGTTTCCTAGCTCCTTGATTACTTATGAGCAATAAGAATAATTCTTTTTTTTTTAATTTACAAATAAAATGTAATCGTTTTTATGAAATGAATGAAAAAATTGTTTAGGATCATGCGAATAATATCAAATAAATTATACAACAATATGCCCTTCATCACATGTGGCAAATTATCCACTGTGCATGGAAGTCTTCCTTCAATTCACGGTACTTAAATACTCGTAACATCTAAAACTTTAAAACAAAAATCAAGACGATTAAAAACATTCATTTTATTGTTATATATATATATTACCTAGTTATTCAATCATGCATCTTTATAGTATTACTTTATATTTTCTTCTTGATTCTCTATTTACTTTTGTCTAATGTCCCTACATTGAAAGGAATTGAAGTCAAATTTTTTTAAACATTCGATATCTTTTGGATCTGACTATGGAATAAGAGATCGATTATAATTTTTTCTACAGTTTATCGGCCAATTGAGTGATGCATTATGGCGTGAGGTACCAAATATTTTGATTCAATTAAGTGATTAGTTAAATTAGAATATTTAAAATTTGTAATATTTTGATAATTAATCACATTTAATCATCATGCATATTATTATACATTAAAAAAAATTGTTTAAATGAAAATATTTTACAACTATGCATTTATTTTGTACTTTATTTTATAAATAAAATAGATAAATATTAAAAATATTATAGTAGTATATATATAATATGATTCTTTACCATAGTAGTAAAACTAACACTTTTATATAATATTTGTTTTAGGTCCACTTGATTCCCATGGTTCAACAACTGCATGACTAAAAATATTCTAAATACCAAAAATTCTGCGAATGTGAGGCACACGTGGCACAATGGACGCTCAGATTTCTTGGACTGCCATCGAATCTACCTATGCATATGCTTGGATATCCGTTTCATAGAGTTTGAACCGTGCAAGTCAAAATTTGATAAGCCACATTTTTTTTTTCAAACTTTTTTTCACGCTTCTATTACTTTTATGATTAGCTCAAGATATGTTAGGTATAATTAAAGTTATATCAAATTCCGGTTTTGACATTTGGATCGAATTCAATTGAATAGATAGTTACGTCGAGAAAAATACATTATTTTAAAGGTTGCTTGCTAGCTACCCGGCCATAAACGGATGATTTTTTCTTTTAAGAAAGAAATTCGCAGTAACACATTTTTTTAGATGAATATATGTATTAGTTAGGTTGTTATAAGGTAGTTATCAACTGTTGTAATTTTGGATTCCAGGTACAAGTTAAGAGATTTAAACAAAAGAATAAGCAGGGGCGGAGCTGCTTTTCGAACGAGAGTGGGCCTAAAAGACCTTAAACTATACTCCCTCTATCCACTAAAAATAAACACATTTGGTCAACATTGAGTTTTTTTGTCCACTAAAAATTTAATAGTTAAATTTTATTTTAGTAATTTTTTCAGTTACTTTTTTTTTTCGTCTAATACATATGATAAAAAGTATTACAAAACTCAACTTACAGCAAAAACACCTATGCCTAGATATTGGCGAAAAATTGTTGAAAAATGGCCTTATTGCCATTTTTCCATTATTTTAAAATAAAAAATAAAATAAAAATTTATTTTATATTAAAAAATATTATTTCAATCTTTTTATTATTTACTATACGCATTAAAATTAAATTATTATATAATTAATAAATCAGTTTCCTATATATTTTTGTAAGGAAAATTACAAATTTAAACGAAACAAAAAACTAAATTATAAAAATAAAATTATTTACGGTAGTAATAGTAGTAAATAATTAATAATTTTTGTTAGTGTTTTTTTTTTTAAATTGCGTAATTTTGACATAAATAATTAAAATATGTATGAGTATTTTAAAAAATATTTAAAGAGAGAGTCAAAATAAAATATATGTATAATATATATAATAGAAGTTCGTCCTCAACTAGCTCCGCCACTGAGAATAAGTAAAATTAAGGAAAAAGTGAACTTGAATAGTGAGTTCCGGTGAAATGAGATGAATCGAGACATATTTTGTCAATTATCTTGAATATATTAACTATATATATATATATATATATATTTCATGGCCTAGCAAGAACAAATGAATAAAATTCTTTGTTTTTTTAAGAACTTATACAGTAATCTCTTGTAAACTTCTAAAAAAAAACGATTTTTAGGATTCGCACTTTATCCATAAAAAAAATCAAAATTCTCAAATATAAATTGGGAAATTAAGAGGAATAGTTGATTTTTTTATAATCAATTTTTGTGTGGGTAAGTGAGGATGAACAAAGATCGATTTGGAATTTATGAGTCCAATAGGTATTTCAACCCAATATCATAATGTTGGTCTGGGTTCAAATCCATCACCCTCGCTGGCCCATCACTCCCACTCTTAATATTACAGTACTTTACACTCGTAATATTGTAATTTTTTTTTATATAAAAAATGTCAAAAAAAAAAAATCCGTCTAAATTTATTTAATTTTTATAATAACAATCCATTTAATTTGTAACGTAAATTAATTAATTAATTAGTTTCATGGAACGAGCCCTATTGGCTATTAAGCATTAACTAAACTAACTTGGAATTTTAGTCAATCCACAATTTGTGTTAGCCGATGAAGTGTAAATCGTTGGCCTGCGTATGGTCGGGCTCACCGCCGGTCCACCGAGTCACCGCCGTCGCAGCTCTCCACGAACCGCCCACTCTTTACACCGGCGGATCAGATGGCTCCATCATCTGGTGGAACCTCATTTCCTCTTCCGGAAAAACGGTAATGACCAAGTTTCAGCAATTGCCCCTTCCTGATTTTTGTACGGAGATGGAGATAATTTTTACGCCTTTTTAATTTTATATTATTATTTAAATTGTTAGATTTGAGATTGATCTTTGTTGAAATTTACTGGCCGTTGATTTTAATGAGTTTGGCTGATCTGTTCACTAGCTGAGAATTGAGATTGTGCTGTTCAGGATAGGAGTATGCTTTCTGTTTTTTTTTGTTTTTTTTTTGGTTTTTTTAATATATAATGGGTAATGGAATTGGGGTTTGAAAATGAAGCCAATGCACCATAATTAATTTGATGTAGTTTTATAGTAGCTACTACACATCATTATTGTAACGCGCGCTTATATCAGGAAATGAAACCAGTTGCAATGCTCTGTGGTCATGCGGCTCCAATAGCTGGTCTTGGAATTTGCCTTCCCTTTGAGGCGTCTGAAAATGTAAAGTTACTTAACTTGAATAACTTGGTATCGTATCCCAGTTCGATCAACTGTGGTGCACTAATAAGTGCTTGCAGCGATGGAGTGTTGTGTGTATGGAGTAGAGAAAGTGGACACTGTAGGCGAAGAAGAAAACTTCCTCCTTGGGTAGGTAGTCCAGTCATGATCAGGCCATTGCCTGACAATATTAGATATGTGTGTGTTACCTGCTGCTTTGTTAGCCAAGAACACGAATCACTCAATTTGGTGGATAGAGAATTACCAAACATTAATCCTTTGAAGTGTACAGTTGTAATCGTCGACTCTTTTACTCTCACAATAGTCCAAACAGTTTTCCATGGAAATGTATCTCTTGGATCTTTGAAGTCCATGGCTGTGGTTTTGCCTTTAGAAGAATTGGAGAAGCATTCCGTTTTGATTATTGATTCTTTCAGTAAGGTGCTATATTCACCATTAGTGAAGGATCCTGACCCAAAAGGGGAAAATGTGACAGCTGTACAAAAAGACTTCTCGATTTCAGAAGTGATGGATTGGGCTGATGACTCCAAAGGGAAAAGTTGTTTAGTGTCTGTTGCTGATTGTGGGTATGTTTTGGCCCTTGTGCATAAAACATATTGCACGTTTAGACAAGCAGACAATGGAACTGTTATTGGCGAGATATGTTTTTCGGATGATGAACTGTGTTCAGAAGGCGAGTTATACGTAGCAGGTGGCATATTTCTTGGAGATGATGCTAATATTTTAAACAATGGTTTTGTAAAAGAATTTGTGGCATGGAATAACAGAGGTAAAGCTGTTATATATAAGATATCGTACTCGGGCCGTATATTCGAGTTTGACCCTCTATCTGTCATCCCGGCTGTATTGCACCCTTCTGATGCGGGCCTGTCATTTAATTTCATACGATTAGATAAGTATCTTCTTCGTATTGAGTCAATTTCCTTTCCTTACCAGGAACATAAGATGTGGAGACCTAATGTCACTGTCTGGTTTATGCCTCAGCAAAATGGTAATCATAAGAAGCTCCATTTAGAGTGTGAAATGATTGGGCAAGGTAATATTCTTGATGATTGGGCTATGGGTTCCCTTTTACCTACACATGAGGGCCTAAACCATGATGTTTTCGAAGAAGGAACAACTCCACTGAAAAGTAGGGCATCATCTCTAGGTCAACTAGTATCTTCTTCGATGGTTATTTCGGAGAACCACCTAGCACCTTATGCCATTGTTTATGGCTTCTTCAATGGGGATATTGAAATTGTTTGGTTTCGCGAGTTCTTTACAGCATTGAGTCCGCTTACAGAGAGTCCGTCTCAGGAAGCGGAATCAAAAGGGGAAAAATGTCATCTGTCCGGGCACAACAAAGCCGTGTTATGTTTAGCTTCTCATCGAATGGTGAGCATTTCTGGAGGATGTAGTTTAAAACACGTTTTGATTTCAGGTAGCATGGACTGTACAGTTCGTTTGTGGGACCTCGACTCCATTAAACCCATTATGGTGTTGCACCAACATGTAGCACCAGTACGCCAAATAATTCTTCCTCCGTGTCCGAGTGATTACCCATGGAGTGATTGTTTTCTAACTGTCGGGGACGACTCGTGTGTGGCCCTTGTTTCGCTTCATACTTTGAGGGTGGAGAGATTGTTCCCTGGACACCCGTATTTTCCTGCAAAAGTCACGTGGGATGGTTTCAGGAATTACATAGCATGTCTATGTCTGTGTCCAAACCGTTCAGAAAAAGCTGATTCACTCGATGTTCTATACATTTGGGATGTCAAGACCGGTGCCCGTGAGCGGGTTCTTCGTGGTGCTGCTGCACACTCGATGCTCGATCATTTCCTTAAATCCGTCAGTGGAAGCTTTTTGCCTGGAAATTTGATGAATGGAAATACTTCTGCATCATCTTTAGTTTTTCCAGTGATTGAGCCAACGAAGTTTCCTCAGTCGCACCTAAAAGCACCCGCATCATTACATGGTACGAAAAGAACTGGTGCAAAAACAGTGTTTGTTGAGAGCGACCCGATTAAAAGTTCTTGTCCTTTTCCCGGGCTTTCCACTTTGTGTTTTGATCTCGATTCCCTGATGTCTCTTTGTTCCTCGAATGAGTTGTTTGAAGACGGTAGTCACATTGTAGAAAACAATAATGTTAAGGGAAATGAAACTAGCAGTCCTAAAAGTAAGGCTTATCAGAAGGCAAATGCTCCTCACGTAAATAGGAAAAGCAGTTCTCTTTCAGATGAATCATCTGCCGTTAATTTAAGACATCATGAATGGGATCACTCACCCGGAGGTTGCCTTCTTCAGTTCAGCTTATCTTTTTTGCATTTGTGGAATGTCGATAATGAGCTTGATAACTTGCTAGTAACTGACATGAAGCTCAAACGGCCTGATTCATTCCTCATATCATCTGGTATATTGGGGGACAGGGGCTCAATGACACTGACATTTCCAGGTTCTAGTTCAACTCTTGAGGTACTTTTGAGAATTACTTTTATTTAATTTGCATAACTGCATGTCCCTGTCCCAGTTTGTATCTAATCAAACACACACGATTGTTTACATTACAGCTCTGGAGATCTTCATCTGAGTATTCTGCCTTGAGATCTTTGATAATGGTTTCCCTTGCCCAGCATTTAATCAGCTTATCTCATTCTTGTTCCTCAGCCAGCAGGTCAGACAATTTCTCAACTATACAAAATATGTTCAAAGCAATTGCATTGTTTTGCAATGAGTTTTTTTCTGATTTTTTTTATATTTATATTTGTTTAGAATATCAGCATTTTCTTGTTCGTTTTATATACTCTCCAATATTGAGTATTAATTTGTTTCAGCAAAGCTTATGTGAGGCTAACTTGTTCTAGTAATGTTGTTGAGACATGTGAAGGCTAGCCAGTTACCTTACCTTTTCCAGTCACCAACTGCATATGGTTTTGTAGCTGTTAATTTTAGGATCATTAATGCAAAGTCTGTTAACTGCAGTGCTTTAGCGGCATTTTACATGCGGAGATTTTCAGATAAAATCGCAGACATAAAACCTCCCCTGCTCCAGGTAATATGTTCTATCATTTGGTGAATGTTCTATTTTGTTCCTCAACATTTTTGTAACTTTGTGATTGGAAACAAATGTTTTTTTTGCCATTAAAGTCTTGGCATTGAAAAATGAAAATATATTAAACTGAATTATTTTTATGCCTTATGAGTTATGTGCCATCTCAATTATAATTAACTTCTGGTATCCTCAGGATATAATTTATAACGAAGAGATAATCTGTGATCACTTTACACATATTTCATGATGCTCAAATTGATTAATACAGTATTACACTTCTATATTCTAAGACCTTATAACTTCAACATGAGGAAAAAAATAGTCTTTAGGTTTGATTTCAAACTATTAAATTTTTCATGTTTAGTTAATAGCCTTATGTGTATGGTTAAAACATATATATTGTTGTTAGATATGCAGATTTCCTAGTGTTACTAATTTCCTTTGGCAAGCTCTCTTAAGGCACATAGTATTCTATATGCGCCTCTATGAAAAAGATCAATAACTTTTGTTCTTAATCAAGTCTATGAATAACATGTATCTTATTGAGACTTTCTTTTTCCACTACCCCACATATTTCTGTGCATAATCATTATTATGATCGTCTTGTGTCTTTGTTCCACAGCTCTTGGTAAGCTTTTGGCAGAATGAGTTTGAACATGTGAAAATGGCTGCTCGCTCTTTATTTCATTCTGCTGCTTCCCGAGCAATTCCACTTCCCCTATCCCGTAAAAAAATTAATCACCATGAGAATCTCCTTATATATCCCCACAGAAAATCAGAGGAACAGCATGTAGACACACCCACTACTTGTTCCATATCTGATAACGAAATGGAGACCGAAGACGACTTTATCGAGGAAGAATCAGAAATAACATCATGGCTAGAATCATATGAAGAATACGATTGGATTTCCTCTGTTGGGGGAACAACTCAAGATGCAATGACTTCTCAAATAATTGTAGCTTCTGCATTAGCCGTCTGGTACCCGAGCCTCGTCAAACGAAGGCTTGCTTCTGTGGTTGTTCATCCACTGGTGAAATTGGTCATGTCCGTGAATGAAAAGTATAGTGGTGCAGCCGCTGAGATTTTAGCCGAAGGCATGGAGAGCACATGGAAGGCTTGCATTGCTTCCGAAATACCTCGTCTGATAGGTGACATATTCTTCCAAGTAGAGTGTGTCACTAGTGCTTCAAATAATGCAACGAGTTCACCGAATTCTGTTGCGTCTCTTAAAATCCGAGAAACGCTGGTTGGTATTCTTCTTCCGAGTTTAGCAATGGCTGATATACCTGGATATCTTCATGTGATAGAAAGCCAAATCTGGTCTACTGCATCTGACTCGCCAGTTCATGTGGTGGCCCTCATGGCTTTGATTAGGGTTGTTCGTGGTTCTCCGCGAAACTTAGCTCTTTATCTCGATAAGGTGTGTAGAAACGATTTACGATTCTCTGTTGTCATGACTTCATGTTTAAATTTCTTATGTTAGATGTTTATGAGATTTTCCAAGAAATTTCACTATACATGCTGGTTGCTGCAGTAGTTTATCATGGCATGAAGCCATGAACCGGTGTTTGTATTTAATTGGTGGAGAAGAGCATTCCAATAATTATATCGCATATGTTATGTAAATATTAAAACCTTTTTTTTTCTTAAAATAATTCAGTCAAAGTAAAAAACTTAGTTTGGAACTTTAAATTATGTGTACGCTCCTCTCTTCCCTTTTTCCTAGGCCCCTAAAAGGATGAAATTATTAACAACACCATTGAAGGGAAAATTATTAAATCTGTAATTTATGATGATGCACAATTTTGTTACTGATTTTTCTTCTAATTAAATCATTATTTTTACCAAGTGTTTCTATTGTTCGAGTTGAATACATGGACATGGTTATATGCTTTCAAGGAGTGATGCACAGTGATTTTTACTATCCTAACATCTAGACAGGTTTTCAGGTTGTCATTTTCATACTACATACAATGGATCCTGGTAATTCAACCATGCGTAGAAGTTGCCTCCAAAGTTCTATGATGGCATTGAAAGAAGTTGTTCGCGTATTTCCTATGATAGCGCTAAGTGAGTCATCAGCTCGACTAGCAGTTGGGGATGCAATTGGAGAGATTAATAGTGCTATTATTCGGGTGTATGACATGCAAAGGTAATGTGTTATGACAATTGCAATATGCAATAGGCCCTTCTTATTAGTATTGATTCATATAAATTCTTAAAAACCAATGCATCTTCTTCCTTCCGAACTTGTGTTTGATTTGTTACATAATAATCTTGTTATTCATTGAAAGGTATCTTCCACGTTTGTGAATGACAAGCCAAAAAAATATCATTTTGTTTTCTGCCTGCTTGCTTCTAAATTTGTCCTCACATTTTTTCCACCACTTTTTACTGTAGCATGAGCAAGTTAAAGATCTTGGATGTCAGTGGACCTCCTGGACTTCCCAATTTTCTTGGGGGAAACTCTGAAAAGGCCATAACTTCTGCAATATCTGCTCTAAGTTTCTCACCGGATGGAGAGGTACCTCTGATGATTCCACATATTAGTAATTTTGTTTTAGAAGACCCTTCAAATTTTATTCTACAATTATCTTTTATGTTTGTTGGAGCTGTGGTGTTAGCATTCACCAAAAGATATTGTGACTTGTATGCCGGTGGCTAAGTAGAAACAATAACCTCAATTCACTAATTCACTAAAATTGACGCATATCTGCTTGAGTTTATTGCAATTTTTTTTGACATGATAAAAGAATTACACTTGCATCCACAATTATATGCAGGTAATTTATTTTTATTTTTTATGATAATTTTTCCACGCACATGTTTGTCTGTGACAAGGACCAATAGTTTGTATAGCTTTTTACATGTCCTACATTCAAGTGTGGGTGTGTATATATGTATTTAAGGAATTGATTTGAATAGGTTCAAAACTAAATGAATTTAGTTATATTCAATCTCCTTTTATACAGAGTTCTCTCAGTGCCCCATGGTACCCCTGATGAACATTTGGTCCATTCATATACACTGTATATGCACTTTGGGCTTGCGGTTTTTATTTTTGTACAGAGTGCATTTAATATGTTCTGTTCTAGCAATCCCTTCTACATCTCAATAGACGGGGCAAAGAAATAAAGTTTTCTTAAAAAAGGCATTCCTTATCACATGAGATTTATCATTGATTATAATGTTTTACTGTATTTTTCTCGTTCAGGGCCTAGTTGCTTTTTCAGAGAACGGGTTGATGATTAGATGGTGGTCATTGGGTTCCGTTTGGTGGGAGAAACTTAGTCGAACTCTTGTTCCTGTTCAGTGCACGAAGGTGATATTCGTTCCCCCATGGGAGGGATTTTCGCCTAATTCTACCAGGTCCAGCATAATGGCTACTGCATTCCATGATGGTGGAAAAGCCAATTCACCGGTAACAACATTTCAAATGTTTTTCATTTTTTTTAATAGTGGCTGAAAATTGAATAGGAAAAAGTAGTTAAATAGTTCTCCAATTAATAGTAAAAGAAAACTATTAACTTGTGTTTATACGTAAACATCATATTATCTGTATTTCACTATTTCGGAGTGGCTGGGAATCTCTCATGAACAATGATTGGTCTAAAGAAACTGTTTTGGCATTGACGTTGTTCATTCATATTGGCAGGTGAACAACAAAGCTTTGACTGAAATGGACAGGTTAAAGCTCCTGATTCACAACCTTGACCTGTCTTACAGGCTCGATTGGGTCGGGGATAGAAAAGTAAAACTCTTACAGCATTCCCATGAGTTAGGCACCTTCCAGCTGTAAGCATCACCAAAAATTGTGCAGATAAAAAAACGGATCTAAACCCGAGCGAACCCCATGTGTTCCTCAAACTTCGATCTCTGTTTTCTTTCGTTTTTTCTTTTTATTTTTGTCAGTAGAAGTATAGGTAAGATCTTCTTGTGTACATGAACTCCTCCATCCCTGAAATGCTTGCCAATGTAGTCTTGATATACTTTGATTATATATTGAATATGTCCAAATAGATAAAATTTATCTAGAAATGAGAGTGACAAGTGTGTTCATCGTTATAGTTATAATTTGTGAATATTAGAAAAGAGTTATAATTACATAAACAGAAAAAAGAAAAGTACATTTATTTATTTTCCGAAATTGAATTTAAATGATCAATCCCGGCCTTTGGTCAGAATCTGGACAGGAACTGAAGCTGCCTGAGAAGTGGGGTTAGCGTTTCCATTAGTTTCTCGCAGGGATGGTTGTGAACGCCTTCGTAGGTTGTCATCACGACCGCTGTGTCCTTCGAGAGCCTCTGGATTTGTTTCTTCACATTGCAGGTGTGGTGTGTGCAACGGTAATAGCTCCTTATAAATTATGTATATGTATGGTGAATAATATATCACAAACATCAATTAATTTTTGAATTACTCATAAGTATACTGTATACACAAACATAATTTGTCATGAACAAAAATGTCAATCCAACTCGAAACTTTTGAGCTGACCAGAATAACTCGAGTTACATCCCCGACAACCTGAATGGGCTGACCGATCTGAATCAAATCGAAATACCCGATTTGACACCCTAATCATGCATGATATATTCATCCACGAATCACGAAAATTGAACTGAGAAAAGAAAAATATATACCTTGGATGGATGCTATTCTTGACGGATTTCTG
The DNA here is from genome assembly GCA_954870475.1 of Euphrasia confusa. Classification (NCBI taxonomy): domain Eukaryota; kingdom Viridiplantae; phylum Streptophyta; class Magnoliopsida; order Lamiales; family Orobanchaceae; genus Euphrasia; species Euphrasia confusa. Next base: position 778,461 of record OX940951.1, read on the forward strand.
CCCGTATTTTCTCCATTTGTAGCCGTCATCGAGAATATCTTCTTCGCTCCTCGTATGAAATGCCACTCTCGGAGGAATACACTTTTTCTTTCTGCAAAATTTAGGCTTGTTTTTTGTTTTATTATAATTAATATTATCAATATTATTGTTAACATTCCCAGATTCCTCCATATAACTCGACACCATGGCTGAATTCGTCCCGTGTTCTTCCATCGAACCATCACACTGCAAGAAGCTCGCCAAGTCGACCTGGTCCGAAGAATGATCAAACTGGGGGCTCTGCATGGAATACTGCTGCCCCAATGCATTGTTGCTAGAAGTCAGATCATTTAACGAGTTCGGAAATTCGTGAAACGAGGAAGAAGCCGGGTCGAAGAAGTAGGGGAAATCATCTCCTTCCATGTTGTTGGAAACAATATTAATTCATGTTTTATGGATCAAATTATATATAGAGGGTTAGGTGGGAAAAACTAAGAATTATGTACACACACAAGGTTTTATCATATGAATAAAAATTAATTAATTAATTAGTAGCTTCAATTTGAATGTACGAAGGCTTTGCTTGGCTTGTGACATGAGACAAATTAGGCAACAACAATTCACCTAATTAATCTGATCTGTTCAACTTCCCTTAAGGTAGATGTGCCAGAACATATGATATGGTAATATTTTTTGTGTCAAAATCAGAATATGCATTCATTTGGCGGGTGCACATATCGAAGAATTGGCGTTGAAACAACATGAGTCGATCGGTTCATATCTATAGCTTTTTGAACGTCCGATTAACACGTTAAGATTATTTGCAAATTGACTCCTGTAATTTTGTACTGTTCTCTTTCTCCACCCACTCAAATACTCCATATCTGTTGTTGCTGTGGGTTGTTAAACTAAAACTTAATGGTCATTTTGTATGGTAATAAGTTAAATCTGGTAATTACCAACAGTAAGAAACACATCAAAATTGATATTAATTCAAATTATATACTTGAGTCCATGAACTGTCGTTTGCCACCTAGCTGAAGTTGTCAAATGCTCTTATATACTATACTCCTATAGTACTACTATAACTTCGTCAGTATGAACACGAAATGTTGGCCGAATTTGACCCTCAAGTTCATAAACTCAAACTCAAAATTGATTCAAGACTATATATATTATGTTTAATCTCTTTAGATAAGGATACATGTCATTTTCTCTTAACCTAAAGTTATGGAGACATTGCATTATTGAAGATTAATAATTTTCTTTTCCCAACAGGTACACACAGCAAGTCGTACGTAGTTCAACATGGGGAGGATGAATATACACATGACATATATAGTAAGTGTATGGGCTCTCAACATGAGTACTTGTATATACATTTCCACATACCTTAATTTTGAGTTCTCCACACGCTTCGCCCATTCCCCCTACCGTGTGATGAATAGTTTAGATCACGTACATGTCTAATAACAATGTTATATATATATATACGTAAGTCGCATGTTAGTAGTACACATATATTATACTATGGCTTCGCATAGTAGTACACATATACTATGGCTCGTCGTGTTTTCTTGTATTTGGTTCACTGCGAAAACCGTCGACTACAAGGATGCTTTAAGCAAAGCCATATTGTTCTTTGAAGGTCAACGCTCCGGGAAGCTTCCCGCCAACCAACGAGTCAACTGGAGGGCCGACTCCGCCCTCTCGGATGGCAGTCTCGAAAACGTACTATTTTTATTTTTTTTTCGAAACGTCGAAAAAACCGAAATATAACATTGATTTTTCATTATGATTTTCAGGTGAACTTGAGTGGAGGCTATTACGACGCGGGCGACAACGTGAAGTTCGGGTGGCCCATGTCGTTTTCGGTGAGCTTGTTGAGTTGGGCCGCGACCGAATACGAAAGCCCGATCACCTCGGCCCAACAGATCGCCAACCTCCGAGCCGCGATCAGGTGGGGGACGGACTTCCTGCTCCGGGCCCACGCTGCTCCCGACACGTTCTACACTCAAGTGGGAGATGCTGACAGGGACCACGCTTGCTGGGAGCGGCCGGAGGACATGGACACACCTCGGACTCTCTACAAGATCACTCCTAATTCTCCAGGGAGTGAGGTGGCGGCGGATGCCGCTGCTGCCCTCGCGGCCGCATCCATCGTTTTTCGAGCGGCCGATTCGAACTACTCTGCCACACTATTGCGACACTCGAAATCGGTCAGTCGACTCGATCGTTAATTTACGAAAATCGGGTTATCGACTTATCGATTGTATGTATTTTCACTTGTGTGCTGCAGCTGTTTGAGTTTGCCGATAAGTATCGAGGATCTTACCAGGGGTCTTGCCCGTTCTACTGCTCCTACTCTGGTTATCAGGTAACTATTTGAGAATATATTCGACTAAATGTTAGAAGATATTGGAGAATATATTCGACTAGCTAATATAAATGTGAAGTTGCCTAACTTCGGTAACAATTCGAGCTTTTAAATAAGGTGATTTCTAACGGAAGCTGTATTATATATCTAAAAAGCTTGAACTGTTTGGGACGAATATATTATCCAATAGTAACACTTTTTGGAGTTATCTCCGCGTTCATAATTCAAACTTCATGACTCATGAGTACAATCGAACGAACGCGGAATTATTGCTTTCGTTTCCTCGACTAATGTCCAGAAATTTACATTGTGCTAGGACGAGTTGCTTTGGGCAGCAGCTTGGCTATACAAGGCAAGTGGCAACAGCAGCTACCTCAGCTATGTCTCCAACAATCAGGATTGGAGTCAACCTGTTTCTGAATTTAGTTGGGACAATAAATTTGTTGGAGCTCAAATCTTACTAGCAAAGGTATCGTATACTACTTTGATTGATTCGAAGTTGTTCGTTTGACGTGCATTTTGTATCGACAGGAATTTCTAGCGGGAAAATCGAACCTGTCGAAATATAAGAAGGATGCGGATTCGTTCGTGTGCTCGTTGATGCCAGGAAGTAGCTCTGTTCAGATTAGGACTACTCCCGGTGACTACTAGTTGTTATATGTTATTTTGTCTATCTAGTACTAATTAGTTGTCACACTTCTTTTGTAATCAAGTGTGTGCTGGTGTAGGTGGGCTGTTGTACACTAGAGACAGCAGCAACCTGCAGTACGTGACGAGCGCTTCTATGATATTGTTGATCTACTCCAACATCCTCATACCGTCCAAACAAGGTGTCCGATGCGGTTCGGTTAATTTTAGCGCCTCCAAAATCAAGTCCTTCGCGAACTCGCAGGTTAGTTGTCGACGAATTATCGCGATACATTCGATCGATCGAATTAATTTGTCGATAAATTTGACGTGATTCATTCAGGTGGACTACATTCTCGGGAACAATAGCATGAAAATGTCATACATGGTCGGATTTGGCGCCAAATATCCGACGCGGTTGCACCACAGGGGGTCGTCCATCCCATCGATAAGGGCCCATCCGGCGAAAGTGGGCTGCTCGAGTGGGCTGACGAATTGGTACGATTCTTCCGGCCCAAACCCAAACACGCACGTGGGCTCGATCGTTGGGGGCCCAGATTCGAACGACCGGTTCACCGACTCGAGATCGGATTACTCGCACCTGGAGCCCACAACGTATATGAATGCAGCTTTTGTCGGCGCGGTGGCGGCTCTGCTCGGACAAAGTGAGCAGCCGCGTTCACACGTGGCGCTGCGCCAGTGTATCAGCTCGAGCGTGGCGGATGATTATTAATTTGATGGGATTATATTATATGACAAATAAAATTGTGTGTATATATTTAATTATAAAAATAAATTGAACGACTATTAATATTATATTATTATTATTATTATTATTATTATTATTATTATGTGATTTGACTAAAAAAAGTAAACCACGTAATCGGAATCAAATTATCTACTGTATTTTAGTACCGCAACAATTCATGACCTATTCAATTCCACCGCGCCTAATGTTTTCTTTCTCAACATTTCGTAAGAGTAAATACTGTATGTAGTATGATAATTGATATGAGACAAACCGGTTAATAATATAAAAACTTAATTTTTGTGTAAATTACAGCATCTATTGTTTTACATTAATTAATCCAATATAATTGGGTCTCTACTAAAACTCAAAAATAAATTATTCGATATTATTTGGACCGATATAATTGAAGAAAACTCATTAGAAAAATCAAGTATTTTTAGGGGTTGGTAACTAGCAAGTTTTGCGCATTGAATAGTGGTTGCGGTTGCCCATAAATTCAACAAACCTTAACTGGAAGCCTCCACTACGACAGGCAGATACAGACACACCGACATACGTCCGCCTTCGTCTACTCAATTTGGGCGTGCATATATAATACTATATTATAATATATACACTTTGTGATTATAATTAGTTTAGGACAAATGCAGTATATTTGTAAAATTATGTATACTTTCATTTTCTTTTTTTTTGGCGTTGAAATTTAATATAAATCTTTTAAAATAAAATTGTACATTTGCTGTATTTACTTATTACTTTTTAAAATTTTAGTCACAATTACTTTAGTTTTTAACTTAAAAACAAATTTTATTTTTCATTTTTTTTTACAAAAATAAAAAATTAATAATTTTCTTACTAAACATGATATAGAGTAAATAATATTTTTCAAAAAAACTATAAAAAATTGTGCAATTTATTAGTTTCATATACTCCCTCCTTTTTTTTATATAAGACGTTTTAGCTTTTTACACACAGATTAAGAAAATAAAATTATACATTATTTGTCCAAATTTATATTTTACTTAAAGCTGTAAATTAATATTAAATAACTTTTTGAAGACGTTTTTATATATAAAACTCCTAAACTTCTGTAATCTTTTGTTAAGATTATTATTATAATAATAAAATTAATTGTTTACTATTAATGATAAGATAATTAATAATAGCGTTTAAAGTTAATACATATCAAAACGTCATATATAAAGCAAATAAAAAAAAGGTAAAACATCTTATATAAAAAAGAGGAGGGAATATTAGATTAATCAAAAGCTTCATTAGAAGCTAGTAAAATTATACACGTACATATTAATTAATAAATTTATTTCCGACCACTTCCTAAGATAAACTAAAACCAGCTGCTACAATTAGACATTACAGGATACTGTTGTGTGTCGTAATATCTATAAGCATCATCCATAGGCAACTCAAACCCGCAATCCTCATCGAAATCCTTAAACCCGGAAAAGAAATCTTCGTCGTACGCGAAATCGGACATTATTAACCCTTTACTTATACTCTCATCCGCTCTATTCTCCTCTTCTTTGATCCTAGCACGAATCACCTTCGTCAATTCCTCGGTTTTCTCCGGCACCTTGATTGCAGGTGTTTTAGCTGGGGGGATATTCTTGTTGTTTTGATGGGAAGGGAATTTCTGCCTGACGGTGCCGGCTAGTGAGTTCCTTCGGGTCGGCTGGCTGTGGCTGTGCTCGGCTGTGTAGGTCACGATGAACATGCCCTCGTCCGTGAAGCTTTGCTCGACTTGCTTTCGAGCCAAGCACCCTTTCGAGCTACTGCATCTGTAGTAGCTCCTGCAAATTCAATTCAATTAAACATAATTAATTTAAGTAGGGAAATTGGTAAATGACAATGGGCTACAAATTGTATAGAGGGAGGATTAATGCAACTTAATTCATGTAGTCATCATATATAGGGTTTGGCAATAATAACATTTACATTACATATATAATTAAATAAGAGTTATAATATATATTTTGAAATTTAATCTTAATTTACTATTTAATTAAAGTCATACAATAATAAACAATTTTACTATTCAACTCCTTGCGGTGCATTGCAAATAATGCACCCCCTCAATCTTTCTTGAAGGTGATTTATAATTACAAAAGAAGTGACTAATGATTTCTGAGACATAATTACTTCATAATTTCTAAGTTGAAAAGCTTAGGTTAATTAAAAATTAAATTATAGTAATTTGTATGATCGATTGATCGATCGAAGTTGTCGAAACATATAGACCCGGATCGATGTATTAATTGTACCTTGGATATGGTGAGCCCTTGATAGGTTTTTGGCCATACTTGCGCCATGCCCACATATCAGAAGCCAAACCCTCAGCTGAAACTTGCATCACAACTCTTTTATGCTGATTCTTCCTAAATTAAAAATAAATTAATTTTATTTAATTAATTAATTTCATGAAATTGAATCAATTCAATAAATAATTAAATAGATAAATAAGTATAATTGTTATTACCTTCGCTTGTACTTTGGCGTGTAACCTGCACCTGCAGTAGCCCTAGCAACGCAACTTGTTCCCGTTGACTGGTCAACAGCCGGCTTATCTTCTGCCACGTCATCCTCCGGCCGTTGTTGAAAATCAATCACGGTGCCAGCGGGAGGGACCTCGGAATTATTATTATTATTATAGAAGGGCTTGTAAAGCTCCTCCAGTTCCTCGCTGCAGGAACCACCCTCGAAAATCGAAGGAAAGTCGAACATCTGAAGATATTGATTATCGTGCAGATCTTCGTCGAAGAAGTGATCCAGGCCGTTGGTTGCGGTGTGGCAGAAGTCGACGCTCGTTCCTCTGACGATGGCCTCGAGGGTCCAATCCTCCATGTGATCAGCCGCTACCGATTCAGTCGACGACATATATAACCGATCGATTGATCGATTCGATCGAAGATAAGGTTAGCCGCAATTTGACTTATTCCAAGGGTGTGTGTTTGTGTGTATGTAATAATAATATAGAAAGTGAATAGAAAAATGATGGTATTTATAGAGGGGGCTCTACATGGACTAAAAGAGCCAAAATTAGGATATTTTGTTTTTATCTGACTGGCCGGAGTTGACTTTTGGACAATGTCAAAGGGGCGGAAGCATGTGTGTTGTGAAAGTGGGAAAACGGTGTACTACTACAAAAAAACCACACACGCTTTCAGAGTCGGGTAATCGGGTCAGGTAATTGGGTCGAGTTTTAATTGTTGACGAAATTGGTAGCATGTAACTAGAAAATTATTAATGTGCAAGAAGGTCGTATCTCAGTTGTGTGTGAACATTTACATTTTTTTTTAATTACAATTGTTGTTTCTGGTGTGTTGTAGTGATTTGTTGGTGTTGAAAATGTGCACGAATTCAGGATGATGGGCACGTAACAGCTAAAATTCTAATCTTGTGTCAGGACATAATAAAATTATTAATTTGTACAATTTGTAATCCACACATGATCACGAGCTATACTGTAACTGAAAGATCTATTAATTAATTAAGTATTATTCTTATTCTTACTACTACAACTACTATTTTAAAGAAATTTATATGAACCAAACCTGAAATTAACATGAATTATTGGATTATGGGGGTGCATTAATTAAAGCCCCTACGTGCAGAATAAGACATTAATTATGTGTGACAATCAAGTCAAACCACTAGAATTAGTTATTTAATTAAGTCATATATCTATAGCTAAGCTACATATATGGAGTAAGTATTTTTGTAGTACTATTTAATTTGCCCCATTCCAAAAGGAAATATTTTTTCTACAAATTAATGGCTTTGATATTTGAGGGCATAACACTTATTAATGATGTGTAGGTAATTTAATTTAATTAATTATCTGGATTTTTTCGCAAATTAAATAGTTTAATTTAATTAATTGTGTACTATATTTGGCATGTATAGACCTAACCATAAAAGCTCGAGTTTTTATAAAGTTTTATTATAACACAAAATTGTATCATTGGGGTTATTGTAGCGGATTTTTTTAGCAACTTTTTTTATTCTCTTTTATTGTTTATTTTAATATTTCAAAACGAGGATTAATCTTGAATTAGTCAATTGTTTGACTCCTATGCAATTAAAATATATGTATCCCATATATTTATAATTTTATTAAATTGATTATTTGTGATTCACCTTCAACTCGAAATTAATTTCATTGTTATCGATTTCAATTTGAGTTTAAAATTCATCTAATAAATGGAAATATAATAAAAAAATATATATTTGTAATTTAAGAGTACATTAAAACACAAATGAAATGAATTAATAGAATTGAAGTTGAGTGTTCTCGATTCAACTCAGTTTTTACATGTTTCGGTTGAACTTAAAATTCATCTAATAAATGGAAATATAACAAAAATATATTTATAATTTCAGAATCAATTAGAACACACATGAATAATAGAATTAAAGTTAAGCTTTCTCGATTCAACTGATCAATTATATATACACGTTTCAGATGAGTTTAAAATTCATCTAGTAATTAAATTAAAATTGGACAAATATATAATTTAAAAATGAATTAAAAATATAGTGAATCGCACTTGAATTTTCTTGATGATCAATTCAGTTATATTAGTAGATCAAGCCTTACATTTTGTATTTATACATTTGGAGTATTGAGTACTCGTTTTCATCTCCATGCAACTTGCAATCCATACGTAGATCTAGCCATTGTACGTAGTGAGGGCTTAGCTATATATATAGTCCCTTTTTAATTTCAACGCATGAACTTCAAACGGTGTTGGACTATATATATATGGATTAAATTATTTATATACAATACAAATAAAAGTAAAAAATATAGATATATAAAATAAAAAAATGAAACGCGCATGCAAGTTGTAATAACGTGTATTTTGGGGATATAGGAGAATGGACTTTTTTGGGACCACTCCACCCCCTCTTTCGATCCCATGCCTAAATATTTTAGTATGATTTTTATTTTTTATTTATATATAATATATTCAATTAATCTTTAAGCTTGTGCCCATCTTTATATGCGATGAGGGATAGCAATATAAATATTAATGGGTCGACGTTTCTTAAAGTAACCATATGATTATATGATTTTTTTATATAAATGTTGTTAAATGATCTTATTTTACCTCATGCATCATCCATGCATGATGAACATATGATATGATCTGATTTCTATTGGATTCATTTAGCCAGTATTCAAATTATACACGATGAACTATATGATACGTACACGATGTTAATTTATTCTATTATATTACAGTATAATTAAATCAACAATATTATCGACACTCTTGAAGTTATATTGATGAACTCCAATGTTTCATTATTTTCTTGTGCTAGCTAGTATGAGGACATCAATTAGGTTTTATATATTTACACTCCCTACTCTACTCCAACTTCGATAGCTCTGAACTCACTGTATTTTTTCCTTTTATGAAAGGATATAGTTTTTATACGTGTTGATCATGTAAGTTTAGGTCGGTATGAACGTGATTTTTTTCTTCGGATCAATTAATCGCATATTTAACTAAAACATGACTCAAAATTCTACAACTACAACTATCTACGTACATTACTACTATGCCTATTTACTAGTTGTCTTCAATTCTTCCAAATCATATTTTGTTTTTCTTAATTTCCCAAAAGTATGTATAGAGAGAGATTAGTGCTTATTGTTGACTAACCCCATTGGGTTTCATTTTCTCAATTTTGCTCGATATTTATTCGACAAAATGGATGAGTTGTTATGCATATTATACACTTAAGATTCGATCTAGATCTCAAATAGTTAATTAAAGTTATGTAGTATGCTTATAAAAATCATGTAAAAAATCACACACAAAAAATTAAAAAATTGAATTAATCAAAATAAAAGCGGTATGTTTAGAGTTTGCATAGAAAAAATTCCGCATAGATTAAAAAAATTAAAGTAGTTTTTTATATGTTAAGTAATAGTAAAACAATAGAGTATGAGTATGTATTATTGTGTAAGCAATGAATAAATTAGGTGAAAATGTAATGTTATTGATGTAATTCATGTAAATAGATAAGTATGAGAAGAATAAAATTATAAAAAAAAACTTTACATTTATGGTATGCAAATTTTGAAGAGATAACAAAAAAAAAGTAAAGTGTACAAATTCTTGTGATTGGAAAGTAAATTTTTAATTAGATATTGAGTGCTTTTCTCAATCATTTTTTTGATCCATCTGAATAAGCAAATGGTTTGCAAAACAGCCCGTTTTAACAAATATAGCCCACAGAAAAGCCCAAGCCCAAATAAATATTATATACAACCCTTCAAAATTTTCAGTTGCCGCGAAAGGCGCGAATATCAACCCTCTTGCGATTCGCGAAAATGGGGGAATTTTTGAAAAACTCCATCTTCTTCTCAGATCAACACCTCTGCCACGCCGACATCATTTCTCCTTCTGAGGTCCGTTCGGTATAAATCGAATTCCAGTAATTATCAATTAGCTGTTATTTCCATTTAATTTCTGTTTTCCTTTTCCAATTCAAGGTTCGAGCTCGGATCGAAGTTTCGGTTCTCAATTTCCTGAAAAATCTGAGTTCATCGACTCCGTTGATACCCGATCTACCTCTGGTTCAATGATTATTCTCCTTCGATTTATGATGTACTTGAGTTTTCGAGCCATTATTGACGGATTTCGGTTGAAAATCCACGAACAGGTTAGTAGGAATACGAGCAACAGTAGAGTCAGTCGAGGATTACTGATTGAAAGCACGAAGATATTTCTCTCGAATTCTTTCTGTACACAGTCTTTGATGAATGAAAAAACTGCTAATTCGTTTGTACGAGGTATCGAATCGCTTCGATTTCCGTAGAGAATAACGTGCTAATTGCAATGTTTAGGATTGTTTGTTAAATTGAAACTTGTCCTGGTGTTCAAAGTGTGGAAGGTGATGGAAATGTGCTACCAGATTCTGGGACAGGAAAAGAAAGTAACTCAGAGGGAGTTATTTTACAGATTACTCTGCGACTCGCCGCAGTATTTTGCTTCTCAATCTCAGGTCAATCGAAGTATCCAAGGTCGTAATTACTTCTGCTGTTTGCGAATTCTCTATCGAACACATTTTTATTATCTTTATTTTAACTTCAATTCCTTTTATATATGTGAAAACAGATTTGGTGGCATTGCTTAGATGCAGTCGATATAGCCTCGGCATAGTGGCTTCCAGCAGAGGGGCAATTGCTGGCCGTCTCTTGCTTCAGGCACGTACTGATGTGATTGGTCACTTTATTTACTTATTGTTGGGTAGATAACAACTGGTGGTTAAGTACTAATTGTTGATGTCAATGATTTAATGTCTGTGAAGGAGCCGAATCAAGAGGTTATCGACTGTTCTGAATGTGGGTCCTCCGGTTACTCCATCTCCGGAGACCTCAATTTTCTGCAGAAGTTGGTCATGAAGAGTGATGCAAGATATATTATTGTGGTGGAGAAGGTATAGTTATTTTTCTCTATCTTTTTCAGACAACGAGCTAAGAAATGAGTATCGTACAGCATGCGATTTTCCAGAGGCTAGCTGAGGATCGTGTGTTCAATCAAATCCCGAGTATTCTAATTACAGCCAAAGGGTATCCAGATATCGGCACCAGGTAAATCAAAGTCAAAATCCTTTGCTGCTTTAAGGAGTTATTATCACAAAGTAAGCATTTTCAAAAATATGCCAAACAGGCTTCTTCTTCATCGAATGAGTAGAGAATTTCCCGAACTGCCGATCCTTGGGCTCGTTGACTGGTATGGTTTCCCAATTTATCTCTATATGATAGAACTTGTAAGGATTATTATCGACTCGCAAATTGCATTTTGTGTACTGTGTATTCTGTGAAGGAATCCAGCTGGATTGGCAATATTATGCACCTTCAAGTTTGGGAGTATAGCTATGGGACTGGAAGCTTACAGATATGGTGTTTGCTCTTTTATTCTCACTCACACTTTGATGTTCTTCTTTTGTGTTAGTCGTCACAATTGAAATGGAGTTTTGGTGCCGTGTAAATTAGCTTGCAACGTCAAGTGGCTTGGATTGCGCAAAGACGACATCGAGCAGTTTGTGCCGGAAGAATCTTTGGTTCCTCTGAAGCCAAGAGATCATCAAATCGCCAAGAGTTTGGGCAACTCAGAGATCTTACAGGTAAATATTCCCAATATCGATTTCTATATCACTAAAAATACTATCTTAAGCTTAACTTTATTAAAAAATTCCAATTGTTTTTATGATCTTGTTATTTAGTAAATATACTAATTGGGTCAAAATAATTACTAATAAAGCTCAATTCTCGTTCGCTATTACAAAACTACCCAGTCAGTACAGTGTAATATAAATAATTTTACAGGACAACTACAAGGAAGAAGTGGCAGTCATGGTTGAGAGTGGCCATAGAGCAGAAATTGAAGCTCTTTACTTCCATGGATATGATTTCCTGGCTAAGTTTATAGGAAAGAAAATTGTACAAGCCGACTACATATAATCGTGGAAATGTGAGATTCAATTTTCAAACCTCTACTCAATTAACAATGCACCTTACCATCAATTGAGGTGATCAGAGTTGGAATAAATAAATAGAACTATTACAATTGAATTCCGGTAAAATCAATGATACGTCATATCCTACAAAAATATTAAAAATCACAATAACTTAATAATTCAATAGTATTTGTTCTTTCACTCATCTGAGATGCTCGACAACATATAACAAACCTGTAACTTTCCTTTAATCTTAAAACAGCAGAGCCATAAACTCCCACCTACTCTTTCTCTCCTCCATATAACAAGAAAACAAAAAAATTAGGTTTACACACCCAAAAGGAAAAAGAAGCATATCATCACTACTGCTTCACTGATGAATACTGCTTGCTGTCGCAACCGAAACAGCTAATTCTAGCAGCCAATCTCAAGCAATGTACACGTTGTACATATAATATTATTGATCCAATTATCAGAAGAACAAATTCTCATCAGCTTCTTTTTGCCAGCAATACCTTCTTCCCCTTGACCGAAAACCTATCGCTATTTTCAAGCTGCAGTAAAAACAAAAGGAAAATATATATTTTTGCATGGCAGGACTCGATAAACTAAAAACCAGGAGTGCTATATGGTGAATGCGATGATATATATATACCTTGTTTTTCAAAACAGTAAGTGCCTCTTCTAAAGAGAAGCCAGAGAATGTAGAAGGCGATTGCTCATCAATAAGACCTTTGAGCTGTTTCAGTTTTAAAGACTCCTTGGGTGCCTGTAGCAAAAACAAACAAAAAAATATCAACACAATAATAGTCAACTCCGACCAAAATTAGTGGCAATTATATTATGTATCAAAAACAAGACCTGCTGAAGTAGCTGCCGGCACAGCGTCTTAAGTTTCGGCTTCAGTTTAACACCTTTTTCCTTCACTGAGTTTTCTTCATGTTTCCTTTTCTTCACTGAAGGACGTGAATCAGAAGAATCCTCATCGTCACTATCTCCAAAAGTAGTCTTTTTCCCTTCAAAGAAGCATCCAGCGATTTTCTTGGTACGGTCCTTGATTCCAAGACCTTGTTTTCCAGATGTAGCCTTGTCCTGAAATTGCACTAATTCTTATCAAAAGGTTTCTTCATACAACTATGTTTTGTGAAAAATGATAATCTTGTCACACACCCACACAAAAAAAAAAAAAAAAAACAACAACAACATTATCTTCACAACATTTTCACGGAATCTGTGAAAGTAGAACCCCCATTTATTTTTGCAAAACACACAAACATATATATAAATATATGTAAATACATACTGTCATTTGTGGAATGTCATGTGAGTCTCAAACCTCATATCCTGGGAAATAAATTATAAATGATGAAATGGAGATTCTACTTCACAAGTTTTAAACATAAGGCTTCTAATTTTGAGTAGTCAGCGACTTTTCATTGAGTTTAAGAATTTAGATCAATAAAGTATAAAGACAAATACAGGAACTATTGAGTATTGACACTCAGTCATACTCTTTGATGAAAATCCATCCCAGCAAAAAATGTAGTAAGATGGGGCCTTGTGTTCCCGCGTACGAGTCATGTCCAAAAGAAAAAAGATGACATACCTGAACAAGATTGTATAGATTTTCTTGATCATCTTCATTGAATTCAGTTCTGCTCGTGGACCTTTTTCTTTGAGACCCAGCACCGAGCAAACCTCCAGTAACAAACCCAAATTTGTGTCCCCACCAATCAGGTGGAATTTCTTTCACTTCTGTCAGGTAGATATCAGCCATTACAATTTAGTACATACAACAGAATGTCAAACAAAGTGAAGACTGCAAATCAAGTAAAAAATATATATGGCACACTGACGGTTTATAGAGAACTGTGATCTACTCAGGTATCGATAATGAGTCGATGACGGTGGAATTTTATTTTAAATGAAATTATCAAAAAAAATAAAATCTAAATAGAGAGTGTCTAATGATTTTATAAATCAAACAAAACAACTTAAATAGAAGTACGGTGCAGCCTGCATGTTGAAATTATACAACATCCACGTAATATATGAAATTAAGGCAGAGTCGCATAGAAAAATCATAAATTAGAAAAAGAAAAGGTAATCAGTTAAATAAATAAAAAATACCTTCAACGTCAGCTACTTGGATATCAATTAAATTCTCCTCCTCCGACATTTCCTCTGCATTATTAGCCTCGGGAGACTTGGCTCTATTTACCTGGGTTTCATCCAACGAAGTGAGTTAAAGATAATAAGAGTACAATTCCAAAACAATTCTAAAGTATTAAAGTGGATGGAGACACATATCTGACATTCACTGGTGATATATTCATCATTTAAATTCATAAAATATGGTAATAAGCTAATACAGTATGTGACCACTGAATAAAAAACCAGATAGAGAATGTTGGGCATCGAGCTGTTAATGAGTTATATTTAATGACATGAATATTATAATTATGTAACATCAGTTAAATTATTGAGGAAATATATTACAGGAGAAGATGCTCAGGAAATTGTCCTAATCGTATCAAGATCACGAAAAATAGGAAAATCTGGATGTAACACGTACAAGAATTCCTTCAAGATCCTTAGCAGAATAAGCATTTACAAGCTTCCCCCTCTCTCTTCTCTTATACCTGTATACATTAATATTTGAAATTCACCCGCTACTCCGAAATCACAATAATTTATTTTAAATGTACGTGTACAAGAAAGAAAAACATAGATAGATAATTAACTCTGACCTTCCTTGGGGTCGTGTAACCTTCACAACATGATTTGTATCCTTAGCGGGGCTGACTTTTACATCATCCTCTTGTTCATCTGTTTCGTCATCTGTTACATGCAATAAGAAAACAGATATCAAGTAATCAATACACCATCATAATGGCCTGAAACCTAAGTTACTCGGACTCGTCTCTTTGGTGGCGTGTCGCGTGTCGGACACGACACGACGTCCAAACGACACGGGACACGAGTCAGATACGGCCAATATGGACGCGACACTCGACACGCCCAACACTGAAAAAAAAAAACAAAAAAAAACTAACTAAAATCAAGATATAACTTACCTGCACTTGTGCGTGTAAAGGGTGGTTGGCGGAGAAGATGATAGAAACGGAGAGGACTCGAGGGTGGTTGGCGGAGAAGATGATAGAAACGGAGAAGACGAGTCCGAGTAGAGAACAGAACTACAGATCTAGATCTCTATTTTACCTTTTTTAAGTAGTCGGGCGGCTAATATATTTAGGGTTAGTAGTGGTTAGTAATTTATTAAATTATATTACTTTAATTGATAATTTAATTTACTACTTTAATTGTGCATAGTAATATATTAAATTATATTACTTTAATTGATAATTGATTTTACTACTTTAATTGTGCAGCTTTCTAAAATTATAATTGATAATATTAAAAAAATTAAAAATTATATTAGAGTGTACAAATATATTACAGAACAATCTCACAATTATATTTTTTTTTTATGTTTTTTAATTTATTTTTATGTATAAAAAAAATAAAGTATTATATATATTTTGGGGCCGTGTCGAGTCGTGTCCACTAGGTCGGTCAAGACACTCCGTTGACCGTGTCGGCGTGTCTTAAGAATCTAAAAATGACGTGTCCGATACTCCGACACGTATCCGTGTCCGACACGTGTCGGCGAGTCCGAGTAACTTAGCCTGAAACAAAGTCAAAATATAATTTCACATGGATGTACCTTTGTCTGTTTTGATGACAGCTGTTTGCTGGCAGATTATCCAATGAGGAAAAAGGGTAAAGGTCAGCAATAGGGAAAATATAACTCACAATAAGATGAGTGATAAAAACTAACCACTTTCAATTTCTTGAGAATACTATCGAATTGAGAGGTATCAAATGCCCACTCATTTGGCTTCTCTGTGCCTATACCTATATGCAACAAACAAATTTAATGGTTGCGTCAAATATCTGTCATTCAATCGAAATCATCCTTCCACTATCAAAATGAAAATTTCGGAAATAGAAGCCAAAACATAGAACTATACATTAAAGTAAAATAAGAGGTCAAATAGGAAGCCAACCTAAAGTATCTTGCTTGTTCTTCACCCTGAGATGTCCTTTGATACCTTGTTTTTCTTTTCCAAGCCCTTCTCCTTCATCCCATCCCTGAATAAGCATTAAACCGTATAACAATCAATCGCATTTCGACAATTTAATCACAGATTAATATATGCTGTTATGATTCCGAACAATTTTCAGGAATATTTTAACAAATACATGTCCTGAAATGCACGTATACTCAAGCACTATTGCCGCGTAAACGAACCAGATAAGTATAAGTCAACAAAAACATCATGATCACTGTAAGAATTTGCAATCAAAACACTCTGTCACTAACCTTACGTATCAAATAAAAATGCTTGAAATCAGAGAGTAACATATATAATTAGTTTCTTATACTGATTATTGATAGAATTTGAGGTTTATTTCGCTAACTCGAAGCTTCTCAAGAGATAAATAACTCGGGACGGGATTGTACGCAAAGCGATGAATGATCGGCGGCAGAGAAGAATTACCATTTCTTTCATGAGGCGGAAAGCGGCCGAGCTCCGGTCGATCCCAACGTATCGCAGAGGAGCTTCCGGTGACGCCATTGTACCAATTCAATCTCTGATCTCTCTTCAGATCGTGGAATTGCTGTAGAACAGAGAGATTCTAGAGAGGGTAACTGGTAGTAGCAGCAGACGCAGCTAAAACCTAGAATTTGCATATAAGCGCGAGAGGTTAAATCTACGGCTGTGATTTCAATTCTGATTAGATGGACGGCTGGTAATGAAATATGTGTTCGCCCGAGCACAATAAAACTTGGTAGGCCCGGCCCGATCACCTGCGGTACAATATTAGGCTAATACAGTAATACCTAACCCATCGAAATACAATTATTATAAACGAAATTTAAATGTCAAATAAATAGTAATATATCGAAATTTCAAACAAAAAATTAAAAATCCATGTAAAAAAATTCATAGGAAAACATATATAGATAGAAAAATATTAAAAAAATTTGACTCCTCCAATTTAAATAAAAATAATAAAATATTTCTTTTGTTTGGATTATTTTTCACGTGTATAAAATAGTTGAGACAATTAAAAAAAAAACATAAAAGCTGAGATTGAGATTGCTATTTTAAACTCAAGTTTACTTTAAATTCAGATAAATATCATATTTATCGTCAAACATAAAATTATAATTTCATTAATTTTCTATAAATAAATAAGCAAATCCAAACCCAAACAAAATCTAATAAATAAATAAATAATCCAAACACAAATGAAAAATAAAAGATAAAGAATAAAATAGAAAATTTAGTGTATATTGTACTTACTATATTTATGTGCCCGTGCTCCACGAGCTACAACTAAGATTTATCAATGCCCTAACCTCACGCGCTTCCCCACAATCTGCAGAATTAATTAAAAAAATGGCAATGGCTACTTCTTCACTATACTGCACACGCCCGCTCCTCTCAAAACAATCCCCACTCCCTCTCCCCGGAGCGTGCGCCACACGACACGCGTTTCCTTCCCTTAAAATCACAACCAGACCATCCTACTCCTCCTCGTCGCCTCCGTCCATCGTGGTTGCAGCTACCAGCGCCGTCGAAGCCGAGCCGAAGACGGCCGCCGCCGCTCCCGCGAAGGTTTTGCCCTTTCGCGTCGGTCACGGATTCGATCTGCACCGTCTGGAGCCAGGGTATCCTCTCATCATCGGCGGGATTAGTATTCCTCATGATCGCGGCTGTGAAGCTCACTCCGATGGTATGAATCATATTGTATCTGCTATTGTTGTTTTTAGGAATTTAGGTTAATAATTAGGAATTGAGTCTTGCGAATTTGTTGTTCTCCGTTGAAACTGTTTTCCTGTGTCGATCCTCTGCCTGTGAATTCAGAATATATTTCAGTTGAATTTGGTCAGCTGCAAAGCTTCTTAAAATGTATTGTGGTTTTCTAATTTGTCTAATGGACTCATAAAATTTGGGCATTGAAGTAGATATGGTTTTCCAATTCCAGGTGATGTATTGCTGCACTGTGTGGTTGATGCGATTTTAGGGGCGTTGGGGCTTCCGGATATCGGGCAGATATTTCCAGACACCGATCCGAAATGGAAAGGTGCAGCATCATCGGTTTTCATGAAGGAAGCTGTAAGTGTCCCTCACATTTCTTTTGTGTTATTATATGATGATTGAGACACTTGAAGTTGATTTGCACATTTTGAAGTTAAATTCTACTGGACTGTAGTTCATCATATTGCAGAATGTGTATGTTTCTTGATAATATAGATTGGTTGATTGATAAATGGCCAGTGAAATTTTTTCTTCTGATTCCACGAGATTAGGGCTTGAATGTTTTGGTCCTAAAAGTGCTGCATTTGATTCTTATGAATTATGAGACGATTTATGTCCATTTTTTTTTTAAATATCGAGACCAAATAGCAAATTATGTGTCCAAAAGTGTAATGTCCTCATTCTCGTGGGAGCAGAAGACCAAGTGTTTATCTCTAAATGCTGAAATCAATTGAATGTTGGAGATACCAATTTCAAAAAAACTATTGTGTACCTGATGTACAAGCTGAATGCATTTTTGTTTAGCCATATCGCGGTGAAAGTCTTTGTTTTCATTATTGAAGTATAAGTTTGTTTGTTAAAGTTGTCATATATTATCCTCTTATAATATTAATAGGCAGACTGTCGATTGTAAGTTCTGTTGGTGGCTTTATAAATGAGTTTTTTTAAAGGTGAGCTTTTAGAGTCCAATTAGCAAGTATTCTCATAAAATCGGAGTACAATGTTCTCAATGTCTGCTTTGTGCTCATTGTTACTTGCATAACACAAAATGAATCATGCTTTGTGCTCAATGCATTCAGAAAACATAAAATACAGCAAAATGACTTTCTTTAAGTAACAAGGAATATAATCTCTGAAGCTTCTCTACTATCAGCCTCATGCTACTGAAAACTACCTTGAAATTTAGCCCAAGTAAATAAATAAATAAATAAAATTTTGCATTCAACTAATGTGTGCTATTAATTTGTCGCTTGCAGGTCCGGCTAATGCATGAGGCGGGTTATGAACTTGGAAACTTAGACGCGACGTTGATCCTCCAGAGACCAAAGCTTAGCCCTCACAAGGAGACCATAAGGTCCAATTTGTGCAAGCTGCTCGGTGCCGACCCATCTGTTGTGAACCTCAAAGCAAAGACTCATGAGAAGGTTGACAGTCTTGGGGAGAATAGGAGCATAGCCGCACACACAGTCGTTCTCCTTATGAGGAAATAATCTATTAGTTTCCTATGTTGATGCACAATTGTTATATTTGCATACACCATCGTTATTGTTATACAAATTGTACTTTAACCAAAAATTGAATCACAATATGGTTCTAAGTTATAATAGAATTTGGTTCCTTCTTTTTGTTTGTTTTTTTGGAATTTCAAATGTCTCAAGGATCTAGGTTTTTAATCTTTTAGCCTACATTGTGGAGGTCTCTCCGGTGTCTAAGGCAGATCCATCAGTTTTGTGATGAAGATAATTTCCGAGCTTCCAATAAGAAAGGTATCGTCACTTTTATCGTTTCTTCATTTCTTTTTTCCTTCTGTCATTGTCATTCAGCGGTCATTGCAGCAAAAACTGGTCACATAGAAGTTCTTACACATTGAACACATTTTTCACACATTTGTTGCTCTGAATTCTTGTTGTACTTATTTATAACTACTGGTCAAAGAAATAACCATTTTTTCTTTCTCTTTATCCATACATACTAAGGTACAGCCATTTCTCGTTTATTCCTCAATGATCGGTTAGTAGCTTCTGAAGACTAATTTGGTTATATTGCATACTCCAGCCTCCAAGAGTCCAGGTAATCAATATATATAGGCAAATACCTATAGTAAAACATTATTCACAACAGACGGCTCTAAAGGGCGAATCTGTGAATACACCAATCTTGACCGGGATTTTCGTAATTTGTCACAGAATTTAGCAGAATAAAAATAGTAGCTACTCTCATGTCTGAACTCTGAACCATACACATAGTTAATTTTAATGTCTAATGCAACTGGTTTTTGACACAATAAAAACATTGACTATGCATATGGATTTCTAAATAGAAGTCTTCAAACATTCGGTCAATGTTCTACTAAAGACCACATGTAACCTCAATACCACTAGATAATCTAATATTCAAAATTAATTTTCATACATCAATATTACATGCAATAATATATAAAAAAATACTCTCTGAAGTATTGTAGTAAAGGAGTCCCGAGCCCATAACTGGTTAAGCAATCGATTTATTTTTTGGGGGAAAACAAGGTAGAACGTGAGTCAAACCCTTGTTGGTTAAGCAATTGATTTTTTTTTTTTGGGAAAACAAGGTAGAACACGAGTCAAACCCTTGTGCAGTTTGAATAAGGACATTGTGTCAAACCCTTGTGCAGTATGAACAAAATTTTGGAATTTTTTTTCAAACAATGATATTATTAACCAGTCACTTCTAGCAAACTTTGTATGCAATAATGAAAACATATCAACAAAATGTTGTAAACCAATAGTGGTAATAGTTGAAAATAACCAGTGATGAGAAAAATGCAATTAGTATCGAAGCTATTTTATGAAACATATCAATTTTTAAGTACATTAAACTTTTGGATACAATGTCAATACAAAATTTATAATTTTTCGTTATTTAGTAAATGCTGACACATCGAACTTAATCAACCCTAATAGCAAAATATCAATTACAGCAAGTTTGGATCATACCAAAGAGCTCATCGGACACACAATCTCTTAAAAAGTTTTTTGGTATTCAAAGAAAAAGACCGTTGAATTATTAAACAACTTTGCATTCATATTACAACTGTACATGTAATGTTTGATCAAATATGGATTATTCATAGGGGCCATAGCTGATGTTCAAAGCCGCCTACCTAAGACTCTCATGTTCTTTTTTTCTGTCAATTAATTGAATTTCAATATATATATTTTAATTTCATTAATTAGTAGTACTTCATAGGAAGCTTCATTAAAAACCACATGTATATAAACCCATCGAACATAGTACTCAAAAAACATCATTTTTACAATCCAACAATAAACACTTAGTGTTAACTAAAGAATGGAGCTCCTGTCGAAGATCGCAACCAACGACGGCCACGGCGAGAACTCCGCTTACTTCGACGGCTGGAAAGCGTACGATAGCAACCCTTACCACCCCACCAAGAATCCCAATGGGGTTATTCAGATGGGACTAGCAGAAAATCAGGTAACAAGAAGTAAAATTAAAAAATATTCACTCTGTCCCAAAAAAACATGCACCATGTTGAAGAGGTTTATGTATAATGCTACCTAACCAATGTATAATCTTTTGCAGCTTTCATTTGATTTAGTTCAAGAATGGGTTCGAAACAACCCGAAGGCCTCGATTTGCACTCCACAAGGAGCAAACGACTTCAAGGATGTCGCGATTTTTCAAGATTACCACGGCTTGCCGGAATTCAGAAACGTACGATCATTTTAAGCCCTAGACACTTTTTCGAGAATACGAAAAATGAAACATTAGATTGAAATTAATCTATAAAACCTATGCAGGCTGTTGCAAAATTCATGGAGAGAGTCAGAGGAAACAGAGTCCGGTTCGACCCGAACCGCATAGTGATGAGCGGTGGCGCCACCGGTGCTCAAGAAACCTTGGCCTTCTGCTTGGCCAACCCCGGCGATGCACTCTTAGTGCCGACACCATACTATCCCGGGTAAGTTCTATTTATAGTAAGTTTCTAAAAATAGTAACCATAGTCTAAATTTTTTACTATCATGCAGAAACGATCGAGACCTAACGTGGCGAACCGGAATCCGACTCGTTCCCGTCGTCTGCGAAAGCTGGAACAACTTCAAGATCACGCGCCGAGCCCTCGACTCGGCTTACGAATCAGCCCGAGATTCAAACATCAAAGTCAGAGGCCTTCTCCTAAACAACCCGTCGAACCCTCTCGGCACGCTCATCGACCGAGAAACGCTAACCGAGTCGTTAAACTTCGCAAACGAAAACAAAATCCATCTTATATGCGACGAGATCTACTCGGCCACCGTTTTCTCTCAGCCGGGCTTCGTCAGCATATCCGAGATCCTCCAAGAGAGCCCGCAATGCAACCCGTACCTCGTCCACATCGTCTACAGCCTCTCCAAGGACCTCGGGTTCCCGGGCTTTCGGGTCGGGCTTATTTACTCGTACAACGACGAGGTAGTTAACTGCGCGCGGAAGATGTCTTCGTTTGGGCTTGTCTCGACCCAGACACAGCACCTCCTAGCTTCGATGCTGTCTGACGAGGCTTTCGTGGGGAGGTTTTTGTCCGAGAGCCCGAAGAGGCTCGGGAGGAGGCATAGGGTTTTGTCGATGGGGTTGGCCCAAGTTGGGATCGGGAGCATGAAGAGCAACGCGGGGCTATACTGCTGGATGGACCTGAGGAGGCTGCTGAAGGAGCCGACTTTCGAGGCGGAGATGGAGCTGTGGCGAGTGATTGTGGAGGAGGTGAGGATCAACGTGGGGGCAGGGGCGTCTTTTCACTGCGCGGAGCCGGGGTGGTTTCGGGTGTGCTTTGCGAACATGGATGACGAGGCGGTGATGGTGGCGCTAGGGAGGATACACGAGTTTGTGGTGAAGACGAAGGGTAGTAGTGGTAATAACAAGCAAGTGAGGAGGAGGGGTAGCCGGAGTAAGCTCGAGGTTAGTTTGTCGTTTAGGAGATTGGACGAGATCGTGATGGGCGCGTCGCCTCACTCGCCGATGGCTTCGCCCCTCGTTCGGGCGATATGAATTGATCGGAGCGATCGAAGGGTGTGGATTTCAATAAGAGGAAGATGATCAAAATAATGGTGAAATAATCTTCCGCAAATATTTTATTTATTTATTTATGTATTTATGTTTAATAATCTGTTGCAAAAAATGTTGCCAATGATGTATTAGTAGTTTTTATTTCAATATAGATTGATTCAATTGTTTTTATTAAATGTAATTACCTATGATTTACTAATTGTTTCCCTCTCGAACTAATGCCGTTTAATTTGGATATGGATCAAGGCCAATCCATTAGTAACCCAACCATTTACAAAAATTATTATTGTTAACCCTTTAATCTTTGATTTTAGTTTAATAAATTTTAATATTTTATTTTATAATTTTTAAAAATTTAAAACATATTGTTAAAAAAATATAAATAATTATCAAAAAACTTGTTAAATACTCATATATTTTGATAAAATTTATTTTGTGCAATTTACGTGGATTTTACTGTATTTTAATATAGTAATAATAATTGTATATTAAGAGTATTTTAGTGTATTTTGTGCAATTTACGTGCAATTTACATTATGTTTAGGACGAAATACATTACTTTTGATTAAATTACAATTGTCCACTTTCTCAAATTAGAAATACAATTGTTTCGATCCTGCATATATATATGTACAGTATATGATTCAAGTAAAAACAGTTTATTTTAGTCAAATTATAATATAAAAAGTCCTTGTATACTAGAGTGGTGCACTGCCCCGCTTTTTAGAGTCGACCCTTTCGTCTTTTTATTTTTTGGGCAGAAATTAAGTTCTAGAAAAAAAAACGCTGTTTATTTGATAAGTTCCGGCTTTAATATTAATTAATTTATGTTTATTTGATAAGTTCCAGTTTTAATATTAATTAATTTATTTTCCTTTTGTCGTAACAACTACATATATAATTATGATAATTTCTACCTATATATCTAAGTCTTTATTTGTTCTTTAATTCATCGGCCTTTGTTGGTGAAGATCACAAAGCTCAACAAGAGAAACTCCAACAATAAGACTGCCCTGGACGAGGTGCTAGACTTGGGCAACAAGCGAGTGGTGCAAATCTTGAAAAGTGCAGGAGTCAAGCGAGCTCGAGACATCTTCCCCCAAAAGAGTTTTTCATCACCTACTTGTGCTCCGAGTTCAATTTTATGGAGACATGGGTACGAGGCTACTGCATCATGGTAATACTTGATTATCATGGTAAAATATTAACATATTTTAATATAATAATAATATTTATTTTATACAATTTATTTGTATTTTATAAGTATTATTAATAATATTTATTACTAATAGTAATATTAAATATTATTGTTAATTATTATTATTATTGTACTTCACAATAATAATAAATATAGTTTTTGTTATTGTGTTCCACAATAATAATAATAATAATAATAATAATAATAATAATAATAATAAATATTGTTATTGTGCTCCACAATAATAATAATAATAATTATTATTATTAATAATAATCATTAATAATAAGTATTATTATAATAAGTATTATTATCAATATAATAATAATAGTTATTTTGTGTAATTTACGTGTATTTTAATATATTTTAATATAATAATAATAATTATATATTAAGTGTTTAAATTTAGTTATATATCGAAAATTTATAATATAATATGTGATTTTGATAAATTTATTTTTTAAAAAGAGTAAATAAACTTTAATGATATAATAATAATAATAATAATTAATAATATAATCAAATGTTAAAAGCTTAATTTTATATTTTGTTTAAGTATGTGGTTTCCCATTTCATATTGTTTAATTTTTTATAATCAAATTTTCGTAATTCGTGCATTTTAATTTATTTGTGTAATTTACATGTATT
Source organism: Euphrasia confusa (assembly GCA_954870475.1). Classification (NCBI taxonomy): domain Eukaryota; kingdom Viridiplantae; phylum Streptophyta; class Magnoliopsida; order Lamiales; family Orobanchaceae; genus Euphrasia; species Euphrasia confusa. The sequence continues at coordinate 803,408 of OX940951.1, forward strand.
TGGATGGATTTTAATATATTATAATATTTATATATTAATTATTTTTTAGTATATTTTAATATAGTATAATATTTAGGTAATTTTAAGAAAAATAGTTTATTGATTTTTATTATTTAGGTAATTAATAAATATTAATGAACGTGTTTGACTATTTTAATATTTAATTAATATAATTATAAAAATTAATCACGTAACCACTATTTTTTTATTATTTTTCTAATAATAGTTATTATTTATTATTTGTGTAATGTTTTATTATTTATTATTTGTGTAATGTTGTTTTAAAACTACTATATCCGATAAAAAAAACTAATAAATAATAAAACTAATCTTTAAAAAAATCCTATAAAAATGAACGTGTTTTTTTTATTTAATTGTGATTAAAATATGTCAAAGTTGAGCCAGTGTTTTTTTTATTTAATTGTGATTAAAATATGTCAAAGTTGAGCCAATAACACCTTAATAGGCCTTAACGATAAGATTGTCCAATTTATATGTGAAATATAATATAATCTACAATATGTCAAAGTTGAGCCAATAACACCTTAATAGGCCAATAACACCCAACTTATATGTGAAATATAATATAATCTACGATATGTCAAAGTTGAGCCAATAACACCTTAATAGGCCAATAACACCTTAATAGGCCTTGTTAAGGTGATAAGATTGTCCAACTTATATGTGAGCCCAAGGTTCTTTATCCAACAGATGTGAGATACTTAACACGCCCCCTCACGAGTAGGCTTAGTTTTGTCGGCTCTACTCGTGGACATAGTGCCATTTTTGGGCAAGCCGGAAATTTCATCGGCTGGGGCACCCATTATCGTGTTGGGCCCGCTCTGATACCATGTTGAAACTGATAAACGAGGGTGCAAACGTGCGGTCCGACGCTTAACGCACACACGAGAGCGGTAGCCCGAATATGCACTAGCTAGGGAGTCTCTTTCTAACTTAAAACCATATGGTGCTAAGTAGGAGAACTCACTATGCTTATATAATAGGCTCCACAACAATGGTCAACCCCCCTGACCGAGCAACCACCACGGTGCCCTGACGTCACTACATGGGAGGCCGAACCGATGGGCCGTAACAAACGAACACGCAACAGAAGCTACATCGCTCTGATACCATGTTAGAAACCGCTTCATCTAAAAGTTCGAACTGGTAGAGAAGTTGGACTTTTTTACACTTATATTAATGGGTCGAATATAATCTCTAATAATAATCAATGTCTAGAGTTATATAAAGTCATTTTTTCTATTTAAATATAATAAATAATTATTTTTTTTATTTATGTTTAATCAAATATGTACCATCGTCTTAGATTATACACGTTTAGTTAATACTGGTTCGACGTTTCGGTATGACTTGTAGTTCCAGTAATCCACTAAAAAAATTTCTCTTATTCCCAATTTTAGTGGATTTCTGGGTGGTTTCGGTATGACTCAATGGCGGAGGCAGGAAAATTTTTCTAAACGAACTAAACTAAAAAAAAAAATTAGACGGGCTAAAGAAATCATACGTACGTATATGACTTGTAGTTCCAATAATCCACTAAAAAAATTCTCTTATTCCCAATTTTAGTGGATTTCTGGGTGGTTTCGGTATGACTATGACTTGTAGTTCACATGGCGTTGTGCGAATTGTGTAAAGTGTGGTTTGCATGGTTACATGTGTGGAATGAATTTGAAATTCTTTTAATATGGTTTCTGCAAATTTAACTCACTTAGTCACTTAGCTCTATCATAGCAAATACGCGAACGACTTCTTTCAATGTCATCATAGAACTTTGGAGGCAAATTCGCATGGTTGAATTACCAGGATCCATTGTCTATAGTATGAAAATGACAACTTGAAAACTTGTCTAGATGTTAGTGTTGAAAATCGATCACTCGAAAAAAAATCTAAAAACACCAATATTTTAATGAAAAATTAATTAAATATTAAAAAAAATAAGAGGTCGTCTTTACTATTTTTTTATGAGACTTAAAAATAGGAATAAGAAAACAAGCGAGCGCATCAAGCATCAAGAATCTTAAAATCATCCGAAATAATTAAAATTCAATTAATATTCTCTTAATTCGATTCAATATGCTATAAATAAGAGCTCAATTATTTAGAGCGCCTGTTTGACGAGCTTATTTAAAAGAGCTTATAAGATATTATATCTTATAAGTTGTTTTAAAAGCTGATAAGCTGTTATGTCTTATTTAATAAATAAGTTGTTAAAGCATTTGGATAAAATAGATATATAAACCTATAAGATTTAATTTGTTTGACAATTTAAAATCTTATATAAATAAAATTACCAAAAATAAATTGTTATATATGAAAAAAATAATTAAAAATATTTGTATTAACTAAATAATAAATTTGGAATTTTTGTATTTATATAAAAGATAATAATTTTAGGGATATTTTGGTCTTTTATTATTTAAGTTACAATAACTTATAAGTTGTTAAAAAAATACCTCCTCTTACTTTTTTTTAAACAGCTCATAAGCCGTTAAACATCTTATTTTTATAAACTCTTTAAAACAGCTTATAAGCTGTTTTAAAGAGCTTATAAGCTCCAAACACCCTCTTAATCATCGATCAAAAGCAACTCCCTCCCCACGGTTCATATATCTAATTCAATATCTTATTTTTTTTAAGTTTATATCCATCCAATTTCAATATTTTTAAAATTAATAATATATTTAAAATGTAAGTAATAGACTAATAGATGGTATATACTATTAATAGTATTAATAATATTTTATGTAAAATACAAGTATTTGCTCGAATTTCTCTTACTCTAGCATAGTATTTTTTAATTTACATCGTACTTATTAGCTCTATCATACATGCTTCTACTACTTATAAAAATTAATACTAATAATTAAACTCTATTAGTTTAAATAAAATGAAACTGCCAAAACCGTTTGTATAAGCTGCTTTTCAACCATCCATTTCAGCACATTTATACCAACTGCCAAAACCGTTCCTTCATTCCCCCCTTTCCTTCTTTCTTTCATTTCTCACAAACACAAATCAATCGTCTTCATCAACAAATCAAACCTCTATCTCTCTTCAAAATTATACAAAATTAAAAAACTAAAGACAATAATAAAAAAGAAAATCCAACCAACCATGCCGGTCACCGACAGCCAGAACTCCTTCCTCAACCGCATCAGCATCCGGCGCAACCAGTTCACCTCCATGGACCCCAGCCACGACCAGGGCGAGGTAGAGGAAATCGACCTCTTCCAGAAGCACGTCGCCGACCGCTTCTCCGATCTCCTCTCCACCTCCGCCATCTGCGTCGACGATGCCGCCACCTCCGAGGACCCCTCCGCCGCCGCCACCCTCGCCCTGGCCCCTCCGCCCCTCCTCTCCATCTCCTGGTTCCGAAACCTCCTCGACGCCTTCCTCTGCTGCGAGTCCGAGTTCAAATCCATCGTCGTCTCCGGCAGAGACCCCTCCCAGTTCTCCCGCCCGCCCCTCGACCGCCTCGTCCCCGACCTCCTCGACCGCGCCGTCAAGGCCCTCGACGTCTGCAACGCCGTCACCCACGGCCTCGATCTCCTCTCCAACTGGCACAAGCTCGCCGGAATCGCCGTCGCCGCCCTCTCCCAGAACCCGATCGGCGAGGGCCAGGTCCGCCGCGCCCGGAAGGCGCTCAACACCCTCCTCACCTCCATGGTCTTCGACGACAAGGAGAACGCCAACGGGAACTACCACGGCCGCTGGACGGAGCGGACCAAGTCCTTCGGCCGCCGCGGCGCCGGCGCGGCGGCCGCGAAGGACCGCACCGCCGGGAGCTTCCGGTCGATGTCGTGGTCGGTGGCGAAGTCGTGGTCCGCGGCGAAGCAGATCCAGAACATGGCGTCCAACCTGGCGGCGCCGCGCGGAGGGGAGGCGAACGGGCTGGCGGTGCCGGTGCACATGATGAACACGATGGTCGTGTTCGTGATGTGGGCCCTGGTGGCGGCGATCCCGTGCCAGGAGAGGAATGGGCTTGCGGCCCATTTCCAGGCCCCGAAGAATTTGGGCTGGGCCCAACTGATTATTGGGCTGCAGGAGAAGATTGGGGAGGACTGGAAGAAGAAGGAGAAGAAGGGGACCGCTGGGCTGCTGGAGGAGGTGCAGAGGATGGAGAAGGTCGCCCAATCGCTCGTCGAGTTTTCCGATTCATTCGTGTTCCCGATGGAGGAGGAGAAGGCGGCGCAGGTGACGGCGCAGGTGGGGGAGCTGGCGGAGATATGCGAGAAGATGGAGGAGGGGCTGGGCCCACTACATCAACAGGTTAGAGAAGTGTTCCATAGGATCGTGAAGAGTAGGGCAGAGCTCATTGACGTGGTTGATCAAGTTACTAAATTGTCCACACCAGCACCATATTAATCATTATAGTATAGTATGTTTTTTTCTATAATGAATATGATAATTTTCATTTTTTATGAGGGGTAGTGTATCTGAATGAAATATAATTTGTTTCAAAAGTGTAGATGTATGGATGCATTTGGTCCATTTTTTACGGCATTTTTTTATTTGGTAATTTTTATGTAATTAGATGATTTTGTACTAAGCTCTGTATATCATTGAAATACTAGTACTACTTTCACTTAACAATAGTCAAATGTGATCGACATCAAAAGTAAAAAAAAAATTATTGATTTATATTATTTTTATTGATTTTCATAAAAAAATTAAAAGAATAATAATATAGATTTAAATTAATAAAGTAAGCAATTAAGATTAATGTTTTAAAAAATAAGTAAAAATAAAGTATGAAGATGATGATTAATATTTCACAAATAAAAAATAAAATATGACCATTAATATAAAAATAAAAGAGTACTGTACATATTATATGAATATTTGATGAGGCTGTTATGATGGGCCTATTATATCTATTTGGATTTATAGTTCCATCGAAAAGTCGAAAGATCTGTAACAGCCCGGCCCATATGTAGATAGAGACGGTCCCCAGGCCCCACCGAAAAAACTCCAATCCCCAACTGAAACCTGCTCTCTCTCTCCAACACCACTCCGATGACCCTTGAACATCACCAAAGGCCACTGTTAATAATTATCTTATTATTTTTACAAAATATATAAACGCATCACTCCTCCTCGCCGATCACTATGCATACAGCTCGCCGAGTAATTATGTCGAGCATCTCGAATGCGCTGTCCCTGAAGCACGGGTTCTCTCTCCGGTGCCCACACCTGTCTTCACTGAATCGAGCTTCTCATCCTTCTTCGATCGCCTCTGCAAGTTCCCGACGAAGATTCTCAGTCTCAGCTTCCTCTTTCGACAACGAGAACCGAGAGTAATCATCATTCTCAGCTTCTTCTCGAATTCTTCGTGATTGAAGATGAAAATGGAAATAATTATTTTGATTTCGATTTTGTTCTCTGTGATCCAGATATGTGATTGTAGGAGGCGGAAATGCGGCTGGCTATGCAGCTCGGACGTTCGTGGAGCACGGTTTGGCTGATGGAAAGCTTTGCATTGTTTCAAAAGAGGTACCAGCTCGCACCTCTGTTTTAATTTTGAGTGTAAATATTCCTGGCAATGTTGATTCACTGTGTTGAGATACTAAGCACATATCCGAAAATGATTCGATGAGCGAATTAATGAATTATAATGTCATTTTCCAGGAGACATTTCACAATGTCAAGATATGACTTGAATTGGGTAAAGGCTTTTCATGTGTGTGTGTGTGTGTTCTTGTGTTTTGTTTTGCATGTTAGTATATACCATAACCATAGCTTTAGAATTATATTCAGGATATCCCTTTTGTGAGCATAATGAATCCCAGATGAATATAGTGCCTGTAGAATATTGTGTGTGTGGTTAACGAGCATTTATTCGTGGCTACACTTTGTGTTGTAATAGACCACTTACTGCTATTTTTCACAAAATGTTGAAAATTCAATGTCATTATTGCTTTTGACTTTGTTTAGAAGCAACTTTAGTCATTTATCCGAATCTGATAAAGGAGCACGGCATATTGTGAATGGAAGTGTTTAGGACTCACATTTGTTACAGCTACATTGATATAGTCTGATCTAAAATCTAATTATGTAATGGTAGGGGCTAGTTTTTTTGTTCTTGTATAATTTGATGCTTTGATTTATTTGAATATATCTGCAAATTATCTACCTTAATTTTTGCTAACTTCTCCTATGATGATTATGCTACTTGTGAAAAAAACATTGTTTTTGTTTTCATATACAGCCATATGCTCCTTATGAGCGACCAGCACTCACAAAAGGTTACTTGTTCCCTCTGGACAAAAAGCCAGCACGTTTACCGGTGAGCATTATGTGGTGTTTTATTATGTTGTTCTTATGTCCGTGTATATTATATGTGGAGAAGACATTGAATTGGTAATGGTTGCATCCTCTGATCCGATTCTGGTTCTTTCAATTTATGTGAGAAAATTTAGTGAGGGTATATCGTGTAGAAATTCCTTCTTATCTATCCTTTATCTCTTTTCTGAAAAAGTCATTAGAACATTTCTCTGTTGTTTTAGGGGTTCCATACTTGTGTGGGATCAGGTGGTGAAAGGCAGACCCCTGAATGGTATAAGGAAAAAGGGATAGAGGTAAGCATCTGCTTTTTTTGCCTAGCTGTAAATGACTAATTGATATCTCTAGTACTGGTCTACTGGATAATTTATTTAATATGGTGTACGTTTTTTTCGTCTTAAATTTATGGTATTCCATTTTGGCCTTGGGTATGCACTTTTCCAGTTACATTTCACACCCTTAAACTTTATCTGGAACTCAATTAATGCTACGGACATTTTAATGCATGTATATAAACATACATCTCATTCTCAGGCTCCAACATAAATCAATAACTTATATAAAACTGTGTCACCTTTACATTTACTTAGGTCAGAATTAGACTGCTAAGTTTTCAATCTCAAGTCTTATTTAGAGCGAATTACCTTCTTATTTTTTTAGTTGCTAACCCTATTAACCAAATATTGATGTCTCAAAACCATTTTTTTTACTTTGATGAAAGGATACTTGTGTCCGTACAACATAACATGCTACAGTACCATGTCTCCGTTATTATACAGATGTTGCATGAAGATCCGGTTGCAGGCATTGATATTGAAAAGCAAACACTGAGAACAAATTCAGGAAAATTGCTGAAGTATGGATCACTCATAGTTGCTACAGGATGTACTTCCTCAAGGTATTGCATTTTGTTTTTTTTCATTATAGTGATTAGTGCCCACCAGGCCACCACCTCTTTTTTTTCTACTTAAAAAGAAACCCCAAATGTTACCTATTTGCAGTATTGAACTGTCATCTGCAAATTGCTGGAAAACAAAATGCATGTACTTTAAAGTTCCTCTGAAGTCTATGCTGTTATTAAAATAACAAATAAAACGGATTCTTGGTAAAAGAAAAAAAAGCGTAAGACAAATAAATGTACGAAATAAAGGTTCAAATAACCCAATGGAAGGTGTCTTCCTTGCATAATCTGGTGAAGATTAAATAAATCAGATGAGAATTGATTATAATCAGGTGACAATTAAGGTTATTTTAGTCATAAATTCAGGGTTTATGTTTCATCAGGTGAGGAAAAAGAGGATTACTTACCTAGGAGTTTCTTTTGTTGAAGTTGTAGAGGCGAATAATTTTGCAAGCGGGCTAAATAAAACCTGACCCCTAATAAATAAATCAATGCAACACTTATTTGAGGGAGCTCACCCCACTGAAGCCTCTAAGCCTCTTAGGAAAAAAATGATAGCTACTGATATGCATTAAAGATATAGATCTACTAAGGGATGCACCATAATTTTTTTTACATTTATGTCCCTCAGTATTTATCTTGTAATGTCAACTGACAAATACCCCTGTAATTTTGATCCATTACTTCAAATTGATACTCCAAATTCAATGTCTTGGTTTCAGATTTCCAGATAAAATTGGAGGAAATTTGCCTGGGGTTCACTATATTCGGGACGTTGCAGATGCCAATTCCCTGATTTCTTCATTGGTAATCTGTCATTCACAATCACAACTAATGTTTATATGTGACTATTTTTGCTAGAAATCTGAATTCTGAAAATCCCTTTCTTTCGTCAGGAGAAGGCAAAGAAAGTTGTGGTTGTTGGAGGTGGCTATATTGGCATGGAAGTTGCAGCAGCAGCGGTTGCTTGGAATGTTGACACAACCGTACGTGTTTAAGTAGCACTGAAGATAACCAGTTTTCATTTAAATGCCTCAGTTTTAGTAAATTCTGTTTAATGATTTTGACATCTGATTCAATACGCACCTTTTTCGTATGTAGATCGTCTTCCCAGAAGACCATCTGATGACAAGATTGTTTACACCTTCTCTGGCACAAAAATATGAACAGCTCTACCGAGATTATGGTGTCAAATTTGTCAAGGTTCGCGACTCTACCTGCTCTATTTTCCTCCCACCCAACTAAAAGGCAGAGAGAAAAACAGAAGATAAAAGACATAAATTTAAGACAGCTCAATGTAAAATGTAAAATGAATATATATTCTAATGCGGGTTTGTGCTGCCAGGGTGCTTCCATAAATAATTTGGAAGCTGGTTCTGATGGAAGCGTAGTTGGTGTCAAACTTGAGAATGGTTCTATAATTGACGCAGACACTGTAAGTCAGAAACCAGCTCCTCTTATTTTTTCTATTACATATCGATCACCATGTGTTCACGTTTCTTTGTTAACAGCTGAATAAAAAGGTGAAAGATGAAAAGTAACTAGGCAATGCATTTGTCATGTGCAGGTTGTTGTTGGTATTGGAGGTAAACCAGCTGTTAGTCCATTTGAAACGGTTGGTTTAAATAACACTGTGGGTGGAATACAGGTAAGCATCAATCGATTTACATAATATTGATGCACGAATGTGATACAAGATCTATGAACTTCTGCTAGTATTGCAAAAATAATCTTTTAAATTATATGTTTTGCAATATCTAATTTGTAATTCTGGTTGTAGTCATTCCTTTGCAGAAGAATAAAAAATATCAAGCTATAGTACTTTCTATGATGCTCTGGTCATATCAATTTTGATCTCATGTCTCTATTAAACCAAAAACAATCAGAACAAGAGCTTACCAATATAAACAGTTGTTGATAAGCAAAACATAAATTTGTGTATACAATCAAAGAACCAGTTGCAATTACAATATTATGTGGGAGTAATTGATTCTCCTTCTTTTCCAATGTCCCTAAAAATATAAATTATAATAATAATCCCCATGACTCATGAGGCAAGGCAAACTTTATTTTACCGTAATGTTTAAATTTTAGGTTGATGGTCAGTTTAAAACAAACGTACCTGAAATTTTCGCTATTGGAGATGTAGCAGCTTTTCCATTGAAGGTATATATATACTCTCATACATACAAAGCAACATTAGCAATTTTTCATTCATTGCTTGAAATCTAATGATGTAAATTGGTAACAGATTTACAACCGAATTACACGAGTTGAGCATGTCGATCATGCACGTCGGTCGGCACAGCACTGTATTAAATCACTACTAACTGCGCGAACTGACATGTATGTCAAATGCATTTTCTCATTGAATCTTCTAATAAAACTTCATTTTAAAGCATTCGATTTTTTAATAGCCATTTTTTATTATTTAGGTATGACTATCTACCCTACTTCTATTCAAGAGTTTTTGAATACGAAGGGAGCACAAGGAAAGTATGGTGGCAATTCTTTGGAGACAATGGTATGAAACTATGAATATATCTTTCTTAAAACTTGTTATTTTTACTTTTAGATTGTGTTTATACCTTTACTGATACTGATCGTTGGCTTCGTAATAAGCAGTTGGTGAGACTATTGAAATCGGGAACTTTGATCCAAAAGTTGCCACCTTCTGGATAGACTCTGGTAAGCCATTGTTTGTCTGTGAATTCATCTTAAACATTGTTTTTTTCCTTGTCTTTTGTAATTCCTCCTTTTCCTGAAACAAATTACTACACGAAATTCTCAATAAACAAATAACTAAATATCTCTCTAATTGAATAAATTGTACTAGAAGTTTTACTGCACTTATCTCAATAACGAAAAATCAACAATTATTTGGTGATTGCAGGAAAACTGAAAGGAGTTTTTCTTGAAAGTGGAAGCCCTGAGGTATGTGTCGTCGCTTATTAACTAATAAAAGGAGTATATATGTAATGACTAATGAATGAGCTATTGGGAGAGAAGGTGAGCTGTTAGTTGGTGTCAACAATTGGAAAACGGGGTTGATTGCAACAGTTTTTGACTAATGGAACTTAAGTTTAGGAATAATTGCAAAAAATCACCATTGTGGTTTTTTAATTTAACCTCATAACAAAAGCTCATTATATATTTGAAAACTATAGATATCATCTGTAAAGGAGTACACCGGATTTGAATTATGGCTTCTGCCCTTTCTTTGCGTCTCATTCCAAATATTTATACACCCATGTTACAAAGTGAAACCAAATCAAGACTTGTAGTAATACCACAATTTACGTGAGGCAAATAAACCTATCCTAAGAAAGTAAATCACTACCAGAATATATATTTGTCTAACCAAATATATGCACATTCAGTATATACGCCAATATTCTCCATGTATTTATGTTATTCACCCAACAAATATCCTTGGGCTTCTATACTTTTTGGCAATTAACCCTTTAATTTAGTTATACTGTAGTTTGCAGACTATAATTTTATTTTCCCTCTAATTATGTCATTTCTACTCTCTATTTCAATGTTATTTTCCCTCTAATTATGTCATTTCAACTCTCTATTTCGTATCTTCGCCTTTCTCTCATGTGGACTGATTTGTAATTCTGTAATTTTTAGGAGTTCCAACTTCTTCCTAAGCTTGCAAGGAGCCAACCTTCTATCGATAAAACCAAGCTTCAGAGAGCTTCTTCGGTTGAAGAGGCATTGGAAATCGCCCAAGCTTCCTTGAGGGGTTAAATCATCTGAAATTTCATCTTATACTAAAAAGCTTTAAAAAAATGAATTTTTTTCTGGTCCAATGTGAGACTATTGTTTTTCCTTGAGGTGGACCGTGGAAGCCATCCACATTTATTTTAATAAATATTAGAATGAAAAAGGGTTACTTCATCAGATAGGCTTGTGTTATTGTCACTTGAAGCAATCTTATCCAACAAAAAAATCAGCATCAAATAATTGACACAGCGCTCCAAAATCCTTCTAAACTATTGCGCTTGCGTTGGTTTTAAAAACACAAAATATCTCTCCTCTTGTCATTCCGCATTGTTCGCGTTCGTGTTCTTGACAAGTAATGTAATGTTATAAATATACTATCCTCGGAACTTTTTCTAGGTAAATAAGCTTGCGATTGTTTCGATACCGAGATTAAAAAATGTCTGTATTTTTTAACTTTTGAGCAAAAGTAAAAAAAAAAAAAAAAAAACTCAAAAGTAATGAAATACTAACAATTATTTTCTTATTTTTTGAATGTGTTTAATTGATGTGTAACGTTTGGAAAAGAAAATGTATCAAAGAAATTGTACATGTTGAAATGAGACGAAAATAGTAACACTTATTATACATTTGCGAGTGAAGGGCTTGCAAAGTTGATCATGAGATCATCAATGGTCAATTACTTTCTTCATATAGAGAGGTGTTGAAGAAAGAGTTTCAATACATTTTGTACCCACACAACCCTTTCATTGCCTTAAAAATAAAAGATAGCCCCATCCCACAAGCTATCAAGTTTTACTAATTCAAGTACAAAAACTACACTAATCTACATGGTAAAATCTCTATTATATGTACGATCATATAAAAATCGACGATTTACGAATTCCTAATTCTTCATTTGATGACAACTCCAACTCGTATCATATGTTCAATTGTTTATTTATCAAATTTGACTCATTTGGCCAAAAATAACATCCTACAGTACTCACCCCAGCCACAAGTTTAAGTACATATTTTGAAATAGAAAAAAAAGGACTACAATTCCACATTTCCACCTACGTGACTTGGCCCCTTCTCTAGTTATGCGATTCAACACAATATTTATACTTTCTTCCCATTTGACTCATAAATTTCATCACCTATGATTTTTCTCCATTTTTTTCCCTTTCAACAACTTGTTTAAATTTCCAGCATCATTTTTTCAAATCATAATCAATCTTGAAATTCATCCACACACATAATATTCGAGATTGATGACGTCCAAGGTGAAATTTTCCCTCCCATTTTTTCTTCTTGATTATGCATTTTATTTGTTTGTTTATTTATTTATAAATATTATTTGTGCAGAAGGTGGTTTTGAAATTACATATCCATGACAACAAAGAGAAACAGAAAGCTCTGAAGGCAGTTTCTAGCATCTCAGGTAAAACTGTTGATCACTTTTCTGTTAAATCGTATTTTTTGGTAATTGCAAAAGCTACCCCCGAAGTTTGGTTTAATTGTAAAAGAGCACCGCAACTAATTAATTATTAATAATTTTTTTGCAGGTTTAGAATCCGTCGGGATGGACATGAAGGAGCAGAAACTGACGGTGGTGGGCGTGGTCGACCCGGTCGATATCGTCGGCAAACTGAGAAAATTTTGGCGCACGGACATACTCACGGTGGGCCCGGCGAAAGAGCCCGAAAAGAAAAAGGAGCCCGAGCCCAAAAAGCCCGATGACGGTAAAAAGGCAGCGGAAGACGCCAAGAAAAAGGAAATCGAACAAATAGCGAAGATGTACCCTAATTACAATTTTGCCCCTTATTACCCACCGCCCCACTATCGCGTCTACAGCGCCGAGGAAAACCCTAATTCTTGTGTTATATGCTAATGATTAAATAAATATATATATATATATATATATATATATATATATATATATATATATATATATATATATATATACAGTATATATATATATATACTATATTTAAGTTATTATTTTTTCTACAAGTCACCATTGATGGATTTGATGCATATTGTATTGACGATTTATTGATTATATTGTTCGAGGGTAAAAGAGTAATCTTACATGCAATTGTGCAAAATAGTTTGTTTTCTCTTCCTAAATCTAAACTTTTAAATACAATTTCAAATGCAAAGTCAAATTCATCTTTTTGATATGAACATTGGACGCAAGTCAACGTCATTAGGTTGACTTTTTCAACATAGTAAACCAAGTCCTAATTGTAGAGCTAGAAAATTGAATAAAAATTAATGAAATATGAGTTGTTAAAAATAATTAATAAATAATTTAATAAAAATAAAATAAAATTGTATAGTAGTAGGTATTAATTGGTTAGTGTTTTTTTGATAGATACAAAGTAGTTGTCACATAGTGTCACCCCTATGTCTACTCCCAACTAATCTTAGGTCCTTTAAGTAAAAACTATTCTAAACTTCTCAATCACTTTATATTTTAAGGTTTTGTAGAAAATATGTACTCCACTTAGTAGTATTTGCTAGAATACTAATCGTAAATTTATAGTATATAAAATACATCAATATAATTGGTACAATTGTACTTTTGTTTTCTAATTGAACATTATAAACGTAGACATGTGAAATCGTTCCACTAGCCATTCGAAATTATATATGATCGACGATCATTATTCGTTCGGTCTCAAAATCAAAATTAGTATTTTTTTTCTTTTCGATTTCGTTCGTCCGGTCAAATGGCACAAATTGAATTATTTAGGTCAATTTTGCCCACTAGCTGATGTGACTTACAATTTTATTTAAATAAGTTTCGAACTAGAAACAAAAAATGTTTAATTTGTAAGTGTAACCATAGTCCATACTACGGGGACGGGGATTTTTTTTAAATATATCAAAAAAAATCGAATTCTCTTTTTGTAGTAAGGGTTCACAAAATAAGTGGAATTTTTCGTTCGGGTTCTCTTTTTGTAGTAAACACAATTCGGATTCACAAAATAAGTGGAGTTGCAGGATCCCTCTCCGACTCCTTAAAAAATAAAAGTAAAACTAAAAAATGAATAGGAGGCGCAGTACGTAGTATCATGCGACTGTTTACAAAATAAATAAATAAATAATCGCAGTAGTATTATTGGCCTCTAATTTAATTAAATAAAATTATATATTTTTATGCAATCATGATGCAATAATAACTCTCCTTATAGATTTTTATATAATAATGTTGTAACTAACATTAATTTGCTAATTTGCAACACTTGTAAGAGTTTTTTTTTTTCACTTAAAACTAAAATCTTATCCCTACTATATTTAAATATTTTTTAGAGCCCGTTTGGGCGAGCATATTTAAAATAGCTTATAAGATGGTATGTTTTATAAGTTGTTTTAAGAGCTGATAAGTTGTTATGTCTTATTTAATAAATAAGTTGTTAAATCGTTTGGATAAAATAGATATATAAACTTATAATATGTTAATTTGTTTGGCAATTTAAGATCTTATTTAAATAAATTTACCAAAAATAAAATGTTATATATGAAAAAAATAATTAAAAATAATTATTTAAACTAAATAATAAATTTGGAATCTTTGTATATGTATAAAAGGTAATAATTTTAAGAGTATTTTGGTCGTTTATTGTTTAAGTTAAAAGAGCTTATAAGCTGTTTAAAAAAAGTACCTCTCCCTTTACTTTTTTTAAAACAGCTTATAATCTGTTAAACAACTTATTTTTAAGTTTTTTAAGACATTTTTTAAAATGTTTACCAAACAAATCTTAGGAGAGCATCTCCAACCGATACCAAAAACTCATTTTGGAGTAGGGGAGATGCTCCAACTGATACTAAAACACAAACCTATTATTGGTTTTTGTGTGGGACCCACACAAAAAATACGTAAATTTACGTTTACCTCAAACACAAACCAATAACTATTATTTATTTATAAAAGAGTCTTTTTATTTTACAAATTAATCAAACTGACCTATCAAATTAATTTTTATTTCTTTTAGTTTCTTATTTAATTTTTTTGTAATGTAATATTTTTTAAAATAATATTATTAATAATTAAAATAAAATTTAATAAAAATATTTTTAATAATGAAATTAAAATACATATCTATTTATATAAACTTTTAATAAAAATATATTTAATTAATATTTTATTTAATGTTTTATTATATTTATTATGTTTAAAATTTTAAATTGAAAATAATATTTATTAAATTTTTTAATATCAAAATTTATGAGGTTAAATTGTAAATTTGTAAAAATGTTGGTTATTTATAAAAATAGTATAAAAAGTGATATAAAAAGAATATTTCGAGAATATTCTTTTAAGTTTAAGTATTGATGTCTCGGTTGGAGTCAAATCTTAAAATTAAACTTATTTTTGAGTTTAAGTTTTAGTGTTCCATTGGAGATGGTCTTATAAGCTCTTTAACAGCTTATAAGCTACGCCAAACAGGCTCTAAAAACTCACAACTAATTTACTAATTAAAATACATTTTACCCACCACTTTTTTTAAAGTAAAAATAATATTTTTTTGAAACAAATTGACTTTAATTCATATAAAAATGATTTTTGAATCAATTAATTAACCTTTTTATGATTTTAAACTTAATTATCAATTGAATTTATGATAATGACAAAATAATATATGGTTTCAAGAAATTGTGCATTTTTTTTATTTAGAAATTGAGTGTGTATAATAAATGACTTGTTTTTTTGAACTACAAAGTTTTAACTGAACTCAGGGTCTCCCCTCAGGCAAAATCGTCTTTCTCCCCCATGACCTTCCTCGTGGCCTTTATCTGGCTCGATATGGACCACCATTATACATTCCTCACAATCAAATTATCAGTGTAAAACAGAGTCGTTTTATGCACGGTGTATATATTTTTTTTTTTAAATTACAAGAGAAAATGTATAATTAGTTATAAAACGAAAATAATCCTATGTCTTTGTCCTTTGCGAAGAGAACCCAAATGCTTGAAGTGCAATTAAAATAGGCCACGTGTCACAACCGATACAATTACCCGACCCGTATCTATTTTCGTCATTTCAATCGCCCCCACCTTGGCTTCTCCTATACTATAACTAACCCAATTGCTCCTTCCCCAACCAAAATCAATTACACACAGTAACAGCACATAGTCAAATGCTCGGATTTGTTCCTCCCCAAATTACTGCTTCACCTGCTCACAGATCTGGTTCTCTCTCCTCGGATTGGGAGATTTTCTCGAGCCGGAAACGGCGCCGTACGCCTCGCTCCGCTCCGAATCCTTCCCGGAGTCTCGATCGGTGGAGGCAGCGCTCATCCGAGAGATGCTTCCCGTGGTGAGGTTCGCGGATTTGGCGGGTGAAGGGGATCTGGTGGCTGGCGAATTGCAGGCACGTGTTCCACATGAGCTGCGTGGACCGGTGGATGGACCACGATCAGAAGACGTGTCCGCTCTGCCGGACGCAGTTCGTGCCGGAGGGTATGCAGGAGGCGTTCAACGAGAGGCTGTGGCTGCCTTCCGGGATCTCGGATTTTGCCGGCGACTACTCGCCCGCCGCGGCCGGCTTGTAGCTACCCATTTCTGTAGATTCATTTCATTTTTGTTTCCTGATTTTTTTAGGGAGATGGAGATAGTAAATGACACTTAATTCACTAATTTGTGACAATATAGCCACCTCCAACAACCACAACTTTCTTTGCCTTCTCCTGACGAAAGAAAGGGATTTTCAGATTTCTAAGCCAACAAAATAGCAAAAATAATCACATATAAACATTAGTTGTGATTGTGAACCTGTTAGTGTAAATATGTCAGGCAGAGCAATGCCGCAGAGTCATTGGGCATAACAATGCCTTGATCATATTTACATGTTTTTCTCCTTTCTTCACACTTGTATATTGTTGTTGTCACTCACATTTTATGTGTGATGTATTTTAGCATGATGTATCACTTGATCCGTGCTTGTACGAACAATCAATACTTTGAATTACTGAACCAGACCTTGCGGCATGACGAAGATACGCAAGGCATGACGAAGACTCGCAATGCCGCAAGATGACCAAGTGCTAAGGACTCAAGAAGGCAAGCTGAAGATAGTGACCTTGAATACTTACGCAAGACTTTGCGGCAGGACAAAGCTTCGGCATGCCGCACGACGAAGGTGTTCGGCATGCCGCACGACGAACAAGAGTAGAAGACTCAAAGTCGTTAGCAGATTCATGCGGCAGGACGAAGACCTTCGGCATGCCGCACGACGAACAAGAGCAGAAGGCTCGAGTAGGAGCGATAGGCATAGAGAACCTGAAAACAAAGAGAATTGGAAGGCATTGGCAAGAGGCAAGGCATTCCAGTCAATTGAAGAAGGTTCGCCCTGCCTGAAGAACAGCTCGCTGTGCGGCAAAGACAGGAGCTGGGTCAAAGGCGGTTCCTATCTTCTCTCAACCACTTTAAACCTAGTTTTACTAGGGATTTCGGTTGAGAGCTCCTCCTATAAATACCAGGAGACTTCAGCTCATTTTTTAACACTTTCATCTATCCCAAAACACGAATTGTACTCCAGATTATTCACTAGTCAGTTTTGTAGGCAAGATCTTCATTGGAAGTTTTTCGTCCATTTATCTTCTCGTCGAAGAGAATTACGTATGACTAAGGAATGATCTGAAATTTAGTATAGGATAGATTTATTTACTTTATTTCAGTTTTGATTGTTCACTAATCTCCGGATCCGATAAACGAGAAGGAATGCCTTCGCATTGCCTTAAGTTTAATCGATTGTAAATCCGATATTATCCTTTGTAAAGACATTGATCTTTAATAATATATTTTTGCCGTAAGGCACATTCGTATGAGTAATTTAAAATTAATTTAAATACCCATACAAAGATTTAATTCCTTGTGTTATTTTTTTCTCGTTTCGTTTGTGTGTGTGTGAGTTTGTTCGTTTTGCCTAAACGTTTATCTTTCCGCTGCATAACTTATACATATATCACATATATATATTAAACTGATAATTTAAGATACACATTAAAACACTTAAATTAATTGAAACGAACAAACTAAATTGTAAGGCTTCGTGGTGCGGCATACTGAAGTAGCGCATCACCCTGCCTTAAGCTTGGCAGCGTATTTTTCTTCGTAAATACTCCTGCCACGCACTTTCAGAACCACAGATTACCAATGACGAAATCAGGGAATTGGCATCTGCAACGTCCCGAATATAGTGAACCCCAGGCAAATTTCCTCCAATTTTATCTGGAAATCTGAAACCAAGACATTGAATTTGGAGTATCAATTTGAAGTAATGGATCAAAATTACAGGGGATATTTGTCAGTTTGACATTACAAGATAAATACTGAGGGACATAAAGGTAAAAAAATATGGTGCATCCCTTAGTAGATCTATATCTTTAATGGATATCAGTAGCTATCATTTTTTCTAAGAGGCTTCAGTGGGGTGAGCTACCTCGAATAAGTGTTACATTGATTTATTTATTAGGGGACAATTTTCATTTAGCTCAGTTGCAAAATTAAACCTTTTTTTCCTCACCATGAACACGGCAAAAGCTTGCCATATATTGTCGTAAATCCCGGCATCCTTGATAGCTTGAATGAAAATCTCATCAGCCTGATATAATAGAAAAATATCGAAAACAGTCAGCTCCAGCTTCATATCTTATTTCCAAGTCGGAAGAAAAAATGTCAGATTTACCCTGCGCAGGATGTCCAAACGATTTTCTAAAGTAACATCACCGGGGACACGAACTCCAAGGCCCGGCCCAGGGAAAGGATGGCGCTTCAGGAAGCTCTGTGGGACCCCCATAATCTTTCCCAGTTCACGAACCTTCAAAAGCATTCTAGAGTATTAAAAACAGCCCACAAACACAATATATATAGTCTACAAAAATATACGCAGACAAGAAGTATTTCATCTAGAAAACTAAATGTAGACTTCAAATCAAAGCTAAACCATATAGCTAGTGCTCAAGGTCGGTTTTATAATTTGGCCAAACCCCTCAACGGTAGTTCATAGAATTATCTATGTCATGTTATACAGAACTCAATACCTCATCCTTGAATAGAAGCTTAAGTGGTTCAATGAGCTTCAACTTCATGTTGTTTGGGAGTCCTCCGACATTATGATGGCTTTTGATTGTGTGGGAGTGTGTCCTTCCGCTCCCAGGGGGTGGACATGATTCGATAACATCAGGGTATAAGGTTCCCTGGACTACGCGGGCCTATTTCCCAACTTTTTCTCCAAATCCTCGGCAAAAGCATCGAAAACATTGATGAATTCATTTCCAATTATTTTTCTTTTCTTTTCGGGTTCGGTAACACCCTTCAGCTTGCTGAGGAATTGATCCACAGCATCGACACATGTAACGGGTAAATGAAGATCCCTCTCAAGTGTCTCCATCACTCTCTCCCTCTCTTTCCACCTGTACAAGAAGCAGAGCCCATTACAGCTTTCTCTTGAACGAAAATCGATTCAACACAAGAAACGTGTACCTTAGAAGTCCATTGTCGACAAACACACAATGAAGCCTGTATCCGACTGCCTTGTGGACAAGAGTAGCCGCGACTGTGGAGTCCACACCACCGGATAAAGCACAGATTACATGGTCATCGGGCAAGACCGTGTTTTTAATGATTTTTAACTCTTCTTCGAGAACATCTTCCATTTTCCAGCCAGGAGTTATTCCACATATGTCAAAGAGGAAGTATTTCAAGGTTCCATTCCTTCATGCTGCGAGTGTGTTACCTGCAAAAGATTCGTACTACATTTTACGAACATTTCAATCATTTCGAGAACGAAACAAAACAGGATTTGAAACCAAGGAATGACGAAATTCAAACACAAGACAACAAAGAAATCAACTATTATTCTAAACCATTGAAGTTTACAACTTCCAAACAAGAACTCTAATTCGCATTTCAAAAATCATTTCCAATTCACACAAATCTGAAAAATGAATTTGAAAAAAAATATGATAAATCAGAATACCTCTGGATGGTACTGCAACCCATAAAGCCCCTTCCCCTGATTCTGCACCGCCGCAACGGCCCCCTGCCTGCTCCTCGCCACCACTTCGAACCCCTCCGGCAGAGTCACCGCCTCGTCCCCGTGGCTCATCCACACGCTCTGGCGATCCCCGACCTTGTTATTCCCGAAAATACCCCTATCAGCACCCACCTCGATCTCCATCCTCCCGTACTCCTGCGTCTCCCCTGCTCTGACCTCGCCCCCCATCTGCTGCACGAACAGCTGCAGGCCGTAGCAGATGCCGAGGACGCGGACGCCGGTCGACTGAACGTAATCGATGAACCCGGGGGCGAAGCATGGCGCGTCAGTCGAGTGGACACTGTGTGGCCCGCCGGAGAGTATGATGACGGAGGGATTGAGGTCGGCGATGGCTTTCAGCGGCGAGGTGCCGTTGATGCAGAGGGAGAAGACGTTGAGGGCCCGGATGCGGCGGGTGATGAGGTGGGTGTACTGGGAGCCGAAATCGAGGATTAGGACCACGTTTGATTTCACGTCCTGAGCATCCATTTTCGCTGGGAAAAGATGAATTTTTTTTTTCGGCAGCCGCAAATTAGAATTGATTTTATGTCAAACTAGGGCTTAGGGTTTATGTGTGGCGGGAACGCAGAGGTATTTTGGACCGGTTTGGTTTATTTATTTATTTTTATTTTAGTTAGTTAAAAAATTAAATCTTCGATTAACCATTTATCTATAAATCTTCAAAAGAGTTACTATTTGCTCACCCAAAAACACTAAGTTCACCAATTAAATTATATTAACAATTATGCCATTTAGTTCAAAGTTATATGTATCCTTGTTAACCTAATTAAATATTTAACCTATATACATGCTTTTTTTACTCATTTCAACCGACACATCACACTTCAATTTCCTTATATCATTTACTTACTGCAAGAGCCTCAGTTACATGATCCAACGGCATTTGCCATGCTATGCTTTGTTACATTCATCAGGTTAGAAAATGAAAGACCCTAACAATTTAAACATGGAGGGGCAAAAAACATAAAGAAGGAATAACAAATTTACCGTAAAATACATTTACTCGTATGTTTTTGCTTTTTCCTCTTTCTTCTACCACTAAAGAATGTCTACGGTAAATTTTACCTTCTACCCATTAATTTTTTATGGGCTACAAATGTTTTCTAAAAATTAATAATGTAAGATTTGCTGAATTGTTTTTCCCATAATTTATTGTTATTGAGTTGAAAGTTGCTCAAGTGCTCAACCTGTATTTGAATCCGAAATTAACTGTTCGAGAAACCCAATACCAACCGACTCGATATAAACCCGTGCCACAACACCTCGAGGAACATGCTATCGAAGTAACAACAACATTCGTAAACCCTTCGTTCAGCCCATAACGATCGATTCCCATAACGAT
The DNA here is from genome assembly GCA_954870475.1 of Euphrasia confusa. Lineage (NCBI taxonomy): Eukaryota > Viridiplantae > Streptophyta > Magnoliopsida > Lamiales > Orobanchaceae > Euphrasia > Euphrasia confusa. The sequence continues at coordinate 824,735 of OX940951.1, forward strand.
TGAAACTGAATCGCTGCTAAAAATACTCTTAATTACATTAATACAATATATCGCCGAAAACAAAACTCTCCGGCTTGCTTCACCGAACACCAGTGCCGTGTTTCAGGTAACGAGATCCCACTTTCCCTCTACCATCTCGATGAATAAGAAGAAAATTAAAATCACGAAAATTGAAGAGAAATAATCAACTGCGTTGGTAGTTATTCAAAAAATCAAATTCATATAATCGTGGGTGTACTTAGTAATTAAAAATGTGTAAAAAATGTATTTTATTTTTTGAAAATAGTATAATTGGTACATTGAGGGATGGATTAATTAAAATTAATTAATTAAAATATATATAATTTAAGTAGGTGTATTGAGTAAGCAATGTACTTAGAGATTTTGGAGGTGCAAACAGCAACTCTCATCTTCAACCATTTTTTTCGACTTGCTATGGTAACGGTAAGAATGAATCAATGAGTATACTTCATTGCCGTAATTTAGCATTCGAACCCCAAACCGCGTGAGACAACGGTTGACTATGCTGAAATGCTCCAAACTACCTGATGAGTAAAGTAGTTTCATCGTAAATTCGTAATGTGTAGTAAAAAATACTAGTATTCTTTTTGTTTTATATTTAGTTGTCGTATTTCTTTTGTTCCGTTGTAACAAAACAAGTGCACAATTGCTCTGAAATAGAGAGTATTTTTTTTTTTTAATTTTCATTTTTTATTTTTTGCTTTTTCAGTCAAGTCGAAGAGGGTATAAAGTTTTAAATGGAGTATGACACTAGTGAAAGTTGATGTTATAAAGTTCACAAGCCAAAAAATAAGAGTAGAATAATAGTAATAATAATAATAAAATATACTCATGATCTTATTTGTTAAAATTAGAAATAATCTACAATTGATTTATGAATACTTTCCCGAAACAATAAAGTTGCATGACCCAAACCATTTGATCAAGTGATCGAATATATAAAAATATATTAATACTAATTAATTATTAATGTCTTTAAACAAATATGATGAATCTCTATGGAAGACGGAAGTGATATTAGAAGGAACGATGTGTGCTTCAGGTTGTACTTGGTCATTAGTTTTCTCCAAGAATGCAATAATAATTTAATTTGTTATGCTAAACAGCTAAAGTGATTACGTTATTGTATAGATAAAGGGAGTTGCTATTTGCACCCCTAAATAGCAAATAGCAACTCCCATAGATAAATGACCTTATATTTTTCCGAGAGGTTTTAGTGATGTATACGGTACTAGTATTTGCTTTTGTTGTTATTTATTGTCGTACTTTTTGAGCTTTTGAAATATTATTTCAATGAAATTTTTTACATTTATCTTTAATTTAATTATTTTTAATATTTTTTGCGACATTTTTTTAGTTTTTTTGTGATGAAATATTGTGTTAGTGTGACAAAAATTGATATCACTAAAATTTGATAAAATTAGTACTAGATAGATAATTGTCATAAAGAGTTGTTTTTAAGTGAAGATTAAACTAATTGTCAATAAAATATTACAACTTATTGACGAAATTGCATATTTGGTGATGAAATTTTTATGACAAATTAAACATGACAATTTATTTGTCACTATACCATAATGCTATATCGACAATAATATTAATCGTCATCACATGACTACTTTTTGAGACAAATCCAAATAACGTCACATTTATCTATTGTGACGCACATTCCGTGACGATCTTTGCGATAAACAATTGTCACCAAACATGTAATGTAACGAAATTTGACTTTTTAATTAATGACAAAAAATCGATTTCACAAATTTATGAACAATATACGATTTAATAATATAAAAAATGAATGTACGGAGAATTAAAGCTTAAGTATCGAACATAATTATAATGGGAGATAAATTAATATGATATGATTTTTAACTAAGATTGGTACTAATTAATTGTGGATTTAATGTCACAAATTTCAAAATATATAAAATTGGACTTATTAATTTGATGTGTTGCCGTTATTTTTATTATTAAAAAAAATAAGTATCTGAATTTTGTTTATTATAAATTTATTGTTTTATCTAGCAAACATTGACAGTTATTATCATGCGCTCCAGTGCGCATTGTTCCTTTAATTTCCCCTGCAGAACACGAGCAATAATGAAAAGGCCAAAAATTATTTGGGGTTGACGTCAGCCGGAGGTGGTATAAATGGTAAGCGGCGTAGAAAGCTAATATGAGCTTCGAGGAACACTTTCTTTTTACGGAACAAAACATAAGTTTAAAGTTTGTTTTTATGTATTCAAAAGCTCCAACCCACGTGACACCATATACTATACCACAAGAGCTATACATAACTTTTATTCATTTATATGGTTATTGAAAACTACAAATATCTTCAATTTTGATGGTTCCATAGCCCACAAGTCAAATATTAATTTAATCACATACGAATGCATCGATTTGACCCGTCGATTCTTCCCGTTTAAATTTCAATGCATAGGGCTGAATAAATCATGTACTCCGTATTTGATTTTCATATAAATTAATCAACTATACATATACGTGAAATAAAGGTGCGAGCTAACACGACAATGTGTGAATTTGTTTGTGCATTCGGAAAATAAAAATAACTGATTAGAAAAAAAAGAGGAAATAGATGCTGGTCCCAATTAGAAACGAAGAAAAATAAATAGGGAAATTGGTGGTGGGCATTAAATTAGAAGTTGTTGGGAAAATAGGACTCCCATCACCTCTGGCTCTAATCCTGTGAACTATTTGTACTACACAATTTCTTCCTTTTTTTTTTGTTTGGAATCTCATTGTCTCTCTAAAATAAATAAATAAAATAAAAATAAATAAATAAATGAATTGAATTTTGATGAGATTATATCAAGGTTCTAAAAGGCGCTAGGCGTTAGGCGGGCGGTGACTAGGGGCCTAGAGCCTAGAGGGATTAATCGGGGACTAGGCGGAGATTAATCGTTTTACTTTTTTATATTTAATTAATTAATATTATATTTCAAAAATAATTTATAAATATATTTTTTGAAAAAATAACAATTTTTTTACTTTAATTATAATAATTAGTTATATCATATTTGTTTATATATTCAATAAAATTAAAATATTACACAAATTTTCAATCATATTTCACAAATCACATCAAATATTATTTTTTAAGCTTTGTAACACATGAAAATATCATTTTTTAAACTTTTGTAGCCAATAAAAATATTAAATTCGCAACGAGACGAAAAAAACATTTTTTTAATTTTTTTTATTCAAAACCGCCTAGGTCCGATTAATCCCCGCCTAGGCCGCCTAGATCCGATTAATTCCCGCCTAGGCCGCCTAATTCCGCCTAAAACCGCCTAGCCGCCTAAGATGGAAAATCGGGGCGGTTTACCTCCGCCTAGCGCCTAGGCACCGGCCTAGGCGCCTAGGCACCGCCTAGGCCCGATTTTTAGAACATTGGATTATATATGAGAGGCCCACAGAAGCACAGAAAAAGAACCCCCTCTTCCCTCCTCTTGTTCAAAAGCCTGCTGCGAACTGCAGTTCAGCTTCAGTCTGGGGATTCGCACCAGTCCTACACACAAACGCACAATATTCCCTTGGGTATTTTGTTTTAGTTTTTTTTTACATGCATCAAAATATCTAATCTTTGTTCTCTTGTTAAAATTATTAAATAAAAAGTACACACAAAAATAATTACAGCATGTGGCGGCTTTGTACCACGCCCATACACTATAGTATATACATGTACTAGTGTACTACTAAATTAATTTTATCTGAAATATACGTAGTATTAAAATATAAAATATACTATAATATAATTTGGAGGAAGGTGTGAAAGTAATTGAGGGGGCAGGCCTCCCAAATTTTGTGTGTTCTTACATTAAAATATGATATTATACTATGTTTTAACTTTTAAGGAGGATTGATTCTATTCTCTAATTTTGATAACAAATCTTTTCATTTTCTAAATATTAATAATAATTTAAATTAATATTATATATTGCATAGATAAATTCAAAAGATTGGAATATGTATAAGGTTAACCCTAAACATACATAATTTGATATCCAAAATTACTATTATAACTATTATAATTACTATTATAAAACAATGAACAGATTAATTATTTCAAGAAGATGTAAACATATTAGTTATATACACAAAAATAAGATCAAATAATAATACATGTTTTAGATTGATATGTGTTTATGTATGGAACCAAAAAACTATTAAAATTTTGATATATTAAATTTTTTAATAGAGAATTATACGCATATTATATTTTTCTATATGATGTCACACATTCTTAATATTTTAATTACTAGTATATATTGTCCGAAAATAATATATATATCCATATAAGTTGATAATAAAAAAAATCGGTATACATCATTATATTGACTTTGGAGGTATACCAGAATTTTGATACAATATTGATATGTATATTGTTTTCAATGTAAAATTTTTGGTAGTATACTGTATAATATAAATCTTTTTCATGTAATTTTTTTGATATAATATTGATATAGTCGTTTTACTACGTTAGAATGCGACATGTGAGCACGAAATTAATTACATAAGTATTAATTTCATAAACAATTTGAGATGATACAATTGATCATTGATTACATGAGTTTTAATTTCACAAACAATTTGGGATGATATATACAATTGGTCGATATTCGTAATTAAATAGAGTGTAGATGATTGTTTAACGAATTCGTAATTAAATAGAATGTAGATGATTTTAGTTGATTGGTATAAATTATAATTCATCGTTCAGTTCAATTCAATGTGCAGTGTGAAATTATATATATTTTTATTTAATATTGAAATAATTATTTAAAAGACAAAAGCAATTCGATAAAATGACATTAGAAGACTTATCTGTCTTCGATGTCGAAACGTAAATCGAACGGATCGAATCCTCATCATGCGTGTGCTTCACAACATCTTCAACACTCCCCCAGGTGTTGAATTTTTTCACTATCTAAAAACCCAAATAATATTCTATACTGTGTTATTTTGTTTTATTTGTTGTGTTTATTGCGTCATATTTCAATGCAACTTTGTTAACCAATGTTAACTTTAATCTGTATAATTTATTAAATATAAAATTATACAATAACTGCACAATCAACCGCAAGGGAGTTTTGGATAATATATATAAGATTACAAAAAGTAATATATGTATTATAAAACAAATTAAAATATTTTAATTTTAATTTTTTAACGGGTCGGGTCGAGCCCGCGAGCGACCCTAATCCCAACAATTATAAATAAACCTACTATTTAATGCATACTTATCTATGCGTAGTCTAAATAGTGGAAATTATGGTTTGACAAATGAGACAAAATTTAAATTGATGTTTGACACTTTGACATATGAGACAATTTTTATGTTCCACGTTCTAGAAATGTGTACATATACAAATAAATCAATCTAGCAAATTAAATGAGACAATTCTTTAATTTTTTTAAATTAAAGAATCAATATATCAATAATTTCTTGATTTTTGACTTATAAGACAAAAAAAAGTATGAAAAGTACATAGCATATACAATTTAATAATATAAAAAATGAATGTACGGAGAATTAAGCTTAAGTATCGAACATAATTATAAAGGGAGATAAATTAATATGATACAGTATGATGTTTTAACTAAGATTGGTACTAATTAATTGTGGATTTAATGTCACAAAATTTACACAATATATAATTTTGGACTTATTAATTTGATGTGTTGCTGTTATTTTTATTATTAAAAAAAATAAGTATCTGAATTTTGTTTATTATACATTTATTGTTTTATCTAGCAAACATGGGCAGTTATTACCATGCGCTCCAATTCGCATTGTTCCTTTAATTAATTTTCCCCGTAGATCAAGCAATAATGAAAAGGCCAAAACTTATTTGGGGTTGACGTCAGCCAGCCGGATGTGGTAGAAATGGTAAGCGGCGTAGAAAGCTAATATGAGCTTCAAGGACCACTTTCTTTTTACGGAACAAAACATAAATTTAAAGTTTGTTTAATTTTATGGATTCAAAAGCTCCAACCCACGTGACACCATATACCACAAGAGCTGTACATCACTTTTATTCATATTATATATGTTGAAATACTGTAGTCCGTACTAATATGCTTTTGACTGTTGATTAATTCATTTAATTATTTGGTTATTGAAGATTCCAAATATCTTAAATTTTGATGGTTCCATAGCCCACAAGTCAAATATTAATTAAATCACATACGAATGCATCGATGTGGCATCCGATTTGACCCGTCGATTCTTCCCGTTTAAATTTCAATGTGCTGGATAAAATTACATGTACGATAGAATTACATGTACTCTATTTGATTTTCCTACAAATTAATCAACTATACATGCATATACGTAAAATAAACGAGCGAACTAACACTACAACATGTGAATTTGTTTGTGCATTCGAAAAATAAAAATAATTGAACAGAAAAAAAAATGTTGGTCCCAATTATAATATAAATCTTTTCATGTAATTTTTTTTTATATAATATGATATAATCGTTTTACTACGTTAGAATGCGATATGTGAGCACAAAATTAACTACATAAGTATTAATTTCACAAACAATTTGAGATGATATATACAATTGATCGATATGATCATTAAAGTTTTATGTAATTAGATGTCTATATTATTATAAGTTGATTTGATTTACAATTTTGTTTTTGCAACAAACATGATTTGTATTTATATTTTATGTTTTATTTAATTGTTTTTATTTTTTCTCACTTATTGAAATGATTTTTTTTTTGCTTTATTTGTTTATATAATTCTTTGTTTTAGTTAAATATTTAATCAGTACCATGAAATGGTAAAAAAATAAAATCTCATATTTTTTTCTGAATTATTTTTTTATATATAATATTATTATTAAACATTTTTTAATTCATACAACTTTTACACGTTAATTGTGAGAAATAAACAAATAGTAATAAAAATTGATCACCAGTGAAACTATTAATGAAGCAATTAAAAAAAGAGGATTTGATGTAACTCATCAAACGAGGAGGGAGAGAGATTATTGGTTACATTCATCGTATGATTTCCCCTCCGTTTCCACGTTTCCTAAAATAAGGTTATTATATTCGTTTCCTATAATACATCCAACAGAACCGAAACTTTTTTATGGGAAATGAAAATCACATGGCTACTCCCTCCCCTAGTCCCCTCCCACATACCATTGGTCAACAAATGGTATGTGGGGTTGCACAGTTTCTAAGAAAAAAACAATTTTGCAGCATTTTTATTTTGGTTTCTAAAAGGTATAAATGTCTTTTGAGTTTATTAATTAACTAAAAATGGTTAATTGTACTAATTACAACTTAAGTACAGCAACTTGAACAAAAAAAAATTAAAGCTGGGAAATTACAAATTAATAGTACCAAATCCATTGTACTGTTCAAGTTAACGATAAACTAAAATTACAAATCGTCATAATCGACATTATAAACATAAATAAAAAAACGAGTTTGCCCGGTGCCGTGATTTTTCCACCTTGATGTTTTTCAAAAGCTTGATGTTGTTCTTCATGATCTTGTAGTACTTGCAAAAAATCTTGGGGGAAAGGACAAAAAAAAACAGTAAACTACAAAAAGAATTCAAAGTTATTAAATATCCTACTAAAAACCATCTAATCACATTTTAATTAATTCACTTTTAATTTCCATCATAGTTAAACACCACTCTTTTATTTTCAAGTCTGCAAAATTAACATCCTGTACAAAGAAATTAAGAAAAGTAGACACACACTTACACACACAAATAGGTGCAATTTGAACTCGGATAAAAATGGTCAAAGATCTTCCTTTCACAGATCCACCTTTAAACTCCATCATCATTGCATATAGTACATACACACACTATAAGGCTGAATAAAACATGTAGTCCCTATTTGATTTTCCTATAAATTAATCAACTATACATATATGTGAAATAAAAGAGCGAGCTAACACGACAACATATGAATTTGTTTGTGCATTGGGAAAATAAAAATAATTGATTAGAAAAATAAGTAAATAGGGATTACTTTACTGCACCTAACCTAACGTCCACCACAGTAAAATCCCCCAAAAAATAAATCAAAGCACCTAACGTCCACCACAATAAAATCTAAATCTAAATCAAAGATATTCGTAAGTTTTAAAGTGTTGCTAGATTTAGAAAAAATACAACTATTTTTGTTAAAGTATTAAAGTATATTATCAAATCAGCAAAAAAACGTTGGGAGTAATTTTTTTTACAAAAACGTACTGTAATTGGTAATCATTGGTGATTTTAATTAAATTTATTTAATGATAATAGAAATAATTAATTTAAATACTCCAAATTTGAGAGTTGGTTACAAAATGGGAGTTAGCAATAACTACAGTACATTGTACGCGTGAGGATTGTGAGAGATTGAATTTAAAATGATCTAAAATCAGGTAAGGCTAAAAAGTAAAAAGGTCATTGAAGTATATAATAGTAAGCTTTAGTTCCAGACATATCGAATGTGAAACAGTTGACAATTGAGATCACAACATTATACAACCTTATTAAATGTAAAAATTTAACAATATAAACTACTACTATTGTTTGGTTCCTAAAAACATTTTGATTCGGACCGAAAATAAAAATTTGAAGCTTTATTTAGTCGTATTTAAAACCACTTATCACTAATCAAAACCACTACTCCTTTAGCTCTTTGTAGCTAACACATTTTCAAATTTCCATGATTATCACCAAAATTATGTATTGATTATATTAAATCAAAATAAAAATAAAAATGTACTCCTCCTATATATAGTTTGAGACGGTTTTTTCGGGGTCCCCACTCATATGCGTTGCATGTCGTTTTACTTGTAGTATCTGTGAGGCGTTTTGATAATTACTTGTATATTTAAGAAGGACAGTGCTAAATGGGCAGAATCTGCCCATAGGCAGAAACTTCTTAAAAACTTATTTTATAAAATCTAATAATATTTTAATTAAATTTTTTACATGTAATATAATTAATTATACTATATAAAATATATATTGCACAAAAAAATTAAATAAAAAAATAATTTGTTAAAGATAAGGCATATTCTTATATTTATATTAAAAAAATCAATTAAATAGAAAAAATATATTTTAACCTATAATAATAACAAATAAAAATTATATTTTTACATATATATTATAATGATTATATTTTAAGTCATATAAAAATAAAAAATAAAAAAAATAAATAAAATTGGGCGTTCTGCACCTGGGCAGAATCTGCCCACACGAAATTACCCATTTAAAAATTCAAAGTGGTTAATTAAGCGGTGCATGTGAATTTGTTTGCGCATTGGGAAAATAAAAATAACTGATTAGAAACTTAGAGGAAAAAGATGGCGGTGGTGGTCCCAAAAACCAAGAAAAATAAATATAAGTAAATAGGCACCTAAGCTAATTAACCTAATTAACCACAACCCCAACACACACTGCTTTCTCTCTCTCTCCACACTTATAGCAGTAAATACATAAATTCAAGGACTAAAATTACACAGCTGGTGCAACAGTGCCACAGAGAAAATTAAAAATAAAATAAAAATCATTTATTGGTAAAATAAAAAGTGGGGTTGTTTTCTTGTTCAATTTAAATACAAGCTAGCCTAGCCTCTCTCATTTAACACTACTACACACGCACAGTAAATTATTAAGTGAAAAAGTAAATCAAAAAACATTCTGCTACTAACTATGGATATGGAGGCAATGATAGAAGAGCTGAACGGGTACGCCGAGGCCGGAGACATTGGCGGGCTGTACCGGATGATCGAACGTGATCCGACCTTCCTCGGACAGATATGTGCAATTTAAACACCACAATTTCCCTTTCAAGTCTGAAAAATTCACAGCCTGTACAAAGAAAACCTGAAAAAGTAAATACACACTTACACACACAAATATGTGCAATTTGAACTCAATAAAAAAATGGTCAAAGATCTTTCTTTCACATATCCACCTTTAAACTCCCCTCCTGATTTTGCTTGCATCATCATTGCATATAATATACATACACACGCTATAGGGCTGAATAAAACATGTACTCCGTATTTGATTTTCCTATGAATTAATAAACTATACGTAATGAAATAAAAGAGTGAGCTAACACGACAACATGTGAATTTGAAAGAGTTGACAATTGAGATCACAACATAGTACAAGTTTAATATAATAAAGTATAAATGTATACTATTGTTAATTTGGTTCCTAAAAACATTCCGAGTGAGACCGAAAATAAACATTTGAACACCTTTATTTATTGAGTGGTATTTAAAACCACCAAACAAAACCACTACTCTTTTTATTAAATAAATAAATAAAGTATGTACTCGTATATTATATAAGGGGGGGCACTGCACTGTTTCTGTTTCGCGACACTAGAACAAAAACAACAACAGCACTCTAAAGCCAAAAATAGCAGAAAGTGAAAAATGTCTTTCTCCGATAGCGAAACGCAAAGCATGAGGGATTTGAACGGGCACGCCGAAGCCGGAGACGTTGGCGGCTTGTGGCGGATCATCGGACGCGAGCCTTCCATCCTCCGACAGATCGAGGAAGTCGAGTTCATCCGCACTCCGATGCACGCGGCGGCGGAGCGCGGACAGAAGGCGTTCGCACTGCGGGTCATGGGCTTGAAGCCGTCGCTGGGCCGGAAGCTGGACAAGAATGGGCTGAGCCCGCTGCACGTGGCCCTAGAGAGGCGCGAGAAGGAAACCGTGCTGGCCATGGCAGGCCGTTCCTGAATTTACAAGGGCCTAGGCAAAATTTTGTATTAAAATAGTAATAAATAATTGCGTTATTTTTTAAATAAAATAAATAACGTGCAATTTATTATAAATCACGTTCAATTTACGTGCATTTTACTATAATTTATAAACCACGTTCAATTTACATGCATTTTACTATAATTTATAAACCACGTTCAATTTACGTGCATTTTACTATAATTTAATAAATTACGTTTAATTTACATGTATTTGATAATCTAGAGTAAAATGTAATTTTATTATAGTATTAAGAAATACTAAAATTATTGTTGTACTACATTAAACTTTTAAAAAATGCAATTTACTATAACCCACGTTCAATTTACGTGTATTTTACTATAATTTAATAAATTATAGTTTAAGTTTCGTGTATTTTACTATAATTTGTAATTTGCAACAATGGGGGCTCGGTCGAGTCAATAAACAACGGAGTGACAGCTAGGCTATAGGCTACACGGCTACACCTGTGTCCCTACCCCTCAAAAGTCGAGAACCATGGGCATGGAAGCCCAACTATATATAGTGTAGTCGAGAAAGAGAGACATTTATCAGCACCTCAAGGCTGAAGCTAATTCATCGGATACTTGTATAGAAATTGAATGCAGCTTTTCCATTGGAAACATGCAAAACTTCATTTATTAAAATACAATCTTTATAATGAACTTCACATACAGTACATTCTTTCATAGATTTGTTTAGATTTTAACTAATGCAAGAAAAAACATACAACAATTGAATAGGGACCAACACTATCTTAAACTCTCTTTTTGCAGATTACATCACAACATAAATGATTTATTTATGTAAATAACTGGCCTCTAATTGTCTCTTTTCGGTTTCGGGTCAACATCGAGTGACGGCATTCATCCACAAGAGCCAACGTGAGCATTTCCGTACTAAACTGGTCGTCCGATTTGATCCACAAAGCCTGTTTGTTAATAGAAATGGATCGTGGATTACAGAAATGATCAAAACATGACGAAAAAAATTGAAGATTGAAGAAACTGAACCTTGTGATAGTATGTAATTGCAGCTGAATAATTACCCTGGAAGCAAAAAAGAAAAAGGATGCATGAGACACTATTATCACCTGTGATTTTTAATAAAGATAAGGCCAAGAATTAATTAATAATCACCTGCAGATGATATGTATGTGTGATGGTTATTACATTTTACCGATCATCAAACACAGCACAGCACATAAACGGATTTACGGAATTCAAATACAGCACACAAAGGGTCAACAACAGAAATCAGTCATGTGGCTTAAGGAGAAGAAGAAACTACGTTATTGAATGGAAATCGAAAGAGAAAAGTGAAAAGGTGAAAAGAAATAATTATATAGGTTAGAAAATCCTTTTTAAATTTTACATAACGAGTAGTCTGTATAGTCTGTATCTTGTTTTGAATTTCCTATTTATAAAAGTACAATGAAATTTTATAAGTATTGCTTCTGACTGCCTTATTCAGTGACTCTCATGGTTCCCAACTGATTCTACCATAGTATCAAGTCTTTTATCAATGATTATTATCAAGTTCTTCCAAATATGGGAACAAATCAACAAATTAATATTTCAGCATGAAAACAAAGGTCGATGGTATATAAGGCATGACCTCACATAGACACGCATAATTACAGGGTAACTTTGATCACAACTCTTTGAAGCATAAAATATATCAGCTTACTTTAATTTTCTCAATGCATGAGCAAGGTTGACTATAGTTGGCTCCCACATCTCACTTAAAGAGGAGGGTACATGTGCCAATGCCTTCTCAAACCACTAAATAGCCTTGTTATACCTGAAGGTTTTTAGTAAAAATATCATGAAAGTCAATAGGACCTCATGAACAGATTATACAACAAAGCTTTTTAAGGAACAGAGCCAACAGACAGATCTATCATATCACTGATCTCCAACCTGTCTCAACTCTAATCTAATAACTAAAACCTTCAGACTAAAAGATAAACAATGTCTTTCGAATTCATAGCAAACACACTGAGCAGCAATTGATGGAAATAATATGATATCTTACTCCTTCATATGATACGCCACAACTCCAAGCTCATTAAATACAAGTGGATCTGAAGGGCATATACCCTGGGCCTGCATAAAAAACTGAATGCAAACTTCCATTAAGAAAGATGATCAGGGTGATGAATAACACTGACTGCGCAAGCAATGAAGGGAAAATACAAAGTCGATAGTTTAAGAGATAATTGACAGTAAAAGCCCAAAGCAAAGCAGTGAACAGTAAATTATGTATTCTGACAATTTTATCACCTGCTCCGCAAGTTTGAAGCTATGCGTTCGCATATATTCCATTCCAATGTATAGGGATGGCAAATGGAACCTGGGATAAAAGGAAATCTACTTTCAATCTATAAATTTTACAATTAGTAAATTAGTTTTATAAGGAATTCCACAAAGTGTAGACTTAGATTTCGCTAAACTATTCCTAATCATCATCATTACCCAAAATAGAAGATTAAAATTATCCTAATACAAACTGAAAAGAATCATAATATGAAGGAGGCAAAAAGCAGGAAAAGAGTTTCAGATGTCCATACAAAAACTAACATGGGATCTATCTGGCACAGCCACCCACAGGGTTGATAGGTTAACTGAGGAGTGAGGACCTCTAAGCAACCTAACACATATCTCGAACTCCTAAATTACATGAGACTCACATAGTAAAAGGTAATTTCTTTATCATTAACTTGACCGTCAGTAAATTTGTGTAACTTCTGAAAACATGTTTGGTAAAGTAGTTCGAAACGACAGTTGGTTTTGAGAATCAGATGACAAAACTATGCAGCCGACATACACATGAAAATGTGGAAAATTAAAAGAAAAAATATACTCCTCCGATTCTAAAAAGTTTGCATAGAGAAATGAGCATGGATTTTAAGAAAAAATAGTTTTTTATATGTTAAATGATAAAAAGTAGGGGTATAATAAGTATTGTTGGGTAATTAATGAATGAGTTAGGCGAAAAAGTAATGGTATTAATGTAAATATATGAGTGTTGGAAGGGTAAAGTTATAAAAAAATACTTTCCATTTATGGGTGCACAAACTTTTAAGAGACAACCAAAAAAGGAAGAAGGCAAAGTTTTGAAAAACAGAAAGAGTATTAGAAAATTCTTCAAGAGAAGCAATTTAGCAGTAAGCATTATCAGGACACCTGAAATTTATAACCAAAAGAAACAGAAAAAAAATATACCAATTGAAATTTACTAGAACTAATTGTGACATGAAGCCTAACCCTTGGTGAAGGAGGTACAAAGAATAACAAATGGTTTTTATTCTTTAGTTTGATCCTAAGGACCTAACCATCTCCAGACTCTGACTAAATGAACCCAAGCAGAAGAAAAACTGGTACAAATGAAGCAATACTACAAATTTAGAATAAGAAAACATTCATATCCTTTTTAGGTATAACTTGATTAATTATTGACGCATAAGCATCTGTTAATGCACACTAAACCTAAAGGAGTGATAGACAACATAAAACACTTACCCAGGAAATAATCGAGCAGCAGTGCGGTAAGCTGACAATGCTTGATCTCCTTCCTGAGCTGCATATGCATGCCCATATCCAATCCAACCTGGAGCAAATGTTCCATCTAAACTTGTTGCCTTACTGGAGAAAGAAAATAATGGAATCAAATTAAATCTACATCAGAATGTGTTACATGTCCTTGAGAACATCATAATTTACAAGTCACAGCAGTAATTTGCCAATAAGAAGTCATTCATCAGATAATTAACACAGTAATCAAGGCCAGAGCATATAAACATCAGTGAACTAGAACACTTCCAAAAACAAGGTCAAATAACTTTGTGGTGTCGCCTAGATGCTCATTGCTGAGATAACATAAGGTGAATAGAACTCCATTCTACAGCTAGCAAACAAAATTTAGATCAAGAAGTAGCAATTTAGCGTGACTGAAGAATAAACAAAGTTCAGTAAGAAACAGACAACCGATACCTTTATTATGGGGGAGAGGTCATCACCAAAAACATAAGGCAACACACTACCATAAATATTAAATATATATAGCCAGAAGAAAAGTATAATAGTAAATCTGATATATAAATACTACTATATACTGCAGAAAGTGATTTAGGCTGTCAACAGAATAAATTATCGTATATATAGACATTCCTAACAGGTAACTACAAACAGTACTAAAGCTTATGCGAGTATTATTGACCATCAGAAAGATATTAAACAAGGAGATTGAATTAAAACAAATATTAGTAATCATATGGACATAATTATGCTCTTGTAGGAAAACTTCTATACAAGAAATAAAATCATAAAACATGACAATCCATAATAAATGATTTTCAATGGTTAGTGTTTTAATACCTGAAATATCGGCGTGCTTGATCGTGCTTATTTATACAGTAGTAGTAGCAACCCACAGCAAACCATGACAGGGCTCTGAATAAACATGTCACATGAAGCCACTGAGTCACAAGTCCAAAAGGATTTCGGGAATAAATACAAAAAGGGAGAGCCTAATTCCACTGTTTCGGGGAATAAATAATATGGGAACTCGTTTAAATTTTAAAATTACTACCTGAAAATGTATGTCTTCGCTGAATTGAGTTGGATTAGCATATACAAACATATGAGCTGTCAATATTTTGAGTTCTATTTATATGATTTAATCATATGCCCAAATCAAAGCACTGCCAAAAAGCAAGACCAGATCCCAAGATCCCTCAAACCTGTCATAAGGACTAATATACTAACACCCCAAAAACATGATGATTACTTTAAATCATATTGTGATGTTTTGCCTTGTCCTAAATTATTGCTGGCACAAATATAAAGTCAGTAATCTACTAAAAGGAATACATGTGAAGTGAGGTAAACAACTTAATAACACAATTAGTGTATTAGTAAACAATGGGGGGAGGAATATCAGCCAGGGGGATGGGAGAGGTCACCACATTCTCACTTTTGTGGATAGTCCTTGACTAAATTGCATGTCATTAGATATAGTTCATTGGAATGCCCGAGCTCCATGGCCGCAGCTAAATGCACCAAAGTACACTTGAGGTGGAAAGGGTCTTTCTCAAGCAATCTGGATCAAGCATATGCAATGATGTATATAAGCAAGTGCCATTGTAACAAAATAAACAAAACACCCAACATAACAGAATTTAAGCTTACATCATAGTTGTTACGTCGCCAAGTCGAAATAAGTCGAGTGACTACCGTGGAATAGATTAGTCGATTAGTCGCTCTGCCTAATCGTAGTTAGTCGACACTATATTTATATGTTAAATTTACTAAATTTAAAATATTCATGTATAAAAATATTTAGTAACTTCTCTAATAATATTAATATCCTACCTCTTAATAGATAAAACAAAATGTTAATAAATTACTAATATTTCTTAAATAATAATATTTGTTTTTTTATTTTAATTTAATATAATAGTATAATTTTTTTATATAAATGAGTGGTCAATATTTATTAAGTTACTACTAAGTATTTTATTATTTAATACGCCACTAATAATAAAAGTTATTGACTTCTTGTAACCCTACTATCCCACTTCACCCTTTCATCCGCCGCTTTTTATTTCTTTTTCTTTCTCCCTTTGTTTTTTTTTTCTTCTTTTTCCATTCCTTCTTTGGCCGCCGCTTCACGCTTCAGGTAGGATTTGGGAAGTAAGCGTTGCGCACAGAATACTCTCTCTCTATATATATATATAAGGTTTGGGTTGGGTTCTGGATCGGATCTAGATCCGGCAAAGATAACTTATCTCAGGAATATCATAAGTCGTTCAACCGTGGAATCTCAAAAAAACGACTTATTGATTAGTCGTCGATTAGTCGTCGATTAGGCGTCGACGTAACAACTATGGCTTACATAGAAGTTAGTTCAAAGCATTTCTGGTATTCGCCGCACTGATGATAGTACTCAGCTTTGCAGGCTAAAAGATCAGTGTTGTTATTAAGCGTACATAATGATTTTCCAGATGTCTTTGTGTTAGAAACTTCCATCTCGAGTTCTTTAAATTTAGTTTCCACAACACTTTCTTTATCATACTGGGAATAAATAATGTAACAGGTTTGATATTACTGAGATGACCATATACAATATTAATAAAATAAAGTACCTCATTCCATGAAGCTGGAAGTGCAAAAGCATGCGGAGTTTTACTTTCTTTCTTTATTAAGCACGAATAAAATGAAGAAAGTCATCCATTATCAGTGCCAAATGCAACATTGCTAGTAGTGCGGCCTCTAGAATATGAAAATGATAAAATAAGATCTCTACTATTCAATATATATATATATATATATATATATATATATATATATATATATATATATATATGTATATATATATATATACACATACATATGTATATGTGTGTGTGTGTAGCTGGAAACTCATAATCATTTCATTTAGAGATAATGATTTAAGATATAATAAAAATATGTTCAATTAGTTAAGAGAAATATCAAATAGAACACAACAGATGTTTATCACATGTTATGAATGTCTAGGTCATATTTTAGTGGTTCAACTTCCAAATTGAAATTCCCATGAATGATAATAACGCACCTTCCTCACAAGTGAGCATATGTCCTTCTATAAGACATTCCAAGGCCTGAAACAATCAGAAACTCTTACAGCACAGGATACATGACAAAGATAAATTCAGTAGGCTTGAAACAAGCAAAAAATCTTTTGGCACAGAGGATACATGACTGATAAAAAAATCAGTAAATGAAGAACTATAGGTTAGAAAAAGTAATTGTAACATCTAATATTGAGATAAATCTATGGGTCCTACATTGATCTGTCAAACTAATATACAGTTTAGCTTCAAACGATGAGAACTATGCTACAACACAATAAATACCATACCTCATAACACAGAGGATCAGCCCGGATTGCAGCTTTGTACCTTCAAGTGTCATGTGAAAAGGTAAAACATATGAGCTCTATCTAGAAAAGCCAAATTTACTCAACGCCACATTCTAGCACAAATGCACAATAAATGATTACTGCATCGAATGCTGAGAATATAGCTGCAGTAAAGCTAAAAAAGGCAAAAGAAAATGAAAAAGGACACAAAAAAGATTGGGCCAAGCTGATTATGATAGAAAGTAGAAACATAGAGGGGCTCAATATCGGATATCCCAACATGGTAAGTTCATAAAGGTGTGATTAATAACGCTGTATGGACATGTTTTATCTAACTTATCATTTGAAGTCTGAACTATCAAAGAAGATAGGAATAATAAACAAACATAATATTCTACTAGTATTTATACATACATTCAGTGACAAGGAAATTATATATGTAACAAAGCTTTTTCTAATTGGGAAAGGTATTAATGTGTTGATTCTATCACTTGCCAAGATTAACTTAACCAACAACCTTTCACATTTTTTGATCAGCTACAGCTTTTAAAAATTCAAATTTACAACCTTGATATACGCATGGAAATATTGATTGATATTGTTCGATAACAATTTCATTTAGTTGTTCTATTTAATTATTACGTTTCTTCAACTAATCTCGGAAATTTTCATGTGTTGGTTTATTTAATTGTTTTGTTTGATACTTTAAATTTAAAATTATTGGTTTGCACAAAACGCATGTTAGCTGGTGTCATACAAGTCCAAAACTAGAAAATATGGGCTGGCAGAAATTAATATAATCAGGCAATATATCACGTACCATAACCGAGGCTGTACACGATTTTCTAAGGCCTCGTATGCCTTGCCTCTTAAGAAACATAATGCTGATATAATCTGGCATGGACAGATAAGCATCATTTAACACTCAGAGAAGCATCCAAAATTTTTAATGGTTTTTTGTTCTCTGCCTATGAATTAATGAGGCCAACGGTAAATGCCATATTTATAGTTAAGTTGGGTCAAAAAAACTTACATTGATTTCACGATCTTCACCATCTTTATCCAGGTACATGCTATTATACTCCTTTGTGTCGGTAATGTTACCATGTTCATCCACTTTAGCATCACCAAGCATTAACAGGCATTGATCCCACTCCTTCAGTTCTTCCTGGTCATACAAAGGGGGAATTATTTTAGACGGGGTATCAATAGTAAACTTTGTTTTTTTTATACGGAACAATTAAATTGTATTATTAGACATCAGCACTTTTGCTGAAGAACACAGAAATTTAGACATATATCCAATTACTAAACCCCTAGTAAATCAGCATACTACCACATGGTAAACTATAACTAATGAAGAAAAACAGTAAGTCTTCTCATACTATATGTCGAGCTCAACAGCAGAAGATCTCGTTCGGGCCTTTCTCAGAAAGATTTAATTGGAGCATATTGAAATCACTCTGGAGTCTAATAACCAATTGAACATCTCAATTTTTAAGTCATTCCTAAATTTAGTACCCACAACAGAGGAGTGATTACAATAAATCTCTGATTCTTACTATAAGACATTAGCGTATAATAATATACTCAAAAATCCATTGAATTTGACTAAAACACTATAGTTAGTGATTCAAACTGAAAAAATTACCCACCCTCTTTCAGATAGGAATTCAAATGAAATTGGAAAAAGAAAAAAAAAACACAATAGAATATTCATATAAAATCAAACACGCAGTTTCGAGCTCGATAATTCGAAATTAAAAATAAAATTACAAGTCATTTGGCAGCAAGGTATCGGAAGCGAAGGTCGCGGAGGACAATCTGTGAGGCGTTGAGGAGGTGGAAGGCTCTCCGGTAGTGTCGGCCGAGGTATAGCGCCTGCGCCTGCATGTATATGTCGGAGGGGTCCGACGTCACCGCCGCCACCTTGTCGGCGAAGAAGATCGCCGATGAGTACAAGTGCTTGCTCACGCAGTCGCGGACCACCCCGCGGAGCTTCTCGATTTGCTCCTCCTTCATTTATCTGTCTGCTAACTGTACGAATTGCAGTTGATTTTTTAGATCCAAAGGAGGAGTTTGGGAGTGGGAATTTGTAATTACTAGTACTGTAACATCTTTTTTGGGGGATTTCAGGATTTCTGAGGAAAAGAGCGGGAGGGATTCTTCGTTTCGCCTTTGTTTACGACAGAGCAAACCGACGGCTTTCTTATATTGGACTGGATTGGAGTTGGGCTGGATCAGGGGCCAATATAAGCCCATATCCTTAGAAAAATAAATCAAACATTTTTAAAATTAAAAAAAAATCACTTTAACTAATCATTGCAAAATAAATCTTTTTTTTTTAAATTGACATTTAGCATGCATAATGATTAATGATGTAGTAAATATATATAGTTGTATTTAAATTTTAAAAAACATGTATACACCATTTCTTATTAAAATAAAATTTAAAAATTGAATTATCAATTTTACCTTTTATTTTATTCAACTAAAAACTATAATATCACTCTAGTTAACTCGTGTGCAACAAAGACTATAGCCAATCAATCGTAATAGAATTTATTTTATTTCATATTTATATATGAAGGGTGAGAAAAAAAATTAATTCTTTGACATTCAAAATTAATGTGTGACTGTGCGAGAAAACATGTGGATAAGGGTTTTGATCGGGTTACCATTTTGGGTCTCAAACTGTGCATCCCACTGTTCAATATACATTTACAGATGACCAGTGGCACTATTTCTACTGGTAATAAAATTAATATTTTTTTATTTAATTTATAAATGTCGTTTACAATGTTATGTTTTCATTAATTATTGATAAGTCTCCTATATATTGTTTTACACTCTTACTCACTTAATATTTTTTGTGGGCAGCAAATGGGATTGAATTCCTCAAATACAAATAAACGAATGAGAAATCTATTTATCGATGTTATAATTAATTAATATATACTAAGTGTATGTAATTAATGTATGTTGCTCAGTATAATTATGCACATGAATAGTTAATAATATTAAAATTAAACTTATTATATTATATTATATTATATTATATTATATATTACTCGGTTATATTTATGTGTCTTTCTAATGCTTTGGAAATGACCAAATTTATCACGAATTGAGAAATAGCAACTCAATTGAAGAAGAAGAAGAAGAAAAGAGGAAAGTTTTTATTTTATCAACAATGTACTTGTATTTAGTTGATATTAAACTGAAAGTACAAGTATACTTAAACTGAAAGTTGATTTTTACTATTAAACTGAAAGTACGAGTATACTAAATTTAATTATGCGTACATATATATATGCATAATGTACAAGCTAAGTCAACATATGCATCTTTGACTTGGAGATTGTGTTAGGATTGGAGAGACAAGAAATAAAAAAGGCCTTATTATCCACCACTCGATTATGGAGTATAGTAAACTACTTCCTCCGGCCATTAATAGATGTCATACTTTCCTGGACACGGAGTTTAAGAAAATTGTTGTTGTTTTATTTTTTAATTGAAAAGTAAGGATTAAAATATATTTTAAAAGTGAAAAGTAAAGTAGTTGTGAGTAAGTTTAAAAAGTAGGTGGAGTAAAGTAGAATAAAATTGTATATTAAAATGAAAAAGTTAGAATAATTATTTCCTTTTTTGGGGTGTGTCAACTATTGTTGGACACCCCAAAAAGGAAAGTATGACAACTGTCTTTGGACCGAGGGAGTAATAATTATGCGTCTTTTTCATGCTTTGACTCGACCGAATTGGCTAAGATGAACAATAAATCAAAAGAGCTACTAAAAAATACTACAACCTGTATTACTCCTTTATCTCTCAACGTATTGTATATATATATATTTTTTATAATTATTTTTTAAAAGTGAACATCTATAAATAAAATATACTAATTTTTATATTGTTATCCTTTCATTACTTTTTGAATGTCTTACCAACCCTAAACCATGTAACTATAAATGCCACCGGGCGTCGTCATCCATCGACGAATCCAAAAATGATTGATTGTTTAATTTATCCATGTAAACTTTTGAAAAACGACTTCTACTAACTCGAAAAGCCGGCACCGAATCAGATTCAAACGACATCGCCAAACAATGCACTATCCAAACACGCATCGGCCATCGCCAAGCTCGAACTATTACAAAAGTTTGATAACTTGACATTTACATTACTTTTTATTTTATAGTATTAACTAAAAAACTAAAATAACAATTTTACCTAAGTTGTGTAACAAAAATTCTCGTCAAATAATTATAATAAAATTGATTTATTTTTTCATATTTATACATGAAGTGTGAGAACTATACATTAATTATTTGGCATTCAAAATGATAAGATATTGAATAAATACTGCACAATGAATAAATATTCGAAGAAAACAACTTAAGTTTCGTCCTAAACCTGGAAAAATTAAAATTTTAAGGGACCAAACTGCAAAACTACCAAAGTTATGAAGAGAACAAAGAGTACAAACAAAAGTTCAAAATACACATAGTTAATTTGTAGATTTGTTTACAAAGCTCAGGCATTAAAAACTGTGATGCAGCAGAGCTAAAAAAATTGCAGAAGGCAAAACGAACCCCAAATTACTTTACTCACCAACAAGTCCTTCAATGCAAAACGAACGAAATACGTTAGAACCGAAGCTGTAAATAAATACTGAACGGCTAGAGCGTAGATTCCCTATACTGCAATGGTCTAATGAAACAAACAATCATTGTGCTCAAATATTCTATCCCAATGTATATCTGAATTACAAAAAAAAAAAAAAAATTGGAAAAGGCAACTTCCCCGAGGATATTGTTTCGTTCGTTTTCAGAAAAACCAATGGAGTGTTCAGTAAGCTATTTGATCAAAGTCTTCAGTTAGAAAATAAACTGCTTTTGTCGAGTGCTGTAAGAAACTCCTCTTGCCTACTAATCCGAAAAAAAAGGGATTCCAATGCTTGTAAGGGAAGAACTAAAACAAGTGACATTTGAAAACATAAGCAAGTCCAAAATCTCATACTGAGTTACCACAACAGAATATACAAATATGACTGCGGTGGCACGTAATATATAATTCGAGCGGAGTAAACAACAACATCAAAAAATAAACTAGATACAGTATAAGGAATACTCGATAAATATTCACAGAGATCAATAGATCAATAACGCTCAATTTTCACGGAAGGGAAAAAAACACTCAAAGACTGGAAAGTCACAAGCTGCAAACTGGTAAATAATCTGCCCTCAAGTCTCAAAACATATGAACTTTCACTATAGTATATATTTTGCATTAGGGGCAGTAACTTCACCTTCAATAACATCCCAAAAAGCTACAGAGGAGATGTTGGAATATAATTTCTGGAACATAAGATGATAAGAAAAGTTCAATTTAAAAACAAAAAAAAAAACCGAATTTCGGCTAATTACAGAGAGGAACAATTAATTTGATCCATGACGAAATACATTGCAAAGACGAACAAGATCTCAAAAGAGTTACCTCGGTCGAAGTAGTCGGAAACTAGTTTTTGAATCGATAAGGTAAGAAGAAAGAACAAAGTTCAATTTTTTTTTTTTAAAGCGAATTTCGGCTATTACAGAGAGCAACAATTAATTTGATCCATGACGAAATAAATTGCAAAGACGAACAAGATCTCAAAAGAGTTACCTCGGTCGAAGTAGTCGGAACTAGTTTTCGAATCGAAAAGGTAAGAAGAAAGAACATAATTCAATTATTTTTAAAGCGAATTTCGGCTAATTACAAAGGGCAACAATTAATTTGATCCATGACGAAATACATTGCAAAGAAGAACAAGATCTCAAAAGAGTTACCTCGGTCGAAGTAGTCGGAAACTAGTTTTCGAATCGATAAGGTAAGATGAAAGAAGAAGAATTTAAACCTAAATCATCCAAAAAGAATGAATTTTTAAGTTTTTTTTTTTCAAAAAAATTGGGACCATTTATCGATTTATGCGTGTCAACCTTGCGCAGGGGACGATAAATTCAGAGCAGCCATGGTTATCTAAACACGAAAACGATGACACTGTTCATCGATGTGGGATATTTGATAGACAAGTTTAATGGGCTCTGAAATTTTGGGCTGGGCATTTTTATATTGTGAAAGTTCATTACTAAAAACATTTAAAAATATTCATGATATTCCATTAATCGGTAATTAAGAAATTAATGATATATTCCATAATTTAAAAAAATTAGAGTGAGTATAAAATTCCATGAAGTTCATATAAAAATTGCATGAAGTTGATATGAAAATTGAAGTTTACACTATGCCTTCATTTATATTATAAATCGGGGTTACCGTAAACGCCACTCGGACAGCGCAAAAAATGCATTTTTGTTTAAGCTCTCCACATGTACACTTCCGAGAAACGGCTCCCTCTAAACATCGCCACCTCACAAAACGCCACGAAAAATGAAGCGAATGAAATCGGGATTTCGCTTCACAAATCAGGTTTTAAGGTTCTGAACCATATAATTAAACATCAAGGAACCGAATTCAGGTCACCTATGTTTTGTATACATCTCTCAAATGTGAAATTAAATCATCGCACGCATACAGGTGCCTGATTAGCGCGCTCAGATGCCTGATCGCATTTTTAAACTTGGTGAGTTAATTCATAAGATTACAATCAGTTAATTATTAAATGTATGTATGTCGAATTTTAGTAGTAATAAGTATGGGAAATTAAATCATTGTGCGAGTTCAGGTGCCTGTTTAGCGCGGTGCCATAGCGCGTTTTTGTTGGAACGAGCGCATTCAGATGCCTGCTTGGCTCGTCTTTCTCTCTCCGTAATGTATTAGTGTTTGAATGTTATGATGCTATTTATGTGTAGATTGAATTCAACAGTCTGGATTTTGATTTCTCGTTCGGTTATTTGCGCGTTTCTTGTACTGTACTACGTATTATCGACAGAAAACTAAAATTGGTATGAATGTGTAGTAGTATTATTTTGCAGAAAACAAAAAAATCACAACTTGAGAGATAAATCGAGCTCTGAATCATCTTCCTGTTGTTCATGATCAGGCATGAACATCGAGACAGGCCTGGATATAGCACAGGCCTGGAAATCGAGAGGCGGAGAGTCAAGTCGACGTTGTGCACATATCCTGGAGAACGAGGCACAACACTTCTGGGGTCAGGCAAAGATCAGTAGACACGCGCACGGGCCAAACAATGGGACGGGCCCACGATCTCTCGTAAAGACTGCGATAAAAATGGATCGGATAAACGCGCAAATCATGTGCAGGGGGTATGTTTGGAGAGGATGATGGGCTTCGTCTATCCGGGTTTGCTTGTGGCTTCGGAAAACGATTGAGGATCCATTGAAGAAACTGTAGTAGTAGTAGTAGTAGAAGAAGAAGATGAGAGAAGATGATAGAAGATATGTTTGAGAAGGCCATCAGGAGCTGTCTACTTATAGTGAAGAAACGGAGAATCGTAATGATGTAATAAAGCTGAAATTATGATTATTTCTAAAATCTCTTCTGGATTTTCAGGTTCTAAACCATAAAGATCCAGTTGCAGGCATTGATATTGAAAAGCAAACACTGAAAACAAATTAATAAGCGCGATTGTTCAAGACAGAGATTAAAAAATGTATTGTAATGAAAAACTACTAATAATGAAAGTATTTTCTTATTTTCTTCCAGTCTGGAGGGTAAGTGGCCGTCATGATCAGGACGGCCACGATCAAGATTTTGCACAACATCTCGATGGTCAAGTACTTGACCATGATGCAGAAACCTCGGACCCATGAATCCATACAGTTGAACTCAGAGCACAAGTAGGTGGTGATGGACACTTTCGGGGGATGTCTTGGGCTCGCATGGCTCCTGCATTTTTCAGGATCTGCACCACTTGCTCGTTGCCCAAGTCTAGTGCCTCGTCCAGAGCTGTCTTGTCGTCGGAGTTTCTCTGGTTGAGTTTGGTGATCTTCACCAACAATCTAACTGCCTGCATATATATAATCAGCAGCAAACACACTGTTAGTTAGATCGAATTAAAGACCAAAAATCATCTAATATCAACACTGATTTTTTCACATGGCAACATAGAAGAAATTGTCCAAATTTATTAAAATATCAACACTGAATTTTTCACATGGCAACATAGAAATTGTCAAAATTTATTAAACCCCAAAAATCGAATTTCAACACTGAATTTGAATTTGTCACATGGCAACATAGAAATTGTCCAACAATTTATTAAACCCCAAAAATCATCTAATATCAACACTGAACTTTTCACATGGCAACATAGAAATTGTCCAAATTTATTAAACCTCCTCCCTCGTCATAAAATAATATGTAAAATCTAAAATTATTCTCTTTGACCTAAAAATATATAAAAAATCGAGGAATTAAAGACGAAAGAAAAAAAGATTAGATCTGACCTCTTGACAATCGAGGCGGGCCGCAAGGTGAAGGGCGGTGTTCCCCTGGTCATCCTTCCTCTTGAGGACGGGCCGTCTCGCCGCCCTGACGGTCCACTTGAGCATGAGATCGATGGCGGCGGCGTCCTTGCTCTCCACCACCAAATGCACGGCGGTCTTGGACTGGTAGGTCAGGTCGTCGATCGACCCCTTGCAGCGAATCAAGAAAGCGGCGAGCACGTCCAAGTCGGGGTAAAGGCTCGCCGCGTAGTGCAGCGGCGTGAAGCCCCCGGCCCCCTTGACCCTCACCAGCGAGCTGTCCTTCCTCACCATGGCCAGCACGGTTTCCATCTCGCCCCTCTCCAGGGCCACGTGCAGCGGGCTCAGCCCCTTCGTGTCCAGTTTCCGGCCCAGCGACGGCTTCAACCCCATCACCTGCAGTGCGAACGCCGTCTGACCTCGCTCCGCCGCCGCGTGCACCGGAGTGCGGATGAACTCGACTTCCTCGAACATTGCGAGGATGGAAGGCTCGAGCTCGATCGAGCCGTATAAGCCGCCAATGTCTCCAGCTTCGGCGAAGCCGTTCAAATCCCTCATTATGGCTTGGTTCATGTTTTCACTTTCTTTGCTATTTTTCCCTTTAGAGTCTAAGTTGTTGTTCTAGTGTCGCCAAACAGTGACCCTTATATAGGAGGAGAGGAGTACACACTTTATTTATTTGATAAAAACAGCTAATTAAAGGAGTACGAGTAGTGGTTTTAAATACGCGGTGTTCAAATATTTATTTTCGGTGGTCTTGACTCCAAATGTTAATTTTTTACATTTATACTACTTTATTATATTAAACTTGTACTATGTTGTGATTTCAATTGTCAACTGTTTCAAATTCACATGTTGTCGTGTTAGCTCGCTCTTTTATTTCACGTATAGTATAGTTTATTAATTCTTAGGAAAATCAAATACGGAGTGTACATGTTTTATTCAGCCCTATAGTGTGTGTATGTACTATATGCAATGATGATGATACAAGCAAAATCGGAGGGGAGTTAAAGGTGGATATGTGAAAGAAAGATCTTTCACCATTTTTTTTATTGAGTTAAAATTGCACCTATTTGTGTGTGTAAGTGTGTATCTACTTTTTCCGGTTTTCTTTGTACAGGCTGTGAATTTTTCAGACTTGAAAAGGAAATAGTGGTGTTTAAGTAAGATGGAAAAGTGAATTAATTAAAATCGGTGATTAGATGGTTTTTAGTGGGATTTTTTTTTTACTGTTTTTTTGTACTTTCCTTTCCACCAAGATTTTTTTGCATGTACTACAAGTCTACAAGATCATGAGAAACAATATATATGAAGCTTTTGAAAAATATCAAGGTACGTGGAAAAATCGCGGCACGGGGCAAACTAGTTTTATTTATGTTTATAATTAATGTCGATTATGACGATTTGTAATTTTCGTTTATTGTTAACTTGAACAGTGTACAATGGATTTGGTACTATTAATTTGTAATTTACCAGCTTTAATTTTTTTTGTTCAAGTTGTTGTACTTAATAAACTCAAAAGACATTTATACCTTTTAGAAACCAAAATAAAAATGCTGCAAAATTGTCTTTTCTTAGAAACTGTGCAACCCCACACGATAACCATTTGTCGACCAATGGTAGGTAGGAGGGGAGGGAGTAGGTAGAAATACAGTCCCATACTGCCATACACCCATGTGATTTTCATTTCCCATAAATTCTTTACTTTCAATAGTAAAGTATCGGTCAACGAATATAATAACCTTATTTTAGGAAACGAATATAATAACCTTATTTTAGGAAACGTGGAAACGGAGGGGATATGAGTCATATGACGAATGTAACCAATGATCTCTCTCCCTCGTCCCTCCTCTTTTGTTAACACCCACTCTTCTAATTAATTGTTTCATTAATGTTTCACTAGTAAATTTTTGTCACGTATAGTTGATTAATTCATAGGAAATTCATTAATGTTTCACTAGTAATTTTTTTTTCACGTATAGTTGATTAATTCATAGGAAAATCAAATACGGAGTACATGTTTTATCCAGCCCTATGCATTGAAATTTAAACGGGAAGAATCGACGGGTCAAATCGGATGCCACCTCGATGCATTCGATATGTGAATTAACTAATATTTGACTTGTGGGCTATGGTGCATCAAAATTTAAGATATTTGTAATCTTCAATAACCAAATAAATGAATTAATCAACAGTCAAAAGCATATTAGTACGTACGTACTACAGTATTTCAACACACACATATATATATATATATATATATATATATATATATATATATATATATATATATATATATATATATATGAATAAAAGTTATGTATAGCTCTTGTGGTATATTGTGTCACGTGGGTTGGAGCTTTTGAATCCATAAAAACAAACTTTAAGTTTTGGCCTGACGTCAACCCCAAAAAAGTTTTGGCCTTTTCATTATTGCTCGTGATCGATCTGCAGGGGAAATTAAAGGGTATGTATAGCTAGCTCTTGTGGTTTATGGTGTCACGTGGGTTGGAAATTAAGTCTGAGAAACAAGACCAATATACACATGCTACAAACTGTTTACATTTGGTAAGTTCCAGCTTTTTTAATACGGAATATTAATTAATTTATTTTCCTTTTGTTTAAACAACTGCGTGCATGTATTAATTATCTTGACCGTTGGATCATAATTCTGATGAATTCCGATGATTTCTGTTTATAGATATTGAATTCAAACTTCGGCTATAAATAAAAAGCCTAGATGTCCAGCATATGGCAGTATAGAAGACTATCTTTATGAAGGCTATCACTTATGAAAATAACCTTATGAAGACTATTTTATTAGTTATTTAAACTGTTTTTATATCTTAAATTTTAAAAAATTGATAAAACAAAAAAAATATATAATTATACCAAAATTCATATTTTTTCACGATCTACAATTAGAGATCAATATTGATATATATTATATAATAATTCCATCATTTCTTCCTTCTTATTATTGTAAATTGTTGATATTTGTTATTATAATTTTAAATTAAAATAACAAGTAATTAAATAAAATGTGACTTTTTTTTTGCGATTTTGTAGATATAAAAAAATATTAAATTAATAAATAATATGAGAAATGAACAATAAAATTAGGTTGTTGGTTATGGATAAAATATAAAATAAATAAATTAAGTTATTATAGGTGTAAAATGATAATATAAAACAGAGCCAACTATATATTATTTTATTATGAAATTGAGTTGTGAATGAGTTATGGATAAAAATAGTCTAAGTCACATATAAAGCCTATGCATATCAACATAAATAACTAAATAAACTTCAATAATTACTTTTACATACTAAATATTTGAAATGCCGATATTGTGCTCGATTTTATTGTTGTTTTGGGGTGTGTTTGTGTTCATTTTTTGTACATATATGTGTGTGATCATTGAGGATTTGCTTATTATTGTCGTGACGGAGCTCATGCGTGGTATGGTCGAGTTTTTGTGTGAAAATGCAGGAGAAACGAGGTGTCGACTCTAGGCCGGAGTTGCAGCGACTTTGTCTCCAAATCTGCTATCTCTCGGCTGGAACCATGAATCATGTTATACACGGCTGGAAAGGTCTTGAAGTCGGGAGTTCGAGGAATTTTGAATCACGTCAATCGGAGTTCGGACGAGAAAGATATGACGATAATCGGAGGGCTGCGCAAGCAAGTAACCAAAATTCGGAGAGGAGAAAGATGTTGTAACAGTTCAACCCGCGGTAGAACTCTCACTGAACCAGCGTGGACTCTCATTTAACCCGCGGTAGAACTCTCATTGAACCAGCGTTGACTCTCATTGAACAAGCGTTGACTCGCGGCAGAAGACTTAAATGAGAGTGACTGGGAAACAAAATTGGTTGACCGGGCGTTGACTTCCGTTGACCGAGCACAAAATGCATTGACCGGAGGCTAAAAGTGGCATTTCACATCCGATTTTACTCTAATTTTCGGCGGGAGCTATAAAAGGATTGGGAAACACTCTTCCCACAGAATTTTTGACAAACTTTGCATACTTCAAAACACTTAGAGAAAATTAGAGAGAGAGAGAGTAGTGCAAATTGTGATTGGAGTTCATCTTCCTCAAAGTTCAAGCATCCATTGACGACGGATTCAAGCTCGAACGACCACGGAGACGAGAGATTCATCCTCTACATAAATTGACTACACATTTCTCTTCTCTTTTCCTCTTTTGCTTTGTTGAATTTTCCCATTTCTAGTATTAATTTCATGCTTGGATTTGTATGAGACTTGAGATATTGCTTGAGATTTATGTTGATCATGCTTTCCTTTATTGATTCCATGTTTGAGTTGTTGATTTCCATGGCTAGAAGTAGCTAATTTCTCATTAGGAGATGGGGTAAAAATCATGCTTACAAGGTGTTTGATAAAATGCTTGAGAGACTTTTACTTGGTCTAATTGTGTATTTTCAAAGCCACGATTGAGGTTAGCCACCGGTGATCGGAGTTAACTACAATTGGGGATTAAAATGATTGCTTTCACCGGGAACGGGGGCTTTCTTCCCAAGGCTCGATAGTACACAATTAGGAAACCAAAACTTAAGGAACGAGTATAGTTAACTAACACACTCATCACCATTTTGGGATGCTTTGTTAGGGAATTAAACGGTTGGTTTGGGTGAACAAAACCTTCCTTTCCAAGCTATACTTTGAACTTAAATACAAGATTATCCGACTTGGAAGACGACGATAATTGGACCTTCTCTCTTGCGTTTTATAATTCACTTTGAAAGTCGATTATTACCTTGTCTCCGATTTTCTCCCATTTGATACAACTCCCGTTTACTTGCTTTGATTATTTACTTGTAATTTACTTGAACTTTCGTATATTGAAATGAATACGATCTTGGAAACCTCTCACTCTAGTTCTCCCTCGGATTGATATTCCGAGTGGTCGTTTACAACGAACTCTCGATTTTTGAAGCGAGACTAAACACATTTTCTCGTTCCTTGTGATCGAAAAATGCTTCTTCAATATTTCAAGTTGATTTTATAGTTCTGTTGCATATTCGAAACGATAAAAAAAATGAAAAGAAGTAATTAAAAAATGAAAATCACATGATTTTATTACTATTGCAAATATGAAACACTCGAAATAAAAAACGTAACATTTGTAATATCTGATAACGAAAGAAAAGGGCGTGGTCCCTTTACTTGTTGTTTATTAATTTGTTTGATTGAATTGTTTGTACATGTACAAAAAAGGGCTTTCACATCGGTTAAAAATGCCCATTTACATCGGTTTTGCAACTGATGTCCAAAGCGCCGATGTAATTACAGTGGTGAATTAACATCGGTCTTATAACCGATGTGAATATTGTAATTTTAACATCGGTTGTTTGGTAACCGATGTAAAGATGTCCTGTGACATCAAGGCACCGTTAAATTGACGGTGTTACTTCTCACTTTTCTCAACGGTTCTATAAAGAAACCGATGTAATTAAAGTAAAAAAAAAAATAAAAAAAAACATTTTCAAATTATTAAATAAAAACTAATATTTAAATAAATATTAATTTCCATACAAAATACAAATAAAATTTCAAATTCACTTTTTATCACTACATTAAAAATTGACAAACATTTGTTGCACCATAAATAAGCTCTATGTATTTCTTCATGAGACCACAAGAAATTGCATCGAACTGCTTACAATCAAAATAATAGGAAGAATCAGCTATATCACATTGCTATGATTGATTATAGATAATTTGACACCATATAAAACTTTAATCGATAAGAGTGAAAACTAAACAACGACTAGGAAAACCAAAGTTAAAAGTTTTCAGCAAATTATAGGAATTTACGTACCATGACCACATTAAATACGGAAACCAGTGACGCTTTAATTATACCATGAAATGGCCTCTATTTGTTCCACGTGTGCTCTGTAGTGTAAACTTTTCTTGGTAAGCTATAAAGTCTGGTATCATATAATAAAGAAAGAAATGATTCAGCAAAAATATAGGCGTTATTTATAATAACAAAATGCATATAACCAAGAGATTTTCGTTAATTTATCATTAGATATAATCTAATACTATGTTACAACTCAAATAAGATACACTAGTCAAGATAAAAGATCTAATCAAACTTCCAGCATACAAATTTTTAAACGAGCAATACACTAGTCAAGATAACAAACAATAAATTTATCAATAATCTGATCATATGAGACCATCATCATCAAAGAACCCAAATTGACCATATAAACTAACAAACTCTCCCAATTATAATTGAATTAAAATAAGGCAAATATGAAACTACACTAAACTAATATATATGTAAATAAAATTCAATTCATTCAACGTGACCCTAAAAACAATTGAGAGATGAATGGAGAGAATTGTTGAATGTACCTGAAAAATGAAGCTAAACTAAAGTCTGCCAAAACAACACAATCATCGTCATCATCATCTGAATATTAGAATCACCAAACAAACTGAAATAAATAGAAAAGTGAAGACAAAGATCATATATAAAATGATTCAAGTTTATTACGTGATTCGTCCGTTTTTGTGCCGTTTATTTTTATGTTTTCCGATTATTCTAGTGTTAGTCGTAGTGTCCTTTGTGTATATTTTCATTTTGTTGGGTGTTTTATTGTCCGGACAGGGTTAGGCGAGACGAGGAGTGGAAACGAGCTTAAACGGCCAAGAAACGAGCAATGGGCGAAGAAGATTTTCCGATGAATTCCAGCATCGCGCAGCTGCGGGAAAATAGTCATTACGGCTTCGTCTACCGTCGGATCGGCCTCAAATTCTCACGGGATGACAAGGACCTCATGATCTACATTTTGACCGAAGGGATCGACGAGATTAAGTACGAGGCAAGAGATATCGAGCCAAGACGGAAGAGGTAAAAACCAGTCAAAGACTGGCGCGTTTGCGCCATCCTGGCGCATTTGCGTCAAGCAGCTGAGAGTGTGGCGCATTTGCGTCAAGCGGCTGGGAGCGTGGCGCATTTGCGCCACAGAATGTTGACTTGGTTTGACCTGCTTTTGACCACCCACTTGAAGACTTTTTTGGGGGGCATTTTAGTCTTTTCTAGTAGGATTTTTGCCAAGACTTTGTGCATGTTGCACTATAAGACAACTTTGTTAGTTGGAGAATTTGGACACACTCTCATTCTCACTTGTTTATGAATTCTTGTCTTGATATTGTTCTTGAGAGAATTATTTTGTTCTTGATTTTTAATCCCAAATATTTAGATTTCTTTTAATCGATTTATTGCCTCACAAAACATCATTCACGAACATCGATCATCTCACCGAGCCCGTCGTTTCTATCGGAGCCATTTCTTCGGGTGACACGTTGAAGTTCGGCTCGATTCCGGAAGCACGGTTCGTTCTCGTCTCGCCTCCCCAACATCTTTGTGAGCTTATTTCGATCATGAGTATTCTATATATCACATGCTTGTTTGTTTGTGTTATCATGAGTAGCTAGGTCTCTTGTTAGGGTGCTAGAGTACTTGGCTTAGAGATCGAGTCGATAATGTTTCGAGGATTGTCAATGAGTCGAGGAGTAATTCGGTTCGAGTCGTGGGGTCTCGTGTTGAATATCCTCTACGAGGAACATCACTAGTGGGCCACGCACTCGATCCGAGTGACGTTTACGTGCGACTCAAGGTCGTCTCGTGTTGAGGACCTCTCCGAGGTGTATCACTAGTGGACGACGCGGTCGTACGTAAACGACCTCGTCCTTATCAAAATCTAGGTTTTTAAAAGATCGACTCGGTTCTCAAAAGCCAAGGACTCTAGCCCCCTAACCCTTTCTCATTTGATATCACATCTCGTTTACTTGTCTACTTGTTTTAATTCTCGTATTTAGTTAATTAATTATCTCAAATTGCAACCCCCCCCCCCCCCCCCCCCCCCAAAATGGTTACTACTTGACATCGTGTTTACTTATTCGCTTTTACCGACAATCAATCCAAGTTTACTACACCGCCGATAGTATTATTCCTCGAGAGATCGACCCGGGGAATCTACTTTCGTAGGTTTTTCGGTAATATATAAATAACTTTTTGACCAAGTCAAAATGGCGCCGTTGCCGGGGAATAATTTAGGCGTAGTGTTTTAAGTTTTGATTGCTTGTCTTTTTAAGTGCTTTTTCTTTTATTTGCTTTACTCTTGATTCCACTCGGTACGTGTAATCCTTTGTTGCGTGTTGTGTATGCAAGGTAGAAGAAGTTTGGGAGGAGCATTGGTGCCTTATATTGACAACGTCCACCGAACTAAGCTTCTAAGGTCTTCTACTTGGCCACCTATCGCACAACCGGAGCTAGCTCCCTTACAATTGACCTACAACGACCGAGTGAACGAGACGGAGCAAATGGATGACCGACAACCTCATATGCCTTACATTCCACCTCTTCAAGGCCACCTAGCGCCACCTACTACTCCAAACTCGAGGATTGGAATTGGAAACGGGAACCAACGAGATCAAGAGGACCACCGGGAGATTCGCCAAGAACGAGAGCCTAGTGTTCATGATCTTAGTGACGGGTCCCACCGAAGCCGACGGTCTCAACACGGCAATATTAGTGATGCTTCCCTAGGGAGCCGGAGAGTCCACTATGGTGATGACCGTGAGGTACACGGTCGATACCAAGGAGAGTCCGATGACGATTCCCACTTTGACGAAGCAAGGTATTACTCGGATAACTACCGACACCGGGACAACTACCGGAATAGAGAGCCATACCGGAATAGGGAGAGAGAGGAGAGACACCCTCGTGGCAACTACCAACGAGAAGAGAGGGGTCACTATGGCAACCACCGAGAGTACAACTATCATGCGGAGGATCGCCGTGAACCTCCTAGGCCAAGGATCGCCGACTTCTCTAAGCCGAGGGTGAATGCCGACACATCTTGCATCGTTCT
Source organism: Euphrasia confusa (assembly GCA_954870475.1). Classification (NCBI taxonomy): domain Eukaryota; kingdom Viridiplantae; phylum Streptophyta; class Magnoliopsida; order Lamiales; family Orobanchaceae; genus Euphrasia; species Euphrasia confusa. The sequence continues at coordinate 859,796 of OX940951.1, forward strand.
AAGCCCCGAGGCCCGTAACTACGAACTTAAGCCACATCTTCTCAACCAACTTCCTACCTTCCACGGGTTGCCAAGGGAGGACGTCATGGACTTCATCCGAGAGTTTTACTCAACAATGAAGGATTTCCCGCTCAATGGGATCTCGGAAGAGCAACTATGGATGAAATTTTTCCCTCATTGTCTCAAGGAAAAGGCCAAGACATGGTTTAATGCGCAAACCGGGAACTCGTTGCGTACGTGGGAAGCGGTCTTCGACAAGTTCATGGGTCGTTACTACCCTCAACAAAAGACCCATGATTTAAGGGAAAAGTTGCTCGGCTTCCGACAAGAACGGGATGAGCCCTTTCACGAGACATTGGAGAGATTCAAGGGACTCGAACGAGCTTGCCCTCACCATAACTTCTCACCCGAGCTAATCAACCAATTCCTCTACAATGGAGTCGAATCGTCTTACAAGAGGATCTTGGATCAAACCGCGGGAGGTAACTTTTGCAAGCTCCATGCCGATGAGACGAACGAGATCCTCGAGCAAATGGCCGAGACCTCACTACAAGACACATTTAGTTCCCGAGCGAGACCCAATAACCAATCCCTTGAGGTGAACATGGGGATGGCCAAACAAATCTCCGATTTGACGAAATGTGTGAACACTTTGATGGCAAGGGATGAGAGACGGGAGAAGAAGAAGGTGACGTTCGAACCATGTTGTGTTTGTGGGGAAGAAGACCACCTAGGAGACGCTTGCCCCCAAACCGGAACCCCACCTCTAAATTTGGAGCTCGATGTCATCTACGAGGAGGAAGTGAATGCCATCCAAGGTGGGCCCCCGAAGAACCCTTATGCGTCGACTTATAACACGGGGTGGAGGGATCATCCCAACTTTAGTTGGTCCAACAACAACCAACCGAGACCCCCCGGCCCATCCCAAGGGCCCCGACCTCCGTACAATGCTAACACTTCCCAACCTCCTCGGCCATCTCTTGTCCAAGAGTTTCATGCCTATGTCCAAGCTTCTACAAAGAGGATGAATGAGCAAGATCAAAAGATAGCCGCCCTTGAAGCCACCGTAAAGCATCTCGAGACCCAAAATGGGCAACACTCTACGAGCCTCGGTGAGATCCACCAACAACTTCAAAAGGGGAAGTTTCCTACCCAACCCTCACACGTGAAGGCTATTACTATGCTTAGGAGTGGCCGTGTGGTGGATAACAAAGTGGGAGAACCCACTTCGGAGGATGAACCGGAGGGTGTAGCGGTGGATGCGCCGGAAGGCGAGGAGAGTGACTTTGCCGAAAATCAAGCCGAGGAGCCCATGCCGGCTAAAGAACAAGTCCTACACAAAACGGCTAACCCGTACCGGCCACCACTTCCATACCCGGGCCGTCTCCGTAATGAGAAGCAAGACCGTCAATTCGAGGACATCTACAAGCTTCTTTCCAAGGTGAACATCAACCTTCCTTTACTCGATGTTATCCGGACTATTCCGGCCTATGTGAAGTTCTTCAAGGACTTGGCATCCAAGAAGAGGAGGTTCAATGAAGATGAGAAGGTAGTAGTGTCCGAGGTGGCGAGTGCTATCTTGCAACATCAACTTCCGGCCAAGCAAGGAGATCCCGGGAGCTTCAACATCAAAATTGCTCTCGGTAACGGGAGAGAGGTGTCGGGAATGTTGGATTTGGGAGCCGGAATCAACCTTATGCCGTTTTGTGTCTTCGAGCAACTCGATTTGGGTGATCTTAAGCCAACGAGGATGTGCCTTTAACTAGCCGACCGGTCCGTGAGGTATCCGAAGGGAGTAGTGGAGGATGTTCTTGTGAAGGTTGGAGGGCTTATTGTTCCGGTGGATTTCGTGATCCTTGATGTGGGGGAAGTGAAGGAGAATGGCCGAGACCATGCTATCTTGCTTGGGCGTCCGTTTATGGCCACAACAAATACATTGATCGATGTGAAGAGTGGCTCTCTACAAATGACGGTGCTCGGGGAGACCGTTAACTTCTCGGCTCGAGATGGTAAGGCTATCTCTACCTCTCAACTTATGGAAGAATGCTCTTATCTCGATCTTATGGATCAATTGACCGAGGAAAGCTTTATTGAGGACCATGAACCCCTTTCTATACTTGGTTCGGATTGTGATGAAGGTTTGTATGGAGAGTGTGAATTGGATGTTGGTGATGGTCTTGTTATGGATGGAATTGTGGATGTAAGTGGGATTGATGAGAGTATGGTGGATATGGATGAGGTGTGTGATGAGAATTTGGAGAAATTTGAGGTGAAGGGAGAAATGAAGCCACCCGGGCTTAAAGCCGAGCTTAAGGAGCTCCCTCACCATTTGAAGTACATCTTTCTTGGCGATGACGATTCTAAGCCCGTCATCATTAGCTCGACCCTAGCCCCTCACGAAGAAATCGCCTTGAAAGAGGTGTTGAAGAAGAATGTTCGGGCTTTTGGGTGGAGTTTATCGGACCTCCGAGGCATCAACCCGGCCCAATGCATGCACCGTATCATTCTCGAGGATGGTGCCGTGCCGAAGCGAGATGGCCAAAGGAGATTGAATCCGGTCTTGATGGAGGTAGTGAAGAAGGAGATCGGGAAGTTGTTGAAGGAGGGGTTGATTTACGCGATCTCGGATAGCCGGTGGGTAAGCCCGGTTCATGTGGTGCCAAAAAAGGGAGGCATCACGGTTATCGTGAATGAGAAGAATGAGTTGATTCCCACCCGGGTAACGGAGGGGTGGAGGATGTGTATCGACTATAGGAAGTTGAATGCGGCTACTAGGAAGGATCACTTTCCGTTGCCCTTTATCGACCAATTGCTCGACAAGCTCTCGGGGCACGCCTTCTTTTGTTTCCTAGATGGACTCTCCGGATATTATCAAATCATTATTGCTCCGGAAGACCAAGAGAAAACAACTTTCACTACCCCGTTTGGCACCTATGCTTGGAGGAGGATGCCTTTCGGTTTGTGTAATGCACCGGGGACTTTTCAACGGTGCATGATGGCCTTATTTGCGGATTTCGTTGGAGATTTTCTCGAGATCTTTATGGATGACTTCTCATTGTTTGGGAATTCCTTTGATGATTGCCTCTCCAAGCTCGATCGAGTGCTTAATCGGTGTATAGAGTCTAGCTTGACTTTAAATTGGGAGAAGAGCCACTTCATGGTGAAGAGTGTAGGTTTTCGATGTCGATCTAATCGCTCGATTACCTTGTTCGTGTGTGCGGAAGCGTGTAAAACAATAGAACACGAACAACATGAAGATCTAGGCACACATTATATGTATAGACACGTTTATATATATACATCCAATATATATATATATATAGAGATTAACGAGATCACTTACAACCGGTGTAGCGTGCCTCGTTGATGTTGATGAAGGTGGTGTTGAGTCGATTGAACCACCTTCATGGATCAGTCACTAGATGCTCTCCTTGTGAATGACCTCGTCACTCCTTTAGATCGTCCGGATGTGGAAGCCGCACAAATGGCCCGGCCTCTACGTGTTGCACACGAACCCGGATAATGAACACCTTGCTTGCTTGAGAATGAATCTCCAAGATCACCTCTTTTCTCTCTATTTGAGTGGAATTTCGTGGCTGATGCTATTGTGTGATGAAAATCTGATTTTCATCTATCTAAGTCCATCATTATGCATCCCATTACACCCCTTTGTAACCTACAACATAATGGGCATCATAATGCACCATAATCATGCAAAGGGGTTACAAAGGAGGTGAAAGGTCATGCCACATACACATGCCACTATGCATTGTATGTGGTCCCCACTTGCTTGTGTGGCATGCCATGTCACACTATATGACATGCATCCATGCAAGCCATGCATCCCATGCATGTTAATTAATTCCACGTAAATATTGATTCTAAATCAATATATTTATCAAGCAACGTACATCATCTTTGAGTCCGTGTGTGACCCTGTAGGTATGATTTAATTGATCAATATTATATTGTTCCCAACAATTAATATTATCAAATAATCATTTAACATCCATAGACGACCTTATGACTTTATCGATTGCACACGTAAGATCGAAGGACATATCCCAACAATCTCCCACTTGGCATTCAGAGCCAGTGTGCTGCCAACTTCCTGTTGTCACTTTTATGTCTAAGTTTGAACTTGAGGCAAGACTCGAGTCATCCTCAATCGGTTCAAACCTTTCTTGGACTTTGAGACAGACTTTAAAACCAGATTTATCACTATGATACGAATCTGGACGTGGCCACGTATTTTCCACAGTCTCGACTCTCCAAGTGGCCGGTAAGACATATATCCCATTATAAAAATGGAGGACAATCCCATCTTGTCAATCCAAGCTCTCCCACTTGCTTCCTGATATACCCAATAACAAGTTTTATAACCTCCTTTTACGAAAGGCGTTTACTTGTATCAAAGTATACCATTTCACAATGGAGTCGCTCTGGACTACTTAGGTTAGAGGAAATTGCTCGACAGTCAATGAAATAGTATTATGACTCGAAATCTTAAATACTATTCCAGTCGGGTCTGTTCGATCATTAGCTCCCAGCTAATATCTATGTAATTGTACTTGATGTCCCACATCACTAGCCCATGAAGCGGAGCTATAGTACACATTACAATCTAGTTCATTGTATTATCGGTTTGTCCGTACTCGATTATACGAACCAGGAACAACTATATGATTCAAATATATCAGTTCAACCATTGAGACTTCATTATGGGGTAAGTCGACCTCATAACCCAATTGATATTACTTAATCATTTGGACAATTCATATAAATTAAACCATATTTATATGAAGAAATATGTATTATACATATGAGTGAATGTTTATAAGATCTCCAAAAGTATATAATACAGTAATAGAAATCACAACCCATCTCTAAGATGTCTGATCTCTATTGCAGTCGTGAAAACCTCAAGCTTAGACTGCTGGAGAGGTTTAGAAAGCGGGTTTGCAACCTTACCAAAAGTTGCAACTTTATTATCTTGATGTCTCCACAAAACTATCTCCCAGATAATGTGGAACTTCCTGAGCACCAGTTTTAGACTTGTGGTGCTTCCTAGCTCATTGGCTTGCGCGATAACTCTACTATAAATAGAGAACTATCGGATGGGCTGAGCTAGTTACGCCACCTAGTTCATTCAAGAACTTTCAAATCTTAACTGCCAACATTACTGCATCCAATGCAATACTGTGCTCAGCTTCTGTAGTTTGATCAGCTATATTGCATTGCATGGAACTATTCCAGCAAATTTCACCTCTAACTAGACAAAAGATATAACCAGATTAAAATCGGAAATTATCTTAGTCTGTTTTGAAGTTATCATTAAAACAGCTTGTTAATATCAACTCTTTTTGTCTTCCAAAGACAACAAAATATTCTTTAGTCCATCTAAGGTACATAAGAATATTCTTGGCCGCAGTCTAATGCGCCTCACCTGGGTTTCCTTGAAACCGAATCGTCATGCTCAAAGCATACGATACATCCGGTCGTTTACATATCATGGCGTACATTATAGACCCTATTGCCGAAGCATAAGGAATGTTTTCCATCTTCCTTTGCTCATCAGGTCCCGAAGGGCACTGCCTCTTGCTCAGAGATGTACCATGATTCATTGGAATGAGACCCTTCTTGGCGTCTTTCATTCTGAACCTGTCAAGCACCTTATCAATATAGGTGGCTTGACTAAGTCCAAACATCCTTTTCGATCTGTTCCGACAGATCTTGATGCCCAATATGTACTGTGCTTCTCCAAGATCCTTTATTGAAAAACAATTTCCAAGCCATTCTTTAATAGAATTAAGCATAGAAACATTGTTTCCAATAAGGAGTATGTCATCGACATACAACACAATGTATACAACGTAACTCCCACTGTTCTTCTTGTAAAACAAGACTCTTCCGAGTTCCTCTGAAATCCAAAACCCAGTATGGATTCATTGAACTGAAGATTGCTACTCCGATATGCTTTGCTTTATTCCATAAATGGAATTATAAGATTGCATAATTTCTCAGCCTTATTAGGATCGATAAAACTCTTTGGCTGTGTCAAAACACATTCTCTTCTAGAATCCAATTCAAGAAGTTAGTTTTAACATCCAATATTACCATAACTCATTATCAAGATGAGTAGCAATGGCTAAGATAATCTGAATGATTTAATCAAAGGAACTGGTGAAAGTTTTTCCATAATCCACCTCGTGAATAAAACTTTTACCATCAACCTTGCTTTGAAAACCCTAGGTTTTCCATCTGTCTGTTTAGATCTTAAAGATCTATTAGCATTCATTGGGTCTAACCCCGTGATGCAAATATATCAAGTTCCAAACTTGATTATCAGATATTGATATCATCTCAAATTTCATGGCACCATGCCAATTTTAAGTAGCTGGACTCGTCATAGCTTGAATATAGGTCGAAGGTTCATCGCTTTCCAAAAGCATGAATTCATATCTCTCATTGATCACAATATCTAAGTATTTGAATAATAGAGATCTATGCATTTCTTGACCTACGAGGGCTGGTATGGTTTCCAAAACCATAAGAATACTCTCAACCCAGTCTTGAGTATTCATCATTGGTTGTTTCACTTGAACCTCGTTCAAGACAACTGAGCTCCCACTGAATTTCTAGGAAAGGTAACTCTTTTCAAGAAAATCACTATCTCGAGCAACAAAATATTGTTCTCAAATAGATCGTAGAAGTTGTACCCTCGAGTTTCTTATGGACATACCATAAGGAAACTTTTATCCCATTTGAGTTCAAGCTTTATAGAGATAAATCTCGTCAGAGAAGCTTTTAGAACCTCAAATATTGATGAAAACAATTTAGGGACCCTCCCTTTCCATACCTAGTATGGTGTCTTATCAACAGCTTTTGACAGCGTCCTATTCAGTGTATAAGTTGAAGTCTAGAATTGTGTGTTCCCAAAAGAGACCAGTAGTTCATTTAGACCTCTCATCGAATGGTCGAACTATATCTAATATAGTTTGTTTTCTCTTTTCCGAAACATAACCTTCATGTGCTTGTGAACTAATAGGTTCCACATACATCAGTATGGATCATCCCTAATTACTCACATGTTCTCCTTTCTCCAAGAAACATGACATTGTTATCTTTTCAATCACACATCATTCACATGTATCAAATGACTCCAAGTCAAATGATTCTAAAATTCCTTCTAAAAGAAGTTTCGTTACATGTTTAGATTTTGATTTGATCTAATCAACAATGTTTCAGTTATGTCTCATCGATACTTATTCGATTTGGCCTTTGGTCTTAATGATATATATGATTTGTCAAGTTTAAAGTATACATAAACAATATAATAATCGTACCAAAACAAAGAATAATTCACAATTAAAATAGTTACCAAACTATTTAATAGTGAAAAATTAATCCATCAGTATCTAATACTGAACCAATATTCATTGTTTATTGAAGGTACGAAATTACATAGTTATAATACTAAAACAAGGCCCTAAGGCAAAACAACATCATATGATCATACGGCTAATGCAGCGACCTTCGCTCCATTTCTTGCCTGTAGATCGACATCTCTATTCACCAAACTTATACTTCTATGTAGTTCCTCCACATAAAAATGTGAGAACCACATTTGGCATCCAATACCCAAGAAGTAGAATTTTTGAAGTTTAATGTCTATATCATTAATACTTGAAGATGAAGCAACCCTGTTCTTCACATCTTCTTTGAACTTTGGGCAAATTCAATTATTCCCAATAATTGAGTCTCATTCAAATTTCCCATTCAAAATTAATACAATGTCAAAACGTGATAAATCGTAAGTGAAAAATCGAAGTTTTCTAACCAGCGATATTATCATGCAATTGAAGCCCTATCTCTCATAAAATATGAGGGAGCCAACCAGACAATCGTTTCACGCCATCCAATGGCTCGAAAGTCTCTAATTTGTGTCATTGATGAACTTAAGTGTTTTGGATTAAATCACTCCCCGAGGTGTAAATAATCCTAACCTTATAATCCATCAAATGAAAGACAAATTAGGCATTTGTTTTGAAATTGAATAAAATATGAATTTTTTATATGTTTGCAAGTAGTGTCCAACACTTTTGCAGTAGACGCATTGAGATTCCCTAGGAACCCTAGTAGCCTTCTTGCCCATGCTCTTTTGAATACCTCATCCTTTATCACAAGAATATCCCTCTTAGGGTCCATTTTTAATTGACGACTCATCATCTTAGAAAAATTTAGGAGATCACTTAAAGCAAATAATCCAATCATTTGCTGTACATGCGGTCCTTATAGATTTCTCTTATTCAGCCTAGCTGAAGCGATGACCCTGGTCATTCAGAACTGCTCAATCTTAGCATATTCCCCGAACAGGCTATTGAGTTGTTTAATGATATCTTAGGATGTGGTTATCTAACACATTTTCCTTGTCTTCGTGTTTGAGGACCATCCTCAAATTACGTTGTGAATCAAGAAAATTTGTTCAATTTTTTATAATCAAGAATTGAACCAAACTTGAATTGAGTTGACATGATAAACTATAAAAGAAAGATAACTAAAGTATGTAAACATCCACAAAGCGGTAAACAAATAAGGTTGTCTAACAATTGTACTTATTTATTTCATTTTGTTCAATTGATATCCAATATCATTGTCCCTTAGAACAAAACGATCCCGAGATCCTCATCTTGCAAATCTTTAAGCCGACTGAGTCCGCACTTAAGTATTTCAAGATAGGTAGACATACCCATGTCAATGATATCTAATATCACTCTCGGTCGATGAGAATCTCATTCTCATCTCATGTCTCGATAGCCACGCCTGCAGTGGATCTATCGATGAGAAAACCAAACTCACGTGTAAAGGTCTAACCTTTACTCCCACTTATCCCAAGATAACAAGTAGTACCCCGCTGAGGCGGACCTACCAACTTATGATCGAGGGCTTCATGAGTGTGTTGTTTTTGGACAAGACATTATACTCATTATTTTGGGAACTTGCATGCATAGGTGTTTATATGTAAATTGAACATTTATAACATAAAACATCCTATAACTAGCAAAGCAATTAAATACGTAATCGAAAGGCCCCTAGAACCTCACAACTCTCAAATGAAAAGATTAAAAGCAACAAAATAGGCCTTGAACATCTTCTGGACTGGTCCTCGCCCACCGTTTCAGTTCCGTGCCCTCCGATTTAGGTCAACCTTAGTCCGTACCCCAAAAACCACGAACGGCGCCCGCCATTTTACAAACGGCGGTCGCCGAATACCACCGGCGGTCGCCGTTTCCAAAACGGCGGTCGCCAAAAGGGTATAAAACGGGGCTGACCCAAAAACAGCCTTTCGGCGGTCGCCGTTTCCAAAACGGCGCCCGCCGAATCAATTCGGCGCCCGCCGGAGCACAAACGGCGCCCGCCGTTTTGCTCCAGCAGCCCGGTTTTCACCCGTTTCGCTTCGTTTTGCTTCGTTTCTTCTCGTTTTCGCCGGAGAGCCGATATCCAATGTCGATCCATGGATTCAATCCATTGCTTACACATTGAACAATACATTTTTGAATAGAAAAAATCTATCTATTACAAAAGATTCCAAGGGACGCAGCCCTCCAAAACTATGGCCAATCGTACGTAAAAAACGACAATTCCATTCACCCGACCACTAACGGTGGCCGGCCTTATATCTAAACACATAATCACATAATCACATAAAACAATTAAGCCAATTATGTTGATTTAAACATATTGTGTCCAACACAAAACATGTGCACGAGCCCTAGTCTCTGATACCATTTGTAGGTTTTCGATGTCGATCTAATCGCTCGATTACCTTGTTCGTGTGTGCGGAAGCGTGTAAAACAATAGAACACGAACAACATGAAGATCTAGGCACACATTATATGTATAGACACGTTTATATATATACATCCAATATATATATATATAGAGATTAACGAGATCACTTACAACCGGTGTAGCGTGCCTCGTTGATGTTGATGAAGGTGGTGTTGAGTCGATTGAACCACCTTCATGGATCAGTCACTAGATGCTCTCCTTGTGAATGACCTCGTCACTCCTTTAGATCGTCCGGATGTGGAAGCCGCACAAATGGCCCGGCCTCTACGTGTTGCACACGAACCCGGATAATGAACACCTTGCTTGCTTGAGAATGAATCTCCAAGATCACCTCTTTTCTCTCTATTTGAGTGGAATTTCGTGGCTGATGCTATTGTGTGATGAAAATCTGATTTTCATCTATCTAAGTCCATCATTATGCATCCCATTACACCCCTTTGTAACCTACAACATAATGGGCATCATAATGCACCATAATCATGCAAAGGGGTTACAAAGGAGGTGAAAGGTCATGCCACATACACATGCCACTATGCATTGTATGTGGTCCCCACTTGCTTGTGTGGCATGCCATGTCACACTATATGACATGCATCCATGCAAGCCATGCATCCCATGCATGTTAATTAATTCCACGTAAATATTGATTCTAAATCAATATATTTATCAAGCAACGTACATCATCTTTGAGTCCGTGTGTGACCCTGTAGGTATGATTTAATTGATCAATATTATATTGTTCCCAACAATTAATATTATCAAATAATCATTTAACATCCATAGACGACCTTATGACTTTATCGATTGCACACGTAGGATCGAAGGACATATCCCAACAAAGAGCGGTGTAGTCCTTGGGCATGTTGTCTCCGAGAAGGGAATAGAGGTGGACCCGGCTAAGGTAGCCATCATTGCCAAGTTACCACCTCCGGTGAACGTTAAGGGAATCCGAAGCTTCTTGGGACATGCCGGGTTTTATCGACGATTTATTAAGGATTTCTCTAAAGTGTCTCAACCGTTATGCCGACTTCTAGGCCAAGATGTGGAGTTCCGTTTTGATGAAGGATGTGTGGAGGCCTTTGAGATTTTGAAGGAGAAGCTTACTACGGCACCCGTCGTGGTTGCCCCGGATTGGACTCTTCCTTTTGAGATTATGTGCGACGCCTCCAATCTAGCCGTGGGAGCGGTTTTGAGCCAAAGAGTGAACAAGCTCTCTCGCGTAATCTACTATGCGAGCTTAACGTTAACGGGTGCCCAAGTGAACTATACAACCACGGAGAAGGAGCTTCTTGCGGTTATGTTTTCATTGGAGAAGTTTCGGTCCTACATTATTGGATCAAAGGTCATCATATTTAGCGATCACGCGGCACTCCGGTATTTGCTCACCAAGCCACACTCCAAGCCTCGGTTGATTCGATGGATTCTCTTGCTCCAAGAATTTGATCTTGAGATTCGTGACCGGAAGGGGAGTGAGAATGCGGTTGCCGACCATCTTTCTCGACTTGAGCTCGTGGGTGAGTTTTTGAAGGAGAATAGCTATGAGGCAATAACCGAGACCTTTCCTTTTGAGGATGTGATGATTGCCTCACCTCTACCGTGGTATGCGGATATCGTGAATTACCTTGCAGCCGGAGTGACGAGGAAGGGGATGTCGTCTCAAGAACGGAAAAGGTTCGTGATTCAATGCCAATACTACTTTTAGGCCGACCCTTATTTGTACAAGATTGGGAAGGATGACGTGATTCGCCGTTGCCTACCCGAACATGAGCAAAGAGACGTCTTGGTGTGTTGTCATTCGGACCCTAGTGGAGGCCATTTTGGTGGAAAGAAAACGGGATACAAAGTACTTCAATCGGGATTATATTGGCCTACCTTGTTCAAGGATGCCCATGCATTTTGTGCCTCTTGCGATAGGTGTCAACGATTTGGGAATATTGGTTGGAGGCAAGAGATGCCTTTGCAAATCAATCTTGTTGTGGAGGTGTTTGATGTGTGGGGGATCGACTTCATGGGGCCGTTTCCGAGTTCTCGAGGCTATGAGTATATACTCCTTGCGGTGGACTACCTTTCCAAGTGGGTGGAAGCCATTCCTACCCGGAGATGTGATGCCAATACGGTGATCAATTTCATTCACGAGTACATCTTCTCCCGATTTGGATTCCCGAAAGCAATTATAAGTGATGGTGGTACTCACTTTTGCAATAAGCTTTTTGAGAAGCTCATGAAGAAGAATGGGGTGAGTCATAAGGTGGCTACGGCCTACCACCCTCAAACATCCGGGCAAGCGGAGACGAGTAACCGTCAAATCAAGGGAATCATCGAAAAGACCGTCAAACCATCCCGGAAAGATTGGTCGGAGAGGTTGGTTGATGCTCTATGGGCCTATAGGACGGCTTATAAGACCGTTGTGGGAATGAGCCCGTTCCGGCTCGTGTACGGTAAAGCGTGCCACCTACCGGTCGAGATCGAGCACCGGGCGTATTGGGCTATCAAGGCAACTAATCTTGATGTCGAGAATGGAGGAAAAAATCGGTTATTGGAAATGTCGGTATTGGAGGAACTTCGAGAGGAGGCCTATGAGAACAACAAAATCACCAAGGAGAAGGTGAAACGAGCTCATGACAAGCATATTAAGCCTAAGGAGTTGTTTGCCGGGATGCAAGTGTTACTCTTCAATTCACGGCTTAAGCTCTTCCCGGGAAAGCTCAAGTCACGTTGGAGTGGTCCGTTTGAAGTATTGGAGGTATATCCATACGGTGTGGTAAAGCTTTTCGATCCTAAGACGAAGACGGCCTTTCAAGTCAACGGGCACCGAGTCAAGCCTTATTTGGAGAGTGAGCCGTGCAAAGAGACGTTGGAGTCCTTTGCCTTGACCGACGTCGAGTATACGAAAGAAGGATAGGCTCGGGTCCTAGACCGAGCGCCTCGTGGGGGCAAGCCCACGGACGTCGGGCTTAAGACGTAAAATTAAGCGCCTCGTGGGGGCGAACCCACGAAACGTCGAGCTAACGACGTTAAACCAAGCGCTTTCGTGGGAGGCGACCCACGTGTTTTGTCTTACTAATGTCTTTTCTTTTTGTTCGTTTTTGGTGTGTAGGTGTGTTTCGTTCTTAAAGATTGGTTGTCTCATTATTTGGAGGAATAGGAGTGTTAGAATCGGTGTTATTGGGTTGTTCGGGACTATAACGAGGTTGGAGGAGTTGTTGCGATCGTTAAATTGCATTTCAGAAGAGAAAATCGAGATAAGAGCCTTTTACCCAGCGCATTTGCGTCACACCTAACGCATTCGCGTCAAACCCCCAGCTGCTTGACGCATTTTAGCCCCTTCCAGCGCATTTGCGTCACACCTAACGCATTCGCGTCAAACTCTCAGTAGTTTGACGCATTTTAGCACTCCTGAGCGCAATTGCGTTAGTAAATAAAAAAAAATTAATTTCAAAATTCAAATTTGGGGATAAGGTCTTTCAGTTTTCTCACCACACATTTTCACCAACCTATTCACCCTCCTTCTTCATTCCCCCCGTTTCCTTCTCTACATCGCCGACGCCACCACACCACCACCCAACCTCGCCGGCAAACCTCCCGTCCGAAGACCGCCAACTACACCACCACCGTCGACCACCAGAACCACCACAGAACCGACGCCGCCGCGCCCCTGCTCCGCTCCACCGTCTCGCAGCCCTCTCCCGCCTCCGTCCAACGCCGACCACCACCACAGCCGCCCCGTCGTCCATTGCCTGAACCCAGTCGCCGTCCGACACCGCTCAGCCCCGAAACCACCTCCTCCGTCCACCTCGCTCCACCATGGCCTGAAATCTGACGAACCCAGAACCACCGCATCCCGTCTCCGCCCGAGAACGCCGCCGACCGAAACCTTACACGGCCGTATCTCCTCGCCGCGTCTCCGAACAGCCTCCGCCGCCGTCCCCGTTCACAGCCTAGCACCACCGAAGCCTCTCAGTCCCCGGACCACCACCCGTCCAGCCGCCCGAATCACCGCAGAGCCACGCCCCTGCTCAGCCCCGTCTCCGAGCCGACCTCAACCCGACAGCTCGCGTTCGTCCTCAACCGCTACCCCGTTCTTCGACCCCGACTCCAATTTTATTTCGGTACATTGGCTATACTCTCTCTACAGAGTGTTTGAGTTGGATTCTTGAATGGAGATTGAGTGCTACTATGTTGTTGGAGGTTAACTGTTGGTAGGAGTTGTGTTGACTGTTGTGTTTGAGGCTTCACTGAGTTTTGGTTTCGATTACGGAGATTGGGTGGATTTGGGTTGATCGATTGGGGTCGTGTTGTTGAATTGAAGTCGTGTTTGTATCAGTCCAGATGGGTTCAAATAAACGTCCCCGTGTAACTAAATGCAGAATCTTCGGGGGCTCTTGTTGTTCGAGTCGAGGATGCTCCTGAAGCCCCGAAAAATCTCAAGAAGCAATATGGTGCTACGTTCGATATTTTTTCCGAAAGAGAAGGAAAAGCCTACGCTCGGTTTAAAAGTAAGAAGATGACTACGGGTCGACCATTGGATTGGAGCCTTATTGCAAATTTGTGCCTTACGGATGATGTTAGAATGTACTTAACTCGGTTGGGACTCCTCGACTACGCTATGATGGACTTCTCTTATCAAATGCCTTTTGCATTGGAGTTTCTCTCTACGGTTGAGCATGTTGATGTGATGACGGATATGGAGCATATGCGGTGCCGAATTAAGAACAAGGTGGTTAAAGTTTATGAATGCACTATGAATCGTATCTTTAAATTTCCAACGGAGGGACCGGGACGTCGATCCAGTGAGTTCAGCGAAACCGACGCATGGAAGGACCTCACGGGTTGTAACAATTGGGATTCTAGTGACAGTAAGAGCCTTTTTCTTCAAGACCCGGCACTTTTCATTGTCCACAAGTTCCTCGCTTTCAACATCTTCGGGAAACACGATAGTAGCAAAGTCAACGCTAGTGAGCTCTTCCTTCTACACTGTGCCAAGCATTCTAAGAGAGTTTCATTGTCTTCTTTTGTTTTTGCGGCTCTTGCCTATCAAACGACGCATAACAACCGACCCTCTCTCCCACATTTGGCTACTTACATTGCCCGAGATGCTAAGATTATCTCTAAAGACAAGATGATCCATGTACGCGCCATCGACTCCGAACAACTTTCTCATGGAGGGTTCCTTAAGAATGAGCAGCGCAAAGTTGTGAAAGAGTACTTACAACGCGTGAATGGGATTACCTTGTCGACACAAAAGGGGAGGAAGCCTATGACACCCCTCGATGAAGATGCCGAGAACAATAACAACAAGGACGAGGCCGAAGATAATAAGGAGGCCGAGGATAATGAGGCCGAGGATGAGGAGGGAGATGATGATGACGAGGAGGAGAATGCCGAGAGCGATGCGGTGCCCGAGAACGACCCCAACCGATCCTCCGGTAGCCGGGAGTTTGAGGTTGAGAGGACTTGGACTACCAGGGAGCTTGACGAGCGCACGACTAGGGAGCATGAATGGGTTACCCGAGATTTGGACACGTGCATGGGGGCGCTACAAGCTTGGTTCACGCAAGAGTTGGACACGCGCATGAGGGCGCAACAAGCTTGGTTCACACAAGAGTTGGACACGCGCATGGGGGCGCAACAAGCTTTGTACAACCGGGAGATGGATGCCCGCACGACGAGGGAGCACGCTTGGTATCAAAGCCAATGGGAGACGCAATCGGCTCAACTTCGTGAGGAGATCGTGACCTTGCTCCGCTCACCACCTCCGGCCAACCCTTGAGTCCCCGTATTTGGTTGTCTCCTCCCTTATCTCTTTTACTTGCTTATCTTGTTTGGACATGTTCTTCGACTTTGTTATTTCTTGTTTTGGGGATTGTTCTACTATTTTATTTTCGTATGCTTGGTGGATGCTCGTAAACTTTGGTTTGTTTGGGGATGTTTCCCTTTTATTGGTGGAGATTTTACCTTGGGTTGGTTTATTTTTCATGTGATGTTTTTCATGTTTAGTTCTTATTTTGTTGTGTATCATTGTTTTTGTGGTTGTTTGGTTGTTCCCGACACTTATTTATACGAGAAGTTCATGCCGAAATTTTTATTGAAGATGTTTAGGTGTTATTCGCATGTGGACATGCTCGGGTTTTAAGTGTGGGGGGGTCTTGGAGAGTTGTACATATATTGTCTCGTGTGTGTTTTATTTTTTCTAAACCATTGAACTCTCCTTCTTTTATAAAAAGTTTATGCACCTTTTAAAAATATAAAATTTTGGCTATTTCAATTTTAAAACTCGTGTGGCATATTTAATTGACTTAAAGACATGAAAAATGGCTCAAACTAAATTTCCAAAACCTTGTGAGATTTCATTGCTATTTTCCTTTTCTTGGAGCGTATTTAACATCATATCTCTCGTTGTTTCCATGCCTCAAAGAATTTTTCGATCTTTCAATGATTTTTGTGTCAAGATTTATCAAGAGAGCACTAGAACTTGCATGTGAAAAATTTCAAAACCGTATATCATAACTTGTTTGATCGATTACGTGATAAGAATGATCGTTTAGGATTAACCTTCCGGCCATATTCATAAATATTACCTTTGAGCCCGTCGTGGGACACCTTAGTTAACCCCGTTGAGCCTACATGTAAACCGTTTCTTTGACTCCCTTATACACTTATCCCTTGTTGATGAGATGATAGAGTTGCATGTGTCGGCCCTTCGTACATATTGTTCGATCCTTGTGGGTGTGCTAGTAGCCACGATTGTGATTTATGATCCGTTCTCGAGTGACGTCTTGTGACGAGTTTGTCGTTCGATGTCGACATATACATATACACATATATAAAAAAAAAAAAAAAAAAAAAAAAGAGAGAAAAGCTATGAGAAAAATGGTGTTTACACCTCCCAAAAAGAGAAATATATCCAATTATTATCAATAATAATAATAATAATATCTTGGTGCCTTTGTTCGTGCACCTTTGAATGTGTCCGATTTTATTGAGACGAGAACGTGACCTTTTTGTGATGCAATATAGGGACGAGCCCTTAAGTGCCGAGTCGGTGTTCGTATAATACGTAATGTGGTGTTTGGAAGGAGTAAGGAGATGAGTCGTGTTGATACGAGTCCACTTTTCCCAAATTTCCCGAATTCCCTTAACCGAGCCCCATTACACCCTTTTAGACGATCGGTATTCTTTGATTTTCGAGATAACCAACTTTGATAGGTGGAGTCTTTTCTTACGTGTAAGCGTATGGTGGTGAAGATCTTGACACTCATATTCATTACTTGAGGCATTCTTGTTTAAATTCTTTCATTCGAGCCGATTATTCTTATGCGCAAGTTTTGTTCGACTTTTGCTTCCTTCTCTTGCATGTTGATTTTTATTGAGTGAACCTAGCTTGTGTGGAAAAAGAAGAGGGTTAGCTTGTGAGGGAAATACATTTGAGCCGTGATTCTATACTTTAAGTCGGTGGAATATGTTGTATCGAGTTGGAAAGTTGCCGTAGTTGTTTTGATGGAGCGTGGTGCATAGTTCTTACGATGAATTGGTTGAGTGCATTGATTTAGAGCCTTTTGTGTTCATTCATGTTTCCTTTGGTGGTGTTGTGTTGCTTGAGGACAAGCAATGTCTTAAGTGTGGGGGGATTGATTCGTCCGTTTTTGTGCCGTTTATTTTTATGTTTTCCGATTATTCTAGTGTTAGTCGTAGTGTCCTTTGTGTATATTTTCATTTTGTTGGGTGTTTTATTGTCCGGACAGGGTTAGGCGAGACGAGGAGTGGAAACGAGCTTAAACGGCCAAGAAACGAGCAATGGGCGAAGAAGATTTTCCGATGAATTCCAGCATCGCGCAGCTGCGGGAAAATAGTCATTACGGCTTCGTCTACCGTCGGATCGGCCTCAAATTCTCACGGGATGACAAGGACCTCATGATCTACATTTTGACCGAAGGGATCGACGAGATTAAGTACGAGGCAAGAGATATCGAGTCAAGACGGAAGAGGTAAAAACCAGTCAAAGACTGGCGCGTTTGCGCCATCCTGGCGCATTTGCGTCAAGCAGCTGAGAGTGTGGCGCATTTGCGTCAAGCGGCTGGGAGCGTGGCGCATTTGCGCCACAGAATGTTGACTTGGTTTGACCTGCTTTTGACCACCCACTTGAAGACTTTTTTGGGGGGCATTTTAGTCTTTTCTAGTAGGATTTTTGCCAAGACTTTGTGCATGTTGCACTATAAGACAACTTTGTTAGTTGGAGAATTTGGACACACTCTCATTCTCACTTGTTTTTGAATTCTTGTCTTGATATTGTTCTTGAGAGAATTATTTTGTTCTTGATTTTTAATCCCAAATATTTAGATTTCTTTTAATCGATTTATTGCCTCACAAAACATCATTCACGAACATCGATCATCTCACCGAGCCCGTCGTTTCTATCGGAGCCATTTCTTCGGGTGACACGTTGAAGTTCGGCTCGATTCCGGAAGCACGGTTCGTTCTCGTCTCGCCTCCCCAACATCTTTGTGAGCTTATTTCGATCATGAGTATTCTATATATCACATGCTTGTTTGTTTGTGTTATCATGAGTAGCTAGGTCTCTTGTTAGGGTACTAGAGTACTTGGCTTAGAGATCGAGTCGATAATGTTTCGAGGATTGTCAATGAGTCGAGGAGTCATTCGGTTCGAGTCGTGGGGTCTCGTGTTGAATATCCTCTACGAGGAACATCACTAGTGGGCCACGCACTCGATCCGAGTGACGTTTACGTGCGACTCAAGGTCGTCTCGTGTTGAGGACCTCTCCGAGGTGTATCACTAGTGGACGACGCGGTCGTACGTAAACGACCTCGTCCTTATCAAAATCTAGGTTTTTAAAAGATCGACTCGGTTCTCAAAAGCCAAGGACTCTAGCCCCCTAACCCTTTCTCATTTGATATCACATCTCGTTTACTTGTCTACTTGTTTTAATTCTCGTATTTAGTTAATTAATTATCTCAAATTGCAACACCCCCCCCCCCCCCCCCCCAAAATGGTTACTACTTGACATCGTGTTTACTTATTCGCTTTTACCGACAATCAATCCAAGTTTACTACACCGCCGATAGTATTATTCCTCGAGAGATCGACCCGGGGAATCTACTTTCGTAGGTTTTTCGGTAATATATAAATAACTTTTTGACCAATCATTACGTAATACTATAATATATATATATATATATATATATATATATATATATATATATATATATATATATATATATATATATATATATATATAAGAAAATCAGCACACCTTAGTTGGGTTAGGTAATTCTGCCTTATGCATGGAGAACACAACAATCTGAAAAGAGAGAAACCTAAGTCATGATGTTATAATTAATCTTATTGTATTAAGATCATCAACAGAAAAATACAAGAGTTATTCTGCCTTAGAGAAAGACACACCTATCTAGTCATTGATATCATATTCTATGTCTTGAATCATATGGCAGGAGCTTGACAACTAGTATCTTAGGCTTGAAGTATGGCTGATCTGTGGCTGCAAATAAGAAACAAAGTAATGGTTCTGAAAGGTAATCAATACACTTTTCTTACAAATATAAAAATTTGAATATATTCTCTTCTTACATCAAAGCATAGCGAAAATTAATGGATATTGAAAAATGATGTTTTAAAGGCCTTCATGTTCGAGTTGTTGATCCAAAATTATATTAATTCAACACGTCTGAACAAAAAAAAAGAAGAAAATGTGATAAAACTATGATTGGCAGATATACATAACCTATTGATGCGTAGGGATGTGACCATGGGAGAATGTACGGTCTTCGATTATGAAGACATTTTTTCTTCCCTCTTCAACTTTGCTTCTGTTCTGTTTTCTCGGTCGTCTCACAGAGCCAAGATGTAGAACTGAAGTGCCAGTGGCAGGCTTTTTTTTTTCGCTCTCACTTGGTTGGTGTTTAAACAACTTGAAGCCTATAAACAGAATCTCCAAAAACTCCATCAATTTGCATCTCCAGAAACGTCCTTCAACTTTTCCTTCATCCTTTTGTTTAATTATAATCGAATTGCACTCTATAATAATTTGGAAGTTAAACCCTAATTAGGCTATAATTTCAAGAGCGCTAGTGAATCTAGAACAAAAAAAAACCTAAGAATAAAAAATTAACCTGAATCGAAGGAGAAGACGATTGAAAGTGGCGACTGGAGTAGTAAAAAAGCAACAACATCAGAGTAGACCAAGCGTTGCAACAGGTGAGAAGCAACGACGTCAATAAAACTCATAAAGGCGGTGTTGTCGGTCACGTGAAAAAGGCGGCGTCATCGACGGCCGGAGTTACGTGCGAGAAGCCAGCGTCGGGCGGTAGTTACGTACGAGAGGGCGGCGATGATTGTAGTTGGACGAAGCAGTTTAATTTTTTTTTTTCTGTGGATGTCAAAGAGTTGAACCTTATCATTTTATACGGTAATGGGGTAATATTTATTTTGGGGTAATATTTATTTTTGAAATATTTAATTAAAAAAAATGTTGGGAGATTTAACTATGGACAAAGATTCTAACCGCTGTTGGCAAATGTTGGCAATTAAATTAACAATAGTGTAAACAAACCGATGTAATTTTCATGTTCAGGGATGTCGGTTCTATTAATAAACCGATGTCAAAAAAAAATGGCAAATATTGGCGATTAAATTAACAACACTATAAACCAACCGATGTAAATATTATGTTTAGGGATGACGGTTCTATTAATAAACTGATGTCCAGAAAAAATGGCAAATATTGGCGATTAAATTAACAACGCTATAAACGAACTGACGTATTTTTTATATTCAGGGATGTCGGTTCTATGAATAAACCGATGTCCACAAAAAATCTCACATCGGTTCTTTTAATAACTGATGTCCTCAGAAAACTTCTTAATAAAACTGATGTTAATTAATGAATTTAACGGTTCCTTAAAGACTGATGTAAACATCCTGTTGTTAAAGATACATTTTGTAGTAGTGGGGGTTTAATACTATCCTATAATTCTTTAGACAATTTAATTCTTGAAATATATAAATTTACCAATACAAAATTTTAAATACGAATAAATCGTTTCATCAATAAGTTATTGATGAAAATTAAAAGTTAAAAATCAATATCAACGAGAAAGACAAAATGGTTTTAATTTCTTTGATTTTGATCAAGTACAATACGAGATTATATATAAGTAGAAAACCAAACTGAAACATATAGTATGAAAACACATTTTCTTAAAATAATCAATATTCATGACACGCAAATTCATCTATCCATACAACATGACTATATACTACCCCTACTCCATAATTGAACTATGTTTTAAAACAACGCAATGACACGTCAAGAATAGTTATCTTCTACTATTTAAATACTAATTAATTATTGATTTTAGCTTTAGATGCCTAGTATTATTTTTGTATAGCTTGGACAAAATTATTATTGAAAATATAAAACAATGAAAAAATAATTATTTCAAGAAAATGTAATCATGTAAACATATTAGTTATAAAAAAAATCAAATAATAATACGTGTAAGAATAAATTAAACTAAATAAATGTTTGTTTATTTGTTATTACCAATTTATATTATTAAATGGTCTACTTTAAAACCTTTAAATATACTTTATTTTATTTCTCTTATAATTGCTTCAAATTGGTTAGTTGTGTGTTGTAGATTCGATTAGTACGTAGTATTGGTAGTATTGGTTGGTTAGTTGTGTGTTGTAGGGATTAGGTAGATTCAATTAGTATAGGTGTGCATGTATGACACGTGATCTGATCAAATACAGTCATCAATGCATTTGAATCAAACTGCCACGTCAACATGCCAAATAGACCCTAGCAAACTATTCAAAATTAATTGAGAAGGGTAAGGACTCGAACCTTTGACCACAAGTACATGGGATTTAAAACATCTAAACCGCTGCACCATTTCACCTATTCGAACATATTTGAACTCCTTAATATTATTATAAAATTCAAACTAATAAGACTATGATTAATTTTTTTTATTTTTTTTAAAATTATATTAATACATAATTAGTTAAATATTTTTATTGTTAAATTAGAAAATAATAAATATTCAATTAATAATTAAAAAATATTCAAAATGAATTAAATACATTAATAATCATTTTTATTAATATTTAATTGATTATTTTATTAATATTTAATTAATAATTAAATACATTAATAGGCATTAATAATCATTTTGATTAATATTTACGTAAGTTTTTTTAATAAAAATGATTATTAATGTGTATTAAGTAATTATGTAATTATTTAATCTTATTAGTTTAAAATTGTATAATGACATTAAGGAATTTAAATTATCCAAACTAAAACTATTAGTTTTAATAGTTTGCTACAGTCTATTTGGCATGTTGACGTGGCAATTTGATCCCATGCACTGATGACGTGTCATAATTTCAGCATCCACTTATATTTGTTTTAGTCAAAAGACTACTTTTGATAAACGATTTAAAAGGACTAATTATGTTATCGGGCTTGTAGAGAGGACTATTGATGATATTATCTCTATTTTCATATATGATGTCGAATATTTTTAATATTTTGTAATTACTAGTAGTATATATATTGTCCGGAAATAATATATATCCATATAATTTGACATGTGTTTATATTGACTTTTGAGGTATACCAAAATTTTGATACAATATTGATATGCACATTTTTTTCAATATCAAAATCTGGTACAATATAATATAAATCTTTTCAATATTATTTTTTTTGATATAATATCGATATAGTCGTTTTACTACGTTAGAATGTGATATGTGAGCACGAAATTAATTACCTAAGTATTAATTTCACAAACAATTTGAGATGATACAATTGATCAATATGATTAAATTTCGATGTAATCAGTTGCCTAGATTATTATAAGTTGATTTAATTTACAATTCTTTTTTTTTTTTCAACAAACATAATTTTATCTTTTAAGTTTTATTTAAATGTATGATAAATTTAAACGTATTATAAATCTTTTTTAAACTATATTATTGTTTCATTTTTTTCTCAATTAATTGAGAAGATTTTTTTTGTTGCTTTATTTGTTTATATAATTATTTATTTTAATTAAATATTTCATCTCATATTCTTATTTTTCTGAATTATTTTTTATATATAATATTCATATAATGTATTATACATTTTTTTGTGATTATTTTTTTGTACGATTTTTTGCCGTTAAACATTTTCTTTCTCTTGCAACATTCTTATTCAAATATTTATTGTGTTTAAATTCGCAAATGCCGAAGTAATTTTTTAATTCATACACCTTTAACACGTTAATCGTGAGAAATTAAAACATATAATATCATATTTTAATGCAAGAACACACAAAATTTGGGGGCTGCCCAGCAGTTCGGTTCGAATCTTTACTAAACTATTTCTATTTTCATCCCACAAAAATATACATTACGTTTTGAGTTTTTGATAAATGCTGTAAATAAAAAAGATAAAACAAAATATTATTAAATAAAAAATGAATGTAGCCTTCATAAGTGTTTTTTCTAGCCTTCAATAGTCTTCTATACGCCTTCACTCAAAACGTAATGTATACGTTTATTTTTGTGGGATGAAAATAGAAATAGTTTAGTAAAGATTCGAACCGAATTCGTGAGTCGTTATAGAGTGTGTTTAGAACTTGACAAGATCAAGCCCAACTCTAGCGCCCAACACATCGTCTTTAATGAAAGCCCAACTCAGTCCGGGTCCTCGTCTTCCTAAATCGATCACCTCACTCTCTCCTTCCTTTCGGCCCGAGTAAAGAAACTGCCTGAATTCCGAAGGCTGAAGGAAACCGGAAAAATTGTTGCAGATTCAGTTTCTAGCCGTAGCCGTAGCCGTAGCCGTAGCCGTAGCCGGAACTTATGAACACCATCTTCTACTAAATCGTTTTCTTCAACATTCATTCGGATCTGCCCTTCTTCGTGGGTGTTGTGGGGTCATCATCCTTCTAGATGATCTACTAACAAAGTGAAATTTACAGAGGTAATCCATGGATCTATTTTCTCTTGATTTGAGCTGTGTGTTTTTTTTTCTTTCTCATCGGTCAAATCTGAGATTTATTATATGCATGGAATATATTTGGGGATCATAAGTATCATCCCTAATCCTGGAAATTGCTGTTCAGTCTCAATTGTAGGCACACCGGCAGCTCGTTGGTAACAGGTACCGCGACCTCATCGACTCTGCCGACTCCATCGTCATCATGAAGTCCTCCTGCGAGTCCATCTCCGCCATCCATACTGCTATTCTCGGCTCCCTTTCCTCCCCCACGTCTCCTCTGACCCCGTGTCTACGGTATAGCCTGCCGGGTCAAGTATTTAGTGGACACTCCGGAGAACATTTGGGGCTGCCTGGATGAATCCATGTTCCTGGAATCCTCAGCCCGTTACATCTGGGCCAAACACGTGCATTATAACGTGTTCAACTGTAGAGAAAACAGGAGCATGCTCTCTACTTTCCCTTTGTTACAGCACCCATGGCAGATAGTCGAGGGTTTTAAGGTTCAGATCTCTCAGAGGAGTCGGGAGAGGCTTTTGGATCAGACGAGTGATCATGGGATCAAGGCATATGCGGATGCCTTGGCTGCTATTGCCATTACAGACAAACTCGATCCAAAGCAGGTTTTGACTCTGTTTATAGATTCAAGAAAATCCATTATTTCGCAGAGGCTTAGTGCATGTTTCCGTGATGTGAATGCCGACAGTTCTGAAGTGATTTCTGCTTTCTGTGATGTATTGAAGATCATTCAAATTACTGTGTGTCAAGTGGGGGAACTGTTTTTGCAAGTGTTGAACTTGAATGATATGCCTTTGTTTTATAAAAACGGTTTTGGATACAACTTCGGCTTCTCACTTCTCAGTTGTTTGGGGGCATACCGAACCCAGTTGAGGAAGTGAAGCTGTGGAATCTGTTCAAGGACAAGTTGGAGTCTAACATGGTATTGCTGGGCCGGGATTTTATTTCCAAGGCTTGTTCGGACTGGCCGAGGAAGGAGATCACAGGCAAGATTAGTGGGAGGTACCTGATTGATGTGGTTGGTAGTGGGTCCGAGCTTTCTCTGGCTGAGAAGTTGATAAGGGAGACCATGGATGGTAAACAGGTTTTAGAAGGTAGTCTAGAGTGGCTCAAGAGTGTTTTTGGTTCAGAGATTGAGTTGCCGTGGAAAAGGACACGTGAGCTTGTCTTAAGTTAAGACTCGGATTTGTGGGACGATATCTTTGAAGATGCTTTTGTTCAAAGAATGAAAGGGATTATAGATTTGCAATTTGATAAACTCCGTAGAGTTGTTAATGTGGCTGAGTAAGTTCGATCAGTAGCTAAACCTCCTGGCGATCTCGTTGATTCTGAAGATTACTTGAATAGATTTCAAATTAGTGGTGGGGTTTGGTTTGTGAATCCCAGGGGCAAAAAGTCAGGCTCTTCTATTCCCGGCACAAAATCTCACCAAGCTCAAGAAAATGATTTCCTCAGCTGCCTCGGCACTTATTTTGGGCCTGAAGTGAGCCGCATTAAAGATTCCTTGGATAATTGCTGCCAGAATGTTCTTAATGATCTCCTCTGTTTCTTGGAGTCTCCGAACGCACCACGTAGGTTGAGGGATTTAGCACCGTACGTACAAAACAAGTGTAGCGAGAGCCTCTCGGATATATTAATGCAGCTTAAGAGTGAGCTTGACAACCTATAAACGGACCTGGAAAATGGAAATAAAGACGAAAAGTCCCCACTATCCTCTGCCATACTTGTTGAAAGATCATTATTTATTAGGGGTGGGCATGGGCCGGGATGGGACGGGATTTACCTCATCCCGGTATCGTCCCATAAATTTTTGAACGGAACGGGATCGGAACGGGATCACACTTTTTAAAAATTGATCTCGTGAGCTCGGGATCCCGAACAAAATGGGACGGAATCGGGATCCCGAACAAAATGGGACGGAATCGGGATTAAAACGGGATCCCATTTAATTTAACTAATTTCAATAAAAAAATATTATGTACTTCTAAAAACAATTTTATACACTTAATTTAATTATTTATTATAATACATATTATTATTTTTTAATAAAAATCATAATTGTTTGATTTTGTTTAAATTTTAGTATTGTAAAATTTATTTCTTACAAATTATGTAAAATTAAATACATTAGTATATTATAAATAATTAAAAAATGTATTTTTAATATATATAAATATATAACGGGACGGGATCTTACGGGATTTATTTAACTAATCCCGCTCCCGTCCCATTATTTTAATCCGAGATCGGGACGGTACGGGATTAACACTTTTTATATTTCAATCTCGTCTTGTCTCGTCCCATTTAAGAACGGGATCGATCGGGACGAGATCGGGATTTTGGGACTAAACGCCCACCCCTATTATTTATTGGGAGACTTCTTTTTGCATTTCAGAAGCACGCAAGACATATACCCATGGTGCTTGGTTCACCAAGGTCATGGGTGAGTGAAGGTACTGCTGCTAATCCATTCTCAATTGGGTCGATGAATATCCCGGTGGCCAGTGACCCAAAAATGATGGATAGTCCTGGGAATATGTGCTCCAGTAATCTGAAAAGGGATGATGCCTTGTAATCAACTGGTCCAGTCAGAGTAAGTACTTCTAAATGGAATCCTTTTCTGTTGGGGTCTGCTATATGCTTACTTGTATAATATATTTTCTTTCTTATGTTCCCTAGAGCAGTTACAACTACTTTAGCTGTATTTCTCTTGTGAAATACTATGAACTTACTTGAGATTGTCTTTAATTTCTTGATGTATGTGATTTCAAGTTAATCTCCTTTGGCAGTTTCTGAAACAAGAAATTGGCTTTGCTCTCTAAATTATTTGGAATTATTGGACAGGGCTGGGAGGAGACTGTAGTGAAGCAGCAAGAACAGTCAAGCGAGGGCCAGTCTGAGATGAAGATATCTCTTCCTTCAATGCCTTCTCTATATGTGAGTTCATTTTTATTTTACGCATGCGAAGAGATTCACCGTGTTGGTGGCCACGTACTTGATAAAGCAATTCTGCAGAACTTCGCAACAAAGCTTTTGGATAAGGTATGTTCTGACCCTTTTGCTGGGTAATATTTCTAGACGTGGCTTCATAATTACATGATTGTCTTTGGTGAGATATCTAGTGATCTCTGCTAGAGTACTTGGTTGTATTGTTTTGGATTAATGGCTAGGCTATTTCATTGAGAAGGGATTGTATATTGGATTATATTGTTTTGTTACGGACGAAAACTTGTTTGCTTATCATGATTCGTGTTGTTTTATGTGGTTATGACATAGAGTAAGTGATAATTTTTTTTGCTTAGTAAAACTGCCCTTTTCACTTTGATAGAGTTCACTTTTAATATGTGAAGAAGGTCATTATATGTGGAGAGGATATTGAATTTGTAATGATTGAATCCTCTGATTTGATCCTGGGTTGTTTTCAAGTTATGTGAAAAAATTTACTGAGGGTATATCGTGTAGAAATTCCTTATTATATTATCCTTTATCTTTTTTTTCTGAAAACGTCATTAGAACATTTCTCTGTTGTTTTAGGGGTTCCATACTTTGTTTTGGATCAGGTGGTGAAAGGCAGACCCCTGAATGGTATAAGGAGAAAGGGATAGAGGTAAAAAATAATCTCTTTTCGTTTGGCATGTGAATTGTATATATATGGTTTTATGACTATTGGCATTGGGCCGAGGCGCCGAGCATCTGCTTTTTTTGCCTAGCTGTATATGACTAATTGATATCTCTAGTTCTTGTCTACTGGATAATGTATTTATCATGGTGTATTTTTTTTTTATCTTAAATTTATGGTATTCCATTTTTGCCTTGGGTATGCACTTTTCCAGTTAAATTTCACACCCTTAAACTTTACCTAGAACTCAATTAATGCTATGGACATTTTAATGCCTGTGTATAACTATATAATCATTCTCAGGCTCCAACATAATTCAATAACTTAAAAGAAAAGTGCATCACCTTTACATTTACTTAGGCCAGAATTAGACTGCTAAATTATCAATCTCAAGTCTTATTTAGTGCGAATCACCTTCTCATTTCTTTGAGCTGCTTACTCTATTAACCAAATATTGATGTCTCAAAACCCTTTTTTTTTACTTTGATGAAAGGATACTTGTGCCCGTACAATATATCATGCTACGGTACCATGTCTCCGTTATTATACAGATGTTGCATGAAGATCCAGTTGCAGGCATTGATATTGAAAAGCAAACACTGAAAACAAATTCAGGAAAATTGCTGAAGTATGGATCACTCATAGTTGCTACATGATGTACTTCCTCAAGGTACTGCATTTTTTTTTAAATTATATAGTGATTAGTGCCCACATAGTGAAGTATGGAAAAGAGTACGACAAATAATTATAGGAAAAAAAGGTTCAAATAACCCAATTGAACGTGCTATTAGAGCCCGCCTGTTTTCTCCCCCAAATTCATTCAAATCACCTTACCCTAATTTTGACTTATTTGACCAAGTCTTTTTTATTTATGTAATGTCTTTTATGCCCTTATAAGACAAATGGGGTTTTGTCCTATTTGTCATCTACGGGTGTTAGGGTTTTAGGTGTAGCTGTGAGTTGCTATATATAGCACTCCATTGGGATAGCCGCAATCAATGAATTCCATTGTCTCTTTCACAGAAACACCATCTTTTATTAAATCATAAAAGTTCAATATGGTATCAGAGCATCAAAAGGGATAAGTCAGGAGAGCATATCTGTTTTTCAGAAATGGCAGAAGGAGACTCAAATCAAAACAAGCAAACACTGATACAGCTCAATAATCAACAGGTATCAGTTAAGCTAAATGATGAAAATTTTTTGATCTGGAAACAACAGGTCACCATCACAGTCAGAGGACATGGCCTAGAAGGCTTTCTTGATGGTTCAAATGTTCAACCTGCCAAGCTCATACCTTCAGGAGAAGAAGGCATCTGGAAAATGAATCCAGAGTATATTCTATGGCAGAGGCAAGATCAGTTGTTGGCTTCATGGCTGCTATCATCTCTCTCTGAACCTATACTGGTTTCCATGGTTGGCTTCAACACATCACAAGAAATATGGCAGAGTCTTGAAACCTCTTTCTCTAGCCAAACATCTGCAAGAAAGATGCAGTACAAAATCCAGCTTCAAACCTTGAAAAAAGGAGGTTTATCTATGAGAGATTACCTGAATAAGGTTAAATCTTTGTGTGATGCCATTGCCAGTACTGGTGAGAGGATGAAGGAAGAAGACCAGGTGCTTCATGTGTTGAGTGGCCTTGGTAATGAGTATGATGCAGTGGTAGTGACTGTCACTGCACAAGGTGGAAGTTACAGTATGAAAGAGCTCACATCCCTGCTCCTCAGTTATGAAAATAGGCTGGAAATTACCAGTATGAGTGAGAAGAACTTCCCTAATGCCAATATGGCAGCTCAAAGAGGTGGTGTCACTCAGAGAGGAAGAGGCACTCAAAACCAAAGGGGTAGAGGAAATGGCAGAGGCAGGGGAGGCAGATCAAACACTGGAAACAAGGTTCAGTGCCAGATTTGTGGCTATACTAACCACACTGCTAACCTCTGTTATCACAGGTTCACTGCTGATTATGTTCCTAGGAATCCCATCAATGATAACAAGCCTGCAAGTCAAGGAAGCCAGAATCAGAATCAGAATCAGCAAAACACTCAATATGGCTCTGCTATGTACTCTGCCTCAGACAACATTTCTGATACCAACTGGTATCCAGATTCAGGAGCAACTCATCATGTGACTAATGATTTCTCTAATATGTCAATTGCCACAGATTATGAGGGTCACAACAAATTACAAATTGGTAATGGCTCAAATCTTGACATTTCTCATGTTGGTAAGAGTTTGATGGTTTGCAACTCTTCCATAAATAATCAGCATGCTTTTAAACTTAATAATCTGTTATTAGTACCTGAAATAACCAAGAATCTCTTAAGTGTTGCTCAGTTTGCTAAGGATAATGCAGTGTTTTTTGAGTTTCATCCTTCTTTTTGCTGTGTTAAGGACCAAGCAACAAGGGAAATCCTCATAACAGGGAAGCTTAAACAAGGCTTGTATCAGTTCCAGTTTCATCCCTTACCTGCTTCTGTTTCCTCCTCAAATAAGCTGCACTCCAGACCTGAAAGGACAGTACATCAGAGACAAAATGTTAAATCTTTTTCTACTGTTGTAAAGTCCTCAAGGACTCTTGAGTTATGGCACAAACGATTAGGGCATCCCTCTATTAATGTTACTAAGAAGGCTCTTCAACTTTGTAACATTCCCTATGACAATAAAAATAATTTCAATTTTTGTTCTCATTGTGCCCAATCTAAATCTCATGTGTTGCCTTTTAATCATGTTCATAAAAGAGCTTCTGTACCTCTTCATATTATACACACTGATCTTTGGGGCCCAGCACCAATCACATCAGTTTATGGACATAAGTATTATGTTTCATTTGTGGATGACTATAGCAGGTTTACTTGGATCTACTTCCTCACAACCAAGTCAGAAACAATCACAGCCTTTAAACATTTCAAAAACCAAGTGGAGTTGCAGTTTGGACAGAAAATCAAAATAGTTCAAAGTGATGGAGGTACAGAATTCAAGCCATTATCTACCCTATTCAATGAATCTGGTATTGTGCATCAAATATCCTGCCCCTACACTCCTCAACAGAATGGAGCTGCTGAGAGAAAGCACAGGCATATAATTGAATCAGGTTTGAGTCTATTGAATACCTCTGGTTTACATGGTAGCTACTGGGAAGATGCATTTGCCACTGCTGTTCACCTGTTGAACAGAATTCCCCAAAGTACACTACAGTTTACTAGCCCCTATTACAAGTTATATGGTCAACAACCAGATTACTCATCTCTAAAAATTTTTGGATGCCAAGCCTTTCCACATCTCAAGCCTTATAATCACCACAAGTTGGAACCAAAATCACAGCCAGGTATATTTCTTGGCTATCACCCTCAATTCAAAGGATTCAAGATTGAACTCCCTAATCATAAAGTGATAATCACTAGAAATGTGATCTTTAATGAACAAGTTTTCCCAGCTATCAAAAACCCCACCACTGAATCACAAAATTTTCCCACCCAAAACATTTCTAATCCTATTCCTATGATCATACCTGTTCATGATAATGCCAACATTCCACCACCAGATAATCCACCTGATCATAATCAAATATCTCCCAATCACAGCTCAGATTCCCCTTCTTCACCAACATCATCCTCTAGCTCTAACTCACCTCAGAATCCTGTTGCCTCACATGGTTCTCCACCACATATCTCTCCTGCACCCAATGATCCTACCAATACTTCTTCCACAGCTGCTTTACCTGAACCAAATCCAGTTCATCATATGATGACAAGATCTAAACATGGAATTTTTAAACCAAAAACCTACCTCTCTGCTTTGTTGTCCAAACAAACTGCTACCTCTGAACCCTCTTCCCACAAAGAAGCTCTCACACAACCTCCATGGAAAAAAGCCATGGACTCTGAATATACAGCCCTACATAAAAACAACACATGGGATTTAGTCCCTCCCCCTTCACATGCCAATGTTATTGGCTGCAGATGGTTATTTAAATTAAAACAGAATGCTGATGGCACTATTTTAAAACATAAAGCCAGACTTGTGGCAAAGGGTTTTACCCAAATAGCTGGTATTGATTATATAGATGTCTTCAGACCTGTCATCAAGCCATCTACCATAAGGATAATCCTCACCATTGCTCTCTCCAAAGATTGGCCCATAAGGCAGATAGATATTGATAATGCTTTCTTGAATGGCCATTTGGATCCTTCCACACCCTTGTACATGTATCAACCACCTGGTTATGAAGCACCTGGAAAAGAGCACATGGTTTGCAAGTTAAAGAAAGCCATTTATGGTTTAAAACAGGCTTCTAAAACCTGGTATGATAGACTCAAAGCTACCCTCATCAAGCTTGGTTTCCTCACCTCCAAAGCTGATTCTTCCCTTTACTATCAACATACCTCTGCTGCCACCATCTTCATCCTTGTGTATGTTGATGATATCATCATCACTGGCAGCTCTGAAATAGCCATTAACACTCTCATCAAAAAACTGGCCACCTATTTCTCTCTTAAGGATCTTGGCCCCCTCCATTATTTTTTGGGTATTGAAATTTCTAAAACTTCAACTGGCATCTTCCTATCTCAACAAAAGTATGCTGCAGAGATCCTCCATAAAGCTGGCATGCCAGGAGCAAATGCAGCTCCCACCCCCATGGTCAGTTCCACCAATTTGTCTAAGTATGATGGCCATACCCTTTCAAATCCTACACCATACAGACAACTCATTGGCAGCCTGCAATATTTAACCTTAACAAGACCAGACATTACCTATTCTGTGAACAGGTTGAGTCAATTTATGCAGGCACCTTCTGACCTTCATTTCAAAGCTGTGAAGCGCCTCCTCAGATATGTTGCAGGAACTTCACATCATGGCCTTCATATTAAAAAATCCACACACCTACAACTCACGGGTTTCTCTGATGCAGACTGGGCTTCAGACCCGGATGACCGTCACTCCACTTCAGGCTACTGCATCTTCTTTGGTGGCAATGTAGTTTCCTGGAGCTCTAAAAAACAACCAACCGTAAGCCGCTCCAGCGCAGAAGCTGAATACCGGAGCCTCGGCCATTCTATAGTTGAATTACTATGGATAAAATCAATTCTGAGAGAATTAAGGTTCCTTCCTAGATTACCTCCGGTGATGTGGGTTGATAACCTTAGTGCCGTCCACATGTCCACGCAAGATGTTGTACAGGCGCGCACCAAGCATGTCGAAATAGATCTCCATTTCATCCGTGAACACGTCCAGAAAAAGTCGATCTTTGTCCGCCATGTCCCTGCTATGGATCAAATCGCCGACGTCTTCACGAAGCCGCTGCCGGAACAAGCTCATA
Organism: Euphrasia confusa; assembly: GCA_954870475.1. Taxonomy (NCBI): domain Eukaryota; kingdom Viridiplantae; phylum Streptophyta; class Magnoliopsida; order Lamiales; family Orobanchaceae; genus Euphrasia; species Euphrasia confusa. The sequence goes on from OX940951.1 coordinate 892,637, forward strand.
CGCGGCTCAAGAATAAGCTCAAAATCGCCGCCGTCGAGCTTGAGGGGGGATATTAGAGCCCGCCTGTTTTCTCCCCCAAATTCATTCAAATCACCTTACCCTAATTTTGACTTATTTGACCAAGTCTTTTTTATTTATGTAATGTCTTTTATGCCTTTATAAGACAAATGGGGTTTTGTCCTATTTGTCATCTACGGGTGTTAGGGTTTTAGGTGTAGCTGTGAGTTGCTATATATAGCACTCCATTGGGATAGCCGCAATCAATGAATTCCATTGTCTCTTTCACAGAAACACCATCTTTTATTAAATCATAAAAGTTCAATACGTGCCGTCCTTGCATAATCCGGTGAAGATTAAATAAATCAGAGGAGAATTGATTATAATCAGGTGACAATTAAGGTTATTTTAGTCATAAATTCAGGGTTTAAGTTTCATCAGGTGAGGAAAAAAAGGATTACTTACCTAGGAGTTTCTTTTGTTGAAGTTGTAGAGGCGAATAATTTTGCAAGTGAGCTAAATGAAAATTGTCCCCTAATAAATAAATCAATGCAACACTTATTCGAGGTAGCTCACCCCACTGAAGCCTCTTAGGAAAAATTATAGCTACTGATATCCATTAAAGATATAGATCTACTACTACTAAGGGATGCACCATATTTTTTTCCTTTATGTCCCTCCGTATTTATCTTGTAATGTCAAACTGACAAATATCCCCTGTAATTTTGATCCATTACTTCAAATTGATACTCCAAATTCAATGTCTTGGTTTCAGATTTCCAGATAAAATTGGAGGAAATTTGCCTGGGGTTCACTATATTCGGGACGTTGCAGATGCCAATTCCCTGATTTCGTCATTGGTAATCTGTGGTTCACAATCACAACTAATGTTTATATGTGATTATTTTTGCTATTTTGTTGGCTCAGAAATCTGAAAATCCCTTTCTTTCGTCAGGAGAAGGCAAAGAAAGTTGTGGTTGTTGGAGGTGGCTATATTGGCACAAATTAGTGAATTAAGTGTCATTTACTATCTCCGTCTCCCTAAAAAAATCAGGAAACAAAAATGAAATGAATCTACAGAAATGGGTAGCTACAAGCCGGCCGCGGCGGCGAGTAGTCGCCGGCAAAATCCAAAATCCCGGAACGCAGCCACAGCCTCTCGTTGAACGCCTCCTGCATACCCTCCGGCACAAATTGCGTTCGGCAGAGCGGACACGTCTTCTGATCGTGGTCCACGCAGCTCCTGTGGAACACGTGCCTGCAATTCGCCAGCCGCCGGATCTCATCGTCGCCGCCGAATTCGTACAGGCAGACGACGCAGCTCCAGATCCCCTTCACCCGCCAAATCCGCGAACCTCACCACGGGAAGCATCTCTCGGATGAGCGCTGCCTCCACCGATCGAGACTCCGGGAAGGATTCGGAGCGGAGCGAGGCGTACGGCGCCGTTTCCGGCTCGAGAAAATCTCCCAATCCGAGGAGAGAGAACCAGATCTGTGAGCAGGTGAAGCAGTAATTTGGGGAGGAACAAATCCGAGCATTTGACTATGTGCTGTTACTGTGTGTAATTGATTTTGGTTGGGGAAGGAGCAATTGGGTTAGTTATAGTATAGGAGAAGCCAAGGTGGGTGCGATTGAAATGACGAAAATAGATACGGGTCGGGTAATTGTATCGGTTGTCACTCGTGGCCGATTTTAATTGCACTTCAAGCATTTGGGTTCTCTTCGCAAAGGACAAAGACATAGGATTATTTTCGTTTTATATTACTTTCGTTTGACTAATTATACATTTTCTCTTGTAATTTAAAAAAAAATATATATACACCGTGCATAAAACGACTCTGTTTTACACGGATAATTTGATTTCACCTTACCGAATTTTCGATATAAAAAATCAATTGGAGTGAAAAAAAGAAAGAATGGAAAATGATTGTGAGGGATGAATAATGGTGGAGGGGGACTTAAAAGGAAAGCTCATTGAAAGTAGTGATGTACTATGTTCGAGTCGGTGCACGGGCCGCGTCCACCTACTCCTCCCGCGCTTCCAGGCCATGTCTATCAAGAGAGATAATACCGAATCCACTTAATTTAGGAATATAATTTATTTTTATATTTATATTAATTTTGTGCATCTTCTAGAATAGTATACACAATTATACATTGTATAATTAAAGATTTTTTGATAAGGAGGAGAGACGAGAAACTCCACCCCCACTCGATCGGAGGTCCCTCGATCGAGTAGGATGTAAATCGAGGAATGTGCCCGAGTAGCAGACACCTGTGCGAGAGAGCCACCCGAGATTTATGCGAAAATTAAAGATTTCAATGAAAATTTATCCACCCCTTCATAATATTTCAATGAAAATTTATCCCACCCGAGATTCGAACCCTGCGTCGCCGGGGAATTACACCCACATCATCACAGGCCTTACCACTCGGCTATGCTCCTGGGGACTTGTATAATTAAAGATTATATTGTCTATATGTAAAGAAAAGGAAAACTCCTGGTATTTGAATCTCTATATGGTATCACTTGGTGAAGATCCTATCTTCACGCTTTCACCGCTGCGACCTTAGTTCGTCTCCTTCGTTTTCCTCTTGTTCTTCTCTCTCACTTGTTCTACCATGTCTTTAGAAACCACCACTTCTAGTACGGATTTCCCGTCGATAGTTGTTATCACAACGCCCTTCCCGACGTCGCACAAAGTCACTCGTGCAAATTTTCCCCAATTTTTTTCTCTGGTTACGGCAATGTTGAACGGCCATGACTTGGTCGGTTATATTAATGGTGATATCCTTGTCCCTGCTCGTTAATCTCCGGAGTTCAAACTATGGTTCCGCCAAGACCAATTGGTCTACGCTTTTCTCCATGGTTCGTTGACGACGAGGTCTCCCCATATGATTTTAAACCTCTTATTATTTTTATTTTTTATTTTTTTTCTGATTCTTTTTTTTTTTTTTTTTGTTATTAAATTGGAGCTTTTCAGCGTTTTCATACTTTGATCAAGTGTGCGAATCCCATAGACGTGTGTGATACATGTGGGTGTGGTTAAAGTCGGAGAAGTCGTTAGCTTGAATGCCGTCCATCTTTATCTAGTTATTGTTGGATAATGTGATTTTGCACTATTAGCTAGTTTGTAGCCCTTGATATTTTGTGAGGATTGTCGAACCTTGAGCTTTTTTTGATGTATTCCTATATATGCTATCTGATTTTGATTCCCGTTTTTCATTATGAATATTCATTGATTTTTTTTTCTTATCGAGCATGTGCATACGTTTATGATTCAAATGAACTATTAAGACGTTCAAAATTATTATTGAAAAAAACACAATTGTTTTTACAGTTTTTGCATTAGTGGAGAATTAAACTTTACAATATAATACAAATTATAGATTTTCAAATCGTTTATATTATGTTTGATTTTTTTTTATTATTCGTTATAATTTTTTTTAATAAATAACAAACCATGGAATATTATATTATGTTGATTCATTTTTTTAATAATTATTTAATAAATCATGCATTTTTTGATACATAATTTTGTTTAAATTGAGAGCCCGTTTGGGCGAGCTTATTTAAAATAGCTTATAAGATGTTACATCTTATAAGTTGTTTTAAGAGCTGATAAGCTTATTTAATAAATAAGTTGTTAAACCGTTTGGATAAAATAGATATATAAACTTATAAGATGTTAATTTGTTTGGCAATTTAAGATCTTATATAAATAAAATTATTAAAAATAAATTGTTATATATGAAAAAAATAATTAAAAATAATTATATAAACTAAATAATAAATTTGGAATTTTTGTATATATATAAAAAATAATAATTTTAAGGGTATTTTGGTCTTTTATTGTTTAAGTTACAAGAGCTTATAAGCTCTTTTAAAAAAAGTACCTCCCCCCTTACTTTTTTTTAAACAGCTTATAAGCTGTTTAACAGCTTATTTTTAAGTTTTTTAAGACCTTTTTCTAAATGTTTACCAAACAAATTTTAGGGAGCTTAATAAAAAGATTCAAATATAATTAATTGAAACACAAATAAAATAATTATTCACCAATTTAATTTAATGATATTAATTATACAATTATTCACCATCTATTATTCTAATGCGTATATCATTCAAATGTCCAATAAAAACGTTTATAATTAGAAAACATTTAAAGACATATATTTTTTTATTTTCTAAATTATTGAAAATTGATATAATTGAAATACAAACAATTTTTTTTATATATTTTAAGAGTTTCAGTCAAAACATTGATAATTATGATTAAAAAACACTACAATTTTTTTTATATTTTTTATGTTTTGTATCTTTATAAAACTTATTAAAACAAATTGAGAAATGAGATATTTTAAATAAAAAAATAATAATGTTAAATAATTTAATTTTATTAACTATTCATCTTTTTAATTTATTTTTTTATTTTTAAAAATAAAAATAAATTAATAAACACAATTAAATTTAAGATGGTCGAATAAATAAATAAAAAATAGCAACAATTCAAATTTTGTATATTAATTATACCACGATTATTGTCACGTCCCCGTTTTATTTCATTTAGTAAGAAAAATACAATTATAAATTTTAAAATAAATCAAGGGCAGAGAATTTGAAAACTTGAACTCCACGTCGACATTTGAAATTTCAACGTTAAAAATCATTAAATAATAATAAATGCAGCGGAAATAAATTAATAATTGTAATACGTGGATCACATGATAAATAAATAAACTTAATCACAATTGTACGAATCACGGCGCAGAAGCATTATCGGCTATTTCGGTTGAATTAAATGTATCACCTGAAAACATTTATGTTAACAAGGGTCAGTCCACTGACTGACAAGCAAGCATGCATCCTATATGCTTTAATCCTTTCACTTGTCGTTTTAATCGTATTTTAGACGTTGAACTTTAATGCAATGCAGCTCCTGAACTTAACTTAACATTAAACCATAAACTTCACGTTAACCTTCGAAACATGACTTCAACATTTAGACATTTATCAAAACGTGATTTGCGTTTTATACTCACGTTAACCTCCGAAACGTGGCTTGCGTTTAGACTATCACGTTAACCTTCGAAACGTGACTTAACATTTAGACTATCACGTTAACCTTCGAAACGTGACTTACGTTTTAGACTATCACGTTAACCTCCGAAACGTAACTTAACATTTAGACTATCACGTGAACCTCCGAAACGTGACTTACGTTTTAAACTATCACGTTAACCTTCGAAACGTGACTTAACGTTTAACTAATCACGTTAACCTTCGAAACGCGACTTCAACATTTAGACATTTATCACGTTAACCTTCGAAACGTGACTTGTGTTTTATACTCACGTTAACCTCCGAAACGTGACACTTGACATTTACTTAGTAAACATTAACTTTCGTTCTTTAATTTTTTTTATCGTGAGATAAACTTTTAATGCATATGCATCTTTACGTGTGTATGCATGAACTAATGACATTAATTCTCACCGTAAGTAGCAAATATAAATATTTCAATAAACGTAAATAAATATAGGATTAACATGATCAAATATAGAATCAAAACATGATATACAACTTGTAAAAGTACACAATTAACTGTACTCGATTAACATCAAACTAACACAACTTATATGTATAAATATAATCCTCCTAATTGTACTGAAAGTGAAAGTAATACTTGTCCCTCAGCGCTCAAATAATTAGTATAATCAAATAATAAATCAATTGCTACAACAACCAATTAGAATCTTAGCATCGGGTACTGAAAGTGAAAGTAATACTTGTCCCTCAGCGCTCAAATAATTAGTATAATCAAATAATAAATCAATTGCTACAACAACCAATTAGAATCTTAGCATCGATTTCATGATTTAAATTGATTACAACCCTAAATTCAAACATATTTAATTTACGAAATCGAGATGTTCATGAAATTCGTTGAGCATCCAACCCTTCTTCTTCTCTTCTCGGTTCGATCCTAGTCCCTCCTCTCTTCTCTTTTATGTTTATGTTTCGTTCTAATATTTATTTAACTAGGGTTAACATATAAAACTAAATGTTGGGCTGCCCATGTAAAGGTCCATTTGAGTTACATTAATATAAATTCAGCCCATTAAAATTATAAACATTTTATCAGTTATAATAAATTAAAAGCTCAAATCATAATATTTTAAAGTCCATTAAAAGGTAAATATATTTTATAAAATCCCATTAAATTAAAAGTTCGACTCATCATATATTGAAGTCCAAATAAAATATTAAACACGTAAGCAAACGAGTTATTTTAATTACTTAATTTTTATTGTAAAAATTCGGGTTATTACAATTATAGTAGCATTCAAGAATTATGTTATAAATTAAATTGGATCCTTAATTTTAGTACATTAATAAAATCAATACTATTTCTAATCAAATATTCCTTAATTATATTAAACATTCTAAATTATTTTTAAATATATTATCTATAATCAAATATTTCTTAATATCGATATTATCTAGAATCAAATATTTTTTACTTATAAAAAAAAGAATATTATCTCTAATCAAATATTTTTAAATATATTGATAATCAATTAGTTTTTTATATATTGTTTTTTGAATTGATTGATTGACTAAATATTTAGATTAGAAATACGCATTCGTTGACTTTCTAATATGTATTTTCGAAAATGAAAATTAAACTTTAAGTTTTTCAAACGTCCTGATATAAGAAGTTATTCATCTTCAATTACTCTATTTATTTTTTGTCCGATTTATTTATATACAATATTAAAGCTTATTTATTTATAAAATCATAATACTAAATCTTATACTACTAGATCTTATGCTGATTCACATAACTTTTATTCTTTATATTTTATTAATTTAAACATAATTAAAATCTTGGTTAATTATTTTTTCCAATCGTTGTAATCATTTTATCCAATATACATACTTAGAAATTTATTTAAATTTATTTATAAATATACTTATATTAAAATATTAAAACACACTCATGCTAATTAGTGTACGCATTTAGAAACTAAAAAATTTATACATAAATGGTTAGGGTGAACCGCAAGGTTTATAGCAATAACAAAGGAAAATGATGTATAAATTTGCATTGCATGTGCCACCTTGAAAGCCCTGCCCCCGGCATGCCTCCCCACATCCCACATCCTTGATACAAATTATTTTAGATTTCTTACTCAAGTAATAACATCTTTTCCGTCGTCTTTGCCGCCGGATTTGGGGCCTTAACACCTACTAAACAATAAGATAAGGTATAATATGTCACTGTGATGATCATATGATAAAATGCAAAAAAATATTTAGAAGTAGGGTACCGATGAAGACAAGCATCAACAGGAACACAACAAGCATTGTCCGGTCGCATGAAGACTTCATGTTGATTGACAGTGAGCGAGATATGATGAGTTGAATATAAGAATATGAAATATATATATATATATATATAGTACTATTTACATTGATAAAAACTTAGGGTAACACTTCAGGTTAATTAAACCCAAATCAAAAGTCATGACTCATGGATACTGGCATTGACTTTTTACTCTTTTCAGGATCGGTAGAAAATTGTAATAACATTTAAATTTTGGGTTGAAAATCAAACTGTAATAAACCCTAAATATTTCCAAATCATTGTATTTCAACATAGACATATACAATCATGTGTAATGTTTATACACGTTATGACCACTTATGGCCATTTGGAGGTGGAGGAGGTTTTAAGACTGGAAAATTTGAACTAATTAATCAAGTAATTTTGTTTGATTACAATTCACATATATACATATATAATTATATTTTTAAAGGCTGTTTGTACGAATTAGTTTTCATTTGGTATGCCCATGTATTTTATTTTCTCATGACACATTTTTTTGTAAATTACTAAACTGAAGACCATGGGGTTTTAGGTTTGAACTTAAAACATTGCAATTGACCTAAAAAAAACTTTTATATAACATCCCAAATTTCTAATAAAACTATTTTACATATAATATTATTAATACTATTAATATTATATACTCCCTCCCACCCACACCAATAGTCACATGTGGTCAACGTTGACTTTTTTCGTCCGTTCAATACATATGATAAATAGTGTACAAAAATTATGAAAAAAATACTAAAATAAAATATAATAGTTATATTTTATTTTAGTATTTTTTTCATAATTTTGTTACACTATTTATCATATGTATTGAACGGACGAAAAAAGTCAACGTTGACTAAGTGTGACTATTGCTTTGGGTGGGAGGGAGTATCATCTATTATTTGATACTCATAATAGTACATTTTACATATATTATTAATTTTAAAAATATTGAAATTGGATGGATATATACTTAAAAAAATAAGACATTGATCGATATGATTAGATATATGCACCGTGGGGGAGATATATTGTTCGATGATTAGATAATTGAGCTCTTATTTATAGCATATTGAATCGGAATAAGAAAGCAAAATTGAATTTTAATTATTTCGGATGATTTTCAACAATTCTTTCCTGTGTAGATATAATAAACTAAAGAATGTAAGCAAATTTCATATATTTTTGATGTGCTTGCTTGTTTTCTTATTCTCATTTTTAAGTCTCATAAAAAGAAAATTAGTAAAGGCGACCCCTTATTTCTTTAAATTAATTAATTTTTCATTAAAAAATTGGCGATCTTAGATTTTTTTAAAAGTGTACATATTAAGTTGAAACATAAAAAAAAAAACGATAGTGTGTATAATTATTTAATTTACCGATACTTTTTAAACTTAATTTATAACTAATTTATTTTTTAACTTAAAAATACATTTTTATCTTATATTATTATTTGGTCAAAAAATCATAAAATAACAATTTTCTTAATTTACTTGTCAATCCGAATTTTAGAAATTAATTTATAGTATTTTTTTTACCGAAGCAATTTGCCCGAGTCGAACTCACGAGAAACACTACTATCAGCTTAATAAAAGTATTTAATTGTTTGCAACCAGAAAAGAGAAGATATTTATAGCATAATGCATATTGAGATTGGTTTTGTTTTTTATTATAGAACTAATTTTTAAAGTTACAAAGAAATTAATAATAGCAAGTAAATTGAATCACAAAGCGATAAATAACCGTCTATACTAAGCGAATGAATTTCTAACTTGCAAATTTACTATTTGAATGTCCATTACGTCAATCAATCTAAGTCATGTAATTATCTAACAGAGTAGTAAGAGTCTCATACATGAGTTGAAAATTAGTTTAACATTTCATCGAACAACACGTGGTATGCAATTTGAAATATCAAACTCTTTTCAAAAATCAAATTCCCCTGGCACTAGTTTATAGATTAGCTACTCGTAATTGAAATCGAAATCAAGCACCATAAAATAACTTATTCATTTCAATTTATTCGCAGTTTCCAAATGAGAAAGGAAAAATACTAGTACAAAATATAAGAGCCATCAAAGAACATATATCACAATTATTAGTTTTCTTTTTTCAACCTCAGCATGAGTTTGCCCTGCCTCCTCAACTTACGCGCGAACGCCATGCAACGTACGCACACCGTCCTCCCGTTGGCCACATTGTGCCACATCACCCCGCACCTAGGCAACCACCACACGTCTTGGAACAGCGCCTTCACAAGGTAGTATGCCATCTTCATCCCAAATGCCGCCGACAGTAAGCTCCACGACAGGACGAACATGATCCCCGCCACGCTCTCGTTCTCCGATATCGACTCCATCGCGATCAGGTAGCTGTACGCCACGAACACAAGACACACGTGCAGTATCACGTTGTACGGCCTCCCGTGCAACACGAATATGATGGTCACCATCGAGAGCGTGAATGCCAACGTGTTTGCTGGCATGAACTGGTTGTAGTCACTCTCACTCATCACCATCTTTCCAACCTTCGACGATTTTTTCAGCGAATGAGAAGCCGGAGCTTCGGCTATGGCTATGTGATCGGTTTCGGGGTTTCCGGAGAAAATGCCGCCCGGGGGTTGGAGGATGGCCTGATAAGTGGCGGTGGTGATCAGGACGGCTACGATTAGGACGATGCTCCGCATCTCGATCGTCAGGTCCTTGAGCATGATGGAGTAACCGCGGACCCATGTCTCGAGAATGTTCAACCCGGAGCACAAGTAGTCTTTGGAGGACTCTTTGGGGGTGAGGTGTTGGGCTCGCTTGGCGCGTGCCCTTTTCAGGATTTTCTCCACTCGGTCGTTGCCGTATTCTATCGCCACGTCGAGAGGGGTCTTGTCGTCCAAGTTTCTTTTGTTGAGCTTAGCGATCCTCACCATTGATCGCACTGCCTGCACAAAAATATAAGCAGCGACGGAGTCTGAAAAAAAAACGACAAATCGTATCTTTGGCTATGAACTAGTCCGATTTTATTTCAACGTGCGTGAAATGAAATAAAATTGGCTGAACTGAACTAAATAAGTCTAAACTGAATTGAACTGAACTGAATGTGCCTCACGAAACGAATTAACTGAAATTAAGTTCGAAAGAACAAACCTTAAGATCTATTTCATCTCACCTCTTCACAACCGTGACGAGCTGCAAGGTGAAGGGCGGTGTTCAACTTGTCGTCCTTCCTTTCAAGAACCGATTCTCTCGTCGTCCTTACAAGCCACTTCAACACAAGATCGATTCGCTTGTCATCATTGCTCTCCACCACCAAATGCACAGCGCTCTGGAATCGGTTGGTCAAGTCGTCGATCGACTCCTGGCAATCGAGCAAGAAGCACGACAACACGTCCAAGTCAGGCCGGTAGAACCTCGCGGCGTAATGCAGCGGCGTGAAGCCATCGGCTCCCCTGACCCTGACAAGCGACCTGTCGAACTTCACGAGCGCCAGGATGGTTTCCTTCTTTTGGCTTTGCAGGGCCTCGTGGAGAGGGCTGGACCCCCGAGTGTCGAGCTTCCGTCCGAGCGACGGCAGCAAGCTGAGGACCTCGATGACGAAAGCGGTCTGCCCATGGGCCGCGGCCGCGTGCACGGGAGTGTGGATGAACGGGACTTGTTCGATTTTTTTAAGGATGTAAGGGTCACGTTCGATCAAGCGATACAATCCGCCTGTGTCTCCGATTTCGGCATACCCATTCATCTCTTTCATGGTTTGCTTGTCGTTATCGGAGATACACTGATCGGACATGTTAAACACTTAGAAATGATGAAATATAGTAATTACTAGTAGCGGTTGTGTACAAATATATATTAGTAGAAATACAGTCCTTGCATGTGATTTTCATTTCGCAAAAATTCTTTACTTCCAATAGTAAAAGTATTGGAAGTATTATAGGACAACGAATATAATAACCCTTTTTTTAGGAAACGTGAAAATGGTGATGAAATACTACGTACTTTCAATTTCCAAATTAATTCATACACTTTTGTGTCACACGGAGTGGTAGGCGCCATGTAATCCGAAACCCGGTCCACGAGCTCACGGCACGGGCTGCGGGACCACACCGCTCGCTACCCCTTCAATGTCTTACCACTAGGCTTATTAAAAATACACAATATAGTATATTCTTTAAATAACAATTAATACATTCAATTTAAACTCAATATTCATTTCAATTTAATTATTCACACAAATGATAACAAATGTACGTATAATATAATGGGTTGCACATGAATAGAGGTTAGTCACACTTTCAAGTGTCCAAACTCAATTTAAACTCAATATTCATTTCAATTTAATTATTCACACACATGATAACAAATGTACGTATAATATAATGGGTTGCACATGAGTAGAGGTTAGTCACACTTTCAAGTGTCCAAACTCAATTTAAACTCAATATTCATTTAAATTTAATTATTCACACAAATGATAACAAATACGTGTATAATATAATGGGTTGCACATGAGTAGAGGTTAGTCACACTTTCAAGTGTCCAACCTCTGCATGAGTTTGCTTTGCCTCCTCAGCTTACGCGCGAACGCCATGCCACGTATGCACACCGTCCTCCCGTTGACCCCATACGCCACGTTGTGCCACATCACCCCGCACCTCGGCAGCCACCACACGTCCTCGAACAGCGCCTTCACAAGGTAGTACGACATCTTCAGCCCGAACGCAGCCGACAGCGCTCCCCACGACAGCACAAACATGATCCTCGCCACGCTCTCGTTGTCCGAAATCGACTCCATCGCGATCAGATAACTGTACGCAACGAACACGAGGCACACGTGGAGTATCACGTTGTACGGCCTCCCATGGAGCACGAATATGATGGTCACCATCGAGAGCGTGAAGGCCAACGTGTTTGCCGGCATGAACTGGTTGTAGTCACTCTCTCCCATCACCATCTTCCCCACCCTCGACGATTTCAGCGAATTGAAAGCCGGAGATATTGATTCACTTTCTTCGGGGTCTGATCCGGAGAAAATGCCGCCCGGGGGCTGGAGGATGGCTTGATAAGTGGCGGTGGTGATCAGGACGGCTACGATCAGGACGATGCTCCGCATCTCGATCGTCAGGTCCTTGAGCATGATGCAGTAAGAGCGGACTGCTGTCTCGAGAATGTTCAAGCCGGAGCATAAGTAGGCTGCGGAGGACTCTTTCGGGGTGAGGTGTTGGGCTCGCTTGGCGCGTGCGCTTTTCAGGATCTTCACCACCCGCTCGTTGCCGGAGTCCATCGCTACGTCTAGAGGGGTCTTGTTGTCCAAGTTTCTTTTGTTGAGCTTAGCGATACTCACCATTAATCGCAATGCCTGCAGTGACGAAGTCAGAAAAAAAAATTGTGTCTTTGTCTTTGAATTAGTCCGATTGAATTGAAGACCGTAAGACATTGTAATTGACTTATAAAAAAAAAAAAAACTAGTCCGATTTTATTTCAACGGCCTAATTAAGTCTATTGGAAGCAGCATCTAGGGCCGTCAAACGGTTTGGTTAATCAATTGAATCAAATCAAACTAAATTAAACTAATTTGATTTGGTTGTCCATTTTGATTTTTTGAATTTTTTTTTTTAGTTTGGTTTGGTTGTTTAACCAATTAAACTATAAAAACTAAATCAAATCGAATAAATATAAAATTAAAAATAACTAACATATATTATATTTTAAAATTAAATAAAAAATAATTATTTTAATTAATTTTATAAAAAAAAATTGTAATTTTTAAAATTAAAATACTAAAAAATAAATTTTTATTTTTTTAATTAAAATTTGGTTAAAATGGAACTAAATTAAGTCAAACCAAATCAAAATAATTCACTTAAAATCGAATCAAACAATTTTATTTTTTAATTTATATAAATAAAACTTAAACAATTCAGTTAATCGAAATTTCATTAATTTGGGTTGGTTTAACCAAATTAACAAAACTTAGGGCATCATCTCAAAACTTCAAGTGTTAAAGAAATTTGGCAACTTGAAATTTATATATTACCTTCGTCCAACTAATTATGCACTCTTTCTTTTTTTAATTTTTTTCTAAATAATTATTCCTATCCTTGAAATATAAATAAAAATTTTAATATCTCATTTTAAAAATACAATTTTATTCCTATTTCTTAAACTTAACTCATAACTACTTTATTTTTTAATTTAAAAATATATTTTTATTTTATACTTCTTCCATGCCATAAGAATAGTCACATTTTTATGTTGCAAAAGAAGTGTAACTATTTTTACGGGACGTAAAACTATTTGGTCAAAAGAATCAAAAAATAATATTATTTTTTAATTTATAAACCAGGGCGGATCTAATTAGGGATTGGGCCGAGCTATAGCCCGCGATAATATATTTTTTTATAGTTATCATATTAATTTATCTTCAATAGTTCAAGTACCTAGCTTGCTTTTTAAACCTCGCCCAAAGTAAAAGGTTTGGAGTTCGACACTCCCAAAACCTTTTATTACAATTTTTTCTTCTCATTTTTTTTCCATATTTTCAATGTTTTTCCATTACTTAAAAACGTTTAGCTTTTAATTCTAGATTCGCCCTTGCATATAAACTTGGGACGTGAGTAGTAGTATAAGTGAGTCGAATATATTTTCTAATACTATATCTCACCTTTTCACAACCGTGGCGAGCCGCAAGGTGAAGTGCGGTGTTGAGCTCGTCGTCCTTCCTTTCGAGAACGGGCTCTCTCGTCGTCCTTATCAGCCACTTCAACACAAGATCGATCGCTTCGGGCTCCTTGCTCTCCACCACCAAATGCACGGCGCTCTGGAACCGATTAGTCAAGTCGTCGATCGACCCCTGGCAGTCGATCAAGAAGCCGGACAACACGTCCAAGTCGGGGTAAAACCTCGCGGCATAATGCAGGGGCGTGAACCCCCCTCCCCCCCTGACCCTCACGAGCGACCTGTCGAACTTCACGAGCGCGAGGACGGTTTCCTTCTCGCGGCTTTCGAGTGCCACATGGAGGGGGCTGAGACCCCTCGTGTCGAGCTTCCGGCCGAGGGACGGAAGCAAGCCGAGGACCTCGACTGCGAAAGCGGTCTGACCTTGGGCTGCGGCCGCGTGCGCGGGAGTGCGGATGAAAGGGACTTGTTCGAATTTTTGAAGGATGTAAGGGTCGACTTCGATCGAGAGGTATAATCCGTCCGTGTCTCCGATTTCGGCGTAACCGTTGATTTCTTTCATGATTCGCTCGTCGTTATCGGAGACACGATGATCGGACATGTCTAATTAAGCACTAAAAATGATGAAATTACTAGTAAATGTGTACGGATGTCGTCGGTTGTGAGGATGTGTACAAATATATATATATAGTAGAAGTCCTCGTGATTTTCATTGCGCATAAATTCGTTAATTACTTCTAATAGTAAAGTATTGGATGTATTATAGGGCAACGAATATATATAATAACCCTTTTTTGGAAACGTGGAGACGGAGGGGAGATGCAAAAGTAACGAAATAGTCTCTGTGTTTTCGAAATAAATAGTTGATACATTTTTTTGTAGCACAAACATCAAATGCTTTTACACGGCATGCCTCTTCTCGTGTTGCAAGTAAAATGATACGGAGTACAACAATGTGATCAAGATTAATACTCCGTAATCATTAGTACTGATTATTTTACACGTGTCAAAAACTATATTAAAAAATAAAAATTGTAAAAAGTTCATTGATCTTCAAAACAAATATGTTAGTCGACGTCTCGAGTTTGTTACAGTTTTCAAACATAATGCCCACTAATATACAACGATTTTCTTAATTTGTTCTTATTTGAAGCAAACCAATTCAAAATCACTATTCAAATAATAAAATTTTGTGAGTATGACTATTTACCCTTTCTTTTATGATGTTTTTGTGTGTTGTGAAATGCACCTCAATTAACTCTCTATTTATAGAGGTCCAAGCATGTAATTGTAAATGATCACATGGACATTAACTTGGAGGTTACAAATGCATTTTATGCACCCCACTATTTGTCATAATTCGTAAAGTTTTGTTCTTGTGAACTTTCACAGTTTCACAGTTCCACAGCAAAACTACAATTCCCATTAATATTGGCTAACTCAATCAATTTAGTTTTCACTCATGAAAATCAAATTTTGACAAAAATAAAATTTTATAATTATCTAAGAACAAAATAGAAAATTAATTTTCAATCAAAATTAATTTAAAAATTGGTCAAATGAGTCAAACATTTTGAAAAAAAAACAAAATTTGACTTACAAATTTCAAAATATTGATTCACTTTTTCGTCACACAGAAAAACTCATAACAGTCAAGAGTTGTTAGCTCAGTTGGTTGAGCTTTGAATTGAAGCTTAAAGGTCCTATGTTTAAACCCCAAGACATGTAATTGACCTATACAAAAAAAAAAGAATAACTCATACCATGTCTGGTAGTTTAGATTTATTAAATTCAGTTCATTCATATATATTAAATTCAATTCGATTCAATTCAATTCGATTTTTTTAACACATATGGGACAAAATTCAATTCAGTTCGATTTTTGTAATACATATGGGACATATAGCCAACATGTCTCACCCCTTAATGAATTCCATAATTAATATTTGAATAAAAAAAATCACTAGCGTGGATCACCGGAGAAATATTACATCCAAAATCACGGCATAACTAATATTATTATTAAAAACAAAGTTATGTTTTTTAGAATTGAGTTCATTTAGTTTGATTCATTTCATTTAAAATTATTAGACTGAATTAAATTTAGAGTTAATAATAAAAAAATTTGTAAATAATAACTATTTACTTCAGGACAAAATTAGTTCAATTTAAACTTCTTCAATTAAATTTATTCGCACGAGTACGGATACTATAATAGTTTGCACATGGATGGATAGACATCTGCAAAGACTAGTTACACTATGCGAATGAGAAATGAAAAATACAAAATACGAGCCAGCAAAAGAACTATTGGATAAGAACATATCACAATATAAGAAATTAATAGTTATTTAGTTATTTTTGTTCAACCTCTCCATGAGTTTTCCCTGCCTCCTCAGCTTACGCGCGAACGCCAAGGTGTATGCGCACACCGTTTTCTCGTTGGCCCGATCCGTCACGTCGCGCCACGTGAAAACGCACCTGGGCAGCCACCACACGTCAACGAACAGCGGCTTCGACACGTAGTACATTATCTTCAACGC
This sequence comes from Euphrasia confusa, assembly GCA_954870475.1. Taxonomy (NCBI): domain Eukaryota; kingdom Viridiplantae; phylum Streptophyta; class Magnoliopsida; order Lamiales; family Orobanchaceae; genus Euphrasia; species Euphrasia confusa. Next base: position 909,225 of record OX940951.1, read on the forward strand.
GAACGCCGCCAACAACACGCTCCACGACTCGACCAACATGATAGTCGTCACGCCGTCGTTCTCCGATATCGACTCCATCGCGATCAGGTAGCTGTACGCCACGGTCAAGAGGCACACGTGTATTATCACGTTGTACAGCCTCCCGTGCAGCACGAATATGATGATCACCATCGACAACGTGAAGGCCAACGTGTTTGCCGGCATGAACTGGTTGTAGTATTTCTCCTCCATCACCATCTTCCCCACCTTCGACGATGACATCAGCGAATGAGCAGCCGGAGCTTCGGCTATGGCTTTGCGGTCGTGGCTTTCGGAGTCGTCTGATCCAGGGAAAACGCCGCCCGGGGGCTGGAGGATGGCCTGGTAAGTGGCGGTTGTGATCAGGACAGCTACGATCAGGACGATACTCCGCATTTCGATCGTGAGGTCCTTGAGCATGATGGAGAAACCGCGAACCCATTTCTCGAGAATGTTCAAACGGGAGCACAAGTAGGCCGTGGAGGATTCTTTCGGTAAGATATGTCGGGCTCTCTTGGCGCCCGCCCTTTTCAGGATTTTCACCACTCGCTCGTTGCCGGAGTCTATGGCTTCGTCTAGAGGGGTCTTGTTGTCCGAGTTTCGTTTATTGAGCTTAGCGATCCTCACCATTGATCGCACTGCCTGCACAAAAAATATAAGCAGCGACAGAGTCAGAAAAAAAATGACATGCAAATCGTATCTTTGGCTACGAACTAGTCCGATTTTAACTCAACGTGCGTAAACTGAAATAAAACTGGTTGAATTGAACTTAAATGAATCTGACTTAATAGAACTTAATTAACTGATAAACATGAACTTAATTGAATGTACCTGAAGTGAATTAACTAAAATTAAGTTCAAAAGAACATACCACCTAAGTAAGATCTATTTCACCTCACCTCTTCACAATCGTGACGAGCCGCAAGGTGAAGGGCGGTGTTCAGCTTGCCGTCCTTCTTTTCGAGAACCGAGTCTCTCATCGTCCTTACAAGCCACTTCAACACAAGATCGATCGCTTCGGGCTCCTTGCTCTCCACCACCAAATGCACGGCGCTCTGGAACCGATTAGTCAAGTCGTCGATCGACCCCTGGCAGTCGATCAAGAAGACGGACAACACGTCCAAGTCGGGGTAAAACCTCGCGGCGTAATGCAGCGGCGTGAACCCCCCTACCCCCCTGACCCTCACGAGCGACCTGTCGAACTTCACGAGCGCCATAACGGTTTCCTTCTCGCGGCTTTCGAGGGCCACGTGGAGGGGGCTTAGGCCCCTCGTGTCGAGCTTCCGGCCGAGGGACGGAAGCAAGCTGAGGACCTCGACTGCGAAAGCCGCCTGCCCTTGGGCCGCGGCCGCGTGCACCGGAGTGCGGATGAAAGGGACTTGTTCGAATTTTTGAAGGATGTAAGGGTCGACTTCGATCGAGAGGTATAATCCGTCCGTGTCTCCGATTTCGGCGTAACCGTTGATTTCTTTCATGGTTCGCTTGTCGTTATCGGAGACACACTGATCGGACATGTTTAGCACTTATAAGAAATGATAAAATATTACTGTAATTACTAGTAGTGGATGTGTACAAATATATATAGTAGAAATACAGTCCTTAATTGCATGTGATTTTCATTTCGCATAAATTCTTTACTTCCAATAGTAAAAGTATTGGAAGTGTTATAGGACAACGAATATAATAACCTTTCTTTTTGGAAACGTGAAAATGGTGATGAAATAGTTTGTACTTTCAATTTCCAAAATAGTTCATACACTTTTGTGTCACACGGAGTGGTAGGCGCCATATAATCCGAACCCCGGCCCGGTTCACGAGCTCACGGCACGGCTGCGGGACCACGCCGCTCGCTACCCCTTCAATGTCTTACCACTTGGCTTATTAAAAATACACAATAGTACTAAGGTTATCAAATGGTTTGGTTAATCAGTTAATCAGTTGAATCAAATCCAAAACCAAATTAAATTAATTTGATTTGGTAGTTCGATTTTGATTTTTAAATTTTTTCCGTTTAGTTTGGTTTTTAAATTTTTCCGTTTAGTTTAGTTTGGTTAAAAATAACTAATGTATATTATATTTTAAATGAAAAATAATTTTTTTTTAAATAGAAAATAATTATTTTAATTAATATTTAGTTAAAATGAAAACAAATGAAAATAATTCACTTAAAATCAAACCAAACAATTTTATTTTTTTTATTTATAAAAATAAAACTTATATAATTAAGTTAATCCAAATTTCAGTTTGTTTGGTTTAACCAAATTAACAAAACCTAGGGCATCATCTAAAAATTTCAATTGTTAAAGAAATTTGGCAACTTGAAATTTATATATTACTTTCGTCCCAATTAATTATGCACTTTTTCCTTTTTTAAAATTTCTAAATAATTATTCACATTTAAAATAGAAATAAAAAATTTAGTATCTCATTTTTAAAATACAATTTTACTCCTATTTTTTAAACTTAACTAATAACTACTTTATTTTTTAATTTAAAATATATTTTTATCTTATACTCTCTTTGTGCCATAAAAATAGTCGCACTTCATTTTTAATTTATAAAGGAATGTACGAGATAGAGGTAGATAGAGGTAGTACTATTTGGTTAAAAATAAAAACAAATAACATTTTTTTTTTTAATTTTGTCTATTTATCAGTGCATATAAACAAGCCGGATCTAATTAGGGGCTGGGCCAAGCTACATCCAGCTATAATATATATATTTATAGTTAACATGTTAATCTATTTTTGGTAGTTCAAGCGGATAGCTTGCTTTTTAAACTTCGCCCAAAGTTAGGTGTTGGGAGTTCGACACTCCCAAAACCTTTTTATTACAATTTCTTCTCATTTTGTTTCCCTTTTTTTTTTACAAACGTTTAGGCTTTAGCTCTCTTTTAATTTTATTACAATTTTTTCTTCTCATTTTGTTTCCCTTGCATATAATTTTGGGACGAGAGTAGTAGTATAAGTGAGTCGAATATATTTTCTAATATATCTCACCTTTTCACAACCGTGCCGAGCCGCAAGGTGAAAGTGCGGTGTTGAGCTCGTCGTCCTTCCTTTCGAGAACCGGTTCTCTCGTCGTCCTTAATTATCAGCCACTTCAACACAAGATCAATCGCGTCAGCCTCCTTGCTCTCCACCACCAAATGCACCGTGCTTTGGAACCATTCATCCCTTTCATGGTTCGCTTGTCGTTATGGGAGACACACGGATCACACGGATCGGACATGTTTACCACTTAGAAATGATGAAATATACTGTAATTACTAGTAGGGGATGTGAACAAATATATAGGAGTACATAGTAGAAATACAATCCTTGTGATTTCATTTTGCATAAATTCTTTACTTCCAATAGTAAAGTATTGGATGTATTATTTTATAGGGCAACGAATATAATAACCCTTTCCCATTGGAAACCGAGGGGAGATACCAATGTAACGAAATAGTATATGTGTAATTAAAGATTTAAAGGTCACATGTATTGTAAGGATAAATAATTGTGGAATAATAAAAAAATAAAAAAAAAAAAAAAAAAAAAAACGGAAAGTGATAAAACATTTAGGGGAGTAGTTGTGGGAGTGGGTTGAAGAAGTACAAAATTTCAAAAGTTCTTCAATTTCAAATTTAGTAGCGCTTTCGATACTAAAGATAAATATATCTCTTGTTTACAATTTAAAGACGTAATTCTCAACAAAAAATACTACTGTTTTCGTTTTTATTTAAACCAGTGCTGGAACAAGGAAATTTTGACAATCTAGTTAATTTATTTGTCGCTCATTGAAAATCAAATTTAAAATAAAATTTTTAAATTATTCTACTGTTTAATTCTCAATCCAAATTAGTTTTATAAGCAATCAAATCAGTCAATATTAAAAAACAAACAATTTTAACTTAAAATTAATTTCCAAAACAAGTTTGATAAACTTGTGTCACATATATAGAATAACTAAGTAACATCATATCACAAATGCTTTAACACGGCATGCCTCCTCCGGTGGTACGGACACGTCCGTATTTCGACACTATCGATAGCCAATCGATCGGTCGGAAAATCACACGGCGCATCGTAACCCGAACCCCGGTCCACGAGCTCTCGACACGGCTGCGGGACCACGCCGCTCGAAACCCCCTCGACATCCGTGCAATTCCAAAACACCTTTTTCGCTTTCTTCGCCGGCACGATCGTGACGTTCGACACGCATATCCCTCCGAACACATCACCCGATATTCCCTCCAAGCTTGCCGCCATCGTCACGTTATCGGCCACCATGTCTCGGTAGTTGATGTTCCGAATCACGGGTAGGGCTTTCGGGTCGTACTTCTCGTCCGGGTGGGACCCGTAGTTCCCCGTCATCCAAAACACCCACTTCATGGTGTGCATTGTCACTCCTTTGACGTATATATCCCTCACGTACCCTCCCCTCCCGGGCCCCGTCTTGATCCGGATCGCCGATTCAGAATCGACGGCCAGGATGTCCTCGGCTCGGACGTCCTCGATCCCTCCGGACATCTCGCTCCCCAACGCGATCACGGCGCTCGATGGGGAGATGCACGTGAGCCGTCGGATGACGAGGTGCTTTGTCGGCATCGCGAATGCGATCCCGTACTCGTCCCACCCGCTCTTCACCGCTATGCAGTCGTCCCCCGAGACTATGTAGCAATCCTCGATCCTAGTGTTCGTGCACGAATCTAAATGCAAAAGCAGTCAACAATCGACTATAAGGACTTGTTCTTTTAGACTTATTTCAGTTCAGTCCAGTTAAGTTCAGATTTAACGAAAACCTATAATAAAGTGACTTACCGGGATTGATACCGTCCGTGTTTGGGACCGAAACGGGGGCGAGAATGGTTAGGCCTTGGATGATAACGTCGATGCAATAGACGGGATGGACGTGCCACGAAGGCGAGTTCACGAGGGTCAAGTTCGATATCTGGACATTCTCGGAGAACATGATTTCGATCAGGTACGGCCTCGTGTACTGCAGCTGGCCCTTGTGGAACTTGTCCCACCACGGCTCGCCCTGACCATCGATCGTTCCGTTATCCCCTGAATCAATCGAATAATCAATCAATTAAGTTCAAGTTTTTCGCTCTACCAAACTGAGCTATACACCCACCAGTTATAACAACGTCGGTTAAGTTTGTTCCGAAGATGAGGCTGATGTATCGGCCCCCGACAGTGTCTCTTCCTCGGCCATACGAGGGGAGGGGTTCTATGACAGCGTAGTCTCTCTCGTCCTGAGAAGCTAACAGGACTGCGTCCCTGTCGAGGTACAGAGTGAAGTGGCTGGTCAGATTGAAGCTCCCGGTCAACCACTTACCGGGAGGAACAAAGAGCATCCCTCCGCCGTCGGATCCGAATTGGCTGAGATGATCGACGGCTGCTTTGAATGCTCCGGTGTTGGAAGTTGTCCCGTCCCCGACTCCTCCGAACTCTGACAAGGAAGCGGTGTGGGCGCGACAGCTCGTCGCGCAACCGTCTGAATCTGGGAAGTGTCGAGACGAGACTAAGCTCGATCTCAACGAAATCGAGACAGCAAGAACTAGCAGTACTACTACATGAGTTACCTGTCAAGATAATTATTGTTGCTATTGTGAGTTGTGAGAAAGAAAAAAAATCATTATTAAAATCATGATTACCTTTGAACTTGTGAGAAAAAACTCCATGGGAACTTATGAAAGAAAGTTTGGTGAGGCTTGTTGGGTAATATACATATATAGTACTATATACTTATACACACATTGAGAAAGTGTGAAAGGGAATGTTTATAATTTTTTTTATAGAAACGGTTACAGTACCCTTTGACGCTTTGTAACTTCCACGATTTAAAGAAGTGAATTTTGTTTTGCCACCACCTAAAACACGGATGGATCACATCGGGAATTGTGAATTTGGTGAAAATATAACAAACACTTTCTTTATTTGAACATTTCTTAATAACATATACACTTGTAGAAATTGTATTTTTTATATGAAACCGAGATAGAACATTGTTATTGTGAGCTCGATTTCATAATACATAGAATGAATTCATTGGACACTTTGTCGTAGCATAATAGGGAGAAAAATTTTGTTCGTCCTGTAAAAGTAGGTCGGTCTCAATTTGGTCCTTTTAAAGTACCCTGTTTCAAATTAGTCCTGCAAACCATCGAAAAGTAGTCAATTCAGTCCAAATTAGCCGGAAAATTCAAATTGTTGCCGGAAAATATCACGTGCTGGTCACGTGTTGAGATCGCCGGTGGGGCTTGCTGACTGGGATGACACGTGTCACTACGCTATTGGATAAATGTGGATAATTCAGAGAAAAACAAACCACGTGGGTAATTACTGCCCACGTGGATAATCAAATTAAAAAAAAAATGAAAAAACTATTTTCAGAATTACAAAACGGGTTTTAAAAAACGAGTTAGAAATACACTTTACCATTTTCACTCTAAATTTTATTTCTGCTTCTACAAAATCCCTAATTCCCAAATTCTTGTATGAACCCTAATCCCAAAATCATGAAATCGATCTCCCTAAAGCTCGAATAATTAAAGCCGAATAACTCTTCCAAATTATTACTCCATTAGATTTCTTGATTTCGCCCGTCTGCAAACCCTAATTTTCAGAAATGGTGAACCAAGGAAGGGTACAAGAATATACAAGAGATACGGGTTTGCCTAAATACGGTATGTTTATATTCTCTTTACAATGCCTCTGTTTACAATAGAAACCCTACTTTGCAGCAAGTTTTTCATTTTTTCAGTTTTCATTTTTTTTTTGTTTTTTTTTTCAGACTCAAAGGAAAAATTCCTTACAGTTGTTTTGAACTATGGTGGTAGTTTTTCAAATGATTCGAGTAACCAGTACTTGGGTGGGAAGAAGGTTGCTTATGACTGGTGTGATGCTAATAAGTTAAGTTTTGCTTACTTTAACTCATTCTCTGAAAATGTTGGAATAATTGGTCATAGAAGGTATCACTTGAGGATGAGAGATAATAGTTTCAAGTTGTTTGTTGATGATGAAGATATTAGAAAATGGGCAAATTCTTTCCTCACTGAGAGGGAAATGGATGTGTTTATTGAGATGTTAGATGAGGATACTGATGAAGAAGATTCAGATTTCATTCTTGGAGATGAGTTCACTGATGAAGATGATGACTTATTTGATGAGGCAGTTGACTTGGATGTTGAAGTTGAGGCAGCTGACTTGGATGTTGAAGTTGAGGCAGTTCTGGAAGGTCAGATGAATGCAGGTGTGGAGGGGCAATCAGAGAATGTAATTGTGGAGGGGCAATCAGAGAATGTAGTTGTGGAGGGGCAATCAGAGAATGCAGTTGTGGATGGGCAATTAGAAGATGATGATTTTGATTTGGAGTCATATGAGGATCTAGATTATTCAGCAGGAGATGATCTAAGTGCAGATGATGATGATGATGATGAGAGTCTTGAAACTGAGGGTATTGATGTCCATGAAAATGTTGGGGGGCTGGAAAGTATGAATATAGCCACAGAGGAGAAGAAAGCTAAGGTGAGAGATGATCTTGAGACTGATAGTGATAGTGGGAGTGAAGAAGATGCTGTAGATGTTGATGAATTATTTGATGATGGGAGGATTTCTGAAGATGAAGCAACTGAGCAATTTCTAGTTTTCAATCCTCAAACAAAGTTCAATCCAGAACTTGTCTTTAAGCAGGTATTCTCAAACAAGAAAGAGTTCAAGACAGCTGTTGAATCACATGCAATCAATGCTAGAAGGAATGTCAAATTCACAAAAAATGACCATCTAAGGGTGTATGCTAGGTGTCACTCCAGAGAATGCAAATGGATGATCAATGCCCTAAAAATGAAGGATGACAGTGCATTTCAAATCAGAAAGATTTTTGATAAACACACATGTGCACCCTCAAACAAAGTGAAGAGTTTGACATCTACTTGGCTAAGTGAGAGATATCTGCAACGGTTTAAGAGTGATGCAGGCAGGTCAGTGAAAGGGTTCAGGGCAGATGCCATGTATGACACCAGATGTGAAGTTTCAAAGACACAGGCTTATACAGCAAAGAAAAAAGCTTTGGCAAAACTGGAAGGAGATCCTGATGCACAGTATTCCAAGTTGTGGGCATATACTGATGAGCTAAGAAACACAAATCCTGGTAGCACTGTATTGTTGGGCACAGAAGTCAACAATGGTGTCACAAGGTTCAGGGAGTTTTATGTTTGTTTCCAGGCCTTGAAACAGGGGTTCATGAAGTATTGCAGGAAGATACTAGGAGTAGATGGTTGTTTTTTGAAAGGGAAACATGGGGGGATGCTGCTAACTGCTGTTGGAGTAGATGGGAATAACAATCCTTTCCCTGTGGCCTATGCTGTTGTTGAGAAGGAGAATCAAGACATATGGGAGTGGTTCTTAAGGATTCTGAAGACAGACCTAGAACTCAAGACTGATGAAATCACTTTTATGTCAGATAAGCAGAAGGGCCTTATAGGTGCTATGGAGTCAGTGTTTCCTGGTGTAGATCACAGGTTTTGTGTGAGGCACCTAGTCAACAACATGAAGGTTGCTGGATTCAGAGGGGTTGATCAAAAAAATGCATTGTGTAAAGCTGCTTGGTGTACAACTGTTGGACAGTTTAATGCAGCAATGCAGGAAATGAAGAAGTTGTATGTGGGAGCCTGGGAATGGTTAGTGAAAAAACCACCTCAACAATGGTCTAAAGCCTTTTTCCAGGAGAAAGTCAAGTGTGACATGCTACTGAATAATATATGTGAGTCCTTCAATTCAAACATCCTTGAAGCAAGGGATAAATCCATAATAACCATGCTTGAGTGGATTAGAGAGAGTGTGATGGTGAGGCAGCAGAAAAACAGAGATAGGGCCCTTGCTAAATGGAAAGGAAAATTGTGTCCTAAGATTCAGAAAATATTGGAGAGAAACATGGAGAAAGTTAATGATTGCATTCCATTGAAATGCAAAGATTTTCACTATCAGGTTACATTATTTGATGGAGGGCAGTACACTGTTGATTTAAAGCAGCTCACTTGTTCCTGTAGGAGTTGGCAATTAACTGGTATTCCCTGTACACATTCTATTTGTGCAATGTTGAGGCAGAAAATGGATCCTATGGACTATGTGCATGAGTGTTATCATGTGGAGACATACAACAAAACATATGAAGGTGCTATCTTTGGTATAAGCTATGATGTGCTGTGGGGTGATAGCATGTTTATACCACCATTACCTCCCAGTTTTGGACAAAGAGCTAGAAGAGGCAGAAGACCTTTAAAAAGGAGGGTGGGACCATTTGAAGCTGGTGAGAGGAAAGACAAAGAGAAGTTGCAGAAAATGAAAAAACAATGTAACCCTTATAAATGCAAAAAATGTGGGGAAACAGGCCATAACAGCCTATCTTGTGGCAAGGCAACAAGAAAAGCAGTGGAGAAAGGGAAAAAAAAATCAGTTGTCCAACCACCTACTGATCAAGGAAGTAGTCCAGCTGGAGCTCAAGGAGCAGACCCTCATGTGGTATAATTTTTAAAGTTACACACTATATGCCATATTTTTAACTTACTAACTAACACTTGTTCTTGTAGCTTGCCCCACCCCTGCCAAGAAGAATTGAAGACTGTGAGATTGAACTTGAAGCTGAAGTTCCAAGCACACAACAGAGCCAGATTACAAGTGACAACACTTCTCAACCAATGGTGGTTGGTCCATCTATGCACCAGCAACTGCAAATGAGCAAGAAGTTGAAAGCAAGAAGTTGAAATTACTTTAAGTTTCACTTGCATTTAGAATTCTGGAATCTTGATGATCTTTTGTAAGGAATATGTTAATGTCAGATACTGATCTTTTGTTAATGTTTTGAGAATTCTGGAAATGATCTTTTGTGTGAAACATGGGTTAATGACATTTGTTGATGTTTTGGGAATTCTGGAGACTTGTTAATGTCATTTCATATATTTTATAAGAATGTTGTTTTTATTAACAGGTGATTTTATTCATGTTTTTTATGGTAAGGTTATTCATGTTTAATATAACATAAACATATAAATCAGGTAACCAACATAAATCATGTAACCAAGAAGATGTTAATCTCATTCAAACAAAATCAACCAACATTTCAGTAAGTTACAACAAGATATCTCTCACAAACCTAATGCAACCAATATGTCACCAAATGAGCACACACCAATACAAAGATAATTTTATAAAGTTTATAAGTAAAGTTTTTATTGCTCTGCTTCATCTTCTTCATCTTTTCTTTCAATCTCAGAACTTCCTGTTTGAGCTCATCATTCTCAATGGCTAGCATGTCATGGTTCGGCTTAGCAGCTCGCTCATCAAGACGTCTCAACAACCCCGGTATGATCTGTTTAGCCCTCTCACAAATAGGTGGATCAGTCCATCTAAAGAATCTGCAATGGCCAGGATTCTAAAAAAAAAAAGTAAAATCAAGAACAATTCAGAATAAATAAAACAAAATTTTCAGAATTTAAGGTTAGTAAAATTCTTACTGGAAAGTTGACACACCCAACGTAACGTCGTCCAGGATTCTCCTTCTTCCATGTGGTGCCGTGTACAGCAATTTCTCGACAGTGACATAAAATTGGCATCGATGAGCGACTTGAATCAGACATGTTTGATGCTTGGGGATTAGGGGATTAGGGTTTCACGAATTATTGAATGTGTGCTTTTCTTCGATGGAAGAGAATTGTAAATTAAAGCTTCGAAATTTAGGGTTCTTGAGAGAGGAAGAAGGATTTGGGGATTTAGGGTTCTTGAGGGAGAGAATGGAGTGAACTCATTTTTTAAAACCCGTTTTGTAATTCTGAAAATCGTTTTTTCATTTTTTTTTTTAATGTGATTATCCACGTGGGCAGTAATTACCCACGTGGTTTTTTTTTTCTGAATTATCCACTTTTATCCAATAGCGTAGTGACACGTGTCATCCCAGTCAGCAAGCCCCACCGGCGATCTCAACACGTGACCAGCACGTGATATTTTCCGGCAACAATTTGAATTTTCCGGCTAATTTGGACTGAATTGACTACTTTTCGATGGTTTGCAGGACTAATTTGAAACAGGGTACTTTAAAAGGACCAAATTGAGACCGACCTACTTTTACAGGACGAACAAAATTTTTCTCCCTAGCATAATAATACTAGATGTGTTGATTTGGATGCATATGGACGATCTCACCCCCGTGACTCTATCCGACACCCACCAAAATTCCATGAATTCCACTGCTTAAAGGTACATCCATTCACGGGCTGTGTTTTAGTGGGGGAACTCACTAACTAACCGTGGGGACCATTCCACAAAGCATCCCCTTATTATTATCATTATTATTTTATTTTATTTTATTTTTATATCTAAATAAAAATAAAGATAACATTATTTTTAAATAATTTTAGAGAAGGGTAGTGGAGTAGGTGGTAAAATCGAATCAAATGTTTATTTGCAACAAGGTTTTTTAATATTTTAAAATTTAACATCTGGTCACTTATAAAATACCTTCTGTTGGGCCACTTTGGTTGCTGAAATGGGCCGACACCTGGTAGATCTGCTGTTGAGCTAGATTAGATTAGACTGAATGGATATGAACATTTGGGCTTTCTTCAATGGGCTATCGTTAATGGGTCGGTCTTATAATAGACCGGGCCAGGCTGCGTCGATCTGCTGATCTGATTTTTTTTACAAAACTTGTACTAGAATCGTTTCAAAATAGAATAATGAAATACGATGTCGTTCGATTCAATTCCAAGAGTTTGTCGCTAGTCGTCGTTTGAGGGAAATAAGTTGACTTTTGTGTGATACGGGGCGTAGAGACACGTGTCAACATTTTTATATCGACGACAAAGGCCCGCCAATTCATCGATTGACCTTCGTGGTTAAGTGATGTCCGTGTACCACACGGCCCAGACAAAACCTTCGAAGTTTAACCCCCACCGACACACGCCATTGCCCAAAAATTGAAATACTCATACTGTATTCTTTATGAAAGGAAATTAATGTTAATATAGTACAGTATATAATTATTGTACTTACTTTATTACTGTAGTATATTAAAAGAATTTTTTATCCCTGTGGTGAAATATAGGTATGTGTGGCATTAATTGTTTACTATTGTATTTTCCAGCTATCATTAATAACTTCAATTAAGGATCGGATATCATATACTAGTCGTAGTAATATGGTCTTTGAGATTAGCATTACTCTCACTGGAATATTCAATTTAATAAGAGTGAATTAGACTGAATTTTATTTAATTATAGTTTATTGTGAAATTAAAGTTAAGCCTAAAATTTTTGTGGATAAATTTTAATTTGCCCATTTCTAAATTTTTCTTTTTAATACATTATTATTGATCTTTTTTTTTTCGATTTTATGAAATGTGTCGTGTTCACGTCAAAAACATCGAATCTAATTCAATTTTATGAAGAAATTTTTTTTTATTGCTGCAGATTGATTATAATTATTCAGTAATTTATTTAAAGAATATTTTAAAGAAAAAAACACATGGTTACAAACCCATAGAGTAGTACTAATTTTATTTTATTTTAATAATTTCACAAGTTACATTGACCATTATCTTAATTATTCCTTTATTTAAATAAGAAAAAGAAGATAATTTAATGGTAATTCAAAATAGAAAGTACACCAAAATTCGTCGTAGAACATTAATTAATTAACTACTCGTATTTATATTTGATGGATTCATGGAAATGGAAAAGGCATGCTCAAAATTTATTATGTTGCTTATTGCATAGAGTAATTCACAATGAGTGCAACAAGTTACAATAATTATATCAACAAAATCCTTAATTATCCAAAACCCCCAAAAATGTAATTTACCAATTCCCCCCTCACTTTCCATGAATTCCATATTTTACCTTCCCACGCGTTCACCTATTTCGCGTATCCAAACACCACACGCTTTTACCTCTCCCCCTCCCCGTCTATACAAACGAATTCTGTACGTATCTACGTCATCGTCACTTTCACATTGTGTGTTTATTTAAGGAATTTATTTATTTATTTATTTTTCAATCGGAAATATTAATTAATACTGAAAGGGGCATTGGTGGGTTTGGGCGAGGGAGGTTTTAAGTGCTACCTGGCACCTCTGCATGTTCTGCCTTTTTTCACCTTCGTCTCCATCCCCATTTATTATATATTCAATTCGATTCGTCCCTTCCCTTTTTCCCCTTTCCATTTTTCCATTTTTAACTCAGATCTGTTTTTACAGAGAGTGTGAGCGAGGGGGGCAAATTGGGGAAAAAAATGAAATTAGGTCAAAATCCAGAGAAATTGACTTGGGAATCCATGGCGGCGAGGCACCAATCGGGCTCCGGTAAAGCCCTCCCGAAGCTCATCGTCTGGTTGATCCTCTTCGTCTCAGCTACTTACGTCTTCTACACATTAAAGCTGGTCTCGTCTTCTCACTCGTCCTGCAACAACGAAGACGACGATACGAAAAACCATCTGTTCATCAAAACCCTCGGAGAAAACGACACCGTTTCATCAGCTCCCCATCCCGACGCCACCGGGCTCGACCACATTTTCTTCGGCATCGCCGCGTCGGCCAAGCTCTGGGGGAAGCGGAAGGAGTACATCAAGCTGTGGTGGCGGCCGGAGGCCCGGATGCGCGGGATCGTCTGGCTCGACAGCGCAGTCGAGACTTTCCCGAACGAGTCCTCCGCCCTCCCGGCGCTGAGGATCTCCGGCGACACCTCGAGGTTCAAGTACAAGAACAAGCGGGGCCACCGGTCGGCGATTCGGATCTCGAGGATCGTGTCGGAGACACTCAGGCTGGGGGACACGGCCGGCGTGCGGTGGTTCGTGATGGGGGACGACGACACGGTTTTCGTGACGGAGAATCTGGTGAGGGTGCTGAACAAGTACGACCACCGGCAGTACTATTACATCGGGAGCCTGAGCGAGAGCCATTTGCAGAACATTTACTTCTCGTATGGGATGGCGTACGGCGGCGGGGGGTTCGCGATAAGCTACCCACTGGCGGTGGCGCTGGAGAAGATACAGGACAAGTGCATACAGAGGTACCCGGGCCTGTACGGCTCCGACGATCGGATGCAGGCGTGTATGGCGGAGCTAGGCGTGCCGCTGACCAAGGAGATCGGGTTTCACCAGGTACTGTGTGTGTTTTGGTTTTTTCGATGCTGACACGGAGTAATTATTTTTAGGTTGAAATATTTTATTTATTTGTTTTTTTTTTTAATATTAAGAAAACATAAATTTTTGAAGAGTACACCTATCACCTATGACCCAACTAATTAATACTAATATTCATAATAAATTTCAAGTCTTTTCCTTTTTTCTCCTCATAATCATTTCATTACTATAATTTTGTTTTGACTCTTTTCGGGTAATTAGGGGTAAAGTTGGAACAAAGTATTAAAATGTGTTGGAACAAGATCATTAAGGGTAAATAGTTAGTTTAGAACAAAAAAAAACATTGTGTTGAACTTTCTATTTCTGGTGGGTTCTTGCACCACATTCATTTACAGTTGTGTTAGATCTTCTATAGAATTCACCATTGTTTCTTTTATTAAGGTGAAGTTTCCTTTTTTTTTTTTTTTGTTAATGGATTTGTTTTGGAAATTAATGTAAATTGGTAGACTTTTGACTCTACCTCTGCAAACAAACAAACAAGAATTCAATGAGTTGTGGTTGGCTTCTTACATTATTAAATCATTATGTTTTGTGTGTGGGCCAAATAGTGTTAAAATAATTTTCAGGTTCTTCTCAACTATGTAGTATCCTTATCTTTATAATGACCTACTAACCCTATATCTTCATTAGTCTTTGTGGAGAAGTCATAGTGGAGTGTGGTTGGTATTATAGACTTATAGTTGGGTTGGTTCAATTCAATCTCAGTGTTAATAGCCTTTTTTTAAAAAAATTATTGGGTGGTATTGAAAAATGCAGTATGACGTCTACGGCAACCTATTCGGGCTCTTAGCATCCCACCCCGTTGCGCCATTGGTCACCCTCCACCACCTAGACGTGGTGGAGCCCATTTTCCCGAATGCCACACGGCTCCAAGCCCTCGAGCGTCTCAAGATTCCTACGGAGCTCGATTCCGCGGGCCTCATGCAGCAGTCCATTTGCTACGACAAGAAAAGCGGTTGGACTCTGTCTGTCTCTTGGGGCTTCGCTGTCCAAATATTCCGAGGGGTGCTCTCGCCTCGTGAGATCGAGATGCCGTCGAGGACGTTCCTGAATTGGTACAGACGGGCCGACTACACTGCCTATGCGTTCAACACGAGGCCCGTTGCGAGGAACCCGTGCCAGAAGCCGTTTGTTTTCTACCTGTCGCGGGCCGAGGTCGAGCGAGGCACAAACCGGACTGTGAGCGAGTACGAACGCCATCGTGTGCCTCATCCCATGTGCAAATGGAAGACTGCGGACCCTAGTGTTGTCGAGCGGGTTGACGTTTACAAGAAGCCGGATCCACTGATGTGGAATAGGGTAAGGGGAATTTCTTGCTTCTCTACTCTACTTTCTCTAAAATACCCCCAACATATTATTTTTATAAATGTGAAGGGCTTGTGATTTTGGTTTTATATTTTAATTAGAAGGGCTTTGATGTTTGTTTCTATTTGAATTTGTCCTATGGTAAGGAAATTGATTCTGATTTTTGTGTTGTGGCCAGTCGCCGAGGAGGAATTGTTGCAGGGTCGTAAGTTCGAGCAAGAAAAGGTTGGTTATCGATGTGGGTGTTTGCCGTGAAGGTGAGATTAGTGAAGTATTGTAGTGTTGGTTCGACTTTGTAGGTGTATTAAAACATAAATCGGTTATTCGTTGATCCTCATACTTTCATTCCTTGGATAGTAGCAACAAAAATAGTTTTCTAGGGAGAATTTGGAAATTAAATTAGTTGTTGTAATTGTGTAACTTAAATGTAACTTTTGAGGCTGTGGTTTCTAGAGATTTAGTATATATATGAGGCCCAATATTTTCATTTGTAAGATTTTTATTGCGTTTAACACAACACACAATATAAAAAAATATCAAGTTTTTATTATAATATATTGATAAAACACCGATTTATAGTATTGAAATTACAGTTTTTGCATGCAAAGAAATCCAAGTTCATAGTCTTCAGGAATAGTTTTTGCCATAATAATAAATTAATAATACACTGTACAAGTACGAACGTTGTACAAACAAAAGACAAGAAAGCAACTGCGTTTTCAAGAGTAAATTGAACAAAGGGAATGGAAACACACTCACTCATTCTTCTTCGTCGTCACCGTCATCCCGATGTCCCATTTCATCCCCAACGCCTTGAAGCAACTCATCCACATCCACTCCCAACTCCACAAGCTTCACACTGAGCCTCTCCACTTTGCTTTGCTCTTGCCCCAGACAAACGAGCAAGTCGCTCAACTCAGCCTCGCTCTCTTTCTGAGCTTCTTCCCTTGCCTCCGCCTTTATTTCCTCAATATCAGGAGCGTGCACGGTCCCACCTGAACCGCCCTTAAGAGCTTTCAATTCATGTTCCAGATGATAGTTCGCCTGCTCAAGGCTGTTGTAAGCGTCGGAAAGGCTTTTCAGATCGGACTCGAGTTTGTCCACCGAGTTCCTGTGGTTTGAGGCCTCGGCCTCGATTTTCGATTTCTCTGCCTTGAGGGTTTCTAGTCTTTGGGATGACTCGTGGAGGTCCCTACGGAGGGTCTCGATTAGGACTCTATCAGATCCACTGCTGGTTTTGCGTTCAAGCTGGGATGACCCACTGCCCCCCGTCTTTGAAAGATCCTCGGCAAGAGTAGAATTTCGACTCAAAAGGTCCTTGTAAAAAAAAATGCGATTGTAAGGCCAAGGTCCAAGGATATCCAGTAACTCACGTGGAGGCAGTGTTTAACTAACTATGTAAGGCGAATACACAATGGTACTTGTAATTTTATGTAATTTTCCCTATTTATAACGATTATAAATCAATTTCACACAGAAGACTGCAAAACTTACCTGTATCTCAAGGCATTGCTTCTCCACAAACCCTTTCAGCCGTTTGATGTACTCTGTATCAATTTCTCCACTACCCTGTTCCAGTTCTACTGGGACCACCGCGACCTCACTCTTCGGACGACTGTAAACTTCCACAATCTGTTCTCTAATATTCCCCTCAAGTCCCTTCACGAAGAAAACAAACTCAGAGTCGAGCACCAAACTAAGTGATGGGTGGTCCTCATTTTTCCGATCCACATACTCATTCTCACCACCATCATCCATTTCTGACATGCTGGCAGCAACTGACCGAGTCAACGGTCTCCGAGCAAGAGCCGACGGCTTTGCGGACGTGAAAGGCAAACTCCTCTGCATCTCATCAAGCTTCAGAGAATACGACGAGAGCCCGATCTTCTGGCTCAAGGCATCCACGATGGTAAACGCACTCATTCCACTTTCGCCGGTGATTTTATTGTGTATTACGCACACTCCTAAAAGTACAGCAGCCAGTCCTCTTACACACACGGTTGTATTTTGATCAGTAGTTAACTCGAGCAAGTATGTGAGATTAGAACGTGAGTCGAGAAAGCACTGGACAGCATTTGGGCAGTCAAACAGCCAGATAATTAGTAGCTTTAGGATGATTGGATGGATGTACGTGGGCCCGGATGGTCTGGATTTTCCATCTTTATTCATGGAGGAGGCGAGTGCAAGGTACTTGATCATGCGGTGGATAAGAGGCTCTGCTCCCCCAAGTGATGGTGTGGGGGCTTCAAGTTCAATTTGAAGAACCTGTAGCAGTACCATGTCGCATAGATGAAAAGTTTGTGAAAGGAAAAAAGATTAGTGTGAACGAGTAAAGAAGATTGTGTACCTTCTCCTTGCACCGAATGTTATCTTTCAGAATGTGAGATAGGACGCTTGCGGCTCTGCAGCAAGTCTGAAGAAAATATTGTAAATAAAAAGTAATTCAGCTCAGTTGGAGATTATTCTAAAGACTGTTTTTTCAAAGAGACACAATCAATATATATATATATATATATATATATATATATATATATATATATATATATATATATATATATATATATAGTATATCACATGAAATGTATAGCATACCTCAAGGTCACCGTCACTTTCACTCAATATCAGACCATGCAATAGCATACTGCATAAAACGAAACTTTTAAAACAATTGATAAAGCACCGAGAATCACTACGGAATTTTTTTTTTTTTTCGCAAAATTAACCTTCCAAATGACATGTGGACATCCTCCTCAAGTGGTGCATTGAGGAATGAGTGTGGTTGAGGAATTAAAGTTGAAGCTAACATTGTCTGACCATCAGGGTTTTTCTGATCCAAATAAAAGCTCACGGAAGTGAAATGTAGAATTCTAAAGGAACTTCAGATGAATATGAAATTGGATGCAAAAAATAATTACATTCTAAAATCTGTGTGTATATTGTATATATATATAATTAGTTCATCCAGATTAGAGTTGATTCAAACCTCGCAATAGCTCTTAAAAACATAGTCGGCTGCTATGAACTCTTGCATACTAGAAGTCCGTAGTATAATCCTAAGAATAGAATTTAAGGCAGCCTCAACATGAGGTTCCTCTCCAAGTAATTTACTTGCAAGGGCATCACGATTTTGGGGATGATTAACGATTATATCGCCAATGCATTGGAGTGCCTGGAACAGTTATTACATCAGAAAGTTCAACAAAAACATCCCACAACCAGTTACGAAGACATGCATTCTCAGGAGAAGTAAAAATTACAATCATTTGGAGTATCACAGAAAATTCATGCATTGTTTTGTAATAGTTATCTTACCATACAACGGACAGCAACAGGAGCCCATTGGCTCTCGACACCCAACATCAAAAGATGGTCTAACACCTTTTTCTACAATGATAAAAAAAAAAAAACATTTTAGTGATACACGTGACTATTTAGATGATATTTTTTCACACGCTTTTAGCACTAGAACCTTTCATAAAAATAGAAAAACATACTACGTTTTCTTAATGATCTGTGATATATTATTATTACCTGAACCAATGCTGTTTTATTTGCCAACCCATTGTTGTCTTTTCCATTTTCAGTTTGCTGACTTCCATGTATAAGCAAGTTAATTGTGTCCAATACACCGAGTAGATTAATTGTCTACTGGCAATCAATTAATGAATTAATCAGAAAACACGAAAAAGTTAGAATTTAGCCTTCATGGAGACGTAAGTTTAGAAATGAAATTTTACCAACATCTATAGTCTAACCTTCTGCTGAGTAAACTTATAGGTGATTCCTCGGAGCTTCAGAATTGATATTAAAGGGTCAAAGCCGATTGTCTCCCTAAGCAATACCTACACCACTTTCCAATCAGCTTAGACACAGTCGTATAGATCTTACAACAGACAGGACTAAATAAACAAAAAATGCGTATAAACCTGATTTGAGGCATTATTCCGGAGAAGATTGTTCAGTAGTTCCAGACAGTCCTGTTTTCAGCACCAATACTATTAATAGTTTACTATTTGTATTAACCGACTGCAACCAGCGCTCCACAAACAGATGAACGCGCACACAGATGAATTTAGCAGAAAATATCAAATTTTAACAAGCAGTCAAGCATAGATATCAAAGTACATAATAGCATTTCTCTGATGAAAAATGCATAGTTTGAATATAAATAGATTTATGTGGGTAGTATACACCATTCACCTGAGCCAGCATTTTCCAATACCAAATAAAGAAGGATGAAGTTTTGCCATATAATCTAAGATCTGGTTTCTACACACCTGCACAACAACCCCCCCTTCAGAACCTCCTTCCTCTGTGATGATGCTAAAAATCTTCTCGAAAGCACCTTCAAAGACCAGGATCTTTTGAATTTCCTGAATGTAAAAATCACACACACAATAAGAAGGATAAAAAAGAATTATGTGATGGGACCGTTCTAAAAAAAATGCTTTAGAAAAAGATTTAAAAAAAAATCACCTCAGCCTCCCGAGTCAAGTATGTGAGAAGTAATAATGCCTCATTGCGTATGACCTTATAGATAGAGAGAGGAGAAAAACAGAGAAGGTTTTTTACGATTTAACATCAGCTGAGATGATTGTAAATACGAAGAATTTATTACATATACTGGAAAGATACCTCACGATCCATGAGCATATCCATGAGACTAGTGATACCTCGAGGAATCGTAAGAATAGCTTCTTGCAGCCTGTATTGAACTCCACAGTCATACCATTAGAGATTCTAGGCTAAGAGTCATCAAACAAAAAATGAAGAAGCCATACCTATTCTGAGAATTTGTTAGAAGTGCCGTCAACAACTGCAATGTATAATATCTGACATAGAAATCCTCCTCTGACTGCAAATGTACTAAATTAGCAAATATCATACATGTCCTAGTCCAAACATTTCTACAACATTAGGCATAGGCAATCTTACCAGCATACTCAAAAGAAGAGAGATGCTATCCACTTCTCTCGAGAGTAAATCGCTATTCATTAAAGCTGGTTGAATCTCATTCTTTGATGTTTTTACATATTCAACTGGACTTAACGCACTTACAAGAGTTTCAAGAGCCCCTCGCACCTTCATACCTCCAAAGAAGATTTCATCAGCAAAATCCGATGAATATAAAAATCATTGGCAAGGGAAAACTTATTAGGGATACGAGGACAAGGACAACAATGGTGAAAACTTATTAGGGATTCGAGGGCAGGGATAACTTAAGTTTCTGACTCAGAAGCTTCTAGATTAAAAAATTCACACATAAAGATATATAGTACCAGCCACCGTCAATAGATACATGTGTTATTTGAGAAAACAAAATCTACAGCCACTCTAACATTAAAAAAAAATCACAAAATAAGAGAAGGGAAGAATCGTACCATTTCCACATCGTCTCGCTCCTCCTTTAAGACACTCAATAGTACTGGAAAACCTGTCAAAAGTAATTAAGTCAGATAGAGTGAAGAAAAAAAGGAAATGTAGTTGTTCCATTGATAAGAGAAGAACCAACCCATTGCCCCGAAAGATAATTGAGCGGAATGACTTTCAGCCACAACTGCCGAAAGTTCAACCATGGCACTCCTCCTATCCTCTGCCAGCACACCATTGCTAATGCGGTCCAGCAAGCGCTCGACGTAACTATACAATGAGCATGAATCATGCTTGTCAATAAATATTAACGATGGTATCATGTAGATGGCATCTTCAACTTCATTTCCCAATTCCAAATTTATTCATCAACCTTATATCTGACCAGAGATATATCTAAAAACAATGCTGCCATCTAACTTGTTAAAATTACCTATCGTCATTTGAACTCGAGTTCTCGTTTCCGAAAACACGCCCAACAACACCCTGCATCAAAAGTGATTCAAATTAATGGCCTTATTCATCACAAATAAAAAAAACAATTATAAGAAGGGGGAAGTATTTAAAGGAAAAGGACAAAAGAATCATTACCAACCCCCCACACCCAAAAAAAACTAAAACATGAAAAATAAATAAATAACATTTCACAGTTCACATTCAACAACGAACAAAATAAAAGCTCGGATAACTGTAAATTTAGCCGATAAATAAACTAAGAAATAAAATACCTGGTACTTGGATACAAAATCCATACCGCACCACCTGAAGAATGAAACCCCTGTATTTTCCGAAATGCATCAAAAACGACAGCGCATCATCTAATTAAGTACTCAATAGACAGCAATCAGAAGTCAAATCTTTGATTTTTATTTCCTTTTTTGTCTTCGATTAAAATCGATCCTTACATAAAATAAATCCACGTGAATCGAAAGATACAACTGAGCCCTAAATTGAGAAACAAAATTGAAAAAAAAAAAATTACCTGTGAAAAAACAGATCGCAGGGAGTGAGAGTCTGTGTGAGACTGTGAAAGGGGCGACGAGAAAATGGATTGATTTGATTTTTACAGGGTCGGGTCAATACCTTTTGGGCTCAATAAATCGCGGTTTGGGCCGATAATTGGTAGAGTCAATTTCTATTTGCAGGCCCACCAATGTTCAAATATATTTTAGCAATTTTCTCCTTAATGAGCGAAAAAATTCAAATTTAATTCAATTTTGTTCGATTAAATTTAGTTCGGTTTAAATCAATTATGTAATCTCTCAAAAAATATATAAATCAACAATATTTATTAGTATAAATTTATAAATAATCATTCCTACTCCTACTACATAAAGTATGTATATTCACATTAAACATTTCGATATTTATAAGGGTTTACATGAAATGACTTTAATATCCGGGTAATACATGAACAAAAACATGTGACTATGTGAGGGCCAGAAATCATTAGTCTCGGTCAATTTACATTTATTAGAATGTGCGTAGTACTTCCGTACACCTTATTCCATGAATTAGCACCCAAAATATAAATAAATAAATGGGTGATTTTACTCTATTACATAAATAAATGGACTTTGTTGAACACAGCTCAATTATTGGTAGTTGGTCCAGGCCCATCGTCAAGAGTGGGCTCGAACCGGCATAAATGCGGCCCATCTGTATGCTTTCATATCTAACAACCACATTCCTTCCCGTGCACATGCAACACTCTAATGGCTGCTGGACCCGACCAGCTATACATACTAGGGTTACTTATATATATATATATATATATATATATATACATGCCGAGAATACCGATCCCACCTACGTGTAGCCTGTATATACGTTTCCATTTCTAATAGTAAATCGAAACTAACATAAATATGGGCCATGGTTGATTAATGTGTTTTATTAAAAAAAAAAAAAGAATAGTAGTAATTTATCGTGTATATCTATCTATTAATCCTACAAACACACACTCTATGTACCATGTATGTGTGCATATATATATGTAGTACATATAATTATTAATGCATTGTCCCGTTTGTAACCTTAAATGGTTTCACTGTCATTCGACTAAATCGGTGTTTGTATTCAAAATCATAGGTAGAAAATTGGCATATTTTCTGACATTTTGAAAGCTCCATCTCTCGATCAATGTGTGTGTGTGTATATATATATATATATATATATATTTGTTTTTGCGTGTATTAGGGCAAGTGAGGAAAGGTGAAATGACTTTTTCTTTATGTTACATATTATGTATATGTGTTTTGTAGTTTGGTTAAAAGATTCTCAGATATTTCATGTAAAGTTTATAATGTTTTTAATGTTTATTGCACGTCACAATCAATACCATATTGGGCTTATAGATAGCACGTGAAACACTTTTTAGAGTTAAGTAGGTGAAGTTGTGTTTGTCTAAATTAAACACTAATAATACTTTTGGTTAATTTGGATATTACTCGTGGTTTTTTTTTTATTAAATTTTGGATGAATAAATAATTTTCGCATAAATCGTACTCTTCTATTCCTTAACTATAATCATATACTATTATACTGTATATATGTAATTAATTTGATTTGGATATCAAAATAATTGTAAAAAAGCTTACGGGTAAAAGTTCAAAAATGATGTAATATTCATCGTAAACATAATGTTGATTAATTTTGTTATCAAGTACTTAATTAAGTGAATTTTCCCCAAAAAATCGATATTACTAAAGTTTCCACATATTTCTTGTAATTAGCTAAAGTCCCCCCAAAGGTATGAACAATGACATCCATTATCCATTAACCGATGGAGTTGCATCAAGCACTACGTGGATTCACTTAAATAAAGTAAATAAGTAAAGCAAGTTTTATATAGCACGCACAAGTGGATAAAGCTAGTAACAAAATTGATTGTAATGAAAAGCATGCATGGGGTATCTCATCTAATTAACAACATTTGATGGGGCCAAAATAGAATTTACATAAAATGAGCCATCTAATTGGTTACTTTATAAATTTAACTAAAAACGAAAAAAATAAAAATAACATCTTGAGCATAATTTTTGAAAGGATGTTGAAGAAGGCACTTTTGGCTTGTAGAAAATGGAAATTTCGTTTGTTGTATATAAATATTGTAGGAATAAATTGATATTGAAAGGACCACACGAAAAGATATTTGATATTTTGTAAATATTTAGATGGATAGTCCTAATCATGATTTTGATTTGTACTTAAATGTGATATATAATACATTCAATTATATATTGTATCAATTGAGAAATGTGAAGAAAAATCTTTATGTTCCCAAATGATATTGGAACCTATAGTTTTTAGTTGATCACATCCACAAATGCATCTATATTATCTTGCAATTGGGGACAAATTCTTAAAATTTTGATATATGGAATTTGAGTAATACTCCCTCCGTCCCAGAATTGTTTGCTAAATTGGTCAAATGTTCTCTTATTTGACCATCGATTACTTAATGTTGCAGTTCATAATCTCTTTGATGTGATATCGGAATATTTTGATGTCTAACAAAATTATATTCCATTGAAGAGTTAATTGTAAACACTAACTTTGAATTAAAAAAAAGTCCAGTAAAAATAAAGGTGCAAACTGATGTACACTTGTATAAATTAAACCTAAACACAATGAGTGACACCATTCATACTTAAATTAATTAATGTTACTAATTAATTAATCAAAATCATTAATAATATAATTAGAAGATGAAGAAGAAAAGTAGGTTAATTAAATGCACTCAAATATCATTAATATCCTTGATTTCACATAATAAATAAACCTAATTAATTAACACCAAAATTAAATTGGCCATAAATGTTTCCCCGATTTCATGTATACAAAATACCACATGTTCTTCCTTTCCCCATCGCCAACCTCCTTACTTCATCTTCCCGGCAAATTTTAACTTCACCGACAAAAAAAATAAAATCCGATTTTTTCACCCCCAAATCTTTTTTTAATCACCTAATTAATTAATTGAAAAAGAAAATAATTTAATATAATTTTTTTCCATTAACCTAACCGGCAAAATCACGAAGCAACTGTGCGCCCATCAGATTCCTGTACGGCAAATTCTGGCCGCCTTCGCCGTCCATCATCGAATACTGCACCGTCTCGCAATTCTCTTCCATTCCGCCGGAGAACATCGATCCTTGACCGTCCGCCGCCGAATACGGCATATTCATCCCGCTGCCCCCGCCGACGTGCTGATGCAGCCCTAGCGTCAGCGAAACGCCCCCTCCGCCGGAGGATCGGTTTCCGTACGAGGAGAAATCGAATTCCATCGCGGACCCGCCGAACGAGTGGTCCCCGATCCCGTCGAACGCGGCGGCGGTGGCCGGATTGTTGTTGTTGTTGTTCATTATGGAGGAGAAGCAGTCGGACTCGATCCTGAGCAGCTGGTCGTGGGTCGGCTTCTGATCCGAATTGGGCGTCGGGTCGTCGCTCTCTTCGACGCTGAACGCGGCGGCGTCGGTCGGCGGCGGCTGGTGCTCCTCCTTCAGCTCCTCCAGGTACATCTCCTCCACCATCGGTTTCCACAGCCTCACCCTCGCGTTTATGAACCAATTCGATACCTAATTAATTAAATCAATTCCTTAATCACTCACTCGACTAATTAAAAACTAATCACATTTAATTAATTAATCAATTCGATACCTGGCTTCTGGAAAGACCTGTTTGCCGCGCCAAAATGTGCTTATCCACATCACTCGGATACCTGCAGAAATCGATTTTAGTTTGGATGCGTACAAATAAAATTAAAAAAATAAAGAATAAATCTGAAACTGACGGGTGAAGGAAGTGCTCGAAGAGCCAGGCTCGAAGGACGGAGACCGATCGCTCAGGGAGGCCGCGCTGAGGCCTCCACGGGTGAATCTCCATGTTGCCCATCTGCTGCAGGGCCCGCTGCTGCCTGAGGGTCTGGTCGAGGAGTCTTAGCCTCGGGGTCTCGCCTCTGACCGATCCAGGGGCAGAAGCGTCTTTCTCCCCCATGGCCTTCCTCGTGGCCTTGATCTGGCTCGATATCCCGTCCTTGAGGGCCCGGAAGTGCCTCGACATGGCCCGGGAAGCAAGGGAGGAGTAGGTGGCGGCCGCCCCGTTCCCCGCCACCGACTCGAACGACGAGACCACCGACCTCATCTGGTCGCAGTAGTGCTTGTACCTTCTATCCACCTTCAAAATCATATCGTATTAATACATAATTGATTTGATTGATGACAAGTATAAAAAATATATAATTAATTACCTCTTCGAGCATGTGAAGCAGCTTGGTTTTCCTTCTCTGCAAGTCGAGAAGGTCGAGGGAGTAGAGTGACGACGACTGCCTTTTGACGACGGCATCCTCGCTCTCCTGCCAGCTGTTGTTCCTCTCGACTCCCTTCATCTTGTTATCTTGACCAGAACCGAGATCGCAAAACTCGCTCAGAAGCTCTTGAGCGGGGGCTAAGTAACGCGAGCCCCTGATGAAGCTCGACGGGCCGAACCTGATGTAGTCGTGACTCTGCCTGAGTTCGAAGGACTGGAGTCCTATGGCGGAAGGGTTGGAAGAGTTGAGAGAGAGGGAGAGGCCATGGCTGGGCCTCTCGTTGCCCTCGCACGGGAAAACGCACGAAGTAGTAGTCGTCCTCACGCCGTCATCCTCTTCCTCCTCCTCGTGCAGAATCTGACCGGCGAAATCGTGGTGGTAGGACGAGGCTGAGGGCTGGTCGAAGAAGCCCGCCCGTTTCCAGGAAGCCGGCCCGTGGATGATTGTGTCGTTCCCTACCATGTGAGGGTGATGATGATTGTAGATGTCCATGTGTGGATGGGTTTCGAGGTAGGCGTTGTTGTATATCAACTGCTGCCTGGATTTCTCCTCATCTTCATTCGCGCTTGAACCATCCATACATGACATATAGATCTTTGTTTTCGATCGATCTCGATCCTTTATATATTTTGATTCTGACTGAGAAATAACAAATTAATTGATCAAACCCAGAAATCTAAATATGTAACAACAAAGTTTTAGAGAAAGAGAGAGAGAAGCAGAAAAGTGGAACATAGGTAAAAACCTAGGAAGGGAGATGATATACCTAGCTATCTATCGTACGTACACTGATACTATGATTTATTAATACTTAATACGCACAGGCTTTTCTTTTCTTTTCTGATCACGACCCCCTGCAAATTAATTCAAACCATACCCAACGTTCATCCTTTATTTCTCTCTCTTTTTTCAACAACTGACCGGAATCGAACCGGGTGTGGTTCAGGTCAACCCACAAAATATATATACTTAGATGCAAGAACACACAAATTTTGGCCCCCCTCAATTATTTTCACACCTTCCTCCAAATTAGATTATACTAGTATATTTTATATTTTAGTATATTTCAAATGAAATTAATTTAGTAGTAGTACAATATATATATATATATATATATATATATATATATGTGCGTAGTACAAAGCCGCCACATGCTGTGTTTATTTTTGTGTGTACTTTTATTTAATAATTTTAACAAGAGAACAAAGATTGGATATTTTGATGCATGTAAAAAAAAAAACTAAAAATAAATACCAAGGGAATATTGTGTGTTTGTTGTGTGTAGGGTGGGTGCGAATCCCCAGACTGAAGCTGAACTGCAGTTCACAGCAGGCTTTTGAACAGAAGGAGGGGTGAGGGGGTTCTTTTTCTGTGCTTGTGTGGGCCTCTCATATAATCTCATCAAAATTCAATTCAATTCAATTCATTTATTTTAGAGAGAGAATGAGATTCCAAAAAAAAAAAAAAAGGAAGAAATTGTGTAGTGCAAATAGTTCCCAGGATTAGAGCCTGTGGAGGTGATGGGATGAGGTGGTCCTATTTTTCCAACTAATTCTAATTTAAAGCCCACCACCAATTTCCATATTTATTTATTTTTCTTCGTTTCTAATTGGGACCAGCATCTTTTTCTTCTTTTTTTTTCTATTCAATTATTTTTATTTTCCGAATGCACAAACAAATTCACATGTTGTGGTGTTAGTTCGCTCGTTTATTTTACGTATATGTATAGTTGATTAATTTATAGAAAAATCAAATACTACATGTTTTATTCAGCCCTATACATTGAAATTTAAATCGACGGGTCAAATCGGGTGCCACAATTTCGATGATTTAATCGTCAGAAGTTTACAGGTATATATATACTGTATTGTTTTGGGGTCTTTAATTAATATTTGACTTATGGGTTATGAAACCATCAAAATTCAAGATATGTAAGGCTATTTGTAATCTTCAATAACCAAATAAAGGAATTAATCAGCAGTCAGAAGTACGATATTTCAACATATAAGAATAAAAGTTATATGTAGCTCTTGTGGTATATGGTGTCACGCGCGAGTCACGTGGGTTGGAGCTTTTGAATCCATAAAAACAAACTTTAAATTTATGTTTTGTTCCGTAAAAAGAAAGTGGTCCTTGAAGCTCATATTAGCTTTCTCCGCCGCTTACCATTTCTACCACCACCGCCACCTCCCGCTGACGTCAACCCCAAATAAGTTTTGGCCTTTTCATTATTGCTCGTGATCTGCGGGGGGAAAGGAACCATGCGCACTGGAGCGCATGATAATAACTGCCCATGTTTGCTTAAGATAAAACCACTTCTCTGTATTTTAATATACATATTTTTTATATTAATAATCACACTTTTTTGTTTAATATCAATAGTCAAACTTTATTTAACTATATATACCTTTACTTTTTTACTTACTTTTTAAAAATTAATTTTAACTATTTACTTTATTAATTTAATAAAAACATTTGGTAAATTTGTGAATCTGATTTTTTTATTATGATAAATTAACGGCAACACACAATTAACAAGTCCAATTTTGTTTAAAAGTAAATTTTTGTCACTAAATTCCACAATTAATTAGTGCCAATATGGATCTATAAGATCATCTTTATCCACAACCTATTTCACCTCAACCTTTTAATAAAATATTCATTTCACTCTCATCCACATCATCAATTTATTATTTTATTCAACTTTTTAATTTTTCATCATTTATCCACAACTTACAACCTACTTCAATTTTTTATTTATTATTATTATTAAATAATTACATAATATTTATTTATTAAATTTATATTTAATATAAATTATAAATATAAATTAAATTATTAAAATACTTTCATTAATAATTTTAAATTAAAAAAAATCAACATAAAATATTAAAAAATAAATTCCCGCAACCAAGGAATCGCCGCCCAGGATTTTCATTCTTCCATGAAGTTGCAGTCATTGCGATTTTAGAACAGTAACATAACCCTCGATTATGCCTTCCGCTTGACTGAGACATATTCGATATGGAGCACAAATAATTCACGAAATCGACCGATAAAATGATGTAGTTTGAATTTGAGAACAAAGAAGATGAGAATTGATGTTGATTTACTTTGATTCAGAATTAGGGTTCGTGAGAATATTGGGGGAAGAAATTTGAGGGAAAAGAAATATTGTTTCAGCCCGTCGTTTTCTTTCTTTTTTACAGTATTATTTATTTATTAATTGTATTTTCTTTTTGTTTTTAATTAACATTAATTCATGTATTTGTGACTTGGAAATGTATTACATTTTTTAATTAAATTTAAATGCGTAAGCCAATCATAAAATGCCACGTGGAAGTGAAATCGGAGAATTTTATTTTAGACTGCCACGTCATTCATTGTCCGGCGAAAATTGATTTTTCCGAGCAAAAAGGATTGAATTGACGTATTTTTGTAACTACTTGGGACTAAATTGAAATTGTTTATCTACTTGGGACTAAAACGAAAATGAACCTTCTTTATGGGACCAAATTAATTTTTCTCCCATTTATTTTATTTGTGTTTTACTGATGTGGAGGGCGTCACGCCCACCCGGTAAACGTGATCTAAATTGTAATTAAGTTGGCTGCGTAAGCTTAATAGTGATTCATTTTTTATAATAATAAATTGTACAATATGTTCTATTTTTATATTTTTCCTTCTCAGAACAATAGACATATGTTTGAATTGGTCACAGAAAATTAAAATATTATTGATATTTTTATCAAAACATTACTAGTAAAAATAATTTTTTAAATTAATAAAATTAAATAATGGAAGAAATGAGTAGAAATGCACTTCATCTGTCACATTAATATTTCTAACATTAATATTTCTATACTTCTCTGGCTATATATTAGTAGTAATTACTAAGAAAGGGTAATTTAGTAATTAAAATGAAAAAGTAAAAGTACTTAATTGTAATAGTAAAAAATTAAATAAAAAATTATAATTTCATTTTAAAAATAAAAAAAATATATGTTTTTTGTATGAAATATATGCAGTACAGTTAAAAAAATGTGATTAATATATTTATAGATTTCAAAGGTAAAAATGATTCGTCTTAGTCAACTTATAATATTTTTTAAAAATCCACGTGTGCATGATGCACACGTGGAGTCTTGCGATTGGCTTGATCACACATTGAAACTTGCAATTTGATATTTTTATTTGATTTAAATGCATTGCCAGTTAGCCAGAATAGTTGAACACAGTACAAGCTTTTACAGGAAACTAGAGTGGTCCACTGCCCCTCGCGGCGCTTTTTAGAGTGGACCCTTTGTCTTTTTTATTTGTTTATTTATTTTGGCAGAAATTAAATCCCAGAAACTAGACCAATACACCTGCTACAAACTGTTTATTTAGCAAGTTCAAGCTTTAATATTAATTATTTTATTTACTTTTTTGTAACAACTGTTGTATTAATTATCTGGACCATTGGATCGTGGTTCTGATGAATTCCGATGATTTCTATTTATAGAGATCGAATTCAAACTGCGACTATAAATAGAAAGTCTAGATGTCAATTAACCCAGTTACAACTTTTCAGCATATGGCTAGATATAAGTCACATATAAAGCCTATGCATATCAACATAAATAACCAAATAAACTTCAATAATTACTTTTACAGTTTTACCTACTCGTGTATTTCAAGTTGATTTTTTATTGTTCAGCTCAAAATGTATAACGTAAAATTTGTGATGTGACGAACGAAATGATCTGATAATGAAAGGATTGACGTTCTGTTGCAGATTTGAAATGATCGAAAATAGAAAGAAGTAATTAAAAATTGCAAATTAAGAAAATCACATGATTTTCTTACTATTGCAAATGTGAAACACTAAAAAATGGTCCGTTTACTTGTTGTCAATTAATTATCTGTTTGATTGAATTGTTTGTACATGTACACATTTCTAAAACGTCCATAACATAAGAATTGTCTCATATGTCAAACTACAATTTAAAATTTGTCTTATTTGTCAAACCGTATTTCCACTATTTAGACTACGCATAAATAAGTACTCCTATGCATTAAATAGTAGGCTATTTGATATTTAATAAATTAAAACAATATATATATATATATATATATATATATATATATATATATATATATATATATATATATATATATATATATATAATTTCCTACTATTGTACACATTGATTTTGAACGTTAAATATTAATTTTTACCAATCAACTAAAATCATCTACACTATTTAATTATGTATTCGTCGAACAATTTTGATTTTCTCGATTTGTTTGTAATTTAATGTTTCAGTTACAAATGATAATCACCCATCAGAATTAGTAGAATTTTAGGAATGTTGGACACCGTAAGTTATAACAATGTCACAAAAAAATGTGATCAGTGTGTTCTATATAGAGTACATATATAGCACGTGATCGATCATTGTTGTGATTGATTTTTGGATTTCTCATTTTTTTAGAATTGGTTTGTGTTTTTCTTTACTTTCGAAACTTCAACTATTTGCATGGGCAATTCTAGAAATGCAGAATTTCATGTCGGCTGAATGCATTTTTAATTTGATTTTTTTTATAAGGAGGTAAGACGAGAAACTGCTCCCTCGCCCGATCGAGTTCATGTCGGCTGAATGCATTTTTAATTTGATTTTTTTTATAAGGAGGTAAGACGAGAAACTGCTCCCTCGCCCAATCGAGTTCATGTCGGCTGAAGGTATCCTTGATTTGATTTTTTTTTATAAGGAGGAGAGACGAGAAACATCTCCTCCACCCGATCGGGGATCTCTCGATCGAGTTCATGTCCCGCCTAACATTCAAACTTTGCGTCGCCGGAAAATTACATCTACAACACCACAGACTTTACCATTCGGCTATACTCTCGGGGACATCCTTAATTCGATTATAAGTTAATTAAATACTTCAAAATTAAACCTCAATATCATGTTATTTTGAAAATTTAAATCGACGTGTCGATTCATACGATTAATTTATAAAAATAAAATAAAATGTGTATATACCTCTTAGACATATAGATAATTTTTTTCCAATAATCATATTGGATAGATAGATAGAAAAATAATCAAAATTCATGCTATTTTTTCATGACCCATTTAAATTATGGGACTTGAAAAGTGTTCACATTCATTTATAAATTTATAATAAATGTATGTGGGTCTTTCTTCATTAAATTTATTATGTGACCAACTTATTAATTATATATTTTCTTGTTTTAAATAAATATACAAGTGGACATATATATAATTAAGGGGGTCGCACATTTTGTTGTGTAGATGACTTAAACATATAAAAATATAAATGCATGACAAAATCATACGTGGTTTACCAGCCACCCTATTTTTGTTTGCATCTAAAAATCATGCCCAACACAATTAGTAATTAGTACTGTATATCTGTGTGAAGTGTGTTTATTCCAACTATCCTCGAGTAGAAAGCGTATACAAAATTGTACTCGGGCAAACAAGTGTGAAGTGTGTTTATTTTTTTGGGCTGTGTTTTGTTTTGTTTTGGAGTGAGTGAATTGTGAAGTAGGCCTGGCCACATGGGAATCTGGGCCGGCCCAAATTATATTCGCCGGCCCATCCTCGATTTAGTACGATCCTACGCCCATCCTCCTCCTCGGGCCTATTTAGTACGAGTCTCTTTCTACAAGCCCTAATACCTAATTCGATCATTTGGGTCTCATTAGTTCGGTTTTCATGTTCAACTCACTCATTTTTTCGTAACAATTTAATTGAACTTGAGCCACAACAGAACTAGGGTATTAAATAGTTGAGAGTCGATAAATTCGAAGCAAAGTGAGTTCGAGTGGAGTTTTCACTCGAGCAGCTCGCCAACGCTCGATTATTCGACCCTCGCAATTTGATCATGTGTACTATATCAGTCAAATGTTGAATCAACCTTCTCTAATCGTAGAGAGATTCTGACATAATACCGTTCTTTATGTTCTGACCAATGATCAAATATCCTTTGTAACTACAAAGACATAATATGAATACTGTACATGATTGTTTAGTCCAAAATAGGAGAAATAAGTAGGGCTAAAACTGTAACACCACTCAAACCGAGGGACTAAAGTCCAATTACATCTATATTATTTTTTTTTGGAATTAATGTTTTGGCAATACGGTTGCTGACGTAAGCTTTTTATTGTCGGCTAGTGGAACTTTCACGTATATATTGGATTAAATTATTCATTCAACTTTACTTTGATAGCATTTTTTTAGAATATATACTCTCTCAATTCAATAATAGATGTCGGTCTGTTAATTAGGTAAGCCCGGCCCAAATTCGACTCGTTTCGCCCTAACTTAAACCGTTCATTTTAATTTTTTTAAAGTCGAATAGGGTTAGAGCCTAAAATTTAAGCTCAAATATTAATTACATATAAGGCCTGACTTGAGTTTTGCTAAGGTTGAATTCGGGTTAGAGCTTAAAATTTAAGCTCAAATTTTTATATAGGCCGAATTTGAGTTTGAAATTTTCAAGCCTAATGTCGAAGCCTGAAACTCATAGCTCTTAAAATTATATAAACCGAGTTGGGGTCAGTCAAAGCCCGACCCGTTTAACCTTATTGACAGACATATGTCATTTGTAATTTACAAAAGATAAATGACATCTACTGCATATTATTGAATATTGGATTGCAAGTTGTTTTAGATTTCATAATTATAATATACTTTTCGTGATTACACTTTTTAATTAAGTGGTATAATATTAATGTTTTACATTATTTAGGGTAATTATATATTAATAATTATATATTAGAGCAACATTTAAAATTTAAATTTTTTATATATCTTTTATTTAACTAATAATAAAATTTATTTTAAAAAATATAATGATTAATTATGGCAATTATTTCTTAATTCATAATTAGAAAAAAACAAATTATTTAATTATAAAGAAACATTAATTATTTCCCCCAATCAAAATTGACTCTT
The DNA here is from genome assembly GCA_954870475.1 of Euphrasia confusa. NCBI lineage: Eukaryota > Viridiplantae > Streptophyta > Magnoliopsida > Lamiales > Orobanchaceae > Euphrasia > Euphrasia confusa. The sequence continues at coordinate 943,382 of OX940951.1, forward strand.
GTTTTATCTGTTCTTTTTTATTGAACAAAATATGTTTAATTTACTATTATTTTTAAAAAATACAGTATGAAATAAAACTCCCAAAAAAATGAACAAACAAACAAACGAGAGTAGTGACCGATGAGAGAGTGCTCCGCTTCAAATTGTCGGCATACGGGCCTTAAAATTTAAATGATGTGTACACTCAAATTCTAATTTCTCTAAAATTTATAGGAAATGGTAGTGTTTTAATTTAATTTTTGTCATATTTATGAAAGTTTTGTTTGCCAATGTTATATCAAACTTTTTATTTTGAGCACATTTTTTTAATATTGCAAAACATGCCTTGCTTCTAAAAATTAATTAATAAAAAAATAAAAATAAAATATTAATTCCACTCTAAAACATTAATAAAATTGTGTTTTTATCGTAAATCGACATCGATTATGTAATTTAAACGAGTTCAATTTTCAATTATCACACTATAATAAAAAAAAAAATCACGCAAATTTTCAAACGCACAGTCACAAACAAAGTGGAAACAAGGATTACACATACATACAATTGTGTTTTTATTTTTGTGAGGACCACAATATATATGTAGTCTACATCATAGTTAAAGTTAAGTGTGATTAATTATCACTCAATATAATTGGTAATGTGGGGTAGAATGTCTTTGGCCTATAAGGACACAAGAGATCGAGAATTTGAGACGATTAATCCTTCAAATTCGCAAAACTAGATTAGCTAGTTATCATTATGATTATGAACTACAATATATAAACCTAAATTTTGTAATTTGTAAAACAAATGGTACTGTATTTTGTATATATATTCTGATCACTCTACTATATATTGTACATGGAGTATCTACTAATTAATACTTTATTCATCGTCTGTGGATGAATTTGATGTTTTGTTTTAATAGTGTCCATGTTTATACTGTCTGAAAGCATATGAGTAGCAAATGTAGTGTTGAACAAGGAGTCCCCCCACCTTGATGCCATAGTACATCACTACTTTCAATGAGTTTTCCTTTTAGGTCCCCCTCCACCATTATTCATTCCTCACAATCATTTTCCATTCCTTTCTTTTTTTCACTCCAATTAATTTTTCCAATGCTCCAATTCAATTAATATTGCTTATTGGCACAAACAAGTACAGTACAAATACATTATTTTTAATTTATATATCGAAAATTCCGGTGAAATCAAATTATCATTGTAAAAAACACTCTACGTAATGTGTTTTTTTGTAAATTACAAGAGAAAATGTATAGTACTAGTAGTAATTAGCTAGGAGAAAAGTAATATAAAACGAAAATAATCCTAGTGTCTTTGTCGTTTGCGAAGAGAACCCAAATGCTTGAAATGCAATTAAAATCAGCCACGTGTCACAATCGAAACAATTACCCGACCCGTATATTACACAGAGATCTATTTCCGTCATTTCAATCGCTCCCACCTTGGCTTCTCCTATATAACTAACCCAATTGCTCCTTCCCCAACCAAAATCAATTACACACAGTAACAGCACATAGTCAAATGGGATTTCCGGTGGGATGCTCGGATTTGTTCCTCCCCAAATTACTGCTCCACTTGCTGACATCTCTGGGGCTCGTCCGCCGATTCGTGTGCGCGATCCTCTCTCTCATCGGATTGGGGGATTTTCTCGAGCCGGAAACGGCGCCGTACGGCTCGCCCCGCTCCGAATCCTTCCCGGAGTCTCGATCGGTGGCGGCGGCGCTCATCCGAGAGATGCTTCCCGTGGTGAGGTTCGCGGATTTGGTCGGGGAAGGGGATCTGGAGCTGCCGGAGAGCTGCGCCGTCTGCCTGTACGAATTCGGCGGCGACGATGAGATCCGGCGGCTGGCGAATTGCAGGCACGTGTTCCACATGAGCTGCGTGGACCGGTGGATGGACCACGATCAGAAGACGTGTCCGCTCTGCCGGACGCAATTCGTGCCGGAGGGTATGCAGGAGGCGTTCAACGAGAGGCTGTGGCTGGCTTCCGGGATCTCGGATTTTGCCGGTGACTACTCGCCCGCCGCGGCCGGCTTGTAGCTAGCCATTTCTGTAGATTCATTTCATTTTTGTTTCCTGGTTTTTTATAGGGAGATGGAGATAGTAAATGGCACTGTAATTTGTGTAAATTATAATGTGAATATTACAAGAGGACAAAAATATTGGAATTACAAAGAGAAACAGTTTTTTTTTTTTCAGTTAATTAATTTGAAAACTAATGTTAAAATGAAAAGATAAATAAATAGTTTACATTTTTTTTAATTTACAAATAAAATGTATTGTGCATAAAATAAAGAGAGTTGTTGTTTAATAATTATCATCGAATATACAGTACAATAAAAAAGATATAGCATGTAGAATAGAACTGAACAAAGAGAGGAAATTCGCAGATGAACTCTTTGTTCAAAACATAAAATGTTTATATGTATGTGCATGGGACATAACCTCTTGTAATTTGTAAGATCGAGATCTCAGTGGCCATTTCTGGTCTTATTATTTTCACTCTTTTTTCATATTTGATCATGAACGTGTCCAACAGATTAATACACTTTAGTGTCAAAAAAATACTACTACTATCTCCTAGTTTACTTTAATATCTTTACTAATGATGGAGTTTTATTTATACTCCATCATTTATTTAACTTTATAGAATGAAGTTAATTAATTAATGCTTAGCAAAATTTTGGGTGGGAAATTAGTTGCAATGTCTTTTGGTAAAACATTTATTTTAAAGAAGTTATACTCGTATAAAAGTTGAAAACAAATTTATTAATAAGGTAGTAATAATTTATACAAAAATAAATACTATATAATTCCGATTTGTTATGAAATAGATGTGTAATGGGAAGAACCTTCCTTGTAGTGTGTACGCAAGAACATAGCGTCTACGTTTAGTCAACCTAAAGATTCGCAACATTATTTAAGTAATTATTTTCCAGGTCCACACGGCAAATAAAAATAGCCGAAATGACCCCAAAAGATACGAGCTCGGTCGCATTTTAACTCATTGAATAATTATAATAATAGTTACCAGTACTAATTATTATGGTTATAATATGCAATTTGTAGATTAACATTATTATAATTATCTTTATATGTTATCTTAGAATCTTCTTTAAGCTTTCGTTTATGTTATGCTCGATCATATTTTAATACCGCCACGAATTATGGTTCTTAATGTGTTCGTGTCCCAACATTCATCATCATATTTTGAAACCGTGTTACGAGTATTTGTTTTAAGAGCCGCCCATTAGTACTAACTAGCTTTTTGAACCTTAAAAAACTACTAATAATCGAGTATAATCGAGTGAATACTCCAAATGAATGACAAACACAAAAAAAATGTTCTAGAAAACCATAAGATAATTACTGTTAATGAGTAATGAATAATTTTATATCCGAGAAAAGATAGTATAAGCTCAAACACAATTCCACACCAAGTAATCTTTTAACATTTTGTACCAACCAATCTTAATCCATAAACAGACATAGGACCATACATGTTCAGAAATTCTCAGTTCCATCCATTACAGGGAAGATATCACCTCGGATAACCGGAAGGTGTATATCCAGCCGGCGGGGGATAACTGGAAGGTGGATATCCGGCCTGCGGGGGATAACCGGCCGGAGGATATCCACCCGGTGGCTGAGGAGGATATCCGACGGCAGGGGGATAAGGCTGGTCAAGCCGTGACATTTGCTGGACAGCTGGCACCCCCATAGGTTGTGGGCCGAACTTACCGTCTCGCTTGTCCATTTCAACTTTGTGTTGCGTCTGACATTTAAACAAAGAAAACAGAATGCTCTTAAGTTAAAAATTACAGAAAAAGGCTAAAAAATCCACTCAGATTTGATTATCAGCCTCAAAGTCCAACAAAAATAAATTCCTTGCTAAACAATCAGCTTTCTCATCTCATCATAACTAACCAAATTTTCTGATTAGAATACCCTTAGATTCCTACCACGTTATTCAATATACTGACCTGATCAAACAAGGGTAATTTGGGCATTTATCTTTGATTAGGACTAAATGACAATGAAAAAGGGAAAAATGTTTGAGCGACTGCTTGTCCTATAAAAGCTAAATTTTTGGACTTCTTACAACCCCAAAATAAACGTAACGAGAGTATATGCGAACACATTAGGTGTGAATTCAAATAAAGTTTTCATTGCAAAATATCTGAAGGTTTTTTCAAACAGCTATATTAACCAAGCAGTTTACATTTTAGTTTACAGTAAATAAAATTAACCATGTTAAAGAGAATTTTACTTACCTGCATGCAAGCGCAAACCCTGAAAAGGCAAAAATAATGTAGTGTTTCAGCAGAGGTTTTTAAGCTAAAAAAATATGTATACAAATGATGGTGATAAACTATATGAGTTAGGGATTGCATATCTTACGAGCAGTAGACCATATCAGACAAGCATGACAGAATCTGAGAAGCCTCCGAGAGTTCTTCACTTCCAACAATCATAGCCACAATAGAGAAAATGCATGCGATTTGTTGGAGGCAGAACATGAAGCCCTGGTTATAAGAATTAAGGGTGGGTAAAAATTCAAATTGATCAAGACCACCTAACACAGCATTATCTGCAAATTCAGTGTGGTCGTGGTCGTGTATTGTGAGTGTGTGTGTGTGTGTGTGTGTGAGAGAGAGAGAGAGAGAGAGAGAGAGAGAGAGAGAGAGAGAGAGAGAGAGAGAGAGAGAGAGAGAGAGAGAGAGAGAGAGAGAGAGAGAGAGAGAGAGAGAGAGAGAGAGAGAGAGAGAGAGAGAGAGTACAATAATGCAATTATCACACTGCGTTGTCTGTATGTTGAATTCATCTTGCAACATAAACCTTGTAGAGGCTACTGAGTTTCCAAAGCATAGCAAAACCTGAAATTGCGAATAACAAAAAAAATTCAGAAAGTAATCAATAAAAATGTAGCCAATAAAACATACTATATTCTCGCCCTTTATTTCTGAGAAGTACCTCAGATACCCATCTCTCCCCCTATAGAAACATATCTCCTCACAAATAAACAACCACAACATCACAACCATTCACACACATGACAACACAAATTCCTTCTCCACATTCCATCACAAAAACTTAAATTATGGGATGATGAAGCCAACATCTAGAGTGTAAAATAGATATACGATTTGGAGAGGTACTCTCCATTTGGCGGTGTTAGCTTACGTAAAGAGGGAACGCTTAGATGATAAGTGGTGGGGTTGTGGTGAATGGAAAATACTGTAAAAGAAAAAGGGAAAGGTTGTTGCTAGTGGAATTTTAAGAAAAAAATTGTGTTGTGTTATATATTTGACTGTGCACACTGCGCGCACACACACACACACAGAGACACACACACACACACTATTATATAGGAGTATGCATTAAAGGCAAATAAACAAATACACATTCTGGAGAAGTAGAATCACAGGCTTTGAGTTTCACATTTAACTCCTGTAAGCAAGAACTCTCATTCTGAAGTTCTATTATAGGATCGAAGGAAACAGTCATGTTTGTCAGGTATAAAACATCATATTTCCTTGGAAGAATGAAATCGGGAATATCATCTTGAAAATGAGAAAAGCTACAACTTTGAAGTTTCAACAATGGCACACACTGGCTTGGTTATTACTCCCTCAGTCCCTCCTATTAAAAATAGAAGTCATCCTAAGCTAATACACACATATTAAGAATAATATTAACTCTCTATTTACCTCGCATTAATTATTTTGAAAATTTAAATTAAACATTAGACTAATTTTTAATTAATTTGAGGGAAATTTTGGGAAAACATATTTAGTCAAAACGACTTATAATTATGAATGGGAGAGAGTACTTATGTAAGGAATTTTAAGGATTTCAAGTTTTCAACCAGGTAGAGTCTACCAAGGTAAAATTATTATCAACATGTTCATATCAATTCTAGTTCTGAAGTTCGGGCATGGTAAAGTAGGAAACAACACGCTGGAAACTACTGGAATGCGTTATGAAAGGATATGCAAAACTAACAATATCTCTTCCCATCATATACATATTCCTCTCAAACAACATTTTACATTACCTCAGTTGCAAGACAAAACTCAGGGCAACGACTTTCACCACACCGGCCACTGCAAGGCATATATCCAGCACAGCACACATACCTTTCACAAGCAACATAAGAACATTTATTAAGACAAGAGGTACTTCTGACTACGACCTAGACGAGTACTGTATTTTAAATACCTGGTCATGTCATTGTAAAGTGCCCTTTTGCGGAGCATATATGAGACGCAAGGTCCACTGCAATTTGAAAACTCATAAAATTAGTACATGATATTGAACAAACTACAAACTAATTTCCAAAACTTTAGTAATGTGCAAAATAAAGCAACACGAAAAAAAGCCTTTTACCAATACAGTATATGAAGATTTGAAACAATCTTGAGTTTGTAAAACATATCTGGCACAGCTTAAGGAAGTTCATCTGATACCGCAGAACACGGTTCCAGGGCATCAACAGAAATCCTCATAGACTTGGGAAAGCAGATTTTGCAGAAACTAGGCCAAGGACTCTTTCAATCACACAACATGATTTTTATTTTATTTTGCATAATTAATTGACCTCCTATGTCGTCATTGAGCACATTGGTTCTTGACATGACCATGAGAAGGTAAAGTTCCCTAATCCACTTCAGTTTTCAAACAACAATATCCAGCCATAAACTCATTCATCATCAAATGTGGTCTCTAACGCATTCAATCTAAATATATTTAGCTGAATGTGGACTAAAAAATAGTCCAATAAGTAAAAACAATCGCGTGAAACCAAAAACTCTAACCCAGATCGTAATTCCTACATAACAAATGAGCACAAATTTATCAACGAAAAAAATTAAAAAAATCCAATACTCACCACCAGAGCGACAAGCAACAATCTGCACGAAAATAAATAAACAAAAAAATAAAGTTAAAGAAGGCTGAAATCCAGAACACAGCCAAAACGATAGATCAGCGATAAAAGTTATTGGAGAGATAGATACAAATACATACACGGCGGATCTTGTTGAATGGTGCGCATAAGATCGGTGTGCCACAGGTTCCGATAGTTCTGACGCTGCTGCATCTTATCCAAGTGCAACTGCGACCCCATCTTTCTTCTTCTTTGCGGATCGGGATTCCCGGTCGATTGAAGCTGTGAATATATGTATCACACTATTATTTATAAAATTTCTTCCGAATAAAGATGAAGAGATTCAAAATCTGGAAAAATTAATTCATTTACCTTCCGCAACAGTTGCGACTTGCGATTGGGGGCTTTGCGAGGTTTGCACGAAGCCAAAAGTCGCCCTCCTCGATGAATTTATTATTCCTTTGTAATTATTTTTTTTTCCTTTTTTGTTCTCTCTTCATCCTTACTTTTCTTTTACTTCGAAATTTCAAATTTTCTAGTTCTAGTAGTTTTGCTTTTTCTTCATGTCAAACATTTTGACTAGTTGTTGAGTGGATTAGAAAGATGTTGGACATAATGTTTTACATGAAAATAATTTTTAATTTTTTTAAACATAACACATGATCTAAAATTTTTCTTTTTTACTTAAAAAAACGTAAATTTAACTAATTTATATTTAAATAAATTTAATTAATGTTAAAAATAATTTACAAAAAAGCACATACTCCTAACTCATAAAATAATTTAGACTGAAGTTACGTCGAGTGTAAATTGGGCTGTTAGTTGGTTGGATAACGGCTACAAGGCTGTGGGCTAGAGAGAGTAAGCGTTGGCCGATCCAGGGATGTTGGGCTGTGAACTTGGGCTTAGAAAAATGGATCGTTAATACCGCCACAATTTATTTGGGCTTTCCTGAAATAAAGATAAGTTGTGGGGCCCCACATGAAAATACCGCCCCCCTTTATATACCAGAGAACAGATTACACTTCCTACTTTGTGCTACATTTCTTTTTAGTATTTCTTTCAAACCAAAAAAAAAAAAAACACATTCTTGATTTTGTTTTACTGAAATGTCCTCTGATCTTTACGTGCTCGAAAACGCCTTCTTCTCCGATTCATTCCAGACGTTCGCCGACCCTCACTCGTTCCAAATTCTCCAAGAAATCCAAGAAAATATCAACAATAACAATTTGTTTCAAGAATGCAACAACCCCCACCCCACCGCCGAAACCAGCTCTCTCGAGAGCCTGTCGCTTTCCGGTCAGTTGGAAAAAACAGAGTACTCTGTAAAAACAGAGGAATGCCAGCTAATTAATTCTAGAAGCTTCTGTGGGGCCTACGAGGCCGCTGTTAGGCTCATGCAGAGGAGCTGCAGCAGCAACAGCTTCGAAAACAACGAAAATCATGACCTCTTGTTCCAGCCACCGTTCGACCGTGTCCTCGAGTCTCAGGATTTGCATAACCAAATCCTGAGCTCGACAGACAATGGTTTCCCCGAGATGAGGAGGGTTTGCAGCACCGGCGATTTACAGGTCGGTGAAAAAAGTTGATTTTCGACTTTTAGCATAAAGGAACAACCTTTTTTCGTTTTTAGTTTGTGTTAAATTGAACTTTTTGTATTCTGTCTTTTTTTAAGAATGTGGAAACAAACATGCAAGCAAGAAATGTGTTGTGTTCGAGTCCCTTATCGACAGAGAAGTCGACGTTCATGGAGGAACCGAATTTCAAAGTCGGCCGATACAGCGCTGAAGAGAGGAAGGAAAGGATCGATAGATACAGAGCCAAAAGGACTCAAAGGAACTTCAATAAGACAATCAAGGTACTATATGTTTTTTTTTTCTATTTAAACAATATAATAATCAATATATGATTTGATGGAAAATAAAATATATAGTATGCTTGCCGGAAAACACTAGCCGACAACCGGCCAAGGGTACGAGGCAGATTTGCTCGGAATGATGAAGCTGGAGAGATTCCAAAAACATTGATGTCGTCTTACGGATATGAAGAAGAAGATTATCTTTGGGTAACATATTTTATATTCTCTCATCTCCCCGTGTTACGTAAAGCTGTATTTAATTTGTTTGGAGAATATATTCGACTCACTAATATAAATGTTAAGTGGTTGTTCATATTTTCTAATTGTTTGAGCTTTTAGACGAGCATATTCTAATAGTTTGCATGATTATTCTTTATTCTTATTCTTACCATTGAATGAAGTTGACAGCTTTTTGCATTTGTTTTTTTATTTTTCTAAAATACGTTTTCGAATACGATTGCGCGCAGATCGATGGGTTGCACCAAGAAGAAGATGTCAGTGGAGTTGGACGAAGGGGGAAGTTCTTCAACATCTCCGGTTCGACGCAATATCATCAGAATTACAGCTATTGATCCATAGTGGTTAATGAAATCTTTCGAATTTCATGATTATTTCTCTATTTTGAATAAGTGGGATGATAGTCGTCGTAGCGATATCTAGAGGAGTCGAGGTCTCGTGTTACACTCCGTGTATGATTGTTTTCTTTTGGGTTCTCGAAATAGAACACAAGCACCATCTCTAAAAATATAATATGAGGATTCCCCTTTTTATATTTTTTGAATTGAACATGTATATAATAGAGAATCTTGTTGGCCATATTGCCTAGATTCTCATCTACAAAAATAAAAATGTTTCTTAACCTATAAACATGTTAAAGTGGCACTCACCTTTTATTACACTGAAAATTATAATTAAATTGATCTGATTTAAGAAAATAATATTTTATTTTTTAAATAAGTAAAGTGAGAGATAAAATTATAATTCAATTTTACGGTGATGAAAATATATTAAAGTCGAAGATATTGTGTATTTTGTGTGTCTCAATATTTAAATTGTTGCAATTGACTCAAACTAAAAAAAAAGTCAAAATATTGTAGAATGATTTTTTATTTTTTTAAATAAGAACGCTTTAATTAATTAATTAATTTTATACCGAAATATTATTAAAATTGTACCTCATAATTAAATTAAATAAAAATAAACGAGTGACTTTTGATAAAGAAATTAACATTATCCAATTAGTTTTTCTTACACTTTCAAAGATGAATTTCCATTTGTCCATCTCTTATATAGTCATATGAGCAATTACTTGTCATTCCGACACATTTGACTTGTGCAAATTAAATTAATTATGCAGCACAAGCTACTATGATTACATTTTTTTATATAAAAATAAAATAAAATAAAATTAAATTAAAATTATAAGTAAGTGATAAATAAGCCCATAAGAGCATCCCATTGCTAGGTACAATTCTTAATTGGCACATATTTGTACCTAGATACACTAATGTTGAGAGAGGTACAATTTAGGAGAGAGAATTCTGAGTATCAAATATTATATACTAGGTAGTACAAATTAGTTGTGTCTTAGTTTATGGGTCCTACATGAATAAAAGTGAATAATTATACCTCAAAAAGTGAATAATTGTACCTCAAACCATTGTGATTGTGAAGTACAAATTGTCAATGTACAAATAATATGTGATGTGTCTAATTTGTACAAGAAAATTGAATTTTTCTTTAGTGTTATTTTATTGTAAAAAAATGAAGTTTAGTCAAAAAGCATATCTAAGCCTATAGTATAGCTTAGGTAATTAATATATTTACAAGTATGTTTCAGTGCTGTCTAATCGTGGTTACACCAATTAACCACCATTATGATTTTAATTTTATTTATATATATATTTTTTTTACTTTTACAATTTCCCGACATTAAGAATATTTACATTAGATTGTGTAAAAATATTACAACAAGTTAACTCATATAATTAATATCCTATGAGTTGTCATTATAAAATTTTCACTAATATTTTTATAATTTTTTGATTGCTTCGAAAATAGAATGACGCTCTTAAAAAACAATTTTAAATACTACTACTATCAGTTTACATTTTTCGTGTTAATTTATGTTGTTGTTTTTCTAAATTGCTTTAGAATTGATTAAAAATGTTTAAATAATGATCATTTCAATATTAACTTTAAATTTTAATAACATTTGCAAAAGTTTAAAAACATACTAATAACACGCATTTATCGTACTTTTATGTTTCACAATAATAAGATTTTTTTTTTGTAAACTAAAAAAAACATATTTAATGCTTGTTTCATTAATGAAATCAAAATCTTTTTGAGAGGCCTAATCAAGCATTTTGAAAAAACACTTTTAGCAATCAATAGCTAATCAAGTTGTAAATAAAAAAAGAAAAAGAAAAGAGAATGCTGGGAGAGTCAAGAAAATATGAAGAAACAATGACTTTTGTTGTTCTTGACTAAATTCTTCCTAAAAAGTTATTACCACCATATTTAATGCTCCAAATGACACCTAGCTATTAGCTAACAAAAAAAAAAAACTCAGAGAAAAAACAGCATCCCCAAAGGAGATAGAAAGAAAGAATCTCATCCATCACTCCTACAAATTCATCTTTTACAAAATTGTGTGTTCCAAGTAGAGTTGTCAATGGGCCGAGCCAACAGGGCAAAACTAGATTTCGGGAAGGGCTAAAGTTTCTTCTATTTTAATTGTATTTGAGCTCGATCAGTTCCGTTCATGATGTACTTAAAAAATTTAATTATATATATGTCAGATATGATCAAACTTGACAATAAGAGTCAAGACTATAATCGAATCATCTCAAGCGATCACCTACTACTTTTTTATTGTTCTAGCCAAGTCTTGAGTTACATAAACATTCTCTAGATGTGTTATCCCTTATTCAACTTACAAGAACTCTATAGTATCATTTCTCTCTCTATACACATTAGTTTTGTTCTAATAATCGATCATTTTTTTTTTTACAATATCATGTTGTTATTTATTTATATTACTCAATTTCTATTTATAGAATATAGTGATCATAATAAATTTTAAAAGGGAAAGAACTTGCTTAATTAATGGGGAGAGCAGCAACATAAAATTAAAATAGAATTATCGACACACAAAAAATTTGATCATCAAGAGTCCAACCACAAATGATTCCAACTCATTACTTTTGACCAGAACAGTATTAATTCCATTTATTATTTTAATTTATAAAATAATGCTTTAATACCATATGTACCTATCATTGTTGGTTCATCAAATTATCAATAGTAGTATTAATTAGTAATTGGTGAACTAAAAGTCTAAAAGTAGTAAACAAAATATATTCATTTTTTGGTGGCCATTTGTGGATCTTGAAGTGAGAATGACACATTTAATTATCAAAAAAGATGTTCATCATTTTATGACTTGTGCACGAGTGGTCCATTATCGATATTTTTTCCTTTCCTTCCAACGAGGCAGGAGGAAATTGTGTCGATGGACCCGACCCGGTCGGGTAAGTATGGTGTCGTAAACTTATAGAGTAAAAATTATAATCTAAATGTACCCTTGTATTTAAAATTCGATTCTGATAATTTTTTAAGCTCTATTAGCTTTCAATCACAAAAACATTGTACCTTATACATCAAGTAATCATTGTAATTCGTAACAAAAGAAAAACAAAAGAATCATTTTTATTTATTTAAATTAATTGTAATGGCTTGCGGTTGACTAAACCCCAAGAAAGTATAATTGGAACATAAGTACAATTATTCTTATTCTCACCCAAAACTTTGTATGATTTGCCCACTCAGTCCCCAATTTTAATTTTATTTCATACTGTCTCCACTAACTATCAACGAATTTTATTCATAAATATTTTTGCAATACTTTTGCTTTGGTATCTCACCATTTCTTTCCACTTTTAACTTAGCAAAAAATATAATTTCCTTTCCTATCACGTATAAATAGTCATACCTTTTTTTCGTTCATCTCAAACTAACCAACTGCGACACTCAATAAAAAAAATTTACTTTTACTTATTCATTCTTAATCTCCGTGCTGATGTAACTATAAGTCTGAAACGAAAGCAGTACTCTCTGTCCCAATTAATTATTCACAGTTCAATTCAATTAAAACGAATTCAATACAAATGAACAAAGACTCTTGATAAAAGAATAGAAAATAACAATATCAATTGTGTCACTCATATATACACAAGAAAAGAAAACAGAACAAAACAAAACTGTATATAGTATGCTATCTGCAATAAGAAAAAATACTAGTACTTTTTTTTCTTCTCAAAACATCATATAAATGAATAAAATCAAAATCTCTAGATAGCAACTGTGCTAACTCATTACCAGATCATCCAAGCAAAGTACTAGTGAAGTGACGAAAATGCAGCATTCCAATAGTTTTATCCTACTATAGAGGGACTGAAAATCATTTCCTGCATTCGACAACAGTAGGTTATTCTCAGTACACTAGCTGACTCCAAGGTAAGAAATCGTATTGACAAGATTAGATTAGATAATCACAAAAACTAAAATCAATTACACTAAACCTGATCGCACACGGGGCAAGTATCACTTCTTTCCTTCCATTCAAGAATACAAGCAAGGTGAAAATGGTGTTCACATTTCGTGATGATTTTGGGATTCTCATCATCATATTCTGCAAAGGGAGTTAAAAAAAATCGGTTCAATAAACAACTGCAATCTGAGGAAGCCATCATAGGGATATCAATAATCGACTAAACATAAGAAAGTTCTGAGCCCAATTACTGGGAAAAAAAAATTAACTGGAGTTTGTAAAGGGTAGTTAAAAATTAACCCTATTTTAATTTCACCTTCAAGACAAGTCGGACAGATATCCTCCTCATCCTGCAGTGGTGGAACCATAGGTTCAATGGACTTCTTAAGTTCACCAGACTTTTCATCTTCCACATCCTTCGATATATTTATATTACCCTTCTCATCACACTCCACGTCTTTTACTTTGGTTTCCAAGGCACTACCGGACTTTATTACGTCTCCAACGGATTCGGTTTCCGTCAATTGCAAAATCGCGTCATTCTTATGGGTGGTGCTTTCTCGGTTCCTTAATGGCGTGAGTGGGGCTCCTGCATAGGTTTCATAAGGTGTGGGTGCAGGAGGAGGCTGGTAAGTGTCAGGGATCGAGGTGTCTAAATTGGTATCCACTAAATGCCCCGCAGAATGAGACAACACGATTGGATGGTGAGTTGATAAGGGCTCGAGCTCGTCTGACACTGAATGCTGGACCCCGCATGCATCATTATAAAATAAAATGTCAGTGATGGATAAAAGGTTCTTACAACGGGGATGATAATCGACTTGAGAGAGGGAAAATTGAAGTATAACGGGGAGGGGAACCAAAGAGAATGATGGTAAGAGTATCACATGTTAGCCTTTAATACTAAAGTCATCATGGAAAGTGTGAAGAAATATTATGCAATGGTAATGGATCTTCTAGAATCAAGGATGCAAGAGAAGCCGGCGTAAACTCAGTTTGTACAAGACTGTAAAAAGCATGTGTTGGACTGGAAATAAATTAATATGAGAAAACCCTTGACAAATAATACAAAAGACCCTAGAAGATTTGTAAATCTGCATATAAGGGTTGGTTGACAAATAAACAAACAAAATAAAGTTTTGTTTATCAGCACAAGGACTCATTCCTGACTATCGATCAGTTCATGGTTAACTATGCTATTTTATTTATTTTTGATAATAGTAACTTTATGTTGGCAGTTAATATTTCCTTTATTCAAAATGCGTTGTACTTCCATTGGCATTAAAGTAGGCGACCTTCTTTTACAAGCAAAGTAACTCAAGAATACCCAACTTGCTATGGGGCTTTCAAGAAAGGAGACAAGCAACGACTCTTTGAGCTAAAAAGTAGCACAAGTCAAAACAATTTAACTGCACAAGGGAGTTATTTTTAATAATTATAAATAACAACTTAATTTATTGATGATAAATATCTACGTTTTCTATTCCTATCTCCTGATCCTGGAATGGATAACTGTTCTTTCTTGTCATAGTATCATATTTCTGAAGACATAAAAAAGGGCATGCTCCCAAGCAAAAGAATTGCTAAACACCTCTAATATACAATCAAATAGGAAAAACAGTCCTCATCACTGAATTTTAAGTTAGGAAATGGAGAGAAGATGAACCAGGCTGGCCTTATGATGTATCATTCCCAAGGATGCAACCAACGGAAGAAGTTAAATTAGTCAAATTACAGAAAATCTGTGCACAATGAGTATGCAGAAAAGCCTGTAGAAGAACTTCACAACATAGTTAGCCTGCAAGGGTGAATATGTACATACCTAGCATCAATCTAACGCGTGAATTTATACAATTTCAAGGATTCTCAAGATGATATTTCACATGGTAAAGTCCTTTAAGTAGAACGTAATATAAAAAAACTGTACAAGTCTCAAATAGCATAGCTCATTCTCTTATGGATCTAATAATGATGCAACAAAATTTCAATATAGTCTAACAAACCAAAAAATCAGCTCAGTATATAAAATCGTCTTTCTTTAGCTCGACATCAATGAAATTCAAGCAGAGTGCAAAGTGACATAACCAAATTACAATCTATGAGCAGATTACATACTAAGAGACTGTACTCACATGAAAGAATGTCGATGACCCATTGAGCTCGGTGCTCTTAGACGCACAGCAACAACAGCCACCCATCCTTATTTTACGATATATTTCATCCACCGGAAGCCACCTGGCACTTTGCTCATAGCTCCCTTTTCTCTATATTAAAAATACAAAACCAAAAACAGCTCAATCACAATGAAAAACCACCTCTCACCTTCTATTCAACCACACACATCACCCTATTCATGAGAGAAACATAGATTGCTTATCAAATTGAAAACGGGAGATGAGCACCACCGTGTTTTTTATGAAATAAATCACAAATACCCTATTTCCGAAACCGATCTAACTATCGATTAGGTTAATCCCCAAGATCAACTCAATCAGATGTACATAAAAAAATTAGACTACGGATTCCTTCACAACAAAAGATAAACATCGAATAATCAATCCCCGCAGTTCATATCCAGCTACAGTAACTCGGAAAAAAATAAGAATCGAAATTCTATAACGCACAACCTAACGAATCGAATTCAACTGAGGCAGTTCTGTTCAGCGCGGGCGAGTATATACACCGCAGATACGTACACAGACGGATATATACATACAAGCACAAAGAAAAAACATAGGTGTATCTGCGTGTTTCCATACCTCGTCGTTTTGGGATTGAATCAGCAGAAAAACCTTTGTCTGCGTGTATGTGAGTGTGAGAGCGAGAAGGGGGAAGAGTTTTTTACAGTTGCAAAAGTGCGATAATTAAATTTGAAGTAACACTAATTTAGGGATATGAATTAATCGCAAATATTTTATCATTAATAATAATAATAATTTGTGTAATTTGGATGAGAATGTGTGTCGACATAAAACCACCACCACCGCCACCGTAACCACCAAGTTGGTGGCCGGCCGTAACAACTTTTTAACAACCAAGCTTTCGTAATGTGTCCCAAGTCCCAACAATCATTTTAAAATCAAAAAAATCGTTTTAATTTAGTTGGTCAAAGTAAAAAAAAGACAGAGAAAAGACTTTGTGCACATTTTATCAAGTGAATGTGATTGATATAACACTCCTCACGCTATATGTTGTTTCCTGAAATCCACTCCAAATACCCTTGAGAATATGGCTTCGTCTTCGTGTTGTTGTTGCGTGTAAATCTCACGGAATATGTTGCTTTCTGGTTACCCTTGAAAACCAAAGCTCAATAGGCTTCACATCAATTTCCTTCCTTGTTCTTCACGGTTTGAAGTTCTTCATATGTTAGTTTCGCCGAGAAGCCACTTAGTGAATGTTTGTACGAGTAAAGCAATGCTTCTCTATTCGTTGTGACCGGCCAAAACGATTGATGGAAAGTTGCGAGGTCTTGTATATCCTCGTCCGGCTTCAATTCTCGACTTGGATAATGAATGTGTTGGAGACTTGCTTTGCTCGGGCTAGGAATATCATGGTTGAAAAGATAAAAAAAGATGAAGATAAGGGCATGGAATGATTCATGAAGAGACATTGTAATTAGCTTATGATATTTTTGTAATTGTAGTGTGTGCTTCTTTAGCTTGACAATTTCATATATTTATAGGAGCCTATTGTGATTTAAAAAAAAACAAAGATAAAAATCTTAAAATAATTGATAAAATCATGCTTTTTAATTACTTGTACAACATAAGTCAAAAAATATTTGGTTAAGAAAAAATAGTGACATTTAAATAAATTTTATTTTACTCATGAAAAAAATATTACTCATTTCATTTTATCTGTATTTTTTTTAATAAAATCATTATTTCAATCCATTGACTTAGAAAGACGTCAGCATTGAGTCTTGTAACGTACTAACGTCAACATTAAATCTAGTGACGTAAAGTGTGCACACTCTTAAAATCTAATTTTAATTTTATTTTTTTACTTACCTTTTCAGATACTAGTAACTATTTTGAATCTCATTTGATTATTTATTTTGTGTTCTTACCTATTAAAAAAGTGATACATGCAACAGACCCAGACCGAGAAGGCCAAGTAAATTCACACATTTTATCAATTAAGTGAACGTGACTGATATAACACTCCTCACGTTGTATTTGTTTCCAGAAATCCACTGCAAATACCCTTGAGAATATGGTTTCGTCGTTGTCGTGGTGTTGATGTTGCGTGTAAATCTCACGGAATGTGTTGCTTTCTGGTTCACCCTCAAAAAATATTTGATAAGCTTAATTAAATAGTCTTTTAGGAAATACTCAAGCAAATCGTGTCAATAAATTAAAATCCATTGTCTTATAATACTACTATACTAGTAGTAATTTTAATGAAAAAGTCGATACGCGTCACCATTGACATCTGTGGTGGTGACATCTGTGGTGACATCTGTATTACTCATTTTTTCATCTTATATAATTCTATAATTAGTGTACAGTAAAACTTTTATAAATTAATAGCGATCGTGAAATTTTATTAATTTAGAGAGGTTATTAATTTATCGAGGTATATTTTTTCATTTAAAAGACCAAACTGGGACAAGAAGATTTAACTGTATTTTGATGTTTTGTTTTTAGATGATTGGTATTTTGAAATTATTTTTTCTATATCAACCTTTTATTGTAGTTCCTGTTTTTATTTCTGGATTAGAAAAAGATATTGGGCTGTTGTGATGGGCTTGGGTTGGAACTACTAGGAGTTTGCATGGGCTGGGTTTGGATGGCTGGATTGCTGGGCCGAACGGGCCCAGATGATATGTCGACAGATTGGGAATTGGGATGTTGGGAATCAAGTCTGACCTATCTGTATGGGCTGGGCCACGGGCGGCCTTGACTCTTTTATTCGTTTTCTATTGCACTAAATTTTTCGTTGATTCTTTCTTTCCAAACTCGTCAAAAACGGTTGCTGCTTATGTTTTACATATTTACATGACCAAAAACTTAATGAAATATATCGACTAATATTCCCTACATGTGTCATACGACTCATACTGTATAGCTCAACCTTGATGGTTGAGAAGATAATTTTTTCTATTTTTTTTATTTTTTTAATTTTAATATTTTAATTGTATTTATTTAATGGATAAATAATCAAAATAATTAAAAAGACAAATTTGTATTTAATTAAGTATTAATAAGGCATTTTTTTAAATATAATAATAATAATAATTAAAAAAAGAAGTTAATTCCTCTCAGCTGTTCATAACAAAATAAAGTATAACTTAAGAAACACGTGGGTATAAACCCTACATTTTCCCTTTTTGTTTTTCTTTTAGTGAGAGTGAGATTAGCTTATACTCCCATATTCATTCAAGAATCAAGGCCGAAACCCCTTTTCGCATTTCACATTGCATTTTTCAACACTCTTCCGCCATTTGTAATCTTTCTGTTGCGCTTTTCAGGAACTGGGGGATTCGTATTCATATTACATTTACCGGATTAAAAAACAAACATTAAAGAACGCATTTTACTCGTACTGATAATATCGTATGATTCGTAGCTACGAGGATATAAGAAGCTTAGAGATTTTGTGGGTTTTGTTTTTCTTTGATTTATGTAAGTGGGTTTTGATGATTTTCCTATGAACTATGAAGTCGATGGAGATTGAAGTTTGATTCTGCAAATCTCTGTTTTGAGTTGGAGTAAAGTTTTTCTCAGACCTGAATCTTGTTTTTTAGTATATTTTTTGTAAGGTATTTAGATCAAAAGTACTTTACCTTGTCTTTTGGTGTTTGATGGTAATTCTTTGAGTGTTGGAGGAGATGAATAATTCTTATTTTTTATTTTTTTAATCTTCAAGTTATTGTGACTATTGACTCTGTATTTTGAAGTCAATAGTTGGAAGTCTTTCAATTTCATGCTCTTGAGTCTTACTACCTTCTCTGTTTAGGTGAATGGGCTTTACCGAACACAACGCTCATATATATAAACCTTTCCTCCCCCTCGTCCGAATTCTACTCGGCGAAAAAAGTATCGCAATTCCTGTAATCATAGCATTGTCGAGAAAATCGATCATGGACATCAGTACATTTGGAGTTGTTATCTTAACAAGAAGGTCCTTTAAAAATCCGTACACGTCGATCGAGGAGCTTAGATTCTTCTCCAGCAAGAGGAATCTAGTTGTAATTCGCCGTAGGTTTTTCGATTGTTTTTTTTTGTTTCTGGTGTGCTCATAGTCTATAATTGAGGTATAGTACATTTTTTCTTATTGAATAAGCATTTTGTTCTATACTTTGTTCATGGGTTATTCGTCGTATCGACTACACACGAAATTGAAACAAACCGGAACGAAGATACGAATGATTCGATCGATCTTTTCGACTTTCTTCGTTTTAGTGTCAGTTATTACGGTATACAATCGTTTTTTGGAGGGGAAGATTCGGTACCGGAAAAGGTCAAAGTGAGTGGTTCGGAAGTATATTTCATGACATATAAATATATATAGATTCTCAAACTTATGAATCTCTAGCTTGATATGTCAAAGTAAACGGTTCCAAGTATTTTAATGAGGAAATTAACATGGTTTTGAAGCCGAAAAAGCAGCTCACGAGGTCAATATGATAAATACATTTGACATAGTCTATATATTATCTATTTGACTCATATATTGAGTGTGTATTAAGTTGGTGAGACCTATATTAAGAGTTGTTTGCCACCTACATTAGTGTGTTTGATGTATATAATTTTCTTAAAACACTTCTGGATGGACAATAATATTCTTCCGTAAAAATAGTTATATTTTTGTTGAGAACGTAAATTAAGAAAAATATATTTATATTTTAAAATCAAAAAATCTGAATGAGTATTTCATTTTTATTTTTTCTAAAGTGTAATTACTAGTATGAAACTTCAAATTAAAAAAAGTCTGACTATCATTTTAAACTGAATGCATTTTTTTTAATAATTAAATTATTTTTTGGTATAAGAAAAGAGAATCGTATCGCGCTTTCAAAGTAAGATAATCATCTATCAATATTTGTTTTCAAAAATATTTTTCGTTCTATTCTTAAAATAAATACTCGTTGCAAAAAAAGTTAACATGAAATTAACTCGAGTAAACTACTACAAAAGTCAGCCAATGATGATTAGTGAAGATGAAAATAACATTCTCAACATGAACAATGGACAATGTGATGAAATACCTAAATTTAGATATATAGGATAAAGTGCATGCATGTTTGGGATAGGGTGAAATAATTTCCTACTAAGAGCATCTCCAATGGTGTACCTCATGTGAGGTACAATTTACTTGACACATCACTAAATATTTCTACTTATCAATTTGTACCTCACTTCCCCAATGGTTTGAGGTACAATTATTCACCTTTTTTAGATGTGAGACCCACCACACAAGACACAATTTCAATTTGTACCTAGTATCAACAATTTGATACTATTGTTTTCTCTCTCCAATTTGTACCTTAAACCCCAATGGTGTACTTAGGTACAATTCCATGCCACATAGGAATTGTACCTACCATTGGGGATGCTCTAAAGAGTAAAGACTAATTGAACTCATTGTCACCCAAACAGGGATTTGTAATAATAGACAAAAAGTTTGAACTTCTGTGGGACAAGTATATCATGTATAATGTACAAAATTAATGTAAATTATTTCAAATATTAATTTATAATATTATAATATATTTATTTTTACAAAACAAGAGTACATGCTAATATATACTACTACTTCTGTACTAATGATACGGTTCGGGAAGGAAGAAGTATATATTCACATTCACAAACGTCATTTGATCGTCATTCGACCGTCATGCTAAACACCTCACTATTTGTAGGCATGACGCACGAACCACCTCTCTCTATCACAATTCACAACCCATCACAAGTAGAATTATATATATAGAACAAAAATAGATAATTATATGCATCGATCCGTATTTATAATCTGAAGTCAATCCCATATTAATCACCTAAAATTAATTTAATTACAAATGTGATGAGGGGTTTATAATACTAAGAGTATCTTGTCACGAGCTATTTTTTTTTTAAATATCAAATTGCACATAAATTTTAATTTAATTATTACATGTAAACCTCCACTGATTAAGGCGTATAGAAAATAAACCGCAATAGAATAATCTCGACATTAATTTAATTAAAAAAGGAATATATATATATATATATATACATACATGCAAGCCTGTCATTTTAAATGAGAAATATTTCACAATATAGAATTAAGTAGCATGTGGGTTTATTATTATTAGTGGACACAAAATATAAATAATCCCAATTCGCATAAGAAAAAATAATTATATTTAAAACAAACGACCTATGTATAATGTACACAATACGGTCGGTGTTTGTTTTTTTTTTTTTTTTTTTTTACTGCCATATGTTAGTTTGGTTGGTTGGTGAGCTAGTCTGTTAGCTCGGTGTTGCGGTGGGGGCCTCATTCCTTATGCGCTATTATGTTTCATACACTTTTTCTTTTATATGTGATTGACCTTTACAAAAAAAAAAATATAAATACACTCATATTTATCATTCATATATATTAACTATGAATATATAGTATCATATATGCAACTTCAAAACTCACACATACCTTAAAAATAGAGTTGATCCGTTCTACGACAATACTCGTCCCTTTTAAAAAATAAAAAAATACATTGTTTTATAAAATTGCGTGTCAAAATAATACTATATATATACTCGTCCCTTTTAAAAAATAAAAAAATACATTGTTTTATAAAATTGCGTGTCAAAATAATACTATATATATACTGTATATGTTCAATCTCAAATTAATACTTCATCCAATTATTTTTACTTTGAATTAAAGTAATGTATCATATGTTCAATATTCAACACATGTGTATATACAAATTAATGACTGTTTATATATAGACAAATTATTTATTACAGATATTATAAAGTTGTATTAGCTCAACTTCAATATGGTATCAAAGCAAATTTCAAGATGATAATAAGTATATCAAAAGATGAAAATCAATTATGACCTTGTCAAAAATACATTTGGTACTTATGTTCACTTGACAAAATCGAATCTGCTCGTAAGGACGTGTTAAACATTTCAAATCGCTTGAATCTAAATCATTTTTTTTTTTAATTATTACAACATTTTATTAATTTATCAGATATTTTTTTCATTTAAAAGATCAAATTTAAACCAGAAAATTTTATTAATTTAAAGATTTTATTAATATATGGAGTACTGTATTAACTTATAGAAATTTAAATGTATTTTAAAGTGTTATTGAAGCAAGTCCAATATCCTTAAATTTGTAATCAAAATACATAAAAATGTGTGCACGATTATATATTGAGTTTGAGGCAATAGTAAATTAAAATGGTGGGAAGCGACAGTGTCATGCATACAGATACCACTCTCTCTCTATATATACACACGCTACAGTTTTTCTCTCTCTAGATCCCTATAGGTGCTATTCCCTCCGGTGAGTATACAATTACAAAGCAATTAGACCCTTTAATTTCCTCATGTAATTGCAGTTAATCTGTCCCACGTTGAATTTATATGAAAAGTTATTTTAGGATGAAAGCGGTTTTTTTTTTTTTTTTTGTTTTTTTTAGGCGTTTTTATTGTTATTCAGGTCGACTTAAGTGATTGCTGATGATTCGCAGCCCGACTAGTCGGAACTGAAACTGAATCGAAGTCATGTTTTCGCGGTGGGGCAAGTCGAAGTCCTCGAAAGAATCGAAGAAGAAGTCGAACGTGGAAAGCCTCATAACTTCCCTGCACCGGAAGATAACCGCTCAGAGGCACCGCGGTAATTCCGCTTCCAAATCGAAATCGAAATCGAAATCCAAATCCCGGAAATACTCCCGATCACCGTCTCCGTCCAAACAAGTCGCGTGCTGCCACAGCTTCGACGAAGGCCCCCCGGCCCAGTCGCTCCCCCACCCGAGCATCGGCCTCACCAAAAGCTGCCGCGTGCTCGAGAGTGGGCCCCCTCTCCGAAGAACCGAGCTCCTCAACCTCAAGGCCTCCGCCGTCATCGGAGAAGCTGGGGACGATCCCAGTTCTTCCTACTCCAGCGACAGCGATTCGTCTCCTTACGAACCAAACACTCCTCTGTGAGTTTTTTCACAATCGATTTTCCCCAATCTACGCCTCCCTCATTTTTTTTATTTTTTAAAATTTTAAATCGTTCCTGACCGATGTGTGTGTGTGTATAGGACGTTGCATCCGGCAGCAAGATCGCCGAACATGCTGAGTCCTTGTAGAAGCCCGAACAGAGTTTCCAGAAACAATTCGTTTACGGAAGATATGCCGTGCGAGCTTTTCTGCCCGCAAAACAGGGGCAGCAGCCGCGAGTGTTCTCCGTTGACCAGCCCGAGAATGATGAGCCCGGGCCCGGGCTCGAGGATTCAAAGCGGCAGAGGCGATGACGGGAAGAAGCAGAGCTACCCGTTGCCTCTGCCTCCGATTCAAATCTCCCTTTTGCCCCCGTTTTCGACCGGAATTACATCTCCCAAAATGCTGCGAAGCCCCGGAAGAACTGATAACCCTCCGAGCCCGACTTCGTGCTGGAAAAAAGGGCGATTGCTAGGAAGAGGAACGTTCGGACATGTTTACTTGGGGTTTAATAGGTTTGTAATCTCTTCATTATGTTATTAATTAATTACCCTTTACGATCGAAATAGATCGAATTCTCAACTGTTTGGGCTGCAGTGGAAGTGGGGAGATGTGTGCGATGAAGGAGGTCACGTTGTTCGCTGACGATGCAAAGTCCAAGGAATGCGTGCAGCAGCTCAAACAGGAGATTTCGCTCTTGCGCCATCTTCGTCATCCCAACATCGTTCAATATTACGATTCTGAGATGGTAGACGACAAGCTGTACATATACCTCGAGTATGTATCGGGCGGTTCGATTCACAGAATCCTGCAAGAATACGGGCATTTGGGAGAAGCCGCTATACGAAGCTACACCCAACAGATACTATCCGGTTTGGCTTATCTGCACGCGAAGAACACACTTCATCGGGATATCAAAGGAGCGAATATTCTCGTCGACCCCAACGGGAGAGTGAGGCTGGCCGATTTCGGGATGGCCAAACACGTAAGATATCTCGATTTTTGGTCATAATTCTGTAATAATTAATTTCGAGTTTCTAAATCAGGTTTCTGTTATGTAGATAACCGGGAAATCATGTCCGTTGTCGTTCAAAGGAAGCCCGTACTGGATGGCGCCCGAGGTCATCAAGAACTCGAGCGGTTGTAACCTCGCTGTCGACATTTGGAGCCTCGGCTGCACGGTTCTCGAGATGGCTACGACGAAACCACCCTGGAGTCAGTACGAAGGGGTAAGTCGATTTCCTAATATACCCTTTACGACATTTACGCGTAACAAAATCTTACAGTGTTTTCGTTGGTGCTTCTTGAAG
Source organism: Euphrasia confusa (assembly GCA_954870475.1). NCBI lineage: Eukaryota > Viridiplantae > Streptophyta > Magnoliopsida > Lamiales > Orobanchaceae > Euphrasia > Euphrasia confusa. The sequence goes on from OX940951.1 coordinate 968,148, forward strand.
GTTGCTGCTTTGTTCAAGGTCGGAAACAGCAAGGAGCTTCCGGAAATCCCCGACCACCTCTCGGACGAGGGGAAGGATTTCGTGATGCAATGTCTGCAGCGCAATCCGAGTCGTCGCCCCACGGCACTTCAGCTGCTGGAGCATCCGTTTGTCAAGAACGCGAATTTGCTAGAACGAACCGACCCTATCGTTCGCTCAAACAGCCCGAAAATCGTTCCTGGATTAAGGTACTTTTCCGTATACAGTATATATATATACGCGCTTTCTGATTCTGTACATTCGTTTGAACTCTCTCTCTCTTGTTTTATCTTTGCAGCGACCCATATTTGGTGAGAAACATCTCGTGCCCCGTTTCTCCCACCGGGAATTCGCCTCAGCATCATATGCAGGGACGATTGTCGAGCCCTCGATCTGGTCCTTTGAGTTCTCCAGGGGGGTTCATTCACCCCCACAAGCCTAATGCGTTCCGAGTGCTTCAGAAAACTCGTTCGTCCGTGGACTCATTTTCGCGAGACGACGACTATCTTGGGAACAATGCTATACGGCCTCTGTCCCCACAAGGACAACTATACGATGCGCATTTTGTTTTAGCAAGCCGGGTGTCGCAACAGCTCTTGGGAAGTCCGATCAGATGAACAGCTCTTCGTTGCAAGAATGTGTTGTTTTTTTTCATGTTTTTTTTGTCAGTATGTACAGCGCGTTCTTGTATTATTTTTTCGGAGAACAAGAGGTGCAAAGTATCCGCGAGAATTTTCGAAAATTGTAATTAATCAAACTAGAGTGTATCATGCTTCATTTTCTGAGAGTTCTTTTGATGCTGGTGAAGCCATTATCAACATGTTGTCTGTAAATTCTGTAGATGAAAAGGGTAGTCGTGTAATTTTCACAGGGTGTAAGTTTATACTATGATACAGCCTCTGTTGAAAAAGAACATAGAATATGTTATGAACAACAGAACAAGCTCCTTGAAGATATTATTCACTGTTTTAAATTTTCATGGATACAGAAGTTAGGGTAAATTTGTCTTTTAAAAGAAAACAGAAAGATCATTAAGATAGAACACATTTTTCATTCATAAGATACAACATCCATAAATACATTGCATACACAAGTCACATAACTTGCAAACAGACACAGAATAATTAAAATAAAATAAAATAAAAATCGAACGACAACATGTGGCAACTTAGCAATCCCTGCTGCTCTTGAAGGGAATGGCTCTGATGACGATCTGGTGGTACATGGCGGCAAGAGCTGCTCCGATGAAGGGTCCGACCCAAAAGATCCACTGAACGATACAACAACGAACAAACAGAATATATAAATAGGTCACAAATTAGGCATCATGTGTAATAATACTTCTTTAGATAAAAAAAAATGGTTTTCTCACATGGTCATTCCAGGCATGATCCCGGTTGTAGATGATGGCAGCGCCAAGGCTCCGGGCAGGGTTGATGCCGGTGCCGGTGATAGGAATGGTCGCCAAATGTACCAAGAAGACGGCAAACCCAATCGGAAGAGGAGCCAAAATCTGCAGATTTAAAAAAATAAAAAAAGGCTCACAAATGTTCTATTCAAAACACAATTCTTGAATAGACAAAGAAGAAACACGTACAGGGACGTGTGAGTCTCTAGCGTTTCTCTTGGCATCAGTAGCCGAGAAGACGGTATAGACAAGCACAAAGGTACCGATGATTTCAGCACCGAGACCAGAGCCCTTGGTGTAGCCGTGGTTCACGAAGTTGGCCCCACCTTGAAGGGCCTGGTACGGTCCCACCATGAAGCCCTTGACCACACCGGCCCCACAGATGGCTCCGAGGCACTGCATCACTATGTAGAACAGAGCCCTCGTCAGGGAAAGCTTTCTTGCGAGGAACAAACCAAAGGTCACAGCTGGGTTGATGTGTCCACCTGTTATCACAACACAGTGCAAACGCGGATAATTTATTAAACTACAATTAACGATGTCGTTAATGAAGAATCAAGAAAAGGTACGATTTTTCGCGTTTTCTTGAAATCGCCATCAAGATTCAACCTTTTTTCACAACATATCAAGACACCTATGCCAAGAACAAGAAACAAGATCCAGGTAACAAGAACTACAAATGGCCCAAAACACTACCAAAAAAATATTCTTAATCAAATCATGCAATTGAAGCTTCTAATTACCAAGTGAAACAAAATAACATTAAAAAACAACCAAAAAATGAATTCTAAAAATCAAATTATTCAATTGAAATTGTTAAAGTTGTTTCGTGATCTTCACCCGTGAGTTGTCTCACATTGAATTTGTGACGAAAGGGAGTCGTTTAATAAATAACAAGCCTAACGAGCTACTTCTCCTATTACCAATTGATTTTAGGATAAAACCACTCTAGGTGACTCGATTATCCCTCTCCCATCTACGTGCTTATAAGCGTGGGACCACACGCATACACCTTCGATTTCAACATAAACAAAATAGTATCTAGACATGCAAAGCCAAGAAAAGCAAACTAGAATTCACATACACACTGACCTGAGACACCAGCAGTACAGTAAACAAGGGCAAAGATCATCCCACCAAAGGCCCAAGCAATCCCCTGAATCCCGACAGAGGCGCACTTGTTAGGCGACCTGCCGACCCCCATCACGGTCAAGACAGTGATGTACAGGAACAAGAAAGTGGCCACGAACTCTGCGATGCCTGCCCTGTAAAAGGACCAAGATTTCAGCTCTCCCGGCTCGAACAGCGGCGCCGGCGGCGGCTCCTTGTAGTCCTTGTCCGTTTGGGCAGCTATTCCCAAAGGCTGGTGCTCCCTGAACTTGTTCGCCCCGAGGCTAACATCCTCCTCCTTGTTCTCCGCCATGAATAGGTTTCTCAAGATTCTTGATTTTTCAAATTTAGGATTTTTTGTGTTTTGGGAGAGGTGGGTTTTTTCTCTGTGTGCTGTGGGTATATGGAAACGCTGTGAAGGTGCGTTTTTATAAGCAAAGTTTGTGCCTTTTTTTTTTTGTTTGGCTTAAAATAAAGGTTTTTGCTTTTGTTTGTTTTTAAAGTTTTGAGGAATTTTAAAGATAAAACCAAATGAAATGATTTGATGGAGTTGAGCTGGGCAGCTCTGTTTCTTTACATGTGAATCATTTTATACTCTTTCGGTTCCATAGAAAACGAGCATGTTTAATGAATAATGTAATTTATCGCGCCAGTTAAAGTTTTATAAATACTCGCTTTAAGTCACGGTCGAGTTAAAATTTGACGTTTGATTGCAAGTTTTGCTCGTTCGTTAGTTAATTCGAGTCATTTAGGCATTTTCTTATTAAAATAATGATAAAACACTATTATATATATATATATATATTCAGCCCCCACTAAGAGCATCTCCCACCGATACCAAAAACCTATTTTGGAGTAGAGGAGATGCTCCAAGCGATACCAAAACATAAACGTATTATAAGTATTTAGGTGGGACCCACAGAAAAAATACTTAAATTTACGTTTACCTTAAACTCAAACCAAAATTTTTATTATTTATAAAATGATCTTTTTTATATAAATTAATAAAAATAATCTATCCATATTTTTTTAGTTTCTTATTTAATATTTTTTATAATGTAATTTTTTTTAATAATCATATCATTAATAATTAAAATAAATTTTAATAAAAATATTTTAAATAATGAAATAAAAATAAACATGATAATACAAAATATAATTAAATATTAAATTATTTAATTAACGTTAAAAATAAAATAATAATATGAGATATTACAATATTTTTTATTATATTTGAAATTTTAAATTAAAAATAATGATTATTAAATTTTTTAATTTCAAAAGTTATGAGATTAAATTGTAAATTTGTAAAGATATTGATTATTTATAAAAAGTTGTATTAAAAGAATATTTTGAGAATATTCTTTTAAGTTTTAGTATTGGAATGTCGGTTGGAGTGAAATTACTTAAAACTTAAAATAAAACTTATTTTTTAGTTTACGTTTTTGTGTTCGGTTGGAGATGGCCTTAATACTTGTGCATATACATATATAATTGTATATAATATATTTCAGCCTTCCCTAATATATTTTTCTGGCTCCGCCCTTGATGGGGCATGAACCGATGATCAAGTTATGAAAAATCTTACAACCCACATTTTCATTCTTACAGTATAGTAGGACACCTCACAAAGTGCACTGAATTAAATTAGTCATAAAATGATTAAAGATTCAATTTTTCTAGGGTTCTTGAGGATAATTAGAGAAGGCTCTGGAAAAGTTGACAGGTTAGTTAATTGCCTTTTATTTTTTTTAAATTTGTGGGTTTGTTCTTATCTTGTACAGAGTGTAAGTGTCAACGCAAGCATTATTTGTACATGGCTTTTGATTAGCTGGTTGGGGCCCACTTTAATATATATTGATTGTTCATCTCAAATAAAAATATTTTGCCAGATCAACAAAAAGATTGAGCCAAAAAATTACAAAAAAGAATGTTAGGAATATGCTCTTGCACATAATGACACATACTAATGATACTATTATAGTAGTGTAGAAGTACACACTACCAAACATTATCGAAATCAAAATTCGAATTGAAATCAAAATTCGAATCGAAATCATTACTATAGTCATACGAATTTTAATTTGACGATTTTGTTGAACTAGTAAAATGCTTGAAAAATCTCGAAATAAAATTGCATTAGTGATTATAATTGTTTAACATGGTAAAGAGTCATTTTTTAGTTAGGTAAGAGTTGTTTTTGCTTGTTGTTTACCCAATTTATAAGTAGAAAATACGAAGGAAAAGAATGTGCAATCACTTTTTAAGGTCATGGAAAATATTTTTTGATTTATTAGTTTGGTTTATAGTAAAGTCTTAATTATTTTAGAACAGAGATAATGTTTTTTATTTTTTTAAAAAGTTAACAAATTCTTTTGAGTAGATAATTAATTTGTAAATTAAACAAATAAATTAATACGGAGTAATAAACTTTTATTTTATGATCATGAATTTGCAATATTAATTAATAATCATATTTAAAAGGGCACTTTTTTTTATTAATTATATAATGGGGCAGGTTGAGGTTGTCACAATCGTGACATGCGCCAGCATGGCTTCATGGATTATTCAATAAATAATTAAGTATTGCATTGAAAATTTAATTAAGCCACTAATCATTTGCCACGTTGGCAATAATAATTACATTTTGCCACTAATATTTTCAGGTAATCTCGTAATTTCCTACCAGAAAAACAGGGCATTATTGAGAATACACAAGAGTACAACTGTACAAGGGTCAGTCAGCCAGTCAGTCAGTTAGTTAACCAGCTGCATCCCGGAAAATCTTACTACTTCCGGCGAACTTGGCAACACCTTTCTCCGTCATCTCTTTCCTCACGAGACTAACATCATCCCAGTTCCCAGATGCCGCATGTATACCTGAGAGCAAAACATAAGGCGAAGAATTCAGTGGGTCCAGTTCGATAAGCTTTTCGGCTGCACGCTTCCCTCTTTTCTCGTCTCCATGCAATCTGCACGAGCTCAGATACGTAGCCCATATCATCGAATCGGGCTCGAAGCCCATCTTCTCGATAAACCTCTCCGCCTCCCCAAGAAAGCCCCAACGCCCGTAAAGATCGATCACGCAAGCACAATGGTCAACTCGTGGTTTGACCCCGTAACGACTAGTCATCTCCTCGTATATCTCTCGACCTTCCTTCACCATGCCCGCGTGGCTGCATGCAGTTAGAACACCGAGAAAAGTTACTTCGTCCGGCTTCACGTTTTCCCGCCTCATCTCGTCGAACACATCCACAGCACTCTCTGCGTAGCCGTTTTTGGCGTACCCGACAATCATCGAGTTCCACGAGATAACGTCTTTCTTGCTACTCATTTCTCCGAAGACTCGAGACGAGCTTTTCATGTCCCCGCATTTCGCGTACATATCGAGAAGGGCGCTTCCGGTCAACTCGTCTTTGTCATAACCGATACGGAAGATTAAAGAGTGGATTTTCTTACCATCGGCTAAAGAAGCTAAAATCGAGCATGCTCTGAGGACACTAGCAAACGTCGCTTGGTCGGGCATGGCATCGTGAGTACGCATTTCTCGGTACCAAAGCAATGCTTCCTCACCGCATTCATTCTGAGCACTTCCCGATATTAAGACAGTCCATAGTATCGTGCTTTTCGGATGAGGGAGCTCGGAGAAAAGGTTAGTCGCGTCAGTATATCTTCGAGTGCTCATGTACATGCCCAAGAGAGAGACAGCTAAAAACTCGTCACGATACGAGAGGCCAAGCTTCAGAATAAAGCAGTGTATTTGACTTCCGAAATACAAATCGAACTTTCCAGAACACGCCTCGAGAAGGGTAGCGAATGTGACTTCTGAAGGCTTAAGTCCACCAGAAAGCATATGCTTAAGTATATTCACCGCTGCTTCGAGGCTCAATCGAGCGTGACCAGAAATCAAAGCATTTAAACAAACCACACTTTTTTCAGGCATGTAAGAGAAAAGTGTAGACGCAGCTTCAACTACTCCGCACTTGCAATACATGTCGATAAGCGAGCTTCCGGCGTAAAGGCTTTTCTCGAGACCATATTTGACGAGAAAACAATGCAATTGCCGACCCTTACAAAGATCTTGCAACTTTGCCGTTCCGCTAAGTATGCTAGCTAAGGAAACCTCGTCCGGTGCAATAGCGCCCTCTGATATCATTCTACGGAACATAGAAAAAGCTTCGTTTTCCTCTTCTTCCTGCACGTAACCAACAATGATCGCATTCCAAGAAACGTGGTCTCGGTTTTTTATTTTCTCGAATAGTTTCCTCGCATTGAGTAGGGCCCCGCATTTTGCATACATATCCACCAATGCATTTTGCACGTATAAGTTCGCTCTGATCTCATTCTTGACGATCACCGAATGTAACTGTCGACCCACATCCATATTTCCTAGACAAGCACAAGCACTCAGCACGCTCGTGTACGTGTATTCATCAGGTTGGAATCCCGAGATCTTCATATTCACGAATAACTCCAAAACCTCGTGGGAATACCCATTCTGAGCATAACCTCCGAGTAAAGCATTCCAAAGTACATCGTTTTTCTCTCTCAAACCATCGAATATCGCCTTTGCAGCCTCCATATTCTGACACTTGGCGTACATGTTAACTAATGAACTCCCGGCGTACACATTCGAGTCGAGCCCTCGCTTTACTGCACAAGCATGCACCTGAGACCCGTACTTATAATTACCCACAGCTGCAATCGCACTCAAAACGCTTCCCAGTGTAGATCGTGTTGGTTCAATACCCGCTTCGACCATATTCTTGAAAAAGCCGATAGCTTCTCCCTCGTAACCACCTTTCACATGCCCTGAAATCATTACATTCCAGGCAACAACGTTCGGGTTAGGCATTCGGGAAAACAAATGACAGGCATAGTCGAGCCTCCCTTTCCCGACACAAGCGCTTAAAACAGTCACCCACACTACGTGGTCTGGAATGTGACCCAATTTTAGCATCTTTTCAAAGACTCCCATCGCATCTGCAGTTAAACCGGCTTGAGCGAACCCCGAAATCATCGCGGTCCAAGAAACTTTATCCGGGTTCGCAGCCTCGTCGAATATCCTCTTAGCAAACACTAGATTACCACATTTTGCATACATATCGATTAACGCGCCCTCACAATACGCATCGACCTCGTGCCCTGTTTTCACTACAACACAATGCACTTGCTTCCCAAACTCCATGCTCAATAACTTAGCACAAGCTGACAAAGCCATCGCAAAACTAAACCGATTCCCGATCACCCAAGAACTCCTCATCGAGCGAAAAACCGCAAGAACGTCTTTAGACGACCCTTTACGCGATTTCATATTCATAATGGAATTCCAAGCCAGTTCATCCCTTTTCTGGAGCTGTAAGAATGCCTTTTCAGCATAACCCGTGTCGCCACATTTGGCATATAAATCCAAGACGGAGTTCGCCAATTCCACATATGTTGAGAGGCCACGACTCAAGCTTTGGGCGTGAATCGCTTTGGCTGTTTTTAAAGAAAGCTCGAGTCTTTGCGGCATTTGGTCGAACATGTGGCGGGCCTGCACTTTTTTGCATTCGTTCAAGCATATCTGTATTAAGTGGTTGTGGAAATCGAGGTCCCGAAATGGTGATTGGAGCTCACGGTCGTCTGCTAGTGGGCTTGTTGAATATCGGAGCGAGCGATGGTTCGGACAGTAAGCGTTTGGTTTCCGACGAATATATGTGAGGCGGAGTCTCGGTAGCATTGGCTCGAAAAGTGAACGAGACTGTGGAAGCAAAAAAAAAAAAATCAGTTTTATCAACATATATTTTGACTTTTGACCGTGTGACGTATTTGCTTGCAATTTAGGAAATGACAATTTGAGTCAAAGTGTTAAAATGTCAAAAATGAAACAAGAAGTAATATGGTAATTCACTAATTTGTTAATATTATCATACATTAAAAGAATATTTCATTATAGCTTGTCTCCAGGAGCATAGCCGAGTGGTAAGGCCTGTGATGATGTGGGTGTAATTCCTCGGCGACGCAGGGTTCAAATCTCGGGTGGGACCTGTTGGCTCTCTCGCACAGGTGTCTGCTACTCGGGCATATTCCTCGATTTACATCCTACTCGATCGAGGGACCTCCGATCGAGTGGATCGAGGGACCTCCGATCGAGTGGGGTACTCGATCGAGGGACCTCCGATCGAGTGGGGTGGAGTTTCTCGTCTCTCCTCCTTATAAAAAAAAAATATTTCATTATAGCTTGTTTTGTGTTAAAACTTTTTATTCTTATTTTTAATAGTTACGTAGTTATGATTTTTGAAAAAAATAAATGAAAATGCTACCATGAGATTATAGAGAAAATTATTTATATTACAGAAAAGTTATTTAGGGAATTTTATGTGCCCAAAATAGTCATTTTTCAAATTCAAAAAGTTTGATTTTAGTCATGTAATTTTTTTTGTTTTTTATAAAGAGGAGAAACACAAAACCGTTGAGTTTTGATCAGATAAAATGTAAATAATAGACAAATTCCATAATATTTCAATGAAATTTTAGAAAGTATTTTGTCGATTAATATGCCTTCCTCGTTTGCTTAATGGATCGACATTCAGGAATGGTAAATCATAGGTCGAAAGTGTCTCGAAATTTTTGTATCCAAACTCGTCTCAGGGCATTCAAATGTGACTGCTAAATTTGGACTCAAAAAGTCAGAAAAACAGAATACAAGAGAACCATGAGTAATGAGTTAAGGTCTATCAACCATAATCGATAGCCGTCGATTTTTCAAATCACCGATGGTTTCTCAAACTGGTCGAGTAAAATAGTCCATCCTTGACTTCTTGTGGCCTCATCGACTCGAATTCTCCATCGGATTTACGAGCCATGTTGATGTGCTGAAACCTCTGATCCGACCGTGCTACAAACGGACTCTCACGATAAGTCAAGCTCGATATATTAGAGCCATTGTCCGTCCCCTGACTATGTGGGATCGGAAAAGGAACACTAGCTGTCTGAGGGCAGCTTTGTCCGAATAAGCCGACACTTTTGTGAGAAAAGCTTGCGACTTTCGGATGCAAATAATGGTTGCTCGGGTTTTGAAAGTGCGGGTTTGAGATCACGGTCGGGAGAGTTAGGTAAGGCGAAGAAACCACCTGCTGATCAAAATTCATACGAGCCGTTTTTGGTACTTTCGTCTCGTTTTTTGTAGCCATTTCAAGAACTCGGGGATAATTCTTACAAGGTTTCACAACTCCTTTTCGCTTAGCATTCGGTTTCTTTCTAGACATCCCACGAGCCACCAACTCTCTCATCTCGTCTCTCATGTGAGCGAACATGTTTTCTCGCGAAACCGCCAGTTCTTGTATTAAGGACTCGGAAAAGTCCTTCAGGCCCTTGAGCATCACAATCTCTTCGGCCTCGGGATTTATCTTCCTCCTATTCTCCTTCTTGACTTGCTTCTTCTTGCTCGGTTTAAGTTTCTTTTCGTTGGGCTGTAGAGTCTTCTGCCTGTTATCATCATCGCTGCCTTCGTCGTCTTCGAGCAAAACTAAGTCGGTGACTATGTTACGCCTCTTGACAGATGAATGGCCACTGGTATCGTCACTTGAAGAGTCTCCATCGACCTCTTTCCGTCTGAACTCCCACCGCTGATGGAATGTCTCATCACTGTGCATTTCTCAAGCTACAAACACAATCACAATGTGTGTATTCGATTGTTCGAATACTTCAGACAAGTCAGAACGAGCATCGATCTTCTGCAACCAACATAAACATCATCAAGAAAATAGCACTCTCCACAACCAAAAACACAATGTTCACTATATCAATCCATCTCAAAACATCTTGTTACCACAAAATTGAACCCGAAAACACTAAATCCGACGATCATCCGGAAAGCGAAAAAACAATCAGTGTTCTAAAAAACGTTAGGTTCTCGACTTATGCTAGGCCTAAAGCCGGGCCCACATGGAAAGGCAATACAATAACAAACAAGACAAGACAAAAACAGGAACACAAAGATCTTCAAGAAACAGAAAAAGAAGAAGAAAACACATGGAGATACAAATGCAGACATACCACAACACAAGCAACAGAAATTCCTCACACCCCAACTTCAGCAATCAGCGTTGTGCTGTTATTTCAAAAGATTTCCAACCCTCTCCCCAAATGTGGAAGAAAAAGATGTGATTTTTATTTCTTTTTTCTCCTCTCTTCTTTCTGTATTTGGGTGGAAAATTAAATTTTGATGAGTGGGGTTGGCAGAAGGCAAGTAAACACAGAGTAATGGTGTGACTCTGATTATTGCAGATAGATATATAATTGCAGATGGGAAATTAAATCCCAATCGGAGATTACAATAATATTATTTGGGGTTGCATCACTTTCTTGATTTCAACAAAGTATCTGTGATTCTTTCTCTTTTTTCTTTTCTTTTTCTTCCAAGCCCTATTTGAGGATTGCACTGATATTATCATGGATTACAAAAAAAAACTACTTTTGGAAATTACAAAAGATACCCATGAAACCCTATTCACATTTATGAAAATATTACAATTGGGCTCCTCAAAAACACTGAAATAGCATGGAATCAAATTCATGTGATTAGGTCTAATGTTGTTTTTTCCAAAACCAGCTTCATCTAATCATAGGTTCGGGCCGGGCTCTAAATTAAGAGGTTGAAAACTACCGAGCTATTTTCGGCACATGAGGTGGTATGGGCTTCAAAACAACCCATTTTTATTGGGCTCGGCCTACTGACATTACATACAGACACATCATTTATTAAGAACGTTTGGGCCAACTTGACCCGGTCTAACAACTTTTGCTCACCTTCTCGCGACGGATAAATAAGGTGAATTTAATCAAGGAATATTTCATAGTATTTGTTTATTGTGTAGTAGTACTATTTCTTTATAGGAAAAGTGAATCCTATGTTATTCACATAGTTAAATTATTATTTTCAAAAAAAAAAACACAATTGGAACTTTGGAAGTATTCACTATTCAACATCTAATGAAATAATTTTGGCAGGTATTTACGTATAGTATGGTCCACTCAATATATATTGAGTTGATTATTTCGTACATTTTTGACACGGTTTTAGGGTTTACTATGTTGTGACAAAATTACAACAATAATGAAACCTTACAACTTTGTCACATGATCTCATGTGAAGTCCATTTCAATTCTATAAAAACAAAAAGAAGCTTAATTTTGACTCATGGATTTGTTTTGCCCTCCGCCTGCCTCGACATGCTGATTTCTTGAATCGGGATATTTATCGATAAAAAGTCGATGAAATATGTGACCTGGTATATGTTTTTGAAGGTACAATTCATTTGTCGATTAGGAAAATTTTATCTCTCCCGATAAAAGACTATTTTGAGATCATAACATAATCTCTTAAAATTGTAAATTCCAATAAAAAAAAATTAAAAAGAAAAAATGATTTGAAGTGGTAGTAATTAAATGCAGGTGGTCCACCAAATGGTATATGGTTGAGTCGCTCCAAGCATCAAAATTAGTGCAGAAAAAAACAGGTCTGTACAGCCCCCCATGACACTGACGCTTTTGCCCCCCACCCACACCATAAGCCAATATACACCCCCACCATATTCTTTGCCCTTTCAACTAGGGAATCCAATGGGTATTCATTAGATTTATGTTTCAACTTTCAATTTCACCAAATACCATCTAATATTGTCAATTAAAAAACCTAATCAACTCTGGGCTCGTCTCGTTTCGGCTCGTTGCTCGACTTTTTTTACCTGGCTCGTTCGTTCGATATTATCCACGGTTTCTTCGCTCTCGAATTCAAGTCATATTTCAATAGTTGTCTGAAGCAACTACATTGGCAATATTCTTCTCCATTTATATTATTTCAAATCATCTGAAACAACCACATTGATTAAATCTTTTCCATTTATATCGATTATAATTTGTGTTTTAAGTTCAAAATAATATATTATGTCACTAACTAATTGAATAAATCGTTGAAACAAAGTGGATAAACCTAATTGGTTGGTGACTATCTTCTAATTCTTCTGCAACACTAAGCTTCTAATTCTTCTGGAGGTGCAAAAACTCTATAATTTTATTTAAATTTATTTTAATATTTAATTAAAAAAAAACTACGATGTGATACTTCTTGGGGCAATAAATATTGCATTTCACAAGACAAAAAAACTTCAATAAAAATTGTAGGAATACGATAAATAAATAAAAGAATGAAGCAAATTGTGATCTCATGCTCGTCGGCCACAGACAATGAGACAATATTGAAATTATTGAGACAATATATTATTCAAGAAAACAATTAAAATTTCAACTAAATTTGTAAGGCTACCAACTCACAATAATTTACCTAATTATAAAATTTTAATAATTTTGCATGGCGTAACAAGATATTAATAAAAATTGTTTGACCTAATATTGTTTAATAATATGATTTAAATGTCACAAATGAAATATTAATTCTTGATTCTTTTTTCATCAATTATGTTTAACAATCATATTCGTGTATTGAATTTTCACTTTCAATTTAAAATAATCAAAAAATCTAAACAATATAAGTGTCGTTTGTGGGTCGAAGTCCGACTCTTGATTAATCTCAAACTAATTCAACCTAACCTTTACTATATTTTGCAAACTTTATTTAGAGTTGCAAGAAAAAGTAAAAAAGAGAAACATTCAAAATAAATAAACAAACAAAAGAAGTAAAAAAAATATGACACCACTCTTGTCACATTGTCCATATATTCACATCACATGTGATTAGAGTAAACCTCACATATTGTCCTAATCCATTGACATATTACTAAAATAATTAATAATTAATTAATTAAAAACCTTTTCTTGAGTTTTAAGATTTGTATTTGTTTAAGGAAAACCAAATTATCAAAAAAATACCTATTTTGTCCATATGATCTACAGTCAACATTGACCCTATTCATAATCTAAAACCTAGTTTTAGTAATTACAAAAAAACCATTACATGCAAACAAACAAACAAATAAATTACTCTGTTTTTTTTCTTCTTGCTTGCCATTTTCTTCCTCCACTACCCCCCAGAGAGGCGAGAGCTGTTGACAGGACAAGATAACCCCCAAAACCCTGCCTTTTATCAGGGGCAATTCAGGGTTTTAAGGGGTCTCCCCAATTCTTGAATATTATTGTGAAAAGGAGGAATATTGATCCTGGGTTTTTTAATTTGAGTGAGTTTTTTGTGTGGGCTGGTTTTATCTTGCTCCCAACGTGTTTGTATAATGTTCTGACTGAAGTTTCTCCCTTTTTTTTTCTTTCTTCTTCTGTTATCTGCAGTGCATTGTAGAGTGTTTCCCTGAAGAATCAGTTGAGGGCAAAATCGTAATTTAGACATGGAAAGCAGAGCACCAAGAATTCAAGAGCTGAGGCATAGGAATGATCTGAGCTGTATGTGGGGATTGTTCAGTGTCATCGAATCCTGCCACAGTCGAACCGGCCGTAAGCTGATATCGAACGGAAGGCCCGTCAACAAACACACTTTTGGTATGTGTTGCACTAAAACATGATTCTGTATTATTTTTCTTGGTTGAATATGGTTGGTTTTAAGCAGTCGAATTTGTTAGGTGGTGTTATAAATATGTTCCATGTGTAGTTGACTGTGTTCATACGGAATCGGTAGGTCTATCGACATAAATGTTCATATCTTGTATGGCCCTTGTAATAGATTTCGTCGAGAATTTGAACGGTGTCGGCATTCTACTGTTAATGGGTTGTATAGTGTTTTTTATTGTGATCTCGAATCTATTACTGCAACAGATCATCCGAGGAAGCCTGAACATCGCGCTAGCTTTGATCAAGAATGTCGAAGAATCCAAGTAAGAAGTCGTTTTTCTTCTTCTTTTTCTTCATATATTCAATTAATGTTTTCGGAGCATTCTCAATTAAGCTTATCATCGACTTTTAGCTTCAGAATGAGGCCGACTCGGAAAATGCAGGGGATATAGTCAAGGGACATGGACAGGCTAAAAGCGATTCTGAGTTTTTCGATCTTCTCATAAAGACTCCCATAAGACCAAAGGGGTACAGCCGAGAAACGTACCTGTCATCTTTGTTCCATTTGGACGATAACGAGCAGTCGTCGTCCTCTTCAGCTGATATATCTTTAGACGAGCTCACACTTGCTGCATTGTACAGTATTCAGACGAACGCCAAAGCTTTCGCCGATCAGATGTTTATTCATAAAAAAATCGTCTCTGGAAACGGGTCGCCATCCAATGCGTTTGCTAAAACGGATAAAGAAACAGTTAAATCCATCTTGGAGGCCGGAGAATGCGAGGGTCTCGGGCCCAGCAGTAGTTTTGAGAAGCCCAGAAATGCATTCGTTGCCGAGAAGAGTAATAATGAAGTGGGCTTCGTAGCCCGGCCTTCGGAGAAAATAGTAATACTGCAGCCAGCAAAGTATTCTGAAAACGTCACCTGCCATTGCTCGTCGTTGCAGTCTCACAAAAAACCGAGTAAAAAAGTGTCGAGCGGAAAACACATGCCGTTCTCTTTCAGAGAAATGAAGAGAAGACTGAAGCATACATTTGGTGGGCCCAGAAAAGAACCGAGGGAGTCTTTACCTGTCGAGACGAAGGGAAATCTACACCATGAACTAGACATCAAGTCCAGATGGGGCCCCGTAAAGCCTGATTCGTCGTGTATCAGGATCTTGTCTAGCAAAGAGGACTGTGATGTGATTCTGGAGGCGAAGAAACACCTCTCGGCGAGATTTAATAATCTCAATGCTTTAGAGACTGTGACTAATGAAAATAATTCCTGGAAAACACTGGCTCGAATTCTCTCCTCACCCGAGCGTGACGTTTGGCCCATGAGCCCAACGAGAGACAGACGACACGGTTTGGGTCCCACGTTCGGTGAAAGCAGTTCTAAAACAGCGAGTGGAAGAGACATGGTCTGTTATAGTCCTGTAAGAACAAAAAATGATGTTCAAGAAAAATATGGCAGTGAACGAGCGCACGATATTCATAGCGATGATATGAAGTCTAACGGTATGTTTACTACGTAGTTTCTTGACTCCACATTCTTGCCTTTTTATGTTTTGGCGTGCGTGAAAAATATGCTTGGAATGTTGTTCAGGTAAATCGAAGATTGATGAAATGGACAGCAGAGAGGGATCGCAGTTAAATTATTTTGATGTTCCGAGTGAAATAAATGGAAATGATCTTTCCGGAACAATGCAGAGAACCGAAAGAACAGATTCACAAAAGGCTGACGAAAACGAAAACGAAAACGTAATGCATTCTTTTTGTTAAAATTCCTATTTTTCTTCAAATGTCGAAAGGTCTGACGTGTTTTTTGCTTTGCAGGATTCGCTATCAGAGAACGAGGCATCTACATCTACAGGGAATGATGGCATTAAATACCAAGATGAACACCAAAGCCCGGTTTCAGTCCTAGAACCATTTTTCGTAGAAGACACTAACAGCCCATCAAGCGTCACACTTCAAACAGGTAAGCTCGATGAAATCCAAAAATCAGAAAACTAAAAAAAAATGAAGTTTTTTGTCCTACTTACATTTCAGGGAAAAATTCTGGAGATGGCCATCAATTGAAACCACGTTGTCTCGACTTTACAGAATACTCGTTCGAGTCATCTTCCCCGGATCCCCAGCTCGATGCGAATTCATGCATGCAAGAACAAGATCACCTCTCTCAATATGTGCATTTGGTACTACAAGCTTCTTGTTTGAACTGGGATCAGCTATCAGAAATCGTGTCTCCAGATGAAGAGCTTCTCGACTCGTTCTTATTTGACGAAGTGGAGTTTGTTTGGCCTTCTGATTGCTACTTCGACCCGAAGCTTCTATTCAATCGTATAAATGAAGTGCTGCTAGAGATATACGAATGTCATTTAAGATTTCCTCATCCACAGCCATTGGTAGAACCGAAAGTCAGGTACTTGCCTCTGGCAGAGTTTGTCATCGATGAGATCATGAAAGAAGCCGATTTTTTCTTGCTGCCATGGACGGAAAGAAGGACACTGGACGAGCTCGTTTTTAACGATGTGGCGAAATGTAAGTCGTGGATTGACGCGAGAGTTGATACCGAAGAAATCGCGAGTGAGATTTCGGAAGACTTCCTTGAGGGATTCATACTGGATGTACTAGTTGAGTTTTATACTTGAAGAAACATGTGTTTGTTCATACTAATATTTTAGTTATTCTGGAAAATAAAGAGGATCGATGACTCGGGTCTCGACCGTTGTTTGATCAAGATCAAAATTACTAATTTACAATTAAGTTAATATATTAATATTAATTAATTAATTATGAATGTCCCTTAGACAGCATCTGATCCTGTTTTATGACTTTTATCAGATTCTTCATTTGTTGAAGCATGCTTTGACTCTTGCTGCTGCTGCTGAGTAACTTCTTCTATAATTACATTTTGGTCCTTGCTCTTACCCCAAATCACCAAGTACAGCCCAACAACGATAATCGTCGCTCCTCCTACCCTGCAATAAGTCGATGAATGCTTAGTATATATAGGAGAGATATTCATCAGACAAAGAAGCTGCAAAAGCGCTTACTTTCCGAGTGTCATTTGCTCGGCGAAAATGAAAGAGCTCATGATGGCAACAATAACCATGCTCAGAGGGTTGAAAGCAGTGACGAAAACGGGACCTTTTTCCTTCATAATCACGCCCGACAGATAGTATGTTATGCCAGAAGAGATCACTCCCTGCAATTGCATATATAGTAATTAAATAATATGCTTAATTACTACAACTATCTAATTAAAAGTGATTAATTAAGTTGTAAATTACCCCATAAACATATGCTAAGAGTTTGGCATCCCATCCGAGGGCCCACACGGAAGTAGTGTTCCCCCTCTCGGCCACGAAGGTCACCACGGTTCCGAGAAAGGCTCCGAGTGAGCACACCATGGCAGTCAACGAGAGGCCAGCCGGATAAGAGTCGAGAGTGATAGCTTGAAGAGTGTAGAACAACGAGTAACCGAGACATCCTGTCGCTATCATCACAGCTCCCTTCACCGGATCTTCCGCATTATTATTATTGTTGTTGTCATTGGATTTGTGTGATGAGGTCCACGGTAAACCAATTACGGGTCCCGCTATCAGAGTCATGATCATGGCTCCACCCACGGTCACAATAGTCCCCGTGATCTTCGCGTGACTACGCACACTCTTCAAGTCGACCCTCTCGATCCTCAGTATCCAAGCCAGCACGAATGTGAGGGCAGGAATGAGATTGCACATTGCAGAAGCAAACGTGGCCGACGAATACTTCATCCCCGCGTAGAACATGTTCTGACCGATAACCGGACTATATATCATGGTTACAACAATAAAAACCGATCATATGTATATATATACATAAACTGAACTGAATTGAACTGAACTAAACTGAAGTAAAGTCCAAAAGAACAGAGTCTAACTTACTCGAACAAGCTGAGCAACAAGATCTTCCAGAAGACTGCGAAGGTCATTGCAGGCCTTATTTTCCTCTCTAGGAGGAAGGCGAAAGGGATGAAGAGAGCAGCTGCAACGAGATTCCTATAGACGGAGAAGGTGAAGTTGTTGCTGCCTTCATTCAAAGCCGCCTTCGCAACGATGCCGAAACCGGCGCTGCCGAATTGCAAGAAAATGACACCCAAGTATGCCTTTAACTTCTGAACAACCTTCGAATCCATAACCATATATAAGTACTTGTCTTTTTCTTTTTTTGTAATAAATAATGTATTTATATTGTTTTATTATTTTGGGTTGGTAAATTAAGTAAGTGAGGTATTGTGTTGTGAGACTTGTTGTTGGACTTGCATGGGAGACGATCTTTATATAAGTAGGGGATTAAGAATTTTCTATTATTTTTATATTTTTTAGTTTTTGAATTAAAAGCATCTACACTACACTAGTAAGTGTAAGACTACTATAAGTCTATATCTACATTGCATATTTGCATGTAGTACGTACTTTATTTTTATTCTTTTGGTCTACGTGGTGTCGTGGTCAAACTGAAATAATGAGCCATCGGATCTGACCGCCATGTCTGTGTTTTTGTTTATTTATTTATTATTTTTTATATTTTCACTTTTTTTATTTAATAACATATGGTAAATATAAATTTACTTTTTTTCTTAAATTTATGTTATGTATTACGTATTACATGCAACATTTGTTTACTGCATACTTAATAAATCAACTCATAGTTATTAAGAATATTATCCCCTGTTTACTCTAATCTTGTGATGATACAAAAATTCCATATAATTTGAATTCAGTCTAAATTTTTTTATTTTATTTGTCAAATATATGTTTCCAAAAGTCTAAATCTACGGCAAAAAGAAAACAAAGTCTAAATCTACGGCAAAAAAGAAATCAAAGATATAACAATATATACTTCTTTCCTCCAGATAAATGACTGTAACTTATGTTTTTTTTGTAATTTACAAATAAAATATGACAATTTCTCTGAAATAAAAATAATACTCCTTCTAGAGCTATAGTCACAAATAACTTTTTTCAATATAGGATAAACATTATACAAAAATTATAAATAAATAACTAAAATAAAAATTAATTTTATTAAATTTTATTTTAATTATTTTTTTTATAATTTTTGTATATTGTTTATCTTATATATTGGACAAAAAAAAAATCAATGTTCACACTATGATTATAGCTATAGGTATAGGACAGGAGAAGTATTAAAAAAAAAAATTCAAAAAGTATACTATTTGGTATTCATGCTCACAATACATAATTAAATTATTGTTAATTACAATTAATTTCATAATCATTGTTAATTACCCATTATGTTATTTTAGTTTATATAATTAATTAAATTGGTAGTATATTTGTTTTGGCCTTTGGGCCGATTTAATTATTGGAAAATTATCTGGAGTTGGGACGAGTTCGATTCTTCCACACAAAAACACAATTTATATTCAAGAGGTCATAGAATCAAAAACCCAGAAATGGCTAATTTGTATCTTCCGATAATTTGTTTCTCTTTACTTGTATCCATCTTTCCAGGATATGGCTAATTTGCTCAGTTCAAGTCTTTGTGTCTAGGGGTGTTCACGGGCGGGTTTGGACGGGTTTATCTCTAAATAATGAACCGACCCAATGATGGCGGGTTGCCACTTTTATCAACCGTTAATAGGGATAATACATAATCCCGTAATATTAGATGTGTATAATTCTATTGTAATCTTTTATCTCTTCCCTTATTTGTGGGATTATTTGTTGTAAACTCTTATATAAATTAATGACAACACAATCACCAAAACCCATCGGTGATTATTCTCTCATGGTATCAGCCTAAACTCGATTCTCTCTTCCCTCCCTGCAAATTCATCTCTCTCATGGCTTCTTCTTCCTCTACCGATTCGATGCCGATTACCACCATGATACATATGGTTACAATAAAACTTTCCTCCTCCAATTTTCTCCTGTGGAAAAGACAGATGCTCCCAATGCTTTCAAGCTTTGATCTCTTGAAATTTGTTGATGGCTCCTTCACACCCCCTGCACCAACAATTTCCGTTAACGGTACCGAATCTCCTAATCTAGACTTCTCTGTATGGCATACGAAAGATCAAAAGCTATTGGGTATCATCTTCTCCTCCCTTACGGAAGAGGCCATGGCCGAAGTTATCGATTGCACAACTTCTCGTGCTGCCTGGATAGCCCTCGAACGCGCTTTCGCTCACTCATCCGCCTCTCGTGCGAATCAATTACGTGAAGAACTCCTCTCGATTCGTCGCGGCTCTCTCTCTGTCCAGGAATATGGTAAGAAATTCAAGTCCCTCTGTGACCAATTGTCGGCGATTGGACGACCGGTCGATGAATCGGACAAAAGCCATCTGTTTTTTCGTGGTTTGGGGGCGCAGTTTACAAGCTTTGCCGACACCCAAATGGCTCTCGAACCAGTACCTGCACTCACTGTTCTTCTACATCAAGCTGTGCAATTCGATCTAATGTCTAAGGCTATGGAAGCTTCTCCCTCTCAATCCCAGGTTGCTTTCACTGCCGATAATGATGTTCGACGCCCCGCGAGTTCCTCGTCTGCCTCTCGTCCCTCTGGAAATGCTCCTCGACAGACCGGACATCAATCGTCCTCGCACTCCGGTCACCGCGGCTCATCTTCTGGCGGTCGTGGAAATAATTTTACTCGTCGTCCTCCTCGGTGTCAAATTTGCAAAGGAGAGCATTACGCAAACAACTGCCTTATTTTTCTTAATCGTGTTGCTGCTCCTTTTATTCCACTTCGGGCTTCTCAGCAAGTTGATTTGGCCCAAGCATTTCAGGCCCAGTGCTCTTTTACACCCTAGCCCAACAACAACACTCCAGACTGGTTTGTTGATTCAGGAGCTTCGGCCCACATAGCTGCTCAACCCAATTTACTCGATGCCGTGGAACCGTATTCGGGAAACCAATCTGTTGTTGTTGGAAATGGTACATCTCTTCCTATTTCTCATATTGGCTCTCGCGCTTTATCTAATAATGTTAAATTACTCGATGTTCTTGTGGTGCCTCAAATTACGAAAAATTTGTTATCGATTAGCAAATTAACTGCTGATTATCCTGTTGATGTGTTATTCTCTGACAAGTCATTTACTATTCAGCATCGAATCAGCAAAACCGTACTAGCTCAGGGCAGATGTGAGAACGGCTTGTATGTCATGGATCGTAGCACTCCTGCATTTCTCTCCAGTGTTCGATCTACAAAATTAAAAGCTAGTTTTGATTTATGGCATTTACGCTTGGGGCATGTCCCATTTTCTGTTATCTCTTTATTGAATAAACATTGACATTTGGGTGTTACTTCTTTATTACCGAACCCTGGTACTTGCTCCTCTTGTCAGTTGGCTAAGAGTAAGCGTCTTTCTTTTGATTTGAATGATAAAAGAGCTTCTGCTGTTTTGGACCTTGTTCATTGTGATTTATGGGGCCCTGCACCTGTCGCAGATTCTATTGGATATCGTTACTACGTTGTCTTCATTGACGATTTTTCTCGATTCACTTGGATTTACCCGATGCATGCCAAATCTAACTTTTATGATATTTTCGTCAAATTTCATGCCTTTGTCTGCAATCAATTTTCGTCGAAAATAAAATCTTTTCAGAGCGACGGGGGTTCTGAGTTTGTGAATCATCGAGTACGGCAGTTTCTGGACATGCATGGTATACACCATCGGATCTCATGTCCATATACACCTCAGCAGAATGGTCGTGCAGAACGCAAACACCGTCATATATGTGAAACAGGTTTATCTATGCTATTTCATGCTTCTGCTCCAGTATCTTTGTGGTTTGATGCCTTTGCGACTGCCGTTTACATCATTAATCGTCTCCCTTCTACTGTGCTTGGCCATATCTCCCCGTTCGAGGTTCTCTTTGGTACCACGCCAAGTTACGCAAATTTCAAACCCTTTGGATGCCGAGTGTTTCCATATCTACGAGATTATTCGCCACATAAACTAGCCCCTCGAAGCCGCCCTTGCATCTTTATTGGCTACAGCAGTATGTATAAAGGATTCCGATGTTATGATCCTGATACGGGTCGCGTGTTCATTTCTCGCCACGCCCAATTTGCAGAGAACGTCTTCCCCTTCTCTCAACATGGCTCTCCACCTCCCGACACTGCTCTCGACGGGTGATTATTCTCTCAACCGTACCCACCCTTATTTTTACTCCAACCATGCGGTCGGGCCAAAACGGGTGCGGGCGGATGGCGGGCGAAATAGCGGGTTTAAATATGTAAATTGAAGTGATTTATCAAATTTTCTGTACCGTTTAATTTCGAATGGGCGGCATATTCACGAAAACTATAAATTACAAGATGCTTTAATTTCTTCGTCTTTCTTGAACCTTTTGAAATGTTTTCACACCCATGATTTTCGGTTTTCAAATTTATTATCGTTTGTACTCACCATTACAGACATTAGTTACTAGTGATATATTATAGTACTAGTATTTAATTTTCTTGGAAGAATTATGCTTTGAAAAACTTGGTGTCTTTAAAGGTATAGGAGAAAAAACTTTCTCCATGGTTATGTTCTTTGTAGGACTTTTACTATGTTATTGTCCATATCAAACAAACAAACAATTAAATAAGTCTAATTAAAAAAAAAAACATTTTTTTGGAGACAAAAAAGAAGTTAAATAACAAGGAAACAAATAAATTTACCAAATTATATATATATATATATATATATATATATATACGGGCGGGTCGACCTATTTGCGGGTAGTATCTAACGAAACCGCTACCCACCCATTTTTTGGCGGGTGTTAAAATTTCTAACCGACGGGTAATTTTTTCAAAATTAAACTGAAGGTTTTGGGCGGATTTCGGGCGGTTTTGCGGGCGGATCGGATTTGACGGTTTTTTTGAACACCCCTATTTGTGTCTCTGGTTCTAGTTTCAATGAATTGGACATCTATTTTTAATGGGATTATATGCCTTTTAGGATTATTTTTCTTTGTGATGACCCTATTTTTCTTTGTGATGACCTAGCAGTTGCATTTTTTTCAAATGTCGGCCAGGCGGTTATTAATAAAACTGAACCATGTATGTGCGAATTTAAATTTTTGTAATTGACCAATAAACTAATCTCACGAAAAAATATTTTTGTAAAAGATTGTTTAATCATTTGGTTGAACACTTAATTGAGAACGGTAAAATCTAATGTTCGAATCCAAAAACACGTGTGTCAGTATTTAAATTTTTTGTAATTGACAAAAGGTTAGTCAAAAAATTTAAACATATAATTTTAAATTGAAAAGTAAAATTGTGCTTGTAAAGTTGTAAAAATAAAGTAATAAAATAAAAAAATAAAAATTATTAATCAATTATTATTTAAAGTATAATATAAAATTTTATCGAGCTTGCTCGACTAACCGTTCTATAAGTTAGTGAGCTAAATAAATAAAATGATGCTCGTGTGCTCGGCTGAGTCGGCTCCTCTATGAAACAAGCTGTAAGCACTCGAATTTGAGGGTCCAAGCTTGACTAGTTTGCCACCGTATAATAGGTCATTTTTTGGATCTTAATTGTCTTCATTTTCTAATACTTCCACCATCAATCGTGAATTCGTAATCTCATGACCTTAGACCATGTTTATCGTGAGGGCGTCACGCCCTCCACATTAATAAAACACAAATAAAATAAATAAAAAAGAAAAAAATAATGCACGCCCCTATACAACTTGGTCTCTCTGACGCCCTTAGGGCGTCACATTCTTTGTTTATTTTATTGACCGATGTAATTATGTGATTGTCAATTTATTTAATTTATTTAACATATACATCCTTATATATATAATACTATATATTTGATATTATATATAAATTATATATAAAAATAGTTATACCAAATTTTTTATTTTTTTATTCTATACAAATAGAGATCAATATTTTTATATTTTCATTTACTATATAATTGTATAATTATTGAAATAATATTTAAAATTTACTTTTTAATATTTTATGTTGATTTTTTTTCAATTTTAAATTATTAATGAAAGTATTTTAATAATTTAATATATATTTTTAATTTATATTAAATATAAATTTAATAAATAAATATTATTTAATTATTTAATAATAATAATAAATGAAAATTTGAAATAGGTTGTGGATAAATGATGAAAAATTAAAAAGTTGAATAAAATAATAAATTGATGATGTGGAGTAGAGTGAAATGAATAGTTTATTAAAAGGTTGAGGTGAAATAGGTTGTGGATAAACATGGTTGGTTTAAAATTTAAATGTGTTTGGTCTTCCCATCACCTTTTTATTTATTTTTTCTCTAGCTCATTTTAATTATCACGCTTCTTAATTATATTAAGTACAATTAATCTTAGCCATCATTGTTATTCAATTAATCACGTTTATCCATTAATCATTCCCACCACCTTTTATCTTATCATATTAATACTACAATGATTTAGCATGCAACATGCACTTTTATCCACTTGTTAACAAAATATATTATATTATTATAATGTAAATAATTAAATTATATATATGATAATTGATAGCGTTAAAATCACTTTAAATTCATTTTTGAAATGTTGGATAGTAATATCGTCACTCGCATTAATGATTAGAAAATGCAAGATACCCAATGTTTTAGCACGTTTTAGTCGGGTAGTATAATACGGGGCTGAGCTGTGTATAGAGGGTTTGAAACGATACAAATACATGTAAATTTATATTTTGGAGTAGAGGTTGAACTAGATCTGGAAAAGAACAGAGGTTTTGAGCTTGAAGCTTCTTCTGAAGAATTTCTTATTATCCACTATTTTAATATCGAGTATATTCACTAATTAGTGCCGTCCTTTAATCTGAAGGGATAAGCCCCTTATTTATAGAGAATTATGAAATGATTACACTCAGACCACGTACCACGTCTATAGCATTAAATGAAGCTAGTAACGACCGGGGTCCGTGATCCGCATGCAGATGAGGCATGTGGACTCACGTGGGAGATGTCTCCGTTCTTCCTGGGATGAGCCCTCCCTCAGATAATGATCGCGTGATTCGGGCTGCGGTCTGGATTTAGAACCTTTGTCGTCTCTACGCATGGGTTGCATGGCGGGCTTGTGTAGCGGATCAGGAACGCGACCCACCCTCGTATGGCTCGCTTGACTGATCCGTGACCCGAGTCGCGACGCGTCCCACGCGCCGTCTCTCTGCATGGTTAGCCATGATCCGAGCCGCGAGCCAAGCTCGAGTTTTGTGTTTCCCTTCGCATGGTTAGCTTCGGGTGGGCCCTTGCCCATGTGTCTCGTCCTTGGATATACGTTCTTGTATTTGATTTTTCCTCCCCCAACACCCAATCACATGGCATGGTACTAAACTCACGTTTTATGTTTATACACATGAAGCAATTACTAATTAATAAAATACTGAACATGTATTGTGATATACCACTTTTTCTTTTACTTTTTACATGTTAAAATATATGGCACCAAACGTACACTTTCAATTCATGATATACTTTTCATTAATCATAATCAACAACTTTACATATGATTATACAATAACAATATATTATTTAATAATTAATATATTGTCAAAATTAAGTAAGCAACAACCATTTAAATTGACACAATTTAGCAGTCAAGGTCTTACGCTAAGTATATAGGCATTTGCTTTTTCCTCTCTAATCTACACAAAAGAGGAACACACTATCACAAGTGAATCAACTTTAATTTCATATCTTGATCGCTCAAAATTGAATTATAGTAATAAATAAGAAATTAAGATTTAAAAATATAATAATTAAAATATGAAAATGATTGTACTCTTTTTAAGCTTGTGAATGAATTATAAGAAGAAGACTCATTTTAAGTGCACTTAAAGATAGATATAAATACAAACCTAATTTAATTTGATATTGTTTAATTTTTTTTTAATAATTTAATGTGAAACAAGTCGCGAATGCCCAACATATACCTGGTTTTTATTAATTTGTACTCCAATTTTTTTTCTAAATATTAATTTTGTAAAATAAAGTATAATCCTAGTACGATTTGAAAAGAGAAATGTAGCACCACGTTTTAAATGTACTATAATTTTTAATTTATAAAGAAGCCATCAACTTAAAAGAGAATAAAGTTTTTCCAAATAATTGGAACAGATCATTAAAAGTACCACCACTACAATAAAAAATTACTACTGCTCCTTATTTATTTTATTCTTTTGAATATATTGTTGTTAATTATTATTTTTACTATAATAATAGAAAATAGGAATCGCACTGAAATATAATCAAAAAATATATATATATATATATATATATATATATATATATATATATATATATATATAAATAATTAATTATTATCACTATTTTAAATTTTCAATAGATACATTACCAGCACGTGCTTAAATTAATTTAGTTCATTTTTAGCACGTGTTTAATTTAATTTTTTGATTAATTAGCTGCCTTCTAGCAAGAACCAACAACAAAAAGGGTGTGATCTCTAACCATAACTCTAACACGAGCAAACTCGTTTCTGACATTAGGCAAAATATAAAAACAGATCCCTCAGATTTAATTATACTATCATTTTAATCTACCTACTTTCTTAAAAACAAATTTATCAAAATTATATCATTTCAATCTACATACTTTCTTAAAAACAAATTTATCAAAAATATTTATAATTTTATTAGTTTTATATAACTAAATATAAAAATTTAATATATAACTATTATAATATATTAAAATCCACGTAAATTGCACAAAAATAAATATAAACATTTAATATATAACTATTAAACCATATTAAAATGCCAAAATAAAATATGCATATAACAATTAAAATGCACATAAATTTAAAAATAAATAATTTTGTATATAATTATTATATTATACCAAAATCCACGTAAATTGCACAAATAAATTTATTATATCAAAATGACCTGAAAGGACCTTCAGGTCATTTATTATACCAAATAATAAATTTATTTGTTCAATTTATGTGCATTTTAATATAATTTCATCATTTTCAGTGCTTAATTAAACATGTCCGATCATCGTGTCTCCGATAACGACAAGCGAATCATGAAAGAAATCAACGGTTACGCCGAAATCGGAGACACGGACGGATTATACCTCTCGATCGAAGTCGACCCTTACATCCTTCAAAAATTCGAACAAGTCCCTTTCATCCGCACTCCCGCGCACGCGGCCGCGGCCCAAGGGAAGACCGCTTTCGCAGTCGAGGTCCTCGGCTTGCTTCTGTCCCTCGGCCGGAAGCTCGACACGAGGGGTCTCAGCCCCCTCCACGTGGCACTCGAAAGCCGCGAGAAGGAAACCGTTATGGCGCTCGTGAAGTTCGACAGGTCGCTCGTGAGGGTCAGGGGGGCCGAGGGGTTCACGCCGCTGCATTACGGCGAACACGTTGGCCTTCACGCTGTCGATGGTGACCATCATATTCGTGCTGCACGGGAGGCCGTACAACGTGATACTGCACGTGTGCCTCGTGTTCGTGGCGTACAACTACCTGATCGCGATGGAGTCGATATCGGAGAAATTAACTTGTCAAACTTTCATTTTAAAATTATGCGATATATTTGTGCAATTTACGTGAATTTTTATATAATATAATAATTATATACAAAATTACTTATATTTAGATCGTGTTTGTGCATTTTTATATAATATAATAATTATATACAAAATTACTTATGTTTAGATCATTGTTTTTTTACTCTTACGTGTATTTTTTAATTTGTGAAAAATTACTTATTTTTATTATATATAGTAGTACTATTTTATTTTTTTAAATGGGCCCCACGAGTAAGTTTGATTTTATCAACTCTATTTTTTAAGAACTTCAAAATTTATCGATTGAATGATTTATAATCGTTATACTCCACAATTTATATTATACGGAATAGTCCAATTATTTCTATCAAGCCACGTGAAATGTCTAAGTATATACTCCTATTTCTATACATATAAAAGTAGTCATTCAAATTTGAACGGCCTGTGGACTTTGATTCTTAGTTATGTATTCCCTCTGTCTAACTAGAAACCGGTGGACTGTATTTTTACATCTAAAAAATTATATTTATTTTTTAATTAAAAATATAATTATACTTTTATATTTTCATTTATTTTAAAATTTTATATGAAATCGATTGAAGTGAACTTAACTAGATTTAATATATTTGTACTCAACTGAATTAATCAAAATTTAATGAACTATATTAATTTTTTATAAAAATAATAATAAATTGTTAAATTGTTAAATAATTTTTTATAAAAATATTAAAAATATTATAACATTAACTAGATTGTATACTGAAATGATTAATTTGAATTATTTTTATTTTATTTTAATTTATTGTAAAATAAATTTAATCGATTAAACAGAATGAGTCTTAATTGAATTGAAACAATATGAGTTGATCGAATTGAACTTAACTAAATTAAGTACAAAGAGTTTAATCTTCGATCCCTATACTTAATTCAAGGCGGGAAGTTATAAACTTATACGCAGTATAATAAAAATAGATATATCTTGACTTCAATGTGTCATTGGCCAAGCAAGTCAACTAATAAACCAAATAGTATTTTATATATTTTAGCCTAATTAATGTAGTATATTTTTCAGTCAATATTTTTGTTTAGTGAATTTGGACGTTATTAAGTTTCCCGACATATATAGCTAGATAATTAGTCTCACTCTCAAGTCAGCGAATTCGGCAACAGTTTGCGGACTGGGTGATGCTTGCTCATATTAGTCGGCATTGCGTTAGGTATATATATGAAGATACGATCGAGTCATCGACGATATGCAACATTAATTATAATATTACACGGAAAAAATATAATCGTGCATAAGTCAGATCTTCTGGAGATTTGAATTGAAATAGCAATGGAAGACTCACAAACAGTAAATCGACGAGGCTATGTTGTATACGAAATGCATTGAGCACGTACGTATAAGAGATCGATCATCGATACCAACAAGAAATCATCAAGATCAGACTTTAATTATTAAATTTAAATATATATCAATTCAAAACTCTCTGTTTTCTTTTACTTGTCATTAAAATATGGGAGAGTAGTATAGTCGGTCCCATGCATACATAGATTTCGTAATGTAGTGGTCATATAGGATGGCTCGTTATTTCGGTATGACCAAAAACCACGAAGATGTGGAAAAAAATATTATCAAACTCAGAAAAGCTGTAGTACTATTTCCTTTGTAAATAAAAAATAAGTAGTGCAACTTAGATAGAGGGAGAATAATATTCTATCTCTCTACCAAATTATTTCATATAAATGTAAAAACATTAAAAAAAACTGTGATATAAATTTTAAAAAAATATTATTTTAAATTAAAAAATAAAGTAATTATAAATAAAATTTAAAAATATTTATATTTTAATTAAACTTAAAAAATAAAGTATTATTATTTTTATTTTTTGTAAAAACGTGCATCGTTGAGACATAAAAAAAATTATGTAGTGCATAATTTTACCACACAGATGAAGTGGAAAATATGCAAGATGAAAGGAATATTATAGTACTCCTAGTCCTATATATATATATATTAAAATATCTTTAATACTATATAAAATTTGAAAGTTAGGAGTATATTGAGATATGGCTCAATCTGTCTCTCTCTGTTTCTCTCTCTCTGCTTTCTTTGCTTCCTATATAAAGCTGCACTCGCATGCAGGGAAATGCAACTCCACACACAACACAAACTTCACTGATCACTCAATTTATTACTTACTTTCACTAAGCCAAAAAACAATAAAAATTAATACTAATTTTTAGTATTTATAAATACTAAGTAATACTAATTACTATGGTGATGGATTCGAAGGTTGTGCAGAAGTTGAAGGCTTACTTGGGTGTCATTTTCTTGCAATTCGGCAGCGCCGGTTTCGGCATCGTTGCGAAGGTGGCTTTGAATGAAGGCAGCAGCAACTTCACCTTCTCCGTCTATAGGAATCTGGTTGCAGCTGCTCTCTTCATCCCTTTCGCCTTCCTCCTAGAGAGGAAAATAAGGCCTGCTATGACCTTCGCAGTCTTCTGGAAGATTTTGTTGCTCAGCTTGTTCGAGTAAGTTAGACTCTGTTCTTTTGGACTTTACTTCAGTTTAGTTCAGTTCAATTCAGTTCAGTTTATGTATATATATACATATGATCGGTTTTTATTGTTGTAACCATGATATATAGTCCGGTTATCGGTCAGAACATGTTCTACGCGGGGATGAAGTATTCGTCGGCCACGTTTGCTTCTGCAATGTGCAATCTCATTCCTGCCCTCACATTCGTGCTGGCTTGGATACTGAGGATCGAGAGGGTCGACTTGAAGAGTGTGCGTAGTCACGCGAAGATCACGGGGACTATTGTGACCGTGGGTGGAGCCATGATCATGACTCTGATAGCGGGACCCGTAATTGGTTTACCGTGGACCTCATCACACAAATCCAATGACAACAACAATAATAATAATGCGGAAGATCCGGTGAAGGGAGCTGTGATGATAGCGACAGGATGTCTCGGTTACTCGTTGTTCTACACTCTTCAAGCTATCACTCTCGACTCTTATCCGGCTGGCCTCTCGTTGACTGCCATGGTGTGCTCACTCGGAGCCTTTCTCGGAACCGTGGTGACCTTCGTGGCCGAGAGGGGGAACACTACTTCCGTGTGGGCCCTCGGATGGGATGCCAAACTCTTAGCATATGTTTATGGGGTAATTTACAACTTAATTAATCACTTTTAATTAGATAGTTGTAGTAATTAAGCATATTATTTAATTACTATATATGCAATTGCAGGGAGTGATCTCTTCTGGCATAACATACTATCTGTCGGGCGTGATTATGAAGGAAAAAGGTCCCGTTTTCGTCACTGCTTTCAACCCTCTGAGCATGGTTATTGTTGCCATCATGAGCTCTTTCATTTTCGCCGAGCAAATGACACTCGGAAAGTAAGCGCTTTTGCAGCTTCATCATATATGTATGATGATCTTTCGCCTATATATACTAAGCAATATTCATCGACTTATTGCAGGGTAGGAGGAGCGACGGTGATCGTAATTGGGCTGTACTTGGTAATTTGGGGTAAGAGCAAGGACCAAAATGTAATTATAGAAGAAGTTACTCAGCAGCAAGATTCTAAAGCCGGACCGGATGCTGTTTAAGGACATTAATAATTACTATTTACTAATATTAATATATTTTTATATATTCGATCACTGGTCAAATGGTTTGGGTCGTGCAACTTTATAGTTTCCGGAAAGTATTCATAAATCAATTGTAGATTCTTCTTATTTTAATAAATAAAATCATGAGTATTTATTATTATTATTATTATTCTATTATTTTTTGTTTTGTGAACTTTATCACATCAACTTTCACTAGTGTCATATGTGTCAAACTTTATACCCTCCTACTTGAGAAGCTAAGATTATTTTTGAATTTAAATTAAAAAAAATATTATTTTTCTACTACAAATTACGATGAATCTACATTTCTCATCAATGTTCGAGCATTTCAGCATACGTCCACCAACGTTTCCGAATCCTAAATTAGGTCATCAAGTATACTCGTTGATTCATTCTTACCAGAGCAGAGGAACTAGCAAGTTGAATAATGGTTTGAAGATCTAGATATATGGTTAATTGATGATTTGGAGTATTTTTTAACTAACTAAAATAAAAATAAAAAAAATAAACCAAACCGGTCCAAATTACCCTCTGCGTTCCCGCCACACATAAACCCTAGCCCTAATTTGACCTATAAAATCATCCCTAATTTGCGCCTGCCAAAAACAAAAAAAAATAAAAACTTCATCTTTTCCCAGCGAAAATGGATGCTCAGGACGTGAAATCGAATGTGGTCCTAATCCTCGATTTCGGCTCACAGTACACCCACCTCATCACCCGCCGCATTCGGGCCCTCAACGTCTTCTCTCTCTGTATCAACGGCACCTCGCCGCTGAAAGCCATCGCCGACCTCAACCCGTCCGTCATCATACTCTCCGGTGGGCCCCACAGCGTCCACTCGACCGACGCACCATGCTTCGCCCCCGGGTTCATCGACTACGTTCAGTCGACCGGCGTCCGCGTCCTCGGCATCTGCTACGGCCTGCAGCTGATCGTGCAGCAGATGGGGGGTGAGGTCAGGGCAGGGGAGAAGCAGGAGTACGGGAGGATGGAGATCGAGGTGGGTGCTGATAGGGGTATTTTCGGGAATAAGAAGGTCGGGGATCGCCAAAGCGTGTGGATGAGCCACGGGGACGAGGCGGTGACTCTGCCGGAGGGGTTCGAGGTGGTGGCGAGGAGCAGGCAGGGGGCCGTTGCGGCGGTGCAGAATCAGGGGAAGGGGCTCTATGGGTTGCAGTACCATCCCGAGGTACTATGATTTATCATTTTTTTTTTTCAAATTCATTTTCAGTTTTGTTTGAATTGGAAATGATTTTTGAAATGCGAATTAGAGTTCTTGTGTGAAAGTTGTTAGCTTCAATGGTTTTGAATGATCGTTGATTTCTTCGTTGTCTTGTGTTTGAATTTTGTCATTCCTTGGTTTCAAATTCTATTTTGTTTCATTCTCGAAACGATTGAAATGTTTGTAAATTGTACGAATCTTTTATAGGTAACACACTCGCAGCCTGAAGGAATGGAGACCTTGAAATACTTCCTCTTTGACATATGTGGAATAACTCCTGGCTGGAAAATGGAAGATGTTCTCGAAGAAGAATTAAAAATCATTAAAAACACAGTCTTGCCCGATGACCATGTAATCTGTGCTTTATCCGGTGGTGTGGACTCCACAGTCGCGGCTACTCTTGTCCACAAGGCAGTCGGAGACAGGCTTCATTGTGTGTTTGTTGACAATGGACTTCTGAGGTACGTGTTTGAATAAAACTCGTTTCTTGTGTTTAATCGATTTTCACTCGAGAGAAGGCTGTAATGGGCTCTTCTTCTTGTACAGGTGGAAAGAGAGGGAGAGAGTGATGGAAACACTTGAGAGGGACCTTCATTTACCCGTTACTTGTGTCGATGCTGTGGATCAATTCCTCAGCAAGCTGAAAGGTGTTACAGAACCCGAAAAGAAAAGAAAAATAATTGGAAATGAGTTCATCAATATTTTCGATGCTTTTGCTGAGGATTTGGAGAAAAAGTTGGGAAAGAGACCCGCTTATTTGGTTCAGGGAACCTTATACCCTGATGTTATCGAATCATGTCCTCCCCCTGGAAGCGGAAGGACACACTCCCACACAATCAAAAGCCATCATAATGTCGGAGGGCTCCCGAAGAACATGAAGTTGAAGCTCATCGAACCACTTAAGCTTCTATTCAAGGATGAGGTATCGAGTTCTGTATAACATGACGAGATAATTCTAAGAACTACCCTTGAGGGGTTTGAGCTATTTACAAAACCGACCTTGAGCACCAGCTATATGGGTTTGCTTTGATTTGAAGTCGACATTTAGTTTTCTAGATGAAATACTTCTTGCCTGCGTTTATTTTTGTAGACTATTTATATTGTGTTGTGGGCTGTTTTTAATACTCTAAAATGCTTTTGAAGGTTCGTGAACTGGGAAAGATTATGGGGGTCCCACAGAGCTTCCTGAAGCGCCATCCTTTCCCTGGGCCAGGCCTTGGAGTTCGTGTCCCCGGTGATGTTACTTTAGAAAATCGTTTGGACATCCTGCGCAGGGTAATTTGACATTTTTTCTTCCGACTTGGAAATAAGAAATGAAGCTGGAGCTGACTGTTTTCGATATTTTTCTTCAGGCGGATGAGATTTTCATTCAAGCTATCAAGGATGCCGGGATTTACGACGATATATGGCAAGCTTTTGCCGTGTTCATGCCCGTTCTTACCGTTGGAGTTCAAGGCGATAAGAGAACTCACAGTTATGCCATTACCCTTAGGGCTGTCACAAGTCAAGATGGGATGACTGCTGATTGGTAATATAATTTTACCGAAATAACCCTTTCCGATCCTACATCTAGTCTTTTATAGTGTAAATTACAGCCCCTGAAATACATCTTTTATTTGCAAACATCCAGGTACTACTTCGACCAGAAATTTCTCGTCGACGTATCCTCAAGGATATGCAATGAAGTTCCTGGCGTAAACCGAGTTCTTCTAGACATCACGTCAAAACCTCCATCAACTATCGAGTGGGAATAACCTTAGGATGTGTACTCTTAGCAATGTGCTGGTAGTTTTGAACTGAGCAAAGTCTATCATTTTGATTCTTGAACCTGGAAACCGATTCATATGATTTTGTTGTTTCGATTTTGGAATTCTTATGATTTTCCTTCTATACAATTTGATTAAGCTGATCCAGAAAATTGCTTATACCAAAAATAGGTTATTGCAGTTGCTTAAAGTTAACTTCACATCATTTTTTATACAAAAATCAACATATTGCCAGCAAATCATCTTCAACACTTCTTGATAACTTTCTGAAGAGCTTGTCTGATCACAGCTGGTGATGGAGCTCTCAAACCCTTGCACTGCAAATTTCGTAAAACCTCGTAAGCAACGAACCACGTCGATATTGTTTGTAGCCAAAACAAAACTAAGACAGTAGTTTTCGATTATGTATGTATAGCTAACCTTGGCTTTGATGGTTATTGAAAGAACTCCATCGGTGTTAGAAGACTGAACAGATTGAGTATCCATACGAAGCTTCGTCACGGCCTCCATAATCTCGACAACCGCGGAATCTTTCCACGGACACTTGATCTCGATCAACACATCCTTGTCTATTACGCTAACCGTTATGTTATCAGCCAAGGAATCTTTCAACCGACTCCGATTATTCTCGGCTCCTGTTTTCCCGATTTCACAAGTCTTCCGCTTGTTCGTCAGCGGCTTCTTGGAGTTTCCGTTTTGATCAGGGCCGTAGTTATCGGAGGTCCTCTCCATCGCATCGTGATGTTTGGTTCGGGCCGTCGCGTCCGACTCCATAGCTTCTTTGTACGATTCGAGCTCCTCGACTTTTCTCTCGAGATCTCTCAGGTACTGTATCGTGTGATCGAGTATCGACACTTTGTCGACCTGGAATCAAGAACTCGCTCGTGATTAGCAACTTGCATTTTTTTCGTAAATAAATTTTTCGAGTCGAGAGATATAGGTATACCTTGCCGCCTGACGGGATGAGCGATCCGAGAATCGAAAACCTCTCGTTTATTTTCTCCCTCCGCTTTCTTTCCGACAAGACGTGGTTCCTGTCGACTTCCTCCACCTCGGGCCTCGGGCCCACGTCGCAGCGCTTGCTGGCCTCAGCCTGCCGCATCTCGTGCATCTTCGCCACTTCGAAGAGCACCTTCTTCAGCAGCCTCTGTGGGGGCCCGCTCCGGGGGCCCACCGGGCCCCCGGACAGCCCGTCCTTTCTCCAGCCGGCGAAGCTCGACCTCCCACTACCCTTCCTGAAGTGCGGGCCAAGTATCAAATGCTGAGAACCCCTCAGAAGATTCGAAAGCACGCTCTGATAATGAATATCGTTTTTGTTGTTGTTGTTCTCGAGAGGCTCGTGCGATAAACCGTTGTTGTCCGATTCTTTCACGTCCCAAAGCGGGACCCGCACCGTCTCGTGGTCCCCTTGCGTTTGGGACACGCAGTCGCTTGAGTTCGTGGCCGAGTTGTTCAGACAGTTGCTGATGACATCGTCCATAAACGGAAAGCTCTGGATTTGGGAAGCCTCTCCATCTACCAGGTTCGACTCGTCTCTGAGGAGATT
Source organism: Euphrasia confusa (assembly GCA_954870475.1). Taxonomy (NCBI): domain Eukaryota; kingdom Viridiplantae; phylum Streptophyta; class Magnoliopsida; order Lamiales; family Orobanchaceae; genus Euphrasia; species Euphrasia confusa. The sequence continues at coordinate 1,003,903 of OX940951.1, forward strand.
GTCTGCAAACTCGTTCGATGAATCGTTGGGAGAAGCGATGGCCATATCCGGACAATCCAGAAGGTGGTCGAGGCCATCTTCGGAGATGTTGTTATAACTACTGTTCTTGAAGTTGTTATGAACATAGTCGGGATTACGTGGGACTGTAGTCGTTGAAGGAGACTCGAGGAATGACCTTTTTATATGCTCGATTAGGTTTAGATCCTCCGGAACCTTTAAGAGAAAGCACGTGAAAATCGGGTTGTTACAACCGTGATCGACAGTTTTCGTGATGAGTCCTATAAAACGAGAGTATAAAGGAAAGTGGTGTACGTGTTCAGTCGCTCCGAGCTCAATGACTCCTCCTAAATGCGGAAAGCACACTATTGTCTGCAAGTTTTTTAACAACCCAATTCGTGAAAACGGTATTCTCAAGACTTATGAGCTGCTTAAAATCGAAGAACAGGATCAGTACCTGGATTGATGCACTCTGGAATAAGAAGCACGAATCCAGACGGCCGAGAGATGCACAAAGAAAGAGCAAGAGACGTCAGAATCTTCGATTTTATGTTACAAAAAAAGACTAACTGTTCGACTTGCCTTTGCCAGCAAAGAACGTGAGAACGATTTCGTATCGGTGAGGTGAGCATTGCACAGCCATGTCGGCTTATTTTTGGCTAGCGTCTTTCCAGGCAACCTACAAGATCGATCAGAAGTCGGCAAAATTTCATTTCTTGAAAACGAAAAAACAAAAAACGAAAAATCGATCGGTCCCAGCAGAGGTAGGTGAGCAAGAATTCATGACCACATGCATTCAACTGACAAGAAAACAAATTGATGATAGCTACATGGTAGCTGTTCTTATTTTCACAAAAGTAGCCTACAAATTATGGAGGTCTTCAAACATGTCCCAGCATTTTTGGTAAAAAAAAGACACCAGAGAAACGAGAAACCGACGAAATGAAAAACAAAAAGAAAATATCAATTACCCTTGTTCGATGTTGAACACGAAGGACATGCAAACCAAGAAATACCACTCGGCATCGGTTAGATCCTCTGGGGATAAAGCAGCCGTGGGCCTCTTAGCTTGAGGGCTCGATTCACCGAGCGATAACGACTCGTAAAGCTCTCGTAGTTGATCGCTCCTCTGCAATCCCAAATGATCGGTGCTTAATTCTGCTGCCTGAACTGTTTTCCTCGTCTTAATGTCCCCGTTGTAGTACCCGTCGCCCCATTCCAAGGCCCTGCAAATCGAATTAAGAAACATGGTTTGTGAGCTAAAGCAAGAATCCATCCAATTCAGTTACCTCTCACCTAATTGTTGAAGATTAAAAAAAAAAAGTCAACAAGAAAAACCTCTAAAGATGATGAAGCTGGCCCATCAAAATCAGATGCACATGGGAAACAAAACAACCCATTTTCTCATTCAACATCACAAAAAATAAATATGCTTTGGAGTTTATTTTCCCTTTAAAAGAAATTTAAAAAAATTAAAAAACCAATTTATGAGAAGGAATAAGTGCAGCAGTTCTTGAATCTTCACTTACCTTAAAAACATCAAAACTCGTGTACAGAACATGAACACAAGAAACAGGGCACATTAGAAAAATAAAAATTGAATCTTTACTGATTTTTTCTGGAAATTTCTTAATTCTTGAAGGGGTGTAAACATAATAAAAATTGAATCTTTAATTTACCCTGGTTTTGTAGAAGAGTTTGACCAGAAAATTGCATAGCTCCATTGAATGCTTCTTACAGTAAGAGCAAGCTGATTCCTCAGATTCTCCAAAACATCAACTTGGTTTTGGTCTCCAATGTTACCCATTCTTGAAATTTTGGCTGCCCCCAACTGTTACAATCATATATAGGAGAAACCCAAATAAATTAAATAAATAAATAAAGTAATGAGAAAGCTCCAAACTTTGATTTGACCAGCACAAAAAAATAAAATATTGGTATATGCTCATCTAGTCCAAGGCTGCTGCTTACACATACACCAGAGCCAAAATTTATAGTTGACCCCAAAAACCCTCCATTCCTATTATTTGCAGAATTACCCCTTTTGGGTGCAAAATGATAATACTTAAAAATTACAAGGCCCACAATGAATGAAACAAGAAAAAAAATCAAGAATTGGGATGAATGTGATGCATGCAGATTGATAAAAATGCAGTCTTGAAGATAAGGTGGTGTTTGGTTAGGGGGTGTGATTTGATGAAAAATGAGAGCCCAAATTAATTGGAATTTGTGAAAAAGTCCAATCAGAGCTTTTGGTGATTGGTGCTTCAATTTACAGATCTACAAAAGCTGAGAATGGTCCAAGGAAATGAGACTTTTGATGACTATGATATAATAATGCATATGTGCAATAATAATAATAATAATAATAATAATAATAATAATAATAATGTATAGGCTGCTGCTGAATAATAAATGAGTAGAGCCAAATAAGGTGGTTGATCATAGTAAGGGGAATTCAGTCATATATGACATCATAGGGCTCCTTCGATTTGGCTCGGTCGAATCACCTCTCGATCGAGCAAAAGAGATCGACAGGGAGCTAGCAGCGATGTGGGGTTGATGACTTGATTCAATTCATTGCGCTTGATGACACTCGAGTTGAGTTGATTACGTACCTAATCATATGAAAATCGGAGGCCTAAATAAGTTCGATTACACAATAAAGAGTACTACAATTCACTAATTCAGTACAAGTGCAATAATAGAAGTCATGTGAATTTGCACAAACTTTTAATTGTATTTTGATTCTATCTTTTGTTTATATTGTAAAATGTCAGAAGTGTTACTCTCAAAGGGTGAGTCATTCAAGACTTTGAATAAACGTGTTAAGCTTTTCTCATCTCAAATAATAATAATAATAATAATAATAATAATAATAATAATAATAAACACGTAAATAAAACGTGTCAAATAGTAACAAGTTTTACGAAATGTAGTGGGATTGTCCTTTTGTGAATCTTGAATCTTGCACACAACGGCATATCCTATCCTATATTCCCTATGTGGGCAAGTTTTTATAATTAATATTTTTTGTATATGATTTTCTATTTAGTAGAGTTAATTTTTTTAAATAAAATTTTGTTATTTCGTTGTTTTAATTAATTAAACCATCTCGTTCACAATATATGCAATACTTTTTTGTGTATAGAGATAAAAATGTTATTTTTAAATGTAAAAAATTTAATATATTTTTAAATTAAAAAGTAAAGTAATTGTGATGAGTTTTACAAAGTAAGTAAATAAAATTAAGTATATTGTATTTTAAAATAATAATATATAATTTTTTTTATGGAACATCACAAAAAAAAAATCAACTTTTATGGAAGAAAGAGGGTATTATCTAAGTTTGTAAATATTTTATAAAAATAATTATACTAGCACAATTTTTTTTATCAAAGCCTATACATTATATATATATATACACTGTGAATTTAAGAATTATATTATCATATCATATATTGACTAAAATCAATTACTTATAAAACTGATGAATTTAAAATTATTAGTATAATCTATATTAAAATCATTCAATTTTGTTTCTTTTTTTCTTCAATTAATAATGTTGTCTATTTTCTTATATTACAAATTCTAACCAACAAATATTGATTTGTATAGTAATTTTATTTTTATTTTGGATTTTTGAAGATCTCAAATCGAAATATGGATTTCACTTGAACGTCAAATTTGAAAAATAGTTTTAAAGATGATTTTAATTTTTAAATGTGCAATATTTTTTTGAATATAAAATTTCAGTATATTTTAAATTAGTGATGAGGGGAAAAGGGCAGAGATGAAAACGTGGATACGTTTGAAACAACAAACTCTAACACCCTACCCCATTTTCTGTGACCATAATCTTCCCACGCATCTCACCTCTATCGACTATCAGTCTATCACTACTACAGTATAAGCTTTACTATAAATTTAACTATCTCATTGTTTTTAAAGAATTGTTTAAAACTAGTTAGATAAGTTTATAAAATATTTTTAATTTCGTTATATTTTTATTTTTTTACTTTTACTAATACCATAAAATTTTCAGCATAATGTATCTAAATTGGTGAATACATGAAAAAGAAATTGAGTTAAGGAAAAAATACTACTGTAGTACTCATTTGTCTTTTGTAAATATTTTTATTTTTGTTCAGTTTAAAAATAATTTTACTTTTGTCTTTTCACTTGTATATTTTTTTAAGTTACTCGTAATTATTTTTACTTTCTTAATTTAGTATGACAATAATTTATTTTTGATATAAGACACATGACTATTCGACTCTGTTTTTTGTATTTTAAAATTGATAGATTTTTTTAAAAAAAATTAATAAAGACGTGCAATTGAATTGTGTGTACTGTATAGCATTATAATCATTACTCCCATATAAGACCAATGCCATTAATATAAAACATCCCATATTATCTAAATTAATGTAATTTAATTAAGATGCAAAACATTACAAGTACTAATATTTATGGTTTTGATTAGTCTATCTACCAAACACGACTTCCGACATATATTCATTCAATCCATAATTGAACATCTACAACAAAATGATTTATTTTAGTTTTGAATCCACATATTAATTTGTTGTCGTTGTTTTAACTATAGTACATTTTCATCCCTTATAGTTGCGCCTAAAATTTTGCCTTTAATATCAAAACAATTATTGTCAGAATAATTTGTCATTATCAAACTAATTGCGTGATTGATTTTTGTCAAAATTCAAAAGAAAAGATGCATGCATGGAATCTTGTTTACAAACCAAGTGTTCACACCAAATCATGATTTAGATTATGTGTTTCGTTTTAATTCCAAACTAAACATATGACGTTTTGAATTTGTAGTTCTTATGGTGCTATTATTTTTAAATTTAAAATACTGAATGAAGTATTTATTTTTATGTATTTATGTGTAAAATATATGTGTACATATTAACCGCAGAAGGAAGAAGTAAAAAAATGAGTATATTAAAGATATGAAATTTATGATATATTTTATTATGAAAATATTTTTGCAAGTGACAAATAATCAAGTTATTGATGATTGAAGTGACAATTCTCCATATTTATTAGGACTTTTGACATGATTTGTGGAATTTAATGAACAGTTCATGTGGCTTCAGTTCGTTCAGTTCAATTCAGATTATGTGTTTCGTTTTAATTCCAAACTAAACATATGACGTTTTGAATTTGTAGTTCTTATGGTGCTATTATTTTTAAATTTAAAATACTGAATGAAGTATTTATTTTTATGTATTTATGTGTAAAATATATGTGTACATATTAACCGCAGAAGGAAGAAGTAAAAAAATGAGTATATTAAAGATATGAAATTTATGATATATTTTATTATGAAAATATTTTTGCAAGTGACAAATAATCAAGTTATTGATGATTGAAGTGACAATTCTCCATATTTATTAGGACTTTTGACATGATTTGTGGAATTTAATGAAATTTGATTGTCATTGAAATTTGTTAACTCTACGTATTATTGTTAATGTCCAACATAATCTAATAAAAAAGATTCAAGATACTTTAAAACGTTTAAATTATTTAAAACTAATTAAAATTATTTTAATACACTTATTAAAAATACATTTGAATCTTTTAAAATTTATTTTAAATGTATATTAAAACACTTTAAACGCCTAAAAAGTACTCACAAGTCACAACGCTATAAATTGTTTAAAATATATTTTAAATCACATCAGAGTTCTATTAAAACATTTTAAAAATATTTCAAAAGCATTTAAAACCATTTACCTTAATCATCGAAATTAGGAGTGAGCAGAGTTCGGTTAGAGCATCTCCAACCGATCCCAAAAACCTATTTTAGAGTAGGATAGATGCTCCAACCGATACCAAAACATAAACCTATTATAGGTTTTATGGTGGGACCCACCAAAAAAATACTTAAATTTACGTCTACCGTAAAAACAAACCAAAAACTATTTATTATTTATAAAATAATCCTTTTTTTATAAATTAATAAAAATGATTCATTAAACTTTTTTGTTTCTTATTTAATATTTTTTGTAAGTAATGTCATATCATTAATAATTAAAATAAATTATTTTATAAAAAAATAAATATCACAATATTAAATATAATTAAATATTAAATATTTAATTGATAATAAAAATAAAATAAAATAAAAATAAAAATAAAATACTTAAAATAAAATACTAAGAATTACAAAAATAAATAAACTATTAATCACAACAACAAAATTGATCGATAAGCAAACAAATTGAAAATAATATTTATTAAATTTTTTTATGTCAAAAGTTATGTGGTTAAATAGTAAATTTATAAAGATTTTGGTTATTTATAAAAATAGTATAAATAATTAAATAAAAAGAATATTTAAAGAATATACTTTTAAGTTTGAATATTGATTTTTCGGTTGGAGTAAAATTACTGTAAACATAAACTTAAACTTATTTTAGGTTTAAGTTTTGGTTTCTCGGTTGGAGATGGCCTTATAACCAAATAACCGATCGAACCAAACCAAAATATGCTTTTTGGTTCGGTTATTTAATTATCGGTTTGGATATAGTTTTGAAATTTAGAAATATTGGTTTTCTGTTTGGTTCGGTTATTTTGCGGATATAACCGATTAAATAACCAAAAAAACTGATATATTATATATATATATATATATATATATATATATATATATATATATATATATCCAATTATATAAATATAAATATGTGTGTACATTACATTACTTGAATCTTCATTCAATTTTCCATTACTTTTTTTTATTATTATTATTAATATTATAATAAAAAGTATTATTATTAATCTAATCTAAAAAGTAGAATTTATTTTTTCATATCTCCATTGTTTTGCTTGTAAGTTGTGTAATTATTACAAAATTATCAAGTTACCATCATGGATTTAATTTATATCGATCTGAGACTTGCTCTTCTTCTATTAGATTTTGAAACTTTGAACTTTAGCACGGTGAATTCATGACATGTTTTTGCTTTTTTACCTTTATTTTATTTAATTTTGGTTATTGGTTAATAACCGAAACCGAACCGAAATTTTTGGTTTGGTTTTCTATTGGTTTTAATATAATTTAATTGGTTCGGTGACCGAATGAATTAGTTTGGTTTTTAAATTGGTTAAGGTAATTTGATTCGGTCGGTGACCAAACCGACCAATGCTCACCCCTAATCGAAATTGGTGACAACCTTATACATGATACTGACGTCAGCTTAATGGCTACTCCTTCAACATGAAAATCAAAAACAAGGAGGCAGTAGTAATCCCAGCAACTTTGTTAAAGTATGAAAGAAACACAAATGCAATCTGAATACATCCAAAAATTCTAAAAAGAAAGAAAAAATAAAATTAACTACTGATTTGATGAGCTGAGCTGCCTCAAATTGTACTTGGCCAATTCCTTGTACTTCTCGACAACTCCAATCAAGCAAACAGTCTGAAAATGAATATTGTGTAGAAGCCGTAACAAACGTATATTCAAAATCAGACAGTGTCGTAAAGTCAATTATATTATTTTTCATACCTTTGGCAATTTGAACGATAATATTAATATCAGGGTTGGTCAGGTCGACTTTGTGCAGAGATGGAACAGATTTAGCAACCGCGTTTATAACTTTAGTCCGATCAACCCCAGTATTTGCACGAGCATCGTACAACACTGCAAACTAAAAATGAAATAAAAACCAGGAGTGAGAGTTGTTAACCGTCTCTTTTAATAAAAAACCATTTCCTGGATTGCCAAGCGATTTCCCTTCTCTCAGCTAACAACATAAAGGCAGCATCTGAGAAAGTGCAACATCATCCATTTTATCTTTTGACTGTTCAGGAAAACCAAACTGTAACAGTTAACTAAAATCATTATTACCTTCCGCGGGGCCTGAGTTTCTTCAGGAAAATGCTTTTCAATTAGAGGTTTAATAGCTCTCTGTATTTCCTCCTCGGATGTGTAGCATGATACTTCCACTGGGAGCACTCTTAACAAAAACCTGTTTGTGTCTGACATATTTTAAGTCTGTTCCTGACCACTCCATATTGATGGGGGTGGGGGGAGAGGAAATGGGAAAAAAATAAAAACCAGGGAAAGAACCTTGATACGTGTTTCTTGGTTGAAGCAAGAGAAGTCATCATGTGCTGGACAATGTCTTTTGGTGTGGGATCTCCCTCTTTCTTGCGCATTTGTACAAACACAACTCCATTACATCCCGTGTCAAGTTTACAAAAACGCCTCTGACCAAACAAGAGATTTAAGATTATATAAGCATAAAGAAGTTTAACAAAGGATTGTCACATGAGAAAAATAATACGTAGTACTTAGATTGTAATAAGATTATAGTACAAAATATTTTCCAGATAATGATATTCATGAATATTGTATAAGACATTCAAATGTAATTTAGTAAAAGAAAAAAAGGGGAAAAATGATAAAGACCCACTATCATACTCGCTTATCAGCTCAAAGTCCAACAAAAGAAGTCCTACGTTTAATATTTTTCTTCGTTTTATTATGCTTAAATCCTACTTATTCTGTCCCAGAGAAACAAGACTGTTGTTTTTTACAAAGGACGCGATGTTTCTTTAGAACGAGTAAATCTTTAATGGAGAAGAAAAAGAAAATGATTTAGAATAATTTTAACTATCTACCCTTTGCATTAGAATGGTGTGTCATGAATACCTGAGAATGCAAGGGTAATTTTGACTTCTATCATTGATTTTGAGTAGAGGACATCATGACAATGAGAGAAAATAGCTGTACGATTACAATTTGTACTTTTTTTTTAAACCAAGAATCAGCCCCAAAAGATTGCAACAAACTTACCGGCTCACCTTGCTCTTATCTCCGAGTTCAGCCAGCTCCGCTTCAATCAGCTTATCAACAGATTTTACCTCGACCTTTTTAGCCACGTTTCCTAAATTTGATGCCCCTGTGACTATTTACTGGTGGCTCCACAGCTTCAGATTCCGCTTCTTGCTTGTCGCTATTTACAGCTGGTTTCTCTACCTCTTCTCGTGCTTGCTTCTGGAGGGAAACATTATCCTTGATTTCAACTTTTTTCTTTTCACTTGCATCACTATTTACAGCAATAACATCTCTGCCCTTTACATCATCATCATCATCATCATCTTCGCCGCTTGAAGAATCAGAGTATTCAAACTTGATTATTTTGTTCGCCGGCTTCTTAGATAGTTCTGCCTGTTCGAACTTTGACTCTTTACCCTCCAAAAGCTCTTCAAAAAACTAGGGTCCAAAAGAAATACGTAAGATACAAGATATACAAACGTTATAAGTTCAGTGCATAATGATTGGGTTGTGATCACAACACCCCAAACTTGAATGTTTCCAATCATGCCTGAAATCAATGAAGAACTAACGAAAAGCATAGACGAAGAAGTTCAAAGAGCCCATTATAATATAACATACCAAAACCATTTAAGAAAACAACAACAGACATACAAATACAATCTCAGAACGCGCTCAGGAAAAACTAAAATTTAAAAAGGTCCTCAAAATTTATAGCACATACACAACTATAGGGTCAATTTTTTCAAACATCAATGGCACGATAACAGGCACGTACAGAGTCGATAACATCAATGGCTTCTTGTGCGGCTTGGTGTTCCCTTCCAGCGTCGCACGTTATAAAGAAACCCTCAACTCCTGGGCGTAAAGGGTAAGCCCCTTTTTTTACTACCTTCTGAAAATATTAAAAATACAAAGGGGGAAAAAATGAGACGATTAGTTGAAATTCTTCATATTTATTTAGAAAATAATAAATCGTAAATGCGAGATACAATACATTGTGCGGAAGGTAATTCTTTCTCTTCTTGCTGTTGTACTTGTTGGAGTTGGATTTGTTCTCGGTCGCCATTAAAGTAGCTCAAAGAATGCACACTACAAGAAATTTGAGATCAGAAAAATTAATTAAAAGTAAAATTTTCGTAGGAATTTTCGTAAGAACACTATTATATTAAGTAAAGTTATTGAATTAAAACATTAAAAGGAGAATCGAAAGCTTCAAAAAAAATCTAGATTATAAAAATTGAGAAAAAATTATTGACCCAACAAAATCAAAATGTAAAAATAAATAGAATAATAAACAATTATTTATAAAATAAGTCCCAGCAAAATCAAACAATACCCACAGTAGTTGACTGGTTGTTGCCATTGTCTCCCCTATTGGGAATGATCTATGTATCAGAAAAGATTTTTTTTAAAAATTAATAAATTTTATATTAACATAAAAATTATGACAAATTTGACTTAAAATTGTATGAGCCGTTTTTGATAAAAGTGGGAAATAATTAATAATAATATAATAATAATTATTATATTAATATTGGTGAAGAAAAATGTAACAAAATAATTAATTAATGATGAAACATTAAATTAAATTGTTTTTATTATATCACCAAAGTTATTTGTCACTAATTAAATTGGAAGTATAATGTCAACCTATACACAAGTGTGTTTTAAAATGCATGGTACAAAATTATCTTACCTTTTTTTGATACTTGATAGTTGATACTATGAATGACAACTCAGAAAATAATTTTAGGTGAATAAAAATGATGAGTGGAGTACAAAGTGATTGACTTGACAACACGTACCCATTCTTTATTGGCAAGAGGAACCAATGAATTGGGAAGTACTCCCTCCCGGTCAATGTTTGACAAAAGAAGTAAAAAAAAATACAATACGTAGCAACATTTTCAAATTTTTAAAAAGATGAAGTCGAATTAATTACCCAATTGAGCAATCAATCAATCCTCGGTTGAAAAATAATTACTCCGTAGCTACTTTTTGGATTTCCCAAACAAAGGTTGAGAGGACCAAGGAAAGAATATACTCATGAGTACTGTACAAGTCGTAACTTTGGTTTGAATAATCATTAATCAGAAAAGGTCTATAAATAAACTCCCAAGTACCAAACGAAATCAAACTCATTTGAACAGTAACACATTTTAATTTCCCTAAAACCATGAGTCTCATTCCGTTCACCGCCGCCGGCGAAGACCACCAACAGCTCTCCGTCGCCCCCATCGTTTCCTCGTTTAATGAGCGTATCCGTCCCCTCCTGGAGGCCGTGGACCGCCTCCGGCACCTGAACATCATGCAGGAGGGCATCCAGCTCCCCACCATCGTCGTCGTCGGCGACCAGTCCTCCGGCAAGTCCAGCGTCCTCGAGTCCCTCGCCGGAATCAGCCTCCCCAGAGGAAAGGAGATCTGCACCAGGGTCCCGCTCATCATGCGCCTCCAGAACCACCTCGGCCCCCACCCTGACCTCTCCCTCGAGTTCAACGGCAAGGTCGTCCCCACCGACGAAGAAAGCATCGCCGGCGCCATCACCCTCGCCACCGAAGCGATCGCCGGAAAGGGGAAAGGGGTCTCAAAAACCCCCCTGACTCTCTTCGTCAAGAAACAGGGCGTCCCTGATTTAACCATGGTCGACCTCCCGGGAATCACCCGCGTCCCCATCCCCGGCCAGCCCAAGGACATCTACGAGCAGGTATCGGCGATGATCACGGAGTTCATCACGCCGGAGGAGAGCATCATCCTCAACGTCCTCTCCGCCGCCGCCGACTTCTCCACCTGCGAGTCCATCCTCATGTCCCAGCGAGCCGACAAAACAGGGCAGAGGACTCTGGCCGTCGTCACCAAATCAGACAAGTCCCCAGATGGTCTCCTCGACAAGGTCACCGCCAACGAGGTCAACATCGGCCTCGGCTACGTCTGCGTGCGGAATCGAATTGGAGACGAGACCTACGACGAGGCCCGGGCCCACGAAGCCAACCTCTTCGACACGCATCCCCTGCTCTCGAAGATGGACAAATCGATCGTCGGGATCCCTGCTTTAGCCGAGCAGCTCGTGAGTGTCCAGGCCAAGATAATCGTCGGCTGCTTGCCGGATATCATCCGAAAGATCAACGAGAAGCTCTCGGCCAATCTCGAGGAACTGAATATGCTGCCGACTCCATTGTCTACGGTGGCGGAAGCCATGACCGCCTTCTTGAACATTCTCGGCTCGGTGAAAGATTCCCTGAGAAAAATACTCTTGCAAGGAGAGTTCGATGAGTACCCTGATGAAAAGGAGATGCACGCTACTGCTCAGTTATCGAAGCTGCTCAACGAGTTCTCATATGAACTTCAATCAGAGACATCGGCTTACGTTGGTGGTGGTGGGACCGAGAAGTTCCTGTTGGAAGAGATTACTGTTCTGGAGGAAGCGAAATCGATCGGCCTTCCGAATTTCCTCCCTAAAACCGCGTTCCGCACGTTGATCCAGAGGAAAGTGAACGCGGTATCGGCGAAACCGGTTGACTTTATCAACGATATATGGAATTACGTGGAAGACATAGTGATCGAGGTGGTGATGAAACACATGGAAAACTACCCTCAACTCCTGTCGTGTCTGAGGAGAGCCACTCGGAATCTCATCGCTCAGAAGAAGGAGAATTCGGTGTTCAAAGTGAACGAGATGGTGGCGATGGAGAAGCTCAGCGACTACACTTGTAACCCCGAGTACATGGCTGCTTGGAAAAGGCTCATGACTCTTCAGGACGAGTTCATGAAACGCATAGGCTATCCTTACCCTCCTGTTATTAGCATGGGTGAGTTCGGAAATGTCGATGTTAGCCATCTGGCTGGGCACAAAGGACCTGTGCAAGAAGCTTTTGATGTGAAGATGAGAGTGAAGGCTTATTGGGAGATTGTTACTAGGAGGATGGTGGATAATGTGGCCTTGCATCTGCTTTCGAGCATTCACAATCTGGTGGACAAGGAAGTGACGACCGAGATAGTGAACGAGTTCATGGGGGGGTCGCAGGGGAATGGCTTGGAGAGAATGCTCCAAGAATCGCCTTCGATTGCAGGGAAGCGCGTGAAGCTGCAGAAAAGCGTGAAGCTGCTCGAGGAGTCCAAGGACGTCGTGTCCAAGATCATGGACAAGGTCGTCGCTAACATCGATTAAGCTAGTCGACTAAATATTTGTATGATCGATGGTCTTAGTATGTAACGACCAAATTTTCACTCCATCGGCTTTAAGTTTGTGTCATGACCATGTGATGTTTAATGTAATAACTATTTTAATTTCGTTGCTTTTATGAAATGAAGATCCGATAGAATATTTTTGGTAAACGGAGAAAACCTTGCTGCTTATAGTTCATTCAGGTTCTTAGCAAAAATCATATGTTGAGATTGGTGAAGCCAAATCAAATGGAGCTGATCGAATTTTACAAAGATAATGCAAGTTACTTTGTTTGATATAATAAATAAATAAATTAATTAACATGTAGTAATCTTTACCTTATGGCTGTGAATTGGGTCCTATATCTCAGCTCTAATTGTCCTTAACTCGGCCATGTAGTTTTAAGGGGTTAGGCCTTTGGCCTTTAAATTTTCAGGCTTAAGCTAGGAATACTGTATATACAAATTTGGGCTTCCCGCGCACTTCCTCTGTGCGACAAATGCTTTGAAATAAATTAAATTTCAAAATACCTTTTACTTGTTAATCATCACGTGAAATATTTATAAATTACAATTAATTAAGATGAAAATAGTAGTATTACATTGTTGGGATGGAGGTAATAAATGCAAACAAATGTAAGTGAAAAATAAATAAGAACGTAAATGCAAATAAGAAAAAAACGATGATAATTCAAACTTAAGTATAAATTCGTAATACACTCATTTCAATCAATTCAATCAAACACCTGAAAATCAAGTTGTCGTTCGAAATATAATATAACGTGGAAGAACAGTTTTAAGGAAGAAAAATAGTTTCATCAATTAAAAGCATTCAATCAACACCATAAAAGTTCTTATGGAGTCTTAACAAAAGAAATGGAAACAAGTTAAACTAAGAAATTCGATACACAAAGTACGATTATAACCTTCTAACTGCATCCGCCCTCTCCTGGAGGCCGTGGACCGCCTCCGGCACCTGAACATCATGAAGGAGGGCATCCAGCTCCCCACCATCGTCGTCGTCGGCGATCAGTCCTCCGGCAAGTCCAGCGTCCTCGAGTCCCTCGCCGGAATCAGCCTCCCCCGCGGGCAGGGCATCTGCACGAGGGTCCCGCTCATCATGCGCCTCCAGAACCACCCCGGCCCCCACCTCGACCCCGACCTCTCCCTCGAGTTCAACGGCAGGGTCTTCCACACCGACGAGGAAAACATCTCCGACGACATCAGCATCGTCACCGAAGCGATCGCCGGAAAGGGAAAAGGGATCTCCGACACCCCTTTAACGCTCGTCGTGAAAAAACAGGGCGTCCCAGATCTGACAATGGTCGATCTCCCCGGAATCACCCGCGTCCCCGTCCACGGCCAGCCGGAGGATATCTACGAGCAGATATCCGAGATCATCACCGAGTTCATCACGCCGGAGGAAAGCATCATCCTCAACGTCCTCTCCGCCGACACCGAATTCTCCACCTGCGAGTCCATCCTCATGTCGCAGCGGGCGGACAGGACAGGGCAGAGGACTCTGGCCGTCGTCACCAAATCCGACCAGTCTCCGGTGGGTCTTCTCGAGAAGGTCACCGCCAATGACGTCAACATCGGGCTGGGCTACGTCTGCGTCAGGAACCGAATCGGAGACGAGACCTACGACGAGGCCCGGGCCCACCACGAGGCCAACCTCTTCCACACGCATCCCCTGCTCTCGAAGATCGACAAATCAATCGTCGGGATCCCTGTTTTGGCCGAGCGGCTCGTGAGGGTCCAGGCCAAGATCATCGTCGGCTGCTTGCCAGATATCATCCGTTGTTGGAAAATATAGAGATCGACAAGAGCTTCGATTCGATATCTCATTTGCTCAAATAGGAGTTAAAATGAATGAGAAATTAATTGTTAAAAATAATCAAAAATAATGAGAAAAAGAGAAGGAAATTAATAAAGGAGTTGCTATCCCACATCGGAAAAATATGCAAAACCAAGTGGGCACCCAAGTGGGCATATATAGTGCTTTCACTTTAGTGGCTTATGAATGACTTGCTATAATATTGCTACGCCTCCTACGTGCGCGCAGGGGGTGCAAATCTCTGCCGAAATAGCCTACGAACCCCGGACTTGTGTGCGAGCACGACTGTCGGTCCGACTTGGGGGCAGTCAACCAAGCTACTTTTTGCAAATTTTCTTTTCGAAACCGTTACAAAGTAACGGTTGGTTGACTCATTAATAATGATTTTATTTATTTAATAAGTAAATAAAATAAAATCAATTTCTGATTATAATTTTTGAATTTCAAAATTGACAATTAAGTGGCCTTAATGCTGAGGCATTATTGCATGGACGTTACATGTTGACTGTCCAGGTTCAATGGATGAATCGTTCAGCTTCCCATGCTCGCCTATAAATACGAGCTTCATGTTTGAGAAGAAACACATCAAAACCACTCCAGCATTCTGCTACCTTCTTCTCCTATTCTTTCTTATTATCTTTGGCCCTCCGGTGAAGTCTTTCAGGCAACTCTCGGTTCGACGTGCAACGTGGTTGCTTGAGACGTTGTATCCTGGGAAACAAACGATCGGTAGAGGTCGAATTTTGTTTTAAGGAGATCGTGTCTAACACGAGCCTCGTCTTGTTTCTGTTCTTAGCCATCTCTATAAATCCCGATCTTACATCCGTAAAATCAACGAGAAGCTCAAGGCTAATCTTGAGGAATTGACCAAAATGCCGAATCAGTTGACTTCGGTGGCCGAGGCGATGACGGCCTTCTTGAACATTCTAAGTTCGACGAAAGATTCGCTGAAGAATCTCTTGATTCAGGGGGTGTTCGAGGAGTACCTTGACGACAAGGAGATGTACGGCACTGCTAGATTGGCGGAGATGTTGAACCAGTTCTCCGACGAACTTCGGTCGAAGAAAATTTCTTACAAGAGTGGTGAAGGCAATGAGAAGTTCTTGATGGACGAGATTCGGGTTCTAGAGGACTCTAGGTCGATCGGGCTTCCTAATTTTCTGCCCAAAGAAGCCTTCACTACCTTGCTACAGAGGAAGGTGAATGGGATATCGATGAAACCGGTGGAGTTTGTCGAGAAGATATATCAGTACATAGAAAAAGTAGTGATTTCAGTTTTGTTGAAACACTCGGAGGGCTACCCTCAACTCGTGTCGTGCACGAGAAGAGCGGCTCAGAGCCTGATTGCCGAAAAGAAGGAGAAATCGGTAGCTCATGTGAACGATCTGGTTGCTATGGAGAAATGCAGCGATTACACTTGTAATCCCGAGTACATGGTTTGTTGGAATAAGCTCATGCTCCGACAGGAGGAATTCGTCAAAATAGTGGACGTACACTTACTCGAAATATACTTGTACTTATGATATGGGTGAGTTCGGATATGTTGATCATAGACATCTGGCTGGGATGAAGGAAGTCGTGCAAGAAGCGTTCGATCTGAAGATGAGGATGACGGCTTATTGGGACATTGTTACGAGGAGGATGGTGGATAATGTTGCCTTGCACTTGCTGTTGAGCATTCACAATCTGGTGGACAAGGAAGTGACGACGGAGATTGTGAACGAGTTCATGGGGTCGTCGCAGGGGAATGGGTTGGAGAGGATGCTGCAGGAGTCGCCTTCGATTGCAGGGAAGCGCGTGAAGCTGCTCAAAGAGTCCAAGGATGTTGTGTCCAAGATCATGGATAAGGTGGTTGCCAACATCGATTAAGCTAGTCGATCGAATAAGTATTGTGAATGATGGTCTAAGTTCGTATGACCATATGTATCGATCATTCGGGTTGTTGAGATCCAAATCAAATCGAGCCGATCGAATTCAACAATGATAATGCAAAGTAACTTTGTTTGAAACTGTTCTTGTCTTTATTTATTTATTTATAAGAATTCGGAAATTTATATGTTAAAATAATTAGGTATATTTCACTTTAATTTTGATTTACAATTAAAAAAAATACTTATATATTTTATTGTTCCATTTATTTATTTATGTTAATTAAAAAATAAATTTGTGTAAAGACAATTCTGTCCTCACAATTAGCAATTGTTATTCTTCTTCTTCTTATATTTTTTATATTCCTTTGCCAATTGCAAAATAAGTATCTAGTCTTCTTTGGAGGGACTAATTTTTATAAAAAAAAAATCTTATTATTATTATATTTTTTATATTCCTTTGCCAATTGCAAAATAAGTATCTAATCTTCTTTGGAGGGAGTAATCTTATAAAAAAATGTTATAATATTGTAAAGTATTTTTTTTCTATAAAATTATTTAAAAATGATAGTAAATATTAATTTTAGTATAATAATCTTATTGATTTGATTTAATAATTTATCTCAACTTAGATTTATATTATATATATATATATATATATATATATATATATATATATATATATATATATATATATATCAAACAATTATATAAATTAAAGTGTAAAGATGGAATAAATAATTAAATCATGCAAGAAATCTAATATTTTGCTTACAAGAAATATCTGAAGAATCATAAAAAATGAATTTATTTAGCAATAATATTTAAAAGAAAATAATATTTAATTAATAAGAAAAGAATAAGAAAAGAAAGAATATATAATTTAAATATATTTCAATTTAATTTTAATTTGAAATTAAAAATATTTAAATTTTATTTATATATGTTAATTAAAAAATAAATCTAAACAATTAGTTTAAAAATAAATAAATTAAAAGCTCGGCGTGTGTAAATCCATATTGAAGTAACAGAAATCGAGTTTACAAATAAATAAATTCAAAGGGGCGTGTAAATCTATATGTAAATCCATATTGAAGTAACATAAATCGAGTTTAAAAATAAATAAATTAAAAGGGGCGTGTAAATAAATCGAGTTTAAAAATAAATAAATTAAAAGGGGCGTGTAAATAACATAAACCGAAGAGATTTTGAGTGTATTTTCAAACCTAGTGTCAACTTCCGAGCTCGGCCCACCAATTCCATTCAAGTAAACTTATAAAAACCTAAATAATAATCTCTAAACAAACATCATCACAACTCACAACACAACACAATGGCTCACCACGCCCCCATCGTTTCCTCGTACAACGACCGCATCCGCCCCCTCCTCGACGCCGTCGACCGCCTCCGGCACCTGAACATCATGAAGGAGGGCATCCATCTCCCCACCATCGTCGTCATTGGCGACCAGTCCTCCGGCAAGTCCAGCGTCCTCGAGTCCCTCGCCGGCATCAGCCTCCCGAGAAGTCAGGACATCTGCACGAGGGTCCCGCTCATCATGCGCCTCCAGAACCACCCCCACCCCCACCCCGACCTCTCCCTCGAGTTCAACGGCAAGGTCGTCCCCACCGACGAAGAAAACATCGCCGGCGCCATCACCCTCGCCACCGAAGAGATCGCCGGAAAGGGGAAAGGGATCTCCAACACCCCTTTAACCCTCGTCGTGAAAAAACAGGGCGTCCCTGATCTGACAATGGTCGACCTCCCCGGCATCACCCGAGTCCCCGTCCTCGACCAGCCGAAGGACATCTACGAGCAGGTATCGGCGATGATCACGGAGTTCATCACGCCGGAGGAGAGCATCATCCTCAACGTCCTCTCCGCCGCCGCCGACTTCTCCACCTGCGAGTCCATCGTGATGTCGCAGAGGGCGGACAAAACAGGGCAGAGGACTCTGGCCGTCGTCACCAAATCCGACAAGTCCCCGGAGGGCCTCCTCGACAAGGTCACCGCCAATGACGTCAACATCGGGCTCGGCTACGTCTGCGTGAGAAACCGAATCGGAGACGAGACCTACGACGAGGCCCGGGCCCACGAAGCCAACCTCTTCGACAATCATCCCCTGCTCTCGAGGATCGACAAATCAATCGTCGGGATTCCTGTCCTAGCCGAGCGGCTCGTGAGGGTCCAGGCCACTATCATCGTCCGCTGCTTGCCGGATATCGTCAAAAAAGTCAACGAGAAGCTCTCGGTCAATATCGAGGAATTGAACAGAATGCCGAGTCGGCTGACTTCCGTGGCTGAGGCGATGGGCGCCGTCTTGAACATTCTAAGCTCGACGAAAGACTCGTTGGGGAAAATCCTCTTGCAAGGAGATTTCGACGAGTATCCCGATGCAAAGGAGATGCACGGCACTGCTCGACTGTCCGATATGCTCAACGATTTCTCCGAACAACTTCAATCCCAAACATACGGGGACAAGAGTGATAAGTTCTTGATGGAAGAGATTATCGTTCTAGAGGAAGCGAAATCTATCGGGCTTCCGAATTTCCTCCCGAAAACCGCCTTCCGCTCGTTGCTCCAGAGGAAAGTGAATTCGGTATCTGCGAATCCGGTTGACTTTATCGACAAGATATGGACCTACATAGAAGATGTAGTGACTAAAGTAGTTGTGAAACATTCCCAAAACTACCCTCAGCTCCTGTCCTCCCTGAGGAGCGCGTCGCGGAATCTCTTTGCTCGGAAGAAGGAGAATTCGGTCTTTCACGTCAACTCCATCGTGGCGATGGAGAAGCTCAGCGACTACACCTGCAACCCCGAGTACATGGCTCGTTGGAATAAGCTCATGAGTCGTCAGGAGGAGTTCATGAAACGCGTAGGGAATCCTCACCCGAGTTCTGTTCTCAGCATGGGTGAGTTTGGGAATGTCGACGTTGGTCATCTCGTAGGGATGAAAGGGCACGTGCAAGAAGCGTTTGACTTGAAGATGAGGGTTAGGGCTTATTGGGAAATTGTTACTAGGAGGATGGTGGATAATGTGGCCTTGCATTTGCTTTCGAGCGTTCATGGACTCGTGAAGAATGATGTCACCACTGAGATCATCAACGAGCTCGTGGGGTCGGAGGGGGGCGGGTTGGAGAGGATGCTGCAGGAGTCGCCCTCGATCGCGGGAAAACGTGATAAGCTGAGAAAATCGATTGAGCTGCTCAAGGAGTCGAAGGATGTCGTGTCCAAGATCATGGACAAGGTCGACGCGAACATCGATTGAGTCCACCGATGTTTCTAGTGTGTATTGAACTGAATTTTCCATTCTTTGTTTGATCAAATTGTCATGAAAAGTTTGTTGCTTTTGTTTTCACTTGTTAGTAACTGTGAACAAGTGAGAATCACTTGTTAACTGTAATTTGTTAAAAAAAAATTAAAAAATGCTGACGTGGATAACTGGACCCCATATGCCACCCAATAAAAGCCTCCCAAATCAGAGACAAAAGCGAACAAAGATATTTTTATTTATTAAAAAAAGAAAAAAGGAAAACCCCTGAAAGAAAAGATTTTTCAAGAAAAAACAAAAGGTGAGATTTTTGGGGTAGAAAATTTCAAATTCAGTCGTCATCTTCACCGTCACATAAAACCCAATCGGAAGCAACTCCATTGGCCCAAGCTGTTTTTCTTTTTTCATTTTTATTTATTTTTCTTTTCCTCTTTTTCGCATTTCTCAGAAAAAAAATCTGAAAAATAAAACAGTTGGGAAATTGAGAAAGTGAAAGAAGAAAGAAGAAAGAAACGCGGGTTGAATTTCGGCCCGTAGCGAAAGAGGAGCTCCCGTTAGTGTCAGCTGGATATATACACAGGTTCGTCCGAGATTCTGCTGATTTTTCTAGGGTTTTAAATTTCGTTTCCCCCTTTTTTTATTTTGGTTATGACGAATAAAATGTGATAGTTCTGCACAATGTAGGGTTTGGGTGACTTGGGATTAAATTACGAAAACCACATTCGATTCACAGTAGCAAAGTTCTTAGATTTAAATTTTAATGGGTGTTTTCTGTTGTGCATTATGTTCGTGTAAAATATTGGGTTTCCTGTACTGCATTGTAGTTATGCCTGGCATTTCAAAATTCATAATTTATTGTTATTCATAATTTCAAAAGCCGATGCATATACAGAAAAACGGGGAAGAATGTATACAGTATACACTACGAAAGCCGATGCATATAAATAATTGTTATTTGGTCGTTTTAGATGATAAAATCTGGAAAAAATCCTAGCTTTTTATTTACCTAAAAATGAACTGGTCATTGGAGTGAATGAGCGATATACTGATATGAATCTGACGTATGAGTAATAATATTTGGAAGTTGAAATATTGAAATTAATGCAGCGTTTGGGTTTGCAGTTTGCTAACAAATAACAATAAATGAAATATAAATCTTCAAAATTTTCTATCTAAAACAAATCTTTTTGTATTACCTTTTAATAATTTGTTGTCGCCTGAACTGGTGTGTAATAACTTCCAATTGTTTTCTGTATTAATAATCTTTTGTTTAATTTTCATCTATCAGTTCTGTGCCCACTGTCGGACTCTGCAGGAACTTCTCAAGCTCATAATGGATCCAAAGTCAGACGTACACGTGAGTGAAAATGGAGAGTTGTATGGTTTAGGTGAAGATGTTAATGGAAATGTCTCTGGCGGAATAGAAGATTTTAGTTGTATCGCTGAAGGTAAGAACCACCTATCATGTTTCCTTTGTTAAGACGTTTTAAAATGTTCCGTTTTCTCCCCCCCCCCCCCTGGTCTATTTGCTTAAGTTATCGTAAAATACTTTCTTTCCCTTCAAATTACTTGCAAATCAACGCGAAACTGTTTCCTGCACTGATCCCTTTTTGGTTCATGTCAGTAAACTTGATTTCTAGATTCCACATGTAATGTCCCATTTATAGCTATATCTGAATGTTGCATCCTTCCATCGTGTAGGGAACATTTTGTCTGATCTCCCGGCTTCTAAGATTTTTGAGCTTATGAAATTGGGTAATTTAAAGGTACATATCTATAAGCAATCCCGATTATTGAGAAGGAATGAAATGTCACTTCTATTGGTCATTTTCTTACACCTTACATGTTCTTATGCTCTCATGTTCCCTTTTTTTTATCATGCAGAGTGCGTCCACGCATACACTTTTCAGTGTTCTGAATAGGGTCCTGGCGGAACGCATTGAGAGAAATAAGGAGGACATAACTGTGGTACGTGACAATAAGAGCACACTGTAGTATGTTGGGCACATGATATATATTTCTTCTCATCTTATACGTGACTAAAATTGAAAAACATTTTAACTGTTGAACTTTGGCATTTTGCTTTTTATGTAGTGCGTGGCATCTTTGCTGAAATTAGTTGTGCAAGAAATCGAGCACCGGGTTTCAAAACAAGCAGACAATATAAGGAAGGTAAAAGTAACTCATTTTTCGGCAGTTGGGTATCATTTTATTTCCCTCTGATGTATACAGTTTTTTGATTATCTATTATGATGTTACTGCAGCAAAGCAATATGTACATATCTCGTGAAGAAAAATATCATACAAAAATTAGAGCATTGGAAACCCTTGCAACAGGAACTGGTGAAGAAAATGAGGTATGGCGACGTGGCGACATTTATTTTATATTATTTTATATAACGTTATCTAAAGTTTTAATTTGGTGCAGGTTATCATGAGCCAGCTCCAACAGATGAAGGTAATTTTCTTATTGGAGAAAAAACACTTTTTACTCGAGAACTGCAAAAAAATAGTTTTGATTTTTTTTTTTTTGGAAAATTCCATTTTTGTGGTCTTATAGATTCCTTGTATCAATGTCATTTAATGTGGCATAGTAAATCGGTTTGACCATAGGTGATGGCATCCTATTATGATGGATTAAATTTATTTTAAGCCATTTGGATAGGAACACACTCTTCGAATCTGTCGTTCTTTGGGAAATTCTGATGAGTGTGTTGCTTAAATAGTTTCTTTTTATTCTGTTGGCCCTTCATTGTTTATGCCCTTGATAGGTTGAGAAGACGAAAATTGAGGAGCAGAAGAAGCTCGAAAACCAGGAATTTATTAGATTAAGGAAAGAAAAGGACATCTGCGAGAGTAAAATCCTGTCATTGAATGAAGAGCTCTCACTAGCCAAAAAATCCTATGAAGAGGATCTGCTTCAATTGAAATCCGAGGCTGAGGAAAATAAAGAAAAGCTGCAGAAAAAGATATCTGAACTCCATGGCCTTCTGACAGTTTCAAATCAGAAAGTGAAAGAGCTTCAGGACTTTTCAGAATCAAAATTTTTGAGATGGAAAAGAAAAGAACAAGGTTACAAGAAATTCATAGATTCTCAATCTGCTTCCATAGAGGTGCGTGCGTTATAAATGTTGATATGCATCTAACGTTGGCTGCCGATATTGATGTTATTGTAATGAAATTGTTCAGGAACTGAGGTCAGCATCCGAGTCCGTAAAGCAAGACGTCACAAAGATTAAGAACACATGTGCCGAAGAATTCTACAATTTTGGTTAGGATATTGCCAATTTTCTTTTACATGCAACTCTTCAAAACCAAATAAACATGCTTGTCACTTAGCTTTATTTTGTTGGCAATGGCTAGGTTTAAATCTCAGAGGATTGGTTGATGCTGCTCAAAATTATCATAGCGTGCTTGAAGAAAATCGGAGATTGTATAATGAGGTTCAAGATTTGAAAGGAAACATACGAGTCTATTGTCGTATAAGGCCATTCTTGCCCGGACAAAGTGGAAAACAAACAACCATACAATATATTGGCGACAATGGAGAACTGGTTGTTATAAACCCCTCCAAACCAGGAAAAGACAGTCACCGTCTTTTCAAATTCAACAAGGTCTTCGATCCTGCAACCACTCAAGGTACAGAAATTTTAACTCTTTCTCTCTGGGTGTGTGTATGTGTGTGTGAGAGTGTGTGTATACATATCTTCATATTTAGCACTGTTTTTATGGCTTTGTTTACTCGCTGATTGCCTACAGAGGAAGTGTTTCGAGACACTCAGCAATTAATTAGGTCTGTTCTCGACGGGTATAACGTTTGCATTTTTGCTTACGGCCAAACCGGTTCAGGGAAAACTTACACTATGGTAAGTGAATAGTTTCAAATTAGCAAAGAGTTTTATTGACCTTAAGGTGCTAATGCTATTCTCAAATACCTCCAGAGTGGACCGAATGCGTCGTCAGTTGCGGACTGGGGAGTCAACTATAGAGCTCTGAACGATCTCTTCACGATCTCCCAGAGACGACATAGCTCCATCACATACGATATTGGAGTCCAAATGGTTGAAATATATAACGAACAAGTGCGGGACTTACTCTGCAATACCGGTTCCCAGAAGAGATATCCTTTTTAAATTTTCCTTCAGACCTTCAGTATTATGTTCCATTTTAAAAAATATTCTCGAGTATTATTTGCACTTCTCATTGTTTTCCTTGACTTGCGTACACTTGGGATATGGAATACTTCCCAACCAAATGGGTTAGCTGTGCCTGATGCCAGCTTGCATCCTGTGAATTCAACAGCCGATGTATTAGAGTTGATGAACGTTGGCTTAATGAATAGGGCTGTAGGTGCTACTGCTCTGAACGTAAGAAGCAGTCGGTCCCACAGGTTTGGTTATATTTATTTTCCCCAATTTTATTCTCTTATCAGATGTTTTCCGGGAGAGCCTAACTTTGATTCTTTAACTCTTAATGATACAGTATCCTAACTGTTCATGTCCGTGGGGTGGACTTAGAGACAAATGCTGTTTTACGTGGCTGTCTTCATCTGGTTGACCTGGCGGGCAGTGAAAGAGTTGATCGCTCGGAGGCAATAGGCGACAGATTACGCGAAGCTCAACATATAAACAAATCTCTGTCGGCTTTGGGAGATGTGATATTTGCGCTGGCTCAGAAAAACCCTCACGTGCCGTACAGAAACAGCAAGTTAACTCAAGTTCTTCAAAGCTCTTTAGGTAATTCATTAGTCACTCATGGCTGACTGAGAATACTTTTCGATATTGTTGACTTTTGATTTAACGTGGTTGACTTATGTTGCAGGTGGCCAAGCAAAGACTCTCATGTTTGTGCAACTGAATCCTGATGTGGAGTCCTATTCCGAAACTGTGAGTACCTTGAAGTTTGCTGAGAGAGTTTCTGGTGTCGAGTTGGGTGCCGCACGAAGTAACAAGGAGGGTAGGGGTGTCAGAGAACTTATGGAACAGGTTGACATATTTCTCTCTTCTGTTGTGTTTAGTCTCTGATCTCCTCCTTTCGATTTCTTGATTTGTGTCATTTGCGATAATTATGACTTTGGTATATTACTGCAATTTGCTAGATGTATACATATATATTTAACTCGCATTATTCTCACAGGTGTCTTCCTTAAAAGATACCGTCTCCAAAAAAGATGATGAAATCGAACGGCTCCGGTCCCACAAAACTAATGGAAACAGTGATAGACATGGCCCGAGCTTGCCAATTTGTGGATCATCCTCTCGGAAAAGATACTCCATAGGGCCTGCCCGCCCCACTCAAAGACTTTCAGGTGGAAAAAGTTCTCCCGAGAAAGCTGCTTCCGATTTGGATAATATCTCTGAGTGCAGCAGCAAGCAATCCGAGGCTGGATCCCAGCAATCGACGGATGATTTCAAGCACCATAAAGAATTCTTTAGACAATCGAGACTAGCTGTTGTGGGTGGTGAGAAATTTCGGGAGGACCTTGATTTGAAGCTAGATGTGGCAGATGGAGGTAAAAATAGTAATGACGACGTGGAGCTTTTGGGGTTTGCAGATGCCGATTCCGATGAGAGGCTTAGTGATATATCCGATGGAGTTCTTTCTATGGGTACGGAAACAGATTGTTCGATTAATAGTATTGTGGAGTACACGCTATTCCCAGAGACGGCAAAACCACCACCAGCAGATATAACTGAAAAGTGAGTTCCTTTTGTATTCTCTTTCTATGCTCTAGTGCATGAGCTTAATTTTATTTTTTCATCTCCTGAATTCTTTGCTTGGTTGAAAGCAGACGCAATGTGCCAGTTCAAATTCCGAGGCCGCCAAAGCAGGGTCAAGTGGGATCTTCTCGTCCGTCTCTGAGCAAAAGCTCTTCCCAAATCCCAAGTATGGAATCCCTCCCTCCCTACATAGAGATTTGTCGAGTTGTAACATTTGAATTAGATGTTGACATGATCTCTCGGTGTTCTTTCAGGTTCGAAAAAGACCACAGTTAGCAGTTCATCTTCGCTTAAGCTCCCCAAGAAACGGCAGCAGTAATTTACATGGAGACCTGATGAAGAAAAATGATCTCCGATTGACTATCCTTCGGCTAACTGTAAATTAGGAAAACAACAACAGGCCGTTGGCTCCATAGGTATTTAGAATTGTTGTGGTTAAGACTTGAGAGGAGGGTTTATTAGAAACCCTTGTAAAGTACAAATGTAGCTTAGATCCTTAACCTGCTATGGCTGATGTAAAACTGAAGATATGCAGATGATGTTGTCAATGGTTTGGTTTTCATTTCAACAAAATATAATTTCCAAATTGATCATGCAATGAGAAAAATATACAGCACAGATTATTATTCATTAACTACAACTGAATTTATTTTAATCATTAATATTATTTATAAATTCAAAGAAAATGAGAAATACTACCTCCGGCCATTAATAGATGTCATACTTTGTTGGACACGGAGTTTAAGAAAATTGTTATTTTTTAATTTTTTAATTAAAAAGTAAAGAGTAAAAATATATTTTAAAAATGAAAAGTAAAGTAGTTGTGAGTAAAGTTTAAAAAGTAGGTGGGGGTAAAGTAGAATAAAATTGTATATTAAAATGAAAAAGTTAGAATAATTATTTCCTTTTTTGGGGTGTGTCAACTATTGTTGGACACCCCAAAAAGGAAAGTATGACAACTGTCTTTGGACCGAGGGAGTAATAATTATCTTATATATATATATATTCAAAGCAGAACACATGACATGATTGTCTGGGTGGTGTAGTCGGTTATCACGCTAGTCTCACACACTAGAGGTCCCCGGTTCGAACCTGGGCTCAGACAAAATTTTTTTAATTCTTTTTTTTTTTACAATTCAGTTTCATAAAAAACCATATTTCTATAGTGTCACAATATTTAAGATGCATTTCCGTACTTAAGAGTCGAGATTAGAACTCTAATCCGAGCAACCATTTTTTTTTGTTTTTTTGTTTTTTTTTTACAATTCAGTTTCATATAAAACCATATTTCTAGTGTGAAAATATTTAAGATGCATTTCCATACTTAAGAGTCGAGATTAGAACTCTAACCCGAGCAACCACTTGATAAGGTAGCAACTTTTGGGTCAAAGTTCCCGATTTCAATAGTTTCACCAACTGCTTATTACGAAGCCAAAGATTAGTATCACTAAAGGTATAAACACAATCTAAAAGTAAAAATACCAACATATAACAAGTTTCAAGAAAGATATACAGTATTCATAGTTTCATACCATTGTCCCCAAAGAATTGCCACCATACTTTCCTTGGGCTCCCTTCGTATTCAATAAATCTCTTGAATAGAAGAAGGGTAGATAGTCATACCTAATTAATAATAAATGATTATGAAAAAATCAAATGCTTTAAAATGAAGTTTTATTACAAGATTCAGCGAGAAAATGCATCTGAGTATCTGACATACATGTCAGTTTGCGCAGTTAGTAGTTATTTAATACAGTGCTGCGCCGACCGACGTGCATGATCAACATGCTCAACTTGTGTAATTCGGTTGTAAATCTGTTACCAATTTACATCATTAGATTTCAAGCAATGAATGAAAATTTGCTAATGTTGCTTAGTATGTATGAGTATATATATGTATATATATATACCTTCAATGGAAAAGCTGCTACATCTCCAATAGCAAAAATTCTAGGTATGTTTGTTCTGAACTGACCATCAACCTAAAATTTAAACATTACGGTAAAATAAAGTTTTTTGTTGCCTCTTGGGGATTATTATTTTATTATTATTTTTAGGGACATTGGAAAAGGAGGAGAATCAATTACTCCTACATAATATTGTAATTGCAACTGGTTCTTTGATTATATAGACAAATTTATGTTTTGCTTATCAACAACTGTTTATTTTGGTAAGCTCTTGTTCCGATTGCTTTTGGTTTAATAGAGACCTGATCATAAAATTGATATTGACCAGAGCATCATAGAAAGTACTATCTATAGCTTAATATTTTTAATTCTGCAGAAGACTGACTACAACCAGAATAACAAATTAGATATTTTAAAACATATCATTTAAAAGATTATTGCGATATTAGTAGAAGTGCATAGATCTTGTATCACATTCATGCATCAATATTATATAAATCAATTGATGGACTAACAGCTGGTTTACCTCCAATACCAATAACAACCTGTACATGTCAAATGCATTGCCTAGTTACTTTTCATCTTGCACTTCTTTATTTTGAAGTTAACTAAGAAATGTTAACACATGGTGATCGATATGTAATAGAAATAATAAGATGAGCTGGTTTCTGACTTAAAACAATTCTCAAGTTTGACACCAGCTACACTTCCATCAGAACCAGCTTCTAAAATATTTATGGAAGCACCCTGACAGCACAAACCCTATTCATTTTACATTTTACATTGAGTTGTCTTAAATTTCTGTGTCTTTTATCCTCTTTATTCTCTCTGCCGTTTAGTTGGGTGGGAGGAAAATAGAGCAGGTAGAATCTCGAACCTTGACAAATTTGACACCATAATCTTGGTACAGCTGTTCATATTTTTGTGCCAGAGAAGGTGTAAACAATCTTGTCATCAGATGGTCTTCTGGGAAGACGATC
Organism: Euphrasia confusa; assembly: GCA_954870475.1. NCBI lineage: Eukaryota > Viridiplantae > Streptophyta > Magnoliopsida > Lamiales > Orobanchaceae > Euphrasia > Euphrasia confusa. Next base: position 1,032,465 of record OX940951.1, read on the forward strand.
TACATACGAAAAAGTTGCGTATTGAATAAGATGTCAAAATCGTTAAACAGAATTTACTAAAACTGAGGCATTTAAATGAAAACTGGTTATCTTCAGTGCTACTTAAAACACGTACGTTTGTGTCAACATTCCAAGCAACGGCTGCTGCTGCAACTTCCATGCCAATATAGCCACCTCCAACAACCACAACTTTCTTTGCCTTCTCCTGACGAAAGAAAGGGATTTTCAGATTTCTAAGCCAACAAAATAGCAAAAATAATCACATATAAACATTAGTTGTGATTGTGAACCACAGATTACCAATGACGAAATCAGGAAATTGGCATCTGCAACGTCCCGAATATAGTGAACCCCAGGCAAATTTCCTCCAATTTTATCTGGAAATCTGAAACCAAGACATTGAATTTGGAGTATCAATTTGAAGTAATGGATCAAAATTACAGGGGATATTTGTCAGTTTGACATTACAAGATAAATACTGAGGGGCATAAAGGTAAAAAAAAAAATGGTGCATCCCTTAGTAGATCTATATCTTTAATGGATATCAGTAGCTATCATTTTTTCTAAGAGGCTTCAGTGGGGTGAGCTACCTCGAATAAGTGTTGCATTGATTTATTTATTAGGGGACAATTTTCATGTAGCTCACTTGCAAAATTATTCGCATCTACAACTTAAACAAAAGAAACTCCTAGGTAAGTAATCCTTTTTTTACTCAAAACTTAAACCCTGAATTTTTGACTAAAATAACCTTAATTGTCACCTGATTATAATCAATTCTCCTCTGATTTATTTAATCTTCACCGGATTATGCAAGGACGGCTCAATCCATTGGGTTATTTGAACCTTTCTTTCCTACAATTATTTGTCGTACGCTTTTCCATACTTCACTATGTGGGCACTAATCACTATATAATTAAAAAAAAAATGCTTACCTTGAGGAAATACATCCTGTAGCAACTATGAGTGATCCATACTTCAGCAATTTTCCTGAATTTGTTTTCAGTGTTTGCTTTTCAATATCAATGCCTTCAACTGGATCTTCATGCAACATCTGTATAATAACGGAGGCATTGTACCGTAGCATGTTATGTTGTACGGGCACAAGTATCCTTTCATCAAAGTAAAAAAAGAAAAAGGTTTTGAGACATCAATATTTGGTTAATAGAGTAAGCAGCTCAAAGAAATGAGAAGGTGATTCGCACTAAATAAGACTTGAGATTGACAATTTAGCAGTCTAATTCTGGCCTAAGTAAATGTAAAGGTGATGCACTTTTCTTTTAAGTTATTGAATTATGTTGGAGCCTGAGAATGATTATATAGTTATATACAGGCATTAAAATGTCCATAGCATTAATTGAAACCAGATAAAGTTTAAGGGTGTAAAATTTAACTGGAAAAGTGCATACCCAAGGCCAAAATGGAATACCATAAATTTAAGATGAAAAAAACATACACCATGATAAATACATTATCCAGTAGACAAGTACTAGAGATATCAATTAGTCATATACAGCTAGGCAAAAAAAGCAGATGCTCGGCGCCTTGGCCCAATGCCAATAGTCATAAAACCATATATATACAATTCACATGCCAAACGAAAAGAGATTATTTTTTACCTCTATCCCTTTCTCCTTATCCATTCAGGGGTCTGCCTTTCACCACCTGATCCAACACAAGTATGGAACCCCTAAAACAACAGAGAAATGTTCTAATGACGTTTTCAGAAAAAAAAGATAAAGGATAATATAAGAAGGAACTTCTACACGATATACCCAATACCCTCAGTAAATTTTCTCACATAACTTGAAAACAACCCAGGATCAGATCAGAGGATTCAATCATTACAAATTCAATATCCTCTCCACATATAATATACACAAACATAAGAATAACATGATAATAAACCACATAATTCTCACCGGTAAACGTGCTGGCTTTTCAAGTAACCTTTTGTTAGTGCTGGCCGCTCATAAGGAGCATATGGTTGTATTTGTAAACAAAAACAGTTAGTTATTTTCCCAAGTAGCAATCATCATAGGAGAAGTTACCAAAAATTAAGGTATATAATTTGCAGATATATTCAAATAGATCAAAGCGTCAAATTATACAAGAACAAAAAACTAGCCCCTACCATTACATAATTACATTTTAGATCAGACTATATCAACGTAGTTGTAAGCCTGTAACAATGTGAGTCCTAAACACTTCCATTCACAATATGTCGTGCTCCTTAACCATATTCGGATGAATGACTAAAGTTGCTTCTAAACAAAGTCAAAAGCAATAATGAAATGGAATTTTTCAACAATTTGTGAAAATTTACAGCAGTAACTGGTCTATTACAACACAAAGTGTAGCCACGCATAGATGCTCATTAACCATACACACACGCAATTTTCTACAGGCACTATATTCATCTGGGATTCATTATGCTCATAATAGGGATATCCTGAATATAATTCTAAAGCTATGGTTATGGTATATGTACTAACATGCAAAACAAAACACAAGAACACACACACACACACATGAAAAGCCTATACCCGATTCATTAATTCGCTCATCCCCAGGAATATTTACACCCAAAATTAAGAAACAGGTGCGAGCTGTTACCTCCTTCGAAACAATGCAGAGCTTTCCATCAGCCAAACCGTGCTCCACGAATGTCCGAGCTGCATAGCCAGCCGCATTTCCGCCACCTACGATCACAAACCTGTATCGCAAAAAGAAAATCGAAATCAAAATAATTATTTCCATTTTCATCTTCAATCACGAAGAATTCGAGAAGAAGTTGAGAATGATGATTACTCTCGATTCTCGTTGTCGAAAGAGGAAGCCGAGACGGAGAATCTCCGTCGGGAGCTTGCGGTATAGATCAAAGAAGGATGAGCAGATCGATTCAGTGACTACGAGTCTACGAGTGTGGACACCGGAGCGAGAGCCCGTGCTTCAGGGACAGCGCACTCGAGATGCTCTACAAATTACTCGGCGAGCTGTTTGCATAGTGATCGGCGAGAAGGAGAGATGCGATTATATACTCTGTAAAAATAATTAAATAATTATTAACAGTGGCCCTTGGTGATGTTGGAATTATTTTAAATAATTCATGTATTTTGATCAAAGTTGTGTAATTTTTATGGCAATAAAAATGTATTCGATTTCGAGTTTAATCGTTACAATTATTATCTCTGTGTTACGAGGTAATCGTGGTATTTTATTTCGTCAAAATCCGTTAATCGGTGAGTGAGAAATAAATGTTTGAAGATTGCCATAAATACTACTTTGGTGAATGAAGCAATTATTATTGTGTTGGGATAAATGTTATCCAACATTGAAAGAATACCAAAAGTCATATCTCTTTAAATGTGATAAGAGAGTATGAGTGTTCAACAAGTTGACTAAGTCCATGCACCCCTAGCAGTACATGGCAAAGGCCACACGCGCGCGCCCCGACCCGTCCCTTCCCGTCCCGTCTCGGGCTCAGGCTCAGGCCAGACTGGTCTATATCTTTTGGACACGGTCCGATTGAAGTATTTGGGCTCGTCTTGATCGACCCAATAGTTGAACACATATTAAGTCTTTGGGCTCGGCCCAACTGAAAGATAATGGATATTAATTAATTTCGTAATTAATTATTAATTAATTGCTGGTAATTGCTGAACGTGGGCGGTTAGAGATGGAGTGGTCAAACTCTACTCGGCTGGAACTGCCTGGAACTGCCCTGAACCGCCACCTGCATGTGAGTGGTGTGTAACCTCCCCAAGTGATGTCTATATATAGACTTGAACATGCATCATTTCACGCACGAAAATAGAGATGAGAAATCAGACGAAAAACATATCATCATATCATTTGCATCGAGTGCTCAGTTTTCACCGTTTCCGTTCAACCGAGGGTTCGATTCAGTGTGCAATCGTTCGAGCCCCGCTGCCGTTGTATCTTTGGGATCAGAGAGCCTGTAACCGTAGCATACACGGGGCTTTACTGATTTGCGGAAAGTGCAAACGCCTCGGCCAGCAACCTGCCGTTTTTACTTTCCGTTTTTATCTTTGTTTTATTCCGGTTTGACTAACCCGTTTGTTACATTTTTTCCAACAATCGCAAATCAGTAAATAGGATGTCTACCGGAGGAGGTAACAACAACCAGAACAGCAACGAGGTTCCCGTCATCAACGTTGAACAACCCATCAACAACAAAGAAGTTCTCATCGGGAAGATTCCAGTGGCTTTGCCCATCCACACCCAAACCATCCCGAATGCCGAGAAACCCGAGAAGTTCACCGGCGTCGACTTCAAAAGGTGGCAGTCCAAAATGATGTTCTACCAGACCACCCTTGGACTGCAGAAGCATTTGACTGATGACCCTATGACAATAACTGACAATGACTCTGATGAGAGGCGCTTTGCCTTTGAGGCCTGGGGGCAGAGTGATTATCTCTGTCGGCACACCGTCTTGAACGGGCTGTGCAATGAGTTGTACAATGTGTACAGCATGTATAAGTCTGCCAAGTCCCTTTGGGATGCCTTGGAGAAGAAGTATAAGACCGAGGACGCTGGTACTAAGAAGTACGTCGTCGGCAAGTTCCTGGACTATAAGATGGTCGACTCAAAGTCTGTGATCTCTCAAGTCCAGGAGTATCAACTGATCTTGCATGACATCGCCTCTGAAGGGATGAAGATCAGTGAGTCATTTCAGGTGGCGGCTGCCATCGAGAAGCTCCCTCCCGGGTGGAAGGACTTCAAGAACTACCTTAAGCATAAGCGAAAGGAGATGAGCCTTGAGGAACTCATTGTCAAACTTCGGATAGAAGAAGACAACCGTGATCGAGAGGTCAAACCGGGGAGAGTTCCTATGGAGGCTCGGGTGAACTTGACTGAGCCACAAACTGCCAAAAGGAAGAACACTTCTAAGGGCAAAGAGCCAGCCAAAGTCTGGAAGTTCACTGGAGTTTGCCATAACTGTGGCAAACCGAACCACATGGCCAGAGACTGCAACAAGCCAAAGAGGCCAAACGGGCAGAAGAAAAAGCGACCAAGTGCCAACGTGGTTCAACACGAGCTGACATGTGCTGATATGACTGCTGTGGTCTACGAGGCCAATCTGGTTAGCAATAACAAGCAGTGGTTCATTGATACTGGAGCCACACGACATGTATGCTCTGACAAGGATGCCTTTGCCTCGTATGCTCCTTGTACCGGTCGCAAACTCCACATGGGTAACTCCGCATCGTCTGAAGTTGCTGGAGTTGGGAACATTGTCCTCAAACTGTCTTCTGGAAAGGAGCTCAAGTTGACTGATGTGCTGCATGTCCCAGACATCCGAAAGAACCTGGTTTCCGGTTCTGTTCTTGTGGAGCATGGCTTCAAACTTGTATTTGATGCTAAGAAATTTGTACTTTCTAAATTTGGACTGTTCCTAGGTAGGGGTTATCTTGATCAAGGTTTGTTTAAAATGTCTGTAATGGCTGTTCGCCCCCCCTTTGCCCAGAGCAATAATGAAAAAGTTGTTTCTTCTTACTTGATCGAGTGTTATGATTTATGGCATTTTCGTTTAGGACATGTAAATCAAAATGCAATAAAAAGACTTATGAATTTGGAATTAATTCCAACTTCTAAAATAAATTCACAACATAAGTGTGAAGTTTGTGTTGAAGCCAAACTGGCTAAGTTACCGTTTCGATCAGTCGATCGTTGTACTGAACCTCTTGGACTTATTCACACAGACATATGTGATTTAAAGTTTGCACCGACAAGAGGTGGTAAGAAATACTTCATCACGTTTATTGATGATTGTACGAGATTCTGTTATTTGTACTTATTAAATAGCAAAGACGAAGCCCTAGAGGCATTCACTAAGTACAAAACCGAAGTTGAAAATCAACTTGATAAACGGATTAAGATAGTCCGTAGTGACCGAGGTGGAGAGTACGTAGCTCCGTTTGAACAATTATGTTCTGAAAATGGAATAATACATCAAACAACCGCCCCGTATTCACCTCAGTCAAATGGCGTTGCTGAACGAAAGAACCGAACATTAAAAGAAATGATGAACGCCATGTTGATCAATTCTGGGTTACCCCAGAACATGTGGGGGGAAGCCATCCTGACGGCAAACCACATACTGAATAAGATTCCTCTTAAAGGAAAAAATGAAACTCCGCACGAACTTTGGAAAGGTCGTAAGCCATCTTACAATTACCTTAAAGTGTGGGGGTGTTTGGCCAAAGTGTCGGTTCCTGAGCCAAAACGAATGAAGATAGGACCTAAAACGGTCGATTGTATCTTCATTGGATATGCTTTGACTAGCATGGCATACCGATTCTTAGTACACTATTCTGAAAATCCAGAAGTGACTAAAGGTACGATTATGCCGAGAAAGGGCTCAAAAAGTTCAATGCCCTTGATGGTCCTGAATGTAGGACTCCGTTTGACCGAAGTGTCAACTTAACAGTCAATTTGGGCAAACCGATAGCTCAATTGGATTACTCTCGAGTAATAGGTAGTCTGATGTACCTAACAAATTGTACTCGTCCAGACTTAGCCTATTCTGTGAGCAAACTGAGCCGGTACACGAGCAATCCAAGTTATGAACATTGGGATGCTTTGAAAAGAGTGTTAAAATACTTGAAACACACTCGAGACTATGGACTATACTACACAAGATATCCTAGTGTACTTGAGGGATATTGTGATGCTAGTTGGATCTCGGACTCAAAGGATTCCCATTCCACTAGTGGTTATGTCTTCTGTATAGGAGGCGGAGCAGTCTCGTGGAAATCCACGAAACAAACTTGTATAGCCAGATCAACTATGGAATCTGAGTTCATCGCTTTGGACAAAGCAGGTGAAGAAGCAGAATGGCTTCGAAACTTCTTAGAAGATATTCCATGTTGGAAAAAGCCTGTGTCTCCAGTGATGATGCACTGTGATAGCCAATCGGCCATAGCGAGGGCACAGAGCAATATGTATAACGGAAAGTCTCGACACATACGTCGAAGACATAACACCGTTAGGCAATTGATCACAAATGGAGTGATTTCCTTAGACTATGTTAAGTCACAGGAAAACTTAGCTGACCCTTTGACCAAAGGGATGACTAGAGATCAATTAAGTGTGTTGCTAAAGGGAATGGGTTTGAAAAACCACAACTAAAGAATGACCATGGCGGTAACCCTACCATGCTGAGTGGAGATCCCACAAACTTGGTTCAAAGGGAAAACTAAGTCATGCTAGTTCAGTTAAGCACTTGGAAATAAAGATTTCCGCTTTCCATCCCTATGGGCAAAGAAGTGCTAGAACCTGAAATGTGGTAAAGGTTAAGTCGTTGAGACTTTTAATGAATCCCACACCTCGGAAAGGTGGAGTATTTCAGGGTACTCATGCTGGGAGGTCACCTATATAAATGTGAAGTGTAGGCCGCTTCAAATGTAAACATTTATGAATCCAAAGAGTTGTCCAGGGCCTAAACGGACACAACAAGAAAAATGGAAACTGATAGGGATTTGTTGTGTGACTATCATTGACTCGGTGTACACTACGGAGGAATAGTTCAAGGCATAGCGTCCACTAGCCCGCCAGTACATCCGATGATTTTCACTAAGGGAGGTTCAAAGCCACAAGCTACCTTTCCAGAAGCAATAGATCCTTCCGAGAACCGAGCACAAGAGTCTGCATTCATGGCATATGCATTGATTTCACTCATGTGGGGGATTGTTGGAATTATTTTAAATAATTCATGTATTTTGATCAAAGTTGTGTAATTTTTATGGCAATAAAAATGTATTCGATTTCGAGTTTAATCGTTACAATTATTATCTCTGTGTTACGAGGTAATCGTGGTATTTTATTTCGTCAAAATCCGTTAATCGGTGAGTGAGAAATAAATGTTTGAAGATTGCCATAAATACTACTTTGGTAAATGAAGCAATTATTATTGTGTTGGGATAAATGTTATCCCACATTGAAAGAATACCAAAAGTCATATCTCTTTAAATGTGATAAGAGAGTATGAGTGTTCAACAAGTTGACTAAGTCCATGCACCCCTAGCGGTACATGGCAAAGGCCACACGCGCGCGCCCCGCCCCGCCCCGACCCGTCCCGTCCCGTCCCGTCTCGGGCTCGGACTCGGACTCGGACTTGGGCTTGGTCCTGGCTCCTTGGTGATTTGGTCAATTGGACTCTGGGCTGGACCTGGGCTTCCCGGGGCACACTGGGCCAATTGAGCCAGTTTGGGCAGACTGGTCTATATCTTTTGGACACGGTCCGATTGAAGTATTTGGGCTCGTCTTGATCGACCCAATAGTTGAACACATATTAAGTCTTTGGGCTCGGCCCAACTGAAAGATAATGGATATTAATTAATTTCGTAATTAATTATTAATTAATTGCTGGTAATTGCTGAACGTGGGCGGTTAGAGATGGAGTGGTCAAACTCCACTCGGCTGGAACTGCCTGGAACTGCCCTGAACCGCCACCTGCATGTGAGTGGTGTGTAACCTCCCCAAGTGATGTCTATATATAGACTTGAACATGCATCATTTCACGCACGAAAATAGAGATGAGAAATCAGACGAAAAACATATCATCATATCATTTGCATCGAGTGCTCAGTTTTCACCGTTTCCGTTCAACCGAGGGTTCGATTCAGTGTGCAATCGTTCGAGCCCCGCTGCCGTTGTATCTTTGGGATCAGAGAGCCTGTAACCGTAGCATACACGGGGCTTTACTGATTTGCGGAAAGTGCAAACGCCTCGGCCAGCAACCTGCCGTTTTTACTTTCCGTTTTTATCTTTGTTTTATTCCGGTTTGACTAACCCGTTTGTTACATTTTTTCCAACAGGTGATGCTCAAGGGTCATCGGAGTGGGTTGCGACTTGCGAGGAGCAGGTTTCAGTTGGGGATTGGAGTTATTTTTTTCTCCGTCGGTGGGGACGGTTTCTATGTAGATATGGGCCGGGCCGTTACAGACCTTTGGATTTTTCGATGAAAGACCAAATCCAAAGAGACATAGGCCCATCATAACAGGCCCATCAAATAATGATAGAATACGATAGTTGTATTGTATTTCATTGATATACAGAACTTAGTACACAATCTGTTCTTCTCCAATCTATTTCGGTGGGACTTTTTGCTTTGGTGAAGACAGCAATCACATTAAATCCATGGAGAGCAAATCCGTTTATCCTCTTTCGAGGCCTGAGCCTTCCACGGAGAGTGTCTAATTCCAGGTTTTTGATCTTTGCCGATATTAACTTAGTTGAATAGTTTTTAGATTATCGAGGTTTGGTTGTCTTAAAATTTTATTATTGTGTCTTTCTCCCAAAAAATCATTATATGATGAATATTATAAAATAATATATATGTGCCCACAGTAAGTATAGGACAAGAGCTTCGTGTACAGGCCTATGTCTTGCTTTCTAGTAAACTTTACACCTTTTCGATCATATGCATGTGTTATTGTGTGTACTTAGTTATGCTGTATGCGTGAGTGAGTTTTGGGGAAATTTTTTGTCTTCAACTACTAATTTGATAAAAATAATGTTGTTGCTGCAGCTAAAAATCCCGATCAAGTGAGAAGAATGATCAAGTGAGAAGAATGCTTGCAACTATTTATATGGGAATGGGATGAGTACCTATCTAATTTTATTGTTGTCTTAAATCATCTTTGCTTTTGACAATTGATCATATTCTTTTAAAAATTTTTGTTTTGTGTGTACCATGTGGCTACATGATAATACCTTGTTATAGTTAAATTGTTGCTAAATTGATATCACTAAAATTAATATCACTAAAATTTGATAAAGTTAGTATTAGATAGATAATCATCATAAAAAGTTGTTTTTAAGTAACGATTAATCTAATTGTCAATAAAATATTACAATTTAGTAACGAAATTACATATTTGGTGATGAAATTTTTATGACAAATATGACAATTTATTTCGTCACAATTATCTATTGTGATGCAAATTCTGAGACGATCTTTGCGATGAACAATATTTGTCACCAAACATTGTGATGAAATTTGACCTTTTAATTAATGACAAAAATAATTGTCGCCATTTCACATATTTATTGTAGTGTGTCTTGCTGCATGATTTTTAGATGCAAACAAAATTAGGGTGGCTGGTAAACCACCTATGATTTTGTCATTAGTTTATATTTAAGTTAGGCAATAGTCTCATATGTCAGCAATAGTTCATTAGTTTATATTTTGTCATTAATTTATATATTTAAGTTAGGCAATAGTCTCATATGTCAGCAATTTCAAACGGTTCATCTTTTTAACACTTGTTTTGACAGGAATCACACGTGAACCAGAGTTTGTACCTAGTCACTTGGCTGAAAATAGTCTAGCTTTTGTTATAATTTATAATTTTACTGTTTATATTATATTTGTTATTGTTATTAAATATTTTTAAAATAAATTATTCAATACATAATTAACTAATCAAACATAAAATTAAAAAAAATAGTTACTATTATATATTAACTATTATATAATTAACTATTATATATTAATTTATTGTAAATGAAATTCTTGAAAATTAATTAACTATTATATAATTAACTATTATATATTAAATATTATATATTAATTTATTGTAAATGAAATTCTTGAAAATTAAGATTTGATTTACTGTGAATGAAAATTAATTCATTAAGAATATTTGATTTTATAATGAATATTAGTAATATAAAAATTAATTTATTTATTCAATATATATTTTTTGCGTAATATTTGTTTTTGCATAATATAAAAATTATTTTTTCATTTCTTTAGTACTTGATAAAGATTTTGGGTAATATAAAAATTATTTCTCATATTTTTTTTCATTACGATAATGAAGATGTTAGATAGGATGAATGAAGATGGTTGTATTACATGATGAAGATTTGGTTGTTCTAATCTACTGTAAATGAAATTGTTGAAAATTCTAGATGAAGATTACGCTTAATGAAGATTCATTGCGATAAATATTTGATTTTATAATTAATATTAATAATATTAATATAAAATAAAATATGAATTTTATTATTATCTTGAGTATAAATACGTATTTTAAATTTATATTTTTGTATGAAATAAAGTTTATTTTATTCATGTGATTTTTTTAATTTAAGGATATAACCCCAAATTAAAATTTAAATTTGATTTTTTATTATTAAATGTGTTGCATTATAAAAACAAGAAAATATTTGATTTTAACTAAAATATTTTCTTATTAAAATTTTCTTTAAGTTGAAGCAACATAGGGACTCTTTAAGTTATGCCCACTTGTATATTTATTTAAATCAAGAAAATATATAATTAATAAGTTGGTCACATAATAAATTCAATGAAGAAAGACCCACATACATTTATTATAAATTTATAAATGGAATGTGAACATTTCTTTCAAGTTCCATTATTTAAAGGGGTCATGAAAAATTAGCATCAACTTTAATTAATTTTCTATCTATTTATCTAATATGAAAAAGGGACGTGCTATTTGGGCAGATTCTGCCCAAGGCAGAAAAAGGTGAATTACCATTTTATCCTTCTATTAATATGTATGTAAATTAAGTTTTTAATGCAGGTTTTCAATTAACTTTTTTTTGTTCCACCATTCGGCGTAATTAATAGATAAGCAGTTATGACAATTAATAAATTTTAATTAAATCAAAATTCTAATTACATTCCAAAATCCTAATTAGCGTATCATATGATAATTTAGGTTCTGAATCTTGATCGGTCTCCGTTATTTTAAAATACATCATTAACCTTTTTTTCAATAATTGTAATAAATTTGTATGAGTATTTTTCCAAAGTGGAGTAAAAATATCTTATATTAATTAAATTATTGTTCAACTTTAATTTGAATTACATCAATAATTTTATGTTTAATATGCAATTTATATCTAGAGTAAAAACTTAAGATTTAATAATAAAAAATAGTTGATTCTTCTTTAAACGGTTTATTGTAATAGTATCATTTTTATAAATTCAAAATTTTAATATTAAAAACAAAATCAATCTATACTCATCAATTCTTTTAATATTGAATTATTTTCTCTAATTAAATTTTATCTCGATTTATCTAGATTACGAATTTGCTTTACTATATAAAATCTATTAATTTATTTCTATTTTTTTTAATTCTATCAATTAAGTATTCTCAAAATTATCACATTATATTAAAATAGGGTGCGAAAACAAAACATTAAGCATAACAGTGCTAATTCTGATATATACTACGGATGAGTACTGTGTACTGTATAATATATCTAGTCATATTTTCATAGACTACCCGTTATTATATAGCTTATATCAATTGTTCAAAATTATTGATTCATTTTCAATGTCTTCTATATCTAAATTTTAGTACATATAAATTATTTATTTTTAATATTATTATATTCAAGTGTGCAATAAAATATTAATATTTTATTATTATCCAAGAGACAATGATGGTGCTACTACTAATGTTGAATTTTAAATAATTTTGATTGTACTATATACAGTATTATTATAGCTTTATGAAGTTATTTACATAATTTTTTAAAATATTTTGTAATTTGATGACAAATAAGTTAATTTGATAATTCAACTCCAAACTCTATAAATATATAAAACAAGTAAATCAAGTAATGAATCAATAAATTAAATCATGTAACATCAAAATTCAAAATTCAAATCACTATGTAGTACTCATGTATTCTTTGGATCGAATTATTTTATTATTTTAGTGAGTTTATTAATTTATCGATTATTTTTATTAATTTAAAATACTAAATTAATTAATAAATTTATTATTTTAGAAAAATTATTAATTAATAGATATTTTATTATCGTAGATTAGTTGAATTAAAATTCTAATGATATGAATGATCTCATGCCATTTTCACCAAATAATTACTATCAATATTATTATATTGAAATTATATGATTGATATATCTCGTGCAATTTTCACCAAATAATTACTATAACTATTATTATATTGAAATGTAATAAATAAAAATAACTCAAAATCAATATTAAATTTTAGTGTTAATACATTCTACTAAAGCTTTGTGTTTGTGTTTCGTGTACTTATATTGTATCATTTTACGTGATTTCTAATTTAATAATAATACTTTTTAAATTTAGTTCATAATTTGTTTGTTATTTTATTAATTAACATTTTTATAAAAAAATATATATTTTGAGTTGTGATGTAAATTTATTATTAAAACATTTCATTTTGGTAAGTTGTTTTACGGACGAAAAAAAAAAAGAACGATGAAAAAAAAGTTAATATGTAATTATTGTGTATTTAATGTTGCGTTATATCACTAATTATTGTGTTTTTATTGTTGCGTAGATTCTTGAACTGCGGAGTGAATTAAAACCAATATGCATGTACTTTACATAAGGGCACTTTAGTACTTTACTATATCATTTAATATTTTAATTAATAAAAAAGTAGATTCTGCCCGGGCAGAATCTGCCCATATAGCATTACCGTATGAAAAAATTATCAACTTCGGTATATGATGTATAATAGACACATTTTTTGTAAATTAATAGAATGAGGTATGGACAAATTTTTTTGTAAATTAATCGAATGAACCGACAATCAGCCAGCCAATTTAAATTTTCAAAATGATAACATGATGTTGAGGTTTAATTTTGAAGTATTTAAATTATAATCAAATTAATGATACCTTCACTCGAAATGAAATTTTGCGTTTTTCTAGAATTGCCCATGCAAATAGTTACAGTTTCGAAAGTAAAGAAAAACCAAGAGCGGAGCAACGTTACTTATGGCTAGGGTGGGCTTTAGCCCACCCTGATTTTACATTTTAAGCCTATATATACATGTAATTAACAATTTCTCATTAAATATTGTAGTTCGATTGGCTGAACATCAATTTGAGGAAGCCAATGACGCATGTTCGATTCCTCTTCTCCTCATTTTCACTAGTTTTATTTTTAAATTACAATAGTATATATCTAAAATATCGTATAATTGTTTTAAGAAATGATTTGGTGAAGTAGGTTAGGCTTATATCTTTTGTTTTGGAGGTCAAGGGTTTGATCTTTGTCGAATATATATTTTTTTCCCTTTTTTAAGCTACTTTAGTTCGATATTTGTCGAATATATATTTTTTTCCTTTTTTAAGCTACTTTAATTTTTTACTTTAGCCCGCCCTTGAAATTTTTTTTGACTCCGCCATTTAGAAAAACACAAACCAAATTTACAAGAAATGAAAAATCTAAAAATCAATCACAACAAAGATCACGTGCTATATATGTACGCTATATAGAACACTTAACACATTTTTTTGTGACATTGTTATAATTTACGGTGTGCAACATTCGGTAAACTTCTACTAATTCTGATCCATGATTATTATTTATAACTGAATCATTAAATTACAAATAAATAAATAAAATTAAAATTGTTTGACGAATTAGTAATTAAATAAAGGGTAGATGATTTTAGTTGATTGGTATAAATTATAATTCATCGTTCAAAATCAATGTGTAGTGTGAAATTATATATATTTTTATTTAACATCCACAAGCCTATACTATTTAATGCATACTCATCTATGCGTAGTCTATATAGTGGAAATTACGGTTTGACAAATGAGACAAAGTTTAAATTGTAGTTTGACATATGAGACAATGTTTATGTTCCACGTTTTAGAAATGTGTACATGTACAAACAATTCATTCAAGCAAATTAATAAACAACATGTAAAGGGACCCCGTCTTTTTCTTTCGTTATCAGATATTACAAATGTTGCCTTTTTAATTTTGAGTGTTCCACATTTGCAATAGTAAGAAAATCATGTGGTTTTTTATTTTTTAATTACTTCTTTTCAGTTTTTATCGTTTCGAATATGGAACAGAACTATAAAATCAATTTGAAATATTCGAGTATGTAAAAGTAATTATTGAAGTTTATTTAGTTTATTTTTTCATATTTTATCCATAACCGACAACTTAATTTTATTTTTCATTTCTCATATTATTTATTAATTTAATATTCTTTATATTTACAAAATTGCAAAAAAAAGTTGCACATTTTATTTAATTACTTGTTATTTTAATTTAAAATTATAATAAAAAATATCAACGATTTACAATAATAATAATAAGAAGAAAATGATCATGAAATTACTATTTAAAATATAGCAATATTGATCTATAATTGTAGATTATGAAAAAAATATGATTTTTGGTATAATTATATGTTTTTTTTTGTTTTATCAATTTTATAAAATTTAAGATATAAAAACAGTCTAAATAACTAATAAAATAAACGAATTATATCAATTTCAATAAAAGAAACATCACCCCCTTCATAAGGTTTTTTTCATAAGAGAGAGCCTTCGTAAGGATAGTCTTCTATACTTGCCATATGCTGTAAAGCTGTAACTGGGTTAATTGACATCTAGACTTTCTATTTATAGCCGAAGTTTGAATGGATCTCTATAAACAGAAATCATCGGAATTCATCAGAATCATGATCCAACGGTCCCGATAATTAATACATGTTGTTGTTACAAGAAAAGGAATATTATGAAGGTTTGTACTGGGGTTCGACCTGTTGGCTCTCTCGCACAGGTGTCTGCTACTCGGTCACATTTCTCGATTTACATCCTACCCGATCGAGGGACCTCCGATCGGGTGGGGTGGAGTTTCTCGTCTCTCCTCCTTATCAAAAAAAAAAAAAAAAAAAAAAACTGGAACTTACCAAATAAACAGTTTGTACAGGTGTACTGGTCTTGTTTCTCAGACTTAATTTCCAACCCACGTGACACCATAAACCACAAGAGCTAGCTATACATACCCTTTAATTTCCCCTGCAGATCGATCACGAGCAATAATGAAAAGGCCAAAACTTTTTTGGGGTTGACGTCAGGAGCCGGAGGTGGTAGAATTAATGGTAAGCAGCGTAGAAAGTAGTACTAATTAATATAATAATATGAGCTTCAAGGACCACTTTCTTTTTACCGAACAAAACATAAATTTAAAGTTTGTTTTTATGGATTCAAAAGCTCCAACCCACGTGACACCATATACCACAATAGCTATACATAACTTTTATTCATATTATATATGTTGAAATACTGTAGCACGTACTAATATGCTTTTGACTGTTGATTAATTTATTTATTTGGTTATTGAAGATCACAAATATCTTAAATTTTGATGGTTCCATAGCCCACAAGTCAAATATTAATTAATTCACATACAAATATGCATCGATGTGGCATCCGATTTGACCCGTCGATTCTTCCCGTTTAAATTTCAATGCATAGGGCTGGATAAAACATGTACCCCTTATTTGATTTTCCTATGAATTAATCAACTATACATATACGTGAAAAAAAATTACACTGAAACAATTAATGAAGCAATTAATTAGAAGAGTGGGTGTTAAAAAAAAAAGGATATGATGTAACTCATCAAACGAGGAGGGAGAGAGATTATTGGTTACATTCGTGGTATGATTATTGATTTCCCCTCCGTTTCCACGTTTCCTAAAATAAGGTTATTATATTCGTTGCCCTATAATACATCCAACAGGACCGATACTTTACTTGTAACGCCCCGGCCCGTTGAAGGGTCGAAGCCCGACCCTAATGGGCCGGCTCGGTTACTAATGACTGCCTTCGGGAGTGATATCCTGGCCCCACTGTACCAACACTTGTCTTTTCCAGCGCACTTGGGAGACTTCCCAGGGGGTCACCCATCCTAGAATTACTCCAGAGCCAGCACGCTTAACTTTGGAGTTCTTATAGGAGGATGCCCAGAAAAGTAGATGCATCTGTTGGTATGAGTAGCATATTCAATTCCTTTAAGCACTTGCATTTTTCGGGGCATTACAATCACCCCACCTTTTTATGCACAACGTCCTCGTTGTGCGCCTTTCCTTTCCCAGGACCTACCATCCGTGCAGGATTCTAGAGGTGGCCCCTACGGGTACTATCACCAACTTCTGGGTGGAGCCCGCATGGCACTTAGTTCCCGCAATTCCGGTCGGCACCTGCTCTGATACCATTTGTAACGCCCCGATTTCAGTTTTTCAAATAAAATAAAATATTTCTGCGGGCGTTACAAATGATATATCGAATGATCGAGTGTGACGATGCACAAAATATCACATGTGCCACCTTCCAACTGACGAAAGATGCCGATCACTGGTGGGAGGGTTACTGGAGGACTCTTACAGATGCACAGCGAAATGCTTTCACTTGGGAGGATTTCAAGACAGCAATGATGGACAAATTCTTCCCACATTCCTATCGTGACGAAATGGAGACCGAGTTCTTGAACCTCAAGCAAGGGAATCAGACCGTTATTGAGTACGAACGCAAATTTAATCAATTGAGTCGATATGCCCCGCATCTAGTGAACACGGATGTTAAGAAGGCACTCAGGTTCCGCAGAGGATTGAAGTCCCAATTGGCTGGTATCCTATCAGCTCAAGGGAATATCGAGTATTCGGAGATGGTGAGTAGAGCTCATGATGTGGAGACGAGCTTGAGAATTGCAGAAGTAAAGCCAAAACCAGTCACAGGCTCGTCCGAAAAGAGAAAGTGGAATGGAGGATACCAGAACGACAACAAACATATGAGAACTGGCGGAGACAACCGCAATGCAGCACCAAACAACCGACCATTGTGCAATGAATGAGGGAAACATCACTTCGGAGTCTGTTTGAGAGGCAAGAACGCATGCTACCGATGTCACCAAGAAGGGCATCAAGTTTGGGATTGTCCAAAGGGTAACCAACAGGGTAACCCGAGACGTAATGGCGGTAATGCACCTCAGCAGCAAAATCAAGATAGGCGTGGACCGGGAGGAAATGCACGGATGTATGCAATGGCAAGGGAAGATGCTGCTAAAGATCCTGATGTGATGACTGGTATGTTATCAATCTCTAGAGTACCTGCACTTGTGTTATTTGATACGGGTGCTTCACATTCTTTTATCTCTAGAAAGTTTCACGATATAACTGATAAATATAACACTAGAGTAGAGAATTCTTTGGAAGTCAGTCTACCTTCAGGGAATACAATCTTGACGAGTGAAAGAGTCGAAGGAATAGAAGTTGACGTTGGTGGAAGAATTCTATCGGCTGATCCGTATGTGATCGATATGAAGGATTTCGACTTAATTTTGGGCATGGATTGGCTTAACAAATATCGAGCTAACATCCAATGCCACGAGCGAGAGATCATTTTTCCACTTCCAGAAGGAGGTGAGATTAAACTTCCCGGGGCAAAGGCTAAGACACTACCATATGTAATATCAGCGATGAAGGCCGTAAAGATGTTGAGAAAAGATCAGTGTCAAGGTTTCCTTGTGAACTTAATCGGCGGTGTAAAGACTGAAGTTTTGCCAAATGATGTGCCCGTTGTACGAGATTTCTTGGATGTATTTCCAGAAGAGCTACCAGGCGTTGCACCAAATCGTCAAGTGGAGTTCACAATCGATTTGATACCTGGAGCAGCCCCTACATCGAAGGCCCCATACCGGATGGCACCGAAAGAGTTACAAGAATTAAAAGGGCAAATTCAAGAACTGTTAGACTTGGGATTCATTCGACCGAGCGTGTCACCTTGGGGAGCACCAGTCTTGTTTGTCAAAAAGAAAGATGGCTCATTTCGAATGTGTATCGATTATAGAGAACTTAACCGACTCACAGTGAAGAATAAATACCCATTGCCGAGAATCGAGGACTTGTTCGATCAACTAAGAGGAGCAAGTTGCTTTTCGAAGATTGATTTGAGATCAGGGTACCATCAACTGAGAATCAAGGAAAGTGACATTCCGAAGACGGCATTCCGAACACGGTATGGACACTATGAATTTGTGGTTATGCCATTTGGTCTAAGTAATGCACCTGGAGTATTCATGGACTTGATGAACAGAGTATTCCAACCGTACTTGGACCAATTTGTCATCGTGTTTATCGACGACATCCTGATTTACTCGAAGAGTCGAGAAGAGCATGAAGAGCACTTGCGAATAGTGCTAGAGATACTTCGAAAAGAGGAATTGTACGCGAAATTCAAGAAATGCGAATTCTGGATTGATCGAGTTGTGTTTCTGGGACATGTTATCACTGCTCAAGGAATTGAAGTCGACCCGAGCAAAGTTGAAGCTGTCAATGAATGGGTTGCACCTACTAATGCAAGCGAAGTTCGAAGGTTCCTGGGCTTAGCAGGTTATTATCGGAGGTTCATTGAAGATTTTTCGAAAATAGCAATACCAATGACTCGACTGACAAGGAAAGGGGAGAAGTTTGTATGGAACAAAAAATGCGAGAACAGTTTCCAAGAGTTGAAGAAGAGACTCACTACTGCACCAGTGCTGACAATTCCTGACCCCAGTAAGGATTTTGTCATTTATAGCGACGCATCGAAATTGGGTTTAGGCTGCGTTTTGATGCAACAGGGCAAAGTGGTGGCTTATGCCTCACGACAACTAAAGCCGCATGAGACGAACTACCCCACACATGACTTGGAGTTAGCTGCAGTAGTCCATGCACTAAAGATTTGGAGACACTACTTGTATGGAGGAAAATGTGAGATTTTCACCGACCATAAGAGTTTAAAATACTTGTTCACGCAGAAAGAATTGAACATGAGACAACGGAGATGGTTTGAGTTAGTAAAAGACTACGACTGCACAATTAGCTACCATCCGGGTAAGGCAAATGTGGTAGCTGATGCTTTGAGTCGAAAAGGGAAGTTGGTGAATTTACTCTCCGATCAAGAACATTTGGTACGAGATTTTGAAAGAATGAAAATCGAAGTAATCGTACCTCCGAGTAACACGAAAGCGAGATTAGCTTCTTTGACTGTACGACCAACACTCAGAGATCGAGTGAAAGAACTCCAGCTTCGAGATGCATTCTTGAATAAAATGAGACAAAAAGCACAAGAAGGAAACATCAAAGGTTTTGCAATAGCCGATGATGATGTCCTGGTGTACGAAGGAAGGTTATGTATTCCAAAAGATGAAGAGTTGAGAAGAGAGATTCTCGACGAAGCTCATAGTACTCCTTATACAGCACACCCTGGTGGAACAAAAATGTATCGAGACTTAAGAACCATGTTCTGGTGGAGAGGCATGAAGAGGGACATAGCTAAATTCGTGGAAAGTTGCATGGTTTGTTAAAGAGTGAAGGCTGAACATCAACGACCGTCAGGTCTGCTCAAGCCGTTAGAAATTCCTGAGTGGAAATGGGAACACATTACGATGAACACACTGTAACGCCCCAATTTTCGTAACTCAAAATAAAAGATATTTCATCAGAAAATAATTCCGTATTTAGAGGCGCTACTCACATACTTTTGAAAAGTCAAATATTCCACGTCATAATTTTTAAATACCAATAATAAAAATAAATTCATTATTTCAGAATTATTAGTTCAAAAATAAAAGTACTTCTAGACGTTTTTGAAATCAAAGTTTGCAGCGGAAAATAATAGATAATAACCAAATGAAAATTCCTAATTCGTCTCCTCGTCATTCCCCCGGTGATCATCCTCGTAAGTACCTGAAAACAATGCGTTGATTTGGGGTGAGCTCAACGTGCTCAATAAGGACTACTCATCTCTAATAAATATCTCAAATCACCGTACGACATATATATAATTATCATATCATGAAATCATACAATGAAACATAATTTTCAATACATGTTGCGCATATTATAGAACACGGCGTGTATACCACGATGCCTCCTCCTGACACTGACCCTTCTGGGTCACAGGTTCTATAATATAAAATTTTGACTCATGCGAGTATACCTCGGTGCCTCCTCCTGACACTGACCCTTTTGGGTCACGAGTCTAAAACGTTTTCATATCATGCAATAATTCACGTATTTAAATCACATATAGCACATACTTTGAAATTAGACATTAAAAAGGAGATGAGAAACCCCTACCTGATAAACGTGTCGTGCAATTAAGTCTTTGAATTTGAGAGAAATCCCTAAGTCCCTTGCGCCTCGTTTCCTATTAAAGTAAAATTCTCCAATTTAATACATGTAAATGATTTAATTAGATTATACGTATGATATGTTAATGTTTATTACTTTTATTTGGGATAGAATGTACTTTTTGGGAATCTTTATAAGTAATTTGGTAATTAATCAAACTGAAAGTGCCTATCCAAAATTATTTAAAGAATTAAGGGCAATAATATAAGTTGAATAAAGGGTTTCGGTCTAAATGATTTAATGGTACAGAAACCTAATCTCATTTTCACAGATCCATTTATAAAGGTTAAAGAACAGGGGTGTAAATTCTTCTTCCCACTTTCAATTCTGTATTCTCAATTGAAGCGATAACTACGCTAGACTTAGGTTTATTAAGCTTTGGAATCCTATTCGTCTTTCTAAGGAAGTTCGACAAAAACGGTTGGCGAGACGAGACTCGCTCGATTCGTGGCGGTGCCGGTGCCTCATCTCCGACTTCCGCCGGAGACTCAACCGGTAAGACATACAACAATTTTCTATATTACGGATCTAGCATGATTTTAGGATTTCGATAAGAGATGGGCAGGGGAAATTTACCGACTAAAAGGGGACTCCATTAACATAATATCTAATTAACCCAAGAATCTAAATGAACACAAGTTCTGTGAATATGAAACGTGAATACTTAATTTCTTTCTTAATTATTTATTGATTTTTTTTAAGATTCACAGGAGGTTTAGTTCTAATTTTCAAGGCTTTAATTAAACTTTAAGTCTCTACACTAGATTATGAGGCCATAGGACTTACGTCTACGAGTTTCTTGCAGATTCCTATAAGAAACGAAGACAATAGTTAATTAACAGGAGGTTAAGAGGGTTACCTTTATGAGTGGCTACGAAGCTAGAAAAGCAGAGACAGTGAAATAAAGGACGATGAAGCTAGCACTTAAGGTTTCCAGGAGAGGTTGCGTCTAAGGCTTGGGGCTGGAACTTGTTCGCGTCTAAGCTCAAGGACTGGAAATCTGATTGCAAGCGAAGGACTTGTTGGATGCGTGCGTGTTTTCCTTAGTTTACTGTATTTATCGAAGTTTGAGTTGAGGAAGTAGGGTTTTGATCGATGGCAGATAAATTGCGTGTATTGCTTTTCCTCAATGAAGCTGTTTATATATTGTGATTGAGTTAACGTTGGGTTCAACCCCTTCTCAATAGGTTGATTTGTTAGGGAGTTATAGATTTTTGGGGTTCTGTAACGTTATAGACTTTTGACTACTTGATCGGCTTAGTTTGATTAATTAGCTTTGTTGAGATTAAATTATATTTATGTTGAGATTTATATTAGTAATTTATATTAAATATTGTAATTTAATTAGTGTAGAAATACCTTATAAAGTATTTTATATTTTATTAATTAAATATTCTTTATTGTTCGTAATATAATTATTTATAAGATTAAATTTCAACTACGCACAAGTACGGGACTTCTAAAAAAAAGAAAAATTAAATAATTTTAAATTATTAATTATTTTATTTTATTCTCTACGCATGGACATTACAATACTACCCTCCTTCGAAAATTTTCGTCCTCGAAATTCAGAGACTAAACAATAGGCAGAAAACTCGGATACTTTGCGTAAAATTCATCCTCTCGTTCCCATGTAGCTTCACTCTTGTTATGTCGTCTCCATTGAACTTTAAGTAGAACAACTTCTCTATTCCTTAAATTTTGGACCTTACGATCCAATATTTCTTCAGGAATCTCCTCGTAAGTCAAGTCTTCCCGAATGTCCAACTCATCGTGACTCACCACATGTCTCGGGTCATGCATATATTTTCTCAACATCGACACATGAAAGACGTTATGTACGTTTGAAAGTTTTGGTGGCAATGCTAGCTCGTAGGCTAAGTCTCCGATCCTTTTGAGTATCTCAAAAGGTCCCACGTATCTCGGTTTCAGTTTACCCTTCTCGCCGAATCTGATGATGCCTCTAACCGGTGCTACTTTTAGAAATACATGATCACCAATCTCAAAGTGAAGATCTTTCCTTCTTCGGTCCGCGTAGGATTTTTGTCGATCTTGGGCGACTTTAATCCGATTTTGTATAGTAGCGATGTGTTTCACGGTTTCTTGGACCAACTCGGGTCCTAAAATCTTTTTCTCCCCCACTTCGCTCCAATATAATGGTGATCTACACTTTCTTCCGTATAAGGCTTCATATGGCGCCATACCGATTGTCGCTTGGTAACTGTTATTGTAAGCAAACTCTACCAACGGTAAAAGAGTTTCCCATTGACCTCCTAAATCTAGAACACAAGTTCTCAACATATCTTCGAGTATTTGATTCGTTCGTTCGGATTGACCATCCGTTTGAGGGTGATAAGCCGTGCTGAACCTTAATTTTGTCCCAAGCGCTTCTTGCAAACTCCTCCAAAATCGAGAGGTGAATCTCGTGTCTCTATCTGACACAATCGACACAGGAACTCCGTGCAATTTCACAATCTCACGAATATAGATTTGTGCGTATTGCTCCATGCTGAACGTCATCTTAACTGGTAAGAAATGTGCTGATTTCGTGAGACGATCCACAATTACCCAAATAGCTTTGTTACCTCTTATTGATGGCGGCAAGCCTACCACGAAGTCCATCGTAATGTGTTCCCATTTCCACTCAGGAATTTCCAACGGCTTGAGCAGACCTGACGGTCGTTGGTGTTCAGCCTTCACTCGTTGACAAACCATGCAACTTTCCACGAATTTAGCTATGTCTCTCTTCATACTTCTCCACCAAAACATGGTTCTTAAGTCTCGATACATTTTTGTTCCACCGGGGTGTGCTGTATAAGGAGTACTATGAGCTTCTTCGAGAATTTCTCTTCTCAACTCTTCATCCTTTGGAATACATAACCTCCCTTCGTACACCAGAATCTCATTGTCGGTTATTGCAAAACCTTTGATGTTTCCTCCTTTTGCTTTTTGTCTCATTTTATTCAAGAACGCATCTCGAGGCTGAAGTTCTTTCACTCGATCTCTGAGTGTTGGTCGTATAGTCAAAGAAGCTAATCTCGCTTTCGTGTTACTCGGTGGTACAATTACTTCGATTTTCATTCTTTCAAAATCTCGTACCAAATGTTCTTGATCGGGAAGTAAATTCGCTAACTTCCCTTTTCGACTCAAAGCATCAGCTACTACATTCGCCTTACCTGGTAGCTAATTGTGCAGTCGTAGTCTTTCACTAACTCTAACCATCTTCGTTGTCTCATGTTCAATTCTTTCTGCGTGAACAATTATTTTAAACTCTTATGGTCGGTGAAGATCTCACATTTTCCTCCGTACAAGTAGTGTCTCCAAATCTTTAATGCATGAACAACTGCAGCTAACTCCAAGTCATGTGTGGGGTAGTTTGTCTCGTGCGACTTTAGTTGCCTTGAAGCATAAGCAACCACTTTGCCATGTTGCATCAAAACGCAGCCTAATCCCAATTTTGATGCGTCGCTATAAATGACAAAATCCTTAGTGGGGTCAGGAATTGTCAACACTGGCGCAGTAGTGAGTCTCCTTTTCAACTCTTGGAAACTATTCTCGCATTTTTCGTTCCATACGAACTTCTCTCCTTTCCTCGTTAGTCGAGTCATCGGTGTTGCTATTTTAGAGAAATCTTCAATGAATCTCCGATAGTAGCCTGCTAAGCCAAGGAAACTTCTAACTTCGCTTGCATTAGTAGGCGCAACCCATTCATTGACAGCTTCAACTTTGCTCGGGTCCACACTGTAACGCCCCAATTTTCGTAACTCAAAATAAAAGATATTCCATCAGAAAATAATTCCGTACTTAGAGGCGCTACTCACGTACTTTTGAAAAGTCAAATGTTCCACGTCATATTTTTCAAATCCCAATAATAAAAATAAAATCATCATCACAGAGTCGTTAGTTCAAAAATAAAGTACTTCTAGACGTTTTTGAAATCAAAGTTTGCAGCGGAAAATAATAGATATAATAACCAAATAAAATTCCTAATTCGTCTCCTCGTCATTCCCCCGATGATCATCCTCGTAAGTACCTGAAAAACAATGTGTTGATTTGGGGTGAGCTCAACGTGCTCAATAAGGACTACTCATCTCCAATTAACATCTCAAATCACCGTACGATATATATATGCAATGATCATATCATGAAATCACACAATGAACATAATTTTCAATACATGTTGCGCATATTATAGAACACGGCGTGTAAACCACGATGCCTCCTCCTGACACTGACCCTTCTGGGTCACAGGTTCTATAATATAAAATTTTGACCCATGCGAGTATACCTCGGTGCCTCCTCCTGACACTGACCCTTTTGGGTCACGAGTCTAAAACATTTTCATATCATGCAATAATTCACGTATTTAAATCACATATAACACATACTTTGAAATTAGACATTAAAAAAAGGAGATGAGAAACCCCTACCTTATAAACGTGCCGTGCGATTAAGTCTTTAAATCCGAGAGGAGTTCCTAAGTCCCTTGCGCTTTATTTCCTATTAAAGTGAAATTCTCATATTTAATATAAATATAAATTATTTAATTAAATCAATACGTATAATGTTTTGATGTATATTGATTCTAATTATTTGGAATATTAATTTTTGGTTAAACTGTATCTTTTAATTGAAATCATTTAAGACTACTTTGTAATTAATATATATTCAAAGGGCCAAATTGACATTATAGAGAAATAGGAGAAGTGATGCTGTACTCCTATTTGATTTGCGGGAAGCGGTCTCTACATCAATTAGGAATTAGGCAAAAACTACAAGACTCGATCTCCTTCTGCTAATCGGGTTTTCCTAATCGATTCATCAAGGGTAGGTGGAAGGTGGAGACCAGTATGTATTATTCCAAATCTCGATCGTGATTCTTAATTCTTTTGGTTGACTGGGTCTAACATGGATTTAAGAATTCATTGTGGGATATACTAGGAGGGGATTTAAGACGACTCCATTAGCCTAATATCTAATTAATTTAAGAATCTAAATGAACAAAAGTCATATGAGCATAAACACGTATTCCCTTCGATTCTCTTTTACTAGTTATTGGTTTCTAGGAGATTTACAGGAGCATATGAGCAGATTGTTTAGTTCTGACATTTAAAGCAATAGGTAAACTTAAAAGGCTCTATACTAAGATACAGGTTTCTTGCAGGTTCTTATAAAAACGAAGATAAGTTGATTACAAGGAAATTTGAGGATTACCTTCTATGAGTGGTTACGAGACCAGGAAAGCAGAGCAAACGGAATAAACGACGATGAAGCTAGCACTTAAGGTTCTGCGTCTAAGGCTCGTGACTGGAACTCTGGAATTCTGATTGCAGGCGAAGGACTTGTTGGATGCGTGCGTGTTTTCCTTAGTTTACTGTATTTATTGGTGTTTAAGAGTTGAGGAAGTAGGGTTTTGATCGATGGCAGGTAAATTGTGTGTATTGTTTTTCCTCAAAGAAGCTGTTTATATATATTGTGATTGAGTTAACGTTGAGGTCAACCCCTTCTGAATAGGTTGTTTTGTTAGGGAGTTATAGGTTTTTGGGATTCTGTAACGTTATAGCCTTTTGACTACGTGATCGACTTAGTTTGATTAATTAGCTTTGTTGAGATTAAATTATATTTATGTTGAGATTTATATTAGTAATTTATATTAAATATTGTAATTTAATTAGTGTAGAAATACCTTATAAAGTATTTTATACTTTATTAATTAAATATACTTTATTGTTTGTAATATAATTATTTATAAGATTAAATTCCAACTATGCGCAAGTTCGGGACTTCTAAAAGAAATTAAATAATTTTAAATAATTAATTATTTTATTTTATTCTCTACGCATGGACATTACAATACTACCCTCCTTCAAAAAAATTTCGTCCTCGAAATTCAGAGTCTAAACAATAGGCAGAAAATTCGGATACTTTGCGTAAAATTCATCCTCTCGTTCCCATGTAGCTTCACTCTTGTTATGACGTCTCCATTGAACTTTGATCAGAATAACTTCTCTGTTCCTTAATTTTTGGACCTTACGATCCAATACCTCCTCGGGAGTCTTTTCGTAAGTGAGGTCTTCTCGAATGTCTAACTCGTCGTGACACACAATGTGTCTCGGGTCATGCACATATTTTCTGAGCATAGACACGTGAAAGACGTTGTGCACGTTTGACAATTTCGGTGGCAATGCTAGCTCGTATGCTAAGTCTCCGATCCTTTTTAATATCTCGAAAGGACCTATGTATCTCGGTTTCAGTTTACCCTTCTCGCCGAATCTTATGATGCCTCTGACTGGTGCTACCTTTAGAAATACGTGATCGCCGATTTCAAAGTGAAGATCTTTCCTTCTTCGATCCGCGTAAGATTTCTGTCTATCTTGGGCGACCTTGATCCGATCTTGTATAGTAGCGATGTGTTTCACGGTTTCTTGAACCAACTCGGGTCCCAAAATCTTTTTCTCACCCACTTCGCTCCAATATAATGGGGATCTACACTTTCTTCCGTACAAAGCTTCATATGGCGCCATACCGATTGTCGCTTGGTAACTATTGTTGTAAGCGAACTCTACCAACGGTAAAAGCGTCTCCCATTGACCTCCCAAATCTAGAACGCAAGTTCTCAACATATCTTCAAGTATTTGATTCGTTCTTTCGGATTGACCATCCGTTTGGGGGTGATAAGCTGTGCTGAACCTTAAGTTTGTTCCAAGAGCTTCTTGCAAACTTCTCCAAAATCGAGAGGTGAATCTCGTGTCTCTATCTGACACAATCGACACAGGAACTCCGTGCAATTTCACAATTTCTCGAATATAGATTTGCGCGTATTGCTCCATGTTGAACGTCATTTTAACTGGTAAGAAATGTGCTGATTTCGTGAGACGATCAACAATCACCCAATCACCCAAAATAATTTATTTAAAAATAACATTTAATAAAATGCGGGAGTTACGTAAAATAGATTGATTTTTCAAAATCAGAGTAACATTTTTCAAAAATAAATTAGTCTTTCAAAATAGAATACTTAAAAATAAAAGTCGAACATTTAAGTTTAAATAAACATAGAAATAAAAGTAGAAGAAACGATATCATAAACACTTGTCACTGCGCCGCGTCCTCGTCACGTCCCTCGAGATCTCCGTTTGTACCTAAAAAAAATGTCGTTGATTGGGGTGAGCTCAACGTGCTCAGCAAGGAGAAACAATAATCATCTAAACATAACAATCATTATCATCGTACGACATACATTCCTCAAAACATGAATCATAAATAAACACGTAGCATGTAACATTTAGGTGCACATATATATATAAAACAAGCGGGTCGTAAGCCCGATGATCAACTTATACGGATCACTGGCCCTTTTCCTAGCCACAAGTTTCATATAAACATATAGCTCGACGGGTCGTAAGCCCGCTGGTCAACTTATATGGACCACTGACCCTTTTCCTAGTCATCGGCCAAACATTACATTCATAACTCGACGGGTCGTAAGCCCGATGGTCAACTTATATGGACCACTGACCCTTTTCCCAGTCACCGAGTTTAACATATCAAACATAGCTCGACGGGTCGTAAGCCCGATGGTCAACTTATATGGACCACTGACCCTTTTCGTAGTCACCGAGAAACATTTCAAACATTTACAATTGCACATTTCAATTCACGTATACACATACTTTGAACATAAATGTTATAAAGAGATGAGAAAAGTGTCCCCTTACCTCTTGTAGCGTGTGTGTTCTTAGACCGTCGTCGACTCCTAACGCAAAGTCCCTTAAATTCGAAAGTCAAATTCTTAAGTCTCAATTGTTCAACTTCCCCTAAACAATGTTCTTTTAACATAGTATTGCACGTTAATATAATTATTTTCAATTACAGTAGGCTATTTAAATTAAATGTATTCATGCACATGCATGTTGAAGTATTTTCAACTGTTGATTTTAGTTATTGAATTTGGAATGGGGTGTACAGGACCGAAAACAAATATTGGGATGCATATATTTAAGTTGTTGGACTTGACTTGGGAATCAAGTGGGCCGCAAGTGTTTAGGCTAGAGAATAAAACGGATCGAGTAGGACAACTGGGATGAAACAATACTCAATTGTTGACGGGTACAAAACAATATAACAGAAGTCAAGGAGCTAAACCTTAATTCCATAAATCAGAGACTTCCCACTTACAGAGAGAGGTCGAGGCCACTTACAGAGAGATATCGAGGCGAGGAAGAACAAGCGACGGCGATTCTAGACGGCAACGTTTGGATGCGATGGTGGTTTCTTAAACGAGAGTCGGTCCAAATTCCTGGTAGTAAGTTCGACGTAGACTCACGAGAATAGAGTAGCGCGGACGTGGTCGACGTGTGGTGGTCCTCGGCGTGGCTCCGGCGACGAGATGATGGATCGACTTCCCGGCTAAGGGCACCGTCCGGTCAGATGGTGGAGATACAGTGGCCTCGGCTAAGGATTGAGGTTTAGGCGATTTGATGCTTGAAATTTGGAACTCGTGATTTGTGCAGGTGGTTCTAGGGCGGTCTGCGGCGGATCCTTAGTTGCGGAAGAACTTGGGTAGTATTTTAGTGTAGGGAGAAAGGGTAAGGTGTCGAGGGTTTATGATGAATATCGACGTGATTAATAAGCCGTGTGATTAATAAGCCGTGTGATATAGCGATTAT
Organism: Euphrasia confusa; assembly: GCA_954870475.1. NCBI lineage: Eukaryota > Viridiplantae > Streptophyta > Magnoliopsida > Lamiales > Orobanchaceae > Euphrasia > Euphrasia confusa. The sequence continues at coordinate 1,062,131 of OX940951.1, forward strand.
ATTTTGTGGAGGTTGAGATAATTTAGGATTGACTAAGTTTTGATAGTTATTTGATTGCGTTAAAATATTTTTTTATATAAATTTTTAGTAACATTTTTAGTAACGTTAAATAAATTAAAATTTAATATATTTATAGTGAACATTAATAAAAATATTATTAATAAATATTTAATTAATATTTTATCGTAAGAATAAAAATTCTTAATTTCATATTTTAAATTTTTAAAATTTTATTAGAGCTTAGTCGTCTAAGCACGTGAAATGTATCTTATAAACTTAACAGTGAAAATTGGGTGTTACAATACTACCCCTCTTAAAAGAAATTTCGTCCTCGAAATTCGAATTTCCTTGGTAGAATGGAAGGTCAGGTTCCTATCTTGAAGTTACTCTCGCAACTAGTTATCTACTCGGTACTATGTTCTGTTGTCAAGTTGTGGAACTTCTTAAACACGAATAAGATTGAAGCATTCAGATCAGATAGCATTCACATACCTCTCATCGCCTCATGGTCATTCTTAGTGTCGTCACGAGTCATTGCATAAACGCGAGCATGTCCTCCAGTGCGCTGTCCATTACTATTTTGTCTTGATGCTTGTGGTGCGCTAGGCTTTTGGTTGAATCGTGGGCATTCACGAGCTCCATGCCCTGGTTGGTGGCACCTGAAGCAATTTCCCTGTCTTAACATGCAAACTCCAAAGTGATGTTTCCCACATTCTCGACATAAAGGCTTGATGTTTGATGCATTGAAGTTGTTGTCTCCTCCAGTCCTCATTTGCTTATTATTGTTGTGGTCGTCACTTCCATCCCATTTCCTCTTCTCGGTTTGCACAACTTCTTTTGATTGCACTTCGTCGCCTTTCAGTCCAACCTCAACCTTGTGAGCTCTTTTGACCAACTCATAATAGCCTAAATCGCCTTGCGCTGCCAAGATACCGGCGAGTTGTGGCCGTAGTCCCCTCTCAAATCTTGAAGCCCTCTTTGCATCATCATTCACCAGATGTGGCGCAAACCTGCTCAGCTCATTGAATTTTCTCTCATACTCAGTCGTTGTCATGCTTCCCTGCTTCAGATTGAGGAACTCCGTCTCTTTCTCGTTACGATACGACTGAGGAAAATACTGATTCATAACCTCAGTCTTGAACATTTCCCACGTCATAGCATTCTTTTCAGCTTCAGTTTGGCTGCCCAAAAATCCTTCCCACCAGAAGTCGGCATCTTCCACCAATTGAAATGTGGCACAAGCTATCTTTGAAGCATCTCCACATTGAATGGTGCGGAAAATGCGTTCTAATGCGCGAAGCCATTCTTCAACTGCTGCAGGACCATCTTTCCCATTGAAGGTTGGCGGACGATAGCGGCGAAATCTTTCCACTGTGCGCTCGTGATCATTCGCATTTCCTCCTCCGTTAGCTTGGAAGATCTGGAGAAAGTGGTTGAAAGCCCTGCCCATGGCTTCAGCAGTAGCCCGATTCAATTCTGGTTGCCCCTCTCCGTTCTCTGCCATTTCTTTCTGTAATACGAGTATTTAGTTATTCAGTTTAATTATTTTCTTTACGTGGTTGAATAGTACGTTTCATCCTCGTGCGTAACATCCAATGTTAAACGTAAACCTAAAGGCCATTTCTAACTCCAAGTACTACTATGTCCGTGAAGCCATAAATATAAAATCATACCTTTGGAGATCTCGACGAGGAATGACGAAGGTAGCAGCAGTGACATTTTATTTCCTTTTATTTTGAAACATTAAACTTTTCCTTTTTGAAAAATTGTAAAGTCTACAGAATCAAAACTGGTGCTCTGATACCATTTGTAACGCCCCGGCCCGTTGAGGGGTCGAAGCCCGACCCTAATGGGCCGGCTCGGTTACCAATGACTGCCTTCGGGAGTGATATCCTGGCCCCACTGTACCAACACTTGTATTTTCCAGCGCACTTTGTCCTCACTCGTGCGCACCCGGGAGACTTCCCAGGGGGTCACCCATCCTAGAATTACTCCAGAGCCAGCACGCTTAACTTTGGAGTTCTTATAGGAGGATGCCCAGAAAAGTAGATGCATCTGTTGGTATGAGTAGCATATTCAATTCCTTTAAGCACTTGCATTTTTCGGGGCATTACATTACTACTGGAAAGTAAAGAATTTGTGGGAAATGAAAATCACATGGCAGTATGGGACTGTATTTCTACTCCCTCCCCTCCCACCTACCATTGGTCAACAAATGGTAGTGTGGGGTTGCACAGTTTCTAAGAAAAGACAATTTTGCAGCATTTTTCTTTTGGTTTTGTAAAAGGTATAAATGTCTTTTGAGTTTATTAACTAAAATGATTAGTTAATAAACATGTACTCTGTATTTGATTTTCCTATATATGAATAAATAAACTATACATATACGTGAAATAAATTAAAAGAGCGAGCTAAGACGACAACATGTGAATTTGAAAGAGTTGACAATTGAGATCACAACATAGTACAAGTTTAATATAATAAAGTATAAATGTATACTATTGTTAATTTTCCTATATATGAATAAATAAACTATACATTTCGAGTGAGACCGAAAAGAAATATTTGAACACCTTTATTTATTTAGTGGTATTTAAAACCACGTACAGTACTTATCACCAAACAAAACCACTACTCTTTTTATTAAATAAATAAATAAAGTATGTACTCGTTCGTATATTATATAAGGGGCACTGCACTGTTCTGTTTCGCGACACTAGAACAAAAACAACAACAGCGACTCTAAAGCCAAAAATAGCAGAAAGTGAAAAATGTCCGATCATCAGCATCAGCATGTGTCTTTCTCCGATAACGAAACGCAAGGCATGAGGGATTTGAACCAGTACGCTGAGGTCGGGGACATCGGCGGCTTGTGGCGGATGATCCAACGCGAGCGTTCCATCCTCCGAGTTCCATCCTCCGACAGATCGAGGAAGTCGAGTTCATCCGCACTCCGGTGCACGCGGCGGCGGAGCGAGGTCAGACGGCGTTCGCACTGCAGGTCATGGGTTTGAAGCCGTCGCTGGGCCGGAAGCTGGACAAGAATGGGCTGAGCCCGCTCCACGTGGCCCTGGAGTGGCGCGAGAAAGAAACCGTCCTGACCATGGTCAGATTCGACAGCTCGCTGGTGAGGGTCAAGGGGGACGGGGACTTCACGCCGCTGCACTACGCGGCAAGGTATTACCCCGACTTGGACGTGCTCGCCGAGTTCTTGATTCGCTGCCAGGGGTCGATCGACGACCTGACCGACGACTTCAAGACGGCCGTGCATTTGGTGGTGGAGAGCAAGGACGCCCCCGCCATCGATATGGTGCTCAAGTGGATCGTCAGGACGGCGAGACGGCCCGTCCTCAAGAGGAAGGATGACCAGGGGAACACCGCCCTTCACCTTGCGGCCCGCCTCGATTGTCAAGAGGTCATATCAAATCTTTCTTTAATTCCGAGTTTGAGTTTGAATTTAAATTATTAATCATAGTAAGAAAATTGTATTTATGCAGGCAGTGCGACTGTTGGTGAAGATCACCGACCTCAACCAGAGAAACTCGGACAACAAGACGCCTTTGGACGAAGCGCTAGACTCAGGCAACGAGCAAGTGGTGCAGATCCTGAAAAGTGCACGAGCCAAGCGAGCCTACTTGTGCGCCGGGTTGAGCCTGATCGTGGCCGTCCTGATCTACTTTACCATGTAGACTCATACCTCAAGGCTTCCACTTTCAAGAAAAACTAAGTTCAGCTTTCCTGCAATCACGAAATAATTGTTGGTTTATTGGTATTGAGACAAGTGCAGTCAAACTTCTACTACAATTTATTTAATTAGAGAGATATTAAGTTATTAATTAATTGAGAAAATTTTCGTTTAGTAATTTATTTCTGGAAAAGGAGGAATTACAAAAGACAAGTAAAAAACACTATTTAAAATGAATTCACATACAAACAATGGCTTCCCAGAGTCTATCCATACCACTGCAAAGGAATGATCGATACAAATGCTCGAGCTTGCTGATTAGTGCTTACGTTTCAAGCAACATTTACATTTTTCTATCACAGCAGAACTCTTCCATTTACAATTTCAATTACAATGTCAGAGACATTTACATTTTGCACCAAGAATTTATAGAGTTAGCAGTTAGTTATGCCCAAAACTCCATGCCGTATAAATGACCCAAGCCTCGTATCCTAACAAAACTCTTACAGATCTCCGAAAACTTCAAAAAACCAGTTAACTCTCTGCACGCACAAAACTTATCGGTACAACACCGCAATTCATCCAAAAGGTTGAAGGTAGCTTCGCTGAATCATCTTGCTTCTTCTGCTTGTCCTATGAATAGTGTCTTGAACGATTCATAGGAAGCGAAGAAAATCGAGCCTTGAATCATATACATCACTAGTCTTGGAGTCAAACCCCTGTGAAAATAAACGTCACAGTGTGGGAACATTAATCAATTGAAGCAGGACATCGGCATCTCATACATGTTGGTCAAGCAAAGTTTTCTAGTATTCACAAGCAAAAAACTTTATAATACATAAATAATATGTCCCTGAACCTGAACTAATAATACAATTTTTATTTGGAAGCGCTAATAAGTAATACTACTAACTAATAACAATACATTTTAAAACTGCTCACCTGTAGAGACCTTTTAAACCTTCTTGTCTCCCTATGTCTGCGAGGGTATTGAATACTCCACTATATGTGGTCAATGATCCAGGAATCTGCAATGGCTATTTGGTTACACGTCTTTTTTGTACGAAAGTTATTTTGTAACAAAAAATGAAAACTAAAGAGAATCCTTAGTGATAACGAAGAGCGTGGCCAAGCAAGCCGAGAAAAGCAAATGGAAAACCAACCTGAGTTTGCAATCTTGTCTTGACAACATCAAATGGAGTCGTAAATAATGAAGCCATAGAACCAGCTAATCCTCCGCAAAATAACTGTGAAATTTGGGAAAATAAATGAGAGCAAAAAAATAACGGAAGTTTAGTGGCTTTATAGGCTTGAACAACTAACCGTTCCTACTAAGTTAGCTTGAGCATTTGCTTTGGTTGATGGCAACACAATTTGCTTCAGGCTTTCATACGTGTAAAACTGTATAGGAAAATGAAATGTCAACCTTACAAGATGAAAGATGATGACTGGAGCCGAAAATTATGCACGATAGGCTTAGAACTTTTACAAAATGCTCTAAAAACTGAACCAAGAAAGAACTAAAATTAAATAATAAAATACAAAATAAATTTTAAAACCACTTAGAAAGGTTAAAAGAATTGCAAAAAAAAGGGGAAATTCTGCAGTTTTATCTAGCCTTACCTTGATGACAGAATGTGGAACATTTCTGCAGAGTACAGCTCCCCATCCAGCATAGAGTGAAACCAAGCCACCTTTTTGAACAACCTGTACAAACGCATTCCTGGATGGATATAGTAGTTCAAAAGGATTTAAACATTATTTCCAAAGATCACTAAAAAAACAACTAGTTAATTTGACTTTAATATAAACAATTTATTAAATTTTGGTTTAAAAAGTTGCGTCAAACCAAGTAATAAAGCAAACATAATTCAAAAAATACACATAGAAAGGTTAGAAAGAAAAATAGGAAATGAAGGATAGTCATTTTGTAAAGCACATAATGTTTAAGTTGACAACTCATTTAGCTTTAATATGTATGTATGTAGTTGCAAATTTTATACAGAAACACACAAAAACGGCTTAAAGATATACCAGCAATTCCGGTAGTGTGAACCAATTTGCATCTGCTGTTTTATGCGCTCGCTCGGAGTAAAAATAAACGATGTGGCAAAACTTGCACAACCCCCTGCCGTGCAGTGAGCCAAAGAGTGATATTCCTGTGGAAGGGAAGTCATGAATTTAATCAAATTCGAGTATTGCTTGTAATGAGACATACAATAATAATGGTACACAAAGTCCAGATTCAGCTAAATAGTTTTTATTCTGAAAAAAAAATGCATTACCTTGGAAAGAAGTGGAAGCAAACTTTTCTTGACAGATTCATAAGTGAAAGTGTAGATGGCAGAAATTGGAGCTGAAGTCACAATATTGCTGGAAATTCCACGATATAGTCCCGTTATACCTGAGAATACAAACATAATTAGTTTCACGGTCCTTAACAAGTGCCAAATTAATATCACTCTGGTTCAACAAACCTTATAAAATGATATTAAGAGAGAAAATTGCACTTTTGGTCCCCACTAATTTTTTCTCACTTTCATGTATATAAACGCAACAATTATTTCTTATGGGACATTTTCTGCTCAATTTTTTAACATTAAGACCATAATTTGAAAATTATGGGGCCAAAATTTTCAGCATCTAAATAATGTGAGATCCTGCAGCACCAAAAGAACAATAATCTCATAGTTTTCTAGAAGTCGCAAAAAGGTATTTCTAACAATGTACCTCTCTCCGCAATAATAGACCTGCCCACATCGTGAATCGGTTTCCTGTCAGCACGTCGCGATTGGACGACTGTCTTAACAGTATCCATCGGATGAAGACAAAGGCTGACAAACACGCCTGCCATTGCTCCCGCAAAAGCATGCTCTTGCTTTGCAAGCCCACATGGTGATATTTCCTTTTCCGCTAACCTAATATCCACCTCGGAGGAGTTGGATCCGCTAAACTTACAATCCTTTTGGTCCTCATGCGGGCAATCCCTACCTTCATCCGTACTAGCTTCATACTCGTGAGTAGATGGAGCTATATCAGTGTCTCTGGAGACCACATCAGTGATACCACATCCTCTTGAAGCAATTATCTCATTATTTTCTGTGTATGTCATAGCAGATGACTTCTTCAAGTCTTTGCTCTCAATTTCTTTGACAGGGCCAAACTGATTCTTTATTTGTTTAATATCGTCCATCCATCTATACATGCTCCCTAAACTATTCGGTATTTCTGCACTTGAAAGACAACGCGAGTCCTCATTCACTGTGGATAAAGAGAAGGCATCATAACAAGATACCTTCCTATTCATTCTCAAATGCTCCAGATTTTCTCGCATTGATCTCGGATAATTTGGTCTACTGTTTGAACTAGAAGCACATATAATATCCCCATCGGTGGAGTAGTTAAGAATGCAGTCTCTCTGAATAAACTCGGTTTTGAACATGGGATTACTTTTAGACAAGAGCGCAGAAAGAGGCTTTCTGGCTCGATTCCAAGCATGTCCTACTGCAGAAATGAGGTCGGCTGTGCTCATCACTTCGGAATTCTTGACGGCACCCTTGTCATTCCCTGACGGCGTGGTGATATCTGAACGGTCGAAATTAGAAAGCTCGGCGAAAGACCCCTGAAACGGATGATTGGTCCGATGTTTGACTGAGGTTTCTTTGTTCCTTGGTGACACACTAACACCGACCATCTTTCGTTTTCTCGACGAAAGCGGATAGAAACTGTCGGACCCGTGTTGTTATTTTGACAACCAAGTTGAATCAGTACACTTACAAATAAGATTCCGTCGCGTACAGATTTTCCTCGTTCTCAATTGCAAATTCTCAACAACCTGAACTGAATACACACCGATACAAAACACTGTTACGAACTCCATTTTCAGCTACACCAAACCGATTCAACATTCATAATATCAAACATATCGATTCGCCATTATTCACAGAAAATCCACAATTTGTTCATGATACAGAAAAGAGAAAAAAATGCGATAACCATACCATCAATTAACAATCTGAAGTAGGTGGTTTCGCATGCGCTTGAATCTAAAGAGACGAAGTTTAGGGCTGAAGATTCGCAAGTGAGATTTTGGGGAAAAAGGGTTTAGGGCGAAGAAGGTTTATGCCAGCATGAAATTAAATTGAATTTCGTTTGGTTTTATTTGAATTTCTGTGCTTTGGTTAAATACACTAAAGTGAAATATGAAGTCATCAAGTCGTTGTAGTATAGTGGTAAGTATTCCTGCCTGTCACGCAGGTGACCCGGGTTCGATCCCCGGCAACGGCGATTGTTTTACCCTTTTTTCCTTTTTTATCTGTTTCAACTTTCAAGTAGTTGTTGACATGTTGTACTACAATGAGAACCTTTCACATTTATAGGGGGCACAAATAAAATTAAGAACATTTATGTCCACCATGAATTACAGAAAATTACAAAAATGCCTCAAATAATCCACTACTTCTCTCAAAGACCCCTATTCTTTCCCCTAATATCCCTATTCAGTCTAAGAATATAAACAGTATATTGCTTTCAATTTCAACTTTGGCTATTTTAAAACAACAAAATCACAAAGGTCCCTTTGCTTGCCTCTATACTCGACCGATGGGAGAAAAGGGTGGATTCAGTACGAAAGACTTCTGCACCACGACTTCGTCCTTCTTGTTGTAACTATCCGCTTTGAACTTCTCTTCTTCGGATATCGCCTCCATCAGATTCTTGATCTCCTCCTCGGGAAATACCCTGAGCGAGTCACTTTGCAATTTACTCCGCTCGTGCCCGACTGCGGTGGAGGCTTCTGCTGAGTGCAGAATCGACACGCAAATCGAGAATGCTTGCAACGAAGTCAACTGCGCATGGAAGTCAACCGCGTACTTGCCATCCCCAGTCGGCCTAATGGAAAATGGCGGTATGTCGTCTTCTTTTTTTCCCTGTGTACGCAATTTCGTTTGTCAGATTGTGAACCAAAAACTACGAGAATCACATAAATCACACAAGTCACCAATCGAATACAGAATACTACTATTCTACTTCTTAAAAGAATCGATGAACTTTCATAACGAAGATAGTTCCATCTTCTCTTCTCGATCATACCCTCAAATCATTTCTTATTCTTTCGAAAGAAATTATTTTTACTCGTAAACACATATAATATGATTGTCAGTCGACTAAACACACTCCATCTATAAAGCATAAAACCCTGCATCAGACATTCAGATAAGACAATTACCTTAACAAAGAGTCCAACTGGATTCCGGTTGTCCATCAACGGCTGGCCCTCAGCCACATGAAAGTCAGGATTCACAAAAACGTCGAGGGGACACCCCATGTCCCATCCACCACACTCGCACCCACCACCCAACCTCCACCTATCTAACAACGACGAAGGGCCCCGCCTCTCACCACTCGGCAAACCGTGGTTCCCAGATGGGACCACGACATGCATCTCAGCACGACTCGAATTGTCACAAATACCCTCATCAATCCGACACAGATTCATTTTACTGTCCCCGCTTTTGAGTTTTAAACTCTCTCGCTTCTCAAATGGGACCCGCATGATAACTGCCGCAGTTTCCAGCTCCGGACCCAATTCCGATGCCGCCAGGGGACGAGAATGCTTACACGTTCGACCTTTATTCATTGTCTTGGCCGACACTTCATTATTTTCACAATCAGAAACTAGGGGTGTTTTAGTAATATCACAGGTAGAATCATCTCGAGACGAAGTGCTTCTTCTCGATTGCGCGATATCGTACAAGACATACTCCGTCACCATACATTCGTTAAAAGCTCCGGCACCTTTTAATTCAGTACACAGATAACACGACACGGCCATTTGTCCAACCATAGTGGATTCTCGGCTACTGTCTTTAAATCCCCACCCACTGGCATTACTCTTTCGCTTATTCCGATCAAGAGAGTGGAAGGTGTAAACCCAAGTTAAAGCATCATCCAATTTCCACGTCTTGGCTACATAATAAACATCTTCCGGCGACTTTAGTGAGAATTCGAAAAACGAGACCCCGTTTTTACTTTCCGACTTGAGGATTCCATGAAGGTGGGCTGGGGAAGATTGAGAAGCCAAATTATGGTTGCCCGAATAATCAGTCACCAATGGTTTGCTAATAGTTTCTTTGGAACAATACAAGGGGCTCTTTTTAGATCTTGGCTTAACATACGAATCAGGCTTATGGCGGGCGGGCGACTGGGGCAGAGCTAACTTAGCGGATAGTGACTTGTGCAGATTCAAAGCCCGGTTTCTCTCTTCCATCGGGTTCTTACAAAAATGGCTTGTGCTTTCTTCCATCGGTCTCTTTCTATCTTCATCTGAACTACACAAGGAGTCGATGATTCCGAATGTTAGCCCCATGGACGCACTTTCTCGAGAAAGCTCGATTTTTTTCCTGCCCACGAAACCATCGTTTTTTTTGCCCGCCATATTCACTTCTTTGGAGCTCTGATAAACCGAGCCCCGCTTCGGCAATTCGTGATTCACCCTTTTAGCTTCAACGTCTCTACAAGAAGCACTCCTGTAGCGATTGAAGCTGATCTCGGCGAAATCCTCATCGAGTGTAAAAATGTCGTGTTTTTCGCACTCGAGCTTCTCCTTCGGTTTTCTGTACGCCGCCTTCGAACGGCGACGTGGGGCCGGGAGGACGGTGGTGGGACTTCCATCCAAAATGCAGTACTTGTCGAAATCGAGTTCCATGTTTACTCAATACAGTGCCAATCATAGATCACTTTAGTTCCTAGAAAAAATGAAGTGAAATCAAGTTTTCCAGAGAAGCAGCACAACAAGACAATCCTAAAATCTGTAGTTTTCCAGAAATCACCAAAAACCAAATCTTTCTAACAAATGCAGCAAAAAAAAAAAAAAAAAAAAAAAAACAAGAATTTATGCAGAATTACAACAACAAACATCAACTGCTAAAATCAATGTAATTTGGGGGAAGGTAAATTTCTTCAAACAACAGAAAAAACATGAAATCAGATCTCAAAAACACACCTACCAAAAAAAACAGAAACCCAGATTCAAAACAGTAAATTCAATTAAAAAGACGAGATTTTTACCACTTACATTAAAAAAACGAGAATAATTTCCATGAAAAACGGGCATTACCCCACCACAGATCTCAGAGAAGTGAACCCAAAACAGAGCCGAACAAATTGTGAGTGAAAGCAATCATATGCTCCTCCTTCACTTGTGCTCAAAGGCTGTCTCACTTTCACTGAATTTATATATATAAATAAATAAATAAGGAAAAAAAGGGGAAATGCAAAATCAAGCAACAAACAAACCCTTGTCAGAGATTAGGTTTTTATTGTAGATTAGCACTTAGATCTTTTTTCTTGACAAAGCAAAAAGCAACACATATGTAATAAGACCAGCCCACCAACAGTAAAGGTGAAATGATAGCAACATAAAGGCGTTGCAATTGCATGCCTAATAAATTATCAATTTTTTTTCCTTTCTGAAATGAGCAATGGAGGGTGAGGGAGAGACAGAGAGCTGCGCAGCATCTGCTAGTGTCCACAAAAGAAAAGCCCCGAGCTCATTTCACTCATCATCATATTGTTGGTGGTGTTTTCCATGTTCACAGTGAGTGTGTGTGCGTGTGTGTTTTTATTTCTTGATTTTGAAAAGAAAAATAGAAATTGTAGAGTGACCATTTCGTACGTTTTACTTTCTTGGGCACTGTTCTAGATACCTGTAAAGCATGAAGAAAAGACGTGTTTACCCCTTGTTAAGACCAAATTTCTTGGTTTCTCGGCGGGGTATTTTGGGGTTTTCAGGTGGTGGCAACTGGGGGGAAAAGGAATCACTGCAGAGATTAGCTATTGTTTAAAATGGTGTTGGGAGATGCAGAATTAAATTGTGATTTGTTTTTTGTCTTGGCAGTGATAATTTAATTGAAATAATCTTATTTTATAATATTGGCAAAGGAACCCCACATTTATGTCATCTCCTACAAATGTGATTTTGATCCAATATTAAATGTGGGGTATCAAATTATTAATTTTAACGCATGCCCCCATTATTTTCGTGGAATTTACGTTTCTAGCCATCACAAAATAATGTCATTCTATTACTTTGTTTTGAGTCATTATTTCATCTCAAAATCATACACATTGCATGCATTATTTCTCAACAATTATACTACAACAAAATAATACTACTATTTTCATTCACTAACGCATAATGTTACATATTTCATTTTGAGCATTAGCATCAAATATTTCCCATTTTTTAAAATTACAAAAACTAATCTAATACAAAATTAATGTGGAAAAAAGGTGGTGCAACCGTGCAACAACAAAATAAATGAAGAAATGAAGTTGGGTTTTTCAATTTGGGTCATTTATTTGAGAATCAACTTGAGAATTTATAGTTATAACAAAAAGCAAAGGAATGGGGGGACACCTAAAATATTGAAGGGTAATTTGGTCATAATGAAAAGTGTATAGGAGGGAGCAGGTGGGTCATTGGTCAATCACAATGTCCAATTCCCATTTCTGTCCTTTTCTTCCACTTCATTCTCTCTTTCAACGTATGTAGACTAATAATAGTCTAATCTAATACTAGTACTATAGTACATTTGAATTCTCGAGTCTCCCAAACCAAAACTCAGATTCCATTTCTTTATATATTTGAAAACAAAATATGGAGTATATATATATATATATATATATATATATATATATATATATATATATATATATATATATATATATATATATATACTGTATTTTTTTTTTTTATTTCAATGGTAAAAATCAATGTATATATAATATATAAAATATATAAAAAAGTACAGTATTATTATCTTAGATGTTGAAGAATTAACCATAACACTACTACTCTCAAAACTCCGAAAGGTTAAATAAAACTAGGTCATCTTTGCCTAACACGCATGTTGTCCCTAGCCTCTACAAAGATAATTAGACAATGTGTAAACTACAAATATACAGTGTTGCCCGGACAAGTCCTATACATTTACTTGGTCTCTTCGTTGTGGTGGGAAGATCCTACTCGGGTTTTTTGGTCGAAGGTTGCGGATTTTCCGGCTCTGGCGAAATTTCTTCTGTTGGTTTTTTTAAATCGTCACCTGTTTCCTTTGCGTCTTCCTTTGGACTCACCACGTTTTTCTCGACATCTTCAGACTTGGCAGTGCTGACGGCTGTCTTGCTGGCTGGATTCGGCCCTTCTATCGTCAGTTCAGCTGCATCATCTCTCGAAGCATACCACAAGTAACCGCAAGGGACACATTCCAACTGAGCAGAAAAAAACGATGTTATTTATATATAGATAGGATGAAGTAATTAACTTGAGAAAGACTGTATAACAAGTAAGCTAGAGACCTGATAGCGATCGCCATGTCCAGCCTGAAACATACCGAGCAAAGCCACTTGTCTTTGCGAACATCTCTTACAAGTAGCATCAGTCATCTGGTCCAGGCACAACATATTAAAAAAAAAATCGAATCAAATTAAATTTTAGAGATGAATGGATGCCTACCTGCATGTGGCCAGACTCCTCTGGTTGCCTGCTGGCAAGTTCCTCTGCAGTTAAACCCTCCTGGAGACAAAAACAAAAGTATTTGAGAAAAATGTTACCACTGGCAGCAATTGAGACTTGAAGCAAATCCCGACATCGGGCAGTTGAGTGCAGACAGATCTTAAACGTGATAGTTAACAAGCTACTGACCAACCAGAAATCGTTTTGCAATTCCCAAGCACCCAAACGGAACGAAAAGAATGACAAAAGGAAAATTAAAATCATAGCAAAAAAAAAAAAAAAGCATAATAGTAATAAATAAATTCCAAAAGTACATGTTTTCACATCAAATTCCAGCTCTATAAAGGGATTTCCATATCAGATTATGTACTTCCAACATCCAATTTACGATTCTGATGATTCATGTAGCAGAGTCAGATAAATTGAGGATAAGTGAAAACAGAAGAACACACACTAGAATTCTGCTAAGGGACTAAGGCAGTTTCATATATACATACACAAATGGTTTGAAAAAAGATGGCACCAGCAAAATCCAGTAAAAAAGTTGCCTGATCAGCAGAATAACAAAAACATCCAACACTAGTTTAATAGATACCACAAACATCTCATGAACAACTAAAAATGGAATTCTCAAACAGAATACCCCAGGAAAATAAATAATACATATACAATAAAAAATTATTAAACAATTCTTAAAGCAAGCAAACAGGCAACACCTTTAATTCATTTGGTGACATATTAAGTATTTGAGCAGGTCCCAACTCCTTATTCAGAAGGCGTCGTGCTAATGCAGCATTGCTCTGCAATGAACCAAACAAATCAAACAAAAGAGGCGGAAAATACTGTCAGGATCAAGAAGAAAACTTGCTCAGAGAAAATATATCAGAAACGGAACATATAACCCAAAATTAATTCAGCAAGTGCCACAAAAAGAAATCGAAATTCATAGCCAATCAAACAAAATCACTACAACCTGGTTGTGAAATATCCAACAAGATTATACCACATGCATGAACAAAATCATTAATAAATAACAAACCAGCAATGATAACCTTAAGATTGAAGGTTAATTGCCGCATCTTTTGATTATACTTCTGAAAATCTGCAGAAAACATGTCGTGTGCAGCTTTCTCAAGAGCAGTCATTGCAGAAACAGCTGCATCTGGCCAACGAAACAGTGCATCACCCTACAAAACACATAGTCCAGGAAGTCTGCGTTAATCAATTATGTAATAGGAAAGTATTCTAGCAGTTATTACTCCCATTCACAATAGATGATATGGCCAACAAAACTATTTAAAATACAATATAATGGCACCTTATTATTAGACTCATTCCCGTCATTCTTGTTACCACCTGGTTCTTCCACATCATCCTGCTTACTGTCAACCGGAGTGCAAGCAAACTGGATTGATTCAAGAAGTTTTTGTAACCACCTGTCGCGCTGTGTTTCCCCAGTCAACGCCTTAAAACTTGAAAGGATAGCATAGTATTCTGAACCACCAGCACAAGTGCTTCCAGGAGTTTCAGTTTTAACCGATGGAGCCCTACCGTGCCCTTCATCCGCCCTAGTAACGTCCAAAGGTGACACAATCTTCTTCCTCAGAAGCCGCTTACTCTTAATCTGATCCTCATTCTCCACATTAACATCCTCAGGCTCTAGGTCAGGAAGGTCACCAATTCGTGAAAGTGTCTTCTGGACAAGAATGTTAATCTCGTGCTGATTATTCTCTTCGTAGTCTTTGTCAGTCAACTTAAAGAGCTTCCTCAGATCTGTGTCATACACTTTTTGCACGATGAAACCAGGATGTTGTTTGCGGCTTGGAATTTGCTTATTTAGAGGTATGAAGTGCACCACACATTTGTGCATAACAGATTCTGCGGGAACTTCATCTCTATGGAAGCTATAGAACAGTTCCCTAGTGTCACTAGATTTCCAACTTCCACCTTTCTTTTTTTCAGCCTCTTCCGGACGATAGAACCACTGGCCTTTAACCATCAGGGCCCCTTCACGTGTTTGAGCAATGTCCTGTAA
Source organism: Euphrasia confusa (assembly GCA_954870475.1). Lineage (NCBI taxonomy): Eukaryota > Viridiplantae > Streptophyta > Magnoliopsida > Lamiales > Orobanchaceae > Euphrasia > Euphrasia confusa. The sequence goes on from OX940951.1 coordinate 1,077,365, forward strand.
GCAAAATAGAATTTCTACTCAATTAACACCACTTACAGTAGAAACAACACCTTTATGCATATAAGGATACATCGTTACATAAACAGTTTATTTATTGAACAAAGTGAAGTATTGCACTTTCAAATAACTGTGATCAGAAGGCAATAGATGGCGCCAGAAGAACATATTCAAGACTCTAATGTTTGGAATAGCGTGTGTCGCTATAATGGTAAGAAATCATCTAGAAAGCACCTGATCCCTTAAATATTTTGAATGTATTTGGAGAGAATCATCTAAAAAGTACCTAAAGTGATCTCTTAGAGATTATTATTGCATCATCAGAATGAAAACAGCACTTACCGGAGAACATTAAAAGAACTCTAAGAGATTATTATTGCATCATCACAGTAAACACAAGAACCGTGTTAACCCATGTGAGGATAACAAAAAAAAAACAAAATGAAGGCTAAAGGTCCAATATGACAGCCACAAAAACATGTGCTCACATATCAACACGTTAAATAAATTGTTTAGAAGAGGTCACTAATCCTCTTAATACAGTACATGTAAGAACAAGTGTTATTCTGAACCAAAAGTTCACCAATGTGGCTTCATGTTTTCAAACACAACCTCCGCCCCCAAAACAATCTTGCAAACAAGGCATACACTTTTTCATGAGAAGCTAAGACATTTGAGAAAGTACCTTAATTATGGCTACGTAAGGCTTCTGGTCTCCTTCCTCGGGGACTAAAAGCACTGGATCCTCCTGAGATGAATCATAATATCAAGAGACATGAGCTACATCAGCATATGGGCCAACATCATTATGATATTCAACGTGTCGACTAATCATGTAACATCATAAAAATGTATACTAAATATGATCCCCCAAAGTGGATTGGCAATTCTCTCGAGTGGGAGGGATGGACATTCGATGTTACAGTAGTGGTGTTCCATTATCAAAAATTGGGTAGCAATAATTTGATAAGAAGAAAATGGCTGTAAACTTTTGACCAAAACAAGACCTGAGATTAAAGCTACAGTTTGACTACTTTATTTATCGATACCTACTCCAGCAAATTCGAAGTAAATCTGCTGACATCTACATCACATCGAGCATTGAGATCAAATCCAAATCTCTTTTCTATATTATCCAATCAGCAAAACACAAAAGGAGGTCAAAATAAGTCTTCAAACATCGGAAATGAAAAATATATATACACATATAAAAACGCTAGATTAACAACCCGGCAAAAGCTACTTCTATTATCATTGTATTACCCATCAAATTTATCCTGAAGAGGAATGAATTCATACATCCTGTACAGTGGAAACCATCATAAGAACCGAACACCACAAAAATAAAAACTTACAAGCTGGTATTGAAGACCGTCGTACTCGAAGGAAGCGTAGTGGCTCCTCCTCCCTCTTCCTTTACCCGAAACCCTAACCGCCTCACCCAGCGGATGCGCTTCCACATCATCCTGATCGTCATTTTCACTACCTGGCTCGGGCTCCGGCTCGGGCTCCTCGATCTTCTTCTTCTTCTTCTTATTCTTCTCTTTACTCAGCTCACTCAATTTCGCCTCATCAATTTCCCTCTCCTCCTCCTCCTCGTCATAGAATTGCACCTTTTTACGCTTCCTTTGGCTTCGCTTTTCATCTCCGATTGAGTTCCGACGCGGCGGCGATTTATCCTCGTCGTCGCTGGTGGGCACGAACCGGCGGTTACCCATCTTCTGTAATCACGTCGAATGTGCGGAAATAGAGAGAGAAAGGGAATATTGATTAGCCTGAAGCGCCAAACGAATTGGGAGGGTTTATTGGATTTGTAGTGGTGGGGTGCCGGGTGGTGTATATATATATATTATAATCCAGAGTTTTCAAGTAAATTCCGATTTTGCCATCGTAGTCCATGTAAATGTAGGTGGCCCATTATGTTTTTTGAGGCCGTAGGTACGGACTAAAGCCCAATCACAGGCCCAAATGGATATATCGACTTTGTACTTTTCAATATTACAGTTAGCTCTGATTAAGTCGTTTTTGTAGTGTCAAAAATCAAATAAAATAACCGAATTAATTGCTAAAGCAACTCGCCCGAGTCGATCTCTCGAGAAACACTACTATCGGCGATAAAAATGTTTATTTGTTTGCAACGGAGGAATCGAAAAGAAATAGCATAATGCTCACGTTTGTTTTTTTTATTTTTGTAATTAATTCTAAAACTTAACTAAAGCAAATAAGAAAGCAAGAAAAGATTTTAAAATAAATTGGGAAAAGTCTAGGGTTTCGGGAATTACGATTATTTTTTTTCAAGTTATAGTTCGAATAATGAAATAATGTTAACGTCCGTTCCCGGTTGGCATCAACTTACTCACGGAATTCAAACTCGAACCCTAATTGGATAATCGTTCAACCCTAACCCTAGAAGAATTAATTAGCTACTCATGATTTTTATTGAAACACTATTTAATTTTTGAAAATTAAAATTCATGAAACAAGTTGAAAGATAAAATTAATGAAGCGATGAACAAACAAAGGAATTGAAGAACAAAAACTTTAAGAAAGAAAAAGTCTTACTAGATTAAGAAACTAAACCAAACATAAGCATCCGTCGGTAGCTAATCCAACTTTTGCCGAGATCCTAATTCAAGAAAGTTCAAAGCGATGAAAGCGTAAATCAAACCTAGAACTACGAGTCTCCAAGTCTCCAAGTCTCCAACAATCAAAAGAAAACTAATGATGTGTTCTTTCCAATGTCAGCACCGTGAATACCTAGAAAAAATCGCCCCACTTGCGTAAAGAATCGTGAAAAAAGTGTATCTCCCTTCCTACGGTGAAAACCCTATTTTTAGTGTAGTAAAAACGTGGGTCAAATGTGGGTCAAACTCTGAAAATTCCTTCGGGTGGGTCGCGCGCGGTTCAGCCCGTGCGCGCGATGTATTTGTTCAAAGGTTGCTGGAAATCTGCCTTCCGCTCCGCTCGCACGGCAGGGCGCCGCGCGCGCGGTGAAGGTGGCTTGGAAGAGACCTGTTTTCCACAACCGGGGTTGACTGGGCCAGGTAGAAGACTTCGAGGGCTGTCCATATATGTAAAGATCATCGCCGTAGGTGGTCGGAGGTGGGAGAGCCAAGCTCTCCAAGTTCGCTGCACATTGACTCCGGGGCAGCTGCTACTGGGCTGGAAACTCGAGAATTACGGCTATATGATGGGGGAACTATGACAGTGAACTAGCTGGGCCTCGTATAACTCTTCAAGAGCTTTCCGACAAGGTATGGATCATGTCTTTAGGTGGTCGGAGCTGAGAGAACCGAGCTCTCCAAGTTCGCAGCGCACTCTCGGTCGTTTGTCGGCCAAATCACTTTTATCGTTTTTCAACTCGTTTTTGTTCGTTTCTCCTGCCAAGCAAATCATAACACTGATAAGGCATATTCAACCCAAATGCGACATACACAAACATGAATCACACACAAACGAGCCAAAACGATACTAAAAAAAACTCTAAAAACCTAACAAAAACAAATAAATCAAGCTCCAAACTTTCCAAAATATTACGAATTATACTTTTCAATATTACAATAATTAACTACAAACTTCTAAAAATATAACAAAATATCATCGAACTCCCACAACACAAGAAATGCATCCTGAAAGAAGTCGAAATTTGAGAAACAAAAACTAATGAACTCAATCCGAGCTCGTATCAAAGGTTAACTCAGAGACGATGCATTCTACTGCATCCAGACAAAACTAAACATTACGAGAGATGGCAGCGAATCAGAAATGGATTATGAAGATCTGCAGCAAGCAGCCATGGAAGAAGAGGAGAAATACTTACATAGGCGAGGACTGACTGCATCTCAGCTTTCCGATTTGAAATGAAGCCGAGAGAGAAAAAGGCACTTCTCTGGAAAACACGGAACAAATGTTTTGTGAGCGAGCGAGTGTGTGGTGTGTGCGCCTGTGTAAAATGTAAATTCTGCCGATATTCACACCAATGACTGCTGACATCAAACACAAAAGGATTTCATAGCCAATTCAAATAAACAATTTTTTCTTCCCCGTTATAAATATTTGATATTGCTCAAATCCAAAATCGTCGGCCCCAAATACATTATATAAAATGGTTAAGCAATAACCACTTAATTGCCCAGTTACTCAATTTAAATAAAGAAAGGAATAGTTAAATCTGATAACTTCTTGCTATTAGCATTCCCACCACCACCACTCTGTGCAATCTCCTTCAGAGTTGTCCACGTTTTTCTCCTCCTCTTACTTGAACACTGTCTATCCTTTTCTTCACCAGCAGCAGTCAGAGTCAAACTAGTTTCATGCTCAGCAACTTTCTTCACGTTTGACCGGTTCCTTCTTTTCCTTTTGGAATCCAGTAACGAGAGTCCACTTGTCGTCCCTGGAGTGGCTGGAGAGCTTGTTTTGGTTGTTTCCCCATAGGCTGCCGGCAAAGAAATAGTATCACCAACCTTGTTAACCTCAGATTCTGATTTTGTCGAGCTAGGACACTTATCAGCACCGGATTTGACGGTATCTAATTTCAACTGTGGTTTAGGAGCCTTTGCCTTTGGCGGGCATAATTTGTTCACATAGCCCTTTGGAGTGCCCCTCATCGAATTTCGATGAGAACAGAAGTGACACGTGTAGACAACATTGTTTTGAGTGACAGGATTGGATTTCTTGCGTCTATTACGACGGGCCTTTGACTTGTTACTTTCGATCCGGACCGTACAATTAGATCCGGGTTGTAGAATAGATTCACATCTGTTTGAACAAAAAAAATCAGGAATAGCTGAAAATAAGGGGACAAGAAAACGAGTCAAACAAAAACAAATAATCCTACAGTGTTCTAAAACACAGGAAAAGCTGCACATAACTTCTATGTTGTCATTTTCACCGAAAACATATACTAATATTTATAATAAAAAGGAAAAAACAATTCATCAGTTCAGATTTATAATGATATAAATTATAAACCAATTAAGACATAACGACCTTTCGCAAACAAACAACGATGGGTCAGCCCGGAGGTCCAAGGCCTCGGTTGTAGCAGCCAAACGCTCCCCAAGAAAAGCTCCCAGTGAAGGCACGGAGGCCCCAGCCCATGCCGCAATGCTTTTCAGGTGGTCTACTTTGCACATGGTCTTAGCATTAACATTGATGTGTTTCTTGCCACTCGATTTTTCTCTCAGGGTCATGGAACGTGGCTGAACCCCGGTTGTAGCATTGTTTCCCTTGTTATTATTACTTCCTTTTCTCCCCATGTTGAAATTTTTATATGCTTCCACGAGCTTACTGAAGAAATTCAAACTGACAATCAAGAAATGACCTAAAAGAAAATCAAAATCGAATACTGATTGTGATAAAGTGGTAATACCCAATTTTACAGTTAAATAGTGTTGGATATGTGAGTAGTCTTAAAAAGAGGCTAAGGATGTTTTTATGTTTCAATTTTATTTACCTATCCAAAACTCGACTTTTGAGTTTTGACGAGGCCAATTAAAGTTTCAGTCAACAATTAGTTTTACCCAAAGCAATACAATGTCCCTAAACCACCAAGAAATCATCATAACATACCCGAAAATACATAACTTACCTCCCTATACAAAAAAAATCGTTATAAGGCATTCCCAAACATCTCACATGTAACGCCCCGATTTTCTTTTCGTAAAATAAAGCAGAAGCCTTTAAAATAAAATAATTTATTTAAAATAAATAATCAAATATGGGGGTTACTTAAAATAAACCTCGTTTTTCAAGGAAATAAGACTTTCAAAAAATTTAAAAATAGCAATTTAACCATTTAATAAATAAAATGAGCTTGAAATTCCACGTAAGCATAGTCTTAAATAAATATGTGTGTCACACTACCGTAACCTCGTTATTCCCCTCGAAGTCTCCGTTCTGTTCGTACCTAAAAAAATATCGTTGATTGGGGTGAGCTCAACGTGCTCAGCAGGAATCACGTATCTTAAAATCATGAATCATATCATGAATACATGACATGTATAGTCACATGAAGAACGTAGACAAATAATTCACATAAACATACTTTCACATAACTAAACATGTAAACATAAATTTTTCACATATTGTCGTCCCTGCCTACGGACGGACCTTGTTGTCACCCCTGCCTACGGGTGAACCTTGTTTAACATATACTTTTCACATATTGCCGTCTCTGCCTACGGACGGACCTTGTTGTCACCCCTGCCTACGGGTGAACCTTGTTTAACATATACTTTTCACGTATTGCCGTCCCTGCCTACGGACGGACCTTGTTGTCACCCCTGCCTACGGGTGAACCTTGTTTTCATAGCATGTCATTTAAGCATATCATTTGAGCATAGTACACATGGCGATAACATATAACATGTTACACGTGTCGTACACGTGGCGATAACATATAACATATTACACGTAGATTTTCATATATCATACCAAGTCGACATCTCAACTAGCACACATATAAACATGATATTCATCAATCATTTAATTATCGACACGTACAATATCACATAGTTCATTCACATAAATACACATACGCACATAAGTATAACATAACTCCTATGCCTCGATCTCAATTGCTCGCCCTCTACACATTTATGCAAATAAAATACTTCACTATATAATTACTTTATGCTTATTTTATGGAATATACGTTCTGGACTAGTGTATATATATGTATAGAGGGTCGCATGTTCGGTCCCTTTGAAAATTAAGCATAGATTCACTTGGTGTGGGTCTATATATAAATATTCAACGGAGTGCTTTCATTTATAGTATTGGATTAATTGTGTTAACAATAAAAGAAGACCAGGTTGGAGAAGTACGCAAATTGGGCTGAACATTATTTCTTACCGAAAACAATATTTTTTTCTTAGGAATCAATTGGGGATCGAGAGCCCTAAGTCAGAATTTCATCTTCGCTTACAGAGAGTGAGCGTGGTGAGGGGAAAGAGAAGTGATGTTGTACCTCGGTGCGTGCCGATCCAAGCGAACACGACGGCGGCGAGAAAAGCGACGGGTTTCGTCCGATGGTGGTGCGATTCGTAGGAGGATGCAGCGAATGGAAAAGGAATTCAACTTCCTCGACAGTGAATCTCGTGGTAGCGGATCGACTCCTGGTAGCGGAAGCGGTGTTTCGTCTCGACTATGGACGCTTCAAGAACTCAGAAATGAGGTTATCGTTTTCGTTTCGATTCGAAATACGGCTGAGAGAGCTGAGAGAGAGAGATATGGCTTTGTTTTGGTGTTGTGTATATTGTTGATTCCTTTCTCTGAGAGAAATATGGTTTCCAATATATCCGAGAGAAGAGAAACGTGTGAAATTTGGTGTATGAATGAGTCAACTAGGGTTAGGGAGGATTTAAAGGGTTATCATTAGATTAATTGAAGAATAATTAGTAACAATAATTGAACTAAATTTAGTTATTAATATACTAGTAATAATATATTATTTATTTGAATTTAGTTTTGTCAAAAGATAAAACATATTTTATATTTATGTGATAATTATATTTATTTGAAATTAAATTTATCTTATTAACTTAATTAATTTTATGAATTTAACTTTATATTGAGATAAAATTAAAATTATATATAAGAATTAATTTAAATAGATATTAAAGTTAGGAGTGAAAATCAGGTGTTACATCACATATCAAGAAAGCACGCAGAAGTTAAATTAACCTTTTCGTTATTTTTTCTTGTTGCCAGAAACCCACATCCAGAAAAAAAAACATAGAAACCCGAAAATCGAACAAATTTAATAGAATTTCTCGTTTTATTTTATTGCCCAGAAAAAAAAGCGACCGGTTTCAGTTTTGACAACCATTTGCTTGATTGCCCATGAAAATGAAAGGATATTATGTTAGAAACCGCTTCACCTAACAGCTCGAACTGTTAGAGAAGTTGGCCAACTAGATATTTATAGTGGGCCGAATATAGTCTCCAATACTCCCCCTCACTTGTGGGCCGATTTCAACCTCAGGGGAAGGCCCAACAAGTGGATAATTAATTCGGGTGGAGTCGCACATGGCGGGAGTCGAACCCAGGACCTGCCACAAGGCTAGGCTCTGATACCATGTCAAATTCAAAATGGGGGTGTTCAAGTGCGGTCCCACGCCTAGCGCACACACGAGAGCGGGAGCCCGAATATGCACTAGAGAGCCTCAATCTATCTCAAAACCATATGGTGCTAAGTAGGAGAACTCCTTATATCATAGACTCCCCTCTCACAATTATTCGATGTGGGACAACTCACAAGTGGCATTCAACACACCCCCTCCACTTGTGAGTCCTAGTCAAAGGGTGGTTATAACCACTCACAAACAGGATCGAAACCTGCTCTGATACCATGTTAGAAACCGCTTCACCTAACAGCTCGAACTGTTAGAGAAGTTGGACAACTAGACATTTATAGTGGGCCGAATATAGTCTCCAATATATTACTATAGTGTAAGAAAAAACAGAACACGAACCTCTTCAAGTAGAATCGCCGGAGTGTCGGTACTCTCGCAGGCGTCTGGAGAAGCTGCCGTTTGGTACTCCGGTGTGCGGCAGTGCTCGAGAAGAAGAAGGATAGCTCGATAAGGGATCGTTTATAATGGGCTGCTCCTTTTAATTTGGGCTTTGTAGAATCGGTTGATTAATTGGGCCTGACCCATTGACCAAAGTCTATGACCCATTGATAACCTTCCAAGTTCCAAATTTTTTTTTTTTTTGATAAAGAGGAGAAACGAGAAACTCCACCCCACCCGATCGGAGGTCTCTCGATCGGGTAGGATGTAAATCGAGGAATGTGCCCGAGTAGCAAACACCTGTGCGAGAGAGCCAACAGGTCGAACCCCAGGACAAACCTTCATAATATATATTTCAATGAAAATTTGTCTCACCCGAAATTCGAACCCTGCGTCGCCGGGGAATTACACCCACATCATCACAGACCTTACCACTCGGCTATGCTCTGGGGACTCCAAGTTCCAAATGTTACTAGTTACTACTGTAAATTTCTCACTATATTTTCTAAAGAGAAATTGAAATATTTGAGTATGTTTCTCTATGATTCACATTTGCCAATTGCCACTCCAATTTTTGCTCACTATATTTTCTAAAGAGAAATTGAAATATTTGAGTATGTTTCTCTATGCTTCACATTTGCCAATTGCCACTCCAATTTTTGCTCGAATACAGACTTCTAAGTTCTAACAATCACATAACGTCTCTCAAAACTCTCATTCTTTACAATTGATAATGCAATTAGACTTCTAACAATTTTGACGATTTCTTTCATCGGTCACTACAGTTGATACTGCAATTGACTTGTTTTGATGTATATATGAAAAATAACGAGAAAAATATATTATTTCCCTCTCGCAACTTTCTGTCGGTTTTTATAGTTAATTCATGAATTCAAAGCGAACCAAACCTAACTAGTTAAAACCTACGAGTCAAATACTTCCCACTTCTAGAAAGCCTTCTCCCAAAAGGAATTGGTTATAAACCACAAAAAAAAAATTAAAAAAATTGGCTTCAATCTCCATCTCCAATTATAAAATAAAAATATCGTCTTTCATCTCTCTACACGTTACACTTTTTTCTTCCATATTTATTTTATTTTAAGAAAAAAAATTAAAACTTTAATTCGAACCCATCCATCCAGGTTTGAGAGGTTGCTTTTATCCTTTCCATTGTCTCTGTAAATATTTAATACACAAAATATAGGCAGGTGATAATCTCTGGTATTTTCAATTATTTCTCTTTCTGTAGCTGAAAATTAATCTCGTACGGAATTTGGGAATTTGGGGGGTTTTGCCCAATATTTGATTTTTAGGGGTTTTAATTTCGATTGTTTGATTCGGTTATCGTATTTCTCTCTCTCAAACCTTGAAATTAAACCGTGTAATTCGATGGGCTTTTAGTAAAGTTTGAATCTTTACTGTATTTGTTTCTGTCTTGTATAAATTGTTTGTGTCTGAATTCCCTGTGTATTACCCTTGTTATATTCGAATTGTGAAAAACCCAGATCATAGTTGCGATTGTTCTTGAGGTAATTTGTCGAAAAAAAAATATGGGGGAATCGATTGCAGCCACATCCCTTTTGGGTCACAGGCCGATTTTCGGTATTTCGCACCCGAAATACCTCCCGAATAAGCCGAGGCTGTTCGATCACTTCCGGCTAGCACCGCCTCTTACCAAGTTCACGAAACCGTTGATCTCTGTAATAAAGGCTCAAGCCGCCGAATTAACCCGAGAGGCCCACTCGTTTCACGAGAAGGACCTCTGGAAAAGATCGGGCATGGAAACTCGGCCCGGTTTTTGGCCGCCCACGAACAGGGCCGATGATCCTTCTCTCAACAACCCGCTCCTCAGACAAGAGAGGATGGGTGCTGGGTGGATCGGCGTTATATTCGAATGGGAAGGCGTGTTGGTCGAAGACAACCCAGATCTCGAGAGCCAAGCCTGGTTGGTTCTTTCGAAAGAAGAAGGAAAGTCTCCCCCTCCGACTTTCGTCCTTCGCAGGGTCGAGGGGATGAAAACCGAGCAGGCGATAGGGGAGGTCCTCTGCTGGTCGCGAAACCCGAGCGACTTGAAAAGGATGGCTTCTAGAAAGGAGGAGATTTATCAAAGCTTGCAGGGTGGGATTTACAGGTTTCGGTCAGGTTCTCAGGCGTTTGTGAATGTCCTGATGCATCATAAGGTCCCGATGGCTTTGGTTTCCACTCGCCCGAGAAAGTCTGTCGAGAGAGCGATTGGGGCAATCGGGGTAGAAGGTGTGTTCAGTGTTATCGTTACAGCTGAGGATGTTTACAGGGGAAAACCTGATCCGGAGATGTTTGTTTACGCTGCTCAGCTCTTGAAGTTCATACCCGAGAGGTGCATTGTTTTCGGGAACTCGAATCGGACTGTGGAGGCTGCTCATGATGCTCGGATGAAGTGTGTGGCGGTTGCTAGTAAGCATCCGGTTTACGAGCTTGCTGCTGCGGATTTGGTTGTGAGGAGGCTTGATGAGCTGTCGGTGGTCGACCTGAAGAGCCTGGCGGAGGTTGAGTCGCCGGAGTTTGGTGAGCCGGAGGTGGAGATGGAGGTGGAGGCGGAGGCTGATCAGAGGCCGGTTGGCGTTTACGATGATTGATATGTATCCTTGAATTAGTTATTTATAACTTGTGTAAAGAATATATATAGTAGACAGAAACTATTAAAGGAGTATTGCCTTGTGATGTATCTTTGTATGTAAGTGTTTGTGTATCATAAATTCACAATATATGGTTACTTATATGTTTACTTGATTTGTTTTTACTTGAGTCGACTGAGTTTGAGTCCATGTTCACTGGGTTCGCCTCTGAGTCGACTGAGTCTGAGTCCATGTACAGAGACGATTGAAAAAATTGAATTCACAAATGTTCCCCATATGATCTCTTTTAGGAAATAAAAAATACAATTGAATTCTCAAGTACACGAAGATGATCTAAGTTTTAAAAACTATGAAAAAAATAGTATTTTAAAATATATATTGGCATTAATTATTTGTTTCAACTTTAAAATAAAAATTGAATTTGAATGATAGTCGATATGATATCATCATATATTCTTCTTTATGACGTACGGGATGACGTGTATGGCGGCGAGTGGAGGGGACCACGGGAAATAGAGTGGATGGTGCCGCACTACATAATTTAGCTCCGTTCAACCTCCACCGTTCTTTTTCTCAGTTCACAGTCTCTGCGATTCTCTGCTCAGTGAGCGGAAAAATATTTTCCTACAATTATTCTCTCTCTCTCTCTCTCTCTCTCTCTCTCTCTCTCTCTAAGGGTAAGGGCTAAGATCGAGACGGGCGATTCTCGTTTTGTTTTCCTGAAGCCGCGATAAGGTATTTCTTGTTCCTTTTCATTTGAGTTTTGATTACTGTGTGTGTGATTTCTGGGTTTTGCCGGTTCGCTTGTTCGAAGTAATTTTGATTACGTTCAGATTCAAATTCATTTACTGTAGGGTGAATGTGCATTTATGTGATTGATGGGTTTTGTGTTTCGATTGTCCGTATGGTGATATGAGTTGAGCTTTATTCGGACGGGTTTTCGGATTAGAATGCATCGATCAATTCGACTATTGTGCGATTTTTTTAACGATGTGTGTAATCTTGGTTGAACATGGTTTAATTTTCAGTTCCAAGGCATGGCGTTGATGTCCCATTCCAGTTCGTCTCGTTGTTTTCATTCCGAGATTATACAGAGCAACGCTAGTCATAATGGAGTTGGTCGCTTTGCACGCACAATGGAGTCGTCCAAATATAAGGAATTTGTCTTTGGTTCATCCTTGAATTTGATGCAAACCCGGAGTTTAGACTGCACTGAGGTGAGACATAGACGGAGGGATCGGGTGACTGTCGCTGCTAGTCCTCCTACAGAAGAGGCTGTTGTTGCATCAGAGCCGCTTACAAAAGAAGATCTCGTGGGTTACCTTGCTTCTGGTTGCAAGCCTAAGGAGAACTGGAGGTTCAACTTCTAGCTCTTATTGGTACTTCAATTTTGATTGATCTTTTCTTGTACAAACACTATCGAGTCAAAGTATGCGCCTTTAAGCATATACTGGGATTTATCTTGCCAAATCTCAAGGGTTGGTGGATTGGGACAAGCATTATCTTGGGACATGTGATTCTTTCCCAAATTCATCTTTTTTAGTGTTACAAATGTTATTATCCGATTGCTCATGAATCTGCTTACCTCCTATATATGTTTATTACGATTAATCGTTTATCGGGTGCTGTCAGAGGGACAGATTAAAGCTCTACTCTGTGATCATCTTTCATATTAGTATTGGAGGATGGAGGTCATGCATGGTTTTTTTATTTTGTAATGTGATGTTGGTTCTTCGAATGCAGTTACTGTTTGTATTTGGCTTCTTAATGGCTAACATGATTTCCTCTCGTTTTATGATTTTAAAATCTGCCATGACTCTAGATTTTCCAAAGTCTATGAAGGCTTGTTTCATTGTCACAAGTCTCTACCAGGAGTTCGGATTGTTTTTCGGTTCTTTGGAAGCAGCTATAGTTTTGAACACAACTGTTGCATTTGCATGTGTTGGATACTTGGATGGTTAATAATAAAAATATTTTTTTAGCTAATACAACCAAGTATCTTTGCTTCATACAGGATAGGGACTGAACATGAGAAGTTTGGGTTTGAATTTGGAACATTAAACCCCATGAAATATGACCAGATAGCAGAGCTTCTTAATGGTATATCTGAGAGATTTGATTGGGATAAAATTATGGAAGGTGAATACATTATTGGACTCAAACAGGTATGCAACTTTCTTTCTCCAATTTTCATGTGACGTGGTTCTAGTCCGTATGGGTTAAATTGATAATTTAAATAATCATGCTGTTATGCTGTTTGTTACAATTCACGTTGAAATTGCAGTCTTCTCTCAGTGTAACTTTATTATTATTGGCAGGGAAAGCAAAGTATATCGCTGGAACCTGGTGGCCAGTTTGAACTCAGTGGTGCCCCTGTTGAAACTCTTCATCAAACTTGTGCTGAAGTCAATTCCCATCTTTACCAGGTTGGAATACTTTCAGTATATGGCATATGGGCAATCCACTATTCTATTTTTATTTTATTTTTTTGGAAATTGTTGGTGAAGAATTGCTTCAATATCATGAAATTGCAACCCCAGGTGCCTATGTATTCTGACTTGACTTGTATCTTATGTGGAAAAACTTCCATTAGAAGTGTAAACAATGCTCACTTTATCCAGCTATATAAGACTCCAGCAATTTGTTTAGCTTAAAAGTTCTTTCTATGGAATACTTCAGGTTAAGGCTGTTGCAGAAGAGATGGGGATTGGATTTCTGGGAACTGGCTTTCAGCCCAAATGGAGACGTGAAGACATACCAATAATGCCCAAGGTAATGTCCGTATCACTTCTCATACTGTACTATACTTTAATGTCCGTATCAGTATAAATGTGAATTCATTTGCGAAAGCAAAAAGCGCCTAAGATTTCCTAGAAACGTAAATGGTTATCTTTATTTGAATTTTTATTTGATGAGATTTTTATTTGTGGTTTGTAGTTGTATTTTATTCGATGTTTTTTGATAATATATATAGCTATAACATTAGAATTATTTTAAAAAAATCTTGATAATAACTTGTAGATTTGTACATCACACTAGTATTTTCCAAGCAACATTACTGTCTATATTTACTAGAAAATGCTTCTGCATAAAAAAAGCTGATTAATAAGTCACAGTGATTTATTTTGAAATATAGTTTTATGCTAGAAACTAGAAAGCAAAAAATCATTCAATGAAACAGATTGTAAACTGGATCCACAAGAAGGAAAAATAAGTAAAAATTGTGGACAGAGTGAAACACCAATTCGCATGTTGGTCTCATAGTCAGTATTCTTTCCAAATTGATATGTCTTGTGTTAATCAATAATACTCACAGATAGTGTAGTTAACTATGCAAAACACTTTACCTTCAGTTAGTTTGCTGCACATTTCAGCTTGTCCCATTTCCATTCATACAGTGTGTAACAATTATATAACATCTGATGAGCTACTATGCATTTGACTCAGGGAAGATATTCGATTATGAGAAATTACATGCCGAAAGTTGGATCACTTGGCCTCGATATGATGTTTCGTACATGCACCGTCCAGGTGAGTGAAATTTATGGCTCTCTGTGGAATTACTTAGTTGTGACCATACTTTATTTGATTCCTCTGAATAGCCATCTCTTAAATTGCCAAAATATAGTTTCTATAAGCAGCACTCCATATTTCTACAGGTGAACCTAGATTTCCACTCTGAAGCTGATATGATTAGAAAGTTTCGGGCGGGTCTTGCCTTACAGCCCGTAAGTCTGTCCTGCATTGATCTGGAAAATATTTGATTATATAATACTAACTTGTTTCATGAATAGATAGCTACTGCACTGTTCGCAAATTCACCTTTCAACGAAGGGAAACCAAACGGTTATCTTAGCATGAGAAGGTAGTTACTTCTTTCCTAGATTAAGCCGCTTCCTAAGTGTTGGTCTAAAAATGTAATTTCATTTTTCAAGGCTTAATAAATTAATTTCACACAATAGTTTGTTTTCCTCCACAGCCAAATCTGGACAGACACTGATAATAACCGTGCTGGAATGCTTCCATTTGTCTTTGATGACTCATTTGGGTAAGTTCCTTGTCTTCCTTTGTTGGGTGCTCAACACAACGTATCTCTTGAATTTTCCGTGTGTCACTTCTAAACGTTGGAATCTTGACCAGTTAGTTTTTCTTTTTGGTCTTTTTGGCACAGGTTTGAACAGTATGTAGATTATGCTCTTGATGTTCCAATGTACTTTGTCTATCGGCACAAAAAGTACATTGATTGCACTGGGATGTCCTTCCGGGTTTCTATCTTTACTCGATTCTCTCTTCAAATTTCCACATTATGTTTTTCTGCTTCAATGTCATATGACTGTAGTTTAATTTTTTTTCTTGAAACTTTTGAAGGATTTCTTGGCTGGGAAACTTCCTTGTCTTCCGGGTGAATATCCAAATCTCAATGACTGGGAGAATCATTTGACAACAATATTTCCAGAGGTTTAAATTATGGTTAATTAAATGAGAAAGTGTGTCATTCATCTAGACGTTTTCATGATTTTATGGTGTTTGCATTTATTTCAGGTTAGGCTTAAAAGATATTTGGAGATGAGAGGTGCTGATGGAGGACCCTGGAGGAGGCTGTGTGCTTTACCTGCATTTTGGGTGCGTTCTCTAAATTCGCATCGCATATATCGTTTTCAGTTGACCTGGCCATTAAGCTACAATTATAACTGGGTTTATTAATTTACTATAATAGAAAATTAGGACATTGTATTTAATATTACCATCTCAACTTCCAATCTAGTGTTGATTTTTTTTTTTTTTTTTTTTTTTGAGAAGAGAAGTAATTGTTATTGTGTGATAGATGTTTGGTAAGTTGTCTGAATTTTTATTTTAGTTTCTAAAATTGGGTATGTCTGAATTTTGATGATTGGAAATGAAAAGGGTTGTCTGGATTTTCTATTTTCGTGAAAACTGAAAATGATCAGTTTGGGGTAATACCCAATTCTAAAGAACGAAGTACAAATAATGAATGTGTCTACTTTTTGTAAGAGTTCTTAATCTCCTTTTTATTTTATTATTATTAGGGTTCTTAATCTGCTTTGTCATGTTTTACCTGTGTTTCTGTATTACAATATAATTTCTCAGCATATATATGGAGGTCTAATACCAAGATCACCGATTTCAGGTGGGCATCTTATATGACGAGGTCTCTCTACAAAATGTTCTGGACATGACGGCAGATTGGACAACAGAAGAAAGACAGATGCTTAGGAGTAAGGTAATCATGGTGTGGGTAACTGTGATTTCACTTGATCTCTCTGAAACAAACAATCATGATCAGTAAAGTTATATCTGTTGTTTATTGTTGATATGCACTCTTCTATGAAATATAGCTAATATGAATAAAAAATCCTCGATAACAATAACTCTAGATTTTTATTTATTACCCATGAAGATTATCTTTAATCCAAAACTATGTAGTAGGTGCCAAAGAGCGGTCTCAAGACTCCATTTCGGGATGGACTGCTGAAGCATGTTGCCCAAGAAGTCGTGAAGTTTGCTAAGGTGACTTGGTCGTTATTTAATTTGCTTTGCTTAGTTTGCTTGATTTAACTATAGTATTGTTTAAGTGTCGATTAGTGAATGGTAACGGTCGTGAAAGGTGTTCGAAATATTTCTTCCCAGCTGCTGCTTAATTAATCACCTTCACTTTTCTTTATTATAGGATGGCTTGGAAAGAAGAGGCTTTAAAGAAACTGGATTTCTGAATGAAGTGACGGAAGTGGTTAATACAGGTAAGCAATTAAGATCTTTGAATTATTATTTTATTTTATTTTACCTCGATATCAAAAGTCACATCCCCAAAATTGTCGTGTTCGATTTATAATTCTATCTGGCCTAATTAATGTTTTATATTGGGTTCTTCTGATACTTATTCATCTGATGTTCCTTGCTTATATTAGGTGTAACTCCAGCTGAACAGCTCCTCGAGTTGTACCATGGGAAATGGGGCCAAAGCGTGGACCCTGTTTTTGAGGAGCTCCTCTACTGAGAGGTCTTTAGCATGTCTCTTTATCACCGCTCAACTTTTATGTTTATCAGACCATATCTGGAGTCTTTTGAGCAGTGTTTTTTTGCCGAATAACAGTAGAAAATATGTCGTGCCTTCCTGGTACTAGTACGCTGCTTCTGTAAAATAAATCAGTTGGATATTTTCGCTATTTTAGAATACTTTCACTACGATGCTCGTGTCAACGTGAAGTTATGTGCGTCATTTTTTGAGTTCTAATGGAAGGTATAGATACCCTTGGTTGTTAGTTGCTGTTGGGGAAACACTCTGACCTGTTCTGAATTTTAATAATTCAAACGCTGACTCATGGCTTCAATTATTGAATTTCTGTAGTTGGCAACCGAGGATCATTATGTTTAAACTCACTGATTGCTATGTCCAACCTCATTGATCATGATTAGGAAACACTAATCATTCTCTAGAAACGTAATTAAGTAAAATTACGTAATTAAGCGCTTTACTATCAGATGACATAGAGTGATACACCTCACATTGTATCGAGGTTTCTCGGCTTCTCGGAAACAAGAGAAACAAGTAGTTGTGTTGTCAGCTTCTTCATCCAGCGTGTGCGACGTGGGCCCCGTGGGGCTGTCGACTTTCGTCGGGAACTCGACTTCGATACAGGAGATGTTTAGGAGGGTGAGCGAGCAGTTCAGGGCGATGTTCAAGTCGTTGGGATTGGTCGATGCGTCCACGAAAACCCTATTGTGGGCCCCACGATCAGCGTCACGATCATGGCCCCACCTACGGTCACGGCGGTCCCTACGGTCACGGCGGTCCCTACGATCTTTGCATACTTTTCAAGTTCACCTTCTCAACCCTGTAGACAAAAAAAAATATTACTCTCTCGTCTCGTTTCCCTTATTATTATATTTTATGGTAAATAAAGTAATGAAAACAATATCAATTATGATTCGTATTAAGAGAAATGAAATGCTAACATCTGAAATGAACCTTCTAGAGAAATGAGCTTAATCAAATACACTTATTACATAAGAGTGTGACAAAGCTGTAAATTAACTCTCTGATGGAATGTGTTTTCCATTTAGAAGGTCAAGCAAAAGTGGAAATACTTACATGACTTGGTGGAATGTGTTTTCCATCGAGGTCAAGCAAGAGTGTGCCAAAGCTGTAAATCACACTCTTCGGAGTAACTCTCTGGTGGAATGTGTTTTCCATTGAGAAGGTCAAGCAAAAGTGTGTCAAAGCTGTAAATCACGCTCTCTGTAGTAACTCTTCCTAAAAACATCACAAAGTCAATAGCACTCGAGTTCATTCAACACGAAACAGAAAAAATCACATTTCCCGTATATCTTAAAACATAGTAATAAAGTGGATCATCAAACCATAAATGTTATGCATTTGTTATCATCCACGAGAAGAGGATTAGACATTCCAAAATAACAGCTGCGTCATTTTGTATGACTACAAGTGTAAAGTCTAATATATACGTCGATGAAATCAATGGACGGGTGGAGCGGGTGCGGAGCGGATTAATATCAATCTACAATTAATTCAGTAAAAATAAGAATGGAGTGGGGTGTGGAGCGGATGAATATTTGATCAAATGTGTATTTTAAGAAACTAAATAATATTGATAGATATTATTTACAATTAAATCATACTAAAATTTTGCATAATTTGAATTAAATTACCATATTTTAATTTCAATTAAAGCATATAAAATTATTAACAAAAATCATACTTAATTACTTTTAATATTATTTTTATATGAAATTATTTGATGAAAAAAATTAAATTATACCATACTTCATATACAATATTTAATTATTTTTTAATAATTAAGACATTACACTCAAAATTTAATCAGTGTTTACTGTTATTTTTTATATGAATTTTTATTAATTAATTAATGCATAATGGTGACGGAGGATAAAAGTAATTAAAGATATTTAAAAAAAATAGTGACATAAATAAAAGATAAAAATAATACTATAGTAATATTTTTTGAATGAATAACTTTTTTATACGAAAATATGTTTCATATAACGGTTGTATCAAGCCCATTAAAAAAAATAGTACTACTATATATAATAAAAATAAGTAATTTTTCACAAATTTAAAAATGCATATAAGAATAAAAAGCTTGTAAATCTAAACATAAGTAAATTTATATATAATTATTATATTATATAAAAATGGATGTAAATTGCAAAAATAAATTTATTATATAAAAATGCATGTAAATTGTAAAAATGTGTTTCATATATATTTTTGTTTTTGTGTTTTAAAATTTATGTAGAGATAAAACTGAATTTGATTTATATTATATAAAAATGCACGTAATTTGCAAAAATAAATTTATTATATAAAAATACAGTAAATTGTAAAAATGTGTTTCATATAATTTTTGTTTTTGTGTTTTAACATTTATGTAGAAGTAAAACTGTCAAGAGGTGACAAATCCGTACCTACTTTAATTAATTCATCGTTTTTTTTTTTTATGTTTATGTTTATATATTTTAGCTAATCACAATAAATATCCATTTTTAATTGGGGCCAAATTTACTTTATTAAGTTACTTGCAAACAAAATTAATCAACATTAATTTTCAACTTTTACCCACCGTAAAACATTTTTCACTTACTCGCATTAGAAATACATGCAATTGTTTCGAACCTACATGTACAGTATATGATTAAAGTTACTGATTTCAAATGTAATATTGTTTATTTTACTCAAATTATAATATAGAAAGTCCACGTTGATATTTTATATGAAACTTGCAATTTCATATTTTTATTTGATTTAAATGCATTTATATGATCCAACGAGTAACTTGTACATGCACTAGAGTGGTGCACTGCCCCGTGGCGCTCGCTTTTTAGAGTGGATCCTTTCGTCTTTTTATTTTATTTTATTTTTTGGGCAAAAATTTTAAGTCCCATAAAAAAAGACATCTACTGTTTATTTGATAAGTTGGAGCTTTAATATTAATTAATTTATTTTTCTTTTGTTGTAACAACTGCATATATTATTTATCTGGACCGTTGGATCATAATTCTGATGAATTCCGATGATTTGTACTTATATATATATATATGCAGGCAGTGAGTTTGTTGGTCAAGATCACCAAACTCAACAAGAGAAACTCCAACAACAAGACTGCTCTGAACGAGGTGCTAGATTTGGGCAACGAGCGAGTGGTGCAGATACTGAGAAATGCAGGAGCCAAGCGAGCCCGAGACATCTCCTCCCGGCCGAAAGTGTCCTCCGCCACCTACTTGCGCTCTGGGTTCAACTTTATGGAGACATGGGTCAGAGGCTACTGCATCATGGTCAAGGAGTTGGCCAACGAGATGCGGAGCATCGTCCTATCGTGGCGGTCCTTATCACCACCGCGACTTACTAGGCCGTCCTCCAGCCCCCCGGCGGCATTTTGCCTCCCGGACCAGACGACTCCGGAAGCCTCGACAACATAGCTCCGGCTGGTTCGTTGATGTCATCGTCGAAGGCCGGGAAGATGGTGATGGAGGAATTGGACTACAACTTGTTCATGCCGGCGAACACGCTGGCCTTCATGCTGTCCACGGTGACGATTATATTTGTGCTGCACGGGAGACCGTACAACGTGATACTGCACATGTGTCTAGTCTTCGTGGCCTACAGCTACTTGACCGCGATGATGTCCATATCGGACAACGACAGCGTTGCATCGATCGTGTGCATCCTGTCTTGGGGAGTACTATCCACGGCGTTCGGGCTCAAGATGGCCTACTACGGGCTCAAGGCCCTGTTCACTGATGTCTGGTGGGTGCCCACTTGCGGAGTGATGTGGCACAAGTTGGCGCATCTGGCCAACGGGAGGGCTGTGTGCGCACGCACCATGGAGTTCGCCAGGAAGCTCAGGAGGCAGGGGAAGCTTATGATAAACTAATTTACCATGAAGTTCGCTGAGAAGGCAGGGGAAGGAAGCTTATGATGAACTTATTTATGTTTTCTTATTTTCTATTTTTCATTTCATCTAGACTTATTAGTTATTAATGTTTGTATTTTTCATTTCATCCGGATTAATCAACATTTCATCCGGATTAATGTTTGTATTTTTCATTTTCACAAATTTAAAAATGTACGTAAGAATAAAAAGCATGTAAATCTAAACATAAGTAATTTTTTATATAATTATTATATTATATTAAAATGCACATATATTGCACAAATAAATTTATTTTATTAAAATGCATATATATATATATATATATATATATAAGTTATAATTTTATTGAATCTAATAAATTATTTATATATAAATTTAAAAAAATCTACTATAAATTATTAACATCAAATTACAATAAAATTATTTAAATCTAAGTGTAGAAAAATAAAATAAAAATACATGTTTTTATATAAAATAATGTAAGTAAATAAATTAAGTGTTTAAGTTAATAAAAAAGGATATATAAAAAAATGTCAAATGCTAACTGTGTAAAATTTGCTTTATGTAAACATACATAAAAAATCTAGGCAGATTTTTAGGTGTGTGCACTGCTTATTATGCATGAAATTACACACTGCACTGCCCCTCAATCCATGCAAGACATCAAAAAAATAGTTTTCTATTTAATCAACAAATAGTTATGCTTTAATTCAAAAAAAAAAAAAAATTATTTATTTTTCTTGAGATCGGCAGTAGTTTTTAGAATCAGAGGTAAATTAGGAGCAAGTGGGGGACTAACCTCTCGCACAGGAGGATCCTGCACTCAACATGCTTCTTCCACTAGGTTTTGGACTTATTTTTTATATTTAAAGAAAAATAAACTTATGAGAGTGAACAAGTAAAAGATGAAGGGGTGTGGGTGTTGTTAGTAAATGATTTATTTTATTTTGTGCACAAGGGTAGTACTTTAGTAGAGGTATTAACTAATGAGTGTGTTAATTATATACTCGATTTTTTTAATGGTCACACTTCATTTGTAAATTACAAAAAAATTGTGATCATTAAAAACAATCGAATGAAGTATTTATATTTATGAGTAAATAAATCAATAGAGGTGTGTAAAACAATGAAAAAGAGGCCTCAAAATAATTGTTTGTTGTATTTATTTGAGACAAATTAATCTAATTTTAAATATTTAATCATTTTTACTTTTAGAGTTTTTTTATACGATAGATATATTCATCACACACTACTGTCATATTCATCATGCGTTGTTTCGAACTATTCTGATATTTAAATTGAGATTGATTCCGTCTCCAATGAGTATTAGAAGTGATGAGTTGAATCTAGGGGTCACCATAACAACTACTACTACTCACTATCACATCCAAATTGTTGTGCAAGATATTTTGTTTTGACAAATGAAAAAGATTCCTACTTAATTGGTACTAATAACAAGTAGTGTGTTTGAGTGTGCACTAATTACACACCAATCTTAATAAAAAATGATTTTCAACTTTAATTTCTTCCAACCAAATTTCTCCAAAATTAAGATTAGGGCTTCAATCATTGGTTCATGTCAAAATATTATCCCATCCCTAGCTGTCTCCGTCGAGACGAAAGAGAGACTCGAGTTACCTATAGAAATTTTCAACCTAATTGATCATGTTTAAACTCACTGATTGTTTTGTTCAACCTCATTGATCATGATTAGGAAACACTAATCACCTTAGAAACATAATTAAGTAAAATTAGCACTTACTATCAGATGACATAGAGTGATACACCTCACATTGTATTGAGGTTTCTCGACTTCTCGGAAACAAGAGAAACAAGAAGTTAGTGGAGTCGCACATGGCGGGAGTCGAACCCAGGACCTGCCACAAGGCTAGGCTCTGATACCATGTTAAAGTTGGGTCATAACACCTTAAAAGGCCTTTTTAAGGTGATAAGGTTGTCCAACTTATATTTGACCTTTAGGATCTATATCCAACCGATGTGGGATACTTAACACGCCCCCTCACGAGTAGGCTCGGTTTTGTCGGCTCTACTCGTGGATATAGTGCCATCTTTGGGCAAGCCGGAAATTTCATCGGCTGAGGCTCCATCATCGTGTTGGGCCTGCCACAAGGCTAGGCTGTGGGCCCCGCGGGGCTGTCGACTTTCTTCGGGAACTCGACTTCGATACAGGAGTTGTTTTGGAGAGTGAGCGAGCAGTTCAGGGCGATGTTCAGGTAGTTGGGATTGGTCGATGCGTGACGGGATTTGTGCGTCCACGGAAACCCTAATGTGGGCCCCATGATCAGCGTCATGATCATGGCCCCACCTACGGTCACGGCGGTCCCTACGATCTTTGCATACTTTTCAAGCTCACCTTCTCAACCCTGCAGACAAAAAAAAAACATTACTAGTCTCGTTTCCCTTATTATTATATTTTTATTTTTATGAAAATTTTATATGATATTCTAAAATATTATATTTAGAATATTTTTTTTATGGAAAAATCATATATTCTAAAATATTGTATTTATAGTCTTATATGTTTTAAATGTAATATTTTTATTTTAATATAATAATCTTAATTATTTGATTTAATTCAATTGAAAATTCGTTTAGATATATATAAATAAATAAAGAGTGATAAGCGTTTTAGTTCAATTGAAAATTCATAAAGATTGATAACCGTTTTAATTCAATTGAAAATTCGTATTGAAAATTCGTTTAGATATATATAAATAAATAAAGAGTGATAACCCGTTTTAGTTCAATTGAAAATTCACGAAATGCGGGTATATCACTCACTTCACTATTCTCCTATTCTCAGAAAGAATTGTTCACATGTCAAATTTATATTATTCAAAATTATTTTTTATATACAAAACTACCTTATATTATTCAAAATTATTTTTTATATACAAAAGAAAAAAGAGAAATGAAAACTACCAATTTTAAATTTTAATATTTTAAAATATTTTAAATTTTAATGAAAATCAGAAAAATATTAATTTTTAATTTTTTTATGAAGGTAAAAATATATTTTTAAATTAAGAGTTAAAATAATTATTGTAAGAATTAGAAAGTAGGTGAAAAAATTAATTGTAAAAATAAAATAGAAAATATCCTCGAACTTAAAAGAAAAAAATGGTAGAAAAGAAGCAGAGGAAAGAACCACATGGGAAAGACCGTGTCTGTATTGCTGATCAAATGGTAGGAAAGAACCAGATGGGAGAAGGCACGATCCTTTTGAGGTCCTTGAGATCACAGGGATAATAGCATGGCGACACAGTCTTGTTTTCGTAATCGAAGATGCCAATGTCGTGCCCACCGAATAAGCACTTGTTGTCCGTATCTTTCTCGGCCCACGAATCAGTAAAGTAGACGGAATTGGGTTTCAGCTGCTGGTCAGGAGGGAAATCAGTCGCCCACAACGCAACCGAATCGCTCACACAGCCGATGAAAAGAGAATAATCGCCCAAACTATTTACCACGTAAAGCTCATCGTCCTCTCTGTCGTAAACATGGACGTCGAAGCCAGTAGTCACGTGGGGACGATGATGCAACGACGAGTACTTGTCCAAGTCGGTACACGAACCATCGGGCCCCACTTTTTCCATCACGTGCCGACCCACCACGAGCACCTCGTCCTCGTCGTCGGAAAAGATCTCGTCGGCAACCACCAGATAATTGGAAAGCAGGTTGTCTTCTTCCCCAGCTTCCCTGATCTTGACCATCCTCGGGCGGAGAGGGTCGGTTAGGTCCCAAGTTTCGAGGTCGGAATAATTGTTGATGGCGAAGAATTGATTTCTCCTACTGGAGTAGGCGATGTCCTCGTAGGGGGTGTCGTGCGTCTTTCCGATCGGGGTCCACTCCTTGCTCGAGACAGGGCAGCAGAAGGCAAGGGCGTCGATGCAGTTGTAAGTCATTACAGCGCGGCAGTCGGAATCGTCGGGAGAGCCGGAGAGGATGAGCTTCGTCACGGATCTGTGACTGTGTTCTGGAAAGAAATTGGTGAGGTTGTGAATCGGAGGAAGCTTGATGAATCGGAGGGAGATTGGGTTGTACAGAAACAGATCCAGGCTGTCCGGGTTAAACAGAGTCATCCAACCCTTGGACGATCCGCACAACTTTAGGTCCTGGATCCGGTTCGGCATTAAACCCGATAACCCGGGGCTTTGGGGCCGGGTTAAGACTCTCTTCTCCGCCAGGCTGTAGAAGTTGTAATCGATGCTTCCGGCGTTGTACGTCGGCGGCAGCATCAGCCATGGAGGAGGAGAATAACAAGTGTTTTCATGTAGGATTTGAGACTCCATCGCCGCCGTTGTTGCTGTGCATAACCGCCGCCGCCGGTGAGCATCTGATATCGATGATAATAGTCTCCGGCTAATCAAACGGGCTGGAGAATAAGCCATTTCAAATCCTAATATTTTAACTCCCAATTTTCAGTTTTCACTACGCCTGTTTTTATATAGCGGCTGCTTCACGAATGAATTGCATTTTTTTAATTACTAATTATGATGAGATTCCAAGAATAACGTAACTTTAGCGGCAAGACTCCAAGATTTGTGCAATTAGGAAGATTAATCTCTTTGTACTTAATTCAAGTAGGAGGAGGGTATATTGGTTTAGGATTTTATTAGATTCTTTTAGATTTTAGATTTTAGATTTTTAAGGAGGGTATATTGGTTTAGGATTTTATTAGATTCTTTTAGATTTTAGATTTTTAGGAGGGTGTATTTGTTTAAGAGTTTATAGGATTTTAATTGATTTTAAAAAGTCTATGTATTTGTAAAATTTATAAACTCTATACAGAGTTTAATTGATTTTATGGTTGATTTTTATAAACTTTCAAAGATTTCAAAAAATTGTGAGTTTAATTGATTTTATGGTTGATTTTTATAAACTTTCATAGATTTCAAAAAATTGTAAAATATATTTTTTATTGATTTGACTCTATGCAAGAGTTTGATTGATTTTATGGTTGATTTTTATAAACTTTCATAAATTTCAAAAAATTGTAAAATATATTTTTTATTTATTTACATAAATTTTCAAAGACTTTAAAAACAAAGGTATATAAACATAGTATATAAAAAAATAATTTTTTTAGAAAAATAAAATAAAATAATTTTTTATTTTTATTTTTATTTTTATTAATTTTATACTTGAATCTCATTGTTTACCTCTCTCATTTTAACAATATTTGTTCTCCATTTATAAAATGTATATAAACATACTTGTATATAACAAATCAATTTGTTTAGAAAAATAAAATAAATAAATTTTTATTTTTATTTTTATTTTTATTTTTATCACGTTAAAACTCATTGTTTACTCTCTTGGTTTAAGAAATACTTTCTTTCTATTTTGATTTGGAAATATCAATTTTTTTAAAAAAAAATCTTAATTGGTGTCGATATGAATATTCTATCAAATATTAAACCCCATTGTATATAAATAATCATAAATATTTTTTTTAATAAATTGAATAATAATTAAATTTATTATATTTGGATTGTTATTAAAAACATATTAATGTACATAATATATACAAAATAATTCATTATTAATATAATATATAAATAATTATTTTTAATAAAAACATGATAAAATTAATTTTCTTATATAGAATTTTGATTATTTTATAAAGTTGGAGGTATACAATCCGGATTTTAAAAAGTCCATTAAAATTTTAAAGTATTCAACTTGGGTTTAAAAAAGTCAATTAAGATTTATAGGTATTCAATAGTTCATAAATTTTAAAAGATTTTAAAATTTTATTAATTTTAAAAGATTTTCTTAAAAAAATACAAAAATTCAACTATTCAAAATATCTAATAATTACGAGAGATTTCTACAATTTCTATTTAATAAACTAAATTGTTTTTAAAAAATAATAAAAACTTTAAAAAAAAATTATATAACATTAAATAAAAAAACAAAATATACAATTTCTATTTAATAAACTAAATTGTTTTTAAAAAATAATAAAAACTTAAAAAAAATTATATAACATTAAATAAAAAAAACAAAATAGGAAAAATATGTTTTAAGAAAAAAAATACTTTGAAAAAAAAATTAATATTTTAAATAACAATTATGCTTTAACTATAAAAAAAATTCAAAAAAAAATTCAAAAAAAATTATGATAAAAGTAATTAAAGATATTAAAAAAAATTGTGATATAAATAAAAGATAAAAATAATAATATAGTAATATTTTTTTGAATGAATAACTTTTTTTATAGAAAATATGTTTCATATAACGTTGTATCAAGCCCATTAAAAAAAATAGTACTACTAGATATAATAAAAATAAGTAATTTTTCACAAATTTAAAAATGCACATAAGAATAAAAACCTTGTAAATCTAAACATAAGTAATTTTATATATAATTATTATATTATATAAAAATGCTTTATATATAATTATTATATTATATAAAAATGCACGTAAATTGCAAAAATAAATTTATTATATAAAAATGCATGTAAATTGTAAAAATGTGTTTCATATATATTTTTGTTTTTGTGTTTTAAAATTTATGTAGAGATAAAACTGAATTTGATTTATATTATATAAAAATGCACGTAATTTGCAAAAATAAATTTATTACATAAAAATGCATTTTTTTTTGTTTTTGTGTTTTAAAATTTATGTAGAGATAAAACTGAATTATAATAATTGAATTAATTTGTTGACAAGAGGTGACAAATCCTACCTACTTTAATTCATGGATTTTTTTTAATATAAATCGATTTTTAGGTTAAAAAAATGAATCGCTGTACAGAGTACTTAGATACCCTCGTTTACTTGTGAATAAAATATTTGAGATAAAAACAACATTATTCCTGAGTTGGATTTACTTGTGATTAAAATATTCAAGATAAAAACAACATTATTCAGTTGGATTTACTTGTGAATAAAATATTTGAGATAAAAACACTTGACATTATGTTTGAGTTGGAGGGAGTAAATGAAGTTAGTCTTAATCGAAAATTAAACTGATTGGGCCCGATGAAAATCTTCATTTTGAAACACATTATTTCTTGTTTTTGTTAAAACAACATTATTCCTGAGTTGGATTTACTTGTGAATAAAATATTTGACTGAGTTGGATTTACTTGTGAATAAAATATTTGAGATAAAAACTCTTCTTGACATTATTTTTGAGTTGGAGGGAGTAAATGAAGTTAGTCTTAATCGAAAATTAAACTGATTGGGCCCGATGAAAATCTTCATTTTGAAACACATTATTTCTTGTTTTCGTTAAAGCTACCTATTTCAAACTTAAAATATAATTTTATTATTGGTGTTTATAAAACAAAATCACATCTCCACAGTTGTTTAATCTTATGGTTGAGAGAAGCTTTTTTACTTTATAGAATTTCTTGAACACAATTTCGAGGTTAAAAAAATGAATCGTTGTACAGAATAGTTAATTAATTATTTTTGAACTCCAGGCAGTGCGATTGTTGGTGAAGATCACCAAGATCAACAAGAGAAACTCGGAGAACAAGACTCCGTTGGACGAAGCCATAGACTCCGGCAACGATCGAATGGTGGCAATCCTGGAAAGGGCGCGCGCCAAGAGAGCCCGAGACATCTCCTCCTCCCGGCCGAAAGTGTCCTCCGCCGCCTACTTGTCCTCCGGGTTCAACTTTGTGGAGACATGGGTCTGAGGCTACTGCATCGTGGTCAAGGAGTTGACCAACGAGATGCGTAGCATCGTGCTGATAGTAGCCGTGCTGATCACCACAGCGACCTACCAGGCCGTGCTCCAGCCCCCGGGCGGCGTTTTACCTCCCGGACCTGACGACTCCGGAAGCCTCGCTCCGACTGGTTCGCTGATGTCATCGTCGAAGGCCGGGAAGATGGTGATGGAGGAGTTCTACTACAAATTACAATAAAATTATTTAAATCTAAGTGTAGAAAAATAAAATAAAAATACATATTTTTATATAAAATAATGTAAGTAAATAAAAATAAGAATGGAGTGGGGTGTGGAGCGGATGAATATGATGTACATGTTTAGAATGAATTTTTTTGATCAAATGTGTATTTTAAGAAACTAAATAATATTGATAGATATTATTTACAATTAAATCATATTAAAATTTTGCATAATTTGAATTAAATTACCATATTTTAATTTCAATTAAAGCATATAAAATTATTAACAAAAATCATTCTTAATTACTTTTAATATTATTTTTATATGAAATTATTTGATGAAAAAAATTAAATTATACCATACTTCCTATACAATATCTAATTATTTTTTAATAATTAAAGACATTACACTCAAAATTTAATTTTATTTTTTTATATAAATTTTTATTAATTAATTAATGCATAATGGTGACGGAGGATAAAAGTAATTAAAGATATTTAAAAAAAATAGTGATATAAATAAAATATAAAAATAATACTATAGTAATATTTTTTTGAATGAATAACTTTTTTATACGAAAATATGTTTCATATAACGGTTGTATCAAGCCCATTAAAAAAATAGTACTATATATAATAAAAATAAGTAATTTTTCACAAATTTAAAAATGCACATAAGAATAAAAACCTTGTAAATCTAAACATAAGTAAATTTATATATAATTATTATATTATATAAAAATGGACGTAAATTGCAAAAATAAATTTATTATATAAAAATGCATGTAAATTGTAAAAATGTGTTTCATATATATTTTTGTTTTTGTGTTTTAAAATTTATGTAGAGATAAAACTGAATTTGATTTATATTATATAAAAATGCACGTAATTTGCAAAAATAAATTTATTATATAAAAATACAGTAAATTGTAAAAATGTGTTTCATATAATTTTTGTTTTTATGTTTTAAAATTTATGTAGAGGTAAAACTGATTTGTCTAAGAGGTGACAAATTCGTACCTACTTTAATTAATTCATCGTTTTTTTCCATTTTTAATTGGGGCCAAATTTACTTTATTAAGTTACTTGCAAACAAAATTAATCAACATTAATTATGTTTATGACGAAATACATTACTTTTCAACTTTTACCCACCTGTAAAACATTTTTCACTTACTCGCATTAGAAATACATGCAATTGTTTCGAACCTACATGTACAGTATATCATTAAAGTTACTGATTTCAAATGTAATATTGTTTATTTTACTCAAATTATAATATAGAAAGTCCACGTTGATATTTTATATGAAACTTGCAATTTCATATTTTTATTTGATTTAAATGCATCTATATGATCCAACGGGTAACTTGTACATGCACTGATAAATTCCGATGATTTTTACTTATATATCTGCTCTGTATTTGTTCTTTAATTCAAAAAGACACGTACTGTTTATTTGATAAGTTGGAGTTTTAATATTAATTAATTTATTTTTCTTTTGTTGTAACAACTGCATATATTATTTATCCGTTGGATCATAATTCTGATAAATTCCGATGATTTTTACCTATATATCTGCTCTATATTTGTTCTTTAATTCGATCTATCTAAAGTGTGCTTGCTGCTTATATATATATATATATATATATATATATATATATATATATATATATATATATATATATGCAGGGAGTGAGTTTGTTGGTGAAGATCACCAAACTCAACAAGAGAAACTCCAACAACAAGACTGCTCTGGACGAGGTGCTAGATTTGGGCAACGAGCGAGTGGTGCAGATACTGAGAAATGCAGGAGCCAAGCGAGCCCGAGACATCTCCTCCCGGCCGAAAGTGTCCTCCGCCACCTACTTGCGCTCCGGGTTCAACTTTATGGAGACATGGGTCAGAGGCTACTGCATCATGGTCAAGGAGTTGACCAACGAGATGCGGAGCATCGTCCTGATCGTGGCGGTCCTTATCACCACCGCGACTTACCAGGCCGTCCTCCAGCCCCCGGGCGGCATTTTCCCTCCCGGACCAGACGACTCCGGAAGCCTCGACAACATAGCTCCAGCTGGTTCGTTGATGTCATCGTCGAAGGCCGGGAAGATGGTGATGGAGGAGTTGGACTACAACTTGTTCATGCCGGCGAACACGGTGGCCTTCATGCTGTCCACGGTGACGATTATATTCGTGCTGCACGGGAGACCGTACAACGTGATACTGCACATGTGCCTCGTCTTCGTGGCCTACAGCTACTTGACCGTGATGATGTCCATATCGGACAACGACAGCGTTGCATCGATCATGTACATCCTGTCCTGGGGAGTACTATCCACGGCGTTCGGGCTCAAGATGGCCTACTACGGGCTCAAGGCCCTGTTCACTGATGTCTGGTGGGTGCCCACTTGCGGAGTGATGTGGCACAAGTTGGCACATCTGGCCAACGGGAGGGCTGTGTGCGCACGCACCATGGAGTTCGCCAGGAAGCTCAGGAGGCAGGGGAAGCTTATGATGAACTAATTTACCATGGAGTTCGCTGAGAAGGCAGGGGAAGGAAGCTTATGATGAACTAATTTATGTTTTCGTATTTTCTATTTTTCATTTCATCTAGACTTATTAGTTATTAATGTTTGTATTTTTCATTTCATCCGGATTAATCAATATTTCATCCGGATTAATGTTTGTATTTTTCATTTCACAAATTTAAAAATGTACGTAAGAATAAAAAGCATGTAAATCTAAACATAAGTAATTTTTTATATAATTATTATATTATATTAAAATGCACATAGATTGCACAAATAAATTTATTTTATCAAAATACATATATATATATATATATATATATATATATATATATATATATATATATATATATATATATATATATTAATAAGTTATAATTTTATTGAATCTAATAAATTATTTATATATAAATTTAAAAAAAATCTACCATAAATTATTAACAACAAATTACAATAAAATTATTTAAAGGGAGTTGCTATTTGCACCCAATAAATCAAAATCTGCGTTAATTTAAAAAAAAATTATTATCACTGTTCATTAATATTAAAAAAAAAAACATAAATTTTCAATATTATTCAAACTCAAATATAAAAAAGTTTGTTTTGAAATAAATTAAAATAAAATAAATAAAAATAATGTAAATTAATAATTTTAAGTATACAATCTAGTTAATTTCACAATATTATTAATAAATTTTTTAAAATATTTAATAATTTATAAGAATTATTATTATCATTTAATTTCACAATATTATTAATATTTTTTTTAAAAATATTTAATAATTTATAAGAATTATATATTAATTAACACAATAAATCAAAATCTACGTTAATTTAAAAAAAATTATTATCACTTTTATTAATATTTAAAAAAAATCATAAATCAAAATCTCCGTTAATTTAAAAAAAATTATTATCAATTTTCATTAATATTTAAAAAATATCATAAATCAAAATCTGCGTTAATTTAAAAAAAATTATTATCACTGTTAATTAATATTTAAAAAAATCATATAAATTTTCAATATTGTATTATTCAAACTCAAATATAAAACTATACATATATATATACACACAAAATATAAATTAACTACAAAGGATAAAATAAAAAAATAAAAAATTAAAAAAACAAGAATTTAATAATATAAATTCCTTTCAATTTTAATTGTTCTTTGTCCATATATGTGCGAAAAGAACAAAAAAAACTTGCATAAGAAATGAAAAAACAAAAAAAGACTTGGTATGAAATTTACTAAGTGAGCGAAAAAAAATAAAAAAATAAAAATTTTTAATGTTGCCGTAGAAAAGAAGAAGAGGGGTGTATGAGAATTAATTATATAATTAGGTTAATAGGGATATAATTGACTTTTAACTAAATAATATAATTATGATTATAATTGAGTTGGTGTACTTATCATACATAAAAAATCTAGGCAGATTTTTAGGTGTGTGCTGCACCGCCCCTCAATCCATGCAAGACATCAAAAAAAATAGTTTTCTATTTAATCAACAAATAGTTATGCTTTAATTCAAAAAAAAAAAAATTATTTCTTTTTCTTGAGATCGGGAGTAGTTTTTAGAATCAGAGGTAAATTAGGAGCAATTGTTGGTTATTTTTTGTACAAAATGTCTAAATCCGAAACATAAAATAAAAATAAATCTGGACTAGAACAGTACTACTGATCTTTACAATTCCAGAATAAAATAATTAAATAACATAACCTGAATCGGACTTCGAAAAGAAATTGGTTGCGGGTAGTCGAGGCGCTTTCGCTATCCGCAAGACTAAAACGCCCCGTGTATGCTACGGTTTTGCGACGTTAGTCCCCAAAGATACAACGACTTTCAATCGTCTTCTAGTCTGAGGCACACCAGCTAGAAGCTACGGCGAACGAGGAAAGAGAGAGAACCGAGCATATGCAAATGCAAGGAACTAATATTGTCTACACAATATTCCAACACTAGAATGTTTATGAACTTAGTGAGAAGAGATTCTGATGTGGGATATGTTCAATGGGATTGCATTATGGGATTATCTCTTCTCAACTAAAAGCTCCTATTTATACCCATCAAGTGGGCAACCCAAAGGTCACACTCATAATGAGGATTAATTTATATATTTTTATTAAATATATAAATAAAATTCTGATGACTTTTGGGCCGGAAAACTATTCAAATTCCGTACAACCCATTTAGGCTAGCCCAACAGCTTAAGCCAACTAAAATATTTCAACTAATTTTACTCAGCCCAAAGGCTGATAAACCCAAGCCATAATAACCATACGTGTTATTAATTAATAGGCCCAATACAAATAAAATTTGTACTTATTAGACTCTTATAGGCCCAAGAAAATTCTCGGAGGCCCAAAGTCCAAATCATCATTTCCCAATTGACCAAGAATAATAATTCAAGTCAGTGGGCTTACTCAAAGTTGAAACATTTTCTAACTCCTCATATAACATCACACAAGTATTGATTTTCTCAACACATTCAATGTGGGATTGTGACTTTTCACATTCTCAACAATCAATACACATGACCTTTTATAATGGTTTTCACAAACCCATTATCTCCCACATTCCGATGTGGGATGAAACTTAATTATCTCATTCAATAATACCTTTTTCACTTGGCTAATTCATTATTTATTTCTCACTCACCGAAAAATCGGATCTTGACGAAATAAAATACTATAATTAACTACGCAACATCGTAGAAAATTATCAACAAATTAATTCCAACGTGAATTAATATTTAGCCACAAAAAATCGGTCAAATATTGATCAAACCAATTATTTTATTCCAATTTTTCCAACAGCAAGTGGGAGACAAACCTCTCGCCGCCAAGCGACTGGAAGATCCTGCACTCAACATGCTTCTTCCACTAGGTTTTGGACTTATTTTTTATATTTAAAGAAAAATAAACTTACGAGAATGAATAAGTAAAAGATGAGGGGGTGTGGGCTGTTGTTAGTAAATGATTTATTTTATTTTGTGCACAGGGGTAGTACTGTAGTAGAGGTATTAACTAATGGGTGTAGTTATATTTATGAGTAAATAAATCAATAGAGGTGTGTAAAACAATGAAAAAGAGGCCTCAAAATAATTGATTGTTGTATTTATTTGAGACAAATTAATCTAATTTTAAATATTTAATCATTTTTACTTTTTAGAGTTTTTTTATACGATAATTATATTCATCACACACTACTGTCATATTCATCATGCGTTTCGAACTATTATGATATTTAAATTGAGATTGATTCCGTCTCCGATGAGTATTAGAAGTGATGAGTTGAATCTAGGTCACCATAGTACAACTACTACTACTCACTATCCCATCCAAATTGTTGTGCAAGATATTTTGTTTTGACAAATGAAAAAGATTCCTACTTAATTGGTACTAATAACAAGTAGTGTGTTTGATTGTGCACTAATTGCACACCAATCTTAATAAAAAATGATTTTCAACTTTAATTTCTTCCAACCAAATTTCTCCAAAATTAAGATTAGGGCTTCAATCATTGGTTCATGTCAAAATATTATCCCATCCCTAGCTGTCTCCGTCGAGACGAAAGAGAGACTCGAGTTACCTATAGAAATTTTCATCTTACAAAACAATCGATGATAGAAAGACTTAGTTTTCGTTTTTAGTCCGACTCTTGTTGTATTGTTACAACATTGAGGTTGAGCGCGTCAAATGTCGATTTTGCCCATGAGAAAATATAAGAAATTAATTTATAATAAATTTCTAATGAATTTTAACACAAGTACACAAACACCATAAGCAGAGGAGAGGAGCAAATTATTCACACACTCATAAGCATATATAGTTGAACATGATGATTATATATATAGAGTTCTTAAACAGCATCGACACGATCATCTTTCGACTCGTCGGACCCCTTATTCGACTGTTTTTGCTGCATAAGTTCGTTTTCCTTCAGGTCCTTGTTCTTACCCCAAATCACCAAGTACAGCCCGACCACAATAACCGTAGCTCCCGTCACCCTGCTCAAAGTGTTCAGTATATATATAAGTCTAATTACTCAGGGAAAAAAAAAAGTACAAACGAACAAATACTACTCACTTTCCGACTGTCATTTGCTCAGCAAAGATGAAAGAACTCAGAATCGCAACGATAACCATGCTCAAAGGGTTGAAGGCCGTCACGAAAACCGGCCCCTTTTCCTTCATGATCACCCCCGACAAGTAGTAAGTGATTCCGGACGACACCACTCCCTACACGACAAAAAAAAAATACAAAAACCTTATTATCATCGGTAAAACAACACAAACACACATATAAGTAAAACAACGATTCTTGATTCTTATTCTTACACCATAAACATAGGCCAAGAGCTTGGCATCCCACCCGAGGGCCCATATCGAAGTATTCGCCCTCTCCATCACGAAAGTGAGCACAGTCCCGAGCAAGGCTCCGAGCGTGCATATCAGAGCCGTGAGCGAAAGCCCAGCCGGGTACGACCTCAATGTGATCGCCTGTCGTTTATATATATTATAAAGATTCGATTTTTATCGTAAACCGTCGTGTATACAACGTTTGCATCGAGTGATCAATTACCTGGACAGTGTAGAACAGGGCATAACCGAGACAACCGACTCCGATCATCAAAGAACCCTTAACCGGATCTTCCTGGTCGTTAGGATTGGTCGACGCCTGATGGGATTTGTGCGTCCACGGCAACCCTATTGTGGGCCCCACGATCAGCGTCATGATCATGGCCCCACCTACGGTCACAGCGGTCCCAATGAGCTTTGCATGAGTGCTCATACTTTTCAAGTTCACCTTCTCAACCCTTCACACAAAAAACATTACTCTCTCTGATTCGTAAATACAAAACTACTTTTTTATTTTTTTTTACCAAAAAGTCAAAAATACAAATTAATTTTTAAGTTAAAAAGAAAAAAAAAAGTAAGTTGAATAGTAAGAGTAAAATTGTAATTTAAAGTTACCTGAGAATCCAAGCCACTAGAAAGGTGAGGGCCGGAAGGAGATTGCACATGGCTGCGGCGAAAGTGGCCGACGAATATTTCATCCCGGCATAGAACATGTTCTGACCGATAACCGGGCTGTTACAAAACAAACAAACAAAAATCGTTCAATTCATGAATTCGCTCGTTATTACTCATCACGCTTATACGTATTTGTGAATGTTACACTCACTCGAATAAGCTAAGCAACAAGATCTTCCAAAACACGCTGAGCGTCATTGTCGGCCTTATTTTCCTGCTCAAAAAAAAAAAAGTTTCATTACAACAACTGTTAGAATCCACTTCATCTAACAGCTCAAACTATTAGATAAATTTGGCAACGTGACATTTATATATATATATTAGTTGGTCGAATATTTTCTTCAATAACAACACAACAAAAAGTTTCGATTACCTCTCTAGGAAAAAGGCGAAAGGGAAGAAGATAGCAGCAGCGACGGCATTCCTATAGACGGCAAACGCGTAGTTGCTGCTCCCTTGGTTCAAAGCAGCCTTTGCGACTATGCCGAAGCCAGCATTCCCGAATTGCAGGAAAATCACACCGACGTAAGGCTTCAACTTCTTCACGATTTCCGACCATTTCGACATTTTCTTTTGGATTTTCTATCCTGATATATCACTTGCATGCATTTGCTAGTACGTACTGCCTTATATAGAAGTTGCAATTGGAATATATTTTTTATTTCAAATTTTATTTTAATTAATTTTGAAAATGACTTTCTAAATTTTGGTAAATTAGATATAATTTTTTTAAAAAGCATGTAGAGCCTCTTTATGCTTTAATAATTGTAGTCAAATACAATAGTAGTCTTTGGTGAATAATCGGGACGTACGTGCATCCGATAAGCTTACTCGGATTACGATTGGCCGGTATCAGTTTTTTTTTTTTTTAAGAAACAAGTGGTTTATTTTAGTTGACGAGTCGATCGGACGGTCGCACTACACGAACATCGACTCGTACGTGTAAACATGGATAAAAGTTTCAATACGACTCTGAAACAATGTATGCATGTTAGGTAATCTTAGACAACTTGAAGAAGCAGTTAAACCGAAAGCAAAGTACTTAATTAGTTGTTAATCAAGTAATTAGTGGGGTGATATTGATCGATTTGAGTTGATGCTACATTATTTGGATTACACTAAGAAGCCATAATAATTTTTATTTTAATACTATATAAAAATTATAGTACGTAGTATATGTGAAAGTGATAGTAATTTAATTTTTATTTTAGTAGACTCCGTACTGTATATTAATTATATATATATACATGGAAGATGAACTAATTTATAATTGTCAGATCATTACAAGATGGAGTAATTAATAACAATATAACATACTATTAATTTTCTTTTTATATCTCTTTTTTTCCTTTAATATATATAGTACTGTATTAGGTATATACACTTGATTAATTATGATGATGAAACAAGCCATTTATGTAATGGCATCCAACACCAAGATGACGATGCATCATGCACGTACATATGGAACTCCCAAATTGTAGCACAACTTAATAATAGAGTCGAATGAATTTTTCGATTAGATTTTTTTGTAAGGTAATTGATACGTGTTGCTTGCGTGACAACCCATCCTCAACGAGTGGGGCTTCGTGCTGCCACATAAGCATGCCACATCAGCTCAACTTGGAGTTAGAGCATCCCCAATGGTAGGTATAATTCCTACATGGCATGGAATTGTACCTAGGTACACCATTGGGATGATAGGTATAATTTGAGAGAGAGAAAAATGAGTATCAAATATTAGATACTAGGTACAAATTTGAGTGTGTCTTGCAATGTGGGTCCACAAACATAAAGAAAAAAATTTGTATCTCAAACCATTGGTATATTGAGGTACAAATTGATAGGTATAAATTATTATTGATGTGGCATATGACATGTTATCAAATTGTACCTATACAATATGTATAGATATACCATTGGAGATGCTCTTAAAAGTATAGTAAATGACCATTGAGTTGATTGAGTACGTAGTGATTATGCATCCTAATTTCTTTCCACTTAAATATGCTTCGAGTGTTCTTTCTTTTTTTAGCCCCCTTGCAATTAATTTTTTTGGAAAGAGAGCTAGGAGTCAAATAAAAAAATACATTAAAATATTAAATAGATACAAAATTCAAAAAAATAAAATAAAAATACTACTACTACACATCTCTCTAAAAAAAGTATGCAATTTTTTGTTTGAATTGTGTCATAAATTATATCCAACATAAAAATTGTGCAGAATTTCTTGAAATATATACATATAGTAGTTTTTATTTTATACTTAATTTTTTTGGTATGATATGGCTTAAATTTAATTTTTGAGGTACATAAAATTCATTACAAAAAGTTTGTTTTTAATTGTACGCCTTAGTCGAGTTGGGACTCAAAAATTTATATGATTTGAAATAACATTTAAATATTTTAAAGTGTATTAAAATAATTTTAAAATGAATAAAAAAATATTTTTTAAAATAATATTGAATATATTTAAAAACATCTTAAATATCTTTAATAATTTTAAAATAATTTAAAATATTTTCAAATATTAAAAGTGTCTTAAATAATTTTTAAAAAGTACAATATTTTTAAAATCTTTTATAATAATTTATATATAGTTAACAATTCTTAAAATAATTTTTGAATTTTTGGAATTATATTCAAAAAGTTTCTTAAATGATTTTCAAATATACTGCAATATATAGGTATATCATGCAAAATAGATAATTTAAAATAAGATAAATTCTACTAATACTTTTATCTTTTACTTCACAATAATATAAAATTTTAAACCCAATACTGGAAAAATTGTCGGCCACCTGCAAATATACATATAACTAACTATCTACAGATCCTAATCATATGTCATTTGAGGTAATCATATATAAACCCTTATTACCACAAAACTAATTGCGACGTTTACCACAAACGACTATACGAGGTTACACTTGTCTCGAAAAAAATGGAGATATTTTTTAGGAATATAAGTATATATACAATATTTACCATTTTAAGAAATGTATAATAAAAGTTCAAAATAAAAAAAGGTAAGATAATCATATTGATGTAAACATACAACGCGGCAATTATTGAAGTTGTATATATATATACTTAACAATCATAGAGCCCATTCTCTTGATGACCTCATACTTCCATATTTTGATGGTCTCGTCTTGTCTTGGAGTCTAACCTCTCCATGCCACTTTTTTTTCTTTGCGCTCCTCTTCTTTAAAGGCTTTCAATCGTGAAATCATCGATCTATCATTTCGTTATTTATCATCTTTAAATTAAAATAAATGTGTAGGGTACGTACGTACATGTCGACTGCCGTATTGTGTTGAGTCGTATTCTTGTCATATACATATATTATTCAATATTTCTAAAAAAATGTATATGTTTTTAATGGACCACATTTAAAAAAATGTGAATCACAGACTCACAGTATTACTCTTTTCGTTCATTTTCAGCCTATGCACAAAAAAGTTGCATTAATTTTTAATTATAACATTTGTAAGAAAAATTATAAATATTTCGCTCCACTTTATTTATATAATGACAATACAATATTACTCATAATTCTCACCATACTTTACATAAATATGCACGTTTAATCTTAAGTAACACTTAAAGTATTAATTTTTGTCATCTCTTACATATTAATGTTGGTGTTATTTTCTTGTGATATCATCTCATTATCCTTTTTTATCAACTTTTTTTCCCACTTTTTGAAGGAGCTATACCGATCGACCATCTGGCTTGAATTTGAAATAATTAATGTTGATAGATATCGAAAATGAAATTGAGAAAAAAATATATATAAATTTTAAAGTACTAAGATAACACTAGTTATTGATTTCTTTTGGTATACTTTTTTTTCTGCATATTTTTGGATTTTTTAAAATTTATTAATTTTTCCTACTTTTAGTATTTCTAGAGAAAAACACAAGCCAAAACATTAAAAAAAAAATCGCACACGACTTTCATAACGGAAAATGGGGCCAATCATCTTTTTTGATACTTTTAACAAATTTCTAAATTAAAACTTAAAAGTAATTGTCTAAAATTATAGGTATCACATATATAACTTTATTTATTATTTTATTCATTACACAGATGAAATCCACTTTAATTCAATTAAAAAAATATACATTATTTTAATTTGTTATCCAATAGCTCTAATAAATTATTGAGCTCGGGGGCTTATCAGTCCATGTACATAAACATTACGTTACGTCCACAATTATGTTGGAATTGGAATCCCCTTTATTACCAACTAAATACCATTTTTGTTTCTAATTATTTAATAAAAAATTAATTAATTTTAAAATGTGTTTAATCTTTTTTAACTCTAAAAAGCTCGTAGGATCGAACGAGGCCGTAAAGTGTGGTTGTCCAATTGAAGTTCAAAGAAGACGAGTTGAATGTAACAGTAGAAGAGCACCTTTTGTTTTTTTACATATTTAGTGTTGCAAACAAATAGAACTCTCGACTCATGCTAAACAGCGACTCGTAATTACTCTAAACGAGTCGACCTCGAACACTCTTTTTGAGGAATCGAGCGGCTCAATATATATGGTTTTACTAAAATACCCCTAATATACTATATAATTTGAGCTTCTCGAGCAGTTCGAGTCGAGCCACTCCAACGAGCTAAAATTGATCTAGTCGAGCGAGCAATAGTCGAGATATTCGATCAGGAGCTTGAACGCTCTAGAGTTAGCCCGTTGAGCTCCAGCTCGACCTATTGAAATTTTGATCAAGTCTGTTCAATAAGCTTAAAGCTCATTAAAATGACTTTCTTGAGAGGTTTTTTGATATTCAAAAACTGCTCAGCAAAAGTCGGACAAGTGAAAATTGTTGGCTAGGTAAGCGTCTGGTTGACTCCACTCGTTTGCAATTCTAGTAATACATGTTGGACACGAAAATTAAAAAAATATTAGTATTTTAAATAAATACTTGTGAGTTGAGATTTGAAAACTAATGGTAAAAAAATGTACCGGAGTAGTTTGTAAAAAAAAAATTAAAAAATTTTAGAAAATGTGACTATAACTGTGGAACACGTCAAAATAAAAAATATATATAAAAAAGTTTCCGCATTTTCTTTTATCTCTGTGCCAATACTATCTAACAACTAAAATGTAAGGGAGAGAATATTATTTAAAAGAACTAAAATGTAAGGGAGAGAATATTATTTAAAAGAATATCCCAAAAAACACTATTGTATCTTGAGGGGGTTGAGGCCTGAGGGTGTGTGATTTGAAGGAACAACCACCACAAATGATAGTACAAAAGTTAATTGCTTTATAAAAAGAAAATCCATTTCAAATCAAAAGGGCAAAATGAGCAACTATTGTACTGTATAAAATAATCAATCATTTGTATTTTGAAAATCAACCATTAACAAAAATATCTGTGTGCTGAATGCCTGAATTTGACAGATAATTGATCATACTTAAAATAACAATTCAAGGGAGTTTATACCAATTCTTGGAGTGCCCTGAGATGAATATCTAACCTGCTCGTAAAAACTGACGCATCGACAACAACGTAACCAACCACAGTTCCACACAGATACAAGAACAAAATAAATCCAATTATCTTTTCAACCCCATGATTCAAGATTGTATATCACAAGCCTAAGTCCAAATAAAAATCCCAAAAAAAAAAAAAAAAACAGATGAACAAAGCCACATATAGTACACTGTACACAAATCCCTTTCAACACAGCTCAAAACAATCTTTCTTTCTTATCAACATATATCATGATTTGATCGGTTCCCTTCTCAATTTTTTTTTCACCTAATTTGCCTTATTGGAAAAAGGTTAGTCAATTTGTCCACATATGGTTTTTCTTTTCTTTTCTTTTTTTAGAAAAAAACGAGTTTTCGGTGCCTTTTGATCTTCTTGTCGAAGCATTTGTGATTTTATACACGACCAGGAAATGTCGAATTTCGGAGGGCAAGAAAAGAACCTGCCCCCGGTCTCAGGAAGCTGTTGCGGTCCTCTTTTCCTCGAGGCTCGAACCTTCTTTGAGTGCGATTTTCGCCTCGTTCTCCTTCCCAAGAGTGAAAAGAGCGGCAGCTTGTAAGTAGGAGGCGATGTGCCAAACAGGTGAAATGATCTGAGCTTGCACAGCATCGTTCAGAGCCTCCTCGGGCATCTCGCTCATCAGATAAGACAAACTACGACGAGCGAAAATTGTCGGGGAGACCATCGTTCCACCATCGATAAACTGCACAAAATAACATAAAGTTCTAATAAGAAAAAAATAATATTCTGTGGCGAGGGAGAGAAATAGTAATAGCACTAACCTGTGTATAGCAATCGATTGCGACCCTGAAATCTTTTTGACGAAAAGCCACATCACCCTTTTTCTTGGAGTTCAATGTATCCTGCATTTGGTTCGTCCACATCTGGAAAGAAAGCTGCTGAAGTCGAAATAATTAATTCTTTGTATTGGCAGCTCATAAACGAACCAGAAAGAAACAAACCTCAGTTGTGACTCCTTCGTCATCTTTGTAGCCGAGTTTTTCTAATATCTCGTGTATGGCAGTCAAATCCATTCTCTGGCTTGCTTCCCCAAGAGCCGACATAGACAAAATCTCTCCGCCGGGAGGGATTCCCATTAAGACGTGAGACGGAACCTGTCAAACATGTGTCAAATGTGAT
Organism: Euphrasia confusa; assembly: GCA_954870475.1. NCBI lineage: Eukaryota > Viridiplantae > Streptophyta > Magnoliopsida > Lamiales > Orobanchaceae > Euphrasia > Euphrasia confusa. The sequence goes on from OX940951.1 coordinate 1,120,531, forward strand.
AACACTAAAAGAAAAAGAAAAATATCTTATCATATTGAATCCTGTTTTTTAGATAATTACCGACCTCGGTTTCCTTCTGAAGAGGAATCAGTGCAGAAACTAAAGACTTTGGATTTGGCCTCTCGCGGGGTTCGTACTGCAAGCATCTTGAAGCTAGACGAACCAACTCGGTCCCAGCATCGTTGGAAAATTGACCTTCCAAGCAAGAATCAGTCAACATCTGAAGATTCCGATCCTTTATCAAATCAAGGGCCTGTGCCAATCAAACGCAACGATATGGGTCAGAATATTCGTCCAATCGAGAATCCGTTAACGTCCGGAGATTTGACTTTCTTGGTAAATAAAATAATGAAAACAAAATCATAAAGTAAGATTTGTTTTAGAGGTCCGATTAGTTAAATCTTCTCCTGTAATGCTAAACATCTGAATTAAACATTCAAGAGAAATGAGCTTAATCAAATACACTTATTATGTTAAACTCAACGCTCGTAAACGAGAAAGCTTGCATATTTTAATGTCGGAAGAAAAGGGCGAAGAAACAAAAGTGAGGGAAAATTGGCAAAAATACTTACATGACTTGGTGGAATGTGTTTACCACTGAGAAGGTCAAGCAAAAGTGTGCCAAAGCTGTAAATCACACTTTCTGGAGTAACTCTTCCTAGAAATATCACAAAGTCGATAATATCAATCAAATTACAAAATCAAAAATCCCAGAACACTCAAGTTCATTCACCACACGAAACAGTAAAATCACAATAAAGTGGATCGTCAGATCATTAGTACTATCTGAACTCAATTACTTGGAAGTCAAAATAACAGTTGACGTTATTTTGTATAACTACACGTGTAAAGTCTAAGGTATATTCAATCTCATGAAAGAAATCGATTTAGAAATCAATTTCCAAAAATATTGCAAATCGTTATCAAGATGAAAGGCGAGGCAAGTTTGTAGATCAAAACATGCAACATCTAGGATACGAAAGCTGGGGTAACTAAGCCTTTTATAGTCAATGTTAAACAATTTGCCACCTTGTATATAGCAATAACTGACTTAAAATACGAAGAGTGGTTTCAACATGCAGCCTTAGATTTGAATAAATATAAAATGAATGTATATAAATAAAATTCATTACAATATAATTTCTGTGATATTTTCCTAAATTATTCCTAGCAGATTTTTAGGAATATATAGCTGCATAGCATTTTTTTTTCAAGGGTAGCTTTTTTAAGTTCAAACGAGCATAATTTGAATCGCAAGATTAATTGAATTATTCTTCCAACGAACTTTTAAGATCAAAATTGAAATTTGCAAAAAGTTCATACATGCATTAAAATTTTATGTCTAGAGCGAGTGGTTTGATACCTGTCCTCAGGTACTCTGGAGGAGTAAATGCCAAGTTTGTACTGTAGCTTTTTCCATCTCTACTGTTCTTCATCAAACCAAAGCACGACAGTCTCGGATTTCCATCCTGTATAACATAATTAATAGATATAGTTATGTCGTTACAAGTCATAATAAAAAAATAAAAAAAAATTAAGAGAAAAAGGACAACTGAGGTATAGGAATTTACATAATCAAAGACGATTCTGTAAGCATTAAGATCATGATAAAGAGCCCGCCCTTTGCCAGTGCAATATTCCCACGCTTGTGCAAGATAAAAGGCGACTCTTAATCGCATGGCCCAATTCATAGGTTGTGTTTCCCCTGAGTTCGCATAGACACAGAGATATGATACATACAAATACAATAAAAAAAACTTAAGAACTGAAGTTATGACACATTGTAACTCTAAGCAGAAGGAAAACGAGCTATAGAGAGTCTGATGCAGATGCGTATCAAATATCAACTTCTAGGCCTGGCCATAAACTAATTTATATGCTTTAAGCAAAAGTTGAAGTCTAAAATAGTTTTCGGACTTAATTCATTAAATTATTAACACGAGCAAGAGATATACTCACAGTGAAATAGATGTTTTGCAAGAGTCTCATTGGGCATAAATTCAGCAACCAGTAATCTCTCGTCACCTTCACAGCAGCACCCGAGCAAATTTGCCAATCGGTAGTTTCGGAGTTGACCCACAGCTTTTGCTTCTTCCTGAATATTTATCAAGTGAGATTTTAACTAAAATTAAAAATCAAGTTGACTAAAACACTATGTTTCTTAAGTTCAGCAATTTTAGAAGTGTTTCAAAATAGATGGCAATTGTGAAACTCCTAGAATAGTTTTCCAATATGTACATTTACTAAAATAAGCATAATATGACTTTTCGTGATTTTCAAAAGTGAGTCCTAAAGTATATAACCACATGCAGATCACCTAATCATATCCGTCTCATTTATGACTAAGTGAATGAGTAACACTGTAAGGAAATACATTTCTCAAGAATTGGCTCGGGCTTACCATGAACTGACGAGCATCAGGCCAAGCAGATCTGTTAAACCGTTTGACGGCTATCCGCCTTTGATTCTCCAATTTCCCTTTATAAACCACATTTGGGGCTTTCTCACCATGTTCCGACACTATATTCTCCACGGAAAACCCAGATGTTGCATTCCTTAGTTGTTCAATTGAAAATTCACGAAATGCGGGTATATCACTCACTTCACTATTCTCCTCATTCTCTGCCAGAAAAAAACATTGTTCAGATGTCAAATTTGACTGATTGGGGGAATCCAATTAAAGAAAACGAGTAACAAAAGTGTTAGTTGGGCCAACCAGTGTTATTCGTTTCATGGATCGGCCCACTGTGATTGGAGGGAAAACAACACGATTTCGAATGGAAACAACCCATTCCTGGTATGACAGCTCGGATGCGAATGGAGACAAAAAAAATCAAGCTTCTACGATGCACGAATCAAAAAAAATCCTCACGCTGAAAGGATTCAATAATTTATCTGTTTCATACAATTGAAGGAAACATCATCAAATGATACCAACAGCACACATAAAATCACGGATCCGAACGTGGTACTTTCCTAATTATATTTTGCAGGATAAGAATTTTTTCGAAAGTTCAGGATATTTATTTCCCTATCGGCATCAATCATCCCTATACGCAAATTATTACCGAATAGTAACCAAGATTATACAAAACCTTAAACGGGAAAAGAAATAAAAACCATAATCAACCCTTCACAGAACCCATTAGATTTTCCATTTGTTTATATAACTACAAGGAGAAAAACCCACAATTCACTGGTAAACATAAATTGTAACAGAAACAGATTCAAATCATTGATAAAGATTACCTTTTTGTTTTACCAACGATTCAAATCTGGGTCAAATCAAAAGCACCAAAACAACATCCTCTGAATCAAAACAAAAAACAACAACTTTTTGATACAGCAAAAACCTCCCAAAGACACCTCTTTTTTTATTCAGCTATTTCAATCCAGCAAATTCAGATAAACATCAGTCCATCAAAGTCAATGGCCCCAAAACCCAGAAAACAGAAAAACTATCAGAACCCAATACCCAAAAGAAAACCTACAGAAAACCCATTACACAGAACACCGAAATAAACAAAACCCATAAAATAAAATTAAAAAAAATTACAAAATCAAGAAACCCCACATCTGGAATTTGACAAATATGAAGCAGCAAGAAGAAAGAACCTTAAAAGAGGTTTCTTGACTGGGCTTGATTTGGTCAAAGCACGCAGTGGAAGGTGTTTGATGCTGTCCTTGTGTGTGTATGTATTTATTTATTTCTATATGCATGTGTGGAGATGTGGGTTGAGCCTAAGTTTCAAAAGAGATACAGATATAAAATATAGATAGACAAGGTTAAAAAACAGATGTATTGTTGGGGTATTTGCGTGTTTTTTTTTATAAAATGTAGATCTATTAGTATGTGATATTTTTTGAGAGTGTAGGGTGCGATGTGTTTCTACTCGGTTTCGGATTTATTAGTAATTTTATTTTCATTTCCCACCGACATAATCTGCATTATTGTGAATGTGAGGGGGTGTTTGGGCCCGAAATCGGCCCGAAAACTTAAAAAATATGAGGATTTTGGAAAAAAATAAACAAAATTAAATAATTGTCTATAATTAAATATATATATATATATTTTAATTACCATAAATTAGTGTAACATGTCAACTTACTCTTACTTATTTTCAAAATGTACTTTATTTATATTTATAAAAATAATAATACTCAATTAATAAAAAAGATAAAAAAAATATTTTTAATTAGAAATTGTATTTTATTTAGATTGAAATACTCTATAAATTAATAAACCAAAATTTTCATTTCTTTAAATACTTCTAAAAAATAAGACATGAGGCCAAGTTCAATTGTTTTGAGATCCAAAATGAGAAAGTTTATTTTATTTAAATTGAAATACTCTATAAATTAATAAACTAAAATACCATTTTTTTAAATACTTTTAAAAAATAAGACATCAGGCCAAGTTCAATTGTTTTGGGATCGAAAATTATAAAGTCCGTACGAGCTTGAGTTCAAAATAATTTGCGACGGAAAACTGAGTTTCATATATATTTTTCTTAATTTTTTTAACACTTAGTTAAATAAATATGATACTTTGTATATATTTAATTTATAACTTTTTCATCTAAATTTATAACTTTATATTTAAATAAACTTTATATTTATAAATTCAATTTTTTTTAAATAAAAAAAAGAGCCAAAAATAACTCGAAATCGCCGTGCCTTTACTCCTATGAAAATCGGCCTCGGAAGTCGGAACATAATGAGAGGTTCGAGTTTTGGGCCGAGCTCAGAAAAATTTGGGCCGGCCCGGCTCGGCTCGCACTTAGCCAGATATGTTCCTTTTTCTTTTTTTTTTTTCAATCTTGTAATTATGGTTATTCCGGGATAAACACAATTTATATACCGTAGTCCGTATAATTGATGCAAGTCAAAGGAATATGTAAGAGGACAATTTGAACTCGTTTTTGTATATCAAACGCGTCATTAATCATTTATTTCATTTTGCTTTATTGGTAATATGCCATTTTTTACTTATGTATCAAAAATAAAAATTTAAAAGTTAAAACTTTTAATTCTCTTTGTCATACAACTTTGTTTTTAATTTACAAATAAAATATGACAATTATACTACAAAACAAAAAAAAGTAATAAATAATTATAAATTATTTTAAATTGATGCATACATAAAGAAAAATAATAAATAATTATATTTAATTTTATATTACTGCTATTCAAATTATAAATTATTTTAAATTGATGACATACATAAAGAAGAAAAATATTAACTCGTGAATTTTGCTTCTCATTAATTATTTTAAAATGTTAGTAAATAATAACGTGAAGTCGTACTCCGTATTTTAATAAAGAGAATGGAAGTGAACAATAATAATCAGTTATTTTAAAAAAAGAATGAGCTCTTTAAATATACGTAGAATTGAATTATTTAATTTGTAGAGGAAAAACCATGTTAATTCTGAAGCAATCACATTGCACTTCAGGTGTTCGAGAAAATGCCTCACTGACATAATATTGTCTTTTTTACCATCTGTGTTTATGTCAGAAATGCTAACTACTATGTTTGTACACAGGTGAAATTTTTGAACCCCATGAAATGTACCGTAAATTATTGAAGTCGAACGAGCACAAAACGAAGCCGTACGACGTCGCCCCCCTGTAACCGTTTCGGTTACACATATTTCCCAGTGTGCTGAATTATACGATGATGAGTTTTCTTCTTCTTATTTGCAGTGCCCTTGTTAGGGCAAAACATGAAAACCGACGTGATAGCCTACTGGCCGGTATCAACGCATAATCGCATATACATTCTCTAGTTTGCAGTGTGTTCAAATTAAATGCAAGAAACGGATATCTGAAAAATTAAATCTAGTCGAATTAAGTCGTTCGACTACTGAGAATGGTGTTAACCTACATTATTCTTGGTTCACTCAGATGCATAAGTGAATTGTGATGTTTGGTCAACATACATGTGGGAGCCATCATCTGCATATAACACTAAATTAAAAAATATATAATGTTTACTATCTTTGTATTTTTTAAATCATTCAATTTCTTATACATGCAATATCAAGTCAAATTCATATTTAATTTTTCAAAATATCGTCACTCGTTTTAATTGACAATTTTTGATTGATTTCGCATGTTAATCCAAGTTACTATCACGCAATCATAAATAAATTGAACTTATTTTTCTTTTAATTCATGTTGATATTGCTAGAGTGAGCTGTTAGGTAATATTCATTTACAATCAACCGATCAAGGTGAAAAATTCACTTGACAATTGTAAAGTACAGTACTTGTTAGTATTGTAGTTATTTATTTTTATAGTATGATTTTATAATTTATGTTATTTTGAGCTGAATTTGAATTGAATTAAATTGATTTTTTTATAAAAATAATAATTTTTATAAATTGTTAAATAAGTTAAAAAAATATTTTCAATATTTTAACACTAATTAGATTGTATACTTAAAAAATTTGATTCAAATTAATTTTTATTTATTTTAATTTATTTAGAAACGAACTTAATCGAGCTGTATTGAACTAACGTGAACCTAAACAACTGAACTGAAACCAAACTATCTGAATGAATTGAAATTAACTCGAAAAGAATGCAACCTAAATCCATTTTTTGCAGTTAAATTCATTAAATTATTTTTTAAATAAGTAAAAAAGATGTTAAATTAATTTTTTGTAAGGCCCCTAAAAAATAAAAATAAAACATTTCCGAAAATACATAAAAATTGATCCAATTGTACTTGAGTCGACATTCCGGGTACACATTTTGACCCGATCTTGTATGGATACCTTTAAAAATCCAAAGGACAAGAAGTTTCAAAAGCACACCGATCTCTGATCGCACATTAAATTCATGACCAACGTACAAACGAAATGGGGACCTACCCAGATTTAAGGTCTTGCCTCTTTTGCCCTTCCCTGCAATTCAACAAACCTAATCTCAATTCGACTACTCATCACCACATTCACAACGCGGTGACGAGTATCACATCAAATCAAGACACTTCGATCTTCAGCTCTAATTTGAATAAATCCACCTCTAGTCTCTAGAACAACTTTAGAAAAAAAATGTTAGCTACATTGACTTGTTCATGCAATGTATCAACATTCAACGGTCAACTAATTGATTGAATGTTTGAAATACAATGTCGACCAAATTGCTAAAAAAATAAAAAAAGGTCAAAGCTTACAACACAACACATTATACCAGGAGGTGGAAATTACTATGTTACCCTTTTATTATTGTGATGGATAGAGATGAACTACCTTTCACATACTACAAAAACTCTGAACTTGATGGTACAAAAGACCAACGTCACTATAGTGGGAAAACACTTGATGCAAGGAATCTGGTCAAACTTTGCATAATTCAAAGAAACACAAAATGTAGTACTACTACATGGTTTCGCTTCAAAACACACATGGTGATTTTTGATGAAAATCGTTTTTTCTTCGAATCTTGACGATACAAAACGTTCGTCTGAGTGGAATCGAAATTGAAGTTTCGAGTTCGATCAAGATCGAGGGTAAAATTGAAATCTTGCAAATCTTATACTAGTGCTTTTATTGTTGCCATTGATGATGACATGTTGGTGCATAGGTGCACCCAACTGTTCCCATAGCCCATAGGTCAGTGTGTGTGTGTGTGTTTTCAAAGTCCACAAACTCAGATGTCACACACCCCACCTCACCCCCCATCACTTAATTTTAAACCCCTTTCAAACCCCCCCAATACTTTTTATTGCTTCAATTATAAACAAGGAAAAAGAGTTCTTTCTCTTTAATTCAAAAAGCTCAATCTTTTTCAGTTTTATTTTTCAATTTTCATCTCACTTTTGTCTTTACCCTCCCTCCTTCCCCCTTTCTCTCTTTTACCCACATTCCACAACCCAAATCTGGGGTTTCCTTCTTCTTCTTGAATTCACTAGCTTCAGTGTAGTTGAAGTGCTGTTGAGTTTGAGCTGAAGCTTTTGAGTGGTTTGTGGATATGGGTTCTTCGCATTCTTGGAATAGGAGTTGATTTGTGCTGCATTTCGTCGAAAAATTCGACCTTTTTTTTCTGGGTTATTTTATCAGGTCAAGATTAGATACAGAGTTCTAAGTCACTCGAGGAAAAAAAAAACAAATCTTGTTAAACCCTTTTGTAAAAACTCAACCTTTCCAGCTGTGGTGTTCTTGAATTTTTCTTCTTAGGGTTTGTTTATTTGGTGGCGGTGTTTCGAATTTGCGGATTTAGGTTGAATAAAAAAAAGGGCTGATTTTTTATCCACAAAGTTTGATTTTTTCCTGGTAAATGCATGGATGGAAGAGAAGGGATGTCATATCCGCCAGGGTCAGCTTCATACTACCTCAATAGAGGTCTCGGGCCGGGCAATTCAGGGCCCGGCCCGAATTTTCACGGCGGCACCGCCGCCGGAATGTTCACTCACCCCACACCTGTTTTCAAGAACCTTTCAAACCCCCACATATCGGCTCACACCAATGTAGGTTCCTCCAGTGGTGGTGGTTCTGCGAGTAGTCAATCGTTCCACGTCGAGAACCCATCGGCAAATTTCTCCCATGGACGGAATTCGGCTGTCCTGACTGCTGATGGGCCACGAGGCGGTGAGTCGGTGAAGAAGAAGAGAGGCCGACCAAGGAAATATGGGCCGGAGGGAGCTAATATGTCTCTGGGATTATCCCCACTCTCTGCCTCCAAGAACTCATCTGGTGGAATGAGTTCAGGGGAGAAGAAACCGAAAGGTCGGCCGCGTGGGACTGGGTGGAAACAGAAGCTTGCTCCCCTTGGTAAAGCTTTCTTGGATTTAATTTAATGCGAAATTGTTTTCAAATTATGCTTGTTGTGTGAAATCTTCAATGGGTTTCTGTATTCAATGTAGGTGAATGGATGAACAGCTCGGCTGGACTGGCCTTTACACCTCATGTCTTACGTGTCGACGTTGGAGAGGTGATTATTTTGATCGAATTTATTATATCATTGTTCCTTGAATATACGAAAATTTTAAGATTAATCCGTCTCTTTTGTGGCAGGACATTGCAGCGAAAATACTGGCGTTCGCACAACAGAGGTCGAGAGCTTTATGCATCATGTCGGCTAATGGCTCGGTTTCTGAAATAACACTAAGGCAACCTACGAGTTCAGGGTCCACCGTCTCATATGAGGTTAAAATCCTCATCTTTATATTTTGGCTAATTGGATATTTAATTGTTTGAAGGGTGTTTACCTTATTTATCTGTTAGCTGCTCTTGTATAGATTTTATATATCTAGTTTTCATATGTTCACTTGTTTGATCCATCGACACCTTTCCCTAAGCATCTGATTGACTTAATATTGAAGGAGCTTATGTTGTTTGTCATTTCCTTTTAGGGCCGTTTCGAAATATTATGCCTGTCGGGTTCTTACTTAGTTGCTGAAAGTGGTGGTCCCCGCCATCGGACCGGTGGTATAAGCATTTCAGTTTGTAGCCCCGACGGGCATATTATTGGTGGTGCAATAGGTGGAAGGCTTACTGCAGCGAGTCCAGTGCAGGTACTTCCATTGTTAAAATTCCTCGTTTTTTTTTCTGTTTATGTAATTTGACATAACTTCTCGATTATTGCAATTGGTGCCTGCAGGTGGTTGCATGCAGTTTCGTATACGGCAGTGCTAAGCCTACGTCTAAGAACAATGCCGACACAAACCACCCACCACTCGACCAATCTTCCGAGCAATCTCCTACCCCAAACAACACAGCACCTTCGAGTCGGGTTTACACTCCAAGTTCCGGGTCAAGTTTTTGGCCACCAATGGTTTCACGACCCGAAGTTAAGAATCCTCAGACGGGTATTGACCTCATGCGTGGATGAACACACGTCGGCTCTTTGTACATACGTGTTGTTGTAAATCGGCGCGCTCCTAGGGTTTGTTTGTGCTAACAAAGTATCATTTCTAAGCTCTCAAGACTTAGTGAAAAATTGGTTGAAGATTTGGTAGGAAAATTTGTGTACCCTTTTTAATTGTTTGTGAGTGTTTGTACTACTAATGTATTTTTCTTGGCCTTGGATAATGTATTTTAAATTGAGATTTAATTATTATTATTATTATTATTGAATGGAGTATTAGTTTTTTGTTCTTGAAAGTCAGAAATAGGTTCTAAGAAAATTTCTCAATTCACAGAGCTGAACAAGAAACCTGAAACAAGACCACTGGTGTTTCAAAATGATTGATAAACTCGCACGAAAATTACACAAATGTAGTTCACAAACGAAGTCTTATACATGCACACGAGCCTAAGGATTCTCGAGGACTAGGAGTTTCTTGATATCCTTCTGCAAAAAAAAAAAATGCGATACTTTCTTGAGTATGAAAGCGATTACTATTGCCTTCTAAACAAAAACAAGTGATGCTATAATCGATATTGAACCTCTATGCTTAGAGGAGATGTGATGGGTGCATAGAGGTCGACAACCCGACCCTCCTTATCGACAAGGAATTTGGTGAAGTTCCATTTGATATGGATCCCGAGAAGGCTGAACTTGGTCGACTTCATGTAATCGTATATTGGAGCCGAATTCGGGCCGTTCACCTCAACCTATATGTAAACAAGATCACGATCATCTTAAATGTTATTAAAAAGAACACAAAAAGACCACTGTTTTTTTAATTTTTCGTAACACTGCTTGATGGTAACAGCAAAATAAAGCTCCCCAATAAACCTAACCTTGTCGAATAAGGGATACCCAATTTCCTGGACATCTTCACGGGTGCCGGGCTCTTGTGAGCTAAACTGATTGCACGGAAATGCCAATATCTCCAATCCTGAGTAAAATCGAAAAATTGAACATTCATTCCCTAAAATGAAAAGCAACCGGACTAAACCAAAAGGTCAAACGTGGTCCGAAGATTCTGACCTTGACCCTTGTACTTCTCGTATAATTGTTTCAGCTGGGAGAAATTGGAATTGGCAAGGGTACTGAATGAGGAATTTAAACAAGGCCGATAAAATTCGTTCAAGAAACGGAAATGGATGAACATATATTGCTAACCATAATAATGGAATTGGTCGTGTTATCAACATCAAGTCAGGGCGATCGATGAAAACAGCAATAACAATACCACAATTCACGTTTCGTCCAGAGATGAACGAAACCGATAATAAGAGAGCATACCACTTTGATGCAACGTTGACAATCAGCAAAACTTTGCCCTTGTAAATACCCAAATTCACATCATTGCCCTTGGCATCCTGCAGCAAACGACTCAGAAACATGCAACAGCAATATACACCAACTGAAAAGAATTTAAAACATTAAAAAAAAAACATCTTTTCGGGATTGCCCTGATAACCTTCTTTCTAATAAGTAATAAAAAAGTGGTCTTTTTCAAAAATAAAATAAAAAATCACCATTCACAACTGAACCAACAAAACTTCAGAGTCGACAAACAGAGATACCTTCACAGTGAATTCATAGACTGATTGGGGATAGCTCATAGCTCGTCTGGGTCGTCATCACCTAAGCTTCTTGATCGCCTGAGAAAACAAAACAAAGCAGCTTCTGAGTTAATCGGTGAATCGAAAATGGGGGTGTGTGTACTCATAATAAACAACTTCAAAAACAGTGTAAAGATTGGCGGTCAGAAATATTACCAAAACCTACCTCTGAACTTTGTATTAATTTCAAGAAAACCCCAAATACGTCGGGCCCAGTTCGGGCCAAAGCAATCAGAGAAAGTATAAAGAATTGAAAGTAAAAAAGATTAGTTTTTTTATTACAGTACAAATGAAGGCCTAATGAAGTTCACTACAGTGCACCCATAGCAGATAAAAATTACATCAGAAACATAACACAAAAACACACATGAACGATGAATCCACATCATCACTCTTTCCCTACAACATACTATCCGTCCTCGCCGGAAGCCTCCGGAAGAAGTTGAGCGGCACCGAGGGCAGGCGATACCTGAACCTCGGGTGCCTCATCGCATAAATTCCCCCCAAGGCCCCGATCACCTGGAACGGCGTCACGTACAGCACTAACGCGGAGACTAGGCAGAAAGTCACGAATATAGCCGTGGCCCGCGGGTCCCGCCAGCTCAGCAGAGAGTGCAAGCGCTCCCCCTGAGTCGCCATATCCCCCCCCACCGTCTGGATCCGACCCGCCACGCTCCTCAGCCGGTCGTACCTCATCCTCACCAGATCCGGATTTCGAGTCGTCGGGAATGTGTCGAACTCCTCGTCGAGCTCGTCCGGGTGCACGCTCTCGGCCTGCGAAATCTTCGTGTTCATGTGGGGAGGGTATCGAGGGCGATATCGGAAATTCCATATCCCGATCAAGAACATGTAGAGGAAGACAGTAGGGAGTATTAGCTCCGGGAAGGAAACTAGGATGAGGTAGAGAACGTGAACGAGCACTGTCGTGATCGGGCTTTTCCACATGCATATATCCCCGAGCCACTTCCCGACTGCAAAAAGCCCGCTGAAAATCGACATGAGGCGGAAGAAGTTGGCCTTGCTCCTCCGCATGCTCCACAGATGTGAGTCGACATCAGACATGTATTCCACGACTTCTTTCCGGAGAGCGGGCTCGGCCCGGCCCAGCCTCGTTGCGACTATGTTGACCGCCTGGTGCCTCAGCATATCCAGCTGCATGACCGTGAAAGGCCTCACGTAATGCATCTTCGGGAGGAGGGGTCGAGAGTAGGCGTACATCATGTTCACGAAGGAAGTGCACGAAAATCGAAGAGCCAGATGGAGTTCGCCCATTTTCTTGACCCCGGACGGGTGGAGGACTAGCAGAGGGTAGGAATGCGTGTAGACCCGGCCCGCTTCGAGCGTGGAGATTCGGATCCGGACCTTTCCGATTTTCAAGTCCTTGCTCCCGTTCGGGCCTTTCTCCCCAAGCTGACTATTGTCGAAAACCCCGACTGTAAGGACAGTTGCCGGGTCAAAAACCTCCCAAGTGTACTGCTCGTTGTATTTCGGGAAAAGATTGTCTACAATCGTACGAGTTCGAATCCACTTGTCTCCGTATTTAGCCACACAGTAAGTATCAGAGGTCCCTTTCCCATCTCGTTGCTTCATCGGGTGTAGACCCACAGCATTCAACACACCGAGTTCAAGAACTCCGATCGGAGGCTTCCAGAGCTGTTTCGCAGTCGGGCGGAGGTCACTGCTGTAATGAGTCGACTCGTCTAATACATGGTAGCCTCCGTCTAAGCAAACCCGTAAATGAAGCCTGCTCGAGAATTTATCCTTCTTCAACTGATCGACATCAACAAGAACCGGCTTTTCCAGATTGAACCACCTCGAATGCACCATGCGATCATCCGCACGCTTCTCCACCATATTCAACGGTATGATCACCCTCCCGAGGACCTCGTCCTTCCCAGGAGCCACTCGATCCTCGACCGTGAGTACGAGATGGTCCTCGAAAGGCTCGGGTGCGACGAAAAACAAATCCTCGTTCCAAAGGGGGTTGAAGTTTCGAGCCTGGACCGGCTTCGTCCTCACGACCTGGTTTCCTATCTGGGCCTTCACGTAAGCATCCGGAAAACGAGTCCTCTCGTTCGGGACCAAGTCCTGAGCCTCGACCACGTTCACACGGACGTACCACAAGCGAGGCGCGTGGTACACTTTCGAGCGGATGAGAGCTGACGAGGCGGACGAGCTGTCGACGGGGGTGGCAGAGTCCGAATGCCACGCGTCGGGAAACGCCTCGTCAGCTTGTGTACCGATCCAGACAGCGAGCATGAGCTCACCCCTGATCTTCTCCCCTTTCTTCCCTTCGAGGCGGTACCATTCGGGAGCGAGAGGGCTGTCGGGTGGGACCCGCATGGGGACCTCGTTGAGGTCGAACCTAACAAAGCCGACAAAATCATCCTTCATAAGATCTTTATCTTTTACGACTACTTCTAACACAGAAGCTTGCATCCTCTCCTTCGAGAAAGCGAACACTACATTCCACATCGGGTTCTGTTGTTTCTCTACGTGCTTGGTTACGCCTTTGTAGTTTCCGATTCTGACTTCCACGTAAGGATCTAAGCTTCCGGTGACATCCATTGAAGGAAGCTCGCGAGCCTTGACTACCCGAACGAACAAGAAGTGCATTTTCTCGACAAGGTCATATGTCCCGACAGCTGCTCGGTTTGTCCGAACTACACGACCCCCGACAATACGCCCCCCACCGAGAAACGGGCTCGTTTCTTTGAGAGCAAAGTCAACCGGCTGAGCTGACGAGGACGAACCCATCTGGACGAGCTTCGGAGGTATGTGCTCGGGAGCCTTCATTTCATCTGCCATGTATTTGTTAGTCGAAGGCTGAAAATGCTGATGCTGTTGCGGAGGAGGGTGATTATGTTGTTGCTGTTGTTTCGGGAGCGTGTGGAACGTGTGCCTTTTTTTCTCGTTTTTCGAATCGCAGCTCGACTCTTGCTTTTCCTCGACGGGAACAGACAGCTTTACGGACGGGTTGTCAGTGACGTAAACCTTCAGGCCGAGCTCTCCGCGAACTCGTGAAAAGATTCCGCGTTTTTCGAGTGGGTAGTGGAGTACGACTGAGTCTGCATAAGGAACGAAGGAGGTGCCGTTGATGATGACTTTGCCAAGGAAGGTTCTAGAAGAATTGGTGGTGTTGTAGATGTGGGCATCGAGGGTGAGGGTGTGGAGAGCGGAAGGGTCGGGTATGTTGAAGTAGAAGCTTTCGTTCCAAACGGGGTTAAGGTCTTTCTCCTTGACTGTGGAACGGAATTTATGACCGTCGAAGTGAAGTTCGACGTAGGCGTTGGAGGAGCCGTGCCCATCTTTTGGTAAGAGGTTTTGGGCGCTGATTATGTCGACTCCGAGCTTGAGGCTTCCGATGGTCATTGGAGTGTTTTTGACTGAGTGAGATTAGCTAATTCTGCTTAAAGCAAAGATGATTTGCAGGATCCTGGAAAATGAATAGAGAAGAATAATGAGATTTCAGATTTCGGATTTTGTTGCATGCCAAGTAAAACCAGAAGACTATGAACTTGTCGAAGAAATAAAAGAAAAGGATACAAAAATGTTCACTGAACTCTACACTAGTCACTAGCATAGATTTTATAGTATGATAACTTAACAACTAATGTAACAATTACATTTACATAGCCATTTGTTTTACTGGTCTATGGTATAGAACATATCTGGAGTCGAAAAGAACACGGAAAAAACACAGCAAAAAGGTGTAAACTAATATGTTGATTTACAGATTAACAAATGCAACACATCATAAGAAAATAAGAAACTATGTACAGAAGACAAATTCCAAATCAGTTCAAAACATAGGCCAATCTAAGGTTCCTCGAAATGTGCTTTACCAAAACAAGAGAACATCACAAGCGAACCAAAACGTGTGAAGTAGGTTATAAAGAACAATCAAAAAACCCAAAGAAGGTGCTAGATGGTTCACAAACAGAACTTCTGGATGATGAAAAAACATGCTTAGAGCAACATAAACAGATAGCTGCAATAAAAAAAATATATGATGATAAAGCTTATTACATAATCATGCTCATCAGGCCCACAAGATAAAAGTAGCATCACTAATAAATTAAACATAGACTGCTGCAAAAGACAAGAAATGAAATCCCTTTCAATGAAAAGACAACTCTACCAGGAGGTGAGGCAACATATTTAGAATACTATGCAACAGATTCTACCATATAGTATCTCTCCCCTTCAAAAACAAAATACACAACACAATTTCAAATGACTTACTGTAATAAAGTATCTCAATGGAGCTTAAAGGTAATGGAAAAGCCCACAACTTTAGAGAGTAGAAAATCTAGAATAAAAAAAAAGTGGGTCACTTATTAGGCAGATTCAGATCTATGAACATAAACAAAGGATTCTTGGAATTTAAAAAATGAAAGCAAATAAAAAGTATTTTTTTTCCTGAAGTAGCGCTAATGACACATGAAGAAGAGACATTACACTTCGATTTGTGCACAAAGACACAACCTTTGAAATCAAAATCTGACAGATGAAAACATACTCCCTGAAACAAAAATCAGATCTTTGAGTTCCGGAACAAAAATGAAGCACAATTCAAGAAGGTATGAGTACCCAAGTCGAAAATCCAGAAAAATGCTTCCGAGTTCTCCAAACAGCACTCTGTTTTTTTTACTCAAGATTCAATTTTTTTATTCTTTAAAAAATAAATGCAGGAAATAATAGTATGTTTTTTTCCTCTCAATATTTGGAATCATAAGTCAAAGGAAAATCGACTTCGAAATCCCTTTTCAAATACGTTGAAATGAAAGACCAGAAGGGAACAAGAAAACACCTCCAATTCTTCAAGAACACCGCCATTGCAGGAGAGCTCGGAAGAAAAAAGGGCAAACAGATAAAATGTAGTTCGAGCACAAAAATAAAATCTTGATTTTCCGGCATGGGTAAAGAAAAAAAGATTTGAATTTTAAATAGTGGGTATGGTGGGTTTTCAGAATACACTGCGTCGCTCGGCAGTGCTGTTGTTTCTATTATGATTTCTAGCTGAGGGGAGAGATAGAGACATTGGAATTTGGAACCGAGTCCCATGTTTAGTGTGCCAAACGTTTTCATCTTTTTTTCTACCGATGTTAATGACTCTAAATTAAGATCCGCCTTGTTGACTTTAAGTTGTCATTAGATAAAAAAAACAATTTGATTCATCAGTTTACTCAGAGTTATTAAATTAATCGATCGGTTTTTTGTCGATTATACGGTAATTTGATTATACGGTAATTTGCGAGTCTGTTTTAGGGTCAAAAGGTAATTTGTCAATTTTTTTTATGGGTAAATGTCACCGATAAGAAATTGATGTTGTAGGGTTTGCTGCCTCCACTCCGCGTCCCGTTACTATGATTGTTTGCTTTGAGCTAATTTCTCAAGGTTTTGTTTTTGAACTCCTCGTTGAAAAATTATGATAGTTTGTTTTGAGCTAATTTATCACGGTTTTGTTTTTGAACTCCCAGTTAAAAAATTGCAAATGGATTCATACATTACAGTGATTATTCTCTTTATAAAAAACCTAGATAAACTTGCTTTTATTTCAATGTAGAATTAATTAAGTTGTTACTAAATCTTAATAAATCTTGGGATATGAACTGCACACATTGGAGGATAAGGATTGGAATTTGAAGACTCACAATATTTATATTTTAATTTTCATTTGGTCTCTCTTCAACATCATCTGCAAAAGCTCACAAGATTTTCCCTGCAATGTGTGGGGCTCACACGTCCACTGTTTCCCATTTCGAGGCAACTCTAATTCAAATTGATTTAAAACTACTAGTTTTTCTGTTTACAAATTTGTATGAGACAAAAAATACTGTAAATTGTATTCCAACAATATAAAATTTTATTTTTGTAGATCTTATAATTTTTACACAATTTTATTTTATTAATATATATATATTTATTAAAAACAAGTAAAAAAATAAAAATAAAATGGCAAATTGAGCCCACATTTACCACTTTTGGAAATTGTAATTACTATCAAAACTTTGATAGTCTTTTTTTATATTTTCTCAATTGTAACTCTTTACCCAATAATTTACCTAAATACAATCGAGTATCACATATGAATTGTACTTACAAGTTACAATTAAATATCAACGCTCTTAAAGAATTAGTTCTTGTTTTATTTCTTCCTTGAAAATGAATAATTATTTTCCACTATAATATTCATGTTATTAATAATAAAAGTACTAATAAAAATAAAACAAAATAATTATACCTTGATTTTTTTAATTATATTTTTTAAATTTATTTTGCAATTAGTTTTATTTCGCAATTAATTTTAATTTTTAATTTAAAAATATATTTTTATTTTTTATTTTAAACACATAACAAATTTTGATTGACAAACAATTTGTGTTGACGTTAAAGCCATAAAATTAAAGGTTTATTACACTTTAAGTTTGACCAGTTTACACTTTTTTACTGATTAGCAAATCACTCTCCATGTTTCGGAAAATCTTTATCGTTCACTACTTAAAGGTTAAAAAAAATTATGTATAAGATAAAAATATTTTATGAAATATTTTGTTTTAAGGTTAATTTTGTTAATTCATATGCATTTTTATTGACTTATTACAAAATTTCTCTTATTCAAATTCTATAAAGAATACATAATATAATAAAACATTAATTACACAAAATTGTAATTAGAGTTAATTTTTGGGTAAGAAATTTTAATAAAACCTAACATTAATGTATCAATTTCAGATGTATGGTTAATATTTAATAGAATATAGGAATTGACTTGTGATTATGTGTTTGTTTTAATATTAAAATTAATATTTAAAATAATTTTTTTTAATAACACTTTAAAATATTTTCAATTTACTTGAAAATAATTTTAAGATACTTTAAATATTTGAAAATTATTTTAACACAATTTAAATATTATAAAAATTAATTTCAATCATTTTAAAATTATAATAAGAAACTTTACAAAGTTTAAAAGATATTTCAAATGACTTTAAAATTATTGTAAGATACTTCAAAATGTTAATTTATTTAAAAATTATTTTAATTCACTTTAAAATATTTAAAAGATATTCCAAACTATTTAAAAATATTTTAAAAGACTTTAATTTATTTAAAAGGTACTTAAAACATATTTTAACACACTTTAAAAAAATTTAAAAATAAATTATCTAATTAAGAATAGTTTTTTTAACCATTTTTATTAAGAAGTATTTAGAAAATGTGTATTTTAGTTTATTAATTTATATTTCAAACCCCATAAAATACACTTTCAAATTAAGGGTAATATTTTTTTTACTTTTTCTTTAATTAGTGTATTATTAATTTTATAATTATAAAAAAAAGGTAAAAAAATTACAAAAATACTTTGTCAGTTATTAAACCACAACCATTCCATATATATTAAGAAAGAGAATTTTTTGACAAGTTACTCAAATTTATAATTAAGAAAAACTAATAAATTTAATTATAAACAATTATTTAAGTTTATCCTTTTTCCAAAATTTTCCTTTTATTAATAGGGGTATTATTAATTTTTATAATTATAAAAAAAAGTATAACTAATTACTAAAACTACCCACCATGTATAATAAACAAAGGTAATTTTGGAATATTACACAAATTTATAATTAAAAAAAATTAATATCCTAAATTATATATTAACTTTAAAAATTACTCTTTTAAGAAAATCACACCTAAAATATTAAACTGGCTCCACATGTGTGGAGACATGTGTGGAGTCTTTCAAACAGTTTAGCATGCTATTGTATGCTATTGTTCTTTGTTGTGTTTGTGTTTTTCTGGTAACACTGTTGATTTTGTATGAAAGAGAGTGTGAAAGACTTTTAATGATGACTCAGAGTTAGAATTATTCCCTAAAACACCCTGTGAATACTATGGTTTTCACACATTTTTTTTGTGAATACTATGGTTTTCACGCAATACCTTTTGAAAGAGCTTATGATCTTTCTGATGTATTTGTTTTGGTAATCTTATTCTCGATTAATGTCATCTCCCTTATTTTATTGTCTCTGTTGACCCTATATGCAATGTGCTCAAGATTTCTTTAGTTAAATGTTAGTCACTCGGGAATAGCTATGACATAATTCTTCAAGTTTACTAAGAATAGTTTTTTTAATCATTTTTGTTAATAGGGATATTAATAATTTTTATAATTATAAAAAAAATACAACTAATTATCTTACTATAACTACTCACGATAAACAAAGTATTTTTTGACTAACATCCTAAACTAAATATCAACTTAGAAAATTACTTTTTTATGAAAATATGCTTTAAAAAATTAAACTCGGTGTGGAGCAATTTTTTAAACATTTTGTTCTAATTCTAAGAAGCGAGATTAATCACATCTCCACGATATCTAATTTAACATTACGGACCAACAAATAAAAAATACATTATGAAAAATCGATTGTCCTTCTATGGCTATTGTTCTTCTTTATTTTCACTTTTCTGTGAATCTAATAGCTTTTCGTGAATGTAATGCCCAGTTACCTATCAAACTTCTCAGGACTTTGAGAAATATGATTCCCATAACTCGACTCCTAACTATCAAACTTCTCAAGACTTTGAGAAATATGATTGCACATGATTGACTCCTTGGCAAGTGTAGGCCTAAGAAACAGAAAGTTATTGACAAACTTCTAATCTTCCACCGTCTGGTTGCTATTTGGAACTTTGTGTTTTGTTAAATTTAATCGTTAGTTAGTTTTTGTTTTAGTTTTTATTTTATTTATGAATTGTGGAGCTTTTTACATTTTTTTGTATTGTTAGTTTGTTTTTGTCTGAGTTTTTATTATATTTATGAATTGTGGAGTTTTTTACATTTTTTTATCGCAGTAAGATGTTCATATATAAATAAAGATGACCTATAATATTATTAAATAGTAAGATGTTCATAAATAACAATCACCTATAATATTATTAAATTTCACTTGCTCATTCACATTAAAAAAAACTAGTGTAAAAAGCTTTAAGCCCTGCGTTTTACCCCTGATTGTGATGTCCCCTAAAACTTGCAATCCCCTAAAACTGATTGCAAAGTTGAGTTGAATTACATTTTATAGTGCCAATTTCTTGCCCCTAAAAGTAAATGTTTTTTGTGGCCATTTCCTATTACCTGCCTTTTGTAGAAACCATCAAGAGGGTTAGAAATCTTTTATTTTTTGTGATTTTATTTATATTACTAGGAATCAAGAAACAATATAGTATATCTTAGTTTGATTTTTTTTTTTAAATTAGTTTATTTTGCTCTATATATATAGGAATCAAGAAACAATATAGTATATCTTAGTTTGAAAACATTTTTTTTTAAATTAGATTATTTTATCTTAGTTTGAAAACATTTTTTTTAAATTAGTTTATTTTGCTCTATATATAACATCGTAATCCGAATCTAGAGGCGGTCGCTCCGAATCAAGAGGCGGTCGCTCTTTATTGAGATGATTGTTCGTAATAAATTTATAAAACGTGATGTTTAATATTCTGTATATGATCAAGAAAATTCTAATAATGGTAAGATATAATAACATGACTTTTTTTTTAATTTATTATTCACATAGGTCCCCATTTTTCTTTATAATCTTATTTTCAGTATGTTTTAATGTTCAGATCTAAAAAATGCACGACAATTTCAAGTAACAATGAGTTGGTAAAAATAGCTAATGATTGGATTTTAAAAAAGAACATTATTAAATGACTACCCGTTTTCATGCAACTTTGTATGGTTATTTTATTTTAAATAGTATCTACAGTATATAAGTATGATCCAAACAGCTAGTATGAGTTCACCCCTGATCTTCTTCCCTTTCGTGGCTTCAGGAGGGACCCACATGGGAACTCATTGAGGTCGAACCTAATGAAACCGACACAATCGTCCTTCACTAGATCTTTATCATTTACAATGAAACTCATTGAGGTCGAACCTAATGAAACCGACACAATCGTCCTTCACTAGATCTTTATCATTTACAATGACTTCTAAAACAGATGCTTGCATCCCCTCCTTCAAGAACACAAACAAAGTAAATATTTAGATAAGTCAACTTCAAACATGAAACACAACAAATTAAAATAGGTCTAAGCAAGTCTGGAAATCTCAAGCAACATCAATTTACTTTTAAAGTCTAAAATCCTAACAAAAGGAAAAGGAAATATTTTTCACGTCTTCAACCAAGCTTGAAAGAAAACCTGAAAAAAAAAAGATAATGCATAATTGACTTCTATTGTTCTGATCAGTGCTACATAAAGTTAATTTTAAATATCTTTGAACAACAGATAATTTAGCAAAACCGCACTTTCCAGTCAAAAACTACTAATAGACAAGGCAAACCCTGTTAACTAACTTGACACAGTGAGCTAGTTTAGTGGGGCAAGAACAGATTTAACTGCAGCTAACAGAAACCAAAACTTCTAAATAACTAACCCATTCAAACTTCATTTTTTATGAACAAATGAATAGGATACAATTTAGCACACCTCTGATAGCCTAGGTCACCCCAAGAAACAACTAGGAATTCTTCCTAAACATTTTGATCCATCTCTTCAATGCCTCTCAACAACCAACTTTAAAAGACCAAAATACACTTGTAATCTATAAAATCCACTAATCGAACTGAACTAGAAAATCAAGAATCCAAGAAACCCAAAACAATAAAGCAAAGCAAATACCCCAAATAAACATAGAAAATCACATAAAACAGGAGTGAAATATGAAGGAGGTCAATAAATGCTTGGAAAACATAATTTATAGAAAACAGGTTACCAATATAATTTGAAGGAGGTCAATAATAAACATATAGAAGGAAACGAATCCTCGATCGAAATCAAAAGAGAACAAAATTCCCACAACGGCAAAAAACTAGGTTAAATTAAAAGAGAAGATTGGATCTCCAACTAAAATTAAAAGTGCTTAGTAACAAACCGATTCAAAACTTAAACAAAAGTATGAGTATTTATTAAGAAACTACTAGTGCATTAAGAAGCTTTTTTGAAGTACACCTCTTTTCATCCCTCCTTCTCCTTCTCCTATTCCTCCTCCTTCCACACAACACACACGACCTTCGAAAAACAATTAACGCTTTGAATAATAGATAATTATGTGCATTTATAGATTCACCTTCAAGAAAACCAAAATAACCAAATAAGCTGCAAAATAAAAACAAAACATTAGCCCGAAATTTACTTGGAATCAATCAATCTCTGACTTCATCTTCATCTTCATTTAATAAGCTTGAGGAATTCTGATGTTGACGGTTCCGATGTTGATGGTGATGATGTCATCAATTCGAGTTGAGCCTTGAACGGGGAGCATAGGGATGTAGCCATCATGGTCACTAATGGAGGAAACAGGGAGCTTCAAGATGAAGTCATGAATTGAGACATCTGATCTTTGGCTGCTGGTGGTTTCTAAGTTTAATTGTTCCTTCAACAATTTGTAAGCTGTGCCATAAGCTTGAGCAATTCCGATGCCACCACATGTCATGATGTCAGGAGGGAAAGTCGATCAGCGGGGGCACTGAAATCGGAGTTCGCATCGCTTCCTGCAGCGTAGGCCATTCCTCCACCTCCATGGAGCGTCCACGGAGAACTTTCCGATCGAATTCGCCGCAACCACTCTTCCTCCGCCGGACCAGCTGTTACTTTGAGGGTTTCGGGTCGTCTGTGAAACAACGCAATAAAGGATTCGGGTGGCTCGTACTTCATCATATAATCTACTCTTCTGAACGGCGGCCGGCTGCGCCAAACCAGTTTCACGAATCGTCGGAGTTTCAAGCCCTCGCCTCCTCCCCGAACAATCAAAAGTAATTTTCTGGTATCCTCCATCTAGGGTTTCGGCGGTCGTGGTATATCATGCAACTTTGTATGGTTATTTTATTTAGAACTATTTTGGAAAAGGGTAGTATAATTTTTCAAATTACATCTAAAACCTCATAAAATATATTTTGAAATTTAGAGTTTGTTGATTTTTTATTATTTTATTAATTAAAGTATTGCTAAAGTTATAATTATAATCAAAAGAATTAACTACATTTATTAACCGTCTTGATATTTGTTTTCCGCCACATGTTTTTTGTTTTTTTTTTCTTTAACCGTTTTATTAAATAAATTCCCCGTATTTATAATAAGGAAAAGATAGGTCATTTGTTTTTAAACAAATATAAAAAATTATTTTTTATACAAAATCACCCTTTTATTTAAATGGAGTAGTATCTATATAAGTAAAGAATAAAATTAATATTATTGTAGAAATTATGTGTGAATATATATAATCTTGATAGCTTCCTTTGCACATGATTTTTTCAGTCCTTTGACAATCTGGCCTTTGAACAACTTGTACACAGATGAGCCATCAATGGGGGTAGCGCGTCTGAATGCCACGCGTCAGTTTCGGTTGTTTCTGGATTTGAATTTCGGTTGTTTCTGGATTTGAAAAAAAAAAATTTAGATAAGTCAACTTCAAACTTCCAAGCAAGTCTGAAAATCTCAAGCAACATCAATTTACTTTCAAAGTCTAAAATTCTAACAAAAGGAAAAGAAAATATTTTCAAAACTTCACGTCTTCAACCAAACTTATAAGAAAACCTAAAAAAAAAAAAGATAATGGCATAATTGACTTCTATTGTGCTGAGTGCTAAAGTTAATTTTAAATATCTTTGAACAACAGATAATTTAGCAAAATCACACTTTCCAGTCGAGAACTACTAATAGACAAGACGAACCCTGTTAACTAACTTGACACAGTGAGCTAAATTATCACATAAAACATGAGTGAAATCTGAAGGAGGTCAATAAATGCTTGGAAAACAAAATTTATAGAAAACAGGTTAGCAATATAATTTAAAGGAGATTAATAATAAACGGTTTTATCTATGCTACTCCTGGTGGACTACACCATGTAATCTTAACCGTTGATTTAATATTATTATATTAAATATACAAATAATCACACACACCCGACGTGTATGGTGTATGCATCCACAGTTAATATGCTATTGGGAGTAATGCTCCAGAGTAGCATCTCATAGACCATAATAAACATATAGAAGGAAACGAATCCTCGATCGAAATTCACACAACGGCAAAAGACTAGGTTAAATTAAAAGAGAAGATTGGATCTCCAACTAAAATTAAAAGTGCTTAGTAACAAACCGATTCAAAACTTGAACAAAAGTATTGAGTATTTATTAAGAAACTACAAGTGCATGCATTAAGAAGCTTTTTTGAAGTACACCTCTTTTCATCTCTTCTTCTCATTCTCCTTCTCCTATTCCTCCTCCGATCCTTCCACACAACACACTCAGCCTTCGGAAAAACAATTAACGCTTTGAATGATCAATAGATAATTATGTGCATTTATAGATTCACCTTCAAGAAAACCAAAATAAACAAATAAGCTGCAAAAACAAACAAACATTAGCCCGAAATTTACTTGGAATCAATCAATCTCTGACTTCAATCAAGCTTGAGGAATTCTGATGTTGACGGTTCCGATGTTGATGGTGATGATGTCATCAATAGAGACTCCAGGAAAAGTCTGGCTTGTGCAGTGAAATCCATGGTTTTGAAAGTCGTACTGTTGCATCGCCTCCTGCAGCGTAGGCCATTCCTCCATCGATTTGTAGTGTTTGCTTTCACCTGATTTTTCTGCACCTCCATGGAGCGTCCACGGAGAACTTTCCGATCGAATTCGCCGCAACCACTCTTCCTCCGCCGGACCAGCTGTTACTTTGAGGGTTTCGGGTCGTCTGTGAAACAACGCAATAAAGGATTCGGGTGGCTCGTACTTCATCATATAATCTACTCTTCTGAACGGCGGCCGGCTGCGCCAAACCAGTTTCACGAATCGTCGGAGTATCAAGCCCTTGACTCCTCTCCGAAACCTCAAAAGTAATTTTCTGGTATCCTCCATCTAGGGTTTCGGCGGTGGTGGTAATTGGAGATAATGAAACTGTGCGTGTACCTATATAAATAGTCAAGAGTATAATTTTGAGGGCGGTGGACACATTTTATTTATTAATGTTATTATTATCATTATTATTATTAATTTATTTTTTTCATACAAAGCCAACTTTCATTTTGGATATAGAAAATAATTTTGGATTAAAAACCACATAATTTTCAAATTAACTAAAATAGTAATTTTAAGTTTGGTCGTCGAAGTGAAGTTCAAAGAATGACGAGTTGAATGCAATAGTCGAGTTTGGTTTGCTTTTTACGGTTCCTGCCTTTTTAATCTTTAATTTGAATGAAGATATGCTTCTCATTTTATGTGCATGTCATATACAAGAGTATGAGTATGTATTTATTCATCACATAATCTACTCTTCTGAACCTATCGCCTTGGGCTAGGAAGCAGAGAAGGGAGCAGCAGAAGGAAGCAGAGAAGGGAGAAGCAGGGCTCAAAGAACTAGCCGAGCCGCCGGCGGCGCCGCCTACGCAGGGATGTAAACGAATCAATTTTTTTTACTCGATTCGTGATTCGATTCGATTTTTAATGATTCGTATAAGAAAAATGAATACGAGTATTTTTTTTATATTCGAATATTTACGAGTACGAATATGAGTATTTTTTTTTATATTCGAATATTTACGAGTACAAATTAAATATGAATAGTGTATTATTCTATTCGAATATTATACGAATAGTTCGATTCAATATATTATTATAATAAATACTATAAATACTATTTTTTAGTCTTTTCATTTCTTACTTTCCATTTACACATATTATAATGTTTTAAGAAGATTTTTTAATGAAGGGAGATATATTGATCAAGAAACAATTGTGAAATAATATTTTTGTTTTATTTTAAAGTTTATAATTGAGATTTTTAGGACCTGTTCTTTTGGACTGAAACCGGCTGAACTGAACTGAACTGAACTGAAACGATCTGAACTGAACTGAACTGAAGCGATCTGAACTGAACTGAACTGGTTTTTTAATAAAAATAATAATAATATTTATAAATTATTAAATGTTATTTTAAAAATATTAATAATATTGTGACATTAACTATATTGTATATTTAAAATTATAGGTTCAAATTATTTTTTGTTTATTTTATTTTAATTTATTTTGAAACAAACTGAACTGAACTGAACTGAAGCGATCTGAACTGAACTGAAGCGATCTGAACTGAACTGAACTGGACTGGACTGAAATTAAGTTCAAAAGAACAGGTCCTTAATGTTTTTATAAAAAATGAAAAATAAATA
This sequence comes from Euphrasia confusa, assembly GCA_954870475.1. Lineage (NCBI taxonomy): Eukaryota > Viridiplantae > Streptophyta > Magnoliopsida > Lamiales > Orobanchaceae > Euphrasia > Euphrasia confusa. Next base: position 1,147,237 of record OX940951.1, read on the forward strand.
TTTTTCATTTCATATTTTTTATAGATTTTTTTTAAAATATATTTAAATATTCAAATATTCGAACAAATATTCAAATATTCGACAAATATGAATACGAATCGAAATTTATATTCAAACGAATACGAATATGAATACTTGAATATGAATAGAAATCGAATAAAAATAGAGAAGAGTATAATTTGGAGGTGGTGGTCCGGTGGACACACTATATTTATTCTTCTTATTATTAAATTTGTTTATCCATACAATTATACATAGCCATTTTTCGCAAACAACTTATACTCCGTATTTTGATTCAATACAACATTGAATTAAATCCAAAAAATTAAATTGAATTGAAATTTAACTTAAATAAATTAAATTTTAGTGTATTAAATTGAATTGAAATTAAATTTTAAAAAATTAAGTTAATATTTTACACGTTGATGACGCCCGAATTCAAATCTTGTGTAAAACAACACATTCTAATCTTGTGTAGAACATGATTTGAACTTGAATTAAATAAAAAAACTGAGAAAACTAAAGGGGATAACCACATCCTTTTGTAGAATTCTAATTTTCACTACAATTCAATATGAACCTTATTTCCTACCTTATTAGTTATTAGTATGTTTTATGAGTTTCACTTGAATAAAATGAATAATTATACCGTAAATTATTTATAATTATGAATCTCTACCTCAAATTATGTAAATCGAAGATACATAATATGATCAATTATTTTTAAAAGTTTTAAAATTATGTGCGTGGGTCCGACAAAGAGTACACGTGGCTGCCGACTCACCACGTCTGGTTTTACAGCTAGAGCACCTCCATTAAACATCTACTCTCCCTATAGTCCACACACAGTCAACATCAATTTGCGTGAGAGAGAAAGATGGCGCTGAAATTGTACGTCGATCGGATGTCGCAGCCGTCGCGGGCGATCATCATCTTCTGCAAGTATAATTTCTCCGCGCGATTTTCGTCTAATTTTAAATTTGGATTTTTTTCCGTCTCGAATTTTAATTTTCGTTTTGGGCGAAAAGGGCGAATGGGATTGAATTCGAGGAGGTGAAGATGGAGCTCGCAAAGCAGCAGCACCGAACCCCTGAATTTGCAGGTGCGAATTGGTTCAATAATCGATTCGATTACTTTTCAATTTGAGAAAAAAAAATTGATTTTTTTATTTTATTTGGATTATTTAAATCCAGAAATAAATCCCATGAAAAAAGTTCCAGCGATCGTGCACGGTGATTTCAAGCTTTTCGAAAGGTACCCTTTTAACACCAGTAACTTAAATGGTTGGAGTAAATTGTGCTATTAGTTTTTCACCTGGTTCCGTAATTCGGTTTAGCTCATTTGATGTCGTCCGAATCAAATTGATTAATCATAGGACGATTTGAGTTGGGATATTGAGTACTCTGTTATGATGTAATGATGAACATCTCAATCGCGATGGATTTTTTGCAGTTGGCATTTTGTATCATTGACGAGACGATTTGGAATAGGAAAACGACATTAAATAGTGCTAGATGAAGTTACTTGCTCATTCACAAAAAAAGTTTATTAACTCTGCGAATCTTTCCTGTGTTCACTGATTTTTTCGCAGTCACGCAATACTTATTTATCTGGCTTCTGCATTCCCCGGAGTTGCTGATCACTGGTACGTTCAGCTTCTAAATACATTTGTATGTCAGATTAGTAGTATAGTTTTTTTGTTGACAAAGTACGATGCTTATGCGTCTAAGTTTCTGATCTACAATAAAACGAGCTACTTCCTCGAAATTGGATAAAAAGTTTTGCATCATGCTTATGAATTGTGGAATGAACATGCGTTCAGGCAAGGTTGAATCGCAAAAGTCGTAAAGTTAACTCCATTTGTTGAAAAATATATACAATATACTCGATACTATATTTGGTTTGCAAAATATTTGTCTTTTCAGCATAAATGCATTTTTATTCCCAACTTCTTACCCCGCCCTACTCCACCCCAAAATATATCCATCCTTTCAGAATCTCATCCCTTTGATTTTAGCTAATTGATTGAAGAATTTTCCGATTCTGAATTAAAAAATTGGTTGTTATCAAGTATGCAAATACATGTTTTTTTACGTGTATTCTTGTTGTTTTAGGTATCCAGCTGATATACAAAAAAGGGCGAAGCTCCACTCTGTGTTGGATTGGCATCACTCCAATTTGCGCAGCGGTGCAGGTGATTTATTAGTCATTGAATGGAAATAAATAACTGACTAAGTGCGGTTTATTTATTTCCACGCTTATTTAGTGTGGAAATTGAGTAGTGCAGGTGGTTTATTAGTCAAGATATCGACCGGTGATTATTGATTCTCACAAATGCTATTTATAATATAGGGTTCTCAAGCTGTTGAGCATGTTGGAAAAGTTTCAAAACTTCTTAATCCGTCCTTCCTTTTATGTCATCAATAATTTTCGCACGTTCCTTCTTGGGACTATTTATTCCTAACGTTTTTTTTGTGATCACATATTATCTCTATAGTTCTCTTTGCTCGCAATTTTTTAGTCGAATTCATTTTATCTCCTCATAATGATTTTTTTAGTCGTTTGGCAAAAAAAAATAATTTGGTACTACGTACTTTTTTTTTTTATCTAACCTCTCTTTTTTGCCAGTCGGATATATTTTCAATGACACTATTTCACCCGCATTTGGTCGGCCCTTGAACCCAAAAGCGGCTGCTGAAGGCGAAAAACTCCTGTCAGCGTCTCTTGAAGCTATCGAGAATTACTGGCTCGAGGGAGATAAACCATTTCTGCTGGGAAATTCAGAGCCTTCCATAGCAGATATTTCTTTGGTTTGTGAAATCATGCAACTTGAGGTTAGAAAAGGAAAACATAATATATATCCCTCCCCTATGTTTTCATGATCAGAATTCCAATTGCCATCATTTTGTCTGATAACATTTCTCAAAAATCCAAAATAGGTCGTGCATGAGAATGACCGTGAACGTATTCTTGGTCCCCGTAAAAGAATACTCAAGTGGATAGAGGACACAAAGAATGCAACTGCGCCTTATTTCGATGAACTCCACTCGATAATGCCTCTGGCCAAAGAGAAGCTCCAGGCACTGAAAGTCAAACTGAGCCAACAATCTGCATAAAGCCACAAAAGGATGCAAGGGTAACTCTTGGAAAAATGTCGAAGCCTACTAGTTTCCGCGTTTAAGGCTGTCTACAATGTGATTGCATAGAATAGCATGGGGTTTATTCTGTTTTCATGTTTTCAGCAATAAAAGATCCCTTCATGTTGACTCTAAGGGCATATTTGGTTTGGTGTGGAAATAAATAAAATATTGAACAATCCCTTGTACATTGTTATTTAAAAGTACTAAGAATCCTATGTCAGTACTAAGATGCCGCCATGGCTCCTCGACAATGTCAGCTGCCTCAATATAATAAATTTTCAAATAAAATTGTAACTCAATTTCTATTTACTTTAGTATTTAGACAAAATATTTTTTCCAATAAATTTATAAAAAAATGTTTTAAAAATAAATACATTCAATTATAATATTAATTAAATAATTATAATAGTATAAAAACATTTTATTAATTATTATGTATATATATATTATTTAGTTTCATTGCATAGTGTATAATGATTAAAATGTTATTTGAAAACTTTATGTTTATTATAATAGAATGAATAATTATTATACATAAATATTAGTAACCTCAAAATTATTATACATGAATCAAGTTAAAAGTACTGGTAACGTAACACTTTTTATTCAATGTATGAAATTATTTTATTTTATAAATGACCTTTTTTTTTCACAATTTTTTTTTTATCTTTAAAAATAAATACAGGGACTATTATTTCTCATTTTCTAGTGAGGGTAGTACTATCTCGGACTAGAGGATGAAGAAGAAAAGCTTCGCGAATCTGATCAAATGGCGAACAGCAATTTACCTCGTAGAATCATCAAGGTATAATCCCGATCTTTTCCTTGCGATCCCGATCCCTCTTTTGCTTCGATTTTAAACCATAGATTTTGAAGAAACTAAATGTTGTAGTTGTTTGGTTTTGGATTACTGTAGCTCCGATCGAATGATTCATGGTTTTTTCTTTTGGTAGGAGACGCAGCGTCTTCTAAGTGAACCAGGTACACCCTTCGACGCCGTGGAAGTGATTTTTGTTTGAGATTAAAATTGTCGAGTCACAATTAACGGAAAGCTGAATGTTACGAATGGATTTCTATTTTTCTAAGATTTTTTTGACATTTTTTCGGCTTTCTATATGGAAGATATAATTCGAAACTTCGTGTATGTCTAGTGCATTAAGAATTTTTTTACCTTATAGATATGGAGAAGAGTCTTATTGGTTTCTGGCTGTTCAATTTCAATCACTTAATTCCGTTTCACAGCATCGGAACTAATAGTCTTTTAGGAATTATTGTGAGTGCCGTAAGGTTGAATCGTTTTGTATTTGTGAATGCAGCACCAGGGGCATCTCCATCAGAAGAAAACATGTGATATTTCAATGTTATGGTTCTTGGTCCATCACAGTCTCCTTATGAAGGTAACCAGTGCTAGCTGTTTCCATTGACTGGGTTGATCCCCCTGTAATTATAATATTTTTTGTTGTTTGTGAATGTGCCCTTCTTATGTAGTTGAAACAATTACAGTTATTTCAACTCTTGTTGGTATTGATCCCCCTGTAATTATAATATTTTTTGTTGTTTGTGAATGTGCCCTTCTTATGTAGTTGAAACAATTACAGTTATTTCAACTCTTGTTGGTATTAGAACGCCTTGAAGAAGTGGGTATGGAGTCATAATAATGCTAAATATGGAAATCGCAGTTCTTAATATTTTGGGAATTTGAGGTTTTTGTTATTATATCGTTCTGACCCTTTAGACTATTAGTTATAGACTTATAGTAAATTACTGGATTGGTGAAGCTTATACTACTTGGTACCTTCCTACCATTTAGTTTCTGAAGTGTGAATAATAATCATTCGGTCTTATTTACTCCTCTCTAATTATTTTTATAATGCATTTAGTTTCAGCTCACATTGTTTTGTGTCACGTGTAATTAAATAATGATTCATGATGGTGTATGGGGACAACTATTGGAGATGAATCCCTTCCGGGCATATGTTTAGTTTTATTTGTGCCATCTTGTTTTTTTCATGTAGGTCGTGATGAAGTATAAGTTTCAAACTGCCAGTCACACTTGGTTGATTTTTTTTGTTATGTCTCTATGTACCAGTTTCAGATGAAAGTTAGCTAATTAACATAACACTGCACCTTATTTTTATGTCTCATATCAACATCGATAGTCTTTTGTGCGTTCACTAGCTTGTATGGTGAATTGGACAATGCCTGTGCTTATAGATTATATGTTTTTTTTTTTGTGTGTGTGACCCCCTTGCCAACAATTGATACTATTTATCTTTTTTTTTTGTCTCATTGGAGTACTTTACATGAGGTGTCTTCAAGCTGGAGCTGTTTTTACCTGAGGAGTATCCCATGGCTGTCCCAAAGGTAACTAATGTGATATTTCATATTTCTGTTGGGATTTTGAAATGGCTGTTGACACAAACAGGTAGACACAAGTAGAGTGTGATATTATTTGTTGCATGCATCTAGGAATTATTGATGTTTCTTTTTTCAATGGCAAGCCGTGAGATGAACTCATATTCTCTTCTGCATGTTATTCATTTTCCATGTTACTAATTGTACTTTGTGATAGTCTTAGTTGATATAGTAGAAAAACTACACACCTGAATGACGATCCGGAAAAGGCTATTTTAGTAGAACTGAGAGAAATGTACTCCAATGAGTCCACAATTCCATTGACTCTGTTGCTTTATAGGTTGGCATTAGCTCCTACTTAGAGAAATGTATAAAAACTTAACACCCGACTTGGAGTAATAACTGTGGTACTGCTAATATTAGATTTATAAGTATGTAGAAGTAGAACACGTGGATAGAAACTAGCCTTGTTTGAAATAGGACTATGCTGAAATATTCCTATCTAACTTTGAAGCTATTAATAATTTAATTGTGTATTTGTGTTAGTGTTACTTTGAATCTGAAAGTACACGCCTAACTGTCTTCATTATAACACCCTACAGGTTCGCTTCCTCACTAAGATTTACCACCCTAACATTGATAAGGTAATGTTCCTCTTTCCCATACCTTTTTCTCCTCAGCTCCACCCCACCCCACACACCCAATCTCAACAATCTGTGCATCCATCCTGATGCAATTCATTTATGTTTTCTTTTGGTAAAAGGTTGTTTGGGAGAAAGATGTTGGAAATGACTCCACCTGAAGTCCCTTGGTATTTGCCTATTGATACGAGTCGCTTCTCATACATAAATTCATACCCGAAACATGGTGAGAAATTCATTCATCTCTACCTCATAGGTAAATGTATCTATCGTACGATTAAACATGAATCTTTGCTCGTTATCCGTTTGTTGCATACTTTCCAGGAAAGCTTGAACTATAAGAATCCTTTCTGATATTCGTGCTTTCGTGACTGACACCCCGTTTTTTCTCACAGGAAAGAGATTTTCACGCCGTTGTTTTTATTTGTGGCTCGGAAGCCCCACTCAAAGAGGAGGGAGCAACGAGTCTAGTGGCGCGATTCGAATTACATAGCCTTGGCCTTGGACCGTGTTTTATCCTATCCTAATGTTTTCTCTGTAATAATTAATAAACTGTTAAACGTCATCGAATCAAACACAAACCATTGATTTCTCGTTCCGTTTCCTTGCGACACTATTGACTCAACACACAATGCATACGCGAATCGAGTGGATCAATATGTACTGCATTCGTTAGAGCTTATGTTCACGAAAAATGATTAACATCCACTTAAAATTTGATGATTACTTGAATCCATTATTAAAACAATTATTAGTCTTTATTACCTGAACGTTTCTCCCCTATATATTTAACGTTTCTCATAATTAATCCCCAATTCCGTCGAAACAACCCTAAATTGAGAAAATCAGAAAATCAAAGGGAATGATACTCCGGCGAAAAATAATACAATGTTTGGCGCAGCCACAAAAAACTAAGCCGGTCGATGAAGAGGAAGCTGATCAGCAGCAGCAGTGCGCGGAATACGAAGCGAAACAGGGAAAACTGACGGACGTATCAGCTGAGCTGGAGGAAGAATTGATTCGGCTCGGCGCGTCCCTCTTTCGTCATTGTTGGTCGCCAACCCAGAAGAAAACCCGGCCAAGTACTTGGATATCTCCGCCATCGCGAAATCCCACAACGTATCTAGGAGCGATGTAGGGCATTTGATGCGCCGCGGTGCCTGTACGTACTACTATGGCAAAGCCGCCAAAGGAGGAGGAGAAGAACCTCCGGCGGCGGCAGAGATCCCGGATTCGCCCGATCTGAAATCATTGAGATCACTGATTCCGGCACATTGTTTCTCGTATTTGACCATATTAATGGATTTTTTTCATCAAAATCCCATAATAACTAGTAGTAGTATTACATTTGGGTTGAAATAACCAAAATGGAATCAAATCCCATCACATCTTATTATAGTAAATCCAAATGTTTGTTTCTTTGTTACAAACTACGAAAATGCTCATTCACTCAATAATTTATCTATATCTATTTCTCAGTCACAGCTAATTTTGATATCAATGCAGTCCTGAGGTGATCTTGAGTGAAAACACGACCTTCCATGATCTTCACGCTCGTTTGCTGGATCATTAAATCGTTCACTACGGACACACTGGCGTGATGAACATCTAGCCCCAACTCCTTAAGGGCAACCATCAGCTTTGCTGCAGGGTGATCCTTCTTACTACCTTGCACTCGTATCATAGCATCCCAACCGATGATCTTCACATCTATATCCATCTCCATTGTCACAAGCATTCTTTTAATTATTAAGTCTTGATCAGGAGGAGGAGGAGGAGGAAGATGAGTTGCTGCTGCTGACTTGGAACAATTAGACTCGAGCTGACTTCTCAAATTCTCATTATCTAACTCAGCACTCTGGACCTTAGACTTCAAATGGTTGATGTAAGCAATAGCATCCCCAAGGAGGGAAGCCTTGTCCATCTTCGACACATTTGGAACCACAGCTCTAAGTGAATAAAACCTCTGGTTCAACTTCTCCCTCCTTTGCCTCTCCGCCTCCACGTGATTCAGAGGCTCCTCCCTCCCATTTGCAGGTTTCCTTCCACGCTTTTTGGGACGTTTAATAATATCATCTCTACTACTAGTATTAGTATTAGTAGTAGTATTAGTAGTAGTAGTATCAACCTCCTTAAGTACCACAGAAGCCTCGAGGTCTGAATGATCGGACTCCTTGAGAAAGCCCGAAGTAAACGAAAGCATGCCATCCTCCTCATTACTCGGAGACTTGTTGTTGTTGTTCTTCTTCTTCTTCTTGCTTCTTAGACCAAACAAGGAATTATTAATCTTCACACTCTCCCCAAAATCCATGATCCCACCGAATTCAGAGAAATTAGTCAGAATTTGGTTGGGATGATTTTCATTGGCCTTTAACACATGAGTACTAATGCTGCTGCTGTGATTACTATTCAGAAAGAGGCTTTCGTTGAAATTGAACAGGATTCTAACCTTGTTGACCAGATCCGTGCTCTGGAAAATCAGCTGAGTGGAGCCAAGCTCAACGACGCCGTTTGCCGAAGGTATGCACACGAGGGTTTGAAACCCGAAACCCTGAGCCTGGCGGGCCCGCTCGCAGTGGGATGCGGCGAGTCTGTCGGTTCCCGTCAGCCACACCGGGCTGGAGCTGTGGAGGGCCTGGCCCGGAAGCCCGGAACCATTAACAAAGGACTGTGTCATGGATATGAGGTAGAACCACTCGGTGTCCGCCGTTTTGGGCTGAAAAAGATCGACATGGCCCTTGTAGTAGCCTTCGCCCCAGCCCAGGAGGAGGGATGGGCCTGGGCCCACACACGACTGCCAGAAAATCGCATAACTCCAGCAGGTCTCGTCGATCAAGGCGATAAGGCGTTGCACGAGGATTTCCTGCAGGTTCGTTTTGCTGTAATGGTCGGCGGCGGCGGATGGAGTAATAGCAGCAGCAGCAGAGAGAGAAGTCAGATCAGAAGAGGAGGAGGAGGAGATGATGAAGGGAGGGTCGCCGACGTCTAACGCAGACCATATATCATGATCATCATTCATTTTGTAGAATATAAATTTCAAATTTCAATGGAGAGTGTGGCGATTGAATTGAATTTGAAGGATTGATGTGTTTCAAATTCAGATTTATATAGGGGAGTGAGAGTATGAAACGTAAAATAAAATAGGCAACTTCCGTGAATTAACACAGTCGAGTATATACTTATGATTTACTCAATTTTGTTCTCTCTCTCTCTATTAATAGGAGTACTACACTCTTATGTGCTAAGTGTTTGTTCCAGGTATTATCAATCTAAATTACACGGTTATACATACATTTTCATAAATTATAAATACTTTTTATAACTCAATTAATATGCATACTAAAGTTAATATATTTTTGTTAAGTGATTTCTTTCTTTATAAACTTATGTTGTTTTGTTACCTCTAACACTTGAGATTTGTTATTTACTTTTTCAACTTATATTGACAAATTAATTATGCATCTCTAATGCTCATTCATACCTAAAATAGTTAATTTCTCATACAAATGGTGTCTTATTAACTGATTATTATGTAGGAGACGATTTGTTTGCATATTATATATGTTACAAATTAAGCATCATATCAAGACAACTCATATATGTATATATCTTGATGATCACTCCCTACCATGAACATCAAACAAATCATATTCAATTATGATCATCTTTAGTTTTTGCAGCAATTTCTTAGTTTCATTTATTGGAAATATAAGTTTATAAGAAATTACTCATTTAGTCGTTTTGAAATTAATACCCTCTATTCGAGAAAATTAGCTTATGGAGTGTACAGTGTGACACGCTCTCACTCCCAAACACACTCTGACCACTTGGAATAATAAATTAAATTATTATATAGTTTAATCATGTTTATGTGGATTATAATAATGAATTGTGTGCAATTTATGTGCATTTTAATTTAATATAATGTAGCACTTGTATTTTACAATAAAAAATGAAATGTACTTATTTATTAATTAAAATTTATCATTAAACATTGCCATGAACACAAAAACTCCACTGCATAACCTTTACCTTATGAGCACTTTCCAATGCCTGTCCACCTTTGATTAAAACACCTTGAGAGGTGCCAACCAGAACAGCTGTTGGTGTAGCTAGACCAAGCGCACACGGGCATGCTATGACCATCGCCGAGATTCCAAACTGGAGCGCGAGTTGGAAGCTATCCATGGATAAAGGGATCCACGAATCCGGGTATCCATGCAACTTCCTCTTAGCCACTGGTCTAGATTCCCCGGTAATCATGCTCTCATTCACGCGACAAATTAAACCATTGCAAGCCACTTTTGCTCCGGGGATAATCTTCAAAACATCCTTCTTTTGTATAAGTCGGCTATCTATTTCTTCCTCCTTCAACACGTTCCCATCATCATCAAGGGTCAAAAGGATCGCCTGTTCGGGAGCCAAGTTCATGAGCTTTTCTATGGCTTTGGATGTCTTCCCCTTTGCTAGAACCTCCAAATATTTCCCCAACAGTATGAAGGAAATTAGCATCAAGCTAGTCTCAAAAAAATGGTCGACTTGAAAGTTGGTGACATGGCAGCTCTGAACACTGAGTAGACCGAATAAAAATATGCCGCGTTTGTCCCAAGAGTGATCAGGACGTCCATATTCGCAGAGCCGTGTTTTAGTGCTTTGTAAGAGACAATATAGAATCGTCTGCCAATGATGAACTGAACCGGAGTGGCCAATATCCCCCTCAGAATCTCACCAACCGTAAGCTTATATATTAACGGTTTTAGTGTCGAGCTTGACGTCAAGTCATTGTTTTGAATGAAGATACTTCAGTAATATTATATAGTTTAACCGTGTGTAGTTTAAGTACATTTTATTATAATATGATCAATTTCGTGCAATTTCAGTGCATTTTACTATAATATGATAAATTTTGTGCAATTCTTTTGGTTTTTTGTGCAAAAATGTTGAAAGTTGAAGATCACTACAAATCCAACAATAAAAGAAGATGTTGATGGTGAAGAGGATGATTAGAGTATATACAATATTTGTTAATGTGTTATGTTATTGTAAGCATATGCACCTCAAGTATATTACCAAATTAAATTGGAACATTGAATGTATATAATGTATTTATTTTATTTTATTAAAGGTTATTGATGAAAAGAATTTAGTTGTTTTTATTTAAATAAGGTTATAATTTTATTAAATTAAACTAATTAATTCTAATAACTAAATAAAATTTGACAATTATTTCTAATATATTCAAATATATTAATATTGTTTAAAAAAAACGTGGCTCTCTTCAGCTTGGCGGACATTTTTAGTATATTAATATTGTTTAATGGTGTGCAATTCATTCGAGATTAATTTATATATATAATTTTTTTTTGTATCTAACACATTTTCAAACATCATTTTTTTTTTTACTTTAAAATATAATTTTTAAAATATTTCCTATTTACCTAATTTTCTATTTTTATTTATAACTCTTTTTTAAAATACAAAATTACTTATATCTTTTTAATCAATATATAAAAAAAACAATTATTTTTATTAATCTATGTATCCACCAATGTATAAACATATAATCAAGATGGAAAGAGTACACTATAAATTAGGGAAAATATTATATATGGTCCGGTTGAAGTCAAATTCAATAAGTACTGGGTTTTTTTTTTTAAATAATTAAAATAAATAAAATGTTGATTTAGGAATCGAATGACTTATTCAAAATCAGTTACTTATAAACTCACTGCACCATTATTATCAAATACAGACATTTTGAACTATTAATATATTTGTACTATTAATAACAAATTATTTTAATATTATATTAAAAATAAAAAATAATTGTTATAATTTTGGTTATTAAATTTAAATAATTAATTATTAATGATTAATTAATAAATTTAAAATACTGAATTATTAAATTTGAATTATTTTATATTTAAATATTTTTTTTTATTTTCTATAATTATGTTTTTTATTAATAATTTTTTTACGATTAATTATTTAATAAATGTAAAGTAATGAATTATTAAATTTAAATTCACTCTATAATTTATTAATTTTTATTATATTTTTTAATTAAATTTATCATGAAATTTAAATTAATTGGTATTTACTTAATTTTAAAGTTATAATTATAAATTAATTAATTGATTTTTTTTATATATTTTTTTCAATGAATTATTATTGTGATTAAATATTAAATTTAAATTATTTTATTTCTTTATAAAAAAAATATTAACAGTATATTAGCATTTAACATTCTATTTGTTTTATTTCAAATATTTTGTCTGATAGTAAGTTTTTGGTTTCAAATTTTAATAGACTCGAGTTCGAACCGTATAATCCGTTTATTGGAATATCTCAAAATAACCCTATATAAGGTTTTATCTATGTTACTAGAGTAATACACCATGTGTAAGCATATAATAAACCCCCTATATAGTCCCTCACAAGCTTAGCCATTTATTTACCCCTCTCCAAAGAACATTAAAATCACCAGCTAGCACCATAAACCCGAATCCTTGCGCACATAACCTGATGTGCGCAAGGAAGAAAAACAACCGACACTTCGTCTCTCGTGCAGATCATGCACTCTCGATCACAGCTGGCAGCTGCTTTCTCTTGAGAGTCTTCTTCCATCTGTTCAAGTTCGTGTACGTAGCAGCCTCGCGATTGTCTCGTCTTCGGGTTTTCACAGAATCTTCCGCAAAACTAAATTCTAACTTAATTGATTAAAAATGTAACGTATACAATAACATATCAAAATAAAAAACATTTAACACAATCTATTGGAACGGAAAAAATAGTAGTATATATTTTAAAATAAGTACCATATATAAAAATAATTATATTCAGTAAGTATGTAAATTTACCATTATTCATTTTCCAAATAATACTTCTTTAATGAAATTAGTAGATGTAATATTATCATTAATTCACTTTGCAAGGAGTAGTATTTTAGAACGATTACAGCAATTAATTATTACTCTCAATTTATTTTTTTGTATAAATGTGACAAGAAAAGGTTAACATTGAAATAACAACATCATTTTTAAAACACTGCAATCAAAATCAAATGAAGACTCATATGACTGCGATGATGTTCTTCGTGTTTTTCTTAGCGTTGACTTCAACATCGAGTGAGTCGTTTTAATTCTCAACTTTTTTTACGTCAAACGATTATTGATTATCAAATAATCGATGTTAAAAATGCATTTGACGTAAAGAATAACTGATTTTTATTTGTTACGATTTGTTTGCAGGAGGAGGGGGTTCGAGTAGCGATGATCGTGCAACGCGAGAAGTGAAGGCTGTAATCAACAGTCAGTGTTTAATCGGTTTAGGGTTGTGCGGAGATGACTGTGACCGTAGGTGCAAATTAACTTACGGCTCACTTCGAAACCCAAAAGGATTTTGCCAACATAATCCTGGTCTTCCAGATTTGTGTTTGTGCGCTTATAATTGCCAAACAGTATAAGACCTTCAAGTATTAATTAATTTTGTAACAACAATAAATAATTGAGGAAGATGATGAATAAATGCAATTTTTATTCGGTTCAATTAATTTTCGTGACTCAAATAGTCAAAGTACATGATATTTTTTGTCACATAAAAATAATTTGATTACTGTAATTAATTATTATAGCCAACTCATAATCTAAATAATAATTTGATTAGTTTTAAAAAGTTGTAGAATATGATCCAATCTCTTGTACAAAAAGCTTAAGAATATGCTCCAAACTCCACTATATAAACGTCACAAGAAAATAAGTACATAATATACCAAAGCAAATGGATCATATCACTAAGATGATTTTCTTCATTTTTTTATTTGTATTCGCTAATACATCAGTTTTTTTTTGTTAGTAATGATTAACATCAATTATCAAAGAATCAATGTTACAACGTGTTCGATGAAAAACACGCATTTTAATTAATTGTAACTTAATTACAAACATCATGAATTGTGTTAAAACATAAATGTTTAGCAACCGATCGAATATATCTTAATACCAAAAATAAACCGATGTTAATTTATTGCAGGAGCTACTATAATCGATATTGATCATGTGTCGCGTCAACTCGAAGAAAAAGGCTGCTTAACGAACGTGGGGTTGTGCCCGGCCAGACGAAGAAGGTTGCAATAATATGTGCAAGTACTATTATCCAAAACCTAATACCAGAGGATTTTGTAAATATTATATTGGTTATTTGAGGGTATGTCACATTATGATATTCAAATCAAAAACTTAATACCAAAATAAATTAATGTATAGTCAAGTATGAATCAAAAAGTATTTATGTACGATTTCTAGGCAAGAATTTTCCCGAACCCAATAAATTGGTCGAACTTAGATTCATTTAATTACTAAGTGAACTTGATTCAGACTAATGAAAATATAATTATAGAAGAATGAAATATGAAAATGATGAATATATATAAATGCAATTTTTTCAATTAATTTATGTGACGTCTTAAGATTTGTTCTTTTGGATTGAAATCGGTTGAACTGAAACGATTTGAGCTGAAATGAACTAAAACGATCTGAATTTGTGACATTAACTAGAGTGTATATTTAAAATTATTCAAAATTATTTTATTTTATTTTGAAATGAACTTAATCAATCTAAATTGAATTGAACTGAAATGATTTGACCTGAACTGAAATTAAGTCTAAAAGAACATATTCTTAAAGTCATGATATTTATTTTAGTTAATGTTGCACTTTATTAATGTAGCATTTTCTTAAAAGTATTATTTGCAAATTTGAAAATAGTTTGATTACTATATATAATGAATTACAGTCAACTCATAATCTAAACAATCTGATTAACAAAAGTTACATAATATGCTTCAATTTATTTTATTTTATTATACTCTCTTTTATTTCATGCGTCCCGTATAATAAAAACACGACAGGGTGATTTATTAATGAAAATATTAAAATCAATAAATTATGTAATTTTGAGTAAAATTAAATTTACAATTATATCTTACAATGAAAAATAAAAACAAATAATTTTTATAAAGTACCTATATATAAATATATCTATTTGTATGGAGACATAATTAATATAAAAAATCAGAATATTCTCCAAACTCCATTATATAAATGTTAAAAAATATAGTAATAGAGTATATCCTTTTAATAGTGTATACCAAAGCAAATTGAGAATATCAAGGGTTGTTAGTTCAGTTGATTGATAAGTTAAATTTAAGATGGTGAGGTTTTAAGTTCAAACTTAATTGATCTAGACAAAAAAAAAAATATCACTAAGATGATCTTTTTCATTTTTCTCTTTGTGCTAGTTGAATTGAAGACTATGAGGTTTTAAATTCAAACTCAATTGATCTAGACCAAAAAAAAAATATCACTAAGATGATCTTCTTCATTTTTTCTCTTTGTGCTGGCTAATACATCAGGTTCGTTTTTATTTTTAAATTACAATTAAACATCGATTACATCAGCAAACTCATATAGCATCGATTGCGCGTTAATAAACCGATATCAATTGATCGCGATGCACGAAAAACGATGGTCATGCGTCGCGGCAACTTGAAGAAAGCTGCTTAATAACTGTGGGGGCCGGTGAGCCCGGACATAGGAGATTGCAGTCGGAGGTGTAAATTCTACTATCCACATATTACTAAAATCAAATGGTTTTGTAAAGCTATTATTGGTAATTTGAGGTTGTGCACCTGCGTTTATCAGTGTTGAAAAATAAGACAAGCTTCATTAAATAATAATGAATATTTTAGAAAAATATACTAGTAGTATATGATATTTTCTTTTTATTTGCTTTTCAATTAAAATTTTATTAATTAATTATTATAAAATGTGAAGTTAATTTTTTTTATTAAATCATAGTATCTTAATTTTTCTTATCAATATACAATATTAAAATCATACAAAATATATATGATAATTAAATAATTAATCAAAATCTAAAATTGAATTATGTAATTAGTTAATTTAATAATTCTAAATAATATTTTAAAGTCTTTAAAAATATTATACAAGTTATATTAAAACATAAATTCTCAATGAATGCTATTGTAATGTACTAATAAATATTTTGTTTCTAAATTTATTTTTTATTTAGTGAAAGTGTTGAAAAAGTTCTACTAATATTTTTTTAAATCCTAATTTGAAATAAAGTATCTGATTAAGAAGTTGTCCCGAAAATAGGCCTTCTTCTACACTCATCACTTCTGGGCGGGGAATCAGAAAGGGCTCATGAATCGGCTGCCCTCCAAGACTCTCTCTAATAAGTCTCCTTTTGAGGTTATATATGGCGGATTACACGTTTTTGCGGTGCGGGTCTTCTCGGTTGTGCGTGAGTACAAAATTAAGTTGTACTAATTCCTGTCCCAAATGAATAATCACATTTTTTTTCTATTTTTATTTGAAAATATAACAAGAAAGTATAACCATTAGAGAGATAGTAATAAGTTTGAATAAATAAATAAATAAATAACATATTTTGGGACTAATTAAAGTCCATGTAATTTAGTTTTGTCATATAAAAATAATTTGATTACTGTAATTAATTATAGTCAACTCAATAATCTAAATAATAATTTGATTAGTTTTAAAAGGTTGTAGAATATGCTCTAAACTCTCCTTATATAAATGTTACAAGGAAAATTAAATTAGTATTGAAATTATAACTTCATTTTAATTACTACAATATACCAATTAAACAAATGGAAAATATCACTAAGATGATCTTATTCATTTTTTTATTTGTATTCGCTAATACATCTGCAGGTTCTTTTTTTTACCTTTTCTTTTTTTTGTTACAATTTAACACCAAGAATCGATGTTACAACGCGTTCGATGAAAAACTTGCATTTTTAATTGTAAATTACAAACATCGATTGTACCGTTTGTACGTACATGTTAAGACATAAACGTTTAACAACCGATTGATGTTAATACCAAAAATAAACCGAAGTTAATTAATTAATTGCAGGAGCTACGATAAGCGATATTGATCATGTGTCGCGGCAACTGGAAGAAAAGGGCTGCTTAGATAACGTGGGGTTGTGCCCAAAAGAAGAAGGCGCTTGCGATCATAGGTGCAAGTACTATCATCGAAAACCTAACACCAAAGGGTTTTGTCAAAATTATATTGGTTATTTGAAGGTGTGCATCTGCGTTTATCAGTGTTATAAATAAGAGAGCTTCGAAATATTTGTAATAAAAATAAATAAAACTGAATATTTCAAAAAATTATGCAATTGAGAAGTATGACACATTATGTTATTCAATAACAAAATAACTACTACTAGTATATATATGATATACGTTGTGTTCGATTTCTAAGCAAGAATTTTACCGGCAAGAATGCGACATTGAACGTCCAATAAATTGGTTAGCTAGGTTCATTTGATTACCAAGTGGACTTGATTCAGAGTAATGAAAAATATAATTATACAAGAATGAAATATGAAAATGATGAATAAATGCAAATTTTATTGGTTCAATTAATTTTCCCTTTATTAATGTAAACTTTTCTCAAAAGTATTATTTGCAAATATGAAAAATTGAAAATAGTCTGATTAGTGCAATGAATTACAGTCAACTCATAATCCAAATAATCTGATTAACAAATCAATGTCTTTTTTTCTAATTTCGGATAAATAAAGAAATAAAATATGTAAAATGAGAAGTAAAACCGACCGAATTAAAATAAAAATTATAAAAAAAATCAACCGCAAAAAGGTCACCGAATAACATTTGGGAGATTTGAGGTTTCTACTGTGATTTCCTAATTCTTGAATTCTTGATAATTAGAGTATGATCTAAGAATAATTACTAGCGTATTTTACTTTATTCTTTGGCGATTTCTAATTTCTCGTTTTTTTTTGTGTGAATATGTACTTCTGTTTTTTGATGAGCTGAAGGTGTTGTAGATGTTAATCTGGAGGAATTCACGTCGAGTGTGTGTGATTGTGTGTATAATTTTGTATATTCTGCGATTGCTATTCGACTGGAGCCTCCCGGTGTAGCATCGATAAAACCCGACCCGAGAATTGGGGATTTTTGTATGAACCCTAGGTTTGATGTTTGTTGAACTAGTTTTTTTTAGTGTTCTGTGGTGTGGGATTTGAATGCGAATTGGGTAGTAATCTGTTTCGTTTATCGGATTACGGAACTGGGAAAATTGATATTACTTATGCAATATGTAGTTTACCGTTTTCTGCAAAAATATTTAGCTGATTTTGTGAGTTGAATTGGATTGTGCCAGATGGAAGCAAAACCCAGAGCAGCCGGCGATAATAAATACGCGGCTGATATCTCTTCGATTAAAGCAGCCCAAGAACGGATCAGCTCGCACGTTCACAAAACTCCAGTCATGTCCTCGGAAACCCTGAATTCGATTGCGGGAAGAAATCTTTACTTCAAGTGCGAATGCTTTCAGAAAGGGTGAGATATTCAGCTCTATTCCTCGTTTCTACACATTCATTGTCTGAACTTTTATTTGTTCCGCATAACTCCAGAGGAGCTTTCAAAATCAGAGGGGCTTGCAATGCCGTATTTTCACTTACTGACGATCAGGCGGCTAAAGGGGTCGTAACGCATAGCAGGTTCATTTTACGCTGCCAATTTACGATTTTGCCCCTCTTCGGCCTTCGGGCACCACTCATCTCCCCTGTAAAAATGCAGTGGTAATCATGCGGCAGCACTTTCTCTGGCCGCAAAGCTAAGAGGAATACCCGCGCATATAGTCATCCCCAAAAACGCTCCAAAGTGCAAAGTCGAGAACGTCGAGCGTTATGGCGGTCGGGTTATATGGTGTGGGGCCACGTTAGAATCCAGGGAGGAGACTGCTGCAAAGGTCTTACAAGAAACGGGAGCCGTTCTTATTCATCCCTATAATGACGGGCGTATTATAAGGCAAAGCGCGGATCATGTTTTTTTTTTTTTAATCTCTGAAAATGTCGCGTATTTTGAGATAATATGTTTTCGGTTTTCAGTGGACAGGGAACAGTAGCCCTGGAGCTCTTGGATCAGATTCGTCAAATAGACACGATAATCGTTCCAATAAGCGGTAAGCCCCCACTGTGTGAATCTCGTTTATTACTTATACGTATATAGATGCTTATACGTTTTAGCCATGAGTCGTAGGTGGCGGGTTGATTTCAGGGGTGGCATTAGCCGCCAAGTCCATAAATCCCTCGATCCGGATATTAGCTGCGGAACCAAAGGGAGCAAACGATGCTGCTCGGTCGAAAGAAGCTGGCACCATTGTAACCTTACCCGAGACCAAGACCATAGCTGATGGCCTTCGAGCTTTTCTTGGAACCCTCACATGGTAATAATGGCTATCCCATTGTTTTGTAGTAGCTTTTATATCACGACATTTGATTGGCTTTGTTCGGGCACAGGCCTGTTGTTCGGGATCTGGTGGATGATGTCATTGTTGTCGAGGATAACGAGATAATCGAAGCAATGAGACTGTGCTATCAAATTCTGAAGGTAGCTGTCGAGCCAAGTGGGGCCATTGGGCTCGCGGCTGTTCTATCTGATAGTTTCGTGAATAACCCTGCTCGGAAAGACTGCGTCAACGTGGGCATTATACTTTCGGGAGGCAACGTCGACTTAGATGTGCTTTGGGAATCGTTCAATAAACGCATTTGAGTCGAAGTGTTTCGTATTTTTTCGAAGTATTGTTTTCCATGAATTGTAAAACCAAATTATAATAAACCTTTGATGCAAAACTCTACTATATAAGACCTCAAATTAGAGGGCAAAGTTTATACACAAATTAATGAAGAATCAAACATTCTAACAACAGAAAACATCTAGTATGTTCCTTGTCGAAAACAGAATTTGCTATATCATCTATCACCATTTTGCCTCGTTTATGGGAGTTACCCTCTCTACGAAGAAGAAAGCGCGAGTTCAGCCCAAGCTAGAGAGGACGAGTTGAACTCGGCAGACATTGAAGTGTCGATTCCACTTTCCAATATCGAACACACTTCTTTCATTGATGTCCGAGTGCTGGAGCTCGGATGGATACACAGGTTCGCCACTTCACGTACCACTTCAAGATCCTCTTGTCTGAAATGTTTCAATTCGGGATCCACCACGCCTGACGTGACATCCGGCGATTCTAAGAACTCGTTCGCCTGCAATGGAAGATAACAACAAACCAAAATCTCAAAACTACCCCTGAGGTTTAGCATAATTACGGAAAACCCCTCATTGATGTTTTACCCAGTCGAGTAAGCGCCCGTTGTCTTTGCAATACGGAGGCCTCCCACTGACAACTTCAAGCAAAAGCATCCCGAAACCGAAAATGTTCCCTTGGATATCGAGATGGCGTCGTTCCAAAGAACTCGGGAGGATGCAAACAGCACCCTCGTTGCTTATTGTGCCTGCGCTCTTTTCTGATCTCGAGAGGACTGTCTTCCAGCAGTCAAAATCAAGCAGCTGCAAAGAGAAGTGGAGAGCATTCGAATTCAAGGTTAATGTTTTCCCTCTAATTATTAAGGTGTCGACTGTCGATTCATGAACGGAACTGACCTTAGGAGAGAAATCTTCAGTCAGATAAACGGAGCTAGAGTTTAGTTCAGATATCGTAAACGGAGGATCAAGTTCTGTGTGAAGATACTTTAATCCACGAGCAATGCCAATAATAATTTTCATACGCCGTGTCCAAGAAAACTGGTATCCTTCGCCATCTGTAGTTTTTAACCCAAGCACAACGAAATGCGTTCAGAATGAAGTTCCCAAAAATCGGAGAGATCAAGGAGAGAAAATATTGCATATAATTAACATACAATGAAGGTGCTCGTATAGTGTTCCGTTTGATGCATATTCAAGAACCAACATCCTCGCAAACGGATTACTCTCCCTGCAGTAGCCTACCAATTTTCCCGTGTTTTCGTGATTTAATCTCGCTAAATCCGCCACCTGGAGCATGAACAGCATTGTTTAGTACAAGAAAAACATCATAATATTAATCAAGAAAGAAGGTACCTCTTGTTGAAAGTATAGTTCGAGGTAACCCGCCCACTGTTCTTCCTTGATGCAAATCGATACAACAGCAACTTCCGGGCCACCCCTCAAGGTGCCTTTGTACACGAGGCTGTCGGGAGACGAACCTATGATGTTGCTGAAATCTTCACAGGCCACCTCAAGTTCTTGTCGGCTGTAACTCACCACATCCTTCATCGCTTCGGAATCTGTGTGTACATTCACTTCAGTTTGAATTGGGTAAAAATACAAAAGTACACCCAAAATTACAAAAATACCCCTCTACATTTGTATCTCTTTCATGGTTCAAAGATATAGAGTCTAACTAACCTATGTAAATTGTCATGTAGTCCTTTGCACTTCCGGACTTCTTCCACGGAATAATGATCGAAGGTTTCCGCTTCCACTTTGTGACGGCAGTAAAAAGAGCCGACACAAATAGCAAACCGATCACGATCCCTGTCCCTATCTCTACAGCCAACAGCCATGCAGGCTTCGAGTCAGTAGACTTATGTTTCGATTTGTCTTCAATATGATGGTGCTCGGGGTTAACTCCCGGACGGGTCCTAGGTGGGGGTGGACGGGTTGTACCTGTTATCAAAAATTACATATATACGAACTTGCTTTTATAATCGAACACAACTCAGAATCGATTTCATTTTAGAAAGGACACTTACCACATTGCGCATTGAGACGCTGCTTGGGATCTTTTTCCTGAAGGCAATTTCCCTGAAAACTTGATCTATGAACGATGTTTAAGCGAATGACGATGGGAAACATATAAAGATAAATTTAATAAAAAAAAAAAAGTACCTAGGTATATACTCCAAGCACTTAGGTATGACTCCAACCAAAAAGTTGAACGATAAGTCAACCACTTTTAACCGAGAGGATCTACAAAATCCGATAGGGCTGCCGTCTTTGGAAGCATACCTGTAATGTAATTGATTAAGAACAACTTACCGAATTATAGCTACAAAGTACAAAGTTATTTACAGTATTTTCTACGTACATTCCATGCGTTGCAGAAGGAAAACCAGAGCTATTACCACCTGGGATAGTGCCTAGAATCTTGTTTCTATCAAGTCGAAGTTCCTCGAGGAAATTTAGATTACCAAGTTCATAAGGAAGCTTTCCGGTCAACCCATTGGACTGAAGGTTTCTGAAAGCAACAAAAGATATTAATAACAACAAAGTAATAAAAGTCAACTAGTGTATCATCATTTTCGGACAAACATTTTCTCAATGCTGGTTAAGTTCCCGATCTCGGGTGGGATGGGTCCCGTTAGCTGGTTCGACCCCAGATCTAACACCTTGAGGTTTTTCAACAAGCCGATTTCCTTAGGTATGGTCCCCATCAACGAATTCCCATGCAAGATTCTGTTTATCAGCACAAACCACACTTCATATAAACGATCAAAATTGGGACGAGAAAACACACTCAGAAACAAGAGCTTACAATTCTTGCAAAAATGAGAGCTCGTGAAATTCCGGTGCGACATAACCCTTTAAAGATGCCCCGGATATGTTTCTGCGATTCAAATGGGATGCATTAAGAAGAAGCGACTCGTCCAGTGATTTAACACCGAGCAGAAGAAAAAAGCTTACAGCTTTAGGATGTGGTCTCCAACCATGGAACAATAAACCCCAGACCAATTACAAGGGTCAAAGTCGAGAGGGTTCCAAGTCGACAAAACCTTTAATGGGTCATCAACAATAGCTCTCTTGAATGAAGCCAGAGCTTCAACTGAAAAAAACGAAGAAGTAATTATTTGCATTACAATTCAGTTGTGCCTACATTCCCAAATTTACATCATCATATCAACGAAAAAATGAAAAAACGATTAACCACCGAATGCGCGTAAGGTGAAACCTCCAGCTGAGCTAACAAGCTAGCCCATCACTAACCAACCCAAATTCAATGAAACGAATAACCCGAAAGTAAAAATGATTAACCACCCCATTACTACAATAAATCTATAAACATCAATACAAAAAAACAGGGAGAAAACATGTACTTCTTGAACATTATCAAATCAGGATCTCTGGAATCAGAAAATTACCTTCGTTTCTGGGGAATGCGACACAGCCCGAAAGCAAGAACCCTGAACTGAGCAGAAGAAGTTGAAGCGGAACAAAAGGAATCATCGTTCCTACGCGCGTCGCAGGCACGCGCTCAGGAGCTCGGAGAACCCATATCAGCAAGAACAAGGCTTAAAACAACCAAACAAAAGGAACCCACAAGGAAATAATGTTGGCCCCAACTTGAGAGTATTCAACTGTTTTTGTTTAAGAAAAAATTAAGGGAAAAAAAGATCTGTTTTTTATTCCCTTCGAATGCAAAGAACTTTGAGAGAAACTAATCTTAACAGAAAATCTTGAATTTCAGAATCAGTAACAACCAACGAAAGCGAAAACCCATTGAGGAAAAATGAGAGTTGAGGGTTCGAAGCAAGCGAGGAAGACTTGGATTGAAAGAGAGGTGTTTGGTGTCAGAAAGAGAGACGGCATTTACAGAGTGTGTGAGAGAGAGAGTTGGAGATGGAAAAGAAAATGCATAAAAGAATAATGATTAAAAAATAAATCAAAATCAAAATAAATACACAAAATGGAGAAAATGTATGGTAAAAAAATATAAATGTTTTTTAACTTTTGGAGCTTCAAATGAAATGTTAAGAAAACACATTTTTTGTAAAAATAAAAAAGAAATACTATTGCTTATGGCTCATAAACAAATGGAGTATTAATTTTGACTTTGTTTTTCATTTTCTAGTTCATTCGAAAAATTGATAGTCATTAAACAGAGTTCAAATCAACTTAGATTTTTGGAATGATCTCTAAAATATTGAAATTTACATTTTTGAGAAATGTTATAACTACTCATTTCTCTTTTAGTATTTTTTTCTTTTTGTTACAGTATTTCTAAATTAATGTTTCACTATCTATATTTGATTATTTAAACAATTACTTTAAAAGTCGTAACTATCCACTTTTCACATAAAATACATTACAGTATTTTTTTTAGATATAAAGAAATATAACCTTATAGAAGAAAATATAGTACTCCTTAAACAGAAATAAACTTATGGGGGTCCAACTTCCAAGCATTATTATTGAAAGTTTTTGGTCTAGCAAACGTGCATTTAAAGGTAACGAGAGTACATTTATTACATCCTATATAATCATAGACTAGTGACATTTCCTTAAATGAAGACAAATAAAACTAAAGAGATTTATAAAAAAACACAAATTAGATACTACTACTACAAACCAAACCTTGCATTGCGATTTAATTGGGGCACTCTTAATGTTTTATTAGAAAATTATTGGTGTCTCTAAATTTGATAATAAATTGAAGTTTTATTCACTTCAAATGATCGTCGTTTTAAATAACGTGTTTGATTCACGAGCTAAAAAATCACCGTGTTATCAGTAAAAATGCCGATATATTCCTATTACATCCTCTCTTTTTTTAAAAGTTTAATTATTCAATCAAATGTGTCACTTAGATTTTATATATATATGAAGAAAGTTTGATATGGCACGCTCTAATACAAATATCTTTGCTTTTTAAAATTTTAATATATAACTAGTCACTTGCTTAATACATACATGAACTACTCTTAAAATATAGTTTTGTATCTTACGCTTTTTCAACAATTAACTGTATATATAATGCTACTTTCTCTCAACTAGATTAATAGTCACAATTTTTTTGTAATTTGTAAAGAAAGTGTGATTATTAGTATGGAGAAGAAAGAGTACTATATTTTTTAAACAATGTTTATGTCAAAACAATATAAAATTTGGAAAGGGGGGAAAATAGTATAATAAATCAATGGAATGATATAGTACGTCATTTCAAGAGTATCTCAATTCTTTTAAAAACTACTAAAAAATAAATATATGTATACGGAGAGTTTATTTAATTGACAAAAACATTGACAAGTATAATCACAATATACACACACTGTATATACTCTTTGAATGAATAATTAATCTTGAAAGAGAAATAGTAGATCACTTGTATTTATTTTGTATAGAGTACCCAAACTATGCATGGTATCAATTGTATGGTCTATAATAGTAGTAGTTCAGTAGAGAACAACATATTCTTTTGATTCCAATGGCAAATAAATTTTGTGACAGGTAATATCAATATACTATCATAGTTTTTATAGTCTTAACTGACATTGGAGCAATTGATATTGACCCCTAAATTGTGAACTTGTACTTGTGTGGTCCAAGTAAATTGCTTTTCATGGTTTTTTTACTAGAATTAATCATGAAGCCCATAGGCTACAAAATTAAAATACCTGAATTATAAATTAAATTAGGGTTGAATTTGTTTAAAGGCTCAATTTCTTAATACACATAACATCACATCCAAGGGCGGAGGATCAGCGTGGCTGGGGTGGGCTGTAGCCCACCCTGACTTTAAATTAATAAGGTATATATATAATATATTTGATGTACAATATATGTGAATTAGGTAGCTCAGTTGGTAAATCTTGGGTTTTAGCCCCCAGGTCCAGGGTTCGAATCCCCTTCTTCCCAAATTTTCCTCCTTTTTTAGTTTAGCCCCTCCCAACAAAACTTTCTGGCTCCGCCCTTGATCACATCAATAATAGTGGTTCTTAATACTCACTGCTCAGAATCGGGCCCTTATGACCAGACACATCTGGGCTATTCTGAGTCAGGACCCGGAATCTGTTTGGGTCAGTTGGATTCAGGAGAATCGATTGCGGAGGCATTCTTTTTGGAGTGCTAAGATACCGGAAACATGCTCCTGGAGTTGGCGTCAGCTTCTTAAGCTACGCCCAGCTGTGTTACCAGCTATACATATGCGAGTCGGGGATGAATCACATTTTTATCTTTGGAGAGACCCGTGTCATCCCCTAGGTCGATTGGAGGAGGTGTGTCAGTTGGGACCGTGGATTAGAAGGCTTCCTAGGGTTGCGTCACTCAGCATGGTCATAGTTGATGGGGTCTGGAGGTGGCCTGCAGACTTTGCGGCGGAGTTCGTTGATCTTATGGATGGCTTACCAAGTATAGATGTGCGGACAGATACAGTGCAGTGGACATTGCATCGATCGGGGACCTACACATCTGACTCGGCATATACTCTTTTCCGCCGGAGGGTCCCAAGGTGCCATGGGCTCCCCTTTTGACTGGCCCAGGACGTATCCCACGTCATTGTTTCATTCTTTGGATGGCTATTCGTGGTCGACTGCCGACTAGGGATAAGCGTTGGATTGGTCGGGGGGATGACTCATGTGTGCTTTGTGGTGGGGAGAGCGCGGAGACACACCCTCACCTTTTCTTTGAGTGCCCATTCTCACAGGATTGCTTGCAGAGATTAAAGGTGGATGTGGGATTTCTTTGGCCAGGTGGTAGTTGGCATAGCGCTATATTACGGGTTTCTAGTCGATGGCGTGGGAAACACTTGATATCTTGCGCTTATCGTGGACTTCTCGCTGCTCTGATCTATTTTATTTGGCTCGAGAGGAATACTAGGATTCATGAGGCTCGTTCGGTGTCGTCAGGAGTGGTGGCCTCTCAGGCGATTTCTATCATACAGGAGAGAATCCGCTCGCTACGACTTCCTGATTCTCTTCAGGCACGTGCGCTGAAGAGAGTATGACATATAGCCTAGTGATTGGTTTTGTATTCTTTAGTGCTATATGTTTAGTTGGTTAGTTGGGGAGCTATTCTGCTAGCTCAGTGATACGGTGGGGATTTCATTCCATATGCGCTGTATTGTATCATACACTTTTTTACTTTTTATGTGATTGACCTTTACCTAAAAAAAATAGTGTCTTTCGTATTTTTTTTTCATTCAAAACCAAGTGTTAAGAAAACACTGTCACAACACATAAATTGCTACTGCTACTCCTTTTTTCGGTAGAATTATGCATTTATTTTTTGTCACAACACATAAATTGCTAGTGCTACTCCTTTTTTCAGTAGAATTATGCATTTATTTTTTGTAATTTACAAATGAGTAGTATATAATTTTCTGAGACAAATTAGATAATTACATGTTTGAACGATTAACGAATAAGTTATATATAACTAATTAAATTAGATGACTCTGAATGATCGTGAGTTAACTAATTTAATAAGTTAAACATGTCACAATTTTTGTACCTAACAATATGTAAATCATCTTTCATGCAATAATCTCAATCTAAATTATTTAATTAATTAAGCATAATTGGAAGGGAGATAAGGGTTCCAACATGTGCAGATCATGTAATCCGACATGTCCTAGCTATAGATTGTCTTCACATGACAATATAATTAGTGAAAGATAATCATCATCATTATTTTTAATCACTTTCATAACCACACATGCATACGTAATTACATGTATATATCAAATATGATGATCCACACCGACCTTACACTTATGTTCTTAAAATAATCTCTCAGATCCAAGAAAAATAATTAGGTACGTAGGAACTTATTTTATTTTCATAGTCAGTTTGTGAATAGCTAGGTTTTTTTACATGACCAAAATCTCACAAATTCAACCTAAGAGGAAAATACTTACACGATCAAATTTGTTATAGTTTCGCACAATTTTAGGAGACGAATTTTACAAATAAACCAAATTGTTTGAAATATACAATAATGTGGGGGGTTATTTGTAATTAGCAATACTTAGGGTATTCTTCGTAATTAATCCTAAATATGAAGTCAACTCACATTTAATTAAAAGCTCATTGTGATGACCGACCTATGTAATTATCTTGATACTAATTAAATACTAATATTAAAAAAAGTCATCTTATTCTTATGCATGCACCCTTCACTTTGGGCCGGGCCGGGCCCCAAATCCCTAAAAACAAAGTCTTGTTGTCTACAATTCTCATGCTCAAGTTGAAAATTAAGAATGATGCATGCAAGTTGCAGACAAAAACTTAAAAAGCTTAATTAGGCTCGTAATTACAATTAAGACCCACTAATCACTCATAGTTAAGCACTTCCTAATTTGAGTGATTTACAATTGTCAAAGCATGTCACTTTCTCTGTGGGCTGACAATGTATAAATATGGGCAGTTTGGTTCATATGAGAGCAAAACAAAGTACCATTTTTTCGATTTAATGGCTAAAATATACCCCTCGACCGGCGCTCCTTGTCCTTGTAGCTCATCGGAGAGAGAGACGTTTACCGTGTGGATGAAATCGCTTGTGTTCAACGGAAACGGTTGCACCGTCTTCGATTCCAAAGGGGACGTCGTTTATCGAGTGGAGAACTATCAGAGAGCATTCAGCAGCGAAGTATTTCTTATGGACTCGAGCGGGAAAACCTTGTTCTCGATGAACAGACAGGTATGTTCGTGGGTCTGTTTGGAACGATGTTCTGTTTGTTCGATTTTATATATTTATGTATGTATGTGTTCGTGACTTCGTGCAGAAGCTGAGCATTTTCGGGCTCCGGGGAGGTTCCAAATGGAATGGTAATTCAAAGGTCGACGAGGAGAAGCCTTGGTTTCAAGTTAAGAGAAACCGCACAATCATGAGCAAGGACTTGTCTTGCAGAGTCACGCTCAAATGCGACGTAAACACGGGGGATCAGTACAAGATAGTAGGGTTGGAAGGGAAATCAGCACTTAGGATCATAGACGTTTCAGGCAAGGTTCTTGCTGAGGTAATTAATTCGTTGTTTTTTACTTCTTCCTCGATGAATTAACATGCACACATGGTATCAATCATCTATGGCTGTGTGCAGGCTGTACAAAAGCAGTCATTGGAAGGAGTTTGTTTTGGAGCAGATGTGTTGACTTTGACAGTGGAACCAAATGCTGATCAATCTTTGATTATGGCTCTTGTTACAGTCTATGGCTTGATCAATAATAAGCTGTAAATAATCTCGTACTTAGGTTCATCCAAACACCACTTTCGTTGGTGCACTGGATTGATAGTCCTGCTGTAACTTGTTCGATTTGTGCACTGTATTGATAATCTTGCTGTAACTTGTATGATTTGTATTGACTCGTTTATTTTCATAATATGCGTATCATGTATGTGTGCATCCATACACACGAGGAATATAGAGATAAGTACAAATAGAATAGTGTAAAACTGAAAAAAGGAAGCAAAGGAATACCGCTAAAACTTGATCAAAGATGACGAGATGGAGATCCAACAATGAGTTTCAGATATCATGACTATCACCACTTCAACATATACTAACTATATAAGCTGCACACATTATTTAATCGAGTGCTCCCCACCGTCATTTTCCAACTAAAACTTGAAGATGCCAACAGTCGAGTAATATATCGCTAAACGGTATTATCACTTCACTTGTTCTGAGAGAAGGAAACTCGCTGAAAGAAATTTGCTAATACAGAAGTTGCATTCTTTGATACTTGCTCCAAATGGTTCATTATTAGTTCAACTCCACGAAAAGACTGGCCTGCGGATGTAATCCAGCTTCTATCAGGGACAAAGAGAGCTTGTCTTCATCATGGCGAACACGTGGAAAGTTGGAGACAAGGATATAGCCGTTGACTTCTAAACAGCCTAAAGAGTCGACATAGTCATACAGAGATTGTACTTTAGCCGTACTGTGAAACCTCCTCTCTTTGCGCACACCAGATGGAAAACGAACCAATACCTGGAAAAATCGTAAGAAAAATTAAAAAAAAAAACAATGATAAGAAATACATAGAACAAGTCATTTTAAAACATATACATCTCTGTGTAAGAGGGATTTTAGACTAGAAAGGAAAATAGCAAGCCCGTGGAATACAGTAATCAAAGCTATATCACTTCTGTAGAAGCCAATGAAAATTCAAAGCATATGAAGTTTCTTTCCTTTTTCTTCGACTTTTTTGCAGTGCAAACAAAGCTCTTGTTAGTTTTGATTCTGAGCAGGAGAATTTCTATTTAAAAAAGCATCTATATTCCACCTAAACTCAAATGAAACAGCCCATTAGGTTTGTGATCAGATACGGTTTGGTTTTTGGATTTTTTTCCTTTTGCTGAAGACTAAGAAAACTCTTCATTCTTATTTCAAAACCTTTTTCAGAGAATGTGACTGGGTGTTTTTTAGTGCTTAGGTTAAAAAAATTGAGAATTAAAAAAATGAAAAAATGAGTTCATAAAGTAATAGGAGTATTTTTTTCAGAAGAATCTTATAAACTATCATATCAAGGTTTAAAAAAACTCTAGCAGAAGAAATATAGAAATGAAATGGTATCCAGCGGCAACCTACTCTTCTCAATTTGAACTATCAGACAGTTCCTCGCCCAATACACAATTTCCCAACCTACATTACTCTTTTGATATCTACTAACATTTAATTAATATTTTACCCATTTCAAACCACATTGCATTGTTAGACACAAACTAAATGAGTCTAAACTAAAGAAATTTTCATCAAATAAAAAATTTACATTCGACTACAACTACACCCCTGCAAAGTTCAGTATTATTTCAAACATCATTCATTGGGCGCGCCATTTATGTATAACACTATAACTTTTAATCAATTATCATAATTAAATAATTATTTGCATATTATAGCATACCATTTTTTTAAAATCAACTACATTCATTTGCTTTCTCAGTTCTCACCAACAAGCACCAAGGGTAGCATATACTTTTTCCACGATCTCGTATTCTCCTCCCCCAACCACCAAACCAGAAAAAAAACTTATTTTCATCATCATGATACTTATTCTCGTCATTTATTTATAAAATAAGAACTTCAATTATAAAATACTCCAAAATTTCATCCTTAGCAAGGATATGAATTTTAACATAAAAATGCAGAGAGAGAAAATGGAGCTTACTTGGGTGACATCCGGCCCTTTTTCAGGTTCAGCACCTAGAGACAAAGCTTTCTCCTCACGCAACTTAGCCAATGCAGCTTCCTTCTCAGCAGCTTCTCGAGCTTCTTTTTCACGAGCCTCTTCCTCCTCCTTTCTTTTCCTCTCAGCTTCAGCAGCTTCACGCTCAAGTCGGTCTTGCTCTTCTTTTCGCTGGCGCTCCCTAGCCTAGTGATAAGAAAGAGGTTAAATATTAATACTGCTAAAAGATATAGTATCTTAGTGCAGATAAAAAAACATAAGACATTGATAGAAAACCACACAAAATAAATAAAGAGATAATTACAAGCAACGCCCTTGAGGTTTAGCCTAGTTACAATGAAATTCTGCTAACTTAGAAAATTACAGAAAACCACCCTTGAGGTTTAAAAGCGCGAATGCACCTCTCGTTAATATAGCTATCGAAAACTACTGAAATCATCAAATGTTTTTACAATTGCATGCCTTTTCTAAAGTTAACAAATAATTGTAACTTCATGTTACCTTACATCCCTCAATTCTTCTAGATATTACAAATAGTGAGGCGAAAAGATAGGGTTGTTAGTAATATTCAGAAAAGTAAGTGCACTGTGTAAGATATAACCAACCTTCATGGGAATCTTTTATAATTATCAAAACTAGCTAAATCTTTTCATAATCACCCTAAATCACAGGGTAGTTTTTGTAATTATCCATACACAATCAAACGAAAAATGTAGCATTATAGAATTAGCATACTTGATCTGCCTCAAGTGCTGCTCGATAAGCAGCATCCTGCTCCTCTCTCAGGCGTACATTGATTCTTCTTTCTTCAGCTTCCATCCTGGCTGAAACAAGGACAGGAGCACTTTCTTCAAGCACTCTCTGCAATATTCTTACCATTTCTTCAGCAGACTTTGGTCCCTCAACCTGCAGAAACATCAAATACAATTACCGTAACCATGTTAATATGGAGCCCACCTATTTCCATGACATTAAACGAGAAAAAACAAATGGCACCATTGTTATGCAATGAAAATTAGAAAGTTCTGAAAGTCTTTTGTTACATGTGGCATTTCCATATAGCTTTTTTGTCCAATTTCTCCCATAACATTACCATTTCCAATATAAAGGAATGCATGCTTTAAACTACTTATAAAAAACCAGGTGCCTGAATTAACTGACAGCTTTTTCACTAACAATTTCCTTAAAGCATAGTTTATCAAAGCAATAGCAATGCAACATGGATGTATAATAATATCCATGTAATCAACCTTCCCAAGACTTTATCAAATAATTATGGCAGAAAAATAAAATTATGTGAAATAAAAATAACCATTATGAAGTCAAAATCTTAAATATAATATAAAACTATAAACCCAATAATCCTAAATTAAACACCATGGACACAGAATATTAGGCAAAATAAGCAGTCAAGCATATTAAACAACAGCAGAAACTACTTCCTCTTTATTCCTGAGATAATTCACAACTCCAAAAATAAGCAGATAAAAAAAAATAGCAATGTAAAAAGATTGAGAACATTTTCGACAAAAAATCAGATCCAAATACAGCAAAAAAAAAGATGTTTGCATCCCCAACACACGCACTTAAAATAAATATTTCTCCGACAAAAAAAAAATCCAAGTACAGAAAAAGGAAAATTCGTGCAACATAACAAATGAAACTATGGATACTTAAACTCATACCTGTTGCAACAAAGCAATCCTCTGGTTTGTTGCTGCCATAACCACAGCACAGAATGGAAACCTGGATGCTTTAAGACTGTTACTCATTTTGAACCCTTCGCTAGCCTTTACACTTCCACCCCACACAACAAAATTCTCATTCAAGAATGCCACCAGCATCTCGTTACATAGAGTCCCTTCACAAAACATTGGAGTATCAGGATGATCTGGCGAGTGCAAGTAAACAAACATCAGCTTATATTCATGCCGAGACCTCTGCAGTGCATCCATGAAACCCTCAGTCACAAAATTTGGCGACACTCTCCCATAATCCCTCTCAAAATTGGAAACGAAAGCCGTAGCCTCCGAGGCTGACTGAGATACTGACACCAATGGTGTGGTTCCGGCCGGTGAAGAGCTAGTCAGCCCAACCATGCTAAGGGAATAAGACAAAACACCGGTTGCTGCCCACACACCAAACCCAATCACACCAGAAATTAGCCCTAGGCTACTTGAAATGATGGAGAAAGGGAGGGTAATTATTTTCCAGGCGAGACCAGGGGGCTGGTTATTGCCATTAGGAGCCAATACAAGGCCCACGTCTTCGAATTCCTGGTTTTGCCGTGTTGTGGTGGTTGTAGCAGAGATGGTAGAGGAGGGGGCAGGGCCGTCGGTGTCGTTGGATGTGATAGAGGAAATGGCTGATTCGAGGTCCCAATCATGAGCGGAGAGAATTTCTGTGCACAAATCCGTGTCGTCAATCCCAGTAATAGCTTGAAAGTACGCCAACTTATCCGCTATATCCCCCATTGTTTCTACAAATGATTCAAGTAATGGTACATGTAAGAATATATGCATAACATGATCATCATTTTTATAAAATGAATTTATGGATCCAACACCACAAAGTAAAAAAAAAAATGTAAATTAAGTTTCTAAACTAGAATAGGTAAATTTAACAAACCATTGCAGCAGAAGTTTGAAGTTTAAGTAATAGGAACCCATAATCTGCGTGATAAGACTAACATTTGAAGTTATTTTGGTTGAGCTCAGAGAACTCTAAAACAGTAATTATGGCACTACTACCTAAACACTTATTCATGCTAGTAAGATTGAGACTAGGTGCATACCAGTTTCATATTTAAATGCAATAACTTTTGATCAAGCAGGTTATCAGCGTATGAAAACATATATTCATTCGATTAGTGTAAAATTTCTTTCAAATAAAAGTTTATAACAATAATGCTGATACAGGTATCAAATGAAATTCTAAATAGCAAGTTCACCAATGACAACAAAAATGTAAATCAACACACAAAGCAGGTTACAATTGCATGTAAGCCATAAATTAAATCCAATAGCACATCACTTATCCTATATAGCAGAAAGTTTTCTCATGCTGAAAAATTGAAATGGTTAGTACTGATCATTTACAATTACTGACACTAAGATCATAGCATCAGTTACATGCTGGAAGAGAGGAATTGGCTATAATCAAGTCTAAATACGATTAAACAAAAATAAATCAGACAACTCAGGTTTTGTTCATTCAAAAAATATCTGTGTAATTTATCGTATTTGCCTGCAATCCTAAATCCAGATCAGATGAAATTGATGCAAGCAAATGAAAGGTCCACCCTAAGTCCCTAACAAGCACTTCGTTTAACTAAATTAGTAAACACTCTATTCACTGTAACTACCCTTTCAATTTAGTAATTGGTGGATTGAATACGTCGCGGATCAAGTACGTCTATTGCTTACGAGTCACTGCCATGAAGTGAAAGGGTTTACTACTTGTGTTCGAACAAAACAACACATAACATCTCAAATGAACTAACAGCACCGATTTCAAGTACTGTATCCAATCGAGATATTGAAAACAAACATGAATTACTTTCACTAAATGCGTTCGTGCTCAGTAATTTAAATATAAAATCAATACGGCTCGCAAAATGAAAACGAACACATGATCAGCGTGAGAGGTTAATCATTTTATAAACTGCATGAACTACGAACAGAGACTAGAAGAACCAGCACTTAAAGATAAGAAGAAAAACTGAAGGAATTGGAAATCGAATTGATAAGGTTTTGGAATTAGGGTTTTCTTACTTGGAGCAGAGATTTCACAGTAATACACTTGTTCCGGTAGATAATCCGACCGAAGATTGCTAGCAGAAACACGATCGGCGGTTGCGAAGGCAGTTGCTGGCGGTGTCTCGGGAGGCGGACGGACACCGGATGTGAATTTCGAGAGAAGCGATTCGGGAGACGGGATGTGAGTGAGAGAGAATGATGTTTACTTTTTTTTTTATTAGGCAATCTAAGTGCGCCGTGGCAATTTATATAGTTCCAAAAATGTAAAAAAAAAAAAAATTATTTTTACCATCAAATTAATTTGTTAAATCGAGACTGATTGTTAAAAATATGAATGTTATCATGAAATGAAAATTGAGTCTATCGCGTCACTTGGAAATTCATTTTATTTAGAGACGCTCAAAATGGGTCGACTCTAACGACTTGGTGTCGAGTCGATCGGGTCAACATATCTCGTAGATTGGACTAGTCATGGTTCATGCAAGAACCTATTGGTTATTAAATTCTGACCATGCCTGAGTAATTCATTTCGCACTCCATAAGAATTTAAAAACAATAATTACTATTTTAGTCAATAAGATTTGATTTTTATACATAAAAGCTTGCAAGTTGATAAGAAAGAAAGACAAATTAATTGCTTGTTTTGCGACTAATTAAGTGAGGTTAAAACAAAAGCAGCCACCAAATAAAGAATGCTTCGTGGTAATTATTTGACAACATCAATTAATTAATTAATTAAAAAATCACTATTTAAGTCTCAATTAAGTCAAACATTCCGACCTTCCGTATGGTTTCTAATTAATTATATATCCATTTTTTAAAATATTTTTTTCTTGTGGATTGATTTCCTATAAATACTTTAGATTTTGTGACAAATTCTAATCACCCCTCAAGAAATAAGAGAGAGAGAGAGAAAAAACACAAGAAATTAAACCATGGCGAAAATATGTCCTTATAGTTCATCTGAAAGAGAAACATATACAGTGTGGATGAAATCGCTCGTGTTCCACGGAAATGGATGCACCGTCTTCGATTCGAAAGGTGACGTCGTTTATCGAGTCGACAATTATCAGGAAACGCGCAGCAACGAAGTCCTCCTCATGGATTCAAGAGGCAAAGTATTGTTCTCAATCAAAAGAAAGGTATTATTAAGTATATGTTCACAAACTATATATATAATGTTGCATCAATAAGAGTTTACTTATAATTATGATTCTACGATTTCAGAAATTTTGTTTGTTATGGTGTCGGGAAGGTTTCAAATGGAACGATAACAACGGGAGGCCGTGGTTTCAAGTTCGAAGAAACTGCACGATTTTGAGGAAACACAAGTCATGCACAGTCGTCGTTTGTAACGAAAGCACGCGAAATGCAGGGTATACGATCGTAGGGTTGGAAGGGAAATCGACGGTCGAGATTACAGACTTATCATCAGGCCAGCTTCTTGCAGAGGTATATACACAATCTATCGATCTTTTTTCGTATATAGATACAAAACGTTAGTCGTGAAGAAGTTGTTGGTCTTATCATGAATGCAGGCTATACCGAAGAAGTCTCCGGAAGGAGTTTCGTTGGGAGATGATGTGCTGACGTTGATGGTCGAACCAAATGTCGACCATTCCCTTATCATGGCTCTTGTCACGGTGTACGGCTTGGTCAATAATCGGTTGTAATAATATGCGTAGGGTCTTCGATTTAGCTAGTTAAGGTAAATAGAATATTTTTTATTGAGAACAATACTTAATTAAAAAAAGGTATAAAATCTAAATACATATATTAAAATACTATTTTTTCAAATTAACTCCTATTTTTATTATGTTACTGTACCTATTATGTTACTAATGTATGGTACATTCGGCTCATTTTAAAAGAAAAAAAAAATCGACATCTAAAAATACAAATCAACTTTAAAAAAATGTCACGCTCGCAGCTCTAACCTAATCTCAATTAGATTTGAATCCAATCGATGGCGGCGGCCATCGTCACACGTTCAACACATACAAGATCATCGTGTATGTGTCCGTGTTCTAGCTTTCGAGAAAGAAATAAATAATTATCGGGTATTCTTTATTATCAACAAGTATTAATATTAATCTCCGTGAATACTCCTCGTGTTAGCGAAGATTAATACTAGTTGATTGAAAAAGTAGTTTTGCATCTATATCATATATAATAACTTCACAAAAATATCATTAAAATCTCATTTTTCTTTATAAATATTCAAAAAATTATTTATTGATTATAATAATTTTTTTTTTTTGAAAATGATCTTTGAAAGTCTAAATCAATTGATCTTTTTAAGTTTTGAATCAAATCTTTTAAGTAATACACTATTAAGCGGTACCGAACAATTTTCAATATAAAATTTAAAAAGATAGCGAATATTTTGAAATAATTATTCAATTTTCTTTATAAAGTTTTAAAAATGAAATATGTATTTTGTTTGAAATTTTGATTTTTTAACATTTATATATTCAAATTAACTATCAAAAATTTAAGTTTTATTTTTCTACACTTACATCAATTATTTTTATTTTAGAAAAATAAAAATACAAATATTAAAAATTATTCTAAAACAATTTTCACTTTTTTAAAAACTTAAATATTTTATACTTGTACAAAATTACTCATGAAGTATACAGTTCTTTTCTTGATCTTGGAATATTTCAATCAAATAGGAATTAAATCCAAAATATTATGAGATAATAATTTGTTTATTAAAATTTTACTCGATAAACAACATTATTATAAAACAAAAATATATTAAAAAGCAAATAAAAAATGATAATTAGTAGTAATAAATATTGATATACAATATAAATTTCGTACAATTAATTATATATGTGTGTAAAAATCGCGTTTAACATACCAATTGAATAAAATATTAATAAATCTAAAGACTATAAACTTTGATCATATATTTAGATGTTATTGATTTTGATAAATATTTTAAGTAATCTTAAACATGTTATAATTGATTATAATAAATAATTTTTTTATTAATAATTGATTATAATAAATAAAAATTTTATTAATAATTTTTTTTATTATATATTAATTATATAAATCCGGCACTTCGAAAATGTATAACTTATGACAATGTGAAAAGTTTATTCTTATATATTACTAGCTCGTTTAGTAAATGATGTACTTTTTTAAAAAAATTTATAAGCTTTGGTAACTTAAATAATAAAAGACTAAATTACCCCTAAAATTATTATTTTTAATATATATACAAATATTTCAAATTTATTTTAATATAATTATTTTTAATTATTTTTTTTATATACGACAATTTATATTTTGTAATTTTATTAATATAAAATCTTAAATTGACAAATAAATTAAAATCTTATACATTTATATATTTATTTTATTAGTTTAACAATTTATTTATTAATTAAAATATAAATTCTTATATCATCTCTTAAACAACTTATATAAAACTTATATATAATGTAACTTATAAGTTCTTTTAAATGAGCTTTTTTTAAAGCTCGTTCAAATTTATAGAGTTTCTACTGTGTTCACAAACACGCAAATCTCGCAAACTCAGATTACCCGCTCCGCTTGTCTGAATTTACATTCCGACTTCTTATGAGGGCGAGCCATAAGGATTTGCTTCTTATTCAACAAGCACATTCGAATCATACAAGATCGCCAGCTCGGAGAGATTAGGGATCGGAGGATCGAGCAGAGGTAAGAGATTTGGGTTTCTCTCAATTGCTAACTTTTGCGGGAATTATGATTCATACTAATTTGTAATGCGTGAATTTCAATCGCGTGTTACTGATTAATAATTTGAAGCTGGGATTCGTTTCTAGTTTTTTTTTTCAATTCTCGAACTATTGCTGGTTAATGGGTGATGTTGCGAGTAATCGATGTGCTGTAAATCGGTTGGGTTTGTGTGTAGATGTTAGTTTTAAACTTGGAGATTATGTGTATCAATGTTTGGGAAGCTTTTGGAATTGATTGATGAAACTTTAAACAGAAAAATGAGTAATGACACGAGGGAACGACCTCAAAATAGCTATGCATTTGTTTCTTGCGTCTTCGTGATAGTCGTAGATCTTTGTAATGGCTTTCCGTAGCTTAAGAACTATCCCGATGTCATTTCCAGTAAAAGTCGTGTCTTCATTTGGGCTTGTCCGTTGGGATAAATAGTGGATTTTGGTTTTGCCCCTTATTTTGCACAGGAATATGAAATTCTCCTATCATTGAATCATCTTTTTAGACGAGATTTTGAAACAACTTTTTATTTTTTTTCTCTTCATTGGTTGTATAGGCATATGAAAAAGAGATAAAATGAGTCACCAAGGAATGCATCGAATATTAATGGTCTCCGACTTTTTCTACCCCAACTTTGGTGGCGTGGAGAATCACATTTATTATCTATCACAATGCTTGATGAAGCTTGGCCACAAGGTTAGGAATTCACATAATTTTCAATTTTGTTTCTAATTTTCTGGGGATTATACAAAAAAAAAAAAAAAAAAGGATTGGGTTAATTACAAAAATTTACAAGTACCAAATTAACCCAATCCTTTTTTTCCCACCTGTCCATGGGAAATGTATTTGTGTTCCATTGAGACTAAGCCCACCTCCAAACAAATTCTCTATTTTGTTTTTCCTCTATTCTCTAATATATAAGTTGATAACCTCTAAAATAGAGAAGAATAAAAATGGGTTATTTCATCACGCCAGGTTGTTGTTATGACCCACGCTTACAAAAACCGTTCAGGAGTGAGGTACATGACTGGAGGGTTGAAGGTTTATTACATACCGTGGAAGCCGTTTCTCATGCAGAATACGTTCCCTACAGTTTATGGTACACTTCCGATCGTGAGAACAATCTTGATTCGCGAAAGGATATCGTTAGTGCATGGGCACCAAGCCTTTTCAACTCTGTGCCATGAAGCATTAATGCATGCACGCACGATGGGATACAGAGTAGTGTTCACTGATCATTCACTCTATGGCTTTGCTGATGTGGGAAGTATTCACATGAACAAGGTCTTGCAGTTTACTCTTGCTGATGTGAGCCAGGCTATATGTGTATCTCATACGAGCAAGGAGAATACGGTTCTGAGGTCTGGGCTTCCACCGGAAAGGGTGTTTGTTATCCCAAATGCTGTGGACACAGCAATGTTTATACCTGCTTCAAAGAGGCTCAGTAGGGATGAGATTGTCATTGTCGTGATAAGTCGGTTGGTTTATCGGAAAGGAGCGGATCTGCTTGTTGAAGTTATCCCAGAAGTTTGTCGATTACATCCAAATGTAGGATGCTTTTCTGTAGCCTCTGAGAAGTAGATTTACTTAAAAAAATGTTTATGAAGTTTTGTATGTTGAACATCTTTTAATGAAATCTTTTATTATATCTCTCATGTTGAACTTATTCTATAAAGGTACGCTTCATTATTGGTGGAGATGGGCCTAAAAGAGTACGGTTGGAAGAGATGAGGGAAAAGCACTCTCTTCAAGACCGAGTAGATATGTTGGGTGCTGTACCGCATGCTAAAGTTCAGTCAGTTTTGGTCACCGGACATATTTTCTTAAACAGGTCTACTGCTTTTCTAGCTTGATTTACTCACTTTTCCAGTTATAAATAAATGCTACCGTATCAACTATAATAACTGTTGTCCATTGAGGCAAACTATTTTGCTGTAGAAAGGTCACTGATTTTCTTTGTCTGGTTTCCGCTTGATAGCTCTTTAACAGAAGCCTTCTGTATAGCCATATTGGAAGCTGCTAGTTGTGGATTATTGACTGTCAGTACACGCGTGGGTGGTGTCCCAGAGGCATGGTCATACGACTTTTCCACTTTGCTTGTCTAATTTTTTTACATCCACCCATCTTTTTATTATTCAGCAGGGATCGGATTTTTGCAGTGTCTGTGAAGTGTGAGTTTTATTTGCAGGCTTGTGATAAGTTGCCTTTTTGTTTGAATAGGTTCTTCCGGATGATATGGTTGTTCTTGCAGCGCCAGATCCTAGTGACATGGTACTCGCCTTAACAAAAGCAATCCACTTGCTTCCACAGATTGATCCACAAGAAATGCACAGACGTGTGAGTTTTTTTGACGCATTTTAAAGGAAACTATAATTCTTTTGTAAATAATGAATTCGTTTGTGCATATGGCCATGTTTTTAATTTGTATATTTGATAGTTCTATTATATCAGATATCGCAAAAGATTGTATATATTTTCTCACATCACTTTGCCACTAACTCAATCTATGAAAGTGTGAAGCCTATATTTCTTTGCGTATTCACATGGAAGTATAGTCTGCATTATATATATGCCTGTGAAAATACATTTAAAAACCTTATTAACTTTATTTGCTATGGCAGATGAAAAAACTCTACAGTTGGCATGATGTTGCCAAAAGGACAGAGATTGTGTATCACCGTGCTTTGAAGTGTACCGATCAGAGTCTTGTTGAACGTCTACCGAGGTAATAATTCGTTTGTTTATGTTCCTAGTGTATGTAATGTGATGGATAAAAAACAAAATAAAACTGCAGTCAATATGAAAAAGAGGAAGCAGAAAAAAACAAACATTAATCCAAGCATAATATTATATCTAGGTACCTCTCTTGTGGTGCTTGGGCTGGCAAGCTTTTTTGCTTGGTCATGATAGTCGATTACTTGTTCTGGTGTCTCTTGCAGCTCTGGAAGGTATCATCATCTCCTAAGTTCTCATTACTGATGTCATTTCTACTAACTTACTTTTACATTAATCTCCATGACTTATTTTATCTCAACATTTGAATCCCAAAAAGCCTGATAGGGACATTGAGATCGTTCCTGATATTAACCTCACGAGTCGCCAAGGTGAAGTAGAGACATGGGATGCATGTGCAGATGAGAAATATCAATAGTAGCTGCCCATTGGTTCTAAGCAATATTGGACTGCCCGTTGACATCAAGAGGAAGGGACCCGGAAAAAAAAATGCAAAGTATCGTGGGACGAAAAGGAATACTACTATTTTAGTCACTAAAGCTTATTCAGTTGATAAGAATGAAGCATATATACAAGCTGTTAATCACAGCCAGACAAATTGTTGATTGTGGTCACCTACTAAAGCAATGATTCTGGTAATAAAAAAATTAGTGTTCTCCAATAGCTTTCGGTTATGTGTCAGATATTCCCACTCTCTGTGTGTGATTTTATAATTATATCTTCTTACATTTTGGATAACATATTTAAAGTTTTAAACATATGGCAAATGATATTCCTATAAATACTTGAGAGCTTTGTGACATATATTCTCATCACCAACATTCTTAATATTGTGAGAAGGTAACAAATGGCAAAAATATATCCTAATATTCCCTCAGTTGATAGTTCACCAGAGTCAGACAGAGAAACATTTACTGTATGGATGAAATCGCTCGTGTTCAATGGAAGCGGTTGCACCGTCTTTGATTCGAAAGGCGACGTCGTCTATCGAGTCGAAAATTATCAGAAAACATCTGGAAGTGAGGTCTTTCTCATGGACTCGAGTGGCAGAGTCTTGTTCTCAGTGAAAAGAAAGGTATGTAAATGAACTGATGATCATATATGAACACTAAGATTGTGAAATTGTGTCTGAAATTTGTGTAACTTTTGCAGAAGTTTCGATTTTTCTGTTGTCGGGAAGGTTTCAAATGGAACGATAATGAAAAGGTTAACAGAGTGACACCGTGGTTTCAAGTAAGAAGAAGCCACACGATTTCGAAGAACGATGCATCCTGCAGAGTCGCTCTTACGCGTAACGAAACCACGGGAAACGCAGGTTACAATATGGAATGGTTTGAAGGGAAACCAGCACTCAAGATTAAAGACTTTTCTGGACAGCTTCTTGCTGAGGTAATTCATCTTTTTTTTACCTGTGGGATTAATTACAAAAATGCTCCCACCAAGAATCGTATTCAGAAATTAAGTTGTACGATTTGTGTGTTCGTGCGCAGGCTGTACCAAAGACGTCGTCGGAAGGAGTTCCGTTGGGAGACGATGTGCTGACCTTGATGGTGGAACCAAATGCTGATCAATCTCTTATGATGAGTCTTGTGACAGTGTATGGATTGATCAAGAAGAAGCTGTAATCAAATAGTTCACAAGCTTTTTGTTGTCTTTATTTCTCACTCAAATGTAAATTTTTAGTCTGAGTTTTTCGAGTTTAATTCTGTAAAACTGTTTAGAGTGACTGAGTATATATGAATTTTGGAATCAGAGTTTTGGGATCAAAATATTTCTTCATCATCATTTTGCGGGTGAAAAGTGCAATTTTCTCTCAATTTTTTTCTTGAAGTGTAAAGCTAAGGGTGTTCAAATTTTCGGTTTGATAAAATTCCAGGTTCGGTTTTATACGATATCGGCCGGTTCAGTCAAGTTTTGTACCCAAGTACACACCCCTATATAAAACAAATATACTTAGTTAGGTACACACTCCTATATAAAACAAATTTTATAACTAATACTGTAATACTCCTATGATAATATGGCTAATTCTGAGTGAATGTAAATATATAATTGGTAACAAAAGTGTAATATCCATGAATTATATTCTTGCAAGAGTTCAGTTGGTTGAACACTTGAATTGAGGAAGGAGTTCAATGTTCCAAAAAAAATTTAACACTTTATTTTTATTTCTATTTTCCAATAGTTCCTATAACTCAATTAATTCTAAGTCGCAATTTATTTTTAAAGAAAATGTGAAAATTTTACTAAGATGAATAATTAAAGTCGTCAAATCAGTAATAGTCATCCACAACGATTTAACGACGAGGTTAAAGAATTGTGAAAGTTGCAGGAAAGTAAGAAAGTGTTCGTATTATCGATTGTTTTATCGCTGTTCAAACGTCGAGTTATGAAAAACTAGTAAAGAAACATTAAATATTGAGACCAAGTTGATAAGAATGAAGAACACAATATGTGGTGTCCTAATTTTGATTAGTGCTAATTAATTATTAGCAAATCTGTTCTAAGTGCTCTGCTTAAGATAATCACAACTTTAATTATAATTTACATTTATTAATTAAACAAATCTACCAAGATTTCTAATCATATTCTTCTTACAAATGTGGATAACATATTTTAAACATGCCAAATGATTCCCATTAATATACTCTGCGACAGATTTAGGATCATCACTTTTCTTAGTATTTCAAAGAAGAAGAAAAAATCGAACGAGCAATGTCGAAATTATATCCCTCGATCAGTACAAGTTCTTGCACTTATGAATAAGTTTTGGTCTCATGCTCATGTCCTTATCGAAGTTACAAGCTACCAAATTTACCAAACATCGTACTTGTTGTGTTGAATCAAAACTAATAACAACCGTTTACTTCCTTCAGTCGATCGATCGTTTACAACCACTCGTTACGAATGAAGAATACGGTCTGAGACAGCAACAACATCATAAACAATGGATACTGCGCTTGTCGATCGCGACGGTTAATTTAAGACCTTTTAATCACAGCCAAACAAATTACGAACTGCGGTCTTGATTAGTTTTCGATTAAACTATGTCTTAAGTGCGATTAATTAAGCTTATCACATCCAATGAAAAATATTCTTGATCAAGTCAACCCCTTTGCCACATTCTGTGGATAACATATTTAATGATAGATTTTGTGTGTGTATAAATACATGAGCTTTGTGACAGATTATGATCACCAATTTCTTCAAAAAAAAAATTAAAAAAAAAAATCCGGCCTTTCGATTGAGGATGACAAAGATATATCCTAACATACCATCTTTTGATAGTTATGGTTCATCAGAAAGAGAAGAATTTACTGTGTGGATGAAATCACTTGTGTTGAACGGAAACGGTTGCGCCGTGTTTGATTCCAAAGGCGACGTCGTTTATCGGGTCGACAACTATCAGAAAGCATGCAGCAGGGAAGTCTTTCTCATGGATTCAAGAGGCAAAGTCCTGTTCTCGATAAAAACAAAGGTGTGTTCAATTGTTCATAATAATCGGGAAAAGTAAATGTGTGGAAATTGTGTCTGAAATTTGTGTAATTTTTGCAGAAGTTTCGATTTTTCCCGTGTCGGGAAGGTTTCAAATGGAACGATAATGAAAGGGTTAGTAGGGAGAGGCCATGGTTTCAAGTAAGAAGAAACTACACTGTTTGGAGGAAGGATGTGTCGTGCAGAGTTGCTCTTGCGAGTAACGAAAACACGGGAAATGCAGGGTACAAGATCGTGGGGTCGGAAAGGAAATCGGAACTTAAGATTACAGACCTCTCAGGGAAGATTCTTGCAGAGGTAATTGATCTTCTTTATATGACATTAACTTTAAGGTTA
The DNA here is from genome assembly GCA_954870475.1 of Euphrasia confusa. NCBI lineage: Eukaryota > Viridiplantae > Streptophyta > Magnoliopsida > Lamiales > Orobanchaceae > Euphrasia > Euphrasia confusa. Next base: position 1,192,229 of record OX940951.1, read on the forward strand.
ATTACAAAAACGTCCCCTTAGACACGGTTTGATGTGTGTGTGATGCAGGCTGTACTGAAGACATCATCAGAAGGAGTTCCGTTGGGAGACGATGTGTTGACGTTGATGGTGGAACCGAGTGCTGATCATTCTCTTATTATGAGTCTTGTTACAGTCTATGGGTTGATCAAGAAGAAGCTGTAAATCCTGTGATTTTGAGTTTTGACTTTTGAGTTTCTATGTATCTTCTTTAAGGGAATAAGTTTTCTAGCACCAAGTTTACAACAAAAGTCGGTTCTTCTTCGATGGATGATGTTAACGAAGCAAGTTCAGATAGTATAGTATGTAATATGTAAGTATTCACTGGCAAATATAATCGAATACATTCAGTAGTCGAGGCTTTCACCAGTTTATACATACGATCACTAGTAACTTAAACGATAATACAAAACGAATGAAAAATGAAACAAATATAGAACACTACTTACCCTTTTGGGTTTTGTACATCCAAAGAAATGAAGAAACCAGCCTTATATTCTAGCAACTTAGTTTAAATATAATACATGTGTATATATATAATTATATATTCTTGAGAATACACTCTGCAAAATCTGTGATGTCACTGACTCACTGAAGATGCCATGTCCTTTCTTGTTTTGCTTGTATTCAAACATGTTTATGGAATTTTATTGCGGTCTTTTTTAGCATTCTTCAGGTTGCGTACTCTCATTACAAGTTGTTGTCTTTCACCCTCGACCTCTGCAAACTTGACACTTATATCCGAGTATCTCTCTTGCATCTCCTTGAGTTCTACCTCCATTAACTGGTTCCTCTTCTTCAATAATCCCATCTCGTTCGATAACTCATCAAGATGATCGGTGTTATCAGCACAACGTTTTAGACGACCATCAGGTAAACTGTTACCGTTGCTACAAAGACAAATGCATTCAAGGTTAGAATGTGTGTGTGTGTGAAATAATGTCTCAGCTAAAGTTGGTACCTGCTTATACATAATCCTGCACAACTTCTTTGATTGGTTGAATCTTCATCGCAATTTCTTGCCTCTTCGCCCGTTCTAAGATTTGAGTTTTGGTCTTCGGCAAGAGCGGTTGCCTAAATCGCAGAAGCAAATCCCACAAATGATATAAGATAGTGATGTGTAAATAACTGAATTTTGTGATCATAGCAAATAACTGAATAAGTGACTATATGCCAAGTACCAACCTTTCCGACTTCATCATCACAGCAACGAACACTACCTTCTTCGAGCACTTCCAGTCTTCCTTCTAACACGCCAATTTGGTTATAAAGGTCCTTTTCCTTATCAAGAAATGCATTATAAGATGCCTCCAAAGCACTTTCATTTGTCTTGATGTGATCCTGTTCTCACAAAAAAAGAATCCAAACATTTTAGAGAGAGAGGAAGATTTAATGGACATGATTGAGATCTTGCCATATTCACACTACTGACTACTCTCTTAATCTCTATGTCATGAACATTCCAACAGATGATTCAACTATAACATATAGCATTCCAAATAAGCAAGATTTACCTCAAACAGCTTCATTTTCTCATTAAAGTTTGCAACCGGAGTAATCTTCTTCTCCATGTCATTCAGTAAATCGTCCTTTCTCTTCAGATCTCCTTTAAATAAAAACAATTGTTTCCTCAATAAGTCTTTCTCTAACACACACTCCAACACATTACCCTTTAATTCCGTACACTCTGATTGGAGAGAGTCGAGCTCTGACTGCACTTTCTTCAATTTTAATTCTTTTTCTTCCATGACACATCTCATTTTCTGTAGTTCATTTTTCAACTCTTCAGCTTCACCTTGCAACAGTGTAATCCTACTCTCGAGTTGAGTCTTTTCATCATCGCCTTGTTTCAAAAGCAATTCCATATCCTTTACCAATATTCTCATTCGCTCCAACTCGTTCATCAAAGTCTGATTTGAAATCTCATCCTTCAGCTTTGAGATCTCATCCGAGAGGAACCTCCGAGTTTCTTCAGCATCCCTTTTCTGATTTTCAAGTTGCAGTGCTTTATCCTCAATTTCTAAACGCAACTTTTTAATTTGATCCATCATCGACCTCTTGACCATTTTTTGTTCTTCGGAAGCTTTCTTAATAATTTCCAGCAAACGCCACTTCTGTATACGAAGCCCCTTAGATTCCACTAGAGCTTTAGCAGCCACTTTCTCATTGGCTTCGAATGTGGACCCCACCTGCACAGAAAACCTCTTAAACTCTTCCTGAATCCTCTCAGCAGTGTTAGCATTTTGCCACTTTGTCTTTCTCAATGCTTCCTCGGCTCTTATCGCTCTCTGTTCCTGCTCGACTTTCGACTGCACAAGCACTTCCAGATCAGCTTCGAGCCCTTCTGACTGCTTTTCGAGCTCTTCCTTTAAGCTCTCCACACTGGCCTCAAGTTCACTTATTTTGGCAAATGCAATTTCTGATTCTTCAGATCTCCTTTTTAACTCATTATCCAAATTATCTATCTGGTTTTCGAGTTCCTGGACTGTAGTATACTCTGACGAACACTCATACTGCATTTTCAGCTGCTCTTGAATTTCACTCTGCTCGAGCTTATAAGCCATCTCGTGATTTTCCTGCTTCATTATCTCGTAATCGAGCGCCAACTGCTCCATTTGCATCTCCAGATCGTCTCTATCCCTCTTGTAAATCTCAATTTCCCCACGCATGTCGATTATTTGTTGTTCCAGAAGGTACGCCTCCTTGGATTCACCGTGCTCTTTCACGAGCTCTTCAAGAGCTTTCTGTTCTTCATCATCGTCACCGTCATCATTTCTGGAGGCCGTGTCATTTTTTATCGACCCAGTAGACACTTCCTTATTTTTATGCTCTAGGATCTCATCGAGATCTCTCACGGCAAGAATCAGCTCGGAGTTCGATTCTTGCGTCTTCTGGAGCTGGATTTGGAGATTGGAGTTGATTTCCTTTGCATGGCTTAGTTCTTGTCTGAGTTCCTCAACAATTTCCCAGCAATCGCCTTTGGATTGCATGTTGTTGTTTCTGGTATTCGCAGTTTTGATTTTTCCACATTCTGCCTTCAGAGCATCCCTTTCCTCTTTCAGGCAGACGACTTCCTTGAAGAGGTCTTGTCCCCTTTTGCTTTCTTTCACGATCTGCTTGCGGAGGGTCTGCAATTCTAATTCCGACATCTCCGCTTGCCTTGATAAGGAAGCAACTTCTGATTTCAGCTTCTCAATGAAGATATCCGAAGACTCGTCCTGCTCTTCCAAGGGGTGCTGCCTTCCTAAGAAGGCTTCTTCTTCTCTTGGAGTGCTCAAGGAATCATCCGTGCTTGCGGCTTCAAGGCCCGAATTTCTAAGCCACTCATGATGGGCATTGTCGCTCTCGGAACTTGACATTGTTATGTCAGACCCGCTGGATGCTCGACGGGTCCCCTTTGGTTCGGAAATGTTGGAGATTGTTTTATTCAACAGCACACCCTGCTTTAAAATATATTAAAAGGTGAAAGAAGACCCACAAATAAATTATTAGAAAGTAGTCACCATCTCCATGTTAACATGTAGCTTCAATTTTATTTTCGTATGAACAAAAAAAAAAGGCTGGCTAAGGACATGAGATTACATCAGAATTAACTTCTTCACTTCTTGTTCTGATTAGGGAATTGATATCGATGGTTGTTCCATCTATATCACCATTGTCCAGCTGTGCTTTCAAGCTGCGTTCTTTATAATTTGATTTCACACTCTCACTATTATTTGATTTAGCACTATCACTATTAACTGATTTTGCATCCTCGTTTTCTTCGAACTCTCTGTGGAAGCAAGAAAGTGTTACATAAGAAAGTCCATAAAAGTAAAAAATGTGAATGCAAACATAGTTTCAGTAATCAAAGCCACCTGTGATCAATGGACTCCTGCATTCTCTGAATCGATACCTGTTAATATAATTTAACGAAAATAATTATCAGAGAATAATCAATGCATGACTAGTGAACGGATTTTAAGTGAATCACAATCACTACATACGTTCAAGACAGCTTCCGGTTTCGAACACTTGAGGGAAAGTGACAACATCGAGACCTTAGTTGCTTCAGCAAAATTTGCAAAATCAATCGAAGCTTCCCCGATAACTCCAGATTTAGACGAACTCTAAAATGCACCACAAAAAAAGGCCAACAGTTAAACTTTACAGAAGATGGCTTGGCAGCAAAGCAAGGCATAACAAAAAAAAAAATCATGTGTATATACCGTCCCCACGACGAAGTAGTATATCCTCTCATGAACCTTCCCTGATTTTGGGTCCCGGTTGAACTTCACTGACTCGTAAACTGGATTCTCCCATAAACAACTCCCGTCTCTTACTGACGCCTTGTCCGATTTTACTGTGGGCTTTCCGGCGTCGGCCGGGACCACTGATATCATCAACGCATCATCTCCGATTTGAGGTAACTAATGTTACATGAAAAAATGGCAATCAATTAGCTCAATTTTGAGAAATTGTGAAATCAGATTTGAATCTACACCCCTAAAAAATGCAGTAAAAAAACACAGTTTCGCTGTGTGTAGAGATTGACTGTATTGAACATCAAACGCAGTTAATAATCCACATCAATCAGGGAATAAAGATCCAGTAAATTTACCTTAGCTGCATGAAACTGCAACTTGAACACGATTTTGACCTTGTTTTTCTCGCTCCTCCACCGCGCCGACTTGAACATTTTTTATGGCTATTCCGATTTTACCCTTCGATCCTCATTAAGTCATCATTCCCCGATCTCCCCCTTCGGGAACCGGCGGATACTTACCGGAGCTCCGGCGAAAACCCCCGCGACACCACCATCCTAGAAACTTCGAGACAACGCCAATGCGAGCGAAATTCAATGCGGAAGAAAAACCGAATCGGAAAATCAAGCAGTAAGTGAGAGAATCAATGGCCGAGTCAAACTCAGTGAATTTCGCGATCTCGGAAAAATGCGAAAATTGAATGAGGAGAAAGAGCAAGCAAGATCTGTAGGCGATCTTTTAATGGCTAGCTAAATTATTAGCTGTGCGGTGTTGTGTAGCCATAAAGGCGACGGGTTTCTCTCTCTAAAATGTATACGTATATGCGCTGTCCCTTTCTCTCTCTACAGTACACTCGCGTGACATTACGATTATTTTAATTTAATAAAAAACAATATTTATTTATTTTTATTTTATATAGAGTACAAAAAGTGAATAAAAAATTGTGAGTGAAGCTTCTGTGGGTCAAAATAAAGATACCTTGGACAAGATATTAGGTGAAACCTTTATTAATATTTCAATATTAAAATTATTATGTGTAATAAATATAAATATACAGTAGTTATTTTATCAATATTAACATTTAATATTTATGGGTATATAAATAGTACTCCGTATTTGTTTTATAATTAAGAGTACATATTAAAACGTTTTTCAAAAAATTAATGGCATTCGAAAATCAATTGTACATATTACAATAATTTTCACCACACTCTACTTATACATTTTTTTATTTACGTGTTTAAAAAAATATTGTATTAATGATTGAATGAAAGAGTATTTATTATTTAAAAAAAATATTAAGTATACATTAAAAATGTAATGTACAGCATACTTTAGAAACAAACAAATTATAACATTTTTATAGCACTAGTATTATTTTTGTGAACAAATTACTAATACAATTTGAATATATGATTAGTTTTCGAGAAAAAAAGCAAGAATAGTAAAGAGTACATCATCAATTATACCAACTACGAAAAGGAAATAACAAAAACTTGCGTGGTTAAGCTATAATTAGGGAAAACTTAGTTTAATCTATAACGTTGTTATCATCATAGGATACCATTATTCGTAAAAGTGGGTGATGAGTGAACGTTATAGAAATAATTAATTACTTTCCCTATGAATTTAATTAAATTATTTTGCTAATTAAAAATTAAATGTCCAAAAAAGCAACTACATTTATTGTACTATTCCAAAATGGCATTAATAAAGAACAAATGATAAACCGAGTTTGGTCCCTAATTGCAACTAAAATATACAAACCAAAAGGTACAATCAGAAATGTCAAATCAAAATTTCCCAGATCATGTTCGAAAACTTCACCAAACCAATAATTGATCTAAAAATAAAAATATACTCCTATATATAAAAAAATTACTAAAATTCATTTAAAAAACATTTTACATTTTTTTGCACTGGATTTTTTTTATTAAATTGTAACAATTTTTTTTAATATTTTTAAATAAAAAATAAATATAATTAATTATGTAAAAGTAGAAAATTAAGTAAAAAGGTAATATTATAGTAATTGCACGTAGATTAAGAAAATTACGTAGTAAAAAGTGATTTTTTTGTGTGTTTAATAAAATAAAATAGGAGTATAATATATATTGATATGTAAATAATAAATAGTTAGTTAAAAAATAGTATATAAAAGTAAATAAATTTGTATTAAAATAATAAAATTGTAAAACAACGTTCAATTTATAAATGTGTATTGTTTTAAAAGATGACTAAAAATGGAAAATATCCATTATTTTAAAGGATGAAAGGGGTAATTAATATTTTATTTTGTAGTCTATGAAAATACAGATAGGAATAGTTGAGAAGAAAAAATATAAAAATTCATACGAAACTACTAGAATAAAAATTAAAAATAACATAACATAACAATAATTTATATTAGTGATTCACGTGTCAATTAAATTAAGTTTGACTTTACAGATAACTCCATAAATTAAACAAACAAAATTTGTCCTACTTCTATTATCAAATTAAAGCTTAAACCAGTAAACAAACAAAAAAAAAGTGCAAATCAAACAAAAATGTAACCAATAACCTAACTAGTTTTCGACTTCCTCCTCCGCCGGAGTCTCGCCGGCCGGGTTTTCATCGCCGGCGGCTTCCTCTGGTTCGTCGTTGGGTGCTGCCGAGGCCAAGGCATTCTTCTTGTTGGTGGTCTGAGTGAGATGAGCATAGCTGCCCTTCTCCTTAAACAGCTGCGCGAAATGCGGCTTGCAATAGATGATCCCGTCTAGGGCAGCATAAGACGAAGGTGTGATGTTGCACCCTCCGTGAGCACACCTGAAACACGACTTGTGGTAGAATTTCTCTTCCACACTCACCTATAAAACGAACACATATATAACCGATTCGTTTCACATCAAACGTCGTGTTTTTATATTTTCAAGTCGATCGTATCGGACATCGAATAAAAAATGTACCTTTTCTAGAGGGTAAACTGTCTTGGTGCATACAGCACATTTGTCTTGGGTGCCAGAGAAAAGGGCTGAGACTTTACTAGATGATTTACTCTGTTTCAATTCATATCATAACAAATAGAACAAGAAATTTGTTACACAAATGAACAAATAAATAAAATTACAAAATATATACTCATTCTGTCCCAAGATATAAAGGTTACTATAGTAATTAAGATTTGATGAAATTTTATTTTAATGAATGAATGAATTACCAGTTCTCCTGATTTTCCAGCTGATCATAAATCAATACAAAAAAAATAAAATTGTGTTAGCTATTATTATTATATATCAAAAATATGATATAAAAAAAAAAGATTTGGAAATTCACATGGCTTGGAAGTGACACCGCCCGATTCCTTGAAGAGTTGTTCGGAGTGGATCTTGCAGTACAATTTCCCATCCACAGATGAGTAGTTGCTCATCTGTAATCGAAACGAGAAATATTTATAGTTATATGTTCGTTTCGATTTTAGAAAAAGAAATGTAAAAAATAAAACACGATACGTACTGAGAGATTGCCGTTGCACTGACTGCATCTGAAGCAGTTTTTGTGATACGGAACCCCGTCAGCAGACATCATCTCCACGTGATGCACGACTTTGTCGCAAGCATTGCATTTTTGGGTCGTGCCATAGGAAGCCATTTTTCTTCGTTCGTTTCTGATAAAAAAAACTGGGTGTGAAGCTATATAGATGTAGTTATAGGTTGAAAATGAAGCTTGTATTAAGGAGAAGGGGTGGAAGAGCTTAAAAATATGAGAAACAAACCGAAAAAAGGAAAATCTTACTTAGCCACAAAATGTGAAAATGAATATGCAAAGAGAGAGTTATTTTGTGAGGTAACATTATTTAGAGATACACATAATCTCTCATTCACATTTACTTTAATAAAAATAGGTGTATTTTATTACAATTTATATTGGTAATATTAAGCTTGCAATTTAATATTTAATTTTCAAGTAAATAAAGTGATAAAATTAGTACTGATTCAATTTTATTATAATAACAAAGTTTGGAGTGTTTCAAATTTTTCATAGCAATTCTCGGAATCTCGATACTGTATTATACTTCATGTTCTTTTGAACCGATTAAATTTCACATGACATGAATTAAACTATACAAATAGAGAAAAATTATGAATAATATTACTGAATGAATTATTATTATTATTTTTTTTTAAAGTTTGAAATACTTCACACGTGCGTATTATTCTCGCGAGGATAAAACGATAACACAAAAAACTCGCCCTCTTCATTTTGCTGCTCTTTCACCACTCTCCACTTCCATCCTCAACACAGAGAAATTACACAGGAATCATCTCGAATGTCTGTCGACCTTATCTCCTGAACTTTCCCCCTCAATTCCTCAACAATGGAAAATCTTAGACTCACCTCGAACAGCTTCTCCGCGACCCGCTTCTTTCCGCCGCCGTTTCTCCAAGCCCGGAACCCGAGGATTCTGACATTCCCTCGCCGGAAACCGAGGATTCTTCCTGTTTTCGCGTCCAACGACGAATCGAAACTCGACGAGTGGGATCAGATGGAGCTCAAGTTCGGTCGAATGATCGGCGAAGACCCCAAAATCACCTTAGCTAAGGTCCGACCCTTCTTCTCATATCATCGTTTTTTCGCTTCGGTACATGTTTATTGAACATTGAAAATCTTACAAATGACGATTATGTTAAAGTTTGTTTGCGATGTTCACTTGCGTGTCCTTTAATTTGTATGGAAAGAGAGGCCATCTTATAACCTAGGGATAGGGAGCTACTCTTACTATCACCAATTGGTTTTAGGATGAAAGCTTCATAGGTGACTCGAGTCTTCCTCTCCTGTCTTCGTGCGCTAGGTCGATTATGCAGAGTGTATGGAGTATCTGATTAGGGATTTCCCAGCCCTTTCTATATTTTGCTACGGCCCACTTAGGTGTTATAACTGTATCATCATTCTAAGCAGAGGATTGATTTAAGATTTTTGGGATTTTTTTTTCTTCATAATTTTGTGTTGGTTTTATTTTTTGATTCACAAATGCATCAAACTGGGCTGCATCCTAATTTTAAAAGCAAAGGTACTTTTGAATTTTTCAGGTAATGGGCAAGAAGTCGTTTCCGGAGCTATCCTATTTGGAAATCGAGAAGCTACTAGAAAAAAAGAAGGGAGGGAAAGGATTTGGTGAAGGCATAGAGGAGGTCCCGTTTTTTGACACGCCTAGTGAAAAGAAGTCAACAAGTTCCATACAAGGATTAAATTTGGTCCGTCCTGTCCCGAAGAAAGGCATTAAGTTTGAGACGACTACTGATAAAGCAGTAAAAGAAGTAGCGGACAGTAAAAACTCTGTCCGGCCTGTAAAAAAAGTTACGGAAGAAACTAAAAGCAGTGTTCCCGATGTTATATTGAGGAAACCGAGTTTGTTTAATGACAATGATGGTGCGAATGGGAGATCTTCAAGGTTCGGGATGAAGCCAAATTTATCTGTGAAAATGGGGAAAGAAACGCAAAAGGAGAGGTTTAGTGATTTTACACTTTTAAAGAAGCCTGAAATAGTTGATTCTGTTGTGGAAGAAATTGCAGATAAGGATCAGAAATACACAATTCTGCAAAAACCGGAGATGATGAATGTGGCTTTGCATAAGGAAGGAGAACAAAAATCTTTTGAGGAGCTTACTGGGTCTAACTTCAATAATCTTGACCGGTTCCAGGAAACTAGACAAAATGGTTCTGGAGTGGACGAGGGATCTACACTAGGTAGTTTGGTTAGTTTGTAGTTCGGCTATTTATTATACTATAAGATAGTTTGTAGTACCATTTTTAATAGTTTAAAAAAATTCTGAAGTTTGATCCTTTTTACATTTTGCATTCTAGAATATATTATACCCGATTAACAATCGTAACACTTTGCAACATTTGATGAGCCAAAGTTAATTTTTTTGCGAATGTTACCCTGTCGTATTCGTGGAGTATTCCAACTCTGGTTAATCGTAGGTTACAAATTTAAAAACCCTCATACTTTAGGTTGTTATCCCCCACCCCAGCAAAAAAAATTGTGAGAGTTGCAAATGAGTAATTTTTTTTTAAGTTTCAGTTCAATTTCCCCTTTCTAGTAAATGTATTTTTTTCTCTTTGAAGAATTGCAGGCGGAAATATCATCTGGCGAAGAAGGTTTTGCTTCTGATGGATCCTCTCAGAGTACTTCTGCAACGTCTATAGGTTCTGCGCTTAAAGAAAAACCAAAAAGGTAAAGTAGTTTTGCTGCCAAATACTTTCCATGCAGCTAATATAGTTTTTCTGTACCAAGTTATTCTGTTGCTGCTTATAGTTATTCTGTTTTATGATTCTGCGTTATAGATTAGATCACCCTACTAAAGCAACCGATCAAAAAATTAGAGAGGATGTTGTTCCACAGAAACCTGAAAGCTTTGAGAATCCATCAGAGCTTGAGAATTTCCTCACAAATCCACCCATTAAGGTTGTGTGTCATCTTTAGACCACCAATCAAATGAAATCTATTTTTGGTGGAATCTTATATGTTGTCTGCATGCCTAGGAATGGGAAGATGTTGACTGGGCCAGGGCTGAAAAGCTGGTCGCGATACGAGAAAGAGCAGAAGTTGAAATAATTAGCTCTAGTACTAGAGGATTTGTTGTAAGTTAACTTGACACTAAGTCCTATTATTCCTTTAAAAGGATGTTTGGCTGAGCTTATATAAAATCTTAATTTGAAAATTACAGTAATAAATGTGATTTTCTAATGTAATAAATGGAATCGTACAATAACTTATCTTTTAAAATAGAATCATCTTACACGGGTACACCATTGACAGTCACAAATTAATGAAACTATTGATAGAAACTATTGGTCTTACTGTAACTATTCAAGAATTCAAGTTACACTCGTATTTATTGTGTTCCTTAAGAAAGTGCTTGAAAATTGAAATATCCTCTTCTGGAGGCATTTTACAATTTCAGAAATAATTTCAATTTTTTTGGTAGATAACCTAGCCTCTGAAATGTGTTCTTGAAATTATCATCGTTTGAAATAGAATTTGGAGATCCTTTCTTTTCTTCTTATAAGCTAATAAGCGCTTAACATTTTTTTTAAAGCTAAATGTGCTTTCATTAATAAAATAAAATTACCTAATGATTCCGGAGAGCTTGCATAAGCTAAGCCAAACACCCCATCATTGTCAACAATGCACGCTCAACATCTAACTTTGTTTTTTTCCTGTTTTGATCATTTTGCTTTGTCTACAGGCATCATTTGGTTCTTTGATAGGATTCCTACCGTACCGAAATCTTGCTGCTCGGTGGAAGTTCTTAGCATTCGAGTCATGGCTGAGAAGAAAAGGTTTAGACCCATCAAACTACAGGCAAAACCTCGGCATAATTGGAAAATACGAAGCTATTAATGGCATGGACGCCTTTGAGGCTATAATAGATCCGGAAATCGGAAGTAAAACAGACATGGACATAACATCCGATACGAAACTTGAGGATCTACTCATGATCTATGATCAAGAGAAACTCAAATTCTTATCATCCTTTGTTGGTCAGGTTTGGACTGCAAGTTTTCTATTTATCCCTAAAACTTGTACTATACTCTGCATTATTTAATATTTATTGCCTTTGTTTGCAGAAAATCAAAGTGGGAGTGGTGTTGGCCGATAGGAATTCTCGGAAGCTAATATTGTCGATAAAACCGAAAGAGAAGGAGGAATTGGTTGAAAAGAAGAGAAGCCTCATGGTAAGATGTTATTTTTTTGTATAGCCGACTAGCCGTAGTTACCTTTAGTTAATCATGTGGTCACCATGACCTGGTAAACTGCTATAGAGGTGATGAGACCAAATTTTATACTATTATTTCTTCCACTTATAAACTAACACAGGGTGTGATTGGATGAGCTTTTACTTGTTGCATTTACGTTTTTAAACAGAAAATAGTATGAAGAAGCAATTTAAAAAAGTTGGAATGAATTCGAGGGGTGTGATTGGTTGTGTGATGACAAAGTAATGTTTTTATTTGATGTGATAAAAATAGACTAAATAGTAATGAATACTTGGGAATTGGGAGAAGGATTGGAAATGAAATGATTTCACATCCAAGCACAACCTTAAGTAGATTTGAGGACAAAAGTTTTTTTTTTGCCTATTCCTATAAATGAATTTGTCAAATTTAGTTTCAGTTTGAACCGAAAGTCATTTCCAAGTTTTCGCGCTAGCATATTTTTCAACCCTACATTTTTATTGCATAAGAATGTAAAACTATATTATTTGGGAAAACTACACATATTTAACTTGATTTTTTTCCTGCTATCACGAGCCTTGCCTTATTGCATATCCCCCTATACCAAAGGTATTCAGATTATTAACTTTTCAGAAACCAAAAGTTCTGCAGCTATGAATATTGTAATGCCCATTGAATATTTTAAATTATCTCATTAAATAAATTCGTACTATTTTCCCCCCTTTTTGATTTTGTAAAATTGGGATTTGTTAAGACATTATTTTTATTTTAGCAAGTCTACAAGACTCATTTGCCTATTATAACATATTTCTTAGTCGTCAGGTTTCATTAAAACTTGGCAATTTGAACACTCCTACTCTCCTAGTAATAAATAACAAGCCCTTTATGGCTACTTTTGTGGTGGAGCAAGCCATGAGAAGTGTTTGATAAGGACAAAAATGTTCGGTGAAACACAGAATAATGAGAGCATGCATTAAGATTGCCTTAATGTCCCATTTATTGAGCAAATTCAACTTCCTGAGCTTCTATTCTATTCTGCTGTACTGCAGGCACGACTTACTGTTGGAGATGTAATAAAGTGTTGCATCAAAAAGATTACATACTTTGGTGTCTTTGTCGAGGTAGACCAAATTTTTTTCGACACCCTTGATGTAAATACTTCCAGAATAAGTGATGATAATATAAATGCCCAATTCATCAGGTTGAAGGGGTACCTGCACTAATTCACCAGACAGAAGTCTCATGGGATGCCACTTTGGATCCTGCGTCGTACTTTAAAGTTGGACAGGTATCTCATATTTTGGATACTGTTTGGTTGTATTTTGTTTGGGATAGTTACGCAAAGTACAAAAGTGAAGGGTTTTATTTTTTATTTTTTTTGGTTATAAAAGGAGTAATTGTATGACTAAAACAAATCTAATGGGTATTTTTTATAGTTTTTTTTAATCGAACTGACATGTACATCATATGAGATTTAAATTTTCTTATCAATATAAGAGTATATAGGACTTTTTAAATAAGCGTAGCCATATATCCTCTGAGTTCTGAATAGCTGATTGCACATTCCATTGAGAAATTCGACTCTTTTTTTTGTACTACTATTTATAGTATACATACTATATAGTACTACTATTTTTACAAAAAAAGTTTATTTGGTTGCAGATTGTAGATGCCAAAGTTCACCAGTTGGATTTTTCACTTGAACGCATATTTTTGTCTTTGAAGGAAATAACGGTAACTCTTATCAACGCCAAAGTCAATATGCTGTTAAAAAGAAGTTAACTATGATGAAATCATTTTAAAACTTCGCTATCCTTTTGTTTTCTCAGCCGGACCCACTGATGGAGGCTCTGGAGGCTGTTGTCGGTGACCATGATTCCTTGGATGGTAGACTTGAAGCAGCAGAGGAAGATGCTGAGGTTATAATATTAAAAGAAGAACGAATTACAACCATTATAAGAACATTGCTATTCTTGACTTCCTAGCCTTACCGTTCTGTTATAAAATTTTGCAGTGGCCTGATGTAGAATCCCTGATCAAAGAATTGGCACAGTTCAATGGAATCCAATCCGTGTCCAAAGGACGCTACTTTATAAGCCCCGGTTTGGCGCCAACATTTCAGGTGAAGTTTTTAATTATAAAGACCCAAATTTGGTTCGCTCGTAGTAATGGGGAGGGATGTCAATCAGTTCGACCAACTCGATTTCGGTCCAGCCCAATCGAGCCATCAAACTATTATGTATTTTGCCGAAAGATCAGTTTTTCAATAATAAAAAAGATTTACGGGTGTCAATAGATTCAATCAGGCTAGCTCACTCATACACTGTCAATACTCTAGCCTTTAATTTTATTTTTATTAAATTGTTAATTCGCCTTTTCTTTCTTTCTTCAGGTTTATATGGCATCAATGTACGAGAATCAGTACAAGTTGCTTGCTCGAGCTGGAAATAGAGTGCAGGAGGTTACACTTCCATATTCCTTGTGTACTTTCAGTATACTATAATTTAACGGAGAACCATGCTTGTCGATCATTTGTCCATGAAACTGTGTAAAAATCGAATAATAACCTAACATGCACGACTTCTACACAGGTGATCGTGCAAACCTCCCTGAGCAAAGACGAGCTGAAATCTGCTATTATGACGTGCACCAATAGAGTCGAGTGAATAAAGCCCGATCGACCAGGTGTTTTTAGGTGAAAATACTTCCCGTTTTGTGGGACTGTTGTGAAGTGTTCTACTCATATAAGAATACACTGTAAATTTGAGCTGCTTTCTAGTAAATACACACCATGCCTAGTGTGATGATAACAAAAATGTTCCTGGGAAACACACCATCTTATACACAAAACACTGATCAACATTGCAGGGAAAAATAGGTGATTTTCTTTGTACTGATCAACGTTCTCTTAATTTTTAGAACAATTTCCTTAAAAAAAATGCAGACGAAAATTTTCTTTATCAGTTCGATTTGGAGGATTTTATGTTAGTTTTTATAGGTAAAATAAAATTATTTCACGTTTAATTTTTTAAATTTTACTAAAATTTATCTTTAGATCATCTCTAAGGCCATCTCCAACCGAATACAAAAACTTAAACTCAAAAATAAGTTTAGTTTTAATAGTAAATTAGCTCAACCGAGATTCTAATACTTAAATTTAAAAGATTATTCTCAAATTATTTTTCTTATACAATTTTTTATACTATTTTTATAAATAACTAATATCTTTACAAATTTATAATTTAACCCCGTAACTTTTGACATTAAATTTAAAAAAATTAATAAATATTATTTTCAATTTAAAATTTCAAAAATAAAAAATATAATAAAATATTAATTAAATATGACAAAATTGCGCAAACATAAAATATTTAATATTTAATTATAAATATTTATTTTTATTTTTTAAATAAAATTTTATTTTAATTATTAATATATGATTATTATAAAAATTACATTACAAAATATATTAAATAAAAAATTAAAATAAAAGATTAATAGGTCTTTTTTATTAGTTTGTAAAATAAAAGGATGATTTTATAAATAATAAATAGTTTTTGGTTTGAATTTAAGTAAACGTAAATCTAAGTATTTTTTATGTGGATCCCACAATAATCTCCCATACTTTTATGTGAGTCCCACCATAATACCTGTAATAAGTTTATATTTTGGTATCGGTTGTAGCATCTCCCTTACTCCAAAATAGGTTTTTACTGTAATAAGTTTATATTTTGGTATCGGTTGGAGCATTTCCCCTACTCCAAAATAGGTTTTTGTTATCAGTTGAAGATGTTCTAATATTTCTTTCTCCCACATTACAATTTACACAGTAGAAAATATTTGAAAGAATTAATCTGAAAATTACTAAAATATTGTGCAACCTCGAAATTGTACCCCAAAAATTACTATAGTAAAAACAGTTTCAAAGTTAGACAAAAGGTCATTGCCCATTCGCCCCCCACCTGTTTCAGTCGTGCATCCCGAGTATCTCTAACGGACGGTCGTCGTCATTTCTTCAATAAATGATCTCTCATCTCGTCCGTTGAAAAGAGCGGGAAAGCACAGAAAATGGACGAACCAGATCACTCCGAACCCAAAAGCCGAAAGGTGAACTGACACAAAAACTGGCCACTCCCCCACTTCTCTCACCACACGCACCAGTTACAAAAAAATGGCACCCAAAAGGAAACCAAAAAATGCCGAAGACTCCGCCGCCGCCGCATCCAGGGGTACTCGTCGCTCCGCCCGCCTGGCTAACGTCGCCGTCGCTCCACCCGTCGGAGACCCTGAACCGCGAAAGAAAAAGAAAGCCAAAACCGCCGCCGTCGTCTCCGCCGAGGAAGAAGTTGAAGCTGACGCCGCCGTCTCTGAAGAGGAAGAAGTTGAAGCCGCCGCCGCCGTCTCCGCCGAGGAAGAATCTGGAACCGAGTCCCCGGAGGAGGAAAAACCGGAGACCGGAGCCGAGCCGAAGACCATCGTGATCGAGCACTGCAAGCAGTGCACCTCGTTCAAGACCCGGGCTATTCAGGTGAAGGTCGGGCTGGAGAAGGGCGTCGACGGGGTCACCGTCCTGGTCAACCCGGAGAAGCCGAGGAAGGGCTGCTTCGAGATTCGCGAGGAGGGCGGGGGTATTTTCGTCAGTTTGCTCGGCATGAAGAGGCCCTTCAACCCGATGAAGGACCTGGATATGGAGAAGGTGATATCTGACATCATCGAAAAGATCGGATGATGATGAATTGAATTGATGATTGTGTTTTGGGGGTTTTTGTTTTAGGTTAATTTGGAGGTGTGGGCACTCATTTTGATTTAGGGTTTTGATCAAAATCTTGCTTAGTTTTTGTTTGTGTTTTCCCCTCTTTTCAAGATTTTAGTTGTGTTTCCTGTTTGCAAGATGTAATATGTTGTGTTAGTGCCTGCGTCTCTCTTGAATGGAAAAACAAGAAAAGTACTCAACTTTTAAGTGTTTTTTGCAACTTCCCATTTTGTCTGATTCTTCGATAGTCGATGAATGTTGTCCAATTCGCTTTGTTCCGGTTGGTGAGTGATTGATGTCCTTGCTTGTTAGTGACCATGGTCGGAAATTAACCGGTGCGGCACATGAATTGCGTGTTTGTCCGATCCATTTTTATCCGTCCCATTGTTTGGCCCGTGCGCGTGTCTACTGATCTTCGCCTGACCTCAGAAGTGTTGTGCCAACGTCGACTTGACTCTCTGCCTCTCCAGTTCAAGGTCTGTGCTTTATCCAGACCTGTTGAGGTTCAGGGCTGATGAACAACAGGAAGATGATGATTCAGAGCTCGATTTATCTCTCAACTTGTGATTTTTTGTTTTCTGCAAAATAAAACTACTACACATTCATACCAATTTTAGTTTTCTGTCGATAATACGTAGTACAAGAAAATGCGCAATCGAACAATAGGTTTAGCAACCACCACTTTATCAGCTCGGGGACACTGTAGTTTAGTGTGTCCAAAGGAATTACATACAAGGCATTTCGCCGGCCGATATTCATATTCAACATCCACCGTTTTAAGGATCGTAATCTGATTCTTGAACTCATCATCAATATTCATCATCACACATACTCTAAACGAGATAATGCCGCGGTGAAATTATCCGGGTTTTCCAATAACACTAAGCAACCGTACTGATTAACCTGGAGAGGAGTTCGATTAATCTCAGCTTGTTAAGATCGACCTCCTGTTGTACTTTGTTGACCTGACTGGAATTTGATTTTACGTTCTGCAGGCCTATAGGGTGCAAAATAGTATTCTGGGCCCTTGTAGAAGGTTTAGGCCCAAAAGACAAATTAATAAGTCCAGCAGCATGCGACCCATTAGAAAAATTAGAACTATCCGGCCCAGCTGACGCCTTAGTAGAATCCGACCCGGATTGGGAACCCGGCTCATTCGCAGATTCATCCCCAAACAACAGCTGATGAATCTCCGTAAGAAATCAATCTGGTTTCTTTCACAAACCTCACTGCTTTCCTCTTGAGTATCTCTGTTGTGCGATCCAAACTTGAACTTTTGTCCCACACCCTTCATTCCATCCTTGCATCCAGAGAGATTATTTACCAGTTTGCAGCTTGTGACTTTCCAGTTTTTGAGTGTTGAAAATCGAGCGTTATGGAGGCAATGATGGAAGAGTTGAACCGGTACGCCGAACTTGGAGACATTGGCGGCTTGTGGCGGATCATCAGACGCGAGCCTTCCATCCTCCGACAGATCGAGGAAGTCGAGTTCATCCGCACTCCGGTGCACGCGGCGGCGGAGCGCGGGCAGAAGGCGTTCGCACTGCAGGTCATGGGCTTGAAGCCGTCGCTGGGCCGGAAGCTGGACAAAAATGGGCTGAGCCCGCTGCACGTGGCCCTGGAGAGGCGCGAGAAGGAAACCGTGCTGGCCATGGCAGGGCCGTTCCTGAATTTACAAGGGTCTAGGCAAAATTTTGTATTAAAATAGTAATAAATAATTGCGTTATTTTCTAAATAAAATAAATAACGTGCAATTTACTATAAACCACGTTCAATTTACGTGCATTTTACTATAATTTATAAACCACGTTCAATTTACGTGAAATACTAAAATTATTGTTGTACTACATTAAACTTTTAAAAAATGCAATTTACTATAATCCACGTTCAATTTACGTGTATTTTACTATAATTTAATAAATTATAGTTTAAGTTTCGTGTATTTGTTAATTTTGAGTATAATGTAATTTTATTATATTATTAAGAAATACTAAAATTATTGTTATAGTGCATTAAACTTAAAAAAAAATCACAAAATTCTATTTTTTTTTTATAAAATTAAAAAAAGTTATCAAAAATTTTAAACGATAGAAAAAATTTGAAAAAAGTATCAAGAATTCAATAATTAATTTTCAATTGTTAGAATTTGTTAAATACGTATTTAAATTTTTTTTTTTTATTATTTTTGTTATTAATAAATTTAAAATTTGTTAGAATATTTTTGTTAAAAAATAGATATATTAAAAATAATTTATTATTGCTATTATTAAAAATGTAAAATAATGAAGATAAATGTTTTTAATTATATACATTAGTGTTATTTTTCAAATATATATATATATATATATATATATATTTTTTTTTTTAAAATTGGGCCCCTAAAAAATGGGGCCCTGGGCCGTCGCACCCTGGGCCTATGCCCAGGGCCGGCCTTGGGCCATGGTGAGGAAGGACAGCTCGCTGGTGAGGGCCGGGGGCTTCACGCCGCTGCACTACGCGGCGAGCCATTACCCTGACTTGGACGTGCTCGCCTCTTTCTTGCTCCGTTGCCAGGGGTCGATCGACGACTTGAATTTTGAAGAGGTGAGAAATCTCCTTTAATTCCTCGAATTTTTTTAGGTCAAATTCGATTCAATATGTTGCCATGTGAAAAATTCAGTGTTGGATATTCGATACAATTAATTAGGATGAGAAAATTAAAATTTTGAAAAATGATAGTACTAATATTTATAATTTTGATTTAAAAAAAAATGAATGTTTATACAGAGTACTAATTTTTTTTTATTTTACTATTTTATTACTTCCTTTGATTTGATCCTAATTTTTTTATTTTACTATTTTATTACTTCCTTTGATTTGATCCTAACTCTGTGCTTGCTGCTGATTATATATATGCAGGCAGTGCGATTGTTGGTGAAGATCACCAAGCTCAACAAGATAAACTCCGACAACAAGACACCTCTGGACGAGGCACTAGACTTGGGCAACGAGCGAGTGGTGCAGATCCTGAAAAGTGTAGGAGCCAAGCGAGCCCGAGACATTTCCGGATTGAACTTTATCGAGGCATGGGTCCGAGGTTACCTCATCATCATCTTGGCCGTCCTGTTCATCACTGCCACTTACCAAGCCTTCTTCCAGGCTTGAATAGTAGAGATCTTATTTTATCATTTTCATATTCTAGAGGTCGCACTACTAGCAACGTTTCTTCATTTTATTCGTGCTTAATAAAGAAAGTAAGTAAAACTCCGAATGCTTTTGCACTTCCAGCTTTCATGGAATGAGGTACTTTTATTTTATTAATATTGTATATGGTCATCTCAGTAATATCAAACCTGTTACATTATTTATTCCCAGTATGATAAAGAAAGTGTTGTGGAAACTAAATTTAAAGAACTCGAGATGGAAGTTTCTAACACAAAGACATCTGGAAAATTATTATGTACACTTAAGAACAACACTGATCTTTTAGCCTGCAAAGCTGAGTACTATCATCAGTGCGGCGAATACCAGAAATGCTTTGAACTAACTTCGATGTAAGCTTAAATTCAGTTATGTTGGGTGTTTTGTTTATTTTGTTACAATGGCACTTGCTTATATACGTAATTACATATGCTTGATCCAGATTGCTTGAGAAAGACCCTTTCCACCTCAAGTGTACTTTGGTGCATTTAGCTGCGGCCATGGAGCTCGGGCATTCCAATGAACTATATCTAATGGATTACCTCACTTCACATGTATTCCTTTTAGTGTATTACTGACTTTATATTTATGCCAGCAATAATTTAGGACAAGGCAAAACATCACAATAGGATTTAAAGTAATCATCATGTTTTTGGGGTGTTAGTATATTAGTCCTTATGACAGGTTTACTGACGGTCAAGTTAATGATAAAGAAATTACCTTTTACAGTCTCATGTAATTTAGGAGTTCGAGATATGTGTTAGGTTGCTTAGAGTTCCTCACTCCTCAGTTAACCTATCAGCCCTGTGGGTGGCTGTGCCAGATAGATCCCATGTTAGTTTCTGTATGGACATCTGAAACTCTTTTCCTGATTTTTGCCTCCCTCATATTATGATTCTTTTTAGTTTGTATTAGGATAATTATAATCTTCTATTTTGGGTAATGATGATGATTAGGAATAGTTTAGCGAAATCTAAGTCTACACATTGTGGAATTCCTTATAAAACTAATTTACTAATTGTAAAATTTATAGATTGAAAGTAGATCTCCTTTTATCCCAGGTTCCATTTGCCATCCCTATACATTGGAATGGAATATATGCGAACGCATAGCTTCAAACTTGCGGAGCAGGTGATAAAATTGTCAAAATACATAATTTACTGTTCACTGCTTTGCTTTGGGCTTTTACTGTCAATTAACACTAAAAATATCGACTTTGTATTTTCCCTTCATTGCTTGCGCAGTCAGTGTTATTCATCACCCTGATCATCTTTCTTAATGGAAGTTTGCATTCAGTTTTTTATGCAGGCCCAGGGTATATGCCCTTCAGATCCACTTGTATGTTATGAGCTTGGAGTTGTGGCTTATCATATGAAGGAGTAAGATATTATTATCCTTAAGAAATTTCCACCAATTGCTGCTCAGTGTGTTTGCTATGAATTTGAAAGACATTGTTTATCTTTTAGTCTGAAGGTTTTAGAATTATTAGATTAGAGTCGAGACAGAGCCTTAGTTGGAGATCAGAGATATGATAGATCTGTCAGTTCCTTAAAAAGCTTTGTTGTATAATCTGTTCATGAGGTCCTATCGACTTTCATGATATTTTTACTAAAAACCTTCAGGTATAACAAGGCTATTTAGTGGTTTGAGAAGGCAACAACACATGTACCCTCCTCTTTAAGTGAGATGTGGGAGCCAACTATAGTCAACCTTGCTCATGCATTGAGAAAATTAAAGTAAGCTGATATATTTTATGTTTCAAAGAGTTGTGATCAAAGTTACCCTGTAATTATGCGAGTCTATGTGAGGTCATGCCTTATATACCATCAACCTTTGTTTTCATGCTGAAATATTAATTTGTTGATTTGTTCCCATATTTGGAGGAACTTTAATCTCAGTCTGAACAATCACGCTTATTAATTTGTTTTCAGTGTTTGCTTTTCAATATCAATGCCTTCAATATCAGAAGAGATTTTAGTAATAATCATAATTTCAGCTTTATTACATCATTACGATTCTCTGTTTCTTCACTATAAATAGACAGCTCTTGGCGGCCTTCTCAAACATCACTTCTCATCTTCTCTCTTCTTCTCTCTTCTTCTACTACTACTACTACTACAGTTTCTTCAATGGATCGTCAATCGATTTCCGACGCCACGAGCAAACCAGCAGAGGATAGGCGAAGCCCATCATCCTTTCGTGTTGAGGTGAGGAGGAAGCAAAATGCTACTCAAGGAGAAAAGGATCTAGGTTTAAGGCAAAACCAAACTACAAACTATCTAGCCCTAATCGAAAGCAACCAAAATCATCAATCGTTTGTAGTTTTTTTTACATAAATCGAACCAAATCGAAACTGTGTATAGCATTTTTTATCATAAAACCGAACGGCAACTTAGAAAGAAACCAACAATCTATTCGGCTAGAGTTTTCGCTTCGGCTCGGTTTAGGGTTCAGTTTGGCTAGGTTTCGATTTCTACTTCACACTTGAGTGTTGAAATGTATTATTGCTAATTTGGTACAAAACTATAGTCACCACGGTTAATTTCTCTAAACCTTCCCTAAAAAAATGTTAAGTTTGAATCTTGCCAAACAAAAATTTTAAGTCCTCTTAAACCCTAAACCCTACTGTCCACCATTCCCGAAATGCATTTCTCCTCCATCTTCCTCAACACCGCCTCTAAGACTCCGTGCAACAGGCTCACTTCCCTCCGCTGCATGGGCGGCGGCCCTAGGACTTTTCCGGGCGGGCTCAACAAGTGGCAGTGGAAACGCACGCACGAGAAAAAAGCTCGGGAGAAAGAGAAACGCCTCCTCGATCAGGGAAATCAAGTCTATCGGGCTCGAGCCCGGTCGGATATTCGGGCTAAGCTCGCTTCCGATGATAACCTGGTTTCCAAACCGGAAAAGCCCGATTATGGCCCATTGACCCCCCAAGAGCATATCAAGGCTGTTGCGGATCGGTTCACGAAGGAAGGAGCCGAGGATTTGTGGAACGGAAACGATGGCCCGTCAGGAGTTCCAACGGAGAATCCCGGGGAAAGCAAAATTAAAGGCGGGTTGATTGATTTGCAGGCGAAAAAATCGATTTTTATTGGTAATTCGAAGATTGCCATGGGTCAGTTTTCGAAGAACTTGAGTGGTAATTTAGCTAACCCGAGGCATTTTTCCACGTATATTCGACCAGGAGGTAATAATTTGACGAATGACTTTCGAAATGAGTATTCAAGAACAGTTTGGAATTCCTGTAGTAGTAGGCCTTGGATCCTAAATGTATTGAATTTCAACTGTTGCTATTCTACGAATGCCACGAGTACAGTGGGTAGAGGATTGAATTGCCCGAAGAATGGCCCAGAAACTAGAGTGAGGTTTGACAGTGGGGGGTCTAAATGGCCCAGGTTCAGGGGATCTGAAATGGATTCGTTGGATGATGAGAGTGTTGATGGTGGGTTGGATAGTGGCAAGAAGGTTTTTAGAAGTAGTGCAGCTTTAGGGAACTACGATGTTAAGACCGAGAAAAGAGCTCCGTTGAGGTTTCTGGCAGACGAGGATGATCTGACACAGCAGGTTGAGTCAATGAAGGAGTTTAGTCAGACGAAAGGCATGCAGGAAGATGGAAAGAGAAAAGAAGATGAACTGATTCATAGTACTAAAAGGTCAGCGGGGTTTCGTTTATGAGATTTGGTGTGGTTTTATCTTGGAAAGCTATAAAATTGAATTGATTGGATTGGTGAAGATTTGAAGATTGTTTTTTTTTTTGCCTTTTCAGGTTTGATGAGTGTGGCATATCTCCATTGACTGTCAAAGCACTTGATGGAGCTGGTTATGTGCAAATGACAAGGGTACAAGAGGCGACCCTTTCGGCCAACCTCGAGGGTCTGTAGTCTCATTTTTAACCACCTTTTTTTTCCCGAAATTCGACCTGGGATAAGAGTGATAAGTGATAACCTTTCTGTATGCATAAATATCAAAGAGAAATATATAGTCATGAATTTCATTTCTTTTTTGAACTGTCACGCGTGTAGAAGCCCATTTTTTAACTCTACAATAGTTCGATCTATATCCAAAATAGAGCTTGATCCATAATGTGATTTTTCCGGTTTGTACCGATCCTTGGTGCTTTTTCGATTTTAAAACCAATACTTCGATTATAATTTGGTTAGTCATATAATATGCTGATGCTATTTTCATTTCAGTTAATTCGTCTTCCTCCCATATTATGCATTAGTTCGTTATACATTTCGTCTTCTTTTTATTCAGTCTTTTTATTCTGTAGCAGGGAGGGACGCTTTAGTGAAAGCTAGGTCAGGCACTGGCAAGAGTCTTGCGTTTTTGGTATAACCCGAAATCTTTTCATTTCTACTTGTTGTTTTTCTTCACTTTATTTGAAAGCATCCTTTCGTTTATATCTTCTCCTACTGCTAAACACAAACAGCTTCCTGCTATTGAAACAGTACTGAAGGCATCATCATCATCATCATCAAGTCAGAGTACATCTCAGCAGGCCCCACCGATATACGTTCTCATTCTATGCCCCACCCGAGAACTAGCGAGCCAAATATCTGCGGAAGCAAACGTGCTTCTCAAGCACCATGATGGCATAGGCGTGCAGGCATTAACCGGAGGGACACGGTTTAAAGTTGATCAAAGACGCCTAGAATCAGAGCTGTGCCAGGTTCGTATTGTTGTAGGAATATTGTATCTTTTTTGGTCACTGATAGTTATTGGTGTTTGTATTTGAGAATTTGATATTTGCAGATACTTGTTGCGACTCCTTGTAGATTGCTGGATCACATAGAAAACAAGTCTGGCATCTCTGTGCGTTTGATGGGACTGCATATGCTTATACTCGATGAGGCGGACCACTTGCTAGACTTAGGGTTCCGAAAAGATATGGAGAAAATCGTCGATTGTTTGCCTCGAAAGAGGCAGTCCTTACTATTTTCGGCTACACTTCCAAAGGAGGTTCAAACTTTTTTTACCCTGCATGCACAATATAATAGCTATAAAGCTCCTTCGACTTAGATTTTAAATTGTGCGATTTCAGGTGCGTAGAATATCTCAGTTGGTTCTCAAAAGAGAACACACCTATATAGATACAGTGGGGATCGGGTGTTTGGACACTAGTGAGAAGGTATGATTTTGTGATTTGATCAGATGTACTTAAATAAGTTGGGGTGAACGAAAGTCGGCAAAATCAGTTTTTTTCATATTTTTTTAAAATTTCAAAAGTAAGTTGGGTCGTTTTTTGTAATTTGATCAAATTTGAAGGGTACTTTTGAATCAAGTTATTAACAGGTTCAAGTGTGTGGTGATGTTCTTTCCTTGTCAATCAGGTTAAGCAATTTTACCTTGTTGAACCGCACGATCAGCATCTTCAAATAGTGCACCATCTATTGAAGAGCCATGTATCGGATGTACTCGAGTACAAGGTGAGTAGTTGTCACGCAAATGATTTCAGAAACGCTTTTGCTGATTGTTTTTTTTTTTTTTTTTTTTGGTTTTCAGGTTATTGTTTTCTGCGCAACGTCAATGATGACCTCGCTCGTGTTTTCCCTTTTACAAGAAATGAAACTGAATGTTAGAGAGATCCATTCCAAAAAATCCCCACTCTATTGCACTAGAATCTCCAATGAGTTTAAGGAATCCAAACGATTAATTCTGGTTATGTCTGATGTTTCGGCTCGAGGGATTCATTATCCTGATGTTACATTAGTGATTCAGGTAAAATAATATTGCAATTATGTAATCAATCTTGTATATATGCATTCGAGTATCAGATTAAGTTCATAAATATTCTTACATAGTTGAGAATTTCGGTACTGTCAGGTGGGTATTCCATCCGACCGGGGACAATATATTCACCGGCTCGGACGAACAGGAAGACGAGGCAAAGAAGGCGAAGGGATTTTGTTGCTTGCACCATGGGAACAATATTTCCTCGATGACATAAAAGATCTCCCTCTTGAAAGACGCCCTTCCCCTAATCTACATCCCGATGCAAGAGCTAAGGTGGAGTGCAGAGACACAACTAATTAAAGAAAAGAAAATGAACGCAACTAATTAAATCTATAATAAGTGGTTGATGATTCTGTTTTCGATTTTAAAGATTTTTTTTTCAACAAACGTGGCAGATAGAAGAGTCGATGCAGAAGGTCGATACCAGTTTGAAAGAAGCAGCTTACCATGCATGGCTTGGTTATTACAACTCGATCGGCACCATTGGAAGGGACAAGACGACACTTGCTGAGCTGGCCAACCAGTTCTCCGCTTCGATCGGTTTACAAAAGCCACCTTCACTGTACAGTAAGACTGCACTAAAGATGGGACTGAAAGGCATCCCGGGCATCCTAACAAGAAAGTAGCCTATAGACAGACCTTTGTTGTCGTCTACACCCTCCCGATTCTTCTGAGGTAGTCGACATCTCACTTGAGCATCTTTAATTCTGGCTGTTGGTTTTTGATTGTGGACTTCTAAATATAGAATCATTCATACAGCAGGACACATAGAGAGCTCTTACCATAACTTCAATTTTATCATAGAGAGCTCTTACAATAACTTCGATTTTATCATAGACGAGAAAATCAAATTTTTGCGTTAGAATGGTTAGATGGTTAACAGTAGTGATGGCCTGCCTAATGACTAAAAATAATTGCAATGGTACTAAATTTCCTACTCTGTATTTTAGTGAAAGCAATAACCAATTTCCCTCACAATTCTGTGGGGGCACTTTTGTCATTTCAAATGTCAGATTGACTTTCATTACCTTGTTTTGTCTGGATCACTACATTTTTTTGGTAGCCATAGCAATTTATATATACATCACTTTCCATCCTCCATCATCGTCTTTCAGAAACAGAGAAGAAAAAAAATACTTTTTATGCATATAACATGAGAATTTTATGTTTTCTGATGATCATTTTAAGCTTCAGCCATCTCTCAAATAGTCAAAATCTGCAGTCGGAATTGAATACTGCTGCTGAAGGGGCAGCAGCAGCAAGCTTATCTGCACAGTTGTCATGGCATGAATTTCCAAAGGAATCGAGAAATCATAGCAAGGAGGATTTTCAAGTATCCCAAAGAGAAGTTCCCGGAGGACCAAACCCTTTACACAACTGAATTATATATATCGTATATATACTTATTACAGCAGAATTTTGCAGGCATTATATTAGTCTCCTATGTTTTCTCGTGTCTTTTGTGTGAAAAATATGTATACTTTGGTGTTGATTATACAGATGCCCGGAAAATCGCGTTGCAACTTTCACATAGAGCATGCGTCAAGGTATAGTTTATTGTTTATTCCCATATTTATATCATGTATAGTTTACAGTCGATTTGTTGATGGTGACCGGTTAGTGAGATGCTCGAACTGCTCGTACTGTATCACCGATGATTTTTCATATGCATCACTTGTCATTCGTCTCTTGCATATTTATCGCTCACGATAAATGTACAAGAGGAGTCTGATGAATATGAATCCAACGCGTGTTGCTCGGTTGAATTGAATCAATCGGATGATCAATGATGATCAGAAGTCGTAGTTATTGTTGTTGCTAATTATTGAACTCGTAGTTAGTAAGGGTTGCTGTCGAATTATTGACAGAATTTAATGTGTTTCAGAGATGTGTTGAATAAACAAGAGAATAATTCTACACCAATCAATAATGACATTTTGTACGTAACAACAAAAGGGTTTTATTAGTTGTCTCATCATAGTCCGGAAGACAATATTGTGTTAATCAACAATGACTCTGTTTTTTTTATTAGTTTTCGATAACGTTTCGTTTTTGGGGTGTGAATTCAACCATGTAGGGTGTTTTGAATATTTCACACTGAAATAACAGCTCCAGTATTCTTCAATAATAGTTCGAAAACGGCTACACATAATCTGCCCACTAACACTTTCTAGTTTAAGTTCGCCCGGATTTCGTCCAAAAGATTAACAGAGCCTTAGTCAACAAGAATAAAACATATTCACGAACAACCAATAATACACATACAGTACAATTAAAATAAAACATTAATCACTGAAGAAAGGTCATAATCGACGAATTAGCGAAGAAAGATCATACTTGACGAATTAACAGTAGCGTTGAACCAACTGCGATTAAGAACCAACAGTGAGATTGATCACTTGCTTTTCCTCCTCTTCAAATAGGTCCCATTCTTCACATCTACATGAAATGATATAAAGTTGCACATCAATTTTCGCCAAAACTATAATTTCCAGATCAGTAAAGACTTCAAGCAAAACAAGGCAGTTTCTAATAACATAATAATCTGTTAAAAGTTAGAAGATTGAAATTAAGACTAAAAATGGATCAAACCAGAGAAAGCACACTTCAAGATCTCACATAACCAAACATTCAAAAATGAACAAAAGACGACCAATGTAGTTCTTGCATCAAAACCACTATCATACCCTGGCCTCGCGTATGGGCTCAACACCTTCTCGACCTTCAGTGTTTCCTTGAGGGGAACGAAGCTAGGCGTGAAAGCCACAGCCTTATGAGCCAATCTGAGCCCATCTAAACCAAAAAATCTTAAAATCCCAGTTCTCGGATCATAGCAAACCAGTCCCTTGTGTGTCCATAGCATCACTATTTCCCCATTCCGAAGAAACTGCAGCGGCTTCAACAGGCCAGGAACGGGCTTACCTGTAGGTCTCACCATGTGGACAACAAACTCTTTTCTCCAACAATCTTTATTCCCACACTTTCTCATCACCCATAACCCAACACACTGGGCAGCAAAATCATTGCCACACAGACAAAGACAACCCCCAAGAACACCCATGCTCGTGCAATGCTTATTTCTAAATTGTTCCTCCTGAAATTCGGTTGGCAAGGCAACATCCCCAAACTTCTCCCTCTCGAAATCAAAGGAAAGTATCTTCGTCCACAGCTTGTCGAGCCAATAGATAAATCCATTAACAAAGGTCGAACACATATCCCACGAGAGGATGCTCCGAGAGGGAGTGTCATCAATTTCCCTCCACGAGTCAGACCCAATCACAAGCACTTGAGCTGCAGAGTCATTACCCATAGGGCAAAACATTCTGAGCAGTTTGTATCGATGAGTACCAGGGCAAAACCCTAGCCACAAGGTCTTCCGCAAAAATAACCTATTTTCCAGATCACCTTCCGGGATCATTACGTATTCATTAGTGACAGGATTACAAACGAGAGAGCGCTCATCGCCGACGAGCCTACTGAAAAAGAAAACCAGGCCGTTGCAGGAATTGGCGAGAAAAAGACTATTACCTTCCCGCAAATCGGTGCCAAAGAGATTGGGACCCCGGCCCAGTTTAGGCAACTGAAACAAGGGTTTCAGTTCGGAATTTTGGGGGCTGGCGATATCGAGCTCCGGCTCGGCCAGGCGGAGTACATAGGAGGAAAAACAGGGGTCTCAGAACTGGAACGCGAGGGTCGGAGCGGCGTTCGAAGCGTGCAGGGCGGCGAAGTGGGGATTGGGGGTGGTTAGAGAGAGAAAAGTTTTGCAGACGGACCTGGTGACGAAGATGGTTCTCAGCGGGAGCCTCACGAGGATCTCGGTGAGGACGTTTGCCGGTAGATCGGTGAGCGATTGCGCCATTATTAATAATTATACCGACTCTCTAGTTGCAGAATTTTTGCTTTTCAATTTGTTTTAGGAGTGAAAATAGCCATACCATTTTTCCTTTTCTATTCAATTCAAATTGAAAATATTAGTTGTGTTCCATTAATATTGTTGTACATTTCTTTTATAAATATTACTATATTTTATATTTTTTTTCAAACTTCAAAAATAAATAAATTAATTTAATCATCAATATCTCAAATTCTTAAAACACAATTAATTAATCTTTTTTATTTTCTTTAAAAATAATTTTAAATTTCTAAAAATTGATATGTTGAAGAAATATCTATAATTCTTTCTATTTTTTAAAACAATACATATTTTTTTAGTACATTCTTTAAAAATCACGCATTTTTTAATATATATTTTTTTTACAATTTTATCCTCTTAATACAAATTTATTTACCTATATACCACTACATTTTCAACTAACTATATTATTATTTTTACAAATCAATAATTATTATACTTTTATTTTGTATTATTAAACACACAAAAAATTACTTTTTTTTAAATCTAATTACATTTTAATCTACATACATCTTCTTTTATGCACTATGAAAAAGGATGAAGGGAGTATATCATATACTCTTACTCCTAAATATATTCACTTATTTTGCATATAACTTTACCCCTAAAAAAAATTGTAATTATTTACTTCATCATTTTAAGAAATTACTAGTAAGACACATTTTCATAAACTCATCATCCCATAACTTTATCATTTTATGTTTATATTTGTTTAGATTCTAGATCCATAATCTTGCAAATTTAGATATTTTTTAGATTTTTTATTAATATCATCTTTATATTTAATACCATAATTTTTAGAAATATATATTGAAATGAACCTTTCATAAAAATCATTGCATATTTAAATTATACTATATTCAAAATTATTTTTAAATAAAAAATCGGGTAATGGCTAGATAAAATAAAACTTTAATCACCGAAGAAAGATCATAGGAGTACAGTACTTGGATACAACAATAGGGAACCAATGGTGAATAGAACAAACCCTGAGATTGATCACTTGTTTTTCCTCTTCTCATGGCTCCCTTTCATCACCTCTACATGAACTGATATAAAGTTAGATAGCCAAAATTATAACTTCCAAAAACGACACCATTAATAGTGACGATTGCTATAAGAAACAATGCTAAAAGACTCCGTATACAAAGCAAACGATCTGTTTATAAATTATACTTAGTTATTGAGATTTTTAGCTCAAGCAATCAGATTTTGAAAAAGACTCTATTTAGAATCTATCATGAAAAATGTATTAATTTTGAAACGATTTATTCACCAATTTAATCTTTTTTTTTAGTTAAATCACCAATTTAATCTTTTTTTTTTAGTTAAATCACGCACCCATTTAACATTTTAGGCTAGCACAATTTCAATTTAAACAATTTTATAAGTGATTTGAATTTTCATGTCCTGATTTTGTCAAGTTAAAACACATACACACACTACTTACAAATAGACTAGCAGATTTTATAAGTGATTTTGTCAAGTTAAAACACATACAGAATATTTACTTTTATACTAGCTTACTTTCGAATTTAACAAATTTTCAGTTGCATAGAATTAGATGGTGTGATATTATTTGGCTACATGAGGCAATGAGCAGCAGAAGTTTGTATTGTAGAAGAAATCAACTTCCCCACACGTAAGAATGACTCAGGTATTTTATTAGTAGTTTTCAATAATGTTGTTTTCAATAATGTTTCGTTTTTGGGGTGTGAAAATATGCCTAAATTCAACCGACTATGGCGTATTGAAACTTTAGTATTCTTCGACAATAGCTCGAGAACGTCTTTACATAACTCGCCCACATAGAGAAAACAAACACTTTGTTTCAATTCAGTACAACCGGATACAATCTAAAATAAAAACACTGATCACCGAAGAAACATCATACTTGAGGAATTGACAGAAGCGTTGAACCAACAGTGAATAAGAACAACCATGATATTGATTATTGATCACTTGCTTTTCCTCCTCATCTCATGGCTCTCTTTCATCACCTCTACATGAAACGATATAAAGTTAGACAGGCAAATGTAGTCCGTGCATCCAACTAATAACTTCTCCGCATAATATTGTCCAGTATATCATGTGTGATGCATTTTTAACTTAACACATAACCAGAGAAAATACGTATAAGAACTACAAAAATCATACCTTGGCCTCGCGTAACTACTCAACACCTTCCCGACCTTCAGTGTGTCCTTGAGGGGAACGAAGCTAGGAGTGAAAGCGACAGCCTTAGGAGCCAGTTTGAACCTATGCAACCCAAGAAACCTTACACTCTCAGTTCTCGGGTCGTAGAAAACCAAGTCATGACCAATCAATAGCATCACTATTTCCCCATTTTGAAGAAACTGCAACGGCTTGAACAGGCCAAAAACGGGCAATTTTGTGGGTCCCACCATGTCAATAACAAACTCTTTTCTCCAACAATCTTGATTCCCACACTTTCTCATCACCCATAAATCAACACGCTTGGAGAAAGGAATATCCTTACCACTCAGACAAAGACGACCCCCAAGAACCCCAAGGCCCCTGTAATGGTTGCTTCTAAATTCTTCGTCCTCAAATTCATCCGGCAAGGCAACCTCCCCAAACTTTTCCCTGTCGAAATCAAAGAAAAATATATCCCTCCACGCAATGTCATGCCAGTAAATACATCCATTTACGACGGTCGAACAAAAATCCCACGTGAGGATCCTCCACGGCGGTGGATTGTCGTTGATGACTCTCCACGAGTCGGACCCAATCACAAACACTTGAGCTGCGCCTGCAAACACAGGAGGGTCGGGATTTATAGATCTCAATATTCTAAGCAACTTGTATCGATCGGCAACGGGACTAAACCCTAGCCACATGCTCTGCATCGGAAAAGCCGCCCAAATTTTCGGATCATCTTTAGGAATCCGTATGTACTCATTAGTGACAGGGTTACACACCACAGCGCGCTCCTCTCCGGAGAACGGACTGGAAAAGAAAACCAAACCGTTGCAGGAATTGACGAGAACAAGGCAATTTTTTCCCATGGTGCCAAAGAGATCGAAACTCGAGGTCATTTCGGGCAACTGAAAAAAGGGCCTCAGATCGGTAATTTTAGAGATGGCGATGTCGAGCTCCGGCTCGACCAGGCGGAGTAGATAGGAGGGCATGTAGGGGCCTCCGAATTGGAACGCGAGGATCTGAGCGGCGTTTGAAGCGTGCAGGGCGGTGAAGTGAGGATTGGGGGTGGTTAGAGATAGAAGGGTTTTGCAGACGGACCTGGTGACGAAGAGGCTTCTCAGCGGGAGCCTCACGAGGATCTCGGTGAGGATGTTCGGCGGTAAATCGGCGAGCGATGGCGACGTTTTCGCTGATCGTTTCGTCGACATTTTCAGTAACGATACTGTCAATACAGTCTCTCTAATCTCTACCCTTGTGTGACCGAATTTTGCCTTTTCATTTGTGAAAAGGTTTTAAAAATGTTTATCCTAAGTTTATACTACTACAGCATTTGATTTGAATATTTGGATTTATAATTAATACGATTGTACAAAAAAGAGCAATAAAAATGATGACTTATTTGTTGTAACAATTTGATTTATTATTTTTCCAAATGAGTAAAAATGTAACATTACAACAATCTAATTTATTTTACAACATTACTGCCTCAATTAAGAATCGAATGTTTTAATTTTGATACGATTTATTGACCAATTTAACCCTCATGTTATGTTTTTGTTTGTTAAATCACACACCCACTTAACATTTTAGACTAGCACACTTTCAATTTAAACAATTTTATAAGTGATTTGAATCTTCAGAGACTGATTTTGTTGAGTTAAAACACACACACTAATTACATTTAGACTAGTACACATTCGATTTTAACAAATTTTCTCTTGTTCTTGTTGCATACTTACATTTAGACTAGCACACATTCGATTTTAACAAATTTTCTCTTGTTCTTGTTGCATAGAATTAGATGGGGTGATATTATTTGGCTAAATGAGGCCATGAGCTACAGAAGTTGTATTGTAGAAGAAGCAAAAGAAGTCTCTACAAAAATATTAAATCAATTCAAACAAAATACATTACTCACATTTTTAGTATGTGGCTCTCCCAGAAGAAATCAACTCCCCCACACATAAGAATGGCTCGGGTATTTTATTAGTTTTCAATAATGTTTCGTTTTTTGGGATGTGAAAATGTACCTAAATTCAACCGAGTAGGGCGTTTTGAAGCTTCAGTATTCTTCAACAATAGCTCAAAAACGTCTTCACATAACTTGCCCACATACAGAAAACAAACACTTTGTTTCAGTTCAGTACAACTGGATACAGCCTAAAATAAAACATTAATCACCGAAGAAAGATCATTGTTGAGGAATTAACAGTAGTGTTGAACCATCTGTGAATAAGAACAAACGTGAGATTGATCACTTGCTTTTCCTTCTCGTCTCATGGCTCTCTTTCATCACCTCTACATGAAACAATATACAGTTAGACAGGCAAAATTGTGGTTGTGAATTTTAAACTTCAATTTTGCCGAACAAAATAAGGCAGTTTCTTATAACATAATAATTTATCGTCAGAATAGTGGAGATTATGATCTCACAGACGGAACAATTATACTACAAATGAACAAAAGAAGACCAAATGTAGTCCTTGCATCGAACTAATAACTTCACCCCATAATATTGTGCAGTATTTCATGTGTGATGCATTTTTAACTGAACTCACTAACCAGAGAAAATAAGCATCAAAACCACAAAAGCTGTTACTATTCACACAATCATACCTTGGCCTCGTGTATCTGCTCAAAACCTTCTCGACCTTCAGTGTGTCCTTGAGGGGAACAAAGCTAGGCGTGAAAGCCACAGCCTTGTGAGGCAGACTGAACCTATGTAACCCAACAAATCTTACACTCTCGGTTCTCGGGTCATAGAAAACAAGGCCATAGCCAATCATTAGCATCACTAATTCTCCATTTCGAAGTAACTGCAGCGGCTTGAACAGGCAAAAATCGGGAATTCTTGTGGGTCCCACCATGTCAATAACAAACTCTTTTCTCCAACAATCTTGATTCCCACACTTTCTCATCACCCATAAATCAACACGCTTGGTGAGATGAATATCGTTACCACTCAGACAAAGACAGCCCCCAAGAACCCCAAGGCTCCTGTAATGCTTGCGTCTAAATTGTTCGTCCTCGAATTCATCCGGCAAGGCAAGCTCCCCAAACTTTTCCCTCTCGAAATCGAAGAAAAATATATCCCTCCACGCAATGTTGTGCCAATAAATACATCCATTTACGAGGGTCGAACACAACTTCAACGAGAGTTTCCTCCAGAGCGGATTGTCGTCGACGACTCTCCACGAGTCGGACCCAATCACAAACACTTGAGCTGCAAGCTTGGGAGGGTCACCCTTCATAGAGTCCAATATTCTAAGCACCTTGTATCGATCGGCAATGGGACTAAACCCTAGCCACATGCTCTCCGTCGGCCTATCCAACCAAATTTTCAGACCATCTTCAAGAATCAGTATGAACTCATTAGTGACAGGGTTACACACCACAGCGCGCTCCTCCCCGGCGAGCCGACTGAAAAAGAAGAGCAACCCGTTGCAGGAATTGACGAGAAAAGGCCGAATTGGTGTCCTGCTGCGAAAGTATTCGAAACTCGAGGCCATTTCGGGCAACTGAAAAAAGGGCTTCAGATCGGTAATTTTAGAGATGGCGGTGTCGAGCTCCGGATCGACCAGACGGAGTAGATAGGAGGGATTTCGGGAGCCTCCGAATTGGAACGCGAGGATCTGAGCGGCGTTCGAAGCGTGCAGGGCGGTGAAGTGGGGATTGGGGGTGGACAGAGAGAGAAGGGTTTTGCAGACGGACCTGGTGACGAAGAGGCTTCTCAGCGGGAGCCTCACGAGTATCTCGGTGAGGATGTTCGGCGGTAAATCGGCGAGCGATTGCGAAGTTTTCGCTGATCGTTTCGTCGACATTTTCAGAAACGATACAGTCTCTACCTTTTTGCCCCTCTAAAAAAAGAAAAGAAAGAGAGAAAAATTAAAGTACACTATATCATATAGTCATACATCTTATTTAAACTAAGAGATAAAAAAATCGGTTATTTCCACACAAAGGCGGTAAACATCCGAAAATACCCTCGTTACATTCAACATGTCGAATATACATTCGACACACACATTCCACATTCGACACACACATTCGACATGTCAAATCTATTTTCGACACACACATTCCACATTCGACACACACATTCCACATTCGACATACATTTCAACAAGTCAAATCACATTCGACACACATATTCGACATGTGATTCGACACTCATTCAACATGCCGAATCGCATTCGATACACACATTCGACATAAAAACACATTCGACACAACTTCAACATGGCGAATCACATTCGACACGATGAATCTCACATTCGACACGACAAATCTTACATTCGACAAGATGAATTTCACATTCGACCAGACAAAAACTTATTTGTTTTTTTACAAAAAAAAAATTCTTTCATTTTTTAATCGTAACTTTTACTTTATGCACACAATAAAATTGCTCGATTCAATTTTTTTATTGAACTTTTTTTGGATTCATTTTTCTAATTTCAATTTTTATTTTATTTAAACAATAACACAAAGAAAAACTTCAATTAAAAATTTGACAAAAATATTATGAGAAAAAACTTAAAAAAATAAACATTCGACAAATAAAATTTCAAAAATGAAATATTCAACAAATAAAGTCCTGCACACATCAACATTCTTATACGGGGAGGAGCTACGTCGAGAATCGGTGAGGGTCCCACACGACGAAGTTGGTTTTGGCGAGACCCCACGATATTATCGTGTCCGTGCGGGGATCGTCCACCATCTCGTAGGTTTTCCTCAGGAACGGCGGCAGCCCGGCGTCTCTCAGCCCTTCGATCGGCTTTGAAACGTCGTAGTCGTCGTGCTCGGAGATAAAATCGAACGGCTCTTTGTTTGCGTGAATGAATGAAGCGTCTTCTCCACCACCACCGCTCGCCATTTGCGTGGATCTGTGGATGTTTCATTGCGGAAATAATGTTTGAAGAGAGAGAAAATTTGAGGGAGGCGGCCAAGAAAGAAAGTGAGAATGAAAAATTAGGGTTGAGTGGGTTTGTGGGCTTTTATTGACAAAAATAAAGACAAATTGATCTATTTAAGTATAAAAGTGGTTTTTTTATGTCATAGTGTAAAATAGATGTCTTACTATCCCATTTAATGCATTTTATAACATTTACTCAAAAAGAAATGTAGTACATCTATTCTAAGAGGAAGAGAGTACTGGTCCCATGTTTTTATGCACATTACATTACTACATTACTACGTAAAATGTTTTTTTTTTTTGTCTTCAGAGCATAGACGAATGGTAAGACCTTTGATGATATGGGTGTAATTTCTCGGCGACGCAGGGTTTGTTCTGGGGTTCGATCTGTTGGCTCTCTTGCACAGGTGTTTGCTTCGAGCACATTCTTCGATTTACATCTTACCCGATCGATCGAGGGACCTCTGATCGGGTAGGGTGGAGTTTCTCATCTCTCCTCCTTATAAAAAAAATATTATTTTTTGATTTTTTGTTTGACCAAAAAGTAAGAGTTGATCAAAAAGTTAGAAGTAAAAATTAAAAAATAAGAAATAAAAATTTATTTTTAAGTTAAAAAATAAAGTAGTTCGGAGTAAAATTTAAAAAATCGGTAAAAAAAGTAAAAGTAAAATTTATTTTAAAATGAAAATATAAGATTTTTATTTACTCTTTAGGAATGTGTATAATTTGTTGAGAAAATCCAAAAAAAAAGGAAATACTATATAATTAGTTGGGACACAGATGTTAATGGAAAATGTTAATATCTTGTTATTGTTGCATAGAAGTAACATGTTAATGGAAAATGTTAAACATTTGTTAACATTCTCGATCTCTTGTTCTTGTTGAATAGAAATGTTATGAAAATGTTAATATTTTAGATCTCTCTTATTCTTGTTGCATAGAAATACTGTATCATGTTAATGGAAAATGTTAACAAAGATTAACATTTAAAATCTCTTGTTAACAAAGGTTAACATTTTAGATCTCTTGTTAACAAAGACTAAGTTCTTTTTGCATAGAATTTTAACATTTTAGATCTCTGTTGTTCTTGTTGCATAGAGTATGTTAGCATTATCATTTTAGATCATTTATTATAAAAAATCAAATCCCCCAAATATTAAATCAATTCAAACAAAATCAATTACTCACATTTTTGTATGTTGCTCAACTAAAAGAAATCAACTCCCCCACACTTAAGAATGACTTGTTTTTTTTTTTTTAAATTAGTTTTCAATAATTGTTTTGTTTTTGGTAGCGTGAGAATATGCCTAAATTCAACCGTGCAGGGCGTTTTGAAGCTACAGTATTCTTCCACAATAGCTCGAAAACGTCTTTACATAACTAGCCCGCATAGAGAAAACAAACACTTTGTTTCAATTCAGTTCAACAGGATACAGTCTAAATTAAAACATTGATCACCGAAGAAAGATCATACTTGAGGAATTGACAGTAGCGTTGAACCAAGAACAACCGTGAGATTGATCACTTGCTTTTCCTCCTCGTCTCATGGCTCACTTTCATCACCTCTACACGAAACACTATAAAATTAGACAGGCAAATGTAGCCCCTGCATCGAACTAATAACTTCTCCGCATAATATTGCCGAGTATATCATGTGTGGTGCATTTTTAACTGAAATCACTAACCAAAGAAAATACACATCAAAACCACAAAAAAGCTGTTAAGATTCACAATCATACCTTGGCCTCACGTAACTACTCAACACCTTCTCGACCTTCAGTGTGTCCTTGAGGGGAAGGAAGCTAGGCGTGAAAGCCACAGCCTTATGAGCCATTCTGAACCTATGCAACCCAAAAAACCTTACACTCTCAGTTCTCGGGTCATAGAAAACCAGGTCATCACTAATAAATAGCATCACTATTTCCCCATTTCGAAGAAACTGCAGCGGCTTGAACAGGCCGAGAGCGGGCAATCCTTTGGGTCCCACCATGCCAATAGAAAACTCTTTTATCCAACAATCTCGATTCCCACACTTTCTCATCACCCATAAATCAACACGCTTGGAGATACGAAAATCGTTACCGCTCAGACAAAGACGACCCCCAAGAACCCCGAGGCTCCTGTAATGCTTCCGTCTAAATTGTTCGTTCTCGAATTCTTCCGGCAAGGCAACCTTCCCAAACTTTTCCCTCTCGAAATCGAAGAAAAATATATCCCTCCACGTAATGTCGTGCCAATAAATACACCCATTTACGAGGGTCGAACACGACTCCCACGAGAGGTTCCTCCACTGCGGATCGTCATCGGCGTTTCTCCACGAGTCGGACCCAATCTCAAACACTTGAGCTGCAAGCAAGGGAGGGTCACCCTTTATAGAGTTCAGTATTCTAAGCACCTTATATCGATCGGCAACTGGACTAAACCCTAGCCACATGCTCTCCGTCGGACAATCCGACCCAATTTTCCGATCATGTTCAGGAATCAGTATGTACTCATTAGTGACAGGGTTACACACCATAGCGAGCTCCTCTCCGGGGTGCCGCCTGAAAAAGAAGAGCAACCCGTTGCAGGAATTGACGAGAAAAAGCCAATTTTGTTCCTCGGTGCCAACGAGATCGGAATCTGGCGATGCCATTTCGGGCAACTGAAAAAAGGGATTCAGATCGGTAATTCGAGAGGCGGCGATGCCGAGCTCCGGCTCTACCAGGCGGAGTAGATAGGAGGGCTTGTAGGGGCCTCCGTATTGGAACGCGAGGATCTGAGCGGCGTTTGAAGCGTGCAGGGCGGTGAAGTGGGGATTGGGGGTGGATAGAGAGAGAAGGGTTTTGCAGACAGACCTGGTGACGTAGAGGGTTCTCAGCGGGAGCCTGACGAGGATCTCGGTGAGGATGATTGGCGGTAGATCGGTGAGCGATTGCGGCGTTTTTTGCGTCGACATTTTCAACAACGATAGATAGCTCTAGCGGCAGAATTTTGGCCGGGTTTATAAAAACATTTACCCTAAATTTAAAAAATAAAAATTCTTAAATACTAAATTTTGTTCGAAATATTTGAATTTATTATTAAAACTCTCTCCCACCAGCCACCAAATAAATGAGTACTATGGTCACTAAAGACTTTGTTATTTTCAACTTAGGAGGGGTTTAGGAGGGGTGTATTGGTTTGAGATTTTGTTGGATTTTTTAAAACTTTTAAAGTTAGGAGGTATTCAATCTGAATTTTAAAAATTTTATTAAAATCTTGGGGTATTAAACTTGGATTTTAAAAAGTTAACTAAAATCAGTAGGTATTCAATAGTCTATGGATTTTTAAAGATTTTAAAAGTTTATGAATTTTTAAAGATTCTCTTTAAAAAATACAAAATAATTTCAATTTCCAAAATTTCACATAATTAGGAGAGATTTGTACAAATTTCTTTTAATCAACTAAATTATTTTTAAAAAATAATAAAAACTTAAAAAATGTATATATAATTAAATTAAAAAGACAAAATAAGAAAAATAAAATTTCTTTTAATCAACTAAATTATTTTTAAAAAATAATAAAAACTTAAAAATTATATAAAATTAAATAAAAAAACAAAATAGAAAAAGATATGTTTTTAAGAAAAAGAATACTTTGAAGAAGAAAAAAATTAATATTTTAAATAAAATTTGTGGTTTAACTATTAATAAAATTTCCATAAAAGTAAAAAACAAATTATGATAAAAATAATTAAAGATATATTTACAAATTTAATGATATACATAAAGATATAAATAATACTATATTAATATTTTTTTGAATAATTTGAATTAATTTTTTTTTTTTACAAAAATGTGTTTTATATAAGTTGTATCAATAATTAATGACGCAAAGTTTATGAAAATTTATGTAAATACAAAAAAACGCATATTTCAAAATCTTTTAAAGTAAAATCCTTATAAATCA
The DNA here is from genome assembly GCA_954870475.1 of Euphrasia confusa. Lineage (NCBI taxonomy): Eukaryota > Viridiplantae > Streptophyta > Magnoliopsida > Lamiales > Orobanchaceae > Euphrasia > Euphrasia confusa. The sequence continues at coordinate 1,232,806 of OX940951.1, forward strand.
ATAACAAAAGTCAGTCAAACTCTGGAAAGACTCCGATGATTTTGAAAATTCACGGACTTTTTAAAATCTATAAAAATCCAACAAAATCTGAAATGAATACACCCTCCTTAAGTTTAGTTCATTTCGAGTTCAGACACATTAAGTTCGTTAAGATACATTTAATTTCAAATTAATTCAGTCCATACTTATTAAATTTAATTCAATTTAAACCTATTAAGTTCAGCTCAACTCAATCATTTATTTTTTTATTATTTTATTAATGTTTTTTTTTTATTATTTTAATATTTTGAAATTAAATTGAACTTAATTCAGTTCAGTTTAATTTAGTTCATTCCAGATTTAAGCTACAAAAGAACATGTTCTAATGGTCACATTTTCTCACTCTTAATGATCATATTTTTTTTGTAATTTTGTAATTTTTAAAGGAAATGTGATCATTGATTTAGAAAGAAGCCAAAGTAATGATCATATTTCTTTTGTAATTTTGTAATTTTTTAAAAAAATGTGATCATTGATTTAGAAAGAAGGAAGTAATATATTATTCATAAATGAAATAATTATACGAATAATATTAAGGTATTATTATGAAAAAGTGAACACTAGTTTTAATTATTTTAAATTTTTTTTTTTTAATTTACGAATAAAAATATTATATTATTTAAAAATTTAGAAAATAAGGTATTGACATGTCTTTATTTATATTTTAGTCTAATGATTAGAATTTGAAATGCCTATTATACCCCTTACACACATACATATGTATATATATTTAAAAAGTTAAATATGGAAGTTTACACCTATTTATAATGAATAAACTATTTCAGTATTTCTAATTTATAAAAATAATTAACAATATTTCTATTTCAAAATCCTCATATTATCAATAAAAGTGATTATTTATTTTCAAAATTACAAAACTTTCAAACGAGGTAAAAATGCTAATTTTATTAGCTAATACATCAATTTTGATTTATGTTGCAAATGAGATAAAAAAAAAAATGTTGATTTATAATCTGCTACTTCAATTTAGAAAAATATACATATCATTATATAGGAAAATATTTAAATTTATATAAGATCTATTTATTGACCAATTTAATTCTATATATGAGTTGGATTCTATATATGAATTGGTTGGAGTGAAAATAACAATTTAGAAAAATATGGAGTATGTCATTCTATAGGAAAATATTTAAATTACTATAAGATCTATTTATTGACTAATTTAATTCTATATATGAAGTGGTTGGAGTGAAAACAATCTACACCAAGCGCTCTAGGTGATTTGAAAGGAAAATATTTTAATTTCTATAATATCTATTTATTGACCCATTTAATTCAATATATGAATTGGAGTGAAAACAATCTACCAAGCTCTCTAGGTGATTTGAAAGGAAAATATTTTAATTTCTATAATATCTATTTATTGACCCATTTAATTCAATATATGAATTGGTTGGAGCCAAAACAAATGTACCATTAAAACCTCTAATTGAAGCTCTCTAGGTGATTTGAATACCCAATTTCTTTGTTAGTTAAATTTTAAACACGTAGAATTAGATTTGATTTCTAACTTTTTTTTAATACACACCCTATGTGATTTGAATAAACAATTCATTTTTGTTAGTTAAATTTTAAGCACGTAGAATTAAATTTCAATTTCTAACATTTTTTAAATACGCAATTTTAAACCAGCCGATTTACGATTTCTAATTTTTCTCAGTGTTACATAGAATTAGATGATACGAGCAGCAGTTTGAAGAATAAGCAAAAGAAGTCTCTAGACAAAAAAGGTTATTTATAAATAGCATGTTCTGGATCCTTCCCCGGATGCCAGCACGACACGCATTTATTATTCTCAATCCCCCAAAAATTAGTAATTATTCAAACAAAATCCATTACTCACATTTTTGTATGCCGCTCTCCCAGAAGAGATCACAGCCGCCCATCCGCACACAATAACACCTCCACTGCGTGCCGGCAACGCGTCTTCTAATTCTTTATGCGTTTTTTGTGTTTCACAAGCTTTCAACGAGATATCTAGATAACTCCGCTCCACAGAAAAGCGTCTACTATACGGTAACTAATTTTTTTTATTTAATTATTATTTTAATTGATTTTCATGCAGATAATTTACTCAATTGCTTGCCGATTCTAGGTTTAGATCTGCGGCGGCGTGGCCATTATTTATGTGAAATGAGTGGTGAAACCATGGTTAGCGGCGGCGGCGAGCCACCGAAGTTGGAGTCGCAGAGGTCTATTCCGACGCCGTTTTTGACGAAAACTTATCAGATAGTCGAGGATCCGAGCTTGAACGATTTGATCTCGTGGAACGAAGATGGGACGGCGTTCATCGTCTGGCACCCGGCCGAATTTTCCAGAGATCTGTTACCTAAATATTTCAAGCACAACAATTTCTCCAGTTTTGTTCGTCAGCTTAATACATATGTAAGATTTTATTTTATTTTACTTTATTTGTTTTTCATGAAATTAAAATTAGGTTTTTCTCAATCTCTAAATCCAATTGAATTTTAGGGATTTCGGAAAATCGCACCGGATCGATGGGAATTCGCGAACGACTGCTTTAAAAGAGGTGAAAAATCGATGCTCAGAGACATCCAGCGCCGGAAAATCTCCACGGCCAGCCCCTCGGCGGCGACGATGACCGCAGCCAACGTTCAGTCCGTGGCCGTCGCAGTGGCCGTTCAAATTTCACCGGCGGATTCCGGCGATGAGCAAGTCCTCTCATCCAACTCTTCTCCGGCGAGGACCGCACCAACCGCCACCCCTACTCCGGCGGCCGTGCCGGAGATATTAGAAGAGAACGCCAGGCTGAAAAGAGAGAACGCGCAGCTGACTCTCGAATTGAGTCGGTTGAAAGCCATGTGCAGCAGCATATACAACCTGATGTCGAGTTACACTCTGATTCCAGGCGAAGCTGTCTTGCCTGAGAAAGGAGCGTTCGAATCGATGCCGGACACGCAGGACGCCGCCGCGAAGGCAGCGGAGGCGGAGGAGGAAGAAATGTGCCCTAGAATATTTGGAGTTCCGATCGGCGTTAAGCGGCTGAAGATGTGTGAGGACGTCAAAGGCGACGATCGGACAACACGTGGATCAGAGTTTGTGAAATTGGAGCCGTTGGATCTTGGGAGTAGTAACAGTCACGATACCTAAAATCGCATCTCTTTACTCTTCTGGAACATTCCCGAGTGATGATGAAAAGTGGGCCAGGGGGCTAGAGAATTGAGAAATCTTTTTCAGCGCCAATGGGCCGCCATGGCGTCTGGCCTTATGGGCCGGTGGAGCTATGTGTTGGACCCAACCCGACCCAGCTTGTTCTAGATTGGATAGATTCTCACAGGTTTTAACATGGTGGAAACGAGCTGATTTTACAGAATCATAGTACTGTAAATATCGCTTACATATTTATATTTTGGTGTAATATTTTTATAGTTATGCAATGATTTTGAGATAATTGTCAAATTGCTTTGCCAAAATTCAATTCAAGTGTTTGAAAATTTAAAAAAAAAAAAAAAAAAAGTAAAATTAGTTAAGAAAAAAGAAGAATTAACAAAATATCGATTTGAAAAAACAGCAAAATTTGGCTTGTCTGTCGAATTTGTGGGCGACAGGAAGCTACATCAGTTGAAAAAAACAGGGTGAGTTTAGTTAATCCAACAAAGAGTTTTGTAGTTTTGTACTTTTGTTCAGATTACCACAAAACATTAACAGAGAAAAACAGGGTGAGTTTAGTTAATCCAACAAAGAGTTTTGTAGTTTTGTTCAGATTACCACAAAACATTAACAGAGAAAACATGAGAATACGAACCCAACAGTGACGGGGCACTTGCTTTCCTCCTCTTCTCATGGCTCCCTTTCATCACCTCTGCATGAAATGATATACAGCCAAAATTTTAATTTTTAAGTGATAGTTATGATTAGCTTATAATAAGCTGCTAAAACCGAAGATGGCAGATACTGTAAACCGTAGATCAATGAAAATATCTAAAACGCAAATGCATACCATGAACTAAAGTCCTTGTAATAACTTGTTCATCAAACAACGACCACAGAATTAGGAAATCATCTCAGCTACATGGCGCAAGCGCAATGTCTGTTTATTACTCACCTATCAGATACTTCAGCTTGAGCAACAAATGAAATATGGCAGTTTCTTCTAATATGTGTAGTTTAATAAAAATGGCATTTTGAACTTTTAGGTGAATAAAGTGAAGAATAAAAATGATAATTCAATGTAAGGATGAATGAAGAGTTACTATTATTAGTAACTCATAATCCATTGCAAGATCCAAAGACAAGTAGACAACCAATTCATAGCAGTTCTTGCATCATCAAACTAATATATTTTCCGCATAAGATTGTACAAGTAGATCATCACATATGATGCATTCAAACTGAACTTGCTAACAAGAAAAAGGCATGCATCAAAAACACAGAAAAAGCTGTTACTATGCACAATCATACCTTGGCCTCACGTGTTGGCTCAACACCTTCTCGACCTTCAGAGTGTCCTTGAGGGAAGCAAAGCTAGGTGTCAAAACCACAGTCTTAGGAGTCAATTGAAGCCTGAGTAGATCGGAAAATCTAAAACTCTGGGTTCTCCGGTCATAGCAAACCAGGGTATTGCCCATCCATAGCATTGCTATTTCCCCATTTCGAAGAAACTGCAGCGGCTTGAACTCTCCGTAAAGGGACAGGACTGTGATTCTCTCCGTGTCAATAACAAACACTTTTTTCCAAGAATCTTGATTCCCGTGTTTCATAACCCATAAATCCACATACTGGGTATCAGAATCATTACAACTCAGGCAAAAGGAACCCCCAAGAACTCCAATGCTGATATGTCCAAATGAATCATTCTGAAATTGGACAGGAAAGTCAATCTCTCCGAATTTTTCCCTCGTGAAATCGAAGGAAATCAATTTTTTACACCGCTCGTCTACCCAATACATAACTCCATTCACAAAAGTCGAACACAAATCCCAAAAGAGGTCCCCACACGGCGGAGTGTCACCAATGTCTCTCCACAAGTCGGACCCAATCACAAACACTTGAGCTGCATCTTCAACAGAGCACAATATCCTAAGCATCTTGTATTGTTCGGTGCCGGGGCTAAACCCTAGCCACATGCTCTTCGTCGGGGGATACAAGCTAAATCACGGCTCACCTTCAGGAACTACGATATACTCGTTCGTGACGGGATTGCACACGAGGGATCGTTCATCGTCGCCGGCGAGCCTCCTGACGAAGTAAACCAGCCCGTTGCAGGAATTGACGAGAGAAAACCTGTTTCCCTCCCGAAATTTGGTGCGGGAGAGATAGACAGTACTCTCCCCTATTTCAGGCAACTGAAACAAGGGTTTCAAATCGGATATTTGAGCGGCAATGATACTGAGATCCGGCTCGGCCGACCGGAGTAAACAGGAGGGACTGGAGGCGTCTCCGAACTGGAACGCGAGGATCGGGGCGGCGTTCGAAGTGTGTAGGGCGGTGAAGTGGGGATTGGGGGTGGTTAGAGAGAGAAAAGTTTTGCAGACGGACCTGGAGACGAAGATGGTTCTCAGCGGGAGCCTGACGATGATCTCTATCAGGATGTTTGCCGGTAGATCGGTGAGCGATTGCGCCATGGAAAGAACCGATAGAGCTTGAATCAAAGAGATTCGACGAAGCGAATTTAGAAGCGGGAAAAGTGAGCCGAAATGAAATTTGAATACTCACTTCTCACCTCTCTTCTATACGGAGTACATTTTCAAGTTAAGTGGTTTTAGTACTTTTTATTTAAAATTTTTCTATTACTAATTTGATTAAAATATTATTCATTTCATTCTAAAATAGATTTGAATGTTTTATTTAACTTTTTGACAAACAAAATAACAGGTCAAAATATATTTTAAAGTGAAATGCAGAATAGTTGTGAATAAAGTTTAAAAAATAGATATATAAAATAGAGTAAAATTGTAAATTTTAAAATAAAAAAAGTTATATAGTACAATATCACAAATATAAGTAATAAAATTAAAAATAGATCAAGCATTTGTTCCTTTGAATTTAATTGAATATAATTTCACTACATCTTCAATTCAGTTAATTTTAATTTACACTCATCAAGTTCAATTGATTAAATTCGTTTTAAAATAAATTAAAAAAATAAAAAAATAAATAATTTAAATCAATAATTTTATATATACAAACTACAATAGTTAATATTATAATATTATTAATATTAAAAAAAACAACAATTTATAAGAAATATTACTAGTATTATTTTTATAAAAAAATTAATTTATTTTATTTCGATTATTTATTTCAGCTTATCCGGTTCAATCATTTGCTGTACAAATGAATAGATCCTTAGATTCCTTATACTCTTTGTCACGTAAAAGATGAGTTAATTTTTTATAAATTACAGTAGAAATTGATCATTAGATAGAGAGCAAGCATAAAAAAAAACCAGATATACTGAAAACAGATTTACCTGTCTTCGATATATAGATCAAACACGCATGTCTTAGGAATTGTTCTATAACTCCAAATTTTAAATATTTATTTATAAGTACAGTGAAAAAGGTAACAGAAAATAGTTATAACAAAAAGTATTGCAAGAGTTAACCCTGAGTTTTGTAGCACACATGTAGAATAAGAACCAACAGTAAAGTAGCAGGGCACTTGATTTCCTCCTCTTCTCATGGCTCACTATCATCGCCTCTACATGAAAAACGATATGAAGTTATACTGCCTAATTTATACATTCGAAAAAAGTCTCCAGTAATAGTTACAATTGCTATGTTAAAAGCCACATCAAGCACTGGCCAGTGGCCACAGTCGAATCAGACAGACACATTACTTTTCTACTGTCGTTCTTTTGTGCTATATTCATTATTCCAGAAATTTTGCGACGTATAAACAGAGAACAAAATATAACTCATTGCCAGCAGAGTGGATATTAAGATTACAGTTGGACCAAACTAGAGAAATCGCACTTATCGATCTCACAAACGCGAACAAAATGAACCAAAGACAGAACCAATGCAGTTCTTGCATCGAAGTAATCACCTTTCCATAGAATATAGTACAGTACACATATGATGCATATCTTAAAACTGAACTAACTAACAAGAAAAAAAAAATCAAGCATCAAACCGACAAAAAAGCTGTTACTATTAACAGTCATACCTTGGCCTCATGTTTCAGCTCAACACCTTCCCGACCTTCAGAGTTCAGAGTGTCCTTGAGGGAAACAAAGCTAGGTGTCGAGGCCAAAACCTTGGGAGTCAATCTGAGCCTACCAAAAATCGTAAAATCTTGGTTCTCGGGTCATACAAAGCCAGGGTACATCAGGAAAAAACAAGTGTGGGTTTCTGTCGAATTAGTTGGCGACAGGAATCTACATCAGTTGAAAAAAACAGCGTGGGTTTCTGTTGCCGGCCAATTGACCAACGACAGGAAGGCGCATGAGTTGTAAAGAAAGAAAAAATAGGGTGGGTTTAGTTAATCCAACAAAGAGTTTTGCAGTTTAGTTCAGATTACCGCAAATCAGTAATAGAGAAAAGGTGTATGAACCCAACAGTGACGGAGCACTTGCTTTCCTCCTCTTCTCATGGCTCCCTTTCATCACCTCTGCATGAAATGATATAAAGTTATACAGCCGAAATTTTAGTAATTTTTAAGTGATAGTTATGATTTGCTTATAGTAAACCGTAGATCAATGAACATATCTCACACGAGAATGCATACTATGAACTAAAGTCCATGTAATAACTTGTTCATCAAACAACGGACACAGAATTAGCAAATAATCTCAGCTACAAGATCCAAGCGCAAGGTCTGTTTATTACTCGCCTATCAGAAACTTCAGCTTGAGCAACAAATGAAATATGGCAGTTTCTTCTAACATTACTTCCTCTGTGCTCCCATTAATATGTGGTGAAACTTTGAGCGTGTAGTTAAATAAAAATCGTATTTTAAACTTTGAGGTGAATAAAGTGAAGAATAAAAATGATAATTCAACCTAAACATGAATGAAGAGTTACGATTATTAGTAACTCATACTACGTAATTCATTGCAAGATCTAAAAACAAGCAATTCATAGCAGTACTTGCATCATCAAACTAATATATTTTCCGCATAAGATTGGACAAGTAAATCACATATGAATATATGATGCATTCAAACTGAACTCACTAATAAGACAAAGGCATGCATCAAAACCACAGAAAAATCTGTTACAATGCAAAGTCATACCTTGGCCTCACTTGTTGGTTCAACACCTTCTCGACCTTTAGAGTGTCTTTGAGGGAAACAAAGCTAGGTGTCAATACCACAGCCTTAGAAGTCAATCGAAGCCTAAGTAACCCGAAAAACCTTAAGCTCTGGGTTCTCGGGTCATAGCAAACCAGGTTATTGCTCATCCACATCATCGCTATTTCCCCATTTCGAAGGAACTGCAGCGGCTTGAACTGCCCGTAAACGGGAGCACCTGTGAGTTTCACCATGTCAACAACAAACCCTAGTATCCAAGAAACTTGATTATTGTGCTGTCTCATCACCCATAAATCCACACACTGGGCATCCAAATCATTAAAAGTCAGACAAAGGGAACCCCCCAAGAACCCCAATGCTCGTGTAATCGCCGTTTCTAAATTGCTCTCTGCGAAATTCGTCTGGAAAGGCAACCTCCCCAAACATTTCCCTCGTGAAATCGAAGGAAATCATATTTTCACACAGCCGGTCGAGCCAATACATAACTCCATTTACAAGAGTCGAACACAAATCCCACGAGAGATGCCCACACAGCGGAGTGTGGCCAATGTCTCTCCATGAGTCGGACCCAATCACAAACACCTGAGCTGCAACCTCAACAGAGCCCGATATTCTAAGCACCTTGTATCGTTCGGTAACGGGGCCAAACCCTAGCCACATGCTTTTAGTTGGGGAATCCAACCTTATTTTCGGATCAACTTGAGGAACTACGATATACTCATTCCTGACGGGATTGCATACGAGAGATCGTTCATCGCCGGCGAGCGACCTGGCGAAGTAAACCAACCCGTTGCAGGAATTGACGAGAGAGAAATTGATGCGGCAGAGTCTCACAGTCGTGCCGATTTTAGGCAGACGAAACAAGGGTTTCAATTGGGAAATTTGAGGTCTGAAGATACCAAGCTCCGGCTCGACCGATCGGGGTAGGTCGGAGGGACTGGAGGCGCCTCCGAACTGGAACGCGAGTATCTGAGCGGCGTTCGAAGTGTGCAGGGCGGTGAAGTGGGGATTGGGGGTTGTTAGAGAGAGAAAAGTTTTGCAGACAGACCTGGTGACGAAGATGGTTCTGAGAAGGAGCCTGACGAGGATTTCGGTGAGGACGCTTGCCGGTAGATCGGTGAGCGATTGCGCCATGGAAAGTACAGAACCGATAGAGCTTGAATCAGACTAAGCGAAAATAGAAGCGGGAAAAGTGAGCCGAAATGAGATTTAAATAGAAGTGAGTATTTAAGCACTCAGCCTCGTAAAAATGACCTAGTTCTTAAATTACAAATGAAGTTTGTGAAACAGGTAGAGTACAATAATATAGTAATAAAAATTGGTAAATATAATTAAAAAATCGTGGGGATTATGTTCTTGTGAACTAGGTACATTTCATTTATATGGTAGTACACAGTATTTACTACATACAACAAAGAACCTTTTATAACTCCAGATTTTAAATATTTATTTATAAGTACAATCAGGTGGGAAAAAAAGGTTACATAATATAGTTATAACAAAAGTACATTGCAAGAGTTGACCCTGAGTTTTGCAGAACACAACATGTAGAATAAGAACCAACAGTAAAGTTACAGCCTACAGGGCACTTGATCTCCTCCACCTCTTCTCATGGCTCGCTTTCATCGCCTCTACATGAAAAACAATATGAAGTTATACAGCTTAAATTATACATTCGAAAATCGTCTCCAGTAATAGTTACGATTGCTATGCTAAAAGCCATATCAAGCACTGGCCACAGTCGAATCACGAATCAGCACATAAACACATTACTTTTCTATTGTCGTTCTTTTGTGCTATATTCTAGAAATCGCACTTATCAATCTCACAGATGCCAACAAAATGAAACAAAGACAGAACCAATGCAGTTCTTGAATCGAACTAATTAATTTTCTGAACTAATACTTTTCCACAGAACATATGTACAGTATATCACATTATCACATATGATGCATATCTTGAAACTGAACTAACTAACAAGAAAAAAATAAAGCATCAAACCGGCAAAAAAGCTGTACTATTAACAGTCATACCTTGGCCTCACGTTTCGGCTCAACACCTTCTCGACCTTCAGAGTGTCCTTGAGGGAAACAAAGCTAGGTGTCAAGGTCAAAACCTTAGGAGTGAATCTGAGCCTACCGAAAAATCGTAAACTCTTGGTTCTCGGGTCATACAAAACCAGGCTATTTTCCATCCATAGCATCACTACTTCCCCACTCCGAAGAATCAGCAGCGGCACGAAAGGTCCGTGAACGGGCCCAGCTGTGAGCCTCACCATGTTAACGACAAACTCTTTTCTCCATGAATCTTGATCCCCGTGTTTTCTCATCACCCACAAGTGCACACGCTGGACATCAAACTCGTTGCAACTCAGACAAAGGGAACCCCCAAGAATCCCAATGCTCGTGTAGTGACCCTTTCTAAATTCCTCTTTCCAAAAATCGTCCGGAAAGGCAACCTCCCCGAACTTCTCCCTCTCGAAATCGAAGGAAACTATATCTTTACAAGACAAGTCCAGCCAATACATAAACCCATTCACAACAGACGAGCTTAAATCCCACGAGATGTGCCTTCTCAATGGAGCGTCATCGATGTGTCTCCACGAGTCGGACCCGATCACAAACACCTGAGCTGCAGCCTCAACAGGCTCACCGTTCACAGATCCGAGTATCCTAATCACCTTGTATTGATCGGACCCGGGGCTAAACCCTAGCCACATGCTCTTAGCCGGCCACTTTAACCTAATTTTCGGATCAATTTCAGGAATCAATACATACTCATTAGTGACAGGGTTACACACGAGGGAGCGCTCTTCGCCGGCGAGCCTCTGGGCGAAGAAAACCATCCCGTTGCAGGAATTGGCGAGAAAAAATCTGTTTCCCTCTCGAAATTTGGTGCGGTAGAGACTGACGCTCGTGCCGACTTTAGGCAGCTGGAACAGGGGTTTCAGCTCGGATATCCGAGAGGTGGGGATGCCGAGCTCCGGCTCGGCCGATCGGAGTACGTAGGAGGGGCTATAGGCGTCTCGGAACTGGAACAGGAGGATCGGAGCGGCGTTCGAAGCGTGCAGGGCGGTGAAGTGGGGATTGGGGGTGGTTAAGTAGAGAAAAGTTTTGCAGAGGGACCTGGAGAGGAAGATGGTTCTGATCGGGAGCCTGACGATGATCTCGGTCAGGATGTTTGGCGGTAAATCGGCGAGCGATCGCGCGATTTGTTTCGACGGTCGTTTGGTCGACATTTTTTGATGACGTAGCAGTCCGCCGGAGAGGATTTGCGGTTTTATTTATAGCATCTTCAATCACTTCAGTACTGCCCCCATGTGAGTCTGTGACTATTAAATTACAACTGTCAAATTTCTGTATATTTTATATTTGTAATTTGAGGAATTATTATGTGTTCACGGTATACCACCTCGCCCAAATGACGTGGTGATTCAAACCTATAAACAAGTGACATGTGGCCTTTTAAAAAATAAAATTAAAAATCAAGAATTTTTAACTTACTTCCCCTAAAAAAATCAGAATTAAAATATAAGATTATATATTATTTTTTATTTAAAAAATCACAAACCCAAATCCCACAAAATCTTCATCTTGGAGTAAGATAATCCCGGCGGCTCTAGGTTTAGGGGCAGCGCAAAAATTGTAAAAGCGCACAAAAAGAGGAGGCGAAGGAATCTGGATCGAGATGGAGAACAAGAGACTCTGAAAAACGAGTAAGAAGGCTGAGGCTGAGCCTGCGGCGGCGGAATAGCGTCGACGGTGTAAGCATCGTCGAAATAAGTTGAGGCGGCGGCGTCGAGATCGAAGTCGTGGGACTCGAGGAAGAAGATGACTTCGGATTTGGAGGGCCGACGATGATTTCGCATAAGGTGTTTATGCTGGCAATATGAAGGTGAAGTTGACCGTAGCTTCATCATCGAATTCCGGCGTTCTCCATATTAAGATCTTAATTTGATTTAGGACGAGGTTTTTTATTGCTCTAGAATAAAAAAATATAAATTACTTTTGTAATTTTAATTTTGATTTTTTTAACAGAGTAAGTTAAAGATGATTAAATTTCTGGGTTTTTTTAGTGAAAAAAATCGTGATTTAAGTTTTAAATTTTGGTATTTTTAATTTATTTTTATTTTTATTTTTATATATTATTTTATTTTTTATTAACGGGAGTCAAAAGAAATCAAATGGAGAAGTTGAAATTAAGACTATTTACAATGGAGGTGTTGAAAAAATTATTAAACTGTTGAACAAGTGCAATGAGGGTGTTGAAACATGTGTTGAAAATAAAGTGGATTTTTTGGTGTTGAAAGAATTCAACATGTTGAATATCAAAAGAAGGGGTAAGATGTAGACACTTGTCCCCTCGTGATTGGTAGTTTAGATTTTAAGATTTTCATAACATTTTTTTTCTTTTGAGCTCAATTATTTTATAGTAAATGATTTTTTTATATTTTTATTTTTACACCAAAATATTTCATTTTTCATGCTCTATAAATAGAGTCATGTTTCAATTAATTTGGACATACAAAAATATTGCATTTTTTCTCTATAATATTTGATTATTAAATTTTAATAAAATTAAAAATATAAAAAATAAAAAGAATAAATAAAATTGGTGGGGGTTGAGTGTTGAATTTTATTAAATAAAATCATTGTAAGGTATATAAGTTGAATGAGTGTTGAATAATTAGGTGGGAGAGAGAAAAGATGAAGTGGAATAATAAAATAGGGTGTTGAATGTTGAAACCATTGTACATAGTCTAAGAGGATTTCATATCTCACCTTTTTTTATGCCACATGTCGCACACTTATAGGTTGGGAATACCAAATCATCTATGTACCGGTTACATTAAATAATTCCTCATGTAATTTAGAGTAATTCTTACGTGGCTACGTCCCATCCGTGTTTCTCAGTAAAAATGACACGTAATTAAAAAGATAGAGTATAATATTTTTAATTAAATTTTGTTAAAAATGAAATGAAATTATACTCCGTATAATCAATCATTTCATAAACACAGCCTTATCCATTTCAGAGCTTAGACAATGACGTGTGCTGCTGCTGCACCCTCCACTCTCCGCCTTCCCCCGCCGACCCCCCAGGACCTCCTCCGCCGCCCCTCCGGCGGCCCCTCCTCCATCTCCTTCCGGAATCCCTCCAAAGAACCCCCTTTTCCATTTTCTTCGACCAAATCACTATTCTTCCATCCCTCATTCCTGCAGTCCGAGAACGGACGCCTGCATAAATCACTCGCCGCCGCAACCGCCTTGGACGATGAGGCGGATTTTTCGGATGAGGCCGGAGAACAGCAGCAGGGTGATGGCGGGGCTGTCGCCGTCGCTACGAAGCCCAAAAAGGGGAAGGCCGCGTTGCTCTTGAAGAGGGACAGGGTATGCGTATTGTGAGTTTTATAAGTTTATTAATTTCTCGTGTAATAACTAATATCTGGTTTGTGGTTTTGGATGTGCTCATCGGAGATGATGTATGTGATTTGATTGCTTAAAATATCCGAAAAATCGAATGCTATAGATGTTGAATTTAGAAGTGTCGTTGATCATGAGTTTGATTTGTGTTGCTATGTTTTTTTTTATGTTTGATGAAATGAAACGATCAAATGGCATTGCGTTACTTGTGTTTTGTGTTTCCGTTCGATAATTCGATCGTGCTCTGTTTGATGCAATTGGCAGACGAGGTCGAAGCGATTTTTGGAAATTCAAAATTTGAGAGAAAGCAAACAGGAATATGACCTGAAAACAGCGATATCTTTGCTCAAGCAGACAGCAAGCACAAAATTCGTTGAGTCAGCCGAAGCCCATTTTCGCCTCAACATTGATCCCAAGTATAACGATCAACAACTGAGAGCAACTGTAAGTATTATCCGATCCACGGAAAGTGCTCTTTGATGTAGTATTAGTATTATTTATTGTTTGCTAAAAGATTGATTCAAATTTTATTTTTCTATCTTTACCGTAGGTAAATCTGCCAAAGGGAACTGGTCAGTCTGTTAAAATCGCTGTGCTTACGCAAGGTAATTTGTGTGTTCGTCTTGGTTTTATGGACTATACCCTCGATTACATATGATACTGTGTGTAGCAAAGAATTCTTCCCTGTGCATTTTGTTTTTATTAATCTTGGAAGTCTGCCGAATACGAGGTTGTCATTTAGATTTTTGTTGGCCTGATTTTCATGATGTTTGTATTCTTCTGTAGGTGAGAAGTTCGACGAGGCGAAAAATGCGGGAGCCGATGTAGTTGGTGGGGAGGACTTGATCGAACAGATTAAAAGAGGAGTCATGGATTTCGATAAATTAATCGCAACACCAGATATGATGCCTAAGGTATATCGATAAGGTCACCTTGATCGACTACTGTGTATATTGTCATCGAGTTGTTATATGAATGTTCTGTTTTTTGTGGTATATATATTAGGTTGCAAGCCTGGGAAAAATTCTAGGACCTCGAGGACTAATGCCGAATCCCAAAGCTGGCACGGTGACTACAAACATACCGCAGGTGGGTAAAGTATCGACTAATTACGACCGAAAACAGTTCACGATTAACTAGATAAAATATCCCCTGCAGGCAATAGGGGAATTCAAGAAAGGGAAAGTCGAGTTCCGAGCGGATAAAACCGGGATCGTTTGTAAAGGATACACCTAAGTCCAAGGAAGCAAGCATCTCGGGCCAAATCAAAACTGATTAATTTGTTAGCGTTTTTATTGCAACTATTATTAGCTAGAATATTTAGTTACTTATCTTAGTTATTCCATAGCTGATATTACGCCTTTGATCACTCGTGTATTTTAGGTTAATTTGTATCTAGTGTAGTATATAAACTCATGTAATCCCAGCATCATAGAATCAATTCATCTAATGCAATTCAACACCTCTTCTTAATTTTATATGGTATCAGAGCCTTCGATCCTAGGCAGAAATTCCTCGACAATGGCACACAACGCCTTCACCCTACCCAACTCTGCCGACCCCAAATCACCTATCCTCTTTATTAATCTATCTCAATGCAAAACTCTTACCTCTAGCAACTATCCACAATGGGCTTTTCAAGTCAAATCCTTCCTCCAAGGTCTTGACCTCTTTTCATACCTTGATGGAACGAATCCCTGTCCTTCTGAAACTGTCATTGTCAACTCCGTCACCACAACCAATCCGGCCTACCTCACATGGTGCCGCCAAGATCACCTTCTTCTTGGTGCACTCGTGGGAACGCTTCACGACTCCATCGCTTCTCTCGTTACTCAAGCTTCCTCTTCTCACCAGGTTTGGTCCATTCTCTCATCCACGTATGCTAACCCATCTCGTGGTCACATTCTCCAAATCAAAAATCGCCTTGAATCTATCACAAAAACTCCCACTCAAACCGTCACTGACTATATGCACTCTATCAAACAATGCACTCTTGAACTAGCCAACTTAGGCAAACCCATGGATCCCGAAGACATTACTGCCAAAATCATCCGTGGTCTTGATCCCACTCAATATCGATCTATCATTGAAACCGTGGAAGCCCGCGATACCCCGATTTCCTTTGATGCCTTACACGAAAAACTCATTCACCATGAGCTCATCCACAAAACCTCATCTGCCTCTCCTCTTCCTGCGTCTGCCTATGTCGCACAGTATCGATCTCCACACAATCGCTCCTACTCTAGAACCCCTTCCACGCCACCCTCAGCTAACCCATCTTCCTCTTCCAATAACCCTCCTGATATTTGCCAATATTGTGGTTTTAAAGGGCACACTTTTTCAATCTGTCGCAATTTCAAGAAAAACAATCCTGATCTAAATATTGTACCCTTCACTCGCACTGCTCGCCCCTCTCACAGTCGTCCTCAAGTTCATGCTGTTACAGCCCCGACTACTGCCTCGCCTTCTTGGCTTGTTGACAGCGGTGCTACTCATCACATTACAAATGATCTTGCCACTCTTTCCCTTCACAGCCCATATGACGGCAGTGATGAAGTCATGATCGGTGACGGCTCTTCTCTCCCTATCTCTAACATAGGTTCCTTCACTCTTCCTTACTCATCCTCTCTTCTCCATTTTAGAAATGTTTTACACGTTCCCTTAATTTCTCGTAATATACTCTCTGTTTCGCAATTCTGTACAGACAATAATGCCACAATTGAATTCTCACCCTCCACTTTTGTGTTTAAGGATATCTTGACGGGCCGCGCCCTCCTCCACGGCAACATTGACAATGGTGTCTACTCGTGGATGCCGACCCCCCTCCAAGTCCACACGGCTCAATCTTCCTCCTCCTTCACAATATGGCACCATCGCTTGGGACATCCCGCATCCCATGTTTTTTCACTTCTTAAGAATCATTTTTCATTACCAATGTCTTCCAAATTTGATTTCTGTAATTCTTGCAAATTGAATAAATGTCACAAACTTCCTTTTGCTACTTCTACCTTGACATCGTCTGCTCCATTAGACTTGATCTTTTCGGATGTATGGTCGTCTCCCATTACCTCACATGATAACTTTCGTTATTATGTAATTTTTGTAGACCACTTCACTAAATACACTTGGATATACCCTCTCAAATTAAAATCTGACACATATAATGTCTTCCAGCGATTCAAACTCCTAGTTGAAAAATTCTTCCAACGACCCATTATTAAATTTTTCTCCGACAATGGGGGCGAGTATCTCAAACTCACTCCGTTCCTACTCCAACAGGGCATTTCTCACCTCACCTCTCCTCCTCATACTCCGGAACATAATGGGTATGCGGAGCGCCGTCATCGTCACATTGTTGAAACGGGTCTCACCCTCCTCACTCACGCCAAGCTTCCCTTGGAATTTTGGCCTTCCGCTTTCACCACTGCTACTTACCTCATAAATCGACTCCCTACACCGACACTAAAGAATGACTCCCCTTTTTTCCGCCTCTTTCAAAAACACCCTCACTACACCAAATTAAAAGCTTTTGGGTGCTTATGCTACCCTTGGCTCCGACCATATGCCTCTCACAAACTTGCCCCCAAATCCATCGCTTGTGTATTTATCGGATACTCATCTACACAGAGTGCGTATCATTGTCTTGATCCGACCACCAACAAAACTTATACCTCTCGGCATGTTACCTTTGTCGAACATGAATTTCCCTACCAACGCCTCTCCTCTACATCGCTCACTTCTCCTTCCACTTCCGTCTCTGATTGGTATGATCATCTCCCTGTCGCCATCTTACCCGAAACCTCTCCTGCCACCCAGCCCAACCCCACGCCTGCTCCCACTACTCCGTCATCTTCTCAATCTGCCTCATCCAGTCCCAACCCCCTTACACCTTCTACTGACTCACCTGAACTCAGCCCTCACGAATCTTCTCCTTCTGCTAACCTCGAACCAAGCCCCACACAGTCCACTACTACCGCTCGTCCACCATCTCCTCCTCGCTTCCGCCCCACTACCCGACTCTCGAACAATATCCTCAAACCAAATCCCAAATATGCCGCTCTTACAACCCTCACATCCCCTCATTCCCTTCCAACAACAGCCAAACAAGCTCTCTCTTCACCCCAATGGCGTGCCGCCATGCTCGAGGAATATCATGCCTTAACACGCAATGGAACTTGGTCCCTTGTCCCCGCTCACACAGCTCAGAACATTATTGGTTGCAAATGGGTTTTTCGGATTAAATATAATCCTGACAATTCAATAAACAAATACAAGGCTCGACTCGTGGCAAAAGGCTTTCACCAACGTCCCGGGGTTGACTACTCGGACACCTTCAGTCCAGTTGTTAAACCCGTGACAGTCCGTCTCCTACTCTCTCTTGCTATCAGTCATGGTTGGTTTCTTCGACAACTCGACATCAACAATGCGTTCCTCCAAGGGTCACTTCAAGAAACAGTTTTCATGTCACAGCCTGCTGGTTTTGTTGACGATCAAAACCCAACCCATGTTTGTCGTCTCCGCAAAGCTCTGTATGGACTTAAACAAGCTCCGCGAGCATGGTACACTGAGCTCAAAAATTATCTAATTGACTTTGGTTTCTGTCCCTCACTTGCAGACCCGTCACTATTCATTTACAGTAAACACTCCAGTCACATATATCTCCTTGTCTATGTCGACGACATTATCGTCACTGGCCCATCGCCTTCCCTGCTCACTTCTTTCATCACCAAGCTCGCCAAACGTTTCTCGCTTAAAGACCTCGGCCTTCTCTCGTACTTCCTCGGAGTGGAAGTCACACCCACCCCAAATGGTATCTTACTCTCACAAACCAAATATATATTTGACCTTCTCACTCGTCACAACATGATTGATAGCAAACCTTCAAACACTCCTATGCTTGCTCATCCTCCATTACGTCTCGACACTAACACTGCTCCATGTGATCCATCTCTTTATCGCTCAGCTGTTGGTGGCCTTCAATACCTATACCTCACTCGTCCAGACATTTCTTACTCCGTAAATAGGCTTGCTCAATTTATGCAAAATCCTCAACAAGCTCACTGGGCTGCCCTTAAAAGACTTCTCCGCTACTTGCACGGCACAATTAATATGGGCATCCAACTCTTTCGTAACACACCACTACAGCTACACGCCTACAGTGATGCAGACTGGGCTGGAGATAAGGATGACTATGTATCCACCACTGGCTACATTGTTTATCTTGGTCGCAATCCCGTTGCGTGGTCGTCTAAGAAACAGAAGACGTTAGCTAGATCATCAACAGAGGCCGAGTTTCGGGCCGTTGCAGATGCCACAGCTGAACTTACATGGGTTCGTGCTCTTCTATCCGAGCTAAGTCATCGAGCCACCTCTCCACCAGTTATTTATTGCGACAACCTAAGTGCAACTCACTACTCGGCAAACCCCGTCTTCCACTCCCGAATGAAGCACGTCGCACTTGCCTTCCATTTCGTTCGTGAGCAGGTCCAAAATGGTTCCATTCGTGTCCAACATATTAGTGGCAATGATCAACTTGCGGATGCGTTAACAAAGCCACTCCCTCGCCCTCGTTTTGAAACGCTCATATCCAAGATCGGACTACTCCATGGATCGTCCGTCTTGCGGGGGAATGTAAAGGATACACCTAAGTCCAAGGAAGCAAGCATCTCGGGCCAAATCAAAACTGATTAATTTGTTAGCGTTTTTATTGCAACTATTATTAGCTAGAATATTTAGTTACTTATCTTAGTTATTCCATAGCTGATATTACGCCTTTGATCACTCGTGTATTTTAAGTTAATTTGTATCTAGTGTAGTATATAAACTCATGTAATCCCAGCATCATAGAATCAATTCATCTAATGCAATTCAACACCTCTTCTTAATTTTATATCGTTCACTTACCCTTTGGGAAGGCAGATTTTTCTGAGGAAGATCTTATAGTAAACTTTCTCGCTGCCATGGTAAGGCTTCTTCGGTTCATCAGTTGACTTTTTTTTTTTTTCCGTCTAAATTCATATTTACGTCTGTGCAGAAATCGGTGGAGAGTAACAAGCCGTCAGGGGCGAAAGGTGTCTACTGGAAGAGCGCCCATATTTGCTCGTCAATGGGGCCTTCGATTCGGTTAAACATTAGGGACATGCTCGATTTCAAGCTCCAGTGAAAAACGATCTCGGTTATATATAGAAAATTATTTTGAAAATTTACTAACCAGTAATCTAAGGCCCTCCCCGAGTTTCCCTCCTCTCCAGATGATCTCTCTGTTAATTCATATATTTGTAACTCCATCCTATTTTCTCCTCCTTCAGAAAATTAATTAATTAATTATATATTTTTTAAAAGAAAAAAATAATAAAATAAAAATAAAAAAAGGAGTTCGGAGGAGGGTGAGAACGATGGGCAAGTACGTGGAGCTGTTGGATGCAAGCATCCGAATCGCTTCCAGGTTTCACTCGCATTGCCCGCAGACGGCTCGTATGTACTACCACCCTCCTGCCGCCCACGACAGCCGCGGCGCCGCCGGAGATGGGCCGGAGCAGCATGGGCCCAACGGTGGCGACGTATGGGGTCATGATGCAACGGAATTCATCCTTCATATTGTTGTCTGATTGATCGATCGAGACCTTATCGAAATTAAATTTACGATAGTTATATTCACCGTGTAATTGTATATTTGTATATGTTTCAGATCAATAGTCACATTTTAAATTTATGTTCGTTGTTTTTCCTGAACAAAAGCTCGAACAAATACTACCTGAGTAGAGTAGCGACCGCTACATGAAAGGTAGCGGTCGCTACCTACCCAAATTAAAAAAAAAAAAAAAAACAATTCGATTTCGATGACGTCAACAGTTTATTACAGAAAAAAATTCGCCTCTAGACTCATTACTCCGTCGTCTCCAGGTGGGGCTTTCGAGCCACGAGGAAATATAACGGCGTGAAAATCTCTTTCCTGTGAGAAGAAAAAAAACAGGGCGGGGCTTCAGTCGTGGTAAAGGAAAATAAACGAAAGCACGGATATATATCAGAAAGGATTCTTACTTGGCCCCAGCAACAAGTCCTTCGGCTCCTTTCTCCAGGAAAGCTTGAACTTTTCGACTTCCTTCAGGGGCAATTCCGACTTTTTCCAGAGCCATCACCATGTATCTGGTAAGGAAACGTCCGATTGCGGTCGCACGAAAGCCGCTGAGAGAGAAGGGACTCGCATCGAGAGGCGAATACCAAGGGACGGGTGAGCCATTTCCAAAGTCATTCTCCCAAACAACCTTTTACCAAAGCAAAACAGAATTCAGTTATCTCAAAACTAACTAACTAAGAATATTGTTCTACTCACTTCAAAACCGGCTTTCTTAAGGGCGTCTACGCACTCTCCAGTCAGCCTAATCTCAGGGAGCGCGTTACCCAGTTCGATCTCGGCCTTAATCTCGCGGTGCTCGTTGTTATTAGGATCGTAAGCATCGGTCAAACACCACTCCTCTGCAGCAAAACACTGGCCAGGTTTCAAAACTCTGTATATCTCCTTATAGCACCCAACCTGACCAAACAAAAAAAAACCCGAAATAAAATTTTTATATCGACGATGAAATGTATATAATTACATACGAGGTCCGGGGCATGGCAGGTGGCCTCAATCGCATACACCCCGTCGAAAGTATTGTCGGGGAACGGCATCTTCATGAAATCAGCCTGCAAACGAAAAACACTCAAATATCCAGAAGTAAACGAAAAAAAAAATCAATCTTTACTAACTTTGACGAAGTTACAAGTCCGATCGAGTCCAGCTGCCCTATTTAGTACCTGGAACAGAGACGAGGTTTAATGATTTTGTTATGATACGAAAACAAACACGAAAAACATACTATATACCTTTCCCCTAGATATCTGGTATTCGTTGTTGTTGAGACCTGTGACGTATGCTTTGCTGAATCGAGCGATTTCTCTTAACGGGCCCCCGATTCCGCATCCCACGTCCAAGACCTTGTGTCCGGGCTTTAGGCCGAGCTGTAAGGCGAAGAAGTGTTCTTGCCTCTTGATGCTTTCTTGGAAAGACTCGCCTTTCCACCTGGGAGCGAAATGGAACGATTCTCCCCATCCGTATTCGTAGAAGCTCGTGACGAGATCGTAGTACTTGTTGACCTTGTGAACAGAACGAACGAACGACGACTTCGTTTTAATTCAATAAACGGAAAAATGAAAAAATAAAAAATAAAAGAAAAAAAGAGCATGTTTTGGATCTCACCATGTCGGCGTAGTTAGTTTTTCTCTGTTCCTCCTCGCCCCCGGAGTGTCCATGATACTTCTCGTACCTGATTACACGTTACATATAAAAACACGGTTCACACACTACAGAGTTTTTTGAGGAATGTTACTTGTTGGCGGCAGAGAGAACTTGGTTCTTGTCGATGATTCCACCGATACCAGATGCCAGAACCAATGGACCTGTCATGATCCTATCCCTTTATTAATTCCTACACGCGAAAAATTAATTTTTTAATTGAGCAATAGACGAGTCGACGCGAGACAATGCAACACGGTTAAAACGAGGCGATCGATCGGGAGAAGGAAACGTACTGTATGTATATGAGATGAGTGATTAGAGTTTGAAAACCAAGTGTTCTTGATACAAAAGGAAAAGGAAAGAACACCAAGTATACTAAACAGTAGCTATTTTATAGAAACAAGCTAAACAGAGGGTAAAATGGTCATTGTCATTTAAAATATTAAATCGCATGAAAAAACTACAGTAGATAAATTTTTTTAAGAAAAATTAGTACATGAAATGTGTTTTTAATAGTACTACTACAGTATGTAACATTCCAAATAAAATGTACTGGACAGGTGAAATATAACACTACTTCATCGTCGGTCCTACATATATACGTATAGAAAGAAAAATATAATTATTTTTTTAATTTAAAATACAATTATATAATTAGTTCTTATTTTTACTCAGAATTATTTTTATTTTTCATTTTAAAAAACACACTGTTTTTTTATTTTATTTTATCAATATTTTTGTTTTTAACATTAGTGCACTACAAAAAAACAAAGTGTCGAGACGGATAATATATCCAAGAATAAATAGGTTGGTAGAAACTTGAAACGGGATCTATAAATGTATGCGTGGACATATGAAGAAATATGCGTGTTAATGCATGTTCAGTGCACCATCAATAATACAAATAGTCCAGCTGGAGTGGTTAATTATTTTAACCATAACCGGTTATTTATAATTAATCTGTTGCTAAAGTATTTTTTGTAATTACGTTCATTAATGTACCAAGTTACAGCTGTAGGGGTATAATTATCTTGTCCAGATCAATTATTAGTACTATTTGAAAAATTATACTAGTATGGAAAGAGTTTCAATTCGGAATCCAATCAACTCGATCATCCGACGTGGTATGGCTCCACTCCTAAAACGATCTAACCGGTTAGTTATAATTATTAACATGTTGCTAAAGAATTTTTGTAATTAAATTAATGTACCTAGGTACAGTGGGGTATAATTTTCTTGTCCATGTCAATTATTATTACTGTTTGAAAAATTATACTAGTCCGGAAAGAGTTTCAATTCAGAATCCGATCAACTAGCCACTCCTAAAAACGTGTATAGTATAGTATGTGGTTCTCGGAGAGAACAATTTAAGCTCACATTTACAATTTCGATAGACATAACTCGTGAGTCCCACATGATTTTGTTTTTCTAAGGAGTAGTAATCATGTGAAATTGTAAGCAGTATTCATGTGAAATACTACTTATTAGTTCAAAATTATTTTGAAAAAATATCTAAAATATGTGAAACCATGTGAAATACTACTTATTAGTTCAAAATTATTTTGAAAAAATATCTAAAATATGTGAAACCGGTTTTTAAATATATTTTTTAAGAAATATTATGAAGTATAATTATATTTTAAGAAATATTATAAAGTACTTTTTTTGTTTCACATTAATATGATCATACTTTCAAATTTTATTCACAAATGACAAAAGAGAGAAGACCATTGGTTTGAGATGAAGTAGTATGATTGATGAGTTTGAAATCTTTTACTCTACTAAACAAATAAAACACTTGCAAAATGATTATTGAATAAAAAAATTAAATTAAAAAGGTTTCAAATACTCTAATAATAACTCCACCAAATGTCTATTACCTTTACATTATGCAATTTGTGGAAAACAAATGCAATTAAAAAGAGACATCGTTTTGAATTGATTATTTATTTCCATTATTATATTAAAATGGGCCCCACCCTACACCTCATGGACTCCAAGCACACAATCCAATCCATTTAGTTCCCAATAAAAAAATCTATATTTTAAAGGAAAAAATGACAATAAAGTCATTTTGGTTAGTTCTATGCTAGCATAAGGGTACTACCCCATTGCCATACACCCATTTACATGTGTATTTATATTTATCTTTTTACTTTTTTCATTGGTTAAGTTTTTTATAGTGGCCACATGTAACATTTTATATGGATTGGGTACTACCCCTATTAGGGTAGCATAGAATAAACCAGCCATTTTTCAACTTTTTTTAACCAATAAGGTCAATCTCCAATTTTCGTGTCAATTAGGCCTTTTTGTGTCAATTGGGCTAAAAAAATATACATGGAATGACGAAAATACCCTTCCACCTATTTTCACAATCGTTTCACAATCGAGGGGAATTCAATTCTTTTCACACTCTCTCTCCTCCGCCTCTGCCGTGGTGATGCGCGCAGAACCAGAAGCAGAGGCACCCGATCCCGCCACCGACCGAGAGAGACGACCGATTATTGGGCGCCGTCGCCGACGAAGAGTTTATGAAAGAGGACGACGAGATGACGCACTGGATTCAGTATTCACTCGACGATTTGTACGCCGATCTACTCTACTCCGTTCCGCCCCCAATCACCACCCTCGCTCCGCCGAGAGTGCAGCAGGAAGCCGAGATCCGATCGTCGATGACGTCTCGCGCTTGCAGAATTTCGTGCATTTCTCGAGGCCTCCGGATCGACCTGCCCGCCACCTGTTCGATGAAATGCGCCTGGGAAATGCAGGTTGTACTTGATATGAATGAGCGTTTGGCTACGAAACTCGGTTGGTTCTGTGGCGAGGAGAGACTCAGCGGCGTCGGCACTCGATCTGGGGAGACGATCGAGTCAGCTATTCGGTGTTCGGGGCTGCTCCCCCATTAATGGTACTACGGTCTCGATCGATGAAGGGGAGGTGCGGTGGTAGTGAGACTCACGACGGCGCAGGGACTCGGTGACTGATCTCCGGTGGGGCGGAAGTCTTGGTTCTCGGCGATGGCGGGTTTCGTTCGATTCGGAGTTCCTTGTCGAGGAGCTCAGTAATCTTATCATCAACCTACATCATCGGTTTAAGTTGCCCCAATGCATATTCGCCTGCAAAACACTCGTTCAGTTGGTGCTCGTTCATTGTGGTGATATCCCCGCGATAGGCACTGTATATTTCCATGCCCTTAAGAAACTCGAACTTCGCGATGTTGGGTATGAGTCTGACGAATCCATTCCCAACTTGATTTTCGGTTGTCCGGTTCTCGAGGAATTGAGCATTTTTGGGGATGTGAATGATCGATGTTGTGTATCTTCACTCACGCTTACTAGGCTCGTGTTGTGTTCAAAATACGATCATTGTGAGGACGGGGATGTCAAGGTGGAGGTAGTAACTCCCGCGCTCGAGTATCTCCGGTTGAGTTTTTATATGTCTGAGAATTTATCTACAGGGGGCTCTAGACTCCTTGATTGAAGCGGATGTAGATCTTTATTGCGATGAGTCGCTTCACGAAAATTTTCTTTATTCACATCGTGTGTATGCGTTTGTTGGTATGATGTGTAATGTGAAGAGCCTCACGTTATCGACTCATCAAATGACTGTAAGTTTTTGTTCACAATTTTCTCTTTTTCAATTGGATGTCATCTTATATATGGTTTCCGATTTTAAATATTTTCATTTTTTTTGGCAGGTTCTGGACTCTGCTTTCTCTGCTTTGGCTATCAATTTTCATAACTTAACCGAACTCAACACACGTGCGGATTTGCGTTGTCACATTTTTTCTCGAAAATGCTAGTTATCTTCCAAGTCCGTTCTCATCCCCAGTATAAAAATGACCAAGTGTTCGATTGCTGCGAGTCCTCACGATTGTAAATGTGGATTATATTCAGTGTTTTTAATGATATTTAGTGTATTTTTTAATCAAACAGTGTAATATATTCATTGGATAATATTTAGTGTTTTTTGATGATATTCGTGTATTTTTTTAATCAATCAGTGTATTCATGTGACATTCAGTGTTTTTCATTCCTATTTAGTGTGTTAAAATATGACATTCAGTATGTTTAGTGTTAAAATATGACATCCAGTGTTAAAATATGACATTCAGTATGTTCAGTGTTAAAATATGTCATTCAGTGTGTTAAAATATGACATTCAGTATGTTCAGTGTTAAAATATGACATTCAGTGTTAAAATATGACATCCAGTGTTAAAATATGCCATTCAGTGTGTTAAAATATGACATTCAGTATGTTCAGTGTTAAAATATGACATTCAGTATGTTCAGTGTTAAAATATGTCATTCAGTGTTAAAATATGTCATTCAGTATGTTCAGTGTTAAAATATGTCATTCAGTGTGTTAAAATATGACATTTAGTATGTTCAGTGTTAAAATATGTCATTCAGTGTTAAAATATGACATTCACTGTTAAAATATGACATTCAGTATGTTCAGTGTTAAAATATGACATTCAGTGTTAAAATATGACATTCAGTATGTTGTTATTCAGTGTAATTTTATAACATTCAGTGTGAAAATATGGCATTCAGTGTTATTATGTTTCAGTGTAAAAATGGGGCATTCAGTGTTAAACTATCACGACATTCAGTGTAGTGTGTTTTTATGACATTCAGTGTTAAAATTTGACATTAGTGTTAATTAAAGAAAAACCCCCAAATTAGAAATACCACAAAAAACTTCATTAGTAAATAAAGCAAAACCTGCACATCACATAACATTGGACAAACCTGCAAATTGGTCAGTTAGAACATCTGTATTTCACTCTTCTCAATTTAATAAAAATGGGTTTGCCATCTTCCCTTGAACACAATAACCAGTACCAAACAACACACAAGTAACAATATTTTATGAAAATACACATGAAATGTAAATATAATTGATGCCAATAATCAAAAAATGGTTTTATAGGAAGATAAAAAAGGCTTCTCGATCTTGCATTTCTTCCACTCTTGATGATCCCCAACATATCTCCACCAAAACTAATGCTCCCTCCATATTCTAATAATCAAAAAATGGTTTTATATGGTTTTATAGGAAGAGAGAAAAGGCTCCTAGATGTTTCACTACTGATCATCAGCAACATATCTCCTCCAAAACCAATTTCCCTCCATATTATATCCATCTTCTCTATCGACACGTTCTTCGTCTCCGGCAGCAGAAAGAACACGAACGCCGTCATCAGCGCCACCCACCCCCGAAGAACAAGAACGTCCTCGCCTTCAGCCGGCAAAGGATCACCATGCCAGGAACACCTGCCCTATCAGGAAGCCGAAGAAGAAACTAACAACTCTCACCCTCTCGACCAGCAGGGACGAGAGGAAAGTTGAGACGATGCCCAGCGACGTCGTGATCAACGAGGACATGATCCATCGTTCGATTTCACCTCCTCTGCTCTTCCAAACTGTATCACGAACACGGAGAGAGACAATTCCCCGACATGATCCTCAACAAATTCGAATCATCCACCCTCTCAAGGTACAACACTCCCCATCGTCTCTCTCACACGGATAAAACAGTTTCTGTGAAAATCCCGACTTGCTAAATGTTCACTAACTGTATGTTAACGTGATGCAATCCCCCGACTTGCTCAATGTTCAATTCAATTGATCGACCAGGTCTGGTTTCTACATCTTCAACAAATTGAAGCTCGGCCGAAGGAAATAATTTGTACCCGCAACAGCTGCAATAACAGCACACATAATCTCAGTATCATTATTACTGTAACCATTTGAACTTGAAACCATAACTGAGACCTTAAATTAATAAATAAAAAATGGAAAGGGATTAGAATCGCGAACCCTTTCTAATTGTTTCGATCCCGGCTCCGGCGCGGCGAGCGGCATTGACGGATTTCTCGTCTTTCCGAGCGACCCCCGAAGAGGAAACCCCCGAAGTCGCCTCCTCCCAAAAAGCCGTCTCCACCATCTGCGAAACCACCGACTACCAAACCACCTGCGTCGACGCATTCAAAGACGGAAACACCATCGCCCTATCGGCGACCAATTCGACGAACGACGTTCAGACGCTCCTCAGCGGCACGATGACGAATCGAATACTTGTCTCGACGTGTTCGCGTTTGGGCTTTGGAGCTTCGATTTCGCCGTCTGGGGCGGGCTCCTATGGGTTTTCGGCGGCGGCGAATTTGAGCCTTGGAGAGACGATGACTCAGCTCGTTGTAAATCAAGTCCAATGAAATCGAAATCAAAATTGCAGATTTGGGCATGGAATTTGAGGAGGGGGTAATACAGTCTTTACACATTTTAGGCGGCCTAATTGACACGCGTAATTTCTCGAAAGCCTTATTGGTCAAAAAATGTTAAAAAATTGCCTTATTGCCATTTTTCCCAATTTTAAATTAAAAAAAAAAGCATACACCTCACTACCTCACCATAACTTTAGAGTTGACCTTAGACCCTCCATTCCTTTTAATTTAGATTAAAACTTGTATTTTAAAATCTCTGTAAATATAAAAGTTACTTTTTACAATTATTTATTTTATTAATTTAAAATATATTGTTATTCCTAATTTAAAAAAAATTAAAATATATTGTTATTGGGCTGAGAAGGATATCTCGTTAACTCATCACTCCTAGGTTAGTAAGGCCCAAGGCCTTTGATTTTCCTTTTTTTTTTTTTTTTTTTTTTTTTTTTTTTTCTTGAATAATCAGTCTCCTCTCCTTCAACCTGAGACCAGAAAATCCACCGGCAAGAATCAAGATCATCTTCAACAAAGTACGCCCGCTTCTCTCTCTCTCTCTCTGTGCGCGATATATTTTATGCGTGTGTCTATTTCAATATATATTCTCATTAATTTTCTCATTTTATGTGAATTTTATGGAAAAAGTTCAATTACTTTTCATGGTTTTGGTCGAAACCTAAAATACCAAATTAAATCCACCACTTAGAAATTAGGTTAAATGTCGGGTCAATGCTAAGGCTTCGTGATTTTGCAGATTTACCATACTCAGATTATCGACATCATAGCTCATCAACCATTGGGCGTATTCTTTGGAGTTCGTAGGTTACATTTCATAATTAGTTGTCAGAAGTAGAATTGATTGATTTCTTACCTGAGAATTATTTTGGGCTGCAATGGCTGATGAAGATGATTTCACATTTTGTCAAGTAAGTTCGTGATATTTTGCCCACCACAAATTTATTTAGCTACTATCTGATCATATTCGATGACTGGTTTCAATTAGGTTGGGCCGCCGGTAGAAGGTGTTGTAGATCAGAAAGCTGGTGATGATATCAGTAAAGTTCAAATGTTCGATAAAAGAGTTGTCGATGATTTTCGTGAGATTCGTATAGATGATGGGAGTTCAAATGGTGGCAGCATGTTGAAAGTCGGCCCTTCTTCTCACAAGGAAGGGACAGTTGGCTCGTTGTCGTTTACTGTCGTTGATGCATCATCTCGCAAGGGGGTGGTAGATCAATGGCCCAAAAAAGAAGTTTCCGGAAGTTCAGATAATGCTTCCCCACAACCGAAGGTTCCAGCGAGGAAGGCTGCTCAGAGAACTAAGATTCCATTTGAGAAAGGGTATAGTCAGATGGACTGGCTTAAGCTTACCAGAACACACCCGGACTTAGCAGGTACTCGATTATTTGTGTAGAATTTTGCTTGACATTCTTAGGTGTTAGGATTGAATGATTTTAATGTAACCAACCCATTGTGTTTGTTTTGATGCAATGGATTGCAAATGTCACTCCTTGTGAATATCTACAGCGTATTTTCTTCAGGGTTTGTAATCATGAAGTTCACAGTCATATGTTTTATCGGACTTCTCCTGATAACTGTAGAAAACCAGTATCACCTTGTATGGGAAAGACTAAATAATGATTATTTTGATTTTGGGTGATTAAGCGTTTAACCATTTTGCAATTGAATTGATCATTCACTGATAAATTTATATTTGGTGTGCAATCATTTCTTATTTTCTGAAAATTATAAAGGAGCGCACAAAACTTAACATATCTTTATTATTTTCAAGGTCTCCAAAATATGGTATCTGATGATGCAACTTCCTTTATTCCATAAGTCCTAACGGAACTCAACTTAATTAATACTTCATGATAGGGATAAGAACTGGTTAGCCACATTTTTTTTGCCTACTGTGATGGAATTTGAGAAATAACGGGTATGGTTAACTATCATCGTTTTTATCATTAGATATATTATGGGCTCATAGTAACACAATAAACCAAAATCTGTGTATAATATTAATATAACAAACCATATATTCCTTATATCTTTACATTGCCCGAATGTCCTGTTTCACACCTTTTTTTAATTTTAAAGCTAATGTCAGACTTCTTTCATGTTCATATTATTATTTTTGTCTCAGGGTTAAAGGGACAGTCTAATAAAAGACTAATACCTTTGAGTGAGGTCAAACAACATCAGTCTGAAGGCTCCATGTGGACTGTTCTCAAAGGCCACGTCTACAATTTATCACCTTACATGAAGTTTCATCCTGGAGGTACAGTAGCGATAATATTGCCTTATGTTCAGTTTTAGCTGTTTTTATAGTGTTTTTATTAATCACCTCACAATTTATCACCTTACAAGAAGTTTCATCCTGGAGGTACAGTAGCGATAATATTGCCTAATGTTCAGTTTTAGCTGTTTTTTTTATTGTTTTTATTAAGATAAAAATTTTGTTGTATTGACCACCTTTTTTAGTTTTTAAGCATTACACTCCCGACAAAAGGAAAAAAATCCTAACCCACTAAAAACTTGATAATTCAGGACTTGTTACTTCTTCCTTTTTCCCAGTTGGCTTCTTTACTGATTTTTACGTTAACACGTTGATCAATGGGTTCTTATGTTGTGTTGGATTCGGTACAAAAATATTTGTCCTTCCTTTTTATCTTTGGGCGAATTACAAAAACTACCCCCAAAGTAAGCTTAATGAGAATAAAAAATTCAGCGTTTTTTTTAAACTACATGAGGTTAGATTCTGACCCCCTTTATAAGCAAAAAATTGATTCAAACATCCACCTTACATTTGCAATATATAGGTGCGGTTTTGTAATTTTGAAGGTTCTTCGTGTTTACACCCCAAACCTCAGCCGTAATTTGATAGTTTCTGTAACTCACCCTTTTGATTATATAGGTTCTTCTGACTGAAATATTTCATGCATGCAGGTGTGGACATACTGATGAAGGCAGTTGGAAAAGATTGCACATCTTTATTTAGTATCCTTGTGTTTTATTACTTCTATTGTTTTTTTTTTCTTTCATAATTTTATCAGATGATATCTGGGCTGGTAATATTTGCAATCCTTACATTTGATCCAGACAAGTACCATGCTTGGGTTAACGCAGAATTCTTACTGGAGAAATGTCTCGTGGGTATTTTGGATGACAGCCGTTGAAGACAAGTATACAATTACACTAGGAGCACAGCTTCCACCGTTGGCACAAGTACGTGCGAGTGAGGAAAGACGGTGAAGATGATGTTAAGTGTATATTCTTATTCGACATTTATAAAGATTAAAATTGAAAAAATGATTCAAAGACGATATCAATGGGTCATGTGGACTTCACATGCCACCCTCTATAGTGTATCAAACAAAAAACAATGAACTTAGAGCTAAGTATTTTCATCAGCTAAATATCAATGGGACAATGAATTTGTATGATGTCTCTTTCGTTTTTTTTTTTTTTTGTTTAAAACTTATTTTTCTATTATGTGTGTGCATTTGAAACATGGAACATGGATTCAAGAAACCGAAACAAACCTAAATCCTTCATTTCATTTTTGTGGTGTACAAATTTTCGTTGAACGAACATATCGTGGAATCGAAGAAGCATATGATTTCCCTATATGAGGAGGGAGTATATTCTACTGTGTGAGAAAGAAGGGGTGGGAAACTGTAAATGCTAATAAATTGAAGGATTTGAATGCAATAACTTGTTTCCTGAAGGAGTTGGATTAAAAAGGTAAACCCTGATTTTCCACAATTCAAATTTTGAATTTCAAATTTCAAAAACTAATACGTTAGTCCGCCATTTTTAAACCTCAAGCTTTCCCCCATTTCCGTTTCCACACTCATCCATCACAAGACACGCTCTCTGTGTCTCTCTCGATTTCCACACTGAACTTTCTTCCGTATCTGAAACCCTAGAGTTCGCCATGGCCGGATCGAAGAAGGCGCCGTTAACCAGCAGCAACAATGCCAACATCCCATCACCGGAAACCCTAGCCGCCGACGGCGGCGGAAAGAAGACCATCGAGCAAACCTACCAGAAAAAGACGCAGCTCGAGCACATCCTCCTCCGCCCAGACACCTATATCGGATCAATTGAGAAACACAACCAAAACCTGTGGGTCTACGAGAACGAGCACATGGTCCAGAAATCCATCATCTTCGTCCCCGGACTCTACAAGATCTTCGACGAGATCCTCGTCAACGCAGCCGATAACAAACAGCGGGATCCGAGGATGGACTCCGTGAAGGTGACGATTGATGTTGAATCTAACTGCATCAGCGTGTACAACAATGGAGATGGCGTCCCTGTTGAGATCCATCAGGAGGAAGGGGTTTATGTGCCGGAACTGATTTTCGGGCATTTGTTGACGAGCAGTAACTACGATGATAATGAGAAGAAGACGACTGGAGGGAGGAATGGGTATGGAGCGAAGCTCACAAACATTTTCTCTAATGAGTTTGTGATCGAGACGGCCGATGGGAAGAGGCAGAGAAAGTACAAGCAGGTACTATTAATTAACATTTCTCCATTGACATTGATGCAAATTTGGGATATCTCGAATCTGTGGTGATTAATTAACAATGATTGTTACATGTTTTTGTTATTGTGAAGGTTTTCTCGAATAACATGGGAACGAAAACTGAGCCTGAGATATCGAAATGCAGATCGGGTGAGAATTGGACCAGAATTACATTCAAGCCTGATTTGGCAAAATTCAGCATGAGTTATTTGGAGGAGGATGTTGTTTCCCTGATGAAGAAGCGTGTAATCGATATAGCGGGTTGCCTTGGAAAGAGTGTTAAAGTGGAATTGAATGGACAGATATTTCACTTCAAATCATTTTCCAATTACTGTGACCTTTATCTAAAATCTACATCAGTTTCAAGCACAGATCCACTGCCAAGGTTGTTGCCTGTTTCTGCACATAATGTTTCTGTTTTATGTTTTCCTCAAGTTAACTAGGATACTGATGTTTTCATCCATTTTTCAGATTCGAAGAGGAAGTTCATGATAGGTGGCAGATTTGTGTAAGTCGAAGTGAAGGACAATTTCAACAGGTAACTCAATTTAATTTTTATACAGAACATAAATGTCTGATTTGGAAAGAAAATCATAATTTAGTCACATGAATATCTGTAGACTGAGGAATCAGGTTATGAATTGTTCAGGTCAGCTTTGTCAATGGGATTGCAACTGTCAAGGGTGGGACTCATGTTGATTATGTTACTAACAAGATAACGAGTCATCTTGTTACTGTCATTAAAAACAAGAATAAGAAAAACAAAAAATTTGATCTCAAACCTCATGCTGTGAAGAACCATTTGTGGGTATTCGTAAATGCGCTCATCGACAACCCAGCTTTTGATTCCCAAACCAAAGAGACTTTGACGCTCCGTGCAGCAAGTTTTGGATCGTCTTGGGATTTCTCGGCCAATTTCTTGACTAAAGGTTTGTGGTGCCAATCCTCGTGACTATTGTTGACTTTGCTATTCCTAATTGAATGTCTTAACTTCATCTATTCATCCCCTGCAGTGGCCAAGTCAGATATAATGAAAAACATTGAGGAATGGGCAGAATTCAAACAACAGAAAGAACTTAAGAAAACTGATGGAGCAAAAAGCAAGAGGATATATGGACTAGCCAAGCTTTGCGATGCCAATGAAGCTGGCGGGAAGAATTCTGACAAATGTACCTTGATTTTGACTGAAGGAGATTCAGCAAAGGCACTAGCTGTAAGTTTTTCTTATTGTTGGTATGATTTCAATATCTAAACAGTTTTGTGATTTTTGGCAACATTTAATGCTTTGAAACTTGTTCAGCTTGCTGGTCTCTCGGTTGTCGGCCGAGATCACTATGGTGTGTTCCCTTTGAGAGGAAAATTGCTCAATGTGAGGGAAGCAAGTCATACCCAGATAATGCAGAATGCTGAAATCCAGCATATCAAGCAGATTCTTGGACTTCAACAAGCAAAAGCCTATGATAGTGTCAAGTCACTGAGATATGGGCACTTGATGATAATGACTGATCAGGTCACTTACTTTGTAACTTTGTTTCAGTCTTTCCTTTTTCCATTTCAATGAAGTTGATATTTGATTTTTCACAAGTCTTTGTGGTCTTTGAAACTAAACCACAGTTCATTCCTTTTTCAGGATCATGATGGTTCCCATATTAAAGGGCTTTTAATTAATTTCATACATTCATGCTGGCCATCATTGCTTCAAGTTCCCTCTTTTCTGTTGGAGTTCATAACTCCTATTGTGAAGGTTTACCATTTACAACATTCACATGCTATTGGATTTCAAGTTTTTTTTCGTTCTTTTTTATGATCCCTTTTTTACTATAACTGGGTGCTCTTTGTCTGTAGGCTGCACACAGAGATGGAAGGAGAAAATTGTCCTTTTATACAATGCCTCAGTATGAAACATGGAAACAAAACCAGGGAACTGATGCAAAGAATTGGACTATTAAGTACTATAAGGTTTGTCTCCTCAATAAATGTAAAGGGATTTTTCTGCAAATTGGTTGTTTTTCGTTTGGAATCCTATGATTTAGATTCAATTCAATTTCCTGGAATCGCTAATAGATTATTTACTGTCATTCTTATTATATTTGTAGGGGTTGGGAACTAGCACAGACCAGGAAGGGAAGGAGTACTTTGAAGATCTTGGCAAACATAAGAAGGATTTTGTTTGGGTGGATCAACAAGATGGTGATGCAATAGAACTTGCCTTCAGTAAGAAGAAAATTGAAGCTAGGAAAAGTTGGCTTCGGCAATTTGAGGTTAGAAGTCAGTTTTGCTGCTTTATTATTTGTTTAAATTATCATATTTTGGTTTCTTTCAATTATTATTTTTTTATCTGTTTTAGTGAATTACTCATGATTCTTATCTGCTTGGCAGCCTGGAACTTACCTTGATGATGTGGACAAACACATCAAGTATCGGGACTTTGTCCACAAGGAGCTTATTCTATTTTCTATAGCGGATCTTCAGAGATCAATCCCTTCAATGGTCGACGGGTTGAAACCTGGTCAAAGAAAGATACTTTTCTGTTCTTTCAAGAGGAACTTTATTAAGGAAGCAAAAGTTGCTCAGTTCTCTGGTTATGTATCTGAACATTCAGCTTACCATCATGGAGAGCAGAGTCTTGCGGGTACCATAATTGGCATGGCTCAGGATTATGTGGGGAGCAACAACATAAATCTTCTTTTACCAAATGGTCAATTTGGTACACGTGGGCAGGTGACTATATAATATATGATTTTTTGGAGGAGGTGATGGTGGCGGGTCTTATTATATACTTACATAATTACTTGTTACATTTTCCAGGGTGGGAAAGATCATGCCAGTGCTAGG
Source organism: Euphrasia confusa (assembly GCA_954870475.1). NCBI lineage: Eukaryota > Viridiplantae > Streptophyta > Magnoliopsida > Lamiales > Orobanchaceae > Euphrasia > Euphrasia confusa. The sequence goes on from OX940951.1 coordinate 1,268,391, forward strand.
TACATTTTCACGCAGCTGTCTCCTGTTACCAGGTTTTTGTTTCCAAAGGCAGATGACATTCTCCTGGACTATTTGAATGAAGACGGACAATCAATTGAACCTACTTGGTAATTTTTTATTTTTCATGAATTTAGTGCCAAGTGATGTTTAAAGATGGTTTGTAGCTAATGTTACATGTTAAAATAATAGGTATGTGCCAATCATACCAATGGTTCTAGTTAATGGAAGTGAAGGAATTGGAACAGGGTGGAGCACCTTCATACCAAATTACAACCCTCTAGATATTATTGCAAATGTGAGGCATATGTTGAATGACGAACCATTGGAACCTATGCATCCATGGTATAAAGGATTCACAGGTACTGTTGACATTTCTGCAACAAAGGAAGGCGGGACTACCTACACAGTCACTGGAAATATAGATGAAGTGGATGATACAACACTAAAGGTAACTGAGCTTCCCATTCGAAAGTGGACTCAGGATTATAAGGAATTTTTGGAGTCTGTTTCTGCTGAGAATGAAAAGAGCAAGGATCCATTTATTGAGGTACTATATATATACTATGTATTTTTATTTAATGTGAAATTATTACTGGTGTCTCAGCCGACTCTTTTTTTTTTTAGACCTGCCGGGATAACTGTGGTTCAGAAATTGTGCATTTCTCGGTCTATTTGTCCGCTGAAAATCTTTTGAGAGCTAAGCAAGATGGTTTGCTGAAGAGATTTAAGTTGACTACTTCTATAAGCACTAGTAACATGCATTTGTTTGACCCGAAAGGCGTTATCAAGAAGTATGACACTCCTGAACAGAGTATGTGACAACATCCTTGTGAGAACTCATTACTTTTTAGCGTGGAGCTTACACCGATTTGATATTGTCCTTTGCAGTTCTTGAAGAGTTTTTTTATGTACGGCTTGAGTTCTATGAAAAGCGAAAGGCAAGTTTCTTACATTGTTTTGTACGCTCTAGAATCAGGGTACACTGTATTAACAAAAAAATTTCTTTTTGCAAATATAATTGCAGAAAGCTTTGTTGGCCAACCTTGAGAATGATATGTTGAAATGTGATAACAAATATAGATTCATTCGTTGTGTTGTCGATGGTAGCATTGTTGTGAGCAACAGAAAAAAGGCCGATTTGTTCATTGAGCTGAAGAAAAAAGGTTTCACACCTTTCCCAAACAAGAAAGCTGTAGCTGAAATGGCTGTTGCCGGTGCTATTGATGAGGCGGATGAAGGTGAAGGAAACAGTGATGTTGCAATCGGACCAGGAGTTTCTTCTAGTGATTATGACTATCTGCTATCTCTGGCAATTGGCACATTAACTGTTGAAAAGATGCAAGAATTGCGTGATGAGAGGGATAAGCTCATGCAAGAAGTAGAAGAACTGAGAACATCAACAGTGAAGTCATTGTGGAATAAAGATTTGGATGCTCTCGAGAGCAAATATACTGAGGTGAGATTAGATCCGGATTCATTTAGTATGTTTTGTTGGTGAATAATATCTAGCTTTTACTAATATGAACTGTTTTTTATCCAGGTACTGACGAAATATATGAAAAACTTGGATGAGAATAGACAGAGGATACATGGGGAAGCTGTAGTAAAACCAGTACAAACAAAACCACGCAAGAATACTAAGAAGGCTACAGTTACCAGCAAATCATCTACTGTGGATCAAATGGATGTTTCAGATCATACTGTAACTGAAAAAGGTTGGTTACCCTTATCATTTTATTTACTTTTATCTTTTTCTTCCTTTTTATAGTATTTTGAAACGAACATTTACCACTCTTTCAGACAATGTTGGTGTAATCAAGAAGCCAAGAGCCAAGGCAGCCCCTAAAAAGAAAGCTCCTGTTAAAAAGGTTTGGATTTTATATTTACTTTGTTAACTGTTGGCAATGTTTAATAACAGACATAACAATTACACTTGAACGTGATATTCTATCCTATCTTATCGAGCCCCCAATCAACAATCACAAACTAACACGCACACCCATGGAGTGGAATTTCCAGTTGATAACTGATCATTGAAAAAACATTATGGGCCGTTATTTATTGTGTTTTCATGTATTGTGGCAGGTTGACGCAGCTGCTAATGAGGACAATGACGATGATGTTGCTGATCTAAGACAACGGCTTGCAGCTTACAATATGGACTCTTCTCCTGATCGCGTTGAAGGTATGTAGCAATAAAAACTGAAATCTACAAAATATTCATTAAATTTAGAGTTTTTTTTTTTTAATATTTCAGGACTCAATAACATTATCCAATTTTTCCTTACAGATATGGAAACAGAGCAACCCAAGATGCCAGCAAAAACCAAACAGCCAAGCAGAAAAGCTGCTCCACAGAAGAAGTCACTGTCTTTGGTTGATGATGATGGTGATGTCGAGATCATTGACGATGATGATGATGATGAATTTGAGCCTGAAGAAAAGACAAAGAAGGGAGGCCGTGGTAGACAACCGGCAAATCCAAAAGCAACCAAACCTCCTCTTGGTGGGGCCAAGAAAAGAGGACCTGCTGCTAAATCTCAGAATATAGGACAAAAACTGATCACAGAAGTTCTGAAACCTGTTGCTGAGAATTCGCCGGAAAAGAAAGTGAGGAAAATGAGGGCTTCCCCATTTAACAAGAAAAGCAGTTCAATTCTGGGAAGGACAATTAATGTCGATGATGATGATGAAGAGGAGGCTTCACCTATACAAGATAACTCTATTTCTACTTTGGGCAGTGGTACAGATGCTGTTAGTAGTGAAGAAGTGGCTCCAAAAGGAGGTCAGAGGGCTGTGAGGGGTAATCGAACAAAGGCAAAGTATGTTATAAGTGATGACGATTCTGAGGAAGCTATTGAGGATGTTGATGATGCAACTGAAGATGATGACTCTGACTTCAGTGAAGATTAGGAATAGTTCCCTTTTCTTTTCTTAATGAACTGTTAGGATGTTTGTGATTTGTAACATTGGTGAAACTGTGAAAGTCATTTTGTCAATGGCTTGAATGAAAGTTTGTTAGCAGTTTGCAGTTTTCTTAAATGAAAGTTTTCAATATAAATTAGGAAATTAGTGAATCAATCCTATATAAATAACCAAATAAAAAAGGTTTAAGTAATGTTTTGAAAATGTTAGAAAAAAAGTCTTATTTAGTTTTTTTATATTAATGGTTAAGGATGGAAATGAAATAGAATACTACTAGTAATTTATTTCTGTAATTTCTGTAATTTCTGTAATTTTCCAATCAATATATGGAAATTAAAATTAATGATTAAACCAAAATCTAGAAAAAAGATAATAAAAACAAGTTACCTGATGACCTGAATCACTGTTAAAAACCCAAATCCAATTTATCCATTACGAATTATAATATTCTATCCATATTAACAAATACACTGCGAATAGACATGGGAGATGAATAACCTTTGTACAATTCCTAGTTAGTATTGTGTAGCAGGAAAAAAATGTAAACCCAAATATTGTACAACGCGATGAAAAAACATCATTTTCCACGATCATGGAGGGTGGTACCTTCCCGTGGCTTCCATTTTCATCAACAGATTTTTAATATCCATCTCCATCCTCATATTCATATTAAATATTCTTGATACGCCTGATCAAGAGCTTGGAGCTTAGTGTTCTGGTTCGTATATTCTTCTTCGAGTCTTTCGCTTTTGGTAACCACAATCAAAGTGTTGTGGTCAACATGTCTGGCTTGGTTTCTGTGATCAAAGGGATGTGAGCAATAATTATTAAGTTGATAACAAACGAGCGAAAAATAAGTTATCAGTTCAGGACACAGATAATTGAAACAGTGGAGAAAAAAAAAATTATCCTCATCACCCAACACAAAAGTAGGTCGAGGTCTGTGAGAACTATTAGAAACGAGTTTATCGTTTAAACATTCTCAAGTATGCATGCCAAATATATAATACACGGATATAGTCATTCTATAAGCCGCAAAATCTAATTCTCATTTGAGAATTATCCAGAGCTGATATTCTTATCAAACATGTAATATCACAAGACAGAATAAAATTTGAAGGCAATAAAGATCTAACAATTTATAGTGTTACAGAAGTTGTAAGAATTATGAAATTAACAATTTACCGTAAAATCCAGAAGATCTCATGGTTGCCATCTTTTCTCAAATGAGGTTTACGGGAAATGCTTCACCATCCGCTCTTTTCAAAACCTCCCCCTGCCACATACAAAACCACAAAGTAAACGGACAATTGCTTCTAGGAAATAGGACAGTAATACGTTCAATAGTTGTTTTAATAAATTTTTCTTTTTTTTATATGTTTCGTTTTGAAGTTAAGGTTGTTTGGTTTTAAAGTTAGGTTGAAAGTAGTCCCCAACAAGGTATTGGTATTGGGTTGTTTGGTTTTGGGTCGACTGCAGTTTAGAAATCAAGCCTTTGTATCCCGATAGTGCTTTGAGAGTGAAAACCCCACTGGAAGAGGATTCTTGATAACGAGAAAACCAAATTACTAGTGCATTGTCAGTATTCTCTTCTCTTCCATTCAATTGCAAATTTATTTTCAACAATAATCTTTTGTGGATATAGCGAATCATGTGCACATGTTGCAAATTTATTTTCAACTATTAAATAAATCCAACTTTGAACACAAACAAAAAACTTGCATGACATCTATGTGCACAAAATAATTAAAAGAACTATTTAATTCACCTGAACAATTGACGTGATCTTCCCAGGGGCGTCCTGATTGAAGTAAAATAGTGGATTAATTAAATTTCTCAACAACAGACCATAGTTTTTCAATTCATTCAGCGCCATTGAAAAATCACCCACCTCAAACCGTTTCTCGACCCACATTATCTCCTCCCAAGTCTTTGAATCTATAGAATCCCATGTACTAGGAGCTTGGATTGTCTCCACATGTTGTAAAGTCCTAAGACTATCTGTCAATGAATACAATAGACCACATACATAAATGACAACAAGGACTTTAACATCACCCCAAAGAAGAACAAAACTAAGACTGATGCTTACTCGTGATAAATGCTTCTGTCCAAATTTCACGCTCTGACCATGATGGCGCAACTTCACGAAAAGGGATTCCAATTTCCAAACATATGCTACGCAAAAACAATAATTGCAATAAATGAATCATAACAAGACTCATGCCGATACTCTTTATATTTACAACAAAGAAGCCTTCATGAATATTATCGATGAAATCTATTTGTATTTTAACCGCATTTATGAAAACTAAACACCCAAACTAAATATTGTCTCTGCGCACGAGACAGAGAAAGGTCGTTTTGTTGATGGGGAATAGCCTTACTCTATAATGACCTGTCGTAAGATTCCCGGAAGAACCCCATCACTTACAGGAGCCGTCTGAACTTCAATGCATTTCAGATTTCGTAAATCAGTATGATTAAACTTGTTACCATCTCCAGGTTTCTCCTGCAGAAAAAATAACATACATGTACACATATATAAAACACATCATGACAACTGACATGCAGCAGACATTATATGAAGCAGAAAAGAGACTTTGGCTGTAAAGTTATAAATATTTTCAATGAAATATGTATCCAAGATTTGATATATAGGAACTAATTATGTAAAAATTAACTCGCCTTGAGCAAAGAGGTTGACCAGAAAGTTGACTCGATCATCATTTTTACAATATTTTTTTATTAGGTTCATAAAAACTTCGAGATTGTATTATTTTCATTTGAAGTTTGAAATACATAATCACAATACCCCTGATCATACATTTTTGGCATAAAACCCCCGTAAAACAAGGCAAAAAACAAATGCCGATTATCACCATATCTCAAACTTAGATGATGATTTTGGCCTTGTGATTCTACGAGTCTTCAATCTGGAAAATACTGTCATTCTTACTTAACTAAATTAAACTCTTTCAAATAATGCAAGTTCTTAAAGAGCATTCAAAACACTCATCAAATTCAAAGACTGACAGGCCGACGGCCATAATAATCGTACTAGTCAAATTTATTTTTTCTACTATTTCATAGAACAACCAACACATCACTTAGTAACTCAAGCCCAAAGAAATATTTCAAGACATATACCCCTCACCTTCAGACAGACAACAAAAAAATTCGTCAAACAACCTTCCAAAATCCTTTCACCGTCGTTTGACAACAATAATTCAGTAACTGAAGGTGGCCTCCGCTTATCCAAGCACTTCCTTAGCCTGCCCAGAAAACATAAATCAAATAATCCACATACCATGAAGTTCTTCATCGCAATTCGTATCTATTAATTCAAACAACCCATCTTAATTCAATTTAATCACAACATTTTATTCATTTTCAAATACCTGACCCAATCCGAATACTTTGCACTCGCAAAATCCCTGCCACGGCCAACCAACGCCAAATGTGCACTGTTCTCTCTAACACCAAAAACAGGCAGAACGTATCCGCTCACGTGTAAATAAACATCCAACGCCTCAGGTTTCATTTCCACATCAAATCCACCCTTTTCATTTTCCAAATCCTCTACATTGCCACTCAAAAGAGTCGTGATAGCCAATTCCTCCCCAAATCTCCTCTCTTTCACAACCAAAGGCATCACTTTTCTCAGGGAATCGTTAACCAGACACCTAACTACCGAGTCCCAGACCATTTCCCGGTTCGACCAGACCGGTAGTCGCTCGGGTTTTCGAAATATGAGTTTTGGATTGTCTTTCAACAATACTTTGAAGGAATCTGAAAGCCTGTGCAGGTGCCTTTGCCAGAATAGGATTTCCGAGCCATTGTTGTGAGTGCGAGTGGTTGTGTATGCACCTGATCATGAAACTCAGTTAAATCAGCAATTCAATCAAAATCAAACTCTTAAACTCTAATAATTTTATTTTGTTTTTTGTTTTTAATTTCTGTTCATTACAAAAAAAAAATGTGAAGATTATTCGGATAAATTAATATAAATGCACCTGCGTTAGCTTCAAGAAACGCCGCTACTGAAGGAGTATCTGCTGCAGGGGATACGACGCCGTTTTTGAATAGAAATCTATTACCATGAGACATTGGTGTGTTGTGTACAGTGTGCTTATTCTGAAAGCTGAGTGTTTTTTATCTAAATTATTTTCATTTTTTTTTCTTTTATTTAGAATTTACTCGAAACAAATACTCTATTCCTCTCATTTATTTTCATTTTATCGCCGTATTTTTCATTTTCGTTCGTCACTTGCCGATTACAGAAAGAGTATATTTAATAATAAAAAATCAATAATTTATTGTAAAATATTACGTATTTCATCTTTAAGCTATACATAAACTAAGAGCATCTCCAACCGATACCAAAAACCTATTTTGGAGTAGGGGAGATGCTCCAACCGATACTAAAACATAAATTTATTATAGGTTTTATGGTGGGACCCACATAAAAAATACTTAGATTTACGTTTACCTTAAACTCAAACCAAAAACTATTTATTATTTATAAAATGATCCTTTTATTTTACAAATTAATAAAAAAAACTTATTAACCTTTTATTGTAGTTTTTTATTTAATATATTTTGTAATGTAATTTTTTTTAATAATCATATCATTAATAATTAAAATAAACTTTTATTTTTAAAATAAAAATAAATATTTATAATTAAATATTAAATATTTCATGTTTGCGCAATTTTGTCATATTTAATTAATATTTTATTTTAATTTTTATGTTTAATATTTTTAAAATTTTTAATTGAAAATAATATTTATTAAATTTTTTAAATTTAATGTCAAAAGTTACGGAGTTAAATTATAATTTTGTAAAAATATTGGTTATTTATAAAAATAGTATATAAAGTTGTATATGAAGAATAATTTGAGAATATTCTTTTAAGTTTGAGTATTGGAATCTCGTTTGGAGCCAAATTACTGTAAACTTAAAACTAAACTTATTTTTGAGTTTAAGTTTTTGTGTTCGGTTGGAGATGGCTTTACCCGTAAACTTAAACCAAAAACTATTTATTATTTATAAAATGCTCCTTTTATTTTACAAATTAATAAAAAAAACTTATTAATCTTTTATTTTAGTTTTTTATTTAATATATTTTGTAATGTAATTTTTTTTAATAATCATATCATTAATAATTAAAATAAAATTTTATTTTAAAAATAAAAACAAATATTTATAATAAAATATTAAATATTTCATATTTGCGCAATTTTGTCATATTTAATTAATATTTTATTTCTATTTTTTATATTTATTATTTTTAAATTATTTAATTGAAAATAATATTTATTAATTTTTTTAAATTTAATGTCAAAAGTTACGGAGTTAAATTATAATTTTGTAAAGATATTGGTTATTTATAAAAATAGTATAAAAAGTTGTATATGAAGAATAATTTGAGAATATTCTTTTAAGTTTGATTTGGAATCTCGGTTGGAGCCAAATTACTCTAAACTTAAAACTAAACTTATTTTTGAATTTAGATTTTTGTGTTCGGTTGGAGATGGCCTAAGGCCATTTCCAACCGAGAAACCAAAACTTAAACCTAAAATAAGTTTAAGTTTAGTAATTTTACTCAAACCGAAAAACTAATATTCAAACTTAAAAAAATATTCTTTTTATACAATTATTTATACTATTTTTATAAATAACCAAAATCCTTATAAATTTACTATTTAACCACATAACTTTTGACATAAAAAAATTTAATAAATATTATTTTCAATTTACCTTATCGATCAATTTTGTTGTTGTGATTTATAGTTTATTTATTTTTGTAATTCGTAGCGTTTTATTTTAAATATTTTATTTTAATTTTAATTTTATTTTATTTTTATTATCAATTAAATATTTAATATTTAATTATATTTAATATTGTGATATTTATTTTTTTATAAAATAATTTGTTTAAATTATTAATGATATGATTATTTAAAAATATTACGTTACAAAAAATATTAAATAAGAAACAAAAAAAAGTTTAATGAGTCATTTTTATTAATTTATAAAAAAAGATCATTTTATAAATAATAAATAGTTTTGGTTTGTGTTTACGGTCGACGTAAATTTAAGTATTTTTTTGGTGGGTCCCACCATAAAACCTATAATAGGTTTATGTTTTGGTATCGGTTGTAGCATCTATCCTACTCCTTAGGTTTATGTTTTGGTATCGGTTGTAGCATCTATCCTACTCCTTTTGGTATCAGTTGGAGCATCTATCCTACTCCAAAATAGAGAGATGCTCTAAAGTTGAGACTTTTATCACATAAACAAAGAAAACAAAAACTAAAGTTGAGACTTTTATCACATAAACAAAGAAAACAAATTGAATGAAAGTTTTGGTAATAATAATAAGATAACAAAGTCTCCATATATCCTATTTCTCCATTTCTGAATTCTAATGTTCTATCCATGCTAACAAATACATCTGAGAACATACATATGGGAGATGGCTCAGGCTGACCTTTGTAAGATTCCTACTCCTAGTTAGCAACATCGCCAGGAAAAAAGGTCAACCATAAATACTAAACAACACGGGACTAAAAACATATTATTTTCCACGATCATGCAGCAAGGTTCATCCTCGTGGCTTCCATTTTCAACAAAAGATCCTTAATATCCATCTCCATCCTCATCTTCAAGTTAAAATACTCTTGATACGCTTGATCTAGAGCTTGTAGCTCTACCAGTTTCTGTTTTCGCGTTTCCTCAGCTTCAGCCAAACGCAGCTTAGCGATCTGGCTCGTATATTCTTCTTCGAGTCTTTCGCTTTTCGTAACCACAATCCTCTTTAGGGCTTCGGACTCTCTCCTTGCATCCTCCGCACGGGATTGGAACATCTTAGCCTCCGCTTGTTTAATTCTCACGATGCTTTCCAGTTCATCAAATACAGGTTCTTTTTGGGCGAGTTTTTGGAGATCCAGGTTCATCATGAATTTATTATTATTGTTGGTATTGGTCCTATTGGTATTGAAATCAGAAAGTGATTTGACGGAGTTTTCGACATGAGGAGGCTTATCTGGATAAACGGGCTTCAACCACCCGGGCCCTAGGCTGGGGCCAGCAATGGCATTCCTGACTTCTTGATTTTTGGTTGGCGACTCTTTCCTGATTTCAATCGAAGTGTAGCTGTCAAGTCTGTCTGGATTGGTTTCTGTGATCAACGAAAGGGATGTCAGGAATAATTATTAAGATTATAGAACACGATCGAAAAACTGTGAAAAATAAAACTTACCAGTGAAAAATCTCATGATGTGATTTTGCACCGCCTGAAGATCTGCTCTATGTTTGCCCAATCTTGACAGCATCATGATAGCAATTCCATGCAGCTGTTTCCCTCTTAAATCCTCGCTCGAACAAAATATTCTGCTCACACATTCAAGTTCTCTAGACAGATTCTCGGCTGTCCATTCCTTCAAAAAGTTCTGGAAAACTTCCTTCACAAAACCAAACATCTCAGAAGGATGACCACAGGCCACGCAATAGAACTGTATCTCTGTAGTGCCCTGAGACCCCACTGCACTCTGCCCATTTCTTATGTGAGATTGCCGTAATCCACAATCTGCATGGCACCAATGCAAGCAAACATCACATCCAACCCAACTACATGTGTTGGATGCCGTGTCAAACACCGAACAAACGAGGCACATGCACTCCCGGCAGAAATCACTCTGTCGAGCACATATTTTGCAGTCGCATTCATCCACAGGCAGGACACTCCTGCATTTGAGATTCCTACATCTCATGTTCAAAAATATTTCAGCTAAATCAGAAGGCGTTACATCATATTTCTGCAGAAGAAATTCCTGAATCCCAGTTTTTAAAGCCACCAAGATCTCCAATTGAGTGGGGTGTGCATTCAGTAGCATATCAAGGGTGACGTCCTGTCTCTTCTGTAAAGCCTTCTGTAGATCACTCTTCTGCCATTGCTTGCCCGGATTCGAGATTATGTCCAGGACAAACTCTTTAACGCATGCCCTGTGATTTCCAGTCATGTGACTAAACCTCCGAGACATTGCTTGTATAGGTTCAGAAACTATCATAGTAATTATTGATTCAGCAAAATCAGCCCCAACCGCAAAATCAGCTCCGTTACTTCTAGGGAAACCATCACTATCTCTCCCCCTCACTAATTGCCTCCTCTCTGTGGAATATTCCACTCCATTTTCGTAGGAGCCGAAACTCTGTGTTCCAGACAGATGTTTATTAAAACTTAATTGCCTTTCAAGTGCAACTGGTAGTGGTTTGGTAACTCTCGAATTATGAACCGGAGCTTGTCCAGTAGAGTCTTTTCCTTGATACTGTGAGGACTGGTGAAACAAGTCATTTTGTCTTGATGGAATTCCTTCATGAGTCGAAACCTCTTTATTCTTATTCTCTTCTAACGCCAAAGCTTTCCAATCCACGCCTTGGAACAGAGGTTTGCTTTTAACAGATTTCTCAAAGTCAAGTGCATCATGAGTTAGGGAACAACTAGGGTTGTGAGTGAACTGCTGGGAACCAGAGAACGACATGGAAGCCGTAAATCCTTCGGAATTTGTCCGGAATGAGCTGGCGAATGACTGCATACTTCTGGCACGGCTAGGTGAACCAGGGGCCTGACCTCTATTCTGAGAACCAAAAGGTAGTAAGACATCTGGCAAGCTAAGGGAAAGATCAAGGGCCAACTTGTCATCTTTAGGCTTGTTATGAGTTAATTGCTCAACTTTCTCTGTCTTCTTCATTTGATCGTCGGAGAAAAACTGAAATCCCCTGGTGCTTGACCCTTCAATTTCAACTTTTCCATTGGTTGCAAGGTCCCATGGTTTGTTTCCAGCCTCAAAATTAGTTTCCGTAAAGTGAACAATTTCGGAGGGCAATAAAGCAACACTTTTTCCCTTATCCTTCAAACTCGGGGTCGTTTTCTCTGCAGAAGGCAATTCGCTTTCAGCTGTTATTTCCACATTTCCGGTCATGACAATATCATCCACCTCCTTTTCAACAGGGAGACCTCTCTCTTCCCCTAGCACTTGTAAGTATAACTTGTCACTAAATGTGCTGTCTGCAACATCTTCCAATCCTTCTATTCCACCCTCTTTTACATTTTTGTCGCAATCATTTTCATCATTTCTACTTTCACCACCTTTCTGCAACAGTGCATCTTTACAACCCGGAAATTCTTTAGTTTTGTTCATATCATCTTCACCATCCTTAGAAAATAGTTCACATTCCCCTAGCTCCTCAGAGATGTTCACTATATTCACATTCCCTTTTTCAACACATAAATCATTGTTGGGATCCTTTTGAGAAAAGTTGGATTCAACAGCAGCTTCATTATCTTCAACAGCTGGTTGCTTAGTCAAAGGCACATGAGGTTCAGGATCAGGTTCGAGTTCCCCTTCTTCTCGTTCACTGCTGGGCCCACTGCTATCAACGGGCATATTTTCACATTTCTTCCCTTCAACACTCTTGGACCGCTCGCTCCCAGAGTCCTTAGACCAAGCGGGGGATTTCACATCTCTGTGACTCCCGTGGGAGGAATTTGACATTCCAACTTCTTTAGATTCCATTCTACTTCCTCTGCTAGTCTCGTTTCCACTCCAGGACCCATCATCATTATCTTTATTACCGCCTCCAAATCGCCTCCAGGATGATGCAATACTCCCCCTCTTGTGCTTATCCCTCTCGGACCTGAACCCTTTCGGAAAGTCTTTCCCCGATCCAGAAAAGCTTTCAGACCTGTACATCCGATCCATCCCGTGCGTGGGCCCAGTCGGAGTGGCCAAAATCCCTCTCTCATTCAGTCATTCCCAACTCTATACCGATGATCTTGATACTTTCTGCGATCAAAACGTTCCGAATTGTAATCCGACCACTTCCTGACCAGCTTCCGACTCTCCCTATTATCCTCCGTTCGATTGTGTCTGGGTGTTGTTGAAGACAGGTCCGAAGTCTTGTAATGGGAGCCCCTCTGCATAGAAGAAGAAGAAGACGATCGCTGCAAACCAGAGTCACCCTCCTCCTTTCTTCCCCGATCTCCGTCCCTCAACTTCAATTTCTTCATGGTTTCGACTCACAGAATCAATTATACGGAGTAGTAAATATCCATCATCATCAAAATCTAAATAAGAACAAATACGACCTTTCCCCCCCCAAAAAAAACACTATCAGAATTATGGTCTATTAAAAACAACACGAAAATAAATAAATAACAGATCTCAAAATCAACCCCTAGAACGTTTCAATTGAATGAGATAACATGACGTAATAGATCATGCGCGAAGAAACTCATAAAAAATACTCAATTTTCTATTTGGGTACAAGAGTCGAAGTTTAGGTACAACCAGAACCTGGATTCGAATAACCTGCCGAGATAATCTCCGGATGCGGGCGATGAAAACGCTCGCCGGAAAAAAAAAATCTGGCCTGAGTAGATACAGAAAAGTGTGTGTAGAGGTTTTGGGGGTGAGAATTTGGTTTCTACGCGAATATTTAGCGGTGACCTGAATTCGCAGATGGGGTGCGTAGGTTAATGTAGTAGTCAACGGAGCGTTGAAAAAGTTAAAGCTCAAATTAGGATAATGTTCTTCTTCGTCAGCTTTTCTATTGAATGATTCTTTGCGGTCACATTTACAAGTTACTGTATTTTTTTTAAATTATTTTGTTGACCGAATATTGACAAACTTTAGTAAAATATAATGAAAATCGTTCTAATATCCCAATAATTAATATAATAAAAATTAATTTTTTTTTGTGCTATTTTAAAAATGTAAATTTTGTAGTGAGATGTCCAAAATTGAATAAATAAACTTTGCAGAAAATTACGATTTACAATGTTAACTATGTAAATTAAATAGATTGCAGGGCAATCATGAATTGTAATAAAAGTCCCTTCTTATATATATAGAATTACAAGAATGTAAAATTACTGTACATTAAAAAATAATACCACAAATCGTATTCTAATATAAACATATCTAACATTTATTTTTTTATTTTATTATATTTCAGTTAATCAATGAATGTTGTTCTTTAATTAAAGTGTTGTTTGTTAGCACTAAATCAAGTGAACAAACGCAACAAAAGAAGGCTATAAGTATGTTTCAAAGTCCAATCTACATGCTAAAATTTCAATAAAAATTTGTTTATGTTATAAACTCAGGAGATATTGAGAGAGAATAATATAGTATAAGAGAGACAATATAATAGGAGAATAAAATTGTTATGAATTCTTCTGAATTGTTGTATTCATTCATATGGGGAGACCCCTTTATATAGGATACAATTTAGGGTTTCTGACTTAGCCAACAAGTCATTCACTATAATATAATAATATTCATAACACTCCCCCTTGAATGACTATGTACAGAATTGCTGCCTCGTTAAAACCTTGCCAGGAAAACCCAGTGGGACAAAACCTGAGCGAAGGAAAAAGAGTACAACTTGCTCCCCCTGATTGTAATCACCGAAGATCTTTGACTTTTTGACATTAGTTATTGGTGATTAATCGTTCTCATTAAAACCTGTAACTAATAAAACCATATAGGAAAAACTTAGTTATTCAAATATAAATTTTGGTTTTCAGGACCCAACCTTTGAATTGTCGAGTTTCACGTTCATTTGTATCATTGTATATTTTTCGTCCTTCAGGGACATGCCTTTACCAGACATCTATATTGACTAGAGCATTCGCAATTGCTATAACCGGCCGGTAACTCTTCTGGAGTATTATATATGCATCTAGTGTTCAATATACATTTCTTGACAAATGAACAATAATGTGAACTTCAATTCACAATCATTTGAACTTCAGGTTCAATACCTCATTTTATCTCGAAAACAAACTCATATGGAACATTCTGATGTCCCCATTAATTATTATCGAGTGATGTACATGCCTCGTTAAAAACCTCGTTATAAAACCTTGTAGGAAAAAATACTCGAGGAAAAGAGTACATGACATTCACATTTATATTGTGGTGATTGTCTCGTTAAAAACCTTTAACTAAGAAAACCCCGTGGGAAAAACTTAGTAGAGGGAAAAAGAGTGCAATCACTGATTCACTGGTCTTCGGGACCAAAATCACTGGTCTTCGGGACCTTGTCTTCAATATCATTTGTGTCCATAATGACATAGTAATATGATATTGTACATATTTTAATTTTCATTTCCTTTCATATCAGGAATTTTAAAATCCATCAAGGATTTTCATGTATGTATCTTTCTAGTGACTTCTCCATAGTCAAATCATACATTCGATGCATAAATCTATTGTTGTTGCTGCCAGAAGTATAAAGTAGCGGAACTTAATGTCATCATACTTAAAATATCAAGTTTCTGCGAAAAACTCTTGAGCAACTAACCTCGCTTTTATATCTCACCACATCATTATTCGTTTTTCTTACGAACACCCACGTATATCCTTCTGGGATAATATTTTGAGGTGTGTACTATAGAGTCAAAATATACATTTATTCAGCGAGTCATGCTCAACCTCAATTGCTCGTTTCTATTTCTTTGAGTGCTGCCGGCACACTATTATTGATTTAAGTTCTGGATCCAAATTTTCTAGAGTAACTCTTGAGGCAAATATGTCGTTGACGACTTTTTCCATGTTGATGACAATTCATTCTATCAACCAAATCTTTAATCATTTCCCAAAATATTTAATTTAGTTGTTCCGCAATCCCACGATTTTCTATTATCATGTGCACATGTTTTTTCAATGGGATTTCCATCTAACTCTCTTCGGGAGATTTTGAGGGTGACTTAATTTCTTTGTTTTTCCGCGGATTTATTTTATATCTTAAGATCGATCTACTACTCTTCTGGCGTATATTAGAATCAACATTTGAGTTGATCTCTTTGGTATTTGAACTCTTATAGTTCATTTTATCACAAACATATGTGATTTTGTCACACTTTCATTAATTTGTAAATGAATTTGGCAGATTACTTGCTGAATATTGCAAGTCACTTATTTTCATGAACTTCGGGTTCAATTGATTCGTGCGTGGATCTAGAATTGAAGATCGTTTTCATTTAATGAAATTTCTCGGCATTTATATCCTTATCTCCCTTAATGCCGGAAAATGATTTCGTTAAATATGCAAATCAGCATAAATGCTATAAAGCCATCTTCTGGATCGTGGGCTCGAGATATTTAATATATTAATTCGCAGATGGGAAATGTTTGATTCATTTCCACGCACAATCATTCATGATATGCATCATTTTCATGTTTAAGTAAATTTGTAGTACTCGTGGAGATAATTAGTAAAACTCTTCCGGAGCTCACTCTTAACATGTCATCATTTGCATAACAGTATTTACCAATGATCCTTCGGGGATACATTATCTTTATCAATGATCCTTCGGGGATGAATGATTTTGCACGATCCTGCAGGGATTCCGTGTTCTCTTCTTTGATTGTTTCACTCCAACCTTTTGGAGAACAAAAATAAATCTCGTATAATTTTCTCAGAAATAACATGTAATTGGAATCGACTTTTTCGATATTCCATGAGTACTCACATAGTAAGATACATTAGTTCTCGATTTTCAAAAGATATCCTTCAGGGATAATTCATATGACAAGAATAATCGAATTTGGCTCACTATGAGTATCACGATATGTAACTTTATTAAAAACATTTAATGTTTTGAACTTTGCTTCTTCGGGAGCATGTAACTTTATTCAAAAGCATTTAAAATTTAATTGTTAATGTTCTTCTGGAACATTTAAAGTTTAATTTTAATATTTATTCATGAATATTATATCATAATGTTCTTCGGAACGTATAAAACTTATTGCTACTACGGGAGCAATTTAATTTGATATTTCCAAACTTATTGCTACTACAGGAGCAATTTAATTTGATATATATATCGAATAATATCAAATCATGATGTTCTTCCAAAATCGATCAATATAATATTTAAACCAGAAATATATGTTCTTCAGGAACATTCAATTTAATTGATAATTAAAAATAATTGATTTGATATTACTTCAAGATATCAAATTATAATGCCGACTCAAACTTGTGAGTCCGGCTTCATACCACGTTTTGGTAGTACGACCAACTTCAGGTAATCGTATCTTTCTTTTAAATCTTTCCACAAAGCTAATGGATCTTTCTCGGTGAATTTTCAAAGATATTATTTCAGATTATTAGTATATAATCATAATCGATTTGATATTGATATTTCTACAGGAATATCATATCACGATGTTCTTCAGGAACATTAATATTTCTTCGAGAATATCATGTCACATTGTTCTTCAGAAACATTAAAAACTTTAATTGATTTACTAGGCATAATTAATTTGATATTACTTCAGGATATCATATTATAATGTTCTTCAGGAACATCTAAATTTTAATTGCTTCAACATAAGCAATTTATGAAGAAGTTCATGAATATCATATTATAATGTTTTTCGGGAACATATGATATTACTTCAGGAATATCAGATTATAATGTTCTTCGGGAACATTAGAATTTAAGAAGAAGGGAGGAAAAGTAGATATATTTATAATTATTAATAAATATAAATATAAATTCTTACTTGATTGGAACTTCAGATCAAAACGTAGTTGAAATCTTCGGATCTTGGATAGTAGAACTTCGATGAAGAACGCGATTGAGCTTTCGTGCTGATAACGTGTTATAAACTCAGGAGATATTGAGAGAGAATAATATAATAGGAGAATAGAATTGTTATGAATTCTTCTGAATTGTTGTATTCATTCATATGGGGAGACCCCTTTATATAGGATACAATCTAGGGTTTCTGACTTAGCCAACAAGTCATTCACTATAATATAATAATATTCATAACAGTTTATAAGATGTTTTTTAATTGATAGATAAAATCAGAGATAAATTTATTTTATAAGATGTTTTTGTGTTACAATGATACAATCTATTATATTTAAATCAAATAAATTTACTTACTAAGGTGAAATTAATAGAGAATTTACAAATTTACAACCCAGTCCAAATTAGAGGAACAAAAATGTTATTTTATATTTTTATTAGTGGAATAAAAATATAAGAGCATCTTCAATGGATAGGTAACTCTCACCCAAAAACAAGGTAGAAGCCATTGGAGGTGTGCTGATGTGTAAAAGTGAGGACTTCTTAAAAGTTCTGGAGTAGAAGAACTTCTACCCGGGTAGAGATAAAAAATAATATTATTTTATTATTATTATTTACTATTATTAATTAATAAAATCAATATTTTCGTTATAATTTTTGAAATAGTTAAATTTGTAACGTTAAGAATTATTTTATATTTTAACGCTATTTTGTTTTTATATAAAAAATAAGATTTTTGAACTATTAAATTTTCTTTTTATATAAATTTTTATTTTATATAAAAATTAATTAAAATTAAAAATTTTAAAATCGAATTTATTTTATATAAAAATTAATTAAAATAAAAAATTTTGAAATATATAGATTATTTGTATTTTTATTTTATATAAAAATTAATTAAAATTAATTTTTTTTAAATAATTAAAATTTTAATGTTAGCGGATTTATTTTATATAAAAATTAATTAAAATTAAAAATTTTGAAATAGTTAAAATTTTAATTTTACCGAATTTATTTTATATTTATATAAAAATTAATTAAAAATAAGAATTTTGAAATAGTTAAATTTTAAAAGTTAATACAGTATATCTGTTGTGATTATTTTTATAAATTACGGGGCAATTACTATTTCGCAATTAATTTACTTTATTTCATCTAACAATCATTTTTTTTTACTTTGACTATTATTATTATTATTATTTAAATATAATAATAAATAAAAAATATAAAACAAATAAGTGGTGGGAGCTATAAATTTATTTTTAGGGTATAACTGTTGGATGAGTTAGAAGTTTTTTTAGGTAGAAGTAGAAAAAATATGAATTGGCGCACATGTACTCATCACCCAAAACTTAAAACCACCATTTAAAACAAAAAACAAAAAATCTAAGATTTTATATTTTTGTAAACTAAAATAATAAAAAATAAAAAATAAAAAAACAGGAGCAGTAGTTTTAGTTAAATCGGCAGTTTTACCCTTCCAAAAGTAGAAAATATTTATACGTAATCTAAATTAAATTACAGTATTAGGGTTTCGTCACCCGGTAATTAATTTACACTGACAAAAATAATGCCCTGCTCTGAAAATTTCTGGCATCTACAATCCAATCTCGATCCAACCAAATCCAATCGCCACAGTACACGACCGCTTACTAGATGATTTAATCGTTATTCCCCGATTCGAATTCCGATCGAAAGCAGCTCTCGCGAGCAATGGCGGCCGTAGCAATGCTGGATCTGCTCAGAAGAAACCCAAACTTCGGTCTCCAAACCTTCAGCTCGAAAGCTCTCTTCTCCTCCCAGCTGATCGGCGCTTCCACCGCCGCCGCCGTCGCAACTCCGTTCGCTTTCGGCGCTTTCTTCGGGTAATTATCTCCGCTGCCGATCTTTTTACATTCCGATGACGCCGCGATTTTGATGAGTTGATGTTCCGATTGTTAATTGATGTAATTTCTGTATCTATATGTGTGTGTTTATGTATCAGAAACGACGTCGTTCGGGTCGCCTACTGTGATGCTGGGGCAGTTGTAGACGATGATTACTTTTCCAGCTTACAGAGCGCATCTCAGAATGTATTTCGGCCCGATGCCCTGAAATACACGACCAAACAATATGATATTCAGATGAAACCGCTGTTGTCGGCTTTCCATTGGAAAGCTTTCGGGCTGACATCGGTAAGGTCTCTTCTGTTGTTCTATTTGCCTCTTCTGGATCCCAATCAACGGCCGCCCACGGACGACGATGGAGAGTCCGTGGATTTGCGTGATCCGTTCAAGAAATCAGTCAAACACATAATCTGGGAGGTAACATCTTACTTGAAAATTTGATATGAGTAGAGTGATGAACAATCAGAATATTCCCATGTAATGGATTCCTATTTACATGAACGATTGATATTTTGTTTGGATTGCCGTAGTAATTTTTTTGGTGTCAAGTTAGTTCGATGATTGGTTTAGGGATAGACTGCCTAACCTTATTTGTATGATCAGACCAGCGTAGTTACCACGAGACGTGGTCTTGAAAGATTTGCGGTTCATTATGCCTCGCAGCGAATGGCCTGGAAACTTCTCAAAGGTTTATATACTTTGCTTTGCTTCGCTTCGCTTCATTGATTGCTTGATATCATTGTACTCAAGGCTTTGTTTTTCTGTACTCGTCTTGACATATTATCCATTGATTATCACAGATCTTCCCCAGTCAGCCACACGCAAGGCCGGAAGGGCAATACCGACTACAACATATTTCTTCCGTGTCAGCAGAACTACTTTTAGAGGTCAAATAAATAAGATTTTACGGGGAAAACAATCTTGAGGTTTAGACTAATTACAAAACAAAAGGAACTCTTTCAAAATCGAAAACAACCCCGGGATATTTGTTTTAACTTAACAAACTACGTCCCTACTTGGGTGTTTTCGTGCTTTCGTCTCTTTATGCGGGCTTTGTGTAGTTAAACCTGAACTTCCTTATTATGTCTTTTTGGTATCAACAGGACATTTCCTTGCAGTTTTGGCATCCTGGGTTGTTCAAGTCGGCATTGATATCTATCGGTTCTTTTCTTCCATAAATAAACCCCCTGAAGAAGATACCGATGCAGTTGATCTTGCAGAACATGCTGAGACTCTCGGAAAGAGGATTTGTGGTAACACCGTTCGGTGTGGGGCATCGCTTATTTTTGCATCCATCGGAGCCGGAATTGGGGCAACACTATTTCGCCCCTCCACCGGGCAATGGATTGGTATGCCACCTCCATACGCTGGAAACTATATTTATGCTCGAGATCTTTTTCTCATCTAATTCGATCCATTATGTGCATCTTTTTTTGGCAGGGTGTACGCTAGGGGACTTGGCGGGACCCCTTATCGTTACCTTTTGCTTCGAAAAATATCAGTTGGACCTCTGAGATGTTTTGGGGCGAATGGGCATCTCATATAAATTTTCCTGTGCTTGCTCCCTTTTGTTGAAGGGAGGGTGGGTTGTGTGTTCCTGCATTAGCTGTGGAAGCTGTGTTTCAATGACTTGTTGAATTACACCATTTTTCTTTTCTTTTTCATTTTGTTTTTTACTTAATAAGAATTTGAATGGTTGAGATTCAATTATAGAGGACACATCATATGTAAACCATTTAAATGCTGTGTTGTTGATTTTATTTGAGTTGCAAAATAAATTAAAATTTAACCTTGCAATAAAAAGCAATTTTGTTTTAGTTGCAAAATTAAAATAAAACCTACACATTTTTCAGATTATTTAAAATACATCTAATTTAAATAAAATATTATTAAGAATTTAATTTTTTTATAAAAATATTAATAAAATTTATAAATTGTTAAATATTTTTTAAAAAATATAAATAATATTTCATTATTAATAAGATTGTATAACTTAAATTATTAATTTAAATTAATTTTAATTTATTTTATTTTAATTTATTTTGAAATAAATTTAAAACGATCTTAACTAAATTGAAATTAAGTCCAAAAGAAAATGTGTACAAAAGAAAATTAAGTCCAGTATTAATTACTTTGAACATCATTACAAAATGTGTACGGTACTAATTACTTTGAACGTCATTTTTCAATAAACAAAATTATTGTTTATTTTAAATTTTAAACTAGAATTACAGCGATTTTTTAAAAGATTAATATTGATTTTCATTTTAATTTACACAGATTTGATAAATTAGAAAATCAACTAGTGTGTTGATTAAATTCCAACCCAAGATAATTGTGTTGATTAAATTTTGTGAAATGTCAAATTCACTTTATATAACCGTGTTGATAGCAAATGCCAAAAAAACTAGTACTATTGAATAAGACTTCTAAAATCCGGATGAATGTCAACAATACGCCTGACTTTAATAAAGTAGACTCGGTTACTTCTTACCGAACTCTCCTTTTGACCTTTTGACCGTTAAACTTGAGAAATTTGAAAAAGAGGTAAATTTGAAAAATAAAAAATTTCAAGTTATTTTATATAAATAAAAGCTACTCCTATCATTTTTTTTAATTGGATATCAGGGGTAAATTACAACATTTGACTTTTCAAAAATTACTTAATTTGTGTATGTAAATTAAAGGATAAAAAGACATTTTAACTTTAAAATATTGCTTTTTTTATAAATACAACTCTAAAATGTTAATCTCATCAAGTTGTGAATTGTATTTTATAAAATAGAAGTAATAATTTCATAAACCATATTCTCTTTTTCTAAAAATTTCTTAAACTTAATTACGTAGTTAGTTGAAAAAGTAGTGGTATAAAGGTAAATTAATGTATATTGAAAATATAAAGTTTTTTTTGTATAAGTCAATTATATATATCTTGGGGTTGAACTTAGGTTTTTTATCCTCAATTCGAGTCCTCAACCAACTGATCTAACAACTCTTGACGAAAATATAAAGTTGTGAAAAGACATTTCATATTTCATTTATGGAATGTACTATTTTAAAGGATGAACTAAAAATAAAAGTGTGCATTATTTTAAAAGATATAAAGAGTATTGTTTATCTGAAAATGAAGATGATGTAAATAAATATCATGCTTTGCCTAATTTTGATACAAAATATATTAAAATTGATCTATAATTTGTAGAGAGAAAAAAAAAGTTTGATGTAATTATAATTTCTATTTATTTAAATGGTCATAAAAATGAATTATAAAATTTATGTAAATAAAAATAATACAGTAACATCCAATTAAAAATCGACACAGATTAAATTAAAATATAAGGAGTCCAAAATATTCACACTAAATGGGAATAGTAGAAATCCGGTCGTGTGACCAACCTCATGACGCAATCCGAAAAACTTCGTTTAATTTGACCGTAAAATATTTTAGAAATATTATTTCCGTTTCCTTTATATTATATTTTGACACTTTTAAAGAAATAAAATTATAAGTACGTGACCAACCTCATGACGCAAATACGCAATCCCGAAAAACTTGGCATAGTTTTCACGGTAAAATATTGTAAAAGTATTCTCTAGTTTCAATTATATTTTCACACTTAAAAATTAAAATTATAAGAAATCGTTATTCCAGTATAAATAAACACGGTCATATATAGCTCGACTCGTAAACACAACATATATATACTGTAGTGTAATAATTTAATATTGATGGGTAAATCGATGGTGAATATAGTTGTGACGGTCACCACTCTTGTTCTTATTCTCAACACAAATATTGCTGATGGAGATCAACTCGATGATGGCGCTAATTGCACCATTGGCGAAGACATTTACATCAATTGTTGGCTTCCAACAATAATTACAACTCAGAGATGTTGTGAACCCATTAAGGCGATCAATAATTTGGATGACAACGACATTCGAATCAATTGTCTGTGCTTAAAAGACCTTATACGTCGCAAAAATGTGATGCTCGCTGTTGCAGAAATTGCCGGACACTGCAAGAGTTTTACTCCAATTCACACAACTATAGACTGGTGAGCCCTATTTATTTACTGTATTTATTTGACAAATTAATTAGAGTCTTCGTTCAGATCAATTGTTTTTTTACATGTCGATGATATCTCTTCAATTAATTAGTTTTTAATTTTAATTTTAAAATTCTGTAGCTAGCTGCAAGCAGCAGAGCGCAAGAATGAAATGTGGATTTGCCGATGATAGTACTGTGATCTACCGCCGGTTGAAGCTATATAGCTAATATTAGAGCACTCCTATCCTATTATATGTTTATGTTTTGCTATGTTTTAATTAATTACAAACTCTTAATATCTCTCATCATCATATGCTATGTAACATGAATAATAACAATAATAATAGTTAAGCTTTTCACAATTTCCTTTGTCCTCATGTTTGAGAAATTTCATCAGTACATTGAGCCGCCATCATCTTTTTGATCAGTTAATTTG
This sequence comes from Euphrasia confusa, assembly GCA_954870475.1. Taxonomy (NCBI): domain Eukaryota; kingdom Viridiplantae; phylum Streptophyta; class Magnoliopsida; order Lamiales; family Orobanchaceae; genus Euphrasia; species Euphrasia confusa. The sequence goes on from OX940951.1 coordinate 1,292,308, forward strand.
CTGAGATACACCTTGAATTGAAGAAAGTTGAGGTGTTAATTTGTACAACCTTTCTGCAAAACTTTGTTGTGATTTTGTGCCCAAACATATAGCCATAATAAATAAGTAAACGATAAACGAGATCAACACACAACTGAGTATATATATATAATGTATAAACCTCAATAAACGAGATCCCTTATCGTTACCTTTAATTTTGCTTCAACAAATATGTTGGACGTCCTCTGAGATGTTTTGGGGCTAATGGGCATCTCACAAAACATCTCATTGACTTCTCCCTGCATTAATTAGCTGTTGAAATTGTGTTTCAATGACTTGTTGAATTACCCCATTTTTATCATTTTTCTTATTTTACGAAATAAGAATTTGGGATTCAATTATATAGAGGACACATCATATGTAACCATTTAAATACTGTTCATTTTATTTTAGTTGCAAAATAAATTAGATTTTAAACTTGCAATTAAAAGCATCACATTTCATTGTCTTAAGTAAATTAATTAAAACTTGAATTTTAATATCAGTTGCCAAAATAAAAAAAAAATAAATATTTTCTAAACTTATACTCCCTCCTCATTTTTTTATAAGACGTTTTACCAATTTTTTTATTTGCTTAATATTGATCGTTTTAAAAGGTATTAACCCTAAATACATTTAATAATTATTTTATCATTAATAATAAACAATCAATTTTATTATTATAATAATAATCTTAACAAAGATTAGAGAAGTTTAGGATTTTTATATAAAAAAATGTCTTCAAAAATTATTTAATATTAATTTCTAGCTTTGAGTGAGATATAAATATTAATAAATAAAGTACAGTATAATTTTGTTTTTTTAATTTGTTTGTAAAAAGCTAAAACGCCTTATAAAAAAAAAGAGGAGGGAGTATAAAGTCCATATATAATATTACAAAATGGCCCTTGATATTTTTAACTTATTTCAATTTCATTCACAAAAATTATTTTGAACATCATTTTTCAATACACAAAAGTGCAAAACTATTGTTTATTTTAAATTAAATTTTAATAATTTCCTTATAGTATTAGGGACAAAACAGTAATTTTAAACGCTGAGTATTTGTCGTGACTCGTGAGCGAGGGAAAACAGTGAGACTATCGTCGCTGTCGTCTTCCCGTTAGTCAGATTCCATCTCATCACACCTACAGATTTTTTATTCTTGCCAATCGCTGTTATTTTCCTCGTTTAATCTTTCATGGATCCGGAGCGCGAGGTGACCAACGCCACCCCTTTGCTCCACACCAGAAGAACAGGGCCGGATTCCGGCGGCGGGCAACGGCCGACCGATTCCGCCACCGCCGTTCTTGTTCTGAGCACCGTCGTGGCCGTCTCGGGTTCCTACGTTTTCGGCTCTGCTGTAAGTCCCCCATAAAAAAAACAAAAAAAAAAACAGAGCTCCACGAAGAAAAGGCGTTTGTTTTAAACACTTAAAAGTACTAAATGTTCGTGTTCAAAAAATAAAATTGTTGTGATTGAAAATAAAGTTTCATACTTTACAAATTATCGGCACATTTTTTTTCCAGGTGGGATATTCGTCGCCTGCCCAATCAGGGATCTTGGAGGATTTAGGCCTAACACTGGCAGAAGTCAGTTTTTTTCTGTTTCTTGAGTTCATAGTGATTTCAAGTTTACATTTTTTCTGGGATTTTGTCGAAACCTGTATTAGTACTAAAGACGTTTGTGTCGATTTAATCGCACTTCATATGCAGTATTCGTTGTTCGGATCGATATCGACTATTGGAGCCATGATAGGAGCAGTAGTGAGTGGGAAGGTTGCAGATCTCTTAGGAAGGAGAGGAGTAAGAAATAAACTAGAAATGCCTGGTTTCTGATATCACCTTATTTCCACTTTCTTGAAAATAATTTGATAATATTCTCGTGTTGTTATGCCTATTATGCAGGCAATGGGGTTCGCGGAGTTGTTCAATATTGTCGGGTGGATTTCCATAGCCTTTGCTAAGGTATTCGTACTTAATCATAACTTTCTCGAGCGAACTAATTAACGAGGCTGCGTTTTCATATATGTTTCTCTACAGAATGTATGGTGGCTAGATATCGGGAGACTGTTAACGGGGTTCGGGATTGGTCTTCTTTCATACGTGGTACACACACTTTCAAATCTTATTTTGTTTCCTTCAAATTTCAATACTCCAATCCTTTGAACGTTTCATCTCGGTGCATAACTCGACAGGTTCCCATTTATATAGCAGAAGTCACGCCTAAAAATCTCCGAGGGGCGTTTACAGCAGCCAACCAGGTAATCGAAACATTTCCCTATTCGCCTTTACTGTGCAAATACTGAGAATAATTAAAATACTTCTGTTGCCTTGTTAGTTGATGATATGTTGTGGGGCCTCTGTAATGTATCTTATCGGTAATGTCATCTCGTGGCGTGTCTTGGCTTTAATAGGTAAAGTTCGTGTTTTTTTTTTCAAGGGCACCCGTATTTTTTGTACGTCAGTAAAACAAAAAAAAATGTCGACTTTTATTTCAGGAGTCATTCCTTGCCTAATACAACTACTAGGCCTCTTTGTCATTCCCGAGTCTCCGAGATGGCTGGTGAGCTTATGAACACTCATCAGATGTTTTGAAGAGCTTATACGTTTATGATGTTCATTTTCGTACTTGTATTTTTTGACAGGCTAAAATCGGTAAGTGGGATGGCACCGAAGGATCTTTGAAACGCCTCAGGGGGAAGAATGCAAATATTTTTGACGAAGCAGCTGAAATCAGAGTAACTAATTATATCCATTTTTGTTATAAACAGTATTTGACCTCAGACGAACTGTATATATAGTCGTGCTTCAAATATACAGGATTACACAGCAACTCTAGAAGAACTCAAGGACTCGAGAATCATCGACTTGTTCCAAAAGAAATATGCCCACTCGCTTATAGTAAGGCTTTATATTTTTTTTCATTTCTGACGAAATCTCACGTTTGACATGTTCGGATTCGTTCAGGTTGGAGTAGGGTTGATGGTGTTACAGCAATTTGGAGGGGTCAATGCGATTGCATACTACGCAAGTTCGATATTTTCGTCAGCAGGTTTTTCCTATAGAGTTGGAACGACGTCAATGGTTATTGTTCAGGTAATAATAAGGTTCGTTTATATTCTCGACTCCTACTCCTAGGCTCTGCTCGTCACACGAACATTCCGATTTTGCAGGTTCCGTTGTCTGTTTTGGGAACACTCTTGATGGATAAATCCGGAAGACGTCCACTGCTATTGGTATAAGGATATGCTCGTACATTATTTTTTCGAGATAATTCTAACCGTATATATTTTGTTGCTGCAGGTTTCTGCTGTGGGAACTTGCTTGGGTTGCTTTCTGATTGGACTGTCATTCTTACTACAGGTACTCAACTATATGTACAATCTTGTTCTCTCTCGATAAGGTTATTTCCGTCATTTTGATTGTGAGTATACCGTGTTCCGAGCGATGCAGGACCACAACGTGAATTGGGATTTCAGTCCCTCTCTCGCCTTCGGTGGTGTCTTGGTATGCAACACTACTTTACTTTCTTTCCTGAAAGAGTATTATTTTTTATTGTACGATTATGTAACAAGTTGTCGGTTCTTGATTCCATCAGATATTTACAGGATCTTTTTCCTTGGGAATGGGAGGCATTCCTTGGGTTATAATGTCAGAGGTATATATAATCGATACAACTCGTTCTATCATCATGCCTCGTTTCGTAATTATAATTATTGTTTCAGATATTTCCAGTGAACGTGAAAGGTTCAGCTGGAAGCCTGGTGACCGTGATCAACTGGTTCGGTTCTTGGATCATCACGTATTCGTTCAACTTCCTTGCACAATGGAGCTCTGCAGGTGATCATTAAAAAAAATGAAAAAAATTGTAGTGCTCGATTTCTTCGGGTAATTAGTCGACACTTTTGTAGTTTGAAGGAAAAAATCTGAGCAGGGAGTATGTATGTGTTTCTATTGCAGGCGCTTTTTTTATGTTTGCAATTGTTAGCGGACTCAGCGTTGTATTCATTGTGAGGCTCGTCCCAGAAACGAAGGGGCGGACATTGGAGGAAATACAGGCATCCATGGTCTTGTTTGAAGCAGCTATCAGCAGAAACATAGTTCCATAAACTAAGTAATTATTAACAGTTCCTCCTTCATCGTTCAATTAAACTCGTAATTTCGAACGGGGCAGTGTGCCTGAGTTCAAGTTGACAAGGATGCACTTTAAATCACAAAAAAAAAAAAAAAAATGATTGAGAATCACATGGTCTTGAATTCGTTTTAAAATAATTATTCTATTTTTTTTTAAAATACAATTTTATTCTATTTTATCTACTTATTTTTTAAACTTACTCATAACTACTTTACTTTTCATTCAAAAAATACATTTTTACAATTTATTTTTTAATTAAAAATAAAAAAATTAATAATTTTATTAAATTTCGTGGCAAAAAAATGACATATATTCTTAGCATGAGAGAGTATTTTACTCCCATAAAATGCAAAATTGAACCGTGAAGTTGAGTCTAAAGTTTTTGTTAGACCAAATTAATGGCGATTATCAATTCTAGTGGACATAAAATTCCAACCCAAGATATTGGTGTTGATTAAAATGTTATGAATTTTCAAATTCACGGATATAATCGTGTTGATAGCAAATGCAACAAACTTATTGTAGAAAGTTTTCTAAAATCCTAATGATTGTCAACTATACGCCTGGCTTTAATAAAGCAGACTATGTTACTTTTTAGTTTTTACCTAACTCTCTCCTCTGGAGTCTTGACTCTTGACCGTTAAACTTAGGAAAATTTGTGGTTTATATAAATAAGAGTTTCTACTTTTTTAATTACAGCAGCATATTAGAAGTAAATTACCATATTTAACCTTGCAATTTATTTCAATTCTGTATATAAATTAAAAGGTAAAAAAGACATTTCAACTTTAAAATGTTCTCTTTTTTTTTTTATAAATACAAGTATACAACTATCAAATTAACTTAATAATAAAAATAGTATAAAATGTTAGCCTCGAGTTATGAAGTGTATTTTATAAATTAAATTAGAAGTTTAATTTCATAAACTATACTGTTTTTTATTCTAAAAAAATAACTTACAAATGTCAATAAATGTATAGAGTTACGGTAATTACTTTAGGTTAACATAGAATGAACAGGTATAAGTTAGAACTAGAAGGAAGAGAGGAGAGAGAATAAATAAATTAAAATTAATATTATATTTCCAACATTATTAGATTTTCATCCATGTAGACACACCGGAATGCCCGTGGCGAGTACAGCAGGAGAGCAATTACAGTAAACAATAGGAGTATTTACTTTAAATTAAAAATGCTGCATTAAATTACATTTTAATCATTTTATATTTTTTTCAAATTTTTAGAAACTTTATAATGTAATCCTTTATTTTTTTTCAAATTTTTACAAACATTATATTTTATAGAATGTGTGGTTGAGCTTATAAACTCTTCTAAGATGATTGGCGTGTTTGGCAAAGTTTATAAGCTAGATTCTAAACTCTAACAAATTATTTGGTATTTTTTTTATAAAACTTAATAATAGGCTCTTTAAAAAAATGTAAGAGAGATATTTTTATAAATATTTTATAAGTTTTTTTTTAACTTAAACAATAAAAGATTAAAATATTTTTAAAATTATTACCTTTTAAATATATAAAAAAATTAAATTTATTATTTTGTTTATCCAATTATTTTTTTCGTATATAACATGCCTTTTTTGGTAATTTTAATTATATAAATATTTTATAAATTTACATATCTATTTTATCAAACAATTTATTTATTAAATAAAATATAACAACTTATTAAAATATTATTTTATAAATTATTTTTAATAAGCTCATCCAAATTGTTTAAATTAGTATCACTTCCCGTGCGATACACGTGATTTATTTGTTTGAAATAATTTAAAATTTTATTTAATCTTCCAACGTATTTGACCAAAAAATTATTAATGACTAAGAAATTATTTTATTTAATTATTGAACTTTCATTTAATTTTTTAAACTCGTATTAATTTCATTATTAATCGTTATCTCAATTATAATTTTTTTATTATTTTCAAAGATTACGCGCTTGTTTAATGTAATTTATAGTATCTAAGCTTTTGGGAGCATAGCGAAGTGGTAAGGTCTGTGGTGATGTTGGTGTAATTCTCCGCCTACGCAGAGTTTGAATCTCGAATATGACAAATTTTTCATTAAAATATTATAAAGTTAGTACTGGGATGAGACCTATTGACTATCTCTCACATCCCTCAATTTATATTCAACTTGATCGAGGAGCCTCTAATCTGATGGGAGAAGAGTTTCTCGTTTCTGCAATCCTCGAGTTTGAAACGCATCCAACAAATACCTAAAACCGGTGAGAAAAATATCAAAATAAATGGAAAAAAAATTATAAAGCTATAAAAATAAATAGAAAAATAAATAAATTTACTTGGTGAACATGAGACATGAGTTAACCTGAAAAACAAATACCTCGACAATTTGAATATAATTAAAAAAATATATAGTCGAATATAATTAATACCTCGACAATTTGAACATAATTTGAACATAATTAATAACTCGACAATTTGAACATAATTTGAACATAATTAATACCTCGACAATTTGAACATAATTTGAACATAATTAAAATTTTGAATTAGGGATAAACTAAAAATTAAAAAAATATATAGACGAACATAATTAATAACTCGACAATTTGATTTTGGAATCTGCAAAAAAATTATAATTAATACATAAAATTAAAAAAAAAATCGAAGAAAAAAAATGAATGAATAAAAGAACGAAGTATACATGTAAATCGATTCAATGTTAAGAAAAAAAAGACATACGAAGCATATTAGAGCAAGAGAAAATAATATACCTAAAAAATTTTATCAATATTTTTTTTAATTACGGTTGATTAAAGAATATGAGGAAATAGATATTTTTAAATTATTATTTATATTATTACCAAAAATATATAATTTCAAATTACTATTTATAATTTATATATAATAATTTAAATATGCTTAATAATATTAATATTTATAATTTATAATTTTTTTTATTTATAATTTATAGTGTGAACACAACATTATTATTGCATTTCTATTCCACGTCATTAGTGGATTCTGAAATTATATATGTATAGATTTATTTGGTAAGTTGTTTAGAGTTTATAAAATGTTTTTAAAAAAAAGTTTTTAAAAGAGTAGTTTAACCTACTTAAAAAAAAAAAACTTATTTGAAAATCCTTTATAAAATTTAACATTTTATCACAAAAATATCATTACTAACATCTTATAAGTTATTTTCTATTATTTTACATCTAAAATTTAAGCAGTTTAAAAAAAAGTTGACTCAACACTTTCTAAATACACAACTTTTTTGTTGAAAAATTTGCAAACTTAAATTTAACAACTTAAAAATTATAAAAATATCTTATAAAATATTATATATTCTAATAAAATATTATATCTTCTGAGCTTTTTAAAAAAAGCTCACCTAATCAGCACGCCTTCTAGGTACACAATTTTTTTGTCCGCAAACTGATCTATCTACAGTAGTTTTTACCAATTTTTTCTTTCACAAATTTTTTGACCATAAAGCATTTTATAAATATTAGTATTTAAGTATTAATGAATAAAGAACGCCAATGACGTAAGGCATGATGAATACACAACGAACAAGGAACGCAGGCGATGAACTCATCTCTACGATTAGAAAATGCACCGAATTGAACTCGTCTGATCATGAGTACTCCATTATAAATAAACAGGGTCATGATCGAGATCGATCGACTAAAAACTACTCCTCCACATAACATATATATATTATATATACTCCATACTCCTCCAATGTATCCTCACAAGCAAATTAATGCAATAACAAGCAAATAATAAAGAAAAGAATTAGAGAGAAAAAAAAAATTATGGCTACTCTCCAATATTTGATGAAATTTATGCTTTATTATTCGCTTGTAAATTTATTGTGTTTTTCATATGATCCGATAGAAGCTTCAGAGATTCAATATCGGATGATGAAAGTCAACAAAGATTCACAAACTTCGGAATGCGTTCCGTCGACCCGTACTGCTGGTATGATCCATCATATATATATATATATATATATATATATATATATTCAATCTCTAGCTCTTGTTTAATTATTAAAGTTTTTGATTCATATATATAGAGTATATGATATGAAGTTAATCTATATATGGATCAGGTCCTATGATGTTGGAAGTTGCCCACAGGTATGGTCACTGCAGTTCTGATCCATCCTCAGCCGAGATCCAGCTCTCAGACGATCAATTAAGGGTCGACCACATCCGAGCTCGCCTCGAATCGTACACCAAATTCGACGACGAATCCAATAACGCCACGTCACTCCCAGCCCGGTTGGGAGTGCCCCTAGGCGTTGGCAACTACGTCGTACAATTTGGCCGCCTCGGCACTCTCGTGTTCGACACCGGCAGTGATCTGACGTGGAGTGTACGAAATCAATATTCTTCTTCCGATATTAAATGCTATTCCATGGAATGCATGGAATTTACGGTTAAGAGAACAGGAGAACCCCATGAATGCAAACATTCCTCCGAATGCGACTTCACTATTGCATACGTCGACGGCACGACCAACGATGGAATCCTCACCAAAGTAAACCTTACTATAACAACTACTAATAGTACTCATGATCGTGTTGACGTGTTCCCAGATTTCATAATGGGCTATGCCCTCCAACAACCACATGGCAATATTGATGGAATCTTAGGGCTCAGCAGAGGCGATTTTTCATTCGTCTCCCAAACCGCAGAAAAGTACGGGGAATGTTTCCGTTACTGCCTTCCTTCAAAACAAAACTCAACAGGGTATCTCGCCTTCGGAAACGAATCTTCTTCTGATATTGCCAGCAACTTCACCCCTTTCACTCGACAAAACGACAGGCTTTTCTACTACGTCGAGATCACTTCGATTTTCGTGGGAGGAACCGAACTAGCGATGATAGACGACTCGGTGGTGTTCGAAGCCATCATAGACTCGGGCACGGTGATCACGCGCCTCCCGACGGATATCTACACCGCCATGCGGGACAAGTTCAATGGAATCATGACCACCGGAGTAAACAACTACACAAATGCACCGGCGATTCCCATGTTGGACACTTGTTACTATACGACCAATATCGAAAATATGTCTGTTCCGGCTGTTTCCTTCACCTTCAATGGCAACGTCACAGTCGAGTTCGATCCTTCTGGGATACTTTATGCCATCAATTCATCCTTGGCGTGCTTTGCTTTCGCTGACACCACTTACTCCGATGGTATTGTCATTTTCGGTAATACACAGCAGAGGACGTATGAGGTGGTTTATGATGTCGCCAACCAGAGGTTAGGGTTCCGCCCCAATGCATGCAACTGATCATGCCACTGGTTTAATTTATTATTGTGTTGCTCATTTATATATATAATAATAATAATAATAATAATAATAATAATAATAATAATAATAATAATAATAATAATAATGTACTTTATATAATTAATTAATAGTAAATGAATGTGTTATTGCAATAATAAATCATTAATGAAGCAAACTATATATATATATATATATATTTTTGGTACTTCTGAAATGATTTCATATCAATATTTTGATTGCAACAATTTCATACAAACATGTAAAAAATTATTATTATTTTTAATTAATTGGCATGCTCTTGAAAAAATGTACCAGCTAGGCCGGGCCCGGGTCCATGTTCTCTTACACTTCAATTTTACTCTTCAATTTTACTAAGTCGCTTTCAGATTGAGGGTATCCAGTGCAAATCTCCACCCTTAGATGGTAATCAATTCAATTTTAACCATTAAATTTTACGATCCCGAGTTAAAAACATCGATGCCCTTAATTATCAATTATATATTTTACTATAATATGTACAAATAAAATCAAATAATGTAATTATTGTATGATTTTTTAATAAATAATATAGAATTATTATAATTTAAAATTAAATAAAAAATATATTCTATTATATATATATATATATATATATATATTTTTTTTTTTCATTGATCCTTGACTCTAATTTACTAAAACAAATTATGATATAAAAACAAATGTTAAAACTTTATCAAATATTTATTTAAAAAAAACATAAATATAATATATATTAAATAAAATAAATTAAAAAATAAATTAAAAAATAAATTAAAAAATATATATGAATAAAAATATATTTTAACGTAAAAAATAAAAGTTTTTTTAAAAGAATCTTATTATTGTAAAACATCATTTTAAGTAGAATGATCATGTTATTATAAAACAGATTTAAAGATTATTGTGTTAATTTCATTTAAAATAATTTGCATATTTAAAAAAAAAAAAATGGGCCCTAAAAACTTATTTCAAAGCGTATAGTAAGGATTGTAGGACTCGATTTAGAATCCACCATTCACTACGAAAAGCTCATCTCAAAATGAGGGGCGTGGGTTTTGAGTGGGACCCTGTAATTGAACATTGACTCCAAGGTAGGTCAAGGTCAAGGTCAAGGACCCGACGGGCCATGGGTCGAAAAAAACGAATGTTTAGTCAATTTGTTGGTTATGTTACATAATTTAAACCTCGAATCTTTCGACAAATTGAAATCATTTGTTTAAATGTGATAAGAGCAATATAAATATTTTCTTATTTCCTTGAATTAAAAAAAAAAACAATTAAAAAATGGAGTTTGACTTTGTCAAAACCTCTTAAACAAATTAAAGCTACTAGTCCTCCTACTCGTGCGATGCACGTGTATTTAATTCAACTATTTGTTAATCGGAGTAGTGCTCTTTCGGCTTAATATTAGATGTAGATATTGATAATAGACAAATAAATATTAAGTGAATAATCTAATTGAAATAGTACAATAAAGAAAATTAAATTCATATTACAAATTATGGAATATTTTTTATAAACTACATTTGTTCTATTCATAAGACGACCACGCTGGTCACAAAGCAGAAGCTTCAATCTGGTCGTGTTGGTTACTCTAAATAACTACAATTGATCGTACGTAAATACTGGTTTTTTCAAAAATATTTCAACATTTGTCAACGACTAACCTTACTCTTATTAATAGTTATGGCATACGATATCATAATCGAAAATTGTCTTCGTTGGAAAGGAAACTGAAATTTGGTATTCGAGGGCGTTAAAGCAATTCGAGTATTAAAAACCATTTTTCCAAGAATTATTTCCTCTTAATACTTTCGCGTGGATAATATATTTATTAAGTAATGTTACAATCATCCTAGTACCATTGCATAGTCAAGCGTGGATAATATATTTATTAGGTAATGTTACAATCATCCTAGTACCATTGCATAGTCAAACAGAGGCATCCATATTCCGCAATAGTATAATGGTCAACCCAACCTAATACGAAACAGTTCATGTATCAAAAATTATATAGCATGTCACAACATTTAATTAATTCTTATATTATAACAATAAATAGAATATGACATGACTATATAAATTGTTGCTTAATGAAAAATAAGTCTACATATATATATATATGTATATATATTACTATATTAATTAATATATTTAGATTTTAGTAAAAAAGTTTATAATAATACCAACCTTCAACTTCATGATTTGATAGTTTGTAACACTTGTTGGTATTTAATCAAACATATTCTTTCTAGAAAATTGATATTCTCGATGTAATAATAAAAAGAATTATTAGTGATGATGATAATAACAATAATGCATTATCAAAAATGTTAATACATAAATAAATCATAATCATATTAAAAAAAATAATTTATCGAATTTGATAATGAGTAAAAGATGAAAACTTTTTATATGGGTAAAATTGAATTAAATTTTCTATCATTTTTGAAAATTAATTGAATAAAAATCGTAAATTATAGAATCAAATATATTTTGGTTGAAAATTTATAATTTAATTGACTAATAAAAATAGAATAGAGTAAATTAAATTAAATGCAACCTAATTTACTTAATATTAATATGGTATAATGATTAATACAAATTAATATTAATACTATTATCTATTAAGATTTATATAATAAAGTAAATAAATAAATAATATACGATAAATAAGGAATAAAGTGAAAATATTAATAGAAGATATTAAAAAACGATTTATTTAATAATTTGAATTTTTCAAATCAATCTTTACTATAATTAAGGAGTTTATAAAAATAAATTATATAAAATTAAATATTAAGAGAATAAGAAAAATATAAATATTAATATTTATATATTAATTAGGCATTTAATATTACTTAATAAATTGATTAACATTAAATATTAATAAATATTGGTGTGAATAAAAATCGTAATCTAACGATTATTATTTTTTAATAAGTATAAACAAAAATAAATTAAACACTTAAAATATATGCCACAAATGTTAGTTAAATTATATATTATAAGGATTAAATAAAAATACGGTAAGTTACCAGAAATAAAATTAGAATAAAATTAAATAGAAATATTATAAATTTTATTAAAATTATAATTGAGAGTTAAATAAAATATTATAAATTATATTATAAAATAAAAGATAAATAAATTATTAACGTAAAATACTCTAAACTTATTAAAGCTTCATTCAATTCAAACTTTTTCAATTAAATGTTTCGATCTTTCTAGAGTTCTGATCGTTCAATTTACAGAGTCTTTTACTTATAAATAAACCTACAAAATAAAAAAAAAGTAAGAAATACAAAAGGGTAAGAAAAAAATAATCTTTAAAAAGAGTAAAAAAAATTAAAAACTTGAAAAAAAATACAAAAATCATTACCAAATATTTTTTTATATTTACAATACAATTATAATTAATAAACAATAATATTAAAACTAAAATTCGAATTAGTAAAAAATACTTATCAAAAAATAAAAATATTAATGATCAAACAATAATATTAAAACAAAAATTCAAATTAGTAAATAATAGAAGGTTGTGCAAAAAATAAAAATAATAATGATTAAACGATAATTAATTAGTAAAAGAATGTTTAGTAAAATACACTAATTAATTAAAAATAATTACGCTAATTAATTAACAGTTGTGAACACAAATTTAATATAACGATCAATGGTTTATTAATAGGTGTGGACACAACATAATCTAACGAACACGACAATTGCTGAATTATATATTATAATAATTGCGTAAAATTTGAATTTATTTAGTTGTTTAAAATAAGGAGTATATTTAACATACTCGTAATTAATAATATAATTTATATATAATTTATAATCAAAGATAATAAAAAATTTATTTGATTTTTCTTATCAAGGATATAATTTTATTTTATAAATTTATAATATTATTTATGCATCAAATATGGTAGGATGACTAATTGATATAATAATAATTTTCATAAACAATTATTTTCTACAAAAATAATAAACATCGATTTTATTATTGTTTTTTGAATTATTCAATAATTATTAAATACGATTTTATTTCATTAACTTAATCAATGATTTTAATTTATTTTAGTGATATTTGTAAGTAATACAAATAAAGATATTGTTGCGTAAGTTAAAACATAAACAAAATTAGAATAAAATTAAATAGAATTATTGTAAATTGCATAAATTTTATAAATTAAAGTAAATAGATAAAATACATCATAAATAAAATGAAAATAAACTACTCTAAAATTACAGTAAATTGAGTAAATTATATAATAAATAAAATTAACATGAAAAAAAAATACAAATTAATAACCTCTTTAAATTAATAAAATTTCACGATTCCAAACTATTAATTTATAGAGGTTTTTACTGTAATTCTTAAAAGATAATTTTATTTGGATTTTTGTGGTAATGTATATTAATATTTAGTTAACATAAATATTATAAGACAAATTTTAGCTGAATTATATATTATAAGAATTAAATACAAATAGGGTAAGTTACAACAAAAATAAAATTAAATATAAATATTATAAATTTTATTGAAATAATAATTGTGAGTTAAATAAAATATTATAAATTACAGTAAATTACATAATAAAATAAAAGGTAAATAAATTATTAACGCAAAACACTCTAAACTTATTAAAAAACATTATCAAAATGTTGAAGCTTGGTTCCATTTAAAACTTTTCCAATTCAATGTTTCGATTTCTTAATGGAGTTCTACTTGTTCTTGCAAAGTATTTACTTATAAATAAACCTAAAAAAAACAAAAAAAAAAAAGTAAAAAATACAAAAGGTCTACAAAAAAAATAAATCATTAAAAAGTAAAAAATTCAAAAAGCCTGAAAACAAAATACAAAAATCATTATCAAATAATTGTTATATTTACAATATAATTATAATCAACAAAAAATAATATTAAAACTAAAATTCAAATTATTAAAAAATACTGCTGGAAAAAATAAAAATATTAATAATTAAAATAATATTAAAATTAAAATTTAAATTAGTAAAAGATACTTACTTGAAAACTACAAAAAAATGAAAACACTAATTATCAAACAATAAATTTAAATTTAAATGAATGCTTACACATAAGGCTGACAAAAAAAAAAAAACAGCAAAACTTACATAGAGATCTGAAAAAAAAATGTGATCATTATCAAATAAATAAAATAAAATAGTGAGAAGTAAAGGAGAACTTACATAGAGATCTGAAAAAAAAATGTGATCATTATCAAATAAATAAAATAAAATAGTGAGAAGTAAAGGAGTGAGTGAAGATAACGTAATTTATATAGATATGATTATAGTAATATAAATAGTAGATAATATCAAATTTATTTAGTTGCTTAAAATAAGTAAGAAGTAGATGGACATGATTATAGTAATATAAATAGTAGATAATATCAAATTTATTTAATTCCTTAAAATAAAGAGTAGATTTACTTAAATTCCGATATTATTGTTTATATAATATAAATAAATTAATTAATCTAATAAATATATTAATAAAAAAATACATTTTCTCTCCTCATCCTTTAATTATGCTAATTAATTTAAAATAAAATAAATAAAGAATTTAAATGTAAATTATATTATATAAAGAAATAAATTATTACGCTAGTTAATTAAAAATAATAACGCAAATTAATTAACAGTGAACACAAATTTAATCTAACGGTTCTTATTTATTTATTAATAGGTGTGAACACAACAAAATATAACGGATAAAACATATGCCATTTAGGACAAATGGTTAGCTGAATTATATATTATAGGACAAATGGTTAGCTGAATTATATATTATAAGGATAAGGATATAATGATTTTAAAATTATAAAATAGAAATTTGATAATAATAAGTTGATATTAAAAAAAATTATAGATATGCCAATTGTTAGCTGAATTATATATTATAAGGATAAGGATATAATGATTTTAAAATTATAAAATAGAAATTTGATAATAATAAGTTGATATTAAAAAAAATTATAGATTAAAAAAAAGTACGAAAAGTAAAAATTAAGTTGAAATGATTTCATGATAAAAGTTCTGAAAATAAAAATAGTACAAAAATAAATAATATTACTAAAAGATAAAAAAATAAGTTCAAAAAGGGGCATAATTCTTAAAATCATTGGATGTATAATCAGAGAAATCATATAAATAGAGCATAATATTATTTCTAATTGTAAATTATTAAAAAATTGAATTATTATTATTATTTAATTTTCAAATCAATTACGTAACTTTTGAATTTATTTAGTTACTTATTTACCATACTCATAATTAATAATATAATATATAATTTTAGTTTATTTATTTAGTGGCTTAAAATAAGGAATAGATTTACTCATAATTAATAATATTATTGATATATAATTTTAGTTGACCATTAATTTTATTAAACCCTAAAACCTAGAAATAGATCAGAGATAATAAAAATTTATTTGATTTCTCTAATTAAAGATAAAATTTATTTTGTAAATTTATTAAAATACATAATTTAATTAAATCACAATTATTATTATTATTTATATATAAAAAAAATCAAACTAAAATACATAAATTAATTCTGTTTTAGTGATATTTGTAAGTAATACAAATAAAAATATCGTTTCGTAAGTTAAAAAATAAAAAAAAATTAGAATAAAATTAAATATAATTATTATAAATTGGGTAAATTTCATTAATTACATTAAATAGATAAAATACATCATAAATGAAAACAAACTACTTTAAAATCACAATAAATTGAGTAAATTATATCATAAATAAAATTAACACAAACTACTCTAATTTTATCTACAAACATAAACAAAAGTTTGGAATCCATTTAAAATTTGTCCAATCCAATGTTTCGATCTTTTTTCATGACTTCGGGTAGAGTATTTTACTTATAATGAAACCTATAAATAGCTGTAAATAAACCTACAAAATAGACAAAAAATGAGTAAAAAATTCAAAAGTTCTGCAAAATAATGACTTACCTCCAAAAATTATTAAAATCAAATAAGTAAAAGAATACGCAAAAAATACAAAAAACAACAAAAAAACAACAAAACATACATAGAGCTCTGAAAATAAATAAATAAACGTGAGCATAAACAAATAAAAAAAATAGCTAAATGAAAAGTCTACAAAAAAACAAAAAAAAAAAAACAACAAAACTTACATATAGTTCTGCACAAAAATAAATTAAATGTGAGCATGAATAAATAAATAAAATAGCTAAATGAAAATTGAATAAATAAATGTGAGCCTGAACAAATAAAAAAAATAGTTTAAATTAAAAGTGAGAGGGAGTACAAAAAATACAAAAAAACAAAAAAACAACAAAACTTACATAGAGCTCTCCACAAAAATAAATAAATGTGAGCATAAACAAATAAACAAAATACCTGAAATGAAAAGTCTACAAAAAATAAAAAAAAAACAACAAAACTTAAATAGATCTCTGCACAAAAATAAATAAATGTGAACATGAATAAATAAAAAAATAGCTAAAATTAAAAGTGAGGGGTAGTGCAAAAAACAAAAAAAACAACAAATTCTGCACAAAAATAAATAAATGTGAACAAATAAAAAAAATAGATGAAATGAAAAGCCTACAAAAAATACAAAAAAAACTAAAAAAAAAAACAACAAAACTTACATAGAGCTCTGCACAAAATTAAATAAATGTGAGCATGAATAAATAAAAAAAAAGCTGAAATAAAAATTGAATAAGTAAATGTGAGTATGAACAAATAAAAAAAATAGCTGAAATTAAAAGTGAAAGATAGTGAAAAAAATATAAAAAAACAAAAAAAACAACAAAACTTACATAGGGTTCTGCAAAAAAAATGTGAAATTGAACAAATAAAAAAAATAGCTGAAATGAAAAGTGAATAAATAAATGTCATCAATTAACAAATAAAAATAATAGTGAAAAGTGAAAGGTAGGGAGTGAGTGAAGACGTCTTTATATAGACACGGATTTGAAGTGAATAAATAAATGTCATCAATTAACAAATAAAAATAATAGTGAAAAGTGAAAGGTAGGGAGTGAGTGAAGACGTCTTTATATAGACACTGATTTGAAGTAGGGTTTGATAATAATTATTATTTTTAAATATAATTAATTTGAATTACCTTAAATTTCGATATTATTGTTTGTATAATAAAAATTAATTAATTAATCGATTAAATATATTAATAACAAATGTACCGTTAAATAAGGAATAAAAGTGATATTATAAATATTTTAAGTTAATATTTACGGAAATTATATTAATAAGATTATAAATGTAAATTATATTATATAAAGAAATAAATAATTACACTAATTAATTAAAAATAATTACGCTAATTAATTAAGCTAAAAATATTATAAATATAAATTATATTATATAAAGAAAAAAAATAATTACTGCTAATTAATTAAAAATAATTACAAATAATATTCTAATTAATTAAAAATAATTACGCTAATTAATTACGCTAAAAGTTATATTGACTACAATTAAGGAGATTATATTAAGAAAATTATAAATTTAAATTATAATATATAAAAAAAATAAATAATTACGCTAATTAATTAAAAATAATTGTTTCAATTAATTACGCTAAAAATTACGGTAATTAATTACGCTAAAAATAATAATTAATAATAACCAGTGTGAACGCAAATTTAATCTAACGGTACATGTTTATTAATAGGTGTGAACACAAAAAAATCAAACGATTAAAATATACGACACCTCGGACAATTGCTAGCTGAATTATATATTATAAGGATTTGAGTAGATGTCATTTAGCCAATATTCTCTTCTTTTTATTTCTTGTTTTTGTTTTAATATCTTTCTTCTTAGGGTTAAGAGTATATTAATTAAAAGGCTTGGGTCTATGAAATAAAAAGGGTAGAACAAACCCATTAGAAAACTAGCAGTGGATAATTACTGTATATTAGCCCATTAAAATCAATAATATTAAAACCCCAATTAAAAAATTGGGTTATTACAAAATTAGTAATTATTTTCAAAAAAAATTGTGTATTTTTTAACCTAACCTATATAATTAAGTGATGTAAACCATGATGCCCTTGTAACAATATTCAACATAAATATATATTTTAACAATAAAATTTTTTTTTAATTTTTTTTTACTCTGATGGATAAGAGTATCAGAAACTCAGTTAGTCAAATATACACAGTATGTCAAGCTTTGTAATTCAAAGCAATGATAAAAATATTGCATGCTATAAATTACATATATATACATCATGGTTTGCATCACTTGGGGGTGAGATTCAATATATATATATATACTGCAATGTATGTATGTATCCTCACAAGCAAATTAATGCAATAACAAGCAAACAATAAAGAAAAGAATTAGAGAAAAAAAATATTATGTCTACTGTCCAATATTTGATCAAATTTATGCTTTATTATTCGTCTGTAAATTTATTGTGTTGTTTGTTGAAAGCCACTTGTGAGTTGTCTTACATCGAATAATTGTGAGAGGGGAGTCTATGATATAAGCCTAGGGAGTTCTCCTACTTAGTACCATATGGTTTTGAGATAGATTGAGGCTTTCTAGTGCAGCTCTCGTGTGTGCGCTAGGCGTGGGACCGCATTTGAACACCCCCATTTGGAATTTGACATTGTTCATATCCGATAGAAGACCACCACGTCAACACATTGATGTGGTATACAGAATAATTCCTCTATAGTAGTATATATATAGTCGGAATAAGAATAAGAAATAGCCGTGCCACGGTGCCAGTGATGCCACGGCCCCACCTTAACAATTAATTGGGCCTAATATTTATTTGTTACTGGACTCACGTTAGCGGGAAGCCCAATAAATTAAGCAACGCAGATCCGATCCAACAGCAATTGCCATATTGGGCTCATTGTTGTGGGCCGAGCTTCGACCCGGTAATATATACACTGTGACTACGTGACTCGATCTCAGCCGCTTATCAATCCACGATCCGCATCCAATCACCAACCCCTTCAAATCCACGGTGGACACCACATCGGCAGTCTCTCTCTCTCTCACTCTCTGTGCAAATCGTCGGGACAACGACGCTCTTCCATGGCGTCGATCTAAACGACCAAAGCCCTAATTTCCTCTCTCGTATTTTGCCCTAATTTCGGTGTTCCCAATCAGTCGGAGAAGTTCCAGAAATTCCCCCGAGTCAATCGGGAAGCTGTTGAGTTCGTAGCTGAAACAAGGAGTGGGGTTCGAGCTGCTCCGAAGCTGAGTTGATTCCGGTTCGTATTTTTTGGAGTTCGGAGTCGTCATACTCGGTATAAACTTTTTTTTTATTCATGAAGTGTAAATTATGCTGATTTATTTGAATTTATTTTGCAATGTTTTATTTTGATTACGAGCTTCATCATTTTCACTGGAGATGAATATTTAATGTATGGTTACTTAGTTATTTTCTGTCTGTCACAGAATGGTCCGAAGTTCGATTGTAGTGAAATAGGAGGAGGTTTAAATCATGGGTGGTAATGAAGTGGATAAATCCTCCAAGGAGGGGAAAGAAGCGAAGGAGCCGAAAACTCCTACTGGGCAGGTAATATGATTCGGTGTGGTGTGAACAGTTCGATTCGTTTGCATCCTTGTTTGATTATTTTTGTGAAGTTCTGAATGTTTCGTGTATTTTTTTTTAATGTCAGGAGCAGACTTCAGCGCCTTCTGGTCCAGTTCCTGCCGATTGGACTGGGTTTCAGGTTCACATTTCTGGACATACACTTTCCTTTCCGGCTTTCCCTCATTGTAGTTGATGAGGTTTATATATTAAATGTTGTTTTCTGCAGGCGTATTCTCCTATGCCTCCACCTGGGTACATGGCATCGAGTCCACAGACCCACCCACCCTACATGTGGGGAGTTCAAGTATGCAGCTTCTGTGTTTTTCTTTGTTCTTAACCATTATCTACAGACTTCAGTGTTTTTTTTTAACAATGTGCAAACACTATGTCAACCATAGGGATATCTGCCAGCTACTTTTTTCTACACATTTATATTTTCTCATTTTTTGTTGAAGCATCCAAATCATAAAGCTGTTGAAGCATCCAAAGCAAGTAGAAAATTGTAATAAAAACGATGTCCAGTAAGGAAAGTTGAGCGCATGATGAGCTTAGGGCTGAATTCATGTTCTGAATAGGCTCAATTGCCTAAGATGGCAGAAATAGGGTCTCCATTGTCATGACTGCGCAGGGGACGTGAACCATTTCTTATATCTTCGCAATGAAAGTTGTGTGCCTGCAATTGTTCTGGTGTCATGCCGTTGGTATTTTTCATAAGAACTTTCCACTCACCTTTTTTTGCCAATCGTTCCAATGCATCTGTTTGTTTGCTTGCCAACTCTACTGTAGTCTTTTCAATATCATTTAGTCTCTTGCTAACTTGTTCGATCATTTCTGGATCGTTTTTTTCTTTCATTTTTCTTTTTGCCGCCTTTTGTCCAATTGGACGAGTACGCGACTGAGCACTGATCTCAGGATCCGAAGAGATGTGATCACCAAACTCATTTGTCTTCACCTTCTTTGCTGGAAGAATATCTTTATCACACTTTTCGAATTTGGGACACCTCTTCAAATGTTCCCAACAAACACGAAGTTTGAAGCCGGTTTTAAGGTGCTCACTCTTGAAAGCCACTTGTGCCTTTTCATAAATATCGGAATCACTACATCCGCTCGGCCAATTATCCAATATATCATTGTAAATTGCACAAAATTGTTTTGTTTGCTTTTGAATGTTGAAGTATTTCGACTTTAACACCTTCCAGGACCTCTCTGGTGTATTTGCAGGACGATTCTTATTATACTCCTCTGCTATTCTTTGCCACATTTGCTCTAATTTTTGATCATTTCCGATCACTTAATCTGTGCTGATACTTATCCAACATTTGGTTAGTAATTCATTCTCAGCATCAGTATATGGTTTCTGAGTTTTATCCTCAGACCCTCCACCAGAAATGTTTGCTCCCACTTGAGAAGATGTTTCACCCTTCTTGTTAGAAACTGCTCCATCGGCGCTAGACTTTTCTGATGCATCTGATGGAGATACTATGTAGGAATTAGGAGGAGCCACACAAGTAGATTGATACGGAGGAACTTCAATAGGACCCATTGGAATTTTTTGGAAATTTGGAAGGCTAGGAAAACTAAGAGGATTCTGAAAATTAGGATATGCCAAAAAAATTGGAAGAATTGGCAATAGGACCCATTGGAATTTTTTGGAAATTTGGAAGGCTAGGAAAACTAAGAGGATTCTGAAAATTAGGATATGCCAAAAAAATTGGAAGAATTGGATAAATTATACTGAGGAGCATCAAAATTCTTAGAAGAACTTTGGAGATAGGTATTTGAATCTTTCGGAGGATTATTGGAATTTTGAGAAAATATAATTTCTTTCAAAACTATCCGAATGAAAAGAATTTTCTAAATTATTTTTTTCCATTTGGATGAATTGATTGTGAAAGAATAATTGTTCCGTAATTTATAGAAATAATCACAACGATATATTGACTTTTAAAATTCAACTATTTCAAAATTTTTATTTTTAATTAATTTTTATATAAAATGGATATATTGACTTTTAAAATTCAACTATTTCAAAATTTTTATTTTTAATTAATTTTTATATAAAATAAAATTTTAATTAATTTTTATATAAAATAAAAACTATTTTTAATTAATTTTTATATAAAATAAAAATATAAATAATCCATTAACGTTAAAATTTTAACTATTTAAAAATTTTTAATTTTAATTAATTTTTATATAAAATAAAAATGTAAATAATCTGAGTTAAAAATTTAATTAGTTCAAAATTCTTATTTTTTATTAATTTTTATTTAAAATATAACGTTAAAATATAAAATAATTTTAACGCTGAATTGATAATAATAATAATAAAATAATATTATTTTTCATCTCTACCCGGGTAGAAATTTTTCTACGAGGTTTTAGGAACTTTTAATTTCAACACGTCAGCGCAGCTCCAATGATTTCTACCTCGTTTTTTGGTGAGAGGTAGAAGTACACATAGACTTTTACCTCACCATTGAAGATACTCTAAAATAAATCTTGTTTTAATCTAAAATATTTTTTGGTGAGAGGTAGAAGTACACATAAACTTTTACCTCACCATTGAAAATACTCTAAAATAAATCTTGTTTTAATCTAAAATAGGCGGAGTTAATAGTTAATATTTATATTTTTAGATAACGCATATCAATATTTCATCAAAAATTTCAATTAAATTTTAATTATTTTTAAATAAATTATAATTAATTACCTTATTATATAAAAATTAAAGTAAAAAAAATTAAAAAGAAATTGAGGAGGTGGGATGACACCCCCTTTTGGATACGTACCTGATTCCATACATGAAAGTCAAACCAAGTAGGTAAACGCATGGCTCTATTAAAGCATATGTTTACTTTTTTATTAAAAACCTACTCTAAGTAGGTAAATTAAAGCAATTCTTAATGTTTTTATTTTTTTGCACATTTAAAAAAATAAATAAATATAATTTTACTTTCATTTCTTGAACTTTATTTACAATTATTTTATTTTTTAATTGAATAGCATCCCCAATGGTATATTGGTTTGTAATACAATCACAGAACATCACAATTGGCCGGTAGAAGATTTAAAGTTGAAAATATAGAAATTTGAGTATAAATTATTTGGTAATATTAACATTTTCAAAACAATACAAATGTAAGTCAAAAATTGATAAGTACATTTTTTTTAATGTGACAAATTTGTGATGTGATACAAATTTATAATTTAGACTAACTACAATATTCTTTAAATTACATTTTAATCCTTTATTTAATCATTGTTTACCACTTTTCTTTACCTATTTTTTTTTACCATATACTACAAGGCATTCTAAAAATACTACTTCATATTTTAATTATTAATCAATAAAGCGCCCGTAATGCAAGAGGAATACGTAACGAGGCTATGACGCCATGCATGATGAATACGCAATTGTTAGCGGACTCAGCGTTGTATTGTTAGCGGACTCAGCGTCCCAGAAACGAAGGGGCGCACATTGGAGGAATACAGGTATCCATGGTCTTGTTTCGAGGCAGCAGAGAGAAGAAACATATATAGTCAATTAATCGATTGTCTTATAAGTTGCATCCAAATACTCGATTGAGAAACAGAGATCAAGTAACCGAACGAACGATCATTGAGATCTTCAGACTTCAGACTCAATCGAACATTCACAACCGCTCTATTTAATCTAAATGCAAGTACAAAGAATTATTATGAACTTTGAGGGTGGTATGTCTAAAATTTGTTATAAATTAATTTTTTATCTGTATTTTTTTGATAAACTTTTCTAAAATTTTAAAATAATAAAAAATGTATTATAGAATTCTTACCGGAATTAATAGACGTAAAGGTGAACCTATACCTATTCATTACAAATTCAACCTTGCAAAGATTGCCAGTAATATCCGGTGCGAGAATCTTACTCCACGTCAAACAGATATAAGCTGGTGAGCATTATTTATTTATGTGACAAATTAATAATTAGAGTATCAATTGTTTGATTGTTTCGTTTACTGCAGACATGCTGCGCGCTTTTCATATATCGATGATCTTCAATTAATTTTAATTTTAATTTTCTGTAGCTAGCTACGCAGCAAGCAGCAGAGCGATATGCAAGAATTAAGGAAACGTGACCGACTGACCGGCCGGTGAAGCTAATATAATTATACGGATCGGAGTATATGTTTTGTCTCCCTGTTTTAATTACAAACGTACGTACTTTTAATATCTTATCGTCATATGGATGTAACATGAATAATAATAACGGTGATTGATTTTATTTGCACCCAAAAAATTTATAAATTCAACTCATTACTTTATTCACCCCACTATTAAAAAATTCAATTTTTATTTTTACTGTATAAACCCCTTAATGTACCAAATATACTCTTTATTATTAAAAAAACTAAAAATACACATTCCAAAACAATAAATAACTACGCAATTTCAAAATATTACAATTATTTATCAATATTATTATTTCAAAATATTACAATTATTTATCAAAATTAATAATAAAAGAATTAAAAAAATCACCAATAATAATAAGAATGAAAAAAATCTGATAAAATTTATATTATATATATAAATATAGCAGATTTTTACTAAAAAAAATAAAAATGATTTTAAAATATTATATGTATTTATCAAAATTAATAATAAAACTAAAAATAAAAAAAAAAACAAAAAAAAAAAACAATCACCCCGATAATAATAAGAATGAAAAAAAATTGACAAAATTTATATTATATATATACACAAAATTTTATTAAGAAAAATAAAAAATAAAAAGTGTTTAAAAAATTCAAAATAAACAAAGATTAAAAATAATGAAAAATTGAAAGAAAAAAATACAATTTAAAAAATATCTAAAAAATCAATATGAATAAATAACATACATTGTTTTATAAAAAATAAATAATACAACAGAAATTTATAATGAATATGAATTAACATAAAATAATAAATAATTAATTAAATAAGAGCAATTTATTAATTGGAAGATTAATACATTATTTAATATATTAATTACAAATATTTTTATTTAATTATACGGTAATATTTGGTTTTTAGTGATTTATATATAAATATAAATATAGGGTGTACTTATAAAAATTAGGGGTGCAAATAAAATTACCCTAATAATAATAATAATAATAATAATAATAATAATAATAATAATATATTAAGCTTTTTTACAATTTCCATCTACTCGTGATCAATTTATGCGCGTCAACATCATTTTTGAGAAATTAATTTCATTGGTTGAATCACCGTCATTTTTTTTTGAAAACAAAATCTGTGAATAATCAATGTCCGAATAGTACTTCTTTCTCTACATCTCTTGTTTTGCTTTTGGATTAGAAAGTAACATTCCAACAAATTTTCACCTTAATGAGAATTTGTATACAACATAAAAAATGATACTCCATTTGAAAATGAAAACATTTGAGTACCAATTATTTGATACTCCCTGTGTCTTAGAAAAGAATAAAAATGATAAATTTTTTTTTTTGTAATTTATAAAGGAGGTGGATCTCTATTATGATTAGTAGAATACTATATATTGACCATTACAAATGTGAATCAAATTTGTCATATCTTATTATTATTATTATTATTATTATTATTATTATTATTATTATTATTATTATACTTCCTCTTGTCAATAATTAATGTCATACTTTTTAGCACTGTGTTGTTCTCTATTTTCTCAAGACCCATTATGATCGGACTACTGCCCAAGTTCAGATCCGATCCGAAATAACTAATTTAACGGATAAGCGATGGGACCCGGACGGCGATCAAACGCGATCACTATAGCACGAAGACCTAACACCATCGAACACCCCCGGCGCGGATGCACCGCGAACACATTTAACCATCTCATGATTTTTCTGCTCGCAGAAACTTCCCGCAGCATGTCATGCCTGAAGTCTCCGCCACTCAGGTTACGTGTCGCCGAGGAGACGAGTATGATGTGATCGTTTGGATCCGCGGTTTTCAACCCATTCAAAGGATGTTCGGATAACGGCTCAGTAAAAGGAAGCGACTCGCTCAAGTTAGACCGGACCAGGGGCAAAAGAGGACATGTTGTTGCAAGGGGTACAAAGGAGATTTTCCCTTAATTCAAGGGGTAATTTGTGTAATTATTCAAGGAAAATCCCATGTAATTTAGGCCCAAGCCCATGTATGGAAACCCTAATCTATGTACTATAAATAGTCAAATTTCCTATTTGTAAAGGGCAGGCACAATTCCCAAGAAATATACTGGAATTTAATATTAAAAGCTTTTAACTGTTTCCTTATTTGTTCTCTCAATCCCCAAAATATTTTCGCGGGTGAATTATTGTTAGGATTTTCTGCCCGCAAACACACAGAGTTTAATAAAATTGTTAAATTTTAATTTTTTAAATGAAAAATAAAAAAATAAAAATATTTTTTTAAAATGAAAATAAAGTAATTGTGATAAAGTTTAAAAAATATGTGGATAAAGTAAAATAAAATTATATAGTAAAATAAAAAAGTTAAAATAATTATTTCTTATACCTTAAATTAAACAAAATGTTCTTAAAATTATATTTTTATCTTTATATTTTAATTTTTTTGGTAAATATGAATCACATAAAAAAGAAAAAATGTGGTAGTAAAGTACAACGTACAAGACACTGCATCACTGAGCTAACAGACTAGCTCTCTAGCCTAACTAAAAGAAACATATAGCAGTAAATATACAAAAAGTATAGTTATCAAGCAGTATGCCACGTTCGCTTCGGTGCCTGTGCCTGAAGAGAATCAAAGAATCGTAAAGAGATGATCCTCTTCCGTATGAGAAAGAGCATGAGTAGCCACCACTCCAGACGACATCGAGCGAGACTCTTGTATTCTCGTGTTCCTCTCCTGCCAAACAAAGTAAATCAAAATAGTAAAAAGTCCACAATAAGTAAAAGATATCCAGTGCTTCTCACGCCACGGACTAGCGGCAAATAAGTTATCCTTATTTTCAAAAAGCAAAAAGTCACAAATTTTTTGTCCGCTATATTATCTACAGTAGTTTTTATTTTTTACCAAACTTTTCTTTACCTAATTTTTTGACTATATATAAAGCATTCTAGAAATACTATATTTTAATTATTATCAATCAGTAAAGCGAGCCATATAATTTAATTGTATTAGTAAATATAAAAGCATTACTTGATATTTAAAATAAATGTTTATAAACGTTTATATTATGTGTGTATTTTGTAGATTTCAAAAATTTAAAAATATTATATTTTCGTAAAAATAAATTTTAATTAATGTTAAAAAAAAAACGCTGTTAATATAAAATTAATATATATTTTTAACCATTTTATTAAATAATTAAAAGAAAAAAAAAGTAAAAAAGTGTTAAAGTAAAAAAAAAAAAAAAAAAAAAGGCCAATGGTGGGTTTGCAAATAGCATCACTGGTCACTGGTATAGAGGGTGATGATAGTAAATGCCAAAAAAAACAACTCATTCGGTTCATACATGAAAGTCAAACCTAGTAAGTAAAAGGCATGGCTCTATTAAAGCATATGTTTACTTTTTTATTAAACCTACTCTAAAAGTAGGTAAATTAAAGCTTTTTTTTTTCATTTTTTTGCACATTTAAAAAAAAATAAAAAATATATATATATATATATATATATATAAAAGAGAATTCTACAGTACATTTTATCATTTAAAATGTATGGTGCCTTTTATTAAAATATGTGCACTTGGATGTATAGTATAATTTCTCATAATTTTTTAATATTTTAATTAAATTAAATAGTTTCAACTAAAAAATAAGTTAGTACAACGTATGCATACATTTTTCTATAAATTTAAATAAAAAACATTAAATATTTTTAATTTTTTTATAAAAAAAAATAATATACATAAATTATCAATTAAAATAATGATTTTATAGTATTTTTTAAAAATAAAATAAGTTATTTAACTCAATGATTAATTAGTTGTATCCAAGTCTACACTTACAATTATTAAAATTAAATAACATAAATTATATTTAATACATACCTAAAATTTACTTTTATTCTTAAACAAAATAATGATATTTTCAAAAAATAAAAATAAATAAATATTACAAAAAAATAATTGTATGATTAGATCGAATTTGCATAATAAAAAAATATGATTAATTTACCATTGTATTTAAAGTTCTAACAAATTAACAGCTATTTATCAAAGTCTACGTATTGATTAAACTGATTTTATATTTATATATTTTAAAATTATTAATGTTATTATTTTTATTTTTAATAAGAAAATATATAATAATAAAAGTGAAGTAAGTAAATATAAAATTTATAATAATTTTATAAATAATAAAATTAAAATTAAAATATTATAGTGTAAAAGTAAAATAAAAAAAGTTAAATATAAAATTTATAATAATTTTACAAATAATAAAATTAAAATTAAAATATTATAGTGTAAAAGTAAAATAAAATAAGTAAAAATACATATTGTGATTATATGTGTTTGTTGTATACATTATAGCGTAAACTTTTATTAAAATCTAACGATTGATGTTAAATATAAATATTAATTTATCATATATTAATACTTTTTTTAAATTGATAAAATTTTACGATCCAAAAAATATTAATTTATAAAAGTTTTACTGTATATATACATAACGATTTACTAGATTAAATGGGTAAGAAATCGATGGTGAATGCAGTTGTTGTCGCAGTCTCGATTCTCAACGCGAATATTGCTGCTGCTTTTGCTGATGCGTGCGCCGCTGCTGACAAGATTTACAACAATTGTTATATAAAAAAAGATTATTAAAATTGTTGTAAATTGATTAAGGGGGACGATAAATTGCCTGTCGACAAAGGATGGAGGAAGACGTGTGACTGCTTAAAAAAGCTTATGGGTGGAAATACCGATATTTCCAAACATTGCTCGCATCCTCCAGTTCACGACTTAACGAAATGGCGAGGGCTATTTATTTATTTATGTGACAAATTAATAATTAGAGTATTCGACTGATCAATTGTTTCGTTTACGCACATGCTGCTCTTCAATTAATTTTAATTTTAATTTAATTTCTAGTAAGTAGTGATCGGTCGATCGTTGAGCAAGCAGCAGAGAGTGAAACGTGGATACGTACTGATCTAAATACCGGTGAAGCTACTTAATATTATACCACTCATATCCTATTACTATCTTTATGTTTTAATTATACAAACTCTTAATATCTCATCATATGGTATATATGTAACTATGTAAGATCCATGAATAATAATAATAATAATAATAATAATAATAATAATAATAATAATAATAATAAAAGCTTTTTTACTATTTCCATCTGCTCGTGATCAATTTATGCGTAAACCAAAATTTTGAGAAATTAATTTAATGTGTAAACGACAATTTTTTTGAGTTTGCTGTGATTTACTTTGAATTGAAGAGTTGAGGCGTTTGTACTTTTCCGCAAAGCTTCTTGTGATATTGGACTCGATCACACGCTCGAACTCGAATATAACCTGCTGGAAACCTCAAAATCAGTGAAAAAGACTAAAAAAATTCACTAATATAGAGAGTTATAATAAAATTATTTTTATAATATAACTCTAAATATGCTTGTAATAAAATCCTCTACACAAAGAAGAATCAATTGACTCGCTCAAAAAAAAAAAAAACACATTCATAATGATCTCTTCTTTCTCTTATTTTGCTTTTAGATTAGAGTAAAATTCCAACAAATTTTCAGCTCAACGAAAATTTTATGTAACTCCAAGTCACATCGACTTCAACTTTCATATAATTCTCAACTTCTCCCAATTCCTTCCAATCCCTTAAAGCTCGATCACTAAAAAAACAAGTTTAATTTGCACCAGTCATTCGTCGTGTACCTCCAAGCTTTATGAATTTTCCGCACATCAAAACAGCTATGCACCAAAGATAAATAAACTAAACAAGAAAGATTAATTTGTCACAAAAATAAATAAACAAATAAATATTGCTTAGATGTAAACTCAAAGATTATGTATGTAGTTTAGTGAGTGAAAAATAATCACACCGGCAGCAGATGGGCTGATCATTTATCACCTCACAAATCTCTCACCAAAAAAGATAAATCAATGAGCCTTCTGCCTCTGCTGGGGGTTAAAAAGGCGATAAAATAACGACATCAACCATTGCCAGATTATAATCAGCCAATTCCCAGGCGTAGGTTTGTTTTCCGGCCTCGGTCCAAACAATCCTTTGTAGAGCTCTTTCTGTTTCTGATAAACAGCTTTGTCGTGTTCTGTCAGCAAACGTAACTCTCTTGATATGGCTTTGTCCTCTGGGGCGTATTTACGAGCCTTGAGGAAATCCTCACGAGCAGCGTCTGTCTGACCAAGCTCAGCTCTAGCCTTGCCCCGTCGAAAAAGTGCTTTCACGTTGTTTTCATCCTCCACCAACACCTATAATCATATAGATTCAATCACACTAAAGAGAGAAGAGTGAATCGGCAAGAGAATTCAATAACGATACCCATGCTTTGTACTTACAATACCACACTGCGCAATGGCTTCCTCGTAGCGCTTGAGCTTTATCAGGCATGCTGCCATGTTGAGGTGGCAAGGATTCTTAACTGCCAAAGCCATATCACGGTACTTCCCGAACAACTGGAACATGAAATCATCTCCCATGTATGCAATCGCCTAGACCACAAAACAGTACTGCAAATGAGAAACCATAAGAAAAAATTTATTAAACAGCTCGAGAAAAGTGTTTTCCGATACCATTTCATATTGTTGCATTGCCTCCTCCATTTTTTCCTCCTTGAATAATGCATTGCCATCCATCTTTCTTCTATCTGCTGCACCAATTCTTTCCTCGACTGTCATGTCACCTCTAGCTTTCCCCTTTTACAAAATTTACAGCCACTTGAGATTGTTAAAAAAATGAAAAAAGAAAAACGAAATAAAAGAAGTGTTTGAGAGTCTAGGTATAAAACACACACTTCTTTGGTCTCATCAAAACCAATGAGTTCGGCTTCATACACGATGTCTGCCATTGGAGGAACGTTTGGAAAAGAAAAGCTTCCTTCTTTTCCATAGCCTAGTTCCCAACCAACACGTAATAATGCACGTTCGCCAGATTTCATACTGGATACGCCGATGGCCAACCCAGTCATTTGTTGTTTCTCTGTAGTAAAGAAACGTAGTATTACGTAGCAGAAAATGAAAATGTATATACCAAAAAAACTATTGATTGAAAGACAACTCAAAACAGGTGAAATATAGAGTTCATACTACGGTTTCATAAGGTGGCCACTGAAATAAAAGAATAGAACACATTCGAAATGATTGATAGAAATAGTAGTAGCGCCTGATACTACTGAAACCAACTTCAACAAAATCTTTTAGAAAAATAATTTATTTATGCATAGTTCAGGCTTCATATTGAAATTACAAGAGCTTTAGCAAAATTATTGTGCAAACCTTTTCCTAGGATAAGCTCGAGCGGTTGTTGCTCATGCCATGTATCTTCAAACTTGTGCTCGGTGCTTTCTGACCATGCCCTATAATGCACTGCCAGAAAGAATAATAGTTAAAAATAGAAGTATTAATTTGTCAATCAAGTGATTTACAACTAGCGCCAATAATTGTTTCACAGAACATCATAATACGTGCAACATGACTTAACATTTCCTGAAGCGAACCATGCAAATTCGACCCAAAAAACAAACCCATGGACTTACAGAAGCAAGTCGAGTATTTTGATGGCTTCTGACCATGGCCTTCCTTCATTATTTGCTTTGTCACTTTCTCATGGAGAATTTCCACTTCAGAATCTAATTTAGGGGGGCCGCTTTCACCTTGAGGAGGTTCTCCATGCACAACCGAGGCACCTTCGGCGACGATATCATCATCACCATCTTGATCTGCATATTGCTCAAGTTCTATCAGTACAAGGTTTTGCTTCTTAAAAAAATAATAGGAAATTTGAAGTATTGATACAAGAACACGACTGCATAACTTCACTACACGTAAACAATAAGCGAACATAAACCAAACAATTGCCGAACAAATTAATCAGGAAGTGCCATCTCATCAATCAACTCATGAAAAATGTATACTTCCAAAGACGAACAAGGTCGTAACTTTTGAAGTGTACTAATCAAACAAATACGACACAAGATTCGATACACAAAGTTCACTAGAAGGCTAAAACATTAAAGCCATCTCTAAGCAACTAGTATTTGTTTCGGACTATGATACTGGCAAACAGTCGAACACCATGTATGCAAAAATCAAGCAACCATATTTTTGGATCAAAAACATCATTGTTTAAAGATCAGACCAGTTTCCATTACAGTATCTGAACACAAATTTCAGGCAGCTAAAAACGTGAGAGTGACCTGAAGTTGAGATCTGCTGCTGCTGTTGTTCCTGCTCAATTTCCACCATTACTCAAATCTTGCAGAGAAATATGAAGGTGATATCGCTTCGATTCTCCTTAATTTTTGGTATTCTCAGTTGAAGACTGAATTATTATCTCTCTGTAGATTCTGGAGAAAGATCTTTTTTAGATTCTGGAGAAACGAAAGGGGCGTGAATAGGTTTTACTGGTCGGGTCGAATCATCGCCGGGTCAAACAATTTGGGTGATGCGGCCGTGGGTGCGGCGCTGCTAATTTCAACAAAAGGGAAGTGCTGATAAAACAATTTTTTTTTTTTCAAAACTTTTGATTTACAGTACTAATAATTTGATGTGTATCATCTTTAAATAATCCATAATTGTATAACTTAGTGTAATTTTCTTTTCATAATTTGATTGGATTTTTTGAAGTTAGGTTTGCTCGAGAATTATTTGTAATATGGTCTTAAATTTTAAGATGAAACTATGTAATTGAATAATTTTTCTCTTACATTATAATTTGTTCGTTTTAAATAGTAAAATGAATTATTGTACTTTTTATGAATGCAATAAAAAATAAATAAAGTACCAGATGAACAAATAAAAAATGTTATCTTGCATAATTATTTTTTTCTTTATTTTTCGACCCCTGTAATATACAAGCAATGCAAAATGGTCCTCCAAGAAATAGATTTTGCACAGGACCAAAACAGCCGGAAATTGCCAGCATTTGTTTTGGCACTATACATATACAGATATAGTTTAAATATATTTTTCTTGCTTCTCTACATCTGCACACAAATAAAGTCTCAACCCACTTTCAAGAAGCTGTCAAAAGGACTCGAAGCAGGCAATCGAAAGAAATCAGTATGGTGTTGAAACTCTGCATATCCCATAGGAACAAGGGTCGTCGTTGGTGACTGCAACGACAAAACAAAACAAAACAAAAAAAAAAAACTCAGACCACTTATATGTTCTTTCTAGCCACATAAATTATATATACAAGTTATATATACCGTAGAATATCCTGGCTGAAGACTTGAAATGGATAATTTATCATGTGCCTGGGCACTGTCTTCTTTACTAGAGTAGCTCGCTGAACTGTCTTGAATCAATGGGGCGGAAATGAAATGTGAGATGACTTGCTGCATTCCGATCTGAAGAGCCTCACAGCGGCTTGCCATATCCTTGAACGGCATATCGGGAGGGGTTACGGAAGTCAAATCATCTTCAACCTCCTTTGTTGTCTCTGACACCTGAAAAAACCCCAGCTTCGGTTTTTACAAAACGTTTCACATTAACCCCTTCCGTAACAGTTTCAGAAAATTTTGTTATATACATGCAAAAAAATGCTGAAAACAGATAGAATATATGCTAATGACACCATTGGAAGAAATAAAAACGTTCATAATTTCTACAAAAGTAAAACCAACATACCATATGCATAAATTGGTCAACGCTCAGTAGACCAGGACTCTCTAAGGTCAACTGGGAGCAAGAATCCGTTTGACTTACAAATGAATCAGTTGGATACTCATCACTTGCTGAGAATACTGAATGATCACCCTGTAAGCAAGAATGTCGTCAAATATTTATATCAACTTTGAAAGGGAAGAACAAACAGAAAGCAAATTAAGCAGTGTTTAACGGCACCTCAGAAAGTTCTTTTGAATTGAAATTGTGAGTTTGCCCGGATGTTTCCATGACTCGCTGGTATCTCAGTGGGCATGTATCATCTGGAAGAAATTCTTTGAGCAACTCTTCCATTATATTGGATGCTTCAGACTGCACATAGACCGCAATAATTATCAAACAAATATTCGAGACAACAAGAAGATCAAAATAAAATAAAAATATTAGAACCCTCCAAAAAACGAAAATTACATCGGATAATTTTCCCAAACTTTTCAGAACCAAAGACGCAAAAGATTTTGCGGATTGCTCCTCGCAGATATTAATTGCTGATAACCACTTCAACGCATCTTCATCATCTTCCTTCGATCCATAGGCTTTCACACTATCATCATCTAGGCTTGCCTGCAACTTATCATCTACCAACCGGAGAAAAGGATCAACCTGTTGAAGAACTCTAGTTAAACCATCCTTCATCTTGTTTTTAAGAGTGTGGAGTTAATGAAATAATAACAGAAGCATAAGAGGAAAAAGGTTCAGAAACTAAGTTCTGTTGAACCTACTATTTCAGCCCTTGAGGCAGCCTTGGCAGAGGTCGTGAGGGGAAGTAAGCCATAGGCCTTTGATAAGAAAACGGTCATTGATGTAGCCAATGTGAAAAGAGATCTGCGGCGAGATGGTTGAAGTGGGCCTACAAAAAAAAGGAGCAAACTCATTTATCAAGGTTGACAAATCAAGAAACTACTGTGCCAATAAATTTCACAGTCCACACTTAAAAACTGATAATACGCCAGTGCTTTTAAATCATCTCCTTAATAATATGCATCGTGTATCCTTTTTGAGTAACCATATTAACAATTGCAATAATTCTGACATGAGGTGAATTCATCCAAAGTAAGCATTTGTTATGATTATTTGGGCTATATTTAGTAGGTGTACCAGATTTCATAACCAAATCCTCACAAAACAAATATTTTCACTGGTGTAGATGACAAAGAGATGCAACAATTGAGTTTCGTCACTGACCTCCTCGAAGAGATATGCTCCTTAAGGTAAATGCTAGTTGAAAACTTCGAATGAGAATTTCATTGGTAGATTTCTGAGAACAAGGGAACAAACAATAAGATGAAAGACAAAGTTATATGATGGAAAATGTGTAATGTAAAACTGATACAGACGAAAACAGATACTGATAGTCATAGAGAGATAATTATGGAAAGGAATACATCTTATAAAAATTGGTGTTAAAATATGGGGTCTGGATTGGATGCTTGATTTGTGGGATGTTGATTGATTCACATAGAAAGTATGTAAAAGTTGTTACCTTGTTTCGTGAAAATAAAATCACCAAGCTGTATGTATTAGCAATTGCTTCGTAGTTTGCAGGTGTGTTCATTTGAGAGATTGCCTGCACCCAGATTGAAGAAAGCAAGGCACTGATTTGTCGGGTTTTCAAGTTTAGAGATATTCCCTTCTGCAGAATAATCATACTGTTGGCACAAGTCTATCCAAAAACTAGCTTCACTTTATAAGAGGAATCCAAAAGATATACTGAAATAACTTTAATGTACCAGTTCTGTGTCTATATTACACAAATCTGATGGAGTAGAATGCCTTTTAAAGGTAGCCTTTCGACTGTAGCTAGATGTCAGCTTCGTCATAAAGGATTGGTCTGAGGGGCTTTCTTCTGTACCAAACAAGACTTCTTCAGCATGACCTACGATTTTTCGGGCTGAAAAATGTTCCTTTCTTAGTTTCTCAAATAGAGCAGCTGAAGAGGAAAATGCGGAAACCGATCTAGAAAGCGTCCTCTCTAAATCAATACGGTTTTGGCTGGAGGAGTCGGTATAAGGACAAACAGAAGAGGGAACAAGTACTACTGAAAATATGCGATGCGCTCCAATCCTTGTTTCGTGATCTGGAGCGAGCATGGCCAGAAGTATTTGATGGAATAATGCTTCAGGGAAAGCCTATGGCAATAAAAGAACTTAAAAAAAAAACTATTTTCGAGTAAAGTAGTGATATGTTCAACCATGGAAAGAGACATGCCTTGTTTTGATGTAACACATTCGGTAAGAATGCAACAATTTGTGCTGCACGATAGATAGCTGCAATTGTGCTTCTAGCCATAACTGTTACATTTAAAACCGTCTCCAACATCGTAGCCATCACATCTAGGATAGGCCCAGCATCTCCAATCTGCATCAACATGATTTATTATTAATAGGTTATCTTTTAGAGTATCACCTTTACTAAAAGAAAAACCAGAAAATAATTGAATTACGGCTGTTTGCTAAAGCAACACCTACAGCCCAGTATAACCTTATATAAATGTTAGTAATATATTTATGGTTAAGATTGAAGTGTAACCTTATAAGACAATTTAACAAGGCATTCATCAATGATGTCATGTAACTTCTTGTTCCATTGAACTATTTCATCTCCGGGTTCCGAGTCATTAAGAGAGTAGTGTATACTTTTCCTTAGATGCCGCATCATATCACTAAATGCAGCAATGATTGTCACAGATGACTGGGCCTTTGTTAATCGTGTCAGGGAGATGGCAACTTGAACAATATCTATCTGCATATTGGGGTTTCTCGTGACATCCTTATGATCAAGATGCTTTATCACAGAAGATAGCAAGAAATGAGCATTATGCCCTGCAAGGTCATATAACCCAGATATAGGTGAACTCAGAAGCACATTAGATAACCAAAAGTAGGTTAAGGCAACTGGAACTCAAAATTAAGCAGATAAGAAAAGCAAAGATACCAGAATTTTCCACTGTAGATTGCATGTCCAGCAGTACAGGAAAGGCAAGCCCATGATCAGGAGACCACAAACTGCCTCGATCAAAGTAACAGAACAAGGCTTCAATAACACGCCGCACAGTCGTAGCCTCCCTGACCAATTTCGCCATGTTATGCAAGCAAACTCTGGACCAGAATTCAGGCCTTCCAGCATCTGTTCTGTTTACAGGAAACGGAACAAATTAAAATGGCAGCCAACTGCAAGGTACTTGAACAAAAAGTGTGAATACATAGGAAGATGTCTAGAAAGAGGATTTACGTGGAATAGTAGTCTTTCTCATTGACAATCCTCCTCCAAGAAATAACCCTTTTCATGGGATCTGAGGATACAGGAATTTGGTTTTGAATATTATTCTGCTCTTTATCGTTGTTATTCTGGGTGACCTGATCACAGCTATTTGGAAAATTTGTGTCCTTATCAGGATCTTCACGATTTTCCAGTATAGCAGTAACAACCTGATCTTTTGATAAACAAGAAAAAATATTAAGCAGCAAACTTGAAAAGACGCCTTAGCTTAATAGAAAATAGCGGCCGTGAAGTGAAAAAAAATTAACATCCATCCATTAAATTTACAAACAACTTATTGCTTTTATTTCAAATCTCTCCATTATCTTGCACAATCCACCAAAGAGTAATTACGGTTTCAAGTGGATAAAATTCCCCAAATATGCACTTAAAAAACTATTCTCTAGGAAAACCGGATTTATCAACCACCCTTGTTAAATAACCTTTATGATCCCATTCCCATGCAGACCCTAAAGTAAACTGTGATTAGTAGTTCAAGAAAACTCCTCAATCTTATAGTTAAGCATAACCAGAGTATATATAGCAAGGCAGCACCAGCATATCTAGAGATTGAAAAAAATATATCATAAATTCTATATGAGAGCATAAATTATGAAGACCAGCCCCACCCCACTGTTTATGACAGTAACAAATGAGAAATTATGAACTGAAGACTTACACTGTCAAAGTCAGTTGAGATGTGACAAAATTCACCCATGAACCAGATCTGTCAAATTAAAGATTCACAATAATTATCACGGAAGAATGGAAAACAATTCTAGCAAACATTTAAGCATAAAATGGGAGGTAATTCTTCAAGTATTCTTGATACGAAAACTTATGGCATAGAAAATTGGTTACAGAACTAATGCATAGAAAACGCCACTGTGAGAACATAAAAATGCACTACGTGCATAAAGCATGGGTGTTCTAATATTTTCTCTTTTAAGACATAAAAAGCCATATATTGCTGATCGCATTATATTTGAATTTTGAACTTAAGATACAGATGCAGCAGCTTACAGTTGAAGAGAGTGCTTGAAGCCCAGCACAACGTTGACGCAGCACCCTTTGGTCATCCCCCATCTCTTGAGCTAGGAGGCAGAGCTTCGGAATGAAACCTTCCAAATTAAACGTATAGGTACTATCACTCTAAACAAACAGATGATATCACATCAGCATGTCATATATATTGATACAAATCTAACAATTGTCGGATAAATGATGCATAGTACCTGGTTATTTATAAAGTCAAAAAGAGCTTGGCAGCCAATAATACGCATTTCATCATGTCTTGTTTGATCCAGCAAACTGTGTATCATACTAAGATAACTACCAGCAAACAATGGCCTGCCACACGATACTTGACATTATTTTCCAAACTAATATTAATGAAATAAACACTGCAATATGAACATATTACTTTGAAATTTTCCAAAGAGAATGTCATCTTGTTAAATTTTTACGTGTAAATGATTGTGTTGGTATTTGTATTTAATCTAGGGGTAGTCGGGTAATTATTCACTTTAGGATTTGTTGATAACCAAATGAATGAAGTGAGAGACTTTTGACCGAAAAAAACATTAGACTAACATCATAAAGTAGAGACTTAGACTCCAAATTATTAACTTCGCATCATGCATTAATAGCTGATAACCAAATGAAAGCCATCAAAACTAACAATCTCAAGCACCAGTATGACAGAATGTATCATTTTCAGGGATGGTCAAAGGTCTAGGGTAGTTCTGTAATTAGAGAATCTCTAGCATAAACTTTGAGAGATTATTTAAAAAAGATATGGCTGCAAACATTTAATAGAAAAACAGACTTATTATGGATTCAGAAAATGTACTTATGGTTCAAAGTTTAAAAAGAAAGTAAGAAACCATTAAATAATTGCTGAGAAAATGATTCCGATCATTTATTATAACATGAAATAAGGAAGAGAGAGACAGAGCGAAACGATGAACCTGTAGCAATAGTTATGCATGACTAATTCATATGAACTTTTTCAACAATAACACACTACATGATGAGATACTACAGTACGCATCTAGCCCGAGTCAATTCTGTATCTCATCTTCGTTCAAACCAAACTAGAAAATATCGTAGCATCAATTCTAGACCGGTAACCAAAGAATAGGACCACTGGACAAAAAAATCAACTATGATAAAAAGGGATAATAGAACTGACATTTGCTGCTTGCAAGATATGATTAACTTCCGGTATATGCATATGACGCATTTTACGTGCTTAATATTTGCATTTCTCAGTTCCCGATAAAACCTTTCTTCAAGTACACTTGTAATCTGCCCATTAAACAATGAATGACCATTAATATTATAGTTTGTGCCTGCATTGTGATAATAAATAAATTCAAAAAATCCAATAAGTATATCAATACAGACAGGGAGTATAAAAATGAAAATTAATGTTCAAAACCAACATAGATTTGTCAGCCCATTAAATTCTGGTATGATTTTTTTTTGTTTGAAGACGTGATGAGGTCCAAATCACCAGGTTTATTCAATAAGAATCTGACAAGCAAACAGGCTTCTAATAACACTAAAATTGAAAGTTATAAGGCATCTCAACTCATCTATAAATTGAGTATGAGAGCATCATATTATGCATGTGTCATCCTGTAGCATGAATCCCATGTTATGTGATTATATTTAACCTATCGTTCCAAAAGAGCCTTGCAAAGGTCATGAACTCACAATTTTAGGAAGTCAATATAAGTCCTAAAAGTAATCAGGGTAGCCATCTGCCGTCACGAGATTGGTTGAAATAAACAGCACAGACTGATGATTTCTGGGGCATAATTAACTAAATATTTCTACTCATAAATACAGTACATGGTTGAAGAAACTTAACCTTGGGTACACGTAGAGGATTTTTTGAAACATATTCACACAGTTTACTGATATTTCGTTCGTTAGGTTCTTCCTCCTGTCAAAAGCAAAAGATAGAATGACTCACAGAAATAAACAAAAATTCAACATGCATGAAGAAAAAATAGAAGAGAAAAAACACCAAATGAAAGGGAATTTCATCTTCCTTTAGAGTTTTCTCATGACCTAAAAAAGGCTTCATTAATTATAATATGATTGATATTTTTAAATGGCAATCCTTATATTTATAACTAGATCAGAATGCAACGTTGTGTTAATGTTATACTTACTTGAGGTCATATAAAAAATATTGATTGTTAAGTACAAATAATCCTAGAAAAATCAGAATGAAACACATTATTCTGTTTATTAATCATAGATATACATTTGTAGTTCTAAGTCTATTAATATATATGTATCATGAGCCAAAGGTGAAACAACAGTTACACCTACCATCAAACTTCAAAATCTGATTCCAATACACCCATGAATAGTAAAAAACAAAATGTGACGCACACGAATTCAACTGAAAAAATCAACTACACATACATGAAATATAAAAGTGAATCTTCTTACTCTTAGGCCCCCAAAATCTTGAAAAATAAACAGAAGTGAGAAAATAGAGCGGTCAAGTTCATAACTTTGGCAGAGAAATCATAGGTCCATCAAGAACATAACAATTATTACAAAAATAAATAAATTATGCATTGATAACAAGTAAAAGAAAATTACGAAAAAGAAGAGTACAAAGCAAAGGGGGGATTTTCATTATGTCGAACCATAGGTTACAAAGTTTGTTACCCTTCAAATACCACAAACATAGAACAAGTAAAACCAAGGCAAAACAAAATTAGGAAAATTCTTCAACACATCGCTAAGCCCCAGAAAAATCAAATTTTTTGTACCACATGCTATGCGGGCCCGTCTAAACCCATTCGGGTCACAAAACTTTAATAAAACCAAATAAGGCATCTAGTATCATCTGATCCAAATCAAAAGAGTAGTACATCCTAAGTATAGAACTAACTCTGGCATCACTAATCAGAGTTTCAGGATGAACCCCTGCTGCTTATAAAGAGCATCAAACACTCATCCCAGGTAAGTATCCAATATTCATAAAATTTATCCGCTCAATAATGCATATATCCATCATTCCCAAAACAAGAACCAGCTCATAAATTTCTTAAATAAAAAAAAAATGGGAACTGACTAACCTTTTTTTTAGGAAAAATATCCGCCAAAAGCTTCTTGTATCGCTTAACGGGGTGCCGCGATCTGGGCCTCATCGCCGGGCAACAGACGCAGAGGATATCGCAAATCGGCATGATTCGCTTCGCAACCGCGCCCATCTCGAGAGAAAATTATCGCCCCTCGATTCCTTCGCAGCGGGAAATCCACAGTCCGCAAAAGACCGGGGGCAAGTGGAAACGTCGGTCGATCGGAGCTATGAAATTAGAAAAATTAAAAAATGATCAGCACAAAATTAAGGATCGGGAGAGGAGGAAACATGGATTGAAATTGAAATGTGGATTTGAAATTAGGGATTGAATCGTGTGAATTTGGGGAAATTCCGGGAGGGTTTTCAACGATGAATTGATTCGCTGGTTTTTCCTGTTATTATATAATTACCCTTTTGCATGGCCAGCGCAAACAAGTGAGTAAAGGAAACGACTTTTACCTCACGTGTTTGTGTTTCGTCTCGGCAGTTGGAAATATATTTGTGATATATCAGAGATCGGGCCGGGCTCGTATGAAGCCCGGTAAAGCAACTTCGAGCTCAGCCCTGAATATTTTTCGCCTTATTATTTAGATTTTTATTACCCTTGAAAATTTTAATTGATTAAAATTACAGTGTTTATTATTTGGATTTTTATTAGGGGTAATCACGAATGAGGGCACTTCTAAGATGATTATTATTTATAGTACCCAATCTTTTCTCTTAGTATTATATAGGGCACTCTGCCTATTTTATCCTTTTTCATTAAAAAATTAAGAAATTAATTGATATATAAAATTACGCAAAAATCTAAACTATTATCTTACATTTCAATAGTTCTCATTCGACTACACACATCTATTAAAGTTTCTCAAATACATTCGAAAATCTTTCATCTAGGACTGATTGATATAAAATCAATACTAGAATTCTATCATTAGATATAAAATCACTTGAATTCAGAAATTTGTCATAGATAATTTTTTTCATTGATATAAAATCAACATTAGAATTCTATCATAGATATAAAATCACTTAATTCAAAATTTTGTCATAGATAATTCATATAATAATATTGATATATCTATCATAGATATGAAAGAAAAAATTGAAATCTATCATAGATATCAAAGAATTCATAAAATAACATACGATAAACCATAAATCTATTATAGATATTTACAAACTAAACTAGAAATCTAAAAAAATATGTAAAAACATTACACAAAGAATATGTATTAATGTTTGCGCAAATTAGGTAATGCAAATATATTTTGTTTGCGCAATATATTTTGATATTAACATATAATGTAATTTCATGTTTGCGCAAATATATTTAGCGCAAATATATTTATATATATTAGTAGCGCGTTTAATATTAGTGAATATTAAAATAAATTAATATATATTACCGTAATATTATTGTAGGGATATTTATGACTTTATACATTTTAAAAAATGCCCCTATTTAGTATTTAAACAATACACATACCCTAATAAATAAACAATTAAAAAATATACAACCCCTACAAATGAAGTGAAAAATTATGGGTGTTGAAAATAATATTAAAAACCAATCTGCCCCATACCCTAATATTACCTTTTGAAAATTTTTTACTTCATTTGTAGGGGTTGTATATTTTTTAATTGTTTATTTATTAGGGTATGTGTATTGTTTAAATACTAAATAGGGGCATTTTTTAAAATGTATAAAGTCATAAATATCCCTACAATAATATTACGGTAACATATATTAATTTATTTTAATATTCACTAATATTAAACGCGCTACTAATATATATAAATATATTTGCGCTAAATATATTTGCGCAAACATGAAATTACATTATATGTTAATATCAAAATATATTGCGCAAACAAAATATATTTGCATTACCTAATTTGCGCAAACATTAATACATATTCTTTGTGTAATGTTTTTACATATTTTTTTAGATTTCTAGTTTAGTTTGTAAAT
Source organism: Euphrasia confusa (assembly GCA_954870475.1). Classification (NCBI taxonomy): domain Eukaryota; kingdom Viridiplantae; phylum Streptophyta; class Magnoliopsida; order Lamiales; family Orobanchaceae; genus Euphrasia; species Euphrasia confusa. The sequence continues at coordinate 1,335,577 of OX940951.1, forward strand.
ATCTATAATAGATTTATGGTTTATCGTATGTTATTTTATGAATTCTTTGATATCTATGATAGATTTCAATTTTTTCTTTCATATCTATGATAGATATATCAATATTATTATATGAATTATCTATGACAAAATTTTGAATTAAGTGATTTTATATCTATGATAGAATTCTAATGTTGATTTTATATTAATGAAAAAAATTATCTATGACAAATTTCTGAATTCAAGTGATTTTATATCTAATGATAGAATTCTAGTATTGATTTTATATCAATCAGACCTAGATGAAAGATTTTCGAATGTATTTGAGAAACTTTAATAGATGTGTGTAGTCGAATGAGAACTATTGAAATGTAAGATAATAGTTTAGATTTTTGCGTAATTTTATATATCAATTAATTTCTTAATTTTTTAATGAAAAAGAATAAAATAGGCAGAGTGCCCTATATAATACTAAGAGAAAAGATTGGGTACTATAAATAATAATCATCTTAGAAGTGCCCTCATTCGTGATTACCCCAAAAAAATATGAGGATCTCAAATCTCAATACTTAGAAATGTGAAGTATGTGATGGTGTTTGTCGACGAGACGAGACCAAACGAAAATAATTGTAGTTGTTAATTTATTTTCAACTTTTTTTTTTGGAAGTAATTCGTGTTTTAGCTTTGAATTCTTAACTTTTCGTTTTTGACATTTCAAAGTTTGGTTGAGGAGAGTAACACAATGACTAAAACTTTTTTTTTCATCAATTTTCCTAAAACCAAAACTCATAGTTTGGGTTAAATTCAAATCACTTAATGAACACAATTTTTTCCAAGCTTATAAATTCAAAATATTTATTTACATTTCCAATTTCAAAAATATTTGTAATGAATTTATGGTCAATAAAATGGATGTCATTTAATTAAATTTTATAAAATTGAATAAATAAAATATTTTTATTTTATTTTAAAACATAAAAATAAATAAAAACGAGTGATAAAGATTAGAGGTATGCTCTGACCTCTGATCCCAAATCCCAAATCCAATTCCAGTTGCGGTCAGGTGCACCCATTTGGAAAGCTCAAAGTCGGCCGGCCACTCTGTTCGCTCTGCTCCGGTACAATAACTCTCCATCTCTATGTATATATACACACATATATGTATATGTGTGTGTTTCTTCTACAACTACTTATTTTCCATTATATTTTCTTTCGAAAAGATGGAAATAGTTCGATAAATGCTGTATAGTTACTTTGCTATACACATGATTTTGTAACGAAAAAAAATCTCATTAGGGTTTTGAGTTTATTGTCAACGGGAGTGAAAAGTATTTTCTTCCAGGGATGGACTATATATGAGGAAATTCAACGCGGGTGCTTGCCAATTTGAAAAATTAGATGCCGGGAAAATGATTCGAGCTGTAATGGACAGTCGGGATCCGTAAAGGATTCTGGTTGGCTTGATTTTGCTGGATTTGTTGGTCACATTTTATTTTATTTTTGGAGAAGTTTGGAGTTGAATTCCTTACAAATAGTACATGAATGGATGAGTATACACACATTGATTTGTTAGGAAGTTCAGTCTATACGATACGAGCAGAACCAAGTTAAGATTTTGGACATATAATCAACTCAGTTACGAGGGATTAATCGTTTGGTTCTTGTAAGGGGAGCTTGATGTAGTTGTACTTGATCTATCCTTATGAGGCACCGGAATGAGGCGGGTAGCTCTTAAACAGTTAAAATCTTACAGTTAATATTCCAAGAATTGTGACTCTTAAAAACACGATTACACGTGTGATGGTTTGTTTTGTCAGATAACCTGAAGTGCAAGCATCTATATGGTAGTGATATGGAAGTAATATTACCCATACATTAATCTTCCTTTCTTATCTTGCTGTAAATCTTTCTGCTTGATTATCATCTCGTGTGATTTTCTGTCCAATGGATAGGTATGTAAACAGAGCAGCATACGGTCCCCTAAGAGTGATGATGAAGTCTGCTGGACATTCTTTGATTGCTTCTTTAACTCCTGTTCATTCTGTTATGCTGAAAAAGAACGGCAGATTGCCTCCACACTTATTTCATGGAAATCTTACCAAACCTAGGAAACTACACCAGTACCATCAGATGTGTCGGTTTCATAAAGAGGACATAATGTCTGCTAGCCGTTACCCTCCCCCTTTGTTCAGGTGGAAAATTCGTTATACTTTGAGCTTCTTCTTCTTATTATTATTTTAATTTTAAATTGTGGTTTGATTTGCTAAATATCAGCTTTCTTAACCTCTTTTGATATATAGTGTTGCTCCAATGATGGAATACACAGACATCCACTACAGGACTTTGGCTCGACTCATCTCAAAACATGCTTGGCTGTACACAGAAATGATTGCTACAGAAACAATAGTTTATCAGAACGGAAACTTGGTATGAATGTAGTTTGTTGCCTGGTTCAAGACATGATTTGTTGGGTCCAATCCCTGGAAAATAATACTAAAAATGATCATACATCATCGCAAAATAGGGACCCAATTTTTATTTCTTCTAATTTCTTTTTCCTCTCAAAATATTCAGAACTAGAAAATCTCAGCACGAGAGATCATCTTATCCACAACTATGTTCCTTTAAGTTTATTATCAAGATTTACTCTGTTTTTTATATTTATTGTTATCTGCAATTACCAGGATAAGTTTTTGGCATTTGGTCCGGAACAACATCCTATAGTCCTTCAAATCGGGGGGAACGGATTGGATAGCATCGCTAAAGCAACTCAACTTGCAAACCCTTACGGCTATGACGAGATCAATTTCAAGTTTGTTCTTTTATTATCTTTGAATTTCTTTCTTAACTCTTGATTTTTTGAAATTTCTAAACTTGGACATTAATGGGACAGCTGTGGATGTCCAAGCCCGAAGGTTGCTGGAAAAGGTTGTTTTGGTGTGCGCCTAATGCTTAATCCAAAGGTTTGTGTAAATGATCCTTGGGCTAATGCTAGATATAAAATATCATTTAGAACGAGCTCTAATTTAGCCACGTTGTATATTACAAGGGAAGCTTGTTGCTGATGCTATGTCAGTAATTGCAGCAAATACAGATGTTCCAGTTACTGTCAAATGCCGAATCGGTGTTGATGACCATGATTCGTATAACGAGTTGTGTAAGTACTGTTTTTCTAGAAAAGATAATTTGAAGTAGGTTATATGAGTACCTGTAGACGGAAATATGATTCAAAGATTGCACCTCTATAGCTCCTCCTACGTTACCTACACGGAAGTGATTGTCCATTTTCATTTCTGCACAGGTGAATTTATATACAAGGTCTCTTCTCAATCGCCAACAAAGCATTTTATCATACACTCCAGAAAGGCATTACTTAATGGAATAAGCCCCAAAGAAAATAGATCAATCCCGCCCTTAAAGTATGCATTTATTAATTTGAATGTATTGTCTCGATTTGAGAGTTCTTGCTGTGTTTCTATATTAACTACGTTCTGTCTGTTTTGCTTATTTTCTTTGTTCATCATAGTTATGTATGATTTGCAGATACGAGTACTACTATGCTCTTGTGCGTGATTTTCCTGATTTGCAGTTCACCATTAATGGAGGCATAAACACAATTGATGAGGTGATTCTCAAGTTCATCTCCCGTTATTAGATGTTTACCATTTTGTGTTTTTTCCGAAGCTTAGAGCCCATGTTGGATGTTAACAAGGCAATTCTCATGCCAAGTGCAATTGGCATCTTTTGTTTTTTTCCTTTTTATTAGGAAGGCAAAGAATTCAAAAGTTGGTATCAAGCTGTTTCATAGAGTTTCGTCGTCCTTGTATATATATTTAACGATAATTTTATCTTTTAGGTGAATGCCGCACTAAGTGAAGGAGCTCATGGAGTTATGGTTGGACGTGCAGCTTACCATAAGTATGTATGACGTGTGTACTTAACATGACTTCTTTTTTTCATGTTGAACGTTGACTGAAATTGGATATTAATTATTTTCCAGTCCGTGGAATATTTTGGCACTTGTTGATAGTGCAGTATATGGTACACCTCCCAGCAGTCTAACTCGGCGACAGGTTGGTTCGTCAAACATGATGTTGTTATTGGTTTGACTTTTTATTATTATTATTTTAGGATTATTTTTTATTTGCTTCGTTACCTGTATTTGTTAATCTAAGTAGGTCCTGGAAAAGTACCAGGCATATGGTGAATCAGTCAAGGGACTATATGGACCCAAACCAAATGTCCGTGAAATTATAAGAGTACGGATACTATCTTTATTACTTAAATTTTAGATTCCATCTTTATCGACTGGACTGTATATTGAGGTTTGAAATACATGCATGTAGCCTTTGCTTCATTTTTTCCATTCGGAGCCTGGAAATGGAAGTTGGAAACGCAAAGCTGATGCTGCTTTCATGACCTGCACGGTACGTTATTACTTTTTTGCCCTTTCAAATCTACTGTCTTTTATACCAATTTGACACTACTCTATGAACATTTTTTTGAATGTATGTTTTTGGACTGGCAGACGATTCAATCCTTTTTCGAGGAGACCCTTGTGGCGATTCCTGATTCAGTCTTGGATTCGCCTATTACTCAAGCATCGATTGGTTTTCCGGATATTTTTGCTGACGCTAAGCGTCTGTTACCTCCTCCATATACGGTTCAAGAGGAAGAGCTTTTGTATGCTTAGTTTTCTCTTGTCGCTCTATTCATTTAGGGTTTCCAGTTTCTGGAAAAGTTTTTTGCCACACTTACAAGAGCAGGTCAATTCAGATGTAGCAGAATATGAAACTATTATTATTGAGACATATTTATATAATTCATCAATAATCATTTCTTATTGGTCTTACTCATACTGGTGTGTTTTCCAGAAAGAAGAAAAAAAAATGTTTTCCAAAAAGAACAAAAAAGAATTCCGTTGCCGGGACTTGAACCCGGGTCTTTCGGGTGAGAGCCGAATATCCTGACCAACTAGACTACAACGGATTTGTTGATCAAAGTATCAAAAACATCTTTTAATTACTATTATTTATCGTTATTGCTTAATGTTAAAGTAATAGTAATTATTTTGATGGATATTTAACCATCATAAAAATAATAAAAATAACGAAACTCTCAAACTAGAGAACAAATATAAAAAATTATATAATGAAGTCATTTTATAACTATTTAAAAAAAATCATTTTTTTTTGCAACAATTTGTTAGTATCTTTTTTTTTTCTTTTCAAATCACCTTTTTAATAAAGAACTCTTTTGGTAGTTTACATTTGAATGTTATTGTATTTGAAAAATACAATTCCAAGTACCATTGTATTCCGTACTTGTTTTATTGATACAAGTTCTCAAATTTTCACTCTTTTGACAAATATAATTTTTAACTTGGTATATACTCAAATAAATGACAAAAAAATACAATTAATGATACAACAAAAAAAAATCCTCAATTTGTGAGAAATGATATCTTTTCATAGAGTGAATTTAATAAAAGTCCTGAAATTTGATATATAGAAACAACCCATACTTCTCCTTCAAACAATACACATAATGTTAAATTGCAAAATGAATTATTTGTGAAATACTACTAAAGTTATAATTAAATGTGATAAAGAAATAACAATAATCAAAAGAAAACAAAAATTGAAAAGCAACTAATAATACCAACAATGGCCCCACCTCCCAAACCTCCTTTCCCTCTCCCATGGACCCCACTTCCAAACTTGACTCTCATTCCCACTGCATCTCTTGTGCATTTCAACGCCATTTCATTTGCATTTCAATCTCATTTACATTTCAATTTCATTTCTACATTTCAATTTGAAAACCGCCCTTCAACCTAAACCTCTCTCTCCCAGAGCATATTCTCTCTCTCTAAAACCACAGAACAAAAAAAACAACAAAGCTTCTCCTCCTCCCTTTCGCTTTCTCTCGAATTTTCTTCTCTCTGTATATACCCTATATGTATGCGTAAGAACTTTCGCGTTTCCATATGTATCTTCCCTCGTTCTTTCCGTAGCTCACGAAGATCGCCTTTTTCTGTTTCAGATTTGGCAAATTTTTTTGATTGATTAATGATCGAGTGATATGATCCGCTTGCAGATCTCGGCGAAAGTTTCGATTTTTGGGATCTCCGGTGAGATTTAAATTTTTAATTTTTTTATAAATAATTTTAGCTGCGTTGACTTCAATTTGAAATAATCTAGTTTGATGTTTGCTGTGTGAGGGTTTAGATTTGTGGTTTTTGCATCCGATTATCTTACTTTTAACATGATTCGTGTTTTTTTTTTGTTGCTGTTGATGATGATGATGATGATGATGATGATATGTCTCTTTCAGTTTTGAAGATCTTTGTGATTTTTTTTTGTATGGTTTTAAATAATTTTTGTTTTTTCTGTGGATTGTGAATATATGCAACTGTGAATATATGCCATTTTGCACTTGAAGATTCGTCTTTCGACAGGGTATGATATTCAGCGTGTTGGAATTATTCGCCTTTTGAAATAGAGTGAAACGATAGATTCTGTTTTTGGCTTCACTTTAAATATTACCCACATGAAATCAGTATTTGGTTATTTGATGTCGACGTCGTCTGTATTTGGTTACCCTGGATGATTACTTCCCACTTACATGTTGCTCTTACTTTAAAAGTTTGTCGATCTACTTTGATATATTCGTCAAGGTTTTGTTTCGTTCTATATCAGTTTATCATAGTCTAATAAGTTTGACGGTTGTGAAATATATTGTTGCATATATGATGTTGTGTAAAATTCATCGACAGCTCCTGTATTATTGTGTAAAAGTAGATATGTTGCTATTTTTTTTATAAGGTTATTATTTTTCAAAAAATTATTGAATATGACTAAATATGTTGGTCGATTTGCAGTTGATTAGAGTATGTGCAGTGGGCCGGAGCAATCAAGTTCAAATTCTTCCTCTACCGGAGAATCCGCCATTCAGCCATCCAACAACATGAAGGACTTTAACAAACTACCCGCAGATACAGGCGATTCCTTTTTCAGCTTGCTCGAATTTGCTGCCAACAATGATATTGAATCCTTCAAGAGATCCATTGAGCTTGACTTATCCGGAGTTGACTGTGCTGGACTTTGGTATGTGCGCAAGATAGGCTCGAAGCAGATCACGCAGGACGAGAGAACTCCGTTGATGGTAGCTGCCACTTACGGCAGTCTCGATGTGTTGAAGCTGATAGTCGCTTTACCTGAAGTCGATCTAAACAAAACGTGTGGCCTCGACAAGTGGTCTTCTCTCCACTGTGCTGCCTTTGGAGGCTCGATCAACGCTCCTGTTGTAGTGCAGCTGCTTTTATCTGCTGGAGCCGATCCTAATATTGTTGATGCCGCTGGCCGATGCCCGATCGATGTGATTGTGGTTCATCCAAAGCTTCCTGGAGGAAAATCTGTTATAGAAGACTTGCTCATGAACAATATTTCTGATGGATCAGTTGGCGAGTGCAATTTACGAGTCTCCATCTCTAGTTCCGATGTCTCGTCCCCTGTTTTATCATCGTCCCCTGGAAGCAGGTCTCCGTTTTCACCGACCTACTCTCCTGCAAATCCTTTGTCGGAGAAGAAACAGTACCCTGTGGATCCATCTCTCCCTGATATCAGGAACAGCATCTACTCAACTGACGAGTTCCGAATGTTCTCTTTTAAAATTCGCCCCTGCTCTAGAGCTTATTCTCACGATTGGACCGAGTGCCCATTCGTCCACCCTGGCGAGAATGCTCGCAGGAGGGACCCACGCAAGTTCCACTATAACTGCGTCCCTTGTCCTGACTTCCGGAAGGGTGCGTGCAGACGTGGGGACATGTGCGAGTATGCCCACGGTGTGTTCGAGTGCTGGCTCCACCCAGCCCAGTATCGAACCCGTCTTTGCAAGGATGGAACTAACTGTGCTCGACAGGTTTGCTTTTTCGCCCACACTCACGACGAGATCCGTCCTCTGTATGCCTCGACCGGGTCGGGCCTTCCATCTCCGAGGTCAGCAGGGTCCACAGCTAGCTTCATGGACATGGCTTCGGCTTTGAGCATCTTCCCTGGCTCGCCTACTTCCCAATCCGTGATGTCACCTTCCGCATTCAATCAGACCATGTCCCCTACTTCGAACGGAATGTCTCATCCTTCTCCGGCTTGGCCTCAGCCGAATGTCCCAACCCTTCATCTCCCAGGAAGCAACATCCAGTCGAGCCGCCTGAGGTCTTCCTTAAGCGCCCGCGACCTCCCACCAGAGGATTACCGGGCGTGTTTTTCCCAGCCAAGGCCCAATTCCGTTATGAATCGGCCCAAGACAACATTAACTCCATCCAACCTCGAGGAGCTTTTTTCCGCCGAGATCGCCTCGTCTCCGAGGTTTTCCGATGCGTTTTCTCCTCTGCATCACAAATCGGCTGTTCTGAATCAGTTCCAACAGCAGCAGCAGAGCATGTTATCGCCTATAAACACTACTAATAATACGAACAACGTATTTTCTCCTAGGAATGTCGAGCACCCGTTATTGCAGGGTCCTTTTTCCGTTCAATCTTCCTCACCTCGGATGTCCCCTAGAAGCCTCGATCCGGGGTCCCCTATGAGTGCTCGTCTCTCGGTCATCGCCCAGCGCGAAAGGCAACAGATGCAGATGCGTAGCCTCAGCTCGAGGGATCTTGGGCCCCACAACAATGCCTCTCCTTGGTCGAATAACAAATGGGGATCACCAAATGGGAAAGCTGATTGGTCCATTCTTAGTGGAGGCCATTTGAATAGCTCGGCCTCGTTTGAAGCGAGGAACGAGGGAGATGAGCCGGACTTGTCTTGGGTGCAGTCGCTTGTGAAAGAATCACCGCCTGAGATTACGACAGCTGTCTCTGGTGGGGCTGCAGGGCCATCGGCAGGTGGTGGTGGGGACTGTTTGAATTCTACTAATTCTAATTCTAATCTGCAAAATGACCCGTCGGTCGATCATGCTGTTTTGGGAGCTTGGCTCGAGCAGATGCGGCTCGATCAGCTCGTAGTCTAAGCCAAGCCGGAAGCAGATGCACGGCTTACTTACTAGGGAATGATTGTAAAGATTTTTGCGCGCTCTTTCTGCTCTTTTGGAAAGGTAGCTGGCAATGACGGGAGGTTGGGAGTATTTCTGCATATTGATGAATTTTTATATTTTTATATTTTATTTTTTTCAAAAAATGTAATCATTTATTGATTATTACCGTGATATTCCATTTTTTTTTATATGGGGCTGTGTACCAATGAAAACCCGGCCCGGTTTCCGTGGGAAAAATGTTCCTTTGTACTTTTATAAATTCTAATTTCATATTTTTCTTTATCTTCTATTCTTCTTCAGTTCTTCTCATTGTTGTTTACTAGTAGATGATTTATTATTGATAGTAGTTTTTATATTTGGATTAATGATCATACTCGCCGGGCGTGGCAGGCTAATGAATAGTCATATTTTTCTGTATTTTGTGTGTTGGTGAGATAGAGAACCGAGATAAGGGGAGCATTTGGCTTATTTTCTTATTGTCTTGAACTTTCGAGTTGCTTTTGAATAAACTATCTTTGTTTAAATGAAAGATATTATTGTTTTTGGTTTAAAGAGAAAGAAAGTATATCCCTTAAACGAGATGTTTTCGTTAAACCATCTTCGTTTAAACGAAAGATAATATAGTTTCTTGAAAGATAATATAGTTTCTGATTTAAAAAGAATGAAAACATATCCCTTAAAGGAGTTTATCTAAGTTAGAATTTTGGTGGGTATAAATTTTACAACCATGAAAAATATGTAGAAAAAAAAACATCTGACCGGGTTTGGGCAATAATGATGCGGGTGATGCCATTTTTCCGAGCACCCCAAGTTCCATGGTTAAGTTATGAGGTGATAGTATATAAGAAAAAGGATGTTCGTTATCTTTGTCGTTGAATAAGATCTCAAATTTAACCAGCTCAGATACTTTTGTAATCCTTCTCCGATCACACTTTCGATAAAAAAATAAGAACGGTTTTATTGATGATAGGTGAACCTCCAAACATAAGTGAATTAAGACAAATCGACATAATCAACAAATAAATTATTACTATGAAGTAGTGTGATATATCAAGAATCACTTTTTTTCTTATAGTCTCCTTTGCTATTACACGAGAAGATGAAAGTAACATGATACTTCTCCAGCAAAAATTGAGTCACCAAGTTCTTTACATTACAACCCCCCCATAGATAGATCACTAGAACATAATATTGCTCTATAATTAGACGAGGAATGATCATATGTCCTCCGGTGGTGGCGACGATCGACTGCCCTTCAGAAAGCGCCACGGCCCAGTTCCCGTTCCCATCCTGTAATTAATGAAATCGATCGGAAAACATGAAGTGAATAAAACAGCAAATAAGACAGTAATCGAAAGAGCAAAAAAAACATATTTACCTCCATACGCCAGCAAATGTTCTTAAGCCCATGTAGATGGTCAAAGCAATCCATATCCCAACAAAGCCATTGTGTTTAGACAGAACAAACAAGGACCCAATGCTCAAGATGGACACGGCAACCTGTAAAAATCGAAGGCGGTTAACAATGCAGACAAAAACAAGAAGAAAAAAAATGTCGATTTTATGTTTTGGTTACGAACCATGGAGTAGGCTGAGTACGCGAAATCGGATGCTCCGAAATTAACGCCGTCGAAAACAAACGCCAACGAGTTTATGGGCTGTGTAGCTGCTACGAACTGATCACGAATTTTTCGATTAGAAACGATCGAGGTGAAGATGTATAACGGAATAGGGTTTTAGTTTTAAGTTGCTTACCGGGATGCCGATGGCGATCATACGAATGACATTTTGGTCCTTGGTGAATACACCCGATCCGAACTGGAGCCCGAGCCCGACAAAAAGAGCTAAGCCTAATCCGAGCACGAACCCCATCTGCAGCACTCTGGCAGCTGCAGCAGTTGCTTTACCATAGTCTTTCTCTGCAAACGCGCAAGCCAGAATCGCCTGCAAAAACGTAAAAAATGTATTTTTAAGTTAAAAAAATAGCGAGTAAAATTTGAATAGTAGAGTGAAAAAATGTAAGAATAAAATAATATTTTAAAGTGGAAAAATGAAAGTGTGCATAAATAGTTGAGACAAAAGTAGTAGTATTTTATATGGAGTGACCTGTCCGGCAACTGCCAAACCATCGGCGAGGAGCGAGGAGGCCATCCAGACCTGAAGGCAGATCTGGAAGGCCGCCATCGGAGTGGGGCCGAGTCTCGCCGCCATCGAGGCTGCCAGTGTCACGCAAATAGTCGCGGCTATAACCCTCGCGAGTAAAAGGAATCCTGCAGAGAAAATGTTATATATTATTACCACAACGGAAACTCATGTGTATATATATATATATATATATATATATGTGTAGTCGAGACGAATGAATTGAAGAAGGTGCACTTGCCGTTTTTGAGGAACTTGCTGAACTGTAAGTCTTTCACGCTCGGCGGCATGAGGTCGACTTGCTTCGTCAGCCTAACCAGGAGGATGATGCAGATCAAGTACCTGAAAACATCGATTACATAAGCAACAACAACGGGAATAGTTCATGAAATTAACTACCACATCTGTTCTGGACTGAAATTAACTGAACTGGATTTCATGAATCTTAACTTAATTGAATTTAAACGGAGTACGTAGATCTAATAATGTTTATAAATATTTATAAAAAAAATTAATGATAATATTCTATTATTAATATAGTATAACTAAAATTATTGATTAAAGTTATTTTGAAACCAACTTAATCGAGTTGGCTGAACTGAATGAGTCTAAAAAACGATTTGAAGTGAACTAAAATGGATTGAAATTAATAAGTTCAAAAGTACATGTACTCACTGCGAGAGGACATGGGAAATGGCTGCGCCGCTCACGCCCAATCGAAAAACAAATATGAAGATCGGGTCGAGAATTATGTTGGTCAGGTCCCCGGCAACTGCAAAAACAGATTCGAATTATCAGACGAATCTTAACTAACATTTCATTTGTTAGCTAGTTAGTTAGTTAGTTAGTTAATTAGTTAGTTACCAGTAGCATATAGAGGAGTTTTGGTATCCTTGAATCCTCGAAAGACGCCTTGCATCGCCAGGGAAAGAAGAACCGCCGGAGCTCCAAGCGACCTTATCGTCAAATACTTCAATGCAGGAGGTAGCATAGGAGATCCCTATATATATATTCCATCATCATCAACAACAACATTATTATTATTATTATTATTATTATTATTATTATTATTATTATTATTATTATTATTATTATTATTATATATGTAAGGGCCGATCGATCAAGGAGATCGACAAGGGTACTCACCGGTTTCACCCCCATGAAACCTAAGAAAGTCTTCCCTAGAAGTACGAGAAACAAGGTCAGAAGGAGCCCTAGGACAGCTCCTAGAAGAAGCGCAGTGGAAGCAGAAGGAATGTGTCGGCGCTCGGTTTTTGTTTTTGTTTTCATTGTAGTCTCCTTCTCCAAACCGCTCATGGGAGCATCGACCGGCTTGCACGTGGTTGTTTCGCTCGGTTCTAACTCTGAAGATAACAAGAGCAAAAGGTAATAATATATATACTACATCTGTCCCAGAGAAACAGAACTACTTTTTTATGATTTCTACAAACAAAGTGAGTATAACATATATATACCTTTTTCTTGATCTTTGTCTTTGGCTTCTTCTTCATCACGAGATGTCGACCCCTTATCCAAGCTACTCGATCCTTTCTCCTTCTCGTCGTCTTCGTCAATCCCTTTCTGGAGCTCTTCGCCCTTGCCCTTGGCGAGCTTCAGATTTTGAGCGATCCTCTCGACTGTGTCTTCCTCGGCCACGAACGAAGTGGTGATGCTGACGAGCGGGAATATCGCCACCTTCGACGCCTGGTTGAATATCGCGATCGAAACTCCCACAGCCGCAATCTCCACCGGACCTACGTACGTACGTACCCATGCAAATTAATTAATTCATCAAATTAATTAACAGATTTATATATAATTAAATAATTACGACGTACGTACCGAGATGTCCGATGAAGGCCGTGTCGACCAAAGACGCGATAGGGTCGGCCGCCATCGCCATGGCCGCCGGCAACGCGATCCGGAGTATATCCCTTCCCAGCTCATCTCCTTTAAAAACATTTCTACTTGCACACAAAAAAAAAACATAAATAAATATTTGCATTATATTCGAAATACAGAAATAAACTCAACGAATACCTGATATCTTTGAAGAAAACGAAGACCGGAAGATTCCACTTCACGGTCGGGGAAGGTCGGATCGCCTGCATCTCAGCGTCGTCGGCCATGATCACGATCACCGAGTTCAAGGATAAGGGGAAAAGTAAGAAGTATGTATATATGTTTGAAAACTTTAAAAGTGTGTTTGCATGATCATTTGATCGTGGGCTTTAGTAAGCTTTTCGAGGCAGGTACGCATTTGATCGTGGGCTTTAGTAAGCTTTTCGAGGCAGGTACGGCCTTCCTCAGTTGTCATTTTATCTCTAGACACAACCTTTAATTCCGCTAGAATCAAGAAACGATCCTTTTTTTTTTCTTATAAAATAACGGAGAAATAGACGACCACCGCCGCGACTATCGCGACTGATTGACGAAAATCACTCGACCTTTCCTTCACCAAATATAAGCACACTTCTCACTTGTTTGTACTTGTACGTATGACAACAACAAGAGAGAGAGAATTGAACCTTCCTCAGTCAACACTCCCCTTCCAAAAATTAACGCATGATACTCGTTTTTCTCTCTCCTTTAATTTTTTTTGTCGGTTTTCGGGTTTTTTTCGATACCGTCAAAGTGAAACTACAGACACGAACATGAAAGCAAAAGGACTTTAATTATTTTTTGTCCATGTGAGTTTTTCTCTCTTTTAATTATTTTCTTTCAATATCTAGATATAAATAAATATGTGTGTGTGTGTATATACTATATACACTCCCCCAGTTAAGTACTTGGGGAGTACATATGAATGTACAGTCTCTATAAACTAAGTAACATGAAGACTCGAAGGAATATATTTTTATTGAAGTTTGGAAAAGTTGGTGAATGAAGTAAAGGTACGTACGGTTGGGACTTAAAATTAACAACACATAGTACCTTCACGGGGTGATGCTTGTCCAGTTGATCAAAAACCACGGTGAGATGTGGTTAGTCCGATCGATCCACAGATCGAATATCGATGGTGTCGGTGATGGTAATTTCGATACGTATCATTTTACTAGCTATGAGAGCTAGGTAAATAAAAACTGATCAGATTCATGATATGCACATGCATGGACCTTATAAGTAACATGCCATAACTCGTGAGTACACTGGTTGAGCTCGACCACCGAGAACCATTCATCGTCGGTGCTATTAATAACGAGTATGTTTGCACGAAGTTAAATTTGAATCGACGAGTATGTGACCATTCGATGAGCCTAATCGAGCATTGCATTGTATTGACTGGCTCGTCGAGTTGAAAATATTCGATATCGATCTTCGCTCTTGGTGAGCAATGCTCCTAGTGCATTTTAATAAAAAGGGAAAAAAGTTCTTAGAAAATTGATTGAATCAAAAGATGAAAAAAAAATACAAATGTTATTTACATTTTTGTAATTTTTTATAAGATAAGATTAAAAATAGGTACCTAACATTTAAAGGTGAAAGTCATATTAGTATAATTAATTTATTAGTTGTCAGTTGTCACATAGGAGTATTTCACTTCTATATATTATACATAGATGAAAAATATACAAAGTTATTTACATTTGTAATTTTTTATATGATAAGATTAAAAATAATTAAATACCTAACATTTTAAGGTGAAAGTCATGATTAATTTATTGATATATAGACTCCTAATAAATAGGTAAATAAAATAACAAAAAAGGACTATGTATGTAGACTTAGGACGTCACATTGATCATGAATTTGACCAATGTGAGGACTACCTTCCCCAGTTAGATTTTATTTTTTCATGTGGTTCAGGTTTCAAAAGCTGGCTCAATTTGATTGGTCCACGTACGCGCTTCAAATCTGAGACTTTACAGTTGGCGCTTCAAAGCCGGATTCAGAAGGAAGCATGGACATACTCTTTATTATACTACTACTACTCCAGTATTTAATTATCTCCTATTTTTGTGGCTAAATTTGGGATTTGTTTTACCTTTTCTAGGAATTGTTATATGATTTAAACTGTTTTTATAATGAAAGTACAGTACATAATTATTTGTTTTGAATGACAAATGATAAGAAAATAAATCGGTACGGAGACAAACTGGAACATGAGTCGAAGTCAATTCGATTCGTTTACACTCTATTTGCCTACACCTAAATAATTAATGTATGAGTACCCTTTCTTTCACTCCAAACTTTAAAAGTAGTAGTGCCCTACCAATGAAGAGTTTATGGAAACCTTGTACAGTATTGCTAACAAGTTGAATGAACCTTTAAATGCAATGTTCATCATTAATTATCTCATGGTGTATCAAGTTGCTTATTTGGGAAGTGATATATGATGTCACAATGTATATAGAGGTTTAGTGGCAATTGAGGATAAAAAGATTCAAATGCATTATAATAATAATAAAAAAATACTTTTAAAAAAGAAATACAAGATTTAGTTAATGCAATAAACACTATAGCTCCGATGCATTATAATATTATAAATTTAATGTTAAATTTTGTTATTTTTATATGAGGGATTTTCAATTAATAGACAACCAAAAAAATGAAATTTGGACATTTGTAGTGAGGAGAGTATTATGTAATTCTTGCTGAATGTATATGCAAACATATATATGTGGTGATAGCAAATACAGTACGTAATTTAAAGTTTAGAGTAGTTGGTCACATAATTTTACAAAGACTAATTTTTGTATATGCTTACAGAACAAGCTCAAGACATGGACTGCTCTGTTATTAGAACGAGGCCGAGGTAAAGTGAAATTCACCATAGCAATATAATGGAGATGGGTTCCTTGTTAGCTGGAATTGTGGTTTAAGAGAGAAAAATGTGGGTAACCTTCTCATTCATTGAGTTGTTACACTTTTCGCAAGATTTCGCGGCTGATCGACATTGAATCCCCTTAGTACAGTCAGATGATAAGCCAAAAGCTGCAGTTATAAAAGAAAAGTGTGCGATCACATTCTAATTTTGAAAATGATTGGGATATAGTCATATTCTACTGGTTTACCATGATAAGAATCTCAGTTACTTTATGTACAAATTAAACTGTACAGCTGCACAAGATAGGGATAATTACAAAAACTACCCTTGAGGTTTGGCTGAATTACCCAAAAAAAACAAACTTTTGAAGCTGACGAAAATCACCAATTGCAACAGTCATTAACGAGGTTAACGTCGGTAGGCATCAAATATTTTTATAATTACATCCTCAAATATTACTACAAATGAAAATGATCCTAAGATTTCTTTTAACTTTTACATTCATTAATTATGTTAAGTAACTGATAACAGGATGAAAATCCGGTTTAATATTCCGAAAAGGTGGGTGTAATTGCAATACTCCTTTATCAGAGAAATGGATGTTTATGGCAAAATTGTAAGCATAATCAAACTTTAAGGGCAGTTTTTCTAAAAAAAATTTGGAAAATAGCACAAACCTCCAGGGTAGCTTTTGTAAGTATCCTTCAGAAATAAAATATTTCATCCCCCGTGAAAACTGAAAACTGGTCCCTCCCAACCCACCAACTATTAATCAGAATGGCATAATTTGAAAGAAAGAAAGGTATTAATATTATACCTGCAATGGAACTACGTTAATCACGGGCTGTAGGCAGTCCTCAACATGAGGAACTTCAATTATTCGGCAAGATCCGCCTACACATACAGATTCCCCGTCACCTTTAGAACACATCACGATAAGCCGCCCTTTACGAGCATGGAGTTGCTGGATGACAGACTGTTGCTTGCTGTCCACAAAAGGAAGAATAAAATACTAAGAGAATAGCGACAAGAGAAAATAAAATTACTATAACAGCAACTCTTCACTGGGAAAAAAATCTAAGAACCTGAAACAAGCATCACGGGTAGCAATAACAACAATCGGTAGAGTCTCGTCGACTAAAGCCAAGGGGCCGTGTTTCATCTCGCCAGCAAGTATTCCTTCACTGTGCATAAGTGCCACTTCTTTTACCTTCAATGCACCTTCCAATGCAGTCGCGTAATTATACCCTCTCCCAAAAACAAGAAGTGACTGCTCAGCAATCAGTAACTTAGCAAGATCCTTCATATCCTGGTCAAGCTTCAGAACCTCTTTCACTTTACCTGTGCAAATTTATAAATTCAGACGACATGGTCATAAGTCATAACAAACACACGTATTGTGGAATGAGCCAACAATTTAGACACATACTTGGTAAATCAAATAGGCCATCTATTATCGCTTCCCTTCTCGCTCGACTAGAAATAGTGTCATCTCCGATTGCAAGAGCCAACATAGCCATAACAACGATTTGGCTTGTGTACGCCTGTTTATGAAGAGTAAATAACAAGTTTAGATATAGGGAGAAATAAAAATTGAAGTTCTAAACTTCCAATTAAACTTTCAAATTATTACAGAAATGAAAACTCCTGCAAACTACTCTTCCAAAAATGATCTCATTTTTCACAGAGACTAATAAATTCTCAAAAAATATTGTTTAGATAGGAGATTAAACAGATAACCAAACATGCCCTTAATATATTCCATTTTTTACCTTGGTGCTAGCTACGCCTATCTCGCAGCCAGCATTTATGTGAACACCACAATGTGTATTCCTAGCAATTGCACTGCCGACAGTATTGGTGATCCCTACGCATAGTGCTCCATTTTCTAGCGCATATTCTAATGCCAGTAAGGTATCTGCTGTCTCTCCAGATTGGCTAACAAACACGGCTGTGTCTTCTCTATATATGGGCCCCTGCCTATCTAGTAGATCGCTAGCAATCTCCATTGTTACAGGGATACCTGAAGCAGAAGCAGCACGAATTTAGTGATATTTGTAGGATTCATTACAAAAAGTAGCCTTAAACTTTTAACCCAATTAACAAAAATAAAAAGCTATCAATTAAAAATCCTCATCATGTTTATAAGAATATTACGGTTAGCCAAACATTAGGGCTCGAAAGATAAATGAACTATATCACCTAAGGCCTTAAAGTATAAAAAGTCGATTAAAGACAAAAAATTAATGCTTCTTAAGGCATCTCGTCTTTCCAGTGAAATTCTATTCTGATAGTTACCATTTTCTTAATTATGTATAGTTATTACCTTTAGTTTCTTTATTTCCTTTTTTCACACATGAAATTTACCTTTGGGACAGATTTTACCTTTTGAAGACTAGAACTGCAAGATGTTAAACATGGCCTTAGAGTTTTGGGTCTTGGGGATTGATTTGTTTAATCTTTCAGGTCGCGGATTCATATTTCCGGCCCCAACAATGAATCAATCATCAGGGGTGTTTTGTAACTAATAAAACTTAGCCGTTTATTTTTCCTTTGTAATTAGGTCAAACCTCAAAGGCACTTCTTTTAATCATCTCTTATAGAAATTTTCGACTGGACTAACCAGAAAGTTCCTCTAAAATAGGCCGTGCAGCTAACGCTGCATTATAACTTGTGCCGCAGCCAATGAAAACTATTCGCCTGCTTCTTCTAATGGTTTTCAGGTGATCCTTTAACCCTCCCAAGAGGACACTCTTAGATTTGCATGATCCTCCGCGTATAAGCCGCCCTCTCATTGTTGTTGTTACGGATTCCGGTTGCTCGTGAATTTCTTTCTGCATGTAGTGCTCATACTTGCCTTTATTTATTTGTTCGACCTCCATTTCCAAAACCGACAATGCACGTTGGACAGATGCAGGCCTTGATAGTGTTCCACTGGATTTATCTTTGACATGGTCGAACTTAAAAATAGATGCACCTCCATCCTGGGAACCCAGACCAATAAGAGTGAAGCCCGAATGGGAAATACTTCAATACAAGTCATTCATGTTTAAAAGGTTATGCGGAAAGCTACTTATTTCACGAAAACTTATAGAGACCATCAAGGATGAAAGCAGCATGTGAAAACAAAAGAAAATTCATTTCTTGTAGAAAGTTACTTGTAGTGAAAAATATAATTCCAGGAGCTTGGTGATTGTTCATAATGAAAAAGTAAGGTAAATTTCAAGCATGAAGATATAATAATATATAAATAAAAAAAAAATTGAATGTCTTCTGAGAACACAATTTGTCATAATATAATTGCAAGGCATAGTATAGTTCTGTCTGATTTTCATAGTCATACTATTGATGTGAACCTTTCTTAAGTATTAAGGTGGAATAAAAGGTAATTCATAGTTCATATATGACAGAAAATTTGTGGAGACTAGAAAAACGGAAAAACAGAACAAATTTCCTATCAACTTACACAATTTGTCACGATTCTGTATCATATACTCAGTATCATATATGACACAAGTTATTAGATGAGAAAATATGCGTATACCTTAATTATTGTCTAATCTTCTATCAGAAAAATATAACGAAAGTTCCATTTCACATCTTCTCTCAAAAGAATTAGGAAATAAAAAAAAAGAGACAAAAGGAAATCAGAAGATCAAGAATACTTAAAAGCGATAACAACTACACATACTCTCATTACAAGTTTGGAGTCAGTTTAACTAACAGCCAATGGAAACAATTAAAACCTAAGTATATCCTGTAACTAAGAAAAAAATGTACCTTAAGGTGAACAACTTCACCATCCTCAATTACTAAGACCTTTTTGGTGTGTTCCACCAGAGCACTGGCGTCACTCGATAAAAAGAGTTCCTTCGGTTGCCCATTGGTAGAAAGAAACTTTGTGTCATTAAAAGATGCTCTACTGGCCTCTTCTGCCAACTCCTGCAATTACATTCTCACATTCCACGCGAATATATGATTAAATGAAATTATAAGTTCAAGATCAAAGTTTTTTGTAAGGTCCACACACAACTTACTTTTACACCAAGGAGCAAGGGACTACCGCGTTTACATGCAATCAGTTCATTTGGATAATGCCGGCTTTTAAAAATGAGAGCATATGCTCCTTCAAGATGCCTCATTACTTCGATGACAACTTGGCTAAATGTCACACTTTTGTCACCTACACCAAATAGTGGTGTATAAGAATAGAAGTAAAAGAAAAAGGATATAGAAAATAAAAACTGATATAGTAATGATAGTGTTACAAAAACCACCGTAATTGTGGTTAGGCTCTGTTCTTTTGAACTGAAACTTGCTGAAATGAACTGAACCTAATGGATCTGAACTAAATTGATTTTCTTATAAAAATAATAATGATTTTTATAAATTGTTAAATATTTTTTAAAAAATATTAATAATATTCTAGCATTAACTAGATTGTATACCTAAATTATCAATTCAAATTCTTTTTTATTTATTTTATTTTAATTTATTTTGAAACGAACTTAATCGAGTTTAACTGAACTTAACTGAAACGAACTAAACTGAATTGAAACGATCTGAACTGAACTGAAATTAAGTCCAAAAGAACAGAGCCTTAAGGGTACATGATTTTTTAAAGTCCTGAATGTAGTTGAAAACTCATACTTCTGATGAACACTAAGTACTTCGAAGAAATAAAACACAGATATGTATGATTTTGAAAATGATTCCATCAAAACAATAAACAAGGATTAATTTATTAATTTTACAGTTGTTGACGTTTTTTTTTTTTTTTTTTTTTCTGTTTGATGAGGTGTATTGATAAATCTGAATCAAATGCCCATTTTCATTTTACTTAAACCAACATGGTAGTCGACTTATCTATCTGAATATCTGATTGCATGAAAGAAAAATGAACGTGTACACTAAAATTAAACCGGATATTCTAAACTAGTTCTTCTACAGTCGCTAAGACCAATACCTTCGACATTTGCATTATCAAAGACGAACTTTGCAAGCTTTGGAATGACTTCAGTATCTGTTTCAGAATCAAAGGTGAAACCATGACGAACTAGCGTCTCTTTTAACACCTAAAGATCATATAAACAGATCATCAGTATTTAGTAGCATGAATGAGAAACTGACAATCAGACTGCGGAAAACAAGTATTGCAATGAATGAAAATACAAAATATTAAAGGGCAAGTCAACCTCATAATTGGTTATAACTCCATTATGAACAACCACAAAATCGTTTCCTGCATCAGATGTATGAGGATGACTATTCCTTGGAGCAGGTTCTCCATGGGTGGCCCACCGAGTGTGTGCTATTCCAGCATGAATCGGAAATGACTCTTCCAAATTTAATTCTGTTGCAGCAACCTCTGAAAATATGCAGCGGTAATAATCACCACCATGTAAATGTAAGAATAAACACAAACAGGTAATTACACTAATGGAATATACATATTATCAAGTCCTTTGCATAATATCTCGGGTTTCCACACAGAAATAGCTTTGAATGAGCAACCATTTTGAGAAGAATAATGACATAAGCGGAAAATTCAGCGAAGGGCGCGAAACCTTAGTTAAGGTTAAATGCAACGGGACATCATTTCGATTGTTTACAATCATTTATACATGAGCTTCCACTAGATAGGTACAACAAGTTCAACTAGATCAGATTTCATAATACAGAGTGACAACCTAATTGCTAAAGAACCCCCAAATAACAATAGTTTCAACATAACTTTATCCAACATAAGAAGATGAAGCTAAAAGATCGAAATATATCCGATACAACAGGGGATTGAGAAATTGACCTAGGTAGACAGATTTAACGAGGGATTCAATGTTGCCTGCCTGCCGGAAAACGAGGGGCGGGGTGATATCAGCAGCCGCCGCGTTCGAGGAGTCGATTGAGATTCCGGCGGAATCGTAGCCTCTGTACTCCAGCCGCCGGAGGCCATTGAATAGGACTTCGAGAATGTAGCGCCTCTCCTTGGCGATTCCGTAATTCAAATACGCAAATATCCCGCACATTATTTTAACACCCAATTTGGGGATTTGTTTCTCTGTTTACTTAACGAGGGAGAGGTAGAACATATGGAGATTGAGAAGGCGAAAATGGGATTAAATTTGGGCTCTGATTTTCGAACAGTTGGTGGTGGTGATGACGGTGGCGGTTGTGGTGGTGTCCTGACCAATGGGAGCTGCTGACCTTTCGTATGTGTACAAGTGTGCCTGATGATGACGTGGAAAGTGGCAATTATGTAAATAAACAAATAATAAAATATATATTTTTATTTTTTTTTCAAGTACTGTAATTAATTAGGTAACTAAAAATACATATAAATACTAAAATTCATGTCACGTCTAGTTTTAAAATTTTCCAAAGTCTAAATACTGTTATTTATGTGAGGTTTAAATTAGTGTTACTGATAAATGTTTACGAATTTTTAAAATTTTATCAGTACATAACAATAATATGAATCATAAAATGTCACTTAAATGTATCAAACATTCAAAATTCAACTAAAATTTTATCAAAAATCAATTATGAGTTTTAGTGTTGAATTTTATTGCTGTTAACTCAACATTTAACCACTTTCGAGAGATCGGATGTTCGTAGTTGGATTGCACACGCTCGACACGTTCGAGTTCCAACGCCCGATGGAACGAATGCCCGGCCCACCGGGCCCACATGAACCCTAGAAAACATGACAGAATTCAGGCAATAGGATTGATGCCCACGCAATACATTTTACCTGGCGTGGAAGGGGTTGCCAAGTAGACCCATTGGTCGTCAAATGCGTGTGATGGATAACACCATTTGACCAAAAATCCTTTTCGGGCCGGGCTTTGAGGCCCACTTGTAGCACCACTTGTTTCAGGCCCAAAAATATATACTACTACAGTATAAATACTCACACAACACAAACATTACCAAAAAAAAAAACATACAATTCCTTTCTAATAACCAAAATGTTACTCCTTTCAAGAAAACTAACACTCCCCCACACCAGTAAACTGAAAGCCCTGTTGTCGGCTTCTTTAAACGACTTCCAATCCAAGGTCTCAGCCTCCGTAGCCCGAATCGGGCCCAAACCCGACCCAGGGCCCGAAAAATGGTTCGACCTGATGAGCTCCACGAGCATCGCTTTCGCGAAGATGGTCGTCGAAGTTGACCACCCCATGGCCCGATGGGGAGAAAGGCTGACCGACGAGTATCTCAACCACACGATAAACCTCTTGAACCTTCTCAACTCCATAACCGCTTCTCTCTCTCGACTCAGCCGAGCCAGGGCCCGATTGAAGCCCGACAGGTCGGCCGACATCAGGCCCGATTCCGAGACGGAAACAGTGCTTCTCAAGGCCTTGTGTCTATGCAGAGGAGTCGAAATGTTGTCGATCGGGTTCGTGCTGTCGGGCTTGTGTGGGGACGATGAACCCTACATGGAGATCAGAAAGCGCATGGCCGGAGATGATTCGGGGATCGTGAAGGAATTGGATTCGAGATTCTTAGCGGTTATCATGTCTCGTTGCAGCGAATCAACGACGAAGATGGGGATGCTTCGAAGTAACTCGATTGAGGGATTAGAGCAGCGATCGAACAACATGTTCTATGCGGTTTTAGCGACGAGAAATAAGTTGATTGACAATCTTAGGCTTACGTTATGACAAGATTATGTCATAAAATGTTCCATACCATAATCTAATTCCATATTTAGGCATTTAACTTCATTCAACAAAGCAAATAAGTTGTATCTAAGGCCTACATGATTGCTTATTCTATTGCTTTGTCTTATTTGATACTTATTCAACAAAGCAAGCACATTATCACATAAATATGAAAAAAATGAATGTATTTTGTTTTTAAATTTATGTTTTCGTGACACTTACTTCATTGAATTGATTTCACGCAAGATAGAACGCTAGAGTGAGCTATCAAAAACACTTTAGATACGACTAACGTTTAAAATTTCACAAAAAATCATTAAATAAGACGAAATTGGATTTTTCATAAACTTAAAGGACTAAACGTGGAATCAGACTATGTTTTTATGATATTATCGTCCCAATGACAAAAGACATAAAACTAACTTGTACTAATATAGTATATATGTCGAGGACAATTGCAGTCGATCCATATCCGTAAACCAGATTATCATCGTTTGGCCGTACTTTATTATTTAAGAAATACAGTTGAAGAAGGGAGTCTACCTACATTGGAAATAGCAAATGCACCTCATCTTATCGGAGTCGCACTCGGAAGTAAAATTAGACCTATATTGAGCACACATGAATTCGCAGTACGCCTGAGTGCAAGGAGGCCTATGGATTATCTGACTGCAGTTCTGCAGCGTGGTGTGTAATGAGAATCTGCAACGAGAATTTTTCAAAAGGATTTTATCTTGAATCGACCCGAACTGAATGATCTGACTCGATTGACATTATTCCTAATCGATATCAAATATCATGAGATCGAAAAACTAGTGCAATAATGGTGTATGTAGTTTCTTTATTTATCTGGAGATCGATTCAATTTATTACCCATGTGTGACTTCATTTTACGTGCAACATACGATAACAAAAAGGCGAAAAACAAACGTAGGAGATGTTAGTTAGTTACCGTAAGCAATAACAGCAGAATCCGCAGCAAAATGCAGCACAAGAATGCAAAGAGCAGCAACACCAAAGTTCTTCATCTTCTCCATGTCCATTTGATTAATTAATTAATTACAGTAATTAATAGGAATTGAAAATTTAAATTGAATTGTAACCCAAGATCAGAGTTGTAATGAAAATGTGTGTTATATAGGGCAATACGTTACACTATTTAAATGTGTGGAAATTAATTTCAAAAATGAATGAGGATATTAATGCAAAAGAAAATATTGTGTGTTAGCAACAAATTCCAAAAAGACTAAAGAACAAATTCAAATTTGCCTCTTATTTGAATGGCAAATTATCTTGAGAATCACTAATAAATATGCAATTAATTGTTTTTTTATTACACCTATTTTTCAACATTTAATTACTCAATATTTATAGTTTTTTTCTTTTTTGTTACTAATATTTATAATTATCTTGAGAATACACTAATAAATATGGAGTTTTTTTTGGTCATATTTAGAAAAATGTGGATCTTAGGACCATTTGTAAAAATGATCGAATTCGCGCACGAAAAATACGATGATCGAATTAATTGTTCATACTCAACAACAGCGCTCGCTTCTTAATATATAATTGAAATGTTTGACAAACATTTATAATGCATCAGAGTGTCGATCCGATCGATTATTGTACAATATGTTTGCTAACATTTTTTTTATTTAGGAAACACAGATCGAGTTTAAGAAGGGGCTCTAGTCTCTGCATTTGAAATTTTGCATGACATTAATATGAATTAAAAAGTGTCACTTAAATGTATCACTATCAACAACATTCTAAATTCAACTAAAATTTTATCAAAAATCAATTATGATTTTTAGTTGAATTTTACTGCTGTTAAATCAACATTTAACCACTTTCGAGAGATCGGTTGTTCGTCGTTGGAATTACACACGTTCGAGTTCCAACGTCCGATCGATCTTGGTGAACGAATGCCCGGCCCTCCGGGCCCACATGAACCCTAGAAAACATGACAGAATTCAGGCAATAGAATTGATGGCCACGCAATACATTATTTTACATGGCGTGGAAGGGGTTGCCAAGTAGACCCATTGGTCGTCAAATGCGTGTGACGGATAACACCATTTGACCAAAAATCCTTTTCGGGCCGGGCTTTGAGGCCCACTTGATAACACCACTTGTTTCAGGCCCAAAAATATATACTACTATAAATACTCACACAACACAAACATTACAAAACAAACAAACAATTCCTTTCTAATAACAAGAATGTTACTCCTACCAAGAAAACTAACACTCCCCCACACGAGTAAACTGAAAGCCCTGTCGGCTTCTTTAAACGACTTCCAATCCAAGGTCTCCGCCTCCGTAGCCCGAATCGGGCCCGAAACCGACCCAGGGCCCGAAAAATGGTTCGACCTGATGAGCTCCACGAGCATCGCTTTCGCAAAGATGGTCGTCGAAGTTGACCACCCGATGACCCGATGGGGCGAAAGGCTGACCGACGAGTATCTCAACCACACGCTCAACCTCTTGAACCTTCTCAACTCCGTCAGCGCTTCTCTCTCTCGACTCAGCCGGGCCAGGGCCCGATTGAAGCCCGACAGGTCGACCAACATCAGGCCCGATTCCGAGACGGAAACAGTGCTTCTCAAGGCTTTGTGTCTATGCAGGGGAGTCGAAATGTTGTCGATCGGGTTTGTGCTTTCAGACTTGTGTGGTGACTCTGAACTGTACATGGAGATTAGAAAGCGAGCCGTTGGAGATGATTCGGCAATCGTGAAGGATTTAGATTCGAGAATCTTAGCGGTTATCCTGTCGCGTTGCAGCGAATCAACGACGAAGATGGGAATGCTGCGAAACTCGATCGAGGGATTAGAGCAGCGATCGAACAACATGTTCTATGCGGTTTTAGCGACGAGAAATAAGTTGATGGACAACCTTAGGCTTATAACATGATCATGATATTAATTGGATTTAAGGTGTTTAGACAAAAAAACAAACAAACTTGTATTAATATAAGTCGAGGACGATTACGGTGTATCGATATTCGAAAGCCCGACTATATATAGTTTCTTAAGTTATCTAGATTCGATTTATAGTGTCGATCGATATTTATTGTACAATATGTTTGCAAACTTTATATTTATTTAGGAAATACAGATGGAGTTTAAGAAGGGGATCTAGCTCTTAGCCCTTGCATTTGAAATAACAGATGCATTTCTGGGAGACACACTTTGACATAAACTTGTCCGACTGCAGAGTCTGATTACAAGTTGTTTCGCAAATCGTGTCGTTGGTACCACCAGTGCAAGGAGGCTTGTAGATGGTCGTATTACATTCGTGCACCGGTGGTTCGTAATGAGGATCTGCAAGGTCGGTGATCAAACGAATCTTACAAAAAACGTCGAGGAAATTAAAGAAAAACACACATGCGTTGCATATATAATTAGATGATGATCTAAATGTAGTTAATTTGAACATGGAACTTATGGCATAGTAATTCAACACACGAATCAAAACCGATGACCCGAGTGAGCTAGCAAGATTGATCAAAACCGAATGGACTGACTCAATTGACATTTCTAAAGTGTTATGATCGATTACTAGCGCTTTCGATTTGTTTTTTTGGACAACATATAGAAAAAAGGGCGAAAATTAAACACATGTAGGAGACGGAGATGAGACGACGTTCGTTACCATTAGCAATAACAGCAAAATCCGCAGCGAAATGAAGCACGAGAATGCAAAGAGCAGCAACACCAAAGATATTCATCTTCTCCATGTCCATCGGTTTCAAAGTTGAGGAATGAGAAACATGGAAAAGTGTGTTAGCTATAAGAAGACTAATTAAGAGGATACATCCCAGAGAATCCATATAAAGTTAAAAAATAAAATAATTAATTTTAATTAATTAGTGGGTGAATGTTGAAATTTGGGGTAATTAGTGTGGTCTCAAACTTATCATAAGAATAGTTACTCGTAAATGCTCGTAAATAGTACCACTATATATCCCATATAATTTGAAATAAAGAAAAAAAATGTAAGTAATTTATTTTTAATTATAAAGTAAATGAAAAGATTAAAACGTTAGGGGGAGTTATTCGGTTATTCCTCCATTTCTCAACTCAGTGAGCTATATGCGTAGGACCTACATTCGACCCAATTTCAATATATATCCCTTAAAATCTGAAATAAAGTAATAAAAAAATTGTAAGAGTTAAATGATTCTTATCAATTTCAATATATATCCCTTAAAATCGTCCCCAGGAGCATAGCCGAGTGGTAAGGCCTGTGATGATGTGGGTGTAATTCCCCGGCGACGCAGGGTTCGAATCTCGGGTGGGACAAATTTTCATTGAAATATTATGAAGGTTTGTCCTGGGGTTCGACCTGTTGGCTCTCTCGCACAGGTGTCTGCTACTCGGGCACATTCCTCGATTTACATCCTACCCGATCGAGGGACCTCCGATCGGGTGGGGGTGGAGTTTCTCGTCTCTCCTCCTTATCAAAAAAATATATATCCCTTGAAATCTGAAATAAATTAATAAAAAAATAAAAGTGAAATGATTATTACAGTAGGAATTTCTCTACGTCACTTATGACGGCATAGATCCAGACTTGTGACGGCATAGATCCAGACTTTCATTCTCCTTGGTGCTTAAGTTTATAAAGAAAAAGTACAAAAACTTGTTTAATTGGGCTTTACATTGCAAAAATTATAAGGGTGCGGATATTTACACCTCTATCATTCATTTGCACACCACCATGATTAGTACACCCCTCCAATATTACCCATTCTACCCTTTTACCCGAAACACATTAATTTATTTTTTATTTTTCTGAGTTCTGTTCACCATTCGCGCAAGCTAAGGTCACCTTATTCCTCAATTCTCAACAACAACGTTGAAGAAAAACGATCACTTCTTCCTCAATTCTGAATAACAGGTTGGAAAATTTTGACATATAGTATCAAATTATTATCTTCAAAGTAAAAAAAAAAAAAAATCAAAACTTGTTTATTCAACAAGAGGATTAGCGATCCCTAAATCCCAAAATTATACAGTCCCAATTTTACTCCTTTTACATGGAAAGAGGCAAGAGAGAGAGAGAGTGAACGGAGGCGGAAACCGCACAAAATTAGTACGACGACAGCAAACGGGCAGTAGAAGCGTCAACCTTCGACGACTATGGTCGTCGACTCCTGTGAGGAGTGCGTTGACAGCCCGATGCTGGCGGTGTCTCGATGGAAGTCGCGTCGGGCCGTGAGTCGTGGAAAATGGCAAAAGGTCCCGTTTGGGACTCTGCCTGCGAATGGCGAAGACGGAAGGTTTTCTCTACCCAGTACACATTTTATCTTGGAAGGGCAAAATAGATATTGTCTAATTATTTAGAATAAATTTAAATTAAAAAAGGGTGTGCAAATTAAAGTCGGAGGTGTAAATATCCGTAGCCAAATTATAATTGACGGCATAGATCCAGACTTTAATTCTCCTTGGTGCTTAAGTTTATAAAGAAAAAGTACAAAAACTTGTTTAATTGGGCTTTACATTGCAAAAATCATAATTTTCCAACCAGAATACATAATTTTCCAACCAGAATAATTTTTTTTTTCATCATGTGATTTTTTTGGTTCTCTTCTTTATAGTATGATTTTTGAGATGTTTATGTTCTGTAAAAAAATCACTTTGGGTTTTTTCAGCTCTCGATTATGAAGATAAATAAATAATTTCAAATTTTGTTGCAAATGCTTTAAAATAGTTGGAGAAAACATAACCAGATGAAACAAGGTAACACAAGTTTCCGAAGCCAAACCATGGCCATTACAGCACTTCAGAGTCATAAGATGAAGAAAAACATAGCTATATCTAAACAATAGCGTACTAATGGGCAAATACTATCATATAGTCCTCGCACGTCTCTCGTTGGACTGTCCTTCAGGAATCCAAATGAAATTAAAACGAAAGTGTATAGTAAAAGGGTAAAAAACTGCATGCTATCCAACGATCTATAAGTTCTTGTGTTACAAATGTCACTTGAACATATGGTTCCACAATGAAGGATTGAAGCAAGAGCTCAAAATCGGAGTTGATTAATAATTCATCTGAAATTCTGCCTGGTTTTGATCATTCTTTTTAGCGTTGCTAACCAGAAGTTGCACTCATCCCAATCACTTGTCGTGAGAAGCACCTATTAAAATCATTAGGCAAAGTGAAGTTTTTGGTCAACCATGAACAAAAAAGTATATTTGTTAAAAGACTCTCCATGTACTGTACATACCTGAATTTGAAGGGCAGTGCCAAAATCACCATTGTCCAGTGCCTGGCAGAGTTGAACAAGCTTTTCTGCTGCATTTTTGGAGATGTCTCCACTATTGAGCTTTGCAAACAAGGCACCGAGCTTCTTCGAGTTATCTTCTATTTCTCGCTTCTTAGATGGATTTGCTCGTGCTCCTCCCAATGCTTCACTAGTCTCGTTAAATAGTCTCGTTAAGGTTGCAATAACGGGCTTTTGTTGTGCTGTATCAGATTTAGGCAAACGATGTGAGCAGCTGAATGAATGGAATGAAGATCTATATACATTAAATAGTCCAAAAGAACCTTGATCAAGACAGGAGCTTGGTTAAACTCACTTGGCAGTAATCAGCACATATTTTTACCAATGATATTCCCCACACTGCCCACAATTTTGAGAAATACTACTGATACATGCACACAAATCCATGCCCACATATTTTCATATATTTATCTTGTTAACAAGTTTCACCCCCACAAAAGTTAAATTTTCTGAGTTGGTTTCCTGAAGACACATGATTGGGAATTTTATGATTCCTTGACTTGAAAGGGAAAAGAAAGAAAACAATCAAGACATCAAAACCTTAATATTACCATAAAAAGGATTGGGAATTTTCAGTTCCCCACGTTGATATTTGACCAACTAAAACAACCAATTTTTAAACGAAAAAGTTTTAATCATGCAAAAATATAGGGTTCTGCAACTCTGAAAAGAGTGATATAATAGCCAAAACATAAAAAGGAGAGGGTGTAGTTTACCAGGTACATTTGAAGTATCAACTGTCTGTACAGTAGGAGGAGGAGCAGCAGGAGAAGCAGGTGTCTGCACTGGAGCAGGCTGAGTAGGACTAGGAGGTTGGCCTGGGTTCATCCCTGGTCTCTGAACCCCGGAACCACTCACAGGCATGAATCCTCTAGATGGTGGGGCAGGAGTGAAGACCTGGGGCATCTTTTGCCCAGCAGTGGGGCCAACTTGAGATGTGTTAGCACCATATGCAGGAACCCCCGAAGGACCAGCTTGATAACCAGAGTTAGCAGGACCCTAAATAAAACAATCAAGTCAAACTTAAGAGCTCTGATTAAATTTTTACAAGAGAAGAAATAAAAGATATTAGGGGCAGCATACTGGATACAACTGAGAACCCAAAGTTGACGGCTGCTGGTATTGCTCTGCATTTCGTAATAAAGGAGGGTTTGTGGGGACAAATTTTGCAGTAGGCTGTGTATTAACAGGAGGTAGCGGAGGAAAGTTTCCCTGAAAGGATCACGTAAACACACATTTTGAAATAAGATTTCAAACATTGCCACACAAATAGAGAAAATTTTAATAAAAAAATGGAAATATTACCGTCGGAACTGGAGGTGCGGGTGAAGGGACAAACATGGAAGGCTGTAGAGTGCTGGTCTGTGATGCTGCCTGATAGGTGGCAGGGGCGTTATATCCCCTCCCATATGAGGCAGCAGGTGTGTGCTGGTAGTTTTCACCATACGAAGCAGCAGGTGGCTGGTGATAATTTTCGCCGTACGTAGCAGCAGGTGGCTGCTGATAATTTTCACCATATGGACTGCTGGGAACAGTTGGTTGGAACTGGGATGTTGCAGTATTCTGTGGAAGATTAAAAACAAAACAAAAATAAAAGAGAATACTATCTAAAAGTGAGAATCAGGAATCAAAATATAAAAATTTAGATGTAATGAGTCAGGAAAAAAATACCGGATAATAATTTTGAGAGGTATCAACACCATAATTCGATTGATCGCCATATGTAGGTCCTGTTTGCGATTGACTATTCTCATAAGTCACAGTCTTCACTGCATATATAAATATATTTTATGAGAAGAAGAAAAGGGGAAAACTGGAACACAAAGCTTAAGCTGAAAGAAGATTAAGATAAATCAAGTAATTATTTTTAATATATATACGCATGACGTCACATAAATAACGACATCAAATATATAACAACTCTGGGTGTGTATACATCATAAAGAATAATTAATAAAAAGAGATTGCATAAATCCGCACCTTGCTCAGTTGACCGAGCAATACGATCACGTAAGATAATAAGTTCAGTTGATAATTCTTCTGTCCCAAGAATATTCAAAAAGTCCATCGCTGTAGTTAAAAGCCCTTGACTTGCTAATATTTCAGCATATCTCTCAACAAGTTTACATAATGAAGCACTGAATTGCTTCTGTCCAGTAGCCAAAGCAAAGATGACAGTCTTTTCCATTAAATCCTTGAGAATATAAGAAATGCATATAAGTTCATATTATCCAGCATAACCATCATAAAAAATGTTGAGTCAATACATGCTTACCTGGAGACGTTCTACATAAGGCTTTCCATCCTGTTCTGTTGACAAACTCCTTGACCAGATTTCCACAGTTTTGTCAATATTTCCAGCACATATGTAACACAGAGTTGCAGCAGTAGCATTACCAGCAGCCATGAGTCTAGCCGCAAGTATATCGCATAGTTGCTCCCACTCGTCTAACTGACTAAACTGGATGACAATAAACAAAGTTTAGAAATAATCTAAACACAGAAAGTTGCATTGATCACCCTACTGACACACAAAGAAATAGTGTGATTTCTATTTATAATAATGCAACCAAAGTAAGAATTAACCCAGTTTAGACTTCTATAATATACAACACACACACACACAGTACTAACACAAATACTCATCCACCATTCTGTGTACAGATACCATCTATGCCATCATCACAGTTTTACAATAGAAATTAACAAAGATAAGATGGGATTATATGTAGGATGTCTCACATGGTAAATCTTGATATATCCAAGGACACAAGTGACAATGCAGTCAGTGATTAATACATTAATCTATTGCCCCATTTTAAAACATTATGACCTCCAACTCAGTTTCTGGAGAGAAAGAAACTTACAGTACAAAAGAGAGCAATAGTTTCCTTCCATGATTTCAGTGGTCTAGTTTTTGCTATGCTCATTAAGTCATTGTTTACCATGGCAGAGACAACCTGAAGCAATAAAACATTTTTAAAAAGAAAAATTCCAACTGTAGACAATCAATCAACACCTAGAATGGACTCATTTTAACAATTATAATAAGGGAAAAAAGCTTGCAATATTAGGGATGTTTCACCACCTTTAGGTAGGGAGAACTGCTAGTCTTGAGGTACTGGTCACGCGTGTTATTCCATAGGGAAACACCACCAACGTGAGCAATGACCAAAGCATCTGCTAATTTATTAGCAGAAATACATTGTTCAACGGCCCCCTTATAGTCTCCAACAACCAAAGCACGTTGAATAGCATCATCAAATGAAGGATCAGAACTCTCCTCATGTCCATCAGTTTCTGATAGGGATTCCTTTACAGAGTCTTCGACTACAAATTCATCCTTAGAATTGGCCAGAGGTGTATCTGCCTTGGGACTCGGAAGATTGTTAAAGAAATCTTCTCCATTGTCAATGGCCATTAAGGCAGATTCTTTATACCCCGAAAGTCCTTCTTTATTAGTTGTACTCTCGTCAAGACCAAGAGCATCTACTTGCTCAGAGACTTCATTCTCTAAAGAACCATTTTCTTCAGCAGGCAAGATGAAACCAAGATGGGAAAGCATCTTTGACCTAGCAGTCCCATCCTCATTGAACAGAACCTTCATGAAGCCCCATGTTTCCTTATCCTCGTCAGATCTAAGCAGGAAATTATAGGTTAAAGACAAGTTTGGAAGTAACTATGTATGCTGTGATATTATCTCAAACACACCAACTAGGGAATAACGAAGACATACTCAGATTCTTGAGATTTCCTTTCGCAAAAAAGTTTAAGTGCTGATTTGTCACCATTTTGTATTGCAGTTTCAAATTCAGAAGATCGACTGATCAAGCCATGTTCTGTAACTAAATTGTGAACATAAACCTGAAAATTGTAAATATGGTCATATAAGTGTGAAATGTTGGGAGGCAATCAACAATTTATGTCCCTCAATGTACCTCTGAAGATCCAGCAGGTGATTCAGCAGAATTAAATGAAACAAGCTTTCCTCCAAAACCAAATGAAACGCCAGCTTTTCGCTTGTACCACTTTGGGGCCTTTAAAGGTGCTACAGAAACACATTAAAAACGAGATTAATTCAAAACCTAAATTAACATCACTACAAGGAGATGCACTTTTAATTTATTTCCTCCCTGAGACCAAAATAGCTCTTTAAACTAACATCCTGGAAAAGCTGTCTCCTGAAACATCACAACTAATTGAGTCTTTCAGGTACCTTTTCTAGTCCTCTATTTTAAACTCTCACATTAAAGTGTTGCAAACTTATAATCTCCACTATATACTTGATTACTACACTCACGCATAAACAAATAATTTAGTGACACGTGTATTATTAGAAACTCATAATAACAAGCACGCTCTTAATTTAACTCAGAAGGCAGGCCAATAGATTTTTAACACAAAGTCGACCAATATATATAATTTCAAAAGGAGGGTTCTCAAGTATCTCCCATGATAAATCTGGGTGTAGAAAATGAAAAGACTTGGGAGGAATATACTACACAATATAAAAACATGAAGTGACCAAGCCAATACATTTAGTGACCAAGCCAATACATTTAAAAGATGGCACGTGACTTTTTTGGTCATTCCATGTTCTCTTCACGAAGAAAGGTAAACTTTTGAACATATAAAAAATGTGATCATACCTGCTCCAAACCCACCTTCTTCGACACCATATCGACCAGCACCCTAAAATTAAAAAGAGTAGGAGTTGGTAGCAAAATTCTAAACCACAATTGTTAAAACCAATATAAAGCAAACTCAGCACCCTAAAAGGAATCTGCTAAAACCATTTTCACTCAGCATTTATTCCAGAACATTAGCAAAATGAACTAAATACACATTCATGACTGTGTTTTCCCTCCAGAGAAAAACTCCAGTCCACCTTCACCAGGCTAAAAAACACTAATAACTGCCAGTAGTAAACCATTGAAGTTCTCAAGGTCCACATGTATGATGTGTGAATCTCAAAAAAAGTTTATAGAAAAAGGTATATATTGTTAATAACACAACCAATCATTGAAGACTGAAATGAGATTCATGCAAGAGGAAATACCTCTATATTATAGATGCCAACTTTCCCATCAAATGAAGATGCTGATATGACTCCAGGAATTTTAGAATACCATTGAACGTCAAAATTCCAGTTGGTTCCAGCAGGTATCTCAGCCACAATCTACAAAATTAACTCATGTCATCACTGTCCCATGTGTCAAAATGACAAATGTTGACTTGGAGCAACATAGCAAAAAAATAATCTGCACACGTGGATATATGATAACACCTATACTTCAAGGGAAATACAAGCAATCTACATATACATTTACCTCTCCAGATACAGTGTCCCAGCAAATAGTACGGTTATCTTTGGCACACGTAAGCAGATAAGAACTGTCGAATGGACACCATGACATAGCCATGACACCTGTTGCACGTAACACAGCGCTCAATGAAATTCCATCATGTGAATGAAATTATTATTATCAAGGCATAGTCATCAAAATACAAAACAAGATTAGTGCTTGAAGGTAACGGAAAAAAATATAGGCCAAAGAGGTGGTAAATTTAAGTACAATAATCTCATCCTAACAAGAGGACCCAGAAAAAAAAGTTAGGAAAAATTGCTTTTAAGGTAAGCAACACATTCAGTATACATCAGACAATGTCACAATAGACATCACCAATTGAGAGATATCAGAATAGTTAATCAAAACATATCCTAGCTCTATTTCTTGAAAAATGGATCATTTGATGTATAAATTTACAATCTACTTGAGAAATCTGAAAGGGAAAAATTAATCAGAAACATATTGAAAACAGTGTTTGAGACTTCTATTTGTAAAATAATAAAAGTGCATTCCTGAAATATAATATACCTTTGGTGTGACCAACAAATTCTTTTACTGGTGTCATTGTATTGCGCATATCCCATAGCTGAGATGAACACGGGCCACTTAAAATTATCATTATCTAAGCAGGCTTGAGATATAATATTCATGCCAAAAAACTAAGAGCAAATGCATTATACCCTGAGAGCAGGTGAACTGTCTTCATCTGAAGCAACAATGAGCTGAGTAGCAACATCAGGGTGCCACTGTAAAACAGAGCACCTCCTTCTAACTGAGTCCGAGAAACTGCAAAGTAGAAAAATTTAAGATCAGGGAGGGGATCCAATGTGGTTAAAGATGCAAAGGTGTCAATTTACCTTATAACTGGTTTTTGCTTTTTCAGATCCCACACCACTGAAATCACAGAAAATTCCTATCATCCAATGCAAATGTAAAACATAAGAGGACAAAATCCCATGAAACATCATCCTTCTTACCAGTTGTCCCATTATATGAAGTGGACGCCAGAATATGCTGAACCTTGCTATTCCAGGACAAAAATGATATTTCACCTTGGGTGGCAGCTCCACTGCCCTGAAAACAGTTATAAATTTTTTGAGTTTTCCTTCTTACTCTGGGCGGAGAAATAAGGGATAGGTGGATGACAAATCTTAGGAGCATTAGACTGAAATCCCATGAGTTAGAGAGAATATAACAGCTGACCGGTAGGAAATTTAATCCATCTATAGAAGAAATAAATACAAACAATAAAGGTTACAGCCTTTAAGAAGTGCAAAAAGGCCATATGATGAATATATAACAGGGCTACAGCTTGATCCGAGAGCATTTCACAAGTCTTGTGAGAAATAGTGAAAATAATTTTAGTGGGATTTCTGAAATCAATACATGATGAGTTGAAGTCCAAAAATGCAATAATTATTAGTGTTGCACTAGGTATGTTTTTCAAAAGATAATACGTATGCTTTCTGTTTTATCAAGAATTTTATTTTTTAAGGAGACCCAATCTTGTTACAATACAACAAGAAAGATTGTAGCATCCCCTGCCTATCGGCTGGTTCTCTTTCTTTCCTTAATTTATTTATTTCTACTTGTCCCAGATCCTTGTGCTCTAAAAACTAACCATAACATCAGTCATATTGGGGCATAAACTC
Organism: Euphrasia confusa; assembly: GCA_954870475.1. Classification (NCBI taxonomy): domain Eukaryota; kingdom Viridiplantae; phylum Streptophyta; class Magnoliopsida; order Lamiales; family Orobanchaceae; genus Euphrasia; species Euphrasia confusa. The sequence continues at coordinate 1,372,463 of OX940951.1, forward strand.
CATGATATTAACCATCCATGAAAACTGCTAGCCCAAAAGCCAACAAACATGAGATACTTTTTGCTCCAACAAGGCTTAACATACTAGTACATTGTAGATGGTGTCACTGAAAATTGAAAAACAGAGTCTCTGTGAAGACACTCAATGCACATTGTAGATGATGTAGTGGGAATCTTCTATACGATATTGAAAGCTACTACATATCTCAAGGGAAATTTGGGGTGGGTCGTTTCTTCTATTTAATGATGTTGGCAGATCAGTCCTGTTTTTATTTGATGGTGTCACTTGTACATTGATACATAATAACACATTCATGGTTTCCTCATTGGTTTGAACTTGTACAACCCATCAAAGAGCAATTAATACTTGGACAGAATTACTAACATGATTTTCAGCTCATGTACCCATAAATAAAAAGGCAATTCTTCCATGATAGAAACCACAACGGTACTTTTTCTATATTTATCTTCTTGGAAAAACAAAAGGGAAAAATAAACTTAAAAGGGAATATTAGGTCACCACACCACAAAAGACGCTTCAAGAATAAACAAACTAATCTGAGCTACTGTTAGGAAAGTCCATGGTGGGTAATTAGTTCTTCCTACCTCTCATCATCTCATACATCTTATGTCTAAGGAAACAAGCAAAATCTAGTTTCTTGCTAGAAAGTTTGAGAAGTAGTCAAAAAAACTTAATGACTGCATGATTTTACTAGAGCTATTAACAAATGCATACCTTGAGTGGTGGGAAAAGACTTGGCTCTGATGGTTTCGTCACATCCCATATACAAATATCACCTTCTTCAGCGCCAGAAGCAATAAGGTTTGGAGTAAGAGAATTGAACTCCAAGCCCCGAACCTGAAGAAGTAATAGTAAAACAAGACCACCATTTTATTACCCATGATTAAAATGGAAAGGCAGAAAAGCATATAATACAATTCTGGGGCCAGATGCTTACATGTCCCTTGGGCCGTGATAGATTCGTAACGAAAGCATTCTCACTTGTATCAGAACTGTAATCCAAAAAAATTACACCATAAGACATCGTATTAAGTAAAACTATAATGTAGAAGCATAATATTAAATTATGGCTTATTGTGTGAAACCAAGTCGAATGAAATCGGTGATTATTGGTCGTCAATTATATATTATCTTAATCAAGCAGAATGATCAAAAATGCAAATACATGAATAGATACCATATTACTTAACACGAACAGAGAGCCCAGACCACCTAGCATAGCATATATACAGATCCAAATTCATTCAATTAGGCATTTCAAAGAGATAGAGATGGTTATTATATGCAAGTTCAAACTAACCCAAAATAAAACCAATCATAGAATCACATAATACACAATCAACAATCATACACAGAATTATGGAGTCGTAAACAAGTAGTAGTATAATCAGTAAGAGTTTCAACGTGAAAAAAAAATTGATTAAACAAAAACACCTTAGCAAATGCTTAGGATTCCAAAGCCCAACGTTGCCATCGGCAAGGCCACCGGCAATGAGCCCAAGCGGATACTCCTCGGAATTCGCAGGAGCCTTCCCCCACGAAATCCGATTGAAGCGTTCAGAGCTGGGAACAGTACCCGCCAGGACCAGCTGCCGATCATCGGACACGAAATCAAGCTCGAATATATCGAGATTGGTAGATGAGCTGAATTGCAGATCCACAGCCCCATCCATCGTCCCAGCGGCGATGTATGCACCGTCCGGCGAGAACGCCGTCGACGCCGATCTGTTGACCCCCTTTATACAACCCGCCATTGCAACACCTGTAAATGTATGAATCTAGATGTATCTATGTACCCGAAGGAGATATAGCCTATATACACCGTAAGCCGGTGAACCGCGTTATTCAGATCTGGGTGTAGACCGGAATTCGAAGTAGATCGAGAGAGAGTGATGAGAGCGCGTTCTCTCTCGAAAGGTTTGTTTTATTTTATTTTGATTTTATGAAATTAGGTTTTGATCTGCTTTCTCTTCTGTTACAGCCCTTATACGGAGTTACGGACAATGGGGATGTGGATTTTTCATTGCATAATGGGGGCATAACGGTAATTTTGGTATCCCTGTGTGAATCGTGACGTACGACGGAACTGTGAGAATCGTTGGAAAGACGAAATTACCCTTATTTTGTCACCCGTCCAATCAAAATGCGTCATTTTAATTTATCTTTGCACAGTAAAAATAATTATTTGATTTATTATTATTACCTATATATTATAATCCTATCTTAAGAAATTAATAATATATTTTCTATAAATATTAGTGTATTCAAAAGGAACTTACTGTATTAAAATGTGTATTTTTAAATTTTCCCTTTTTTTAATATTCTTTTATATTTGACTCTAATTATTTTCTTCATTCATATTTTAAATTATTAAAATTAAAGTTCATCTAAATATTGTTTAAATTTTTAAATTATTTATCAGTTTATTATATGTTTTCTTAATTTTTTTCATTGAAAATCAATGTTCAAAATTTCAAGTTCATTGAAAATCAAATGTATTGAGAAGATTCAAAAATATATGTTCATTGTAAATTAAGAAAAAAAACATAATACTCCGTATATTTATGATACAATGATCATGAATAAAAAACAATTTTGTTCAAGGCAAACTAAGATATTGTCTTAATAACCAATAAAACAATAAAAATAAATACTGTTTTATTTTAGAATAACGTTTGTATTTTTTCTCAATTTTCTCAAACTAATTTCTCACCATTCAAAGTTACAAGACATAATAACAATCGAAATGACATTGAATTTGCACTCAGTGCACACATAAGAGAAGGAGAATAAATCTAATAGTCATTCACAAGTTTAATGGAGTACATATTACTCCATTTATACTGGTTGTATCCTTCACAATTGTTCTGTGTGATTTTTTTTTTCCAATTCCGTAATATACTCACAACATGAAAATTAAATTTTCCATTCAATACAATTCGATTAAAAAATATATCAAAACAAAGCTCTCAGCTAGTCACGTTGAATTTCCAACATGCTCATGCCCCCGCAATACATTTTTATCGACCCGAGTCCGTGACTCTTTCGGAACGATTCGATACTAAACGGGGGAGTTATTTCAGTCAATTTATGGCCAAATCACGTTCACATATAAACAAACACATTGCGTGCACTCAACACCCTCCGTGTTGGGCACAAGACGACACAAAAAGAAGCAATAAAATTTGGTCTCTAATCACTCTCACAGTTTCTAAAGAATTCTCAAATCTCAATAGCAAGATTAATAAGGTATCTCCACTCCATCTCCTGTGATCTTGGAAGTTCTCTGAATCAAATTCAAAAAGATGAATAAAGATTGTATTTTTATGTGTGTGCTTGTGTGTTCTATTTCCCCCTTCATAATTTGTCTTGCATACTTGTGAGTATTTTGACATGGGTTTTCACCAAACTTGTTGATTCTTCGAATATTGATGTGCGCGTTCTGTGTGGGTAATTTATTTATAAAAAAAAGAAATCGATCTTGATATGTGGGGAATTCTTGCGGGTTCTGTTGGACTGATGTCTGTTTCAATAGTCTTATAATTGTAACTGAGATCTTGGGTTTTTTATATATTGCTTGTTACCCCATTCAGAGTAATCTTCTCAGAGGATGGAAATCATTTGTTTTCATGCTCCGCATCAATCAAAGCTTCAAGCCTTCCCGGCGGTTGCGACTGACTCGAGATTCGCATCTTCGAGATGTTCTCATTCCTACAATCTAAGGTGGAACAGACACTGCCGGTCGACATCTATTAATTGCTCTCTCGACAGTTATGAGCACGTTAATCCAAGTGTCTCGAGTGAGACTCATGACTCGTACGTGCTCGACCGGGAAAGGGGTTTAGCCAGTCTGGGTGGCACTAGTCATTCCATACCCAAAGTCTCGATTCCTAGTTTGCCGGATGAAGATAATGGGGATGAAGTAGCTACAGTAAGCAGCCGCTTTTGGGAATGGAGGCCTAAATTGAGAGTCCATTATAAAACATCAGGGTCCGGAAATGTAGAGTCGCCGGCAGTTCTTTTTCTTCCTGGATTCGGTGTGGGGTCGTTTCATTACGAAAAACAGCTGAAGGATCTCGGCCGGGATTATAGAGCATTCGCACTGGATTTTCTTGGCCAAGGCATGTCGTTGCCAAGTGAAGATCCAACTTTGAGGTCTAGAGATGGAGCCAATATTGATTTAGACGGAGAAAACGATATGTGGGGTTTTGGAGACGAAAGTGAGGTGTGGGCGGATGAGCTAGTTTATTCGGTTGACTTGTGGAGAGAACAAGTACGATATTTCATAGAAGAGGTACTGTGAATTAAACTTCATTATGCGATGATTATACCTCATGTGTTGTGCAGTAATAATCCAGTGTGTGGTATTGTAGGTAATTGGAGAACCCGTTTACCTTGTGGGAAATTCACTTGGAGGGTTTGTTGCTCTCTATTTTGCGGCATACAATCCCGAATTAGTGAAAGGCGTGACGTTGCTCAATGCAACTCCTTTCTGGGGATTTCTCCCTAATCCGGAAAGATCTCCAAGATTATCAAGACTCTTTCCATGGGCTGGGACATTTCCCCTCCCTTCAGGTGTTAGAAAACTAATCGAGATTTTGTAAGTTCTATGAACAACTCAGGTGTTCTAGAGTAAATACAAAAATGAAAAAAAAAAGTTTCAATTCATAAAAAAATTTGGTCTTAAAAAACTAATAGAAATTTAAAGCTCTATGCTCCTTGTATATATAAAAAATTGATGATTACAAAAGCAACACATGAGGTTTAGTGTAATTTTAAATAACAGAGAAGTTAGAAAAATCCTTTCGATTTGAGACTTCAATTCAATGTGGTAACTATTATAAATGAAGATGAGTTTTTGGTATTTTATATGTTGGGGAGAATAAGATGGAATTACATCAAACCTTAAGGTTCTTTTTGTATTTTTTTGAAAGATTCGTTGGGTATTTTTCTAAATACAACATCATGTGTGGTTTTGTAACTATGCTTTGAAAAGATTCCTGTTTGGTATTTGAAGAAATATGCTTAAGGCTATTACTCTCGACTTTATGTGGAAGAAGGATCTATTGGTGGCTTGCATACATACCTTGATATGTCCGACTTACTTTGGCCCCATTTTTATAGATGGCTGAAAATTAGTGATCCAAGAAGCATTGCGGAAATATTAAAGCAAGTATACGCGGATCACTCAACAGATGTGGATGAAGTTTTTTCTCGTATTATAAAAACAACACAACACCCAGCGGCTGCTGCATCTTTGGCCTCGATCATGTTTGCTCCGAGGGCACAGTTGTCCTTCAACGAATCTCTATCTCAGTCTGTACACAATTGTCCTTTAACTCTTTATATTTTTTTACTTTGGGATAATAACAATAACTACCCCTGAGGTTTAGCCCAATTATAAAAAAGACCCAATCATCTTTCATAATAACCCCTCGGTCGTATTTGAATTTAGAACATTCATTATAGCTTACGATTTTGCAGGTGTCAAATGAACAATACACCTATTTGCCTCACGTACGGGAAGGAAGATCCATGGGTGATGCCGATATTCGGTTGGCAGGTGAAAAAACGAGTACCGGATGCTCCGTATTATGAGATAAGCCCAGCTGGCCACTGCCCTCATGATGAAGTTCCGGAGGTACTTATATTTGAAATAGAGAAAGTAGCCGTTTTTCCAAGTTTTGATGCAAATGAATATCCATATATTCTTGTTTATACTTTTCCAGGTTGTGAACTTTGTTCTGCGAGGTTGGATCAAGAACCTGGAGTCGGGTGGTTCGGTTGCACTGCCTCTGCTCGACAACCCTGAAAAAAACGCCGACTACGGAGTCACCAAGAACTTGGAATTTTCCAGGCAAGGAGGGTCTAAAAAATCAGTTAGGGTGAAGTTCCATGGATCCAAATTCTCTGTTTGGAGTTGGCTAAGCTCTCAGTTCAAACCGCTTTCTTTGCAAAGAGATGTAGCGATCGACTAGTTAGTTGGTGACAAGTGTCTGTATATATATAAAAAGGGGATTTCTAGTCAAGAAAATTGTTGTAAATTTTTTTTTATTTCAAAACTGTCTAAACACACCCTGTTGTTTATTTCTCTCTTAAATATGAACATTTGATTATTTACACCCTCTTTCAAATATGCATGACATATCAGATCATATCAGTTCAAAATAAATGTCTATAAAAATAAACTCTATTTTAAAAAGATACTATGAATCCCATCGATGGTGATCATAACGATTTACAGACTATTAGAGATCAAATACACCAGTCATGCGTACAGAGTCGGTCTTGATGCAATCTGGCTTATACACTTGACTAGACTTGATGAAACCTGGCTTATGCAGTTGACTAGAATGGTATTGAAGGCGTTGCGCCCCGAGCAATCGGGGTGGAGGAATGTGATGGGTTTGCCCAATTTGACGGAAACGTAATCATCGGGGTCAAATTTATAATAAAAAGTTACGACAAGGTAAGAACTCCGGTGTTTTTTTTAAGTTGATCATGATGATCGTGAGGTAAGAATTTGTTGACAACAAGGCAGACCTTTCGATCACCCAGATGGACGAATTCATAATCAACAGACGAGAAGGGTAGTTCAGAGTCGAGATCATCGTAAAACTCGGACATGCTTATATCCTGGATGATGTGGAAGCACTCACATTTGCCCGACATGAAACAAGAGGTTATTGACGAACGTCTTAGGTGGAAGTCACCGAGAAGGGGATGATGGTCGCGGATGAAGAGAGGAGGCTTACGGTTCCGAACGAGAAACGGAAGGGCGTTAGCCAAGCTGAAAGACGACTCTGCCCATCCATTTTCAGGGTTGTTGGTGTTGAAGGCCACTTGTGAGTTGTCCCACATCGAATAATTGTGAGAGAGGAGTCTATGATATAAGCCTAGGAGTTCTCCTACTTAGTACCATATGGTTTTGAGATAGATTGAGGCTCTCTAGTGCATATTCGGGCTCCCGCTCTCGTGTGTGCGCTAGGCGTGGGATTATGTATGGTTTCAGAGGTTGGGATTATGTATGGTTTCAGAGGTTACTCGAGACTCGTTATAATTTCTTGCTGATCCTTGTAGGATAATAATTCCATTTTTGTCTAATGTGACACTAACCCTATGTTGGAAAACTTCATTAATTTCCTTGTTTCTTGCTCATCTGCAGTATACCAAAAATATGCCATAAATTTGAGAGGTTCTCCATGTTAATAGCCCTTTTTAAATTTCAATGGACAAAACTCTCTGATAGTTTTTCTATATAAACAATCATTTTGTGCAAGAAATAAATCAAACAAGTACTTCTTGACCTACCAAAATTTGCTTTCTGAGTTTTCCAAAACATTGTTTTGATTTAAAGGAAAACTTTTATATTTAATAAAATCACAATAATGGCGAGATCATTTGTGGCTGTCTTGGTGATACTTCTCGCTGTGGCGGCTAGTTTTCAGTCGACACAATCGGAAGATATAAGCTATCCGGCTATTGGAAGTGGAGGAGACGATGGATCGAATGCTCCACCCGTACCGGCTAATCCTCCTAGCAGAGGTTGCAACAATTGTAAAGCTCCGGGCGCTTTTAATATTGGATTATCCGTTAAACATCATCCGAGAGCTCTTATTGGTCCGTCGAGAAAGTATTTACATTAAAATGGTTTTGTGATGCATGAAATTATCATGGAACAAAGCCTACAAAATCATTAACCTAGAATACATTGTGATCAATAATACATATTTGCCCAAATACGTATTTTACATGTATTTTACTACGTCAATAATATTCGAGATAAAAAAAAATGTTGGTTAGTATTTTTTCGATTTGGTCCCACATATACAACGGTTTCTCAATTTAATCTCAAATATGTCGAATTGGGTTTCAATTTAGTCTTTTTTGGCCGAAATTTTCAGTTTTCACTTGAATGTGCCCACGTGCTCTTGCTTAGAGGACCGGCAATAACTACTGACTTAGACACGTGTCGACATTTCATTGTTCAACGACTTTTAATAAGAAAAAACTAAATAAAAATTGAAATACGCAAATACAAGAATTTTTGGATTTAAGAAAATGTTAAATACACATTAAATACGCGAATTAATACTTTAAATACTATATTCAAAGTAGATAATATATTCATTCATAGTACAACCAAAATACTAAAAAACATACTCCTTTCTTTTCTGAAAAAAAATTTATGTTTGCGCTTTTTCTTTTAGAGATAATAATAATTTACTAGCTTTGCTTACGGAAATTTACTTACGACGTCGGCCGTAAGCAAAGTCGTCAGCATTTACATCAAATAGAAAATCCGTAAGAATTTTCTTAAGGAATTCCTTAGGGCATTTACATCAAATAGAAAATCCGTAAGGATTTTCTTAATGAATTCCTTAGGGACAGATTCCGTAAGCAAATTCCGTAAGTATTTTAAAGTTTTTTTGTAGTGTAATTTCTTACTCGACCTTCAAAAAGTCACTGAGTAGTGACTGACTTTTGATAAATTTGCACTATAAGTCTATACTATACGTGGAAAGCCAGAATCGAATATTTCGACGAATATTCCAAGCGCGTGCATGTTATGTGATTTTTTGAAAACTAATTTCGTCTTTTCATACACTTAATGTTTTTTACAATAAAAATTACGTATACAATATACTCCGTATATTAAAAAAACACAAAAAAAAAAAAAAAAAATTAGGTTCATTTTCTTGAACTTTCTTACGATTTCGAGAATTTTCAATCGATATAACATTGATTTAAGTCATTTTTGTGTGTTTTTCATTTATATTTTTGTATCGTGGGTGAGTCGTTTTTATGTTATTTAGTAAGTTTTGTGTTTGTGTGTGTGTCGGATCTCACGGGGTGTTGAAAGTTGTTTTGTCTAATTTATAGGTCGTTTATCGAAAAAAAGTCGAGAAATCGAACTAAAGCTCTAAGAGAGGATTCAGCGATCGCTATTCTACATCAGCGGTCGCCATTGAACCAACAACGGCGCTGAAACTCAAGAAAAACCACCAGACCTTCGGAGGAGAAAAGCAAGCAAACACTACTACAAAAATTGGTTTTAGAGACGCTCAAAAGTGTCACTAAAAGTAATTTGTAGTGACGCTTTTATTATAGTGACGCTTTGCCAAAGCGTCACCTGATTTGGCGTTTCAATAGGTTGGTATGGTGACGCTTGAAAAGCGTCATCATAAATGCATATTTGTGACGCTTGGACGCGTCATAATAATATTATATTGTGACGCTTGGCGATGTTATGACAACATTATTTCGTGACACTTTTATGTGTCATTATAACTTTATTTGACGATGTTATCAAGCTGTCATGATAGTACAATTTCGTGACGCTTTTTCCGTAGCAAAAAATGTTGTAACTATCTTACCAAAGTCATGTAGTGACACTTGTACTTGTTTATTAACACTATTTAAAAGCGCTTATAAGCTTTCTTTTAGAATTAATTTAATTAAAATAATAATAAAATATCATTCTAATTTACAAATTAATAACAAAAAATATAATAATAAGGTACATGAAAGAAAGTGTCAGCAACACTTCTATTATCAATTCAATCTTTGAATGTCCTTTCAAGTCTCCATTTATCAACAATTTTTCAATAAACTTGTTCTTCTCTTCAAGATATTTTTCCAATCTTTCGTTTTCCTTGGCAATTCGATCAATATCATCCCGGTTAGGCGAATCACCACCAGATATATACCTCTTTTGTTAATACTTCATACCCGTTCATTCGTATTCGGCGACCTTTATCTTTACCAATGACTTGAGAGTACTGACCTACGCCTCGTTTACTCGGTGGTCGTTCACTCTTCAATTGTTTCATTTTTTCCTATTACAAATTAAAACAATAGAATTATGAAAAGTCATTATACTATATTTAATGATAAGAACAAAAATTGAGAAGTTACATAATAAGATTTAGCAATGCGTTTGCAACTTCAACTTCAAGATTAGAAATCCCTTCTGGTGAATAAATCATCTTCAATATAAGAAAAGGCAAATAAACAAATTAAATAACCAAAATAAAATAGAAGAAAAAATTACTAATAAAAGGAGTTACAAGAAAATGCATTTATCTTTCATGCGTCAGTTCTATATTGTTTTAAACTTATAACATATATATAAAAAAATAATGTGGTCATACCTGGTCTGTATATATATATATATATGTATATCTTGCAACATTGAAAATATGTAGAACACATACATACCCACCTCTATTTCAAGATCTTCAAATGGTGGTAGCAAAAGCAACTCTGAAATTAAGAAAGTGATTATTGAAACAATTTTGTGGTTTAAGTAAGATGAATTCTAAAATCTTGTAATAATAAGTTTAGTGCGTCATATGCATTTTTACAATAAAATAGGCTCCAACAACACACTATCCTAGTGGTTACGTAGGACACAAATAAAATCTCAAAATAGCAAGAACAAAAAACTAATACAAAAATGATGTCATTGCCACCAAATAATGTGTTAAAAGAACACAGCGGAGCAAAAGTAATTCTCATTGACTAACAACAATAGTGATAACGCATCAGGCGTTTTAAAAAAGAGAACCGTGTACAGCAAAATTACACCAATTTATTCGTTTTCATACTAATAAATAAATAAATTGAAGTCATAACATCAATATTCGATTGTAGTATCTTCAAACCAATACACATACAAAAACTTTAAATACACTATGTTAATATAAGAAGAACCATAAATATTAAATAATCCAATTAAATAATTTTGAATAAAAAAACACATTTTTCTCACCTCGATGATGAAGGAAATGAATCTGAGTTGCAGCGATCTTAGTGCAAGTAACTTTTGTGTGCGCCGATTCAAATTAATGATGAAAATTTTTGAGCGAAATCGAGCGAACTAATTCTTGCAAGGAAAAATTGTGTAGGAATAAATCGGAGAAATTATCCTAGGGCATAGAAAGAATTTGTGTGAGAATAGTGAAAAGGGTGAGAATTTTCTAGGTATACTCCCGTCAAAGGAAGTGGGGGGTTAAATAAGTAGTGGTATAATTTAATAAACTTTTGCGTATGAAAACAAATTACAAGTATTTATCGGTTTAAAGACTTAAAATAATGTTTTTGAGAATCGAACCTAAAACCTATTAAAATATCAACGAACATCTGACCACTTCAGCGTCACTATAGCTTTGCAAAACTATTAAACGTCTTTATATAGGTAATATAGTGACACTTAAGTATATGTGTCACAAAAAAAGCGTCACTATAGTAGGTATTTTGTAGTAGTGAAACAACGACCGTTGTCTGGGCACCAGTGGTCGCTGCATGGAGTCCAGCGGGCGCTGGACGGGGCTGGACAGGCGCGGCATCGGCGGTTACGGGGCGGTTTCTTAGGCGTATGAAGTCCGATTTTAAGTGATTTTTTTTGTAGAAGAAAATCAACTCTCGCCTGCTGAACTTGGGAGAAGGTCGGGAACGATGCCATTGACGACGACAATGTTCACGAGTCGAGAAGCACGATCGAAGTTCTACGACCACTACTTTGACTAGTTTGTACTTTAAACTTGATTTCGATTATTTACTATTAATTCGATTTCGTTCTTTTCATGATTTAAATTTCTTGTAATAAACTTTAGATTTCTAATTACTTTGATGTTATTTTTATAAATGATTTGTCTTATTTTAATTTATGTTCATGTCTCTTTTGATTATGGTTTTTAAATATTTTGTCGAGATGTTTAGCTAAGTTTGTAACTCGGATAATCGTATGATTAACGAAAGAATTTATTTGTATTAACCGAAAGATCAAATACGATTATCATAATCTTAGAATCGTAACTCGATCGGGAGCGAACTCTCTGTTTGCCCAAGTGAGCTAGAATCGATCAGCAAGTAGATCGAACAACGACGAGTTCATCTGTTCATTGATATAACAACAAAAATATTACTGTAATAAACAAGATTTGAGGTAGATGCACACACACAGAATGATAGAAAGCAAGATCATAGATCGTACTTTTTTCCGTAAAGTTTACATTGAATCCGTAAATGCATACTATATAATAGTATGGATATAGAGTACAAATTTAAAACAAGACTTACGGAATAGTGTTAGAGAAGAAATACACCATTCATGCGTACTGAGTCGGTCTTGGTGCAACCTGGCTTATGCAGTTGACTAGAATGATATCGAAAGCGAGCAATCAGGGGTGGAGGAATGTGACGGGTTTGCCGGAATCATGGTGGAGGAAGATTGTAGGGTTAAATAAATATTCAAAGTTTAAGACAAATTCCGGTGTTTTTTTTTTTGAGTTGATCATGATGGTCGTGAGGGAAGAGTTTGTTCGTAACAAGGGCACACACGAGGTTGTTTACGTTTTCAGCGTTTAAAAACTCAAAATGTTGAACCTTTCTATCTAAATTTTCAGGCGAGTTTGCTATTTTTCCGCAGTTTCGCTCTCACCAGAGTCACCACCGCGTCGTTGCCCGAATGATTCATTTTTTTACGTTTTTCGTTGAGTAGACTTTTACCCTAAATGGTTTTTTAGACCCTCTTGCCTGTAAAATTCCAAGTTCTTGGTGACTCGATAGTCGGCCTTTCAGGGTTGTCGAGGAGAGTCATTCTTGATCCAATCATCCAACCAAAAGTATAAACAAGAATACTATGATCAGAGCTACTGATCTAAAATGCAAGTAAAGAAAATGCAGTGCAGTACTCGAAAACAAGGCTTACAAATTGTTAGAGAAGAAATGCACCATTCATAAATACTACGCCGGTCTGGGTGGGGCCCGGTTCACCTAGTCCCCCGGAATAGTATCTGAAGCGTCGTGTCCTGAGCAATCGGGTCTCGATCTTGACGGTTGGTTCATCGGTAACAACAATCTTATATTCAAAAGTCACGAGAAGAAGAGTTCCCACGTTTCTAAGCAGGCGACGAGGATGATCGTGAGGAAAGGACTTGTTCAGGATAAGGCACACCTTTCTTGATCCGAGAGGGACAAACTCATAATCAGAAGACGCGAATGGCTTAGGTTCATCGTAAGAACCATCATCATTCTCATGATGATATCTTTCATCGTCCCACGGTGAAGGATCCCGAGTATACTTCTTGTACGATTTGGGCAAATGAAGAGGCTCGCTCTTGATGACGTGGAAAGAATCACACTCGTCTCGCATTAAGAAAAAGTCCACGACGAGAGGCGAGTTCACGGGGTCGTAGACAAACGTGAGGTGGAAATAACCGAGAGCCGGATGATGGTCTCGAACGAAGATATAAGGCTCGCCATTTTCGCCATGGGGAAGAAAGGGAAGGGTGTTGCCCAAACTGAAAGAGGATTCGGCCCATCCGTTTTCGGGCTTGGTGGTGTCGAAGCAATACACTCCGGGCTTTTCGGGCTCCCAACCTAAGATTTTCTTGCTCCCTTCCAAAACAGAGGCAGTGAATGAATTGAACCTAGAGACATCGATAAAGGGAGGATGATCGAGACATATCCACGGGAGGTTTTCGAGTACCTCGAAAGGGTAATTCTCATTCTCAGGGACGCACATGTCGATGCAGTAGAGCTTGCCGTCGATCCCCACCACACGCGGCGCGATTTTAGGAGTCGAGAATTCCTTCGATTCGGTTTTCGATGTCGGCACGTCGAACAGGGTCAAGTGCGTTAACCGGATCTCGGCGCCGAAGGGCAACACGATTTGGGAACCGATGCGAGTGCAACGGCTACAAGGAGTATCGCCGTTGAACCGCCTTTCGTAAGTGGTCTCCACCAGAACCTTCTCCTTCCGATCATCGGCGTCATCGCCGTTGTCAAATCCGATGCGGCGAATAACTTGATTGGTGAAGCTTTCGTCACAGTTTCGACCCTTCTCTGTGAAACACAAGTATAAACTCTTCGATTTCAATTCCGATTCCGAACTCACCTTCGACTTCTCCACCGCCGCTGAACTAACCAGAGATCTTCTCCAACCGCCCCTAATTTTGTTTCCAAAACCTAACCCTAATTTCGTCGCGGCTCTCCTCATCCTTTCGAATAACAAGCCCTTCATTTTTCACTTAACCCACACTTAATAGTAGATTTAATATTAAGAAATTATTTAAAAAAAAACATTACTTAAAAAGAAGAATAACCAAATCACTAATTAAGCACCGTCAAAACTAGGGTTAGGTTTTGCAGAGAAAATTGGGGATTTATCCATGGGTAGTTTAGCATCGGGGAAGAGGATGAGTCTATGCTTATGTTTCGTTGCGAGGGCCGGAAGCTACACCAGTCAAGTTGTTCGCTCCATCAGATTGAAAAGTTTTGACGATAACGATGATGATTACGAGCTGTTGCCGGAGCCGGAGGTTGCTTACAAGAGTTCGTCGACGGTATACAAGTCCTGGAGCTTTTCCACCCGCTTCGGCCCCTCCCGAATCGTCCTCCCCACAGGAACCGACGACCATCGTATTACCCATTTCAGGTTGCTCGAATTTCTGAATTCGTCCAAGAAAACAAAACTACATCAATTCTCGAGTCCTAAAAACGATCCTCTGCTGGGGGAGTTGAACGGCAAACTCTACTGCATTGACAACGCCCCCTATTTCTTGAAAAGCAAACCCATTTGAAAACAGATTGTCTCTAGCCGAAGAAAAAAGAAAAAAACATAACCTTTCTGGCTACGACGCGTTGATGAGAGCGAAACTCGCTGAAAAATTAGAAGATAGAAAGGTTCAGCCTTTTGAGTTTTTAGATATTTCTGAAAACACCAACAGCCTCGAGTGGGTCCCTCTGGAGCCCCCTCCGTTTATCAACGGGAATGATTTCGTCGTCTCGTTTCTGGAGGGGAGCAACAAGATCATAGGTTGGGAGCGAGACGAGGTTGGAGTGTATTGCTTCGATACAAACACCCCTGAAAACGGATGGGCAGAGTCGAGTTCCAGTTTGTCTAACGCCCTTCCGTTTCTCGTTTGGAATCGTAGGCCGCCTCTCTTCATCCGGGACTATCATCCCGACATCGGGGACTTCCACCTAACGTTTATCTATGAACCTAAATGGTCGTTAGTAACCGCTTGTTTCATGTCGGGCAAATGTGATAACTTTCACATTATCAAGTATTCACCTCTTGATGTGCCTGATTTTTACGATGGTCTTGATTATGAGTTCGTACACCTCGGAGATCAAAAGGTCTGCCTTGTTCTGAACAAATTCTTCCCTCATGACCATCACGGTCAACTTAAAAACATGGGAGTTCTTCTTGTCGTAACTTTTGAATATAAGTTTACCCCTAAAGTCTTCAATTACGGAAAGCCCATCATATACATCGACTCCCGATTGCTTGGGACACAACGCTTTCGATACCATTCTAGGCAACTGCATAAGACAGCTTGCAAAAACACGGACTCAGTACGCATGAGTGGTGTATTTCTTTTCTAATAATCTGTAAGTCTTAATTTCTTTTAATTGCTACTCTACATCTTAAATGGATTTTCCTTTCTAATACTACTATATCTACAGGTATGGAGTCGTATTCAATGTGAACTTTACGGAATATGATCTATGGCACCTTGCTTTCTCTGAGTGTGCATCTACTAAGCCCAGGTTATATATGATCATGTAGAAGGGAATACAACGTCGGAATCTTGTTTATGGTTTCAGAGAGTGATGACTCCAGACCCTTTATAATTTCTTTCTATAATAATTCCATTTTTCACACGTACTAAAGGCATGTCCTTTGAATTTGAGAGGTTATCCTTATTAATAGCACTTTAAATTTCAATGGACAAAATTCTCTGATAGTTTGTCTATATAAACAATCATTTTGTGCAAGAAATAAATCAAACAAGTACTTCTTGACCTACCAAAATTTGCTTTCTGAGTTTTCCAAAACATTGTTTTGATTTAAAGGAAAACTTGTATATTTAATAAAATCACAATAATGGCGAGATCGTTTGTGGCTGTCTTGGTGATACTTCTCGCTGTGGCGGCTAGTTTTCAGTCGACACAATCGGAAGATATAAGCTATCCGGCTATTGGAAGTGGAGGAGACGATGGATCGAATGCTCCACCCGTACCGGCTAATCCTCCTAGCAGAGGTTGCAACAATTGTAAAGCTCCGGGCGCTTTTAATATTGGATTATCCGTTAAACATCATCCGAGAGCTCTTATTGGTCCGTCGAGAAAGTATTTACATTAAAATGGTTTTGTGATGCATGAAATTATCATGGAACAAAGCCTACAAAATCATTAACCTAGAATACATTCAATACATTGTTCAATAATTCATATTTGACCAAATATGTATTTCACTGCGTCAATAATATAATATTCTCCTTACTTTAATTAGTTTATTATTACTAAACAACGTTTTTTAGTATGTCATGTATTAATTTAAATAATAATAAAAATACGTCAAAAAAGTACAAAGCCCAGAGGTAGTGCGTAGGCTCTCACAACACACTTTGGTATCGATCATTTTTAATTTAAAGTGCATACAAATTGTATAAGAAGAATAATTTGAGAATTTTCTTTTAAGTTTAAGTATTGGAATCTCGGTTGGAGCTAATTTACTGTAAACTTAAAATTAAACTTATTTTTTAGTTTAAGTTTTTGTAAATTAAACTTATTTTTTAGTTTAAGTTTTTGTGTTCGGTTGGAGATGGCCTAATAGGCCGGGCCTATATATTTATTAATTTTTTTAAGTATTCATTAATCACTATGTTAATAAGGTATTTATGTAAATTTTTATGGAAAAATATAATATTTTTTAGTTGTAATTTTTTCTAAGTAGTCATTAATCACTATGTTATCCAGATCTCAAAATAAATTAAAATAAAATAAAAAAACAATGATCGCTTAAGTTTAATTCAGTTCAGTACGAGCAAAAGAATATTCCTTATAGTTTTATACTTTTATTTGAGAGCTCTATTTAACAAAAGTGTTGTTATTATAATTTTATTTATTTGTAAAAAACATTTTAAAATTAGTTACGTCATTATAAATTATTTAAAATACATAAAATTAACAAACATAATTAAAATAACGCCCTTTGCCATGTATGAGAAGATCAATGTGTAGTTTAGCAGCGGCGAAGATGATGACATCGGAATCGAAGAGTTTATGCTTATGTTTCGTTGAGAGTGCCGGAAGCTAGACAAATCAAGTTGTTCATTCCATCAGATCGAATTATACTACTGTAGAAGATGATAAAGATGCTGATGGTTGTTGCCGGAATGGGATCAATAATTTCTTGCTGATCCTTGTAGGATAATAATTCCATTTTTTGACACTAAAGGTATGTCCTTTGAATTTGAGAGGTTCTCCATATTAATAGCCCTTTTTAAATTTCAATGGACAAAATTCTCTGATAGTTTGTCTATATAAACAATCATTTTGTGCAAGAAATAAATCAAACAAGTACTTCTTGACCTACCAAAATTTGCTTTCTGAGTTTTCCAAAACATTGTTTTGATTTAAAGGAAAACTTTTATATTTAATAAAATCACAATAATGGCGAGATCATTTGTGGCTGTCTTGGTGATACTTCTCGCTGTGGCGGCTAGTTTTCAGTCGACACAATCGGAAGATATAAGCTATCCGGCTATTGGAAGTGGAGGAGACGATGGATCGAATGCTCCACCCGTACCGGCTAATCCTCCTAGCAGAGGTTGCAACAATTGTAAAGCTCCGGGCGCTCTTAATGGTTTATCCGTTAAACATACTTCGAGAGCTCTTATTGGTCTGTCGAGAAAGTATTTACATTAAAATGGTTTTGTGATACATGAAATTATCATGGAACAAAGCCTACACAATTATTAACTTAGAATACATTGTTCAATAATTCATATTTGCCCAAATATGTATTTTACTACATGTATTTTACGTACTACGTCAATAATATTCTTCTTACTTTATTCAATTTATTGTTACTAGCTAAACAAAGTTTTTTAGTAAGTATTTTAAATTATGAATAATATATTAGAAAAATTACTGTAATTTTTAAACCATAATATTACAATTTTCGCGGCGGCGTCTGGAGGAGGGGTGATTGTCCAACAGTTGGATTTCAAGTATTAATTGGCCGGAACATTGTTGGAGTGGCGCACAGATCGAGGACAGCGACTCGCCGACTCCATTGTGAGGCGGCAATGGAGTCGAGTCCACAACGAGGAAGTGGAACTATAGAAGAAGACAAAAACCATCTTCACCTTGGCTCTGGATCTAATTATGTATCTTATTATTTTGCATTATTAATTTTTATTAAACAATACAATTAAATGGATTTTTGCAATTAATAAAAAGGATTCGACAAACATTTTGATATCAAAAGTTTTAGCATTCTACAAAACATCCCGGATTCGACAAACATTTTGGAACAATTAAAAAGTTTAGTATACAAAGCAATATTTCGATTCGACAGTTGATTCGAGAAACCGTCGTGTTGGAGTTTAATAAAAGATGATTCTATAAAGCTTCTATGTATTCGACAAGAATTCGACAAACTTCTATTTATTCGACAAACATTCGACCAATAATTTGACTGAGAAAAGTAGTACATAAAAGCAAGGGTATTTAATTAGGTTATTTAGTGTACAAAAACGTTTTTTTATACGGGAGTAGCATAGATAAAACACGGGAGTATAAAAAAGACACATTTAGTGCCGTTTTTAGCATTTACACTAAAATCTAATGTAATCGACATACTTTGTGTTTGTTCGTCGGAAAGATGAGGAGAGCAGCGTCAAAATAAGGGTTAGCTAGGTTCTGCCGATAAAATTAAGGGCAGTCGCCGGCTCGCCGCCCTTTGCCATGTATGAGAAGATCAATGTGTAGTTTAGCAGCGGCGAAGATGATGACATCGGAATCAAAGAGTTTATGCTTATGTTTCGTTGAGAGTGCCGGAAGCTAGACAAATCAAGTTGTTCATTCCATCAGATCGAATTATACTACGTTAGAAGATGATAAAGATGCTGATGGTTGTTGCCGGAATGGGATCAATAATTTCTTGCTGATCCTTGTAGGATAATAATTCCATTTTTTGACACTAAAGGTATGTCCTTTGAATTTGAGAGGTTCTCCATATTAATAGCCCTTTTGAAATTTCAATGGACAAAATTCTCTGATAGTTTGTCTATATAAACAATCATTTTGTGCAAGAAATAAATCAAACAAGTACTTCTTGACCTACCAAAATTTGCTTTCTGAGTTTTCCAAAACATTGTTTTGATTTAAAGGAAAACTTTTATATTTAATAAATTACAATAATGGCGAGATCGTTTGTGGCTGTCTTGGTGATACTTCTCGCTGTGGCGGCTAGTTTTCAGTCGACACAATCGGAAGATATAAGCTATCCGGCTATTGGAAATGGAGGAGACGATGGATCGAATGCTCCACCAGTACCGGCTAATCCTCCTAGCAGAGGTTGCAACAATTGTAAAGCTCCGGGCGCTCTTAATGGTTTATCCGTTAAACATCCTTCGAGAGCTCTTATTGGTCCGTCAAGAAAGTATTTACATTAAAATGGTTTTGTGATACATGAAATTATCATGGAACAAAGCCTACAAAATTATTAACTTAGAATACATTGTTCAATAATTCCTATTTGCCCAAATATGTATTTTACTACATGTATTTTACTACGTCAATAATATTCTTCTTACTTTATTCAATTTATTGTTACTAGCTAAACAACGTTTTTTTAGTAAGTATTTTAAATTATGAATAATATATTAGAAAAATTATTGTAATTTTTAAAGCTTTTTGGTTCAAACCCCTATTTCTTTACAAAGAACCGTAGCGATCGACTAGTCCACGGGCATAGCCGCATAGCAGCCAAGTAGTAGAATCTATGCCGATCGATGTCATGATATGGGTGAATTTATTCCATTACCAACGATAGGTGATGTCATGATATGGGTGAATTTATTCCATTACCAACGATAGGTGGTGGAGTAGAATTTCCGTTCTCTTCTCATAAAAAAAAGTCTTACATATATAAGTGAAATCTCGAACTATTAAGAGATAAACTAGCCATAAGTACATAATATGTTCATTCATAGTACAACCAAAATACTAAAAAACATACTCCTTTTCCTTGCAGAAAAGATTTCTGTCTGCACATTTTTTTTTTTTTTTGAAACTGAAAGAGCATGGGCGGAATTACACGGGCTACACTGGGGCCAGTGGAACTGGGCCCCCATACATGAAATATTATATAGTCAATAACTTAAGAGAATTTTAGAGAAAAAAATAGTTTAGGTATTGATACTATAATAAAATACTATAGTTTTGAATAATTGTAAGTAATGTATATTATATTACTATTTACCCTAATTCAAGTGAATTTAAAGATTAATAATTATAATTGAAGTATCTTTTTCAAATTTAAAATGTCCTAAATAGTCTTTGTATTGTTAATTATGTCTAATTTAATATACGAATAAAATCTTTTAGAATCTCGTCTATATTTTGGACAAGATACTAAAAATCTTCTTACGTTAAGAATTATCTTTTTGAATTTCAGATTTCTTCCGACTCGTTCAAATGAAGCTTTTGTGAAGATTTGATTTCAACAATTTTATTTATGATTTCTATATTCTACACGATCCGTTTTCGGAAAATAAAAACTAAGAAGCTAGCGGTTCTCTTTATCGACTTCAACCGATGAAGGCGAGGTAATTCATGTTTTCCCAACAATTTCAAATCGAGGTTGTAACATTGAAAAGTGATCTTGTTTGAAATCGCGCGAGCCCATCGGATGTATTCCTTTGAGCACAAGACAACTGTTCGAACACGACGGGGATGCGTCGAAGAGATTAACCTCTGGACGGTCATGTTCAATGAACATCTTGCTCCCATGGTTCTGAATCTGACATCTGCACTCGAAGTATCTTCCTTCATTCCCAGCCATGCTCACTTGCTTGGGTACGATGGCAGCCATGAATCCGTCTGAATACGATTAGTTATCGTAATCCATCTATCTCCTAGCTAGGCTCGATTTTGTGTTAAGAAACTAGTGTTGTTTATAGACACTATGGATGTCTTGCTTTGTAGACCTAAAGGACTCGAGCACGCTGTGCTGCGTAACATGGTTTAACGGGACCTCAGCTTGTATCCCCGACACTTTACTAGGAGATGAGCTCTCCCAAGCATACCCCAATGGCCCAGCGGGGACATTTTTGTCATGCCTTCGCAATCTGAGGTCCTCGGTTTTGTCGTCCTGGAGTCAATGTCATCGAGGCTCCCAGATATCATCCCTGAAGACCATCAGGGTGAAACGCTACCTGTACAACTCCAGAGATCTCGACGACTGCCTTAGCAAACTGACACAACATTGATACATGATTTATACACAATTGATACAACTTCAAAGTGGTTAATTATTGTTTTGAATTGGTTCTGATCAAAATTCTATTTGGATGTATGTAATGATACCTTCAAAGTTTTTGACCATCATTGATTTAAAAGTTTGTTGTTATGAATTAGAACAACACGATCTCATAATTTTTTTGTATAGCAGCACATCTAAAAAAACCATGAATATATTAGTGATGAATTGGAGTTGGAGCATCCCAAATATAACTCGCAGCCACATATTGTTTCACATACAGTTACTTATACGTAACCACAAAGTATTAGAAGCATGCTTTATAAGAATCTGTTTTTCCGTAGCAGTGCACGTTAATTAGAAAAAGTTCAAATACAACTCTACATGCCCAAATAGTTAATAATTTTTTGCTAGTTTTATTTTTAGTTTTGTATAATACAATTACATTTTTGTTAATTTCGTTGTTAATTTTGTGTAAATATATAATTATTATTTTTCTACTAGTTTCGTTCTTAATTTTAATACAATTACTAATTTTCTTACGTTGGTTTATAGTGTTGTTTAATAATTTGTTCTTTAGTTTTGCTTAATACAATTATTAGTTTCGTTCTCAAATTATACAAGTATATTTTTGTTAATTTTGTTCTAGTTTGTTCCTAAATTTGTTATATGCAATGAAATTTTTGTTAGTTTCGTTTCTAGTTTTATATAATATAATTACTAGTTTTGTTTATAATTTTGTGTTATACAAATAAATATTTATAAGTTTCATTCCTAGTTTTGTTAGTTTCGTTTCTAGTTTTTTATATAATACAATTACTAGTTTTATTCCTAATTTTGTGTTATACAATTAAATTTTTGTTAGTTTCGTTTTTAGTTTTGTATAATAAAATTACTATGTGATACTATTTTCTACTATTTTTAGCCTATAATAATATTTCTCAATATAATTAATCACCAACTTTAAAATTTCAGCTATAGTTATCAAAAAGAATAGAAAATAAAGTCATGAACATCATATATATAGTTTTCATTTGTTCACAGCTATAGTTTACATTTCTCCTCGCTTGCTCTCTTTACATATATCTTTTGAAATACCGTACCATCGAAACCGAACACCATTACTATTCCCATCACCAATCCCACCATCTGCTTTCGGTCCTGAGCACACTGACCTGACGCCCACGTTTGAC
The DNA here is from genome assembly GCA_954870475.1 of Euphrasia confusa. Taxonomy (NCBI): domain Eukaryota; kingdom Viridiplantae; phylum Streptophyta; class Magnoliopsida; order Lamiales; family Orobanchaceae; genus Euphrasia; species Euphrasia confusa. The sequence continues at coordinate 1,394,963 of OX940951.1, forward strand.
GAGCTACGCTTCCATCTTCCAAACATAGCGGGATAACCTGATTGAAATTTATCAAGTCATATACACCAACTTCAATTCATAGTGAATTGTGTAAACATCCACAATAACATAACATATCAGAAACGAAAAAAATACACTAGAGCTGTAGAGCATGCAACAAAACTATATAAGCACACATTTTTATAACCTTTGTTCACTAGTTCAAAAACTGAAAAGAAACATTAAATTGGTATAACCAAATGTCTTTTTCTGCAAAATTAAGAAATGAAATAGGACATAAGTTGTCTCTCGCGCGCCATAGTTAAAAACATGTATTTTGTACCAAGAAAGAAAGAATACCATTTTATCAGCACGTCACATTTCTTAACAGTACGGTCAACCCCTTATTTGCAATCAATCCACTCACAATAGGTGTCATTTGTTGACCCCTGCTATCCGTTCTCAGAATCATGCAGGCTAGCTCAGCCACTAACTTAGACCGGAACTTTTGGCCTTCTCTCCATGCCCGCGAAAAGGTAAGAGCATGTGATCTCCTATCGTGTTCGTGACATTGACGCTAGTTCTTCATCAAAGAACCTTTCCAAAATAAGTCTAGTTGGATCCCTATGGGCCATACTTTTTCGTACTCCTTCCCGTTGGCGGATCGGCCGCTCTTTCCTTTCCCTCTGGATTATTGTGTTAACTAATAGAATGTAAAACAAATACTGTGTATGCAAACATAGCAACATTATTCATATAACAATTAGTACATATAAAATAGAAAACCAGGAATGAATAAAAATAAAATGAAAATAAAGTTTCACATATAGTTTGTGTGATATAAAATAGAAAACCCAGGAATGAATAAAAATAAGATGAAAATAAAGTTTCACATATAGTTTGTGTAGGTTTCCGGTATTCCGATCCGATCGATATACCGTGTGTGCGGAAGCGTGTAAAGCAATAGATCTACTATGCTATGATCTTAGTGCACACAAATATGTATAGACACACATATATTTATATATATATATACATCCAATATATATATATATATATAGATATCAACGAAATCTTACTTTTGGTGACGAAGTGATTCGTTGATGTCGTTGAGGTGGTGTTGAGTCGATTGAACCACCTCAAATGGATCAGTCTCTCGAAGCTCTTCTTGTGAATGACCTCGTCACTCCTTTAGATCGTCCGGATGTTGAAGCCGCACAAATGGCCCGGCCTCTACGTGTTGCACACGAACCCGGAATTGAACTTGCTTGCTTGTTCTTGAGTGATTCTCTCACTCTTTTCTCTCTTCTTGTGTGGAATTTCGTGGCTGATCAAAAATTGTGTGAAAACACATGTTTTCATCACTATATTGATCACTTTTAACCTCCCTTGTAACCCCCACCTTAATGTGCATCATAATGCACAAGTAATGGTGGATAATGGGGAGGTGAAGGGTCATTTCCACATCACCATGCCAAATGGCATTAGATGTGGTCCCCTTGCTTGTTTGGCATGACATGTCACACCATGTGACATGCATCCATGCAAGCCATGCATCTCATGCATGCCATGCATCCTATGCATGTGAAAATCCATACGTATTGATTCTAAATCAATATAACAAGCAACTTAATTCCGACTCGTGTGTGACCCTGTAGGTATGATTTATCGATCAATATTATATTGTTCCCAACAATTAATATTATCGAATAATCATTTAACATCCATAGACGACCTTATGACTTTATCGATTGCACACGTAGGATCGAAGGACATATCCCAACAATCTCCCACTTGGCCTTCAGAGCCAGTGTGCTGCCAACTTCCTGTTGTCACTTTATGTCTAAGTTTGAACTTGAGGCAAGACTCGAGTCATCCTCAATCGGTTCAAACCTTTCTTGTACTTTGAGACAGACTGTAAAACCAGATTTATCACTATGATACGAATCTGGACGTGGCCACGTATTTTCCACAGTCTCGACTCTCCAAGTGGCCGGTAAGACATGTATCCCATTATAAAATGGAGGACAATCCCATCTTGTCAATCCAAGCTCTCCCACTTGCTTCCTGATATACCTAATAACAAGTTTTATAACCTCCTTTTACGAAAGGCGTTTACTTGCATCAAAGTACACCATTTCACAATGGAATCACTCTGGACTACTCAGGTCAGAGGAAATTGCTCGACAGTCAATGAAATAGTATTATGACTCGAAATCTCAAATACTATTTCAGTCGGGTCTGTTCGATCATTAGCTCCCAACTAATATCTATGCAACTGTACTTGACGTCTCACGTCACTAGCCCATGAAGTGGCGCTATAGTACACATTGCAATCTAGTTCATTGTATTATCGGTTTGTCCGTACTCGATGATACGAACCAGGAACAATCATATGATTCAAGTATATCAGTTCAACTATTGGGACTTCATTATGCGGTAAGTCGACCTCATAACCCAATTGATATCACTTAATCATTTGGACAATTCATATAAATTAAACCATATTTATATGAAGAAATATGTATTATACATATGAGTAAATGTTTACCAAATCTCCAAAAGTATCTAATACAGTAATAGAAATCACAACCCATCTCTAAGATGTCTGATATCTATTGCAGTCGTGAAAGCCTCAAGCTTAAACTGCTAGAGAGGTTTAGAAAACGGGTTTGCAACCTTACCAAAAGTTGCAACTTTATTATCTTGATGTCTCCACAAAACTATCTCCCAGATAATGTGGAACTTCCTGAGCACCAGTTTTAGACTTGTTGTGCTTCCTAGCTCATTGGCTTGCGCGATAACTCTACTATAAATAGAGAACTATCGGATGGGCTGAGCTAGTTACGCCACCTAGTTCATTCAAGAACTTTCAAATCTTAACTGCCAACATTATTGCATCCAATGCAATACTGTGCTCAGCTTCTGTAGTTTAATCAGCTATATTGCATTGCATGGAACTATTCCAGCAAATTTCACCTCTAACTAGACAAAAGATATAACCAGATTAAAATCGGAAATTATCTTAGTCTGTTTTGAAGTTAGCATTAAAACAGCTTGTTAATATCAACTCTTTTTGTCTTCCAAAGACAACAAAATATTCTTTAGTCCATCTAAGGTACATAAGAATATTATTGGCCGCAGTCTAATGCGCCTCACCTGGATTTCCTTGAAACTGACTCGTCATGCTCAAAGCATACGATACGTCCGGTCGTGTACATATCATGGCGTACATTATAGACCCTATTGCCGAAGCATAAGGAATGTTTTCCATCCTCTTTTGCTCATCAAGTCCCGTAGGGCCTTGCATCTTGCTAAGAGATGTGCCATGACTCATTGGAATGAGACCCTTTTTGGCGTCTTTCATTCTGAACTTATCAAGTACCTTATTAATATAGGTCACTTGACTAAGTCCAAACATCATTTTCGATCTGTTCCGACAGATCTTGATGCCCAATATGTACTGTGCATCTCCAAGATCCTTTATTGAAAACAATTTCCAAGCCATTCTTTAATAGAATTAAGCATAGAAACATTGTTTCCAATAAGGAGTATGTCATCGACATACAACACAACGTATACAACGTAACTCCCACTGTTCTTCTTGTAAAACAATTACGAGTTCCTCTGAAATCCAAAACCCAGTATGGATTCATTGAACTGAAGACTGCTACTCCGATATGCTTTGCTTTATTCCATAATGGAATTATAAGATTGCATAATTTCTCAGCCTTATTAGGATCGATAAAACTCTTTGGCTGTGTCAAAACACATTCTCTTCTAGAATCCAATTCAAGAAGTTAGTTTTAGCATCCAATATTACCATAACTCATTATCAAGATGAGTAGCAATGGCTAAGATAATCTGAATGATTTAATCAAAGCAACTGGTGAAAGTTTTTCCATAATCCACCTCGTGAATAAAACTTTTACCATCAACCTTGCTTTGAAAACCCTAGGTTTTCCATCTGTCTGTTTAGATCTTAAAGATCTATTAGCATTCATTGGGTCTAACCCCGTGATGTAAATATATCAAGTTCAAAACTTGATTATCAGATATTGATATCATCTCAGATTTCATGGCACCATGCCAATTTTAAGTAGCTGGACTCGTCATAGCATGAATATAGGTCGAAGGTTCATCGCTTTCCAAAAGCATGAATTCATATCTCTCATTGTTCACAATATCTAAGTATTTGAATAATAGAGATCTATGCATTTCTGGACCTACGAGGGCTGGTATGGTTTCCAAAACCATAAGAATACTCTCAACCCAGTCTTGAAATTCATCATTAGTTGTTCCACTTGAACCTCGTTCAAGACAACCAAGCTCCCACTGACTTTCTAGGAAAGATAACTCTTTTCAAGAAAATCACTATCTCGAGCAACAAAATATTGTTCTCAAATAGATCGTAGAAGTTGTACCCTCGAGTTTCTTATGGACATACCATAAGGAAACTTTTATCCCATTTGAGTTCAAGATTTATAGAGATAAATCTCGTCAGAGAAGCTTTTAGAACCTCAAATCTTGATGAAAACAATTTAGGGACCCTCCCTTTCCATACCTAGTATGGTGTCTTATCAACAGCTTTTGACAGCGTCCTATTCAGTGTATAAGTTGAAGTCTAGAATTGTGTGTTCCCAAAAGAGACCAGTAGTTCATTTAGACCTCTCATCGAATGGTCGAACTATATCTAATATAGTTTGTTTTCTCTTTTCTGAAACATAACCTTCATGTGCTTGTGAACTACTAGGTTCCACATACATCAGTATGGATCATCCCTAATTACTCACATGTTCTCCTTTCTCCAAGAAAGATGACATTGTTATCTTTTCAATCACACATCATTCACATGTATCAAATGACTTCAAGTCAAATGATTCTAAAATTCCTTCTAAAAGAAGCTTCGTTACATGTTTAGATTTTGATTTGATCTAATCAACAATGTTTCAGTTATGTCTCATCGATACTTATTCGATTTGGCCTTTGGTCTTAATGATATATATGATTTGTCAAGTTAAAAGTATACATAAACAATATAATAATCGTACCAAAACAAAGAATAATTCACAATTAAAATAGTTACCAAACTATTTAATAGTGAAAAAACTAATCCATCAGTATCTAATACTGAACCAATATTCATTGTTTATTGAAGGTACGAAATTACATAGTTATAATACTAAAACAAGGCCCTAAGGCAAAACAACATCATATGATCATACGGCTAATGCAGCGACCTTCGCTCCATTTCTTGCTCGTAGATCGACATCTCTATTCACCAAACTTATACTTCTATGTAGTTCCTCCACATAAAAATGTGAGAACCACATTTGGCATCCAATACCCAAGAAGTAGAATTTGTGAAGTTTAATGTCTATATCATTAATACTTGAAGATGAAGCAACCCCGTTCTTCACATCTTCTTTGAACTTTGGGCAAATTCAATTATTCCCAATAATTGATTCTCATTCAAATTTCCCATTCAAAATTAATACAATGTCAAAACGTGATAAATCGTAAGTGAAAAATCGAAGTTTTCTAACCAGCGATATTATCATGCAATTGAAGCCCTATCTCTCATAAAATATGAGGGAGCCAACCAGACAATCGTTTCACGCCATCCAATGGCTCGAAAGTCTCTAATTTGTGTCATTGATGAACTTAAGTGTTTTGGATTAAATCACTCCCCGAGGTGTAAATAATCCTAACCTTATAATCCATCAAATGAAAGACAAATTAGGCATTTGTTTTGAAATTGAATAAAATATGAATTTTTTATATGTTTGCAAGTAGTGTCCAACACTTTTGCAGTAGACGCATTGAGATTCCCTAGGAACCCTAGTAGCCTTCTTGCCCATGCTCTTTTGAATACCATATCCTCTATCATAAGAATTTCCCTCTTAGGGTCCTTATCTATCGCCGGCTCAGCAGCCTTGAGCATCCCTTGGAGCTCACGAAGCGATTTCTTCAAATCATTCATGTGGAAATTTTAGCCTAAAGGCATTATAACCATCATGAGATTGAAGTATGAAATCGGTTGCCAAATAATCATCATAGGAAAAATCTAGGCGGTCACTTGAAGCAAATAATCCAATCATTTGTTGCACATGTGATTCCATAGATTTCCATTTTTCCAGCCTAGCTGAAGCGATTACCCTGGTCATACCGAACCGCTCAATCTTAGCATATTCCCCGAACATGCTATTGAGTTGTTCAATGATATCTTAGGATGTGGTCATTTAACACATTTTCATTGTCTTCGTATTTGAGGACCATTCTCAAATTACGTTGTGAATCAAGAAAATTTATGTTGTTCAATTTTTCATAATCAAGAATTGAACCAAACTTGAATCGAGTTGAAATTAACATGATAAACTACAAAAGAAAGATAAATAAAGTATGTAAACATTCACAAAGCGGTAAACAAATAAGGTTGTCTAACAAGCTACTTATTTATTCCATTTTGTTCAATCGATATCTAATATCTTTGTTCCCTTGAACAAAACAATCCCAAGACCCTCATCTTGCAAATTCTTAAGCCGACTGAGTCCGCACTTAAGAAGTCCAAGATAGGTAGACATTCCATGTCAATGACATCTAATGTCACTCTCGGTCGATGAGAGTCCCATTCTCATCTCATGTCTCGATAGCCACGCCTGCAGTGGATCTATCGATGAGAAAACCAAACTCACATGTAAAGGTCTAACCTTTACTCCCACTTATCCCAAGATAACAAGTAGTACCCCGCTGAGGCGGACCTACCAACTTATGATCGAGGGCTTCATGAGTGTGATGTTTTTGGACAAGACATTATACTCATTATTTTGGGAACTTGCATGCATAGGTGTTTATATGTAAGTTGAACATTTATAACATAAAACATCCTATAACTAGCAAAGCAATTAAATACGTAATCGAAAGGCCCCTAGAACCTCACAACTCTCAAACGAAAAGATTAAAAGCATTAAAATAGGCCTTGAACATCTTCTGGACTGGTCCACGCCCGCCGTTTCAGTTCCGCGCCCGCCGATTTAGGTCAACCTTAGTCCGTACCCCAAAAACCACGAACGGCGCCCGCCGTTTCACAAACGGCGGTCGCCGAACACCTCCGGCGGTCGCCGTTTCCAAAACGGCGCCCGCCAAAAGGGTACAGAAGGGGGCAGAACCTAAATCAGCCTTTCGGCGGTCGCCGTTTCCAAAACGGCGCCCGCCGAATCCATTCGGCGCCCGCCGGAGCACAAACGGCGCCCGCCGTTTTGCTCCAGCAGCCCGGTTTTTGCCCGTTTCGCTTCGTTTTGCTTCGTTTCTTCTCGTTTTCGCCGGAGAGCCGATATCCAATGTCGATCCATGGATTCAATCCATTGCTTACACATTGAACAATACATTTTTGAATAGAAAAAACCTATCTATTACAAAAGATTCCAAGGGACGCAACCCTCCAAAACTATGGCCAATCGTACGTAAAAAACGACAATTTCATTCACCCGACCACTAACGGTGGCCGGCCTTATATCTAAACACATAATAACATAATCACAATTAAGCCATTTATGTTGATTTAAACATATTGTGTCCAACACAAAAGTGTGCACGAGCCCTAGGCTCTGATACCAATTGTAGGTTTCCGGTATTCCGATCCGATCGATATACCGTGTGTGCGGAAGCGTGTAAAGCAATAGATCTACTATGCTATGATCTTAGTGCACACAAATATGTATAGACACACATATATTTATATATATATATATATACATCCAATATATATATATAGAGAGATATCAACGAAATCTTACTTTTGGTGACGAAGTGATTCGTTGATGTCGTTGAGGTGGTGTTGAGTCGATTGAACCACCTCAAATGGATCAGTCTCTCGAAGCTCTTCTTGTGAATGACCTCGTCACTCCTTTAGATCGTCCGGATGTTGAAGCCGCACAAATGGCCCGGCCTCTACGTGTTGCACACGAACCCGGAATTGAACTTGCTTGCTTGTTCTTGAGTGATTCTCTCACTCTTTTCTCTCTTCTTGTGTGGAATTTCGTGGCTGATCAAAAATTGTGTGAAAACACATGTTTTCATCACTATATTGATCACTTTTAACCTCCCTTGTAACCCCCACCTTAATGTGCATCATAATGCACAAGTAATGGTGGATAATGGGGAGGTGAAGGGTCATTTCCACATCACCATGCCAAATGGCATTAGATGTGGTCCCCTTGCTTGTTTGGCATGACATGTCACACCATGTGACATGCATCCATGCAAGCCATGCATCTCATGCATGCCATGCATCCTATGCATGTGAAAATCCATACGTATTGATTCTAAATCAATATAACAAGCAACTTAATTCCGACTCGTGTGTGACCCTGTAGGTATGATTTATCGATCAATATTATATTGTTCCCAACAATTAATATTATCGAATAATCATTTAACATCCATAGACGACCTTATGACTTTATCGATTGCACACGTAGGATCGAAGGACATATCCCAACAATTTGTGTGGTACAATTATAGACATCATCCAACAAAATGCAGCTACAACAAATAAAATAAATTTCGGAGCATAGAAATCTGGAAGAACTAAAATTCAAACGAAACATACTTTTTTAGTTTTTAGATTAAATCACCACACCACACCATAATCCCAATTAAAAAAGTTAAAGCTGTGCGATTTGGGGAAATCACAGCATGTGTTTAATTTATGTCAAAACCAAACAAAATCACATTGTGTAATCAAAGAAGATTGTCTGGAGATTACCTCAAAACTCGAAAACAGATCACCGCCCGTAATTGTCGGAGTCCCACAATTCCGAAATCTTTTCTTCAGAACTATGGGTCGAAGGATTCTCACAAAGTCGAAACTGGAATTTTTGCAACTAAGATCGATTTTGCTAAAACTTTTGAGATTCTCACAAAGGCGTAGTTTTTGTCTCGCACAATTCTGCCTTAGGGTTGGTAGTTTAGCAATATTACGTAGATAGGAATTTTCTTTATCTATATTTTGTGTTTAATTATTAAAAACATAAATAAAGGAAATAAAGGGTAGTTTCGGAAGTATTGTTTATTTTACAATTAGACAAAAGATTAGTATTTATCTATACTAAAACACTTACAACTTACTCATTTTATAAAACCAGCTGAATCTTTAACTTAATTACAGTAATCTTTAACTTTAATAATCACACGAACGGTTCTTAGGCCATCTCCAACCGAGAAACCAAAACTTAAACTCAAAATAAGTTTAAGTTTAAGTTTACAGTAATTTGACTCCAACCGAAAAACCAATATTCAAACTTAAAAGAATATTCTTAAATATTCTTTTTATACAATTATTTATAATATTTTTATAAATAACCAACGTCTTTATAAATTTACTATTTAACCACATAACTTTTGATATCAAAAAAATTTAATAAATATTATTTTCAATTTACATGCTTATCGATCAATTTTATTGTTGTGATTCATAGTTTATTTATTTTTGTAATTCGTAGCATTTAATTTTAAGTATCTTATTTTATTTTATTTTTATTATTAATTAAATATTTAATAATTAATTATATTTCATATTGTGATATTTATTTTTTTATAAAATAATTTTTTTTATTTATTAATGATATGATTATTTAAAAACATTACGTTACAAAAAATATTAAATAAGAAACAAAAAAGATTAATGAGTCATTTTTATTAATTTATAAAAAAGGATCATTTTATAAATAATGAATAGTTTTTGGTTTGTGTTTACGGTAGACGTAAATTTAAGTATTTTTTTGGTGGGTCTCACCATAAAACTAATAATAGGTTTATGTTTTGGTATCGGTTGGAGCATCTATCCTACTCCAAAATAGGTTTTTGGTATCGGTTGGAGATGCTCTTAATTTAGGACTTGTTCTTTTGGACTGAAACCAGCTGAACTGAACTGAACTTAAGTGATCTGAACTGAATTGATTTTTCTATAATAATAATAATAATAATAATTTTTATAAATTATTAAATATTTTTTTAATAATAATAACTTTTATAAATTATTAAATATTTTTTAAAAATATTAATAATATTAATACTCTACAAATTAAAATTTAAACTATTCTACAAGTATTAATTTAAAATTATACTAATATTGATATATTTACATACAATAAAATTTTAATTTATTCTAAAAATATTATGGCATTACTTTAAAAAAATTAATTTATTAAATTAAAATAGACGAACGCATGATGGTGTTCTCATTACTCATATGGATTATTCACGATTTTTTTGTGTGGTGATGCTTTAGGCTCGAACGTCTTGTTAGTAGTTCTGAGAGGACTTTGGGGAGCCGATACAAAATGAGATTTATCAGTGTACAGTATTGTATTACAGGGAATTATTCAACTTCTTGAGCAATTAAGATGGAGAAATGATGTGTTTGAATTTGAATAGAAGAAGTTGAAGTTAATAATTAAAAATTAGGGATTAGGGTTCTTGCTGAAATTAAAAATTATGATACATATATTAATATATTATTTTTTTCTTTTTAATTTAATTTAATAAATAAATATATCAATATTGTGTAAAAAATTATTTATTGTTTTAATTTTAAATAAAATTAATGGTGTGCAACTATAACAATACCATTCCAACTATAAATTTAATTGATACTCACGCTCTTGCTTGTTTCGGAACATTCGAATATTCCGGTTCGGACATCTAAGTTGCAAAGCGTAAAATACACCAAACTTGAGATTGCAAACGGTAATTAACCTAATTGTTATAGTATTAAAAAAACACATTAGAAATTAAATGATAAATATTTATAATATTTGTAACATAAAATTACGGGAGTAGTCACTAGTCCGTAATTATTTAATGAAATAGAGTTATAAAACCAAGGGAAAAAATTAAATTACAAAAGTGGATAGTAATACATCATTTTTACAATCGCATATAAAAAAAGTGTATTTTTACTCAGAAAAGCGTTGAACAACCGAAATTGCTCTTTTATTATGGCGAATTGTATAAGTAATTTTCGACATGACGAATGTGGGTGAATCCCCATTCGCCATGGCGAATCCCACATTCGCCTTAAAAATCTCCATCAAGAGAAGTCTTCTTCTCTGATGATGGGCTTACGACGGCGACTGGCAAAGCACGTGAGCCGAGGTCCTCTACGATGAGCTTGTTCAAAATTTTCGACCGTTGTCCAGGTTGGCATCACCTACACGGGGTTTTCGCGTCGGCGTCTGGAGGAGGGGTGATTGTCCAACAGTTGGATTTCAAGTATTAATTGGCCGGAACATTGTTGGAGTCGCGCACAGATCGAGGACAGCGACTCGCCGACTCCATTGTGAGGCGGCAATGGAGTCGAGTCCACAACGAGGAAGTGGAACTATAGAAGAAGACAAAAACCATCTTCACCTTGGCTCTGGATCTAATTATGTATCTTATTATTTTTGCATTATTAATTTTTATTGAACAATACAATTAAATGGATTTTGCAATTAATAAAAAGGATTCGACAAACATTTTGATATCAGAAGTTTTAGCATTCGACAAAACATCCCGGATTCGACAAACATTTTGGAACAATTAAAAAGTTTAGTATACAAAGAAATATTTCGATTCGACAGTTGATTCGAGAAACCGTCATGTTGGAGTTTAATAAAAGATGATTCTATAAAGCTTCTATGTATTTGACAAGAATTCGACAAACTTCTATTTATTCGACAAACATTCGACCAATAGTTTGACTGAAAAAAGTAGTACATAAAAGTAAGGGTATTTAATTAGGTTATTTAGTGTACAAAAACGTTTTTTTTATACGGGAGTAGCATAGATAAAACCACGGGAGTATAAAAAAGACACATTTAGTGCCGTTTTTAGCATTTACACTACAATCTAATGTAATCGACATACTTTGTGTTTGTTCATCGGAAAGATGAGGAGAGCAGCGTCAAAATAAGGGTTAGCTAGGTTCTGCCGATAAAATTAAGGGCAGTCGCCGCCCTTTGCCATGTATGAGAAGATCAATGTGTAGTTTAGCAGCGGCGAAGATGATGACATCGGAATCGAAGAGTTTATGCTTATGTTTCGTTGAGAGTGCCGGAAGCTAGACAAATCAAGTTGTTCATTCCATCAGATCGAATTATACTACTGTAGAAGATGATAAAGATGCTGATGGTTGTTGCCGGAATGGGATCAATAATTTCTTGCTGATCCTTGTAGGATAATAATTCCATTTTTTGACACTAAAGGTATGTCCTTTGAATTTGAGAGGTTCTCCATATTAATAGCCCTTTTTAAATTTCAATGGACAAAATTCTCTGATAGTTTGTCTATATAAACAATCATTTTGTGCAAGAAATAAATCAAACAAGTACTTCTTGACCTACCAAAATTTGCTTTCTGAGTTTTCCAAAACATTGTTTTGATTTAAAGGAAAACTTGTATATTTAATAAAATCACAATAATGGCGAGATCGTTTGTGGCTGTCTTGGTGATACTTCTCGCTGTGGCGGCTAGTTTTCAGTCGACACAATCGGAAGATATAAGCTATCCGGCTATTGGAAGTGGAGGAGACGATGGATCGAATGCTCCACCCGTACCGGCTAATCCTCCTAGCAGAGGTTGCAACAATTGTAAAGCTCCGGGCGCTCTTAATGGTTTATCCGTTAAACATCCTTCGAGAGCTCTTATTGGTCCGTCGAGAAAGTATTTACATTAAAATGGTTTTTTGATACATGAAATTATCATGGAACAAAGCCTACAAAATTATTAACTTAGTATACATTCAATACATTGTTCAATAATTCATATTTGACCAAATATGTATTTCACTGCGTCAATAATATAATATTCTCCTTACTTTAATTAGTTTATTATTACTAAACAACGTTTTTTAGTATGTCATGTATTAATTTAAATAATAATAAAAATACGTCAAAAAAGTACAAAGCCCAGAGGTAGTGCGTAGGCTCTCACAACACACTTTGGTATCGATCATTTTTAATTTAAAGTGCATACAAATTGTATAAGAAGAATAATTTGAGAATTTTCTTTTAAGTTTAAGTATTGGAATCTCGGTTGGAGCTAATTTACTGTAAACTTAAAATTAAACTTATTTTTTAGTTTAAGTTTTTGTAAATTAAACTTATTTTTTAGTTTAAGTTTTTGTGTTCGGTTGGAGATGGCCTAATAGGCCGGGCCTATATATTTATTAATTTTTTTAAGTATTCATTAATCACTATGTTAATAAGGTATTTATGTAAATTTTTATGGAAAAATATAATATTTTTTAGTTGTAATTTTTTCTAAGTAGTCATTAATCACTATGTTATCCAGATCTCAAAATAAATTAAAATAAAATAAAAAAACAATGATCGCTTAAGTTTAATTCAGTTCAGTACGAGCAAAAGAATATTCCTTATAGTTTTATACTTTTATTTGAGAGCTCTATTTAACAAAAGTGTTGTTATTATAATTTTATTTATTTGTAAAAAACATTTTAAAATTAGTTACGTCATTATAAATTATTTAAAATACATAAAATTAACAAACATAATTAAAATAACGCTTAGCATTTTTGTGAAGTGTCAATATTTTTTTAAATAATAATTATTTATATGTTTGTGTTTTTTGTATTTATTACGTCAACTATTATTAAAAATATAAAATTAAAAATTTCCCCAATAGTTATATATATTTTTATTTATTTGTTTTCTCATATATATATATAGACGCTACAGTCGCATAACATAGAGGCGGTTGAAATTTATTGCTTCGCAAAACCCTAACATCAAACCCAATCATCAATGGCGGACGTGAAAGCAGTTGATGAACGGGCCGAATTACCCGAAAAACGCAAGCTAGATCTCACAAGCCCCGTCAACAAATCTCCAGACGAAAGCAAGGACGAATCTGATTCCAACAAGCGGCAGAAATTCAAAGTCCCCTCCGAGAAAAACGGCTCTGTTTCACCCGCCGCCGATGAAAACGTGGCGAAACCTACCGAGCAGTTTAAAATCCCGGCCGCCGAGGAAGACGAAGACGAGGAAAATGAAGACGACGAAGATGACTACGCCGCTGAAGAAGAGGAAGTGGTGGAAACCGAAATTGTCGACAGGAAAGGGAAAGGGATCATGATCGACCGCAAAGGGAAGGGAAAAATGATCGAGGATTCTGAAGATGATGAGGATGATGATGATGATTCAAGTGACGATTCTGATTCTGACAGCGGTTTCTCCGATGGACTTGATGAGAGTGATTTGGAAGACGACCCGCTCACGGAGGTTGATTTGGACAACATTCTGCCATCCAGGACCAGGCGGCGTCAGGTGCAGCCCGGTTTCCGCATTTTAGGTGGTTCCGACAAGGGTAATGATGTTTAATTGAAATTCTTTTCGAGATTAGCTTAAAAACATTAGGGTAAAGTGTGTAGCTTTGATTCTATCTGGTGCTACTTCTCGAATCTCTTAAATGTTTGGAGAAGGGAAACCCATTGTTGTAGCTGGGTAATTCGACTGGGAATTTGGAATGTTATTTTGACCAGTTATTGGGATATGATGATTTTCTTGGGGATTATATATAATGTTTGTGTTATTTGATGGTAATTACTATATATGTTGTGCATTTGGGGATTTTTTTTCGCGGGTCTTGTGCGTCTCATTAATTATCAAAGAATAGGATTCGAGCCGTCGATAGTTACCATTTGGTTGCTGTGGGAAGTGGGAGAAAGATTAGGTAACTTAGTAACCGTGTTCCGATTCATTCGTCATAATGAGAATGGCCAAATTAAGGAATTAGATTATCCTTATCGTTATAATCTGTTGTATATACTTTTCGAGTCATTGCTGGAAAAAATAACGTCACAAGGCCTGTTTGAGCAATTTGCCCAACTAGGATAACTAACATAAATGATCTCATTAGCAGATAGGTTATCTCTCTGGGTAATTTTTTGTCTTTTGCCGGAAAAGAATTCTGCTATTGCAGTTCATGCTTTTAAGTAAGTATGGTGGTGGTACTACAGAATGAGTTTTCGGTCTTATCCCAAGTAAAATGTCTGTGACATCATGGGAGTAGGGGAGATGCTACTCCTACTTCAAAACATATCCTGCACATGGAAATTTAATTGTCTCATGTAGTTGTGATCTCTCTCTCTCTCTCTCTCTTGATGGTAATTCTCGTGTAATTTAACGAACAATGCATATTGACATTTGATTCTTAATGAGCTGACACTTCAGTTTCCAATGGTTTTTGTTATTCCTGTCGTTGTCAGTTGTAGTTGCTTTCAGTAGAGTAGTACGTGTGTGCTTGACTTCCTCTCTGTTTCCATTGATTTTTTCGTTTCTTTTCTCACGGGCGATGGTTAGCTAGGGTGTAGATAAGTAGATTAACATTGAGTCTGGAAGTTACCTTATTGTTCGCCCATTACTGCAAGATCTAGTTGTCTGCGAACTTTCTAGGGAGTTCGATGTTCTTGGTGGTTAAAGACTGAAGAAAATAGGTGCTGCCTTCTGTAAATATGTTGATGTTCTTTTTCTGTCATCACTATCTTCCTATTAATATCCTAATTTGAGCCTGATTTCGGTTGATTGCTGATGTCTTTTTCCTTTTTCTCATTGTACCTTTGTTTGCCCATCTCTACTCTTCTACTGTCCTGCACAATCACTGTTGCAAAAAAGAAAGAGAAAAAATATAACCTTCGTTTTGAAATCGATTTTAAACAGACCAAGAACAAGGGTCCATTAATATTGGTTCTAGACTTCTCGTACTAAGAATGACTCAAGGGTACATGAAGGGTGCAGCATTGTCGAATGTACCAATGTACCATATAATATCAATTTTCAAATGGGTACTTCAAGCCTTAGGGCACTTACATTGGTTGAAATAAATTTGAGTTTGAACCGGGTTAACTGTAAACAAAATACACCAATGTAAATTCTAGTTAACTTTTGTATGCACATTGGCCCACAACATTTGACTGAACCGAGTTCAAAGGTATGAACTCGATATTTTTATTTTTTTTTGTCTGCAAAAAGACAAGTGTCGCTGGCAGATTGGCCAGCGACATGCGTGTGAAACACACGCGCGAGTGGGGTGCTATGGGCTGCAGCTTTACCTACTGCAGCAGCCCCCACTCATTTCCATTTTTTTAAAATATTTTTAAATATAATATAAATATATTTTATGTTTAATTTATAATTTAAAATATATATTAATTAATTATATTTTTTGTTAAAAAATATTTTTACTGTTAAATTTTATAATTTATTTTTTTTTAATTTTTTTATGTTATGTAAAATATTATTATAAATTTAAATATTATTATTATTTAAATAAATGATTGTATTTAATTTACTATTTAAAAAATGATTTATCATTTTTTTGTCTATAAATAGACAACCACTCTTTCATTCAAACTCACTTCAAACTCATTTCAATCTACCTTCATTCTATCACAAAAAAAAAACTTCACTCCCTTCTTTCATTTGAAATGGCCGATAACAATCGAAACTTTTTCAACCATGTTTTTGATGGACAAGATCCAGAAAACTTCTCAAATTCTAGTTACAATTCTCAAAACTTCTCAATTTCTCCAACTTTTTCTCAAAATTTTCAAAACTATGAAAATTTTTAGAATAATTATTCATCTCCAAATTTCCAAACACAGCCTGATTTTTGGCAACAATCTTCAGGCCAATTTTCTACTCCAAGATCAACTCCCATGCCATCGACCGGGACCATTTTTACAGAACCAATAAGTCCAACATTTGTCCCAGAAACACAATTTCAACCGTGAGATCAAGTTGAACGAGCATTTGGGGTTCTCCAAGCACGATGGGCAATTGTCAGGGGTCCAGCTCGAATTTGGTACAAAAAAAAGTTGAAGTTGATAATGTTAACTTGCATTATTTTACACAACATGATCTTGAAAATGAAGGAGAAATGGTTATGCATTGGAATACTGATGAAGTTGATACTCCAACACAAGTAATGCAAGGTGCTACGCCGGATTTTCAAGCGTATCTTCAAAGAAATATTGAGCTTCATTCAAATCCGGTTCATCATCAACTTCGTGCCGATTTAGTAGAACATATTTGGGCACAATCCAATAATGTTATTTAAACTATGATGTGTTATTTCAAATTTTTTCATATTTAATCTATGAAGTGTTTTTTCAATTTATTTTCATCTTCAATTTATTTTGTTCTATGCATTTTGCTGGGATTCGATGTCCCGGGCTATCAAAAATTATGCGGAACCGATAATCCGACCGAAAACCCGTCGCCGGAGATTGCACGAACACCGACTCATCCGCAGGAGTTCGACCTTTGGAGACTACGCGCCCGAAGACACGCAGTCCGCCCCCAGCCAAAATCCCCCGCGAGTCGGAAACTACGAACGCGAACCACAGACGAGCTAGAACATGACCAAGGCGTCGCCGCGGGAGAACCCGCGACTAAACCCTAGCCATGCCCACGCCCGGGCTCGCGATCGCCGTGTGTGGCGATCGCCTGGGGATGTGAGCCATCCCTGCGGGGCTGTTCGGAACAGCCCCTGGCGGTGAGTCCGGCGACTCACCGCCTCCGCCATCGAGGGGAGGGTGGTCAGCCCAGCTGACCCGCCGCGGCCTAGCCGCGGCTGCCCTAGCGATCGACTTCCGAGTCGATCGCTTGCCCCGGCTTCAGCCGGGGCCCCCTTCGAGCGCACGCCGCCGTCAAGGGCGGCTGGGGTCCGCCACGGCACCAGCCCGTGGCACCCCAGCGATCGACCGAAGTCGATCGCATGCCCCGGCGTCCAGCCGGGGCTTCGCCCCTCGTCGCGCGCGCCGGGCGGTCGAGCCTAAGGGTTTCGACCGCCCCCTTCGATCTTCGCCGGGGATCTCGAATCCCCGTCCGCGATGATCGTCGTTTTCCCAGATCGTGCGTTCATGTATATATCACAATTAACGAACACATAAATCATAAAAAGGGGTTTATGATTTTACCTTCGATTCGTTGTGCGGAGAAACGAAATCGATTGACGACCTTGCGATCTTCCTACGTATTCCTCGCACCTCGTCCGAACGTCGTGTGGGCGACGATCTATCGAACTCCTATGGATCTCCTTCACTCTCCAAGACTTTATGATTGGCGTAGGTTAAAATCAAGTTGTGAAAAGTGAAGACCATGTAGTGCTTATATAAGCTACGTAGGGGATCATAAGGAGATTAAATATTGGGCATTTTAATATTGAAGATTAAATTGGGTCCAACCCAAATCAATTAATCCTTATCAATATTAAATTTTATTTATTTTCCACTATATAAATAAAATTGCACTCACAATATTAATCCATATTATATCAAATAATATTTCTCCGATTAATATTATTTATTCCGTATATTTAAGATTTAAATATCCATGAATAAATTTATTTATTGCTCAATAAATAATATTCATATCTTATATCCGAGACTAGTACCGTTCAACCTTTATTATTGTGCGGAACGAATCCACTCATAAGGTTTACACAATAATTCCTTATGAACTCATCTCGGGGATATTATCAACCCTTCCGGGATACACTTTCCCGTCAAGTATTCACGGCATGTCATATATAAAATATAGTGATCCAATTTTACCGGTAATTAACCCATAATCAATAAATCTCAAGCGATCCGCCCAATACACCAAGTGTACAAGTGTGATAAAATAATTAAGATAAATTATTTTTTTTCTCACACAACGACTATACCGATGGATTGGTCCGTGTCCATCTAGGTCGTGAGCAACTGTTCAATTAAATACGAGTAACCGATAGTATAATATTCTGTGCGCCCATGCACACCATACTAACTACAACGTATAAAATCCAGGACTATATTTTTGCATAATTAATTAATGATAATTAAATGCAAATAATTGTTTATTAATTAAATAGGTAAAATGCTATGACCGGGAGTTTACCGATACTTAAATCTAGACATTAAGTACACAACTCCAACACATTTTAAAATTTATGAAATTTTATTTTAATTTAAATTAAATCTAGACATTAAGTACACAACTCCAACACATTTTAAAATTTATGAAATTTTATTTTAATTTAAATTAATTATTACATAATAAAAAAATTACAAAGATAGAAAATTTTAAATTATTGTATTATATTTAATTATTATATACGTAAAAATTATTGAACTATAAGTTTTTTATTTATAAAAATTAGAGAAAATGTGAATTTTTTAATGAATTGTAATATAAAGTATGAAATAATAATAGTGGGACTCATACCATTTAGTTCAAACTGAATCAATCAATGTGGGTTTAAAAATAAGTAGTTCAGTTAAGTAAATAGTGATTAAAAAGTGACATAAAGTTGTAAGAAAAAATGATTGGATGGGGGTTGGTGGGTATGAACCCACCAACCAATGTAAGTGCTCTTAAGGGTTGATTACAGCATTGTCATATTTACTATCTTCGACAAATACATCACAACATAATTATTTGGAAGGACAACTGGACAAGTATACTCTGTCTCTGAGCTCTTCTCATTTCAAAACATAAATAAAAGAATTACTCCTTTGTCCTAGAGGAATGGTGCATGTTATAATTTACTTTTTTTCATTCAAAAACATTATTTTACCTTAATATTTTAAAAACTTACTTACAAATTTTATTTACAATTTTTTTTTTACTTCTGTTTGTGTGGTTGTGTTTTACTGTATTTATTTATGTTAGAAGTTGTTTTTTTTGAAGTGAAATTTGTAAAATAAAAAAAAATGAAATTTTTAAAGAGAAAAAATATGCAACATATTAAAAATTTTAAATTTTAATTTTAAAAAAACAATGGAGTACTTTTTTTACTATCAATTCAAGACTCAAAATTAAATTCGATCGTTGGATTATTTAATTTACAACCAATTAACAACATCCATAAATCCATTATTTGTTTAGTCTACATAAATAATAAAAAAAAAAACAGACACAGTATTATACTACGGAGTATATATTTCCATATATAATCGAAACAAAATCGTAACCGAAAGGCCGAAACCCTGACTACTTCAGTGAAGCACAAACAAGCAGGGGAAGGTTCGACTTTAGGTTTCTCTGGCAGAGCCCCCAACCCTAACTCGCGATCTAATTTGACTCCGTCCTTATGGGAAAGTGGAATCGCAGATATTTTCCGAGAAGGAATTTCAGAAACTACGAATACGAAGATCCTCCTCCTTCTCCCCCACGGCCCCACGACGCCAGTATCCACTCGTCTTCTCCGGGTCTGTATCTAATTTATCCCTCTCTTCAATCGCGTCTTATTCAATTCAATTTCTCGCTTCCGATGATTCTGATCTCGTTGCTGTTCATCCAAGTTCATCGATCGAGAGTATATTTCTGAATGCCACTATAAATTTTCAATTCTGTAATTGGGATTCGCGGGATGACAAATTTTTTTTTGTAATCAAGAATTAAAGAAATTGGGTTCTTTGTTTGTGTGTGAAAGTTTTAAGCTTGATCCTATCTTGATATCTCTGTGCCATTGTTGGTTTTGTCAGGAATCGGGTACAGCCGAGTTCCGTCGTGGGAAATAGATTACTGCAATTCAGCAAGAGTGCCCTGGCGTAAGATCTTAGCTTCCAAAAAGTACATTTACGCTTACCCGACCGTGCTAGATTGGGATGCCTCTGCTGGCGAAGAAGCGCTTCAGAATGCGAAGCAACGGTACTGGGCCTCGATCAATGGGCTCCCCTGTGACCCTCCTTTGCCCGATCCAGACATGTACGTTGAGGATGTTGATTGGAACACGTATATGGATCCTGAACTCATGGCAGATCTGGAACTCCAAGCTTTTGATCCCGACGAAGTGAAGGGTCTCGGAAACTTGGAGACTATCGATGAAGGGGTCGAGTGTGCTCACCCATCTAATAATGATGATAACCCGTGGGAAAGGGATCTAGTGAAAGGTACCGAAAGTTTGAAAGATGACCTGCAACTGCAAGGAGGATGGTCCAGGTGGGATGAACATGTAAACTCTAACAGCAATAACCCTTGGGATCAAAGCTGTAGCCATGTTGACTCGTTCAAGAACAATGCTTGGAAAAGTGGGAATGGGTCTTGGGGTTGGCAGCAGGGGATTGATAACTCACCGGCCGTTGTTAATCACAACAATAACAGCAACTATACAAGGCAAGAAGGGTGGGGACGGAAGGGAGATGATTCTAGGGGTTGGGGTCGAGGGAATTCAAATGGTGAAGGGTTTAAGAACTTGGGTAATTCAGGATATGCCCGTGGAAATTGCTTTTCGACAGGATCGAAAGAGAGAGGATGGGGGGACAACGGAAACGAGTCCTGGAATCAGAGGGAAATGGAATGGCAAGGTAATGGACAGAGGAATATGGGTTCTTGGAATTATGAGCGGGGTGGGATGTCCTCTGGCGGTGGTGGTTGCCGGAAAAGGGAAGGTTTTCAGCAGAACAGTTCTAAATTTAAGAGCTCGCGATGCCATGGTGACAACTGGCGATAATGGCAAAGCTGCTGCTGAGTCCAATTTATATTTTATGACCATTTTTGTAGTGAAATATGGTGGTTGTTTTGGGTATGTCTTGGGGGCTTCTGGAAGATGAAGGTATGAAGATTGATGATTGTCCTTTTGTTGAGAGTTTAGGAATGAAGATTTGATTATTTAGAACGCCGTGACTTTTGTGACGTTGATTTTCTGTAACAGGAACTTTGCTAGTTGGAGAAGGGAGGAGGAAAATCATTAATGTCTTACCATTGTCGTCTGTCGTTGTAAATAAGCTATAATGTTATATCACGGATGAATACACGAATATTTTTTACTTATATTTTGTTTTTTGAATGATTTGCTCCATAATATTCAAATTTGTATCCAACTTATGGCCTTGTTTTGTTTTGTTTTTGTATTAAATCAATTTTGATTATTACACATTTACACTCATCTCATGTCCAGTAATGCTCTTAAATATTTTCAATCTTATTCCAAAATGAATTCCATCTATTTTCACAGTATTTTTTTTTTTTACCTTGTAGTCGAAAAATTAAAAAAGGGTACATGTACCGCATAAGCCCAAGGCAGAAATTCAACTCATTTCAAAATGTACCATGTACTATACAACACCACAAAAACAATATAACAATTCTATCAGTAAGTCCCAACTGTCTACTGACATCTCTAAAACATAAACGATGTAGTTGAAAACATTTCCAACAGCCCACAAATCTGTCTTGTCTACATGATAATATACACCTCCGCTTGGGTAAATGATCGGGAATATCCACAAAAGATCGTACACAGCTCAACTCCAACCCAATGCCTGCTCAAATCTTCCCTACTCCTTTAGCTCACCTCGAAAGAGGAAAGAAAAACCCATCCACGTATTCCTCTTAGTCTGGTCATTTGATAGAAAGAAAAAAGCAGCACTCAATGAAGGATAATTCACACTTCTAACTTAAGATTGTATTTCGTAACAGGCGAAGATAACGGTGGGACCGCTTCTGGTTCCTGAAACGTGTTAGGGGTATCCTCGATTTCTAGAGCTTTCCTAACTGTTGATCGAGAGTCCATATTTCTGCCCATCTTTCTTGATTGTAGGGATACAGACTCAGCAACCCGTGAGGAATTACTGCTATCAATGGATGCTAAGAAATTGTCCTTCAATAGAGAGCCTTGGGCAGAACTGATGATGGATGCAAATATACCAGATTCCCTTAAACCTTGGATAATTGTCTGAATACCATACAAGAGAAAAATAAAATAAAATAAAATAAATAGATTAAATAATAATCAAGAAAAATGCAAAAAAAATCTCCACCCGGCGGAGAAGGAACTTTTACCATGGGAGCATAGATACGCGTTAAGATTCCTTTTCTCAACAATTTTAAATTGAGTGTTTTATCTGTCCACACAACACGTTCGCGATACCTATTTCAAATAAATAAGAGATTTTTACTAAAATGTGATAGTAAGAGAACTTGAAAATCAAAAAATCACCCCAATGTTATGCATGCAATTATAGTATAAAATCAACCAAGTGCAATTTTGAGAAGTTGGAAAATACCAGGTTAGCATCTCTTCTTCAGTGGCAGTGGAAGCAATTATAAATGCCTGCAAATGAAAATGAGCAATTACTTTAATCAGAATGAGATCTATCTGGAAAGTGTGGAAATATAATTATTCGATTTAATGAATCTGTAGCCAAGCCAGTTAGTCCAATGGCTCCTTATGAACGAATCCCAGGAACTAATTGAGGGTGATGTAAGAAAAAAATTCATTTAGTATCTTACAAATGGAATTCTATAGCGATTGCATGTTAACTAAGCTAACTAACTAACAAAGAAAGTGTACTACAATACTCACATCTCTATCAAACTCCAACATGAAGCATCTTTTGACATCCTCTTTCGTAGGCTTACAACCACATCGGTCCCGCCTAGAAGTCAAGTCAGTAAACTTTGCATATGTATAATGCAACACTGCAGCCTCTTCTATTTTGATCTCACTGTAAAATCATTACACAAAATTATATGTATGAATATAAATAGCCAGTCGAAATATTACATGTGTGGAAGATTGTGCAATATGGAGGAAATAGTTAAACAAGACAAATTTACTTTGGAGTTTTCATGTAATTGTGCCATCTGTGTGCGCCATTAGGGCGAAGATGATCTCGTACTCGAGCAATAGATTTCCCATTGCCATAGGTCAAGAAGTAATTTGGATTACCACGGGTTGATTCTTTATACATACCAAAATAAGTATCTTTTGTTAAATGATCATAGTTTTTCTTGAACATAGATACCTGATAAGACATATAAGAACAGAAAATCAGCCAATTTCAACAAATCAATGCACGTCTTCATAATATACCCTTTATGCTAATAATAATTACACTTTTATAATAAGTTTGTACTTTTGTTGATAGTTTAAATAAGAGCATGTATGTACTAACTTTCCGTATGGAGTACGTGAAGAAAAAATAATTCTAAAGATCAACTAGATCTAATGAAAGAACAACCACTTGTTCACCCACAAATAAAAATATTTCTACAAGAAATTCATGACAAGATACTAACTATGTACTATAGACAAAACTAAAAAAATCTGAGGATTAAGTTATTATGTTATTTAATTCCAGTCCCAGACTAGTCTATAAAGTCAAAAGGGAATTTTTCTTTTAAAAAATATAACTCCATAGGCGCAAAAATGATCAAGCACGCATAATTACCTCCGTAAAAGGATCCTTTATATCATCTCGTTCAACACTGCTTTCCTGAAAAGAAAATACAGTAAATGGCACTGCTTAAAAAAAGGGGGGATAACTTAAATTATTTAATACCAGATTAGAGTAACACAAAACTCATGCAATACAATGTATAAATGTATCAAACACACGGTACCACTTACATAGTTGGGAAAGACAACCATGTCCACATTCGCAGGCACATCACTCAACAACTGCCTCAAGGAATATTCCCGAGCACCAGCTGGATGCATCAATTCATCAGTATCAAGATGAAGTATCCAGTCCGCGCCAGCTTCCTGAAATGACATAACATGCAAAAAGTTTACTAAGTCTTGGTTGGATAACGAGGATCAATTTCTTCCAAGAATGTAATGGTTCATACCCTTGCCATAACTATGGCCATCTCCATGTTTAAGGATTGCTTCACAAAAAGCTCATAATTGCAAGGCTTAAAGAAGAAACTTGACAGCCAAGTTTCATTCCAAATTCGGCTGATGCAGAAAATATAAAACGCTCGTAAGAGGCTAATAAACACAGCTGAAACATCACATAATCATCTCAGTAATTTTAAAGAAAATTGCAAATGCCTAATAAACAGTCATATTGCTGATGCAATGTACCTCTTAGCTTGTTGCTCCTCCAGCTCTTTGGTTCTGTATATGACTTTTACTCCCTGCAAGATTAAAAATGGGAAAACCTCATTAACTCGTAGGCACAATAATGTATGCGTCTATTGTGAAGGAGGTTACTTTTGGCAGAGAGACATCATAGAAATAAATCAACAATTGGTCTAAGCCAATATATATAGAGAAAATTCCTAATAGTTTGAATGAAAGCCATGTATCAAGAAAAAAAACATGCTTAGAGGGCTATAAATGTCAAGGAACTTTAACTCAACACTCCAAGAGATTGGAAGAAGTATATTGCTGCAGATAGGCCACCTTTTATTCTACCAAGGCATACATAAAATATAAGCACATGGATCATATCACAGAAGGTGACAGAGATGCCATTCGTTTTAACACCAAATGATTGCTGGTTCATTAAAAAATAAACTATGAACATGTTGATCTATTACATAGAATAAAGACACTCGATAACCAGATTCACACTTACCGGGATGGATTCTAGAACTTTGGAAACTGCAGGAGATGCGGCCTTTCCTTCAACAAAAAGGAAGAAAGTTGAAACCCCAATAACCTTATGATAAAACATCCATGGCAGAATCTGCTCCAGGCTTCCAGCTGTACTTGTTGTAATACATATCTGGGTACAATAAAGAACAAATAAAATATGTCGTATTGTCTGTTAGAAAATGTATACAAACTAAAAAAACGAAATGGTGAACCACTTAATAAATCTACATGATATATTGTGCCAAGTAAAATGTGTCACTAAAACGACTACTCAATCAGATTCATAAAGAATGAAGTTGCATAATTTAAAATAAATACGATCGGAGAGAAGTTGTGTACAGTTGAACAGATATTGATGCTAACTAATTTTTTTCTCGGGTATAACCAGTCTTCTAAGAATCACCTCAAGGTGCTAGGCAGGGTGCATAAGGGGCTCTAGTACATATTGTGGAAAAACTAATACGAGAAACCAAGAGTTCAACAGTAACTTTGCATTAAATACATAGACGCAGACAAAACAACCTTAACAAAATTCCGGTAAAAAAAAAAAAAAAGAACACACCTAACAGTTTAATTTGTTCAGAAAACAATTTATATCAAAGATATTCAGATACCAGAATAAGAAACAATTAACCAGCTTCATTTTATCTACGATTCACGAATCAGACCCAAAAATCCTAATCGCGATTCAATCCTAGTCAACCCAAAATCGATCTCACGTCAAAACCCCAAAGCAGATCAACACGAGAAAAAAAATCTATAAAATATGGAAATCGAAACAAAGAACATAAGAACAAATGATGGAAAAAGACCTTAGGCTTGAGATCGGGATCGAATTTGAACTTCCAATCTTTGAAATACGGAAAGGACGCCGCAGTTGAGTGTCCCAGCAGCGTCGTGCAATCGGAGGTAGAATGAGAAGATGAGTGTCCGACCGTGGCGAGAGGGGACGAATCCATGCCCGGGAACTTGTGTGATTCGTCGGGAGACCATCGGGAGATGGGATCCTCTACGCCTCCTCCGCGCCATTGCAGGAGGAAGGCGAAGATGGCGAGGGAGAGAGGGAGTACGGTGAGGAGGAGCAGAAGCTTCGCGATGAAGGACTGATGGTTGGCGATGGAGGACGGCGGTTGCGAGCGGAGGGAGGCGTGCAGGCCCGCCATTGGAAGCGAAAAAAGGTTAGCCCAGGTATGGTGGATTGGTGGGTACAATTTTTTTTTTGTTTGAAGTGGAATGTGATTATGTGATGAGAAAGATTTATATTTGTAATTAACTCTTATCTACTTTGGAGTCTAATTTTTTAATATAGTAATATATTTTTCATCTTTATAATACGAAAATTAAGAAAAATATTATTACTATTTTTTATTTTTTCACAAAAATAAATAAATATTAAATTAAAATTTTATTTTTAAGGGAAAAATGGCAATAAGGCCAATTTTTAACATTTTTTCGACAATAAGGTCAACTTCTAATTTATGTGTCAATTAGGCTTTTTTGTTCCAATTAGGCCAAAAAAATATACATGAAAGGACGAAACTACCCTCTTTCAATTAATTCTATCCTACCCCACCCAAACCCACCCCACCCACCAGCCTTCCTCTTCGCCCCCAAATTTTGAATCGCTTCTCATCTCTCAATCTCCGACGTCTCTCCGGTGACGTCGCCGTAGTAGACGAAGAGGATTTGGAGGAACATCATCGGGGCGCACACGACCACGAAGTCGGAGCCGTTCGATCGCCCTTTGTTTCAACCCGACGGTCGCGTTCGCCGCCGCGGAATTCACCCCCAAATTTCGAATCGCTTCTCATCTCTCAATCTCGCGAAGATAACGCTCCAGTCGACGTCTCCCCAAACGTCGCCGCCGCGATTCTCTTCTTCTCCGGCACGACGGGGAGGGTAAAAGTGGTGGAGCTAACGCATCGAAACTTCAGTTTCTCGATCGTCGGGGTGCGAGTGACTGGGCGAATTGAAATTAACATGCCATAAGTGTAGTATGAGCCTTTTCTTTTTCTTCACTATTCTTTAATAGTGTGTGTGTTGTGCGTGTGTGTGTGTTTTCTTCAGTGTTGAACGATTTGGAAAAATGGGCAGAGGAAGAGAGAAGTGGGGTTGAACTTTAATGTGAAATAACCACAGTGGAGGAGGCCTTTGAGCTGCAGAGCTTCGAGGATTTGTTTTAAGGTCTCCAGATCCTTCGACGTCTCGTCGATTCCTCTGATTCTCAGTCTTGTGTGCTTGAAGACTTTCTTTGAGAGAAGCGAACTCATCGAGTAAGTGATCATGGAGTCGGGAACTGATCATCGAGGAGGAGGAGGAGGAGTTGTGTATAGACATTATCGGTCAAAAGGCTTGATTCGAGTTCGTATTCGGTTGGAAAATGTGCTCGAATAGTAGTGTTGATTTTTTTCTTTTTTTTTCTTTTTTTTTTTTAAATTGAAATTCAAATCGAAAATATGACATTTATTGTATTTTTATGACATTCAATGTGTTCTTTTGTTGCTGGATACATTCAGTGTAAAAATAGAACATTCAGTGTGTTTACCAGAGACATTCAGTGTAAAAATGGGACATTCAGTGTGTTTTTATGACATTCAGTGTTAAAATATGACATTCAGTATGTTGTTACTCATTCAGTGTGTTTGCCGGAGACATTCAGTGTAAAAATAGGACATTCAGTGTTAAATATGACATTCAGTGTTAAAATATGACATTCAATATGTTCAGTGTTAAAATATGACATTCAGTGTTAAAATATGTCATTCAGTGTTAAAATATGAAATTCAGTATGTTCAGTGTTAAAATATGTCATTCAGTGTTAAAATATAACATTCAGTGTGTTCAGTGTTAAAATATGTCATTCAGTGTTAAAATATGACATTCAAAGTTAAAATATGACATTCATTATGTTCAGTGTTAAAATATGTCATTCAGTGTTAAAATCTGACATTAAGTGTTTTGATAATGAATGTCATAAAAATACACTGAAAATAAAATAAAAAACCATAAAACACTGAATCTCATAAAAATACACTGAACCATAAAATCTGAAAATAAAATAAAAATTCAAAAAAACAAAAAACTTCATCCAACCATCTTGAAGAAAATAGCAGAACGGAAGCATTCATTACATGAACTGTCATAACTAATTCTAATTGTGTATTGTACAAAATAAACATCCTTCTTACTAACGAATCGGAAAACAACAAAACAAAACAATGTGAAAGATAAGGATTAGACGCGAGTAGCGCAAACGCGCACACCTTGATGAACACGGTGGTGGCGTTCTCTTTCAAAAACCTGACCTCGATATCCCAACCCGCCCGACCCGAATCCTGGATCCGAGAAAGCATCCACCAATTGACGACGAAGAAAATCCCAAGCAGAACCGCCAACACGAACGTCACCTTCCTCCTGCACCCCGCGTTTTTACACCCAAATCAGGAAAGAAAACCCTTCGTTTCTCGCATCTTTCTTCGTAGTAAATTCATGTTCTGAAATTCAAAGGACACAACATCATCTTCCTGTACATGACCAAAAAAAAAATGTCAATAATATATATATTGGTACAAATTAAATAGGCCTAGTTCCATTATCAACTCCTTCTCCTGTGTGTTGTGTACTTTCATTCCTGCCATTTTATAAGACTATTTATGAATCTGAGCGAGTGGAGTATGTGTTGGGATATGTCCTTCGATCCTACGTGTGCAATCGATAAAGTCATAAGGTCGTCTATGGATGTTAAATGATTAGTCGATAATATTAATTGTTGGGAACAATATAATATTGATCGATAATCAAACCTACAGGGTCACACACGGACTCGATATTGATATACGTTGCTTGATAATAATATTGATTTAGAATCAATATTTACGTGGATTTTCACATGCATGGGATGCATGGCTTGCATGGAATGCATGTCACATAGTGTGACATGGCATGCCACACAAGCCAATGGGACCACATATCATGATTTGGCATGATTATGTGGAGGTGACCTTTGAACTTCACCATAACACCCCATTATGTGTGGTTATGACACACACATCATGGTGGGGGTTACATGTGAAGTAAAAGAGGTATAATGAGCATGAAAATCAGATTTTCATGTCTCATTCTAACACCATCATCATCAGCCACGAAATTCACACCAAAAGGAGAGAATAGAGAGTGTTCTTGGAGAACCACTTCAAGCAAGCAAGGTATTCATCATCCGGGTTCGTGTGCAACACGTAGAGGCCGGGCCATTTGTGCGGCTTCCACATCCGGACGATCTAAAGGAGTGACGAGGTCATTCACAAGGAGAGCTTCGAGAGACTGATCCATTTGAGGTGGTTCAATCGACTCAACACCACCTCAACGACGTCAACGAATCACTTCGTCACCAAAAGTAAGATTTCGTTGATATCTCTATATATATATATATTGGATGTATATATATATATAAATATATGTGTGTCTATACATATAATGTGTGCCTAGATCTTCATGTTGTTCGTGTTCTATTGTTTTACACGCTTCCGCACACACGAACAAGGTAATCGAGCGATTGGATCGGCATCGAAAACCTTTCAATTGGTATCAGAGCCTAGGGCTCGTGCACACTTTTATGTTGGACACAATATGTTTAAATCAACATAAATGGCTTAATTTTGATTATGTTATTATGTGATTAGATATAAGGCCGGCCACCGTTAGTGGTCGGGTGAATGAAATTGTCGTTTTTTACGTACGATTGGCCATAGTTTTGGAGGGCTGCGTCCCTTGGAATCTTTTGTAATAGATAGGTTTTTTCTATTCAAAAATGTATTGTTCAATGTGTAAGCAATGGATTGAATCCATGGATCGACATTGGATATCGGCTCTCCGGCGAAAACGAGAAGAAACGAAGCAAAACGAAGCGAAACGGGCAAAAACCGGGCTGCTGGAGCAAAACGGCGGGCGCCGTTTGTGCTCCGGCGGGCGCCGAATGGATTCGGCGGGCGCCGTTTTGGAAACGGCGACCGCCGAAAGGCTGATTTAGGTTCTGCCCCCTTCTGTACCTTTTTGGCGGGCGCCGTTTTGGAAACGGCGACCGCCGGAGGTGTTCGGCGACCGCCGTTCGTGAAACGGCGGGCGCCGTTCGTGGTTTTTGGGGTACGGACTAAGGTTGACCTAAATCGGCGGGCGCGGAACTGAAACGGCGGGCGTGGACCAGTCCAGAAGATGTTCAAGGCCTATTTTAATGCTTTTAATCTTTTCGTTTGAGAGTTGTGAGGTTCTAGGGGCCTTTCGATTACGTATTTAATTGCTTTGCTAGTTATAGGATGTTTTATGTTATAAATGTTCAACTTACATATAAACACCTATGCATGCAAGTTCCCAAAATAATGAGTATAATGTCTTGTCCAAAAACATCACACTCATGAAGCCCTCGATCATAAGTTGGTAGGTCCGCCTCAGCGGGGTACTACTTGTTATCTTGGGATAAGTGGGAGTAAAGGTTAGACCTTTACACGTGAGTTTGGTTTTCTCATCGATAGATCCACTGCAGGCGTGGCTATCGAGACATGAGATGAGAATGGGATTCTCATCGACCGAGAGTGACATTAGATGTCATTGACATGGAATGTCTACCTATATTGGACTTCTTAAGTGCGGACTCAGTCGGCTTAAGAATTTGCAAGATGAGGGTCTTGGGATTGTTTTGTTCAAGGGAACAAAGATATTAGATATCGATTGAACAAAATGGAATAAATAAGTAGCTTGTTAGACAACCTTATTTGTTTACCGCTTTGTGAATGTTTACATACTTTATTTATCTTTCTTTTGTAGTTTATCATGTTAATTTCAACTCGATTCAAGTTTGGTTCAATTCTTGATTATGAAAAATTGAACAACATAAATTTTCTTGATTCACAACGTAATTTGAGAATGATCCTCAAATACGAAGACAATGAAAATGTGTTAAATGACCACATCCTAAGATATCATTGAACAACTCAATAGCATGTTCGGGGAATATGCTAAGATTGAGCGGTTCGGTATGACCAGGGTAATCGCTTCAGCTAGGCTGGAAAAATGGAAATCTATGGAATCACATGTGCAACAAATGATTGGATTATTTGCTTCAAGTGACCGCCTAGATTTTTCCTATGATGATTATTTGGCAACCGATTTCATACTTCAATCTCATGATGGTTATAATGCCTTTAGGCTAAAATTTCCACATGAATGATTTGAAGAAATCGCTTCGTGAGCTCCAAGGGATGCTCAAGGCTGCTGAGCCGGCGATAGATAAGGACCCTAAGAGGGAAATTCTTATGATAGAGGATATGGTATTCAAAAGAGCATGGGCAAGAAGGCTACTAGGGTTCCTAGGGAATCTCAATGCGTCTACTGCAAAAGTGTTGGACACTACTTGCAAACATATAAAAAATTCATATTTTCAATTTCAAAACAAATGCCTAATTTGTCTTTCATTTGATGGATTATAAGGTTAGGATTATTTACACCTCGGGGAGTGATTTAATCCAAAAACACTTAAGTTCATCAATGACACAAATTAGAGACTTTCGAGCCATTGGATGGCGTGAAACGATTGTCTGGTTGGCTCCCTCATATTTTATGAGAGATAGGGCTTCAATTGCATGATAATATCGCTGGTTAGAAAACTTCGATTTTTCACTTACGATTTATCACGTTTTGACATTGTATTAATTTTGAATGGGAAATTTGAATGAGAATCAATTATTGGGAATAATTGAATTTGCCCAAAGTTCAAAGAAGATGTGAAGAACGGGGTTGCTTCATCTTCAAGTATTAATGATATAGACATTAAACTTCACAAATTCTACTTCTTGGGTATTGGATGCCAAATGTGGTTCTCACATTTTTATGTGGAGGAACTACATAGAAGTATAAGTTTGGTGAATAGAGATGTCGATCTACGAGCAAGAAATGGAGCGAAGGTCGCTGCATTAGCCGTATGATCATATGATGTTGTTTTGCCTTAGGGCCTTGTTTTAGTATTATAACTATGTAATTTCGTACCTTCAATAAACAATGAATATTGGTTCAGTATTAGATACTGATGGATTAGTTTTTTCACTATTAAATAGTTTGGTAACTATTTTAATTGTGAATTATTCTTTGTTTTGGTACGATTATTATATTGTTTATGTATACTTTTAACTTGACAAATCATATATATCATTAAGACCAAAGGCCAAATCGAATAAGTATCGATGAGACATAACTGAAACATTGTTGATTAGATCAAATCAAAATCTAAACATGTAACGAAGCTTCTTTTAGAAGGAATTTTAGAATCATTTGACTTGGAGTCATTTGATACATGTGAATGATGTGTGATTGAAAAGATAACAATGTCATCTTTCTTGGAGAAAGGAGAACATGTGAGTAATTAGGGATGATCCATACTGATGTATGTGGAACCTAGTAGTTCACAAGCACATGAAAGTTATGTTTCGAAAAAGAGAAAAAAAAAACTATATTAGATATAGTTCGACCATTCGATGAGAGGTCTAAATGAACTACTGGTCTCTTTTGGGAACACACAATTCTAGACTTCAACTTATACACTGAATAGGACGCTGTCAAAAGCTGTTGATAAGACACCATACTAGGTATGGAAAGGGAGGGTCCCTAAATTGTTTTCATCAAGATTTGAGGTTCTAAAAGCTTCTCTGACGAGATTTATCTCTATAAAGCTTGAACTCAAATGGGATAAAAGTTTCCTTATGGTATGTCCATAAGAAACTCGAGGGTACAACTTCTACGATCTATTTGAGAACAATATTTTGTTGCTCGAGATAGTGATTTTCTTGAAAAGAGTTATCTTTCCTAGAAATTCAGTGGGAGCTCGGTTATCTTGAACGAGGTTCAAGTGAAACAACCAATGATGAATACTCAAGATTGGGTTGAGAGTATTCTTATGGTTTTGGAAGCCATACCAACCCTCGTAGGTCCGGAAGGCATAGATCTATCTCTATTATTCAAATACTTAGATATTGTGACCAATGAGAGATATGAATCCATGCTTTTGGAAAGCGATGAACCTTCGACCTATATTCAAGCTATGACGAATCCAGCTACTTAAAATTGGCATGGTGCCATGAAATCTGAGATGATATCAATATCTGATAATCAAGTTTTGAACTTGATATATTTGCATCACGGGGTTAGACCCAATGAATGCTAATAGATCTTTAAGATCTAAACAGACAGATGGAAAACCTAGGGTTTTCAAAGCAAGGTTGATGGTAAAAGTTTTATTCACGAGGTGGATTATGGAAAAACTTTCACCAGTTGCTTTGATTAAATCATTCAGATTATCTTAGCCATTGCTACTCATCTTGATAATGAGTTATGGTAATATTGGATGCTAAAACTAACTTCTTGAATTGGATTCTAGAAGAGAATGTGTTTTGACACAGCCAAAGAGTTTTATCGATCCTAATAAGGCTGAGAAATTATGCAATCTTATAATTCCATTATGGAATAAAGCAAAGCATATCGGAGTAGCAGTCTTCAGTTCAATGAATCCATACTGGGTTTTGGATTTCAGAGGAACTCGTAATTGTTTTACAAGAAGAACAGTGGGAGTTACGTTGCATACGTTGTGTTGTATGTCGATGACATACTCCTTATTGGAAACAATGTTTCTATGCTTAATTCTATTAAAGAATGGCTTGGAAATTGTTTTCAATAAAGGATCTTGGAGATGCACAGTACATATTGGGCATCAAGATCTGTTGGAACAGATCGAAAATGATGTTTGGACTTAGTCAAGTGACCTATATTGATAAGGTACTTGATAAGTTCAAAATGAAAGACGCCAAAAAGGGTCTCATTCCAATGAGTCATGGCACATCTCTTAGCAAGATGCAAGGCCCTACGGGACTTGATGAGCAAAAGAGGATGGAAAACATTCCTTATGCTTCGGCAATAGGGTCTATAATGTACGCCATGATATGTACACGACCGGACGTATCGTATGCTTTGAGCATGACGAGTCAGTTTCAAGGAAATCCAGGTGAGGCGCATTAGACTGCGGCCAATAATATTCTTATGTACCTTAGATGGACTAAAGAATATTTTGTTGTCTTTGGAAGACAAAAAGAGTTGATATTAACAAGCTGTTTTAATGCTAACTTCAAAACAGACTAAGATAATTTCCGATTTTAATCTGGTTATATCTTTTGTCTGGTTAGAGGTGAAATTTGCTGGAATAGTTTCATGCAATGCAATATAGCTGATTAAACTACAGAAGCTGAGCACAGTATTGCATTAGATGCAATAATGTTGGCAGTTAAGATTTGAAAGTTCTTGAATGGCCTAAGTGGCGTAACTAGCTCAGCCCATCCGATAGTTCTCTATTTATAGTAGAGTTATCGCGCAAGCCAATGAGCTAGGAAGCACAGCAAGTCTAAAACTGGTGCTCAGGAAGTTCCACATTATCTGGGAGATAGTTTTGTGGAGACATCAAGATAATAAAGTTGCAACTTTTGGTAAGGTTGCAAACCCGTTTTCTAAACCTCTCTAGCAGTTTAAGCTTGAGGCTTTCACGACTGCAATAGAGATCAGACATCTTAGAGATGGGTTGTGATTTCTATTACTGTATTAGATACTTTTGGAGATTTGGTAAACATTTACTCATATGTATAATACATATTTCTTCATATAAATATGGTTTAATTTATATGAATTGTCCAAATGATTAAGTGATATCAATTGGGTTATGAGGTCGACTTACCGCATAATGAAGTCCCAATAGTTGAACTGATATACTTGAATCATATGATTGTTCCTGGTTCGTATCATCGAGTACGGACAAACCGATAATACAGTGAACTAGATTGCAATGTGTACTATAGCGCCACTTCATGGGCTAGTGACGTGAGACGTCAAGTACAGTTGCATAGATATTAGTTGGGAGCTAATGATCGAACAGACCCGACTGAAATAGTATTTGAGATTTCGAGTCATAATACTATTTCATTGACTGTCGCGCAATTTCCTCTGACCTGAGTAGTCCAGAGTGATTCCATTGTGAAATGGTGTACTTTGATGCAAGTAAACGCCTTTCGTAAAAGGAGGTTATAAAACTTGTTATTAGGTATATCAGGAAGCAAGTGGGAGAGCTTGGATTGACAAGATGGGATTGTCCTCCATTTTATAATGGGATACATGTCTTACCGGCCACTTGGAGAGTCGAGACTGTGGAAAATACGTGGCCACGTCCAGATTCGTATCATAGTGATAAATCTGGTTTTACAGTCTGACTCATAGTCCAAGAAAGGTTTGAACCGATTGAGGATGACTCAAGTCTTGCCTCAAGTTTAAACTTAGACATAAAGTGACAACAGGAAATTGGCAGCACACTGGCTCTGAAGGCCAAGTGGGAGATTGTTGGGATATGTCCTTCGATCCTACGTGTGCAATCGATAAAGTCATAAGGTCGTCTATGGATGTTAAATGATTAGTCGATAATATTAATTGTTGGGAACAATATAATATTGATCGATAATCAAACCTACAGGGTCACACACGGACTCGATATTGATATACGTTGCTTGATAATAATATTGATTTAGAATCAATATTTACGTGGATTTTCACATGCATGGGATGCATGGCTTGCATGGAATGCATGTCACATAGTGTGACATGGCATGCCACACAAGCCAATGGGACCACATATCATGATTTGGCATGATTATGTGGAGGTGACCTTTGAACTTCACCATAACACCCCATTATGTGTGGTTATGACACACACATCATGGTGGGGGTTACATGTGAAGTAAAAGAAGTATAATGAGCATGAAAATCAGATTTTCATGTCTCATTCTAACACCATCATCATCAGCCACGAAATTCACACCAAAAGGAGAGAATAGAGAGTGTTCTTGGAGAACCACTTCAAGCAAGCAAGGTATTCATCATCCGGGTTCGTGTGCAACACGTAGAGGCCGGGCCATTTGTGCGGCTTCCACATCCGGACGATCTAAAGGAGTGACGAGGTCATTCACAAGGAGAGCTTCGAGAGACTGATCCATTTGAGGTGGTTCAATCGACTCAACACCACCTCAACGACGTCAACGAATCACTTCGTCACCAAAAGTAAGATTTCGTTGATATCTCTATATATATATATATATTGGATGTATATATATATATAAATATATGTGTGTCTATACATATAATGTGTGCCTAGATCTTCATGTTGTTCGTGTTCTATTGTTTTACACGCTTCCGCACACACGAACAAGGTAATCGAGCGATTGGATCGGCATCGAAAACCTTTCAGTATGTGTTTATAAAAAAGGCAGTAGAGAAAGACAAAACACAGCATATTAAATAGACTCAATGTAAGTTTGGATTATATTGACACATTCAAATATAGAAGTAGATACAAGGCAAACAAAAGAGGATTACAGTTGTTTTCGTTCTACGCATTCTATTCTAATCATTTAATTATTGAAGGGGAAAATTACCATTGGATGATTACTGATTAGACCCTTAACTTGAAGGAGAATGTGGATGAACGCGAGAAAGGCGAATTCGAAACCTCCATTTCTTGGTCCTGTGAAATTGTAAGTGATTTCAAATTAACAAAAAGATGAAACTAGCAATGGAAACCTTTAGTCTCATATTCACTGAATGTAATATGCAACAGAGTTAATAATAATATTGGTATCTCGTATTCCTAACAATACATTGTAGTAAAAAGTATTACCGTTGTTTCTGCTCGTTGGCGGACTCTCTGACCTCAACATCCCTCTGTCTCTGCTGCAACAATGCATATATGCAATTTGCAAGTCCTTGCTACAGAAACCTAATTCCGAATTTCCCCACCCACATCAGACACACAGGAAAATAAACTTTGAAGTAAAACCTCTAAAAACAAACACTACCCCAAAAAATCGACAAAATAAAACAAAACTCATAGGATCGTTCGCAAAAAGATCGAGCGAAAGGGTATGAAAAATCCTACCCCGTCTTCTCCCTCTGCTCCGCGATGTACACGTCCATGGCCTTGCCCACGCCGTCGTAGTCCACCCAGGCGTTGTAGAACAGGACGTCGTCCGCCGGCGAGGTGAGGAGGTGTTCGAGAAGGCCGACAACCTGCGCCGGCTTGAACTCGGGGAGGCTTCGACGACGGCGCCATGGTGGTGGCTATTAAGCTTCTCTCCTCTCCATGGCACCCGATGTCACTCACCCTCACTCGGGCATTTCGTCGAACAACTTATGCGCACAATCTCCAACCCGGTGAATCTCGACAACTGAGACGACGAGAGAGGAGACGCTTCGTGTTTCGAGAGCTTCCCTTGTGCAGACTCGCTCTTCTCGATTCGAATCGACCATGGGGCGGCGACAGTGGCTGGGTGATGAGAGGAAGGAGAAGGCAGTGGCGATTCTCGATCGATTTCGCGCGCTCGTCGGGATGTGCCAAATCTCCGAACTCCTCGTGGTTTTCGCGCTGATTTCGTGCTCCTCGTGAGAGCGGCGGGCACCTTGAGCGACGACCTCGTTCCCCCCACTCGAGAACCTCTTTGTGTCGATCGACCTCAGTTTTTCTCTCACGGCGGCGATCCCGTCATGGACGTCGATGTCGCCAAATCTGGTCGGAGAAGACGGCTGTGTGGTGGTCCAGGTACGCAGACAGGGTGGAGGTGTCGAGGTGTGTTTGAGATTTGAGATTCGTGTATCGCGAACGAACAGAAGAGAAAACAAGGAGGAGGGTAATTAGGTATTTACACATTTTAGCCAGCCTAATTGACACGCGTAATTTCTCGAAAGCCTTATTGTCGAAAAAATGTTGAAAATTGGCCTTATTGCCATTTTACTCTATTTTTTAACTTAAAAATTAAATATTAAAAATAAAATTTATAAAATATAAGTAAAATTGTATTTTTTTTTCTTTTCTTGAGGTGATTATTATGAGACAAGAAAATTTGTTGCGATAATAAATTATTATTAGAGAGAAATAATATTAACTTTTAATTTTTATTTCAAAAATACTTAAAACAATAATCATTTATTATCTACAAAAACTGAAAAATATAAAAAATATGGCAACTATTTACTATAGAAGTTGAAATTCAACATCTTTTTCAGTGAAACATACGACAAGAAAGTCATCACTTACTCAACATGTATCTTCAAATATATTCGTCAATGTTGATAAAGGTAGGACTATGAAATAAAATCAAAATATAATAAGCAAATGTTTTGTCTCCATTTAATCTTTATATTAATAGTAAAACGTTGTTAAAGATTGTGACAATTATTTTTGCAAGATATAACGGAACGGTCGTTGAGAGGGTCAATTAGTCAACACTTCAAATTTAAAGTCAACAGTTGCATTTCATATATATATATATATATATATATATATATATATATATATATATATATATATATATATATATATATATATTTTAAAGTCAACAGTTGCATTTTATATATATACAGTATATTGGAAATATATGTCACTTTTTAATAAAACATTCAACATTAATTTATTTCAAAATTGTGTTTTTCGTCCCATGAAATTGGTCTTCTAAGGCCATCTCCAACTGAACACAAAAACTTAAACTCAAAAATAAGTTAAATTTTAAATTTACAGTAAATTAGCTCCAACCGAAATTACAATACTTAAACTTAAAAGAATATTCTCAAATTATTCTTCTTATACAATTTTTTATACTATTGAAGAGAAATCCTCTATTATTAATTTGTTCTAAACAAACAAATTAAGATCATTCGTTTATAATTGGTTAATTAATTACTCGAAGGACAAAAAAAAAACCGAGATTTACTAGTTACTTCCACACTACGACAAGTGGTGCAACGGCTTCCCACACTTGCTTGCGAGGATCGCTACTTTGACAGGATTGAACACCATCTCGGTATCCGGTATAAGAAAGATCTTGCAAACGAGAGAAACGTTCACCTTGCGAGCCTTCTCGCAGCATACATGGTTGGGTTTGTGAAACGTAGGCTAGTGATCAGTTGTTAATATAATGGAGAGATGGAGAGATGTTAAGAGATTTAATATGGTCTTATCTGTATATTGAAGTGATGTGAAAATAATTATTTATTAGAAGTTGCTTGTTTAGAGTTTGTGAATTAAAATGCCAAAGAGTAATTTTATAGATCACTTTTACAAACGTGAGACTATATATACACTTGCTACTACTCCGTATTACTTTTCCTTTTCACAATATGCAACTAAACCATCTATATTTAAAAGAATTTGGAATTCCCATTTTGCCCTTTTCGTTGTGTTGTGCGTGTGAATTGTGATTTTGCAATGCTGTTTTTTTTAATAAGTGTGGTTCGTATGATTTGTTTTTAATCATAAATTTTAAATTTATCCATTTTATAAAAAAAAACATGGGAATTATAGTACTGTTCAAGTTGCAATTCAACATATTTTTCAGGGAAACATACGACAAGTTATTCATCATTTAGGCAATTAACATATCTTGAAATATATTCGTAAATGTTGTTAACGATCGTGACAATTAATTATTTTTGTGCGAAATGTTGAGAGAGTCAATTAGTCAAGATTTCAATTTTAAAGTCAACTGATAGCTGCATTTCATGTATATTGAAATATATTCAACATTTATTCCAATTTGTGTAATTCTTCGCATGAAATTAACCTTCTAAGCTGTTGTGTTGTTAGCTTTTGGTGCACCTGGGAATGGGATGTAGAAGTCTGCATATTGAAGAGAACCCTCTAATCAGCTATTGTAAACAAACAAATTAAGATCATGCAATTGGTTAATCACTCTCGAAAAAAAAAACCCGAGATCAACTTACTTCCACACCACGTCAAGGGACTCAACGGCTTCCCACACACGCTTGCGACGATTGCTACTTTGACCGGATTGAACACCATCTCGGTCTCCGGTATAAGAAAGACCCCGCAAAAGAGAGTAAAATTTATCTTGCGAGCCTTTTGGCAGCATATCTGGTCGGGTTTGGAAGACCTAGGCGATAACCTGTGCATGTATTTGATGCAAAATTTCAGGAAATCAATATAGTTAGTAGCATGATTCTGTAGAGCGGAGGTCGGTGTTGGTGGTGGTCGTGGTGGCACTGGTGGTGATAGTGATGGCGGTGGCGGTGGATGATGACGACCAAGCCATTGCACGTCCGTAGTCATGGTTCCGGCCATCAAAAGGGTTACAACAACCCAAAAAAGGGTAGATTTGGGAATTGACATGTCTTCTATTGTGATTTGTGAGTGAAGTGAGTGGGCAAGTTATTAATATAAGGGATATGTTAGAGATTTAATATTCTTTTTATCGGTCTATTAAAGTGATTTGGGAAAAAATATTTATTGAAATTTGGTTATTCATATTTTGTGAATTAATTAAATGTGATTTCACATGTTGAGAATTTTTTAAGTGAGTATTGAGTAAATACTAATATCATTTAAACATTTATATGTGTTTGATATTAGTATTGAGTAAATACTATGTAAAAAGTGAGTATTGAGTAAATACTAATATCATTTAAAAATGTGTTTGATATTAGTATTGAGTACGTAAATACTAATATCGATGTAAAAAGTGAGTATTGAGTAAATACTAATATCATTTAAACATATATGTGTTTGATATTAGTATTGAGTAAATACTAATATCGTATATTCATATGTGTTTGTAAATCATCTTCATTTTCGCCCCAGTTTGCATATTTACGTGGGTTTAATTAGTATATGTATTCGGACGAAAGTCAAACACACACCCAAAATCATTGGATTGACATGAATTGTTTTGAACAACTATGTTGGTCGAGTATAAGAGTATAAATAGTCTCGCATTGCTCTTATATTTTATAAACTTATGGAATATTTGATATATTTCTTATTTTTGTATTATACTACATTTCTATGTAAATATATCCGAATTAAAAAAAGAATTAAAAACGCCCTTATTAAGTATAAGGTCGTTGCTATCGATCTGTATTTCTGATGTTGTGTTGTTTGGTCCCTGTAATAAAGACTGGTTCTCTGAGCTGCTGTTCGCTTTATTTCTTGATCTATTAATCCATCGTACAATATTGTGGCCTGCAATGAAAACCATAAACCGATTACAGTCGAATACAATTCAATCTCGATGCATGGATACATGTACATCCGCGCCTACGTAACATATTTAGTCGATAAAACCGAGACTTACTACTTCGCATTTTTTTTGTAGCAAGGGAGCGGGTTTCCGTATTACTGTCAGAGTCACCACCACCACCACAACCCACAAATGTGAATTTGGAATGCCCATTTTTCCCTTTTCCTATTTTGTATTGTGTGTGTGAATATTGATTTGCAGTTCTGTTTTTTTTCGAGTGATTCTATGATGTTTTTTTTTTAATCATAAATTTTAAGTTTATCCATTTATAAAAAAAAAATATGATGATTTTAAAAAACAACGCATGAGATAAGGGGGGTTTTGTTTAATTAATTTTCATTGCTTTGATGAACCTGCTTCATCGGCTCTCGGAATCGGTCGAGCTTGTCAGTGGAATCAGCCGTTCGATTGATTCAAAGTACGGAGAAGTTTCGAGTCAGAACATCCGATTATCCAGGAAAACGCAGGGGGGCATGTAGAGTAATTATTGGATGTATAGTGAAAGTCAGAACTTTGTGAATCTGTCATTTACTGTATGTTATAATTTGTCACTAAATTTGGTTGCTTACGTTCGCCTATTTCTTGCTCGGAATTGTATCTAGGCTCTCTTCGGGAGTGCTTGCTTTCGTTCAATTACCACACTCTAATTTTCAAACTAGAAGATGAGAATCACTTTTGTTTTAGAGTTTGAAATAATTACGTAGTTATCGTTGTCTGTTTAGTAGGTCTCGAAGAGTTATATGTCGGGACTTGACCTCCGACGCAAGTAATGCCTTTGCTGTTTTCCGCAAAAGCAATGGTCCCAATATTGTATGTGTAGCTAGCATTTAAAACTCGGTTGTACCGAAGAAGACTAATTCGATTACCCCTCAATGAGGAAACCTATAAGGTATATAAATTGGGGACCAGATCTGCTGTCATATATCGGACCCCGTCTGTAGTTGATGTTGATGATATACAACACAGCTGTTTCCTCTCTCTCTCTCTCTCTCTCTCTCTCTCTCTCTCTCTCTCTCTCTCTCTCTCTCTCTCTCTCTCTCTCTCTCTCTCTCTCTCTCTCTCTCTCTCTCTCTCTCTCTCTCTCTCTCTCTCCTTACGTCGGTCCGTATACTCCAGAATTCAACTTTACGCATTAAACGCAAGAAACAATTAAGTAGGGCGGCTAAGGTACGACCCCATATTCATGAGGGGGTACGCACGCAGCTAACCGCATGCGTATAGATCGGTTTACTTTGATAGTGACTTAAAATGATCATGTGTTGATCTGTCTGTCTATAAAAGCCACCACACACACTCATCAGTTTCTTATATTTCTTCTTCCTCTTCTTCTCTAGCTCGTATCGATCTTGATTCTTGAGTAGTTCGAACGAATCATATACACGAGATACGAGAGTTAATGGCTAGAATTTTAATTCCGAAGCTTAGGTTCGCTACAGAAGTAGCTCCTCCAAAGTTTATCACCATCAAAAGGCGCCCGATGATTGCAAAGCTCGACACCATTGATGAGGAAAAGGCTTACGCAGCAGCAAGCCTTTCCTCGTCGACATCAAACAACACGAAGGATATATAGAGAGAGATCAATCGATACCATCAGTTCACTACTATCTAGCTAGAGGTGGCTATTTTCCTTTAATTTGTGCTTAATTAGAATTTATAATAAAGCCGGAAACCATAGTTTCCTTGTCCCGTCGTTCTTTTGTTCTTTACGAGTCTTGATCAAGTAACCGGATGTCGACTAGATTATTGTCTTTACCGGTTAGTTACCACCGCCATCTTTTTTTATCGGGGGTGAGTTTTGTAATGCGGATCTTATTGCAGGGATTGATTTATTAATCGAATAAATACCATTACTATTATGTTTGATTTTCTGATACAACGAACGATCAAAGACACCTGCACCGACAGTTTCTTTTATAGACCGAACCGTTGTTACTATAAGATCGATGACTTGACCACGGTTGGTTCGAACCAATTAAAGGGATACCCTTCGAAGTCTCGGAGATGAAATCGGTTTATGTTACAGAATATCTACAACTACAAACACCAAATTGTATGATCTCCACAGTCCACACTATTTCTTTTGATTATAACAAGCAACAAATTACATACTCCGTATTAGGAAATTGTTAAAATTATGTCACCCAATAAATAATTTAATAGAATTTGTCAAAAACAAAACAAAAACACAATCAGTGTGACTGGCTCTTTTTTTTTTTGACCTTTTTAAATTTTAAATAAGCATATTATTAAATGACAAATTTATTTTCTATGACGCGACTCAACCCTTTATATTAGGAATATTAAAATTATAATTATGTATATACGGAGTACGGAGTATTATGTGAAAATTGTATAATAACATGAAAATTACTCCGTATAAGTACGGAGTATATGGGAAATACAATTACACTTTTTTTATAATCAAACTTAATAATATTATTAAATTTATATATTCTCACTCTCACTAAACAACAAACCGAGAGGGCACCCAAACATATGAACGAGGCAAAGACAATCTAGAGAGAGAGAAACAACACAGACAGAGAGAAACGATGAAGGAAGAAGCTATAAGCTCCTCAGCGGACCCGTTCCTGCCGCCGAGATCTTCCTCTCCACCTCCGAACCTCACTCCCGCCGCGAGGTGAGAGTGACCTTATTGCCCTCTTCTGCAAATTTCTCAGAATTTCAATTTTCAATCAGCTGCCCTAATTTGTGTGTGTATATTGTAATTCGAGCATATTTACCTGAAATCTGGGTTTTCCGAGGTCAATTGTTTTCTCGAGCGGTGGCGTTTCTAGTTTTTCTCCTCTTATGCTGCGATGATACTAGGGCTTGCTGATTAATGAGAATTACTAATTTTAGGGGGAGGGGTTTTAGCAAAGATCTCGCCTTTACTGTGAGCTGTTGATAGTTGTGGGGTTGCCATTTGATTTTCTTGGAATTCGTGTATCGATTATTTTATCTGAAAAATAAAGGTTTTCGAGAAGCTATTAATCTAAAAAAATGCTGTGTTTAGGATAGAACTAGCTCCTCAGTTATACTTTCA
Organism: Euphrasia confusa; assembly: GCA_954870475.1. NCBI lineage: Eukaryota > Viridiplantae > Streptophyta > Magnoliopsida > Lamiales > Orobanchaceae > Euphrasia > Euphrasia confusa. The sequence continues at coordinate 1,439,516 of OX940951.1, forward strand.
CTTCCAACTGTAAATAAATAAACTTATCACAAAGAGCACTGGTAAGTGTCTATTAAAAGTAGTGAATTTAGTCATCATTTGTTTGAACCGTTTACTTACTACGAGATGTTGTTTTGAACAGTTCTGCTGGGGCATCATCCCCTGCTCTTCCTATTAATGCTGGCAGCACAGATTGGTTTGGTCAAGGTCACAATTCGAAAGGAGGGTCACTTTCTCGCATGGGTTCACAGCCCATGTACATGTCATTGAGCACTAGTGCTGGTGGTTCTACTATTGGATCATCATCGCCTTCTTGCAGGCCTTGGGAAAGGGGTGATTTATTGAGGCGTCTCTCAACATTCAAACCTGCAAACTGGTTTGGCAAGCCTAAGGTTTGAACTAGCCTTTCTGTTTTTGATGACCATCATGGATAAAATCCTCTGCTATCATCATCCTTCACGTAGTTAACTATTTATGTGTCTTGACTTTTGCTTACGTATTTTAGGATATGCCTTCGAATTGACATAACAGAGGACATTTAACCACCTGATAAATATAAACTAAATTTATTTTCAAAAATATAAATCTTGGTATCAACTATGTCGGATGTAAAAATTTGCAGTTTTGAATGTTTAAGAAGTTATAGTTTTTTTGCTGAACTTTCTGTTAGGTGGATTGGACTATTCCTGATTCCTTAGTGTGAATTTTTTTATTGTCTCTTACTTTCACGCCTTTTGCTTCTAGCTCTTTGTTGGGAAAATCTGGCATTGAGAAAAGTTTCTATATGCTTAACTTTATGTGTTGATGCAAATGCTTTTCCAGGCTGCAAGCTCTCTGTCATGTGCCAGAAAAGGCTGGGTGAATGTGGATGTTGACAAAGTTGAATGTGAATCTTGTGGTGCAATTTTAAAGTTTGTCTCATTAACTACGTGGACTCCTTCTGAAGGTGAATCATGCTTGCAGTTGATAATTTGTTTAACTTATCTTCTATAATTTCCATAATTTTTATTTGCATAATCAGTCTGTAAGTTTACTTATAAAAAGGAAGGACTATTGAAAAGGTTTGAACAATTTCTGTGTTGGTTTTTACTTTGTCAATTACATCTATCTTTAATCTTACTATTTTGATGAACATATGTTAATGTACCAAATCATTGTTGTACTTTATAAATTCGACATGTAGATTTGTACCCATGTAGGCATCAGTATTCAGGTAATCCTCTTTGTGAGGTTAATGACTATATTTTTAATTATGAATTACTCTGGAAATTTTCTGTATGAAATTTTCTGTATGAAATTTTTTGTGTAGTTGGAGATTTAGTCCTATATTTAATGCTGCGAGAGTGCTCCTCAGTAGAGATATCTATGTCAGATAATTAATACCAACATGTTGAATCCCTATTAAAGAGTGGTGTGGATGTGGTTGAATTAGTGTAGTCCTTCATCAGCTAGGACTGCCAGATGTTTTAGATATCAAATGAAGTTGTTGAATTCTTTAATAGATAGCTAGGTAGTTTTTTTCCTCTCATGTAAACTTGTTAATTGACTTAATTCATCATTGTAGCTACTATGACCCTATGAGTTATAACTATGGGTTCGATTATTATTTATTTACAGAAAAAATAAAAAATAAACTTTACTTGATGGGATGCTTCAATTAATTGCAAGAGAGTAAAGCTACATACAGATTATGTAGTTGTTCCCTGATGTGTTTGTATAATAGGATTCTAAAGGTTTCCCTTAAATTGATTTCTCCATTCATCTATGATCTACCCTTACCCCAGATTTCTCTTTATTGGTTCAGATCAAGCTACACTAAAATCTTTGAAAATAGTCAAATGTATTGAAGCTGAAAGATTGCATCATTTTCGCTTAAATAATGGATGCAACGCTTATGCTTTTCCTAAATGATAAATAGAGTGGAGAAAAGATGAAACATCTGAATCTTCATCATCTTCAATATTTTCTTGTGATAATAAACCTAAGACAGCTAACCTAATGCAGTTGCAAATTGTTCCTTGTTTTTTGCTCATAGCTGTTGCCACCAGTTTAGCTTCTCTGCTTTATATATCAGAGTTATTTTGTCTGGTGTATTCGAAGAGAAATAGCTCCATTCTCACTTTATATTTTCCTATTGTAGCTGCTGGGGCCGGAGAAGAGTTTTCCAAGAGGCTTGATGACGGGCATAAACCTACATGCCCATGGATAGAAAACTGCTGTGCAGAAAGTCTGGTGCAGTTCCCACCTACTCCACCATCAGCACTTATTGGTGGTTATAAGGATAGGTGTGATGGACTGCTCCAGTTTCAGTCTCTTCCTCTCGTATCTGCATCAACAATTGAGAAAATGCGGATTTCCAGGGGGGCAGAAATCGATCGCTTGCTGGCTCAGTCTCAGTTTGCACGCAATGAGTCTGGCATCAAGCTGGAAATCTTATTAGGAACCGATAACATCAAAGAGGATGTCTTTTTCCTATACTCTCGTGTAATATAGCAGGGTCTCATTATTACTTATTTGCTTTAAACCTTTTTGTATAGTTTTACCCTGACTAGAAGTTCTATTAAAAATGTAGGCTCAGAAGCTGATTAGCCTTTGTGGATGGGAACCCAGGTGGCTACCAAATGTTCAGGATTGTGAAGAACATTCTGCTCAATCAGCTAGGAATGGACACTCCACTGGTCCTTCAAAATACCGGGGTCCTCCCCGTGACCCTAGTCGTGGCAAAAAAGCAGTATCTTCTTCAACAAAAAAGGATTGTGGTGTCAATGAAGTTATAGGCGCTTACTCAAAAAGTGTAACAAGGTCCCCATTGCTTGATTGCAGCTTATGCGGCGCAACAGTTAGAATCTGGGACTTCCTGACTGTCTCGCGTCCTGCTAGTTTTGTTCCTAATATCACCGATGTTCCCGAAACGGGAAAGAAGATGGTATTGACTCGTGGAGCGAGTGCAGCAAGTGGCATCGGTGGGTGGCTTGCTCCTGATGGCGTTGAGAAAGACCAGACAGAAGACCAAGATGGAGAGGGGAAATCTTTATCGAATATTGGGGTGGATTTGAATCTAACCATATCAGCTGGATTGTCCTCTTCACGGTTGCACGTTAATGTTATTTCCGAACAGTACCAAGAGGTGGATAGAAGGAGAGAGATATTGATTGGGCAGCCTTCCAGTAGTGAGGTCGGTGATCGTGCAGCCTCGTATGAATCCCGTGGTCCTATTTCTCGCAAGAGGAACTTAGACGAGGGTGGAAGTACTGTTGACAGGCCACAATTACTGATCCAACAGGCAGACAGTGTGGAAGGGACTGTAATCGACCGTGATGGTGATGAAGTCGATGATGGTGGTCAGTGCTCTACTGGTGGACCTTCAAAACGTGCTCGTGACTCTGAAGCTGGTCCCAGCCGTCCGCCATACGAAAAAGACTCCTCTGCTGCGGGCCCCAGCAGATCATTTGGTTTTGACCTAGGGATTGAAGCATATAAAGATGATATGGACGGTCCCGAACAGATAGTTGGCTATCCAGTAACAAAAGACTTAACGCGTGTTTCATCTGTTATTGCAATGGACACGGTTAACCATGGCGCAGATAATGATTCTATGGAAAGCGTTGAAAACTATCCTGGAGATTTTGATGACATACATATGCCTTCTACATCAACCATCAAGAACACAGATCACAATGAAACATCAGAACTTAACTATAGCAATCAAGCACAGCAAAGTACTTGCCCAGCGGTTGTTAGAAGTGCCGGTGAAATGGGTGTTAGTAGTACAAACGAAGAAGAGGTAGTAAATGCAGATACTGCTACTGCTACTGCACATGGAAAGGATGGTCCCAGCTTTGGAATCAGTGGAGGAAGTGTTGGAATGGGTGCTAGCCACGAAGCTGAAATTCATGGGATTGAGGCTTCTATCTATAGAGCTGACAGTGTAGTTGGTGATGTGGAACCTATTGCTGAAGTAACTGACAACCAAGGTCAGACTGGTGAATTTGGTCCCGATCCAGGGTTAATGGGCGATTTTGTCCCTGAAGAAATGGATAGAGAGGATCCTCAAGGTGATAGTCAAGATTTGATGTCTCGGTCTATCGCAAGGGCAGACAGTGGCTCGAAAATTGTGGGTTCAACTAAGGCAGATTCTGTTGAAAGTGGTGAGAAAACTAGTAACATAAGGGCCACCTCGTGTGAAAACAGTCCCCATCCGTCACTTTCTTGCAATGCCATTATGTGTTCTGGATTTGAAGCATCCAAGGAAGAAGTCACTCAGGCTGCAAAAGTTCTGACCACTGATGACTGCGGATATGTTGAGTCTGGGTATCAAGTTGCAAATGGATCAGGTATAATTGTGTTGCTTTTGATGCATGTTTTAATATGCTAATGATTTTATATACCACAGCAAAGTAAAAACATGGATTGTGAGTCCCTCCCTAGGGATCATGATCTTTTTTTCTCAGGCATTCAAATAAGTCAAATTTGTTATCCGACTGATAATAAGCAGTTGTAGGAATACTTTTTGCTAATTTCCATTATTGCTGATATTTTCTGTACTTTAATGTTATTTATTGCATGTGATGTTTTTAGGACCTCCCAGTGGTGGAAACAACTACGATGAAGCAGTTGAATTTGATCCCATTAAGCATCATAATCACTTCTGTCCTTGGGTGAATGGAAATGTTGCTGCAGCAGGCTGTAGTAGCAGTAGTGGGTCTGGTTCCAGTGCTGGTGCTATCGCTTTTTGTGGTTGGCAGCTGACATTAGATGCATTGGATGCATTCCAATCACAAGGACAGGTTCCAGTCCAAACAGTGGAGTCTGAATCTGCGGCTTCCATGTATAAGGTTTGTGTGAATACTTATCGTTGCCATCATCATTAAAATTTTTGAAACTCAGATCCTGACACAAACTTTACTTGCAGGATGATCATCATGCTCCTGGACGGAAGCTCTTGGCACGCCACTCTTTCAACAGAAGCCGTGGGAAGAACTGATTTTGAAACTTTACCTACTACAACTATGGTATCTCGTACTTTTCTACTTCTCTTGCGAGGATTATTGCCAAATGATATATTGCCTCTAGACAAAATTACGTACCCAAACATTTGTTGTGTATTTGAATGTCATTCATTGATTGCAGTTGTTGTTATTGCTCCATATTGCAGCCGGCACGACAAAGCTTGTCAGTGCCAGAGTAAACCAGTCCTCCTGAAGTTGTTCGTTGCATGTTTTTTCTTATTTATATCCGATACAATCTCTATCAAGATCCAAGAGTAACTCTGTTGAATTTTATGTTCGAAAGTTTTATCTGGAACCAGTTGCAATAAATCCTTCCGAGTAATGAGGCATGTAGTCGTAAACATTGTTTAGTTGGCATGTTTTTCGTACACCATATATCGGAACATATGTTGTGAGATCTGATTTGTATTGGACTCATTTTCGGGTCTTTTAGCTAAAGAAATAGAAATTCATGTGAAGTGTTTGAACATATATTGAACATTGATCACACAACTGAAATCTTACACTTATTAGCAGTGTTTGTTCATACAAGGAGGGGCACAGGGGTAATTAAACATATTCATACATAGACGAAAATTCAGGCATGGAAAGTGGCAACCTCGATCCCTTTTTCCGTGTAGGCAACAGGGGCATCGTACTTGCTGAAAAGCCTGTATGACGAGATGAGCGAAAGCCCCACATAGCAAAGGGTCACGACGAACGTGATTATTACCGAAGCTGTGGCCTTCCTACAGAAACCCTCGTACGAGCCACAAGTTTGGCTCCATGTTATAGACGCGTCCCCTTTGTACGCCAGGTAGACAACCTCAGTCGAGACAGCTCCGGCCGCGAGTATGATGTAGGTCAGCAACTGGATCGAAAACACAAAATTTTCTTGAATATAACAAAAAAAAAAAATCAAATTTTAAAATTCAAAATTTAATATTCAAATAATTAAACTAAACTATTATCAAGAAATTCAACCTGATCGAGTAGAAAGAATGTCCAAGCACGGGACAAGGTGGACGGTCGGGGCACTGCCGAAACGACCGCCGACAGAAGGGAGTAGCCGGCGCAAACTCCGCTCGCATGAACTAAATATCTACCAAAAAAATAAAACATTTTTTTTAAATATAATGTCACGCAAAATTGTTTTAAAATGACCCATTTTCATCGCGTAATTACCGAAATGCCCCGATGTCGGAATAGGACAGGGAGCCGTAGTCGTTGGTCTCGGAGTCCTTGAGCATGATAACGAGCGCCGCCACGCAAAGTGCAATTGGGAGGGCGCGCAGCAGCGTCTCCGCCGTGCGCATGGCGGCGCTTCCGATGTCATCCGCCGCCGGAGATCCCGCAGCACCATCTTTTCCCATTTTTTAGAATTGTGTGAAATTATTATTTGGTGGAATTATTAATTGTGTTAGATATGGGAGAATGATGAAATAGGAGTAGCTTCAACAAGAGGAAGACTACTTGTGCTCTATTAATAATGGACATATAGGTAGGGTTCGGTGAAGGTGAAATAAATGCCCCATTAAAGTGTATGCCACACTTTCCCATGCAAATAATCATCTAGGATGGTCGAGATATTTACTGTGCTGAATTTATCGAGATATATCGAAATGTCGGCATATCATAATTAATTTTGTGATTAGATCTTGAAGTACACTTGAATCCTAATCTAGATTGATCATTAGTTCAATTGTTCCACAACTTTCATGATATTGTGAATTTGTGATCGAATTTTGTTATGAGAAATATCATCAAGAGTACGTTTTTTTTAATGTGTGGAATTTTTTATAGTAACTTAATATTTGAAATATTTGATATGGGTAAAATGAATGGAAAAATTTATAATTTAATTTTAAAATAAGAGTTATGAATTGTTATTATTTTTACATGTCAAACAAAAGGAGTAATAGTTGTTGAATTAAAAATAGTACAAACTAATTTGTTAATGACAGTTTGCATATTAATAAGTAGGGTCAATTGTGTCAAAAAGATTGACTAAAGATAAAATTGGTTAAATTGATAAAATAATGTATTTGTCTGATTTAACGAAAGGGAGATGAGATGTGGGCCTGCAGCATTCATGTTTCGACCGGGCCGAATGATTTCACGCATAAAAACCAACCAATCAGATAACTATATTTAATACTGAAAATTGCAGAAATTACTAGAATAAATTTAAAACAAAAAATAAGATTTCTATATTTTTATATTTTATCCGAATTACCGCAAGAATACAGTACTAGTGTTTAAATCGAATTCCTTTAATTCATTTAATTCAACTAAATAGAAAAATTACATTTACATAATTATTAAAGCAAATATAAATTATCATAATAAACGTTAATCGGTGATTTGTTTAACAAGGGATAAAACAGTAAAAAAACACACACAAAATTCATATAATTATTCACTTTTTTTATTTACTTGAATAGTTGAACAAAATGTACTGTACTATTCAATTTCAACTCTTGATACACTATATTTAGTTGACCAAAATAATTTCTAAAAATAAACCTTAAAGAAAGGTAAACTAAATTTAACTAAACTATTTTAAAAAATTACAAAGTACTGTACTATAAATTGTTTGTTGGTTCTGTCTTATTACAATCTGTGTGCGAGAAGGGCTTCTAATGTGTGCGAGACGGGTTTCTAATTGTTACTGGAAATTGCAACGTTAACAAACAAAATACTAATAAAATTAAAATGAAAAAATCAAATCGAAATTAATTAAAATATCTTTCAAAAATGTAGGGCAGAATCAAATTTGTTAAAAAAATACACGACTGTAGAAAATCGCGCGTGGATTTTACGGCTGCCCTTAATCGAATCGAATATGAATATAGGCCGGGTGAAATAGAGCTCTCACGGATACGTGTTAGAGCCCATTGGATCGGCCGATCGAACAATTCAAATTAAATGAAATATATAAATAAATGTGAGATCTTTCTACGAGCAAATGAAAAATAGAGAAATTTCCAGTTGCGATCTAGAAAAGGCTCCGGCGATCTGTGTATGCCGGCAACGGAACTCGAACGCCACGGTTGACGGCGCGCCCGGTTCTCTCAGGGCACAATTGACGAACCCTAAGCCCGTTGAGAGTCTTATAAAGAGGGAGGACACGGAGATTTTACTCTCTCTGGGCTGGGCCTGTTGTATTCTTCGTTTATAGTCAGCCCAATAGAGTAAAAATGGTTTGGTTTAGCTCAATAGAAATTAATTATATATATAACTGTAAAATGACTAATCCCTCCCGCGGTCCCGCCTAATCCTGAATAAATTTTGGTTAGAAAAATAAGTATTTAAATTAAAGCAAAATGCTTCGAGCATCTCAAACACTATAAGCACAATTGGGAATTCACATTCGATTGGCTCCGTCGTCTTCACTGAAATATGGCTTCTACAGTACTAGCATTACACACCACAGTCCTCGCTCCACAATCATCATCATCATCACCCGCCAAAATCAAAACCCCCGATTCGAACCCTAGATTCATCCGCTTCCTCTCCAAGGCTCCGAACCAGGCACTATCGCTGCTCGCCAACAGGAATGCTGGATTCCGCAACCGCCTCTCCCCGAAAGCCGCCTCATCTTCAGGTATAAATAAATAAATAATAATTCACTGCTGTAAATGTCGATGCAGTTATTGTTCTCCTTCAATAGTTAGTTGGTTTGCTTCTATTTTTAGCTTCTTCAAGTTATGATGTGTGGGATATCTGAGCTTTTGTTTTTGGTTGTGTGAAAGTGAAAAAAGAGATAGTGTTGTTCTGGTATATTTTATTTAATTTTCTACAGATAAAATTGAAGAGGTAAAACTAGAGATGGATGAATGTGATAGTATATGCCATGTGTTTGTTTTTTTGGATATCGAAAATGTGAGTCTTATCGCAGACGGGTATTGATATTTTGAATGGAGAATACTGATGCTTGTATCTCAATGTCTATATGGAGAACACTGATACCGTCTCTACGAATGCATATTCTATATGACTCGTTCAACGTGTGCTGTATAGTGTCATAAACTATCTAATAATATTTCATTTGAATGGTATTTTTTTTTTTGCAAGTTAAGAATACACAGAAGAACCTAAAACCAAGGTGAAGTTTCAAACATCACTGAGTCTTCCAGGTTGCTCGTCCTCATTGTCTTTACTTGGAACTGGTTAGTTGCAATACAATACATCACTGAGTCTTTCTAGTTTCTCGTTGCCTTTAGTCTTAGTTCTCCAGGGCGGTAGTAATCTTTGGCCTTTTGTTATATAATTAGGATACAGGGAAAAAGTATTTGCTATAATAGGTGTTAAAGTATATGCTGCTGGACTATATACGAATCAGTCCATCTTCAGTAAATTAGATGCCTGGAAAGGACATTCAGCTGCAGAGTTACAGCAGGATTCATCAGTTTTTGATGCTATTTTTCAAGGTAAATGGTCTCCAAGCAAATAATCGTTTGGGAGACATAAATTATTAAGATTTAATGGGCATTTGAATTCTATGAAGTGCAGCTCCTCTTGAGAAATCACTACATATTATTCTTGTAAGGGATATAGATGGTAAAACATTTTGGGATGCCTTGGTTGAGGCCATCTCCCCAAGAGTTAAGTCTGTGTCTCCGGATGATGAGTCTGCACTTTCGACATTCCGAAGCCTCTTTCAAGGCAGACCCCTTAAGAAAGGGACTTCCATATTCTTGACTTGGTTGGACCCAACAAAAGTGCTTGTGAGTAAATATTTCATATAATAATAATGATACCCATTCTCCAGATTAATTATTTTTAGAGATCATTTCTAGAAATCCTATTTTAGTACAAATGGGTATTGAAATTGTTTTGAGTTTTACACTTTTACTTCTCATTTTGTCTGTTACTTCTTGCCTGCCCTTTCATTCAATAAAAAGACCCCTTTACAAATAATAAGGATAACAATCTAAGTAGTAAAATAATACAAAATCTGCAATCAAAATACACACACTTATATACACAATTCAATTAAATTGTGTGTTGTCCGTTGTACTCTTTCCTTCTGCATACATCAACGAGTGTCTACATAAATATTTGATTACTTTATTTGCTATAATCCTCAGGTTTGTGTATCACCTGAAGGGACTCCTACTGATATTGACGCTACAATCGAGTCGCCAAATGTATCATCTGCCCTGTTTGATGTTTTTCTTGGAAATAATACAGTTTCCCCTTCATTGAAAGCTTCAACTTCTAGTGGATTAGCTGCGGCACTCAAGTAATTGAAGTCGAGCAATTTTTTTGTTCTAATGTCGAGTTTATTACTAAGAAATTGTATCTTTTATCTCACTCAGTTGCTTGACTTTGCAATTATTGTGTGCTCACAACTCTCCTTTCCCCTTTAAGTTCACCAATTTGAGGTCTTCATTTGGATTCTTCTGGTCTTATCTGTTCTAGCATCTTCACAACTTCTGCCATGGTAGGTCTTGTGGACGCCTCTAATTCAAGACACATCAGCGCTATACTAAATACACGGTTAATCTCGTTCAGCGGACAATCAGTCAAACTGCTATCTAGTACATACTCTTCTCTCTTATCTTGGACAACTGACTTCACCTGCAACAATATTGTTATTGTGGAAAGAAACTAGTCAGTATTTCCAGTATTATTACAGGATAACAGTTTAATTCCATGACGGGCTGATTCTTTAGTTACTTGCCTCCAATAGTTTAGATATAATAGAAAATAAAATTGTTTCAGGGAAAGTGAACTGGTGGCTCATATTAAGTGGAAAGGCTTACCCAGGTCACCAGCTTCGTTCCCTCCTCGACAAATGCTTCATCCATTGGTCTTTTACCTGTTAGAAGCTCCAGTAAAACCACACCAAAGCTATAGACATCTCCTTTTGCTGTGGCTTTTCCTGTATCAAAATATTCTGCAGGAGATCTGTATATCATTAGATCAACTCTCAGAAGATGTACAGAATTATACATCTCAATTCTCCGAAAATCATACCAGGAGCCAAGTATCCAAACGTCCCAGCAACCAATGTCGACACGTGAGTTTTATCTGGTTCCATCATGGTAGCTAGTCCAAAGTCGGATACTCGAGCATCAAGGTTATCATCCAATAATATGTTGCTTGACTTGATATCTCTGTGTATTATATGAGGGATGCAATCATGATGGAGATAGGATATCCCTCTTGCAGCTCCAACTGCTATTTTGTATCTTGAAGGCCAATCAAGTATCATCTTGTTCGTATATTTTCCTGTCACGATTATTCAAGTCATCTTCCCAAAATCTTTTCTAGTTTAGGGACTATCATAATTTTAGGGTATAATTACAGAATTTTGAAAGATAAATTCTTCGGGAAAGTTGCTTTCAGAGCGCATACCGTGAAGCAAAGCATCTAAACTGCCGTTTGGCATTAACTCATAGATGAGTAGATTATACTGTGGAGCCGTGTAGTATCCGTGCAGGGTTACTATATTCCGGTGCTTGATATCTCCCATTGCCTCCAGTTCTCTCTCAAACCCTCGGTCTTGCTCAGCGCTCAATCTGTTCAGCCTTTTAACCGCAAAGGAAATGCAATCATCCATCACCAGTTTGTAGACTGTACCGTACCCACCCGACCCAATAACATCCTTGTTGCTCAGTTTCATCGTCTTCTTCAAGAGCATGCTTGGTTTCAAAGATTTGGTTCTTTGTGATGAGAACATTACTAGTTTCCCACCTGACATTGATTGATGTTTTCTTAGAAACACATGTTTTGGATTAGAACCGGATCCGTTGGAGGCAGGATGAAGCGTACCTTTGATAGAGCCTTGAGTTACTGTGTGCTTTCTCTTCCACCGACGGTAGCAGAGGGCTGCCATGATGATCTTTGAGACGACGAATGCAACGACGGAGATGGTGACGTATAAAGGTATGTTTTTTCCCATTTGTATTTCTTGATTCAATATTCTTTTACTAGAACAAAGTGAAGCTCAGATCATATATAGGCAAAAGTGTGAGGAAAGAAAATGTGGCAGCATGTGGTTTGTGTCCAGTTTAGTTGACATTATTCTGTCCATGCTTAGCCATATATGTATAGCCACGTGGCAGTTAGGACGGTGATTAGACCTTTGATTGTCTGATTAAAATGGAATGTGAAATCTCATATTTGCCCCTCCAGTTTTTAAACCTGTACAAGTGAATCATGTGAAATTTTGCTGTGTGTGAGCTGTCCTACTTTAAAGCATTGTGAAAGTAAAAGTTGCAGAATTATGAAATTATGAATCCCTTTTCGGAAAAACAGGAAGAAAACGTGATAGGAAAGGTTTTTTCTTTTTCTTTTTTTGTGTTCCCATGCCATAGTCATAGCTGCTGTTAGATGTGTCAATTCGGTTTTGACCGAAATGATCGTCTAGAAAAATACAGTAATGTTGTCGGGGGCTCTAAGTGGTTCTTCCGATCTAACTAATGTTGTCGGGGGCTCTAAGTGGTTCTTTCGATCTAACTAATGGCGACTAACAAGTTTTCTGGACACGAAGACAGGACCATACTAATATGAACTAATTGAAAACAAGAGCAATAAAAGCTAAGTAACCTTATGTGTATGGAGTAAGTGTTCAAATATAGTACATTTAAGTAACATATAGGAAAAAATAAATTAAATCATGATCCTAGTTGGGCCTGGCCTGAGTTTGAGGCTTGTGTTGAAAAATATTGCGGCCCCGTTACTTCTCTCAATCTTTCTCCAGGCCTATTTTATAATACCTGGGTCAAGGCCCGCTGAATAATTTGAAAGAAAAATGAAGGGGTATTATACAAAAAATAATACTAGAAAGTATGATCATTCTTATGGAAAAGAGTTAGTAGTAAACATGAAAACATATTCCCTTTCTTCCTTATCTTTAGCTTCAGAGATGGGAATTGACATAAAAGTATGATGGGAACTTCTTTAAGTCCTTAAAATATTTAAATTCAACCGAATTGACCATTTTCTCTGGGCGAGCATTCTTAATATGCTCACGTGTCTACCTGAAATGAGTGGAAAATCTGGAATGTGCATATACGATGGACTCGGGTTACCTTGTAATATGAATACGAATAGATGTGTTTTCAGTTGCAATAATGGGCTTTAAATATAAAGACACAACATGATAATACATTGCAAAAGTTTATAATGTTTTGCAATGAAATGGGTATTAGATTGTCGATATATAGTTTAACATAAGCATTTTGGAAAAGGAGTTGGTAACTATAGCTCCAATCCAAAAGTTCACAAGTCAGTAAGTCACAACCAAGCCGAAAACTAAGCTTTCACTCGGGGACTCATGTAACAATATTTACCAAGTAATAAGTGTAAACTAATTTGTTCATAAAGAATAAAGATCGTCATTATATAACTATTCATCAACGAATGTTTCTTTCCGAATTGAGTTAAAGTATAAATTGATATTTACAAAGATATCAATCATAGCACTCGAAATAATATTGTTTTTGTAAATTAGAAAACCAACAAACCAGATACAAAAGTAATATATTTTTGTTCGTATTCACAATTTCAATGTCAATAATATTTATTTGCACATTTGCAATGTCAATACTTCAGATTTTAATGGATCAAATTAAAGGCACACTTTCTTTTTTTAATAGTAACTTGCTAATAATTGCATAGTTCAAGATCCTCAATATCCTATTCAAAGATTTGGGGGCAAACGTTTCTATTTGAAAAACCAAATCCAGCCGTCAGTCAAAGTACAACTGGTGTGCACTTTCCAATCTTGGCCGTCCGTATAGTTACATTGGTACGTACAACCCGTTTCCCCCAAATTGATTTATTTCAAAATTAAAAATTAAAAAAAAAATTGATTTGAGAGAGAGAAAGTGAACCACAGAAAGTGGGTTCGATTTGTATAATATCGATTCCCATTCACCAGATTCATTTCTCTGTCTCCTCCCTCTTCTCCCTCACCGTCAGATCTGCAAACCCCTACCACACCTTTCCTTTTTTTCTTCTTCGGGGGGAAATTTCACGAGGTTAGTGGAGAGGCTGAATCAAGGTCTAGTGGCGGCGGCGACGGCGGTGGTGGAGGGGTTACATCGCGGTTGCAGGATTCGATAGAAGAAAAGGATTTGTTGATTTTTCCGGGGATTATTTAAAGGCAATAGGTTGTCGATTTGATCTGATTGGATCGAGGAACGAAGAGCCAACTGTTTCAGATTGAAAAGGGAAATATGCAGCAGCAAGATAAGGGGAAGAAGGTTCGATACGTCGCCTCTTTTTCGTTGTTAATTTGTGATCTTTCGGTGGTTAATTCTGTTGGTACAATTATTGCCTTTTCTTGTTTAACTGAAAAAAAGAGAGTTAATTCGGTTGATGATATGCTAATTGTTGTTATTCATGATTGGCATTTATTATTATTATTATTATTATTATTATTATTATTATTATTATTATTATTATTATTGTTATTTTTAATATTATTAATATGCATCTTAACCTAATCACTGAGCTGAGAAGGGTAAAATTCACGGATTCAGTCATTTTAGTTTATGAGTTGGATCAGTTTAATTTTGGGGAAGTTGTATTCTTTTTCTTTATGGGTTGTTTGAAAGATGGGGACTTTTGTCTTCTCTCTGGTTTATTATTGTTATTGCCTCTCGGTTGTGCCTTTTGCTTACGATATTGCAGCATACGTAAACTAAAATGAGACGGATATAACTACTTTGCAGGTCCCAAAAGAGGTGGATTTTTTTACGGAGTATGGAGAGGCCAATAGATACAAAATTCTGGAAATTATTGGAAAGGGTAGCTATGGAGTTGTTTGTGCTGCCATTGACACACATACTGGGGAGAAAGTAGCAATAAAGAAAATAACGGACATTTTCGAGCACATCTCAGACGCTATTCGAATTTTGCGTGAGATTAAACTGCTTCGTCTTTTGCGGCATCCTGATATTGTTGAAATTAAGCGGATCATGATGCCACCCTCCAGGCGTGACTTCAGAGATATTTATGTTGTTTTCGAGCTCATGGAGTCTGACCTCCATCAAGTCATAAAAGCTAATGACGATTTGACCCTTGAGCATCACCGATTTTTTCTCTATCAAATGTTACGGGCACTGAAATATATGCATACAGGTAATAGAATGGTGGTTAGTATCATTGGCTTGAAAATTGAGTAATTGACGTGCACCACTACTTCGTATTGCAATATAGATTAAAAAAACTGCAATTTTGATTTTTTTTTCCTTTATTTTTATTTTTGATTATTTGCTTTCAGCTAACGTCTATCATCGAGATCTTAAGCCAAAGAATATATTGGCAAATGCAAACTGCAAACTTAAAATATGCGATTTCGGACTTGCGAGAGTAGCATTTAATGATACCCCAACAACAATATTTTGGACGGTTCGTACTCATTGTAGTTTCTTTTACTGCTTGTTTTCTCCTTCTCAGCCATATGTTGGAGGATATAGCATATGTTTTGACAGTAATTTTTTCTGTTACAGGATTATGTTGCTACAAGATGGTATAGAGCACCTGAGTTGTGTGGATCTTTCTTCTCCAAGGTAGTTAAGTTTTGTCCCAAATTTTCCTTGTGCTCTCTTTTCAATTTAGATTCTATTCTAGGCATTGTATAATTTTATTTGTATTTATTTGACCTTTCATTACTCTCAACCTTGACCTTGTAATGCTTTTTACTTGATAGTTTGGTTTAATAAGACTCTATTAAGTGACGCCTTGTACCTTAAATTCGTAATGAAAATACTACATAGAACCTTTTGGAAGCATCACAGGAATTGTAAATATTTTCAGCCCTTGTGTATCTGTAATTGCTATACATTTTCATCTTGTCAGGAGGTAAACTGACAATATGAGTCAATATGTTTTCACACTTATCCTTCGATTAAGCATGGGGCTTATTCTTGCTTGAGGGTGCTATAATGGAATTTGTTGTTTCATAACAAAATGTGCGTGTTTAGAGTCGTCATATGAGAGTAGTAATTGTAGATTAAAACAATTCTTGTTCAGGGAGGACTATTGAACTCTCCTGGAAGTTGATATTTTCTGTTCTTCAGAGGTAAATTATGTCGATGACACAATGTCGTATCATTCTCTGGAGGTTTCCATCATTTTTACTTCTTTTTTATCCATCTCATGTATTTTGCGTGTTTTCTTGCAGTATACCCCTGCTATTGATATCTGGAGCATAGGATGTATATTTGCTGAAGTCTTGACTGGGAAGCCCTTGTTTCCGGGTAAAAGTGTCGTTCATCAACTGGACTTGATCACTGATATTATGGGTACTCCATCAACAGATACGATATCCGGAGTAAGGAGCACGAATGCCATGAGATATTATGTTCCAGTAGTGGTTTCCCAGATATAATGTTTGTGACTGTTATGTCCTGGATGCAGGTAAGGAATGAGAAGGCAAGGAAGTATTTAATGGACATGCGGAAAAAGCGTCCAGTGTCTTTTGCTGAGAAATTTCCAAATGCAGATCCTACAGCTCTGAAACTATTGCAAAGGTTATTGGCATTTGATCCAAAGGACCGCCCATGTGCTGAAGAGGTGCTTTCTCCTTGTTTTATATACAATGCGCAATTATAAAAATGTTTTCTAATGATTTTGTTTTTAATATGTTCTTAATAGGCATTGGCTGACCCATACTTTAAGGGTCTATCCAAAATCGAAAGGGAGCCTTCTTCTCAGCCAATCTCAAAGTTAGAATTCGAGTTTGAGAGACGCAGAGTGACAAAAGAAGATATCAGGGAATTAATATTCAGGGAAATATTGGAGTACCATCCTCAGTTATTGAAAGACTACATGGCAAGAAATGGTGGCACGAGTTTTATTTATCCAAGGTTTTTTCGAGCTATTCCATTCAAGTTCTGTGCCTTGGTATCTTAAGCTCCATACAATTTTCACCTGTAATGGTTTCTGTTTTGTACAGTGCCATTGGACATTTTAAGAAGCAATTTGCCTACCTGGAGGAAAATGCTGGGAAAAGTGGGCCTGTGATACCTCCTGAGAGAAAGCATGTCTCGCTTCCAAGGTTAGTTTTACACTTCTCAATGTTTGTTTTTTCTATGAGTCAACTGAGCAAAATTAATCTCGTGCCAACTGCCAAGTATTTTTAGCAGTGCTTTGCTCGTTATGCTTCTTCCCTATGTACAGTAAATCATTAATAGTGTTAGAATGGGCTACTGATGCATAACTAAGTTTTAAGTTTGTTTTCTGTGCAGGTGTACAGTAAATGCTAGTACTATTCCTCCGAAAGCACCAACGTATGTTTCTGCATTTGATAACCGTAAACCATCAACGGTGATTGGAGTTCCGGACACAGTTACTGGAAATATACCAAAGGTTTTACGTCCACCACCAAGGGTGCCAAATGGTATAATTTAAAAAATCCTTCTTGGTTAATCTTATTAATTAATTGCAGACAACCAACTTCTAATTCGGTGCAACTGAACCTAATAATAGCATATGCAGTGAAACTGAAATGTCCCAAAGAGTAATGTGAATCCATATCATTCAATTTGTTCTCAGAATCTCAGGGTCCGTGTTGTAAATTACTTGTGTTGGTAGAAAAACTATTGACAGGTGGACAATCACCTTTCATGTTTTCGTAACGTTATTCTCTTACTCCATTGCAGCCAAGCCAGGAAGAGTAGTGGGACCCGTTTTGCCGTACGAAAGTATCAGACAAGCAAAAGATTCCTACGACGGAGCGGTCTATGTTCAGAATCCCATCATGCCCGGAGCGCATTCCATCTCTCCTCAATGTTTCTTCAGGCCTAACACTGGGAGAAGTCAGATGGAAGCATCGTCTCTCCAACACCTGCACCAGCACATGCCACCTGGCGGAAGCGGAAGCGGAAGCATGAGTATTATTGATGTTAAAGGACAACAACAACCACTACATCAGCACTATGTTGTGTCTCCTAATAATCTGATGAGTGCTGCAGACAGGAATAGCAACCCCTATTACCAGTCGCATTCTAAAACGGGGATAATGAACAATCAGATTGCCATTGATGCGAAATTGCTACAAGCACAGTCTCAGTTTGTTGTCTCCGGTACGGCTGCTGCTGCTGCCCGGGAGGTTGGACTGACTTAGTTTAACCAGCAGGGGTATATATGTAAATGAGGTAAGTTTCTTGTGAACTCCCGATCCTAATGAAAATTCGACTCCAAGAGTTTTTTCAAGAAACGGATTTAGAGCAACCTGCAGTGAATTGCGTTGTTGGAACACGGGCGGTGGTGCTTGGCACTGAGTGCGTAATTCGGTTGAGTTCTTAGAGAGAAAGAGCATGTTGGGCTTTCGTTTTTCGTCTCACGCACCTTAGGGTTTAGTTCCTGTGTATAGTAGCCAATTGTTACTTCATTGATCTGTGTAGTGCAGTATTTACTTCATTGATCTCTGTGTATTATTGTATCCAAAGAGGGTAAAAGTTCTTTCAACCGAAATGTTTGTTTGTAAGCTCGTGACCTGTCTGAATTTCTGTTTGAGAATTGACAAATAAATTAAACTAATTATTATTGTCCCAAAATTTGTGATCGGTTAAATTAATTATTTTCTTGGTTTGAAGAGTAATATATAAGTGAAGTATAATTTTTTATGGCTATATTCAATTATTTACAATAAAATTAATATTGTTTTTCTTTTTAATTTACCTATCACAACCATGGTTCTAAAAATCCCCGCCGATTAATCCCCGCCTAAGCTCTAGGCTGTACTCGACCGCCTCGATTTTAGGCTCTAGGCCCCTAACCCGCCTAAGTGCCGCCTAAACTCGCCCAGACCCGCTTAAACCCGCTTTGGACCGCCTAAGTTCAATTAATTTCGTCTTTACTTACTTAGACGGTTCTCGAGGAGATTTAACTGAACAATCAAATTAAATGCAAATCTTGATAAATCAAATAAAATAGATGATGTTATGATGAATTTTGAGTTACGACACCAAAATTTGAAAAAAATATTAAATATATAATGAAAATGATCTAAAATTTTAAATTTACAAACTATTTTTTATTATTTTACTATTTTGAACTTGTGATTAATACTATGTTTAGATTATTTATTGATTATTTTGTTCAAAATATTGATTTATTATGCATAGAAATATTTTTAAAATATTATATTAATTAATTAAATATAAAAAAGTAAAACGATTAATCCCCGCCTAGTCCCCGATTAATCCCTCTAGGCCCTAGGCTCCTAGTCGCCGCCCGATTAATCACTCATTCTAAAATATATCAAGATTTATTTTAACTTTTTTTAATTTAAATAAATAAATTTTGAAATAATTATTAAAAACTCATTCTAGACTATCAAATTTTATTTTAACTTTTTTTTTTTAATTTAAATAATAAATTTTGAAATAATTATTAAAAATATTATTAAAAAACAAATTTGAAATAATTATTAAAAACATTATTAAAATCCATTCTAAAGGTTATTTTAAGAAGTTATGAATATTGCTCTGCTGCGATTGAAACAGAGATTGCTCTGCTGCGGTTGAAACTATTCAGAGAGCTCTACATTAATTTTTTACATTAATTTTTTATTACTAATATTTCAATAATATTTCTAAAAAAGAATGAATAATGCTTTAATATATAAATACAAAATTATGAAAATCAATTCTATAAAAAGATAATTAGTTTAATCTAAAAGATTAATAAAATTAGCTTTTGATTAGTCTAAATATTAAATTTAGCTAATATTCTAAATAAGTTTTGTCTAATACTTTAGATTTTCAAAGGCGGGTTCTCCTTTATCTTAGTATTTTTGTTAGGGGTGGGAATGAGACGTGATTACGGGAATTCCGTCCCGTTTTGTTCCGATAATTTATTTTTAGAACGGAGTAAAATAGAATTGATGTTTAAAAAGTTTACCCGCATGTTTCAATCTCGTTTTGGTTCGGGTCAGGATCGGAATGTTCCAAAATTTTAAATAAAATTATAAATTAAATTAAAATTTTAATTAAAATTAAATATTATCGACTTCTAAAACAATCAAAATACAAATAAAATAAAAATACTTAAGTTTGTACGAGAAATAAGTTAAAATATTCAATTCAAGAGATTTTTTATAATTTTCAAAATAAATTATATAAAAATATTATATTTATTATGAGATTTGTAAAAATATATTAATTAAGTAATAAACTTGTGTGATTAAGATTTTGATATTTTTATTAATTTAGTTGACGTGACGGGATTGCAATTTTCAAAATCGATCTCGTCCCATCTCGCATTGCAATTTTCAAAATCGATCTCGTCCCATCCTGTAAACTTTCGGGATGAGATCAAGATTTCGGGACAAAGTGTTCACCTCTAATTTTAGTTAATGTAGGTTTTCCAATTATCTTAGTATTTTTTAAATTGTTTTAAGAGTTAATAAGTTGTTATGTCTTATTTAATAAATAAGTTGTTAAACCGTTTAAATAAAATAGATATATAACATGCTAATTTGTTTTTCAATTTAAGATCTTATATAAATAAAATTATCAAAAATAAATTGTGATATATGAAAAAAATAATTATGTTAACTAAATAATAAATTTGAAATTTTTGTATATATATAAAAGGTGAAAAATTTAGGGGTATTTTGCTCTTTTATTTTTTAAGTTACAAAAGCTTATAAGTTGTTAAAAAAAAGAGGGTGTTTTAAACTTTTTAAAAAATATTAAAAAACTTAAAAAAACAAGTAAATGGAGAGATTTTTTTTCCACTGCTCTTGTAACTTAAACAATAATAGACCAAACTACCCCTAAAATTATTGTTGGATAAGGTAGTAAGTACATTCCCACAAGTCTTTATACACTTCATGTAAAAGATGGCAAACTTGTACAGATCATATATTACATGGATGATGGATGACTACATCTGATATTTCATTTAAGAAATAATAAAATCTCCAAACGAAAACACTTAAACTCGAAAGACGAAAGATCTATTGCCGGAAAAAATCAAATTACAAAATCGGTATTGTTCTTTAACAGGCCTTGGGACAACGAACAACTTCTGATAAGGATCTTTAAGGGCAACGTCTCTTTCCTCAAAAAATAATGAAAACCATAACAATCGCTTCCAAGACATATAGCGGAGCAAGCATCTGAAAGAGGGAGAATTCGATGTTAACAGTGAAGGTTAACAGTGCCTATGGATATGGAGCACACTCAAAGAAAGGTGAATTGTTGTTTCTTTGTCCACACACAATACCGAAGAAATCATACCTTCTCATACGTCGGTAGACGAGTAGGATACTATTAAGGGCTCTGTGGAGTCTTCTTGTTCCCTTGATGGTTTTCGGTAGTACGCGAACAAAAGTAATTGTATCACTCCTAAAATGGTTCCGATTCCATTTGGGACCTGAAATAGATGAAGACATAGTAAAAACACAAACTGATTTTGCACTGCAAGATAATTACAGTAAGTTAGAACCTTACATATACAAACGGATCAATGTTGAAGACCCCGTACAAAAGGAACGAGGTGCTGAGAAAAAACGAGCACAGGGACAATTGAAATGGCATAAATTCAACACTTCTCGTTTGGATGACTAAATTCTGCAACAAAAATGAACACGGAGAAAATTAATTTTGCAAAAAGTCAGAGAATTTGGCTTGGTAATTCGAAGAGGCTGAGAAAGCACGTACGATTATAAACAACGGGGAAGCAAACATGGATATGAGGGAAGCACAACTCAGGAATCCGATGGTCAAATGGCGGACCTCAAAGTCAACTATGAGCAAGCTCCCAATGGCAATGATTGCAAATACACCAACAACCGACGTAACCAATCCTATCATCTTCAACTGCGGCCACAAAATCCAAATTATATGAACACACGGACACATACGAGAAAAAAACAATTAAAGCAGAGATATAGAAGCACCTTTTTGTTTTTTTCGGCATATTTAACGAAGATTGTAATATACACTATCTGGAAAACTGCACCGATTGAATTGACGGTGGTAACAAGTATGTTATCCGAAGATATCATAGGCAAACCATACCAAGCCGTGATCAAGCAATTCAATAGAGCATATATGTACGGCAACCCAGAGAACTGCTCTGTCGACTCGTTTCTGATAATTCTCCGGAATGTCGGTCTATTAAACAAAAAAAATGACGTAAATGTGGTGTGATGTCTATTATTTGTCTTTCTAATCTTTTAGAGTTTCAGAATTTGAATTAGTGAAAAAAAAACTCACAAAGGTGACAGAAATAATCCAAAGGCAAAGATATTCCCTGCACGTTTAAAAACAAAAACAAAAAGATCATGACATAATAGTCTACACGAAATTTACGAAATCACAACAGCATCTAGTTTACATTTTCCCAGCCTATTATTATCATAAGTTAAACGTTTTTCGCAATAAACTTTCGAAATTTATATTCATATACAGTAACTATTTGGGAGGTGATCGAGCTCACTCCGATCAACCGAAAGTTAGGTGACGAACCATACCATTCGGAAGATAACGTGTAGAACCCGTTAAAGTTTCGAGAACAAAATGTGCAACAAAATTCCTCAAGAAAAAAACCCATAACCAAAAACACACACAACACACACATTACGGGAAACCAAAAACTACTCATAGCATTGCACAATTTCACAGCACATTATGACAATGTAATCAAGATCATAATCCAAAAACATGAGTACTATTTTTTTTCCTGCAATGACACAAAACCTTATAAAAAACCAAAAAAAAAAGGGGGGAAAATCAAGTACCCGCGATTCCAGCTACATCTTTGCAAGATTCGAGCGATTGAAACGAGCCCACATGAACCATCGAACTTTTTTTTTTGGGTCTCACCCAAAAACCCAGAAAAAAAATTGCAAACACACGAACAAAAAAAGGCCCGATTGGAGCCTCTTTCGCGAAAGTTCTTCCTTTTATTTTCCAGACATTTAGTATTTATGAAAAATAAAAATTAAAGTTTCTGCGCCTCAAACTATTGGACCAGGTTTTTAGCAAGATAAATCTGTGGCTTCGAATGATGCATAATAAGAAGCACGATTTTTTTTTATTTTTCTTTCCGCGATGTAAAAATATAACCGATCTTCGCCGTTGAATGTATTGGGATCGTGTGGTTCGTCTTCGATCGCTTTCACGAAGTTAGCTGGACACACGCATATATGTGTGGGCGTGTTGGTGAGAGTGTATTCAAATTGAATTGTGCGACAATCCCGAAATCTAAAACCTAAATTGACTCGGCGAATGAATATCCTAAACCACGAGAATCTCGCACGTGAAATAAATCTTCTCGCTATATTTTCTATAGCAATTTTATTTATTTTAAAAATATATTGAGTATATTCTTTATTGATTTTTTGACAGCAAATAGTTTGAGATTTTTTTTAAAACAAAGATGAAAATTTAATGTAAAAATATTTTTATAGAACTTGAGTATTGATGTGAAATGAACAAATATAAAAATTAGAAATATTGGTATGGAATTAAGATATTAATCAATTTAGTTAATACTCTATCTTTCCCTTAAAACAATGCATACTTTCCTTTTTAATCCATCTCTTAAAACAGTGCACATTTCATAAATGGAATGTCTTTTCATAATTTTATCCTTTCAATACACATTTATTTACTCTTATACCACTACTTTTTCAACTATCTACTTTATTACTTACACATCAATACCTATTATACCCCTACTTTATATTATAAAACACATAAAAATATCATTTTTTCTTAATTTACGTGTCATTTTCTCTATGCATAGTGTTAAGGGAAGGAACGAGTACATATGAAAATTTAACCAATTAAAGAAATATACATTTTTAACTCAAATATAGAAAAATTGCATGTTTTTTTTGTTTATTTTGTTCCATGGATTTGTCAACGGTTCAACAATTTCTAATTTTCTTTTTAATTGACCGCTTTGATTATAAAAAATAAGATAGATAAAAAATAAATCACGTTTATCTTTTTAGTATACATATTTATTTATTCTTATGTTATTACTTTTTTAATTAACTATTTTATTATTTAACTATCAATACTTATTATACCTCTAATTTATATTATGAAACACACAAATAATCATTTTTATAATTCACGTTCAATTTTTTTCTGTGTGTAAAGTTCGAACATATCGTCTAAAGTTCGAACCTGATACATGTGTGTTGTGTGTGTGAGTATTTAAAATTTTTGCAATTCACCAATTGGTTAATTCAAAAAACAAAAAGGCATACCATATTTTTTATTAAATAAGTTGAAAATTGAAAAAATTAAGTGTAATACGATACGAGGTCAAGTATTACACTTGCAGGTTAGTAAATACACGTATGTATTGTTTGTGAGCATAGAGCTGTAAATGAGTCGAGTCGAATATCAACTTTATCGAGCACCCTTGATAAAATTTTAAATGAGCAAGTTAAGACCATGTTTATCAACAACCTCTCACAACCTAACTTTTTAATAAAAAAATATTTTCACTCTCTTCTACCCCATCAACCTAACATTTAATTCAACTTTTCATTTTTTCATACTTTATCCACAACCTACAACTCAATTCAATTTATCATTTTTTTTATTATTAAATAAGTATATAATGTTTTTTATTTCAATTTATATTTTAAATATATAAAATATATACATTAAATTGTTAAAATATTTCAATAAAAAATTGTTAAATAAAATAAAAAATAAAAAATTATATTTAATTGTTAGTAAAACTATATTAATATGGATCTCGTTTTATAGAGAATAAAAAATTATTAATTTTGATATAATTATATATATAATTATAAATATATAACATTATATATAGTATTATATAAATAAAATTTTTTAGCATATATAAATTAAATGTCTTGATGACATGTGACAACAAAAAAAAGAAAAAAATTGACGCCCTTCGGGCTTGATAGAGACTGGAAGGGCGTAGACTTTTTATTATTATATTATTATTTTTTTTTTTGTTTTTTTGTGAAGGGAGGGCGTCACGCCCTCCCGATTAACATGGTCTAAGAATATGATGTCCGTGTGACCGTGTCCAACTCTGACTTGTTCAAGCTCGAATTCGATTGTACTCGTATTGTTTGCAGTCTTAGAAAGAGCAAATCGTACTTTGGAGTCAAGTTTTTACAATAAGAGCATCTTCAATGTTTAAATTTCATTTTCTACTTGCCGTGAATCATATGAAAGTGTGGTTTTTATTTTTAGAAAAATAAAAATAATAGGAGTAGTCCACGAACATCAAATGATCAACTCTCGAATCACCAACTCTTTCGGCCTCCTCCACCTACCAAATTACCAATCTCTTTCCACCAATTTTTTGCTGCACCACCTTCCTCCAACATGCGTTCTAATTTCATAAACCACCTTCCCGTCAAAGGGCATTTCCGTCATTTCTTACCGCGCCATCATTCCCATTTCCAATTGGGGGGAAATAAATAAATTAAGTAATAATAATACAGTAACAGCGGAAGGTGAAGATGGTAGGAGCCGTGTATACTATATATATGTTGTGTATATCCGTGTGATATACACAAGCGAAGACTTTCGTTGACTCATCTCATCTGTCCGAATAATTTCAATCTCTCTTTCGAGTTTTCTTCGGGAAATACTTATCTCTTTCCGCCGATTCACTCGCTCGCCGGTGGATCCTGATCGGCGATATACGACGTGAGTTTTCCGATTCGATCCACGACTAACTTAGCTCTTGTTTTTTGCTTGCTTTTACGATCTGCTTCGTGTCGATTTTTCCAGATCTGCTTCGTGATTTTCGTATGCGTGTTTATATAATGTATATATATGTACATGGACTGATTCTGTGACGATTTAATCGGATCTAAATGTTTACAATTACGAATAAATTGATCTGTTTCGTATATTCAATTTTTTATTTTTTTTTCTGAATTGATTTCTGTTTGAGATTTGAGGTTTAAGATCAGCTCTTATGATTGGGATTTGCGTTTTTCCTGTGTAGAAATTGAGGTGCAATGTCGACATATACGCCGAAGAACATCCTCATCACCGGTGCTGCTGGATTCATTGCTTCCCATGTCGCTAACCGCCTCATCAGAACCTACCCCGACTACAAAATAGTCGTCCTCGACAAACTCGATTACTGCTCCAATCTGAAGAACCTCCTTCCTTCCAAGTCCTCTCCCAACTTCAAGTTTGTCAAGGGAGACATCGGGAGTGCCGACCTCGTCAACTACCTTCTGATCACGGAAAACATCGACACCATCATGCACTTTGCAGCCCAGACCCACGTCGACAACTCATTCGGGAACAGCTTCGAGTTCACCAAGAACAACATCTATGGGACCCACGTCCTTCTCGAGGCCTGCAAAGTGACTGGACAGATCAGAAGGTTCATCCACGTTAGCACGGACGAGGTGTACGGAGAGACCGAGGAGGATGCAGTGGTGGGAAATCACGAGGCCTCCCAGTTGCTGCCCACGAACCCTTACTCGGCTACAAAAGCTGGAGCAGAAATGCTTGTGATGGCTTATGGTAGGTCTTATGGGCTTCCTGTGATCACGACTCGAGGGAATAATGTTTACGGCCCAAACCAGTTCCCGGAGAAGTTGATTCCGAAATTCATTCTCTTGGCCATGCAAGGGAAAACCCTCCCTATTCACGGGGATGGGTCGAACGTGAGGAGTTACCTCTACTGTGAGGATGTGGCTGAGGCTTTCGAAGTCGTCCTGCATAAGGGAGAAGTCGGCCATGTTTACAATATTGGTACGAAGAAGGAAAGGAGAGTTCTTGACGTTGCCAGGGACATAGGCAAACTACTCAACACGGATCCTGAGAAAAACATTCAGTTTGTGGAGAACAGGCCGTTTAACGACCAGAGGTATTTCCTTGACGACCAGAAGCTCAAGAATTTGGGTTGGTCCGAAAAGACCACGTGGGAGGAAGGTCTGAAAAAGACTATCGAGTGGTACAAGAGCAATCCCGATTGGTGGGGAGACGTTTCCGGTGCACTGCTCCCTCATCCTAGGATGTTGATGATGCCAGGTGGCATAGAGAGGAATTTTGATGGATCCGAGAAGTACGAATCTGGGAAATCCGAATTCGATGGGAAATCTAAGCAGGACAACAAGACGGCGGTGGCTTCTAAAAGTAGCCCATCAGTGGAAAAGCCAGCATTGAAGTTCTTGATCTATGGTAAGACTGGATGGATTGGTGGCCTCCTTGGGAAGCTGTGTGAGAAACAGGGAATTGCTTATGAGTACGGAAAGGGGCGTCTTGAGAATCGTTCACAGGTTGTGGCTGACGTTCTTGCTGTGAAGCCTACGCATGTCATGAATGCTGCAGGTGTGACTGGGAGGCCCAATGTCGATTGGTGTGAAACTCACAAGACGGAGACTATTCGTGCCAATGTTGCTGGGACATTGACCTTGGCCGATGTGTGCAGAGAGAACGGGCTGATCGTGGTGAATTTCGCCACTGGGTGTATATTTGAATATGATGCTGCTCACCCAGAAGGTTCTGGGATTGGATTTAAGGAGGAGGATAAACCCAATTTCATTGGCTCTTTCTATTCCAAGACCAAGGCCATGGTAATATTAATACATACATTCTCTTCATTTTGTGTGTGTATGTGTATGTGTATATAGTTCTGAATGTTGTGTATGTAACCAGGTGGAGGAGCTACTGAGAGAATATGATAATGTCTGCACGCTGAGAGTCCGGATGCCGATATCTTCCGACCTGAACAACCCGCGCAATTTCATCACCAAGATTTCAAAGTACAACAAGGTGGTTAACATCCCTAACAGCATGACCATCTTGGATGAGCTTCTTCCGATTTCAATCGAGATGGCCAAACGAAACCTGACGGGCATATGGAACTTCACGAACCCTGGTGTCGTCAGCCACAATGAGATTCTGGAGATGTACAAGGAGTATATTGAGCCGGATTTCAAGTGGAATAACTTCACGCTTGAAGAGCAGGCGAAGGTGATAGTTGCTCCGAGAAGTAACAACGAGATGGATGGCGCTAAGTTGAAGAAAGAGTTTCCTGAGTTGCTATCGATCAAGGAGTCACTGATCAAGCATGTATTCGGGCCCAACAGGAAAACTGCGGCCTAATTTATTATTTCGATGATCAACATGTTAGCTTGGTTCCACACCATGCTCAGTTTCAGCACTTCTTTTTTTTTTCTTTTTTTCTTTCTTGTTTTTTACTATTAGATTATGATGTGTAATGTCCATTTTCTTTTTAATGAAATCATGTGTTGAGTCCTCAGAGTTTTGTTTTGTGCCCTATAAAGAATACCTTGTGGGATGTGTTTTTTTTTTTGTGTTTGAGAATAACAGTGGCCAGAAATCAGACCAAAAAATGACCCCTCTTAACAAAGAATCCATTTCCAGCAGTAAACGTTTTTGTTGTAGTGTTCTCATAACAAGGTTATTCGTAACACAATCGATTAAGAATTTAAATATGGTGCTATACTTACAGTTCTTCAACTAAAACAAATGGCTTCTGAGTTCTGACTATTCCATAGCTTGTGTTGAAGTATACTCGTACTCAAAATGGTCAACGACTAGTGCAACAAGGCAGCTTGTGCCAACTCCCTGAGAAATGTAACTACGTCATCCGAGGAGTTGAGCAGGTACCGTGCATTAGTACGAGTTCGACCAACAGAACAAGAAAAATAGTTCTCCTTTTTCAGATCAAGCACATTCCAAGAAATGTTTTCTGCTGAAGAGCTTTTGCTGCCCCCAGAGGTCGACCTTTTGTCTGAGTTAGGCCCGTGATGGTGGTGGCCCGTACTCTGGTGAGGCTTGGTGACGCTTCTCCCCAAGGAGGGAAGCTTTGGAATCGGTCTTTTCTCGACTGAAAGTTTCATCGCGTCAGTCACCTTAGTTCTTGGTAGACCCAACATATCGAAGGGAAGCTCGGGTTCAAAAAATGTATACAAATCCTCATCCTAAATCAAAGGTAAGTGAAAATAGAAGTAAATAATAATATGTTGCTACCAAGGCAATTTTATATAGTGGAAATGCCCAAAAGAGTACCAAGCTTGAAAAGTGAAAACTACAAAAATACCCTGAGGTTTGCTTATGAACAGTAAGTATAACTGTATAAGACAAAATAATCTCAGGGGTACATTTTTGCAATTTTGAAATGAGTGAGGATTTTTTGTAACTAAGTCAAACTTCAAGGGTTATAAGGTCGATTTAAGTTCATGATGATAATTCTTGCTCTTATTACTCCGTATATGGATTTTGTTCTTGTAAGTTGTGAGAGAATAAAATGTATACCTTTCCTAGAAAATGTCCAATGCATAAGACATAATCTATTGGTATGCAGATGAATTTACTATGAACGATCTCTCCCAATATACGGTCAATAGCCGCTCCCTGTACGCATAAAGGAAAGGAAGTTGCTACTGATAAGTTATTTAAAATAGAAGATGTAGGTAAGCTGAATATAATTAATTAAATCACGAAAAATGCAAGTGTGGTGTAGCTACCTTAGTAACACCAACAGCTCGCACCTCAACCGAGCGGCTCCCTTGGACAACATCAACGGACGAGTTAGAAATCGGACCAGTCCACAGATGCTGCAGCATGTCTCTAGCTTGCAGTCTTCCAAATTCAATATCTTATATAACAAAGAAAAAATGATCAGATGATGCAGGTATCTGAGAAATAAATGTATATCATCAATGTTTTCATTACCTGCATACTTGTAATTCCATACAAATGATGTCTCACGACGTTCTAAGTGTGATCTCGGGGTTCTTTCCGTGAAATACTCAAAAACATGCTGAAATAGTTGTCCAAACAACCAATTAGTTTAACAATTGATTGACTGAATAGGGATTATACACTATACAGCAAAAAAAAAACAAAAAAAACAAGCCAACTCAGTTTTTAGTATGTACTGATTTTTCGGGACGCTATTTTGCATGGCCTAGAATATGGAAATAGAAAGAAAACCCAGAGGGTCTGTAAGGCTGGTCGGGACAGTCCAGTTCATTGAGACATCAGGCCAGGTCAAAAAATCTAACTTATTAGACCCTATGAAACTATGCCTCATACCCGGTGAAAATCAGGACGGTTCATAGTATAATTATTTTACCTTGACGCTGTCAACCCATTCCATATTTAAGTGCTCTGGCATCGTTGTCATCCATTCTCCTTTCGTCGATCTTAAGAACATCCCATTCTCAGCTGCTAACCACATGTTGTATTCCCCAAAGTTCTGCAAGTGAAATCATTTCAATAAGTAACACCGAGTATGTAGAAAGAAAAAAGAGCCAAACAAGGGTTGGTGACATACATCATCTAGAACACTTCTATCACTTCCACTAAGGACAACAATTGTTGTGTTTGGATCATTGCAAAGCATTGTGAGAGTTCTTTTCAACTCGGGGTGCAATTTAAGTTCCATTTCTTTGATCTGATCTCCCCTTCTTCCGGGAGTTTCGATTGGTTCAGTCAGTGTAGCATTAAAACCCTGTATAATGACACATGAAGTTTTATAAAGAAAGCATCCCAAGATTCATAGTATTATATGATTGCACAGGTTAAGATAAATAGACTTCAGATATGATTCATATGAAAGTCTTCTTTGGTTGGAAGCGAAATTGAAACTTTTAAGCTAATGTAAATCATTACGGAGATACAGTATATAGTTTCTCTAACTCAACAAGTAAACTGGAGCATACCAGTATAAGTAGCCGATTGTTAGACTGCAAGTAACGCGTGATTGCATCACTGACTAAAAGTTGGGGCGGAACTTTTCTTATTCTCTGCTGTGCTTCTATAACAGTATCATTCAGTTCACTGCAAGAGTAACATGTGCATTGCACGGTTTCAGACATAAATGCATGCATCAGTTTTGCTCACAAAGGGCTGAACCCACAAAACCACACAACTAAGCAAGTATCTTTTCTGATCCTAAAAGTGCAAGAAAATTGAAGCCCAAGTAACTACTCAGTTTCAAGGCATCTAGACAGTTCTTTAGGTTACTTAGTTATGAACCCAAAATCCGATAGGGCATCTTCTCATTGTTTGCTTACCTTACAAAGAACTCAGCCCATTGTTGGGCAGTATGAGTAGTCACGTGTTGAAAGTTATGACAATGCCGTTTTTCTCTTTCTTCAGGGAGCATGTTTAGAGCTTGGTCTATTGCAGAAGCCACTTCAGTGATGTTCCAAGGATTCACCAGAATTGCTCCGGCGCCCAGAGACTGTGCTGCCCCAGCAAACTACACTTCACACACACAAAAAAAAAGTTAATTACTGCGGGTGGTCGACTGATCGTGGTTCCACTGGAAAAGAAAGGAATAATAAATGTTACAAGAGCCAAGATTTGAACTATATTCCAAGAACCCCTATACATATATCTGATGTTGACCGTCAAAATCGGTGAAGGTTATTAAACAACAGTGAGCTATGTGTAAAATAAATTGAAAAGCACGGGACTTACTTCACTGAGGACGAGAACTCCTCTTTTGGAATCTTGACATGCCACAAACTCATAGCTGACGAGATTCATTCCATCCCTCAGAGACGTGACGAGTGCTACATCTGATGAATCAAGTAACCACCAGTAAACAGATTGCTACGCCTCAATTTTGAAATAAATGAATCAGTTTGTATCATACATCTTCAGTGTTTTAAATCATTATGTATTCTACCCAAAATGAGCACATAAATGGTGGAGTTGAGTGCATTTTGACGTATGAATTTTTAATCGGTAGACACTTAGTTAAGATGAGTTGATTCCTTTTTGCCTTCGACTAATATATCAAATTTAGGAACATCTATTCAAATGACAGATTTCACTACCGGTGACAGCATACAGTGCACACAAGGCTGGGAAGTCGAGAGAACGATCCTGCAGGGAAGCAATGATATGCTTCAAATAACCAAAAATATTATAAAAAAATCAACGACTGAAATCCTGATACAATATTGCATATGGATAGATAGCTGCTGAAGAAAATGCTAACCAGATGGTGAATTGGGACAGCAGTCAAAGATCCGAATCTTCCATTGATCCGCCCAACAATCTCATGAACCTGGCTTGTAAGCTTCTGATCTGTCGATACGAGGAAAAAGAAAAAGGAAATTATGAAATGGCAACAAGCGAGAAGCGAACATGGAAATGCCAAAGTACAATAAGATGAAATTATTATTACGACCATACATTCAGGAACATCAGTTCTTGTCGGCACGGCAATTTGCAGCAAAACAACCTTATCACACCATTCCGGGTTTTCCTCCAGGAACTTCTCAAATGCTAATATCTTTTGAGGGATTCCTTTTATCATATCAAGACGGTCAACGCCCAACATTACCTGTAACAAATATATCAACTTCAGATTCAGTGAACATAATTCATGAGGATGAAAATGTGAGAGAGGTCAAACCTTTCTCCCCGAAAATCTTTCTTTCAGTTCCTTAATGTGTTCCCGGACTTGAGGATTTTCGAGAGCATGGATGAACCTTTCTGAATCAATCCCTATAGGGAACTGTGCACAGAAGACACAGAAAAGGGCAGTATACTTATGAGAAGTTCATGAACCCAACTTGTAAAGAATATCAAGAACAAAGAAAATACCGCAGCCACACGGGTTAGTCTCCCTTGATCCTCAACTCCATCAGGGGTACCTTCGAGTCCGAGAATACGGGTACAAGCACTTACAAAATGTCTTGCATAATCATACGTGTGGAAACTGGATATTAATCAAACTGATGATTAGTAAGATAGCTTAATATAATATTGGAAGACGCAAAATGCAATGATCATAATTTATTAAAATAAAGTACATAGTAGGGGTGGGCGCGGGTCGAGCCGAGCCCAAAAATATCAAAACCCGGCTCAAAACCTGACCTCTGTGGTCCGAGCCGAGCCGGGTTTGTATGAGGTTGGGGCCCGGCTCGGGACCGAGCATGACGAGCCCGAGCCGGGTTTTCGATCCCAAATTTTATAGAAATTCTATTACAAATTTTATCTAATTTATAATTCAATAAAAATTTTAAATATTTAAATCATACGATACTAAAGTGAAAGTTTAAAGATAAAAACAAAAAATAATGTTTTTATTGTTTCCCCAAATAAAAATCAAAAAATAAAAATAAAAACCAAGTTAATCTTGCAATTTGTCAAAATAGAAAAAAAGTAAGACTAACAATTAATTAGCATCACTAATTGAAAAATGATTTAAAAAATATATATATAAACCATAAAAAAAATATATAAACCACAATAGCACTAGAAAAATCAAGTATACTTTCGATTACTGTCTTCCTCTTATTCAAAGTATTGTTTAATTTTTTTTTTAATCTTTTTACAATGATGTGCACTGTGAGTGTGAAGTGTTAACTAGGAACGAAAGAGAGGGTAAAGTGAAAAACTTACAGTGAAAATCTTAATAGTAATAACAATGATATACACTAAATCTTTTTTTACTTTATATATATAATATATATAGTATAATAGAAAAAATGAAATTGACGGTCCGAGCCGAGCTTTCGGTCCTAAATATTTTTGGGCTTGGGCTCGGACCGTATATATACTTCACGGGTCGGTCCTATGGCGAGCCGGTCCTTAAAAAAATTAAGCTCGGCTCGTGACGAGCTTTTTTGGCGGGTTTTCGGTCCGAGCTCGAGTTTTCGAGCTCAAACGCCCACCCCTAGTACATAGTGATTACACCAAAATGCTGGATGTTATTAGTTATTTGAGAGAGAAAAAAGTATTACCCCACTAAATCGGCAGCTAAAACTGCACGCAACAGTTCGGACCGAGATGGCAAAGTCCGATGGATTTCAGAAGACGGAAAGGGAGTATGCAGAAACCACCCAACCTTCATCTTGCTATTGTGATCCTTGAGACATTTCGGAAGGAACATTAGGTGGTAGTCATGACACCAAACGACATCACCCTCTTCGTAATGCTTGTGAACCACATCAGCAAACAGCTGATTCGCCTTCTTATACGCATTAAACTGAGTCTCAAAACTCCTGGTGGTCGCAAGGCGGTCCTCTTGCGGAAGCCCGAGATAGTGGAAGAGGGGCCATAGTATATTATTGCAGTATCCATTGTAATACTGATGAACAATGTCTTCGTCGAGGAAAACAGGAATGCACTTCTGGGGTGATTGAAAACAGTGCAGTTAAAAACAGCAATATTAACCATAAATGTATCGGTACGATTGGAAATATAACAAATAGTCATTTTCAGAAACTCACTATTCTATTCAACAAAACACATTATCCCGCAAAATATTATTGTGCAACATATCGCTTTCAAGGATCGAGGGGGGCACTAGTGTCGTATTCAATATCGGATTAAGATGCTATTTTCTCAATAGTGAGATTAACGACCATTCGATATCTTTCGTCAACTGATGGTTCCCTCCTAAATCCCATTTTCAATCACTATTTCACATCACATTAGTTATTATAACCATCGCATTTTCAATATCTATTTCACCTTCTCCGCGAGGGCTCTAGTAAGCGACTTCTGCCCGATTTCGTCGGGCACGTTGACACCAGACCACCCGATCCATCGCGCTTCGAACTCCTTGACTCCTAAGAGCCACACGATCAACCATTACTACCCAAAACTCACAATCACTGAACAAAAAAAAAGGGGGCGAAAAATACACAAAACTCACCGAGCAGAGCGCTGACTAGTCCTCCCGAGCTTACCTCCAAGGACCACGACTCCTCGCCTCTCCTCACCGCGGACACGGGAAGCCGATTGGCGACCACCAGCAGCCGCTGCCGGATCGGCCTCCCGCCGCCGAGTGCCTGCGCGGCTCCTTCGAGATACTGCTCCACGTAGGAGCGGTCGCGCTGTGCGACGACGTCGTTTCCGTCGACGAAGGAAGTGGCTCTGTAGCTCCTTATCCGCTCTCGCTCCCTCAGCAGCCGCTCCACTCGAGTGGTGAGGAACTGCGGGTCGCCGTCGTTGAACTTGTTCCCGGGCATATCGGCGGCAGCTCGAGCAAACCAGAGACGGTCGATTGACCTGCCGGAGAAAAAATTAGTTGCGGAGTATCCCCAATTTTTTTGAAAATTAAATAAAAATTCCAATAAAATTGAATTAAATAAATAAAAAAGGGGAAAGGAAAAAGGAAATCCTCGTGTAAGCTTCACAGAGACTCACAGCCATGCAGGTGTATGACGGTCACACCAATAATGGATTCTCTGCTTCTCTTCTGTTGCTGGGTATTTAATTCCCTTCCTTTTCTCTCTCTCCCCGCACCCTCTTTAAATTAATACCGTTAACTTGAATATGTAATTTTCATAAAAACGATATATATAATTTATAAATTAAAGATAAATTATTAAATTTAGTACCGATTACTTCTTTTTTGGTCAATGTCAATTCCAATACTCAATCAAACCTTGACAGCGAGTACTCAATCAACTGCTGAATTTTATCGATTTCTTTTTGACAATTGTTTTTTTTTTAATTAAAAAAATAAATTCAGTGCATAAATAGTTAAAAAAAAAAACTGTAAAAGGTGATACTCTCAAAGTTTGCAAGCACTGAAAAATGTGTATAAATTTGACAGTGTTAATTACCACCAAAGCATGTGAACACAACAATTGGTGGTTGGTGAAATTATGATTTCAATTGGTCTCACGTGAAGAATGAAGATAAATAAGGGGTATTGTTTGTAGATCCGAATCGACTTTGTTTATAATTTATAGTATATCAAGTAGGGTTGTCCATACAGAGCAAAAACGAAGAAAATTACAGGCAGGCCATAGTCAGAAAAATCGATGATGTTTTTAAATGACGATGATCAAGCAAAATAGGAAGATGAACCAGCGGCAGAAAATTAATACATCCAAGAATGTGGTGTGATGTTATTACTTTCAGATGATAATCTACTGCTGTATCTACTTTCAAATTAAGACTAACAAACAAGCAACCTAACAACGCAAATGCCCTCTCTATCTCTGTATAGAAGTCGAACACCTTTAGATCGGCAAACTATGAATTAAGCAGCCAACATAATTATTCACCTGATAAATACACAAACAACCGCCAGACATTTTTTTCTTGGGAGGAATCAGCAGCCGTACGAGCTGCTTCCTATAAACCTTCACATCGAAATCGAAGATTGTGCATCAGTACATTTTCAGAACATAATTCGCAGCACCGTCAGACAATACATAATTAGACCCATACTGTTGTTAGCAAAGTCACATTCCCATATCCACAGAAAGTGCCATGGGATGATCGCTCAGAGTCGAGCTGGAAGCTGGACAATCATGAAAAGATGAATTCAACATGAGATGTTAGAAAAAGATCGGGCTAATGACCCAAAAGATGAAACTGTTTTTACCTTTTGGTTCCATTTTCAGCCAATCTTGCCCACATATCAAACCTTCCCTAGTCTCCGGAGTTAGCGAAGTATGATACTTATCAAGCACTCTGCCACAGTTGCTAAATGCCACATCCGGTCCAAGAGTAGAAACAGGGATCGCAAGGATATCACGTGCCATCATAGACAAGATTGGATACCTCGGCATGTGTACATTCCACCAATTCAATATGCTGAAATCGTGATTACGAGGAAAGACAGGCTCCTCCAAGTACTTATCCAGATCTGATGATATGCTCTGATTTTGCGAGTTTTCGTACAAGAATTTGTCGAAGCCCTTAAGTTTATCTCGGGAACCATTGCTGCAACCGGGCAAAGTAGAGTCCTGGTTAAATGAAGATGGACCCATGGAGTATTCATTAAATAGTTCCCTGAGACCATCACTGACCTCTTGGACCCGACCGGGGGCAGCAACACCGTAAATCTGCCCATAATAATACTCCACCAACTTTATTTTAAAACGAGGATCTAGAACTGCTGCTATAGCTAAAGGCAAGCTGCACTTGTTCCAGTACATGTCGAACTTGATTTTCATCTTCAGGGCCACAGAACTAACAAAATCATCAGGACTCTTACACCACTCATTCAACTGAATGCGCATGTCACATATCTCTGGGAAAAATATGTTCGCGGTTGGATTTTTGTTTCCTATCACGATATTTGTGAAGTCGATGAGGCATTTCATGTAACCCGTGATAGCACTCGCCCATTCCCACTCAGTCTCGGATAAAGCATTCGAATAGGAAGATGGGTCATGCTCTTGCAGAAGAAAAAAGGCAGACTTGTACTCTACTGCAGACTCTAGCATCGAGTACGTCGAGTTCCACTGCATGGGATTGTCAAGAAATAAACGCCTTCCACCACAGATTCCTGCTTGTTGAGCAAGCTCGTTGAATTTTCCCAGTAACTGTTGTGTGTTTTTAATATGCCTCGTGTTCTCCCGAATTTTATGAGTCACATTCCCACATGACTCCATGACTTCTTGGACAAGGGACTTCAAAAGATGTGTAACACACCTGACATCAAACAATTCGCCACTCTTCAAAAGAGGTTGGTTTTGGGAAAGCCAATCCTTAATCTTGAAAACCATAATTTCATAGGCAGGACATTCATCAAATGTCATAGAAAACAACTTGTGGTCAATGGCCCAGTCGGTCACGCTCTTAATAACAGCTTCCGAAAGCATGTCATCAGTGTGAGACGGATCCAATGATATGAAATTTAGCATCTTCTTCTGTAGCTTCCAGTCCTCGTCAATATAGTTAGCTGTCAGGGAAATATACTCAGAACTATCGCGTGAGCCCCACATGTCAACCGTAAGGCTGATTCTACCATGGAAATGATGAATGGAATTATATAGCTTCTGTTTCTCTTTCCCGTAGATGAGCATACAGTCTACTTCAATGGCCTCATTATTGTTAACCTCAAACATGGGCTGCAGGTTATTGACAAATATTTGAAATCCAACATGGTTCACCATGGCAAGGGGATAACCATGCAACATAATCATTCGAGCAAGATCCAGATTACTACGATCTTGATCGAATTTGAGGCTTCCCAGATTGATAGATTGGGTTATTTCTTCTCTCTTTTGCTCTTGATCACACCTAACTGGTATAGGACTGAGAAGGTCATCTTTTAATTTCCCGCCTTCATAGTTGACGTCTGTTAGAGTAAGGTTACTTTGATGAAGAGGACTCTGACTCGTCTCTTTTCTCTTCCTCTTGGCAGAAAGAATTTGAGTAACGTCGTAATTTGATCTCTTCAGACATCTTAGCAAATGATTCCTTAGATGAGTCGTGCCACTATTACTGGACCCGCTTAGTTTCTTTTTGCAGTGGACACAAACAGCATACTGTATGTCTGCCTTTCTGATTCTTTCAAAGTGATTCCACACAACGGATGTCAACCTCTTTGTTTTCTTGGCAGGGACCTCGGTCAAAACTTCCATGACATGGACAAGATACTAAGAATATCTAACCTGCATCAATTTTGTCAAGAGCTAAAATATTGATTCGACTTTTGTTCAT
The DNA here is from genome assembly GCA_954870475.1 of Euphrasia confusa. Taxonomy (NCBI): domain Eukaryota; kingdom Viridiplantae; phylum Streptophyta; class Magnoliopsida; order Lamiales; family Orobanchaceae; genus Euphrasia; species Euphrasia confusa. The sequence continues at coordinate 1,477,845 of OX940951.1, forward strand.
ACGAAAGCGGAAGTGATGGTAAGGCAATCAGGATTCAGGATTAGGAACTTTGGCTACAAACAATTAAAATAAGATAAAGGGCTTACAAAACCACATCTACTTTATTTATCTAAAATAGATTAAACAAGAAATGACTGAGATACTGTGGGTCTCGTAATGGATGTCATGATAGATTAACTAAGAATATCGTTTTCCTTCATTATGCATTAACACTGACATCTGCCAATGCAGCTGTTAAGTTAACATATGAAAGGAGAAGAAACGAAAATATGATATCTTTAAAAAATGTTACTTTCCTTCTCATCCCCACACCATCTAAACCCATTCGACAAATAATGAACAAAACACAAGCAAATCTCCTAAATACAGACCCATCGGGACCCACCTCGTAACCCTTCCATCGGACAACCCAAAAATCTAATATGCATTACAAATACCCGGTTAGATAGGTGCTGTCAAACAGGATTCTGGGGCTAAACTAAGCGATTATTATTCAAAAATATTTACTTTTGTAACAATTTTCATGCACATTTTTTTTACGGGGAGTGACCTAAATCACACAATGCTTGCATAAACATACACTAAAAACCTCAAAAACATAATCTCTTATCTTAATTTAACAAGATATTAAATCATCTATACCACAATCAAACTCATTTTAGCCGAATCGGCCCGAGAAAATTTATCAACTAATCGAGGTTTTTGATGTAATGAACTCTCTCAAGCCTCTTTGCGCACTGGATCTGACTCGGCGATTCAACATACACACATAAACTATTAAAAAAACGCGCAACGGAGACAGTAAATAAAAATGTAAAATCGAATTAGCCAACTAAAAAAAGCAGTAAATTCTGTTCATACTCAAATGGTAAAAGTAAAAAAATAAATGTGAATTTAGCAGCAGAACACCAACTCGAAAGAGTTTCAAACTCAGAAATCACACACCGATTTGTCGTAACCGGGTCGGATCTGATGTACAGATGAAGAAAATCGAACCTGAGTTGGTGGTGGAGAATCCGAATGGTGGACCCGAAGCAGGGTAAAAGGGTTTGGATTTCAGATCTTTGAGTATGAAATGAACCGGATCCTTTGGTCCGTAAGTACACCCGGAAATTTGGATCCGTTTTACTGTGGTTTGCTTCGGGTCGGGTCGGATTATAGAGTGAGATACTGAGATTTCGTTTATTTTTTAAATATTTCTACTATATCAGTACATATACTAATTAAAAAAATGTTTTTAATTAATATTTTTGGATGAAAATATTTTTTTATTGTATTACTACTTTCTACTTCTGTAGCCGTGACTTAACATGTTATTAAAAAATTTAAAAAATTTTAAGTAATGAAAAAAATAAGAGAGCTGTGGATTTTTGGTTACTTTTATAAGAGAGATGAGTATTTTAACACACTCCAAAAAATTGTGAGTATTTTAGACAATTTCTACTTGAAATGTCTAACTTACCCTCAACTTTTAAATAAACAAAACAAAAGAATTAAAATACAAAAAAAGACAAAAAGAGCATTAAAAAAATCGGTCCCCACTCCTCTTTTTTTTTTTCTCTCGACGGTCCCCCCCAAACACCATAACCGCGGCCGAAATCGAGAATCAAAGAAGAAGAAATCCGGCCAACAATTCCGGCGACTCACAATGGCTGACAACAATGAACAACATGGCGAGCAACAATGGCCGATTCAAGCCCCGGTAAGTGGCCGAACCCTAGCTTTTTGAATTTCGAAAATTTGATTTTTTTTTTCGATAATGTGTTCAATTGGATGTGTTAATTGCTAGGATTTGAGTGTATTTGAGTTCCTTATTGCGTTTCAGTTGATTTAGAATCGAAATTCAGTGTTAAATTGCTCTTGAAAAATCTGAAAATTCTGGGTTTGGGTCGTTGTTCCTGGCAACACGGTGGCGCTACACGGTGGTGATTTTCCCGGTCACCGTGTTGCTTGCCTACCGTGTTACCGGACAGTGACCCAGAAAATCTAGGTCTTTTATCCGGTAACACGGTGGTCTTTTATCCGGTAACACGGTCCCGGTTATCCGGTAACACGGTGACCGTGTTACCGGACAGAATGAATTTTTTAAATTTTTTTTTTTTTTGAATTTTGAGTTTTCTTATTTAATTGAATGTCATATTTACTTATTTTAACTTCATTTTTGCAGGAGGGCTTCCATTGGAAGAGGCCAGAGTTCATACACAAGTCGAAGACCCTCAATTTGTACGATCGGTACGAATTGCTAAAGGAAATTAAAGACACGCTGGCGTTCGTCGACCCTACCGAAGCAACTTTACAGACATTTAAGAAAAGTTGTTTCGGTTATTTGCTCTATATTAAGAGGGACGGAAGGTCCAATATGGCGATGCAGCACCTTCTAGCTCGGGAGATCGTGAGTCCGACGATACCTCCATTCGAGCATTGGTTTTTCGTCGGGGGCCAGACTATTCGCTTTCGAGCACAGGAGTATGCCCTGATTACCGGACTTCGATTTGGTGGTCACGCATTTGATCCTTCGGCCACCACGCACACGGTTTCTGAGGACTCTGTTTACTACAGACACTTCAGACAGACGACGATCCTTAAAGATCTTCGTACGAAATTCACCTCTCTGAGTATGGGTCAGGACCCGGCCGACTATTTGAAGGTGGCCAACTTGTTGATGTACTATGTTTTCTTGCTGGGCCGAGACGATGCCAAGATCGACACTTGGGCTTGGGCTTTTGTGGAGGACGTTGCCGGATGGGATTCGTTTCCCTGGGGATCCTACTCCTGGCAGATCATGTCGCACTACATCTCCATAGCTGCGACGATGCCCGGTCAGGTTAACTCGAGGGGATACCATGTTTACGGCCCAATTTGGGCCTTTCAGCTATGGTCGTACGAGGCTATACCGAGCCTGGGCAGTGTCTGCGGAGTGCGAGACGAGAAAACAAGGAGGCCTCGGTTTTTGAACTGGAGATCGGTTGGATGCACCCTCGATTTCACTCATTTCTTCGAGGACGATGAGGTAAATTTTGTGAAATTAATATTTTAAATTATTTATTTCCTTTAATTAATGCTTAATAAATTAATTTTCATTTGTTTTCAGCTTGTGGTCCTCTCGACTCTAGAGCCGACACGCAGGGAGGCGAGGAGTGAGTACTACACTTCGTTCCTTAACAGAGGAGCAGACGAAGTGAGGTACGTTGCTCCTGCTAGGATTGGACATGCTCCGAGAGGAGCACAGGCTGCAGAACCGGTGACGAAGAAGAAGAAGAGCTTGATAGAGCGCGTGGCCGGACGCGTGTCCAAGGCAATGGACAAGATTACGGGCGATGTCCCTCAGACTAGTCGACGCACGCGTGACGACAGGACACCCGATTCATCTGCCGAGCGGCATGCATCTCAGCGTGCATCTCATCGAGCCCGACGAGAGCCCTCTCCTGCAGCTGAGGCACATGAGGCACCTGAGGCACCTGAGGCTTCAGATGACAGTACCGATCGACGCATTGATCGACGGCTCCACAAGATCCTCAACGATGAGTCTGAGACTGGATTTATGGGCCGATTGACTGCCCGGATGAGGAGGATACAGAAGGAGGGCAACGACAGTCTGATGGAGCAGTTTCGGGGGTTTTTCGGTCGCAGGCGATACTCTCGGAGTCGCCCTTGTCCTTCTGATGCATCTCAGGGCGGTTTTTCGGCTGCTCGGCATTCTATCAGCGCGCCTCCTCGCTATCAGGACTCGGAGCCCGAAGAGTTGGTTGATGTTGATATCAGGGTTTCGTCTGGGGACAGGCGACACAGTTTTGCTGGTTATCGCAGGTCGCCACTTGACGAGCCGACCCATGCCGAGTCTTTCCATGCCGAGTCGACCCACGTCGAGCAGCAGCCTCAGGTCGAGCAGCAGCCCCTGTACGAGCAGCAGCCCCAGTACGAGCAGACGACCGTTGGCGATAGCTATCGCACACCGGCACAGACTCAGGCTGTCTGGGCAGATAGCGGTCATTCTTCGCCACCGAGGGCGCTGCGTGATTTTGAGGGTGTCTTCGGTGCCTTCCCAGCGATTCCCACCCACGGCATCTTCACTCCGACTACTGCTTATCGGCCAAAGTATGATCCTGGTTTTATTGTACCGAGGGGGGCTGATATACCGCAGGAGATCGTTGATGCAGAGACTTTTTTTCCGGCTGCGTCTCAAGTCGAGTTGTTCAAGATTACATCTCCCGTGGAAAATGAACACGTAAAAGAGATTGCATTGTCGGAAGAGGAGAAAGAACCTGGGGATGATGATGAGGAGGAGGATGATGTCGCCGAGAGTAGTCTCGGACCCCGTGTGAGGAGGCCCTCGGCAGCTCTTCGGAGCCCGTACGTCGCGCAGTTCTCTCGGAGAGGCAACGAGAAGGTTAGGGCGCTCTATTCGATGTTCCGTCGTGAGGGGCATGGAATGAGTGTTTATATCCCTTTCAACGAAGTGTATCTGGACCAGAAGTACTTCGAGCGGATTGAGTCACTACATCATTGGTACGCGGACATGGTAAGTTAATTTGTAGTTAAACTTTGAAATTTATAATGTTTATTAAATTGTGCTTAACTGTGATATGTATATTTTTCAGGAGATTGACATGTACATTACGTACCTGCGCGACAAGATAAAGTCCGGCAAGGGTTTAAAAGATGAAGTCACTCCAAGGAAGACTATACTCTTGTGTACCGAGTTCTTCGTAAGATCCAATCATCCTATCAAATACAAGTTTTTTTTTATTATTTTCCTAATACTAATCGTTTAAATTTATTTTAAATTAACAGGGCGCTATGAAGACCCAGTACGCTAGGATTGCGATCCCACGTGCACATGCAAGGAGAACGAACTTGGAGAAGAAATATGAGACCTGGGCACCGCCGGACTTCATGCTGAAATACATCACGGGAGACGGTAGGCACGAGAGTTGGGAACACGCACGAGAGGTAATTTAAAGAACCGTACATTTTTTTTTAAAATTCAATTTAATATTTTAATTTAATTGTAAATAACGTTTTATTTTATTTTTATTTTTGTAGGTGATAACGGTCTGTAATACCGGGGACCATTGGGTCGTGATAAAGATTGACCTGAATCTCTGGACTATACAGTTGTACGACTCGTTGTGGTGGCGTTGTCCGGAACTAACTGCCAAGTCTCGTGTACTGATGCCGGTGTTGGAGTTGTTGCCTCGTCTTTTGGTAGCTGCAGGATTTTGGGAGGGTCCAAACTTGTTTCATCGAACCCACAAGAAGACTTCTATGCAGGTCGAAGCCCCGTTGGAGCAGTTTACCCAAGTCGACAACAACAACTGCGGCCCGTACATGTGCATGTACTTGGATCGTCTCGTCAACAAGCACCTCAATCACCGGGGTAAAGAAATCGACGACGGGTACTTGATGAAGTATCGCCGATATGTAGCTCGAAAAATTTTCAGTTTGAGTCATCGAGACCAGTGATTTGTATTTTGGATGATTTTAGACTTTTTCGTGTGCATGTGTTTGGATTGATTGGTATGTGTGTTGAGATTGATTTGCAGGTTTAGCTTTGATATTAACTAAATAAATCCCGTCAAAATTTTTTAAAATTATTTATAATAAACTATTTTATGTGTGTTTTGATTGATTTTGGTGAAATAAATGTGTTTTGAGTGATTTTGGTGAAATAGGTGTATGTTTCGATTGAATTAAGTGAAAAGCGGCTGAAAAAACGGGTCTGCCTACTGCTACACGGTGGTACCGGTAACACGGTCATGTGTATCGGTAACACGGTCACGGTAAGACTGACCGTGTAGTCAAGAACTATCTGGTAAGTTTCTGGGCAATTAGCCGGTAACACGGTGTTACCCGGTTACACGGTGGGCTACACGGTTGTGACCGTGTAGTTTGATGAAAATTTAGGTTTTTCATTGATTTTAAGGCATTTTTGGATTGTTAACTTGTTCTTGTAGTATAAAACATCATTTTAATAATCAAAGTGATTCAAAAACATGATCAACTATTGAATTTGAAGAATTAAGTGATTACGCATGAACAACTTATTACCTATGTAGATAAGATTGTGACAATATTAGTAGAATGTTCGAAAAACGGTCAACATTCTAAGCATCTCATCTTTGTAGTCCTATATTGGTTGTTTTATGATGTTTATTGGATGTATCTAGTGTTTTAAATGATGTTTCATGCTGAACATAACAACAAAAACGCTCGAGAAATGCTTCAAATTCATAAAAAATCAAATCTTTTCTACGCTACACGGTGGGCAACACGGTGGGCTACACGGCAGAGGGTCCTACACGGTAGAAGGTAAATGCTCGGTTTTTTGAAAAAAAAAAATCTCGGTAACACGGCCTTATCCGGTAACACGGCTGATCGGGTAAGCCGTAACCGTGTAGCAAAATAAAATGAGGCTAATAGGAATTGAGCCCTTGACCTCATGCTTTCCACGCGGCTTTACAAAGGGAGCTAACCACTTGATCTAGATCTCTACACTGAACATGACTAGAAGAAGTTTATATATTACACTCACAAATATTCTATACACTTTACCTAAACCTTTTTTCAAAATACAATAAAATGTAAAAAAACAAACAAAATTCATTTCTTCCTTTCTCTCTCTTCGACGCCACCCCCACCGCCGCCGATTTTTGAGAATCAAGAAAAATCCGGCCACTTCAATTCCGGCGAATCGCAATGGCAGACAACAACGAACAACAAGAAGAGCAACAATGGCCGATTCAAGCTCCGGTTAGTGCCGAAACCTAATTTTTCAATTTCGAAAATTTAATTTTTTTTTCAATAATGTGTTCAATTTGATGCGTTAATTGCTAAGATTTGAGTGTATTAGAGTTCCTTATTGTGTTTTAGTTGATTTAGAATCGAAATTCAGTGTTAAATTGCTCGTGAAAATTCTGAAGAAATCTGAGTTTGGGTCGCTGTTCCTGACAACACGGTGGCGCTACACGGTGGTGATTTGTCGGTCACCGTGTTGCTTTCCTACCGTGTTACCTGGTAGCGACCTAAAAAAATCTCGGTAACATGGTGGTCTTTATCCGGTAACACGGTCCCGGTTACCCGGTAACACGGTGACCGTGTTACCGGACAGAATGTTTTTTGTTTTTTTTTTTATTTTGAGTTTTTTTTTTTTTAATTGAATGTAATATTTATTTATTTATGTAACTTCATTTTTCATTTTTGCAGGAGGGCTTCAAGTGGAGAAAAATAAACATGAATATGTGACGTATTCATATTTGTGTCGTTTTTCTTTGTTTATTTGTGCGTGAGTTGTTATGTATTGAGTCGTTTCCTTATGTATTCCTCGTGGTTGTGGTACGTTTGATGTTTTTGTTGAGTTTGCAGGTCCTCGGTAGTCATGATGTGGAAAAGAACGAAGAATCGAGCTCGTTCGAGTGGAGTCGAGGAGAGCAAGCTGCCCCGTCATCTTCAACCGCCGGCGATACCACCAGACCCGAGCCCAATCTCCGTGCTCTGTCACCTCACCGGAATCAAGGCCTGCCGCCGCTCCTCTGCTCCGGTCACACCTGCTGCCCCAACCTCCGGCCACCCGACCTCCGTAATTCCGGGAACTCTAGCCTCGACAGCTCCGTCTCCGTCGGTTCCGATTCTCGACTCTCGATTCACGGCAATCCCGTGAACCCCGGTAATTTCGACATCTCTACTCTCTTTTACTATGGTGAATACAAGGGGAGGAAAGAAAAACTCCACTTCGGGCAAGAGGGCCCGAACCGAAGCAGGGCCATCGACCGAAGTCGCACCACCACCCCCGCCTCCGAAGGTTGATCTCGCCGACGAGTATGAGTCGGATTTCCCCATCTACGATCATGACGAAGGTAAACGACTCCTCACCTTCCGTAAGCACACATTTGAGTTCCCTCGCCCTTTCGATTGGAACCTTCTCGAGATTATGGACTTAAAGGATGACGTCGAGAGGTATTTGAGGTTGTTGGGGCTCGACACGATTGCCCACCAAGACCATCGTTACTCCGAGCAATTGGGCCTCGAGATGCTTTGTACGTTGGAAAAGCATTCGAATGGGAGGTTCTACACATGCCGGTTCATGGGGCAAGATGCCCGTTTCGACGTCGACACGCTCCGAGTGGCTTTCGGATTTCCGACCTCCGGCGTTCAAAGGCATGTTCCCCAGACCATCGACAAAGACGAGGCGTGGAGGAATGTTGCTTCACTCCCTTCTCACACCGGGAAGAGCGCGCACATTGCCGACCCGGCCCTCCTCCTCGTACACAGGTACATTGCGTACAACATCTCGGGGAAGGACGAGGGCAACAAAGTCAACAAGTGCGAGCTCTTCTTCCTCAACCGGGCACAGCAGGGCCTCACATCGTCTTTGGTCGACTACATGCTCTCCCAGATTAAGACGACAGTCGACCGGAAGGCCCATCATGCATCGTTCTTCTACATAGCTACTCGCCTTGCCCACCAGCTGGACTTCATCGACCTCAACGGTGACCTTCCGGACGACCTCGCTCCCTTGGAGACTCCACGGCCGATCGATATCCAGGAGCTCTGGCAGTCTCACCTTACTGACGAGGACAATGTGTTCCGTCCTCATGCCGAGCGTGTTGGGAATGACGCTCCTATTCCACCTCCTCCACCAGCTGCCGCTCCGGCCATGGGAGCCCCGACTATGTACCCAACTTATCCTTCGTATACGGCCGGCTTCCATGGGATGATTGATCAGTTCGCTTCTCTACGGACTGACTTCCAGAGTACCTCTACGGCTGATCGCGCTTACTTCGACGATCGTCTCGACAGGCTAGAGACACGGGTCACTACCGAGGTCAGCCGGATTGATTCTCGCTTGGACACGGAGCACGCCTTCCATGTCCAGTATCAGACCGATGACCGCGCATATCACGCTGCCCAGTACGCCGCCGATAGGGAGTACCACGCAGCTCAGTATGCATCGATGATGGCCATGTTCCGAGGGCCACAGTATCCGCCACCCGAGGCATGAGGATCGACCGTACCTTCGTACGGTCGTGGTATGTACATAGTGTCTTTTCTTTTCTCCTTTGTCTTGTTTTTTTCTCTTTTTGTTCTACTTCTTCGTTGGTGTGGTGTGGTTTGTTTTTGTTCGTGTGTGCAGGTCGACACTCCTCGTCACTCTTGGACTACTCGGTAGGGTTCGCACTTTCGGAGCTCGTTATCCATGAGGACACGGATTAGCCCAAGTCTGGGGGGGTTTGCCTTCTTATCTCTTGCTTTATTTTTCCCTTTGTGTGTTTCTTGTGTGTTTGTTTCTTCTTGGTTGATGTCGTTTCCACTCCCCCCATTTTATGTGTGATGATTATCATGAGAGTATGCGATAGATGATTCATATGCCAATTATTGTGTTTCGTTTCTTTGAGTTATTGGTAGATTTTTGGTGCTAGAGGTCGGTGCTTGAATAATGTTTGACCCCGTGACTAGTCGTTGTGAAGTAAATTGAGATAATTGCTTGTTGCTATGTCACTTTCCGAATACCTTGTGAGATTTTGAGCCATATTAGCTTTATTCTTCGTGTGACATCTTTCGTTGTATTTCTCGAGCTTCTTACTTTCTTTGTTCTATGTCATGTGTGCCCGTATGGACTAGAGATAACTAAACCGTACTTAGATTGCTATTTGAGGCTTTATGTCATAACTTGCTTGATCTTGAAAGTGATTGGGATAGGATCGATTAGGATAACCTTTTTAGCCTCTCTTTGTTGACCCGGAGCCCGACGTGGGACACCCTAGTAGCCCCGTTGAGCCTACGTTAATCCTTTTTCTTCTTGTCCTATTTACCGTGAAGGAGGGTGACGAAGGTTTCATTTGGTTGGGGTGTGATTTGGAGGGTGTCGAGTTTTGCTTGAGATTTTTTGTATTTGTAATAAATTCGAGACATGTTATAAGTCTCCAAAAAAAAAAAAAAAAAAAAAAAAAAAATAGAAAAAGAAAAATGAGACAAGTTATAAGTCTCCAAAAAAAAATAGAAAATTGAGACATGTTTAGTCTCCAAAAAAAAAAAAAAAAAAAAAGTTTGATTAGTAGAAGCAAATAATATGTATAGTCGTTTGCTCGGGTTGACTTGTAGAGTGTTGGTGCACGTTTCATTGTTGGAGGTGTAGGGGATGTTGTGTAGATTGACGGATGTTTGGTGTGGAGGAGACGCGTGATTGTTCGAGATTAGTCCACTTTATCCCAAATATTCCCGAATACCCTTAGCCGAGCCCCATTACACCCGATTTATCGATCCCCCTTGATTCTTGAGATGGCATACCTTGATTAGTGGAGAATACGATTTGAGTACGTGTTTAGTTGATGTTCTTAGGCGCGCATGACATTATTTGAAGCTCATCCTTCGTTCCATTTATGCTTATTTTCTTTCTTGAGTGCACAAGTTGTTCATTGTTTGTATCTTTCACTTGTGTACGATGTTGAGTGGAGCCCTCTCGAGAGTAAAAAGAATAGAGTGAATCCTAGCGAGGGAAAATGGAATGGTGACTTGTGAGGACTCTCTTTTGATCTTTGTGGTTGCTAGTCATTTTGGGTCAAGTTTTTATTCATGTTCACTTTTTCCGTACGCACCGGGGGTTTACTCGTAGCTTTTGAGGAATTGAATACTTGATTGGCATTTTGTTTGATTCGTGTTATGCTCTTGTGTTGTTTGCTTGAGGACAAGCAAAGAAGTAAGTGTGGGGGAGTTGACGTATTCATATTTGTGTCGTTTTTCTTTGTTTATTTGTGCGTGAGTTGTTATGTATTGAGTCGTTTCCTTATGTATTCCTCGTGGTTGTGGTACGTTTGATGTTTTTGTTGAGTTTGCAGGTCCTCGGTAGTCATGATGTGGAAAAGAACGAAGAATCGAGCTCGTTCGAGTGGAGTCGAGGAGAGCAAGCTGCCCAGGTGACCAAGCGCCCGCTGAGGCCTCCAGCGACCGCTCGCGAAGGCCACCAGGCGACCGGCCACCTCCCTGGCGATCGCCTGCACTTGACTTACAGGTGAAGAAGAATTATTGCAGGCGATCGCCCATTCCTTGAGCGGTCGCTCGCGACCTTGATCAGGCGATCGCCTGCATACTCAGCGATCGCCTCCTCCTGGATTTCAGATTTGACTCGGTTTGACCGCAGTAGTCGTTCGATGTATATTAGGGCTTCGTCCCAAACAAACGTTGGACGCACTTTTTGAATTATTTTTCTGGGATTAGAGAGACCTCTTGGGAACTCTTCGTTGACGTTTTTCGATTTAGCTTTTCTTGATCTTGGTTTGTAAGCGACTCGGTAAAAGTCGGGGATTCCGCCGACGGGTACCTTTGTTTGTGATTCGAATATTGATCTAGTAAGTTTTTATTTCTCTTTCGATTGGTTTGCTTTTCAATCTCGCTTTCGATCTCTTGCTTCGATTTTTAGTTTACAAATTGTTTTTCATGAATTCATTGTTTTTAAATTCAATTGTCCATCGTTTAGAATCATGAATTTTGAAACCTTAGTTCAAGCTAGATAATTTATCACAGCTTTCTTGTCGTTTCAATTCCTAGATAATTTTTAGATTAAAAAACAAAAACCCCAAATCAAAGTACGCATTATGCTATTTCTTTTCGTTTCCTCCGTTGCAAACAAATAAACACGTGTACGCGCCGATAGTAGTGTTCCTCGAGACCGACTCGGGCGAGTTATTTAGATAACTAGTTCGATACAAATTTAATTGATTTAAACCGTGCGAAAACGACTTGTCAATATGCTAAGCGGATTACCAGATGAGATCCTGCTTCATGTCCTCTCTTTCCTGCCGACGAACCTCTCCGTGCGCACCAGCGTTCTCGCGAGACGATGGAGGTTTCTGTGGGCCCTCGTCCCAAATTTAGAGTTTCCCCGCTCTACGCATTTGGACATCATAGACAGGGTTGTATCGATGCACGAAGCGAAACCCCTGAATACTTTTAGCCTCTCCAATGTGGAGGGCAGCTCGTATCGACTGGAGACATTGATTATCCACGCCCTCAAGCGCAGCGTCCGAAATATGTACCTTGATTTCGGTGATATAGACTACAAGGAGTATATCGCGTGCGGTTTGCCAGGAATTCTCTTCGTGTGCAAGACTCTCGTCGACTTGAAGCTCAATAACTGTGGAGTGATCCCCTCTAGTGGGGAGGTGTTTTTGCCTTGCCTCAAGAAGCTTGATCTCAGTAATGTCGATTATGAGGATAAGGATTCCCTCCCTCACTTGCTTTCTGGTTGTCCTGTGATTGAGGAGCTGATCATCGATGATTTCTATAGGGAGGAAGAAACGAACTTGGGCTGCTTTATTGTATCTTCACCCACAATAAAAAAGCTGAACATTGATTTCTCCTCGAGTCGCGAACTATACTATGATGAGATGTTGATAATAAATCTTCCCGCCCTCGTATATCTTAAGGTGAGTGGTTGTTATTTGGAGTATGCCAAAAGTTCGATGAAGACCATGTCCTCCTTAATTGAAGTGGATATTAAGTTGAATGGACATTGGCATGATTGTCACATCGATTGCATCGAGCATGACTGTTCGAGAGCATTTCTTAGTTCTCTTTGCCATGTAAGGTACCTAAACATCACAAGCTATGGACAAGAGAAGGTGCGTTTTGATTTTTGAATTGTTCTAATTTTTTTTTAATACTTAATTATACCCTGTTTGTGGTTTTAAATATGATTTTTTGCAGCTGGTTGACATTGTAGGAACGAGTTCAATGCCAAAGTTTGTTAATTTAACCAAACTCGTACTTAATATGAACGCTCAGTGGCATTTTATTGCTAAGTTCCTCGAAGTTGCTGATAATCTTGAAGATCTTGTTGTGAGTGGAGTTAGCTTTTGCAATTTATCTTTTTACATATCTTTTTACATATTCTGCAATTTATCTTTTTTTGCATTCTTGTTTTTTTCATCAGATTCGCTCGACCTTGATGCCCTATAGAGAGCCGGAACGAGTGCCTTCGTGCATCTTATTTCATCTAAGGACTGTTAGAATTGATAAATTCGGTTTGCGTGATGATAGCGGTTTTGACATGGTGAGATATATTTTGAGTGATGCTCAAGTACTTGAGAGGATGGACATAGATGGATTCCCCCGTTATAGTTTCTCTGAGCAGGAAAAGCTTGATGCGCACCAAAGAATCTCATTGTTTGAGCGAGGATCCAAGTCATGCCAGATTTCTTTCAACTAGTAGACCTTTGATTTGTATTTTGATTGATTTTGTACGTTTTTGGATTGATTTGGTATCTTTTCGGATTGATTTGGTTTTTATTTGACTTGATTTATGTGTGTTTTGATTGATTTCGGTGAAATATGTGTGTTTTGATTGATTTTGGTGAAATAGGTGTTTGTTTTGATTGATTTAGGCGAAAAGCAGGTGAAAAACGGGTTCTGCCCTCTGTTACACGGTGGTACCGGCTACACGGTCACGTGTACCGGTAACACGGTCACGGTAACAGTGACCGTGTAGCTCGACTTTTAAAAAAAAATACCGATAACACGGCTTATACCGGTAACACGGTTATCCGGTATCAGCCGTGTTACCGGGTAAAAAAATAAAATAAAAAGGGCTCCTAAGAATCGATCCCCTGACCTGTTGCTTTCAAGTTCATTTTTCAAATGGGGCATACCAGTTGAACTAGAACTCTACACTGAAATTATTTAGCTAAATGTTATATATTTACCTTACGAATAACTTATAAAATCGACCCGCCCTTCCTCCGAAAACCTATTTCCAACCTGTTTTTTCACATATTTCACATTTACAAGATAAACAAACTCCAAAAACAAGCACAATAATCTAAAACAAGCACAATAATCTAAAACAAGCACAAAAACCTAAAACACACCAAATATCCAAAATCCGACGAGAATAGACGAAAATAAAACAACCCAAGTCTCAAATATTTCTAAAACACCGATAAATCAACCAAACCCAATTTAGATCTCTGCCTCCGTGCTCATTGGACATTTTGTTCTCGTGTGTCCCTCGGTTCTGCAGATGCTGCACTTCTTCTTCTGTCTTGTTCGGCTCGACTCTTCTGCAGGGACATTTAAATCAACAGCCCCCCCAGGTGGGATAAAGACCGTGCACTTCCGTCTGTTGTGACCCACGCCCTGACATCTCGAACACACCTGCACACGACGACACAATATTAGAGGTTTAAATCACGGCATACGTACGACGTTCCTTCTGGGTGAACAAACCTGATCACGTCGTGCAGAGCTCTCAACTGCGGAACGAGCACGACGCATCCTCGGACGTCCAGCCTGGCTAACCGCTACTGGAGGATAAACTACGTACGATGCTACATCCGGCGGGACCACCCAATCATCATAATGTGGCACCGGCACAATAGGCGTCGCATACATCTCGACATGGCTGCTCGTCTTGAAATAGGGGCTCAAGAAATCGTACGATGAAAATCTGGCTCGTCTACATAATAACAACAAACAAGTTAGTGGAATGAGCAGGATGGTAAAATTAATTTCAAAGGCAAAATGATATCATACCTCAAAGCGGCACAAGCATGACGACACGGTATTAGGTCCAAGTCGAACTCCCGACAATCACACGTGCGATTCGGGATATCCACAAGATAAGATCTGTCATCCTCCTCAACTCTGTATAGGGTATTCGCACTGACCTCCCGAACGGTAAAATAACGGCTCAACATATCTTGATTAGACAACTTGAGGAGTGCCTCCTCGGTCAGCTCATGGACATTCTGTCTCTCGTTAGCTTTCCTTCGTTTCTCGTCAAACCATCTCTCAATCATCGCACGAATGGCCTCGAGCATCGCACAGACAGGTAATCGCCGTGGCCATTTGATAGCAGCGTTGAATACTTCGGCCGCATTCGATGTCATGAAACCGTATCGTCGTGCAGCACAATGTGACCTCGCCCAGTGCTCAACCCCGATATCAGTAAGGCGCCTATAAGCACCCTCTCTACTAAGAGTCTCCACATTCGCAAAATGCCTTTCAAACTCATCCACCCGATAACTATAGGCAGCACAGTATACAGCTTCGACCACCTTCTGGCCGTACCGTGCTAGATTCTTCGAGAGGTGGTGATAGCACAACGTACGGGTCGCGTGGGGATAGACACTCCGAATAGCATTTGCGATGCTCTTATGCTGGTCAGACACAATGAGGAAATCCTCGTCGTCTGTATCGTAGCATTGCCTGAGGTTGTGTAGAAACCACAACCACTCCTCGTCATTCTCTATCGGACCGATACCAAATGCAAGCGGAAAAATATTCTCATTCCCGTCTTTTGTGACGGCGACAAACATCACACCTGTGTTTTTCCCTTTCAAATGGGTGGCGTCGACTACTATCACAGGCCTCAGAGTGCGCTGCTGAAATGCACTAATGCACTGCCCAAGTGCAACAAACATGTGGCAAAACACGCCATCGCTGGCCGTCTGCATATCATATCGAGTCCCGGGATTGCATTCTTTCAGCATGTACATATATGACGGGAGCCTCTGATACGATTCATGATAGTTCCCGTATGCTATCTCAAGCGCCAGGTTCCTCGTCCGTAGGGCGAAGTTGTAGTCGATGTGAACTCCGTACAATCTCCTCAAATCCTCAACCATATCTTTCGGCTTCAGTTCCCGATTGCCGACTAACTGGCGTGCAAAGAAAGTAGCTGCCACCTTGCTAGACACCTGTCGATCAGCAGTCCGCCCCAAATTGTTTTGACACTCGTGGTTCAAGTTCAGCTTCGTAATCTTCCAAAAGGTGTCATCGGAACCCGTGGAACACAATTTGAACGGGCATTTTTCACTCCCCTGCTTGCACTCGTACGTCACCCGAATAGAGCAAGACCGAGCAGTTTTGCACTCCACCCCATTCTCCAAGTGATACATCCCCACCGACACCTTCAAATCCGATTTCTTTCGGAACGTGGCACCGACTACCATCTGACCATAAATCGGTTGGGGTTCGACGGAACGCAACGGAACAGCGGGGTCAAAGCTCGACAGTGGAATGATCCAATTGCGCAGCGGATGATTCTGTGCATTCTGAGCGCCTTCAGTTTGCTCGCCTCCGCCCGCATTAGAACTCGAGGACATATTACGGCGTGACATAATATTTCTAACCACGCCCGGCTGTCTAATCCATTCGGTCCACTCCGTGGTCAGCGAAGCCAAGAGATCGGTGTGACGGGCTTCTTCTTCGTCCTCGGAAGTCTCGACTGCCTCGTGGTCTGACGGTACACCTTGATCCCGATTTTCTGCCCCAATATTCACCTCCGGCGCAGCTTGTTGTGCCTCTGTTTCGACGACGAACACAAAGCACTCGTGTATTTGCTCTTCTAACATACGGGATACATCTTCGTCGCGAATCAAAGGAGCCCGCACGCTTCTCGCGTCAATGCCTCGTGTGAAGAAAGACAACATGTACTCGATATTGGGCAGAGGGCGCAAAGCGGTACGAATCCGGCTCACAAGAGTGTCGAGCGTAATTTCATCCCTATTAAAGAAGAGGCACATATCTACTCCATCGACGTAGCCCGCTCGATCCCAACGACCACCGTACCGTACCGTGATTCGTCGATCCGACATCTACGATAAATAAACACGATTGAATTAAGTTAGGGAACCCAAAATATCCATCCAAACGTGTAAAAACAATCCATGATTCGAAAAAAAAAAAAAAAAAAAAAAAACTAGTCACTGTACACGGTCACCCGACCGTGTAGTGTGTCACCGTGTTACCGAGACACACTTCTCGGAACACGGTGACCGGGATTACCGTGTAGTGCCCTACTGTGTTACCGGGCAGTGACCGGATAATCTTCATAGCTACACGGTGGCTACACGGTCGAAGCTGCCCACCGTGTAGCCACCGTGTAGCTATGAACTCGAACAGAAAATCGAAAAAAAAAAACAGAAACGGCGATTTTCGACGTACCTTTCGGCCGGCGAACCCAGCTCTTCCAACGTAGATTCGGACGGAGCTTTCTTGTAGAGTTGTTTTTGTAGAGATTTTTTGTGTTTTGAGAAAACAAAATTGTATTCGGACGGGTGAGAGGGTGAGAGTTTTAGGGTTTTGTATGCATGATTAATGCATGGATTTACTTCTTCAACAACCAAATTTCCGATTTTGGTAAGTATGTGGGCCCCACGATTTTTTTATTTATGTTTTGAAATTGTTTTTGAATTTTTAATTGAATTTTTGGTTGAAAATAAAAAGTAAGGGTGTTTTTGAGAATTCACGTGTAGTTTGTCTAAAATACTCATGTTTTTTTGGGAGGAGTTAAAATTCTCATCCATTTTGTTTTTTTGCATGAAAAGTCACATTCCCACAAAAAATAAACTATTTTATAATTTTTTTAATTTAAAATACATTTTTATTTTTCACAAGTTAAAATTAATTAATAGGAGTACTCACTTCGTTTGTATTTGGTAATTATGCAAAGGGAAAACTTGCCTAAATAATTTACTTAGAAGGTAAGTTAAATTAACACACATCCTATAGGAGTACTAAATAGGGTAAATATATACACTTTCCATAATAGAAAACAAATCAAACATGGCTATCGTGAACACCGCCGCTCTTCAGCAACAGCAACTTTCTTTCTCGAACCTAGTTGATCATCATCGGTGTTTCGCTTTTCCGTCTTCTCCGATCCTTTCTCTGCACACGGCTTCCATCTCCCTACCCAAAGACGACCCCACCAACCCCCGCGGCGAAGACTCCCACTTCATCTCCCCGGAAACCCGGACCGTCGGAGTCGCCGACGGCGTCGGCGGCTGGCGCAAGCTCGGAATCGACGGCGGCGCGTACGCCCGCCAACTCATGCTCAACTCCCTCCTCGCCCTCTGCCAAAACCCGACGATCCCCCCGAAGCGCGTCCTCGAGGAGGCCTACGCCACCACCGCCGCCCAAGGCTCCTCCACCGCCTGCGTCGTCTCTCTCTCCGGCGGCGGCAACGTCCTCCGCGCGGCCAACGTCGGGGACAGCGGGTTTCTCGTGGTGAGGGGCGGAACCGTCTTTTACCGGTCCCCGAGGCAGCAGAGGTCGTTCAACTGCCCGTACCAGCTGGGGCCCACCAAGGACTGCCCGAGCGTGGCCGAGGAGATGGAGGTTAGGGTCGAGAGGGGTGACGTGGTGGTGGTGGGGACGGACGGGCTTTTCGACAACGCGCACGAGTGGGAGATTTTGGAGATTGTCGGTCGCGGAAAAACGAGAGGGGAGAGTTTGGAGGATCAGTGCTGCTACTTGGCCAACCTCGCGCTCTACAACTCGTTCGATAGGTACACCGATAGCCCGTTTTCGATCGAGGCGAGGAGGGCCGGGAAGTGTCACAAGGGAGGGAAGGTAGACGATATTACTGTTATTATGGTCTCGATTAATTGACTCATAATTAATATGGCAACATCATCAAAAGCTAGAGATTAATGTTGTAATTAGCAGATTTTGCAATGTAAAGATATGATGTACAAGAACATTTTCGGGTTCATTACATAATCTACCCTTGAATTTTGATATCACACAAAACCTTATTATTACAGTTATTATGGCCTGAATATGATTAATTATTGACTAGCTAATATGTAGTACTAATTTGCATAAACTTTGTAAGATCGGGGACTATAATGTCGTAAATACAAAACTCACGGGTCAAATTGCAAATAGAGCAAAATGTTTTGGACTAAAATCACAACTTCAAAAGCTATAGATTGTTGTAATTATCTCAGATTTTGTTATATAAACATGTACAAGAATATTTTTGGGTTAATTGTACAAAAACTACACTTGAAGTTTAAGTAATTACAAATAGACCTTAAACTTGATAAGTTGATATCACATTATCTCTTCAGTGCTCGTGCCTGAAAAGAGTTCGGTATAATCCTAAAGAATAGATCATGTCTCGAACAATAGTGAGTGCAAGTGGTCTCTCCAATGCTCATGTTTCTCTCTTTTGCATATCACGTAGAGTACAATATTATTTAACTTTGATTAAATTATATGATGCGAAAAATGAAAATGTAATTAATATTAATAATTCGACAACTTATTAAAATTATAGGACAAAAGGAATGTATTAATATTATATTCAAGTGGTACAAACTACACATAAAAATAATACTTTAAATTAAAGAATTAAACTGTACGATGATTACCATAAACACACATAAATACTTTTTTTCGGGTGAAATTCTAGTTTTAGGTTAAAAAGTATAAATTTCCTAATAGATCGATTACTTGCCAATAAAGTAAACTCACATACTCCTATATATACATACACAAACCCACTTTGTCACTTTCCCTAATTAATTCTAGAAAACAAATTAAACATGGATACGGTCGGCTGGTTCGATTCTCCGATCCTTTCTTTCGACGTGGCTTCAATCTCCCTTCCTAAAGACGACCCCACTAACCCCCGCGGCGAGGACTCCCACTTCATCTCCTTCCAAACCCGAACCGTCGGAGTCGCCGACGGCGTCGGCAGCTGGCGCAAGCACGGCATCGACTCCGGCGAGTACGCCCGCCTCCTCATGCTCAACTCCCTCCTCGCCCTCTCCGAAAACCCCACGATCCCCCCCAAGCGCGTCATCGAGGAGGCCTTCGCCAACACCGCCGCGCCGGGCTCCTCCACCGCCTGCGTCGTCTCTTTCTCCGGCGACAACCTCCTCCGCGCCGCCAACGTCGGCGACAGCGGGTTCCTCGTGGTGAGGGGCGGCGGCGTATTTTACCGGTCCCCCACGCAGCAGAAGTATTTCAACTGCCCGTACCAGCTGGGCCCCACCGCGGACGGGCCGGGCTTGGCCCAAGAGATCGTGGTTCGGGTCGAGAGCGGTGACGTGGTGGTGGTGGGGACCGACGGGCTTTTCGACAACGCGCACGAGTGGGAGATTGCGGAGATTGTCGGACGGGGAAAAACGAGAGGGGACGGCATGGATGATATGTGCTGCCAGGTGGCGAATCTCGCGCTGTCGAACTCGTTCAATCAGAACACCGATAGCCCGTTTTCGATTGCGGCGAGGAGGGCAGGGAAGACTCACAACGGAGGGAAGGTCGACGATATTACTGTGATTATGGTCTCGGTTAATTGACTGAGATCGAGGACTGGAATGTCGTAGATACGAAACTCGAGAGGTCAAATTACGTATAGAGCACAATGTTTAGGACTAAAATGGCAACATCAAAAGCTACAGGTTGTTGTAATTATCAGATTTTGCTATATAAACATTTTCAGGTTAATTGCATGATCTACCCTTGAAGTTTGGTTTATTACATAAGGAACCAAGAATCATCAATTTATTTAAATTTTGATATCACACAAAACCTCTTATTACTGTTATTATGGCCAGGATTAATTGACTAATAGAGTATGTAGTAGTACTAATTCGCATAAACTTGTAAAATCGAGGACTATAATGTCGTAAATACAAAACTCGCGGGGCCAAATTACGAATAGAGCGAAATGTTTTTGGACTAAAATGGCAACAAATTATCAGATTTTGCTAAATAAAGTTGTTAAAGAACATTTTCAGGTTAATTAAAAAAACTACCCTTGAGGTTTAGGTAATTACAAAAGGACCCCAAGCAAGTTCAATTTATTTAAACTTGATCATATCACACAAAACCTTATTACTGTTATTATAGCCAAGATTAATTGAATGATATGTAGTAGTACTAATTTGCATAAACTTGCAAAATTGAGGACTATAGTGTCGTAAATACAAACCTCGCGGGGACAAATTTCGAACACAGCAAAATATTTAGGACTAAAATTGCAATATCAAAATCTACAAAACTAGGTTTTTCCCACATAAAGAAGTGCAAGAACACTTTCGGGTTAATTACAAAAACTACCATTAAAGTTTAGGTAATTACAAAATGACCCAAGCATCTTCCATTTATTTGAACTTGACATCATACAAAACCCTTTTACAACACCACCAAAAAAAACATTTCCATAGCCTCAAACTGCTTTGTGCCGACGTTTCTTCTTACTGTGGCACGTAAGAACCACTCCTCGGAAGAAGATCAAGAGAAGCATCGTCTCAGCCAGGAACGAACCAATCCCCGTCCACACGAACAACGTCCGCCTCCAATCCCACAAGACTCTCTTCAGCTTATTTGGAAGCTCGGATTCGATTTCAAGCCACCCGCCGTATATCTCGGGCACGCCCGACCCATCTCGAATCTCGGCTCTCTGCTCGAGACTCACCTTAAAACTCGTTGTCCCCTCGAACACTCCCATCGCTATTTTCAGATTCTGGACCTCCGATTCCAAGCCGGCCACGAGATGGACCCCTTTGAGCAGCGTCTCGCAAGCACGAACCGGCTGGCTCTTGAAACGTAGCATAGTCGGATAGCTCGAGCCGTGAACCACGTCTCCATTCTCCGACAGAGTCTCTACTCTAACCTTCACACAACATTAAATAAATAAAAAACCAAATCATTTAATTATAAATTTACTATTGATCAATCGAACCTGGAAGACGCCGAGTTTTGTGTTGTATTCGGATTCAGGCAGTGTCAATGAAACTGTGAGCTTCAGCTTAGACGAGGAAGCGAAGGGCACGATCGCAACGGGGCTCGTTTTGGTGTAGTCGAAGTTGAGAGGAGGAGTTGCGTGAACCGATTCATGAACCAAGTTTCTCATTACGAACCCGGAGATCAGAAAACCCGAGACCAGGAGGCCGAGGAGCACGAAGAACACGTAGGCCGAGTAGAAGACGGCTCGGGTGAATCTCATTGCCGTTTTCAAAACCGATTTCTGAGACCTGAGAGGATCGCAAACGAAGGCCACCAGCGCCCTCTTGATCTTTTTCGTCGTGCGGTCTCTCAAATGTGTTGCCATTTGAAATGGGAAGATTGCGACCGTTAAGAAGAGGTTGAAAGCGCGAATCGGGAAAGCGCAGAGGCTTAGGAATAGGCTTATTTGAAAGCCAGCAAGCTTAAGCACTAGCATTGCCAAACAAGCTATAGAAAATACTGGCTGAGTAGTATTGTTTTGAGGTCCGAAATCAAGAGAAGTCGGAAACGAGCCGAGGTTTCGGGCCATGAGAACACTGTCAGCTCCAAGGGGTGAAGAATGCTTCATTAAGTTAGCTTATGGTGGTTCAAGACATTATTGAGAATTGTTGGAAAATTGAGATTTTTTCATATACAAGTGTCACATTCTTTAAGAGCAAGATTACCTGTTTCTTTTCTTGGGATGCTAAATGCAAGTGGACTATCCACATTGTCTGTTAGCAATTTGGATATGGGTAAGATCCGTTTGACTTACTTGGATCCATCAGACACAAAATTAATCATGTAATAAAATGTATTCGTATGGTATACTCTTGCAAGAAGACTCGACGTTCACCTGTGCAAAATAACATTCCGAATATCTCCACAATTAATCATGCAAAATGTGACTAGATGAGACAATCTGTGACTAGAAACAGAGAGTGAGTGACAAATAACAACAGAGTGACACAACACACTGTACAACAAACACAGTCAGTCACAACGAGCTGAAGTATGTATATACACTTCACTGCACCGGCAAGCCCACCCTCACCCTCCTACCCCCCATCCCCAGTTACAAAGGAAAAAAGAAAAAGGCTAAAATTCAACACCGCTATTCAACTGAATCGAAAAGGAAGGCCGAATATAATTGCCGAGAGGAGTTTCAACTTTTACAACTACTCCAGTGTTTCCCACGTTTCCATTCCACATGGACCTGCCAACCTACATCCAAACACCGGTGTAATAAGAAGGTTTAGCCGCACATCATGTTAAAATATGCCAAAAGATATTCCAAACAATAACGAGTAATGTTCATTAATTCTTAAACACGAAGCACACAATTAAAAATAAGAGGGACTTACAGATACTGATGCAAATGCAGAAGGATGAGTCACGAGGGAACAGCCACAGATAAGATTCAATTCCTCCTTCAAGGAATGGGTAAGTTCCATCCGCAACCCAGGACAGCTCCCACCAAATGTTGGGCATAAACTGATGTATAATACAAAACATATACAATGAACTATGAGAAACAAGTCTCCCAGGATGTTAATTGAGCAGAAAATGATCCGTAATCCAAAAACAGGGCAAGATAGTTGGCAAAATCCACTGGCTACACAAAGAACGATTATCATGAGGTGATATACTATAAAGGAAGAATGAGATTTATTCAATGAAGGAAAACATGCTATAGAACATATTTCTGCAGACTTATAATTCTAATACAGCCTATATCAAAATTCAAGCACGTCAAAGACTATTATTACCTGAATTGGACAGTTGGCCTCACCATGAGACCAGATCTCTTCCAAGCCAAAGCCTGGTCCAGGCCCAAGGCAAATGATTTGTCCGGCCATTGCAACATTGGTGTTATGCGTGTTCCCCACTTATTCTACACACGAAAAAAAAATTTAAAAAAAATTCCGTGGTAAGGATAACAGGTGCCAGTTTTGATTTAGCTAGTGATTTGTCCGGCCAAACGCACCTTGCATGAGAAACTGAACTTCATTTCTCCTGGATATTGACCTTGTGCTTGAAGTAGGCCCCCGCAGAGGGGCAGAAATGCACTAGTGGATACACCCTCACCAGAAACATATGTAACTTGGCCATTTGGGAACTGCAAATCCATGAAAGACTGCACAGAGGAAAATATATTTTGAACTCAGTAACATATTTGATGGAAAACAAAATAAGTTAGTCAAGACACGATGCTGAAGAACGTCTGTGAACGACCCTCTAAGCTAACCAAATCATCACAATAGAGCTCCATGGAAAAGTCAACCACCAAGCCACCCAATAAGTTATAGAGTTGCTACTTACTACAAAAAACAATCAAGTCGACTTTAAATATGCTTCTATTTGTAGTTAAGCTACCATTTATTAACCAGAAACGAGTGATTATAGCATTTTAATTTATGTACTGTGTACAGTGCACACATCTAAAGAGAAGGGCATGGTGGGTTGTAGTGAACCTTTTGTCAGAATAAAATTAACAGAAGTTTCGATAGTTTTTTATTTCTTCATCTTGGTTAACATGAACATAATAAAATTAAAACGGCAATTTAATTTTAAAAAATATACTAAAAATGAGAAGGGTAAGGTGTGAATTGACTGAATTCAATTAAGATCAAATGTGAAGTTTTTCTCTCAAGGAAGAGATAGACAACTGTCTGAAATTATAATTAATCTACATTTTGATGTTGTCTTCCACACGCACATAATTAACAATGATAAGAGAAAATAGCACATTAAAATGACATCAATAATACAAATGAAGGGTTGAGCTTACACAAGTGAAAGGGTTGAGGCAGACCATGGACATCAACAGCCACTTTCTATGCTTTGACCAAACGGCTGGACAAAGGGAATGCTTTCCATTCTATTCATGTCATAGAGAGAACTATTAGATTAACAATAAGTGACAACACAATAACTGACAATTCCCAAAAGCTTAAAAACAATTAAACTCAAAAGAGAATAACAAGAAAAAAGAATGAAGGAGCAATTGGATCAAAGAGACCTAGCGGTTTATGTTGGAGTCGACTACTAAGTGAATAATAAAAAGTAAAAACAGTACCAAAGTTGTCCAACTGCATGGGTTATATGTTGTTTAAAACAGATAGTTGCCAGGTATCATATACTGAATTTCTTAATAATATATTTGATCGCCCAGGGCATAACTAACAAATGTTGCTTCGATTTTAGGTTACAGTAAGTTGGCCTCAACCACTAATCTACAAACTGATTTAACTGCAACTTTATTCACGTTCTTTGGGCATTAAAACCCCATATAAAGTTTTTTCACTTTTTTGATAACTTGTTCACGCCTTTTAGTAAAGAGAACGTACATACATTTCAGATACGTTTAACGCTTTCCTTTAGTAACAATCATGGATACTGAATAATATGTAATCATATTCAGTGCCCAAACATTATGTATTTCCCTCAAGTCACAAAAATGGGGTGCCTCAGAGAGGATGGGACCAACAAAAATATGAATTTCATGATCATACTACCTCATTCAGCAAACACACATAAATCTCAGAGTTCTGAATTTTGAATCAACAGAATATCAGTTTCAGCTTTAAATAGAATTTGACAACAAGTTGATTAGTGTGCCATACCTTCCTATCATAGCCATACCACAGCAGGTGCTGCTTTGACAAATGGACAGGCAAAAGAATTGTAGAATCACGAACAAACAGTACAGGACCAAGCTGGAAAAGGAAAAGGGATGGGTTCCCATTTCCAGATGCTGAACTTCCTTGGGTTGCCTCTACTCTCCATAAATCACCTCTCGCAACCAGAGAACTTTCAATGTTGCTAGTTCTATTGTCATAGGTAGAGGTAATATTGAAAGTACCCTGCACTTGGAGAAAATGAGGAATTTAAACAAACAAACAAAAAAAATCACAAAATAGTTGTAAACAAAGTTTACTAATGAAGCATTGATGCCTACTCTAGCAACAGCACTAAGCAGCAAATTGAGATCTTAATGGTAATATGGGTACACATCAAGCCAAGCAATCCACCATCACCAAAGATTAACAATTAGGAGATGTGAAATTTAATGAGAATTTAACATTTAGAAGGCCAATTGAGGGCACATATTACCTCCACGTCACTTTTTTCTCACAAATAGCTTAAGCATGAATTTAATTCCAAAATTAACTAGCCTGGTGTTGTGATACCGTAACATACCAAATGTTTGTGCTCATATTGTAAACCATATTGAACTATTGCCTATTGGTATATTAAGAATGAATGCATTTATTCTGTTAGAGCACCATAATATTCGCTACACCGGATTTCAGTACGTATATCGAAACTTATGGTATGGAAACTGCCAAACTAGTATACCAACATCATAGTGAAATCTTCCGTATGCCAAAAATCCGGTATTATGTCAGCATAATATATCAAAAAACATGCCGAAAAATAAATAGCACAATGGTCAACCGCCAGCATACGCACATACCGAATGAAATGTCCAGGTACTATAATTTAATATGTTCAGTAACAATCTACTGAAATACCAACATACCTACTTTTTGTTAAATTATTATCGCTATTTGGTACAGTAATATACCCTACTAAACTTTGATAGATTCTTCAATATTTTTTCAGCACGGTAAACTCCGCAGACATGTATTTTACCCATCCTAAAACTAAACATATATTAAT
This sequence comes from Euphrasia confusa, assembly GCA_954870475.1. Lineage (NCBI taxonomy): Eukaryota > Viridiplantae > Streptophyta > Magnoliopsida > Lamiales > Orobanchaceae > Euphrasia > Euphrasia confusa. Next base: position 1,504,029 of record OX940951.1, read on the forward strand.
ATCTACTGGAAAATTGGAAATTGTGAATTGATCTCTAGCATCATCTTTTAATGTGTCTCTTAATTATTCCATAACAACTCATGTTTATTCATAAATCAAGGTTCATATAGTATGTTTTACCTTTGAGCGACCCAAATGTTTCAATGCCTTTGCACTAACACCAATACTCTCGTCCTCCGTTGAACCCTCTACAACTGCAGCACTACTTTCAGAGAACCCATGATCCTTAAACTGCTCTGCCAATGACCCCAAATCCTCCGGCAGAGCAATACCCATATTTATGCTCTGCCCAAGACCCTCTGCACCTCGGGAAATCCCAGCCTTAGCATCATGACCGAAAGGGACAGGCAACCGCCTAAAAAACTCATGAACCGCACCATTTAAACACGCACCAAAATCAGCCCCCGCCTGTCCTATTCTGTTCCCAATATCAAAAATAGCCGTCACGCCATTGTTGGCCCGGTTATCAACCGAGAACCCGAAGTCGTTTTTAATGAAATTCTGCATCGGAAACTCGACTTCAAACAGCTTAGGCGTCGGAGGGTTTGGCCATTGGAAAGAGGGTGGGGCGATATGGGATTGGATCAAACCCGTGAAACCCTGCGCAAGCTTATCCGCCAAGTCCTGCCCGTGCCGCTGCACCTCCTCCCACGCTTCAAACGACCTTTCCACAGACATCATCGTGACGGAATATCTTTTTTTTCGCTCAAATCGCAACCCTAAACTCCGTCGGTCAATCAATCAACAGGTAGCCCTCGACAGGTTCAATTAATTCACCCAGTGGAACCAGAAAAACCCTATCACGATACGAACAAGTTGAATACTCCGATCATTATCGGGGGAGAAAAAAACGGCTCTGAGGAGCGATTCTGAATCAGAACAAAGAAAAAAAGGGATGGATCGAGCTAAATCAGTATCGCAAAGGATAGGGTTACAGAGAGAGGTTTTCACCGGAAAGCAGCGCGTAAATCTCAACTCCGTTCTTATTCAGTGCGTGTATCTGTGTGTGTAAAAGTGCGTGGAAATGTGGGAGGGGATAGATTATGAAGTCAAGAGAACTGAACAGAAGGGGATAGGGTCCATATTGATACGTATTCGGACCCGACCCGACGAAGAAAATATCGTCGAATTTGTTTATTTGTGGGCGGGGCAATCTGACCCGTGTGGGCCAAACACTATATTTCCGATACTATTAATAACATAAAAAAATATTTTAAATCACTCGAAACATATTTTAAAATATTTCGAAATATTTTAAATATATTTAAAATTAATAAGCGTGCATCGCACGGACAAGAGGACTAGTTTAACTAAATTGAATGAAAAGTGGACTTAAACAACATATTTTTAGTTGACAATTTGTAAATTACAAAGAACTTGTGACAAGTAGTAACTAGTAAGGATAAAGTAGATACATTTTCTAAAATAACAATAATTTACAATATTTTTATTTACGTTAACATAAAATATTAGTATGTTACTTTATTTTATTATGTATAAAAATACTAAAATAAGCTAGTTTCCGTAAAATAATTTTTCATTATTGAAATATTATGAATTTTATGATGGATGAGAATGGTTGGTTGTCTCGCACATATATATTACTCGAGCACATATTTCGATTTACATTTTATTCGATAGAGGAGCTTACAATTGGGTATTGGGTATCAGATCGAGAAATGTATATTACTCGATCACATATTTCGATTTACATTTTAATCGATAGAGGAGCTTACAATTGGGTATTGAGTATCAGATCGAGAAGTTAGAGTGAAATTTTGGAGTGTAAGTATCTTATCTCTCCTCCTTATATAAACAATAAAAAAACACGAACTCCTTTTCTTTTTATTTTCTTCCCGTTGAGTTCCCACTTTTTTCAAGTTCAATTTTGTTTGAACAAAAAAGAAAAAAACAAAAAAAAAATAAAATTCAGACGCCCTTTAATGGCATCGATCCGCGAGACGATAAAGCACGCACCTCTTTCCCCCACTGTCGAAACACGCTCGCCATGATTGTCCTTCGCTCTGTATCCGTCATTATCCCACGCTCTCTCTTTCAACGACGAACGATTCATCCCACCCCAAATCCCCAATTCCCTTATTCGACCCAATGGATTCGACCCTTACACACAGGAAGAGTAAATTCGCACGCACAATCGCCAAGGCGCTGCACGCTCAAACCCTAATTCCAAAAAATCCCCAATCCGACGCCGCCGCCTGCCGCGACGCCTTCCTCGCGAAGCTCTTCGCCGACGTCTCCGCCGTCAAAGCCGCGTACGCCCGCCTCCAATCCGCGCAGTCCCCGTACGACGCCGCCGAGATCCAATCCGCCGATCGCGCGGTCATTTCCGCGCTGAACAAGCTGTCCGGGTTGAAGAAATCGCCGTGGGCGTTGACCGGGGTTTCTCCGGCCGCGGCTCTCGTTGAGGCCGAGATCCGGGAAGCGAGCAGCCTCCTGGTGATTTATCGGGTCACGGTGAAGAATCTGGATTCCAGAATCAAGCTCAAAGACTCCGAGATTACTTTTCTGAAGGAGAAATTGACCGAGGCGGAAGCCGATAACGACTTGCTCCAGAATCGACTGTTGAGCTCGGCTAACTTGAAAATGTCGGTTTCGTCGGGCCTTAGCCCGACAATTTTTACCGCGTATTTTCACCAGGCGGTGAAATCGACCCGAAGCTTCGTTCGTTTGCTGATGAGGGAAATGGAATTCGCCGATTGGGATTTGGAGTTAGCCGCCTCTTCAATTAACCAGACGAGAATCAAATTGAAATTCAACCACCTCTGTTTCGCCTTCGAGTCATTTGTGTTCAGGCAAATGTTCGATGGTTTCGATCGTCCGAATGATCATGATCACTGCACGTTTGTTGAACAGTTCTCGGAAGTGAAATCCGTGAGTAGCCCGATTGATTACTTGGCTTGGATGCCTAACTCGAAATTCGCTGATTTCTGTCGCCACAAATATTTGCGGGTCGTGCACCCAAGAATGGAGAGTTCCATTTTCGGAAACTTGGACCAGAGGAATTCGGTGATTGGTAGTAGTGGCTGGTTCGGGTTTCCGGAAACTTCTTTTTTCGCAGTGTTTTGTGAGATGGCGATGCGGGTTTGGGTAGTGCATTGTTTGGCTATGTCGTTTGAACCGGATTTGGTGTCGGCTTTTCAAGTTAGTAAAGGAAGCCGTTTTTCGGAAGTGTATATGGAGAGCTTAAACGACGAAGCATTTTTGGAGTCTTCGTTGGATTGTGATGTTCGAGTGGCGTTTACCGTAGTTCCGGGGTTTAGGGTTGGTAGGACAGTCGTTCAAAGTCAGGTTTACTTGGGATGATCTGTAAAATTGAAGACATAATATGAACTTGTGAAGTTATGAACTTCAATTTTTTATATATGAAATTCCATGGAATTCCATTGAATTTTTTACTCTTTACTTTTACAATTTTATTTGATGGGATCTATCTGGGGTTTTAAGCGAATCTGATTTACAACAATCATTTCTTTCCACTATAAATGAGAGCTCACCGTTTTAATCTTTACTCACACAATCGCTTTTCAGAAGAAGAAAACTAGGTGAATGTTTCAATCCTCCTCCACCTCCACCTCATCCTCCTCTTCCTCGTGATAGGTCCGACCCAGAATGCGCGCAAATTCCAACGTGCAATGGAGCAAGCCGTACGATAATTGCGCGATAATAATTATTTTCGGTTATTATGGCGGTCGTGGGGCCTATCCGAGTCATTGTAGTCGAACCCATAGATATTGCATGAATGATTTCACCAGAAAAAGCCGAGGGAAAAAATGAAGAAGATAGAAAAAATTGCTACTAAAGGGTAAGCACTTTATATACCCACTTGATTTTTGGTCTTTTCCTAATGTGGGATTCCTCATTTCCTCATTCCAATCTTCTACATCAGTTTATTCAATTGATGGTCAATCCATTTCTGACGCGACGAGCAAACCCGTAGAGGATAGGCGAAGCCCGTCATCCTCTCCAGGCGTAACCCAGGAGGCCGTGGTTACATGTGCACACGTTAAATTCAATCTACACATGAATCATTTTTCTGAGACCTTACTAAGACCTGTAATACTTTTTTCGGAAAAAAAAAGGAAAGAGAAAGAGACGCGCCAAGCAGGCACCTGAACGCGCTATGGCACCGCGCTAAACAGACACATGAACGCGCGCAATGATTTAATGTCCCATACTTATTACTAATAACTTGTTTAAAAATTCGACATACATACATTTAATAATTAATCTCATTGTAATCTTCTTATAAATTAACTCACCAAATTTTAGAAGAATAAAAAATAAGGGAAAGTTACTGCATTTCTCCCGAAAAACATCTATCAACCGCTCGCTCTCCAAGTTTCTGTTCTCCAGCTCTTTAATTATTTTTATTAGCTAGTTTTAGCTCCTCCACAACTTGAGTCGACTCCGATTTTCTTTGCCTCAAATCCTCGAGTTCTTGGTCCATTATCGCAATTCTTTGTTTCCCAAAAAACTTCTGTCAACCGCTGGCTCTCCAAGTTTTTGTTCTCCAGCTCTTTAATCTTCTCGTTCAGCGCGGAAATAGAATTGTTTTCTTTTCATTTGTCATCATCAAGTTCTCCGTGAAAATCAAATCACACCTCTTCTTGGCCAGGTCAACCTAATCGGTCAACAAACGCTTCTCTTCTTTCAATCGAGCAACTACCTCTTCCAGCTACTGACATTTCCTTTTACTCTCTAGTATTCCTTTTAGTTTTCAATTACCATCAGTCAATAATACATACAAGAAACGCGCAAATAACAAAATCGAGTTTATGAAATGGAAATTTAACGCGCGAGCACCGCGCTAAACAGGCACCTGAACGCGTGGAATGATTTAATTTCCGATTGAGTAGAGATATATCAAAAACATAGCTGTGAACTGAATTCGGTTACTTGCTGTTTTTGTGGTTCAGAAATTATATATTGACCCCAAAACATTACATAAATTACATTCTAACCCTAAAATCCCAAATTCATACCCGCTCTTCTTTTTAATTCTTATTCCATTTCTTCCCAAATCGACAAACCTTCACGAAGGCATCCTTGATGGTAAAAGAATGGCGGTCAAAAAACCAGTTTTATCCGCGTCGGACGACCTAGGTAATTTCCACAAAGAACTGAAATTTACTCGGGTCGATTTCGGATTTTATTTAGTAGTATTTTTATGATAATTAGTATTATTATTTTTGTGGGGTAAAAAAACAGTGATGGTTGCAGTAAAAATCAAAACTTTTTTTATACTGATTGTAAATGTGTTTTTTTTTTGCTTGAATTTGTGGGTTTGGTCTGCTTAATCACTCGATAAACGAAGACGATAAAGAACGTCCGGAAATGAGCCGTTGGAGCATGATTTGGGAACGTTGATAGATGTTATTGTCAAGGCCGAGAACTACTTGAATAATTCCGGTCATGACCCGTATAGTAAAAAATGCAGAAAGAATGGAGGAAGATTGTGATCTGAAGGATGTTGCAGTGAATTATGACATAAATATTAAGATTGGGTTGAAGGAGGTAATAAATAATAATGAGCCAAGAATCTACATGAACGAGAATCGTATGGCCAATAAACCGAGATCTCTTAAAGAATATATATGACGACGAGTCGAAAAAGGCGAAAACCCAAGTGGAGGAGGTTTGCGCGGTAGGCTGACATATCTCGAGAAAGTTCCTGTAGGCGCAATGAACATCGATCATGGAAGGCCGAGAGTTTTGCATGGAGGAAGACATCGAATACGTGTGCAAACGTTGCAGCATAGAGCACGCGCGCGTGAATTGCGCGTTTATCCGATCCCGATCCGTTATCTCAGTCTTTTCGAGAGAGTTAAAGCTTAAGAGTTCATTTCATTTGACTTAATTCTCAATAATTTGTGCAAATTAGAAAAGGATCATGTCACTAAAAAATTATACTTCCTCTTTTTCATAATGACAGATCCTGTCATTTGGAATTTGTTAAAAAAACATGTTGTTATTAGGAAACAAAAAGAGTATATATATTGTTTAATTTTCATTAAAATTACTAGAATTATCATGATATTCAGAAAATTTTAATAATATTAGTTGCTGAAAGAATTTTTTTATTATCATGCATGAAGACGAGTCGATCTTCAATGTAATGAGATACGATACAGAACCTCAGATATCCGCCGAGTTATACATATATACAATACTGATAATACACGAAGAATACAAGTACTACAAAGCAATAATCATAAATATAAAATAGCCATGTATGCTTATTGCTTACAACGTTATTCATTTGGGTACTAATTGAACTTGTTTGTCAGAGAGAGTAAGCTATTATATTCTAACTTGTTGGTTTCGAGCTTAGAGTTACATGATAAACAAAGACGATAATCGACATAATAAGTATAAAAACACCCGACAGCGCAGTAATCGCACAACCCGGAAATGATTTTGCGCTAACAGATTCCAAGAATTCGACATAATTGAGATAAATAAAAAATTCATAAACACAGTAAGTTGGTGTGAATCTGAGGTAGAGCCAGATTTAGTTCAGTTGCTGTTTATGGTTTAAAACTTCAAAATCCAGAAGAGATTTTAGAAATAATCATAATTGCAGCTTCATTACATCATTACGATTCTCTGTTTCTTCACTATAAATTGACAGCTCTTGACGGCCTTCTCAAACATATCTTTTCATCTTCTCTCATCTTCTTATACCAAAAATTTTATTGTGTTGTAAGAAATGAGGTTCAAAATTCATGTAATTTTTTACTTGTGATTTAGTAATGTATTTAGTTAATACTCCCTCCTATTTTTTATATAAGACTTCCTAAGCTTGGACACAATATTTAAGAAAATAATTTATGATAATTAATATTTATTAAAATATATCTAAAAATAAAAATAATGAAATATGATTGGTTGAAAGAAAAAACAATTGCATAGAAAATTGAAAATTTAAGAAATTAATGTCATTACATCATTTATGAAAGCTAAAATGACTTATAATTTGAAAAAAATAAAAAAGCTAAAAAGACTTATATTAAAAAGAGGAGGGAGTACTACTGTATCAAATTATTGGTATAAATCCATATTTTTTGAAATATAAAAACAATAAATTTTGTTGACCTTTCTTTTTCAAAAAGATAGCTTCATCATAAATAAAAATTGGCGAGTTGAGACTTCTGTAGATTTTATTACCCTGAAATTTTGACACATTTACAAAGTTGACTTGTTTTTTTTAATTATTATTATTATTATTCTAAAAATAAAATAAAAGGAGTGTTACTACCATCCCATTCCATTCCCATATTTTCCTCTGTTCTGGGGCCCAAAATCATGATTTGACCCGAAGATATTATTCTCTCCCTCTCTCCAAAATTTTCTGTTGATTCCCTCTTCTTTCGCGCAGTGTAATCTATCTCTCTCCTCCATCTGTGTTCTGACCCCTCTTTCTCTCTCTCCCTAAACTACCTGATTTCCTCTGCTATTTAAAATGCTTTCCATTGTTCTAGCCCATCATCCTCTCCAGATGTACCCCCTGCACACGAATTGCGCGTTTATCCGATCCATTTTTTTCGCAGTCTTTACGAGAGATCGTGGGCCCGTCCCACTGTTTGGCCCGTGCGCGTGTCTACTGATCTTCGCCTGACCCTAGAAGTGTTGTGCCAAGGTCTCCAGGATATGTGCACAACGTTGACCTGACTCTTCGCCTCTCCAGTTCAAGGCCTGTGCTTTATCCAGACCTGTCGAGGTTCAGGCCTGATGAACAACAGGAGGATGATGATTCAGAGCTCGATTTATCTCTCAAGTTGTGATTTTTTGTTTTCTGCAAAATAATACTACTATACATTCATACAAATTTTAGTTTTCTGTCCATAATACGTAGTACAAGAAACGCGCAAATAACCGAACCAGAAATCAAAATTGAGACTGTTAAATTTAATCTACACATAAATATCATCATAACATTCAAACACTAATACATTAAAAAAGAAGGAGAGAGAGAAAGACGCGCCAAGCAGGCACCTGAATGCGCTCGTTCCAACAAAAACGCGCTATGGCACCACGCTAAACATGTACCTGAACGCGCACAATGATTTAATTTCCCATACTTATTACTAATAACATGTTTAAAAAATCGACATACATACATTTAATAATTAGTCTGATTGTAATCTTATGAATTAACTCGCCAATTAAGTTTTAAAATGCGATCAGGCACCTGAGCGCGATCGTTCCAACCAAAAAACGCGCGCTAAGTAATCAGGCACATGAATGCGTGCGATGATTTAATTTCACATTTGAGAGATGTATAAAAAACATTGGTGACCGGAATTCAGTTACTTGCTGTTTATATGGTTCAGAACATTAAAATCGGATTTGTGAAGCGAAATCCCGATTTCATTCGCTTCATTTTTCGTGGCGTTTTCTGAGGTGGCGATGTTGAGAGGGAGCCGTTTTTGGAGTCGTCGTTGGATGGCGCTGTCCGATCGAGCGGAGTGGCGTTTACGTTAACCCCGATTTTATAATATAAATGATAAAATGAAGGCATAATATATAAACTCCATGTAACTTTTATATGAATTTCATGGAATTTTATACTCCCTTTAATTTTTTTAAATTATGGAATATCATGAATTTCTTAATTACCGATTAATGGATTATCATTAATATTATATAAAAAAAGCCCAGCCCAAATTTTCAGAGCCCATTAAACTTGTCTATCAAATATCCCACATCGATGAACAGTATCATCAGTTTCGAGAATTGTAATTTGTATCATGTGTTGTTGGATGCACAATATGATTTTAAATTGTCATCTTCAAGCTCAAAACTCTGTGTAATTTTTCACTGTCACACATCGTCGTGCGATTTAAATCTGCAGCAATATGTTTAGCAGCAACGCAACACTTGTAAGGAAAATCGTTCTTAACTATGCATGAGTCGTAAAAAGCTGGGCATCCTCGTCACACTTCGTAACATTTTCTCCATAAACAATATTATTTGCATCGAGAGGAAGAAGAAGAGACGCTGAATAAATCGAAACCATCATCAACATCGATTTGCTCATGTTGATTGATTTCAAATAAAACTCGACCGATGAATTAATACTACAAGTCTTGATTAATCGATGAGAATGGGTCATCTATTTACCATACAAACATGTACGTCACCTAGGTCATCACTCTCATAAAGCTTACGTCACACTCACACACAGTGAGTGAGAAAGAAGATGAGAAAAGACCAACCAAAAGAACAAGTGTCTCTAAAACATTTTTACACTATTAAAATCCATTATTATTTTTATTTAGTTTTTTAAAAAAATAATTAATTAATGTAATGTAGTGTATCATTTTACTATTAACTTATTTTAACCTCTATTTTTAATGTGTAAACCAGTTCCGTTGAAAAGGCTCCCAGCCCCTAGCCCAACTTTTTAAAAATAAGAAGGCCCATCAAAAAAAGCCCATTAAACCTGTATACTCTTTTTCGAAATCCCACATCGATGAACAATGTCATTGTTTTCGTGTTAACATATCCATGGCTCCTCTGTATGTAATGTCCCTTCGGGGACATCCGATAAAATTGGAACGATACAGAGAAGATTAGCATGGCCCCTGCGCAAGGATGACACGCATAAATCGAGAAATGATCCAAATTTTTTTTTCCTTTTTGTTTCGGATGATTTAGGGTTTAGAATCGATTTTTGTTTTGCTTGGAGATCTCGATTATTGCATTTGCTTCAATGCTAAAAAACTTTTTTTTTTTTGGGTTGGGATGATTTAGGGTTTAGTATTGATTTTTGTTTTGCTTGGAGATCTCGATTGTTGCAGTTGCTTCAATGCTATCGCCGGATTCTGCAAATAGGCTATCGAGGTTCAGATATATCGACCCCGGAAAATATATTTCCGATTTTACCTCTCTGGGCCGAGATGGAAGGTGTAGCCATCATCGGCAATCGCAGTTCTCATCGGCAATCGCAATTTTCTGCTAATTGAATAATTTATTACTGATGATTAACAGTTAAAAAGTTTTTTTTTTTACCGCGTAGCAAAGAACCAACTCCATTGACGAGGAAGTCGTCCTTCAATCATCTGTTCAACACTGAACCTAAATATTTCGGATCTGGCCCGGCCCGAACCCCAAATCGTCATTTCACCTCACAGAGTACAAATGTAGATGCAAAACACAAGGTACCTTGCATCTGTTTCAATTTGATCAATTGGGATATTTTTTTCATGAGTGTTGATTCTAGGTTGGAATATTACATTGCAGCTGTTGTGTTCTATTCCTGAATATGTGAAGATAGTGGAAGTTGGTCCGAGAGACGGGCTTCAAAACGAGAAGAAGATTGTACCGACATCTGTGAAGGTTGAATTGATAAAGATGCTCGTGTCTTCCGGGTTGCCCGTAGTCGAGGCTACCAGATTTGTCTCACCAAAATGGGCACCTCAGGTAAAGACGACACTGTCAGACATTAGCTGAAGACTGTAGGAGAATCCTCGCTTACTTTGCCAAGATTAGATCACAATCATGCCATCGTTTAAAATACAATTGCTGCTAGCTGATGCAAATGATGTGGTGTCAGCCATTCGTGGCATTGTAGATTTCCGGTTTTGACCCCAAACCTCAAAGTTTTTTTTTAAAAATTTCCAATATTCAACATCCAGCTCTGTTATTGGTGTATGATTCATTGAAATCTTACAGGGTTTTGAGGCTGCTATGGAAGCTGGAGTGAAAGAAGTGGCTGTCTTTGCTGCAGCATCTGAGTCCTTTTCTCAGTCTAATATTAATTGCACCATTGAAGATAGTCTTGCTCGGTACCGTGACATCTCCCTTGCTGCTAAAAACCACGCAATTCCAGTTCGCGGGTATGTTTTTCTTGTTTCTGTAATGTGTCGTTTGAGAGGAAGTAGTAACTAGTAACTCGCATTACCATGTTTAATTCTTTTTTCCTGGTCAATCCATTTGATTTGTTTGTTTGTGTGTTATCCTTAAAATTTTTATTGTAGCAAAGTTGATTTTCTATATTTTTGAATAAATTGGCGATTGGTGATCGGTACAGGTATATCGTGCGTTGTAGGTTGTCCAGTGGAAGGGGCTGTAAATCTGTCGAGAGTAGCGTATGTTGCTGAAGAGCTTTATAGTATGGGATATGCTGAAATATCCCTCGGTGATACGATTGGAGTCGGTACTCCTGGTATCTTTGGTTTACCATGATCTTATTTAGCTTAAACTATAACAACACGAAACAACAACAAAAGATGGGATACTTTGCAAGGACAAAATTTCATAGCATGTTTTTCATTATCATTTAGTTCATATCAATATAAAACTGAAAAAACACCACTTGCCATAATCAAATGAAGATTAAGGGGGTTTTAGTCAGAAATTCAGTTTCAGACATACAGATACAGTATAATAAGATTAGGAAAAAGGTTTATTCGACGATGAATTTCTTTTGTTGGACTTTGAGGTCGTTAATCTCGTGAGGGTGGGCTTTTTAGCGATTCCCAAAATTGACGTGGTCGTAGATACCTCATAATCTATATTATAGATACCAAAATATGTCAGCTTGTCTATTTCACAATATATTTGTTTTTCCTTGTTATTTTTTGTCAGGTACCGTCCTTCCAATGCTTGAAGCTGTTCTCGATGTTGTCCCTATCGAGAAACTTGCTGTACATTTTCACGACATTTATGGGCAGGCCCTTTCGAACATTCTCTTGTCACTCCAAGTGAGCTTCTTCCCTAGTCGGGTGACTTTGAGTTACGACTTTTAATGGTAAAAAATTACGTTGGAAAAGAAATTAAATTCTGGTTATGTTACAGATGGGTATCAGCACAGTAGACTCTTCCATATCGTGCCTTGGTGGTTGCCCACTTGCCCATACGCAAAAGTTGTTTCAGCCGGAGACTATATTTCTTGACATTTGGATCGGCTGCCTGGTTCCAAAGTTGCCGTTGCCACGAGAAGAATCTTGGCTAATTCCTCTAAGCTGTAAGGGATGTGATTAATATTTTCTGTATGTAATTAAGTGAGATTACTGTTTTTGAGATGATGATGGCAGCATGATGCAATGCTGAGGTTCTATGGTGGATTTTTTTTTTTTCTGATGCATACAAACCACTGTAATTACATAATTTATCTAAGGTAAAATTAAATATAGAAATGATTATATTAAAAAATACAAAAAATCTTGTCGGGTCATCCCATGATGAAACGGGATCTATTTTGATGTAAAAGTAATGATTTTTCTTCTTCTTTTTCTGTACAAATAAATGCAAAGAATTATAACAGTTTTATTTTTTTGCAAGTTCAAAAAAAAATGAAAAATCATACGGTACCAGTTAAAAAAAATGAAAAATTACAGTTTTTCTTTTCATATATTTATTCATTGTGCACTTTTTATTCAATATCTTTTTTTTAATGTCAAATAATTAGTGTTTATTTCTTAGCCTTCACATATAAATATGAAATAAAATCTACCCTATAATAAGAAATACTTTTTTTAAACATGATTAATATTTGGCGAGAGTTTTGTTACACACAGTTAAGTAGAGTCATGTTTTAGGAGTTTTGTGTATTCAATCAGGATTTTAATGGATTTTTTAGGATTTTTAAAAGTCCGTGGATTTTTGTGGATTTTCTAAATCTACGGAGTCTAGGAAGAGTTTGATTGACTTTTTCTTATTGATTTTCACGGATTTTGATAGACTTTACATAATTGTGAAATTCATTTTTTAATTGATTTACTTGAATTATCATAGACTTTTACATATAAAGAAATCCAAATTGTTTTAAAAAAAATTCAAATTGTTTAAAAAATAAAATACAAAAAATGCATTAGTTTAAAAATAAAAAATATAATTATTCAACATTATTATTCCTATTTTTATTTACATATTGTTATACGACATCATTTTTCATAAACCATTAGCAAGCAATACTCATTGTATGAATTAGCTTGTTCATTTTTCAAATACCATTAGCAAGCAATACTCAATATTCGTTGAATGAATAGCTTGCGTTTTTTGTTTTGATGTAAATAGTATTCATGATATATATATATATATATATATATACATATTATTTTTTGATTTCTTTATTTATTAATGTTTTTTTAACTTCATTATGTTTATTTATATATTTTTAAAATTTTATTATTTTTTTAATAATTAATTAATAATTTTATTTTATCTATTTCATGTTTACTAATTTTATTTATTTTTATTTATATAGTTTTAAGTTTTATTGTTTTTTTAATAATTAATTTGTCAATTAAAATAGAAATCCGTTGAAATCTCATGTATTTGGGAGAGATTTCAAATAATGGATTTCCTTTATATTTTTAGGATGAAATCAATAGAAATCCATTTACTTTTAAAATCTTTTAAAATCCATTGAGTTTTGAATACCTGTAGATTTTAATAGATTTTTTAAAATCTGAATTGAATACCTCCGGATTTTAATAGACTTTTAAAAATCCGGATTGAATACCCTTGGATTTTAAAAGTCCAAACAAATCCTACAGGGTTTTAAACGAATACACCCCCCTTAGTTTTTTAGTTGAATAAAAAAATAAAAGGTCAAATTGATATTTCAATTTTTAAAATTTTATTGTAATAAGAAATGGTGTATATTTTTTAAATTTAAATTTATTACTACATTATGCAGGCTAAATGTCAATTTAAAAAACTGATTTATTTTTGCAAGGATTAATTAAAGTGAAAATTTTATTTTTAAAATTTAAAAAATGTTTGATTTATTTTTGCAAGGATATGGGCTTATATTGGGCCCTAATCCAGCATTCCAGCCCACTTCCAATCCAGTCCAATATAAGAAAGCCCTCGGTTTGCTCTGTCGTAAACAAAGGCGAAACGAAGAATCCCTCCCGCTCTTTTCCTCAGAAATCCTGAAATCCCCACAAAAAATAATTACAAATTCCCACTCCCAAACCCCTCCTTTTGGATCTAAAAAATCAACTGCAATTCGTACAGTTAGCACTTAGCAGACAGATAAATGAAGGAGGAGCAAATCGGGAAGCTCCGCGGGGTGGTCCGCGACTGCGTGAGCAAGCACTTGTACTCATCGGCGATTTTCTTCGCCGACAAGGTGGCGGCGGTGACTTCGGACCCCTCTGACATATACATGCAGGCGCAGGCGCTATACCTCGGCCGACACTACCGGAGAGCCTTCCACCTCCTCAACGCCTCACAGATTGTCCTCCGCGACCTTCGCTTCCGATACCTTGCTGCCAAATGCCTTGTAATTTTATTTTTTCATTTCGAATTATCGAGCTCGAAACTGCGAGTTTGATTTTATATGAATTTTCTTTTATGTTTTTTCCTTTTTCCATTTTCATTTGAATTCCTATCTGAAAGAGGGTGGGTATTTTTTTCAGTTTGAATCACTAACTATAGTGTTTTAGTCAAATTCAATGGATTTTCGAGTATATTATTATATGCTAATGTCTTATAGTAATAATCAGAGATTTATTGTAATCACTCCTCTGCTGTGGGTACTAAATTTAGGAATGACTTAAAAATTGAGATGTTCAATTGGTTATTAGACTCCAGAGTGATTTCAATATGCTCCAATTAAATCTTTCTGAGAATGGCCCGAACGAGATCTTCTGCTGTTAAGCTCGACATATAATATGAGAAGACTTACTGTTTTTCTGGCAAGCTACTTATCATTAGTTATAGTTTACCATGTGGTAGTATGCTGATTTACTAGGAGCTTAGCAATTGGATATATGCCTAAATTTCTTTGCTCTTCAGTAAAAGTGCTGCTGTCTAATAATACAATTTGATTGTTCCTTATAAAAAAAATAAAGTTTACTATTGATACTCCGTCTAAAAGAATTTCCCCTTTGTATGACCAGGAAGAACTGAAGGAGTGGGATCAATGCCTGTTAATGCTTGGTGATGCTAAAGTGGATGAACATGGTAACATTACCGACATAAAGGAATATAATAGCATGTACCTGGATAAAGATGGTGAAGATCGTGAAATCAATGTAAGTTTTTTTGACCCAACTTAACTATAAATATGTGGCATTTACCGTTGGACTCATCAATTCATGGGCAGAGAACAAAGAGCCATTAAAAAAATTTGGATGCTTCTCAGAGTGTTAAATGATGCTTATCTGTCCATGCCAGATTATATCAGCATTATGTTTCTTAAGAGGCAAGGCATACGAGGCCTTAGAAAATCGTGTACATGCTCGGTTATGGTACGTGATATATTTCCTGATTATATTAAGTTTTTGCCATCCCATATTTTCTAGTTTTGGACTTGTATGGCACCAGCTAACATGCGTTTTGTGCAAACCAATAATTTTAAATTTAAAGTATCAAACAAAACAATTAGTCGGAAAAAAAAACCAACATATGAAATTTTCTGAGATTAGTTGAAGAAAAGTAATAGTTATATAGAACAACTAAATGAAATTGTTATCGAACAATATCAATCAATATTTCCATTGCGTATATCAAGGTTGTAACTTTGAATTTTTAAAAGATGTAGCTGATCAAAAAATGTGAAAGGTTGTTGGTTTAGTTAATATTGACAAGTGATAGAATCAACACATTAATACCTTCACTGAATGGATGTATAAATACTAGTAGAATATTTGTTTATTTATTATTCCTATCTTCTTTGATAGTTCAAACCTCAAATGATAAGTTAGATAAAACATATCCATACAGCGTTATTAATCACATCTTTATGAACTTACCATGTTGGGATATTGAGGCCCTCTATGTTTCTACTTTCTATCATAATCAGCTTTGCTCAATCTTTTTTGTTTCCTTTTTCATTTTCTTTTGCCTTTTTTAGCTTTACTGCAGCTGATATTCTCAGCATTTGATGCAGTAATCATTTATTGTGCTAGACTGTGGCGTTGAGTAAAATTGGCTTTTCTAGCTAGAGTTCATATGTTTTACCTTTTCACATGACACTTGAAGGTACAAAGCTGCAATCCGGGCTGATCCTCTGTGTTATGAGGTATGGTAATTATTGTGTTGTAGCATAGTTCTCATCGTTTGAATCTAAACTGTATATTAGTTTGAGAGATCAATGTTGGACCCATAGATTTATCTCAATATTAGATGTTACAATTACTTTTTCTAACCTATAGTTCTTCATTTACTGATTTTTTATTTGCCATGTATCCTCTGTGCCGTAAGATTTTTTGCTTGTTTCAAGCCTACTCAATTTATCTTTGTCATGCATCCTGTGCTGTAAGAGTTTCTGCTTGTTTCAGGCCTTGGAATGTCTTATAGAAGGACATATGCTCACTTGTGAGGAAGGTGCGTTATTATCATTCATGGGAATTTCAATTTGGAAGTTGAACCACTAAAATATGACCTAGACATTCATAGCATGTGATAAACATTTGTTGTGTTCTACTTGATATTTCTCTTAAATAATTGAACATCTCATTTATTATATCTTAAATCATTATCTCTAAATGAAATGATTATGAGTTTCCAGCTACACACACACACACACACACACACACACACACACACACACACACACACACATATATATATATTGAATAGTAGAGATCTTATTTTATCATTTAATATTCTAGAGGCCGCTCTACTAGCAACGTTGCAATTTGGCCCCGATGATGGATGGCTTTCTTCATTTTATTCGTGCTTAATAAAGAAAGTAAGTAAAATTCTGAATGCTTTTGCACTTCCAGCTTCATGGAATGAGGTACTTTATTTTATTAATATTGTATATGGTCATCTCAGTAATATCAAACTATTTACATTATTTATTCCAGTATGATAAAGAAAGTGTTGTGGAAACTAAATTTAAAGAACTCGAGATGGAGGTTTCTAATACAAAGACATCTGGAAAATCATTATGTACACTTAAGAACAACACTGATCTTTTAGCCTGCAAAGCTGAGTACTATCATCAGTGCGGCGAATACCAGAAATGCTTTGAACTAACTTCGATGTAAGCTTAAATTCTTTTATGTTGGGTGTTCTGTTTATTTTGTTACAATGGCACTTGCTTATATACATAATTACATATGCTTGAACTAGATTGCTTGAGAAAGACCCTTTCCACCTCAAGTGTACTTTGGTGCATTTAGCTGCGGCCATGGAGCTCGGGCATTCCAACGAACTATATCTAATGGCATGCAATTTAGTCAAGGACTATCCACAAAAGTGAGAATGTGGTGACCTCACCCCTCCACACACACACACACACACACACACACACACACACACACACACACACACACACACACAAACATACAATCACAAACATACAACACACAACTGACTGATATTCCTCCCCACATTGTTTACTAATACACTAATTGAGATATTAAGTTGTTGACCTGACTTCACATGTATTCCTTTTAGCTGATTACTGACTTTATATTTATGCCAACAATAATTTCCATAGTAGACACCAGACATGTTTCACTTACACTTAGGACAAGGCAAAACATCACAATATGATTTAAAGTAATCATCATGTTTTTGGGGTTTTAGGAAATTAGTCCTTATGGCAGGTTTGAGGGATCCTGGGAACTGGTCTTGTTTTTTGGCAGTGCTTTGATTTGGGCATATGATTAAATCATAAACAGAACTCTAAATATTGACAGCTCATTTGTTTTTATATGCTAATCAAACTCAATTCAGCGAAGACATACATTTTCAGGTAGTAATTTAAAATTTAAACAAGTTCCCATATTATTCCTTCTCGAGACAGTGGAATTAGGACCTCCCTTTTTTGTATTTATTCCCAAAAACCTTTTGGACTTGTGAATCAGTGGTTTCATGTGACATGTTTATTCAGAGCTCTGTCATGGTTTGCTGTGGGTTGCTACTACTACTGTATAAATAAGCACGATCAAGCACGCCGATATTTCAGGTATTCAAACATTAACCATTGAAAATAATTTATTATGGATTGTCATGTTTTATGATTTTATTTCTTGTATAGAAATAGAAATTTTCCTACAGGAGCATAATTATATCCACATGAATACTAATATTTGTTTTAATTCAGTCTCCTTGTTTGATATCTTTCTGATGGTCAATAATACTCGCATAAGCTTTAGTACTGTTTGTAGTTACCTGTTAGGAATTTCTCTATATACGATAATTTATTCTGTTGACAGCCTAAATCACTTTCTGCAGTATATCGTAGCATATATATATCAGATTTACTATTATACTTTTCTTCTGGTTATATGTATTTAATATTTATGGTCGTGTGTTGTCTTATGTTTTTGGTGATGACTTCTCCTCCATAATAAAGTTATCGGCTGTCTGTTTCTTACTGAACTTTGTTTATTCATCAGTCACGCTAAATTGCTACACTTCTTGATCTGAATCTTGTTTGCTAGCTGTAGAATGGAGTCCTATTTACCTTATGTTATCTCAGCAATGAGCATCTAGGCGACACCACAAAGTTATTTTACCTTGTTCTTGGAATTGTTATAGTTCATTGATGTTTATAAGCTTTGGCCTTGATTACGGTGTTAATTATCTGATGAATGACTTCTTATTGGAAAATTAATGCTGTGACTTGTAAATTGTGATGTTCTCAAGTGCATGATTCACATTTTAATGTAGATTTAATTTGATTCCATTATTTTCTTTCTCCAGTAAGGCAACAAGTTTAGATGGAACATTTGCTCCAGGTTGGATTGGATATGGGCATGCATATGCAGCTCAGGAAGAAGGAGATCAAGCATTGTCAGCTTACCGCACTGCTGCTCGATTATTTCCTGGGTAAGTGTTTAATGTTGTCTATCACCCCATTTAGGTTTAGTATGCATTAACAGATGCTTACGCTTCAATAATTCATCAAGTTATACCCAAAAATGATATGAATGTTTTCTTATTCTAAATTTGTAGTATTGCTTCATTTGTAGCAGTTTTTATTCTGCTTGGGTTCATTTAGTCAGAGTCTGGAGATGTTTAGGTCCTTAGGATCAAACTAAAGAATAAAAATCATTTGTTATTCATCGTACCTCCTTCACCAAGGGTTAGGCTTCATGTCACAATTAGTTCTAGTGAATTTCAATTGTTATATTTTTTTTTTGTTTCTTTTGGTTATAAATTTCAGGTGTCCAGATAATGCTTACTGCTAAATTGCTTCTCTTAAAAGAATTGTCTAATACTAGTACTCTTTTCTGTTTTTCAAAACCTTGCCTACTTTCCTTTTTTGGTTGTCTCTTAGAAGTTTGCACACCCATAAATGGATTTTTTTTTATAACTTTACTCTTCCAATACTCATATATTTACATTAATACCATTACGTTTTCACCTAACTCATTCATTAATTACCCAACAATACTTATTATACCCCTACTTTTTATTATTT
Organism: Euphrasia confusa; assembly: GCA_954870475.1. NCBI lineage: Eukaryota > Viridiplantae > Streptophyta > Magnoliopsida > Lamiales > Orobanchaceae > Euphrasia > Euphrasia confusa. Next base: position 1,523,392 of record OX940951.1, read on the forward strand.
AACATATAAAAAACTACATTTTCTTAAATTCCGTGCTCATTTCTCTATGCAAACTCTTTAGAATCGGAGGAGTATATTTTTTCTTTTAATTTTCCACATTTTCATGTGTATGTCGGCTGCATAGTTTTGTTCATCTGATTCTCAAAACCCACTGTGGTTTCGAACTATACTTTACCAAACCTGTTTTCAGAAGTTACACAAATTTACTGACGGTCAAGTTAATGATAAAGAAATTACCTTTTACTATGTGAGTCTCATGTAATTTAGGAGTTCGAGATATGTTTTAGGTTGCTTAGAGGTCCTTACTCCTCAGTTAACCTATCAACCCTGTGGGTGGCTGTGCCAGATAGATCTCATGTTAGTTTCTGTATGACATCTGAAACTCTTTTCCTGGTTTTTGCATCCCTCATATTATGATTCTTTTCAGTTTGTATTAGGATAATTTTAATCTTCTATTTTGTGTAATGATGATGATTAAAAATAGTTTAGCGAAATCTAAGTCTACACATTGTGGACTTCCTTATACTGTAAAACTAGTTTACTAATTGTAAAATTTATAGATTGAAAGTAGATTTCCTTTTATCCCAGGTTCCATTTGCCATCCCTATACATTGGAATGGAATATATGCGAACGCATAGCTTCAAACTTGCGGAGCAGGTGATAAAATTGTCAAAATACATAATTTACTGTTAGTATTATTCATCACCCTGATCATCTTTCTTAATGGAAGTTTGCATTCAGTTTTTTATGCAGGCCCAGGGTATATGCCCTTCAGATCCACTTGTATTTAATGAGCTTGGAGTTGTGGCTTATCATATGAAGGAGTAAGATATCATATTATTTCCATCAATTGCTGCTCAGTGTGTTTGCTATGAATTCGAAAGACATTGTTTATCTTTTATTCTGAAGGTTTTAGAATTATTAGATTAGAGTTGAGACAGAGCCTTGGTTGGAGATCAGTGATATGATAGATCTGTCTGTTGACTCTGTTCCTTAAAAAACTTTGTTGTATAATCTGTTGTCCTTTTGTTTTGTTTAAGATTTCATGAGGTCCTATTGACATTCATGATATTTTTACTAAAAACTTTCAGGTATAACAAGGCTATTTGGTGGTTTGAGAAGGCATTGGCACATGTACCCTCCTCTTTAAGTGAGATGTGGGAGCCAACTATAGTCAACCTTGCTCATGCATTGAGAAAATTAAAGTAAGCTGATATCTTTTATGCTTAAAAGAGTTGTGATCAAAGTTACCCTGTCATTATGCGTGTCTATGTGAGGTCATGCCTTATATACCATCGACCTTTGTTTTTCATGCTGAAATATTAATTTGTTGCTTTGTTCCCATATTTGGAGGAACTTGATAATAATCATGGATAAAAGACTTGATACTATGGTAGAATCAGTGGGGAACCATGAGAGTGACTGAATAAGCCAGTAAGAAGCGATACTTATAAAATTTCATTGTACTTTTATAAATAGGAATTTCAAAACAAGCTACAAACTAATCCTTTTGTAAAATTAAAAAAGGATTTTCTAACCTATATAATTATTTCTTTTCACCTTTTCACTTTTCTCTTTCGATTTCCATTCAATACCGTAGTTTCTTCTTCTCCTTAAGCCACATGACTGATTTCTGTTGTTGACCCTTTGTGTGCTGTATTTGAATTCCGTAAATCCGTTTATGTGCTGTGCTGTGCTGTGTTTGATGATCGGTAAAATGTAATAACCATCAGGAGGTACAATGAGGCAATCACTTACTATGAGAAAGCACTTGCTTTATTGACTACAAGTTTGAGCACTTATGCAGGTCTCGCATATACATATCATCTGCAGGTGATTATTAATTAATTCTTGGTCTTATCTTTATTAAAAATCACAGGTGATGATAGTGTCTCATGCATCTTTTTTTTTTTTGCTTCCAGGGTAATTATTCAGCTGCAATTACATACTATCACAAGGTTCAGTTTCTTCAATCTTCAATTTTTTTTCGTCATGTTTTGATCATTCCTGTAATCCACGATCCATTTCTATTAACAAACAGGCTTTGTGGATCAAATCGGACGACCAGTTTAGTACGGAAATGCTCACGTTGGCTCTTGTGGATGAATGCCGTCACGATGTTGCCCCGAAACCGAAAGAGACAATTAGAGGCCAGTTATTTACATAAATAAATCATTTATGTTGTGATGTAATCTGCAAAAAGAGAGTTTAAGATAGGGTTAGGCCATATTCAATTGTTGTATGTTTTTTCTTGCATTAGTTAAAATCTAAACAAATCTATGAAACAATGTACTGTATGTGAAGTTCATTATAACGATTGTATTTTAATAAATTAAGTTTTGCATGTTTCCAATGGAAAAGCTGCATGCAATTTCTATATAAGTATCCGATGAATTAGCTTCAGCCTTCAGTTGCTGATAAATGTCTCTCTTTCTCGACTACACCATATATAGTTGGGCTTCCATGCCCATGGTTCTCGACTTTTGAGGGGTAGGGCCCGTCACTCCGTTTTTTATTGACTCGACCGAGCCCCCATTGTTGCAAATTAAAAATTATAAAAGAGAGATGTGATAATTAGGAGAGTGTATTCAATTAGAATTTCATTGGATTTTTTTGTACTTTAAAGTCTATGGATTTTCGTGAATTTAAAAAATCCACAGAGTTTATATAGAGTTTGACCGACTTTTATATGGATTTTCATAGAATTTGAATAACTTTTTTATTGATTTATATTAATTTTTATATTTTATATTTTTAATTTTGAAATTCAAAATTCGATTTTTACTTAAAAATAAAATGTTTAATTTTAATTTTTTTTTCGTTTTTAGAAAACTTAAAATTTTAATTTTCGACCAAATTTCAATTTTGAAATAATAAATTCAAATGGAAACTATATATATATATATATATATATATATATATATATATATATATATATATATATATATTTTTTTTTTTTTTTAAATTATAAAAAGTATTTATTTTTTTAAAATAAAATGTTAAATAATTTTTTTTTTATTTTTACAATTGTTATACAAGTATAATTTTTCACCAAATAAAAATTTATTAATATATTCAATAATTTTAATATTATTTTTATATATATCAACATATACTAACATATTAATTTTTAATATTATTATAATTTATTATTATATATTCAACATATAATAACATATTATTTTTTGAAAATTTTATTTTATTTTGTTTTTTTTATTTTTTTCATGTTTTTAATTGTATTATGTTTATTTATATTTTTTTTATGTTTTATTATTTTTTAATAATAAATTGATAATTAAAATAGAAATCCATAGAAATCTCACGTGAGATTTCAAAGATATGAATTCTTTTGTATTTTGAAAATGAAATCCATAAAAATTCATAAATTTTTAAAATCTATTGACTTTTGAATACCGGTAGATTTTTAAAAACTTTTTAAAATCCGTATTGAATACCTCAAGATTTTAATGGACTTTTAAAAATTTGGATTGAATACCCCTGGACTTTAAAAGTCCATTAAAATCCTATAGAGTCTTGAATGAATACACCCCTCTTAGTCTGAAACGGAAATAGTAACCGGAGTAATAAGTAACGTGGAGCAACTAAAATTAAAATTAAAGTTCTGACTACATAAGGCTATCTCCAACCGAACACAGAAATTTAAATTCAAAAATAAGTTTGATTTTAAGTTTACAGTAAATTAATTCCAAAAAAACTTAAACTAAAAAATAAGTTTGATTTTAAGTTTATGACTCCAACCGAAATTTCAATACTCAAACTTAAAAGAATATTCTCAAACTATTCTTCTAATACTATTTTTTATACTATTTTTATAAATAATCAATATTTTTACACATTTACAATTTAACAACTCTTCTAATACTATTTTTTTATACTATTTTTATAAATAACCAATATCTTTACACATTTACAATTTAACCACGTAACTTTTTAAATTAAAACATTTAATAATTATTATTTAAAATTTAAAATTTCAAACATAATAAAAAAATTGTGATATCAAAAATTTATATTGAGTTATTTTATTTTTAATGTCAATTAAATAATTTAATATATAATTATATTTTATATTGTGATATTTATTTTTATTTCATTGTTAAAAATATTTTTATTGAAATTTATTTTAATTATTAATGATATAATTATTAAAAAAATTATATTATAAAAATTATTAAATAAGAAACTAAAAAAAATGTTGATAGATTATTTCTATTAAATTTGTAAAAAAAGATCATTTTATAAATAATACTAGTAAATATTTTTTTGTTTGAGTTTATGATAAATTTTATTTTAATATTTTTTTTTATAATTTTTATATATTTTTTATCATAAGTAATTTACGGTTAAATAAAAAAACAGTTGTCCAGGTTGGCAAAAATTGGGACGGATAGAGTATTAATTTTTGAATATATTCGGTTTCAATGTTTATTAGACGTTATGAGAGTTATATTTGGAACATATTATTTTTAATTGTTAAAAATATAAAAGGAAGGATAATTTTGGAAATTTTTACTCTTTTACAATTAGACTAAACATTAGTATTTATATATATTAAAACACTTATTACTGGCTCTTTTTGTGAATGCCCCAAAATTAAATTATTGAAGTATAAAATTCACATAATTCATTAAATTATAATAAAATATTTGTAATTAATTAAATTATAATTAAACTCACTTACATTGCACATAATTTATTAAATTATAGTAAAATGCATATTAAATTATTGAAGTATAAAATTCACATAATTTATTAAATTATAATAAAATATTTGTAATTAATTAAATTATAATTAAATTCATGCACCTAATTTATTAAATTATAGTAAAATACATGTGGTTTATTAAATTATAGTAAAATACACGTAAATTGCACGTTATTACAGAAGACAAGGAAAAAACAAGAGTGTTTAAAATGAAACAAGGATAAAACACTTGTGAGAAGGCTGCCTGCCTCGTGCGCAACACGAACGAGAGGTCGTGCCACGTCAGCCCGCACCTGGGCAGCCACCAGGCATCCCGGAACAAGGCCTTCTCCAGGGAGTAGGCCAACTTGGTCCCGAAAGCGGCCAACAGCATGCCCCACGAGAGGACGAGCAAGAGAACCGCCATCACTTCCTCGGGCAAGAAAACCAGAGATATGTGGAGTATGAAGCTGTACGGGAGGCCGTGCATCACGAACACGATGGAGTTCAGGATGATACTCCGAACTTCGATCTTCATCTCTTTGAGCATGGTGGAGTAATGGCGGACCCATGTCTCGAGAATGCTCAACCTCGAGGACAAGTAAGCTGCCCTGGAGGACTGTGTCAGGGGAGTGAAGTCTCTGGCTCGCTTGGCGTGAGCACGTTTCACTATTCCGACGTGGCCCAAGTCCATCGCTTCGTCCAGTGGGGTTTTGTTGTTCGAGTTCCTTTTGTTGAGTTTGGTAATCTTCACCATCATTCGAACAGCCTGCATATATATAATTTAAACCCAAATATATTCAACCAAATTCAAGCAATTTCACAATTTAGTTCACAATTTAGTTCGGTGGTTAATGTACAAAAAAATGTAAACCCAAATATATTAAACTAAGAGTAAACGATTTTTTTTCCAAATTAATTCAATTATTATAATTTTCATGTTTTTAACTATTGAATGAACTCATAAAAAAACAATTTAAATAAAAAAAGAAATCGATCTGACCTCTTGACAACCGAGGCGAGCCGCAAGGTGAAGGGCCGTGTTCCCGTCGTCATCCTTCCTCTTGAGAAAGTGCTCTCTCCTCGTCCTCACAAGCCACTTGAGCACGAGATCGATCTTTTCCAGGATGGACGGCTCGTGTTCGATCATCCGGTACAGCCCGCCAATGTTTCCGACCTCGGCGTACCCCTTCAACTCGGACATCAATGCCTCTATAGTAGCAGAATGTGTTTTGATTTTGTTTTTTCAATTAATATTTTACTGTGTCTAGTACGTACTGTGAAATGAGAGAGGCTAGCTTGTAGTACTGTAGAGAGAGAGATCGGAGGAAGAGAGGGGGTTCTTATATAAAGAACAGGTGTGGGTCTACTTTTTTGTGTGTGTAAGCGTGTCTAAGTAGGATGGATGGATCAGTGAATTAATTAATTCAATTCGGTCATTAGATGGTTTTTAGTGGGGGTATTTATTAAATTATAGTAAAGTACACATAAATTGCGATTTATTAAATTATTGAAGTATAAAATTCACATAATTTATTAAATTATAATAAATATTTGTAATTAATTAAATTATAATTAAATTTATGCACCTAATTTATTAAATTATAGTAAAATACACATAGTTTATTAAATTATAATAAAATTCACGTAAATTGAATATAATTTATTAAATTATAATAAAATACACATGTTTATTAAATTATAGTAAAATACAATAAATTGAACATAATTCATTAAATTATAATAAAATATTTGTAATTAATTAAATTATAATTAAATTCACCTAATTTATTAAATTACAATAAAATGCACGGAAATTGCGATTTATTAAATTATTGAAGTATAAAATTCACATAATTTATTAAATTATAATAAAATTTTGTAATTAATTAAATTATAATTAAATTCATGCACTTAATTTATTAAATTATAGTAAAATACATGTGGTTTATTAAATTATAGTAAAATGGAATTGAAAGTAGTTTATTAAATTATAGTAAAATGCACGTAATTAAATGTGGTTTATAGTAAATTGCACGTTATTCATTTTATTTAGAATTTTTTTTTATTTATTACTACTTTATTTATTTATTTATATATTCTAAAATTGAATTATATAATTAACATGAATATTATATAATTTATATAGTTATTAAGAATAATATTTTAAAATTTTAAAAATATAAAATATAAGAAATTTATATTTAATTTTAAAATACTAATAATTATATAAAATAATTAAACATACTTATTTTTTATAAATAATATTATACTCCTTATAATATAAGTAAAAATTATTTATTATATATTCACAATTTGATATTATTTGCTTTTTTATAAAGAAAAAAAAATCATTTTGGGTGATTTAATTTTTATATATGAAAATAATAAATTATTAATAATAACACTAAAATAAAATTTAGAACAAAAAAATTAATATAAACATTGGGCAAATTACATATATTGTTATTTATTTAAATAATATAATTACCGTTAGATGTTCTTTTAATATTATTCAATGGCGTAAGATTGCCTTTCTTATGGTGCTAAAATTGCACGCCCCCTGAATCCCTCTCAAATGTGTAGTTACATTAATCCATACACATTTAAATATGTGCCAATGAATTAAATAGTTACAAATATAAATATATAAATATGTAAATGAAATTAGGTTAGTATAAAACGAACCCCCTAATCCAGCTCAGGTCCAATCAAGTCCAATATAAGAAAGCCCCCGGTTTGCTCTGTCCTAAACAAAGTCGAAACGAAGAATCCCTCCCGCCCTCTTCCTCAGAAATCCTGAAATCCCCCCAAAAAATAATTACAAATTCCCACTCCCAAACCCCTCTTTTCGGATCTGAAAAATCAACTGCAATTCGTACAGTTAGCACTTAGCAGACAGATAAATGAAGGAGGAGCAAATCGAGAAGCTCCGCGGGGTGGTCCGCGACTGCGTGAGCAAGCACTTGTACTCATCGGCGATTTTCTTCGCCGACAAGGTGGCGGCGGTGACGTCGGACCCCTCCGACATATACATGCAGGCGCAGGCGCTATACCTCGGCAGACACTACCGGAGAGCCTTCCATCTCCTCAACGCCTCACAGATTGTCCTCCGCGACCTTCGCTTCCGATACCTTGCTGCCAAATGCCTGGTAATTTTATTTTTCATTTCGAATTATCGAGCTCGAAACTGCGTGTTTGATTTTATATGAATTTTCTATTGTTTTTTTTTTTCTTTTTCCATTTTCATTTGAATTCCTATCTGAAAGAGGGTGGGTAATTTTTTCAGTTTGAATCACTAACTATAGTGTTCTAGTCAAATTTAATGGATTTTCGAGTATATTAATATACACTAATGTCTTATAGTAAGAATCATAGATTTATTGATGTTTGGAAGATTGCATTTCCTTCGGGTTCGTGTAAGTAATCACTCCTCTCCTGTAGGTACTAAATTTAGGAATGACTTAAAAATTGAGATGTTCAATTGGTTATTAGACTCCAGAGTGAGTTCAATATGCTCCAATTAAATCTTTCTGAGAATGGCCCGAACGAGATCTTCTGGTGTTAAGCTCGACATATAGTATGCTCCAATTACTGTTTTTCTTGCAAGCTACTTATCATTAGTTATAGTTTACCATGTGGCAGTATGCTGATTTACTAGGGGCTTAGTAACTGGATATATGTCTAAATTTCTTTGCTCTTCAGCAAAAGTGCTGCTGTCTAATAATACAATTTGATTGTTCCATGTAAAAAAAACCAAGTTTACTATTGATAGTCCGTCTAAAATAATTTCCCCTTTGTATGACCAGGAAGAACTGAAGGAGTGGGATCAATGCCTGTTAATGCTTGGTGAGGCTAAAGTGGATGAACATGGTAACATTACCGACACAAAGGAGTATAATAGCATGTACCTGGATAAAGATGGTGAAGATCGTGAAATCAATGTAAGTTTTTTGACCCAACTTAACTATAAATATGGGATTTACCGTTGGCCTCATTAAATCAATGGGCAGAGAACAAAAAACCATTAAAAAAATTTGGATGCTTCTCAGAGTGTTAAATGATGCTTATCTGTCCATGCCAGATTATATCAGCATTGTGTTTCTTAAGAGGCAGGGCATACGAGGCCTTAGAAAATCGTGTACAGGCTCGGTTATGGTATGTGATATATTGCCTGATTATATTAATTTTTTGCCAGCTCATATTTTCTAGTTTTGGACTTGTATGGCACCAGCTAACATGCGTTTTGTGCAAACTAATAATTTTAAATTTAAAGTATCAAACAAAACAATTAGTCGAAAAAAAAACCAACATATGAAATTTTCTGAGATTAGTTGAAGAAGAGTAATAGTTATATAGAACAACTAAATGAAATTGTTATCGAACAATATCAATCAATATTTCCATCCGTATATCAAGGTTGTAACTTTGAATTTTTAAAAGCTGTAGCTGATAAAAAATGTGAAAGGTTGTTGGTTAAGTTAATCTTGGCAAGTGATAGAATCAACACATTAATACCTTTGCCAATCAGAAGAAGCTTTGTTACATATATAATTTCCTTGTCACTGAATGGATATATAAATACTAGTAGAATATTATGTTTATGTATTATTCCTATCTTCTTTGATAGTTCGAACTTAAAATGATAAGTTAGATAAAGCATGTCCATACAGTGTTATTAATCACACCTTTATGAACTTACCATGTTGGGATATTGAGGCTCTCTATGTTTCTACTTTCTATCATAATCAGCTTGGCTCAATCTTTTTGGTTAAATTTAGATTTACTGTAGCTGATATTCTCAGCATTCGATGCAGTAATCATTTATTGTGCTAGAATGTGGCGTTGGTTAAATTTGGCTTTCCTAGCTAGAGCTCATATGTTTTACCTTTTCACATGACATTTGAAGGTACAAAGCTGCAATCCGGGCTGATCCTCTGTGTTATGAGGTATGGTAATTTTTGTGTTGTAGCATAGTTCTCATTGTTTGAAGCTAAACTGTATTTTAGTTCGACATATCAATGTTGGACCCATAGATTTATTTCAATATTAGATGTTACAATTACTTTTTCTAACTTATAGTTCTTCATTTAGTGATTTTTTATTTGTCATATATCCTCTGTGCCGTAATTTTTTTTTGCTTGTTTCAAGCCTACTGAATTTATCTTTGTCATGCATCCTGTGCTGTAAGAGTTTCTGCTTGTTTCAGGCCTTAGAATGTCTTATAGAAGGACATATGCTCACTTGTGAGGAAGGTGCGTTATTATCATTGATGGGAATTTCAATTTGGAAGTTGAACCACTAAAATATGACCTAGACATTCATAACATGTGATAAACATCTGTTGTATTCTATTTGATATTTCTCTTAACTAATTGAACATCTCATTTATTATATCTTAAATCATTATCTCTAAATGAAATGATGATGAGGAGAGACACACACACAGATATATATATATATATATATATATATATATATATATATATATATATATATATATATATATAGTAGAGATCTTATTTTATCATTTTCATATTCTAGAGGCCGCACTACTAGCAACATTGCAATTTAGCCCCGATGATGGATGGCTTTCTTCATTTTATTCGTGCTTAGTAAAGAAAGTAAGTAAAACTCTGAATGCTTTTGCACTTCCAGCTTCATGGAATGAGGTACTTTATTTTATTAATATCAAACCTGTTACATTATTTATTCCCAGTATGATAAAGAAAGTGTTGTGGAAACTAAATTTAAAGAACTCGAGATGGAGGTTTCTAATACAAAGACATCTGGAAAATCATTATGTACACTTAAGAACAACACTGATCTTTTAGCCTGCAAAGCTGAGTACTATCATCAGTGCAGCGAATACCAGAAATGCTTTGAACTAACTTCGATGTAAGCTTAAATTCTTTCATGTTGGGTGTTCTGTTTATTTTGTTACAATGTCACTTGCTTATATACATAATTACATATGCTTGATCCAGATTGCTTGAGAAAGACCCTTTCCACCTCAAGTGTACTTTGGTGCATTTAGCTGCGGCCATGGAGCTCGGGCATTCTAATGAACTATATCTAATGGCATGCAATTTAGTCAAGGACTACCCACAAAAGTGAGAATGTGGTGACTTCACCCCTCTACCCCCCGACCACCACCACCACACATACAACACACAACTGACTGATATTCCTCCCCACATTATTTACTAATTCACTAATCTAGATATTAAGTTGTTTACCTCACTTCACATGAATTCCTTTTAGTGGATTACTGACTTTATATTTATGCCAGCAATAATTTAGGACAAGGCAAAACATCACAATATGATTTAAAGTAATTATCATGTTTCTGGGGTTTTAGGATATTCGTCAGGTTTGAGGGATCTTGGGAACTGTTCTTGCTTTTTGGCAGTGCTTTGATTTGGGCATATGATTAAATCATTCATAGAACTCAAAATATTGACAGCTCATATGTTTTTATATGCTATTCCCACTCAAGTCAGCGAAGACATGCATTTTCAGGCAGTAATTTAAAATTTAAACAAGTTCCCATATTATTCTTTCTCGAGACAGTGAAATTAGGCTCTCCCTTTTTGTATATATTCCCGAAAACCTTTTGGACTTTTGACTCAGTGGCTTCATGTGACGTGTTTATTCAGAGCCCTGTCATGGTTTGCTGTGGGTTGCTACTACTACTGTATAAATAAGCACGATCAAGCACGCCGATATTTCAGGTATTCAAACATTAACCATTGAAAATCATTTATTATGGATTATCATGTTTTATGATTTTATTTCTTATATTGAAGTTTTCCTACAAGAGCATAATTATATCCATATGGATACTAATATTTGTTTTAATTCAGTCTCCTTGTTTAATATCTTTCTGATGGTCAATAATACTCGCATAAGCTTTAGTACTGTTTGTAGTTACCTGTTAGGAATTTCTATATATACGATAATTTATTCTGTTGACAGCCTAAATCACTTTCTGCAGTATATCGTAGCATTTATATATCAGATTTACTATTATACTTTTCTTCTGGTTATATGTATTTAATATTTATGGTCGTGTGTTGTCTTATGTTTTTGGTGATGACTTCTCCCCCATAATAAAGTTATCGGCTGTCTGTTTCTTACTGAACTTTGTTTATACTTTATTCTGCAGTCACGCTAAATTGCTACACTTCTTGATCTGAATAGGTGTTAATTATCTGATGAATGACTTCTTATTGGCAAATTACTGCAGTGACTTGTAAATTGTGATGTTCTCAAGGGCATGATTCACATCCTGATGTAGATTTAATTTGATTCCATTATTTTCTTTCTCCAGTAAGGCAACAAGTTTAGATGGAACATTTGCTCCAGGTTGGATTGGATATGGGCATGCATATGCAGCTCAGGAAGAAGGAGATCAAGCATTGTCAGCTTACCGCACTGCTGCTCGATTATTTCCTGGGTAAGTGTTTTATGTTGTCTATCACCCCATTTAGGTTTAGTGTGCATTAACAGATGCTTACGCTTCAATAATTCATCAAGTTATACCTAAAAGGATATGAATGTTTTATTATTCTAAATTTGTAGTATTGCTTCATATGTTGCAGTTTTTCTTCTGCTTGGGTTCATTTAGTCAGAGTCTGGAGATGTTTAGGTCCTTAGGATCAAACTAAAGAATAAAAATCATTTGTTATTCATCGTACCTCCTTCACCAAGGGTTAGGCTTCATGTCATAGTTAGTTCTAGTGAATTTCAATTGTTATAGTAATATTTTTTTTCTGTTTCTTTTGGTTATAAATTTCTGGTGTCCAGATAATGCTTACTGCTAAATTGCTTCTCTTAAAGAATTTCTAATACTATTTATGTTTCTTAAAACTTTGTCTACTTTCCTTTTTTTGGTTGTCTCTTAAAAGTTTGCACACCCATAAATGGGTTTTTTTATAACTTTACCCTTCCAATACTCATATATTTATATTAATACCATTACTTTTTCACTTTACCCATTAATTACTTATCCAACAATACTTATTATACCCCTACTTTTTATTATTTAACATATAAAAAAGTAAAAAAAAAAAACTAATTTTCTTAAAATCCGTGCTTATTTCTCTATGCAAACTCTTTAGAAGTGGAGGAGTATATTTTTCCTTTTAATTTTCCACATTTTCATGTGTATATCGGCTGCATAGTTTTGTTCATCTGATTCTCAAAACCCACTGTGGTTTCGAACTACTTTACCAAACATGTTTTCAGAAGTTACACAAATTTACTGACGGTCAAGTTAATGATAAAGAAATTACCTTTCATGTGTATGTCAGATGCATAGTTTTGTTCATCTGATTCTCAAAACCCACTGTCGTTTAGAAATACTTTACCAAACATGTTTTCAGAAGTTACACAAATTTACTGACGGTCAAGTTAATGATAAAGAAATTACCTTTTACTGTGAGTCTCATGTAATTTAGGAGTTCGAGATATGTGTTAGGTTGCTTAGAGGTCCTCACTCCTCAGTTAACCTATCAACCCTGTGTGTGGCTGTGCCAGATAGATCTCATGTTAGTTTCTGTATGGACATCTGAAACTCTTTTCCTGCTTTTTGCCTCCCTCATATTATGATTCTTTTCAGTTTGTATTAAGATAATTTAATCTTCTATTTTGGGTAATGACGATGATTAGGAATAGTTTAGCGAAATCTAAGTCTACACATTGTGGAATTCCTTATAAAACTAATTGTAAATTTTATAGATTGAAAGTAGATTTCCTTTTATCCCAGGTTCCATTTGCCATCCCTATACATTGGAATGGAATATATGCGAACCCATAGCTTCAAACTTGCGGAGCAGGTGATAAAATTTGTCAAAATACATAATTTACTGTTCACCTGTGTTACCCGGACTCGCCGGAAACTGGCAACGTACCCGTGTCGACACGACACGACACTGACACGGGTGTGGGATCCGTGTCAGATCCGGTCAAAATGACCGGATACGTTGACCGGACCGGATCTGTCCAAAAAAATAAATTGAAGAAAAAAAAAGGCTGCCGTAAAATTCTTCTCAGTTGTAGAACCGGAAATCTTGATGAATAATTGAATTCTTAAATTTCCCATGAGAATTGAGAAGATGCAGAAAAGTAGGGAAAGAAGACGCAGAAAGGAAAAAGAAGAAAATGAGAAAAAGAAGAGAGATGGCGGCGAACAAATAATTAGATAATTAGGGTTTTTGACTTTTGACTTCCTAAAAGACTTTTTATATATATTTGAGTGATTAATATATAAATAATTAATGTAATCAGTATTTTCAAATATACTACATCAGTTTTATTACTATTATAGGTTTATATAAAATTATTCAATATTTAAAAATTTATGAAAATAATTTTGTTTGCCGTATCCCCGTACCCGTGTCCATATATGGGTACGTATCCTCGTATCCTTAGTTTATAACTTTCAAGTACCCGACACTCGGATACGTACCCGTATCCGACACCCGTACCCGCGTCCAGGTAACATAGCTGTTCACTTCTTTGCTTTGGGCTTTTAATTTCAACAAACTCTACAAATATCGACTTTGTATTTTCCCTTCATTGCTTGCGCAGTCAGTGTTATTCATCACCGTGATCTTCTTTCTTAATGGAAGTTTGCATTCAGTTTTTTATGCAGGCCCAGGGTATATGCCCTTCAGACCCACTTGTATTTAATGAGCTTGGAGTTGTGGCTTATCATATGAAGGAGTAAGATATTATATCCTTAAGAAATTTCCACCAATTGCTGCTCAGTGTGGTTGCTATGAATTTGAAAGACATTGTTTATCTTTTAGTCTGAAGGTTTTAGAATTATTAGATTAGAGTCGAGACAGAGCCTTAGTTGGAGTTGGAGACCAGTGATATGATAGATCTGTCTGTTCCTTAAAAAGCTTTGTTGTATAATCTGTTGTCCTTTTGTTTTGTTTAAGATTTCATGAGGTCCTATTGACTTTCATGATATTTTTACTAAAAACTTTCAGGTATAACAAGGCTATTTGGTGGTTTGAGAAGGCATTGGCACATGTACCATCCTCTTTAAGTGAGATGTGGGAGCCAACTATAGTCAACCTTGCTCATGCATTGAGAAAATTAAAGTAAGCTGATATCTTTTATGCTTAAAAGAGTTGTGATCAAAGTTACACTGTCATTGTGTGTGTCTATGTGAGGTCATGCCTTATATCAATTTGTTGATGTGAGGTCATGCCTTATACCATCGACCTTTGTTTTTCATGCTGAAATATCAGTTTGTTGATGTGTTCCCATAGTTGGAGGAACTTGATAATAATCATGGATAAAAGACTTGATACTATGGTAGAATCAGTCGGGAACCATGAGAGACTGAATAAGGCAGTAAGAAGCGATACTTATAAAATTTCATTGTACTTTTATAAATAGGAATTTCAAAACAAGCTACAGACTAATCCTTTTGTAAAATTAAAAAAGGATTTTCTAACCTATATAATTATATCTTTTCACCTTTTCACTTTTCTCTTTCGATTTCCATTCAATAACGTAGTTTCTTCTTCTCCTTAAGCCACATGACTGATTTCTGTTGTTGACCTTTTGTGTGCTGTATTTGAATTCCGTAAATCCATTTATGTGCTGTGCTGTGTTTGATGATCGGTAAAATGTAATAACCATCAGGAGGTACAATGAGGCAATCACTTACTATGAGAAAGCACTTGCTTTATTGACTACAAGTTTGAGCACTTATGCAGGTCTCGCATATACATATCATCTGCAGGTGATTGTTAACTAATTCTTGGCTTTATCTTTATTAAAACAGGCAATAATAGCGTCTCATGTGTCCTTTTTTTTTTTGCTTCCAGGGTAATTATTCAGCTGCAATTACATACTATCACAAGGTTCAGTTTCTTCATTCCTCAGTTTTTTTCTGTGTTTTGATCATTCTTGTAATCCACGATCCATTTCTATTAACAAACAGGCTTTGTGGATCAAATCGGACGACCAGTTTAGTACGGAAATGCTCATGTTGGCTCTTGTGGATGAATGTCGTCACGATGTTGACCCGAAACCGAAAGAGACAATTAGAGGCCAGTTATTTACATAAACAAATCATTTATGTTGTGATGTAATCTGCAAAAAGCAAAAAGAGAGTTTAAGATAGTGTTAGGCCATATTCAATTGTTGTATGTTTTTTCTTGCATTAGTTAAAATCTAAACAAATCTATAAAACAATGTATATGAAGTTCATTATAACTATTTCGATTTGAATAAATTAAGTTTGCATGTTTCCAATGGAAAAGCTGCAAGCAATTTATATAAAGTATTCGATGAATTATGGTTTTTTCTACTCTAATAGCTTAATCTATGGATGTATTGTCATGTTTATTAAAATGTTAAAAATAAATTGTGGTTGAGATAAAAATAACTTGCACATGTTTAAATATGTATAGAGTTAGGTAGTAGTACGTTTAAGTTAGCATAGAATGACCAATGAATTAGCTTCAGATAAGTAATGTCCTTTTTTTATTGACTCGACCGAGCCCCCACTGTTGCAGCGTTTCTAATAAGTAATGTTTCTCAACAACTAAAATTCAAATTCAAATTCTGACTGCATAAAATCACCAACATGACGGTAAAAAACTTTAGTTAAAGATTTAATCTTCATATTTAAGTCCGTAAATTCCACAATTTAATCATCGGACCAATTGTCTTCCCGTAAAAGTCCACGTCAGACGTTTTATAGTATTAGTCTATACTGTATATTGTATATTTAATGGTCTAATTACCTTTCACGCTCTTTATTTATTCATTTTTTATTGCTAAAGGTGTTCGGGAAAAAAGAGCTTGAGAGAGATGATACCATTGCCGGCCGGCGAGGTGGTCCGCACGAAGCTTATCCGACTACTCTACTTCGTCGGCGCCGGAGGTTCGAATTATTCATTCTCCATCCGTTTTCTTCAATTCGTCCCTTTATCTCTCTCTCTATCTATTTCCTGATTCAGGTGTGTGCGCTTTCGGGATTAACACGTGGAAGGATATGCAAAGGAAGTCGATGATCCAGAATCAGCCGCTGAACGGGCCGTCTCTGGGAAGTCCGTCCAATTCGGTAAAAAAATGCAGTTGAATATGATTAAATAAACTGAGACAGTGAAAGGGAATTAAATTTGTTCTAGGGATTTGAGATTAGCAATTTTTTTTCTTTAATTCTGCTGTTTAAAAAATAAAATTAGTATTTGTATTTGTATCAATGGTAAATCGCTCTTAATTTTCATTTGGGGAACACTTGTGAGAGTTTTTTCCTGTTGGAGATTGAAGTTGTTATATTATTTGCATATGTAATTTTTTCTTCTTGTTTTTAGAGTTCTGTCAAAGATGTAGGTCCTGGCTAATGGAAACGTGGATGATAAAAACCCGGGAACAAAACTTTTTACTATCCGAACTATAGTTGATTTGACAAACCGGTAGTATAAACTTCGTGTTTCTTGCATCTTACCATCTCATACCAGCATTTCAGTTTTTGGACACCTACCCCGTTTAATTTTCGTACGATGGGTTGTCATAAAAGATGGTTGATATGGTAAGTTGTGAAAACAACTGCTATAGTTTAGGTGCAAAAAAATATTCCCCTCCCCTCCCCCATAAAAATCTGATGATTTGTCGTATTGCTGTTGTTAAATATGATGAGAGTGTTTCTTGGTGTATGATAATAGATTCATTGCAGCTACAATACACATACCCATAGAGTATAAGCTTTACCAAGATATTGAGGGGCGTGGGGATTTAATGAAATTGATTTTTTGTTTCTTTTCATTCGTATTCATAACTTCTAAAGTTGTCTCAAGAACAAGACTCGATATAGGTTTCTAACAGACCAAGTTTAGAGGAGATGGTTTAAAGGAGGTATATGTAAAAGAATGTACAAATGATGTTTTTACAGAAAAACAAAAATCACTGCGAGTTGCTCATTTGAAAAGGTTTCAGTTTAATAAAGCCAAATCTAATGTTGTCTCTGCCTCTCTGGTGAGGGATTCATCACAGGACCCAACTGCTTAGAGAATATGTAGTGCTTACGTTAGATGGCCTCTGTGCAGTATTCTTAAAGTGAATGCATGTTTTACCCGAGTCTTTTGAGGAAGGAGTGTGTGCTGTGTAATTTTATTGCTGCACTAATCAAAGCCCAGTTGAGACATAGAACCTTGAGTCTGTCTCATTGCCAGTTGCCACCCCTAATGAAGCAGCCTTGTCTACAAACAAGCGCATAAAAAACGATGGTTGAGTGTGACTTCATTTGAGTAATGAAGTCAAGTAGATGGGTTTACAGTTTACTTATTCAGTTCTAGAGCGAGGAGCTAGTGTTTAACTCCAAAAATAATTCCCTAGTTCAGCGACAAATCCGAAGGTGAGAAATCACCTGAAATTTGCAGTGGATAATTTTCCAGAAATCGAGCTGTGAGAGGAGCTCAGGGTCCAAACTGTTGAGCTAGGTGAGCAATGTACATTTCAACTGGTATTCTTTCAAGCTGAACATCTCCTTAGGGCTTGTTTGGTTGTCTCAAATTAGTTATCTTAGGATAAAATAGATAAAGCTGATTTGGTACTATTCATCCAAGATAAATTATCACATCTACTTGGACCGATACTTCCTTTAAAGCGGAATAGTAATTAGTTACGGGCCTGCTTATCTAATGCAGGCCCACTAATAACAAACCAAACACCTAACTCTATAGATAACTTAGTTATCCTACCATTATCTAAGGCTACCAAACGCACCCTTAAAAGATGTATTCAGTAAAATATTAAGACAGGGCAAATGCCCTGCCCCCACCATTTTTTTCTTTTCTTTTCTCCCTTTATTTAAGGAACTTCAACGAGAAGATGGTTCAACCAACTTACTTCAACGAGAAGAGGGTTTAACAAACTTTGAAACACAGTTTCTTCACGTGTGGGCAGATTTTGTATTTAATATAAAAAAGAAAAAGTTTTTGTGCATAAAAAAAAATATGTGAAAAATAAAAGTATAATTTTATTTTAAAAATAAAATAAAATTAAAGTGTGAAAACGTGACAGAATTCAAGAAAAACAAATGTGAAAGATATTTAAGAAATGGATGATACTGTCTATACGGTATACTAGTATGTTGATTTTATTTATGGAA
Source organism: Euphrasia confusa (assembly GCA_954870475.1). Taxonomy (NCBI): domain Eukaryota; kingdom Viridiplantae; phylum Streptophyta; class Magnoliopsida; order Lamiales; family Orobanchaceae; genus Euphrasia; species Euphrasia confusa. The sequence continues at coordinate 1,542,241 of OX940951.1, forward strand.
GTTACGATTTCAATCAAGCCAGAGAAAAGTGACGTTGCGTAGTCAATCGGTCAAAAAATCCTTAACCGTACAGCACTGTCACAAACCCAAATATAATTGGCCATTTTAATTGTGTTCTATAATAAACCCTAAAAAATCCATTTACTTCAATTCGTCTGTTATGTCACAGGCCTGTAACTCTTATTTCCCCACGCATGCGTCTATTATTATTCGATTGAATCGCATCTTTTCTTTACTATCGCGTTTTCTCATTTTCTCTCTCTCCAAAAAAAAGAAAAATCGACTATGCCACTCAGACGATATCTGTCGCGAAGGATCATTCATCGTTCATTCACTCTCTCGAAGTCCTCGGAAATCGAATCCATTACCGGTGACGGTACTATTCAACCAAGGGAAGAAAATGACTGCGAGGACGACGTCGTATCGTCGGCCGGATCGGATTCGTGGGCGGGGATGCTTCCGGAGCTTCTGGGAGAGATAATTCAGAGGGTGGAGGCGAGCGAGGGTAATTGGCCGCAGCGCCAAAACGTCGTCGCGTGCGGCTGCGTCTGCAAGCGGTGGAGGGACGCCACGGCGGAGGCGGTGGAGAAGGCCTCACTCCGTCATCCTGGGAAAATCACTTTTCCTTCTTCCCTGAAAAAGGTTAGCCTTTTACCCCCTTTCCCTTACAGTTATTCGGAAATTGATCTCTACACATGAAGATCACACTTAATATGTGTTCATATAAATCTTATATATGTTGGGCAGCCGGGGTCTCGGGATTCTCCGATTCATTGTCTTATGAAACGCGACAAGAAGAATTCGACATTTTACCTCTATCTAGCTCTCACGCCGTGTAAGTATTTTTCGACCGACCGGGCAGATTAATATACTGCATCATTCCTATTTTTAGTGTTTTCAAATTAGATGCTTTCAAATTTGTTTCTATGTCGTATGCGAGTGTACTTAGAAAATAGAGCTCATTAGTCGACACTGACGGGTTTCGCTTGTTCTTTAAGCTCTTCAACTCTGTTTGATGAGGTCAGAACAAGTTTCAATTACGAAACAAAAAAAACGTAAAAAGACAATTTTGTACCATTAGTGCAACTGATTTGGAGTCATTTTGATCGGATACATAATATGCAACCGAAAAGAAAACAATTTTGTTTCATTAGTGCAATGAAGTTGCTTGGTGCTGGGCCGGAGTAGTATCATGTCTGATTCGCTGAATTTTCTTTCAGCTCATGAAAGAAATGTAGATATGAGGCTTAAAGATGTTCTGTTTCTGCAGCCAAATCAACTCCTCATCATTGCCTCTCTAATCATTTGAGTATATTCCTTTTGCTATACTAAAGCTAATGAATTTGCATTTTGCACCTAGTCGTTTTCTCAAACTCCTTTTTCTTTTTTTTCTTATCGAACCTATGTTTTTCTAAATTTGGATGGGTGTCAATTATATGGACCTCAACTGTACATATAAGTCACTCACCAACTCACTAATCAGTAATCACTATCTAGAGAGAAGTATGATCCTATTCTGAAATGTTCAGCAGCCCAAGTGAATTGTTCCTTCGATATTTGTAATTTTTCAAAATGAATTCCAAACCATAGTTGTTACCCTGAGATGTGTTATTTTAGATCTAGCAGTTTGATTCCTTCGTCAAAAAACAATCTATAATAGGAATCATTTGATGGCCCAGAAATTTATTCCAGAAATAGTACCTAGTTATTTTCCCAAACCTCCTTTTTTATGTACCTCTGTGTTATTTAATAGCTAATGCTTTCATTCTTTTTTCTATAACAGCATTTACAGAAAAGGGGAAGTTCCTCCTAGCAGCACGAAGATACAGAAATGGAGCACACACAGAGTACATTATAACTCTGGATGCCAATGATCCGTCTCCAGGAAGCAAAGCCTATGTTGGAAAACTGAGGTGAGGATACCTCTCTCTCTGGCAGTTCTGTAAGCCATATAAGTTAATACATTTAAGGTGATAACGAGGTAGTGCACATAAAATGTGTACCTTGCCACTAAAAGCTACACCCTGAGTCCCAAATATAAATGTCGTTAGTCGATTTAATGGTGTAGTAAAGAAATAAATAATGGCAGGTTTGGAAGTCAGATGCAAAATGTGCATCGACTTCTTATGAATAGTAAAGTTTGAAAACTACTTGCTGAACTTGGCGTTGAATCAAACAAAGGTGCAAAATTTACCCCACTTGATTCATGATATATATAGTTTGTGGCTCTGATAGAAGCTATCAGATGACATTGGAGAAAGAGAAATGTCATATACATGTATGTATACTAGTGAGGTGACTAGTGAGAGGGTAAGGTAGTGAAAACGCACTATTGGTTAATCTGGAAACTTTGCTGCGATAGAATTAGTTACCTCTCAATCTGAAATCGAAATCAGCTAACAGACTTTCGATTCCATCCCAAATCCCTGTTTTGACACTTTACCATTGGCCCGCTGTTATATAGGCTTTAGTAGTTTCCATTAAAAATGGAAAATATAGTATTTGTGGTACTCTATGGAAATATTCTTGGGAATTTTTATTTACCTTTAAACTGCTCATATTTATTTTGGCAGGTCAGATTTTACCGGTACTAGTTTCAAGATATTCGATAGCCAACCACCACACAGTAAAGCAAAGCCATCTAGTTGTAGATCAGGCCGGCGTGTTGCAAGCAAGCAGATAAGTCCTCAAATCCCGACCAACAGTAACTTTGAAGTCGGTCAGGTGTCCTATAAATTTAACCTCTTGAAATCAAGAGGCCCTAGAAGGATGGTTTGCTCACTTTCGTGCCCATCTTCAGAGCGAGTGTCAGTTTCTGATAATAATAATAATATTAATAATAATAATAAGAAGAAGAAGAAAGTTGTCGGTTCGAAAATAGAGGAGGCAGAGCCTTGTGCCCCTACATGCACTATTCTGAAAAACAAAACCCCAAGATGGCATGAGAACTTGGAATGTTGGTGCTTGAATTTCCACGGGAGGGTGACTTTTGCGTCTGTAAAAAATTTCCAACTCATTGCAACTGTAGATCAAAGCCAGCCCAGCAGAATGGGTGATGAAGAAACAGTGCTGCTTCAGTTTAGGAAAGTAGGCGACGACACCTTTACATTGGATTATAGGCAGCCTTTATCGGCTTTCCAAGCTTTCGCTATTTGCCTTACCAGTTTTGGGACAAAACTGGCTTGTGAGTAACCAATCTGTTCCTTTCATTGAGCACCCAAAAAGTCGAATTCTACATATGGTGAGAAATTCATGCAGTGATACTTATTATCTTAGATTGTATCATATTCTAGTTTGAATTAGTAAGTTTGATACCATTAGTAAACAATGGAGTATAAATTTCTTGAAGCGCTCTTTATCTCGAATGAAATGTGCCATACATACGATACTACAATACGATAAGAACCCAGAATATGTTCATTTACAAGAGGACATCCCCACCTCAAGGGGTGGGGACGAAAGCACGAAAGGTAGAGACTATTATCATCCTAACTGTTTTTGTTTCTACTTCTTCCCGCGCAGTTTAACCCCAAGTGCCCTCTCCAGCTTAGAGATGATTTGCTGATTGGGTATTGCTTTTCCGGATTCGTACTCCTGGATTACTTGAGGCTTCTCGTTTATAATCTGAAGAACAACAACAACCACATTTAGAAAATCTCATTGATTAATAGTAGGCAGTTTATGTGGACGAATTGGGGTCAACTGGAAACAAACCTTGGCGAGTTGAGCCTGAGTCAGTTTCTTTTCCATTCGACCCTGCATGATAGCCTTTTTCAACTCGGTCGGAACCTTCTCATCTGTTGTAAACATTAGAAAAAACCATCCAAATTCTCTTAAGAATCCATGTGTTTTACAAACCAAGCAACAAAAGCCAAAGTAATTTTCTCTTGGGAGCTCGGATCAACAACACAACAATCAGATTCGAGCAAAGCTCAGCGGTGTTTGAGCTATTGTTTATGTTAGAAACTCATTTTGAAAATGATACCTCCTCCTACGTACTCTTCATGCTACTCCAATAAAATTCAACTAGGATAATGAGGATTACAGAATTTAATTTAAATATAAATTCAACAAAATGAGGTAAATTTCAACTCACGAGCCAGGTTTTCTGTGTCCTCGTCAAGCTTCCTTGTGTTGAGCGTGGTGGTACTTTTCGCAGCCTTATTTGTACCCGCAACAGCTGCAGTAACAGCACACATAATCTCAGTATCATAATCTGTAACCATTTGAGCTTGAAACCATAACTGAGACCATAAATGAATAAATAAAATGGAAAGGGATTAGAATCGCGCACCCTTTCTAATGGTTTCGATCTCGGCTCCGGCGCGGCGAGCGGCGTTGACGGATTTCTCGTCTTTCCGAGCGGCGGCGGTCAGCGGCTTCTTGCGGATGACCACGGGCTCCCAGTCCTGAGTAATTGCTGCCATTTCTCTTTCCTTCGTTAAGAATCTACGACTGATAATTTCTTTGTTGATGCGATGAGATGAGAGAGATGACAGAGATCGGTTATATAGAAGAGGATAGAGGGGAATAATTTACTTGCGGAAGAGGGCAATCGGGAATCTTCTACACAGTTCTTCCCATACCCACATACAGGTTAATTTCCAGATTTACCCTTTTATCATTTCCTGTGGGCACGTCAGCAATCGCACTGCTTTATCCGATACCGAAGTACACTTAAAATTATTTTTAATTATTTATCCATTTATAAAAACATTTCTCTAATTTCTAGTCAAAATAATTTGTTTATCTTTTATTAGAAAAAAAATTAAACACAATCACTTAAACGTATAAATATTTTTCTATTATTTTTACAGTTTGTCCAATCGCGGTGCCACAAAGCAACTGGAATTCCGATCGACGACTATGCCCTGAAAAATTTCCCGATGACGCGCCGCAATCACACGACGGAGCTCGGATGCATAGCCGGCGAAGATTTATCCGATCTCGGTGCCGGGAAAGAAGGTTGGCTGGTGAATAACCCCAACCTCCTCGTTTCCCTCGACACTCACTCGCTCGCGCTCGCCAGCCGCTCCTTGATCCTCATCCTCAATTGGTCGCAGTTGGTCAATGGCCGGCCCGACACGGACATCAACCGGGCCGTCAAGATCCACCCCGAGCTCTCCCCCATTGAGTCCGAGTACATCTCCGCCGTCGAGTGGCTCGTTTTCGACGACGACATCAGAGTCCTTGCCGTCGGCACCTCTTGCGGTTACCTTATGATTTTCTCCGTCACCGGCCGTCTAATTCACAGACAGGTCGGTCGGTGCTTATTCTTAACTTTTTTTTATATCTTTATTTTTTGCTGGTCAATTGCTTAGATTTTAGATTTTTGGATGCTATTGGGTAATGTTGGTGCTTTAAATTTGGGGTAAATGGGAATGAATTATAGATGTCGAATCGAGTTTTGATTTTAGCTTATTAGATTGAAATTTTGTGTGCCTTGTGCTTGGGTATATGAAATTATTTATACGAAATGAATCTGCTTGAACTATACATGTTGGTTGTGAGAAGGTAATTTTTTATCAACAGTTGAGCTTCAATGGAACATGTCGTTGTCTTGCAGATTGTAAACTCCGGCAAGATTCTTAAGTTACGGGTTCGAGATATTAAACAAGATCTCACACTGGACACATCTACAGAGGAGGTTTGTGTTGTAATGCCTGGTGTAGTTGCTCGTTTCGAAGGATCCGATATTAAGGTACACGCGAGTTTTGTTATTGGCACGTGCTTTCCATGTTTGTTTCTTAGTTCAGTCTTTTTGAGTTGCACCTGCTTTGCTATCCTTTGACCAATGCAGAATTTTCTGCGAAGGTGGTTTCAAGAAACGAACTCTCAGTTTTGGGATCAAGATTCCGACGATAGTTTCCCGGATGATTACGGGAACTCTGTTGCAAGCCTCCCGTACCAGCTTTGGAATGTTAGCAAGTACGGTTTATGTGCTGATGGTGCTATAACAGGTGTCATGCCCCCACCTTTGATGGAAATTCAGGTAACTTTGTCGTATTAAACCCCTGAATATAAATTTGCCGGCACCCGACTTTTGGAAACTTTTTCTGAATTATTCTCATATTTGAATTCAGCTGATTTTATTGTTGGGCAGTCCAGTCAGCGTTACTATCGTGCAGTCATGATCGGAGATGATGCCGTGATTTCAGCATTTAGGTTAGTGGGGTTTTGAGTCTTGGACCTTTGGTACACTTGGCATCATTTATTGTCAGTTGTTTATCCATGTTTGTTGACTTCGTTTTCTTTCTCGAAGACTTTCAGTGGACAATAACAGATCTTTAGTGGGAGCTATCTTGTCAAAAGTCGTGCCCGCGGCTGTTTCTACAATAGCTTCATTCTCGAAATTGATTTGGCGGAGTGAACATAGTCAGACGAAGAAGCCGGAAGCTAGAAGTCAACCATTTGCACGAGGTGAGATATTTCTGAACTTCTTCGTGATGACTTGATAGGAACTCTTACTGATAACTATGTACGGTTGGTGGCAGCCTCTCCTCTTACTTGTTTAAAGGATAACCCGAGAAAGGGTGAGAAGCTCACTTTGTCGCCAAGTGGCACTTTGGCTGCGATAACCGATTCATTAGGGCGTATTTTGCTCTTGGACACTCAGGCACTTGTTGTTGTGCGTTTATGGAAGGTATGCACCACCGTGTATTTGATTATAGGGTTAAAGTTACAAAAAAAATACCCTTGTGGTAGAACCTAATTAAAAAAACTTTCAAAATTATATCCCCAGCAGATTTTGTTGTAATTCACATCCCCCCCAATACACACACACACATGAAGGTTTTTGTAATTTTGAAAGATTGCAAGGATATTTTTGTAACCATCCCCAAAATATATTATCATGTGTCCAATTTTTTTCCCCTGGTTTTAGGCACTTGGAATTGAAAATTACTAAAGACTTTGGGTTAAATCGCTGATTGTTTTTTTTCAAGGTTTCTTGATTCTTCAGCAACATATTACAAATTATATATATCACCTATTCACCGACCTTGATTTCTCTTGTAGGGATATCGTGAGGCGAGCTGCTTATTTCTGGAGATGCTTGCTCGTAAAGATAAGGCAGCTTTAAGTCCTACTGTTAGCGAGCAATCAAAAAGTGATTATTGTCTCTGCCTAGCCATCCACGCACCTCGAAAAGGAATAGTTGAGGTATGTTCTTCTCACGGGGTTCAGTCTAATTTCCAATCAAACAAATGACATTCCTGGAAAATTACAAATACATGTCTTTATTTCAAAAATTGTACCTATTGGGGCTACTTTCTTAAGAAAGTACAAAACGAAGGTCGATTACCATCTGGATTAGTTTCTGGTAAAATATTCATTTCTACATTGCCCGTAAATATTTTCCAATTTTTCAGTTGCTTTGATTACTCCGATGAACCGTATGGTATTTGTGTTCACTATGAACGGCGGGTCGAATGACCTAAACTTGTTCTCGTTTTAGGTGTGGCAGATGAGAACAGGGCCTCGGCTTCTTACAGTTCCATGCCCTAAAGGTAGTAAAATACTGCAACCAACTTACAGATTTCGTTCGGAACATGCATCTTCATCATCCTACGTGCCCTTGGAAGTTTTCTTTCTCAACGGAGATTCTGGCCAAATATCAGTTCTTAACCGATCCCCACATTGAACTAATTAATTACAGCACTATTTTTTGTATCTATATATTATTCTTAAGAGTATATGATGTTAATAACTTCAGCTTGGATTGCCAAACTCTTGATATTATTTTTTCTGGGTGTGCCATGTTTCTTCTTCGAGCTTTAAACGGCTTTAAACGTACTGATTGTTTCATACTCCGTATTTACTTTTTTAATTCATGGAACAGTCAACACTCGTCATATTTGACAATTTTTAGTTTTAAATTTAAAAATGATGATTTAGAACCTGTTTTTTTTTTTACTGAAATTTGTTGAATTGAACTTATTAATAGGTCTGAATTGACCTTAATATGTTTGAACTGTACTGAGTCCAAAAATTTAATAAATTTGTATACCAATGTGAGACATATTGAAAGTGTATATACCGAAATGCAATTTTCCTCTTTTTCTGTTACTGCTGCCGAACAGTTCTTCAAAATTTTAATAAATTTGTATATTAATGTGAGACATATGAAAAGTGTATGTACCAAAATGCAATTTTCTTCTTTTTCTGTTACCACTGGCGAACAGTTCAACTTCGACCAGATAAAGGATAGATAGTGGAGGAGAAAAAGAAGCACAGTGAGAAACCGAGAGACGACAAAAAAGGGGATCGAGAAATTACAATGGGATTCTCCACCTTTACCAGGTATGAAAAACAAATGCCGAGCTCTGTTTCTCAAATCTCCATGGCGATTTTTTTCCCCAATTATTTCTTCAAATTGATGTTTTTCCGGATTTTTTTTCTTCCTTCTTCTGTGCTTGTAGTTTCTGCAGCGTGGGTGCGAGCTGGAAACCTTCGAGTTTGTTTACCCGTCGTGATTTTCCACCGATTGGCAGTTCCAATGGAGTTGCTGCCTCTCGCAAGCGGCGACACGAGCTCAATGCCCCTCGCGCTTCTTCTTCTTCTTCTGGTATCATCTTTTCCGACATTGTAATGTGCGTGTCCGTGTGTGCCGATTAAACATGATAGAATTTTTTTTCGACTGGAGTTGGTAGTAAATGCAGGTAGCATGATTTATGGGGTTCCGTTGGAATTTTCGTTTTGCTAATTATATTTCTGTTGATGATTGTTGATCGCACTGTGTATGTAAAGAATAGGGTGAGACTAGACTGGTAACAATTTTGTTAGGGGTTCTCTTTCTTTCTTGATATATCTTTTGCTCGAGGAAAACGACGTTTCTAAGCGAATTAGGAAGAGTTTTGAGAATGTGACTTATGTATGCTGTAATGATGAAAGTTCAAATGATATAGAGACGCTTAGATGATGACTGAAAATGTGAGTGTGCGGATAGTAACATTTTGGGGATGATGTGTAATAGTGGTTTGAATCTTTTAGAAAATGTGTGCAGATGTAATGGACGAGTGATTAGTGTATTTTCGGAAAAAAATAGTAGAAGTCCGTAAAATAATGGGTTGCTTATTTTCAATATTTTGATCCATCATATTGGAGATTTATTGCGTCATTGTTTTGTTTATGTATTAATTTTCTGAATCAGTTTGTGTTACTTTCGATTTCCCCCAAACTGAAACAGATCCTCTTCTGGTCAAAGCCGCTAGAGGCGAACCAGTTGACCGGCCTCCTGCGTGGATGATGCGTCAAGCAGGAAGGTACATGGCCGTTTATAGAAAGCTTGCTGAGAAATATCCATCCTTCAGAGAGAGATCAGAGACAACTGATCTCATTGTGCAAATTTCTTTGCAGCCTTGGGAAGCTTTCAGGCCAGATGGGGTTATTATTTTCTCTGACATACTTACTCCATTGCCCGCGTTTGGTGTTCCTTTTGACATAGAAGATGTGAGAGGGCCCGTGATACACTCTCCCATTCGTTCGGAAGAGGGCTTGAAAGCATTGCACCCGATTGATTTGGATAAATTACAGTTTGTCGGGGACTCTCTAAAGATATTGCGAAAAGAGGTTAGTATGTCTTTATCTACTATGCTTTGGATGATTTGAGATGATATGAAAATGTTGCTTATGGAACGTACGAATCTAATCTAGATATCTTTACTTTTTGTTTGGGATACTTGCTAAAGGTACCCTTAAGATATGAGGTGATAATGTTTTTTTGTTTTTAATTAGGTCAAAATTTAAGGCTGGTATTTGAAATTATCCCTTACATTTTAATGAAAAGAATGGGTTTGAATTATTTATCATTTTAGGTTGGGGAACAAGCTGCAGTTTTGGGTTTTGTGGGAGCTCCTTGGACAATTGCTACGTATATAGTCGAAGGAGGGACCACCCGGACATATACGACAATTAAGAGTATGTGTCATACGGCACCTGATTTTCTAAGGAGTCTTCTGTCTCATTTGACAAAGGCAATAGCTGAGTACATCATCTACCAAGTTGAATCTGGAGCTCACTGCATACAAATATTCGATTCATGGGGAGGCCAATTGCCGCCAGATATGTGGGACCAGTGGTCTAAGCCTTATATTAATGAGGTGATTTGGGTTTTGCTTCTCTGATACATTTTTATTTTCTCTGAACACCTTTGCATTTGTGAAATGCAGATTGTTAGAGTGGTTAAGCAGAAATGCCCTCAAACACCGCTTGTTCTCTATATCAATGGAAATGGAGGACTTCTTGAACGAATGAAAGGAACTGGAGTAGATGTCATTGGGCTCGACTGGACAGTGGATATGGCGGATGGACGTAAGCGCCTGGGCAATGATATTGGCATACAGGGAAATGTGGACCCTGCCTGTCTATTTTCTCCTCTTCCAGCCATAACCAACGAAATCAAAAGGTTTGTCTATTAAACCCCTGTGATCTTTGGAGTTTGCTTTTAAAAGTAGTTGAATATGACTGTACAAGCCCCGTTCAATGAGCGAGTGGCTATTTGAGTGCCCGTATACTATGAGAGTGTTACGTTAAAACCTCTACGTTTATTAGAGTTGATTTATTTTTAGCAAACGCTAAAAATAACTGATATAGTTAAAAGGGAACGTTTTGTGAATGTGTTATGAAAGTGCTTATTTGTTAGTAAAAGTCAAATGAGAAGTAGAGCCAGAATTAGAGATCTAAAGCACATCTCCCACTCAGAACATGACGATCATTTGTTTTAGTGATTGCAAATACTCCCAAAGCCCATCACATAAATCACGAACGACGCTGTAGCTTCTGTTGAGACCCTCATTTTGTCTAGAATTAAAATGTTTCAGTTCCATACTGTCCGTTTTTTAATATAATCTCAACCAATCATTTTAGGATACATATTATTATCTGTGTGCAGGGGCCGATTAATTAAAGTCGATAATGTTTTTGTGTGACTTTGCCAGGGTTGTAAATAGTGCTGGGCCAAAGGGCCACATCCTTAACCTGGGCCATGGAGTTCTTGTTGGTACTCCTGAGGAAGCCGTCGCTCATTTCTTCGACGTTGCAAAAAGCATCAAGTTTGATACCCAAGTCGACAGCTATGCACTCAATTTGGTAGCTTGAGCGTTTACGGTTTTTTTTTTTTTTTTTGTACATAATTTTTATAATGTTTGTGCCTTTGGGATATGAGGTGTGACTTATCTGATTTTTGCAGCATAGTGTTGAATGCATTTTTATTGTTGTAATGTGTGTGTGTTTATTTGGGTATTCTCATTCAAAAACTTATTTTGTGAATTTTTCCAAGTTAAATGCTGAATATTTACTAAAACAATTACTTAATATCATTATTTATTACTTACTGTATAATATTATTCACATTTTCTTTTTTTTTTTTTGGATTTTTTCAAATGAAATTTTAATTTTACCTTTTTATAAATTTTATTTATAATTATTTTCTTTTCAATTAAAAAAATATTATTAACTCATAATTTGAGAATTTGATTTTACAAAATTGTGTTTATTGTTACGAAAAGAATAATAAATTAGTACTAGTAATGAAAACGGTCAAACATTATAACAATAATTGTTCAATGATGTGCACACAATTAGGCTCGTGCATAGTGAGTTAATGAAGCACGCTTACAATAATTGCTCTAACTTATAAATATTTTTGAGTCAACCGATCATACCTAATCATACTATATACTAGTATTCAACTTGTAATATTGTAAATGCATAAAATTACAAAGCATGATTTGTGACGTAATGTCAATCGTACTAGTATTTTCTACCACCACTCCACCATGATTGAAAATAATGTTACTCCATGTTCTTCTTTAGTATAAGCAAATTTATTATTGTGAAGCATTTATTATTTAATTGTTTGGAATGTGTATGATTCATGAGACTCAATATTAATTACAAATCAAAGAAATATACAATAATAACATGCACACCTAAATAATTATTACTTTTTTAAATATATTTTTATTCGTATTTTTTAATTAAATTTCAAATTTTACTCACAATTAGTATTTTACCTTTTAAATAATATATATATATATATATATATATATATATATATATATGTATATATATACTCTACATATTACTGTTTATTTTTTTATTAAAAAAATAAAAAAGTACTCGTTTTTTTTATTTTCTTCCTCTTTGTACTTTGTTTTCACAAAAATTAAGAAAAATATATTTAATGTATATGATGGAGTTTAATGTAATATTTTATTAAATAAAGTAGAATGATATATATTGTGAGACTCATAAATTATTATTAGAAAATATATTAGTATTTTTTTTTTTTTTGCCATGTTACTATATTTAAAATATTTGATGTAATACTTCAAATAAAATATAAAATTAACCAAGGTACAAAAGGAGCATCATTTTCACCCCAAATACAAAAGGTGCATGTAATGTATAACTAAAGAAATCAAAAGAAGAAGAGAATCACTAGCTAGCTTGCCATCTAAATAGAATCTTAGAAGCTAATGGTGGTCTTTAATTTGTTCCCTACCACCACCATCCTTGTACTAAATCAACATTCCCTCCCCCACATGAATTTCCTCACAACCTTATATTAACTTGATACAAATGCTAACCGATTCATAAACTATTCACTAGGAATTTCACAAAGCAACATTTTCGTTACGCCCTACATATCACATTTGATCTCGTAAAAAAATAAAATTATTTCAATGTAATTGACATCTTTGCGTCATTTGAAGCAGTCAAATATTGCGTGATCACATTATTCATAATCGAGATACTTATTTCGATGAACTGAATGTATATCTATCGATCAAGTCTTGTCGTACATGATGAAAGCATATACTGTATGATGAACTCGAATCCACATTACATTACTCATTAGTATAAACTAAGGAATTATTCTTGCTAATTGTATAGTATTAAAAAAAATACAATAACAAAAGAATTAATGAATCATATGTATCATGGAATGATACCCCACTTTCAAGTAGGCAACTATCAAAGCATTGCATACAAGTCATAACTGGTTCAGGTGTTATGGATCATGCTTCCTTTTCGGAATCTATCTATTTTGTGTATTTTTTTAACTAATCATTATTATTCTTTTGTAGTATTTGTTTTTTGATAGATTATTTCATAAATTTGCGGTGTACGCGCTATTACTACATTTTTTGTTTTTATTTTTATATTCGTTGTTATATTTTACTCATTTCATCTCGTATACGTGACATGTTTATTTAAAGAAAATGTAAAAATATAAATTAAACATGGAGAATTTAATTTTAAGGCGATTATTTGATCAGTCGTGTTAAGTTTGTTTACCGACAATGTTCACGCATGTTACGAAAAATAATGATCTATTCAAATAAACTATTTACTAAATAGAGTTCTTGAACAAATTTTCAAATTTTATTTTCGAAGATGGAATTTTCGTGAATTGTGATCTTATATTGTAATAGTATGATATGTGAAAAGAGTTCAAAAAGCTCGAAGCGACGAGTTTGACCACAAAATATCACTTTTGACAAGGCGTGGTTGTGCACACACCCTGCCCGTGACTTGAGCGTGGCTCCACGCTTTTTCACTTGCAAATAAAAATAATTGAAATTTATATGATAATATTATTTTTTGTCATAAAGAAAATAATTTTATTTATATTTTAAAATATAATTATATATTTAATTTTTTATTTATTACTTTACTTGTACAATTATTATTTTTACTTAGTCACTTAAAAATGTATGATTTTTTTTTAAATAAAGGATTAACCGAAACACAGTAAAAAAAATATTTATTTCATTTTCTAGAAGTAATTGTAAAAAAATGTGTTTTTTTGTTGCATTTTTTTAGTATCCATTCATAAGAATTTCTATTACTTTGTTTGAAGATAAAATGCAAAGAGTCGAGATATTACGCTTATAATTATAAATAATTTTTTACATCGAAAATAATATGCACATTTTGTTTGTCAAAATTGGAGTATGTAAAAATATTATTTGAATTAGGATATTAAATAACAATGGATTTTATTTTGTAAAATTTGAGTGCAATATTAAGTTAGTCTCCACAATTTATATCATTGCAAATTGCAATTTACCATTTTTAAAATGGAAATAAATTGTCATTTCCTTATCACTAAACTGATTGATTGTTTTATGTATTTATTTGTATAATTAATTAATAACTGCATTATTTAATTAATTATTTTTGTCTATATAAGAAACTCCGGCGATGGGTTTGGTTCACAAATCACAACACACACACACTCTCACTCACTCTCTGATCCCCTTCTCCTCCAGGAATATCACTGACCCAGATTCAGGTACCCACTTCTCACATTCAACGTTCAATTCTCCGTCGACGTTAACGGAACACTGAAATTCGGCCGCCGTCGTTTTCAAATTCCGATTAATTCGCACGTGGATTCCGTTACGCATTTTGCATGAACAAGCTTTTAGTTTTTATTCATCGTTTCTTACCTTCCGTACATTTAGTATTTCAAAATTGATTTAAAATTCGTGTTTCGGGTGCGGTCGATTCTGAAATCGAGATCATCTGCTGTGCTGTTTCGTGTTTTTTTTAATCAACTGAATCGAATTTCTTGTGTTGTGATCGTGGGGGGCAGTGAAGGATTTCTCCATGGCCGGAAGGAATGTGGAGAAGATGGCATCCATTGATGCCCAGTTGAGGCTTCTGGTCCCCGGGAAAGTGTCCGAGGACGACAAGCTAATCGAGTATGACGCCTTGCTCTTGGATCGATTTCTCGATATCCTGCAGGATTTGCACGGGGAGGATCTCCGGGAGACGGTACTGTTTTTTAATTGATTATTGTTTTTTGCTTGATGTGATTTTGGGGCTTTGACTTGTACGCTTCATTTGGCTATACTGATTGAAATTTGGTGTTAGGCTGTCGATCACATTTGGTGAATCGTTGGTGAAATTCCCAAACAATTAGTGTTAGTTCTGAAAATACCCGCAAATCGATCTCTACAATGATAGTATTATTGACCCTCTGTTTCTTTCAGAAGACAATTACCGTCTTTGATTTAATATGTTTATTCTTGTAGGTCCAAGAATGTTACGAGCTTTCGGCAGAGTACGAAGGCAAGCGTGACTCCAAGAAGTTAGAAGAGCTCGGGAATGTGCTCACAAGTTTGGATCCGGGGGACTCGATAGTTATTGCTAAGGCATTCTCTCACATGCTTAACTTGGCCAACTTAGCCGAGGAGGTTCAGATCGCCTACCGCCGGCGGAACAAAATGAAGAAGGGAGATTACACCGATGAGAGCAATGCCACCACTGAATCCGACATAGAAGAGACTATCAAGAGACTTGTGGTCGACTTGAAGAAGTCTCCGCAGGAAGTCTTTGATGCGCTTAAGAACCAGACAGTTGATCTTGTCTTCACTGCCCATCCTACGCAATCCGTGAGAAGATCCTTACTTCAGAAGCATGGAAGGTTTGTTTTCTCAAATGTCATGTTATTGTGTATATAGTTACACACACACACACTTGAATATTATGGGGAATAATAAGATCAAAGGGATAATAAAAACAGGAAATATTGATTTTGTATACAAATAGCAATATTGCATCATGCATGATTGAAAATAGCATCACATATAATGCTATATAGCATAATAGTTTAGCGTTTAGTTCTCATTTGATCATTTTCTATATATGATGTGACATTTTGTCAGATTAATTTTTTGATGTGTACCTCTCTTATGGCTGGAAATGTGTTTTCAGGATTCGGGATTGCTTAGCACAGTTTTATACCAAGGATATTACACCTGATGATAAACAGGAGCTTGATGAGGCTTTGCAGAGGGAGGTAAATTATTATCAATGATTGTTAGATCATAATAAGAACATGTTGAAAAAGATATGATAAATAAACAAAAAGGTAAAGTGGAAGCTAAAATACTTTAGTACTTGGCACAAATGCAATAATCTGAATTATTATCAATGTGTAGGTTTTGACCACAAGTTTGATACTTAAGAAAAGCCCATTGCATGATTGTCGCTTCTCTTGCTCTCTTCTGTTTGTTTTGCAGATTCAAGCTGCTTTCCGAACCGATGAAATTCGGAGGACCCCACCTACTCCCCAAGATGAAATGAGGGCTGGGATGAGTTACTTTCATGAAACAATCTGGAAAGGCGTCCCGAAGTTTCTGCGCCGTGTGGATACTGCACTTAAGAATATAGGGATTAACGAACGCATTCCATACAATGCCCCTTTGATTCAGTTCTCTTCTTGGATGGGTGGAGACCGTGATGGTATATATTTTATTACTAAAATGCACATATCTGCATACATAGGCTTCTTGAATTCTAGACTCTAGAGTTGATGGATAAAAAATTCAGAGCATACATCTTCATTAGTTTACATTTTGTCATTATTTTCCTGAATTGTTGATTTCAGTATTTTTAGTTATTTGGCATCCTTGCTGATTTGTTTTATAATGAGTCTAATAACACACATCTTCAAAAAAAAAAAAAAAAACTGCAGGCAATCCTAGGGTAACTCCTGAGGTCACCAGGGATGTTTGCTTATTGGCCAGAATGATGGCTGCTAACTTGTACTATTCCCAAATTGAGGATCTCATGTTTGAGGTATTTTGTTCAATTATTTCAACAACCATGCTCCATTAGCTTTTTCGAAAAGCATTTCAATGGCTTTTGTTCTTCTTCTTATAAATTATAATAATTAATTATCAGCTGTCCATGTGGCGCTGCAATGACGAGCTTCGAGTTCGAGCTGATGAACTTCACAGGTCGTCCCGGAGAGATGCAAAGCATTTCATTGGTAACCTCCAAATCTTCTTGTATTTGTCCTATTACAAAGTTTTTAATTTATTACTCATATACTTGTCTTTCAAAAATAAATATTCTACCCTAATTAAGTGTTACAATTACCTTTTTTTTCTTTTAAATTGTGTAATCAAGTATTGATCTTCCTTTAATGCAGAGTTTTGGAAAGTAATTCCATCAAGTGAGCCCTATCGTGTCCTTCTTGGTGATGTGAGGGATAAGCTCTATCAAACACGTGAGCGCTCTCGTCATTTATTAGCTCAAGGAATGTCAGATATCCCAGAAGAGGCAACTTACACCAACGTTGAGCAGGTCTTTTTTTTTTAATAATGTGTTCAAATCATCATTCAAAACACGTGTTTCACAAAAAATGATACTACATCTTTCCATGAAATGTGATTTATGAGTAGTTGCTTGGCCTCTTTGCTTTGCAAGTAAAATTTACTAGTAGTATCTATTTTTCATGGGTGTGCCCTATGTTTTCTTCTTTTTATCAAAACCAATCTTTCATTTACCTCTTTATTTCCATTACAACTTCATTATTTATTATAAGAGGGATACTTACAAAAAGTACTCTTGAGGTTTCACTACAAAAAATAACAACCAGCTGACTTGATGAAGTATTAAAATTAAGGAGCTAACAGTACTTTAATTATTATAAATGTGAAAGTTGTTTTGAGATGTTTTTCTCTCTCTGTGTGTGTTTATGAGGCGGTAGATGCAAGACACTGATATTTTCTGGATACTTGCTTCCACAGACTGGGGACTTGTGTAATACTGGTTTTTGAAAATACAGAGAGGGAACTAGGATTTTGTAATTGAAAGTTTTTTTTTTCTTGTAATTTGGTTAAAGCTCAAGGGTACTTTTTGTAGTTATCCCTTAATAGTTAATAATATGATAATTACCTTGGCTAAATATTCTTAATCCCCTTCTCATTATTGTTCGCCTCTCACCCATTTTTTTTCACATTTCCACGCAGTTCCTGGAGCCCCTTGAGCTCTGCTACAGATCCCTCTGCACCTGCGGCGATCGCCCCATCGCTGATGGCACCCTCCTTGACTTCCTCCGTCAGATATCCACCTTTGGCCTCTCCCTTGTTCGCCTTGACATACGGCAGGAATCCGACCGACACACCGACGTCCTTGATGCCATCACCACCCACCTGGATATTGGATCCTACCGTGACTGGCCCGAGGAGAAAAGGCAGGAATGGCTCCTTTCCGAGCTTGGTGGAAAACGGCCCCTCTTTGGACCTGACCTACCCAAGACCGAAGAGATTGCTGATGTCCTCGACACTTTCCACGTCCTCTCCGAACTCCCATCCGACTGCTTCGGCGCTTACATCATATCCATGGCTACAGCCCCATCTGACGTCCTAGCTGTCGAGCTCCTGCAGCGTGAGTGCCATGTCAAGCAGCCCTTGAGAGTTGTTCCGCTTTTCGAGAAACTTGCTGATCTGGAGGCGGCACCAGCAGCCGTTGCCCGACTTTTCTCGATTGACTGGTACAAGAGACGTATCAATGGCAAGCAGGAGGTCATGATTGGGTACTCGGATTCTGGGAAGGACGCTGGGCGGCTGTCGGCCGCGTGGCAGCTGTACAAGGCCCAGGAGGAGCTGATCAAGGTTGCGAAGGAGTACGGAGTGAAGCTGACAATGTTCCATGGAAGAGGTGGTACTGTTGGGAGGGGTGGTGGGCCCACTCATCTGGCTATATTGTCTCAACCGCCAGACACGATCCACGGGTCCCTCCGTGTGACGGTTCAGGGGGAGGTGATCGAGCAGTCGTTTGGGGAGGAGCATCTCTGTTTCAGGACGCTGCAGAGGTTCACCGCAGCTACGCTGGAGCACGGGATGCATCCGCCTGTGTCCCCTAAGCCGGAGTGGAGGGCCCTCTTGGATGAGATTGCCGTTGTGGCCACTGAGGAGTTTCGGTCCATTGTGTTTAAGGAGCCACGGTTTGTCGAGTATTTCCGCCTCGTAAGTGACTATTTAATCTTGAGTGAATTGCATTTTTGCTTATCTCTTACTGTCATTGACAGTTATACAAGGGATACTTATATATGTGTGTCACCTCCCACCTCTACATCTAACCTCTAGAGTGTTTTTTTTTAAATGAAATTTCTGTGTTTTGTTTTGTAGCTACTCCAAACCTCAGGGGTAGTTTTTTAATCATCCCTAGTGACCTTACTAATAACAACTATTCTTCATACCCCTTCTCCCAAAATGTTAGGCAACACCGGAAATGGAATATGGTCGAATGAATATTGGGAGTCGTCCATCAAAGCGGAAGCCTAGCGGGGGCATTGAGTCGCTCAGAGCCATTCCTTGGATCTTTGCTTGGACCCAAACAAGATTCCATCTCCCTGTTTGGCTAGGCTTTGGAGCGGCATTCAAATCTGCCATAAGCAAAGACATCAGGAACCTGAAGATGCTGCAAGACATGTATAATGAATGGCCTTTCTTCAGGGTCACAATCGATTTGGTTGAGATGGTTTTCGCCAAGGGTGACCCTGGTATTGCTGCACTGTACGACAAGCTGTTAGTGTCAGAGGACTTGTGGGAATTTGGCCAGAAACTGAGATCCAACTATGAGGAAACCAAGACTCTCCTCCTCAAGGTAATTTCTTGTGGCTACTCAAATAGTACTGTAAATTTCAAAGATGAACATACATGGTTATCCCTAAAAACTTTGAACACGATATTGTTTTCGTTTTCCTAGATTGCTGGACACAAGGACCTTCTAGAAGGAGACCCGTACCTGAAGCAACGACTGAGACTGCGTGATTCCTACATTACGACTCTGAACGCTTGCCAGGCGTACACTCTGAAGCGCATCCGTGACCCCAACTACCATGTGAAGCTGAGGCCTCATATTTCCAAGGAGTACATGGAGTCGAAACAAGCTGCTGAACTTGTGATGTTGAATCCCACAAGTGATTATGCCCCTGGACTCGAGGACACCCTCATCTTAACCATGAAGGGTATTGCTGCTGGACTCCAGAACACCGGTTGATTTTATCGTTTACGTTTTTTTTTATATATTTCTTCCTTTTAAGCGAGGGAGGGAGACAGACAGACCTCTCCCTGCCCCCTTTATTTTAACTCAAACTTTGTTTAAAACGAAGAATAACGAACGCATGGTGTGTGCATGAATAATAATATTCGTCTCTTTCTGTTTCTTTACCGGATGTTTGTTACTCGTTGTCAAGTGTTGTGTCGAACCTTAAACCCTAAACCTTATACAGGGCTGATAATTTCTAACTTGACAGTGAAAAATGTATATGAATTAAGTGAGGATTGTTGAGAAAACACGATAATTGGAAGTAGAGAAACTAGACATTTTTATTAACTTGTACTAGATGGTTTGGCCCAATTTTATTTTATGTTCCAACTATACGGTGATAAAACTACGTATAATAACCGAATCTCCTTTCGACTATAAGACAATCGCACCCCAAACACTTGTGGTTTTCAGATAAAATAGAGCGAAATAATCGTTCAACTGTTAATTTCCCCCCTCCTATATTCAGTTTCTATTCCTTTATAAATAGCACTATCCAAATACCATTCCAATCCACACACAACAACAGAAAGAGAAACAAATATAATAAATAAAAATAAATAATAAAATAAAAATGGCCAAGGCTGTAGCTCTCATCTCTGCCTTGTGCATCCTGGCCATTGCCACCGTCGCCCACGGCCACGGCCACCGAACATTCAACGTCGAGGGCGACGTGTATTGCGACCCATGCCGCGTCCAATTCGAGACCGAGCTCTCCAAAAGAATCGTCGGTAATTGATTTATACTCCAACTTATTATATTGAAAAAAAAAAAATCATTATAGTTTTTTCAATTTTTTCTGAAAAAATATATTTATCTTATGCTTACCCCTTCCTAAAATATGTGTACATACTCTCACTCGATAGTTATATTTTATTTTTCGAATTGTCTCGTATCAATAGTCACACATCAATTAAACAAATAATTAATCTTATTTTTTCATTTAAAAAAAAATATAGTATATATATACCATTTTCACCTTTTTCACCTACTCGTGACTATTGTGACGAAACTAAAGTAGTATTATATACTATAAAATAATTTCAGTCCCTCTTACTCGTTTATTCAGGTGCGGTGGTGCGATTGGAGTGCGTGCATCGGGACACGAAGGCCTCAACCTTCTCGGTGGAGGGGATGACGGGCCCCAACGGGCACTACAGCCTGGCGGTGAAGGGTGATCACGGGGACGATTTGTGCGAGATTAAAGTCGTCAAGAGCCCTATGCCCGACTGCAGCGAGCCCTTGGGAGACACCGAGGTGTCCCAAGTTGTCCTAACAGCCAACGACGGGATGCACGCCTCCGCCCGATTCGCCAACCCCATCGGCTTCCAGACCAAGACCGCCAACCCGCAATGCGGCCCGGTCCTCTTCAACATGGGCGTCCTAGTCGCACAAAATTAATTAATTCATTTCTTTTTTTTATTTATTTAAAATTTGTTTCGGTTTAGAATGTTGTTATGTGCAACGGGACACCCACCACTATTGTAATGTATTGTGCCCACCAATAAATAAATGAAAAAAAAATAATTTAAAATAAATTTTCATTTCCACGCTTTTTTTTTTTTATTAATACACGAAATTAAAAATACATTTAAATTATCTAAATTTAAAATGATAACAAAATTTAGATTAATGGCTTATGTGAGTTTAAACACAATAGGCGAAATTAAATAAGTAGGAATTTTATATTGTTTCAAGACGTTTAGTATTAAAACATGAACGAACAAATATTGTTACATTTTTCGATTACGAGAAAATTTCATATTAGTATCGTATCAAAATGAAATTATTTTCAAATTAACACTTTTTATTCGATATGAAATTTAAGGACTAGTATTATTTCTCATTTTCAAAACGAACAAAATTTAATTTTTTTATCTTAAAAACAAATTGAAGGACTACTAGTATTATTTATCATTTTCTAGTGAGAGAGAAGTATAAGAGAAAAAGGAAAAGCTTCTGTTAGCGTAATATCTCCGACTAGAGGAAGAAGAAAAGCTTCGCGAATCCGATCAAATGGCGAACAGCAATTTACCTCGTAGAATCATCAAGGTATAATCCAGATCTTTTCCTTGCGCTCCCGATCCCTCTTTTGATTCGATTTTAAACCCTAGATTTTGAAGAAAATAGATGCTGTGGTTGTTTGGTTGTGGATTACTGTAGCGCCGATCGACTGATTCATGGTTTTTTCTTTTGGTAGGAGACGCAGCGTCTTCTAAGTGAACCAGGTACACCCTTCGACGCCGTGGAAGTAATTTTTGTTTGAGATTAAAATTGCCGAGTTACAATTAACGGAAAGCTGAATATTACGAATGGATTTCTATTTTTCTAAGATTTTTTCGTCTCTCTATATGTAAGATTTAATTCGAAACTTCGTGTATGTCTTAGTGCATTAAGACAATTTTTACCTTATAGATATGGAGAAGAGTCGTATTGTTTCTGGGTGTTCAATTTCAATCACTTAATTCCGTTTCACTTTGTCGATTGCATATGATCAGAGAGGGATACACAGCATTGAAACTAATAGTCTCCTAGGAATTATTGTGAATTCGGTAAGGTTGAGTTGTTTTGTATGTGTCAATGCAGCACCAGGAATAAGTGCATCTCCATCAGAAGAAAACATGCGATATTTCAATGTGATGGTTCTTGGTCCATCACAGTCTCCTTATGAAGGTAACCAGAGTTAGATGTATCCATTGACTGGGTCGATTCCCCTGTTATTATAATATGTTCTGTTGTTTGTGCCCTTCTTATGTAGTTGTGATAATTACAGTTATTGCAACTCTTTTTGGTATTAGAACGCCTTGAAGAAGTGGGTATGGAGTCATAATAATGCTAAAAATGGAAATCACAGTTCTTAATATTTTGGGCATTTGAGGCTTTTGTTCTTATACCGTTCTGATCCTTCAGACTACTAGTTATAGGTGAAAGTTAACTAATTACGACCAGTTTCAGATGAAAGTTAATTAATTAACAGAACACTGCACCTTATTTTTATGTCTCATATCAACATAGATAGTTTTATGTTGCTCTCATTTGCCTGCATGGTGAATTGGAAAATGCCTGTGCTTATAGATTATATGTTTTTTTTTCTTGTGTGTGCGTGTGTGTGTATGTGTGTGATCACCTTGGCAACAATTGCTGCTATTTATCTATTTTTGTCTCATTGGACATACTTTACAGGAGGTGTCTTCAAGCTGGAGCTGTTTTTACCTGAGGAATATCCCATGGCTGCCCCAAAGGTAACTAATGTGATATTACTGTTGGGATTTGGAAATGGCTGTTGACACAAACAGAAAAACACAAGTAGAGTGTGATAATCTAATAGTAGTTATTTGTTACATGCACCTAGTAATTAGTGATGTTTCTTTTTTCAATGGCAAGCCGTGAGATGAACTCATATTCTCTTCTGAATATTATTCATTTTCCATGTTAATAATTGTACTTTGTGATAGTCTTAGTTGATATAGTAAAAAAAGTAAAAAACTAAACCCCTGAATGACGTTCCAGAAATGGCATTATGAATGTATTGTACTTGATTCATCTACTTCATTTAATTCTGTTATAAAATCATTTGTTACGATGGTCATTATTTTGCCTTTTTATGATATTATTATCTTACTCATTGTGGTATTGGCTGAATAATATTAGTCGATAATAGTTAAATCAACACTCAATGCCTCAACCTCCCTGTCAGACAGGCGATGTCTAAGTGTTGTGTTTGTTTGTTTTCTCATTTTTGTTATTTTATTTACAGAAACAGTGACTTAGTTATCTAGTGAGTGTTGTTATGAAAGGTGTCCTTTTGTAGTAAGTCCAATCTGTATTAAGCTGGCTATCGAATTATTTGAAAATGACGAGAGGAAGAAGTAAAAGAAAATTAAAAAATTGAAAATGTAGTAAATAATTTATGCTTATAAATATTTATTTGACATTAAATTTCGTTTTTCTTTTGATAAAATAATGATGCTGGTTGAACTGAGAGTTGAGCCCACAATTCCATTGACCCTGTTGCTTTATAGGTTGGCATTAGCTCCTACTTAGAGAAACGTATAAAAATTCAACACCCGGCTTGAAGTAATAACTGTGGTACTGCTAATATTAGATTTATAAGTATGTAGAAGTAGAACATGTGGATAGAAACTAGTCTTGTTTGAAACAGGACTATGCTGAAGCATTCCTAACCTATCTAACTTTGAAGCTAATAATTGTGTATTTGTGTTAGTGTTACTTTGAACAGTACACGCCTAACTGTCTTCATTATAACACCCAACAGGTTCGCTTCCTCACTAAGATTTACCACCCTAACATTGATAAGGTAATACCATATTTTCTCCTCAACCTCCCCCCCCCCCCCCCCCCCCTGCACACACCCAATCCCAACAATCTGTGCATCCATCCTGATGCAATTCATTTGCAGCTTGGAAGGATATGCCTCGACATTCTTAAGGACAAATGGAGTCCTGCCCTTCAGATTAGAACTGTGCTTTTGAGGTATATGATTGAAGCCTATTCCCGTGTTCAATACATGCTTCTTATTTAGTTACTTCTTTTTTCTTCTTTTTTTTAATTGTGTTGCTTGTTTTATAGCATACAAGCACTTTTGAGTGCTCCAAATCCTGATGACCCTCTCTCAGAAAACATTGCCAAGCATTGGAAAACAAATGAGTCTGAAGCTGTTGAGACAGGTGTGTAAACATTTACTGAGCTACTGAAAATCTATTGGTCCTTAATATGATTTATTAATTCATAATTTTTTTTCTGAATCCTGCAGCTAAAGAGTGGACTCGTTTGTACGCAAGCGGTGCATGAAGAACATGGAAACTCATGTTTCCTTTTTAAGTACCTACAATTGTACTCTATTTGTCCATCAAGTAAAACATGGAAAAATTGATAGAATGCCTTTAATGATTCTCCAAAGGGGCCTGAGCTTCTACCGTGCTTGTTTTTTAGTCTGACTGTTAAAAATCTGCAGATGATTATATATAAAATGGCACTCTTCTGTTAAGTGTTTTTACGTCTTACTATTCAGTTGGTCGTTTCTTTGTTTGAAGTCAGCAATTCCATTGCATTTTATTTTGGTTATCCACTGATCCATTATATCATGTGAGGTTTCTCTACGTGCATTTTACACTTTCATATATTTCAGATATTATTCTTTTTTTTAATAAAGCTTAATAATAATAGTTTCAAAAAGCAGAAATGTTTGAAGTTATTTCTGTGTGAAATTTGTTTTGGTGATTTATAATAATTATTTATTTATTTATTTCAATTTATTCATTTCATAATGTCAAAAAATAATCATTATTTATATGATACCATAAGTATACTGACATTATGGCATACTCCTAATTGGTTCCCAGAGAAATAGAATTTGTTGTTTTGTATTTTACAAAAGAAATGATCTTTGTTTATACAAGAAATAGAGTATGTGTTATGTGTGCCACTAGGTATAGAAGGTATGAGGGTTACAAACAAGTGTTTGAATCCTCAAACCAAATTGGTCCGGATATCTATTCCTTCTTCCAACCTCAAATGGAATACCAATGGAGCATCCTCAATAACTTAATGGTATGCGGTGGGATTTCAAAAATGCCATTAATATAAGACACCAACCATCAACCAAAAGATTCCATGTACCAAGAAGATGAACATAATAACCAACATGGCTAAAATAAGTATCATTGTTACCAGAACAAATGTAGAACCAATATCCCAAAGAAAGAAGAATATGTCTCATACAAAGATGTAGTAGTAAATAATGGAAGAAAAAAAATATATTAAATTTAATGGTTGAGGGAAGGAAAAAAATAATAATATCAATATGACCTCATAATTCATCTTCCTTCACTAACCCAATAAATACCAACCAGGCATCCATTTCCTTTTCAAATGGCCCCACCAATGCTGTGTACTACACATGACATCCATCACATGTGCATGTTCTCCTTGTCTAAAAGCCACCCACAAACCAACCAAGCCAAGCCCATAATTCACATACCCTTCTTCATGGAATAATTTCAGTCGAAGATCGAACGGGAAATAATGTTACATGCTTTCTCGATCGATCTTCTCCTCTCAAAGGAATGGAAAAACGATCCAAAAGCCTAAACGGAAAAACAATAAAGACACAAAATGTCCAAAAAAAATGTAGGGAAGAATGAATGGGTTCTAATCAAGGGGGGAAAGGGAATTTGGACTGTGCATGACTTTGATACACGGTGGCACTTGAGTAGTGAAATGGCTCCTGGTGAGATTATAACATAAAAGACCTAATTGTAACTTATGGATGGTGGGTTTGGGGAAGGAAGAGGATGATGAGAATGACAATAATTCGAAGGTAGAGAAAAAGTATTGAACATTTATGATTTAAATACTGTAATGCCTCACTGATGACTCTAAAACCTCTGGACTCGGGCATACCATTTCCTTCACTCGGGTGCCCTTTCTATAAATCTTGACTGTCGGTACTATTCTTACATTTTCTGCACGAGCAATTTCTGGGCTCTCTTCAATATCCACCTGCAGTTAGAGGTACAGAAATGGTTTAAGGTATGCGTGCACAAGTTCGTGAAGATATGCATTAAAAGAATTGACCAAGCACAAAGCTGCAATTTCTTAAATATATTGAAAAAACTGAGGTTTCGTCTAATAAAGCACAAAGCTGCAGTTGCTGTAAAGATCACTTTTTTAGATGTTTGTTGATTATGAAGGGGGAATGTACGACACACAGAACCCCCGTGCAGGACATTTTATTTCTTAAAAAAGTGGGAGGATTTGTACTTACCCCAAACTAAGGTATTCTTTATTGTATCCATCCATATAAAAAAATAGTGAATTGCTTATACGTACATATATAAAAATAATATATAATGGTGGCTCACCATGAGAAAATTAACAGATGGATATCGTGTGCATAATGCGTCCAAGAAGAGTGATATTTGGTTGCATTGTACATTCGAACCCATTTTGAAATGAACTAGTGATGCACCTGAAATTTCCAATTTAATGGTAATTAAAATGTTGTGAGTGCCAATATATATATATATATATATATATATATATATATATATATATATATATGAAGAGATGAAGGAGCGAGAATTTTAAAAACATCCTTACCAGACGAGGAAATCGCAGCTCGGAATTGCTCGAGGCCAGAAACAGACTCTACTTCCCCGCCAAATTTGATGTTGTACACCTCCTCACCTCGTGATTTCTTGAGTGCAACTTGTGCATGAAATAGGGATTCAGCTACCTCTTTGTCGTCCGGGAGTTCCCTTCTCAATACTTCATAATCTCTCACAGCTTCAATCCATCGTTCGAGCTATAATGAGACCAAAAAAAGCAATTGGCGTCCAATCAGCACATCACCCGATGAAAATATTTTTGCACACCCAAAATTCACAAATTTACAGGACTCATATTGCAACACTCATAGATACACGTCAAAAATATAAATTTCAAAAATATAACAACACAGGCTATTTCTATAGCTTTAAATATATGAATATCTCAGTGAAAGTTTCCATAAATGTCCATGATAATTGCAAGAAAGTACTTTAGTGTTTAAAAATTTGAAATATTTTTAAAAATGCCAAGGGGTTAATTGCAAGACAAAATAAAATTCCAGAGGTATTATTATAATTCTGAAAGTTAGTTGAGGTTGTAATTAGGTCACACGTCAAGGGTAATTTTGTAATTACTAATTAGCTCCAAATATCCCTAAAAACATAACCAAACAAATGTGATATCTAACCTTGCTGTTGGAGGAAGCCCTTCGAAGAAGGGCTTTGATGTAATTAGGCTGTATACGAAGGGCCTGATTGCAATCATCCACCGACTTCTCCCACTGGCCGAGCTTATACCAACAAGCTGCCCTATTGCAGTAGAGAACAGAATTCGATGGATTGAGCCTGAGGCCTTCCCCATACGCCGAGCAAGCCTCGGTGAACCTTTCAGACTTAAATAAATCATTCCCACGAGCCCGAGCTCGACACACCAACCTCACATTGTTGAGTAAGCTCGAGATTTCAACATTATGTGGGTCCACCTGTACGGCTTTTTCTATTGCAGAGAGAGCGCTATCAAACCTGCAAAGTAATTTAAAAAGTTTTTTAAGTCCGCACTCAATTTTGTTAATGTTGGAATGCTGGGAATAACAGGGTCTTATCTCACCTCCCCTTGGACAACTCCACTTGGGTTCTGACAAATAATATGTAGGCTTCAGAAAGGATCCCGAATATCTTATGAGGGTTACTGATGGAGGGCTCGGATTTAGGAATATTGGACAGAGCCGAGAAAGCGTCTTCCATCTGGTGAAGCTTCAAGAGAGTTTCTGCCCTGCATGCAAACAGCTGTACATTCAAATATTCAGTCAGTTCAGTCCGACTTAAGTTCTAGAAATATACCCTAAGCTTAAACTTGTTATCTTTGAGTAGTGTTTACGTATACTCCAAGCATAAAGGGGTTTAAATTCTTAGACCTAGTGCAAAAAAAAAAAAAAAAAAACAAGTGTCGATTGTCGAGTGAAGTAGGAAAAGTTAGACCTGAGGAGAAGCGTCAGCTCCAGAAGCAATGGCAGCATCAACTTCCTTCAACATGCTTCTCCAGTCACCGACCCGCCGGGCATCAGCCAACCTGATTACATGCTTCTCCACCGACTGCAATTTCTGAAAGTCCACAGGGTCAGGTTGATGCCCCGAAAAACAAATGTGCTTCCTTGCATTCTCCACCTGTCCTAAACTGTGCGACCCTTTGAGGGATTAGATTTTGCTTTACTATAATAACACAATAAATATTCAAAACACAAAATCAAAAGAACATAAATACAAATCTGGAAGAAGGAAAAGGGCACACATAATCCAAAGAACATAAATACAAATCTGGAAGAAGGAAGAGGGCGACCGAATAATCTAATCGAGGTAAAACACATTTAATGAGAGGGAGCGAGATTTCACAGAAAATCATTTCTCAAGGAAATGCAGTAAAACCAGTACATGTACATGCACTAAACCCAATCATCTGAAGATTTACAAATACTAAGAAGCAACAAATACAGTAATTCAAGTACGAGCTTGAGGGCTGCTGCCTTAAACAATCGAAAAGCCATAGAACATAAACTGATTAACCACAGTAAAAACAAGACGATATTATGAATTATATCAGCGTGGAATCCAGAGTAAACATGATTCAAAGGAATAGAGACAGAACTTTTCACCAATTCTCCCCCTATTTAGTCTCACTCAAAACAAAACTCACTTAACGAACGATATAGTCTCCAACATCAGAATCCTACATTACAATTTATAACAACCAAATCCAAAATACGAAAAAAATTGAATTTACTGAATTTCAAAAAGGCAGTCATCAACCAAACTTCACAATTCCCACTCTCCAAGAAGAAACAAACTCACCTTAGCAGCAAAGATCCCAACCGATGGTGCGCCCTCACATACCCTGGGTCCAACCTAATAGCATCCTCACATTCCTTCACTGCCTCCACCAAACGCCTCAGCCCCATCAAGGCTGCCGCCCGATTGAAATGAAAGGCGGCATTAGCCGGTGACATGGCAATTGCCTTGTCGTACAGGGTCAAAGCCTCCGCAAAATGACCGTGCTTGTAACTATCATTTCCCATTCTCTTCAACTCCTCGGGATCATTAATGCTGGGGACTCCGGGCCTTCGGCCCGACTCTCCACCAAACATCAGCCCTCTGGAGTAATTAGGGGTAGGCCCACTGTCCAAAACGGGTTTGGATGAGAGCCCTCCGCCGCCCCGCATTATGCTGCCGTGGCCGTAATTCACAGACCCGGACCCCAGGACATCGGGTTTCGTGGACCGGCTGGCCATGCCGGTTTTCAGGACCCTGCCGGATGGGCAGATGTTTCCGGTGGGAACTACGTTTGGGGGCGGCGAGTTGACGGATCCGGATCCTGAGCCGGAGAAGAATAGCTGGTGGGACCCGCAGGACCGGGACCGGGCGTGGCCCGGCTTGGATCTCTGGGCGGCCGAAGGTGAGCTCTCGGCGGAGAGCTCTCCGGAGTGGCTGTTGGGGTTGGAACCTGACTTTCCGGGCAAGTGCGAGTTGGGAGCCCCCGAGGCCCGGCCCGATACCGATCCGGATGAACCGGAGCTGCTACTGGTGGTCGCGGCGACACCACCGCCGTTACGCGTCCGGAGCGGCGAAACGGGAGAGCCCAGATCGAGTTCTCGGAAATCCGGCTTGTTAACGTTGACACCGGCGTCCTTTCCGTCGTGGACGGACGTGTTTCTCAGTCGATCCGACAGCGTTTCCAGTGCTGCTTCCGGCATGGTTTTACCCGACATTGTTAACCCACACAAGCAGCTCCGAAACGTCTCTCTCTCTCCCTCCCTCGTTCCCAACTGGATTCTTCCAGGTGAATTAAACTACGAGAAGACGGAGATAATGGAGAGGGAGAGAGAATAGGGTCTTCGAAAAATTCATGTGGGGGAAGAGGAAAAAGGAGAGAGAGAAACAGTTGGGGATCTCGTGATTTTGAAAAGGGCCGAAGCGAAGAATGATGAATGTGAATGCGAAATCGATCTTTTGACCGATTTCTAGAGAGAGAAAGCTCGTGGGCTTTTTTTCACAGAGAGGATGGAGAGATATATGGAGAAGATGAAGGAAAAGGGGGAAAAAAAGAAAAAAAAGTAGTAGTACTTTTTTTTCAATGAATTTCTCTCTCTCTCTCCTTAGTCTTCGTCTCAACAGCTCCAGCTGCTTCACGAGACAGATTGTTTTCTCTCTCTAAATAAATACATCACTCCATTTACTCTTCTTTTTACTCTTCTCCCCACTCACTTTTTGTAATTAATTACGTTCGTATCATTTCCCACTTTCTCTCTCTAAATTATTATCGAATTTTCTATGAAATTTTAATTCTTATTTTCTATTTCTTCAAAATAAATAAATTATCATTATTAGCTACTCCATATTATTTAGAAATTTTTTGGACATATAACAGGAGAAAAAATAATTTTGTTAATTGGTGTAATTTTCGAGGGTTGAGTGAGTCTTATTTGTAGGATTTTATGTTTCGTGAGTTTGTGAACTTTGAAATTTATAACTTTCAAAATCGTAATTTTATGATAAATTGAGGCATGATTTTCGTATTGAATTATAGGTTATTTAATTTAGGTATTTTTTTCTACTTGTATATGACCAGAGGTCAAACACTAACTTCATACATAAATTACAACATAATACTAATTTCATATCAATTAATTATGTACATTTTCTTTTTAAACATTTTTATTTATTTATATACGGTAGGAAGAGGTCAACACTAACCTTATATATAAATTACTGTACAACATAATATTATGTTATTACCTGCTAATTATACACACTTTATTTCTTAAAAAAAAAAAAATTATTTAAATTTCTAAAAAAAAATTACTTTAAAATACAATTTTATTTTTATTTTTTAGTCAAAAATAAAATAATTTTTTTTTAACTTTATTGTCAATCAACACTACTACATTAGTATTTGAGACAGGAGTAATAGTAGTATTGTGTAATGAGAATGAAATTGTTTTCCAGTAATATTTGAAGTGTTTCATGGACTATAATGTAGTCCGAAACACTAATATTGTTATATACTAGAAAGTGTTTCATGAACTATAACGTAGTCCGAAACACTAGTATTGTTATACACTATAAATTTTAGGGCAACAATAAAAATAGAGTGAAACAACGATCATTGGGTGTTGTTGATTTTCATTCAATTTTTTTTTTCTTTTTGCTTTGTTAGGCACTCAGACTCGAGTCGCAAATCACAATACTTTTAAAATAATTACTTTGACTTGAATCTCATATACTGTAACACTAAAAAATTTCAAATCACAAACTTTACATATCAACCACAGTGATTTCAAAATCTTGAATTTCACCACCAAACCCATAAGGTTCCTTTATAACAAAAATTGACTGTGTTCGAGTTATACTTATACCCAAATTTAATATTCAAAAGCAATTTTTTCATCTACATTATTGTGTCACTCAAGAGATATATTCAAACAACCTAAATGTGTCCCTCGAGTCCCAGTAAAGAAACTCCTCGTTTATATTGAATCGAATGTTTACAACATCCATCACTTAAAACATCAAATTAAATTTCCTTAGCAAGCTGAGTCTCACATACTCAATTTTTTCATAATGGCTTGACCATCCGACTAAATCTATATTAGTATAAGTAATACGTAATAGTAGATACCCTTGCACGATATCTCGTTTTTCTTTCTCATATTATAATCGGATAAACATGTTTGCTCATCTTCAAAACTCCACCTTCATAAAAAGTACTGATAATTCTTTTTGTTAAGTATCCAACATCAAATCTTAAAACTCAAATATAATTTGAACAATATTATCATCTTAACAAGGTCTTCTAACGTGTTATTAGTTCACGAGTAGAGCTGAACTAAGCTTACTCGTGATGAGACGTGTTAAATATCTCACATCAAATCCTAAAATTCAAATATAAAATGGATAACATATCATATCCTAAAACTCAAATATAAAGTATCACGGGTTGAGCCAAACCAAGTATCGCATATGAAGCATTATATCCCATATATAGCCACCGTCCTGATGGCTAAAATATCATATTCGTCAAACTCTCAAATAAGATGCGAGAACTCAAAATACTTGTCTTGTGTGTTTTATTTATTGCTTTATATTATTATGAGCTTATATATTCGTGAATGATTGTGCGCTAGAGAGTCGAATTATATTCGTTTGGTTTTAAGTTTTGACATCGTAGTAGTTTAGAAAATCCCAAATTTTTAATTTTTTTTGGTAAAAGTCAATTACATGGATTTTAAAAGAAAATGTATCGTAGTACAGTACAGCGCATGGGGAAAGAAACTTCATCCATCACCGAGCTAACAAACTATATCTCCAAACAGAAAAAAAAAAATATAGCAAGAAAAGAAAATCCCAATTTGATCAAATTAATTCAGCTTGTTGGATCTTGTAGTGTGGAATGCTAAGGATTATAACATTCGATTATTATATCAAACTATATCTTATAACTACATACACAAATTTTTACGAGAGGCCAAATAACTTATCATGAAAGAACAAACATTATTATAACATTCAATAGTTGTATCAAACTATTCGCAAAAGTCTAATCTTATAACTACACAAATGATTGCAAAAAGTTAACCATTGTAGTGAGATGATCCACTCTTTGACCAAATTGAGAATTGGCGCCCGAGTAACTTCTATCTAGCTATGGCCTATGAGCCTATTACTATGAAGACTATTATCCATGGAAATATACTGTATATATATATATATATATATATATATATATATATATATATATATATATATATATATATATATATATATTCTTCATATATTTACCTTCCACATCACCTTTTAATTACATACCATGGAGTTCATTTATTTTGGAATAGATGCAATCCATCGGAGTTTAGGGTTCTGATAGAGTTGTGGAGACGCATTAATTTATCGACAAAACTATAAAGATTTTATACAACATAATTTATCCTCATACATGCAACTGTAATCACACGCAGGCACACCAAAATTAAAATGCACCTTATAAACGAGTTATACGGTACGGGAAATCTTCTTCGTTTTTTATATGAAAAAATAAAGCACGATAAGTAATGGGAAAAAATAGATCGATACCTCGCTAGTCTCACACATGCATTGATCTCATCAATTGTTTTCGCTCAATCCATCTTAGTTCGAGCATGATATCATGACATCACGAGTAAATTTTGAATTTGTTCATACAGATTGATGCAATTAAATTTTGAGTTTTACTCATTTTTTTTTATTTTTTGTTTATTTGGTTCAGGATGCACAAGTATACGAGTGCGACCACACGCTTAAATATATGGAATAGTTAATTGATGATTGGTTGATTCGACGTGTCACGAGTATACGCATAAAGCACCGAATCGTTTTCTCCCTATCCCATTTTGTCCGTGACCCTTTTTACTATTCATTAATCACGCACATATCTTTATTTAGTAAACATCAATTTCTTGATATGTATGTATATTTTCATAATTTTTTAGGTTTTTTTTCTTCTCAAAATCAAAGTAGTTATTACTTTAAAGGAGTGTCTTATTACATGTTTTATCGAATCAAAAATAAATTTTAAAGGTTGATATTCCATTCAACAATATCATCCTCAATTTCCATAACTTTTTGTTTCCATCCTAAAAGTTAAACCTATATTAGAAAAAAAAAACATGTATTGACCATTTAATCATTTCATATAACACAAACATTATTGGAGTATTATTTATAATAAAAATACTAAAAATGAAAAAAAGAGTTGCAACATTTCAAGTAGCAACAAAATACCTCGTCCTGTCCACGTGGATACAACTCGAAAAATGTAGCGGTGGCACTCTCGTGTTTCCATCGAAGTGGTAGGGGTGTAATTGTCTTTCCGCATGGGGTGCGGACAGAAGGAGCAGCTGGCCAGGCCATGTGCGTGAAAGTGGCGTGCCAGCTGGCCCATTCAGGAGCCCTGGGAATTTGCAAATTGGCGTCCAGCTAAGCAAACGGAATGATGACGGCGTCAGGATCGGCCGTGGAATATTCCGTCGGCTGGGATGGGAATCGACGTTGACAGATGAGCGGGTAACCATCATGTTGTGAGGTGGATTGATGACCGCCCGATCCTACCCATTCCCTGCCAGCTCAGCAGCCATCACTGCCCTTCAGAGCTTCGCTCATCTACGGCGTGGTGCACTGTACACCGAAACGGAGACTCACTTCTGTATTGCCGACGTGTTGAATTAGTATTTTCTTATATATATATATTTTTTAATTTTTAATTATAATTTTGTTTTTGTTTATTTGTTTTTTTATGTGATGAAAAATTAATTTTCATATTTTTTCAGCTAAAAAAACAAAAACATATTTAGTGCTCCATTGTTTCTAATTTGAATCACCGCTGTCAATATTTTCTAATTTCTCAAGAGAATTTAACGACCAGAATTTGGGTAAAAACTGATAAAGAGCATATGCGCTGTATACAATTGTGTGAGTCATCGTACGACCGGGTACAAAGAGGAGATGCCAATTGCCATCAAAACAATGATCTCCATTTCGCCGAGTCGGCTGAAAAGAGTAATGAGAGTGTGATATTCATCTTCTTTTTTTGTTCTCGTTTTCATTTTCTTCAGATGGTAGAGTCGAGCTTTTCGAACACATGTCAATGCTATGAAGTTCCAACATCCTCTTCTCCGGATCGCAGAGTCCTGGGAAAATAAATCAAAAGTGTATATAGAATCAATGGTCTTGCTAAAATATTTAGGTTGTAGGAAATAATTACAAAAAGTACCCTAGAGATTGATTTAATTAAAAGGATAACTTTCCAAATTACAAAAACTACCTCTGAGATGTATACAAAATTACAAATTTACCTTTGCCTTCTCACAAGGGAAAATATGTTTCAGAACTATACACATTTAGAAAAACATTTCAGCTAGTAGTTCTTTCATTTTAACACGATTTAATTGCGTTCATGGGTAATTTTTTGTAATTAGGTCAAACGCTAATGTAGTGTTTTATCATTCTTACGTTGGACAACTAAAAAGAAACGCCACAAGCGCTGAAAATGCAAGTGGGAATACTGATTAGCTTAACCACTCAAACAATCCTCATGAAAGTTAATGAACATCGAGCAATATATTTCACCGGGGAAACGTATCCATTCGAGTAGGAGCATCATAATCATATGCAGAAGTAAGGTAACCTCATACCGTAATGTACACACATATTGTACATATTATATATACAACATACCTGAACACTTAGGAAGATCCCACACAGCAACAGACGAGGAAGAACACTCTGTGTGGCATAGTTCCTTGCTATTCTCATGGTTGACATTCATTGCAAGCATCCACGAACCAATGGTGACATCCTCATTGCTAAACATTCGGAAGCTGTAAATATAACAAAAGAAAAAATTACATCCAATTAAAAGGAATGCCAGAAATATCTAAATGAAATGCAAGCAAATCACATAATAGATCCCTAAATGATACTTCCTTCGTCCCTTGTTAAGTTTGACCTTTACTGTCTGTAGTCTGTACGCTGTTTAAAAAACATAGTACTGTACTATTATGTGTAGGTGGTGGTTAAAAAGTTAGAAATTACCAAAATGCCCCTAACTGTAGAGAGTGATGTGTACTGTGTAGTTGGTGGATGACTTTATATGTGTAGGTGACAATTGGTGTAAAAAAAATTAATAAGTTGAGATACTTGTATTTAAAGTGAGAGGCCAAACTTCTTTAAAAGGAAATATAAAAGCTTTGTGTGGGACACCTAACTTAATTTGGACAAATGTAAATATTTTAGTGGGACAGATAGAGTATTGTTTAGTGATTACTGATTATACAACCTAACCACAGGTTTTTTGTTTAACCTACACATTTTAGACATGCCATTAAGCAACAAGATACATCTAAAAAAAACTATGTTTGATAAAGAACAAACAACAAGATTAACCATCTAAGATTCATATGTGTACTTTTGAAAAAATAAAATAAAACAAATTAAGCACAAGCAGACAAGGAATGGAATATCTCGCATAGTGATATGGATGACAATTTAAGGATCGAGTCTAGTATATGACGGCCATTACTCATAAGGATAATAAATGGCAACAATCGTGAAACGCAATAAACTCAGATACATATAATCTTTTATAGCAGCACACAGTTGTTGGGTTGAGGTGATAACGAAAGGAGGTGAAAAAAATATTAAGATGTGAGGATTGCATGCATGTAAGAACAAATTGGGAAAAGAACTAGCCTGTCATTTCTTAATGCGACCAAGCTCGCAACAACATCTGCTGAAAGGGCATAAATTGGGCCGTATGCGTGAAAAAAGTACTCCTTCCCAAGCAAATGTGACAGAGGTTCATACCTGTACAAATCAAAATGATCCAGTCACCTACGTAACAGTGAAAACACATTTCAATCATATACAGTATCCTGTATATTATTTACATATGCATGTATAATGATTCAATGGAGGGAGTACATATTTTATACATTGTATTCCATTCTTGAGTAAATTAAATAACATAACAATAACAAGGTGAAATTAGTTTCTTTTATGTTCTTCAATAATGGGAGAAATACATATTTGGCAAGTTAGGAAAAAGATAATCAAGAAAATCAGACACATACTGTGATTTGATAATTCAAATAAGTGAGCTCCGGAAAGGTTTCCAACTGATTCTCAAAGTAAATAAAGAAATATACATAAACAAAAAAAAACATGAATCCTCTGTCAGAAGGCTCAGAGGTCTACACCAACCAATTTACTAACAGGAATATAGTTGCTTGTTACGACTATATAGGCCATAGGTGTTAGTCGTTAAATGATGTAAATTGTATCTACAATTTTACTAAAGTAGTCCTGTCCAAAGTCCAAACCACTTGGAATGCTAAATTAGGTCAGTATGGCACAACATATTCTGAAGAGATAAGTAATCATCAGTACAATAAAATGTTTACATTTTAATGAAAATTCAGTATTCAGATCACAAGACAAACTAGCAAGCATAAGTAACATAATTAACATAAAAAATACAATGGGACTAACCATTTTAACTTTGGATCAGTAAACACGGGACCTTTTTTCATGCACCCAAGGTATGTTTGTGAATGAGTACGCTCTTTAGCCAGGAGCAAGGAAAGGCGATCTGTTCATAAAAAAATACCAGCAAATGTGGTGCTTGTGCTCAGAAATTTCCAGTGGAATAAACAAATTCTACATTCTTACGAGTACTCACCTGGTCGTAAATATATGTCATCATCAGCTTTCACATAGAATTCAGACTCGTATAGAGCATAAGCAGCTTTGAAGAAGGCTAAGCTGTTGAAAAGAGTCACAAGTCAGAGTAAATAATAGAGTAAAAGTGATTATTGATTTTGATTTTCCAGGAAGTAAGTGAGAACTAACGTTTTGTATGGTAGCTTACTGTACTCCTCTTCAATATCTAGAAGCAGGAAATCATCATACTCGGAAACCTCTTCCTTAAGAGCTGACATCTTCGATCTATCACTGGTTCTACCGATTACAAACCTAAAAACCAAACCTGTGCTTTCTTCTAACCTACCATTTAGTGCTCAGTGAGTAACAAAACTAAATTGCATTTCATGTGGAGTATAAAACAAGTATGCCATGTATTTTTTTCCTTTTAACTTATGACGAGAGTCAAATGTTCGAATTGGTGATTGGTGATTGGTGATTGGTGAATCAATGAAGAATTTCCAGGTCCTTTGAGATGCTAAGTTTTCCTTAAAAATCTAACAAGAAAAATATGGCACCCTCGAAATATCCCATGGGCCATGGTTCATCTTCATCATCCACAAATTACCGTGAAAAAAATATCAGAAATCACACATTAAACAATCATAAACAAGCCTAAAATATGAATAATTTTACACTTATTTCAAAAAAAATAAAAAATAGTTAACACAAATCAAACAAGTACAACACTCCTATTCAACACATCAGATCCACAAAAATCACACACAATAAAACCTAAAAACCAGAGATGACGAAAAAGGTGTAAGCCAATACCGTTGCAGACCCTGGTGATCAGAGGGAAACCAGGTCTGGCGCAATGCCCTGCGTCGACCCGTGGATCCGAACCCGGTTTGTATACCCACGAAGCCCATCACCTTGTGACGCTTTCGCCCCTCATCCGAAATCCCGCCGTCCCTGCTCGCAGTCGTTGACGTATCCCAGGTCACGGACACCGATAACGGCTTACTGTATTTGCATCTATTATCACCCCGCCCGGCCCGATAAATCGCGACGAACCCGAAGACAAAACACGAGAAACCGATGAGCGAAAATAAGAACAGGGCCGTCGATCTACGGCTGTTCGACGGAGGCGGGCGCGCGTAGAATGACTTGGGAGACGATGGCATTTTGCGGTTCGCAATTTCTTGTTCCTCTATTACATAAATGGCGGAGAAACGATCCCCTTTTTTTTATTCACGGCAGAGAATCGGGTCCGGAAATATTCAGTTTCTTTATTTCTCTCGGATCTACACAGTAGTTGAAATCATGTTATTTTTCGTACGATATAACTGAAGCTTGAAATTCGAGCCATGGCAGTCGAGTAAAAACCTTTATCGAAACTTGAAGACGAAGCGAAGAGATCGACAGATCGAGAGAGAAGGGAGCTGTGGTTGTGACTGGTGAACTGAGGTGTTTCCAAATTGGTTGCAGGGGTAATATTGGAAAATACGGTGCTCTGTAAAATTTGGAATAAATTTACAAACGCGACTATTGATAATTTTATACGATTTCTTGAAGCGACTTTTACTCTTTACTATTTCTCAATAAGTTAATAATAATATAATTTTTTAATATATTAACACCCAAATATCTCGCAAATAAAAAATATATTTTTAAATAACAAATACGTAGTAAAAAAAAATTATGAAAAAAGCTTAACACTGGTCTTCTACTAGTTTTTTTATAATTTCAAAAACTAATTTCCTTTTTTGTTAATAACTTCTACTATTATTTATAATTATAAAATACCACATTGTTTTACTCCCTTGTTCCAAAGACAGTTGTCATACTTTCCTTTTAGGGGTGTCCAACAATAGTTGACACACCCCAAAAAAGGAAATAATTATTCTAACTTTTTCATTTTAATATACAATTTTATTCTACTTTACCCCACCT
Source organism: Euphrasia confusa (assembly GCA_954870475.1). Taxonomy (NCBI): domain Eukaryota; kingdom Viridiplantae; phylum Streptophyta; class Magnoliopsida; order Lamiales; family Orobanchaceae; genus Euphrasia; species Euphrasia confusa. The sequence goes on from OX940951.1 coordinate 1,581,846, forward strand.
ACTTTTTAAACTTTACTCACAACTACTTTACTTTCACTTTTAAAATATATTTTTACTTTTTACTTTTTAATTAAAAAATTAAAAAATAATAATTTTCTTAAACTCCGTGTCCAGCAAAGTATGACATCTATTAATGGCCGGAGAGAGTAATACTTTAGCACTATTTTTTGTAAATAGTCGAAAGGAACTAATAACCAGAGACATATTAGTCTCTTCTCTATTTTTCATTTATCAAATAATCTTTTCGTCCATTTTCTTTTATAATTTAAAATAATACTCTTTTATTTCAAAAAAGTTGCACTATTTATGTTTTAATTTACAAAGAAAACTGTGCAAATCTTAAAACCTCATTTAAAAAAAAAGGATAGAGAGAGTACATTTTAATATTCTTTTTTTGTAATCGTACATTTTTAGATGAGCAAAGTTGTGAGATTCATATTATTCAATCATAGAGAAACATTTTTAGATGAGCAAAGTTGTGAGATTCATATTATTCAATCATAGAGAAAATTGATTGAATAACATATCATTTACTTAATTTTCACAAAGTAATTGATTATATAAGCAAAGACGAAGCTACAATGGGGCCAGAGGGGCACTGAGCCTCCCTGGGTTAATTTTTTTTTACTACTAGTATATACGTATATACATTTATATATGAGAGTGAGTATTTTATGTTTAGTCTTTGAAGTGGTGGCTCCTTAGTTAAAAATAAAAACTATTGCGCACTACCTAATACCTATATATATATACACATTTATACATACATATGTGCGTAGAAGTTGAAGTATCTACTCCTTCCTTCCCTTTAAAGAGTGCATAGAAAAAGATGCACGTTGATTAAAAAACAGTGATTTTTTGTGTGTTTAATAATATAAAGTAGGGGTATAATAGGTATTGATGTGTAAGTAATAAAGTAGATAGTTGAAAAAGTAATGGTATAAAGGTAAATAAATGTGTATTGAGATAATAAAGTTGTGAAAAGACATTCCATTTATGGAATGTGCACTGTTTTAAGGATGAACTTAAAAGAAAAATATGCATTGTTTTAAGGGATAGAGGGAGTATATACTATAAAATTTACACTTATTTTTAAATGTTAAAATTAATAGTAATTTAAAAAGAAAAGGTGAAATATTTATGTTAAATAATATGTACATATAAGTTGACAATAGTTACAATAGTTTTCAATAGTTACTCGAATTTTCAATAGTTTTACAATAATAAAATTTAAAATTTATATTTTTAATTTATTAATTTATAAATGAGCTATAATTTTTTACGATAACAAAACTCCCCTTTGTCTCGTTTATATATAACTTTACTTACTACTTTTTTTTACTTTAAATATTAGAAAAATATTGACGGAATGAGTTAAAAATTGACTCCCTAAGAAAATTTTTTGTTAGAAAAATATTAATGAGTTAAAAATGGGCTCCCTAACAAAATTTTATGTTAGAAAAATATTGGCGGAATTAGTTAAAAATGGACCCTCTAACAAAATTTTCTGTATCCGTCACTGATTATAATGTTTATTTTATTTTATTTTATTTTATCAACAAACATATAATCTTGTAGGACGAGGGAATTCATTATAAATTGGAAATCATACAATAAAATTACTAGTTACTACTATCGCATTTTATTATACGCATTTTTTTTCATAATATTATGGAAATAGTACGTTGTTAGTAAAAAACGTGATACATTTATTTTATTTTATTTATTTTGCCATCCATGTCGGCGTTGCCGTCAAGCTCGATCGATTGTATTTTTAGCTTCCCCTAAAAGTTGACATTTCGGTTGCGTTGACCACCGTTGAAAATATATTCACCACGCCCCCAATTCCCCACCGTCTGATTTCCCAGCGTTTCATCCCAATCGCACCTCGAGTCCCTACTGGAAATTTCTCTGCAGGAGGTGAGTTTTTTCTTGACGTTCATCTTTTTCGAGTTCGAGACAAAGTTTCTGTGAAACCTTTTGAGCTTTTTTTTTTCAAACATATTTTATTACCAGTTTCAGATCACATGATTCACAGGTAGTTATGTCCTAAATGTTTGCTGGCAAACACATGGGCACTCTCGATTTCTGCAAATTATCTCCATTGGCAACTTTCTTTACATTCTTGAAGAATCCCTAACAAAGGTACACCTTACAATTTGACTTGTTTCTTGATTTGTGGAAAAAGACAAAGGGAATTTGGAATTTTTGTTTTCATTGGTTTTCGATTCAGTTTGTGATTGTACTCTGTTTGGTGTTAAGATCTTGCACTGAATTATGAGATTGTTTGTAGTTTAGGTTGCTCTATCGTAGTCGGTTAAGCTGCGTTTGGAATGCGATTGTTCTGGTTTGTTTTAGTTTGTAATGAGAGATTTGTAGTTTCGAGAAAAATAGTTTTTTTAACGTATAGATTTGTAGTTTAGAATAATACTCTTACCAAACGCGGCCTAAGGGTCTGCAATGTTTCCAATGAGTATTCTTGATTGCATTTCTATAATCCCACTTCATGATGTATTGAATCAATCTTCTGGTTTTTATATATGCTACGAGTTGAGCTTGCGCTGATGTTTTCTTCGTTCTTTCAATTTATCTATGACTGATTTTTGTCAAAATATATTGTTTCACAGGCCGAAATATAATGTATATTGAAGCTTTAATATATAGACGTGTTAAGTGACTGGTATCATGACTTGCTTCACCGTTTGTTTCGGGCAGAAAACATCGCTCCCACACGATCAAACTGTAAATATCAATAAAGGTAGATAACCAAATCGATTTGATACTGATTAAGTATTATGTACAGTATATGATATGAATTCAAAACTGACTGCAGAAATCTCAAGTCTCCCAAATGCTAAACGGTATAGCTACAAAGAATTACAAATTGCGACTGAGAATTTCAACCAGGCGAATAAAATCGGCGAAGGCGGATTCGGTTCTGTGTACAAGGTAATTAATTGTCGACCGAAGTAAATTACACTTAGCCCCCTGAGTTTTTCTTTCACTACTATTTAATTTTATAGGGAAGACTGATCGACGGCACCTTAGCAGCGGTTAAGGTTCTCTCTGCCCAATCAGAACAAGGGGTGAGAGAATTCTTAAACGAGATCATCGCAATATCGGGACTCGAGCACGAAAACCTGGTTAAGTTGCACGGTTGCTGCACAGAGGGAGACCAAAGAATATTGGTTTACGGCTATCTCGAAAATAACAGCCTAGCTCAAACTCTTCTAAGTAAGCTCTAGAAAAATTGATATTCTTTCGAGCCCGTCTTTATATGCTCTGAGAATGCTGATTAAATTGTGACGTAGGAGGGCAGTCTAGTAATTTGCAGTTCAGCTGGAAAATACGAAGTCAGATTTGCATAGGGGTGGCGCAAGGGCTCGCATTTCTACACGATGGGTTCCAGCCGCATATTGTTCATAGAGATATTAAGGCTAGCAATATTCTTCTAGACAAAGACTTCACCCCGAAAATCTCGGATTTCGGGCTGGCGAAGCTTTTCCCGGCCACTATGACTCATATTAGTACGCGCGTTGCCGGGACTTTGTAAGTTGGTCGAACATTGGAATGAGTTGTTAGAGGTGTTCGGGTTGTGAAATTTAAAACATATTATAATGATTGATATTTCTGATAATGAAATATAGTGTTCGGGATGAATATAGTAGTTTGTTGTTTTTCTTTTGCAGCGGCTATATGGCTCCCGAGTATGCAATTCGAGGCAAGCTGACACGAAAAGCAGATATATATAGTTTTGGAGTTCTGCTGCTAGAAATTATCAGTGGAAGGTGCAACACGAACAAGACATTACCGGCCGAAGAACAAAATCTTCTTGAAAGGGTACGAAGCTCTTGATTCGCAGTTCGAATTATGAATAGTATAATATGTTCAATTATGTGTATTTACAAAAATGCCCTTGAAGTTCGACTAAATTGTGCACACGATAAAAAACTCTCTTTTTGAAATTATAAAGACCATCTTGAGGTTACATCCTTCTTACATTTTTTATGACTGACAGAAGTTCTCGACGTCATCAAATATATTTTTTTGACAATTATATCCCTCAACTTATTTTTCTTGTCGGGTCAAAATGCAAGCTTAATCAAACCTCAGGGCGATTTTTGTAATTTTCAAAGTTAGCAGTAGTTCTTTTTGTGAATATCAGAAAACGCAGGGGTAGTTTTTGTGATTATTTCTTGCGATTTTTCCAGGCATGGGCAATGTACGAGAGAGACACGCTGAGCAAGTTTGTGGACGAGTCACTCGAAGGGGATTTCAATAGTGACGAAGCCTGCAGATTTGTGAGGATCGGACTTCTTTGCACACAAGACAAGCCACTAAAACGACCCACCATGTCGGTCGTTACAAAGATGCTGAAAGGCGAGATGGATGCCAACGAGATGGAGCTATCAAAGCCGAGCATACTTAAGGAGCTAATGACTCTCAGGGGCTCGAGCAGTGCTCCGTCAGCAGGGTCGGGAACACAAGATAAGTCCACGTCATCGTCTCAGAGCACAGACATGTCGCATGCCACCATGACTTTCGCTTCGATATATGATCGGAGTAATTGAATCGTGTCGAGAGTTGTTTAGTAGGCATTTGTTTTGTGTAGTGATTAATTAGAGAAAAATATCCATTCGTCATTCAACTATTTTATTTTATCAAAATCAAACATGAACTATCAGTTATCAAAGTAATGAGAAATGTTAATTTATAGGAGTATGTATATAAATATACACTACAAAAAATTGATGAATAGGGACTAAATTTATCGCTGCTTACATTCAAACGGTAATTAATTACCAACCGAGCCTCTGGCATTTAAAAAGAATACCTCCTAATTAACCGACCAAAATCCAAATTAGGTAACTAGAAGTTTAATTCTTATAATCACAAAAAAATTGTTGTTGTTTTTAATTGCAAATAACATTTGACCATTAATTCGAGACATATACAGTATTTTTTTTAAATTTATATAGTACTAATTTTTTATTAAAAAGGAGAGAGAAACTGAACGATATACAGTATATGACATTTTTTTAATTAATTTTATACTCCTATTTTACCAATAAAAATTATCTATAAGGGAGTAGTTGAAAGTTGTCTCTAGACAATGGGACGCCGCAATTTTAGCCACAAGCCCACAACTATATACAGTATTTCCATATAAAACGAGAAAAAGGTCGCACAAGCAATTTATAATAATTATTTATTGATTTTATTCTTAAAACACTTAGAGTGAGAAATATTAGTAGTACAAGTAGACTTACTAATCACTTTTACAAGAACACATAAAGTGAAGAGTAGGTTAAATCACGATTAGATAGACAATAAAATTGTATTTTAAAGTGAAAATATTATTTTTTTTTTGTGTCCGACGTAGGGATCCATATGTAAACATAGTATCTATTTAGATACGCTCGAATGACCCCTTGAGAATGTATATAACCCTATTCGGCCTGGTCCGGTATGGAATGAACTTATAATCATGGAATCGACTCGATCGTCAGATTATAAGTTCATAACCCTAGCCCATTCCCCTTTTGGTCGGAACAGATCTACTAATTCTTTGATTCCTAAGTAAGAGGGATCTTGAACTACGAAATAGACCCTAGAAGCTAAAAAAGGGTATCCTGCGCAATTGCAATAATCGGGTTCATTGATATTCCTGGTATAGTAGATGCTATCACACATACAATCATACTCAATTCGATGGAATTGTTTGATCTTAAAGGAGATCTTATAGGACACCAACTCCCAAAAAAAATATTACAACTATTACAAGACAGATGGAATGTAGTAGTATATTAGTATAATCGGTCGATTTCATATTGATATATTATAAATGCAATAACATTGTCCTTCGCCGCAGGTGCCGAACCAAGCGGAATAGATGATCGAGCAGGAATTAGAACATCTAACGTGACATGTTCCGTAGTTCTGGAAATCTCCGCATATTGCGGAATAGTTAACAGATGCAGGTGCAGAAGAAGTCGGAGGTGGAGGTGAAGCTGAAATAGTTAAGCTGTAGTTTTTGCACGTACGATTATAATCCTTATAATCAGCCTGCGTATAGTTAGCCGGATAACTAGCCGACTCCGTCATCTGCAGGACCCTCAACATTCCTTGTATCGGACCAAAAAAAAAAATGAACGATCGATGAAAGGATACATTTATATACTTTATAAGAAATATAGATTTCGTACAATTCAATTAGTAATTACCATTGTCAAGGAGGATGAGCGCGGTAACAGAAGCGATTGCGTAGAAGCACCTCAAGAAATTCGTCATTTTTCTTTACAGTAAATTTACTCTGTTAATTTCTGGGATGAGATTGATTTAAGGTATTGGTGCAGTATTTATAGTATGAGCGCATGGCCCAAGCGAGTTGGATCGGGAGTCAACGAGTTTCGGAGTTGACGAACTCAACTGGCTTGGAGATGGTAAAAATTATTTTGGTCTAAAAAAAAAGTCATTTTTTCGATTTGTTACCATTTTATTTTAATTTCTCAATTTAGTTCCATAAAACCCAAAACGTGCTCAATTTAGTCAATTTTCAGTTCAAAAAATCAAAATTAGTCAGAAATCGATTGAACGATAAAGACATGAGAGTCAATTTGAGGGAATACGAAGAGAAAAAATAGTGCGGTCAAATTGAACGAAAGTAATATAAAAAAAAAAGAAAAAAAATAATATCCACGTAAGCTTACAAGTGGGTCGCACTAAAATATGAAATACTACTTACCTTAGTCTCAACTATTTATGTATATTTTTCTTTTTTCGGACGTCCCAACTAATTAGCATATTCTTAAAAAGAGAATAATTATTTTATTTTTTTACACCTATTTTTCTTTCAAAAATTTATTCACAACTTTTTTATTTTTTAACTTAAAAATAAATTTTTACCCATTACTTTTTGGTCAAAATTTCAAGAAATTGAGGTAGTACTCGTATTATTTATTGTATATATTTTTCTTCGAAATCCGAGCAGGTTCTAGAAACACATGACCATTTTTTCCAAATGTTAAAATTAGGAAAAAAGTTAATTTTTAATTTTTTCACAAACAAATGAAGAAAATAATCTTATTATTATGAAAAAGAGGGAGTCTCATATTAAAATTAAGGTACAAAATTGATTTGACAGTAAGTTAATTCTAAGAGATTATATGTATTTTAGTAGTGTGCTAATTTTTTTCTAATTACAAATTAAGATAATTTATCAACCTTTTGATTAATTCAAATTAAATAATATTAAAAACACTCAATCACACTTCTAAAAAAGCAAAAAAAAGATAATTATAATTTCAGTATCTAAATTTAATAGCACTTTTGTATTATGGTAATGAAACTATTTTTTTACATTTCAATGACTGAACTAATAAAAAAATTGTACTTACGTACTAATTTTATCGGAATCATCCGCGAACATGTGCCGGTCACATGTATTTTAATTATTTTAATGACATTTTTGTAATTTTACAAACAATACTGAATTGTAGAATTACTCTATTACCCTACTGTTATTCCACATATATCTTCTTCTATTCATCTAACATTAATTTTAATCTCACAAAATATAATTAAAAATAATAGTTATACAACCACTACAATATTTTTTTCGTCCAAAAATCATAGACAAATGTTATTAATTTTCTAAATTAAAACTTTGAACTTTAAAACTTACAAAAGAGATCTTAATTCCTTTTAAGATCAGATCACGATAAATTCATTTTTTTCATGTGAAATAAATAAAACTGAAAAAAATAATCTCAAAATATTTAATATAAACAAAGAATTTAAAATTTTGGAAAAAATAAATCAAAAAAATTGTCAATAATTAATGTACAAAATCTCAAACCCCATAAAAAAAAAATTAAATATGTTCTAATAAAATTCCAATATGCTCGAAAAGCAAATCCTCATATCAGATCTATGGGGATACCATTTGTGTTAATCTTTCACTAATTGAGATTTATTAATTGATAATTCAATTGGATCTGAAATTTTAACGATACATTGAGATATTTTTTTGTTGAAAATAATTATTTTTCAAGTTAAGATTTGGTAAAGAGAAGAAGATAGATGTGGAATAACACAGGAGCAATAGAGTAATTCTATAATTCACTATTATTTGTAAAATTACAAAAATATCATTAAAATACAAAATGTCGTCGGATTTGAAATTAGTATGTATGTGCAATTTTTCAATAGTTCAATTATTAAAGTGTAAAAAACAAGTTTGGTTATCAAAGTACAAAAGTACCATCAGTTTAAATACTAAAGTATAATTATCCCATAAAAAATTCCATTTGACTTTTAATTTTAATTGTTTGAAATAGTAAAAAAGACCTTTATAAATTTCAAAAGTTGCTTTGAAATTTAAATACAAAGATATAATTATTACTATATTGTATAAAAATTAAAGATAAAAAATTGGTAGGTCTGTAAAAAGGGTGTCATTCAAATTCTTATGTGTCACTTACAAAAAAACTCTCAATAATTTTCACTTGACTTTTTTTTTCTTTGTAATTTTCAAAGCCAATGTAATTATTACTATATTGTATAAAAATTAAAGATAAAAAATTGGTAGGTCTGTAAAAAGGGTGTCATTCAAATTCTTTTGTGTCACTTACAAAAAAACTCTCAATAATTTTCACTAGACTTTTTTTTTTCTTTGTAATTTTCAAAGCCAATGTTCTCTATTACTTAATAGGGATGCATATTTTTATCTAGTTTTAAAATTAATGCTGTAGTATATTTATTGTTAATTCATCAAATTATTATAAGTTCTTATCTTTCAAAAAAATTATATTGTTGTGTTTAATACACAACAAAAATTCGATTAATTTCGTCTTTACCTGTTTAGACGATTCTCGAGTAGATTTTATTGAACAATCAAATTTCATGCAAAACATGATAAATAAATTAAAATAAATGGTGTTATGATAAATTAAATTTTAAATTTACAAGTTATTTTGATTATTTTGTTTAGAATAATACTCTTACCAAACGCGGCCTAAGGGTCTGCAATGTTTCCGGTGAGTATTCTTGATTGCATTTCTATAATCCCACTTCATGATGTATTGAATCAATCTTCTGGTTTTTTGTATATGCTACGAGTTGAGCTTTCGCTGATGTTTTCTTCGTTAGTTCAATTTATCTATGACTGATTTTTGTCAAAATATATTGTTTCACATGCCGAAATATAATGTATATTGAAGCTTTAATATATAGACGTGTTAAGTGACTGGTATCATGACTTGCTTCACCGTTTGTTTCGTGACAAAGATGCTGAAAGGCGAGATATATGGATGCCAACGAGATGGAGCTATCAAAGCCGAGCATACTCAAGGAGCTAATGACTCTCAGGGGCTCAAGCAGTGCTCCGTCAGCAGGGTCGAGAACACAAGATAAGTCCACGTCATCATCTCAGAGCACGGACATGTCACATACCACCATGACTTTCGCTTCGATATATGATCGGAACAATTGAATCGAATTTGAGAGTTGTTTAGTAGTTATTTGTTTTGTGTAGTGATTAATTAGAGAAATATTCATTCCTCTTTCAACTAGTTTATAGATCTGTGATTTAAAATCAAACATGAATTATCAATTATCAAAGTAATGAGAATTGTAAATTTATTACTACATGATCTACATCTGTCTCACAAGCCCACAAAGAAGTTTTTTTTTGTAAAGGTCAATCAAATAAAAAAGAAAAAGTGTATGATATAGTACTCCCACAAAGAAGTTGCCTATAAAGAACTTGATCATTAATCTGGAACGGAAGAAAAGTATGTAAATTGCGTTTTAATAATATATAAATATAATAAAAATATTGCCTTATACAAATTAAAATTTACCGATTGACTCCATCCGTTAGTAATTACCAACAAGGGAGTAGCTCCTAATTAACCGAGCAATTGGTCTGTATATGAAAAAAATAAAATTATACTGTAATTGGCAATTGGTCTTTAGACAACGGGGCGCATAGAGCGCAGTTTTAGCCACGAGCCCACGACTATATACTGTATGTCCATAAATCGAGAAAAAAAACTGGCAGACGTAAATAATATAGTAATAGTTTATTGATTTTATTCTTAAAACACCGAGAGTGAGAGATCAAGTACACAAACAAGAAAGAAATTATAAGTAGTAATAGTAGTAACTAGCAGTACAACATTAGTACTTACTAATCACTTCTACAAGAACACAAAAAAAGATAAGTAAATCATACACGAACGCAGTAGCAAATGACGAGGAGCTATAGCCATGCATATATATAATCGATCAATCGATTTCATAACTTGTAAGGATAAATGCAAAAACATGATCCGGTAGAATTGCAGGGACCGAACGTAGCATTATAGTAGGTCTTGCAAGAATGAAAACATCTAGGTTGACAAGTATCGTAGGTCCCGTATGATCCACAAAATGCTGAATAATTAACACCTGCTGCAGACGCAGGTGGAGGTGGAGGTGGAGGTGCAGGTACAGATGCATTGATGCCGTAGTCTTTGCACGTATTATTAGTCACTGTATAACTATCCGCCGTATAATTAGCCGGAAACTGATCCTCCGACGAGGTTATCTGGACAGTCAACATTCCTTGTATCGAACAAAAAATAAATAAATTGATCGATGAAAGATACTTTATCACGGTGTAGAGACGAAAAATTTACCATTGTCAAGGAGGATGAGCACGATAACAGAAGCGATTGCGAAGAAGCTGCGACGACTCACAAACTTCATCATATTTTTTTAAAGTAAATTTCCACTATATGCTGTTAATTACTACTATATGCTGTTAATTTCTGGGATGAGATTGATTTGGTACTGATGCAGTATTTATAGTATGAGTGGTTCAAGCGAGTTGGATCGGGAGTCAACGAGTTTCGGAGATGCCGAACTCAACGGGCTCTGCGTCGGTAACTCGTTAGAAAAAGGTCAATAAAGAAGTAGAAAATTATTCAAGTTAATATAGTACTTGATATCTCGTCTCAAATCTATCACGCTCAGCAATTTTTTTTGCATTACACAAACAATCATTTTACAGTATAAAATATGGAGTATTTTTTATTGTATTTATTTTTCTCCGAAAATAGCTCATTACTAGCTCATTACAAGAATATAGCTCGTCATTTAGAGACTTTGCTAAAGATATACTCTTTCCATCTTATAAATACTAAGTAGGGGTGACTATTCGGTACGGACGGGTACCCGCACTCGAATTTTTCGGGTACCCGTACCCTAATAATAAAAAAAATTCATCCCATAACCTGATCCTCTTTAGTAAATCGGGTACCCAATACCCGGGCCGGATAAACGAGTACGGTAATCGGGTACCCAAAATTACCCTAAAATTTTAATTTAAAAAAATCAATAATAATATTCAAATTCAATAATTTATTTTCATCAACTAACAATAAAAAATTATCAATTAAAGTTTAAAATTGCAATAAAAAACAAAAATTATAATTAAAAATAATAAAAATATGTCGTTTATTATATATATAATGTTGTAGATTTTTAATTAATATATCAATATATTTATTATTTTAATTTAAATAATTAATCGGGTATACCCGAACGGGTAATCGTGTACCCTAATACTCAATATTTTTTAAAATAAATTTCATAACTCTACCCTTTACCCAAATTTATTGGGTACGGGTACCCAAAAATCCTAACGGGTGCGGGTATTTCGGTACAAACCCGAATACTCGAACCGAATAGTCACCTAAGACCACTTTTTTCCAATATAAAAATCAGAAAAACATTAATTTTTGATTTTTTGCACAAAAATGTAAAAAAAAATAAAGTCTTATTAATATGAAAAGGAGGGAATCTTATATTAAAATTAAGGTACAATTTGATTTTGACAATGAGTTAATTCTAATAGTTTATATGTCTGGATTTATATATTAAATAGATTTTAATTTTTAATGCATTAATTTTTTCGAGAAAAAAAATTGTTTAATCACATAAACATAAATACAGATCATTTTCGATTTAGTACCAGATAAATACAATATTTCCGGCAATTTAGAACATATGAAAACTTTTGATTGGTTGACCCAAATTTTTTAATATAAAATATATTTTATTCTCCATGTCATGTGTGACACATCATATATTTTAAAACTAAATCACTAAGGGCAATTTAGAACATATGAAAACTTTTGATTGGTTGACCCAAATTATTTAATATAAAATATATTTTATTCTCCCTGTCATGTGTGACATCATATATTTTAAAACTAATAAATCACTAAAAATACATGACATCATATATTTTAAAACTAATAAATCACTAAAAATACTCCATTAAAAAGTTGAACCTTAAATCAGTTAACAAAATCGCACACCCATGATCAACTGAGCTAATAAGAACAATAATCAAACCAAAATCCTTTACATTTAGGAGGGTGCATTCAATTCGGATTTTGAAGGATTTTTTTGAACTTTTAAAAGTCCGTGGATTTTTATAAATTTTTTAAATTCACATAGTCTATGAAGAATTTGACTGACTTTTGTTATTGATTTTCATGGATTTTCATAAAGTTTGTGAAATATATTTTTAATTATTAACATTAATTTTTATAGACTTGTATTTATTGAAAATAATAAATTGTTTTAAAAAATATAAATTATTTAGAAAATAAAAAACGAAAAATGTATTAATTCAAAATTTTAAAATAAATAAATTATTACCATCACTATTATTAATCTTCATTTACATCATTTGTTATACGTCAATATCATTTCTCACATTATTATTTTCATTTTCATTTATATCATTGTTATAAAATATACGTATTGTTTACCTCCCTCGTCATATTTAAAAAAAAAATCTTCATTGGTTTCGGTGAATTTGTATTATATTTTATCAAATATTAAATAATTGTAAATAAAACATCATAAATAATTTTTTAAATAAATTGAATAATAATATAAATTTATTATATTTGGATTGTTATTGAGAAAATATATTATTGTATATAATAAATACAAAATAATTTATTATTAATATGATATATAAATAATTAATTTTAAATAAAATATGATAAAATCAATTTTCTCAAATAAAATTTTGATTATTTTATACAAATAAATTTGTGTAATATTTTTGTTAAATAATGATTGTTTTTTTTTAGTTTTCATGTTAGAAATTTTGATGTCGTCAAGAAGTCCGTCGAAATTTCTTATAATTATGAGAGATTTTGAAAAGTCAAGTTTAGTTATATTTTTTAAAGAGAATCTATTAAAATCCATGAATTATTAATATCCATTAAAATTCATAGACATTTGAATACTTATGGATTTTTAAAAACTTTTTAAAATCCGAATTGAATATCTCCGGATTTTAATGGACTTCTAAAAATCCGAATTGAATACCTCCAGATTTTAAAAGTCCATTAAAATTCTACAGACTCCGGAACGAATACAACCCCCTTAATATACTTGCACAGTGTTGAATAATTAATGCAATTCTTTTTAAATTAAATTAAATTGAAATTTAATTTCAAATAATATAAATATATTTATAAATTAATATTTGGTAAGTGTATTTATTTTATAAATTATTTATTTATCTATTTATATTTTGTAATTATAATTAAATTTTACAAAAATAATTATAATTTAAAAATAAATAATATACATTGTTGTACCCCATTTTCATTTATAATTACTTTTATTACTTTTAATATATATTATTATTATAAGCAGCGGGCTCCATTCCCACGGGTCCCGCACTGGAGACCGCCCACAATGACCTGGAGAAGACCGACCAGAAGAGTGTACCGACCAGCGAGAGTCAGCCGGGCAGACAACTTACAAGGTGCCGATCAGAGGGTATGAACTCCCGAGAAGGAGCCCGCTCGCCCGGATACCGCCCAGTTAGAGCGCCGTAGAGAGAAGGCCAAAGACCGGTCTCCTCGGCTCAGTAATGGCGGCGCAATAAAGGTGTAACTAGTCTTTTTACCATTTTAGGTTTATGAGCTGTCATATGTCAAGGCCCAATAAGGAAAGACCCAATTCCTTTTTGTAAACCCTAATAGTAGCCCTATAAATAGAGGGAGCTGTAAAAGGAAATTCATTCACAATCTTCAAGAAAAATTCCAGCTCTTAAATTACTCTCTCGTTTTTTCCATTTTCAGCTAAGAACATAAATAATTTTCACCAAACTAGTCCTCAAAAATCCCAGAAAATAGTTAACAAAAAACTGTTAACATATATATATATATATATATATATATATATATATATATATATATATATATATATATATATATATATATATATATATATATAATTTTTAAATTTAATATTATAAAAATAAATATAAAACATTAGTATAATAAATATAATGGTGACAATTTATATTGATATTTAATTTAAAAATATATATGTAGTATCAATGAATATTATAAAAATATCAACAATATTAATTGTATTATAATTAAAATTAGATGAAGTGAATATAACTTACGACCAAATAATTATCAATTAGATAATAATTATATTTTCAAAATTATCATCTGATATTTAGTTTAAAATTTATAAATATATTTATATTTTTTTAAATTAAATTTTAATTTAATTCAAAATAATTACATTAATTATTGAAAATTATAAAAGAAAACAACAACAATGACAGACCCCGTAACCATGACAGGATCAAGACTCAAGATAGGAGAAGAGATATGCAGAACACGGTGGCTCTCCCATGATAATTGAAACACAATTTTAAATTTTCATGAACAATGAAAGTGGAAAAGGTTTAATGCATCAGAATTATGCGCATAAGTTTAATTTTTTTCTCGCAATACACAAACAAGACAAATTCATTTTACATTATAAAATATGGAGTACTCTCTCATTTTCATAAATATAGAACTCTACACGAATATTAATCAAAATGTTATTTTTTTTTTACTTTTTAACTAAAAAGTGAATAATATAAATATATTTTTAAATTACAAAATAAAATAATTATGAGTAAAGTAGAAAAAATTGATGGATAAAGTAAGGTTAATTATATTTTAAAGTGAAAATTATAGTATTTATTCTTTTCTTTTTTTGAGAAATTCCTATTATCGTAAAATGTCATGTCAATTATGAAGGATATAAATGTATTTTAAGTTAAAATTAATAACTAAATAATTTATTTCTTTTGTTGGAGATATGTATTATTGTGAAACAATCATTTAAAAAAAATTATTAGTATGAAATTGAGGGAGTTGTCATATTAAAATTAAGGAAATATTTGATTTAGATAATGAGTTAATTCTAAGAGATTATATATATATTTTTAGTATACTATTTTTTTCTAATTTTAAATTAAGATAATTTATTATAAATGACCTTTAAGATTAATTCAAATTTAATAAAAAATAATTATTCTAACTTTTTTATTTTAAAATACAATTTTATCTTACTTTATTTATCTACTTTTAATCTGTATTCACAATTACTTTATGTTTCACTTTCAAATATATTTCTACACTTTATTGTTTGGTCAAAAAGTCAAAAATTAACATTTTTCTTAAACTAGTTTATTTTTGAAACAAAAAGTGTATAAAAATAGAGAAATCAAATTTGTTTGGTCCCTAAAAAGGTCATTTTAAATTTTAGTAGATATACTTTTTTAATTTAGTTATATATAATTTTAAAATTGCATCAATTTAATTGATTTTAAAATAACATTTATAAAAAATTTAAATAATTTTCATTTGAGTCTTTTTTGTAATTTCCAAAGCTAATGTTCTCTATTCTCTAACATGGATGCATGTTTTTATCTAGTTCTTAAATTAATGCTATAGTGTATTTATTGCCAATTCATCAATTCAAATCTTTAAACTTCTGAAAGCAAAATATGTTGGACATTTTTTTTATTTGTTTGATACTTGTATCATTTTCATATATTCTCAGATTGATTTATTTTCATGAATTTTATATTTCACATTTGAGTATAATTTTTAGGAAATGTTTTTATTTATTATTGTACTTATAATGATTAATCTAGGTGGAAGGAGACAGTTGCTCACCCAAAAATGGCAAGGTCAAAAAAGCAGAGGAAGAGAAGACGACTGCCATGTTGGGCCGATTCGGGCCGATTACGAATGCGATTCAGGCCCGAATGATAATTCAGGCCCATTTTCTTCCCGAAAACAGGCCCGCCGCATAATCAGCTCTCACTTTGCTAGGGTTTTCACCAGTGGAATCCCATCTTCGCCTTCCTCAATTTCATTTGCAGACCTCTTATGTTCTCTGCCAAGGTAATTTCCACTTTTCTTTTGCCTCACTTTTTTCCGACTGATTTTAGGGTTTTTACTGTTGATCCGATTGATCGATCGATCGATCGCCTTCATTTTTAGGGTTTTATTTGTCTGTGTAAGACTGTCGGTGTTTAAGATTTATAGCAGATATAGTCATCTCGAAAAGTGATTTTGATTCCTGAGATTTCCCTCTTTTTTTTTTTAAATTTTATTTTAGGGTTTTTGTTCATCCAGAAAATTCGATTGCAAAATTAATACTTTCCGGTTGCCCTGCATATCAGATGGAAGGAAATCTCGACACCGATCACCACGAGATGCACTACCTCTCGGAGGAAGCCAGCGCCGGCGACAAGCGGAAACGGGAGGGCCGTCTCCGATCCAAAGTCTGGCAGCACTTCACGAAGATCCTAAAGGAAGACGGCACCTGCGGAAAGTGCCAGTGCAACCACTGCCAGAAGCTCTTCACCTGCTCCAGCCGCAGCGGGACCACCCACCTCCTCCGCCACATCACCGACGGGATCTGCCCGGTCTTCAAGAAAGACGGCAAGTCAACAGCCCCTGGGCCCATCTCCTCCTTCTCCCAGATCAGCACCCTCCTCCCGTGGGGGACCCAGCGCCAGCACTGCATGGACGTCGAGGTCGAGCTGGACCCCACCCAACACTCGAACGACTACCAAACTCCCCCGATGCATACAGGGGCTTCTCGGGGGAAACTGCCCCTCCAGTCGAGGATGAAATCGAAGCTTCCGAACGGAGAGGCGTGGGCGAACGAGTTCAGGGTATGCGTCGGGAAGCTTGTTGAGCTGGCGAACGGGAAGCTGCCGACGGGATCGCCAAACGCCGCCTCGTCATCGGCCGGTGGGCCCGACTACTCGGTTTCGGCTGCGCTGAGGTGTCTGAACGAGATGGAGGATATCGAGCAGTCGAGTGATATGTATTTGGATGCTGTGGAGATCATGCAGGATGGAGGGGAGAGAGAGTGCTTCATCTGTTTGCCGCCGGAGCCGAGGAGGAGGTGGCTGCAGAGGGTGTTGCACAAGCGGCACCCCCTGCGTTACAGCTCGAACATGTGATTGAGGAGAGCTCTTGTTGTTTTGAGGAATGTATTCTGTAATGATAGAACTTCTGTACCTCTTGCTTTTCATGATTTAGTAGTACTTGTGTTTCTTGATTTTTTCATTTGGTGGGAAAAGAAAAGAAACAAAAAAAATAGATGAACTCTCTGATGAAAACTTTATGGTATTATTCTTGTTAAATATTTGTTGAGATTTTGTCAAAAATTGCAAATTTATTTGAATTGTGTGGTTTTTTGTGATCTTTGTTATAAAACCATGAGTAGCCCCGCCCAATCTTAGGCTCTAGTCGGAACTCGACCACCTTCATTTAAGGCTATAGTCGGAGCTCGACCACAGGTTCTTTTGAATTTCAATTCAATTCATTTAAAAAATATATATATAATACATTGATGGGAATTAGACATTCCAGTTCTTTTGAATTTCAATTCAATTTATTTAAAAAATATATATATAATACATTGATGGGAATTAGACATTCCGGAAGAAGTGTACCACATGACATTTTCGAGAAGCTATGAGACGATTTTTCTCGATGGTTGTGATTTCGAGCACTGGCTTTTGGTCGTGGAGCCGCCGGAGGCTGATCTGACGAGAGATGATATCATCAATGGCTACATCAAAACTTTGGCTATGGTCATCGGGAGGTTTGTCCCTCTCCCTAAAAAATGACCTGTTTAAAATGAATTGAGCTTAATTAGTGCTTTCAATTGCATTGTCTTGATTCTGAAAAGAGGATGTACAGGGTTATGAAATATCGTTTATACTATCAGCTTGTAAAAATAATGGTATTAGTGTAAATTCATGTTCATTTTGATTCAAGTTGTAGTCATTCGTGTTTCATCTACTCAATTGTTTTCATAAGAATTGCAATGTCGTAATTCAGTTACTCATTTGGTCTCACTTGAAATTTTCATTGCTTTTGAACACACAAGAAATGTATTCCAAATGTTTGTTGATCTACAAATCACAAAAAAACTTGGGGCCATTTTCACAATTCCACGATCTCCGGGGTCCAGAATCAAACAAGGAAACAAGAATTGGATGGAAATAGTAACAAAGGATTTTTTTTCTGGAAGAAATGATATTTTCGAGAAGCTCAGGGGTATTTTCACAATTTCCACATTTTAGGATTCACTCCTATATTACTCCAGTACTTCCGAATCCCTCACTGAGCTAGGGTTTATCATTTTTTCTTCTCTGAAAGTGAAAATGGCGACTAGATATCTAACACGTGCTCTCTTCTCCACCATCAAACCCATGACCTCCGTCATCTCGCACTCCTACACCACGTCCGCCGTTCTCCCCAACTCTTCTTTCATCATCCGCCTCCGACCTCTTGTCGCCGCCGTTTCCGCCTCATACTTTCGTCGCCTTTCTCCGGCGGTATCCGCTAGGAGCTTTTCGACTCGTCAGACTTCGTCGTCTCTGAACGATCCGAACCCGAACTGGTCGAACCGGCCACCGAAGGAGACGATTTTGCTAGATGGTTGTGATTTCGAGCACTGGCTTGTGGTCGTGGAGCCGCCGGAGGCTGATCTGACGAGAGATGATATCATCGATAGCTACATCAAAACTTTGGCTACGGTCATCGGGAGGTTTGGAATTTTTTTTCCCACCCTCCTATAAAATTTCATTGTTTATTCATTTAAAATGATTAAGCATAATTACTTCTTTTAATTGCATGTTTTTTTGTCTTGAATTTTGAAAGGATGCGCAGGGTTATAAATTCGAGATTAATATCCGATTACATTGTTTATACTGTATTTTGCAGCTCTGAGATAAAACCTTATACTGTATTTTGTAGCTCTGAGATAAAACCTTTGATGTAAAATACGTATAATGTTGTTGGAATATTGATAGAAAGTTATGTTAGATATTGGAAATGCTCAGACGAGTATTGTTTGTTTTAGTTGAATCTTATTAGTGGGACCTTAAAACATTTGTTTTTGGAATATGATGATCACATTTGGTTCGAGCATGATTATAACAGTAATTGTGTGTCCTTGTCTTGCACCGTTAATGATATCAGTGAAGAAGAAGCTAGGATGAAAATATATTCCGTCTCTACAAGGCATTACTTTGCCTTTGGAGCTCTTGTGTCAGAAGAACTTTCTTACAAGATAAAAGGTGCTTGAGTCTTGCAGATTTTATTTTCTGATACTAATTTGATTTTCTGGGGAGAAAAATATTTTAAAATTGATTCAACAACTTGTGGTGCAGAATTGCCGAATGTTCGTTGGGTTCTTCCTGATTCATATATGGATGTGAGGAATAAGGATTATGGAGGTACGTTGTTCCTTGGTATATTTGTTGAGCGCAAGGAAGTGTAACATATATTGTGGGTTGTGTCGGATCTTGAGCTTTTTCCTTTTAGTTATTTTTTCTTGAACAGCCTACCATTCATATATTTCTTGGAGCATCTTTCCTGGTTTCTTTTTTACACACTCTTGGTTTTATGACTAAAACATGGGTCAATTTTAGGGTTTTAAATAATAGTAGCAATGTTTAGAGGATTATATCAATCAGGATTTAAGTAGATGAAAGAAAAACTAAAAACCGCCAAATTATCTACTTTAGATATTTGGACCATAATGTTTACTGTTATTTTTCTAATCTCTACTATACTCCCTATGGGAGTGGGTCTCCACAATGATTATGGTGCGGTTCTAATCTCGTGTCGTTTTTTCTTTATTTTCTGAATTCACATTTCAGGTGAACCATTTATCAACGGGCAGGCTCTTCCATACGATCCTAGGTACCATGAGGAATGGGTGAGAAATAATTCCCGGGCCAACGAGAGGAACAGGCGCAATGACAGGCCCCGCAACTTTGACAGATCAAGAAATTTTGAAAGAAGAAGAGAAATGACTGGTGGTGGCAACGTCGGAGGTGGGCCAGGTGGCGGCGGTAACATGGGTCCCCCACCACCAACTGCTCCTAACAATGGAGGTATGCAGCCAAACTATGGAGGAGGGATGCCCCAGAATAATAACTCTACTGGAAACTATCCATCGAGAGGACCAGCTGCAAATAACAATGGGCCTAACTCTTACGGGCCGAATAGTGGACATGCACCTTATCAGCCCAGTCCAGGACCTGTGGGGCCTGGTCAGGGGCAGAATCAGAACAATGCATATGCTCCGAATGGGGGCGGTGGAAACCCTTATCAAGGCCAGAATGCTCCAGCTCAAGCTCCGAATAGGGGATATGTTCAGGGACAGAATGTGGGTGGTTATGCTCCTAATCCAGGGCACGCTCCAGGCCCAAATCCAAACAACTATAGTCAAAATCCTAACAACTATGGTCAAAATCCGAACAACTATGGTCAAAGTCAGAACGGATATGGTTCTAATGTTGGACCTGGCCAGGGACACAATCAGGGTGGTTATGGGAATCCTTCCCAGAACCAAAATGTTCCCGGAAGAGATCCAAATTACTGAGCGGACACGGGTATATTGAGGATGGAGTCAATTTTATCGTAGGGTTTCTTTTGCATAAAATTACTTTGTAGCCAATGAGAAATGGTGCTTTATTTAGTTTCTGCTTCCCTAGCCAAAGAGATGGCTGCAGAGAGACACTTGGTGTTGGCTTTGAATGCTTGGAGTAGACTATGGGGGAGACAAAATGCAGACGATCATGGACTCCGTTCTTTGTTCTGTATGCTTTTCCTAGTTCATATCAGTATCTCTAATAATGGGTGTGCAATGTATAGACTCATTTGAGAGTTGAGACATCTCTTATGTTCTGTTTTTAATCGTTGCAGCAAGAACAAAAGCTTAATTAGGTTTTCATTTGTACTCTACCCCCTCGTTGTGTGTTTGATCTGTTCTTACTACTCGTCTTCTGACTTTTGCGCTATTGTAACCAACCCATGCACGAAAGTGACGATCAAACTTGTAAAATGTACTAGCAACCAATTTTTAATCCGAGCTGAAATATTTGTTTTTGGGTAGCTAACTTGAAATTTTTTGAAACAAGATCAACTAAAATTATCATGAAACTCTGACTTTAGTAATCGACCAATATTTTATTGGTGAGCTGAATTTTGATAGTACGATTTATTCGAACAATCTAAACAAACAAATGGGGGAAGAGTGATATTTCCAGAAGAGCAGGGGCATTTTCATAAATATCGCATTTACAGTATAAATACAACCTACAGCCCCAAATCATAACTAAAAACCCCTCATTTCTCTCATCGCAGTCGCTAGGGTTTATCAGTTCTCTGAAAATGTCGACTCGAAACCTCACTCGTGCTTTTATCTCCACCGCCAAACCTATCAACACCGTCATCTCCCAATCCTACACCACGGCCGCATCCTCCTCTTCCTCCGCTTCCTCCGCTCTTATCCCAAAGCCCTCTTTCATCTTCCGCCTCCGACCTCTAGCCGCGGCCGCTTCTTCCTCCGATTTTCGACGCCTTTCTCCGGCACCATACTCCAGGGGCTTCTCGACTCGGCCGACTTCTTCGTCTCTGAACGATCCGAACCCGAACTGGTCGAACCGACCCCCGAAGGAGACGATTCTGCTCGATGGCTGTGATTTCGAGCACTGGCTGGTGGTTGTGGAGAAGCCGGAGGGTGATGTGATTAGAGATGAAATCATCGATGGCTACATCAAAACTTTGGCTACGGTCGTCGGGAGGTTTGATAAAATTATTATTTACCGACTAAATTTTTACAGTAGTGTAATCTTCCATTTTTACGTTTTTTTTCCTGAATACAATTACATGATGTATGCATACACACACAGTTCGCTTGCATTTTAGGGTTACAGATTTGATATTGTAGGTGACAAAGAGATTTAGTGAGAAAATAACATTATGTGGTGTATATATATGGTTTGCTGACAAGATATTTAGAATTCAGATGAAACATATATGAAAAAGTATTTATAATGATGATGTGTTCAAGTCCGGCATCGGTGATCAAGTGTAATGTAAATGCTGTATTTTAAAGTTATTGGGTTGATGTCAATACACTATAATCAATGCGTTGAATGTATAACATGAGTGCGTATGTGTCTTTTCTTTCGGTGGCAGCTAATGATTTAACGATGATCACCTTGTTTTGTGTTAATTATCTGTAGTTGTGTCTATTAGTGAAATTCATACGAGGATAGAATTTTTGCTCTCATTGTCCTTTTCTTGTTCTATTTACTATAGTAAACTTTTGAATATGCAGTGAAGAAGAAGCTAGGATGAAGATTTATTCTGTGTCTACGAGGTGTTACTTTGCCTTTGGAGCCCTTGTGTCAGAAGAGCTTTCTTACAAGTTAAAAGGTGTCTTAGTTAAAAGCATCATTCATTTCCTGTTTCTTTTTTTACTTTTTTTTAAACATATTTAACAAACCTATTATGGTACAGAGCTACCTAATGTTCGCTGGGTGCTTCCTGATTCCTACTTGGATGTTAGGAATAAAGATTACGGAGGTATGATGTTCTCGGTTATATTATAGTAATTGGTTGAATTGTGGAAATGTGTTCCCCATTTGGTTTTATGCTGTACCGCTAAAACATTATCTAAATGAAACTCAGTGTTCATTCATTAATGAGTAAACAAGTTTCATAAATTGAAAAAAAAAAAAACACCGTATTTGTCTTTACTAACATGTACTGTATAATCATATTTGCAGGCGAACCATTTATCAATGGACAGGCTGTCCCATACGATCCTAAATACCACGAGGAGTGGGAGAGAAACAATGCACGGGCCAATGATAGGAATAGGCGCAACGACAGACCCCGTAACCATGACAGGCCTCGAACTCAAGATAGGAGAAGAGATATGCAGAACACTGCTGGTGGCTCTCACACTGGAGGGCCAACGAATTTTGCTTCTCCCAATACTGGAGGAGGGATGCCTCAGAATAGTAACCCTTCTGGAAACTATCCTCCTAGAGGACCACCGGCTAACAACTATTCTCCAAACTATCAGCCTGGTCCAGGGCAGATGGTCCCTGCTCAGGGGCAGAATCATAATAATGCATACCCTTCTAATATGGGCGGCAGGAATGCTTATCAAGGCCAGAATGTTCCAGCTCAGCCTCCGAATCGTGGATATGATCAGGGCCCGAATGTGGGTGGTTATGCTCCAGGCCCAAATCAGAACAACTATGGTCAAAGTCAGAACGGCTATGGTCCGAATGTTGGACCCGGGCAGGGACAACAGAATCAGGGTGGTTATGGTATCCAGAATGTTCCTGGAAGAGATCCGAATTACTGAGTAGGACGTGTATATGGAGGAACGATGAACTTTTCTATAATTTGTAGGATATCTGTTATGGTTGTTCTCATAATGCATCTTTGCTTGGTTATTTCTATTTGCCTTGTTTCAAGTGAATTGTGCGAATAGATGGTTGCATCTCTATTCTAATCAATATTTTGTGCTGCTAATATCTAATACTTTGATGTTTCGATTCTTCTGTTCTAAAGGTTTCCATTGTTAGATAGTTGCAAATACTTGGTGAAAGTTAAATACTTTCTGTTGAAAGTATGCAAACTCAGATTCATATACATGAAAATGTGATTTTTCATTGTAATTGAAAAACCATAACATTTTAATTTTCATGATAATTGAAACATCATTTTACATGAAAGATGAAAGTGGAAATAATGAAATGCATCAGAATTATGTGCATAAAATCTCCTATATCACCATGATAATTGAGACACCATTTTACATAAATCTCCTCTAAACAAAACAATAAAATCAGTAAATTTTTTGTGTTAAAATTGGTCATTTGCTCAATCCAAATCTCCGAAATCACATCTACAAACGAAGATCGACGCTTTAAAGATTGTCGATCAGCTGTTCCGGCCTTCTGCTCTTAGCAAAACGAATCTGATCCGCCAGTGAAGTTTCCTGTCTCGGTCTCTTTTCAAAATCCAAGACAAACTTCTCCCAGGGCCGCTGATGTGGTCTGCTTACTTGATTAACAGCTGATTTCTTTTTATGAATCTGTTCACGGTCAAAATATGACAGACCGTCAGCGAAACATTCGAACAACGACAATTTATGATGAAAGAATTAAAAATAACGTATTTTAGATAACTTAAGGTACCTTCATTAGCCTCTCCTTGAGTTTTTCCTCCTGAAACTCAGCCAACCTTTCTATTTCTTCTTTCGACTTTTTGTTTCTCTTTATAAATGACGCGTCTTTCACTTTCGCGTTGTTTTCTTCTCGCTCTCTTCTCTTCTGTGTCAGCTTAGCTGCTTTCACTTCAGCTGCTCTCTTTACTCGGACACGTGCCGTCTCTTTTGCCCTTGCTTTCTCTGCAGTCTCATGAATCTGAAGAAGGGCTATTTCTTGTTTGAGCTTGTCATAGCTATCCCAATCCAGTTCTTGTTCATCACTCCCTCCTGTCTTGGCAGCTTCTGCAATGCTTTTGGCCCACGATTGCAGAAATTTCTCCCTCAACCTTTTCCATTTTAGGCGGTTTCCCCAAAGACTTGTGAGTGATGCACGTATTTTGAATTTCGTCTGATTACTACAGCAAGAATCGCAGAAATAGATCAGTTGTTAATTCACTCATTTTTTCGGTTAAAAGTTTATGACAGATCAACTGACAAGATTTCAATGAGATAGCTCCCAATTTTAACATATATTTTAAAAAGCTCCAAATAATACAAATGCTTTATGCGTATATTTAAAAATTCAACCGAGGAAGAGGAAGTAGGGAATGTATATAAACCTGAGATAACGAGGAGCTTCAGACATCTTCTTTCTAACCTGCAAAAAATCGAATCTGAGAAAGAAAAAATACTAGAGCTATGTAACAAATTTTGAAAAAATTAGAGCCATTTAGCTATTCAAAGTGTGCTCAAGAAATGGAAGACGGGTGCTCATTTCCTTTTGAACTACTTCCACCTCCTTAGTTTCAGAAATAAAAAATTAAACGAACTCACTTTTGAGAGCATTTGATCGCCTTTTTCAAAAAAAGTGAATACAAATGCCTTGAATTCCAAAAGGACACATATTTCAGGACAAAAGAGAGGCTACAACGGGAATGATTGGGACGAAATCATTTTTCTTTTCACATGAAAAAACAAAACAGTATACACTCTTAAACTAATTCATAAAGGGCAAAGATACATCTGGTCCGAATAGGCCAGTTCTTACATGACTTCACCTTGGGGTCTTTCAAGGCTTCTTTCGTTCTACGCCTTATTCTCTCAAGTGTCTCTGCACAAACGAGTCACCAGAAAAGGTTAGAACAATAACTACCATATAGATATATAACTAAAAAAAAGTACAAAAAAGCGAGTTTACCCTCGCTGTGTTTCCGTCCTTTATTCCACGGCACTTTCCCTTTGTTTCCATGGCCAATTTTCCCCCCTTTGTGGATTACCGTTTCCTCCACATTGTTGACACTACCCTGATGGGGACAATCAACTTGTTCTTCGTCGGTAAAATCTGACTCCGGAAATAAATCAGCATTTACCCCCTTGCAAGAGTGAGCTGTCTTTCTTCGATAAATTTGCTTGTGCCCCTTCAAGAAACCGAAGAAGCCGAGGTAAACACAGGGGCATGCGACCTTGACAAGATTTGGACCGGAAGTCGAATATGTTTTTGTGTGCTCAATCACATAAGCTACATTCGGCTGTCGGGAACCTGAAAGCTTCCTGTAAAGACACCACACTAAACCGTCACCTTCTTCGTTTTTTCAATTGATCAGTTATCCAATTCTAGGCATAGAAAACCAAAAATAAAAAATTAAAAAAAATCCATCCTATTAATATAGTTTAATTTTAAAAAATGTTACTACTATCAAAGCCATAAATAATACAGTGAAATATATACTGTACTACCATTGTAAACATAACCTCTAGATCTACTTTTCAAGAAAATAAAAATAAATTAATGAATAAAAATAAAGAGATAAATGTATACAAATCCTTTCTCATATAACCTTGAAATTGGATAGGAAAATCCCAAATTAAACCACCGCCACCGCCAATAATAATAATAATAATTCAAAAGAAAAAAGAAATGAAAATTGCGGTAGCAGAAGAGCTTACAGTGGGCAGGAGAGCATCGCGGCGTTTGTGGGAGCTCCCTCTCCGTGGTGGGTGCAGTGCAGTTGATATGAATCAGACAATTTGTAAATTAACAAATTATAGAAAAGGCCCAAACTTTTAATATAATTACATTTTTGACAAATAAATAAAAAATGTCTGAAAATTGTAATTTCCATATCTTTTTTCGGGTGCTTTTTCGGTTTTCCTTTTCATTTTTAAGTAAGGTGGGTTTTCCTTTTCTTTTTTCAGCATCTTTTTTTAATGCAGAAACGATTTTGGACGTAAAGGTAATTTATGATATTTGTGATTGGGTTAATGTATAATTAAACAAAACCTTGTGGATATATTTGTAAAATTTCCGAGAAACAACTGTGCACACAGTGTAAAGGTAATGCACTTTTACCATTGATCTGTGCACACAGTGTAGAAACAACATGAGTAGTGACCGACTTACCGTGATTTTATACTTAAAATTGGAATTATATAATCAAAATTTACATTTGTTAATTTGTAGTAACAATTACTCCCTCGGTCCAAAGACAGTTGTCATACTTTCTTTTTTGGGGTGTCCAACAATAGTTGACACATCCCAAAAAAGGAAATAATTATTCTAACTTTTTCATTTTAATATATAATTTTATTCTACTTTATCCCACCTACTTTTTAAACTTACTCACAACTACTTTACTTTTTACTTTTAAAATATATTTTAATCCTTACTTTTCAATTAAAAAATAAAACAATAACAATTTTCTTAAACTCCGTGTCCAGGAAAGTATGACATCTATTAATGGCCGGAGGGTGTACTAAAATTGAATCGATTAAAAGCAACATAGAAAGTAGAAACAATAGTTGTGAGTTGTGACCACACCATACAAATTAACTTGACTCATTTTAATATAAATTGTGAGGCAAAAATGTTATTTTGTGAATAAAAAAAATACTCATTAATATGATTTTTATCATTAATATTAATAATAATAATAATAATAATAATAATAATAATAATAATTATTATTATTATTATTTGTAAGACCCAAAATAAATAAAATTATATTAAAATGAGAAAATAATACTGAGCCTCGAAATTAAAACCGCCATTAAAACCCACCAAACTAATCCCAAAGTATCTTTCATTCATTTAGGTCTCCACTATTCATTTCATTTCTTCGCGAATTATTTCTTCTCTCTACACTACAGCACACTTTCGAAGAAGATGAAGGCGGCAGTGTTGAGATCTGTGGTCCGGAGGAGCGCCACGTCTTCCTCCGCCGCGAAGACGTATTTCTCGAGCCGGGGATTCTCATCGGAGTCCGCGCCGGAGCGGAAGGTCACCGTGTTGGGGGCCGCCGGCGGGATCGGTCAACCCCTCTCGCTTCTCATGAAGCTGAATCCTCTTGTCTCCAAGCTCTCTCTCTACGATATCGCCGGTACTCCTGGCGTGGCAGCTGACGTCAGCCACATCAACACCAGATCTGCGGTAATACTGCTTTTTTATATCTCATTTTGAGCCTGAGATTCCGAATTTTAATATTCCTGCTTAATTCATTGCCGGCGTGTTTGTAAATGTTGTGGTTCAGCTGTATGATCACCTGTATGGTTTGGATCTGTAATTGAGTTTATTTATTTATTTATATGTTTGCTATGGGCTTTGATTCCTTATCATTAGGGTTTGTTCTACGTGTATCAACCCACTTTTCTATACATTGTGTACTTCTTTTGATGATATATCTGAATCGTAAAATTTCGTTTGTATGTACAGGTGAAGGGGTATGCTTCGGAAGAGCAGCTAGGACAGGCTTTGGAGGGTTCGGATATTGTCATCATCCCAGCTGGTGTGCCCAGAAAGCCTGGCATGACTCGTGACGATCTCTTCAAGATTAATGCTGGCATTGTCAAATCTCTTTGCGAGGCCATTGCCAAGTATTGCCCCAATGTAACATCCCTATTTTACTCTTTTACTAATATTGAAATTTTTGGTAAATGGACTTTGTGATGCGTTTGGCTGTTCAGTATGTTGACAATTGTGATCGTTTTATCTCAATCCAGGCTCTTGTTAATATGATCAGCAACCCTGTGAATTCAACGGTGCCGATTGCTGCTGAGATCTTCAAGAGCAAAGGCGTTTATGACCCAAGGAAACTGTTTGGTGTTACCACTCTTGATGTGGTTAGGGCCAGGACATTCTATGCTGGCAAAGCCAATGTGAATGTGGCGGGTATGCCTGAATTTTAGCTTTCAGCGTATTATGCTCGTTTTAAGTTTATGATTTTTCATGAGTTATGTTAAATTGTTGCATCTTTTTCTTTGGCAGGTGTAAATGTACCTGTGGTTGGTGGTCATGCTGGAGTTACCATTCTGCCCTTGTTTTCACAAGTACTGCATCTGCTATCTATTATTGTAGTATTATATGTTGTTGCATTAGATTGGCGTATACTGTACTTATGCTGATTATTTACTATAGGCCTCACCCCAAGCAAATTTGTCTGATGAATTAATACAAGCTCTTACGAAGAGAACACAAGACGGTGGGACCGAAGTTGTTGAAGCTAAGGCTGGAAAGGGTTCAGCTACACTTTCTATGGCGTAAGTGATGATGTCTACTTAAGTCAATTGGTTTTTGTGTTTTGGCACCTCCATTAACCGATAAAGTTTACCATTTTGATATTTCCATTAACCGTTTGCATAAAAACCATGGTACAAAACCACGCCTTTTCTCACCCTTATACTTTGTTTGTTTGTATATATTATATACATTAACTTAATAAATAATTTAATGAACACCTTGTCTACATTAGATTCCATTAACCATTTAGTCGTTTAAATTCTAATAGTAGGGACTTAAAGATGCCTCATCTTGTTCGTGGTGAATTATATTTCTGGGAATTTGCATTCTATCTTATCCCCATCATGAAAATGTTGATTGCAATTCCTGACTTTACGCACTTCTTTTAATTTCAGCTATGCTGGGGCCATTTTTGCCGATGCTTGCTTAAAAGGACTAAATGGTGTACCAGATGTTGTGGAATGTTCGTATGTGCAATCGAATGTAACCGACCTGCCTTTCTTCGCATCCAAGGTTGGTTAATAAAATAATCTAATCTGCATGATTGAAGATGCTTGTTCTAACAAATCAAGTAATTCTATTCTAACAATACTTGTTCTGATGTTGCAATAGGTGAGACTTGGGAAGAATGGTGTGGAGGAAGTCTTGGGTCTTGGTCCCCTGTCTGATTACGAGCAACAAGGACTGGAAGCTTTGAAGCCCGAGTTAAAAAGTTCGATCGAGAAGGGGATTGCATTCGTCCATGGCAATTGAAGTGGCTGCTGGCCGAACCACATGTACTACAATTTGCATTTGGTATATCAGTTACTGTTAGTGTTTTCTTGTCCATGGGGAGGTGTGATATTGCCTCCTGCTGTACTAGCTTAATTTCAATGCTTAACATTTGTAATAATTCGTGACCAAACACTATCCCAACATCTTTCCCTGCGAGAGCAGCCCACGGGATGGTCATGGGATATTTGGAATTTTTGAACTAAATGAGTCGGGCCTGTGGAGTTAATTTGAGTTATCTTGAGTTATCTTTTTAATAAATTCAGCCTGTGGAGTTAATTTGAGTTATCTTTTTAATAAATGCAGTCTATGTACATCACATATGCTTCTACTTGTTGAAGAATAATGTAAGAGATAGGTGGATGTTTGTATATTTCCCGTGAAAGTTTTCTTATAAACCAGTAGATCATGTGATTATCATCGAAAATTTAATTTTATTATGGATCGGCAGACTGTATTGCTTGTTTCTCAACCTATCCTAAATTAAAAAATGACTTATTATAACCAAGTGCCTAAAACCTCATCAGGCATCAATACCCCATTAACCAATTTCTCCAATTGGCTCAGTCATTTCCACCAACTGAAATCTGCAACTCCAAAACATTATAAAGCAATATATAAGGGTCTAATGAAAACTATTTAGAAATTGAAGCTCTGTACACTACTATCATAATACAACGAGTCCAAAACACGAGATACACTAAACTATCCCATAGTCGGCACACTGACCTGTCTTGACCTGGGCTTCATCACTAGCCAACCTTACAAACAAAAGGCCTACCGCAAGCTCTTTATAACTAGAAATCGGTAGATATCATGGCGATATACATCTGCTACATTCTCCCATCACCATCATAACTGGTCAAAAAACTAACACAAACTTTTTTAACAAGAGAAACCTCAAATAATAAGAGTTTCAAGTTCAAATGATGGCAAGAACAAGGGTGTCTGAGTTATTGGCCCAAAAACATCGAACCGAAAAGGCATCACATCATATCCATACATCCATCAGCATCCCTTAAAGTCATGAAACCACCATTTGTAGGCTTGCCAATCAAGACACATGCCTGAACCATTGGGAAATATCATGTGAATTTTGAAGTTCATTCTTCAGTTGGAAGCAAAAAAAGCACTTATTCGGAAGAGTAGAGCAAAGCATGTTGAATAAAAAAATTCGAAACCCTACATTTATACAACATCCATTGTCAAATGAGCATTACATTCCTCCATGAGATGCCAACTCCAACCAACCATATTGTACAAAAATACAGACTTTCCGCAGAATTTTACAGGTATCTATGAGAGGAAACCTAAAAGTGATAAAAAAAAAAAAACATCTCGGATTGGTCACACTTAGCTTTTTTTTTCCTGAAGTGTGCTGCCACTAAATAATAGTCCGCTAGAAATTTGATTTAATTTTCAGATACCTTAGGTTTGTGATGTAAAACTAAATGTCCCAATTTGAAATAACAAAGCTCATATTCATTAGATTTTTCCATTTCTTGCAATCGTTGTGTAGGTCCAAAACAATAGTCAATAAACCACACACAAAAAAAAAAAAATCCATAGAGCATGCAAGACAACGATGCTAAGTGAGCTAACTTGCCCTGGAACTGGAGGAATATCAACTATGGATCATATACTACCTATTGGTAAAAATGACATTTCATACCTTTTATTGTTATTGTTTTATGATTTAGGTGAATGCCCGGCGTCTGATCCATCTGCGGAGGAACTGTCGCTGTCGGAATCTGAGAAGTATGAAAGAATACAGATACAACTTAAAACAAGATATACTGAAAGAGAAAAACCCACATAACAGACATATTCCATAAAAAATGCAATTACAAGGCATAAAAGGATCATCCGTGGGAAAGGTGGCCAATAGTCAATCAGTGTGACCAGGATAAATAACCAAAAGTTGATAGGATTTAAAAGGATCAGTAGTGTGAAAGAGATTGTCCAATGGACTGAATGGATAAAGAATCTAATCTAACATTTATAAGACGTAAAAGGATAAACATTGAAGCTAGCGAAATTTGCCAAACAGTGTGAACATAAGGAAAAGATCACAAGTAAAAAGCGCATAGAAGGATAACAAATGTGAAGCGTGCACAAACGCCAAACTGTATATATGGATAAGGAAAGATTGGTAGGCTTACAATACACGACAATAAAGTTGGAAGAGCTAATTGCCAAAATAATGAGAACAGGGAAGAGATTAGTTTATTAATTACCACTTGAAGATGATCCAGAATCACTGCTTGAACTGCTAGAACTACTTCCATTAAATCCCTGCTTCTCGCCTTCCGTAGGTGGAGCGGTACTCTTTTCAAAAGCTTTGGTGAAAAGGGAAGGAGAATAATAATCAGCTAAAAGTGCTGATACATAATTAAAATCTACAAGGAATGATAGATATACAACGTAACTAGACAACATTATTATACCTGCTCCACTTCCATTCTGGTCTGCTACAGAGGGAATTGAGTTCTGCAATATGGCGATAATATAGTTTAATGCATTTGGACATGATACTAAACATTTTGTATGAATCAAAATAATGCTGAGAGAAATCAAAATCAAAATAATAAAGAAATATCCAAAGCTTACCGTCAATGCAACATTTTGATTAGCTGCTGTCCTCGCCTGAAGGGCCAATTCAGCTTTTCTTTTGATCTTGCTCAGGCCCTTCTTGTAATTAGTGACAAACCTATCAAGCTCCCAAAGAGTTTCAGCATTCACACTGTCAATGTCCACCTCAATCTCATCATCATGTTGAGAAAGAGTAGTATTCCCTCTCTTAATGATCTGAACAATAGCATCAAGCTTTTCCGAAGGTAGTCCCTGAAGGTTGGTGCTGAGTCTTTGCTTCTCATCGTAAGTCATGTCCCTTTTATCAGGATCCTTCGCTTTAGGTTTCCTGGGTACAGGAGTTCGTCCAACATGAGGCCGTTGGATTTTCGGATCAACAGCCATAGATGTAACAATGGGCTCGGGCCTATCAAACGCCCTGATCTGTGGGGTAGCACCAGGAACGAACAACGATATTGGAGCAGAGACAGCAGCAGAAGGGACAAAGTGAGACTGAGTTGGGGGCCTTCTAGAAGTGGGAGTAGGCAACATTCCGTCCGGATATGTTTGATATTTCCAACTGGAATTTTTAAATTCAGCATCTAGAACACCCCATCTCTCTTCGAAAACATTCAACAATTGTTCTGCCATGACGTGCACATCCTGCCCCTTCGGGTTATACGTCATGGCATTGCGGAAAACAAGCCTCACATCCTCCGCAAAATCGATTGGGGATTTATACCAATTCTGGGCCAACCGAGTCTTGATTGTGCCCAAATCCATGGGGTGCTTGATGATCTCATGATAATCAGCCAATCCGAGGGCCTTCGCATTCACTGGATCATTAAACACCCACCCGTGCTTGTGCTTCATCAGCCGCTGGAGTAAGGTGCTACAGGTCTTGAACACATGATTCCTGTTCTTTTCGAACCCAAACCCAAAACCAAATGGGTGGTCCATTTCCCCACTGCGTCTCCTCCCACTATTCGTCTTCTGCCTCTTGTTACTCTCGGAAGGCAACCTGTCCTTTCCCAGGAGAAACTCTGAATTTCGGTAAAACTGATTCGCCTTTGGTGTCCGTTTCTCTTTCTCAACAAACTCACTACCCCTGTTATTGCTTTCCATTACTGATACACTGAGCTGCCGGCTGTAAGGCCTCGGCTCAATATTCCGAGCTGCACCCATATCAGAATTCACTCTCGATAGTCCCGGGTGTCTAGTTTCTTGGGGAGGCACCTCTGAATTTACTCGGACAAACAACCTCCTATCCATCACTTCATTCCTAGAGTGCTGGGGATGATTGTACCCGCTAATATAATTACTGCCATTGCTAAGGTTACTGCTGCTAATCTGAGTATTATTATTATTATATGGTACAACCCGAAGCTCCTTGGATTCTAATTCTTTAAAGAGCATGTTAACCTTATCAAGCTCACCCAAAAGCGTCATTTTAAGCTCTTTAATATCGCTCTTTGGGGTTTCTTTGCTTAAATTGAATCTAATCCTGTCGTCCACAGTAGATACCAAAAGCGGTTTTACAACTTTATCGGTATTAACTGGACTATTATGCCCTTGAGGCGAACCCGACTCTCCATTGTTCTCCGTCTCTTTTTCAACAGGCATCAGATCCTCGGCAACATCTCCACTGTTCGGAAGATCATTTCCGCCTGAAAAGGGCGAAGAACCTCCTGTATTTGGTAATTTTTCCAATTTTCCACCCTCACTGATAATGGTTTCCACCGGGGAAACTTCTTCAGGATTTCGCAGCTCGGTTGTATGACTGCCGTTGGATTCTGGTACTAGATTCTGAGGATTTAACCCTGCTGGTTCTTGCACAGAATCATCGCCTTTTTCCTTTGACACTGCAGCTTCCCGAGAATCCTGCGGATCATGGGACCCACCGGTGGGGAGCGGGGGGGACACTTCAGCACAATTATCGGCTTCATCAGTCGCAGTAAGCGTGGTGGTGATGGCGGAGGTTGGGTTATCGGCGATGGAGGTGGGGGTATCATTATCAAGAGAGCTTTTTTCGGGTTTTTTATGATTTCTTCGGGTATAGACTATGCTTTTTTCCGTCCATCGATCCCTCGCTCTAGCGATTAGATCTTCACAAGATTCCCCTAGAGCCCCTGGAGCCATACATGTAAATTGCGAGACGACGAATCAGAAAACCCTAATTTTTGAAATTCGCCCGTCAGGAACCCTAGGTGGACGATGACCCGAGTCCCCAGAAAAATTAGGGTTTCGAAAAGAAGGGGAGAACAAACCCTAACTAGATTAAATCAGAGAGACCATGTATTTACAGATATGAATAATCCGTATGCAGATCGATTATTACAACAGAAGGGAAACCCAAAAAAAAAATTAAATAAAAAAAAGTTAAAGATCTGGAGAGGGGATAAGATTCATGGAAATAAATTATAAAGAAAAAAAAAGAATTAGGTAATTAGTTAGGGTTTGAGGGTACGGAGGAGGAAGAAGAAGAGGGGGCGTGCGCTGTGTTCCTGGATCCGAACTCTCACTCACTTTCTCTCTCTAGAAAAAAAAAATTGTTTCTCTCTCTAAAGTTGTCTGGATTATGATTGTCGGGTGCGCGCAGAGCTTTTAATCTCACGCGCTGGATGCCAGTGATCCAAAGGCGGTGGTGGAGTGCCACGTCATCCGCGGGTGAAAGCGCGTGGTGAACTTCGAAAAAAGTCGTGCACTGCTTCCTCGTGTGAGTCACGCAATGATTTCGCAACACGTGTAATTTATCTGAAACCTACCCCCAATATATTTTTATTTTATTTTATTTATTTATTTCCTTTGGTCCCTATCTTGCCACGTAACATTAAAATTTTTGAGATGAGTGAGTGAAGCGTATAGGTTAAGCTAACTTTTTGCATTTTTTTTCATTTAAATAAAGTTTCACAATTTAATTATGTTTTATTTTTAAATAGATACCCCTCTGTCTCAGAGCTATAGTCACTGATGGTACTTTTTTTGACCGTCAAATACGTATAATAAACGATATACAAAAATTATGAAAAAATAACTAAAATAAAATTGTATAATAAACAGTATAAAAATTATGAAAAAATAACTAAAATAAAATTTAACAGCTATAGTCACTGATGGTACTTATTATGAAAAAATAACTAAAATAAAATTGTATAATAAACAGTATAAAAATTATGAAAAAATAACTAAAATAAAATTTAATAGCTATAGTCACTGATGGTACTTTTTTTTACCCTCAAATACGTATAATAAACGATATACAAAAATTATGAAAAAATAACTAAAATAAAATTGTATAATAAACAGTATACAAAAATTATGAAAAAATAACTAAAATAAAATTTAACTGTTAAATTTTATTTTTGTATACCGTTTATCATACGTATTTGACTGTAAAAAAAATCAGGACAGAGGGAATATTTAAATTCATTAAATGTATTAATTTATTTTAATCACTTGTATAATTTAAAGTTTTTAAGTAAATACACAAAATTACAATATTTAAACATATTTTTCAAACGAACAATTAAATTATTAAAAATAAAAGGTGAATTAAGATAATTAAAAAAAATCGATATAAACAATTCACAACATGGATCAAAATCGAAGAAGGCAGACATAACAAATTGAAAGGGAAGACAAAAATCAGCAACTCTGCATAGTAGAAAACTAGATAGTACACAGATAAATTGGTGCAGTAGAAGTGAAATAAATCTCGAAAGAAATGAGAATGACAGATCGTGTATCATAAATTTAGACGGAGTACGAAAAATTAGACACTACACAACAGGCCTTAAGTTGAATCAGCTATTAAAATGTCTAAAAACATTATACAACAAATTGATGTTTTTCTAGTACCGATAACCCCTTCCTCTGCCACGTCCCCTCCAACCTCTACCACTTCTTCCACCGCCACCACTTCTTCCACCGCCACTTCTTGCTGCATCATTTAAACCTTCAAATGCTCTGTTAACAAGTTGGTTTTGTAAACCTCCCCCTCGACCCTTTTTGTTTACATTTGTTCCCGATCCATTGAAAGAACGTTTTTTACTGCAATGATACAAATACATGACATTAGAATCACATAGTTAACAATGAGGCACTACACTAATCCAAAAAGAGGAGAGGGGGAAGTGAAAAAAGTTAGAAGAATTGAAAACTAGAAAGCTAAATTATTGAAAGAAAAATTGGAAATCATCTAATGAAAATACATTGCATCACACGACCTGATAGACGCATTTGTCAATAACAATAATGCTACTAACGAAAAAACGTGAACAAACACATACCCCGTAGAAGTAGTAGTAGTAGTAGCAGCAGCACCAGATGCTGTTGCAGGTTTAGTTACGTCTTTCCAAGATAAGGTGATTTTCTTATCCCCAATAAACGTGGGCGCTTTTGAATGCAAAGGCTACAACATCCAAGAACAAAACAGTTGATATAACCAATCAGAAAAGAATAAAATATTGAAATAAGAATGATCTATATAGTTCTTTGATTAATTTTGTCAAAGATGTTTAATCTCTAATAAAAGCACATGTAGTGGCGTAATTTCCTTTCGGAAAGTGTTGCTCATTATTTGTAAAAGCATATTCACCTGGGCCATTGACAGTATATTGTTGCACGTTCGGAGCCCAGCTGTAGCCTTCTGCTTCTGCTGCTTCTGCAGGACGTACAAAAATAAAGGGGAGTAAACAAAAATAAACAGAGCAAAATTAGCTGAATAACAGAATGTTTATTTAGGAAACAGAAAACCCCACAATTGTTTCTTTTTCCTCTTCAGTCTTTGCAGCTGACATTGCTTTATTGTGCTCCGTCATCCCTTGGGTCAATTTCTTATTCATTACCCTGGATAATTCCTCTATAGTGCTCAATCTATTACATTAAAATACTAAAGTCAATATTCTGAATTACAAAAAAATCAGATATTCTAGCAGCTCAAGTATTTCAACAATCTATAAATATAACAATCAATGGTAGTCCACATATTCAATTGAAAGCAATCAAAGCATTATGTGGGAATTATCATATGCACCAGCAAGCAGACTTAGCATGAACTGAGTGAAATGGAATGGTAGTTATAATGCATCTAATAAAGATCCAGAAGCTTGTAGAACTCAAAAGTAAAGCAAATGCAGTCAATTTATATACTTGTGGCAATTACCAAAACCAAAACACAAAAGGATAATGTCATGCATGTAGAATGGATTAGTCTCATATTAAGGTAAATGGAAGATAAGCTACTCATTTTTCGAGATTTAATCAACTAAGAGATAACACACTGAAAGAACTCCAGATCCACCACAGGGTTGGACAAATGATTTTGATGATATAGACTGACAAAGCACATCTCTCAACCCAATATTAATAAAACTAACATTCATGTGTGTCTCTATCAATCAAAGTTGTATGACTCAAAAAGGCTCCAGGGGTCATTAAAATTTTAAAGAGAAAATAGAATATATATATATATATATATATATATATATATATATATATATATATATATATATATATATATATATATATATATATATATATATATATATATATATACGGACACAACACTATGCAAGCAGTGGGCTTGATCAAAAAGTATTTTTTGAGTTTGGAAATTTACTCACTTCTGTCGACACAAAATTCAAAACTAACATTGTTTTTATCTTCATCTCTTATTATACCTCAAAACTCATCATACAATCTTAGTTTACTTGAGATGTAAATAATATCACGGCCATGCATGTTTTCTTTTTAATCACTTAAAAATGCATAATTTGGGAACACTAAAAAAGTACTCCCTCCACTCCCTCCCGTGAATATCTTGACAGGTATCCCGGCACGGCAATTAAGAAAAGCAATATCTTGGATTTTGTCTAGGGTAATATTGTATTTTTAAGTGAAAGAAGTAAGGTTGTGAATAATTTTTTTAAAAATTTGGTGGAAAGGCAAGGGTATAATTGTCATTAGAAGTTGAAGAAAAAAAAATTAAGAATAAAGATATTTGTGGGACAACCCAAAAAAGAAAGTGGAATTATATTTGTGGGACTGATTGAGTAACTAATAAGTTCAGTTTTTTATTGGAAACACTAAAGCACATGCATCCCGTAAATAACACATTTTGAAGTCTCTGGATATGAGATAATTTAGAATAATGAAGGTAATAAGTATTACTAGAATATACCAATTTCCAAGTTTGAAATACAATTACTTCATGAAAGTACCTCTCTGTAAAATCTTTATATTGTTCTGAAAAATCTTCCCCAAGCCTGTCTGAAGGTTGTCCAGTGACGATCTTGTAGCCACAAAGGCTGTTTGTAGCATTGGGAGTCTGCAAAATGTAACAGTGTAACGACTTTGTAATATAAGCATATAGCCCAACGTCGTAAAACAAAACATAATTATTACCTTGTGAGCTAAATGGTGAAATGCATATAACAAGCATTCGATACATGTGAAATTTATCTCCTCAATCTTTCTCCTGACCATGTATTTCTGCAGGAAGAGAACCGGAAAAGGTTTTTAATGAATCTAATGATGAGTACAAACAGAACAACACACCAGATTAATATGTAGTACTGTCGTCTAAAGTACATGGAAGAGCTAAACATTATTGATGGTAGCAGCTACATGAACACACATCTGAGTGTATAAACATTGCTAGTCAACATAATGGGATCAAACCCAATATAAACAGCAAAATCATGTTATGAACAGAAAAAGAGGGCCACTACGGCCTAAGAGATAATGTGGACTCGCATACAACATCATAAATTGAATAATGATGTTGAAGCAAAACCAGTACCACACTAAAATATAACACACACACACAAATATTATATAACTTAACAACACAAATATGAAATACCTTTAAAAGCTGAACGACTGATGGAAGAAGCTGTCTAGAATCTTGTGGTTTAGCAAATGGCGAACATTCAGCAAGGTTCTTGAGCAAGTCTAATTTTCTTTCTTCAGGTAGCTGATGAAGAAAAGGTAAAATGTGATCAGAACCAAAACCGCAACATTTTTCAAAAATTTAAACATCAAGAGTCACAAGGAAGCAATAGAAAGAGATGTCTCAATTATGTTAAAATAGGATCTATAGAGATGTTAAAAAATGACATTTGACTGGAAAAAAGGTATCAAGGTCGTCATTAATGAATGTGTGCCTCAAATGTCAGGAGTAACCGAGGCATTATGCTTTCATGAAAGGAAATGTGTATCAACCCCACTGAAGAAGAGGCAGGTAGAAAGAAAAGCGAGCAAAGCATTTGCTTAATAATAGGAAAGAAAATGTCAAACGTGAATACTGATACTGTAACTTCCAAAGATTCTCAGCAGTGGAACGATAGAAGGATATGCATAAGCTATTAACCTAGTAAGGCGATAAATAACAACAGCATAGCTAATCAGGTATTAGAGATAAAAATAAAATAGGAAAATATATAAAAAAAGTGTCTAACTTAATATTCAGAAACTAGTCGGCTCAGCAGTATGGTTTGAGCATTACCTTGTCAAAAACAGGGATGATTTGCTTAGTCAAATAATTGAAGAACTTACTGCTCGATGCACCCCTCTGTCATCACAAATGTGCTTGAGGTCAATACATGCCCAGAAAAAATAAAATAGTAAAATACCAAACTATTAGAGTTGTGTATACCATGAAAAAGGGAAGGGCCATTTGTAGACAGGATATAAATCGATCGATGTGATCGCCATCGGAAACCTGTGGACATGTGCCTAAAACAGATTAGCAACAGGAATTTAAAAAGGAAAAGTAAAAAACATCAATACTTGCATCAATACAACAAAGGATAGCATCTGTAAAAGCTAAGTTTTGTTAGAGGTAGAGCAAAAACCTTAAAATAGAAATCTGAAACCAGGAGCACAATAAAAATGCAGAAAAGACCACAGGAACCAAATAAGGAAATGGTATGCATCAGGAGTGCAAGGCTGAAAGGTATTTTTCAGATTCTTGAGTAAGAAAATGCATTTCTAAAGGAACCACATTTTTTACAGAGTCGGAGAGAAAATTAAACTCAGACAAACAAAATAGTGCAATTAAAACCTTTCAAAATGCTTAATACAGTAGAATTCACATTCAATAAAAGTCGATAAAAGAAGTAGAAATAATCAAACAACTTGCCGATGCATGCAATGCAACATACATCGAATTGAGCATCCAAATCAGCCTGGCCCTCAATAATCTCAACGAGTTCTTGAACTCGCTCCACAGGAGCATTCTGACCAAATAAGCTCAAGCTTTTCAAAAAGTCCATGAACAATTTAAACTCTGCTGCTGTCACGTCTTGCAAATTCTGGAAGAGAGCATATCAGATAAACATTGAACTTGAGTGATACTCCAAACAAATGGCTTTGGGGATAAATGGAAGAAATTGGTCTA
Organism: Euphrasia confusa; assembly: GCA_954870475.1. Classification (NCBI taxonomy): domain Eukaryota; kingdom Viridiplantae; phylum Streptophyta; class Magnoliopsida; order Lamiales; family Orobanchaceae; genus Euphrasia; species Euphrasia confusa. The sequence continues at coordinate 1,622,534 of OX940951.1, forward strand.
AACAAAATTAAAGAGAACAGAGAGAAAATTCAGTTACAAAAAACATTCCTACAATTGCAATACCTGTTTCACTAAATTTGTAATATGCCTCTCCACCTCATCCTTTGGCTTCAATAACTCTGCTTTAAGAGCAAATACCTGAAAAATGTACTCATTTATAATAGGGCTTTAAAGAAACAGAAATAGAAGTATTTCTCAAAATAAGCAAAATGGTTTACCTTATCTCTAATAAAGCAGAGAACTTTTTCACGGATGCCCTCCCAAGCACTGAGATCTTCTGCATTTCGATCATCGGTGCTTCCAATGTGTTTAAACAAAGCTGTTAATGAAGCTGCGACAACAATACTCAAAAACTTCAGGTTACACATTATGTGTAAAATAAATTAGAGATGTCAAACAAAATAAATTTTAAGATGTCAATGTGGTTTCAAAAAGCTTAGAGTGTATAAGGAAATAATAAATCAAGAAATACAATGAACAAATATTTATTCTTCAAAATTATCAAGCATGATTTTTATAACTGGGACTTACTCTTGACATCCTGCCTCAACAGAGACATAAGGGCTTTGTTCACTGCATCACGCTCTACGTTATCACCTACAATGACAAACAGAAATATATAATGAACGTCAAAACAACAATGGTAAATACAAATTAAGAATCGCGTACAGGCATCATAGACTAATTTTACCAGCAATGAGGAGTTGACCAAGGATGTCAACAATCTTTGCCAGATGTTCAGGTGTATCCTTGCAGAAAAGAGGAAGCCCGCGAATAGCTTGTACACGGACCTTCAACAATAAGCAAAACCACAACCAAAATCTCTTAGATATTTACGACATTTTGATGTAGAGGAACACCAACTTATCCAAAAATCTTGCTTCATCTCCACCAATTAAAGCAGGACAAAAACATGATAAACTGAGTTGAGATCTTATTAATGCTAGACTCTAATAACATGACTGTTTTGCACACTGCTTTTTAGTAAGACACACAAGTTAGACAAAGCACAATACCAAACGTGCGGAGATTTTCATGCATTATAGAGACAAAAATACATCATCGTAAAATTAACTAGTTTGTTTCTCATACATTCTAATCTGGATCTCTATACACTACCCAGTGAAGGGAAGTATCAAAAAACAAAATTCATAGTCATGGGACTGAAAAATGAATGTTTCAGCCTAATTCAATCGTGTGCGAGGCAACTCAAAAGCTAAAGTCGGTCCGATGTGGAAAATGGCAATCTGAATAACTGGTTAAAAAAACTAACCAGTACAACTAAGGACAAAAATACCAAATTCATATGAATTACAATTGCAGTAATTCACTTACCCCAAGCTCCTCGTCCTCGCACAAATACAAATGCTGGTCGAGAGCTTGCTCAGAAAGTTCAGGGAAATACTTGAAAAACTTCGGTATCATCTGAGCGGCCAACTGCTTTGCCTTCACGCTCCCACTCGCTGCAGCAATTATACCCTCGTAATCCTTCTTATTCTGCTCCATAAAATCACATCACCCAAATAAAATTACAAATTAAAAAACACGAAGAAAAAACAGGTGAAATAGAGCGAGAAAACTCGTGGAAATTCTGGAGAGAGGTCGCATTACCTCGGACTTGTCTTTCGCTTCGTTGAGCTTCTCCCCGTGCTCGTAGAGCTTCTCAATATCCCGGGAATCATCCGTCACCTCCGCCATAGTTTAATTGGATTGCTGCAAAACCGTCGTTCAAATGTGTGTCTGAGCAGAAAAAAGGGGTTAGGGTTTTGCTTCAACAGAGGGAGATGGGTAAAATTTATGATTGCATTTAATTAAATCGGAAGCTTTTTCTTTCGGCTATATAATTACTCTCTTCTTCCAATTTTATTATAATCACTTTTTATTTTCACACAATAATATAAAAATAATCTATTTATGTATTAGTTTTTAAAAATAATAATGTTGATAAGAAACAAACTAAATATTCAATAGAAAAAATAGTTTAAAATGTGTCTTTATTTTCAAATAATTAGGTATCAAACTCGACTCGTGCACAAACTGTGCAACGGGGATGACCGAGATAGTGAGCTGCTCGAGGCGAGCTACGAGACATTGGGACCACAAGCAGCCTAAAATCTGATGTCGATAATCGACAAATTCATACAACCAGTTATCAACACCTTCTTCATGAAAAGGTTCAGCTGTGTATTCTACAACAGAGCCACAAGTTTATATATAGAATTCATCCAAAAAAAAGGAAGAAAAAAAGTCTGTACAGTTTTTCAGAGACAGGGCCATACAAAATGTTCAGGAGCCAGTCATATCTCTGCTAGCATATATATAGAGAGAAAAAGAGATATATAATACACCAAGAAAAATGTTTTTTCTTGCGGATTATAAAATAATTGGGGAGCCGACCGAATGTTTATAAAAAAAAGTTTTTCCGATCTTCCAATGATAGTAAGGCTCGCCTGTGCCCTATAAATCCTTAGCCTTGCGGCTTAAGGCTGTGGACTTGCAAACCGGACAAGTATTCTTCAAAAGCAGCCACTTCTTGATGCAACCTTTATGGTATACATGCCCACAATCGACCCTCCCGATATCTTCTCCATCCTCGTAGTCCATCTGGCATTCAAAATATGTTCTATCGTTAGTACTGAACATAAAAGAAAACATCTTCAAACCTTTGATGGGTTGTAATAATATAAATATAGTACCTGGCATACGACACAGAAGTTGATTTGCTCATCTGGGAAAACCTCCTCTTCTGAATTGAGGCGAGCTGCTGACGACTTGGTAAAAGTCGTCGTTTTTAAGTAATTTCGGATGAATCCCTCGGGCAATCCAGTGTCAACACAGCCAATATGGTCTCCCAAAGCAAGCAACTCCTGAAGTTCCGGTTTTCAAAATTATTCACTTAATGAAATACGAGGAAAAAATTACTAGCCGACGAATAAAATTACTACCTCATAAGACATGTGGTCTATGTCCAAACGCATATCCCTGTGCTGATCAGTAGATTCTCCATAGCCGGGAAGCTCTAGTATAGCAACTTCCTACAAATCAATCCAACGATTAGAGTCACTTACTATAACGATTATAGATAATTACAAAAATCGAAGATTTTTTAACATTTAGAAATGCTTGGGGAGTTGATGTAAACTATTGGTCGGGCCAAAAAATGTTAAACTAAACTAAAGTGGGAGGGATGAAAATCTTACATCTTCTGGAAGGACTCTTAAGTGAGGGAGGGTGTGGGGCCTTTCGCTTGAATCGAGCATGATTTCTCTTTGTTGAGGGTGATACGACCGGAAGCCCATAGGTGGCAGAGGAGCTACAGATGTATTCGGAGAAGTAACAGTTGAGATTCGGGGTCGAAGCACTTCCATAGGAGGCTGTAGGATGGTAACGTTACTATAGACTCCTCTTGCCCCTACTTGCATAGGTGGCGGAGGTAAATGATGAGGATTCGGATGGCCTTGAGCAAACAGAGGAGGATGAAAACCGCTTAAACTTCTGTTATTAGCTCCATTCATACTAGCTGCCATATCAAGACCTAACAAGGTAGAGACAGATAGGAAAAAAAAAATATTATATGCAAGGATCGCAGGATGAATTACAAAAATACCCCTGATGTTTACCCAAATCACCATACTTATTTCAATAATACGATAATTTATTTCATCAACAAACCAAAAAATCAACGAATCCTGAATTAGGCAATTACCATGGACATACTGCATAGGAGCGTGGGCCCCCCATCCTCCAAAAGCTCCAACATCTCCGTTGCTAGAACCAAAATGCACGCCCGGCCACGGATTTCCATGCATTAAACCAACAACAGGCGGGCCCACAAAATCTCCCTGGACCAGACGACCAGATTCATGCGCAGCCATCATACCCATACTGCTGTTCATCATACTCCCCGCCACTTGAGAACCACTCAGAGGAGGAGGACCATCCATCAAAGCAGCAGCAAATTCAGATGGGCCCACGGAAGGTGTGGGACCCAATGTGTTCTTCCTTTTAATATCAACATACGGTGTGCTATTCCCATAGCCGTCCGTCATGATACCAACCATCCCGTGGTTGGGAAATGGGTACGGGTGGTTATACTGGCCAGATGGTGCACAGATAGATAAATCGAGATTCGGGTTGGGATGCTGATGTGGCACCCCGTAGAATAAGGCAGCACCATCACGCGGCAAGGGCATGTGGTGGAAGTTGAAGTTGCCTGGTGCGGGGGTGGGGACCATGGAAGGGTGATGGATATTAATATTATTATTATTCGGATGAGGGAAGTTCCCGTAGAAGATGCAAGGCTCGGGATGCGAAAGGCCGCCCTGTTGATCGATTTGGGTATCAATCATGTGTCCCGTGAATGGAGAATTCCGATGTCCCATGTTTGAACGAGATGCCTGCACCGTATGTATCGCAATTAATAGAAGAAATATGACGTGGGGTTTTCAAGTAAACTATAAATCCAACTCATCATACAAACTATTTAAGGACGAGAATCCCAGAATCAGATATCGATGTAATAAAAACGCTAATAATTACGTATAACATCTAAGAGATACCTGAGGAGAAGACACTTCATCAAACAAATAATTATAATGTGTCGATACGACTTCTTTCACGAGAAAGACAGAAGTGGATAGATTCAAATTTCGCCCAAGATGTTATGTAAATTCCATATGCCAAATGCAAATGTGAAATCGTTGATGCATAAGTTCCTATAGCTCGATTGAGATTCTGTCTTCTAAACATTCTCGAAATCTCAATCACAGTAATGAATACACGGACCTAGATTGTTCTTAGTGTATCACAAGTGTATTAAGGATTCTAATCCAATCCGGGGCAGCAGAACCCTAACTCGTTATGACGCACGCAAATACAAACATTCATTGCTAATGGTTTTTTAACAAAAGAAAAAATGTTTCTACTTTTTGTAATCTGTTTTTCCTTTATCAAGTATCGCTGCATAATGTTGAATATAAATCTTCAAATCGAGTTAAAATGCAAGTATTCAAACAAGACATGTTAAGACAAGCACAACAACAAGAATCATGATAACACATTACCATGGTCGTATTTAAAAAAAAATATTACTCATCAAAATCTATCTTAGCAACACAACAAGAACATTTAAGATTTTCTAAAAGAAGATTTTGACTGTCCGCCAACACCCGTCCTCGCACTTGGATTTTTTTCTTTCTAAAATGTAACAAAAATTACGTTAGTAGAGTAACTATAATAAAATATGACTATACATCTAAAAACAGGACACCGGAAAAAAATGCATTTACGAAAAATTCGTAACACGTGGAATCCAAATATGGCAGTCGTTAATTGAACACCGCCACGGTATAAATATTTCTCAGTCAAAAAAATGTTTGATCAGATTATAAAATTTGGAAACACTAACACAGCAAATCATCCTGAATATTCCCAATTTGTTTCATTCATTAAATTTTCTTCAACAATCTAAGTTGAATTTAAGTTTTCTATTTTCTCGCCCTCGAAAAAGCAAGCAACTGATCATTGATCACGTACAATAAAACCACAAGGTTAATCATCATCATCATCTAATCAAGAAACAATCTAATTAAAAATTAAATAAAAATCTAACCTTCTTAACATAAAAAAAGATCCAACCTTTCGCAAATTACCACCGATAAAATCAATAAATCACTCCTAATTCCTGCAAAAAAAAGGGGGACAAAAACCCTAACTTTAAAAAATAATTATAACTGATAGATGATCATCGAAACTGCAATCCAACAAAAATCCAACATGTTTTTTGTGATTCAATTAAAAATGTATGCGTTGCATGTCTGAATTCTTGCATAAAAATTGAAGTCCAACAAAAACATCAAGAATCTCCAAAAACAAACGAGAATTATAACAATTAACCAAAAATAAATAAACACCAACCCAATTAAATGTTGGTGGAAGGAAAAGGATCAAGAGATCTGAATATTTTTATTTAGAAAAAAATACGATGAATTAATTTTTCTTGCAGTTTAGAGAGAGAGTTTTTGTCAATGGAAAATCACCTGTTTAATAATGTTCACCGTTTTCTTGCCGTAATTTTTTTACTGTTTTATCCCTTATTTATAATTCGCTCCAGATATATATTAAATCTCCGATATACCCCTACTAGGTTCTCTAATTGTATTGGACGCCACGCATCAATGTTTGTACACGATTCTTGATTTATATTTGTAGATATATGGAAAGTTATTTGCAAAGTATTAGCTGTGACTGATAAACCGACCTTCAAATTCTATTATTATCACGTGTTTAGATACTTGTATAATGTGTACAATTTTATTGCTTGCATAATTTTAATTATAATTAAGTGTATTTTTTATTCATTCATAAGTTTAATTTTTTTAATGTTTTTTTATTCAAATCCAAAATTTGTGTTTCATTGAGTTAGTGTACTTTAATTTTTCACAACATTTTAGTAAATCTTATACCAGTTATTTGTTATATTTTCAGAATTAGACTTTTTTTTTTATAATTTAAATAGGTGTTTGCCAAAAATTATTAAATTTTAATTTATCCATTTGATCTTTTTGTACTTATTCTTTATAGGAGTATCTTGTAAAAACAAAACTCTACTTCATTACAAAGTTCATATGTCAGTATTTCTTTGAGACAGTGGAGTAAAATTATACTTTAGTTATTTTGTTAAATTTTCATTTTTTTAATATGAACTTGGTTTAATTTTTTAAATTAATAATAATATTTTTATATATTACTAAATATTTTAAATATATATATATATATATATATATATATATATATATAATTTATTAGTCTTTTTTTTCATACAAATCTTTACATTTTTTTTAACTAAAAAAAATTGTGCATACTTTTCTGAAAAGAAACTAAATTATTTATTTTTAAATTCATCGTTCTAATTATTTTAAAATTCAAGTGAAGTGAACTAAATAAAGTTAAACTTAATATATTTAAATTAAATTGAATTTTTTGTCTTTTATTTTATTTAACTATAAAACAAACGTATTAAAATATGATTACAAAAATTTGGTGACCCATTTCCATCTTCCTTTTGTAAGAATATCCCTTGTTCCATTTTTTTAACAAAGTAATTATGTAATATAATAAAAAAAATGTGGTATTTTCTAATTGCATGACTATGTTCAATATCATAAAATTATTCTAGAATTTATTGTCTTCAATTCAACTGCTCAACCAATTGAGGGTAACAACTTATTGACTTTTTTTTTATTGTTATTGGATTGGTTTTTAATTTATTTCAAAGTTGATTGATTTATAAGATATATAAATAATATATATTATAATGTAAACATACATTGAATTTAGTTAAAAAGCAAGCATGGATATATTAGGAAAAGCAACCATCACATCTGTTAAAAAATACCTATTATCCCGTTCTTGATCAACTAATAATTATTAGTACTACTTCTGTCCCATATTAATAGTCACACTTCCTTTGTTATTTGTGAAGGAAGTGTTATTATTGTCTTGGAACAGAGGTAGTATTACTTTTTCATTTCAAAAGATAAATTAGTCTTGATTTTTTTTTTTAAATTCACTCACAACTAATTTATTTTTACTCTATTTTTTAAAATTTTATTTGGACAAGTGTAACAATTAATTCGGAATGAGTAATGTTTTTTAATCAAAATGCAAATGAATTTTATGATGATTTTTTTCCTTTGTTGGTAGATAAACCAAAAGTCATAATTATATATTACTACTATTATTTAGAAAAATATTTTTTCTTTCAACAATATTCCAATAAAAACACTCACCATCATTAACATTTACCATGCTCATAGTTATATATATTTTGTTTAGTTTTTTTGGTCAACGGTCAATGTATATTGGTCAACTTAAAGATCGGTTGACAATATAGTTGACATGCCAAACAAACCACACCATAGTTAAAGCATGTTGATTTATAAAATTATATTTAATTAATACATCAAGTAGAAAAACGACTATTAATTATTCTTGTTTAAGAAAATCATTTTAGCTAATTAATTAATTATCTTAAAATAAAAATGAATATCATAACAATCTTGATTTTAACAAATCCATGTATTTATATTTAAAATCATTATTTTATATTATAATTATCATTATTATAAATATTATTGTAAAATCTTTTAATTTACCGAAAAAGTAAACGAAATTTTATTTATTATTAATAATATATTTTTTTAATATTTTATTTCACGGCCTCAGCGGGCCTTCGCCTACCGTACAATCGAGTTCCGATTATTGCCGATTCAGATATAATCAACTGACGGCGAAATCCCGATGGGTCGACCGCCGACCAACGGCGGCCCCTCTTTCCGGTTTAACCCCGTCGAGGTTACTCATCTAACCCTCCATATCCGTCCGATCTGTTCGATTCATTATCACGCACAAACTCAACGAACTAATTCTACTATTAATTTTTCTTTGATGAGCTTCAATGTTTTAGCAGTCTGAGTTTCTCGACATTTATTATCATTATTATTATTTTAAAATTTGAATATAATGCATTTTTTATTTTTTGTATTTTTATCAGACCTTTAAGTGGTATTGTTTGAATGTATTGTTGCTGGGCAGCATATAAATTTGGTGGAATAAAGAATTGATTATGAATATATATTTTGCTTTTTATGGAATTAATATTTTTTTGGTTTATGGATCATTTTCTGGAAATTTGGGCAAATGGCTTGGTAACAATGGTAGTTTGTGTTTATCATTGCACACACTGATTCAGTCTTAGGCATCCAGCGAGTCGAAAAATTGTTCGGCTCGTTTTAAGTCGTGATCTTATTTTTCGGTTAATTTAATTGTAAAGGTCGGAGAAATGGAAGCCATATTGAAAGCACACAATTATCAAGTGCCTGCGCGTGAAGTACTCGATGCTCTTGCCCTTAGATTTAGGTAAAGCACACATCTATATGTATAATGCTGATAAAGCCAGTTCGTTGAGCCTCTGTCGGCTCTCATTAGTTACTAAAACCCGACTGTTTTCTATTTGATAGTACGTCCACCGATAGAGCTGGGAAGGTGGAAGTCTCAGCAAAACAAGTAATGGATATTTTCCCTAGTGTAAACGGCATTGCTCTTTTAATTAAGACAACATGTTTTTTTTTTCTCATTTTCTTTTTCAACAGGTATGGAACTGGTTTCAAAATAGACGATATGCTATTAGAGCTAAGGCGGCTAGGGATCAAACTCAACTACATCAGACTCCTCCTCAATCCCGGGTTATTGCTTCTCAGACTCCTCAAACTCCCTCAAGTAAAATTTCAAATTACATATCATGTTAAAAATTTGAAAACATTCATAAATTTATTGTTGTTTGGTTACCCTCCCTGTATATTCGTGCTAATTGGAATGGTGTTACCAGCCACAGTGAGAAGTATGTCTCAAGTCCCTCATCTAGTTCCTGCTCCATCGAGTAAGCTTCACATGATTCTTTCGTAATTAGTCTCAATGGTATCTTCTGCAATTAACATTTTTTGAATATTTTTTATCAGCAGCCCAAAGTGCAGGCAGGAATGCTTCGGAGAATTTGCTGATGGAGTTTGAAGCTAAATCTGCCAGAGATGGAGCATGGTTAGTCTTTTCGCATATCATTTTTTTAATTTTGTTCGATTTGTTTCCTTTGCTAATAAGAAACAGTTAATGTTCTCACTCCCCTTTTCATATTTCAGGTATGATGTTGCATCTTTTATATCACATAGATCATTAGAGACTGGCGATCCGGTAATTTTTTGAAGTATGGCTGTTCGTTATGCTCTGTACATATGTCTCTTTGATATATTTCCCTTGGTGCAGAAGTATTCTTTCATTTCGTTTTTTTAAAAGCCACAATACTTTCAGCATTTCAAACTTTCAATCGAAATGCGTGTAGTACTCGACTTGAACTAGTACAAGGTTTTCTTTCTGAATTTTATCTGTGTTCTTTCTAATCACCTTGCCTAGCTTGTAACTAATATACCAAACACGAAGGCTTAGCAAAAAGCTTCAGCAGCTATTCATTTATTTCTATGTAAATTTATAATTGTTTAAACCAGTGTAGAATTATTTCTCTTTAGTTTCCTCGCAGCAGCAATTTTTGTGTTTTTTGGGCTCATCGTTTTGTTTTAAAATGTTAGCCATGTGTAATGCAGCATTGTAATTAGTTCAAACTGAGGCCAAAATAATGAGCTCGATTTAGTTAATTGATATCATAGTAAGCTCTGGATTTGCTACTAAATGGCTCGAGGGCATTGATAGTCTCTTCCGAATGTAGTCATTTTGATGAATATTACATTATCGACCTCAGGATGCTCTGGTTCGTTTTTCTGGGTTTGGTTCCGAAGAGGACGAATGGGTCAATATCCGCAGGCATGTGAGGCAAAGGTCACTCCCATGTGAGTCATCAGAGTGTGTGGCAGTTTTACCTGGAGACTTAATACTCTGCTTTCAGGTTCAGTTTATAGCGACAGAAAAACTGCAGTTGTTATTTTCACGAAAAGTTACTTTTGCTTAATATATGAGATTAGATTTTATTTATATTTCCTTTCAGGAAGGCAAAGAGCAGGCCTTATACTTTGATGCACATATTCTTGACGCACAAAGGCGAAGGCATGATGTAAGAGGCTGTCGATGTAGGTTTCTAGCCCGATATGATCACGACCAATCTGAGGTATATATACAATTAAATTTACGATTAATCTGGGTAGTGATTTAAGATGCATATGAAATTGAAGGATTAAACTTGAGATTTTGTCGACTTTGCCAAAAAAAAATCTAGAGAGTTCTCAGATTACAAATAAACCCATTACCCCTCTGTAGGAAATAGTTCCTTTGAGGAAGATTTGTCGGCGGCCTGAAACCGATTATAGGCTGCAGCAACTTCATGCCATGGCCGTGAATGTGAAATCACAGAAAGCAGTAGTTATTGACGATCAAGTAGCGAATACTTTGAAACCTGATTCTTCTTTCGGAACAACACTAAATCAACCGAAGCCTGAAGAACACACTGAGATTGGATCGATGACCGCACCCCAAGCTACTATATACCGTTGGCAGTGAATCTAAATTACTGCTATCTTCTACTACTGTTAACGAATATCTCACAGGCCCCTATCGTAACTATAATCAGTTATGGTGTTTTGAATCCAACAGTGCAGCAAAGGTAGCTAGGTAATGGGGAAAGACTTTCGTATTCTGACATGTTAGTGTAGAATTGTAGTATGTGTTTGAGTGCTTCGTTTGTCAGTGTAATTAAGTATTGTAGACTTGTTGTTTCCTGTGTTCAGTGGAGTTTAGGTCGTACGGCTTGCCAATGGAGGTCGTAAAGCTCTAAAACAACTCGTCGTCTCCGTATGTGTGAGATGTATTTGCTACAATGTTATTGAACTTGTATGTGTTTTGGTGGTGAAGTTTCTGTCAAAGGGATAATTATGAAAACTACCCTGAGGTTTGCTGTAATTACATAAACGGAACCTATTTGCAAATAAATGGAAGTGTAGGGGTGATCTCATAATTATCTGAAACTTGTAGTATTAATTTGTTATAGCCACTTGATGCAAATATGATATCAAGAAAAAGCAAAAGATTTGGTGTTGCTTACAAGTTAAAGATTGATTGATCAGTTGACAAAGATTACTTGTGGGAAACTAAAATGTTTCATTTTATTGATACCTAAAGTCAAAATTGAAATAAAAAATAGTCAATTTTTTTTATTTGTCGTCAATTTTATATTATGCTAAATAACTCGTAAAATTGCAATTTGAAATACAAAACATTATTTTGATATAAATAATCACGTCCAAATAAATGTATATTCTTGTGTTACAATGTTAGTGATTTTTTTTTGTCATAATAATATACTGTAATTAATAATAGAAGTAATAATTTTGAAGCAATTTTATTTTTAATAAAATCACTTTTGTTATTATTTTTATTTTAAGTAAACCAAAATAAATTTTATTTAGCCTGCTGGGCTATATCAGCAGATTCAGCACTCCTGGCGCACGTTAGACGCCACCGCCCTCGCCCAGAACTTAATCTTCGCCTTCATGTCCTCCGTCGATCTCTTCCCACCCCAGTTGGTCACCGGCGGCGCAGAATAGCTCTGCGCTCGCCATGCCTCGGAATGATACGGCCTCCTGCTTGTTTCTCCATCGTCTTCTTCGAATTCCTTCTTTTCCTGCAACCCCGTTGTCACGTTAGGGCTCAAATCTTTCTCGTCGAAATCGAACCCCAAATCCTTAAACCCTTTCAATTCCTCGGATTCAAGGTCAATTTGAACGCTCTCTATCTCGGGTTTTCTTCTTGATCTGTGCCTTGATATGCTACAGCTTCTTGTTAAACCCTGCAAATTCAATAACAAAGTCTCATTTTTTTTGTCACCAAGTGTTCGATGAAATGCGTGAAAGAGCTCTGAGCCATAATACCTTGTTAGTAGACTGCGTTCTAGGAGGCAATGTGTCCGAATAGCTCATCGAAGCTTGCCTGATCAGTTTCCCCATGGAGAACTCAATATCTTCATCCTGAGACTCAGCTGCCTCGAGGCTAGTCGGCAGAGATGGCGCTCGAACCAAGCCTTTCGCCGACGCTTTCTTCCTGTTTGATCTCTTGCTTCTCTGAGGATCACCGGCCTTTCGATCCCGCCTCTCCAGTGGGACCGAAGGCGCCTTGATCAGATTACCCCGGCTAGTTCCAGTCGACAGTTTCTTGATCGATTCGAATGTTTCTTCATAAGATTTCGCCGGAGGCGAATTCTCTCGGGCGTAGCTCGAAGAGGTGCAAGTATCCGATAAGCTTCTCAGCATTCTTGATTTGCTGTGGAGCAAGTTTCCAAAGAACCAACTGTCTTCAAGCAGCTCTCCAGGCTCAACTCTCTCAAGGTCAGACCTTGATTCATACTGAGCATTGCTATTGTTATCATGATGATCCATGGTTGAATGAATTGGTGCTTCTTGTTTTCTCACAAGAAGATGGATAGAAATGGAGATGGGGTTCTTGAAATTTCTAGTGGTTTTTATATTCTGTTTGTTTATATCTTGATAGATAATAGATATGAATGAATTGCCAAAAAGGAAGAAAAAAATATTGCATATGGTATGGTTATCTTGAAAAGCTGTCAAATTATCTAAGTGGCCATGTGGGGCTTTGGATGTCATGTGCTCCAAGATTGCTATACATTTATTACTAGGTGGAAACAGGACCAAGGGTGTGTGTGATTGGATGAGCATTTCTATTTCATTGCATCTTTCTTTGTTGTGTGAGTAAATAAAGTGAAATTTTTGTTTTTGATTTTCTTTAGGAGAGTTATTTTGATTGTGATTGGACATGAAATAAAAATGTGATAATAATATTTGATGTGTTTTTTTCTTCAATATTTGTGTGATTATTATAGTTTAATGATTATTACTATTTTTCTCTCAAACCAGTGTTTGCCAGCTTATTTGTAAATATACAAAGAAGCTGACAGCCAGCTTATTTGTAAACACTTATGAGACCAAGAGAAAAGAGTAGTTAATAACTTAATATTATGAGTTAATACAGTAGAAACTCCCTACAGTCATATCGTTGGGACCGGAAAAAAATATTACTATAGAGAGTTATTCTTATATAGGGTTTTACAAAATAAAAATAATTTTTTCGTATAAAAAAATAATATAAATATAAAAATAAAATGAATTGTATTTATCTATTTTAAAGTTCACGTAACAAATTTAATAGTATTTAATAGTGTTGACTATGAATATTTGAGCATAAATATGTAAAAATTATGTTTAATATATATATTAAATAAAATACTAATGAATCTAAGGATTATAAATCTTGATCATATACTATATCTTATTGATTTTAATAAATATTGTAAGTCATTTTAAACATATTGTTGATTTTGATAAATAAAAGTATTATTAATAAATATTTTTATTATATATTAATCATTTATTCCTATATAGAGGTATAAATCTTTAAGGAGGGACTTGAAAAATATATGACTTATGACAATGTGGAGTTTAATCCTATTTATAACTGGTCCCAAGTCGGAACCTGAATTTTTTATTACTATAGGGAGTTTATTCCTATATAAAATATTACTATATAGAGTTTCTACTGTATGTTTATTATACTCTCCGTCTTGAACATGTACTCATATATTAACAAAATATTGTTTTATTAATTTGTTGATAAAAATGTTTTTTTTAATTAATAAAATATATAGTTTTGAGTAAAAATAAATGTAAAAGTAAAAATATCTTTTTATGTAGTAAAAAGTAAATTAATATAAATATTTCTTTAATGAGAGTGTAATTATATATAATTATATATGAAACTTTTAAGAGAAGAAATATATTCTTAGATGAATTAACATTTTATTTTTCCTTTTATTATAAAGTTACAATGATACACCCTTATCAAAATCATCCTATGAAATCTTAATACAAAGTATTGTGTCCAAGTGCAATTAGTGTAATAATTGGACTTTGTGGGTGTGGACGTGTTGGTATTATGATGAGGTGTCCTAATCATTTGAACTTTGGATGGAACTTTAAAATGCACGAAGAAAAGCTGACCATAGGCTATAAAGGTTAATTGTAATTACTCCCATCTTTTTTATTATAATATTTTTTATATTTTTTAAAATACAAAAAAAAAAATCATATTATAATAAAACAAAAAGGTATAAAGTAACTTTTGAAAAGAAAAAAAAAATTATGCATGTTTTGAATTTACCTCGGTCAATTTGCAAAATCGATTTCATGCATGTTTTGAATTTACCTCTCGGTCAATTTGCAAAAACAAGCACTTTTCGATAGGTGATCGACACCATCAGTCTTGGTTGTTCACCATCAGTAAGACTCGCTAGAATGATAACACATTGGTAAAAATTGATTCTATTATTACCAGTAGTGAAAATGTTTATTCCTTGGTCTCAATTTGGAAAAAAAAGAGAAAAAAAGAAGGTTTTAAGTGTGCAATTAATTGAACCAACAAAGGAATATGGGGAAAGAGTATTATTAACAAGTTTGAAATTTATTTGCCAGCAGAAACCCATGTGCTCCTCATTTACTTTAATTCATTACTCAACCAATTATAAACACAAATCTGACTTCTTTTTTTTCTTCTGGTAAATATTCATATATAGTTATTTATTTTGTTCCAACTATGTGACAGCCTACAAGATACGATGTTATTTTATTTGGATTATATATATATATATATATATAGTCTACTAAACAACCCTTAAATCAGGGTTTGTTTTTTTTAACTTTTAGAGGCCCATGTTTTGTTCAGATAGATTTTGCTTAATTATTACTTGTTTCATATTTATAATAATTCATTACTCTCCTTCCCATCCTTCTACAGCTCTGCTTGTATTGTCAGTCTCAAAATTAATTAAACATTTTAAAATAAAAAATTATAATGTGGCAGTATTCATTATATCTCTATTTTATCTTATTTAACACGCACAAAATTAACTCTTATTTAAAAAAAAAAAAAAAACGCATCATTTTCTCTATGCAAACTACATGGCATGGTAAATTTCTCTATGCAAACTATATGGCCCATAGAGGTATTTTTTTAGTTGTGACAAAAATAAAATGATGAAAATTTGGGGTTATGTGCATATGCAACAACATAACATCTGCCTACAAAAAAAGTAAGACACGGCGCTATACATGTGAGCATGTTTGGATGATGGGATTGATAAAAAATACAACCGCCCTCTATTCATATATATCCTTTGGACTATTACTATTTTGGGGTGCTATATTTCTCTACATTTTTTTAATCTTTTTTGAATCGTTAAAAAACGAACAAGTGACATACATTAAGATGATTTTTTTTACCTCAATCTTCAACAAATCCTACTTGTTAGTAATTGTGATGAACTCCAAATGTCGCCTTTAGACATATCTTAATCATAGTATGAAAGGAGAATAAATTATTCTATAAATATACCACCTTTTATTTATTTTACAATATAAAATTCAATGTCTTTAATTGTTTTTAAACAAATTGGACTCACTTGGTGATCATTAAATAAGATTCATATTTTTTTTCCCAAACAGATAAAACTAATTAACATAATAACATTAGTACTTTACACAAGTATAAAAAAACCTGAAAAATTAAATATTTTTTGGAGTGTATAAAAATCAGTGAAGTTGGAGATTTGATATATCCCGCAAGTGTACCAAAATTTGCGGACTACTAAATAACATGCCCACCATCATTTAACAGATTCATTGCTTCTTACCAACCACTCCATAAGATAACAAAGGCATAATTCCTCAAATTTACAGTGACAAGAAACGTCGTCTTCGCCCTCCTCAACGGTACTCGTCCCCGCCGTATCAAAACTAGCCAATACCCCATCCTTGAATACAAATCTAGGATCTAGCTTTTTCGTTTTAGTCGTGTCTTTTCTCTTCCCATGACAATTGCATTCCACCATCAGCACTTTGTCGGGATTTCTACATTCAGAAGTGCACCGTTTACTATACTCACCACCACCGCCTTCTCTGTCTGACAATTCCTTTTCACCTCCGAACAATTTACTCACTGAGAAGTGAAGACTTGCAGATAAAGAGGCCACAAAATCGTGAAAATCCTCTAAAGTTGAGTCGTTCCCTTCTCTAAGTCCCCACTCGGTGTTTATAATTTTCAGCAGTAAATTATGGAGGTTGGAATAACATTCAGAACAACATTCGTAAACGCAAGTGGCAATAGCACGCTTTTTACCCGAACCACAAGGACCATCCGCTTGGATATTGGAATTACTCTCGGGGGCAAAACCATTGGGTAGTTTGGTGGAGCCCAATTCTTCACCATGATCTGTAGCAGCAGCAGTAGTAGCAGCAGCTTCTTCTGTATCAGAAAGCCCCTTTTCTTCTTCTACTATAACTTCTAGCTTACAGCCATCGCCTTCAGAAATACTGTTCTTGCAGACATCTGAAACACGAGTATCCACCTCTAAACTGAAAAATAAAATAAAAAATAAAATGATTTAAGATAAATAAAATGAGACGGAATCAGAAGAGCTTAGCTCAACTAGTATCTACTCGGTTCCATTGGAACTGGCTGAACCGCTGGTTGATGAACCAGTGGTCGGTAGTTGGGAAAATTCCTAACCGCACAATGGGACCACCGGTAACCAACCAATCAACCAGTTGGACAGCTTTAGGGAGGATGCCAGGGGATTAGTTCCCTTGTGTGAAGGGGATTTAGTAGAAATAATACCTGTGCAATGCGTGAGCCCAACTGATAATCATGTCATCCAGATAAGCCACTTGAGATAGAATACGAGTAAAAATACTTCGGTCTTTCCCAGCTTGAATTTTACCATCAATTCGTCCAACAAGATTTTCCAGAACTTTTCGAACCTCGTAGCAAACTTCTTTGAGAGAATAATATTCACCTCTATATGCCGACAGGCCAACCGCAACTAGTCCCCTAACAAAACCAGATGGTTCTTTGGTTTGGGTATTATTGCCAGAGCCAGCCGGGGCACCAGCTTTCTCTGGACGAACAATACACGAATTGAAGGGCCAACCTTTCCAGGGCCCACTCGTGTTGGCACAATGGCCTTCCTTCAACTTGGATGTGACCCAACACAGTTCGGCAAAATGAGGATAACACAGAATCTGATAGCCAAAAGTGGAAATTGCTAATGACAGGCTTGATTTCCCTTTAATAGTTTTATTTGACAGATCAACAGGAGTGGAGGAGCTGACTTGGTTAGGTTTAATCGGAAAAGATTGGCCAGCAGCACCTTCTGCCAATTCATAATTTTTTCCCACTGATTTCTCGTTATTATGATTTCCACCCTGAAGTGACTGAACAAAGTGTAGGACCAAATCCTTGGTCAACTCAGCAGCTAAAGACTTAATTGCCTTGTCATGATTGAAGATCCCATCAAGCTGGATAGAGAACCGTGGCACCTTATGGTCCGATGTACTCGAGAGGCTTCTGTTAAGTGTCGCATTCCCGAAAAATTGGCTTATCTTATTAGGGAGGGATGAAAGTGGTAATTCTGATGTGGCCTGTCAGAAGAAAATTTTAGTATAAGCACTTCCCAATTATTGCTAAGGTGACAATACCCATAAATCATAATAAATAAATACAGGTTAGTTCCAACAGTGAGATACTTCAATGCTAAGAATATTTTACCTAATAACATTAGGAACCTAAACCTTAAACGTGAATATAGCACTCAAACTCCAAAAATAACAAATTAGTGAATTTGGCATCAAATAGTATATCTTGTACAGGATATTGCCCGAGAACTATTTGTAGGCACTATACAAATCCCAATGTCAAAATGAGCGCCCCCAAATAAATAGGAAGGGAAAAGGTCAAAAGGCTTAAGGGTGGATTGAGTACTTAATAGTTAGTTATTTGATGTTAATGAAAAGCTAACAGCCCCCACTCTGCTTTTTGCAAGATATGAAGCATTTCACATATTTTATACTCTTACAAATGTAATAAGTTGTTGAATGTAGGCATTACAAAAAGAACCGTCATACCAGAATTATCAAGGATGTATTTACACGCATGGACTCCACCTGCTCAATGAAAGAGGTCCAGATATATGAAGCCTTCTTTACATCATCAGTACTTGAGCAGAGCCCATTTTCTATGTCAACTTCACTGTACACCTCTGAGGTTTCATCAATGGCCCATAAATCGATCATTGGCATAAACAACAAGCACACGCTCGAACCAGCACACTTCACTGTCATTTTTAGTCATAGTAACAATTATTGATATAAGATAAGGCAGAACGGAAACAACTCAATAAATAACAATATGGTGCTATAATCAATGATTCTACATTGAATTATTTATCCATTTGCAATATTTGTGAATAGTATTTATTCATTTACAACCAGATTAAATGAATACCCAATTTGAATAGTGTGCATATTTTAAAAACTGACGGATCTAATTATGAATAGTGTGAATAAAAGGCACGCATGACTCTTTTATTACCACTATTCATTGTTTTGCTGCTGAAATGGAGTGAAGTAAATTTAAAAAGTTGAAATGACAAGACAGGCGTACTTAGTATATATGTTAGCCCATGAATCATGTCTCCACGTCCTTCATGGGAGATTCCAGCCAAATCAATTTTCCATACATCAATGCTGCCAACAAAATAGTGGAGAAGACACGAGGCAAGATGGCTCTGACCCGATCTTGGATCTCCACAAATCAACACTTGAAATCCTGATTCACTACAGAGTCCATGACTCATATTTTGTAGCAACCCAGGCCGCATACCCATATACAGAGATTTGGAAGAGGTAATATTTGAACACCCCTTGTCAGCGTTTTCCTCTCTCACATTAGGCTCACATGGGTTACTCTCTTCATTTAGAATACTCTCTAGCACAATATTCTTCTCAATCTCATATGTAACATCAGCTTCTTGAAGTAAAGTGTCCACGTGCAACCACCAATTATCACTATGCACACTCCTGCTATGTAGAGCAGAAACAATAATACCTTTCACCAATGTGGAAGCCTTCTTCAGAAGCGGTGGCAACCAGACGCGCTCATCCAGATACAGACTAACCAGAAGTTTCGTAAGTGGTACAAGTAGATATGGAACGAGATGGATTTTAAGAGGTGAAGAAACCACGTCATTCAGAGCAACGCCACTTTCTCTTCGAGAACATGGTGGCGGAGCACATGAAAAAGCTTTCAACCAATCTCTCTCCTCCACGGAAAACGTAGGAATAGCAGGGCATTTTTTATCAGTACCTCGGCTTTCGGCTGCGGAGAGAACTTCTTGCAACGGAAAGCTCCTCCTTAGAGCAATTATTGCAGCCTGAGTACAAAGAGCCTGAAGGTCAGCACCGGCAAATCCCACAGTTTTCTGTGCTACCCACTTTAGCAAGGGTCCAGTTACAGGTTTGGGCCACTTCTTAGTGTGCACAGAGAGGATTGCCTCTCTGTCCGTAACAGAGGGCAGCGGGAAATATATTTCCCGATCAAATCTCCCGGGCCTTCTTAGAGCTGGATCAACCGCATCCGGACGATTAGTTGCTCCGATTACAATAACCGAGCCTCGAGATTTTATTCCATCCATCAATGCCAGCAAAGTGGAGACAACAGAGTTGTGTGTTTGGTCTTGCTGCTTACTGCGGCAGGGGGCCAAACCATCGATCTCATCAAAGAAGATTATAGAAGGTTGAGATTTTTCAGCAACCTGAAATAAAAGTCTTAGCTGGCGCTCGGCATCACCGACATATTTTCCAAGACAATCAGCACCTTTGCGTGCAAAATATGCTATCCTCCTGTCACCACGAGCGCAGGAGCCAACTAGTGCACGCACAACCAACGTCTTACCAGTTCCAGGATATCCATGCAACAGAACTCCCCTAGGAGGTGTGAGTCCTATATTGCTAAAGAACTCGGGGTATAAGAGTGGCAAAATGACAACCTCTTTCATGCACCGGATGACATCTTGCAGGCCAGCAACAGATTCCCAGCCCTGGAATTGTTTCTCACGCACAGAATTTGCACCACCAATATAAGTAGGTGCTATTCGTAACAAATCCCGGTGGAGCCTCTTGCTCTCACGTTTCAAAAACTCTTCATCCTCCCCACAATTCTCTAACCATTTTTCCTCCGCTTCAATATCCTTGCGGCATGCATCATTGGCCATCTTCCGCAATTCCAACTTCAACTTTTTAGCCTTCATTTTCTTTAACCACTGTGCACTCTGTATTCCATATGGTTGAAATAGACGCCGATGATCAGTGCACGCTATAAGGAATTTACGATGATCGAAGATGCAACCTTTGGCCCGTGCACATGGCTGCAACATCAAACAAATTTAACACAAAAAAAAAAATAACCCAGTCAATATGAAACAATACGGCACAGCATGCAGCAAAAAGAAGAAACAAGTCAAGAAAGAGAACTGAGAATGAGCAGGAAAAAAATAATAAATAAAATAAAAATATTCAACAAAACAATGAACACTCGGAGGGGGAAGACAGCAAAGGTGCAGTATATAGACAAGCCACTCACTAGGTGGTAAGTTTTTGGACATCGATCAACACGACATCCTATGGTTGCTCCAGGTCTCCTACAGCGACTGCATTTCAAAACTCTTCCCCGATAAAGTGCAGCCCTGACATTTTTCAAGCATCCCAATCCAGCAAAATAAACCTGAAAAATATTATCAGAATAGCAGAAATAATATAACACCAATATAAATTTCTGTCTATATATAACTAACAAAAGATATACAAAAAAAAGAAAAATGTAATGTGCATGAAAAATGAAAGTACATAAAATCAGACAGCCAAGATTGTTGCTTACATCCTATTAAAATTTTCTATCATTTAGCAACATGGAGAAGGTACAACACTGAGACCTGAAATCTTTTAAGCAACAATATTAGAAAGTATAATGAAAATAAAACAAATGTTGGTGATTCAAAATTGCATTTTCTTAATGTGCAAAACTACTGTATATACACATTCACACGCATAATCACAACTGCTAACAAAAAGAGAAAATAAACGAAGTTGATATTTTGGTTTTTAATGTACAAGACTCCTACGAGAAAGGAGATTGGAGGTTCGAACACTTTCCAAATTCTAACTAGTGTTTCCCATTTTAGGAAAGGATTAGAATTTTTAAAAAATGCCTTTTTCATTACAGAGCTGTATTCCTAGATAGAAAAGAAACTCTCCTACATAATGATGACAGGCAACACTGAAAATAAGTAATATGAAGCATGTGGTAGTTCACCCAATCAAACAACACAATGCAGAAAAGGTCTAAATAACAGACATTTAGGAGTCGTAATGATATTTATGCAGAGTACTTGCAAAATAAGAAGCTCAAGTGGCTTCAATATTTTACATTTAAGAGTACTTGTAAAATGATTTGAGGTGCACCAGATAAAGTGTCTCCTCGAGAAAACCCAAAAATGTTGGCCTCAGCCCTGTTACCAAGTCACAATGAAGCATTATTAGACCCCATCAGACCCTCTTGCACATATTATTTATATGTTCAACCTGGAAGAAAAACTAGTATGGCCTAGAACAAAAAAAAACGAGGTTTGAACAAGGGAACGAAAGTGGATGCAGCTTATACTTAAATTTTAATTTGCTTCCACCATTAGGACATAAAATCACCAAAAGATACAGAGCCTGAATTTGTTGCTCAATCACAAGGATCCATGAAACAAATAGATCAAGTTCGAATTGCAGCACACATGCCACAATCTCAACTCTCAAGTATATAACCCAAGAAAATATGGTTATACAGAAAACTAAGAAATTTTCTATTCATACCACCATGGAAGCTTCCAGAATGATATCAGCAAAATCTTGGACAAAATGGCAAATACTGAAAAACTCAGAACTCTAGTTATGAAGTCAACAACAAGAAATTGATATTTATGGATAACGAGAAAGAGGAATGCATGGAGCATATATAACTTTAGCTTAACCACAATACTAAGTAAATCACAGATGTTACTCCCACTAAATGCATGAAAAATAAAACTGTCTAAATAAAAAACCCATTTCTTAACCAAGATAACTGTCAAGACATCACTGCAGTAAATTTAGAAGATGAATCATACCTCTGGACTCCATACAGCACAATGTTGATGAACCCAAATTCCTGCTATACCAAATCGATCATTAATAGGACCCAGAAGTCGTCCAAGCCAACCAGGTTGATCGCCAAATCCATCCAAAACATCATAGTTAGGTTCCTCTGAACCAGATGATCCACTATATGCTTCATTATCACTACCAGCACCATCCAGAAGTATTTTTGGAGGTTTCCCATCGACACCGCCCCCACATAAACCACATCTCCTTCCCAATTTTATTCTTGATTTTCTGTCTACTACAACAGTTGAAACAGCAGAAGCATTGTTTTTCCCATTCAATTGATTACATTGCCCATCATCAGGATTTCCTCTGTCATTCGCTTGGTCAGCTGGAGCACAACCAACTTCAGCAACATTTCCTTGGTCAGGGAAAATACCACCTGTTAAATTTTCAAGCACCACACACTCTTCCCTTGTTTCTATATTCCCATTGTTTTGACACTCCTCTAATTTCAAACCCCTTTCAACCTCCGTCTCCTCTCTCCCAGCCGATAGCGGATCCACATGGGTATCTTCTACTCCAACTGCACAAGAACATGTTGAAACTGCTCTCTCGTCTCTCTTAGCCAACTCTGAAGCCACATGACTATCCTCTAGTTCAACTGCATTTTCACATTCTAAATTAATCTCCAAATGCAATCCATCTACCTCATCCATCACTTCCAAAACCTCATCTCTGTTATTTTCTTTACCACCCTCCTCCCCACCCTCCAAATCAATTTCCTTGTTCTCATTCGCCGGAACATTCGAAGCTTTAATCCTTTCCGGCCTCTTTGATTTAACAACTGTCAATTTCTCACCTGACAAACTGTCTTCCTTGCCATAAAATGGTGGTTCCATATCATCATCCCTTGACCCATCAGAATCTTCGAAAAGCTTTCTCTTGCCCTTCACAGAAGATTCCTCCCTCTTTCGCCTAGAAAATCCTGCATTCCTTCCCCTAGATCTCAACCTCGGCCTCCAACCACCATTTTGTTCATCCAACTCCCTCGAGCTCGAGCACCGTGTTTCACACTGCACCCTGTCTTCTCTCCCAACTTTCTCAGAACTATTGGTCGCAATGCGATCAACCTTCTGCCGCTTTTTTGGTGGCATAGGAGACGAATCAAGCAACACGGGAGCTTTACGGGCCCTGTTGCTCCTTCGAAGCTCCAATTCATTCCCTCCGTTGTTAAGCTCATTCGATTCAACCCCCTCGTGGCTCCTGGTAAATGAACTTTCACAGATTGAGTCTAATTTCTTGTGCTTTTTCTTGACCTTAAATCTATTCCTGAATCTTCGATCCTTCCTCGTCTTAACTACTGAATCAGACTGGGATAGTCGCATATCAAAGATCCTAGAACACAAACAAGCAACTCAATACAAACACCGACCTATCTCCTCCTCTGTCTCCCTGAATAATTTCCTACACCTTTCACACGATACAATACAAATTCAGAAATCAAATTGTCTTCCCCGTTCGAAACGACTTTCTCGAGTCAGAAAATCAGCGAATTAGAGATAATGAGGCCGATGAAAAACTGACCTTCGAGCAATGGATCATGCAGAGAAGAAACATCCATAAACCCACGATAGAACCCTAATTTTCCTCTGATACAACAAGCGAATTTGCGGATGTTGAGATTCACTAATTCCGATCATAAAAATAAAACCTATCTTTTTCAATTTGGGGATTTTCTTTATCTTTTCCTTTTTTTCAAGTCAAAAAGTTTTTAGGTCTTTTTTTCCAGAGGGGAAGAGGCTGTTACAGAAGACTACTAGGGCGGAGGTACTGAGAAACAAGGGTTCTCTAATTTCACCGTTTGGAAAAAAATATTTAATTCTATACTATATACATTTATATCTATATATATACTGATTTTCGAGGGTCTCGGCACTCGACCTTCACGCGCGTTTGAGTCACCGTTCAATAAAAGGAACAACGGTGGGACCCTCCAGGTTTTTAAATCGGTGACGTGGCGGTTTAGTTTATCGAATGTTGGTGGTTGTAAGAGACGCGCTCGGTTGTGCGAATGGGTTTGTGGGGAATTTTTTTCTCAAAATTGTGTTGATTTTTTCCCACCAAACGTTACCGCCAAAATTGGGGTATTTTTCATTTATGTTTTGGGATTTTTTTAGTTTGTCAAAAAGTATATATTTGGAATTGGTACAATTTTTCGACACTAAAAACACAACTTTTATTCTGTACAAAATTGGCCAAATGATAATGTCAAAGTATTACGTAGACTCTTCACAAAATTGGCGAAATGAATGTCAAAATATTACGTAAACTGAAGTTCATTTAAATTGATATGAACTTAATAAATTTGTAAGGAATACAATACATATATTGTGAATAAACCAATTAATAAACCAATAGATATTTTTTTTAAATACACATTGTTGATAATTCAATATTAATTGTGTGAAAAATAAATTTTATTTTGTGAAGAATAAAATGTATAATTGTGAAAAATTAAATAATAATACATTAAAATTTTGAGAATAAAATAATATTTATATTTGTTAAAAATTAAATAATAATACATAAAAAAATTGAAAATAAAATAATATTAATATTAGTAAAAAAAATGTAAAATAATAGCGTAAAACTTTGAACTGAGTTTATATAGATTTATTTGAAAATTTAAACTGAGTTCATGATATAGGACCTTTCTCGTTTACGGACGGACAGACCCAACAATGGTTAAGTGACTAAGTCACTTGATTATTATATTAAGAAATTAGTTATAATTCAATGTCTGAAAATTTTAGATAGAGAAATAATAATAAATTAATATTATTTCTCTGAAAAATTTTCTTCACAAAGTATAGATATAATGAATATTCTTAGATAAATCATGACTAATGAATACGTTAATGAAAAACATAACAATTACAAGTATGCCAAGTTTAAGGAAATCAAAAAATGAGAATTGGCAAAAGTTTGGGAAATCTAAAACTAAAAGGCTAGTAATTTTTGTTTAAACATCTCATTTGAAATACGTAAAAATTTTATCGTGGGAAAAGCAAGCTTTGAATTTCAAGATTGACATATGTTGAAATTTTTCTTGCTGTGAATTTTCAATTTTGACAGGTGGGGGCTTTTGAATTTGGTGATGCAATTCAATTAGATTTCATTATTCTGCCTAGGAAATCTATACTGAAGTCCTCTAGAAAGAGTTAGGGAGGAGAGGACTAGAGCTCACCAATTGTCCTTCCCTCTCAATCAACGGCCAACACGATGCCCTCGGGTGGAAGTGGATTCGAGTTCGACACGTGTGACATGTGCCCAATTACAACGAGAAACATTTAGTTCCACCAATCACATTATGACACGCCTGCCATTAACCTTATAAACCCCATATAATCCAATGAAAAGATTATGCAAAACATACCCTGAAACCATAATTAATGGAGTAATAAACCTGATTTCTTTATACATGCTGTTCCAAACAGTCAAAAGCTTTCCCTGCCAAATCCATAACAAACATAAACAGCCAACAAGTTCTTCTCATCACTTCCAAGTTACGCATATCCGAAAAGAAATAAAAACATAGCATAGTTTCATAGATAGGATCGACAGATAGGTGAAAAGCATAACCACCAAAATCCTAGATTTCATATGTTCATACTGAAGAGTCGAAGACGACAAAAGATTCTACCCGGCAACCGTCACCAGCTCGTACTCAATGAGTGAGAGGTTGTTATCTTCTTTGACCACGAACGAAGCAGGCTGATCAGTTAACTCGATAAGGCCCCATTTGTCTACAGCTAGCCTCATGGTATTCTTGAACACGTCAATCTTCGCATTCCGCAGGATAACAGTAGTTCCAGGCTTCATCATATCAACTGTGCATAACCAGCAAAGACAGTTTCAATAAAATCATGAGATGGAGAAACAAGAGCAAATTTACGAGATAACTTACAACAACTATAAGCACAGTTGCAAACAACAATGCTCAAGTTAGTTCAAAATATGAACATTTAAATCCTTTTTTTGTTTTAACAAGCTCGGCAAAATTTAAGCTCTCGTCTATTATCCGACAACAAATTTGAAATCAAATGGCCTTCCAAAACAAAGTGAATCGAATTATTTTGTTAAGCTACTCTGCTTATTTCCCAAAGAGTAAACATTGCCCCACCAACAATTGGAACAACAGAAACCAGAATGCTATACACAAAATATATTCAACAAATCGCCTAAAACAGGAGTGAAAAATGCAGCAAATAGATAACCATAATCATAGACGTACAAAATTCCACAAGTGTTCAAAAATTAAAAAAGAGGGCAAAACCCCAAAATCAATATAATGATAAGAAAAAAATCACGAAAAATATTCTACAGAAAGATGCAATGATTTCCTAAACTCCTAGTTTCTACCAGTTTTTCGAGTGTATTTTTTAACACGTATATCAATAAACACACACAGACGCAATGGTATACCTTGTGCGTTACGGGCGGTGAAGAGGATAGAGGCAGTTTCGTCTCCGACGAGGCACTCAGAAATGCGGGTGCCGCGGAGGTGCGGCGACGCGGCGGCGCCCTTCTGCAGCACGGTGTTGGAGTCGAGCACCTTCACCACCAGAGTGTGGCCGTTGGTCCCAGGCTTCAGATCTTCCACCTTCACGAAAACCGGCTTCCTCAAGCTCCGACCGCCGCCGTTAGCCGCCATTGTTGTTCCGATCGCAAGGGGAAAATGAGGGGAAAAAAGCCCTAGTGTGAGAGATTAAGTGTGCGCTTGTACGATCATGTATGAGTGTAGGTATGTGGTTTTTATTTTTCAAAATGGTGGGTTTCGATCGGGTGGGGGCGGGCTCACCGAAGAGACTGCGGGCCCACTTAGCTTAAAAACAACTTTTCAGTTTTCTTTGGAAACAAAAGAAACCTTTTGTTTCATACCATTAATCAATTAATTAAATTAACTATCTGAATGACTTTTGCACTTCCACATTTTTAAATACTCCATAACTTTTTATGTTCATTTGATGAAATTTAAAAAATAAATTTAATTTTAAAATAAAATTATTGATTTTAGTCAAATTTCATTATAACTAATCTTCAAATGATATTTGAACTAATTTGAATTCAACAACAAAAATCAATTTCAAAATAACACAAAAAATAAAAATATCAAGGGTACACATATATACTTCCTCCGCCTCCTTTGTTATTTACAAAGAAAGTGCGACAACCAGTACTATCAACCCATTATTGGGTTAAATGTCGATATTATTACCCTTAGGCATAAGGAACTCGAACCCTGTTCGTTTCAGGACCAAAAACCATGTCTTCCCAAAGCAAATCCGAAAGCGCCATTGTCAATTCTCCCACATTACCATCTCCAATAGGCACCACAGGAAGCACATCATCTCGACAGCACCTCTTCCACGCTCAAAGCCTCGTTTCTCACCCCCTTCAACATGCCCATCTCGACCAACTCAATCGCTAGTTCTAGAAGCCTCACAGCTCCCTCTCTCGGTTAACAATGACGCCCCCTTCTCCTTGGCCTCCATCTCCAAGAGCACGTTCTTCGAGGAGGCGAACAATGGAGGCTTCTCCTGCATTCTGATGAGGCTGTGAGCTGTATGAGGATGGTTTGGAGTGTCTGTTGGGGGAAGGGGGAGATGAGTTTGGCCTTCGATGCTGATTTGAGGAAACGGACGAGGTGGGAATTAATCCAGCTCGTACAGATTTCTGTGATCAAGAACAAAAAAAAAATACATAACATAACATAAAACTAATTACCTAAGAGAATCTCCCTCGGAAATTCGTTTTCAACCCCGAAAAATGCAATTCATTAACAATACATATCTAACCGATAAATCCATTCCCAAACCTACACGATCGTGCAGCTCAGGCGCATCGTGATCATTCAAAATCAGCAAAAAAACGTGCAATTTCAAAATGATGGTGATTTAATGATTACTATAGTACGCAAAATTGTCTTAAATAACTAACGAAACTTTTTAATTTGGAGCGAAAATACACTAAATATAGACTTTGTAAATTTTCACGGGATACTCGAATAACTAACGAAAACCTATAAAGAACAATAAACACGAACTGAAATGTACGAACCAATTGAGTAAAATGGCCAAATTTTATAATACTCGAATAACGAAAGCCTAGAAGAACAATGAAAACGAACAGAAGTGTAACGAATCCATCGAGGATAACGGCCTTGTCGAAAACGCCATGGCCTCAATGGACCATGTGATCGTCTATGGAGATAACCATCGTAGCCGGATCCAAAACAATACCACCAAACACACAGCTGGAATACATTGCCCACCCACCCCTCTTGAAGCTTTGAAAGCAACTAACAGTAAATAACACGAAATTAAAGGCAAAATCTTAATATCCGATAATTTGATCCATATGATACTTAATTAATAATAATAATAATAATGACAGTAGTACAATTCTAAATTCTCATGTAATGGATGAAAAAATGCAGAGTATATGTTCACCTCGATGGCGATGAAAACACTTCAACTTTTTGAAAATTTCCTTCCCCTTTTTCGACACCTGAAGAAAATACAGTAACTGGTTAATTCCGATTTAAAATAATTTTTAGATGCAAAAAAAAATGTACAGTAATTACTGCATTTCTCCATTGCAGCGAGCGAGCGAAAGAGGATTAGAAAACTGCAGAAATAAAGATATACGGATAAATGAGTGGACTGGGCCGATGTAAATTTGGTCCGATTTGGGCCTGTAAAAACTTGGCCCAATCAAGTGGGGTAGCATTTTTATTCATTACTCCCTCGTCTTATACCAAATTTCACTTGTTTAATAAAAAAGTGTCACAATTAATTAATCTTTAAACCAATAAAATACTAAAGATTGATTATATAAATGAACAAACAATCACAGATCATCTCATGTATTGCGTATAAATTTACCGTTAAAATATCAATTGATGCATTTTCCAGGAGCAACATTTACAGAACCATCACTAGGCTCGAGCTCGTCCGATTGAACTTGACTAGCTCGAAGTCGAACTACTGTATATGGTACAATTATTGAATAATATTTTATAATGAAATCAAAAAAAGAAATTGGTAATTTTTTTAGTTAAAAAAAAAGACAGATTTTTAGGATGGGAGAAGTGGAGTATTCTTTAAAAGTCGTTATATATTATAAATTTATAGTAGTAATTTGAAAGTTGGTAGCAACAAAACGTATGCAAGTAAGCATAAGTAGTGACAGTGTCCATATTCGTCCATCTGCAAAAGATACATACACTTTTCCATCATTATGAAATTCCAAATCAATTGCACCCTTTCGGCATTCCGCGTGCCTTTGGTTTTTCACCGCGCCCTGCACAACTACTCGATTCATCCATCCATGCCAATATGCCATCTCCATATATAGTTGGAACAAATTAACTTTAATTTTGGTAATTAACTCCCGAGAACTTGGTTACTAGCTAGTAACAATTATTCATACGAATTTTAGCACATTAATTGTTTGTTGAATTCGTTGTTTTGGCGTGAACTCATCAGAGTGTCGAAAGTTTCCGACTAGTGAAAACACACAACATTAACTACATAGTTCTACTTAAAGTAGTAGACCGGATTATATATTGCCGTAACCATACATTTCCGGGGAGTAGTCCTGAGAGAAAAACATTAAGGGGTGATGGAGGTTTTCCTTGAGAGAGTTGAGGCTAGGAAACACCCCACGAGAATGATCGTACACCACCGCGCTCAGATCGGAGGGTGGAGGCGGCGGGAGGCCGAAGAGCGAGCCGTGGCTGAAACCTAGCGGTGCAGGAGTTGTGGAGAAACAGGACACGTGCTGCTGCTGCTGCTGAGCGGAGGGTTCGGGAAACGAAGGAAGTGTCGGTGAGTTGACTTCTAGGTTTCCGTTGACCCCGGAAGGATTAGCCCTCTTCTTTACGCCGCCGGCCGCGGAGGAGCCGCCGTGACCCGTCTTCTGGAATACTCGCGAAATTACCCACTCGTCCTATCCGAAAATAAACGCAATCGCAAATTTGATGAGAATTTAATATAAACAAATTTCCGTATATAATAATTAATCATAAACATTGATTTTTTATTTAGCCAATGTCAGGTTCTATCAAGGGTAAAATCAAAGTATCCTGATTGCGTGCAAAGCCTAAAAGTCAACTGGTACAAAATAATAACTCAGCTGGTAAAAAGCAAGATAGAAAAGAAAAAGTGATTACACATGAACAAATTCAATTCAATTAAAAAACACTGTAACAATTAAAACACAATCATATCAAATATCACAATCATCATGACATACCCAAACCCTAAATATCTAAAAACAAACACAATTTGTGACAAACCCTAATTATAAATGTTACCTCGGAGGTGGAGGAGAGGTAGCGATAAGCGAGCTTGCCCTCGAGACGAAACTCGTGCATGACCCAGTTGGTCTTCTCTCCCTTAGGAGCCCTCCCCCTGTAGAAAACTAGGGTTTTCTTCATCCCCACCAACAAGCTCGTTTTCGAGCTGTGGATCTCACGGTCCTTCCCGGTCGCTTTCCAGTAGCCGGCTTCTGTGGCCCGGTTTGTCCTCAGCCCGGTCGGATACTTCCTGTCGCGAAGGCTGTACAAGTACCACTCCTTCTCTCCCATCTTCGCTATCCCTAAAAAAATCCAAAAATTAATTAATTTAATTATATGTTCATTAATAAAATAAATCATAATTAAACGTGTACCGGGAAGATGCCAGGGCTCGGACTTGTTGAGATCGGCTTCGGCGATGGCTCTGCATGAGAAATTGGAGTCGAGAACCTTCTTTAGGAGGTAGTAGGTGATGAGCTCTTCGTCCGTCGGGTGGAATCGGAAGCCCGGAGGCAAGTGAGGTTCGTGAACCGCTCGGAATTGGTAATTGTACCACGGATTGTTGCTGTTGTTAATAGTAGTATTTGCCATTGATTTTTTTTTTTTTTTAACCTAGGGTAGATGCAAGCAAAAGCATTACTTGGGAGTGTGATTTTTTGTGCATGTAAGAAAGGTGGGAGGGAAGTGAAATAATGAGGTGTGGACGTGTGCAGCGTAATTATTGTGGTACGGCTCGAGAAATATATCATGCGCTTTTGGTTGTGATATAATTTTCTGAGCCTATATCTGCACACCCCCTATCATCGTTAATATTACCATCATCATCATCTACTTTATCTTATTATTATTTCCAAAATACTAGTTCAAAAAAAAAATTGTTAGGTAAAATATTATTTTGAATTTTGATTAAAAAATAAAAGAAAAAACTTATTTTAAAGTTAAAATAAAATAATTGCGAGTAATTTTTTTTAAATAAAATTATATTTTAAAATAAAAAATATTTTTTGTTATCTTTTTATTTTATTTATTTTATTTTTTATTTATAATTTTTTTTTTTCAATAAAATGAAACGAGCCACAAATAAAATTTATTAAAAAAGATAGAATCATAAATTCAGAGTAAGATCGATAAAGCTGAGACACATCTAATTCGGGTCAGAGCAGTGCGTACGTACCACCGACTAATTATACATTTTTTATACAAATATAATATAGTAGTAAAATTTTACCAATAAATTATTCAATATTTTAAAATTTTACTCCTAATAATATTACAGTATTTTTTAATTTAAATACATTTATACTTTGATTATTTAATTAAAAATTCCATAAATAACAATTTTTTATATAAGTGTTGATCAATTATAAATAATTAAATCCGTGTATAAACAATTTTTTGATCAAATCCGTGTATAAATAATTAAAAGGAAGATAGTGTAATAATTCATGTCATAGACAGAGACAAGTCTATACATACATGTTTTTTTGTTGTTGAATTTTTCTACTACACCCTCTCCCTATCCCCATCCTACATTAACATTAACTATAGGTCTATGGAGATTCACTTTGTCGTCACGTGCTTTCCTTTTGAGTTTTTGTATTCTTCGATTTGTATGTTTTCTCTCAAGTCTCAACATATACTCAATCGTAGAAATTAGGTTAACATTTCTCATACTTCCACTTAGAAGTTCAATTTTTTTATTACACTAGTCACTGTATACGTGTTGTTCGATTCTTTGTTCTATGTTTGAATTTGACAATTGTTAGTAAAATTTGAGAAAGTTTCGTCTTGGAGACTATTATTAATGAAAATTGAAAGTGGTATCGACCGAACACTATCTTCGTTTTGGTTAACAATTTTTTTACTGATTTTTTGTGTTGAAAAAAAAAATGCTATTTTGAAATTAACTTTATACAAACAATAATTTTCTACCAAAACAAACGGGCCTGAAGCCCAATATTGGATGGGCTTTTTAGAACCGAAGCTATTATGACTCTAGACTGAGCCCATTTCAACAACATACGTTGACTCGATAAACGGCTGCAACGACGTGGTCTCCCGGCGAAGCTAACACCGCCGGCTAGCCACTCAGCGTTTCCTCTGACGTTCCGCCATTCGATCTTTCATCCAGAGGTAATATTAGACGAGGAAGATAAACCCCAGCTCAATTTTTCATTGCAGATTTTTTTATATGTTAATTTGTTTGCTCGGAAACCTAGGGTTAGTTCATTCGCTGCCCGTGCGAATAAGTCCTGACAGGCGCTCGATTGTGTGCGGATCTGGGACTTCAGAGAGAAGCCGAGAAGAGGCGGGTCTACAATAAGACCCGGAATCTGAAATCAGGACCCGGATGAATTAGGCCAGTTTGTGCAATCCAATTTCTTTGATTGTTGCAGTGAATGTGGAATTTAATGTGAGTATTGTGCTTGAAATTTTATGTGTTGCAATAGACTGTGAGCACTAGAGATCTAATGAAATTATGTTTTGGTGTGTTATTCTCCATAGTTACTTCTTGAAGCTAAGTTCATTTGCTGATATTTTGTAATGGGGCTTCCTTCGTGTTATCCGTCTTATGCATAGAGTAGACTTAGAAAGGTTTGAAGGCATTCGTTTGGGGTCCGAGGACACGGTTATATTTTGATTGATCAGTTGAATTTCTTGCGAAAACTGTGCATTCGGGGCTTAAATGTGATCCGAGTGTTTTTAGTCCCCGCGCGAGTGTTTACCACATATACATTAGAATTCAGAGCTTACTTATTTGGGTTTAACATGCAATGGATGGTAATGTTCTTGAACGGAATGTAGTCTTAGAATGTAGTGTAGTTATTTGTTCTTGATTGATAGTATGTTTTTCCCTTTCGAGGCTTTGGCTTAGTACTTTCTGAGTTTCTGAAGTTTCTGTTCACTAGTCATTTATGCCCAGCTAATTACATTTATGCCGAGCAAAAAATAAATTGAATTGCTGCTATATTTCTTATACTTGTTTTTTTTCTTCTATTAATCGAGACAACTCTCAAAGGTTCATATTGCAATCATCCCTTAATTTAATTATGAGAGTCCATGGGATGCTCATGTGTTTTGTGTATTGGTGGTGCCATTAGTCTTTTTCGTGTTGCAGATTTTAATTACTCGACCTCCTTACCCGGTTCTAGAAGCATAGAAGCGCCTGAAGTTATTCCGGTGGAGAAGCTGATTCCCGTAGCGACTTGGGTGATTTATAAAGCTGTGATGGTAGGAACCCTTCACTTTCAACTATACATTCTTTACTGTATGTTTTTATATTTTTGGTTCATTTCAGTAGAATGTACACACATATTTCAAATTATTAATAGCTTTATAATTTCTTTTTAATTGTATACACTTATTTACACTATTTCGGTTTTCAAAGAAATATTAAACTTTTTTTTTTTTTTTTCTCTCTTAATTTTTACCATTTATTTTATTCACATAAAAGCCAAAAATATATAAAGTGAATTTGTGTGATCATAAATCAAATAAGATATTCAACTGGACATTCTAATAAAAATCAAAATTGTTTTAATGGGAGATGAAGTATAAATTCATTACTCCTAGTATAAGTGGTAACTACATCCTTAATAAGTTTAATTTTTTTACAAAGATGTTCAACAAAAATAACCGAAAAATGATATGGGTCTAACGATGGGTCGACACTACCCGAAATTACGGGTCGGATCGATCCAGTAGGCTAGTTGAATTGCCATTTGTCAACTCTAGCTCATAGGTCTTAAGTTTCAATCTTCACTACTCGTGTGTTTTGGGGTTAAAAATCAACCTTTGTTACACGTGATTTGCTTAGTAAGATTTGGTTGAATATTGTGTACCAAAAAACAAATTATCTCATATACAATTACTTTGTATCATAGTATTACTTGAGATCATATCACGGATTAAAAAATATAAAGACCTATGTAGTATACTTGGCTAACTTATTTCGAAATGAAAAATATGTCGACAAGAGATCAAATTCAGGAAATCGAATTAAATTGAATTGAAATGAACCTAAATAAATTCAAGAAATCGAACTAAATTGAATGAAATTAACTAAAACAAAACTAACACCAATACCGATATTCTCATATTAGTATTTTATCATCTCTTTCTCCTTCCTCAAAGTAATGCTACACTAATCACAAACATAATAAAGTAAAAAAAATGTTTTTTTTTTCATTTTTGTATTAAAATAAAAGTTGAAAAAGGCAGAGTAAACTGAAAGAGATAATATAAATGTTAAAGCAATAAAAAAATAAAAAGGAAAATCGGCAAGAGAGAAAGAGATAGAGATGGTGGGCTCAGGCGGAGGAGACAGAAGCAAAGAAGCAGTTGGGATGATGGCCCTTCACGAGGCCCTCCGAACTCTCTGTCTCACCTCAGACGACTGGACTTACTCTGTCTTTTGGACCCTCAGACCTCGCCCGTACGTCTTTCCCAACCGCCTCTCTTCATTTTCCCTTTTTCTTTTTCATTTTTAATTTGTTATTTTCTTGCAGGAGGATAAGAGGCGGCGGTGGCAATGGTTGCAAAGTCGGAGACGACACCGGTAGCTTGTCAGTGCTTTCATTCATTTTTTGATTTTTGTTTTTATTTTAAAGTTCGATTATTTTATTTTTTCTCTCTTCTTTTAATTTTCTCAATTTTCGATTCTTGTGTGCCTGTGTGTGTAGAATGTTGATGTGGGAAGATGGGTTCTGCCGAGGAAGATCGTCGGAAGGCGGCGGCGAGGATCTTGTCCGGAAGGCGTTCGGCAAAATGTCTATCCAGTTGTACAACTACGGAGAAGGGTGGGTACTGGGTAGGTGCTTTCGGGTTTTTTCGGATACGACCACTTGTGTTTTCGATCTCGTGTTTCGTAAGTTCATCTTACGAAACACAAGATTGGAACACGTGCGATTTACTCTAGCGTTTCGTCTCGTGTGATCTTCTTGACACTCGTTCGATTAAGACGAAATGCAAAATTGAAATGAGTGGTATCGAAATTGATTGCCTAAGTGTAAGTAAATCAATAGTAAGATGAAACGCAAGATTCGAACTAAGGGCGGTGATCTCCGGTTTCAATCGTTCGTTTCATCTTGTCGTGGCAAAATCGAAAATAAAAAGTGGATTGTGATTAGGAATTGGTAAAAATTGGTTGCAGGTTGATGGGAAAAGTAGCTGCTGATAAGTGCCACAAATGGGTGTTCAAAGAGCCAACACAATCTGAACCAAACATTTCTAACTACTGGCAGAGTTCATTTGATGCTGTAAATTTTTATTTTTACTGTCTTGACAAGTAATATTTTTTGTTTTGTTTTGGTTGAGGAAAGTTGACTTACAATGTCCCAATTATTGGTGTCATAAAAAATGATTGATGAATTTTAAAGTCTTTGGTTATATTTACTACTAGTATAATTTAATTGCATTTGCAGCTACCTTCAGAGTGGAATGAACAGTTTGATTCTGGCATTCAGGTCAGATTCACTGATTTTCAGTATTCATTTTTTTTTTTTTAATTTAAATTTCTGAGAAAAAAAATTAACCGTATTTAATTTTTCACCAGACCATAGCTGTGATTCAAGCTGGACATGGCCTTCTGCAGCTTGGTTCTTGCAAGATTGTGAGTTTACCTACTTGGAGCGAAGCGTCGGTTAATTCGAATTTCGAATGTCGAAATAAATAACATGTTGAATTTTGATTTTGTTTTTCCCAGATTGCAGAGGACCTACACTTTGTGCTGAGAATGAGGCAAACGTTCGAGTCTTTAGGGCACCAATCTGGATTCTATCTGTCCCAGCTGTTCTCTTCGACCCGAAGTTCCTCGCCCGTCACGCCTATCCGGGCCCCACCTCCCCTGTTCGACTGGGGTTTAAGGCCCGTCCAATCGGGCCCATCCATGCTCGTGTCTCCCAAGGATGAGCCCCACACGTTCCTCCTCCCCCAAACGGAGAACACGATGGATGACCACGAGAGCGACATCAAATGGCCGAACGGGCTGTCGTTCTTCAGCGCGCTCACGGGCCGGGCCGATGAGGCCAACCTCTTGTTCAGTCCAGACGCGGCGGGCCCCTCTGGCTTGCACAACGAGAGCAACCCCGACGAGTTATTGAGCTTGGACGAGCGCTCGAAGGTGGAGGGTAAATTCAAGAGGAGCTTTACTCTGCCAGCGAGGATGGCGACTTCTTCATCTTCGAATCCGTTCGCTCACCACAGGAACGAGTGCTCGAATGCTATGTAGACTTTTCTTGGAGTGATTTTGTGTATGGATACTCAGCTTTTAAGATGTTTTAGTGCTTTCTATAATCTTGATGTTCTTGCCTAAATCTATAGTAAAGAACACACATTTGAAATCTACATCAGAAGAAAGAATAAAAGGCACTTAAAAACTCAGTTCAAAAGAGAAAGAAAACAATCTCAAAAGCAAAAGGCATTAAAGCCAAAAATCACATTTCATATTCTTCTGCTTTTCTTAACTACATGTTCTTAACTTCAATTCCAATCAACAACAAAAACCCCCACATCCAAACACAGCCTTAATTCCTCAGAAACTTCAGAAAAACAAAACACACAGAAAAATGGCTCATCTAACAGCAATCCTATGTTTCACTCTCCTCATCACATTCCACCTCCTGATCCCAACCCAATCCAAAACACCCCAATGCAGAACCTCCTGTGGCCCAATCCCAATCTCCTACCCTTTCGGCATCGACGACGGCTGCGGCAGCCCCTACTACAGACGCCTTCTCGCATGCTCCGACTCCGGGACCCTCGAGCTGCGGACCCCGTCTGGCCGATACCCTGTCCGAAACCTGAGCTATTCGGACCCACACATCATCCTCACCGACCCGTTCATGTGGACCTGCCGAGACAGAGACTCTTTCCGGCCAGTCCGGCCCTTCAGCCTCGACACCAGCACCCGCCTCCGGCTGTCCCCACAGAACGACTACATCTTCTTCAACTGCAGCGAGAGCGAAGTCATCATGGAGCCCAAGCCCGTTTTCTGCGAGCGCTTTCCCGGGCAGTGCGACTCCGCGTGCGACACCTCGAGCTACCTGTGCAGGAACCTGCCCGGGTGTGGGCCCGCTTTGACCGGAAGCTCGTGCTGCTCGTATTACCCGAAAGGAAGCGAGTCGTTGAGGATGATGCTCAAGCACTGCTCGAGCTACACGAGTGTCTACTGGAGAAACCTGGGGATTACTCCGGCTTATAGTCAGATTCCAGAGTACGGGATCAGGGTAGATTTCGAAGTCCCCGTCACGACAAAGTGCCTGTGGTGCCAGGACAGGACGAAGGGGGTCGGGAAGTGCGGGTTCGACACCCAGACTCAGGATTTCCTCTGCTTGTGTGAGAAGGGGAATTCCACTACTTACTGCAAAGGTTTATTTCTTCTCTGTTTTTTCTCTTTCGAGCCGAGCTTGACTTTCTGATATCGCCTTGTTTTCTTGACTTACGCAGACCGGAATGGGCAGCGTAACAGGCCTGCGGTGGTGGCAGGTAATCAAGATCGGATTTTTTCGACTTTTTTTTTCGAAAAATAGAATCTTTGAATATGAACTGTTTTTTCTTCTAGGAACTGTGGCGGGTTTTTCAGTAGCTGGAGCATTTGTTGGTGCTGGAGTTTGGTACCTGAGAAAGGTTAGAGCAACAGCTCCGGTTACTCATGGAGTTCAAACCAACGACAACAGGCTCTTCTGATAGCTTTCGATTTTATGTAATCTATATTTTTAATTTATCGAAAATTCATCTAAGGACTTACATATATTTCAAACCTCTCGGCCTTTTCCTATCTCGATCGCTTCAAGCAACGAAACGACCTCGTCGATCGAGGGTCTCCTCCGAGGCTCCTTGTCTATACACCAACAAGCCACGTCGAGCAACTCCATCAGTTGCTTCTCACAATCCCCGTCTCCTCCCACCGACGAATCGAACAACTCCCACACCCTCCCTTCTTCCTTCTTCTGATACACCCACCCAACTAAGTCCCGACAGTTCCTCCCCCTGCAAACCTCCACCGGACGCCTCCCTGTAACCAGCTCCAAAATCACGACCCCAAAGCTATAAACATCTCCCCGAAAAGTCGCAATCATCGTCTGGCTATACTCGGGAGGAATGTACCCCAAAGTCCCCACCAAATCCGTCGTCACGTGAGTGTCGTACGGATGCAATAACCTCGAAAGCCCGAAATCCGCCAAACGGGCCTCGAACTTCCCGTCCAAGAGTATGTTACTCGTTTTCACGTCCCGATGGACTATATTCGTCTCCTTATGCAAATACGCCAGCCCGCGGGCCGCCCCTCGGGCTATCCTCAGCCTCGTTTCCCACGTGAGGGCGGGCCCCACGTCGTCGTCTACCTTTTCGTGAAGCCAGTAGTCCAAGCTGCCGTTCTCCATGTACGAGTAGATCAATAATCTTTCGACACCGTGAAGGCAATACCCTAGAAGCGAGACGAGGTTCTCGTGTCGGGCCCTCGAGAGGGCTTCGACCTCCGCCCGAAACTCCCGCTCCATCTGCCCGCAGTCCCCCGAGAGCCTCTTCACGGCGGCTTTCCCGCCCCCGGGCAGGTCGGCCCGGTAGACGAGCCCAAACCCTCCGCACCCGACGATGTTCGACTCGCCGAAATTCCCCGTCGATCTCAGAAGCTCCTCCACCGTCAGATCGCTCCCGCAGTCCGCGTTCTTGAAGATCACCAGCCGAAGATCTCGCTCGGTTATTTCTTCCCCCGGGCCCACGTCGTCCTTACGCGATACCCAACAGACAGTAACTGCGACGACTAAACCGACTCCGACCCCGACCCCGATCGTCAGCCCGAGCACGCGGGCCCCGCGAAAAAACTCACCATTACCCGAACGGGAAGGGGAGGGGGGCCGTGGCCCCTGGCAGGGGCAAATTCCGGGATTGCCCTCGAAGCTGGAGTTGGGGAAGCTAGGGAACTGCCCTCCGGTCGGAACGGCTCCTTGGAGGTGATTATAAGCGACGCTGAATCTAGACAGGAAAGTGAGCTGGTCGAAGGAGGAGGGGATGGGCCCGCGGAGGTCGTTGACCGAAAGGTCAAGCACCTCGAGGTTCTTCATTTTCGAAATGGACCCCGGGATGAGTCCGGTGATTTCGTTCCGGCTCAGGTCGAGGGCGTGGAGCTGCCTGAGCCGTCCGATCTCGGGGCAGATCGTCCCGTTTATTCGGTTGTTGCTCAAGAGCAGAGA
This sequence comes from Euphrasia confusa, assembly GCA_954870475.1. Taxonomy (NCBI): domain Eukaryota; kingdom Viridiplantae; phylum Streptophyta; class Magnoliopsida; order Lamiales; family Orobanchaceae; genus Euphrasia; species Euphrasia confusa. The sequence goes on from OX940951.1 coordinate 1,662,673, forward strand.
AGGGGGGAAGTTCGAAGCTTGATTGTAATGCAAACCGTCCACGCTCTGATTCCTCTTCACGATGAGAGGGATGCTGGTGGAAGAGTCGAGGCTCGTGAAGTCGCAGTTGCTTACTGAAATCAGGCACTTGATCTCGGTTATGCCCTTCGGGATCCCGCCCGAAAGGGAGTTGTTCGACAAGTCTATATAAAAAAGATTTTCCAGTCGACCTATCCACGACGGAATGGAACCTTCTAACCGATTCCACGACAAGTCAAGCACTTGCATCATCCGGGAATTCAACAACCAATTCGGAATTCGACCTCTGAGCCCGCAGTTTCCCAGAGCGAGAACGGATAAGTTTTTTAGCCCGGTCAAGTTTTCGGGTATTTCTTCTCTGTGGAAATTCTCGGTGAGTATGAGAACGGTCAGGTTCGGGCAGTTCCCCAACACGGATAAAGACGAGGATAAGTTTACCAGGGTGTTGTTCGACAGCGAAAGGAAGACGAGAGACGAGAGGTTGGCGTAGCTCGTTGGGATCGGGCCGGTTAGTTTGTTCCTGGAGATAGTCATTGTTCTCAGGCTACGGCAGCTGGAGAGTGATTCCGGCAAGGCTCCGGAAAAACGATTCTGAGCTAAATCAAGAATCTGGAGAGTATGCAATGCGGAGAAATCGAGATCGATGGGGCCCGATAGGGAGTTGTTTCGGAGATCAAGAAAGCGCAGGTTACTGCAGGCTGACAAAGTTGATGGCAGTCGGCCCGTGAACGAATTCGAATGAGTGACGAGATGTTCGAGCCCGGTTAAGTTACAAAACACGTTAGGGAAGTAGCCGGAGAATCTGTTTCCGGACAGGACGAGGGTTTTGAGCTTCGATAGTTTTCCGATTTCAGGACTCAACTGGCCGGAAAGATTATTATACGGAATTGTAAGGTGCTCTAAAGAAGACGAGTAAATCGAGCCTGGGATTTCGCCTGATAGAGAGTTTGAATCGAGATGGAGCCCACGGAGAGAAGTGGTGCAATTCTCGAAGGCTTCGAGCCCGCCTGTGAATCTGTTGAACGATAAATCGAGAACCTGAATGCTCTTCGAGAAGCTGCAAATTCTGGGGTCGATTCGGCCGGTGAGCAAATTGTGACTGATGTTCAAAGCAATGAGTTTGGGAAACAATGTGGCGGCTGGAAGCCCGAATGCTGGCCCGGTAAGCTCGTTATGGCTCAAATCAAGAACCTGCAGATGCTTCAACCCGGAGAGTTTCAACGGGCCCTTGAGGAAATTGTACGAGAGATCGAGCCATTTCAATCTATCTAATTTGAACAGAGAATCGGAGAAATTTCCCAGCAAGCCTATCTCAGACAACCTCAGCATCGACACTCTGTTCGATGAAGACGACGAGTTACTCGCAATGTGCTCGCACGAGACGCCTGCCCAGCTGCAGCAATCAGTTCCGTTGGGCCAAGGAAGGTTGACCGGGCCGTTGACCAATCGGGCCGCGAATTCCTTCAGCGCGGCGTAATCATTCGGGTCGCAATTCAGGGCATTGTTGGTTGCGGAGCACAAGGATAAACAGAGCAAGAACAAATATGCGGGCCGGAAGCCCGAATTCAAGAATCCCATGGTTGGGCCCGACGAGGGTTGCAAGCTAAAATTGAGCCCGAGAAAACACGGCAAACACCATATCACCAAAACGAGCCATCCAACTATCCAGAAAAGTCAAACCCACTTCCCAATGCGTCTGGAAGATGAATCTGAAACAAGAAAATGAATTTGAAAAAAAGGGTTTGTGAGTTAAGCAATGCAGACTGAGAAAAATGAAATCTTTATTCCCAAAAAAAAGAAAAGTCTCGATATCACTTGCAACAGAAGCAAAGCAAGAAACGGCCCCACCGAGAACACAGAGAATCGAAACACTTGATAATGATAAATCAGTAAAAAGTAAATATATTATACTACTTACAATTTAAATGGAGAAAATATAATAAAAAGATCAACATTTAAGAGTGATTTTTTTATAGCTTGACTGTGATCTGAGAAGCAAAAACCCGGTTTTAATGTGGACAAGGAAAAGAGAGGTGGTGGTGGGCTGATTTGAAATGATGACAGAGATAGCTGACTTTTTTTATTTTTTTATTATATTTAATATTTTTTTCTATAATATGAAAAGTATATTGTAGTTTAATATGCCATAAATTTTCCTTGGATTTTTGTGTTATTTTACAGAGATCTTGCCGTACCACAAGGGTTTTAAGTCTTCTGACTCAAATTGTCAATATCTAAATATTTCTCTCCATTTTTTTTCCATGAAATATGATGAGATAAAGGAAGAAAAATTACAACACAATATCAAATTTTATACTTCCTTCTTTCCCGTCCAAACTTGTTTTTACAAAAAATAAAAAAAAGTGCATGTTATAAACTCAATAGAAATTGAGAGAGAATAATAGAATATAAAGAGAGACAATATAAGAGAGAATAGAATTGTCATGAATTGTTGTATTCATTCATATAGGGAGACCCCTTTATATAGGATACAATCTTGGGTTTCTGACTTAGCCAACAAGTCATTCACAATAATATAATAATATTCATAACACTCCCCCTTGAATGACTATTTCAGGATTGTTGCCTCGTTAAAACCTTGTCAGGAAAACCCAGTGGGACAAAACCTCGACGAAGGAAAAAGAGTACAACTTGCTCCCCCTGATTGTAATCACCGAAAATCTTTGACTTCTTGAAAGTAGTTATTTGTGATCAATCAGTCTCATTAAAACACATGTAACTAATAAAACCATATAGGAAAAACTTAGTTATTCAAGTATACATTTTGGTCTTCAGGACACAACCTTTGAATTGTCGAGTTTTACGTTCATTTGTATCATTGTATATTTTTCGTCCTTCTGGGACATGCCTTTACCAGACATTTATTGACTAGAGCATTCGCAATTGCTATAACCGGCCGGTAACTCTTCAGTTGTATATTAGATGCGTCTAATGTCGAATATACAATCCTTAACAAATGAACAATAATGTGAAACTTCAATTCACAATCATTTGAACTTCAGGTTCAATATCTCAGTTTATTTCGAAAATAAACTCATATCGAGTGATGTACATGCCTCGTTAAAAACCTCGTTATAAAATCTTTTAGGAAAAAATACTCGAGGAAAAGAGTACACGACATTCACATTTATATTGTGGTGATTGTCTCGTTAAAAACCTTTAACTAAGAAAATCCTGAAGGTTTTCTATGCCGATCCAATCGCATGATTACCTCGTTCGTGTGTGCGGAAGCGTGTAAAACGAGTAAACACGAACATCAAGATCTAGTGCACACATATATATGTATAGACACATATTTATATATATATACATCCAATATATATGTATATATAAGGAATAACGAGAACACTTACAACCGGTGTAGCGTGCCTCGTTGATGTTGATTAAGGTGGTGTTGAGTCGATTGAACCACCTTAATGGATCAGCCATTAGATGCTCTCCTTGTGAATGACCTCGTCACGCCTTTGGATCGTCCGGATGTTTAAGCCGCACAAATGGCCCGGCCTCTACGTGTTGCACACGAACCCGGATGATGAATACCTTGCTTGCTTGAAGTGGTTCTCCAAGAACACTCTCTATTCTCTCCTTTTGGTGTGAATTTCGTGGCTGATGATGATGGTGTTAGAATGAGACATGAAAATCTGATTTTCATGCTCATTATACCTCTTTTACTTCACATGTAACCCCCACCATAATGTGTGTGTCATAACCACACATAATGGGGTGTTATGGTGAAGTTCAAAGGTCACCTCCACATAATCATGCCAAATCATGATAAGTGGTCCCATTGGCTTGTGTGGCATGCCATGTCACACTATGTGACATGCATTCCATGCAAGCCATGCATCCCATGCATGTGAAAATCCACGTAAATATTGATTCTAAATCAATATTATTATCAAGCAACGTATATCAATATCGAGTCCGTGTGTGACCCTGTAGGTTTGATTATCGATCAATATTATATTGTTCCCAACAATTAATATTATCGACTAATCATTTAAATCCATAGATGACCTTATGACTTTATCGATTGCACACGTAGGATCGAAGGACATATCCCAACAATCTCCCACTTGGCCTTCAGAGCCAGTGTGCTGCCAATTTCCTGTTGTCACTTTATGTCTAAGTTTGAACTTGAGGCAAGACTTGAGTCATCCTCAATCGGTTCAAACCTTTCTTGGACTATGAGTCAGACTGTAAAACCAGATTTATCACTATGATACGAATCTGGACGTGGCCACGTATTTTCCACAGTCTCGACTCTCCAAGTGGCCGGTAAGACATGTATCCCATTATAAAATGGAGGACAATCCCATCTTGTCAATCCAAGCTCTCCCACTTGCTTCCTGATATACCTAATAACAAGTTTTATAACCTCCTTTTACGAAAGGCGTTTACTTGTATCAAAGTACACCATTTCACAATGGAATCACTCTGGACTACTCAGGTCAGAGGAAATTGCTCGACAGTCAATGAAATAGTATTATGACTCGAAATCTCAAATACTATTTCAGTCGGGTCTGTTCGATCATTAGCTCCCAACTAATATCTACGCAACTGTACTTGACGTCCCACGTCACTAGCCCATGAAGTGGCGCTATAGTACACATTGCAATCTAGTTCATTGTATTATCGGTTTGTCCGTACTCGATAATACGAACCAGGAACAATCATATGATTCAAGTATATTAGTTCAACTATTGGGACTTCATTATGCGGTAAGTCGACCTCATAACCCAATTGATATCACTTAATCATTTGGACAATTCATATAAATTAAACCATATTTATATGAAGAAATATGTATTATACATATGAGTGAATGTTTACCAAATCTCCAAAAGTATCTAATACAGTAATAGAAATCACAACCCATCTCTAAGATGTCTGATCTCTATTGCAGTCGTGAAAGCCTCAAGCTTAAACTGCTAGAGAGGTTTAGAAAACGGGTTTGCAACCTTACCAAAAGTTGCAACTTTATTATCTCCACAAAACTATCTCCCAGATAATGTGGAACTTCCTGAGCACCAGTTTTAGACTTGTGGTGCTTCCTAGCTCATTGGCTTGCGCGATAACTCTACTATAAATAGAGAACTATCGGATGGGCTGAGCTAGTTACGCCACCTAGTTCATTCAAGAACTTTCAAATCTTAACTGCCAACATTATTGCATCCAATGCAATACTGTGCTCAGCTTCTGTAGTTTAATCAGCTATATTGCATTGCATGGAACTATTCCAGCAAATTTCACCTCTAACCAGACAAAAGATATAACCAGATTAAAATCGGAAATTATCTTAGTCTGTTTTGAAGTTAGCATTCAAACAGCTTGTTAATATCAACTCTTTTTGTCTTCCAAAGACAACAAAATATTCTTTAGTCCATCTAAGGTACATAAGAATATTATTGGCCGCAGTCTAATGCGCCTCACCTGGATTTCCTTGAAACTGACTCGTCATGCTCAAAGCATACGATACGTCCGGTCGTGTACATATCATGGCGTACATTATAGACCCTATTGCCGAAGCATAAGGAATGTTTTCCATCCTCTTTTGCTCATCAAGTCCCGTAGGGCCTTGCATCTTGCTAAGAGATGTGCCATGACTCATTGGAATGAGACCCTTTTGGCGTCTTTCATTCTGAACTTATCAAGTACCTTATCAATATAGGTCACTTGACTAAGTCCAAACATCATTTTCGATCTGTTCCGACAGATCTTGATGCCCAATATGTACTGTGCATCTCCAAGATCCTTTATTGAAACAATTTCCAAGCCATTCTTTAATAGAATTAAGCATAGAAACATTGTTTCCAATAAGGAGTATGTCATCGACATACAACACAATGTATACAACGTAACTCCCACTGTTCTTCTTGTAAAACAAGATTCTTACGAGTTCCTCTGAAATCCAAAACCCAGTATGGATTCATTGAACTGAAGACTGCTACTCCGATATGCTTTGCTTTATTCCATAAATGGAATTATAAGATTGCATAATTTCTCAGCCTTATTAGGATCGATAAAACTCTTTGGCTGTGTCAAAACACATTCTCTTCTAGAATCCAATTCAAGAAGTTAGTTTTAGCATCCAATATTACCATAACTCATTATCAAGATGAGTACCAATGGCTAAGATAATCTGAATGATTTAATCAAAGCAACTGGTGAAAGTTTTTCCATAATCCACCTCGTGAATAAAACTTTTACCATCAACCTTGCTTTGAAAACCCTAGGTTTTCCATCTGTCTGTTTAGATCTTAAAGATCTATTAGCATTCATTGGGTCTAACCCCGTGATGCAAATATATCAAGTTCAAAACTTGATTATCAGATATTGATATCATCTCAGATTTCATGGCACCATGCCAATTTTAAGTAGCTGGACTCGTCATAGCTTGAATATAGGTCGAAGGTTCATCGCTTTCCAAAAGCATGGATTCATATTTCTCATTGGTCACAATATCTAAGTATTTGAATAATAGAGATAGATTTATACCTTCCGGACCTACGAGGTTTGGTATGGCTTCCAAAACCATAAGAATACTCTCAACCCAGTCTTGAGTATTCATCATTGGTTGTTTCACTTGAACCTCGTTCAAGACAACCGAGCTCCCACTGAATTTCTAGGAAAGATAACTCTTTTCAAGAAAATCACTATCTCGAGCAACAAAATATTGTTCTCAAATAGATCGTAGAAGTTGTACCCTCGAGTTTCTTATGGACATACCATAAGGAATCTTTTATCCCATTTGAGTTCAAGCTCTATAGAGATAAATCTCGTCAGAGAAGCTTTTAGAACCTCAAATCTTGATGAAAACAATTTAGGGACCCTCCCTTTCCATACCTAGTATGGTGTCTTATCAACAGCTTTTGACAGCGTCCTATTCAGTGTATAAGTTGAAGTCTAGAATTGTGTGTTCCCAAAAGAGACCAGTTGTTCATTTAGACCTCTCATCGAATGGTCGAACTATATCTAATATAGTTTGTTTTCTCTTTTCCGAAACATAACCTTCATGTGCTTGTGAACTACTAGGTTCCACATACATTAGTATGGATCATCCCTAATTACTCACATGTTCTCCTTTCTCCAAGAAAGATGACATTGTTATCTTTTCAATCACACATCATTCACATGTATCAAATGAATCCAAGTCAAATGATTCTAAAATTCCTTCTAAAAGAAGCTTCGTTACATGTTTAGATTTTGATTTGATCTAATCAACAATGTTTCAGTTATGTATCATCGATACTTATTCGATTTGGCCTTTGGTCTTAATGATATATATGATTTGTCAAGTTAAAAGTATACATAAACAATATAATAATCGTACCAAAACAAAGAATAATTCACAATTAAAATAGTTACCAAACTATTTAATAGTGAAAAAACAAATCCATCAGTATCTAATACTGAACCAATATTCATTGTTTATTGAAGGTACGAAATTACATAGTTATAATACTAAAACAAGGCCCTAAGGCAAAACAACATCATATGATCATACGGCTAATGCAGCGACCTTCGCTCCATTTCTTGCCCGTAGATCGACATCTCTATTCACCAAACTTATACTTCTATGTAGTTCCTCCACATAAAAATGTGAGAACCACATTTGGCATCCAATACCCAAGAAGTAGAATTTGGGAAGTTTAATGTCTATATCATTAATACTTGAAGATGAAGCAACCCCGTTCTTCACATCTTCTTTGAACTTTGGGCAAATTCAATTATTCCCAATAATTGAGTCTCATTCAAATTTCCCATTCAAAATTAATACAATGTCAAAACGTGATAAATCGTAAGTGAAAAATCGAAGTTTTCTAACCAGCGATATTATCATGCAATTGAAGCCCTATCTCTCATAAAATATGAGGGAGCCAACCAGACAATCGTTTCACGCCATCCAATGGCTCGAAAGTCTCTAATTTGTGTCATTGATGAACTTAAGTGTTTTGGATTAAATCACTCCCCGAGGTGTAAATAATCCTAACCTTATAATCCATCAAATGAAAGACAAATTAGGAATTTGTTTTGAAATTGAATAAAATATGATTTTTTTTATATGTTTGCAAGTAGTGTCCAACACTTTTGCAGTAGACGCATTGAGATTCCCTAGGAACCCTAGTAGCCTTCTTGCCCATGCTCTTTTGAATACCTCATCCTTTATCACAAGAATATCCCTCTTAGGGTCCATTTTTAATTGACGACTCATCATCTTAGAAAAATTTAGGAGATCACTTAAAGCAAATAATCCAATCATTTGCTGTACATGTGGTCCTTATAGATTTCTCTTATTCAGCCTAGCTGAAGCGATGACCCTGGTCATTCAGAACTGCTCAATCTTAGCATATTCCCCGAACATGCTATTGAGTTGTTCAATGATATCTTAGGATGTGGTTATCTAACACATTTTCCTTGTCTTCGTGTTTGAGGACCATCCTCAAATTACGTTGTGAATCAAGAAAATTTGTTCAATTTTTCATAATCAAGAATTGAACCAAACTTGAATTGAGTTGACATGATAAACTATAAAAGAAAGATAACTAAAGTATGTAAACATCCACAAAGCGGTAAACAAATAAGGTTGTCTAACAATCTACTTATTTATTCCATTTTGTTCAATCGATATCTAATATCTTTGTTCCCTTGAACAAAACAATCCCAAGACCCTCATCTTGCAAATTCTTGAGCCGACTGAGTCCGCACTTAAGAAGTCCAAGATAGGTAGACATCCCATGTCAATGACATCTAATGTCACTCTCGGTCGATGAGAGTCCCATTCTCATCTCATGTCTCGATAGCCACGCCTGCAGTGGATCTATCGATGAGAAAACCAAACTCACGTGTAAAGGTCTAACCTTTACTCCCACTTATCCCAAGATAACAAGTAGTACCCCGCTGAGGCGGACCTACCAACTTATGATCGAGGGCTTCATGAGTGTGATATTTTTGGACAAGACATTATACTCATTATTTTGGGAACTTGCATGCATAGGTTTGTTTATATGTAAGTTGAACCTTTATAACATAAAACAACCTATAACTAGCAAAGCAAATAAATACGTATTCGAAAGGCCCCTAGAACCTCACAACTCTCAAACGAAAAGATTAAAAGCAACAAAATAGGCCTTGAACATCTTCTGAACTGGTCCACGCCCGCCGTTTCAGTTCCGCGCCCTCCGATTTTGGTCAAATCTATTCCGTACCCAAAAAACCACGAACGGCGCCCGCCGTTTCACAATCAGCGGTCGCCGAACACCACCGGCGGTCGCCGTTTCCAAAACGGCGCCCGCCGAAAGGGTTTGGAAAAAATCTGACCCAAAATCAGCATTTCGACGGTCGTCGTTTCCAAAACGACGGTCGTCAAATCAAAACGACGGTCGTCGTTTTTCTCTGACAGCCCCGGTTTCGCCCGTTTTGCTTCGTTTTGCTTCGTTTCTTCTCGTTTTCGCCGGAGAGCCGAGATCCTCCATCGAACCATGGAACAATTCCATCGCTTACAAGTAGTACAATACAAATATAATAGAAAAACCTATCTATTACAAATGATTCCAAGGGACGCAGCCCTCAAATACTACGGCCAATCGAAACGTAAAAAAAAAACAACGAAATCATTCACCCGACCACTAACGGTGGCCGGCCTTATATCTAATCACATAATAACATAATCACAATTAAGCCATTTATGTTGATTTAACCTTCGTGTCCAACACAAAAGTGTGCACGAGCCCTAGGCTCTGATACCAATTGAAGGTTTTCTATGCCGATCCAATCGCATGATTACCTCGTTCGTGTGTGCGGAAGCGTGTAAAACGAGTAAACACGAACATCAAGATCTAGTGCACACATATATATGTATAGACACATATTTATATATATATACATCCAATATATATGTATATATAAGGAATAACGAGAACACTTACAACCGGTGTAGCGTGCCTCGTTGATGTTGATTAAGGTGGTGTTGAGTCGATTGAACCACCTTAATGGATCAGCCATTAGATGCTCTCCTTGTGAATGACCTCGTCACGCCTTTGGATCGTCCGGATGTTTAAGCCGCACAAATGGCCCGGCCTCTACGTGTTGCACACGAACCCGGATGATGAATACCTTGCTTGCTTGAAGTGGTTCTCCAAGAACACTCTCTATTCTCTCCTTTTGGTGTGAATTTCGTGGCTGATGATGATGGTGTTAGAATGAGACATGAAAATCTGATTTTCATGCTCATTATACCTCTTTTACTTCACATGTAACCCCCACCATAATGTGTGTGTCATAACCACACATAATGGGGTGTTATGGTGAAGTTCAAAGGTCACCTCCACATAATCATGCCAAATCATGATAAGTGGTCCCATTGGCTTGTGTGGCATGCCATGTCACACTATGTGACATGCATTCCATGCAAGCCATGCATCCCATGCATGTGAAAATCCACGTAAATATTGATTCTAAATCAATATTATTATCAAGCAACGTATATCAATATCGAGTCCGTGTGTGACCCTGTAGGTTTGATTATCGATCAATATTATATTGTTCCCAACAATTAATATTATCGACTAATCATTTAAATCCATAGACGACCTTATGACTTTATCGATTGCACACGTAGGATCGAAGGACATATCCCAACAAATCCTGTGGGAAAAACTTAGTAGAGGAAAAAAAATGCAATCACTGATTCACTGGTCTTCGGAACCAAAATCACTGGTCTTCGGGACATTGTCTTCAATATCATTTGTGTCCATAATGACATAGTAATATGATATTGTACATATTCTGATTTTCATTTCCTTTCATATCAGGAATTTTAAAATCCATCCAGGATTTTCATGTATGTATTTTTCTAATGACTTCTACATGGTCAGATCATATATTCATGCATATCTATATTTATCGTTGTTGCTGCCAGAAGTATAAGGTAGCGGAACTTAATGTCATCCTTAAAAATATCGGTTTCTGCGAAAAACTCTTGAACAACTAATCTCGCTTTTATATCTCACCACATCATTACTCGTTTTTCTTACGAACACCCACGTATATCCTTCTGGGATAATATTTTTATCCAGCGAGTAATGCTCAGCCTCAATTGCTCATTTCTATTTTCTTGAGTGCTGCCGGCACACTATTATTGATTTAAGTTTTTGATCCAAATTTTCTAGAGCAACTCTTGAGGCAAATATGTCGTTGACGACTTTTTCCATGTTGATGACAATTCATTATATCAACCAAATCTTTCATCATTTCCCAAAATATTTAATTTGGTTGTTCCGCAATCCCACGATTTTCTATTATCATGTGTACATGCTTTTTTTAATGGGATTTCCATCTAACTCTCTTCAGGAGATTTTGAGGGTGCCTTAATTTCTTTATTTTTCCGCGGATTTATTTTATATTTTAAGATCGATCTACTACGCTTCAAGCGTATATTAGAATCAACATTTGAGTTGATCTCTTTGGTATTTGAACTCTCATAGTTCATTTATCACAAATATATGTGATTTTGTCACACCTTCATTAATTTGGTAGATTACTTGCTGAATATTGCAAGTCACTTATTTTCATGAATTTCGGGTTCAATTGATTGGTGCGTGGATCTAGAATTAAAGATCGTTTTCATTCCATTAAATTTTTCGGCATTTATATCTTTTATATTCTTATCTCCCCCTAATGCCGAGAGAAATGATCTTTCTTAAATATGCAAAACAACATAATTGCTATAAACCGATCTTCTGGATCGCGGGCTCAAGATATTTAATATATCTTATTTACAATTATGCTCGTTCATAAAAATACACTCTAGTGGTGATATGAATATACATTGCATATTAATTCGCAGATGGGAAATGCTCGATTCATTGCCACGCACAATCATGATATGCATCATCTTCATTTTAAGTACATTTGTAGTACTCGTGGGGATAATTAGTAAAGCTCTTCCGGAGCCCACTCTTGATATGCTATCATTTGCATAACAGTATCAATGATCATTCGGGAATACAATATCATTATCAATGATCCTTCGTGAATCAAAATATTATGTTTAACCAATGATCCTTCGGGGATACATTATCTTTATCAATGATCCTTCGGGGATACGGTATCTTTACCAATGATCATTCGGGATCAAAATATTAGGTTTTATCAATGATCCTTCAGGGATCAAAATATATCTCAATATATAATTTTCTCAAAAATTACATTTAATTGAAATCGACTTTCTTCCATGAGTACCCACATAGTACATTTATTCTCGATTTTCAAAAGATATCCTTCAGGGATAATTCATATGACAAGAATAATCGAATTTGGCGTTCGTCTAATCATGATATAACTTTATTCGAAAACATTTAATGTTTTGAACTTTGCTTCTTCGGGAGCATGTAACTTTATTCAAAAACATTTAAAATTTAATTGTTAATGTTCTTCAGGAACATTTAAAGTTTAATTTTGATATTTATTCATAAATATCATATCATAATGTTTTTCAGAAACATTTAAAATTTATTGCTATTTTGGGAGCAATTTAACTTGATATTTCCAAAACTATTGCTACTACGGGAGCAATTTAATTTGATATTTCCAAACTTATTGCTACTACGGGAGCAATTTAATAATATCAAATCATGATGTTCTTCCAAAACAATCAATATAATATTTAAACCAGAAATATATGTTCTTCAGGAACATTCAATTTAATTGATAATTAAGAATAATTGATTTGATATTACTTCAGGATTATCAAATTATAATGCCGACTCAAACTTATGAGTCCGAGTTCATACCACGACAAATTTAAAATCATGTAATTGAATTTTTGGTAGTACGACCAACTTCGGGTGATCGTATCTTTCTTTTAAATCTTTCCACAAAGCTAGCGGATCATTCATGATGAATTTTCAAAGATATTATTCGAGATTATTAGTATATAATCATAATCAATTTGATATTGATATTTATGCAGGAATATATCATATCATATTCTTCCTGAATATTTAATTTTTATATTTTTTCGAATATAACATCATGTTCTTCAGGAACATTTAATTTGTATATTTCTTCAGGAATATAATATCATATTCTCCAGAAATATTTTCTTTTGATATTTATTCAGGAATATCATATCACACTGTTCTTCAGAACATTAAAAACTATAATTGATTTATTAAACATAATTAATTTGATATTACTTCAAGAATATCAAATTACAATGTTGTTCGGAAACATATGATATTACTTCAGAAATATCAGATTATAATGTTCCTCGGGAACATATGATATTAAGAAGAAGGGAAGAGAAGTAGATATATTTATAATTATTTATGAATATAAACAAACATATAAATTCTTGCCTTTGAGTTCGGATCTTGGATGAGTAGAACTTCGATGAAGAACGCAGTTGAGCTTTCGTGAGTTCGGATCTTGGATGAGTAGAACTTCGACGAAGAACGCGGTTGAGCTTTCGTGCTGATAACGTGTTATAAACTCAAGAGAAATTGAGAGAGAATAATAGATTAGACAAAGAGAGAACATAGAGGAGAATAGAATTGTTATGAATTGTTGTATTCATTCATATAGGGAGACCCATAGGATACAATCTTGGGTTTTTGACTTAGCCAACAAGTCATTCACTATAATATAATAATATTCATAACAGTGCATACTTATTTCGTTTCAATTTTTATTTATACGAAGTTGAGCACGAATATTATACAAAATTTTATTTTTTTCACATACAATTTTTTTTAGTGTTTCACGTTACGCATCAAAAAATATTATTATATATTTTTTTAATTTTTCATTTTAAAATACAATTTTATCCTATTTTACCTACTTATTTTTTGAATTTTTGAATTTTTTATTTTAAAATACAATTTATCATATTTTAACTACTTGTTTTTTTTAATTTTACTAAGATTATTTTACTTTTCATTTTAAAAATTATTTTTACCTTTTAATTATTGATCAAAAAATCAAAAATTTGCCAAAAAAATACATCTGTTTATTTTAGAACAGATAAAATATTACTTTAAACTTGAAAAGGTAGATTTTTTAAGGTGTAAAGAATGATTGCAAATTTGCAATTCGAGCGAGAGACCATCAACTTTGAATTTCTTGATCATATATAGACCCAAAACATTCATTCCCAAACAAAACATGGTTTTACCTATACATGAAAATGGCTCGTACAAGATCAACTGCAAACTCACTCCCCCTTTCTTGTAGTGAAGATATCTCCGCCCTGAATCGAGTTTCACAGCATCATAAAAAAAGTACAAGCTCGACTGCAAACTTTCCCTTTCTCGTAGAATTAATTTCTCCAATCTGCACAGTACCAACGTAATTGAGCAACGCATAGCTTGCTATCTTTGTAAAATATGAATGTCTCTTTCTTTCTTTTAAAAACAAGGATTTATGATAAATAATGCAAGAAAAAACGAGATGCGAAAAAAAACAAACAATAAGACAGCACATGGTAAACGATGGCTCACCTTTAGTCTTCCCTTTCCACTAACGGAGATGATGTCACCTGCTTTCACGCTTGTGTTGTTTTTCACCACAGTGGCCCAGTTTACACGCACGTCTCCATTGCTATAATGCCAAAGAGGATACAGTCGGGTCAGCTATTCATAAAGCTTCTTGTCAATAAAAATAGTTTCATCACCTAAGTGTGATGCCTCGACTCAATTTCAGCTAATAGCCTAATAGATTCCAAAGCGATTCCACAAAGACACAAAGCCCGTGTGTGTGTTTATTATAAAATATAAATAGAAAATAATTATGAAAGAACAAAAAGAGAGAAAAGGGAAGCATGAGAAGATTACCCGATCAAATTAGCCATTTTGGATCTTGAAATTTTAAAGCCGGCACTAGCTATGGAATCAAGTCTTACTGATGCTTCGACAGTTTTCATAGTCTTGGTTCTACAAGGACCAATGGAAAGATATATCGCCTCTATTTACAATGGATCGACAAAACAACGAAACACGAAAAGGAGAAAACAATAATAACCTTGGTGGCTGGTATTCAAGAGCAAGCAATGGAATCTTTTCACAGGTGACGGAGACGTTCCTGACCTACAAAAAGGAGATTCGTTTATTAATTTAAGTTTGACAAAAAACACAAGGTGAGGTGCATTACTGGTTCCTCGAAATGGTTTACCTAATGAAAAGAAACGCATAGAATCGACACACACCTTATCCAATGACGATGCGAGGAAGTCGACAAGTTCCGGAACAACAAGAACATGGGCCCCCTTTTCTCCCTACAACCCATTACAACAAAGTGTTTCCACACATGAACAAGACAAATTGTCACCAAAATACAACCCTTGAGTTAGATTTAATTACAAAAAGACCCAGCTAACTTTCAAAATTAGAAAAACACCCCTAAGATTTTATTAGCTTACATTTACCATTTCAGAAGCAAAAAAGTCGTTTGGACATGACATTTGCAAAAACGTTATGATTAGCCGAATAATTGTTAACTTCAATTTGCACTAAAAGTTTTTTTTACATAAAACATAAAAATACGGAATAATTGAAGTGAAACAAGTTATATTGGGAACCTACTGATATAGATATCTACCTGCAATATAATGTCTCCGAGCTTATCCCTCACGATCCCAGTTCCAAGGATCGCCCCAAGGAAATTACCATGAGAACACGGCTCAAAGCTAAAGTTCCCTGAAATACTGGGAAGCACAAACATCACTGTGAGAAAATGAGAGTCCAATCTCACAATCGAAAGAATGAACAGGTAGCGTTTATATAATACGGAATTAATTACTGGCCTCAATGCTGCAACAATATCCGGATCTGACGTCAATATCTCCGGATGTCCAACTGAGAGCCGGCAACGCTCGGCCTTTCAAGAATTTGGATGAAAAACACATTTATTATTACTATTACGGAATTATCTGAAAAATAATGTTTGGGAATTTTCACCTCCGGATATCCTCCCTGAGCCACCGTTTTGATATCGGAAAACTTATCCAATGCTAGCATTGATTCTCTCAACACAGGTGGAGTGAGAAAGTCGGTGTGCAAAACTTCTCGCCTCAACGATGCCCGGTTCGCCTAAGAGACACACACGGAATGACATATCAATATCATCAACTCACATCACATCAAAAAACAAGGCAGAGTTGCACATCAAATACCGTTTCGAGAATTCTCTTGACGTCTTCGATCGTATCCTTGTCTCCAACTCCTCCGAGCAGAGCATCGACTCCACCCTTTGGAGCTCGCGCCGAGTGGCAAATATTTAAAGCTGCACCTGCTGAAATCACCTTCTAATGTGTGAATTTTAATTTTTTAAGCTTTCTGAAACAACCCCTTTATCCATCTACACACAGATACTACACGTAATAATCAAGACGCAATCTTTTTCGAGAAAATAATATCAAGAGAACGAGAAACCACGCATTGACATTGATTCTTCACATAAAAAAAATGGGCAGTTCGATTTATTGTTCTCGCAACAACTGTAACGATTTAATCATTCATTCATTGTGTGAAAAAATACGAACCTGAGGAAGTGAAGATACCGAGCTTGGTTCTGAGATTAATGGGGTGAAGGGATTGTGCGATTGGCCCTCGACTTTGAGTGAAAGATTGTGGGCCCCAGCCAACGGCGGCCATGACCGATAATCGGTGCGCCTGCGCCCACATCGAACCCGGATCGTATCCATCTCCTTCAATCGATTTCGAGAAATAGATAAACCCCAAGCAAAAGTATTTATTACTTTTGCAATTCAGTCCTCCAACTAACCGTAAATTTCATTTGACTCCCTTAAGAATTCTAAATTACCATTGGGCCAAATTGGGCCACTAAAGTAACCCATTTGGGCTTAGCTTAGACCCTCGGCTGCAGTAGATGATCGGGCTCCAAACACAATGGATTTTGTTTAGGCCCACCAAGAAACAATGGTACTCCGTATTTTTTAGATGGACTATATATCTAATTAAAGGCGTTGAATTTAATATTTTCATATCTTCACCGCTGACGTGTAACGTCAGGGTCAATTTTTTTTATTATTAATTGTTTTATAACGCCATTTAATTCACAATTTTCTTCACTTGATTACAATATTTAATGATTAAAAAAAACGCTCTAATGGCATCAAATATTTTGTTGAATTACCTATTTGTTTCTATTTCATTAATTCATAAAATCATTAAAAATCTTTAACATTGACTAGTCATTTAAATTTTATTTTATTTTGAAGATATGGGAAAGAATAAAAAATCTTAATAGTTAACTTGCAATCACAAATCAATTTTATAATAATAATAAATTGAATTGAATTGAATTAAATTAAATTGAACTTATAAAATTTGAAATTAAACTAAATAATATTTTGTATGATTTAATAAAAAAAAATGTAATAATGAGTGAATTTAAACAATTAAAATGAAAAGAAATCTAAAGTAAATTTGAACTACAATATCAATATTTATGTACTCCGTATTTACATTCAATCGATCACCTCGACAAATTATCTTTTTTTTTTATATCTAATTGGCTATTAATACAAATTTTTACCTAGTTAGTATTTTCAAATGTATCTAACAATGAATAATTAGACTTTTACTAATTATAGATAATATATTGGAATAAATAAACTTTTGCTAATAAATAATCATGGGAATTCACTTATAGGGAATTTTTATTATCGCAACTCTAAGCGTGGTTTGATCGATTAATATAATCATTAATCATTTTTTTAACTCATAAATATTGCTACACCACGAGAGTTACTATTCGTTACGGATAGGTACCCGCACGCATTGCGGATATCCATACCCTAAAAATAAAAAATATTCATCTCATAATTATACTCTTTTTAAATAATCTGGTACAATAATGGGGTACAATAATTGGATAACCAAAATTACTCTAAAAATTTTATTAACAAAAAATCAAGAATAATATTTAAATTCAATAATTTATTTTCAACAACTAACAAGTTAAAATTATCAATAAAAGTTTAAAATTAAAATAAAAAATAAAGCAAAAATAATTAAAAACAATAAAAATGTCATTTATTATATAATATAATATTTTAGATTTTTAATTAATATATGAATATGGTTATTATTTTAATTTAAATAAATAATCAGGTATTTTGGATATACCCGGGTAATCGAGTATCCTAATAGCCAGTATTTTTTAAAATAAATCTCATAATTCGAATTTTTATTCAATTTTTTTGGATACGAGTACTCAAAAACCCAAAAAAATCCGAATATTTCGATAAAAACTCGAATACTCAAACTCGAATAGTCGCCCCAACCATGCGGACTGAATAGATTCACAACCCTTAAAATTCAAATGACATAATTAATAAATTTGAAATTTTTAGTAGTAAGTTTAAAATTTAAAAAATGAAAATTTTAATTTTATTTTTTATAAAAATTAAAATGAATTAATTTATTACTAACTTAGCCTTTAATTTTGAAATATGCGTTTAAATCATTCAATATTCTTATTTTATTATGAGTAAATCTAACATTAAAATTTCAGATATTTTTTTAAAATGTAAAACAAATGATAAAAATAATAATAATAATAATAATAATAATAATAATAATAATAATAATAATAATAATAATAATAATAATAATAATAAAGAAAGGAAAATAGAGTAGTATCTGTATGATTTCCTAAACCATAATTAGGATATAATTACAAATTAAATCATAAGCCTCAATTAATATTAATTAATCTATCCCTCTCTCACACACGCTTCAACAAAATTACACGCACGCCACTACGCGCTCACACTCTCCACTATGTGTGAATTCTGTGATTACAGTAATCCTTGACGACGAAATCCAAACCCTCCATTTTTTTCACTTTATATCCAACACCCCTCTCTCTCTAACCGTTCTCTCTCCGGCGGACCCAATCTCCGCCGCCGTAATACAACACATTCTCCGGCGGATTCAGGATACGCACAGTGCATTTGTTCTCCGGCGAAGATACTGCGGGATTCGGGTACAGTTTTTTTTTTAATAGCGGTTTTGATCCGGAATTTCGGTGTTGTGAATTTGGGGGTTTTCGAGATTCCGAGCTCCATGCAATTATTTTATCTCGCCACGATTGTCGGTGTTGCGGATTGACTCTCTGGTTAATTTAATTAATTAATTATTTATTATTTTGTCGTTTAATTGGTCAATTATTCTTTACTTTTTGGGTTAATTTTGATGAAAAAAAGCCTTGATTTGGGAATTGTGTTTATCTGATTGATGGTTTGAATTTTGAACACATATAGTAAGAAGTTCTTGTTTTCTTATTGACTGTATATTCCCATGTATTCCTTATGTGTGTATATGTATCTATCTATACATATACATATGTGTATATATACATGACTTGACTTATTGTTGCTTGGTAGTGAATCAGTTTTCTTTGCTTCAAGAATCACTGTAATTGTTTTTACTTATTATAATCTTACACAACAGGGATCAAGAAAAAACCAAAACAACCGAAAGAAATTCGACTGCTGATCTTTGTTTCGATTTTTTTTTCTTTCGAAACCCCGATGAGAATCTGATTTCCTCGATCGGATTGAAAGAAATAAAAAAAATAAAATGCACGATCACAAGGTTCTTCTTCCGATGGGCGTCTTGAAACCAGAGAAGAAGTGGCTGTTCCCTCTGGTCTTGAGCTCGCTCGTGTGCGTCTTCATCGTAGTAACCAGCTTCAACATGGGCCTGCTGTTGCCCTCTCGAGTCTCGACCAGCCAGATCAAGGAAGAAGCAACGAATAGCAGTCGGGACCCGTCTCCACCCCCTCCCCCTCCGGCTCCTCCGAAGTTCGCTTACCTCATCTCCGGGTCGAGAGGTGATCTGGATATGCTCTGGAGGACCCTCCATGCTCTGTACCATCCGTGGAATTATTACGTGGTCCATCTCGATCTCGAGGCTCCGATCGAAGAGAGGTTACGGCTCAGGGCCCGGGTGGAAAATCACCCGCTTTTCGCGGAGGTTGGAAATGTTATCGTGAATAACAAATCGAACATGGTTACTTATAGGGGGCCCACCATGGTTTCGAATACTCTCCACGCTTGTGCGATTCTCTTGAAGAGATTCAAGGACTGGGATTGGTTTATTAATCTTAGCGCCTCGGATTATCCATTGGTAACTCAAGATGGTGAGTTTCTTTTATCTAGACTCTCTGTTTTGTTTTGTTTTGTATAATAACCTAACATGACTTTTTTTTAAAAAATTGTTGTAGATTTGATCTACACATTCTCCGATCTGAAACGAGAGCTCAATTTTGTAGAACACACCAGCAAGCTAGGCTGGAAAGAGTAAGTTCTCATCATGCATTTTCGCAGGACATTATTCGAACTATAAAGTATAATCTAATCTGGTTTGGTTGCAGGGCTCAAAGGGCGATGCCGGTTATTATAGATCCTGGACTCTATCAGAAAACCAAGTCGGACATTTTTTTCGCGAGACTCAATCGGAAGTTACCTACAGCTTTTAAATTGTTTACTGGTTAGTTCATAATATGTTCATAATTGGTTGTGCGTAAATCGAATCGTTGTGGGCTTGAATTATCTCGTTGATTCCATACGCAGGCTCTGCTTGGATGATCCTTTCACGCCCGTTCATCGAGTACTGCATATGGGGGTGGGATAACCTCCCGAGAACACTCCTCATGTACTACTCCAATTTCGTCTCGACTCCCGAGGGTTACTTCCACACGGTCATCTGCAACTCGCCCGAGTTCTCGACCACAGTCGCGAACCACGACATGCACTACATCGCCTGGGATAGACCTCCGAAGCAGCACCCACATGTGCTCGGGCTCAACGACACCCAGAAGATGATCGACAGCAATGCAGTGTTTGCGCGAAAGTTCAAGCACAACACGCCAGTGCTGGATAAGATCGACAAGGAGTTGCTAGGGAGGCAAAAGGGGAATGTTACTCCGGGAGGGTGGTGCGGGGGAAGCCCGCGCTGCTCGGAGGTGAAGAGCCCGACGAAGCTCACGCCGGGGCCCGGTGCTGAGAGGCTTCAGCTACTGTTGGGAGAGGTAGTTTTCTCGGAGAAGTTCGGTCAGGGTCAATGTAGATAGTTTGGTTGGAAATTGTTTGATGTTGGAGTTGGTCTGAGGATAAGACAGAAAAAAACAGAGGGAGAGGGGGATATATAGAAGAAGGCAGAAGGATTATTTGTATGTTTTTACAGTGTTCTCTTGGGCCAAAATATATGGACTATTTGCTAATACATACAGATATATACATCCCAAATTAATAATTTGCATTAATTTTCATACTTTTTTATATTATAATCTTACACTTATTTTTCTTTTTAAGATTATAGTTAACATTTATTTTATTTTTTAACTTACAATTTTATATTTATATTTTTTTAATAAAATAATTTAATATTAAAAAATACAGTATTTTATTATTTAATAAAAAATTATTTTAGAATTATATAGAATCGTTTCATCTAATTAGAAATAACTTTATAATAAGATAAAGTATGGAGTATATAAGTATAGATAAGGTATATTTTCATCATTGTTTTGTGATTTTACAATAATCCTCATCATTAAATGCGTTTTTGAGGTATTAATTAATTAATATCGACCGTAATTAGTGCCTAATTAAATGTGTAGCATTTTCAATGGGGAATCGTTTAGGCCGACACAATCCTATCGTACGAGAAAATTAAAACCAACCCTTAAATTATTTTTCAAATTACACGTGTACTTATTGACTGGTTATTCAGTGAAAAATAATTACTAAAATGGTAATTTCTTGTGGGCAGATTCTGCCCATGGGCAGAACTGTCCAAATTTATTAAATTTTTTATTTTTTATTTTTATATGATTATAAATATAATTAGCTTAATAAATCTATTAAAATAATTTTTTTATCTTTCATTTTTATATATTATAATATTTTTTTTCTAATCAATTGATTATTTTAGTATAAATATAAAAATATTTATTATCTTTATCTAAACATTTTTATTTTTTATTTTTTTTGTGCAATATATATTTAATATAGTTTACTTAATTATAATATATAACAAAATAATAATAAAAAATATTTTAATAATTTTTAAACAATTTTATAAAAGAATTCTGCCCATGGACAGAATCTACCCATTTAGCACGTCCCTTATTAAAATTATCCCAATCAAACTTATTAACAATAAAACACGTTTAGTAGTTTATTATTTATGAAATACGATTATTTAAAAAAACACGTTTAGTTGTTTATTAATATGAAACACTATTATTTTTTCTATTTCAAGAATAAAAATTAACCTGTTCAAAATTTCAAATTGGTATTAACTTCTATTAATATGACTTCAAGATTACACCCTCCGAAAATTTTGAGAAAGTCCCTCGTTCATCTTTCGATAGGTACACGAAAAACCGATATATACAAGTGGCTAATATACGAATCCAACCCTCGAGTCGAGTTAAGTACACGTTTTTTAACCGCAACAAACTAAGGCAAAATTCGAGTTACTTGGGAAGTAATTAAGTTTACATATTTTCTTGGCTAAACTATGCCATCTCTAGAACCTTGATATTGCCCATGGAATTTGCCGCCACCAAAGTGGAAGACTGACCTCTCCAACACACGGACGAGATGAACTGTGCAGTATCGTCTACTTCGTCACCGGAAAACGGGTCTGTGCTGTTGAATTTAAACGACAGCGAAGGCATTGGGAAATCCTTGTGGTAGACGAAAACCTGTTTGTTTTCAACACACAAGGGTGTTATTGTAATTACACAACCACAAGAGTAGTTTTTGAACACAAAAAAAATATGGAGTATATCTTTTTTTGACATAATAAGAATATGATGAGATGTGAAATACCTCGTTTGTCTCTGAGCCGGTCGCAATATATCCTTCAGACACAGACAAGCCGACAAAATTCTGAAAAATAAAACATAAAGAAAAATCGTAACTACCATCAAGCATTCGGTATTCTGAGTGACGTAAAAATTGAAACTTTCGAGTAAAACCAAATGAAATGTAACAAGATATAGTGAGATATACCCTCAGATTTAGATGGCCCGTGAAAGACTGAATAGGGCAATCAAGAACTCTGGCCGTGCACATTGACAAATCCCAAAGCTTTATCGTGTTGTCGGTGGAAGCCGAAACGAGGGTGGTCGAGTCGACAAACTTCACATAGCTCACCGTTTTATTATGCCCCACAAGAGTGCTGAGAGGTACTTTCGAGTTCCGAAGATCGTAATAATATATCCTATGATCTGCCGATCCAAACGCAAGGGTTCGACTGGAGTCTGTCGGGAACTGAACACAGCACACGTTTGCCTTTGTCTTGATGGTGCCGATACTCACTCCCTGATATAGATGCATTTTTTTAAGAAAGTTTTTTTTTTTCAAAGGGTAACAATGACTATAGAATTACCTGATTGATATTCCAGAGCTTAACGGAACCATCATCACTGCCGCTGGCTAACAAAGTCGGATCTGCCACTGAGAAATCAACAGACCACACGCGCCGTTCGTGCTCTCTCATTTCCATGAAAGCTCGACTTCTTGTGACATCCCATACCTGGGATAAATAACCCAGTCATGTATAGTTGTATACTATTACACCCCACAAACTTCCTAAATGCTACAAATAACCCCAACTTTCAGCCTTTCATTTTACTTGCACCCCTCTACGTTTCTTGGGGCATGTAACGGAGGGAGACGAGGGGCAAGAGGAGCGCTTCTATAACAGGTTTTCTATGTGGGAGTCGAAAAATGCTTACGTGGCTTGCAAAAAGAGGTAGTTGGTGGTATTTATAATGTTTAGAAAAACGAAGGGTGTAGATTGTACAATATTTGATGATGCCAACAGAATCCTTTTCAACGAGCGGTTGGGCCAAATTGTAAGCTGAATCAAATCTAAAGGGTGTTTTTGTGAATAGTCCAAACCTCAGGTCTAGTTTTTGAAATCATTCCTTTCGTTTATATATACTACCCTTAGTGTTACAAACTCCTCCTTGAGGATTGTATTCACCCACCACATGTCACTTGACGGTGCAATTTGTAAAGAGAGAGAGAGTATCAAAGGCACATTCCTAATTCGAAAGATAATCGGGTCTTTATCGTAATTAATCTAAACCTCAGAGACATTTCCATAATGAACCCACACAAAAAGAAAGGGCTTTGATATGATAATATTTTTACCTGCACCACGCCTTCAAAGTTACTCGACGCAATCTGTCCCTTTATGTACTCGTTCCAACATATGCTACTAAGCTTTGACCTGCTACCCAACTCAACGACTGGATAATGGATGTCCCGATTTTTGTTCACGATCGAATTATACTCAAACACCTTAATCTTCTTATTCACACCCGCGGTCGCGAAAAATTCTCCGTCACGGTCGAAACTGAGGGAGCAAACGAGGTTCGCTGAGTTCAAAAGATCCCCTTGCCTCAAATCCGCCTTAACTTTTAGCTTACTGAAAGCCAAGTACTTGCAAAGTCCTTCCAGAAACGTATTAATCCACCCGCTCCCACTCCCATTGCTCTCACTACTACCACACTCTTTAGTTTCCGGATTACTGATTGTACCTTTTTTGCCACCTGAAGGAGAGCATGCGGCCTTTACAGCCCTGCGCCTTGTTAAGAAATAAGCCGATTCCACTTTCCGGAAGTTCTTCATCAGCCAGGAGTTTTTGGAGAAAACGCTGTCCTGATCTATACCGGCAGGGATTTCAGATTTCTCGTGTTCGTCAGGTATGAGGCCCGGCCTGTTCCGCTTTCGTGAGCCCAATAAGCTGGATTCGTCGTCATTGTTCTTTGCTAAAGGAGTATACTTGGTCAACTCTGTGTTTGACCCGCCTTTTAACCTTAGAGCCGCCTGGAGCTTTGTGGCTTCTTCAATGTCGGAAGATATGAAAGACACCGTCTCGTTCAGTCTATAAGCAGCTTCCTGTTTCCTCTGTTGGAGGGTTAGAAGGAAATCGAGCAACAACTCCTGCTCGTCTATCTGCTCAAGGATCTCTATGGCGGCTTCCCTTTCTTCAATGCTGATTCTCGGCTCGTTCAAGAATTCACTGTGCAACAGCTCACTGTCGGAAAGAAGAAAACACATTTAATAGCAACTCGCGAAAATCATGCAAAATTCACACGTGTTCGACAATAGATACCAACTAAAAACTAACATTTCATTCATTCGCATTTATCGGCTCATCAAATCTTCAAAATTTTCCTTTTGAAAGAAAAGGAAAAAACTCACTCCATTTTAGGGCGGCTACTCGGGTCCGGGTGGAGCAACCACAGGCAAAAAGAAGCTTCTTTAGGCCACTTGAGAAGCAACTGCGGAGGGAGAACACGGTGTCTCAGGTTCGCCATAGTCGAGCTTTTCTCCTCCGGCGACCCATATTCACAAAGCAGCTGCTCAACACAAAGCAAACATATATATACACATATCGATAATCTGCTAAAAACGACTCGATAAATCATTCCAAGAAAAACCCACCACTAACCTCAAAGAGTAAAACACCAAGTTGATAAATATCAGAAGCACAAGTAGGGGCACCTCCGGAAACATCCTCCGGAGGCGTGTACCAATTGGATTCCATCAGCATTGTTTGCTTCACCGGCAAATCATGCTTCTTATGAACTTCCACAGCCCGGCCCGAACACAAGTGCAAGCTGCTCGTTTCTTTAGAATCCATCGCGCCCAAAGTCGAACCCTTGAGCTCGGCCGTCTGCCCATTCGACCCGTAATCTGGAGAATTCGAGCCCGAGCCCGAACAAGAGGCTGACTTGACGAACGAAACCCGGTTAAGCGAAGACACGACGAAACACGAGGGCATAATGCCCTGAGAGTCGGCAAGGTTCGAAGCTATTTCCACAACCTGAGAGAATATGTGAAGGCAATCGAGGGCATCTACTTTCCTCTCGGGATTATCCAACCACTGCCTCAGGCTCACGTCGCCGGACGACACGACCGGAGGTCGGCCGGCCGGCGGGGTCCTGGTGCCGGAGACCTGAGTTACATCAGTGGTGCTACTCTGATGGGGCCAAGGGCACCTCTCCCCATCACCTTTTGTGACGGAATCATCTCGAGATTCGGCGATGTTTGCCGCTGGGTTTCTATCCAGGAATGACGAACTTAACCCTCTGGAGCTATCGCACTTCTGACAACCAGATTCTGATGAGCCGTCCATATCTGTATCTATCTCTCTGTGTATATATATACTGTATGTATCAATATATCACACATCAATTTGAGAAATTACAAAGGGCTTTTCGAGAATTTGTCCCATTTTTTTCTGAATTCGAGAAGGTATCATCATCATTTCAGTTAGGGAAAAAACCCATTTTGCCAGAAACTGCTTCCACCGCTTGAAATTCGAATAACCATAAAAAACAAAACAGAAAAAAAAACAGAGCTTTTTTACAGAACTAACAAGTGATCAAGAAAACAAACATAAAGAAAAAAAGATGTAATTTTTTTTTTTTTTACATAATGATAAAGAAAAAGGGTTTCAAAGCGATCAACATAAAAGGAAGAGAAAGAGAGAGTGTTTAGCCGGAGCAAACAAAAGAACAAGAACCACCCACACGAAAAAAATAAAAAATAAATAAAATGATGCTGTCAACTTTTTCCTCACACCCCAACAGAAAAAAAATGTGTTTTTTCCCCCACCGCCTCAAACATTCGCAATACCCGAGAAGGAAAAGAAAAGGAAAAACCAAAAATCAAGAAAACATTTTTGTTAATTATTATCCAGAAATTTAATAAATCAAAAAAGGGGTAATTGTTTACTACTCGTGATAATTTATCCGATAATCACTACCGTTTTTTTTTTCAAAAAATATTTTAAAAACCCCAAATTGATCCTTTCTTTCATCCACAGCCACATTCATATCAATCTCATGGAATGGCTACGTGGCGGGTCATTGTCCTCAAAGCATTAATCTTTTTTGTATATAATATATATTTGTGTATGTAATTTGTCAATTTATACTTTGTTTCTAAGTGTACGATTCTAATTATACCCCCACTATTATATCTTCATGTATTTATTGATAAATATTCATTGTGTAGGTTAATATATTCATTAATATGTGAATTTAAAAAATATAATAATTGTTTTTTGAAATAAAGATTTCTTAATTATTAAATGATAAATTTATTAATATATTCGTTAATATGTGAATTTAAAAAATATAATAATTGTTTTTTGAAATAACGATTTTTTAATTATTAAATAATGAATTTATTGGATTTTTATATTTTTTAAGGGTGGGAGTACGATTTTGATTTTAATTGTACTCTCCCACGAGTATGATAGGTATTGTGTAATTTCGCCGCTTGAAAGAAGAAGCGACAAAAAAATTGTTTCTTTATATGGGTTTTTAAATTCTTGAAGAAAATATAAAAGAGGAATCAAAAAGGATAATTACTCCATTGTTGGGGCCCACGGGAAGCTGCAGCAAGACAAATAATAAATTGCAGAATAATGGAGTTTGAAAGGTTTATCACATAAAGATTATGTATGTAAATAAATTAATTCACTTTTGTGAATGTAAATTCAATGATTAGTTTTGCGTAATGTGATATTTTAAAGGGAGATTTAAAGTTTAATTAGAATTAAATAATCACGTTTTTCTTAATTATGAATAAGAGCATTGTACCTAAATTAGTCTTATATTAATAATAAATATAAATTAAATGTAAAGATAAAATAGTAATTAACTTTTTTAATAATGTGTTTTTTATTATAATAACATGATGATTATTACCCTAAAAATTAATTAATGTAAAATTTTAAAACACTTAATTAAAAAAATTATTTTATGAAGTAAAAAACTCTAATATATACTTAGAATACTTTTTTTTCAAAATAACTCTATTTGAGATATTTTGGATTAAAAGTAAATTTTATTTTAAATCACCTTTTGTGTATGCATATTTTAATGTTCATTTTCTATTTTTTTATTTTTATAATGAGGAGAGACGAAAAACTCCACCCCAATCGATCAGAGGTCCCCTCGATATGATGTAAATCGAGAAATGTGTTCGATTAGCAAACACCTGTGCGAGAGAGCCAACAGGTCGAACCCCAGGACAAACCTTCATAATATTTCAATGAAAATTTATCCCACCCGAGATTCAAACACTGCGTTGCCGGGGAATTACACCCACATCATCACAGACTTTACCACTCGGCTATACTCCTGAGGACAAATCAATGACTTCCGTGAAACAAAACATAATAGGACTTAATATAGGAGTTATAAATGACCGAATTTCAAGATTTTGTTGAGGTTTTTCTCATCGATTGTTTTTAACACGATCGATGGGAGAAGATCTGCATTATATAATAATATCGATCAAAAGTATAAGAACATAGTTCAATTCATGCTGTAAGAAATGAAGATTGACAATAGTTCAGAATTCAGATTCATTGTAAACGAAGCCTTATGCAGTTATGCTAACGTCAGATGGACTAACATCAGACTGGCTTATCAACACTTATTTCATACAAACATTTTTTTTATGTAGATGAATATTACTATATGTCATCAGCCTGTTTGACAGTGAGACAAAATACATTTTTATAGCATTTACAGCTTATATTATATTTAAAATTTTATATCTTTCAACAAAAAAGTATTTACAGTCTTGATTTAGTTTGAAAAAAATATCTCAAACATCTGCATCTATTTTAATGAACTATACTGATACTGCAATACATCCACAAATAGGAAAAAGAAAATAATCTGGCCCCATTAATAAATACTATACTTATTATTTTTCTCTTTTTTTTCATAGTACTGTACTTATTATTAATCTATCCCTTTCACAACAATTGTCATATTTTACATTTTCATAATAGTCAAGCTCTATAAAAACTAAAAAGAAATAACTGAATTAAATAAATATTTAATCTTTAAGTTCTAGTCAAAAGTTAATTAAAGCAGTTTTTTTTTTTTTTTTTTTTTTTCATTTTAGATTTTTAGATATTTTGTTTTGATAAATGAATTGAAAAGAAAAACTAGGCAATTAGCTGTAAAAAACAACATCCCACCAAAGCTTTACCAGCACAAATCAGCTCAAAGGCCTTTCTTGTTTGCTCATACTCACAAGGGTTTTGGAACCAATAATTTTTCTTGGATCTTCTCTTCTTTTTCTTTTCTCCCTCTCTATAAATCCTTCACAGAAATCATCCCCACTTTACAGAAGTCTAATCCAGCACCAGCAATCGTACGTTTTCATAGGTACTTGAGTTGTTTTTTAAACCAATATTTTTGTTGTGGAAATGATCTGTTTCTCTTGTTTTTCGATTCATTTTCAATCGTTTTTTTCTTTCTCCGAGGTAATCGAAATTAGAAATAAGCTAGTGGCTTTTTGCTGATAGTATAAGGGTTTATATTTCCGTGGCTAAAAATTGAATCTTGATTGAGTTATAAGCCAAAGGAGCAAAAAAAACTAAAAAAAAAACTGGGGTTTGCCAATAGTATAAGGGGGTTTATATCTCCGTGCCTAAAATTTAAATCTTGATTGAGTTATAAGACGAAGGAGCCGAAAAGGGGAAAAATACTCGAAGAGCCAATCTCAATGACATCATCCCATGGGTTTTTCCTCATATGCACTCTCCATTCCTTGGTTGCGTTGACTTGTGGGGCCCTGATGATGTTCTATAGGGACGAGGTTTACGTGTTTAGCCATGGTGTGGACCATGCTAGTAAGCTTTCCGGGTCGACACCTCACGACCAGCTCTTGATCCAAACGTCTGACTCGTTTTCGGGTTTGCTTCTGGTTTCTATTGGCTTCCTCTTGCTGATGGTGGCATTTGTGAAGGACAGGGAATTTCACGGCTTCTTCGCCAGAGGCTGTGTGTTTCTCCATGTTGCCATGGCCGCCTGGAGAGTGTATTTCGAGAGGAATGTCGAAGTTCTTGGGGACGACTCGCTGAGGCTAGTGGTTGGGGATATAGTCTTGGGACTCTCTTGGGTTTTATTTCTTGTGTACTCGTGGAGGGAGAAGTATGATTGATGTTTGAAATATATTGCAAAGAGATTATAAATAAAAAGATGACAGTTTTTTTTTATTCGAGATTTCGTGTAGAATATCGTCTTTTCTGTAAATTTTCTTGAAGGAGTGATGAAGTTATGCTATCTCTGTTTGGTTCTTGAATTCTTAAATGCATCTGGCAACTTAATAGAGTGTTTAAGGTTCTTGAAGCCACAAAAAATGCTACTGCAGTTTGACTTGCTATGTCTCGGTCATGCTTATATACACTTACGATTATTTATGTGTTTAGCCACTGAATGAAACACTAAAGTGTCTTGTTGAATAATTTGAAGCTAGAGTTAATCCAATTCTGTTTTTTTAATTGATAGCAAGATTGTTATTTACTAGAAGAGTGTAAATTTCATGGTTAGTAATTTTCATATTTTTTTTTTTTTTGGTGTTTGTGGATGAGGATGATGTAAATAAACAATACTAGTATGAAAAAGAACAGTCTCTGAAAGAAAAAAAAAAACAACTATCTT
Organism: Euphrasia confusa; assembly: GCA_954870475.1. Classification (NCBI taxonomy): domain Eukaryota; kingdom Viridiplantae; phylum Streptophyta; class Magnoliopsida; order Lamiales; family Orobanchaceae; genus Euphrasia; species Euphrasia confusa. Next base: position 1,693,246 of record OX940951.1, read on the forward strand.
TCTATCTATGTGTGTTCATCCCACAGGGTTATAATTTATGCTTCGGGGAATCTTGATTGTCACTTGTTTGCTTCGATGTCCCTTTGTGATTGGCAAGTTTTGTATGGCTTGAAACTTTGTCATGTATCCGAGCCTTGTTCTCCGATTGTTGAATATTACGATCTAAGCAGAAAAGTCGATGCTCCCACTAGTCGGGAGTATATATACACTTTAGTTGTTTTTGCAGTTCATAAGAGAATGTTATACAACTTGTGTTTTCATTCATCAAATGGATGTGAATTTTTAGAATCTTTCATATGAAGTGAGTGAGTTTTTTTTTTTTAATAAAAATAAAATAAAATTCAACAACTTGAATTTGACTCGTTAAATAAAAGGGCTTATTTAATTAGACAATATTAAAATTTATTTATTTATTCCCTTCACATTTTTCTTGCTTTTTGGGTTTACCTTTTACCAATAATTTATGTTAGCTTTGCCTTTTCCATCGGGGAAAAAAATGTTGTGGTTTGGTCTACCGTCCCCTTCTAATTCATAGCAAAAGAAGCCATGAAACAAAATATTTTATAAGCTAAGCAATAAAAAAAATCACACATTTTTTACAAATTACAAAGAAAATGTAACCACTAATTTAAAATGAAAAATGTATAAATATAAAAATTTCCTATTTGTTTTGGATTTTCGAGTAGATGTTATACAACTCCAATTTTGAGGTGCTCTCATTGTTAAATTTGTTGTAAGGTGATTCGAATTTGAAGAAAATATTGAATCGGGCTCAACGTGTTTGACATGAACTTCGACCAAATGAGCTGACGATTCCATGACTTGAGGATCGAGTTATTAACTTGTTTTTTTGTTTCTTTGTCATGGATTAATCTATCAAACACATTTCGATAGTAAGGAGATTTGAACTTAAAAATCTACACAACCATAACATTTACATTAAATGTCAATGTAAGATTTTCATTTCACATCACAAGTTCACAACCATATAATTTGATATAGGCGACCGCACAATAAATTATTTGTACGTGAACAAAATTGTTATGTAGGTGGATGCAATAAAATCATCTTTTATTGTGCATGAATATTATTGATCGATTAATTAATGAAAATTGACCTAAAAATAGCACGATGCTACTTTTATTACCAATAAATGTATATCAATTCCATAACATAACATGAATAGGTGAAATTAAAAGACACACATGAAAATGGAAAGATATAGCATATGTTATATTTCTCAAATTATTATTTAACACAATCAAATTCCTTCTATTACATTTTCTTAACTTAATTACGACTCAACACGACACAAATCAATTTTATTTTTCGATGTGTAGTCTGCTCGACTACACTGCTCGACTCGTGACTCATTGTTCATCCACTCAAAAGTTCAAAATCTTGGAAATACTCTCGGCTCGTTCAATCCACCTCACCACCGAGCGTGTTATGAGTTTATTCCTTGAGCTGATGGTTCGAGCCCGACTCACTCAACTCCACCTTTGGCCACATCAAGTTACACTATTAACCAAACCAAAAAACATCATAAATTTTAATTTAATTTTTATTAAGTTTTTGAAATTTAAAACAGCACAAGGATTGTCTTTATCTCACAACTACGGATAAAAACAGTTGATCTACTGAAGTTAGCTCCACACATGAAACCCTAAAAAGAAACCATTTTTATTCAAAAACAAAATTATAAATATTATATATATATAAAACAATTTCCATTTCGATTCTCCATCACGCACCAAGAAAATTCTCCTTTTTCTGCAGTCGAAGTAAAGGGCAGAGAGAAGAAACAAGTAAGGTTAGCTATGGCCTCTCTTTCAGTCAGGCGAGACCAGTAATGGGACCCACCAGGACGAAAACCCACGAGGAAGAAAACCCGCATTGCTGAGAACCTCGCCGCAATGGGGAAGGGTGAGGATGGGCGTAATTTCCCAGGTGCCGCTCTCGATGCGGAGGGTACAAACCCCGCCGCCGGGAGCAGTAATGGGTGCTGTTCGAGTTGCCTTAGGTTTCGGGAATCGGTGAGCTGGAGATGCGCGTTTGTTCTGCTGCTCGGGTTCGCGGTGCTTTTCTCTGTTGTGTTTTGGCTGCCGTTTTTTCGTACTGGGAATCGGAAAGATCTGGATCTGGCGTACGGAGGTTTGTGATTTTAATTGGTTTCTGGGGTTGTGATTATTTAGTGTTTTTGGTGTTCTTGCAGATCTGTGTCTGTGTTTTTTGTGGTGATTCTGTAAATTTGAAATTTGGGGTTTGTTGGGTTTTAGTCACTTCCTTGGTTTTGTGGTTGAATTCTTGATTTTACTCGGTAAAGTTGAATTTTTTTATCACCTCCATTGAATTCGATTTTTGAAAACAGAGTAAATTGTGCTGAATCGCCTTTTCTTCGTTTTGAAGTTCGTTTTAAAAATTCTATGGGGTGTTCTGTGGTTACCTTAGGTCTTATGTTGCTTTGTACATATACAATTGATGTTATCTTATCGATTAATGTTTCTCGTTAAAAGGAAAAAGCACGAGACTCATTATTCAGTTGTGATGGATTTTCATTCATTCATTCATTCATTATCCAGGTCATGATATAGTGGCGAGTTTTATGCTGAAAAAGCCAGCTTCTTTTCTTCAAGACTATATCCTGCAACTCGAGGACGATATATTCGATGAGATGAGCTTCTCATCGACTAAAGTAATACTACTGTGGAGATTAGTTTTTTTGTTTCTTTTAACACGGACTATCTAAATATTTTTATTAACATTTTCTTTTCTACAACAGGTAGAAATAATATCTTTAGAATCATCTGATGCACCAAACGTAACAAAGGTCGTGTTTGCTGTTGAGTCCGACGTGACCACTCGAAGTTTGATCAGAGCTAATTTCGTGTCTCTCATCACGCACCAGTCGTTTCTTCGTTTGACCAATGAGTATTTGTTTGGGGATCCTTTTGAATTCGAAGTGCTCAGGTTCAGAGGAGGGATTACAGTGAGTCCCGAGCAGAAAGCATTCCTCATGCAGGAAGTCCAGATCCTTTTCAACTTCACTCTCAACTTCTCCATTGACCAGATTCTAGTCAATTTCGAGGAACTTAGGAGCCAACTGGATACGGGCTTACGTCTGGATACAGACGAGGTGTGAGGATGTTCTTCCTTTTTTTTTTTTTCAATTTAAACGTCTTCTAATCATTATTATATATTTATATGACAGAACCTATATACACTACTTGATGCCAGTAAACTAAATAAATAAATGGATAGTTACGAAATTTAGCTTGAGGCCAATGACGAAAAATCCTAGCACTTTTTTAAATAGTCTATTGTGGCATTAGAGAAACTACCCATTCTTTGTCGAGTAGTAGGTCTGTTGTAGTGTTGTTAGACTGTGGTGTAGTATGGTAATTAAAGATATACTTTAAACGTAAAAAAAAAAACCCCCGTGTTCAAATAGTTTATTTTGTTATGAAAAGTATGTTTTTCCATTATAAGAACTAAGAAGTATGGCTTTTCACCTTTAAATGTATTTTCGTCTTACGTAAGATAGTCTTACAACAGTTTTTGCTCTGTCAACGACTGAATTTTATCCGTTGCTTTTTCGTTTCTGAGCACAGAACTTGTACATTAGGCTGACCAATGTGAATGGCTCAACGCTGTCTCCACCCACGACAGTTCAGTCGCAAGTCCTCTTGGCCGTTGGCACCAATTTTTCCAAGTCAAGGTTTAAGCAGCTGGCTCAAACCATAACTGGGTCCCACACCAAGAATCTTGGTCTGAACAACACCGTGTTCGGACGGGTCAAACAAGTCCGCCTGTCTTCCATATTGCAACACTCGATCGGCGGTGATCCAGGTGGCCCATCACCATCGCCTTCTCCGTCGTACCACCACAACCACCACCGTCACCGCCGCCACCACCACCGTGAAGCGGGTCCCGCCCCTGATATCTCGCCTTCCCCATCGACTGGGCCCCACAGAGCTGCTGTGTCTGGGAGAGGATCACCTGCACCCGGCCCGGGGCCCGCGAGGAATAAAGCGCTGCCGCCGCCGCCAGCTTGTCATTCTGGCGGCGGCATTCCGTTGAAACGCAATAAGCATCCTCGTGCGGCTCCTCATGCTTCGCCGGATTACGCACCAAGTCCTACTCCTTCAAAGCCGAATGAAAGATATTCCCCGCCTCCAAAGGCGGCTCGTGGTCATGGTCAACCCCCGTCAAGGAGTGAAGCTCTTGCAAGGCCACCAAATGTGATGTCAATGGTTTCATATCCCTCGCCATCTCCATGTAAGCGTAATTTCCAAGTCGTGAATCATGAAAGTGGTCTTTTTTTGTTTTACGTGTGTTGACGTATATCTTTTAAAACAGAAACTACCCTTGAGGTTTAGTTTTATTTCAAAAGAATTCAGGGATCTTTTAAAGTTACAAGTACCCTCCTTAAGGGTTTTATTTCGTTTCACAATTCACCACAACTGTTAAAAGTTAAAACAGTAACACTTGTGTATACAAGATATTTGCAATTTCAAAACATAACGTGATGACTAGGCTAAACCTCAAGGATATAGTATTTCTAATTATCCCCGTCCCGATGTCTAGTTCCTTATAAAGACTGAAGCAAACCATAAGATCATCTGTTTTTTTTTTCTTTGGGTTTATAATGCTCTAAGCAACTTCTAGAGGCTGTCTTGCTTTTACTTTACTCCGCTCCTTAGAAATATTTGTCCGTTTTTCCTAAACATGCAGTGTTGTAAAAATCGGGTTTAGGTGCTCTAGGCGAGACAAAAAATGACGTGCATTTCTGATTGATCATCTCTTGGGCAGCCTCTGCAGGTATCTTGTCGACCAATATACGGACCCTGCTGCTGCTGATCATATTACTGGTACTGCTTTACTAGTTAGCCGAAAAACGAGAAGCATACAACATTATTTATGTCGAAAGCAATAATAACTTGCTTCTGTGAGTTGCATCTGGTAAAACGAGGCAGTGGGAGCTGGAGGAGTTTTGCTATATGAAATGCCAAACTGGTATTTTTCCCACGGTTGAGAGTGCATAAGAAAAAAAAAGAAAAAGAGAGTGTCTTTTGTGCTTTGTACATATATTTTGTGATTAAAAAGCTCGGGCGGCTTAAGATGCATCGAGGTCAAAGTCACAGAGGTGACGGGCCGGTGATATGCCGCCAAGCGTTGTATGCTGTTGTTACTGTTACGATTATTATTATTAGTATCGTCTCTTCTCCGTGAGTCGGACTAGAGATGGTGAAATCGACAAATGTATAAATTTTCCCTTCCTCTTTTGTTTCGTTTATCTGAGTTACATGAATCTGTTATAACCAGAAGCAGTGGTCAGAACCCTGACGGTGGTGGGGTCGTTGGTGACGGTGGCGTAGATGACGTCAGTGAAGAAGAGGATGTTGTGGATATTTGAATGTTGCTCCTCCTCCATAGCTAAAGGGGTAATCTGAGTGTGTTCTTGTGGTTCAAATTATTTAGAGGTATTTATTAGAATTTAAATTTTAATTGGTTAGGTTTCGAAAACCCGAAAGCTCGAAAAAAACTCGGGTCAATCCCAAATTTTGTTGAGATAGGTCCCGAAAAATGAAAACTTTAAATAAATGTTTATTAAAAATATTTTAAAAACTTAAATTATAAATATTTTATTATGATATTATTTAAAATTTTATATTTCATACTTTTTTTCATACAAAAATTATTTAAATAAATGTTTGTTACAAAAAGAATTATTTAAAATTAAAATTTTAGGTTCGTAAAAGCTCGAGGCCGATGGGCTCGATCTCAAGCTGAACTTTCATTTCAAAAAACACAACTCAGCTCGGAACAAAAAATATGAGTTTTGGGCCGAGTCTTGAAAATTTTAGGACCGACGCGCCCACCCCTAATTGAATAGAAGACATGTGGTGATGTGAGTGTAATTTTTCGGTGACTCGATCTTCTTGATAGACAAATTTTTATTAAAATACTACTCTCTCTATTAATTTTTATTAAGGTTAAGAAATATGTTAATTTTTTACTTTTTTATTAAAAAGTAAATAGAAAAAGTATTTTTAAGTTGAAAAAAATAAAGTAATTGTAAGTAAAGTTTAAAAATTAAATGAATAAAGTAGGAGTGAAATAGTATTTTAAAGTGAAAAACTAGATTTTTTTTTGTGTATTTAAACCTCAAAAAACAAAATGTTTCAACCTTTATGAAAGAACGAGAGTATAAAATTTGTTTGAGTGAAATACTCACTCAAACGCATTTTTTGATACAAATGTGAAATTTCTCTAGTTTCTCTTTTATAACTATGCATACTCTTAAAAAATATATTTTTATTTATTTTAAAATAAAATTTTACTTGTATTTTATTCAAATACTATTTAAATTTCAATTACAATCCTAACTTTTTAGTCAAAAATTAACATTTTTCTTAATTCACTTGCATTTTGATTATTGTATAAATAGTTGAAAATAAAGAAAAAGTAAATGTAGTAATAGTAATAATAATAATAAAAAAAATAATAACAATTTTTTGGTATTATTGAAATAGAAAAAATAATACTATTAATATTAATTATTTTTATTTCATTTCATTCGAATTTTTGTCACATAAAAATCATAGCTTGAGAGACAAATCCAGGCCCGATTCATCTTCATATTTCCCATTCCTATTATATACCCCTCCTCCAGGCCCGACACTTGCTGCACCTAAACCCGACGGGCCCGGATAAACCGGCCTGAATCCTATCGCCCTCTCCGAACCGCTTCCATTACCATTATCCCGAAACCGGAAATTCAACCCGTTGTTGTTTTGCACATAACGACCCCCCTGCTCTGGAAACCAGCGAAAAATACCTCTCGGCCCGTACGAAGTCCATCGCGGGAGTAAATGATTAAATCCAAGAACGGGCCGGGTCGGGCCGTACGCGTTCCCAGCATGGTAATGAGAGTTGGTAACAAGAGACCTGTCGAAAAAACACGAGAGGCGTTGTAAGGCCCGCCGTGATAAGGGCCCGGATAAGCCGCCGGGCCATTAACCTCGATAGGTTTATCGATTTTCGATTCACGCTCGTCTTTCTCGAGGGCCCGCTGAATCTTGTGGGCGTTTTGGTGCCCGCCCAGAGCCTGTTTGTTCGTAAACGTCTTCGAGCAGTACTTGCACCCGTAGTCTCGTCCCTGATCGGCAGCATTCGCCGGAGGATCGGCGGTCGGGCCGCCGGAATTTTCCGGAGGATCCGTCGGAGGAAGTGTTGCCATTTGGAACTCTCTTTTTTTTTACCTTGAGACATAGTGAGAGTTGTATGTTAATTTTATAGTGCAAATGAAAGACTTGAAGATTGTGAATTAGATTGTATGGATTGAAGATGGAAAAAGTAGTTTAAGTCCATCTGATGCAGGGTTCGAATTGTAGTAAACTAAAAAATAAATAAAGATAAAAATAAATGCTTATGTTTGTGCTTATAACTTGAGAAGTGTTTTTTTTTTGTTATGTAATGATGTGTATTGATTAGTTTTGTTGTATTGAAAGTCATGATGTAATTTATGATATATTGTGTAATAATCTTTGGAAAAGTGGTTTAATTTTAGAGATCAGTCAAATATATCAATATATAATTATACAAAAAATATTCATATTAAATATATGATCTATATTTGTAATTAGTGGAGACTAATTAATACATTTGCAAATTGTAAATTTAATAACTAATCAAGTACACAAATAATTATATCATATGTGTTATGAATATTATTATATTATAGTGAATGACTTGTTGGCTAAGTCAGAAACCCTAGATTGTATCCTATATAAAGGGGTCTCCCCATATGAATGAATACAACAATTCACAAGAATTCATAACAATTCTATTCTCCTCTCATATTGTCTCTCTTTATACTCTATTATTCTCTCTCAATTCTCTTTGAGTTTATAACACGTTATCAGCACGAAAGCTCAACCGCTCTCTTTATACTCTATTATTCTCTCTCAATTCTCTTTGAGTTTATAACACGTTATCAGCACGAAAGCTCAACCGCGTTCTTCATCGAAGTTCTACTCACCAAGATCCGAACTCCAAGGCAAGAATTTATATGTTTGTTTATATTCATAAATAATTATAAATATATCTACTTCTCCTCCCTTCTTCTTAAATTCATATGTTCCCGAAGAACATTATAATCTGATATTCCTGAAGTAATATCATATGTTCCCGAAGAACATTATAATCTGATATTTCTGAAGTAATATCATATGTTCCCGAAGAACATTATAATCTGATAATTCTGAAGTAATATCATATGTTCCCGAAGAACATTATAATCTGATATTCCTGAAGTAATATCATATGTTCTCGAAGAACATTATAATCTGATATTCTTGAATTAATATCAAATTAATTAGTAAATCGATTAAATTTTTAATGTTCCTGAAGAACATTGTGATATGATATTCTCGAAAAATATCAAAATTAAATGTCCTGAAGAACATCGTGATATGGTATTCCTGCAGAAATATCAATATCACATTGATTATGATTATATACTAATAATCTCGAAAATATCTTTGAAAATTTACCGTGAAAGATCCACTAGCTTTGTGGAATGATTTAAAAGAAAGATACGATCACCTGAAGTTGGTCGTACTACCAAAACGTGATTGACTCCAATTACAAGATTTTAAATCTGTCGAGACATTCGAAATAAATTGGTTGTGGAAAAATCATGAAGTCCAACTCACAAGTTTGAGTCGCGTTATAATTTGATATTTCTGAAGTAATATCAAATCAATTATTCTTAATATATATAAAATTGAATGTTCCTGAAGAACATATACTCAGATTTAAATATTATATTGATCGTTTTGGAAGAACATCATGATTTGATATTATTCGATAAATATCAAATTAAATTGCTCCTGTAGTAACAATATGTTTGGAAATATCAAATTAAATTACTCCCGTAGTAGCAATTAAGTTTTAAATGTTTTTGAAGAATATGATATGATATTCCCGCAGAAATATCAAATCAAATTGGTTCTGATGTAACAATTATTTTTATTAATTGCTCTCGAAGAAGCAAAATTCAAACATTAAATGTTTTTGAATAAAGTTATATGATGATACTCGTAGAGAAACGCCAAATTTGATTGTTCTCGTCATATGAATTATCCCTGAAGGATATCTTTTGAAAATCGCGAACAAATGTACTATGTGGGTACTCATGAAATATCGAAAAAGTCGATTTCAATTCTGAGAAAATTATATATTGAGATTTATTTTGATCCCCGAAGGATAATTGATAATGATATTGTATCCCCGAATGATGATTGGTAAAGATACTGTATCCCCGAAGGATCGTTGGTAAAGTTATGCAAATGATAACATATTAAAAGTTGGCTCCGGAAGAGCTTTACTAATTATCCCCACGAGTACTACAAATGTACTTAAAAATGAAGATAATGCATATCATGATTATTAAGTGCGTGGAAATACAAATTTCCAATCTGCGAATTAATTTGAAATATGCAACTTATATTCATATATGTCACCACTAAAGTATATTAAATATCTTGAGCTCGCGATCCAGAAGATCGGTTTATAGCAATTATGTTGATTTGCATATTTAAGGAAGATCATTTCCCGGCATTAGGGGAAGATAAGAGTATAACAGAAATAAATGCCGAGAAATTTCATTGAATGAAAAAGATCTTTAATTCTTGATCCACGCACCAATCAATTGAACCACCCGAAGTTCATGAAAATAAGTGACTTGCAATATTCAGCAAGTAATCTGCCAAATTAATGAAGGTGTGACAAAATCACATATATTTGTGATAAATGAACTATAAGAGTTCAAATACCAAAGAGATCAACTTAAATGTTGATTCTAATTTACGCCTGAAGCGTAGTAGATCGATCTCAAGATATTAAATAAATCCGCGATAATAAAATTTAGTCACCCTCAAAATCTCCTGAAGAGAGTTAGATGTAAATCCCATTGAAAAAGCATGTGCACATGATAATAGAAAATCGTGGGATTGCGGAACAACCAAATATTTTGGGAAATGAATAAAGATTTGGTTGATATATTGAAATGTCATCAAATGGAAAAATAAAATGTCGTCCACGACATATTTGCCTCAAGTGTTGCTCTAGAAAAACTGGATCCAAAACTCAAATCAATGATAGTGTGCCGGCAGCACTCAAAGAAATAGAAACGAGCAATTGAGGTTGATCATGACTCGCTAAATAAAGATATATTTTGACTCTATAGTACACACCTCAAAATATTATCCTAGAAGGATATATGTGTGTGTTCGTAAGAAAAACGAGAAATGATGTGGTGAGATATAAAAGCGAGATTAGTTGTTCAAGAGTTTTTCGCAGAAACTCGATATATTTAAGGATGATGACATTAAGTTCCGCTACTTTATACTTCTGGCAGCAACAACGATAAATATAGATATGCACAAATGTATGATTTGACTATGTAGAAGTCATTAGAAAGATACATGCATAAAAATCCTATATGGATTTTAAAATTCCTGATATGAAAGGAAATGAAAATCAGAATATGTACAATATCATATTACTATGTCATTATGGACAAATGATATTGAAGACAAGGTCCCGAAGACCAGTGATTTTGGTCCCGAAGACCAGTGAATCAGTGATTGCACTCTTTTTCCCTCTACTAAGTTTTTCCCATGGGGTTTTCTTAGTTAAAGGTTTTTAACGAGACAATCATCACAATATAAATGTGAATGTCGTGTACTCTTTTCCTCGAGTATTTTTTCCTAAAGGGTTTTATAACGAGGTTTTTAACGAGGCATGCATATCACTCGATAATAATTAATGAGGACATCAAAATGTTCCATATGAGTTTATTTTCGAGATAAACTGAGATATTGAACCTGAAGTTCAAATGATTGTGAATTGAAGTTCACATTATTGTTCATTTGTCAAGAAATGTATATTGAACACTAGACGCATATAAAATACTCTAGAAGAGTTACCGGCCGGTTATAGCAATTGCGAATGCTCTAGTCAATAGATGTCTGGTAAAGGCATGTCCCAGAAGGACGAAAAATATACGATGATACAAATGAACGTGAAACTCGACAATTCGAAGGTTGTGTCCTGAAGACCAAAATGTATACTTGAATAACTAAGTTTTTCCTATATGGTTTTATTAGTTACAGGTTTTAATGAGACTGGTTGATCACCAATAACTACGTTCAAGAAATCAAAGATCTTCGGTGATTACAATCAGGGGGAGCAAGCTGTACTCTTTTTCCTTCGTTCAGGTTTTGTCCCACTGGGTTTTCCTGGCAAGGTTTTAACGAGGCAGCAATTCTGTACATAGTCATTCAAGGGGGAGTGTTATGAATATTATTATATTATAGTGAATGACTTGTTGGCTAAGTCAGAAACCCTAGATTGTATCCTATATAAAGGGGTCTCCCCATATGAATGAATACAACAATTCACAAGAATTCATAACAATTCTATTCTCCTCTCATATTGTCTCTCTTTATACTCTATTATTCTCTCTCAATTCTCTTTGAGTTTATAACAATATGTACTATATTTATTTTTGTTGTGTATAATTTATTTCAATGTAATGTGCATCAATTTGTTTTTTAATTTTTTTTTTTTTATAAAAATCCTAAAATAGTTTAGTACTTTAGCAAAATTTAATCTTTTACTATTTATTATTGGTCAAAAATCTATTTAATTGCACCAACTTTTAAAAAATCAAAAAATCAAAAATCAAAATTGATCTTTTTATGTAATATTTTTTAGCAAAGAAATATTTTTCTCAAAATTAAGATTACATTTATTTTGTTTAATAATAATCCATGAATATAATAATATGTTAATAAAATCATGATTACATAGGTTGAGCAAAGTTAATGTTGATTACATTTATATATTGAAAAAGGTGATATTGAAATTTCAATATAATAACATGTTTGTAAAATCTTGATTATATTTAGTAATTATTCATATATATTTAATTTTAATACAATAATAGGTTCATAAAATCTCGATTAATATATAACCAGTGAGACTTCTGTTTGAGTAATTTCTTTCATTTATGTTATAAAACTTTATACATAAATTTTTATTCCATTTTATGTCTAAAATGGTTGTGTACTTGTGTGGTTTGTTTTGTGCAATGATGATCTAAATATGACAAGAGTATCATTTTATTTGAACAACACAATTAACATAAAACATAAAATGAACTTAATCACTTAATTAAAATTTATTGACAGTAAAAAAAATAATTACAGCTTGAGAGTTAAATCTAAGCCAGAATCATCTTCCTTCTGTTTATCATCCCTCCCTCCAGGGTTCCCACCAGGCCCAGCCCTCGGTCCAGCAAAAGCCGTCAGGTCCGGATAAACGGGCCTGGAACCCGAACCCGAAGCCCCGCCCCCATTGCCCGAGAATCGGAGATTCAAGCCCTGACTCTGCCCGAAACTCCTCTGGACGGGCGGTGCAGGATTCCATCTCGAGTACGGATACGGATTCCCGGCCAATGGCATCCAGGGGCCCGCGTTATATCCCATACGCCACCTGTCAACGAGATACGGGCCCGGATAAGGCCCTGCCCGGGCCCCGTAATAACCGAAATGGTTATTACCTTCCATTTCCCGGGCAGCTTTCTCCATTGCCCGCTGGACTTTGTGCGCGTTTTGGTGCCCGCCCAAAGCCTGCGTGCTGGAGAAAGCCTTGGTGCAGTAGCGACACCTGTACTCCCGTTCTTGATCGGCGTTCGGAGGCTGATTGGGATTATCCATTGATCGGAGAAAGAAATATGAAACGATTGATTGTGGGTGAAGATTGGGAACAACTGGGCTTCGTATTTATAGGGGGAAGAAATTATTGTTTGTGGAGAAGATTACATGGATATAGAATTTGAGAATTTTTTTGTAATGATGTGAGTATTACAAAGACCATATGCTCGCGCTTATCTGTCGTCTGCTTTTCTCGATTTTACGCAGGTTGACTTTTGTGAGAGAATCCGGATGTGAACAGACAACAAGTACACGGATACTTACCCGAAATCAAAACTTGTTACGAAAATATTCTTGAGACTGAACCTTGTTTGATGATAAACATAGTCAGACAGCTAGCATTTCTATGTACTTTTTTCGGAGGTAATCAGTACTATGTATGTTTGATTGTGTTTCGACAACTGCATTTTACTTATTTTGGTGTATTTGCAGGCAGATTACATGTATCGAATATGGAGTTATAATTTAACAAAAATAATTAATTAGTTATAAAACAGGCCTCTGATTCATGGTTGCAGCGAAATCCGATAGGTCGGGATAAACAAGCCTGGAACTCGAACCTGGAAACCAAACATTACTAAACACAAACACAGGCCGGAAAAAAGGGCAGCTTGGAAAAAGGGCATTACAGTCAAGATGCCGATTGTGTTGTTGTGTTGATCGAGGAGCATTGCAGATGGTTATAAAAAAAAAGTATTTTTCGACAAAAATATTTAGATCTGTCGTAATTCTCGGTGGCAAAATGTTCGTATTGGCGATCCTTATCGGTATTTGGTAGTTTCAAATCAGGGTCTTGAGCATTAATAGAATAATCCATGTTTGTAATAAGGGGTAAGTTGAAAAATCAAAAAAAAAAAAAAAACCAAATTAACATAAACATCAAATTAACTAAAAAAAAATAATTCACTTAAATTAAAAATGACTAAACACAACATTAAAATAAGAGTGTTAAAAAAACAAGAAATTAATTGACAACTTTGACAGAAATCCAAGTCCAAAATCATGTTCATCATCTTGTTAATCATCCCCTTTTCCAGTGATTTCCACAGGCCTAATCCTCTATGAAGCAAAACCCGACAGGTCGAGGGAGATTAATACAGTCGAGGTTAATCAGTTCATTAACGAGCGGTTAATGTACAACCAGATCATTAATAAAGTCGAGGTTTTTGTTTGATTCAAAGACTTATGCGCGCAAAACTCACACGCTCGTTATTTTGTGTAAATAATAGATTTCATTTATTTTCAATCTGACATACAAACAAAAACCACACACAAACAAACAAATCAACAAGAAAAAAACAAAAATTAAAATTCACAGCTTGAGAGATAACTCAATCTCAGAATCATCTCCTTGCTGTTCATCTTCCCCCGCTGCAGCGAACCCCGACAGGTCCGGGTAAGCGGGCATGCTCGAGAGGCGTAGGTTCAGGTCGACCTTTTTCCTCTGCCCTGGAGGGATGCTTCTCGGGTCAGGGGCAGCCCACCCCAGGAGAAGGTCAGTGGATCCGGGCAGGGTTTTCTCAGCTGCCCGTTTCGTTTTGTGCGCCTTCTGGTGCGCGCTCAGCGCCTGTACGGTGTAATAAATCTTGGAGCAAATTTTGCAGACGTATTCAACGGGATCTGGGGGAGGATCCTCGGGAGAGGAAGGGCTAGGCCAATCCTCTTCAGGTTTGCTCGAGGCGGTGGAGATGGATTGAGGATCCATTGGAGGAAGAGAAAGGAGTGTGAGAATGTGATGTTTCAGGAGGGTATCAGAAGCTGGTATTTATAGTTGGAAAACTGGAGGTTTTGAGTATTGGATTGAAGTAATTTATGATTGGCCAGAGAATGAAGAAAACCAGGCTGAGATTTGGGAGGAGTTACTATGTATCTGAGAATGAGCTACCATTAATTCAGTTGGATTTGGGTAATAATTGTTCAGAATCCTGTGTAGAATTATGCAGATACTTCATACATACATGGATATTCATGATTATTGCTCTGTAAAAGTTGTATTTTTCCTTTATTATCAGTAGCTGCGGTTCTGTATTGTATCTCATTACATCGATCGGCTTATCTTGGTGCATCGTTTCCCTCGTGAACCTTGGTTAATTTTTAAAGTATAGTGTTTTATAGTGTTATTAGTCAAAAATCTGAAGAAAACTCGAATGATATTTTATACATTTACCAACAAGTCGAGCACAGAGTTTTATCGCTAAGAATCCATGAAATAAACAGTTAAAAAAACAAAATTCTGGTGATAAACGGTTTCTAACAGGTAGTAAATCGGAAACAGGAAAGGCAACAATAACCGCAATGCTATCTCTGATTTAAGTCCACGACGTCTGTGTTGCTCACAATCCATCGCTTGGAAATGACCTGACAAAGCTATACACGTCATTTGCTATCGTTAGCTTTTACACTTAAATGCATAAATTATGACTGCTCATCAGCTCATGTATAGTTTTTTCTTTTGAAAATAGAGATCATACGAAAAGATAGTTAAAAATGGCGGGAGTTTATCTCCATCTAGAAAAAGCATATAACAACGTATACGGAAACAAGATGAATCCAATATTTATGGAATCTCAATAATAATAGCAGCAGCAAAAATAAATGAAGTCGTGCAACCGTTGGACAAGCTATAATCCGATCATGATACTTACGAACTTACTATATAATTACTCTTCGGCTGAAAGCAGAGTTTCAGTAATTTCAGGTTATGCAGTTACGGAAGGCTTCAGGACATCATTACCAATGGAAAGCGTAACCTATGGGGAGAAAATATATATATATATATATATATATCAAAATACATATTAAGACGAAAATCATGAACATTTCAACCTGATGCAGGCGTGTACACACGTATCTGCATGTTGTGAGAAGTCAAACACACGGGAAATTGTTACTCCTTGCATGGAACAATAATCGTTTGACGAATTTGCCTCTTTATGATTTACAACACCGCTAATATTGGAAATCAGATTTTTTCCCCCAAGTCCTATAAACACAGCATAATTAAATAGGTTGAAGTATCATAACGATAAGAATCTATGACACGTTATCTCCCCCCAAAACAACACGCCATATGATCATTAAATAGGTTGAAATTAAATTGAACATTATGTCACAGATACGAGACTCGGAGAATAACAAAGTAAACCCAAAAGAGAATGTAGAATATTTGCAAGACTAAAACTAGGGGTTATTTGTAACTATTAGAAAATTTTGCCCTAAATAACTAAAGCACAAAAAAACAAAACTAATTAATTACGGATAATATCCTTCAGCAATCACCAGCAGTATAAACAAATAGCTTATCTTTAACTACTAAAGCAGTAACGGCAGTACAGCGATACATGCTTTCAATTTCAGACGAGAATTTAATTCACCCCTAAAAGTGATATTAACGAAGTATGGCTTGCGATGAGACTGCAACTAAGTGCTTCATTAGTATTCAGTTATTCATTAAGTGAAGCAATCTCCATGCAAAATTCCACACGATGAATGGTAGGGTTATACCTGTGTATGGAAATAGGATTATGTGAATGTTGAGGTAGATCCCCTTGAAATCCAGCTGCTGCACCATCTGCACGTGACATGAGAATTTTAAACATATGAGTCCTGGTGAATTTTTCAAAACAAACACTATATGCACAATCTCACTACATGTACAATCTCACATTTATTTTTAAATAGCCAATCACATCTAATCACTACAGTATTTTACAAAATAAAATAAAAATATCAACTATCCTTATTGCATCCTCGTCTCCTATCTTATAAATAAATCTTAAAATCCATTCTCATTTATTTGATCATTTTTGTCTAACTATTATCTCCAAAAGTATATAGAAGCTGAGAGGAAAGTCAAGCAATAACACTCGGCTTCTGTATGGGTGGAGGAACTTGGAATCCAAAGGATACGATCTAAATCAATGGATTCCAGATAAACTATAGAAATTTTATTGTGTGTTTTGTGTATGTGCAAAAAGTAGGATCTACATACCATACAAGATCCCAAAAAATATATATCTTCTTGATCACAGGAACAGGGTATATAACAGAGTCAACATGATATATTAGAAGAATAAAAGCAAAAAAAGTCGGAAATCATTCTTTCCGACAAATCAAATACGCGAAACCTAACCAGGTGTTTTCTTGTTTTGTTTATTAATTTATTTATTTCACATGGCAGAAAAGTAGCGACACAGCAAGAAAGATGTATCAAACGTTGAATGCATCAACTAAATAACTAAGTTTAAGTGGGGAAATGATGAAACAGAAAATAGAAAATTATAAAGGGGAAGCTATTTTCGCTAATTGATAAAACTAGTCCTTAAATTAACAGTAATTCCTAAACCATACAACATCAGATTTTTCCGCTAAACCAAAGTCCGCTAGACGCAGATGAAGATTCTCATTTACGCATTCATGATCAAACTCTCAGAGCTTTAAAAAACAAGTTGATAGGAAACACGATCAGATTTCGGGAAATTTTGCAAGAACAAAGACATCAGAAAAATATTTGATCGCCCTCGGTGATTCAACTTGCTTCGGAAACCACACGACACACGGAAAAATTCAAAACATGTTCCCCAAATGAATAATGTTGTAAGAAATAAGCATGATCAGTATTACAAACTAATTAATCAAGAGATTAAGCAGACCAAACCCTCAAATTCAAGCAAAAAAAACACACATTTACAATCAGTAAAAAAAGGTTTGATTTTTAATGCACCCATCACTGTTTTACCCCACAAAATAATAATAATCGTAAAAATACTAAATAAAATCTGAAATTAACCCGAGTAAATTTCAATTCTTTGTGGAAATTACCTAGGTCGTCCGAAGCGGATAAAACTAATTTTTTGACCGCCATTTTTCAGCATCAAGACTGCCTTCGCGAATTTAGGGTTTGGGCGATTCGGGAAGAAATGGAATAAGAAGAAGACCGGATATGAATTTGAGAATTTAGGGTTAGAATGTAATTTATGTAAAGTCTTAGGGTCAATATAGAATTTCGGAAATATACAGGGTTCAAATTGCAGGATACAGGAAGTCCGAGGACTAATGTGGGAATTACTCTCATATGAACTGCATTAGAGTAGAATTTTTGAATGTTTTCAGTTTATATTAATTTGTACTTTAAATTATTTCACATATGAATAATCTAAATGATTTTAATTGGATATTGATCATTGTATATAATCCGAAGTTTGTGCCCCCGTAGCGCGTTTTTATTTGGAAAAACTTCCGGGCCTTAGCCTATATATCCTCTATCTGCAGGGGCTTTGGTCGAGGCATCGGTGTCCGAATCGGAAGACAATCCACCGGAGCAGGAGCTAGAAGACCAAAGGGTAAATGCAGTAGCTTCTTCAAAAACTTGGTGAGTTAATTTATAAGATTACAATTGAGATTAATTATTAAATGTATGTCGAATTTTTAAACATGTTATTAGTAACAAGTATGGGAAAATAAATCGTCGCGCCATCAAGTTTTATGCGCAATATTTGCACATGTATTCATGGGCATCCGTATTCGGCTTTGCTGGAAGGCATCGGAAAACCGATAGATGATCCATTGGTGAGTGATCAGTGATGTTTTAGAAGGCCATTAGAAGCTGCTATTTTTAGTTAGAATAACAAATAATTTTAATATCAGATTCTGAGGCAAAGATTGCAAATATTTTACTACTGTTTATTTGAATGACTTGGAGAGGTGATTAGGAATTTCGTATACATTTATTTTCATTTTTTTTTAATTTTATTAATGAGCTTGTCAAAAAACTTGAAATCAAATGTGATTTTTTTTGGCAAATTTTGAATTTTTCAACAAGAAAAATAAAAATAAAATAGTCATTTTCTATGATACTAAAAACTTCTAGGAAACCAAATTAATACTTTTCCAATAAAAAATATTCTATTTTGTTTCTAAAAAAATATCTTAAAAAAGGAACGATGGAGAGAGTAATATTGCATCTGAAAATTACAATAAAAATATCAAAATTGCACTTGTTTTTTACTTCGATTTTTTTTTCACTTTGCTATTCGTTCAAAAAACGTATTGTCAATCACTTCATCATCTTATTTAATTATGCATTTTAATAACATTTCATCAATTTTGATGAGTTTTTAATATTACTAAACAAAATTATGCTTACTATTTATCGGTTTTATCTCCACTCAAAATATAATAAAATAAAATAAAGTAAGACAATTATAAAAATTAAATAGTTGACCAAAAACAAATACTATGGAGTTGACCCAAAGTAGATAAAAATCAATTATGCAATTATAGAAATATACTCTCCACCGATCAAAAATTAATGGCGGACAACGGCGGCGGCGGCGTGGCCGGGTGCTGCTGCAGCTTCATATTCACCTCCGGTCTGACCGTCCTCTTCATGTGGCTGAGCCTCCGCACCAACAAACCCACCTGCTCGATCGAGCGATTTTACGTTCCTGCCCTCAACAGATCCCAAAATTCCAGCTCGAACCACTCCATCTCCTTCGACCTCAAGCTCAAAAACAACATGAAGGACAAGGGCGTCCAGTACGGCCCAATCAACCTCACCTTCTCCTACTCCCAGATTCCGGTCGCCACCGACGCGCTGCAGGGGTTCTACCAGGGCCACGGGAAGACGGCCAATCGGAAGAATCGGGCGGTGGCGGCCGCCGGAGTGCCGTGGGAGGCGGCGGTCGACGCCGTCTCGAACGGGTCGACGGTGTTGTTTAGGGTCGATTTGGCGACGTGGGTTAGGTACAAGATTCTGTTTTGGCACACGAAGAGGGAGAGGGTGGCGGTCGGCGGCAACGTGACCGTGGGAAGCTCCGGCGAGAAGGAGGGGAAGAAGAGGAAGAAGGGGGTTAAGTTGAATTCAAAGTCGCCGGATGAAATTAGGCCGGGGCATTATTGGGTGAGAGTGGGGCTTGTTGGCTGTTTCCACTTCCTTGCTTTTCTGATGTGATTGATTTGGGGGACTCCGGCGGGCGCGTGGGATTTATCCGGCGGCAGCGAGGGTTGTGGTTGTTGTAATATTTGATTGTTGGTATTAATTTCATAAATAATTTTGATTTGTGTAATTTTAATTATGAGTTATTTTGAAAAAAGGGTGTTTGAATTTATGTATTTAGATTTTTTATTTCATAAAATTTATTTTTTAATTAATTGTTTAAATATTTTACTTTATTTATTTGTTAGGGTAGTGATTTTTATAATCAAAAGCACATTAGTTAATTATTATTTTACCTTTATATTTAATTTATTTTTATTATTAATAAAATGTTAATTTAGGTAAATTACTTAAAATTATAATTTAAAAAATTAGATTTTTTTAGGAAAAAGGGAATTATGTTTTATGATTTTAATTGTACTCAACAAATTTTAGTTTACTATTTAACATTCAATTGTTTTATACTCTTTTTATGCACGAGTGGTCAACGTTGACTTTTTTTTTTTCATCCAATACATATGATAAAAAAATAAATAAAAATTATGAAAAAAATAACTAAAATAAAATTCAACTATTAAATTTTATTATAGTTATTTTTTCATAATTGTTTTATACTGTTTATCATATGTATTGGATGACAAAAAAAATCAACGTTAATCCGTTTTGTCTAGCTCTGAAAAAGATGAAGTATATTTTATTAATCAGAGTAGTTTTAAGATTTTAATTCTAAAATAATGTTATTAATCAGAGTAGTTTTAAGATTGTAATTCTAAAATAATGTAATAACGTCATGTAAAATAGTGTAATAACATGTAAATTTATAAAATTATAATAAATTTATATAAATGTAATTTATTCACAATTTAAACAAATTGACTTATTTAATTATAATAAAACTTAAAAAACTTTCATTTATCCAAAATCACCCAAAAAACTAATACCTAAATTATATACAAACTTATAATATTACACTTTTAACAAAATCACCTTTTAATTATTCAACAATATTTTACTTTTACAATGAGTCAACGAGGCATTACAGCCCATTCGGCATCGGAAATTGATCGACGAGTCATCGGAGCAAGAAGAAGAAGGAATGTTTGAGGAGGCCATCAGAAACAGAGATCCTGAGGCAAAGAATGAAGTAATGGAGCAACTGAAATGTAATGTTACATCATTATAAATTATAATTATGTTTATTTCCAACATCTTCTTGATTTCCATCATCATTATAATGAAATCATTGCACGCGTTCAGGTGCCTGTATAGCGCGGTGTTCGCCCGACTAGGCGCGTTTTTTTTTTTTGTTGTAACGAGCGCATTCAGGTGCCTGCTTTGCGCGTCAAAGTATTAGTGTTTGATTGTTATGATGATATTTAAATTTCCATTTCAGAAAAATATATGATTCATGTGTAGATTGAAAACCAAACTTTGTATGAATGTATACTACATTATTTTGCTGCAAACAAACAAAAATCACAACTTGAGAGATAAATCCAGATCTGGATCATCTAAGCGTTGTCCATCAGGCCCGAACCTCGGAGCAAATCGAGACAGGTCTGGATAAACAGGCCTGAAACTCGAGAGGTGGAGATTCAGGTCGACATTGTGCACATATCCTGGAGATCGAGGAGTAACACTTCTGGGGTCAGGCTCGTCCCATCCCAAGCGCAGATCAGTAGATACGCGCACAAAGGGATTGGCATGGGATCTCTCGAAAAGACTGAGATAACAGATCGGGATCGGATACACCACAGCAGGCGCAAGGATCTGGACCATGCCGCAACATGTGCACACGTACACCACCTGATCAGGTACGTCTGGAAAAACTGATTGATGATCCATTGAAGAAACTCTAGTGTAGTAGAAGAAGAAGATGAGAGAAGATGAGAAGATATGTTTCAGAAGGCAGTCAGGAGCTGTCTATTTATAGCGAAGAAACAGAGGATCGTAATGATGTAATAAAGCTGAAATTATGATTATTTCTAAAATCTCTTCTGGATTTTCAGGTTCTTAACCATAAACAGTAACTCAACAAAATCCGGCTCGGCCTCAGATTCACTGCAACTTACTGTGTTTATGAATTCTGATGAATCTCAATTATGTCGAATTCTTGGAATCTGTTAGCGCGAATTCATTTCTGGGTTGTGCGACTATTGCGCTGTTGTCGTGTGTTTTTATACTTTTTATGTCGATCAATGTAACTCTAAGCTCGAAACCAACAAGTTAATATAATAGCTTTACTCTCTCTGATAAACAAGTTCAATAAGTAGTACCCAAATGAATAACGTTGTAAGCAGTAAGCATACACGGCTGTGACTTCATGTATCAATATTATGATAATTTTCCTCCATAGTAATGATAATAAAAAAGTTATTTGACCAATTAATATTATTAAAATTTTATGAATATTATGATAATTCCTGTAATTTTAATGAAAATTAAATAATATATATTATTTTTGTTTCATAACAACAAGATTTTTTTAACAAAATCCAAATGACAGATAATGTTATTATGAAAAGGAGGAAGTGTACTTTTTTAGTGACATAAATCCTCTCAGGCTGTAGAAACCGGAAACAAGAAAGACCCCCAATGCTATCTCTGATTTACTTGCGGTTTCTAACAGCAAGCAACCGAATTCAGTTCACAGCTACTTTCTATGTTTTTGATATATCTTTCAATCGGAAATTAAAGCATTGCACGCGTTCAGGTGCCTGTTTAGCGCGTTTTTTCTCCTTCCCTCCGGATATATCTTCCTCCATGCAAAACTCCCGGCCTTCCACAAAATTCATTGCGCCTAACGCGCAAACCTCCTCCACTTGGGTTTTCGCCTTTTTTGACTCGACGTCATATTCTTTAAGAGATCTCGGTTGACTCTCGTTCGTGTAGATTCTTGGCTCATTATTATTACCTCCTTCAACCTCAATCTTAATATTTATGTCATAATCCACTGCAACATCCTTCAGATCACAATCTTCCTCCGTCACCCATTCTTTCTGCAATTTTACTATACGGGTCATGACCGGAATTATTCAAGTAGCTCTCGGCCTCAACAATAACATCTGCCAGCGTTCCCAAATCATGCTCCAACGAACAAGAATATTCGGGGTTTTCCCAAAGTCCTATAAACACCAGAATAATGAAAATCAGATACCTTTAGAAACTTTGTTGTGTGTTTGTGTACGTGCACAAAAGTAGAATCACCATATACCATAAAAGATCATAAAGAAATAGATATCTTCTTGATCACAGAATAATGAACTGGTTTGAAGTATCATAACGATAATGATAATTATGTCACGGATACGAGACTCGGAAAAAGAAAGCAAGCCCAAAAAGAATGAAGAAAATTTTCAAGGCATTACATGTTCTTTTGGACTTAATTTCAGTGCTTTTCAGTTCAGTTCAGATCGCTTCGGTTCAGATCGATTAAGTTCGTATCAAAATAAATTAAAATAAAATAAATAAAAAATAATTTCAATTTATAATTTTAAATATCTAATCGAATTCTTATCATAATATTATTATTATTTAAAAAAAAAATTAAAATTTTATAAAAATTATTATTATTTTAATAAAAAAATCAATCCAATTCAGTTCAGATCGCTTCAGTTCAGTTCAGTTCAGATCGCTTAAGTTCAGATCAGTTCAGTTCAGCCGGTTTCAGTAGAATTTAATTCACCCCTAAAAAGAGATATTAACGAAGTGGGACTTGCGATGAGACTGCAACTAAGTGATGAGACTGCAACTAAGTGCTTCAGTAGTATTCAGTTATTTATTAAGTGAAGCAATCTCCATGCAAAATTCCACACGATGAATGGTAGGGTTATACCTGTGTATGGAAATAGGATTACGTGAATGTTGAGGTAGATCGATCCTCTTGAAGCTGCTGCACCATCTGCACGTGACATGAGAATTTTAAACATATGAATCCCGGTGAAAATTTTCAAAACAACCACTATATGCAAATCTCACTTTTACCAATCATCAGTCATATTTCAACAGAAAACAGAAAATATATCAGATAACTCACATTTTTTTTGGAAATCGCCAATCACATCTAATCACTATTTTACAAAATAAAATAAAATACCAACTATCCATATTTCATCTTCGTCTCCTATCTTATAACTCTAAAAATACATTCTCATTTATTTAAACATTTTTTGTCACACTATTATCTCCAAAATTTGAGCGGAAGGTCAAGCAATAACACTCGGCTTGTGTATGGGTGTAGGAACTTGAAATCCAAAGGATACGATCTAAATCAATGGATTCCAGATACCTTTAGACATTTTATTGTGCGTTTGTGTATGTGCAAAAAGTAGGATAACCATACCATACAAGATCCCCCCCAAAAATAGATATCTTCTTTATCACAGAAACAGGGTATATGACAGAGTCAGCATGATATATAAGAAGAATAAAAGCAATTAAGTTGGAAAATAATTATTTCCCACAAATCAAATAGGCAATACCTAAACAGGGATTTTCTTGTTTTTTTTTTAAATTTATTTAGTATTTATTTCACATGGCAGAAAAGTAGTGAAACACCATAAACATCAGATTTTTCCATATTTATTTGATTGCTGGGTGATTCAACTTGCATCAGAAACCACATGACTACACGAGACACCCGAATGAAAAAGGAAAAAGGAAAAAGGAAAAAGGAAAAAGGAAAAATAAAAAATATGTTCCCCAAATGAATAATGTTGTAAGCAATAAGCATGATCAGTTTTACACGAAAAACGAATGCTCAAAGGAATCATTCCTGTGCAAAATAATGATAAAAATCGTACAAATTAAGTTAATCAATGGATTAAGCAGACCAAACCCACAAATTCAAGCAAAAAAAAAATTACAATCAGTAAAAAAAAAAAGGTTTGATTTTTACTGCACCCATCACATTTTTACACCACAAAAATAATAATAATCGTAAAAATACAAAATAAAATCTGAAATTAACCCCAGGAAATTTCAGTTCCTTGTGGAAATTACCTAGGTCGTCCGAAGCGGATAAAACTGGTGTTTTGACCGCCATTTTTGTAACATGAATGCCTTCGTCAATTTAGGATGTCGATTTGGGAAGAAAATGGAATAAGAATATTAATTTAGGGTGTCGATTTCGTCAATTTAGGGTGTCAATTTAGCGTGTCGATTTGAGCGGATATGAATTTGGGAATTTAGGTTAGAATGTAATTTATGTAAAGTTTTGAGGTCAATATATAATTTCGGAAACATATACAGGGTTCAAATTGTAGGATACAGGAAGTCCGAGGACTAATGTGGGAATTATTCTCATATGAACTGAATTACAGTAGAATTTTTGAATGTTTTCAGTTTATATTAATTTGTAGTTTAAATTATTAAACATATGAATATTGGAAATCAATTTGATTTGATATTGATCATTGTAAGCTGAAGTTTGTGCACGTACCGGTGCCCCCATAGCGCGTTTTTATTGGAAAAACTTCCGAGCCTTAGGCTTTGGTCAAGCTAGGCATCGGAAATGGATCGACAATCCACCGGAGCAGGAGCTAGAAGACCTTATTTTTCATCTTCTAAAACTTGGTGAGTTGATTTATAAAAGATTACAATCAGATTAATTATTAAAAGTATGTCGAACTTCTAAACATGTTATTAGTAATAAGTATGGGAAATTAAATCATTGAGCGCGTTCATGTGTCTGTTTAGCGCGTCTTTTTTTCTCTTTTTTTCCCGAAAAAAAGTATTACAGATCTTCATAATGTAGTAGTGTAGTAGAAGAAGATGAGAAGTGATGTTTGAGAAGGCCGTCAGGAGCTGTCTATTTATAGTGAAGAAACAGAGAATCCTAATGATGTAATGAAGCTGCAATTATGATTATTACTAAAATCTCTTCTGGATTTTGAGGTTCTTAACCATAAACAGCAACTCAACTAAATCTAGCTCTGCCTCAAATTCACACCAACTTACTCTGCTTCTGAATTCTGATGTTCTCAATTATGTCGAATTCTTGGAATCTGTTAGCGCGAATTCATTTTCGGGTTGTGCAATTATTGCGCTTTCGAGTGTTTTTATACTTATTATGTCGATTATCGTCTTCGTTTATCATGCAACTCTAAGCTCAAAACCAACAAGTTAGTAATAATAACATACTCTCCGTGTATAGTATCTCATTACATCGAAGATCGACTCATCTTCATGCACCATGTCCAGTGACGGAACCAGGAATTTTCGTCAGGGTGCCCAATATTCTGATAATTTTCCTC
Source organism: Euphrasia confusa (assembly GCA_954870475.1). Classification (NCBI taxonomy): domain Eukaryota; kingdom Viridiplantae; phylum Streptophyta; class Magnoliopsida; order Lamiales; family Orobanchaceae; genus Euphrasia; species Euphrasia confusa. Next base: position 1,719,225 of record OX940951.1, read on the forward strand.
GATAGTATGGTAATAAAAAAGTTCTTTCAGCAATCAATATTATTAAAATTTTCTGAATATCATGAAAAAATCCAGATGACAGGGATCCTGTTATTATGAAAAGGAGGAAGTATAATTTTTTAGTGACATGATCCTTTTCTAATTTGCACAATTTTTTGAGAATTAGGTCAAATGAAAACCCTTGAGCTTTAAATTTATACAATGACGTTATAATGAAAAATACATTTTTTTACTATAATAAGTGTGTCGACATTGTGCACATATTCTGGAGACCGAGGCGCAACACTTGTGGGGTCAGGCACATCCCATCCCAAGCGCAGATCAGTAGACAATCGCACAATGGGACGGGAGTGGGATATCTTGTAAAGACTGATTGAAAGAAGAGAAGCGTTTGTTGACCGATCAGGTTGACTTGGCCGAGAAGAGGTGTGATTTGATTTTCACGGAGAACTTGATGATGACAAATGAAAAGAAGGAGACGATTAAAGAGCTGGAGAACAAAAACTTGAAGAGCGAGCGGTTGACAGAAGTTTTTCGGGAAAAATGCACGTGTCTGGAAACTAAGATTGCGATAATAGACCAAGAACTCGAGGATTTGAGGCAAGGAAAATCAGAGTCGGATCAAGTTGTGGAGGAGCTAAAACTAGATAATAAAACAATTAAAGAGCTGGAGAACAGAAACTTGGAGAGCGAGCGGTTGGCGGATATTTTTCAGGAGAAATGCACATGTCTGAAAACTGAGATTGCGAAAACGGACCAAGAACTCAAACGAAAAAAGTATTACAGATCTTAGTAAGGTATTAGTGTTTGGTTATTTGCGCGTTTCTTGTATCATGTATTAGTGGATCGGGTAAACGCGCAATTTGCGTGCGTGCTCTCTGCCGCAACGTTTGTACGCGTATCCTTTGCGGGTTTACTCGTGGCATCGTAAACGGATTCACGATCCATTGAAGAAAGTGTAGTAGTAGAAGACGATGAGAAGTGATGTTTCAGAAGTCCATCAGGAGCTGCTATTTATAGTGAAGAAACGGAGAATCGAACATCTGATTGCGAAGAATCGTAACGAAATCCTGAGGCAAGATTGAAGTAATGGAGCAACTGAAATGTAATGTTTTATAATTATGATTATTTCTAACATCTCATCTGGATTTTGAGGTTCTAAACCATAAAACAGCAACTGAACAAAATCTGGCTCTGACTCAGATTCACAGCAACTTACTCTGTTTCTCATGTATCTCAATTATGTCGAATTCCTTCGGATCTGTTAGCACCAATTCATTTTTCGGTTTGTGCGAATATTGCGCTGCTGTTGTGTGTTATTATACTTATTATGGCTATTCATGATTATTGCTCTGTAATACTTGTATTTTTCATGTATTATCAGTTTCACGTATAACTCGACAGATATCTGCGATTCTGTATCGTATCTCATTACATCGCAGATTGACTCATTTTCTTGTAGGTATTATCTTCTATAAGAGTATATTATTTTGCTGCAAACAAAAATTACAACTTACTTGAGAGATAAATCCAGCTCGGAATCATCTTCGCGTTGTCCATCAGGCCTGGAACTCGAGAGGCGCATCCCATCCTAAGCGCAGATCAGTAGACACGCGCACAATGGGAAGGGAGTGGGATCGGATATACGCGCAAACCTCCTCCACTTGGGTTTTCACCTTTTTCGACTCGACTTCATATATAATCTTTAAGAGATCGAGCTTAAAGTTTGGGCAATTCAAACTTGTACACGAGCTTGCCGGCACGATTACTTTCTTTCCACGCTTTCGTCACCATGTATAGCCCATCGTACACATCCACAACGCCCGTCGTTTCACCCCGACGCATTTTCGTTTATAGGTGACTCGTACCGAATACCCCATCTTCATGCTCTTCACCAAAGCGAGGTTGTCGCGAGTCTTCAATCACATTCCCGCCGTGGCCTGAGTATATCAACAAGTCGAGCGCCGTAGCCGTGTTTTCATGTCTGATTCTCGTTCGTGTAGATTCTTGCCTCATTATTATTACCTCCTTCGACCTCAATCTTAATATTTATGTCATAATCCACTGCAACATCCTTCAGATCACAATCTTCCTCCATTCTTTCTGCATTTTTTACTATACGGGTCATGACCGGAGTTATTCAACTAGTTCTCGGCCTCGACAATAACTTCTGTCAGCGTTCCCAAATCATGCTCCAACGACTCATTTCCGGACGTTTATTACCGTCTTGATTTATCATGTAACTCTAAGCTAATATCGAAAATCAGGTTTTTCCCAAAGTCCTATAAACACGTTAACACGGAATAATGAACTGGTATAAACACAGGTTTTTGTTTTTCTGTTTTTTTTTAAATTTATTTAGTATTTATTTCACATGGCAGAAAAGTAGTGAAACGCCATGAATATTTTTCTCAGAAACCACACCAGACACCCAAAGGAAAACGGAAAATTTCAAAATATGGTCCACCAATGAACAATGTTGTAAGCAATAAGCATAAAATATGATTCTCATTAAGCTGCATTGAATCATCAATCAAAGTCTCAGAGCTTTATAAAATCAAGTTAATGGGAAACAAAATCATATTTCAGGAATATTTGAAATCAAGGGGATTCAACTTGCTTCGGAAACCACACGAGACACCCAAAGGAAAACGGAAAAATTCAAATTATGTTCCCCAAATGTATAATGTTGTAAGCAATAAGCATGATCAGTAATAATACACGAAAAAACGAATGCTCAAAGGAATCATTCCTGGGCAAAATAATGATAAAAAAAACGTACTGTACAAATTAAGTTAATCAAGGATTAAGCAGACCAAACCCACAAATTCAAGCAAATAAAAACACATTTACAATCAGTAAGCAAAGTAAAGGTTTGATTTTTACTGCACCCATCACTGTTTTACTCGACAAAAATAATATTAATCGTAAAAAAACACTAAGTATATAAAATCTGAAATTAACCCGAGTAAATTTATTTTCTTTGTGGAAATTACCTAGGTCGTCCGAATCGGATAATACTGATTTTTTTACCGGCATTCTTTTACCATCAAGGATGCCTTCGTCAATTTAGGGTTTGTCGATTTGGGAAGAGATTGAATAAGAATTAAGGGTTAGAATGTAATTTATATAAAGCTTTGGGGTCAATATATAATTTCGGAAACATACAGGGTTCAAATTGCAGGATACAGGAAGTCCGAGGACTAATGTGGGAATTATTCTCATTTGAAATGAATTACAGTAGAATTTTTGAATGTTTTCAGTTTGTATTAATTTGTACTTTAAATTATCAAACATAGTATGGATAATGGAAATGATTTTAATTGGATATTGATCATTGTATATAAGCTGAAGTTTGTGCGCGTTACAGTGCCTCCGTAGCGCGTTTTTATTTGGAAAAACTTGTGGGCCTTAGCCTATCCTCCATCTGCAGAGGGACTTTGGTCGAGGTATCGGAAATGGATTGACAATCCACATGAGAAAATTGAAGACCAAGGGGAGTACTATCACAAAGTAAATGCAGTAGATTTCCCTTACTGTGTTTTTCTTCTTCTAAAACTTGGTGAGTTAATTTACTATATAAGATTACAATCACATTAAATTATTAAATGTATTATGTCGAATTTTTAAACATGTTATTAATAAGTAATTAAATCATTGTGCGCGTTCAGGTGCCTGTTTAGCGCGGTGCCATAGCGCGTTTTTGTTGGAATGGGCGCATTCAGGCGCCTGCTTGGCGCGTCTTTCTCTCTCTCCTTTTTTTTTTTGGGAAAAAAAGTATTACAGATCTCCGTAATGTATTAGTGTTTGAATGTTATGATCCTATTTAAATTTCCATTTCAGCAAAATGATTCATGTGTCGATTGATTTGAACAGTCTCGATTTTGACTTCTCGTTCGATTATTTGCGCGTTTCTTGTACGTACTATAGACAGAAAACTAAAATTTGTATGCATGTAGTATATTATTTTCCAGAAAACAAAAAATCACAACTTGAGAGATAAATCCAGGTCTGAATCATCTTCCTGTTGTTCATCGGGCCTGAACCTTGAATCAGAAACAACACCCTCTTCAACCCTTTTGATTACTGTTTTCATTTCAAGAATCACTCTGGTGTTTGTTTCTCTTTCATTTTCCGAGGTCACTTGTAATGTATTGTTTTTAATAACCAGAAACGGATTTATCACAATTTACATACTATCTAACAAAATATAGCTCCTCAATAATGTAGTGTTTATCTGATTAATCAAATCGATGGGTACTCAACAAGGTCAATACAATAAGTCTCATTTTACTTCACCGTTGATCTTTCTCCGCTGTAGAAATATGATCATTTTTATTTTTTTTTTGAAAAAGAAGTGATCATTTATTACTCATTTCGGCCCAAGAAAAATTTCATATTTTCTTAGAATATGAAATAAATTAAAACAATAACAAAACAAAGTATACTTAATTTAAATCAGTAACAAAGTATAAATCAAATCCTGTTATAAACTCAAGAGAATTGAGAGAGAATAATATAGTAGTAAGAGAGACAATATAAGAGAAGAATAGAATTGTTATCAATTCTTGTGAATTGTTGTATTCATTCATATGGGGAGACCCCTTTATATAGGATACAATCTAGGGTTTCTGACTTAGCCAACAAGTCATTCACTATAATATAATAATATTCATAACACTCCCCCTTGAATGACTATTTACAGGATTGCTGCCTCGTTAAAACCTTGTCAGGAAAACCCAGTGGGACAAAACCTGAGCGAAGGAAAAAGAGTACAGCTTGCTCCCCCTGATTGAAATCACTGAAGATCTTTGACTTCTTGAAAGTAATTATTTGTGATCAATCAGTCTCATTAAAACCTGTAACTAATAAAACCATATAGGAAAAACTTAGTTATTCAAATATAAATTTTAGTCTTCAGGACCCAACCTTCGAATTGTCGAGTTTCATATTCATTTGTATTATTGTATATTTTTCGTCCTTCTGGGACATGCCTTTACCAGACATCTATTGACTAGAGCATTCGCAATTGCTATAACCGGCCGGTAACTCTTCTGGAGTATATTAAATGCATCTAGTGTTCAATATACATTTCTTGACAAATGAACAATAATGTGAATTTCAATTCACAATCATTTGAACTTCAGGTTCAATATCTCACTTTATCTCGAAAATAAACTCATATGGAACATTCTGATGTCCCCATTAATTATTATCGAGTGATGTACATGCCTCATTAAAAACCTCGTTATAAAACCCTTTAGGAAAAAATACTCGAGGAAAAGAGTACACGACATTTACATTTATATTATGGTGATTGTCTCGTTAAAAACCTTTAACTAAGAAAACCCCGTGGGAAAAACTTAGTAGAGGGAAAAAGAGTGCAATCACTGGTCTTCGGGACCAATCACTGGTCTTCGAGACCTTATCTTCAATATCATTTGTGTCCATAATGACATGACATAGTAATATGATATTGTACATATTCTGATTTTCATTTTCTTTCATATCAGGAATTTTAAAATCCATCAAGGATTTTCATGTATGTATCTTTCTAATGACTTCTACATAGTCAAATCATATATTCCGATGCATATATTTATCGTTGTTGCTGCCAGAAATATTAAGTAGCGGAACTTAATGTCATCTTTCAAAAATATTTGATTAACATCGAGTTTCTGCGAAAAACTCTTGAGCAACTAATCTCGATTTTATATCTCACCACATCATTGCTCGTTTTTCTTACGAACACCCCTATATATCCTTCTGGGATAATATTTAGAGGTGTGTACTGTAGAGTCAATATATCTCTTTTATTTAGCGAGTCATGCTCAACCTCAATTGCTCGTTTCTATTTCATTGAGTGCTGCCGGCACACTATTATTGATTTAAATTTTGGATCCAAATTTTCTAGAGCAACTCTTGAGGCAAATATGTCATTGACGACTTTTTCCATGTTGATGACAATTCATTTTATCAACCAAATCTTTCATCATTTCCCAAAATATTTAATTTGGTTGTTCCGCAATTCCACGATTTTCTATTATCATGTGCACAAACTTTTTCAATAGGATTTCCATCTAACACTCTTCAGGAGATTTTAAGCGTGACTATATTTTATTACCGCGGATTTATTTTATATCTTGAGATCGATCTACTACGCTTCAGGCGTATATTAGAATCAACATTTGAGTTGATCTCTTTGGTATTTGAACTCTTATAGTTCATTTATCACAAATATATGTGATTTTGTCACACCTTCATTAATTTGGCAGATTACTTGCTGCATATTGCAAGTTACTTATTTTCATGAACTTCGGGTTCAATTGTTTGCTGCGTGGATTAAGAATTGAAGATCGTTTCATTTAATGAAATTTCTCGGCATTTATATCTTTATATTCTTATCTCCCCCTAATGCCGAGAAATGATCTTCCTTAAATATGCAAATCAACATAATAGTTGTAAACCGATCTTCAGGATCGCGGCCTCAAGATATTTAATATACCTTATTTTCTATTATGCCCGTTCATACACTTTAGTGGTGATATGAATATAAATTGCATATTTCAAAATAATTCGCAGATGGGAAATAACAATTTCCACGCATCATGATATGTATCATATTCATGTTTAAGTACATTTGTAGTACTCGTGGGGATAATTAGTAAAGCTCTTCGGAGTCCATTCTTAATATGTCATAATTTGCATAACAGTATATTTACCAATTATCCTTCGGGGATACAGTACATTTACCAATGATCATTCGGGGATACAGTATCTTACCAATGATCCTTCAGAGATCAAAATATATCTCATATATAATTTTCTCAGAAATTACATTTAATTGGAATCGACTTTCTTCCATGAGTACCCACATAGTACATTTATTCTCTATTTTCAAAAGATATCCTTCAGAGATAATTCATATGATCATTGTTTCAAGAGAAAATCGATTTGACATTTCAATATGAGTAAAACATTTAATATTTGAACTTTGCTTCTTCGGGAGCAATCAATAAAAATATTCTTTCAAGAATATTTTGTATTATTTTGATATTTAATCATGAATATAATATCATGAACATTTAAAATTTATTGCTACTACGGGAGCAATTTAATTTGATATTTATCAAATAATATCAAATCATGATGTTCTTCCAAAACGATCAATATAATATTTTAAACCGAAGTATATGTTCTTCAGGAACAATCATTTTAATTGATATATTAAAAATAATTGATTTGATAATATTTCAGGAATATCAAATTATATGTTTTTCATAAGAATTCGAATTCATGTGGATATCCCCAATATTCAAGCAAATAATCATCAGACTATTTAATAAGGTTCGGATTAACCTAAAGTTTCATCCACTTTTGAATTCAGGAAGTAACTCAATTAATTCATGGGTCGAGTTCGCACATGACTCGACCACGAAAGACTCGCACGATGTTCTTCAGGAACATTTATTTTGATATTTCTTCAGGAATATCATATCATGTTCGTCAGGAACATTTAGTTTTGATATTTTTTTTTTTGGGACTATCATATCACAATAAAAATTAATTGATTTACTCAGAATAATTAATTTGATATTAATTCAAGAATATCAGATTATAATGTTCTTCGGGAACATATGATATTACTTCATGAATATCAGGTTATAATGTTCTTCGGGAACATATGAATTTAAGAAGAAGGGAGTAGAAGTAGATATATTTATTATTATTAATAAATATAAATATAAATTCTTACTTGATTGGAACTTCAGATCAAAACGTAGTTGAAATCTTCGGATCTTGATAGTAGAACTTCGATGAAGAACGCGGTTGAGCGTTCGTGCTGATAACGTGTTATAAACTCAAGAGAATTGAGAGAGAATAATATAGTAGTAAGAGAGACAATATAAGAGAAGAATAGAATTGTTATCAATTCTTGTGAATTGTTGTATTCATTCATATGGGGAGACCCTTTTATATAGGATACAATCTAGGGTTTCTAACTTAGCCAACAAGTCCCATTTTAGTGATAAATCCATTTTATTGACAGCATTTAAATCCATTTTATTAATTCATACCCAAGACTTTTAAAAAAAAAAATCTCATTATTTTTAAACGCAAATCCATTTCTCAGTTGGGCGAACAATGAAGACGGCGGCCACAAGGGGCTTTTTCTCAGGCCGATTTTTAGTGTCTTCTCCGATCATCTATGCTTCATCCATTTTCTTATCTCACACCCCACTCTTTCATCTCCCCTTCTTTCGTTTTTTCGGCGCAAAATCTGCTCCCAATCGTCAGAAAACGAAGCTTGCGCTGGGAAATATCAATTGCTTGGAAGATGCTCTTTCCTTGTACGAGGATATGTCGGAAACGAGGCCTCTTCCCACTGTGGTTCGATTCAACCAATTGCTTTCGCGTGTCGTCAAGCTAAAAGAGTATTCTTCCGCCATAAGCATTTTCAAAGGTATCTGCGATTTGGGTATTCCAGTTGATGAAATTACTATGAATGTTGCTATCAACTGTTATTGCTTTTCGGGGCGGATCGATTACGGGTTTTCCATTCTGGGTTGGTTCTTCAAGCGCGGGTGTGTTCCTGATGCGGTTACCTTCAACACATTATTGAAGGGGTTGTTTAGAGAAAACAGGATTCAGGATGCCCAATATTTGTTTAGGAAGATGGTTAGAGAGGAGTTGTGCGAGCTGAGTGTCATCACTTACGGGACTGTGATCGATGGGCTTTGCAAGGCAGGTAAAACTGCAATGGCCATCCAGCTACTTAGAGTCATGGAAAAAGGTAGCACATGTAAGCCTGATACCCATATCTTTAATATGCTTATTGATGGCTTGTGCAAGGATGGAATGATAGACTCCGCCTTAACCCTTTACGATGAAATGGTTAGTGAGAAAGACATCACTCCTGATGTCGTCACTTACAATGCTTTGATTTGTGGATTATGTAATTTGAGTCGTCGGGGGGATGCCAAAATTCTACTTAAGAAGATGATAGACTACAAAATATATCCAAATGTGGTCACATTCAGTATCTTAGTCGATGCTCTGTGTAAGGAAGGAAAGGTGGATGAAGCGGAAGATGTGATCCACGTCATGAAGCAGCAAAATGTGGCCCCTAATGTAGTCACGTATAATTCATTGTTGGATGGGTATTGCCTTCAAGGGCGCATAGGCGAAGCCAAAAATGTTTTTGATTCTATGGCTTCTAGGATGAAAATTGCTTCTGACGTTACTAGCTTTAACATATTGATTCATGGATATTGCAAGAAGAACAAACTAGACGATGCCGTTGATCTCTTTCGTGAAATGCCCTCCAAAGGGTTGAAGCCCGATATTGTTACATATAACACTCTATTAGAAGGACTGTTTTTTGTTGGTCGATGTTCTTTTGCACTTGATGTTTTCGACGAGTTACAAGCTGTTGGGCTAAAACCGGACTTCTATACTTATTGTAACATGTTGGAGGGGTTATGTAAGAATGGCCAGGTTGAAAAGGCGGTATCGTTGTTGGATGCATTAGAGCGCAAAGGAGAAGAAAAGCTTCATACTAATTACTACAGTATCGTTATGGATGGCTTTGTTGAATCTAAAAAGCTTGATGCAGCACGAGACATTTTTAAAGATCTCCCTTCTAAAGGATTTGAACCTGATTTGGTGTCCTACAACATTCTCATAAAAGGATGTTGTCAAATTGGGCTACTTGAGGAAGCTAAAGGTCTTCTTTTGAAGATGGAAAAGGCAGGTTTGTTGCCGGATGGAAGAACCTACAATTCTATTGTGCAAGGAAACCTAAAGAAAGGCGAATATGATGATGCATCAAAGCTTGTTGACCAAATGTGCGATAAACGGGTTTCCACAGATGCATCTACATTGGAATTGTTGCTTGATTTACATGGGACAACGGAACAGAATCCTACCATCTTGAAAATGACTCAAAAGTTGGGTCAGAACTAGTGAGGTCTCCAAACATGTTTCTCCGATTGAGTTTGTTGTTGGTCACACTCTTACAAGAAATTGATTTAGAAGACCAAAGGGAGTACTATGAGATGACAAAGTAAATGCAGTAGCTTTCCCTTTTTTTTTTCTTATTCTAAAACTTGGTGAGTTAATTAATAAGAGTACAAATTATTAAATGTTATGTATGTCGAATTTTTGAACATGTTATTAGTAATAAGTATGGGAAATTAAATCGTCGCGCCCTCAAGTTTTATGCGCGTCTTGGCGCAATATTTGCACATGCATTCATGGGCATCGGTATTCGGCTTTGCTGGAGGGCATCAGATTTTTAAGGTTCTGAACCATAAAACAGCAAGTAACCGAATTCAGTTCACAGCTATGTTTTTGATATATCTCTCAATGGGAAATTAAATCATTCCATGCGTTCAGGTGCATGTTTAGTGCGTTTTTCTTGTTGGAACGAGCGAATTTAGGTGCCTACTTGGCGCGTCTTTCTCTCTCTTTTTTCTGAAAAAAGTATTACAAATCTTAGCAAGGTATTAGTGTTTGATTGTTATGAGGCTATTTAAATTTCCATTTAATAAACTCGATTCGCGTTCGATTATTTGCGCGTTTCTTGTATGTATTATGGACTGATGGTAGTAATCGAAAACAAAACTTTGTATCAAAATGTATACGGAGTATTATTTTGCTGCAAACAAAAATCCCAACTTGATTTTGTTGACCGATCGGGTTGACTTGGCCGAGAAGAGGTGTGATTTGATTTTCACGGAGAAGAAAAACTTGGGGAGCGAGCGGTTGACAGAAGTTTATCGGGAGAAATGCACGTTGGACCAAGAACTCGAGGATTTGAGGCAAAGAAAATCGGAGTCGGATCAAGTTGTGGAGGAGCTAAAACTAGCTAATAAAATAATTAAAGAGCTGGAGAACAGAAACTTGGAGATGTTTTTCGGGAGAAATGCACGTGTCTGGAAACTGAGATTGCAAAAATGGACCAAGAATTCAAACGAGAAAAAAGTATTACAGATCTTAGTGTTCGGTTATTTGCGCAATTCACGTGCGGTGTTCCCAAAACAGCAGGCGGGACCCATCCTGTGGCCGAAAGGCTGCTCGGGGAGAATGTACTTGCCTTCTTTCTTAATGAGTGGCTTTTCTTTCTCCCGCGGGCTCTAGCTTCTCTTGTTATTAGTAACAAGTATGGGAAATTAAATCATTGTGCGCATTCAGCTGGCTGTTTAGCGTGGTGCCATAGCGCGTTTTGGTTGGAACGAGCGCGTTCAGGTGCCTACTTGGCGTGTATCTCTCTCTCTCTCTCTCTCTCTCTCTCTCTCTCTCTCTCTCTCTCTCTCTCTCTCTCTCTCTCTCTCTCTCTCTCTCTCTCTCTCTCTCTCTCTCTCTCTCTCTCTCTCTCTCTCTCTCTCTCTCTCTCTCTCCGAAAAAAGTATTACAGATCTTCGTAATGTATTAGTGTTTGAATGTTATGATGCTATTTAAATTTCCATTTCAGAAAAATGATTCATGTGTAGATTGAATTTAACAGTCTCGATTTTGATTTTTTCTCTTTCGGTTATTTGCGCGTTTCTTGTACTACATATTATCGACAGAAGACTAAAATTTGTATGAATGTGTAGTAGTATTATTTTGCAGAAAACAAAAAATTACAACTTGAGAGATAAATCCAGGTCTGAATCATCTTCGCTTTGTCCATCAGGCGCAAAACGAGACAAGTCTGGATAAACAGGTCCGGATAAACTCGAGAGGCGGAGATTCAGGTCGACATTGTGCACATAACCTGGAGAGCGAGGGGTAACACTTGTGGGGTCAGGCTCATCCATCCCACGCGAAGATCAGTAGACACGCACACTGGCCAAACAATGGGACGAGCCCACGATCTCTCGTAAAGACTGCGATAAAAATATATCGGGATAGGATAAACGCGCAATTCGCGTTCGGTGTTCTCCTGGGGTACGTCTGGAGAAGAGGGTTTGCTCGTGGCGTCAGAAATGGATTGACGATCCATTGAAGAAACTGATGTAGAAGAAGATGAGAAGTGATGTTTGAGAAGGCCGCCAGGAGATGTCTATTTATAGTGAAGAAACAGAGAACCGTAATGATGTAATAAAGCTGCAATTATGATTATTTCTAAAATCTCTTCTGGATTTTCAGGTTCTTAACCATAAACAGCAACTCAACTAAATCTGGCTCTACCTCAGATTCACACCAACTTACTGTGTTTCTGGATTCTGATGAATCTCATTTATGACGAATTCTTGGAATCTGTTAGCGCGAATTCATTTTCGGGTTGTGCGATTATTGCGCTGTGACCGCTGTCGTGTGTTTTTATACTTATTATGTCGATTATCGTCTTCGTTTATCATGTAACTCTAAGCTCAAAACCAACAAGTTAGTAATAATAACATACTCTCTCTGATATACAAGTTCAATTAGTACCCAAATGTAAGAAATAAGCATACATGGCTATTTTTTTTTTGTAAAGTTCAATCACATAGAAAGATAAAAGGTGTGATACATGGCTATTTATGATTATTGTTTTGTAATACTTGCATTCTTCATGTATTATCAGTATTGTATGTATGACTCTCGGCGGATATCTGAGGTTCTGTATCGTGTCTCATTACATCGAAAATCGACTCATCTTCATGTATCGTGTCACCAATGGAACGAGTAACCTATGGAGAAAAAATCAGACGCATTTCAGAATCATATGTATTGGCATGTCGTAATCAGTTAAAAGCGGAAACTTGTTATTCCTTGCATGCAACAATAAACTTTGACGAATTTACCCCTTTATGGTTACAATGCGATCGATACTGTACTTTAATATTTTGATGATGTAATCATTGGATTTTTTTCCGAAGTTCTGTAAATGCAACATGATTAAAGAGATTGAAGTATCGAGTTAACAACCTGTAGGGCGGCCGGACCAACCCGTCACGTGTCGACTTGCCAATTGACATTTACCACCTGCACCTATGACACGTTTTGACACGAGACACGGAAAAAAGAAGAATGTAAAATTGTTAGACAATAAGTGCAAAAGGCAAATAACCAATTACGCAAATCCTATCTCACCTTGCTCAAAGGATAAGGTTTTCCCGCACGACATAATATTGTTCGGCAATCGCCAGCATTAGCTACAAATAGTTTGTCATTAACTACTGTATTAAATAATCTGCAAACTGATGCATCATTCATAGAACTCAAAGAATGGATATTTACAAGTTGCAAACCGGTATATAATCTGCTCTCAAGTCTCAAAGATATGAACTTTCCCACTATATATCAAATTCTTCCAAATAAATGAAATAATTTCCCATTAGTGGCAGTAACTTCACCTTCCATAACATCCCAAGAATACAGAGGAGATGTTGGAATATAATTTCTGAAACATTTCACTAATTGCTGAAACATAAAAACAAAATTCAAATTAAACAGAATTTGGTTACATAGAGCAACAATTAATTCGATCCGTGACGAATACATTGCAAAGACGAACAAGAAATCGAAAGACCAGCCTCGAACGAAGTAGCCGGAAATTAATTTTCGAATCGAAAAGGTAAGAAGAATTTAAACCTAAATCATCCAAAAAAGGGGGAAATTGGGTTTATTTTCAATGAATACATTGCAAAGACGAAGAAGAAATCAAAAGAGCAACCACGAGCGAAGTAGCCGGGAATTAATTTTCGAATCGAAAAGGTAAGAAGAACTTTAACCAAAATCAACCAAAAATACCAAAAATAGTGGGGAGATTGTTTTTTTTTTTCAAAAAAAAAATTTGGACCATTTCTCGATTTATGCGTGTCATCCTTGCGCAGGGGCCATGCTAATCTTCTCTGTATCGTTCCAATTTTATCGGATGTCCCCGAAGGGACAATACATACAGAGGAGCCATGGATATCTAAAAACGAAAACGATGACACTGTTCATCGATGTGGGATTTCGAAATTTGGTAGACACGTTTAATGGGCTCTGTAGGCTTTTGGGCTGGGCCTTTTTATTTTATGAAAGCTGATTACTAACTAGTAACTACTGCTCAGTTAAATCAAGTGACGTATGAATGATGTACGACTTATTGAACTACGAAATACTACTAGTATTTACTGTAGTATTTAATTTCTACACTGAAAATGAATATTTCACTTTCAAGGGAAAAAAAGTACTATTGTAGTAAAATTATAATCTACTGTAATTGTCTCTACGACTCTACACAATAAACACACTTTTTTAATCCTTCTCGTATCACTAAACACTCCAAAAACTAAGTATTTCCTTCAATTCTGAAAAGTCTACACACTTTTTTTTTTTACCTTCAAACTATTCAAATTTAGAGGGAGTAAAACTACTTACGAGTAACTTTTATTGTGTCGTCATCGTAAAAGACATTAATATTATTTTTACATTCACTTATATTTTTAAACTTCTTAACTAAAATTCTCTTATTAAATAAAAAATAATTTTTACAATTTTTTGATCAAAAAATTAATAAAAATATATTTATTAATCTCATAAGACAATATAATTTTTACATTTTCATTTATTTATTAAAATTTTACCTAAAATTCCTTTATTAAATAAAAAATATATTTTAACAAATTTTCATCAAAAATTTAATAAAAAAAAATTTATTAATCTCATTCACGAACATTGTGTCACAATATTCATGATATTCCATGAATTTGATAAAATAAGAAATTCATGATATACTGTATTCCATAAATTTAAAAATTCCATGAATTTCATGTAAAAATTGTATGAAGTTCATATTATGCCTTCAATTTTACCGATCATCCCAAGTACACCTGACTTTGAACGACTGGCTTACCAACCCTACACCCCGGAACTACGGTGAACGCCACTCGGACATTCCCACCAAACGACGACTCCAAAAACGCTTCATTGTTTAAGCTCTCCATGTACAATTCCGAGAAAGCTCAGGCATAAAAACTGTGATGCAGAAGGCAAAACGAACCCCAAATTACTTTACTCACCAACAAGTCCTGCAATGCAAAACGAACGAAATAAGTTAGTACCAAGACGGTAAAGAAAGACTGAACGGCTAGTGCGTAGATTCCCTATACTGCAATGGTCTACTGAAACAAACAATCATTCTGATCAAATCTTCTACCTACAATGTCTATCCTAATTACAAAAAAATTGAAAAACAGTAACTTCCCAGAGGATATTGTTCAATTCGTTTTCAGACAAACCCAATGGCGTATGCAGGCTACCTATTTGATCAAAGCCTTCTGGCTTCTGCTAGACAATAAACTGCTTTTGTCTAAGTGCTGTAAGAAACTTCTCTTGGCTTCTAATCCGGATAATAAAAATGGGATTCCAATGCTTATAAGGGAAGAACTAAAACAAGTGAGACATATCTCACTAAGAGTTACCACCACAGAATACACAAATAACTGCAGCACGCAATATATAATTCGAGTGGAGGAAATATGAACAACAACAACAACACAGAATAAACTTATACACTAAACACCGTATATGGACTAGTCCATACAAGTAACATGATAAATATTAACAGAGATCAATCGATCAATAACGCTCCATTTTCAAGAAAGGAAATAAAAAAAGCCTCGACGCATCATTCACTCTCATAGAACTCAAAGACTGGATAGTCAGAAGCTGCTAACTTGTAAATTATCTGCTCTCAAGTCTCAAAAGTTATGAACTTTCCCAATATATATCAAATTCTTCAAAAAAAAATGTAGAGTATATATTTTCCATTAGGGCAGTAACTTCACCTTCCATAACATCCCAAAAAGCTACTGAGGAGATGTTGGAAAACAAAATTCAAGTTGAAAAAAGCGAATTTCGGCTACAGAGAGCAACAATTAATTCAATCAGTGACGAATAAATTGCAAAGAGAGGAACCAGAAATCAAAAGACCTACCTCGATCGAAGTAGCCGGAAATTAGCAACAATTAATTCAATCAGTGACGAATAAATTGCAAAGAGAGGAACCAAAAATCAAAAGACCTACCTCAATCGAAGTAGCCGGAAATTAATTTAGGAGAATTCTAACCTAAATCATCCCAAAAAAAATAATATCAAAATTTGGGATTTTTTTTCAAAAACAAAAATGTGATCAAAAGACGTACCTATGATCGAAGTAGATTCCCAAACAAACAATAATTTACGGTAACTGGTAATTCAATTCAAATCGGATAGTAAGAACAATTTTGCCCTAATTTATTTGGGGGGAAATAAAATAAAAATTATTTTTTTAATAAAAAAATTTGGACCATTTCTCGATTTATGCGTGTCATCCTTGCACAGGGGCCATGCTAATCTTCTCTGTATCGTTCCAATTTTATCGGATGTCCCCGAAGGGACAATACATACAAAGCAGCCATGGTTATATAAAAACGAAAACGATGACACTGTTCATCGATGTGGGATTTGGATAAAGGGTTTACAGGCTTAATGGGATTTTTTTTATTTTGGGCTGGTGGGCCTTTTTAATTCACATTCTAATACGTACGTGGGGCCGCAATTACGACCCAAATTTCTCAGTTTTTTTTCGTTGATAATTTAACTTACAAAAAATTGTATTGTTCAATACATTGAAAGTAAATAATACTCGTATTTCAGAAATTAATTATTTCTTTATAAAATTAATAAGTATTTTGAAAAAAATACTATAATTTTTATTTAAGTAAAAAAAATGAGTGAAAATAATTGTGAAGAATTCATACAAAATAATGTTCGAAATATTTATGAGACGAAAAAGTAATTTATATACACACATTTCAATCTGCAAAAATATATATACAGTAGTCTGTATTTTATTTTCATCATTCTTAATTAGTTAATTAGTTTGCGTATTTTAAAATAAAATAAAGTTTAGGATACATAGTTTGTACGTCTTCTTTTCAGATAATATCATATCTCACAAGTCACAATCTTTCTGTTTTCTTCTTACATGCTAAAGCCTTGCAAATTGGCATTTTCTTTTTCATTGCAATGTTTATATTTTTTTTATTTTTTTATAAGGAGGAGAGACGAGAAACTTCACCCCACCCGATCGGAGGTCCCTCGATCGGGTAGGATGTAAATCGAGAAATGTGCCCGAGTAACAGACACTTGTGCGAGAGAGCCAACAGGTCGAACCTCAGGACAAACCTTCATAATATTTCAATGAAAATTTGTTCCACCCGAAATTCGAACCCTGCGTCGCCGGGGAATTACACTCACATCATCACAGGCCTTACCACTCGGCTATGCTCCTAGGGACTGCAATGTTTATATTTTTCTCAGGTGTGACGTAAGGAACTGAGTGACGTACAAGTCCATCATATATTAGTGTATTATAAATAGAGAATTAATTATAAACAAACACATGCACAATATCGAGTTTAATTGAGTAATCGGTATATCAATCGACATGAGCAAATTGGTGTAGATGATAGTTTCAAACAAAATATATAGGTCAACATCAACATGGGCAAGTCGACGTTGATTGTAGTTCTTGTTTATTCAACATCTGTTTTTCTTGGTCTTCCTTCCGACGCAAATAATATTAATATTATCTCTCAAGGAGAAACTTTTACGGCGAGTGACAAAAACGTGGTTGCCCGAGAATAATCGACAACCTGAATAATAATAATAAGAAGAAGAATAAAATTAAAATAAATCTATCTATTACTGGACTACAATTAAAGCAGGATATAAATTTCCATTTTCCATGGTGTTTGGTTTTGTAGTGTGTGTGTTTTGAATCATATTGTAACATTCCTCATAGATTTGGTAAAAGTAAAACTTCAAGGATCAAACTGCAAAACTACCAAAGTTATGAGGAGAGCACAAAACAATGTTCAGAATGCAGCTGAAATACTACACCTAAATTGGTAGTCTTTCTGAAAACCTCGACATAAATGATTGTAAGCCCGGAATTTCGTAATCATAATTCCTGATTCGATATAATTGGTTTACAATGCTCACGCATAAACCCCAAATTCCTTTACTCCCCAACAAGTCCTGCATTATACAAAACAAACGAAAAAAACTTAGAAACTGAAACTGTAAGTGCGTAGTAGATTTCCTATACTGCAATGGTCTAATGAAACAAACAATCATCGTGATCAAAACATTTCTAAGACCAATTAACTAACACGTATATAAACCCCGTGCAGCTCAATCATCATGAATGGATAACTGTTGACTATTACAAATCTACCCCCAATGTCCATCTCAATTACTACAATAAACAAAAACACCAACTTAATTCGCCGAGGATATTGTTCCAATGAGCTTATACGGGATGAACAAAATCAAGTGATGTTTGAAAACATAAACAAGTGCAAAATCTCATCAAGAGCTATGACAACGACAGAATATGCCATCAACTGCAGCACAAAACAACATCACCATCGACGAATAATCTAAACAGAGTTTACGGACTACTCAGACACAAGAACCATGTTGATTATTCTCAGAAATCAATCAATAATCTGGTCATAAAAAAACTGGTAAATGAAGTGGTCTAATTTCACAAAGATACCAACTTTCCCACTATATATCAAAATTTTGAAACACAATTTAGTAACTTCACATCCCAAAGCTACCTACAAGGGAGAATTAGTTGGATTTTAATTTCTGAACCGGAAATTACTGAAAAATAAATTGGAAAATCAAATATAAAATAAATAAAAATATGAAATTTACAGAAATTTCGTAGTAATTGAATTTGAAGAAATCAAAAGACCTACCGAGATTCTCAGGTATACTAAAATCGGCGGTAACCAGAAATTAAGTTTCGGATCTGAAAGAAAAAAGGAAATGTTTAACCCTAATTTAAAAAAAGGGAGGGAAATTAGATTTTTGTTTTTTTTTCAAAAAAAATTTGGACCATTTCTCGATTTATGCGTGTCATCCTTGCGCACTGTTCATCGATGTGGGATATTTGATAGACAAGTTTAATGGGCACTGAAATTTGGGCTGGGCTTTTTTATATTTGTGAAAGTTCATTACTAAAACCATGTAAAAATATTCATGATATTCCATTAATCGGTAATTAAGAAATTCATGATATTCCATAATTTTAAAAAATTAAAGGGAATATAAAATTCCATGAAATTCATATAAAAATTGCACGAAGTTGATATGAAAAATGAAGTTTATACTATGCCTTCATTTATATTATAAAATCGGGTTACGGTAAATTAACGCCACTCGGACAGTGCCATCCAATTACGACTCCAAAAATGCATTGTTGTTTAAGCTCTCCGAGAAACGGCTCCCTCTAAACATCGCCACCTCACAAAACGCCACGAAAAATGAAGCGAATGAAATCGAGATTTCGCTTCACAAATCCGATTTTAAGGTTCTGAACCATATAAACAGCAAGTAACCGAGTTCCGGTCACCTATGTTTTTTATACATCTCTCAAATGTGAATTAATTAAATCATCGCATGCATTCAGGTGCCCGATTAGCATTCGTTTTTTGGTTGGAACGAGCGCGCTCAGGTGCCCGATCGCATTTTAAAACTTGGCGAGTTAATTCATAAGATTATAATCAGATTAATTATTAATGTATGTATGTATGTCGAATTTTTAAACATGTTATTAGTAATAAGTATGGGAAATTAAATCATTGCACGCGTTCAGGTGCCTGTTTGGCGCGGTGCCATAGCGCGTTTTTGTTGGAACGAGCGCATTCAGGTGCCTGCTTGGCGCGTCTTTCTCTCTCCTTTTTTTTCGGAAAAAAGTATTACAGATCTTCGTAATGTATTAGTGTTTGAATGTTAATGATGCTATTTATGTGTAGATTAAATTTAACCGTCTCAATTTTGATTTCTCGTTTGGTTATTTGCGCGTTTCTTGTACTACGTATTATCGACAGAAAACTAAAATTTGTATGAATGTATAGTAGTATTATTTTGCAGAAAACAAAAAATCACAACTTGAGAGATAAATCGAGCTCTGAATCATCATCTTCCTGTTGTTCATCAGCCCTGAACCTCGACAGGTCTGGATAAAACACAGGCCTTGAACTGACTAGGCGGAGAGTCAAGTCAATGTTGTGCACATAACCTGGAGACCTTGGCACAACACTTCTGGGATCAGGCTCATCCCATCCCACGCGAAGATCAGTAGACACGCGCACGGGCCAAACAATGGGACGGGCCCACGATCTCTCGTAAAGACTGCGAAAAAAATGGATCGGATAAACGCGCAATTCGTGTGCAGGGGGTACGTCTGGAGAGGATGATGGGCTTCGCCTATCCTCTGCGGGTTTGCTCGTGGCGTCGGAAATCGATTTACGATCCATTGAAGAAACTGTAGTTGTAGTAGAAGAAGATGAGAGAATATGAGAAGATATGTTTGAGAAGGCCGTCAGGAGCTGTCTATTTATAGTGAAGAAACGGAAAATCGTAATGATGTAATAAAGCCGCAATTATGATTATTTCTAAAATCTCTTCTGGATTTTCAGGTTCTAAACTATAAACAGCAACTCAACATAATCTGGCTCTACCTCAGATTCACAGCAACTTACTGTGTTTCTGAATTCTGATGAATCTCAATTATGTTGAATTCTTGGAATCTGTTGGCGCAAATTCGTTTACAGGTTGTGCAATTTTTGCGATGTCGTGTGTTTTTATACTTTTTATGTCGATTATCGTCTTTGTTTATCATGTAACTCTAAGCTCGAAAACAACAAGTTCATAATAAGAACATACTCTCTCTGATAAACAAGTTCAACAAGTACTGTATGTAGAATACAAATTTCTTGGTATAAAAAAGTCAGAGTTTCTAAAACCTAGTAAATCCTCTCAGCTGTAGAAACCGGGCGAAGGAAGACGACGATAACAGTAATATTGTCTTTGCTGCCTCTTTCAGCAGCTTCGGTAGCGAGTCTCTTTGAACACATGCCGGCCTCTTTTACAGTATCTCTGATTATGTTCACGACGTCTGTGTTGCTAACGACGTCCCAAAGCCCGTCACTCGCCATTACCTGAAAACATTACGTGTTATCGTTGGCTATTAGAAAATAGGTCGGAAAAATTAAGACCATTCGAACTGCGTTAAATTTCAAGCTATAATCCGATCATGATATTCATGAAAACTTACTATATACTCGTCTTCGGCTGAAAGCAGTATTTCAGTTATTTCAGGTTCTGCAGTTACATAAGGCTTCAGGTCATCGTCACCAATGGAACGAGTAACCTATGGAGAGAAAATATATTGAAATATACATATTACAACAAAAATCAGACGCATTTGTATTTACATGTCGTAATCAGTTAATTCTTGCATCCAACATTAAACTTTGACGAATTTACCCCTTTATGATTGCAAGGCGATCAATATTGTACTTTAATATTTTGATGATGTAATCATTTGATTTTTTTCCAAAGTTCTGTAAATGCAACATGATTAAAGAGATTGAAGTATCGAGTACCTGTAGGGCGGCCGGACCAACCCGCCACGTGTCGACTTGCCAGTTGACATTACCCCCTGCACCTATGACACGTTCTCTCTCCTCAAGACAGCTCGCCACATGATCCTACCATATTGAAATGAAATTAACAACCATGACACGAGACGCGGAAATAAGAAGAATGTAAATATGTTAGACAATAAGTGCAAAAGGCAAATAACCAATTACGCAAATCCTATCTCACCTTGCTCAAAGGATAAGGTTTTCCCGCACGACATAATATTGTTCGGCAATCACCAGCATTAGCTACAAATAGTTTGTCGTTAACTATTAAAGCAGTAACCGCAGTACAGCCAGGGTGGCAGTCCTTCTGAATAACAGCTTTCGATTTCCGACGAGAATTTAATTCTTCCCTAAAGGCGATATCAGTTTTAACGAATGCTTCGATTAGGGCTTGCGATGGGCTGCAAATTAAAAAAAAAAAAAAAAACAAGTGCTTCAGAAGTATTCAATTATTCATTTTTAAGTAAATCAATCTCCATGTAGAATTCGACACAGTGAACAGTAGGGTTATACCTGATTATGGACACGAGGTGACGCAAAAATTGAGGTAGAGCCCCAGCAGAAAATTCAGCTGCTGCACCACCTCGATGACCATCCAAGATCCCGAAAAAATAGAATTCCTCTTGATCGCAAAAACGGGGTATCATAAAATGTGTATCCTCCATTGTTTCTCTTCTCCCACGAGTCGAGAAGGAACCCCATGACAACACTGGACGATAAACCATACCATCACTCGAAGGGAGCCAGGTGAGACCCGCGTTATTAGATGAAAGACATGCAGTCGCCGGAAAATCTTTTCCATGGTCAAACCAATTCATAGGCTGTTGATAACTTGGACCATTAAGTTTATCGGCATTGCCGCGCGATGTAACAGAATCACCATCTACTTTTCCTCTGCATCCCGAAATCAAATTCAGTTCGGAAACTATATCGTCGAAAGATGGTCGGTTTTGAGGATACGGGTCCCAGCACCTTTTTATGAGAGAGAGAAACGAGGCTGGTGCACCTGAGTCTGGACCGGCGAGAACAGGCCGTAATTTTTCAGACACGACAGCTGCTGTGAGTTGTTGTTCGGTGTAGTTCATTTCCAGTACTGTATGGGCCTACAGTCAGTTACTATTTATTAAGGATAGTTAAAATAAGGTAATTAATTCGGTCTCCATGTTTGTAAAAGTAAAAAACACGGTTCAATAGATAAGTGGTCTTAGGTGTATCAAACAGTCAATGCACCAATTAGTTAAGTAATGTTTAAATAGTGAAAAGAAGAAACAAAAAATAGAAAAATATTACTATCCACGTCTTCGCCTAATATAGGCTTGTTTCCCCTCTTATTTATCCGTCTGAAAATTATATGTTTGTTTCATCTTCTAAAGCATTAATTTCACAACAAACTACTTATATATTGCTCAAGAGTTTTACCTGTGCTTCTGCTTGAAGATCGGTATATGGAACGACACCAGTAAGAAGCTCACTGCAATATACATGAAGACAAACCTTACAATACAGCCATAATAATAATGCACCGTAATAAAGAAGAATCTATTTTCAAGACTTACAAAAGGTTATCCTTACTTAACAGTAATTCCAAAACTATAGACATCAGATTTTTCCGTATGAATCTCTTTTCTCAGTATTTCAGGCGCCATGTAAATAATTGTGCCAACCATATTCCTTTTATGGAAACCACCGGTCGGTTTTCCAGAGGATTTCCAGTTCCCCAGAGAAACTTGTTTAAGATCTTTCTTGTATTCTGCTAAACCAAAGTCCGCTAGGTGCGGATGAAGATTCTCATTAAGCTGCATCACACCCGTGAGCAAACTATCAGAAAGTGAGTCGATGGGAACAAAGAACATGTTGAAGGAAAATTTGCATGAACAGAGGCATTACAAGAATATTTGCTGGTTTCACATCCCTATGTACAATCCCGAGGGTATGGAGATATAACAGAGCTTGTGCTGCAAACGAAAAACACGAGACTATGAACAGAGGCATTACAAGAACATATTTAACGATTGAGAGTATATATTTTACCAATAATTTACTTATTAGTAGAGTTACATTAATTCTACGACCGGTACATGAATAAGAATGGTTATGAAATTATTTATTATTGCGAAAAAAGGTTGAAACACTGAATACTGATTATATTCTGTGGAATTATACACACACACCTAACTGAAAAGCGATTTCGATGGCTTGACCAATGCTCGGATTCCATTCTTGCACGTGCAGTTTCTGCGCTAGGTTTCCGGCCTCGTAAAAGTGAAAGAAAAACATATAATTCGGCGGCCTCGCGTGCGCCGCCAATAGCTTTACTATCCCCGGGTGATTCAACTTGCTTCAGAGACAACATGATACACAGAAGGATAAGGAAAACTCAAAAATATGCTCTAAAAAAGGGTTACCTTCATACATTTACAATCAATAAAAAGATTTGATTTTTACTCCACCCCATGATTTTTACCCCCATAAAAACAAATATAAATAAAAAATAATTAATAAAAATGAGAAATAAACCTGAGAAATTGCAATTCTTTGTGGAACTTATCTAGGTCATCCGAAGAGGATAAAACTGGTTTCTTGACCGCCGCTTTTTTACCATCGAGGATGCCTCCGTACACCACACTCTCTCCACCTGAATTTTGAAATTAAAATAACAAAAACAGAGAAATATTTGTTAAATCCAAACAGTGCCTTAAGGAAACGTGAAATTTAGGGTTTGACGATATGAAGCACCTCTAGCGATTGGGGAAGAAAGGGAGTAAGAAGAAGGGCGGAGATGGAGAGGGACTGATTGGCTACGGCAACAACCCCTGATACAAGTATTTGGCTCCATAATCTCCAACACCATTTTTATTTTTATTTTGCGTTTGTGTTTTTTCGAGGGGTTTATATTTTAAGTACACTCAGTTTACAAACACACTCTAATTTTAGCTTTATTTAAAAAACAAAGGTAACACGCATCAAGTAATTACTGTATTATTACCGAGTAGGGCAAGAAATTACTGTATTAAATTTATTACTAGGGGTTGAGTATTACTCTAATATAAAAGGTTATTTTGATGAAATCAATAATTTTAAAATTTTGTATTTAATTTAGGATATTTTTTTTATAATAATTTTAATTAGTGTAGTTAAATAATAAATATAAATTTACTAATAATAAATATAAATTAAATATAACGGTAAAATAGTAATTAAAATTTTAATATATTAAGGAATTGTCTAGAGCATTATTTTAAATAATTTCTAAAAATACAATTTAAGAAATTATTAAATTTGTAAAAAATAATAAAAATGTCATTTTTTTAATTGAAGTTTTGAGTTTTTGATACATTTTAATAAAAAAAATTATGCTAAATATAACCTCATTCAATTTAATACAAGTAATCACAATTTAAATACTATTAAATTAATAATTGTAATTGATAAGAGTAAAAATTCAGGGCATTAAAGGTATAAAAAAAAAAGCTAGAAGGTCAATTAAAAAAATGGGTGGAAGTATAATAATAATAATAATAATAATAATAATAATAATAATAATAATAATTAATGATAAAATCAATATTAAATTACTAAATTAATAAAAAAAAAGTTAAAAATTTTAAATATTAAAATAAAATTAAAAAATTGACCGTCTCAAAAATTTTGCTGTACTTGCCCAAAAAGCAAGCCCAAATTATTTAGGGCTCAAATAACCACAAATTAGTGGAACTAGGTCATTTATATTCTATATGTCATCTAATCTAATTCGGTACAGAAAAATCATAAAGAAAAAAAAATGTATCCTTCGGAAGTTGTGATAAGAAGTTGTTCATCGGTTCCTTTGAGTGGTTGGAAGAAAGTTGAGATACGAAACACAAACACGGAGGAGGCGACACAAGCGATGAGTAGTGGTTGGAAAAGAGTTGGCATACCAAAAACAGGCGAGGTCGATCGCAGGGCTAAACGGATCTGTAGATCGATCAAGGGCTGGACAAAAATCAACACCACCGATCCACCGCCGCCAGCTTTCACCGCCCAATCTTGGAAACTTGTTTCGATCGTGAGAAGTGGCGCCCATCCACCACCGCCAGCTTTTGCTGCCCATCCACCGCCGACAGCTTTTGCCGCCCGTCCACCGCCGTCAGCTTTCGCCGTGCATCCAGCGTCCGCCCAATCTTTGAAACTTGTTTCGATCATGAGAAGCGCCCATCCACCGCCAACAGCTTTCGCCGCCCATCCACCGTCCGTCCATCCACCGCCGGGTATCCAGGTACGTAGGTATTCGCTCTAGATTACGAGTATTAAAAAATAATAATAATAATAATAATAATAAATAATAAATAATAAATTAGAATAATAATAAATGAAAAACCAAAAAAAACCAAAAAAAATAAAAAAACCAAAAAAAAAAATAAAAAAATAAAAAAAAACAAAAAAAATAAGAATAATAATAAAGCAGTATTTTCAGTAATTAGTAGTATTAAAAAACCAAAAAAAAAATAAAAAAACAAAAAAAAGAATAATAAATAAATTAGTAGTAGTATTAAAAAACCAAAAAAAAATTAAAAAAACAAAAAAAACAAAAAAAAATAAGAATAATAATAAAGCAGTATTTTCAGTAATTAGTAGTAGTATTAAAAAACCAAAAAAAACAAAAAAAAAATAAGAATAATAAATAAAGCAGTATTTTCAGTAATTAGTAGTAGTATTAAAAAAACAAAAAAAACCAAAAAAAGAATAATAAATAAGAATAATAATAAAGCTGTTATAAACTCAAAGGGAATTGAGAGAGAATAATATAGTATAAGGAGAGACAATATAAGAAGAGAATAGAATTGTTATGAATTCTTATTTCATTCATATGGGGAGACCCCTTTATATAGGATACAAAGTAGGGTTTCTGTCTTGTTCACCAAGAAAGGGTAAACTAGTCATTCACTAATTAATAATATTCATAACACTCCCCCTTGAATGACTATGTACAGGATTGCTGCCTCGTTAAAACCTTGCCAGTAAAACCCAGTGGGACAAAACTTGAACGAAGGGAAAAGAGTACAGCTTGCTCCCCCTGATTGTAATCACCGAAAATATTTGACTTCTTGAAAGTAAATATTTGTGATCAACCAGTCTCATTAAAACCTGTAACTAATAAAACCATATAGGAAAAACTTAGTTATTCAAATATACATTTTTGTCTTCATGACACAACCTTCGAACTGTCGAGTTTCACATTCATTTGTACCATTGTATATTTTTCGTCCTTCTGGGACATGCCTTTACCAGACATCTATTGACTAGAGCATTCGCAATTGCTATAACCGGCCGGTAACTCTTCTGGAGTATTTGAGATGCGTCTAGTGTTCAATATACATTTCTTGACAAATGAACAATAATGTGAACTTCAGTTGACAATCATTTGAACTTCAGGTTCTATATCTCTCTTTATCTCGGAAATAAACTCATATGGAACATTCTGATGTTCTCATTATTATCGAGTTGAGTGATGTACATGCCTCGTTAAAAACCTCGTTATAAAACCCTGTAGGAAAAAAATACTTGAGGAAAAGAGTACATGACATTCACATTTATATTGTGATGATTGTCTCGTTAAAAACCTTTAACTAAGAAAACCCCGTGGGAAAAACTTAGTAGAGGGAAAAAGAGTACAATCACTGATTCACTGGTCTTCGGGACCAAAATCACTGGTCTTCGGGACCTTGTCTTCAATATCATTTGTGTCCATAATGACATAGTAATATGATATTGTACATATTTTGATTTTCATTTCCTTTCATATCAGGAATTTTAAAATTCATCCAGGATTTTCATGTATGTATCTTTCTAATGACTTCTACATAGTCAAATCATACATTCTATGCATATCTATATTTATTGTTGTTGCTGCCAGAAGTATAAGATAGCAGAACTTAATTTCATTCTTAAAAATATCGAGTTTTTGCGAAAATCTCTTGAGCAATTAATCTCGCTTTTATATCTCACCACATCATTATTCGTTTTCGTACGAACACCCACGTTTATCCTTTTGGGATAATATTTTTGAGGTGTGTATTATAGAGTCAAAACATCTCTTTTATTTAGCGAGTCATGCTCAGCCTCAATTGATCGTTTCTTATTTTTCGAGTGCTGCTGGCACACTATCATTGATTTAAGTTTTGGATCCAATTTTTCTAGAGCAACATCTTGAGGCAAATATATCGTTGACGATTTTCTATTTTTCCATGTTGATGACAATTTATTATATCAACCAAATCTTTCATCATTTCCCAAAATATTTAATTTGGTTGTTCCGCAATCCCACGATTTTCTATTATCATGTGCACATGCTTTTTCAATGGGATTTTTATCTAACTCTCTTCAGGAGATTTTGAGGGGTGACTAAATTCTATTACCGCGGATTTTTTTTCATATCTTAAGATCGATCTACTACGCTTCAGGCGTATATTAGAATCAACATTTGAGTTGATCTCTTTGGTATTTGAACTCTTATAGTTCATTTATCACAAATATATGTGATTTTGTCACACCTTCATTAATTTGGCAGATTACTTGCTGAATATTGCAAGTCACTTATTTTAATGAACTTCGGGTTCAATTGATTGGTGCGTGGATCTAGAATTAAAGATCGTTTTCATTCAAAGAAATTTCTCGGCATTTATATCTTTATATTCTTATCTCCCCCTAATGCCGGGAAATGATCTTCGTTAAATATGCAACTCAATGTAATTGATATAAACCGATCTTCTGGATCGTAGGCTCGAGATATTATGCTCGTTCATACACTTTAGTGGTGATATTAATATACGTTGCATATTAATTCGCAGATGGGAAATGTTTGATTCATGATATGCATCATTAATATGCAACGCACAATCATTCATGATATGCATCATTTTCATGTTTAAGTACATTTGTAGTACTCGTGGGGATAATTAGTAAAGCTCTTCCGGAGCCAACTTTTAATATGTTATCATTTGCATAACTTTACCAACGATCCTTCGGGGATATAGTATCTTTACCAATTATCCTTCGGGGATACAATATCTTTACCAATGATCCTTCGGAGATACAGTATATTTACCAATCATCTTTCGGGGATATCGGGATCAAAATATTAGGTTTTATACTCAACCTTTTGGAAATCAAAATAAATTTCAAAATATAATTTTCTCAGAAATTACATTTAATTGAAATCGACTTTCTTCAATGAGTACCCACATAGTACATTTATTCTCGATTTTCAAAAAATATCCTTCGGGGATAATTCATATGACGAGAATAATCGAATTTGACATTCGTCTAATCATGATATAACTTTATTCGAAACATTTAATGTTTTGAACTTTGCTTCTTCGGGAGCAATTAATAAAAATATTCTTTCACGAATATTTGTATAGTATCAATATCGATTTAAAATATTTAAATTTTAATTGCTAAACTAGAAGCAATTTGATTTGATATTTCTGCGGGAATATCATATCATGATGTTCTCCAAGAACATTTAAAATTTAATTTTGATATTTATTCATAAATATCATATCATAATGTTCTTATGGAACATTTAAAACTTATTGCTACTACGAGATCAATTTAATTTGATATTTCTAAACTTATTGCTACTACGGGAGCAATTTAGATATTTATCGAATAATATCAAATTATGTTGTTCTTCTTCAACGATCAATATAATATTTAAACCATGAGTATATGTTCTTCAGGAACATTCAATTTAATTGATAAATTAAGAATACTTGATTTGATATTACAATACTTGATTTGATATTACTTCAGGAATATCAAATTATAATGCGACTCAAACTTGTGAGAAATTACTTTCATGATAGCTTTATTATATGCTTCAACAAATTTAAAATCTTGTAATCGAATATGGAGTCAATCATACCATGTTTTGGTAGTACGACCAACTTCGGGTGATCGTATCTTTCTTTTAAACATTTCCACAAAACTATTGGATCTTACACGGTCAATTTTCAAAAATATTATTCGAGATTATTAGTATATAATCATAATCAATTTGATATTGATATTTCTACAGGAATATCATATCACGATGTTCTTCAGGAACATTAATATTTTTTCGAGAATATCATGTCACATTGTTCTTCAGGAACATTAAAAACTTTAATTGATTTACTAAGCATAATTAATTTGATATTACGTCAAGAATACCAGATTATAATGTTCTTCGGGAACATATGATATTACTTCAGAAATATCAGATTATAATGTTCTTCGGGAACATATGATATTACTTCAGGAATATCAGGTTATAATGTTTTTCGGGAACATATGATATTACTTCAGGAATATCAGATTATAATGTTCTTCGGAAACAATTGAATTTAAGAAGAAAAGAGGAGAAGTAGATATATTTATAATTATTAATGAATATAAACAAACATATAAATTCTTGCCTTGGAGTTCGGATGTTGGATGAGTAGAACTTCGATAAAGAACGCGATTGAGCTTTCGTAAACTTCGATGAAGATTGCGTTGAGCTTTCGTGCTGATAACGTGTTATAAACTCAAAGGGAATTGAGAGAGAATAATATAGTATAAGGAGAGACAATATAAGAGGAGAATAGAATTGTTATGAATTCTTATTTCATTCATATGGGGAGACCCCTTCACCAAGAAAGGGTAAACTAGTCATTCACTAATTAATAATATTCATAACAAAAGCAGTATTTTCAATTAGTAGTAGTATTAAAAAAAACAAAAAAAAATAAGAATAATAATAAAGCATTATTTTCAGTAATTAGTAGTAGTATTAAAAAACAAAAAAAAATAAGAATAATGAATAATTAAAGCAGTATTTTCAGTAATTAGTAGTAGTAGTATTAAAAAAACAAAAAAAAAATAAGAATAATAAATAAAAAGAATAATAATAAATAAGCAGTATTTCTAAATAGGTATTTTTCCTTACAAAAACCTAAGTAGCTAGTAGTATATATATCCTTATAATATATAATTCAGCTAGCAATTGTCCGAAGTGTCGTATGTTTTCACCGTTTGATTTTTTTGTATTCACACCTATTATTAAACAAGTACCGTTAGTTTAAATTTGTGTTCACACTGGTTATTATTAATTATTATTTTTAGCGTAATTAATTAGAATTTTTAGCGTAATTAATTGAAACAATTATTTTTAATTAATTAGAGTAATTATTTATTTCTTTTTATAATATAATTTTCATTTATATATTCCTTAATATAATTCAATATTATTTTTAGCGTAACTAATTAGTGTAATTATTTTTAATTAATTAGGCAATTATTTGAAATTAATTCTTTTTAACTTCATTAATTAGGTAAAATAATAATTAATTACAAATAATTGCCTAATTAATTTAGCGTAATTAATTAGATAATTATTATTTTTAATTAATTAGCTCAATTATTTTTAAATAATTAATTAGATAATTATTATTTTTAATTAATTAGCTCATTCATTTTTAATTAATTAGCGTAATTATTTATTTCTTTATTTATATAATATAATTTACATTAATAATATTATTATTTACATTAATAATATTATTTTTTGTGTAATTAATTAACGTAATTATTTTTAATTAATTAGCGCAATTATTTTTAATTGATTAGTATAATTATTTATTTATTTATATAATATAATTTACATTTATAATCTCTTTAATATAATCTCCGTAAATATTGATTTGAAATATTCAAAATATAACATTTATTCCTTATTTATCTCCTTTAATTACGTTTATTATATTATACTACTAAAATTAATTATTATGATAAGAGAGAATCTACATTTGTTATTGATATATTTAATGGATAAATTAATTAATTTTTATTATACAAACAATAATAACGAAATTTAAGGGAATTCAAATTAGTTATATTTAAAAATAATAAATATTATCAAACCCTACTTAAAATCCGTGTCTATATAAAGACGTCATCTTCACTCACTCCCTACCTTTCACTTTTCATTTAGCTATTTTTTTTATTTGTTCATCTCACATTTATTTATTCACTTTTCATTTCAGTTTTTTTTTATTTATTCATGCTCACCTTTATTTATTTTTGTATAGAGCTCTATGTAAGTTTTGTTCTTTTTTTTATTTTTTTTATTTTTTGTAGCCTTTTCATTTCAGCTATTTTTCTTATTTGTTCATGCTCACATTTATTTATGTTTGTGCAGAACTATATTTAAGTTTTGTTGTTTTTTTGTTTTTTTTGTATTTTTGCACTAACTCTCACTTTTAATTTCAGCTATTTTTTTTATTTATTCATGTTCACATTTATTTATTTTTGTGCAGAGCTCTATGTAAGTTTTGTTCTTTTTTTTTTGTTTTTTTTATTTTTTTGTAGCCTTTTCATTTAAGCTATTTTTTTTATTTGTTCA
This sequence comes from Euphrasia confusa, assembly GCA_954870475.1. Lineage (NCBI taxonomy): Eukaryota > Viridiplantae > Streptophyta > Magnoliopsida > Lamiales > Orobanchaceae > Euphrasia > Euphrasia confusa. The sequence continues at coordinate 1,751,079 of OX940951.1, forward strand.
CGCTCACATTTATTTATTTTTGTGCAGAAATCTATGTAAGTTTTGTTGTTTTTTTGTTTTTTTTATTTTTTGCACTACCTTTCACTTTTATTTTCAGCTATTTTTTTTATTTTTTCATGTTCACATTTATTTATTCAATTTTAATTTCAGCTATTTTATTTATGCTCACATTTATTTATTTTTGTGCAGAGCTCTATTTAAGTTTTGTTCTTTTTTTTTTTTTGTTTTTTTGTATTTTTTCTACCCTTTTAATTTCAGCTATTTTTTTTATTTTTTCATTCTCACATTTATTTATTTTTGTGCAGAACTCTAGGTAAGTTTTGTTGTTTTTTTTTTTTTGTATTTTTGCACTAACTCTCACTTTTAATTTTAGCTATTTTTTTATTTGTTCATTCTCACATTTATTTATTCAATTTTCATTTCAGCTATTTTTTTTATTTATTCATTCTCACATTTATTTATTTTTGTGCAGAACTTTAGGTAAATTTTGTTGTTTTTTGTTTTTTTTTTTTGTATTTTTACACTAACTCTCACTTTTAATTTAAGCTATTTTTTTTATTTGTTCATCCTCACATTTATTTATTTTTGTGCAGAGCTCTATGTAAGTTTTGTTCTTTTTTTTCTGTTTTTTTTGTATTTTTTGTAGTATTTTCATTTCAGCTATTTTTTTATTTGTTCATGCTCATATTTATTTATTTTTATGCAGAACTTTATGTATGTTTTGTTGTTTTTTTTTTTTTTTATATTTTGGCACTAACTCTCACTTCTATTTTTTTTTATTTGTTCATGCTCACATTTTTTTATTCAATTTTCATTTCATCTATTTTTTTAATTTATTTATGCTCACATTTATTTATTTTTGTGCAGAACTCTATTTAAGTTTTGTTGTTATGTTTTTGTTTTTTTGTATTTTTAGTAGCTTTTTCATTTCAGCTATTTTTTTTATTTGTTCATGCTCACATTTATTTATTTTTGTAAAACTCTATGTAAGTTTTGTTGTTTTTTTGTGTTTTTGTATTTTTTGGATTACCTCTCACTTTTAATTTAAACTATTTTTTTTATTTGTTAATGCTCACATTTATTTATTCAATTTTTATTTCAACTATTTTTTTTATTTATTCATGCTCACATTTATTTATTTTTGTGCAGCTTTATTTAAGTTTTGTTGTTTTTTTTTTTTTGTTTTTTTTTTTTGTAGCCTTTTCATTTAGATATTTTTTTATTTGTTTATGCTCACGTTTATTTATTTTTTTGCAGCTCTATGTATGTTTTGTTGTTGTTTTTTGTTGTTTTTTGTATTTTTTGCAGCTAAGTATTCTTTTACTAATTTGATTTTAATAACTTTTGCTAAGTCATTTTTTTCCAGACCATTTGAATTTATTACTCATTTTTTGTTTATTTTGTAAGTTTATTTATAACTATTTATTTTGTAGGTTTCATTATAAGTAAAATACTGTGCGAAGTCATGAAAAAAGATCAAAACATTTGATTGCACAAATTTTAAATGGATTCTAAGCTTTTGTTTATGTTTCCTGATAAAATTAGAGTAGTTTGTGTTAATTTTATTTATGATGTAATTTACTCAATTTACTGTAATTTTATAGTAGTTTGTTTTCATTTTATTTATGATGTATTTTATCATGTAATTAATGAAATTTACGCAATTTACAATAATTTTATTTAATTTTATTCTAATTTTGTTTATTTTGTAATTTACCGCAACAATATTTTTATTTGTATTACTTACAAATATCACTAAAATATAATTAATTTATGTATTTTAGTTTGATCTTTTTTTATATATAAATAATAATAATAATTGTGATTTAATTAATTTATGTATTTTAATAAATTTATAAAATAAAACTTATCTTTAATTAGAGAAATCAAATAAAATTTATATTATCTCTGATTATAAATTATATATCAATTATATTATTAATTATGAGAATGGTAAATCTATTTCTAGGTTTTAGGGTTTAATAAATTTAATGGTCAACTAAAATTATATATCAGTAATATTATTAATTATGAGTATGTAAATCTATTCCTTAATTATTAATTATGAGTATGTAAATCTATTCCTTAATTTTAAGCAACTAAATAAATTCAAAGGTAAACTAAAATTATATATCAATAATATTATTAATTATGAGTATGGTAAATCTATTCCAGCAACTAAATAAATTCAAAAGTTACGTAATTGATTTGAGAATGAAATAATAATAATTCAATTTTTTTATTAATTTAAAATTAAAAATAATATTATCCTCTATTTATATTAGAGCATTAAAATATCTCCGGCTTTATTCCTTATTTATATTCTGCTTTAAACTAAATTAATATATTTTGATTTATTTAAATAAGTAATATTCAGAATATCACGTTTATAGAATATTTATCTCCTTTAATTACGTTTATTTTATTATACTACTATTTATTTATAGTACTAAATAATAATTTTATTTTATTTTCAACTTTTTACTAATCATTTTCAATCAATGTCTTGGTCTGATGTCAATTCCTCCGAAAAAGACTTTCCTTCCGTTTTACTAAAAGTATGTTATTGAATTTAATGTTTATAGACCTAAATACATTTTTTTTTATTATATATGTGTAATAAATAAGTGATTTATAATTGTTATTATATTTAATGCAGGTTATTAAAATTTGCACAACTTTTAAAATCCATGAAAAACTGTCCGAGCGATGTTGGTATTACATCATTTGCCCCATGAAAAACTTTTACAGTGTCTGCATGCAATATAATTCATCGATATTTTTGATAATCAACCGCTAATTATTAACGTATTTTTTCCATATTATCCTCAAATGTAACTCTCACATAAGATGAGATTTATAATTTGTGCTTGCAATTCATTGAAGAGATATTGAAGCGCCAAGGACAAACGCTGAAAGATATTCCAAATATGTCATATCCAAAATTCGTTGATGTTACTGTTGGACAAAACAGCCTCTCAGCAGCCGTTATTGCCTATGACAGAAATGCTCTCCGAGTCGAGTACGAACAATTAGTGGCCATGTTGAATGATGATCAGCGGAAGGCTTATAAGACTTTGAAAAATAGCGTGCATCGCACGGGCAAGAGGACTAGTTTTAATAAATATATAAACTACTAGTAGCAGTATTTCGTTTTAAAAAACATTTAAATAAATAAACATTTTACTTAGTACTCTATTTTAATAAACATTTAAATAGAAATGCCCCATATAAAACTATCCCTCCCCACCCCCAGATGTTTTCTATCCTACTACGTGCAATGCAAAATGCAATGGATATGTAGCTTTTATAATCCCGTGAATTGGCAGTCTACTTGTTTGGTTTTGTTCCTAAAATACTCTTCCCATCATATGTAGTTTACTTTTGGACTGTGTGTTTAGTCATAAATACTATGTTCATTGCTAAGTGTGGTATATTCCGTGGTGGTACGAGATATTTCCTATTTTCTGACGGTTAAAATGCGTATAAGGCTTATGATCTATTGACGAAAGCTAGACAATGACCAAATATTACGAGAAATCTAATCCCCGCATCCGATTTGCATAATCCAAATAAATGTTGACCCGCTTCTTATTCCGCTCTTGGTAGCCTATTTGACTCGAGTGATTAAGCCCAAAGGGGTCCCTTTAAAACCTGTTGCCCTAAGGTCATCTGACTTGGGAGTCATCGGCCTAAAGCTCGCTACATGGGTCATTTAGAAAGCAAGATCTAAGAGTGGTATTGCACATAAGATGAAACGGGTCAGAATACATAATAAGGGTGCAAATGTTCGGTTGAGCTTTAGTGGGATTTCAGATCGATAATGGGTTTGACTGCCTAGTATATGTCATACGGTCGAGGCTAATAAACGCAAAGAACCTCACAAGTACGGTGATAAACGCTACCATGGGATTGTTCCTACTAAATAGTGAATATGAAAATTGACTATGCATACACGTACACTTGTCTGATAAATATATGTGGGCGAGTATTTTATCAACAACACTATAACAGAGAGTTAGATTCACAGGGTTTTTAACTGCATGTCTATGGTTGCCTTAGTGATAAAGTGAAAACTATCTATTGTGGGCCTTGTAGTGTTTCAATGGGGCTGACTTGTTTAGAATGGACTTTTGACACTATATAATATATCTGAGTAGAATTCTAAAAAAAAAAAAAAGTTTTCAACTCCGCCCGTAATCATCACACGGCCGGTCCCAAGCCCGGAATAAGGAGGAGGGTTTTTACCTTAGCAAACTCTTATCAGTGTATGTTCCCCAACCCCTTTCCTGGGTTAATAGTTAAGTCTCATCCCCTGCAATCTGCGTGTATGTTTCCCAGCCCCTTGCCTGGGATAATCGTTAGGTCTCATCCCCTGCAATCTACATATCCACTGAAAACAGATAGCGAAATTAATCCATAATTTTTTGGCACATGCTTCTTTGAATTCGACAATGTATTGGGTGCATCAAATTGGAGAAGCATATTAGGCCAAACTACTTTCAAAAGACTTTTTGAGTTATATAAAAAATACTTCCGAGCAGCCAAATTGAACAACCTCAATCAAATGGTATTCTTCAAAATGTACTAAAAAAAATGTCCGGCTAGTGCTTGTATAGTGTTTCAATATGGTCTTTTGGGGTGACTTGTTTAGAATTACCTTTTGAAACTAAATAATATATTCAAGTAGTTTTAAAAAAAAAAGTCTTTACTCCGCCCGTGATCATCACACGGCTGGTCCCAAGCCCGGAATAAGGAGGAGGGTTTTTACCTTGGCAAACTCTGAGAGAGAATGTGATGATGCTAATGATATCCTACTTTTGTATGTTTCAATTGTGCAGATTCGCTCTAAAAGATGGTCGTATAAAAATATTCTAATACACTCACCAAGACCCATCCTCGTAAGTTTTCCAACCCCTTGCTTCGGTTCAGAGTTAAGTCCCATGATCCCATCCCCTCCCTGCATGTCCGTGTAACTAACAAAAGAAAGCGAATGAAAATCAATTATAGTATCTGTTATTCATCAGTACCATTTGTTTTTTTTTTCCACTACTTTGTCATGATATCACTACTTTGGCATGATATCCTACTTTTCCATGTTTCAATTTTGCAGATTCACCATAGAAAAAGATTCTAATATACTCACCAAGACCCATCTGATTCAGTCAGTCCCATCCCCTGCATGTCCGTGTAACTGAAGAGAGAAAGAGAAAGAAAATCAATCCAATAAATCATCTGAGACATAAATATAAATACACACATGAATTGCTAATAGCTCAAGAAAAAGTGTTTTACTGGAGATTTTATGGGGTGCCTTTAACCCATGTGTCCTTGAATTCGACAATGTATGGGTGCAGTGATTGCCATCTCAGAAATCCCCAGCACTTCATAAGATTCTTAATCGTTGTGTACGATAGTCTGTAAAAAAAAGTTTAATGAAGATCCACTTAATTGAAATGAGTGAATACAACTTAAGAGAAGAATGTTTAACCAAAAATCCATGAAATTTATAGACTTCTAGTTCTAGATCTAATTCCTAATCCCTCCTATTTCTTTGGAAGTCTGGAAATGGTTATGACAGATTGACGGTATCTTCTGGATGAATCTGCAGATCAAATCCACATGAAACTTCGAACCAAGTCATCATTATTCTAAATTTTAGGATTTCAACAATTAAGGCTGAAAATTGGGAAGCAAATATGAATGTTATTCTATGTTTGGGTGTACAACTATCTGGAAAACATTCCAGTGTAGGTCTTAACTCTTAATTTGCCTAAGGTTTTATTAATTGTACTTAAAACATGTAAATTAGAAGCTGATCATTTTACTAGGTACAAGTGGAGTGTTTGTTTATTATTCATCTACTGCAGCATAAAATACCAAAAGCCTTCTCTGTTAACTCTGAGACCCTATGTCTTCCAGCTGTTTAGAATAAAAACCTTGATGGAACAAGGGAAAACAATGGACGAAGAGACGACCAAAAGAAACTTAACTAGAGAGAATCAAAACATCATATTACTATATTATTTATGAACAATTAACGATAATGAATCCTAATCACTGACAACAATTTTTAAAGTATTCGATGAACCATTGCTATCAAATAACACATACTTAAGAGGTAAGAAAGATGTTAAACAAAAAAGATACACAAATGTAGCAAATAAATTGAATGTACTTACTCTGTACGTTCTCCTTATGTATCACTAGCCTTGCCAGAGAAGGAGTAAGTTCGCTTAATGCAGCTCCATGTGGGTTACACTACACTTCAAATTAGTAAAGCTTCACCATACAAATAGAACAAGAGACGAGTAAGCAACCGGACAAAGAAACACTTGAGTGCATGTATCAAGCGATTCAAAATCGACTGGTATGTTAACAATTCAACAGTTAAGGTTCACCCCTAACCTTTCACTACACTTAAATAGTTACATGTGATCTAAAGCATAAACCCCATCAAACATTCTTAACATGTCGATGCACAGAGTTACGGAGAATATCTAAATTAAGAAATGGATGCCCAATGTTATAAGCTTCTGAGTAAATACAACAATACATCTAAATTCTATGCCAGCTAACTACAATTACAGAACCTTGAAACGAAGAGTGAACCAAAATACAAGTAGGTACAACTTGTGAAGCATTAGGTACCTACTCATAGCATGTCTACAAGGTACAAGCACGTCTGTTTCCAGAAGAAATCGAAAATGCATAAATATAATCATCGAAAAATACCTCTCTGAAATTCTGAGATTTCCATTTGCACGAAAGTCTTCCCAGGCATCGATTTCCTATGTACCGTCTAAATCAGTCGCGTTAGAGCGAGCGAGCCGGATCGGGAGTTATCCAGCTCATCTGAGAGCGTGGACGCGTACTGAGCTTCTACTTCAGCGAACGCCGGAGAGAATCGATGGATGCCGGTGGTGGTGGGTGGATAAGAGAGGAAACTGTTGGTACTGCGTGCATATCATGTTCAGCTCATTCCGCAATTATTGAGATTTTAAATATAATTAAATTGCAATTTTAGTTCATTGTATATTTTTGGCATTTAAATTTTCTCGGAGTACTAATTGAATTTGGACTATACAAACATGTCACAATTTCTCGGTCTCCGAAGCCTCGTCGATCGGCTTATGCGTGTAGAACCACGCGCACGCCACGTAGTACGCGAGATTAACGACCTGCACGCCCGTCACGAGCCAATAGTAATTCTCCAATCTACCCCTGTTGAGGTTCCTATCTGGGAGCCAGTTCCTCTGCTCCCCGGTCCACGCGTGCACCAAGCTCACCATAACCGTGCTCGCGTAGAGTCCCATCCCCGTCGCAATCCAGTACATCGCAGCCGCCGTGCTCCTCATGCTCTCCGGCGACTGGTCATATAAAAACTCCATATGCCCAACCGCCGTAAAAACCTCCGACAGCCCGTGGAGACAGTGCTGCGGGACCAGCCAGAACACGCTCATCGGAATAACCGCCTTCGGCCGGTCGAGAAGGAAGTACTTTTTCCGCCTGATTTCGACCAATGCCGAGACGATTGTCCCGATTATGTTGATCGCGTACCCGATCCCCATCCTCTGCAGGCACGTGATGCCCGAAGGGTTCTTCGTGAATCGCTGAGCGAAGGGAACGAAGAGGCGGTCGTAGAGGGGGATGGTGATGAGGACGGTTATGGTGCTGAAGATGGCCATCGAGGCCGGAGGGATCTGGAAGGACGGGGACAGGTGGCGGTCCATGGAACGAGCCTGCTGGATGGTGAAGCTGTGGAGGTGGGAGTGGGAGGCCACGAATAGTACGGCTGCCGAGCAAATCGGAAGGATGCGGACGATGGTTTTCAGCTCCTCGACTCTGTGGACGGTCGATAGCCTCCACGGGTTCGGTTCCTTCATGTCGGAGTCGAACCGTACAGCCGCCCTATCGAACCACCTTTGGAGGGAACAAAATGGAAATGTGAGTGTATAGATCGAGTGCTTTTGTACGAGATAAAAATTATTTTGGTCTCGTAAAGAGCTTTTTTTTCGATTTGATCTCATTTTATTTCACTTTATCAATTTAGTCATGTAAAACTAAAAACATGGTCAATTTAGTCATTTTTCATAATGAAAAAAGTCAAAATTAGCCGGAAATCGATTGACCGATGAAGACGTGGCAGTCAATTTGGGGGAATACAACAAGAAAAATCAGTGCGTTCCACATGATTAATTATTGTCGTCCAATCACACTTTGCCATGTGGATTGCACTAATTTTTCTCGCCATATTCCCCCAAAAAATAAGTCATTTTCTCGATTTGGTCTAATTCTATTTCACTTTCTCAATTTAGTTATGTAAAACCCCAAACATGGTCAATTTAGTCCTTTTTTATTCCAGAAAGTCAAAATTAACCGAATATCGATTGACCGATGAAGACGTGGCAATCAATTTGGGGGAATACAGCAAGAAAAAATAGCGTGGTCCACATGTTAAATTACTTTCGTTCAATCACACTTTGCCATGTGGATTGCACTAATTTTTCTGCCCATATTCCCCTAAATTGACTGCTTTCGGCTAATTCTGACTGGTTGAAAAGAGACTAAATTGACCACGTTTTGGATTTTACGAGACTAAATTGAGAAAATAAAACAAAATGGAACCAAATCGAAAAAAATAGCTTCTTTATGAGACTAAAATAATTTTTATCTCGCTTTTGAATTGAAATTTACTACACCGAACTGGACTTATTAGGCCAGAACTGGTTTTTTTCAAATAATTTAAAAAAATTAATATTGTGCGATTTTTTAAAATATTTTTTGTGTAATTATCGTTGTTATAATGATAACAGTAATTAATTAGAACTGAAACTGAACGGTTTGAATTGAACAGAAATTAAGTCGAAAAGAACATAGCTTTAGTCGTAAACACATCTTACTTGAATTGTTCCGAATGCACAAGCCTCCCGTTTGTCGTTATAGCCGCGTCGATCTGCTTGTTTTCGTAGAGAGTGCTCGCATCTTTCGGGACCTCGGCTTTTCTTTTCTTAAAAGCCGCGACAACCACTTGTGCCACCCTCACGTACGGGCTCCCGGCCGGGTGAATCTTCTTGTACAGAGACGAACCGGAGATGAAAACGACGAGGGAGAAAATCATGGCGATGGTTGGGATCCCGAGCCCCCAGCCCCATCCGATGTTTTCTTGGATATAAACGACGACAGTCAAAGCGAGTAGAGAGGCCACCCCCATACTGAAGTAGTACCAGTTGAAGAAGTTCCAGCTTTTGGGGTCGGCTTTCCGCTTCATCATGTCGAACTGGTCGGCCGCGAACGTGACGACGCACGGGCGGAGGCCGCCGGTCCCGACGGAGGTGAGGAAGAGGGCGGCGTAGAGGACCCACAGTTGGATGGCGGAGGCTTCTCGGCAGTCGGTTTGAGAGGGGCAAGCCGGGGGACGGAGCTGAGGGAGGATTGATGATATTGTGATTGTCACCATTCCCTGAAAAAAAAATGGGAGAAATTAGTTTGGTTTGACTTATTCCAATTTATTTGATATAATAGTTGCATCAATTCAGTCTTTTTGGTAAAAAAAATCAATTTTGACCACCATCATACTTAAATTTTAGTGGGCAGATATGTAATTAGACAGGAGATGAGGGACAAACCGTAACATAGAAAATAGAGCCGATGATGATAGTCCAGAATCGACCAGCAACGGAGTCGGCAATAAAGGCGCCGATGAGCGGGGTGAAATTGGAGGTCCCACCGAAGTTTGTGAGAATGTTCGAGGCCTCGACGAGCGGCAAGTTCAGGACTTGGGTGAGGTATGTGATCAGGTTCGCGTGAAAACCAGCACCAGCAAATCTGTCACATATTTCATTTGCTGCCCCAAACAGGATCACATTTTAATTAAATCAAATTTCAATAAATGTTGGCCCGGCCTGTAATCTCAAATATTACACTTTTGGCCCTGTGACCTTTTTTCTTTATAGCATTCAATTTAATATCCTGTGAAAAATTAAGAGGAAAAACATATACATTTCATCGTAATCGAATGTGCTCACCTAGGATGAAAGGCATTGTTCTAACACCTCCGAGCTGCTTCTTCTTCTTGCCGTTAAATTCACGTTTCTTGTTACTTTTTTTCTCGTCTCCATTTCTCTCCGAACTCGATTTCTCCATCTTCAACTTGTGTAAATGAGAAATTCAATCAGGTGATTTTTATTGTTATGATTTTCTATAAAAATTATAGTAATATATAGCAGGAAAGTGTGAATATGGTGAGGATAAAGTATGATTATGTGTATATACATTAAATAAAAATTAATAGTGTAATTTACTTTAAATAAATCAGTTCATGAAATTCAACTTCAAATGTGGGTTTTGGGGTAATTTGGCAATTTCTGCAAACTAAATATTGAATTGACAGGGACTTAACTGTAATATTCCAGAAGTACATGAGATCCCCTTCTGTAATGCTCCAATAGTACAGGGACTGATTTGATATGTAATTATTACACAGTACAATTACTATCTTGTAATGATCTCGGTATACGCCGGAGTCGAGGGGCGGCACTGCTGGTGTAGTGCCGGAAGCCGGAAGAGTCGAATGAGTGGTGTCCAGTGACAGAGTTGTAGTATATTTATAGGCCAATTAAAGTCCAAAAATAGATTCAAAAGCCAATACTTAATGACTGATTCTGTTTTATCTCCATCTTTAATTTATTCTTTTCCATATACAAATAAACGAAATGTGACATTAATTCCTCCAAATCCTCTGCATCATTTTCATCGATCAGTCGACAAATTTCGAGTTGAATCGACGTCTTCGTCCTCGGCCTCAGTAGCCTCGTCAATCGGCTTGTACGTATAAAACCACGCGCACACCACATAGTACACAAAGTTCACAACCTGCACTCCGGTCACTAGCCAATAGTAATTGTCCAATCTACCCCTGTTGAGGTTCCTATCGGGGAGCCAGTTCCTCCGCTCCCCGGTGTACGCATGCACCAAGCTCACCATAATCGTGCTCGCGTAATTTCCCACCCCAATCGCGATCCAGTACAGCGCGGCCGCCGTACTCCTCATGCTCTCCGGCGACTGGTCGTATAAAAACTCCATATGTCCGACCGACATGAACACGTCCGAGAAACCGTGGAGGCAGTACTGCGGCACAAGCCAGAACACGCTTATCGGCACGACAGCTGTCGGGCGGTCGAGGAGGAAGTACTTTTCGGCTACTTTTTTCCGTTTGATTTCGACTAGGGCAGAGACGATAGTCCCGATTATGTTGATGACGTACCCGACTCCCATCCTCTGTAGGCACGTGATGCCCGAGGGGTTTTTCGTGAAGCGTTGGGCGAAGGGGACGAAGAGGCGGTCGTAGAGTGGGAGGGCGATGAGGACGGTTAGTGTGCTGAAGATGGACATCGAGGCCGGAGGGATTTGGAACGACGGGGACAGGTGGCGGTCCATGGATCGAGCCTGCTGGATGGTGAAGCTGCCGAGGTGGGAGTGGGAGGCGACGAGGAGTATGGCTGCCGCCCATATTGGGAGGAGCCGGATGATGGTTTTCAGTTCCTCGACTCTGTGGACGGTCGATAGCTTCCAAGGGTTCGGTTTGTCGGGTTCTTTCATGTCGGAGTCGAACCGTACGGCTGCCCGGTCGAACCACCTTCCGAGGGAAAAAAAAAAAAGAATTGTGAGTGTACTGAGTTTTCGACTATGTTCTTTTGAATTGAACTGAACTGAACTGAGTTCAGCCGATTTCAGTCCAAAAGAACATGTCCTGGATGAGTCTGAACTGAAATTAAGTCCTAAAGAAGAGATCTTTAATCGTAAACACACAGCTTACTTGAATTGTTCCGAATGCATAAGCCTCCCGTTGGTCGTTATAGCCGCGTCGAGCTTCTTGTTTTCGTACAACTCGGTCGCGTCGCTCGGGAGATCAGCTTTCCTCTTCTTGAAAGCGGCGGCGACGACTTGCACGACTCTGACGTACGGGCTCCCGCCCGGGTTGATCTTCTTGTAGAGAGACGAGCCGAAGATAAACGCGACGATAGATAAGCCCATGGCGATGGTGGGGATCCCTAGCCCCCATCCCCAGCTGATGTTGTCTTGGATATAAACGACGACGGTCAAAGCGAGGAGAGAGGCCACCCCCATGCTGAAGTAGTACCAGTTGAAGAAGTTCCAGCTCTTGGGGTCGGCCTTCTGCTTCATCATGTCGAACTGGTCGGCCGCGAAAGTGACGACGCATGGCCGGAGGCCGCCGGTCCCTATGGAGGTGAGGAGGAGGGAGGCGTAGAGGACCCACAGTTGGATGGCGGAGGAGGCTTCTCGGCAGTCGATTTGAGAGGGGCAAGCCGGGGGACGGAGCTGAGGGAGGATCGAAGATATTGTGATCGTCACCATTCCCTGATAAAAATTACAGTGTTAGGACATGTTCTTTTGGACTTATTATCAGTCAGTTCAGTCAGTTTAAACTAATTCAGTTTAGTTCAATTCAGTTCAGACATATTAAATTCAGTTCAGTTCAGTCATTTAATTGTTTTAGTGATTTAAATAATTGTGACAAAATTTCAATCATGTAATTACCATGAAGTAGAAGATAGAGCCGATGATGATTGTCCAATACCGGCCGGTTACGGAGTCGGCGAGATAAGCGCCGATGATTGGGGTGAAGTTGGAGGTCCCGCCGAAGTTGGTGAGGGTGTTCGATGCCTTGACGAGGGGCAAGTTCAGGACTTGTGTGAGGTATGTGATGAGGTTCGCGTGAAAGCCAGCGCCCGCGAATCTGTCGCATATTTCATTTGCTGCCCGAAGATCGGACAAAATTGTAATTAACAACAACTTACTCGAGTTTGCATTTTTGTTTACGTCGAAATTATAGGACTTACCGAGGATGAATGGCATTGTTCTTACACCGCCTAGCTGTTGCTGCTTCTTCGCTTCGGGATCGTGTTTGGTGCTTTTCTCCTCGTCGTCTCCATTTTTTGGAGAAGCTGTTTTCTCCACCTCAAACCTATCCATCTTCTTCGAGTTGTGTTTTGTGGTGTCATGTAACAAACAAGAAAACAAATTATAGAGTAAGTATTTATAAACATAGAGTGTGAACATAAAACAATTTTTTTATTCTTTTTTCATTTAGACAACAAAAAATTGTGTGAATGGTGGGGACATAACTTGGTTTTATTGTTTATATGCATGTGAATCGCGATGTGCTTGTATTTATTACAATTGTTTTATAGTAAAAAAAGAATGATGAGATCCGGATTAATTAATTAATAGTACTCCACTCCATTATTTTTTATTATTTCTGCATTTTGCAATTAATCAATAAATCTTACCCATAATTAATGTTGTTGGTCTTGTCCAAAGTAGGTATAGCAAGATATAATATTCTAAAAATAGCCAAAAGAAAACATGATAAAGCAAAGATATACAGTACTGTACAGTAAAACCTCTATAAATTAATACTCTCGGGACCGTAAAATTTTATCAATTTAAAGATATATTAATATATCGATAAATTAATATTTTATTAATTAAAAGAGAGAATTTTCAAATTCAATAAATTTAAATATATATAAATTTAAAATAATTAGATATATTATATATATTATTATAGATTCAATTTATAATGTTAAGTATTATATTCATAAAAATAAACTAATTTATAATACTAAATTATGTTTTCTGATCATCTAAAATGCATCACAAAATCATCGATAAATAATTAAATGCATAAAATATTATGTGAATATAAAAGAAACCATCATGCACTAAAAATATTATAAAAATCAGTTGATGAAAAATATTTTTTGAATGTTAGTCAAGGTACATTATCAAACACTCTAAATAGATCACGAAAAATATTACTAAAATCAGTTGATTAAAAATATTATTTGAAGGTTAGTCAAGGTACATTATCAAACACTCTAAATAAATCACGTACAGACCCAATTTTGAGAGCATTGATGAGAACTAATATTTATAATTGTAATATTTACAAATTATTAATTTAAAATTTTAATGGGACCTCATACTTATAAAGGGTTTTTTCAAAAAATTATTATTATATTATCTTATCGAATTCTCTCATTTTTTACAAAGGCCCAAGTTGGGATCGGAGAATTTTATTATTTTAAAGAGGTTATTAGTTTATCGAGTATTAATTTATAGAGGTTTTACTGTATATATCATGAAAAAAAAAATGGTGAATATGATTTCTCCCTGTTATGTACTCCGTATTTCTTTTACACGTTAATTAAATTAGTGATGATTGTAATCTCCAAACTAATAGTAGTATTTCAAGCAAAAAAAAAGTATTATTTTACTTTAGCACACTATAGTTTCTAACAAGTTAAATGATGATTAAATTATGATACAGATCAATTTTATTTTATTTTTATTTTATAACCATCAAATTTAAAATTTGTATTTTGATTCTCGATTTTGGGAGACTGTTCGAGTTCAGTAAAGTTCAACCGGTATAATTGTAGGGGCAATATAGTAACAACACAGGCGAGCTCGATCGTTTGTGACATCCTTGCTTACGTACAAACGCACCATAGTCGGATGATTACAAAAACGTTTGTCCTAACTATACCTGCATTGCTATCTTTATCAATATTCATTCCGAACTACAGGACAAGTGTGCTTTCTAGGTCCGCATAATTTAGGGATCGGATAAGTTCCGGTTGAGACATTCCATCACTGTCGGTGGTGGTTAGCAATGTCAGTACCGACTCACCTTTAGACCATTTTCTACTGCATCCATCGAACATAGCAAACACCAGTCGAAAAAAAAAAGGAAAAAAGAAAAGCACAACTCCGATTTATGTGAAAGAGCATCAAGGTTAAACGAGTATCGGTTTTACTAAATTATCCAACGTTGACAAGGTGTATAAGTTACTACTGTAATTAAGCTATAAAGATGGCTCTCGTCGCCCACATCAAAATATCTACAAAAACTGACCTCACGCAGTTACCAGATGAGGGATTGATCCTGTGAACGGGAGCATGCACGAGTAGGTCACATACTTGACACTGTCGATCAGTACAACTACAAAAATCCGCGAGAGGGACTTGGTTCCCATCACGCCGTCCACATCAGCATCTCCAACCTCTCGAGGGTCGAAGAGCACGGAAACCACCATGGAGGACGCGTTTTTGTTTCTGTTCAGATTGTCTTCCTCCGAAGTTGTTCCTCTCGCGTGTTCCCTGGATATATTGACGAGTTCGGGGATGGGAACAGGGTGGAGGATCCTCCGATTCCTTCCACTTTTCGGGTATGATGGATTCTGATTTTGCTCTTCTGATGTGTTGCGAGTAGGGGCAGCTGGGATTATGGCTCCTGGTGCTGAGATGTCGAACTGGAAAACTTCAGTACATAACCCCGCGCTTAACATTGGCCCTGAATAAAGTAAAGACAGACATTGTTACCAAAATGCAATCAAATAACTTCCCAGAATCAAGAATGTTTTACCCTGAATTTAACTTGAACAGCAACGAAAAAATAAAAATAAAAATCAACTGATGTGATTACCTGCAAGGCCTTCACGGAACCATTGCTGAAGCCCTCCATCAGTAGTCGTTGATTTCACACTATCCTTGTCTCCAGAATCAGAACCAAGAGACCTCAGGTGAGGCGAATGTACATCAGGAATCGCAGGAACTAGCAGACCCTTCACACGAGACGCCATCGCCTTCTCCGTTGCCAAGACTGAGTGGATGATCAAATTCCCATCTATCTTAACAAGCTTATCGTTCCTAGGAACATACAAAGACGCTGCAAGTGGTTCACTGTCACTACTATTGCTGCTAAAACCACCATGTTTCTTCTCATCATACTCTGTGCCATTAACCATTAAAACTCTCCCATGGTGTTTCTCAGTAAAAACCCCTCCTGTAAAGGCTTCCTTAACCCCTCCGTATCTCACATTCACCATTGGGGCCAAGCCTCCGAACAACATAACGAAAAACAACAAACCCAGAAAACTAACGCTCGCGACCTTCTTGGTCTTCGGAGCCTCGTTTTTCTTTCTCTCCCCCTTCTTATTCGTCTTGGTCTGCGTTTTCAACCTCGGAATGGGCACCAGAGGCACATGAGACCCTTGCGGTTTCACCATGTAAGGCGGAGGGCAGGGCATCCACGGATACATCATCGCCGGATGCGTGTACATGCCAGGTGGCGGCGGTGCCGCCATCGGAGGAGGTGGAACTGCAGAACCAGCGGCGGCACCACCGCTCATTTGTTGCCTCAAAGTGACATTTTCAGCCATGAAGAAAGAGATCTTCGCATTCAAATCTTGAATCGTCGAATGCATGTTCCTCACCTTATCCTCCAACTCCTCCACGTAATGCTTCTTTCGCTGCCTAGATAACTGGGCGCTCTCTCGATTCCTCACCAGCCTCGCTTTCCTTTTCTCTTCCTCTTCGCCAGATTCTACTACATTACTGTTATTGTTATTGCTACTGCTAATGTTATTATCTTCTTCGCTACAGTTAGATTTCCTATACTTGTTAGTCCTAGACTCGACATTATCATCATTATCCATCGACTCATAAACTTCCTTTTTCCTCTTCAGAGGAGAGCTATCACAATTTTTGTTAGCCGGCTCCTCTAACTTAATTTTCTCATCAACGACTCCAGTTTTAATCGAACATTTACGCAAATCGGGCGAAGAACTTACGGATCTAGTGGCGCAATTGTTCGACCCTTCCGACACGTGAGACTCGAAATCTCCAGAACCCTGAGACTCCGGGGAGGTGCAATTCGAAACCTTGGCGGCTTCGCCGCCGCAAATTTCAGGGGAATCGCGGTTCGACCCGTTCGATTCGGGCGACGGCACGTTCAGATATTCGGATATCTGTTGAGACTCCATCTCCGGGGAAGAGGAGCTCAGGACGCCGGAACCCTCCCAGCTCCGATCGAGAGGGAAATCACCTCCTCCGGAGAGGTGACGCAATTCTGGGTACGTCGATTTGAAAACGGAATGCAATTGGTCGAGACTCGGTCCGAATCGAGCGGGATTAGGGTCCGATCCGGATCGAGGATCGGATCGTCGCAGGGGCCCGGGCTCGAGAGGTTTGTCTAGGTCGTCGGAGGAAGGGAGGCAGAGATCGTCGAAGTAGAAATCGAAATCGATGTCTTCGAGCGCCGATACGTCGTCGTTTCGGATGTCTCCGGGGGCGCCATCGCCGATCAGGAGGTGGTCTGAGAAGTAGGTGGCGTCGAGAGGATGAATGTGGAGGTCGGGATCAAAATCTCCGGTCGGAAACAGCGGTGGATCGACGGAATCGACCGTCGGATCAGCCATGCTTTTTTTTTGTTGTTGTTGGTGTGAATTTTGGTGTGAGATTGGGGATGAGCAAACAGTTGAACAGAGGACGTTGGGTTTTAGAAGGGGGAGAGAGTGAGGGAGGGTATAAGGAATTCGGATTTTGCAGTATCAGACGCGCTCGCGGGAATGTGAACCCACGCGTGCCTTTAATAGTCAAAGTCAACAAGTCAACTATCCATCGTAATTATTCTGAATTTGAATGTGAATGTTACGGAGTACAAAGTTTTGTAATTATCGTGATTTCGAGTATCAGACGTATTTACCTGTGACTGAGATTCTGTGATTCGCTTTGAAAATAGATCGAGATTAAGGATTCTTAATTAATGATTTGATGAAAGAATGGTGATTTAGAATATGTCCAAATTAATGTAGTATCGATAAGTCCAAAAGATCGAAAAAGTGCGAATTGGGACAAAAAAAATTAAATCTCCTACTACTTATTTATTTATTGGAAAAAGTACTAACAAATATTAAGTTTCGTTTTGAAGAAAAATATTTCTTAATTTAGAAAAAAATTATTAACTTTTTAATTTAATTTTAAAAGTAAAAAAAAAAAAGTGATCATTCATTTGAAAAAAGATGGAGTAATAGTTATATTCCATAAAATGGATAATTAATTTTATCTATTATTTTTAAAATAAATATTGTACATTTTTTACTTTTTTTTTATTTTAATCACAAAAAAATTATTTTATAAATTAAAAAATATTTGTGTCTCATTTTATTAAACAATAAAATTATACAGTATATTTTTAAACTATGGTTTGCCATACAAAAAATATAGGAATTATAAAATATTTATTTCAAGACTAAGGTTTTTTTTCTAATTCATTTTCGACTTCTGATTAGTCGAATACAGAATTACAAAATGACTATTTGTGCATAACAATTTGTTGAGATAATGGTTTATGATATTTTATCGTGTTAATATGACAAGTTTGTACACGTGACCTAACAAGCAATGATCACAAATTTCATCATGAATTTTCACATTTTTTTTCAATTAAAAATATTATTTATGAAAACCTTCTTATCCAGAAAATGATTTGTGATATTTCCCATTGTAAATAATTTTCAGTAAGAAGTGCTACAAATTTAGATTTTTATCTCAAAATATAGAGACATTTTTTCATGATCACTTTGACTTCTATAAGTAAAAAAAAAAATGAACTACTATTAATAATTATTAAAATGTGGGCCACAATAGGAAGGTGGGCTTTGTGTATATGCTAATGGGTTGTGGTCAATGGGCTAAGATCCATGGGTTGGAGCACGCTTGTAGTGTGTTGTGAATACAGTATCTTTTTGTGCTTTGTCACGTGACTTGGGACAATTGATTTTTTTTGCAGCCTTGGTGAGATAGAGTTGACTCTATGTCTAAAGATAATTTCACCTTAAAATAAAAAATAAACATCGTAAGTCCGTTATAAAGAAATTTGTAGGCATCTAATAGGGTTTATTTTGCGAAAATCACGCATTAAGTAGTTAAGTTATGTAAAAAAACATTAACATAATCTTCATTCATACACAACTTTTAAAAGCATCTCCGTATAGAGAGGTAAAGATTTTCGTGTATTTCTACTTCTTTCCCAACAAGATGGTAGAGCCCATTGTAAATTAGATGATGTGGCATGAAGTAGTGTGTTGAGTTAGAAATATTTTAACCGAGTAGAAATAAAATAGTGAGCAATTTTAATATTATTTTTAATAAATAATCAATTATTGTGAATAAATTACACTCTCATAAAATTTCACTACTTTTTTTTTGGTGTCTCATAATAGTTGATATATCTAAAAAAATCATATTTTTTCATTTAAAATACAATTTACTTCTACTTTATTTATTTAATTTTTAAACTTTAAATCTTTTACTTTTTGGTTAAAAAGTCAAAAAATATATGTTTTTTTAATTTTGGTGAAAATATTGCATCTATTATGAACTAACTAAAGTAATACATAAATTTTAAATAATTGCATTATATGTATTTTTGAATTACTGTATACAATGTATTGCATGAGTTGTAAGTTTTTGAAGTAAAAAAACAAATTTGACGTGGTAGGACTCCATGACTCCGTACCTCTACAACTACAAGCTTGAAACAGAAATTGGTAAGCGCGTGGAAAACAAACTGGAAGGTGCGATGGTGGGAGAATAAAATTGAACATGGTACAAGGGTTTAAGCACGCCTTTTCTCGAAACATCCTTGTATTAATTTCTACGCTTCGTCCTTACAAGATAAGATGAAATGGGGTTTCATACTCTATTATTTATTACACACATTTATATATACTTTTATTATGTCATAACTAACAAATGTGGTTACTTCTTTATCCTTTATCCCTCCTTTTTTCGATTTATCATAGCTTTAGTGTTGCTTACCTTCTACTACTACTCAACCTTCATTTCTTTATCATTCTAATTGGATGCACTTGAGTTTGATGATCCATATGTTGTGCACGAAGAGAAGTCGGAGTTGGCAGAATCTAAAATACTCTATAAAAAGTGTCAAAAGTTGCCAATCAAATTCGACCAATCAAACGAGTTTTCAACAACGGGAAGTGCTTGCCATCATCGATAAACGACTTTTGGGGGAGTAAATGAATATCGATAAAATTGAAGTTGGATGGAAGGAGAAATTTCGGTAAAATTACTACAGTGATTTGCTCAAATTTCAAACAACAAGCTTGATCTATCTTGATTCTTGAGTAAATAAATTTGAGGAATGTTATGGGCCGTGGAAGTCAATTTGTTGGGCTTATTAACCAACATGATCCAATAAATGTAAGGCTTCTTTCAAGTGAATGTGTCCAATACCCCACTCCTTTCGACCCACTGGACATGGTAAACAGAAACACGGCCCATTGGTTCAAGCCCATATCACCCATTTCACTACTAATTTGATCCGAAATTTCATAAAATATTTTATTGAAGAAAAAATTTATTTTATAGATTTTTTTACTAAAAATTATAGGTTCAAAAATATTTTTTTAATTATTAAATAATTCATTGAATGTTAAGTTTAAAAAAATTAGTAAAAAGTTAAGAAATAAAATTATCTTTCTAATTAAAAAGGAAAAATAATTTACTTTAAATTTTTATTTAAGAAACAGAGGAGTATTACATTTTTATTTTAAATAATATTTTTAAATTT
Source organism: Euphrasia confusa (assembly GCA_954870475.1). Lineage (NCBI taxonomy): Eukaryota > Viridiplantae > Streptophyta > Magnoliopsida > Lamiales > Orobanchaceae > Euphrasia > Euphrasia confusa. The sequence goes on from OX940951.1 coordinate 1,771,543, forward strand.
GTCTTTTCCTATATTTTTTATAACTTCTTTTGTTAAACAATAATGGTCAGATTTAATAGGACACGAAAAAAAATATATGTTTTATAAAGTTTCTTGACAAAACAAAATGAAGTGAACAAATAAAAATACTATATAATATGTGTCTTTTAAAATAAAAAAAATGAAATTATTATTATTTAAATGTGGTATGATTATTTATATGGGAGAACTGCAAAAGAAAAATGTGATATTGATATGATATAGGACCTCGAGAACTTATTTTATTAATTTGAAAAAAAGTACATTTATTTTAAAAAAAATCAATAAAATAATATTGTTTTAATTTTTTTTACCAAAACATGTACTCTATGTCCAAGATAGTATACAATTATCTCAATTGTATTTTGTGAAAAAAAATAAACATATTTCTATAAAAAAAAAGAAAAATTATGATTATTGATCACAAAAATTATGATTATTGGTCATGGATGTATAAAAGTAAAAATTAATGTTTCGGTCAAATCTTCGAGACAACGATTTTGAGCTCGGTAACTTGTGTCTATAAATTTGGGTCAAAAGAAGTGTATATATTCCCTTTATAATCTCATGATCCCCAACACAATGCGTAGCATCTTCTACATGAAATGCTTGTACCGTACTTCAAGCAAGTGACAAACTACATTTCTTTAAGATTTTGTTTTATCCTTCTTTACAGGACTATTATTTTATTTTATTTAGAAAAAAAAAAGGCATAATCCCAAAAGCACATGGGATCAATGTAGCCATGTAGGAAGCCAACGCATGGGTTTTTGTTTTATTAATTATTAATGCCAGCTTCATATAGCATCATATTCTATAATTTTGTACTATACTATAATTCTCTTCTTGAATGTTTGACTTGGGTAAATTTGTTAGAAAAATCGTACCTATTTTGTACATTTATCTTCTTGAATGTTGACTTATGTAAAAAAGGTTAGAAAATCGAACACAGTCGATGGAACTAGGTTAACAAAATTAAGTTGAATTCGATACATGTAGAAGTACGTATGATCCCATCGAACTACTGAAAAAAATCGACAATCGTATGCACGATTTGGATTGCTTGTATTCAACTCTACTCGACCGATCCGATTCATGTGTGCACCCGTGAAAGTATGCAATCGATGGATAATGAATCGGGTTGTTTGTTTATGGATTTCATTAAAGAATAAAGATTATTGGATTCGTATGAACTGTCAAACAATGAATGAAGCCCGACAAAATCAATACGGAAAACCCACTTTTTTGCCTTATGTATACGGTATTAATTAATTGACTAATAATTGATTAATTAATAATTGAGATATCATCTTGTTTGTTTGTTTGTTTTGTTTTGTTTGATGTTGATGATGTAAGAGTGGTTTGCAGATCGGATCTGTTTTATGTAATAATCTAGGACGACCCTGGATCGTGCCGGTCGTGCACCCGGGTAACAAGACACCACCTTATTATTTAATTATTATTTTTATATTTTATTTTTCAGTTCAATTCAAATGAATTTTCACCAATTTTAATTTTATTTACATTAGAATTTTGTTTTCTATATCGCCTTTGAAAGATTTAAAGATTGAACTTGTAAAATATCTCGTAAATAATCTCTAAAATAATAACAGTAATTATTTACATAGTTACACAGTAATAGAACAAAGTACTCTACACTTCTTTTGAAATTTACAAAAAAAATGTGTAGACTTTTATGAAACAGAAAGAGTATGAACTGTATTCTTCATTTTCTCTTTTTTTTTATCATGTAAAAAACAAGGTAGATTAAACTTGGAAAACCTTCCCTCCTTTCTTTTGATGATCACAAGTCGAGAGGTGATGTGTCCTTTCTCCCGTCATAAGGCGTCGTCTAATTCTAATAAAAACCATTCATGTGTTTAGTTAGGTCCCTACTAAGCAGAATTCACAAGGTGTCTTGTTCATAGTTACTCAACACAAAAACGAAATAAACACACATGGAGAGAGTGCGATAATCGGACAACAAGTTAATTAAAATCGACCGAGAGAACATTAGAAATTGCTGTTATTGTTACTCAGACATGTCCAAATACGACGAAGATCACAACATTTACAACAAAGGGATTCTCATCTACACGACGCTAAACAAACGATAGCTACATTGCTATAACAACAATATCATGACCCCATAATCAACAGAAAAAAACGAATCAACGAAAAAAGAAACCAGCACAATAGTTATGCAGAACTTGCAAGCGTTTTCAAGTTATTCGTTCATCCTTGAATTGACCATTCTTTTCCCGAAGATGATCTAAGCGATGTCATGATGGTTATTTTCCGCCACCAGCTAGCCCGACTCGTTAGTTTTCATCAAATCTAGACAGGTCGATCGATAGACAATTCTATGCGAACTAACAAACTAAGATCCTCCATAAACTTAAAAAAAAAAAAAGCGGGTAATCATTTCAACGAAGAACCCCAAATGCCGATCGACTTAATCTAGCTAGCTAGAGCCATCAAGAACAATGTTATATTGAAAGAACCAAATTAACAAAGAAACATAGGAAATTAAAACACTAAATTTTGTACCCAAATTCTCAATGGTCCCCCGTCGTCGGGAAAAGGGTGAGCATTTTTCTCCCGTTCGACGATGGTTCCAAATCATCGGCATAGGCGGGCGGGCCCACGCCGATCCTCTGCCCCTGCTGCCCGGATTGCCTCATGAAGGGGTGGTGCTCGAACTGCCCGTTCGGGGGCGAGCCTCCGAAGTGCCGGAACTGCTGCTGCATCTGGTGGTGGTGGTGGTGGGCGGCCGGCGGCACCACCACCGCCGCCATCTGGTGATGGTGGTGCTGCTGCATAGGGACGAACGGCAGGAGGTGCTCCTGGGCGGCGGCGGCCGGCCTCCCCTGGTGGAGGAAGTGCGGCGGCACCGGCGAGCTGGCAAAGAGGTGGTCAGTGGCGGCGTCGACGCCTCCGCCGCCGCCGCCTCCGGCGGAGATCCCCTGCATCCGCTTGAGGTAGAGGCGGTACTTCTGGAGGTGGCTGGCGACGTTCTCCCGGGTGAGGCCGTCAACGCTCATGAGCTGCATTATGGTCTTCGGGACGGCGTTCTTGATCCCGAGGTGGGCCACGGCGTCGACGAACCGCTTGTGGAGCTGCGGGGTCCACACCAGCCGGGGCCGCTTCAGGGTTCGTGCCGACTCGTCGGGGGGGCCGCCGCTGCCGCCCGCCGCGGCGCTGAGCTCCGGTGAGTCGAATTCGGCGGAGGAATTCGGCTGCGAGGACTGCGGCGGCGGAGGCGGCGGAGGGTGGATGAGGTTCAGGGGATTCCGGTGAGGGCTCGGGATGTTGAAGGCGAGGGCGAGATCGGGGGTGATTAGGGTTTGGGAAAGGGGCATCAGGTCCTCCGGCGCCGGCAATTCGTCTTCCCATTTCGAAAACCAGTTCGAATCATCCTCCCTCATTTTTGTTTTCTTTTTCTTTCGCTCTGTTTTTCTCCCCCTTCCTCAAAAACAGAGAAATGAATAAATAAATGGAAAAAAAAGAAACGATTTTTATCCCGAGTTTCAAGATCCCTTTTTTTATCTGTCACATAAAACAACGAAATCTGTATCCGTGAGAAAAATTGAAACAAAAAAAAACAGGAATAGGAAAAAAGATTCAATTTTTATTTATTGAATCCTCTCTGTTTCTCACTCTGAATCAAGAATTGATAATATATATACATATATATATATATATATATGTATGGAGAGAGAGGGGAGAGATGAAGAGAAGGAGATGATGGTGTGTTTGATCGAGGTGGATCTTGTTTTCTTCTTCTTTTCAGCTGTTGTTAAGGTTACTGTTGTTTGATGCTTTTTCTTTTTTTCTTTTTTGTGATTTTTATTATGTGCTTTGTGTCTGTGCTGTAGTGGTCTGATTTAATTTTTTTCCAGGATTTAAGGCCCTCTTTTTTTATTTGTTGTTTAATTTGCTTTTTTGATGAATAAAAAAGGGTTCTTTTTTCTTTCAATAATTCATTGATGATACTCTGAAAAACCTTAACAATGTAATGGCGCGTGATGTTCACGGCGGATTGGCATTGGCCCACAGAAATCAAGCAGGTGGTCCTGCTATTTTGTATGGGAAAGAAATCAAAAGATGAAGCCAAGATCTGATAGATTTTTTTGGGGTCTGAAAAATAGGAAGAAAGAAAGGAGATGGAACAAAGATTTTCTACTTATAGGGCAGCCCACAATTGTTATTTTCTTTTATTTAAATTGATTGAATTTTATTGAATTTAAATTTTTTTTAATTAGAAATTGTGTGTGTAGTGCACGCGCCTATGTGGAAGAATGAGGGGAGAGTGGGCTTTTTTCTGTGATGGGAGTTTTGTGGTTGTACTTGTCTGAGGCTGTGTGTGTGTGATTGGGATTGGAGAAATTATTATAATTTTCAGCAGTGGGAAAAAGGAAGTATAAAGAAAATTGCAGAAAAGGTCTTTGAGTTTTTTAGGTCCCTCTTTGGGGATTTCTTTTTGAGTTTGTTTGTTGTTCATGTGGGAATCAAATGAAAGATTTTATTTTATTTTTCCAACTTTTTTATTTACAACTCTCTTCAATTTTCTCATTTTGTGTTGTGAGTAGTTTAGAAATGATGTTGACCTGGCTAGGGTTCTTTTCTCAAGATTTGATTATTTGAATGAATTTTGTTTCATTTTGTAAATCACAATATATTTTTTGATTCGTTTAATTATGATTATTTGACATTTTAAAATAAGTTAAATTTTTTAATTCAATAATTCACACATAATTATCTCCTACTCAAACAATCAAACAATAACTCGTTAAAAAACAAATTGGAAATGTTCAATAACTCATCAAAAATAGTACTCTTTTCCTAGTTAATCAAGTGTTAGCTTTTTTTGCTACATTAAGACAATATTTTTTTTTCCTTTTCTTTAAAATTATCTTATTTACTATTTTGAATGGCCGTTTGAATTTAGTCATATTTCTGTATATATTCATATAAAGGACAAATTAGTAAAGTGCAAACATATAATTAGTTTATATATATTATAATAAAAATTTTAATTTGTCCTTTTAATAAATTTTTTTATAAGAAAGAGAAGGGAGATTAATGTTAATACTACTACTACTACGAAGTTATGGGGTTTTTGATTTAGCCCGCCTCCTGACGTGGCAAGGCCACGTAATGTAACCTTTTTTGTTTTTAATAAATGTTTTTTTAAGTTTATCGACTTCTCACCGCCCAACTACGACAATAAATCAAATTAAACAAAAAATCTCAGATCTATTCTTTTCCAATATTCTTTACAAAAAACTGCAGATATTTATTTTTAAATGCTTGTTTCCAATCTTCTTCGTAACAGCGGCTTGATGATTCTGAACCGTATTGTTCTAAGGCCAATTTAAAGTCATCATTGGATATCAGAAAACTCCTCCGATAGAAAACTCTTAAAACATGAAGTTTTAAGGTTAGGTTGTGTCTTTAAGCGTCAATGGTACGTAGACTTTCAGTTGCTCAATCACCCAATTGAACGCTTACATTGATTCGCCGCATAAATTGCATCTATTGAGCACTTTGGCAAATACGATTTGGGGTTGAGGTTGGGATTCGATTTGGGAAATATAGTGTGAGAAGAATTGGGGTTGGGATTCGATATGAGAAATATATATTGCAGTGAAAATTAACAGTTGAGCATTGTTCTTGAAAATTATTGTGCTTAAAGTCTTTTGAGATCATAAAAACGAAAAAGGAGAAACATAGATCTGAGTTTTTTTGTTTGGTTAATTGCAGTGGGAGAAGAATATAACTTTAATAAAAAAACATTTATTAAAAACAAAAAAGATTACATTACGTGACGAGGCCACGTCAGGAAGCGGACTTAATAAAAAAACCCCGCTGCGAGGAGGAGAGCATAACTCCTAGTACTACATATTCAAATGTTGTTTTCCAAATTGAAAAATAAAAATGTTTATGAAATAGTTGAATTATTTTATTTCAAAAAATAAATAATAAGAAAAAAAAACATGCTCATATTATATATGTTGATAAGACACGACAGGACGTAAACAATGTAGTTTGCAACATGAAGGTCATTTTTATTTATTGTGTATGTTCAATGCACATGTCCACGTGTCATGGGACCATTGGGCCATACATGACTTAAGGATATGGAGTATGTACATTACATACAATCCTCTTATATAAAATTAAAATTAAAATAAGGTTTAGCAGATAAGATAAAAAGTTGTAGCTGTCATGTGTGTGATGGAGAATAATTTTTGGGTGCTCGATGTGATTAATCATAATTGACTTTTGATTTCCATGATCAATTAGAAGTTTAATTTAATTAATTGTGGTTAATTAAAAGTTAATGGTGGTACTAATTGTGTTAGGTGAGATGTCTGAATTTCAAAGACTGAGGAATCTGTAAACTTTAAAAGTCATTCATGCCTTAATTACAAAATCTACCCAAAAATTAAATTACCTAATTATAGGTGCTTTTAAAAGTTTGAATAGAATAGCATTCATACTCACAAAATCTTGATTTTTTTATTCGGTAATAATTTTTGTTTCTTACATTCCTAATAGTATATTTTAGAGTTTCTAGCTTTTTAGGTATGAATATGATAGTCATGTCCACTAAAATTAAATATATTTAGATTCTATTCTTATTGGAAGGAGTTTTTAATTGGAATTTTATATCTTTCTTCTTGTCTGGTGACAATAAATAAATAAAAAGTTTAAGAAAATAAAATTGAAATTATTTTTTAATTAATTAAAATTAATTTTAAAATAATTTTTTTAAAAAGTAATTAAAATTAAATGATAAACGTGTCTCTTGTAATAAAAAATTAAATAATAAAATGATTTATTTTTAAGTCTCTGACTATAAGTATGAGACATATAAAAATATAAAAGACATGGAGTACTCGTCAATTTGTGAATTTGATGAATAAGTTGATTATATAAAATAAAAAATTCATTTATATACTAATGATTGTATTAATAATTTAATTATATAAGATGAGAAAATTATGTATAAGAGTTCATGTATTTTTTATTAAAATTCAAAATTTAATTATTCTTATTTCCAATGAGATGCTCTTCGTAAAAAAATAAAAATCCTAGTACAATTATGCCTACTTAAAAGCAAGAGAATAAAAAATATCTGATTCCTTAGTTTAATCAATTATTGGAACTTGGAAGATCTGATTTCTTTTAGTGTAACCAATTATTGGAAAAAATGGTTTTCTTATTTTATTACTACTATGAATGAACGGCTCTCTTTTTTTCTCATGTGTTATCTTTGTGGTGTGTTAAATTTATTTTGCCATGGTTTTATTGGTTAGGTACTTAGGTTCCAAGTTCAAATCTTTTTATACATAAAAGCTTTAAATAATAAATTAATAAAAAAAACTAATAGAACACAAATAAAATCTCGAATTAATGAGACTATTTTAAAAATTAAATCTCTATTATGATCGTCTATTATTATGAAATAAAGATAGTACTATATTTTTTCAAAAAAACATTCAAATACAATTTGAATAAAAAGGTGAATCATACATAAACCTCTCAATGCAGAATCTGTGAAAGTTCTTTGCCATAATAATCCATTTGACATGACATTTGACAATGTGCCAACTTACTTTCTTTGCCTTCTCAGAAAGAAAATCTTGGAGCACCTGTAACCCCTTTGCTTATCCACTAAAGGAAAAACACATCTATCTCATAATTACACTTCTTCCCCCATCTTTCTTTTCATATTATTTTATTAATTGCACAAAAACCCCTCTACTAATTTCCAATCACACTTTAGTACTAAAACCATAATAACTCTGTTAATAATAACAACAAATTAGTCAAATTCACTTCATAATAACATCTGAACAAAACAATGTGCAAATTTTCTTGCTTCATAAAACAAAGAATGAACACAACACACAATTAGAGAATGTTTATAGCTGTCTGTAGCTAAGCTGCTACACATCATCATCGTCGAAACGGATATGCTGATTCTGATTCTTCTTCGGGTGAAGAACGCTCAATGTGAAGACCGAAAGAGACTCAGCAGGCGTTAAGAGGGCGACTGCCCCACGTTCGGAGCTCACGTATTTCTTGTAAATCCCACGAAGCTTGGGATTTGCCCCGACCGAGGAATGGTACGAAACCAACAACTTTGCACAATCCCTGAATTACAAGACAAACATCATAAGCCAAAACATATCCAAGATACATACATACATATAAAAATAAATCTAAGAGTAAATCGCTTACATTAGCTGTGATTCGGAGAAGCTCGTGTGCAGCTTAAGCGTCTCGTTCCAAAAGGGAGCCTTGTTCAGTGTGCACCTGGCTGCATACACAGCCGAGGCTGCGAGCATAGACGGGCTGTACACGAGGGTCCCGTAGTTCATCATCCCGAGCTCGGCTAGAAAATACACCATGTTCTCCACCTGCACTCAAAGAATTAGTTCACTATGCAGGCAATGTATATTACTAACAAAGACGAGGCTTGAAAACCGAATATAACTCACATCCGAGTCTGTTAAGGAAGCCTTGATAAAACGCGCAAGGAACACATATGGAGTCGGGACGGTTAAGTTCCATTCCAAGTAGCCTAAAATCTGCTTCTCCATGATCAGGACTTGGCTATGGGAGTAGGTCTTGTCTGCAATGCACACTAACTCATCGACCTGCCCGATAAAACAAATAGGTTTATCGACTTTTACATGCTGTGTATAGGTTAATTGATGAAGTCGATAATTTAGTGTATACTCACCTCGGGGGCCCAGATTTCTTCGTATTTGGAGGCAATCAGAATTGCCCCCAAGCCCACCAGCTGCAGTTCCCTCCTCGATGTGGATTTGATCGCGAGATACCGGTCAACGATGTTGACTGTCAGGTACAGAGTCTCGGGAGACAGTTCGAACTTTAAGTGAACTTGCACCAACCAGTCGATCAGAATCGCGCGCATCTTCTCGTTTATCTCGGGCTGAGAATCCATGTAGTTGTGAGCTCGGCCCTCATTCTGCACAAACAACACACTTATTTATTATTAGCACAATAAAAAACAGATTTATTTTTCTGAGTAAGAAAAGCAGAGATTTAACATTAGACCTCAGCTGACTTGTAGAATCTGTGCATATCTTCGATGTATTCAACGACTGCCAAGTCGTTGTTGGCATCGAGAGCGTCGATATCCACTATATGGGCCTTTGGTTTATTACTCAGCCCACAAGCAGCCTGTATGAATTCACTATCACCATCAATACCAAGAAAAAAACGGGCAATCGGCAGTTCCAGAAAAAAAAAGTTGGATTAAAGAAAAAAAATCGACCTTGCTTCTAGCCGTGAGAGTTGAAGTAAGAGTAGGAGCTTTCTTTTTCGATGACTTTTCTTTCTCTGCGATCCTCTCGGCGGTATCCGGGCTTATAACAATAATATCCTCCGGCCTAGGTTTGAACGTGTCTTTCTTCTTAGCCGCTGGCTTTCGAGCCACTGCTCTCTTGTCAGGCAAAGCTCCATCCAATACAATGACATTCTGAACAATGATCAAAAGCATATTAAATACAAGCACAGCCAAACAAGACAGCAAGAAAATACGATTTCAGGGAAGTGTTTACCTTGAGGTTTTCTGCTGCTGCCTTCTGTGCATTAGCCAGTATCTGAGCACCAAAGCCCCTGAAAACACAAGCCATCAATAATTGAACCTACTGGTAAAATTGAGAATTGTAGAATTTGGGGTTTGATAATAAATACCCCTTTGTGTCGACCCCACGGACGGTAACGAGATTTCCAATGTCACCAAGTGCCCGACGGTTCTTCTTGTCGGCTCCGGCGATCATCTTCTGCTTATTAGCCCCAAGGACTTCATCTCCTGTAAATTACAGTCAGCCCAACATCAGATCAGAGGTCTAAAACTATTCAAGAAACAAATTCAAGATTCAGGATAACGACCAATCATATTACACAAATTCTTGAAACAGAGACGCCATAACATACATATCATGAAAAGAAACCCAAAAACACTGAAATCAACGAAACCGATGAACTTGTTATTCGATCATTAAGTTACAACACGAAAAGCCCAAAATATACTAATTTCCTTCTTACACAAATTCTTGAAACAGAGACCCCATAACATAAATATCATGAAAAGAAACCCAAAAAACAGTGAAATCAGCGAATCCGATGAACCCGTTATCCAATTATCAAGTTATAAAAAAAACCATGATTTACTTCTTGAAAAACTCCTCAACATTAACAGATGAAAACATGGATTCGAAAATCACCAATAATACCCAGAAACCGTAATATACAGCAAAACCCGAAAAACGCATAACCCGAATCGTAGCAGCAAACAAGAAAAATCAAATCGAAACCCGGTGTAAGAACCCACATACACGCCTGCGGCGGAAGGAAAAATCAGGTTCGCAAAAATACCTCCGTTGTGCTGTTGAGCAATATGTCTTGTAGCCATTGTAGGAAAGAAAAAAGCTTGTTCTTGTTTTCTTCTTTCACACACAGACACAAAGAGGGTAAGAGGGCTCTGTTGAAAAAAAAAATCAAACGGCGAATTTGGGGTGAATGAAATATCGAAAGACGCCTTTTTGAAGATGAAGGGAGCGGCGCAGGCGCTTGTGTCCTCAACGGTCTGATTTTATTTAATCCCTGGCCGTTGGATGGATTTTGATCCAACGGTACTGCCGTTCCTACAAAAGGCCTCTGGTGAAATAATTACCGTTGTGGTTTTGTTAAAGAAAATCACATTTAATTAAAGTATTTTTTAGGGGTGGAATATGTTGTAATCTGGTGAGTAATTGCATCTTCTTAATTATGAATTACCAATATTATTTGTAATTATTCGTATAACTAGGTGTACTCTTTCACAAAATATACGATTTAATGTATGTTAAAATAACTTATAATTTAATTATGAAAAAATCCAATAATTCATTGAATTCTAAAAAGAAATTGGGTTAAAATAACTTTTAAACAATTTAAATAATTTCAAAGTGTCTTACAATAATTTTTAAATAATTTAAAATATAATTATAACATTTTAAAATATCTTTAAATAATTTTTAAGTGATCTAAAACATAAAATAAATACGGAGTAAATAAAAATGGAATAATTAATTTAGCCAAGAAAAAAGGGAAATCAAAAAGTTGTTTTACAAAGCAATGATTTAGGCAAACCAAAAAACTCATGCCTAGAGCAAACGCAGCTACTACAAGTAAGAAGCCAAAGATTAGAAAATTACAAAGGCAAATCAAATCAAATCAAATCATATGCATCCCAAAACCAAACACAAACACAAGCACAAACCGATTAAAAAGCTCACACTTCGGAAACTCGAAAAAACCTACTACCATCAGTCGACTGTAAACTAAGTCGTCAGTGTTTACAACAAAGCATCATCATCTGGCCCAGCGAGCAAGACCTGCGATTTCATTTACGTTTTAGAGATATCGTACACGACCAAATTCACTTTCCCGAACTGCCCCTAAAGTTTGGGCTAATTACAAATATTAAGAAAAAAGTGGTTTGATTACTTACATTGCAGTCTAAAGCATATTTTCTGGCAAGCACCAGGACTCCATTTCGTTCTCGTTCGGACTCGAAAACGAGCACGAACGACTGTCCTTTTCGGGACTGCCAAAACAGTGACTTAGCAGCAGAGTTGCCGCCGCCTCTGAATCCACATAGCTGAAACCATTTTTTTTTTTCGGTGAAATTATTATATAATTTTATAGGCAATATTTGTTACATGCGAGAAGTATAATAATACCTGCATAGATTTAGAGTACGAGTCTCTGGCCTTTGTGATCCATCCTCGGCTAAGCTTTATCTTCGTCTTCCCAATATGGAGTAAGTGTGAAGAATGCGACGAGTAATTTCGTCCATTCATTTGGGAGATAACAACCTGTATCACAAAAAAATTATTAGAATCACATATAGTGAATTATTTCCAAGAATAAATTTTCGTGTTTCCGCCTTATGCTGCAAACAAGTGTTGTAGAGAAATAAGGTGACGTACACTGAAGTCGTTGTTCGGCTTCCGCAAAAGAGTCTCTAGATAGCTCGTCATCTCCAGGCCTGTTCAGGAAAACGTAGAATTTAGGGATAATTACAAAAATACCCCTCCCCAAAGGGCTGTTTGTAATTATTGTTTATACCAACCTTGCTCGATCAGGCCGTTAGTCGTAAGCGTAACCTTCAGGCCATTCGAAGTTATATCAGTTTGCAGAACTCGACCGACGTCTATGGGCTCCGCAGCATAAACACACTTGTTAGCACCTGGAAGCACATAGCAGATATTTAAGAATTTTTTTTCTGTAAACTTAAAAAGTAAAAAACCCGTCACATGAACTAGAATGAAGCCTAGGGACAGATTAATTGCTCAAGCAAACAGCTGGAATTGTTGTAAGTAGATCGAAACTCAAAAAAAAAGAAGAGAGAATCGATACCTAAAATAGGTTCACGGCGGCTACATTGAGATGACAAGCGGTACCATTGGATCGAACATTTCTCAAGTTCTATTGCTTCATCCGAACAGCACCTAATCCGTAAGATGGAGCCCAGCATCTCTGGGCCACTTAACTCGTAAAGTCCAGTTAAATTTTCCTCAGCTTTTATGCTCATTGTCAGCTGCATAACAAGTCAAAAGTCATTATATTATGTGGAGTGCTTAGTATTATGCAGATTTTTTTTATAGAAAAGGGGTACCTCGTTTTGAAGCTTAATTGAGATTGTAGATTTCTCTCTGATTTGAAGTCTCAGATCTCGAATTTCATGTTCCGTATCCACGACCTACAAATAAGAAAAATGCAGTTGAAGAAAATGGAAATTAGCGAACAGCAAAAAAAAAGGAAAGGAAAAAAAAGAGACAATGTTGACATGCACCTTTCTAGGCTGATGCATTAGTTTAATTCTCCGAGCCTCTTGAACTTCTTCGATTAGTTCCTCCAATTCCTATCAGCCATGATCACTCGAGTCAGAGTTCTTCATACAGAGGATAACCGAAGAGAAATCCTTTCATTTACATGTACAAAATCGTTTGCTTCATCTTTCAAAAGACCGAGCAGTCGATGATGAAATCCTACCTGCTGTTGGCCTGGGCCGTGGTTTTTTTCTTGTTCCTCAAGGGCCTGCCCAATCCTTTGCACGACGGCTCTTGCACTCTCTATCTCGGCACAAGCAAATGACTTCTCTTGGTTCACCAATTTCTTCGCATCTTCAGAAGCCTTTTAAAAAAAGTACGGAGTAACAAGTAATCTTAACATGCATGTGTATACACAATAAGATATAATACAAACAGAGAAAATACGAGACTTGAGTTACAAAACCTGTTTAAGAAAGTTCATTAGCTTTTTCACTTCGAACTTTTCTTGAATCAGCTCTCCTTCCTTTTGAGTCAGTTTCACCGCCAAAGCCTCCACCTAGAGAAAAAAAAAAGGTTCGCAACAAACGCAAATTATAACATATAGTAAAAAAATATAAGCAATAATATAATACGGTGCTAACACTGGATGAACCGACCATTGAAATAGCTTTCTCGACATCTTCTTTGTTTAGGCCTACCAATCTTCCTCTCAAACATTCCAATGCATCCCTAAGCTTCTTCAGAAGCACGTGTCCTTCCAAAGACGCCACCTCCTTAAGCTTAGCCTGAAAATCCAACCACAAGGGCAGATTAGTAATTAACTCTATAAGTTTAACAGCAAAACAACATTTAGCAGATTAGAAGCACTTAAAAGGACCTCTTCGGTCAATTTTGCAGCAGCAGACAAATTCTTGTCAAACTTGCTGGCCAGGTCACGAACGGATAGACGCTTGTGCTGTTCGGTTAGCTCGTTAGTTTCTTGAACAACAACTTCCTTGAGGGGTGGACCTTTGCTGTCCTCTTTGATCTCATCTAGAATCTCATTATCGGGGCCCAGCTTATACTTGGGGAACTTTTCGGACTGAAAGCTCACGTCGGCTGACACCATCCAAACTGACTGAACCTCGTCTCCGAAATCCGGACTAACCCTCGTCATTTGGGTTCGCTTTCTTTCTGTCAAATTGTAAGTGTAAGAAACAACAATCCCAGATAAAAAATAACACAAATCTTGAAGAAGGCTGTAAAGAACATAGGAAACGAAAACAAAATGAGATATCAATAACATAATAGTAAATCTTTTCCACATATCAACTTCATTAACAGAGCAGAGAATTGCACTAACTAATATAAGATTCCAGATGTTGTGAACTTGGTGACAAGAATACGAAAATAAGAAGAAAAACACAGATTTAACGTGGAAAACCCGATATTCCCACTACAAAGTCCCAAGCGAAAGTCAGATTTTATCGCACCGGGTTTTTCAAGTAACACCAGCAATAACATGAAATACTAGCAAACAAACCAAGAATTTTAAACTGCTAATTTTCAGAAACCACATACCAAAATGAAGTTTTAATGCTTTCAAATTAATTAGCAGCTGCACTCACTGATTAGTTGATAACTGCACCCCAAAAGAAAATAAAACAGTCAAATCACAGCATTTTCCAGATTTCAAGCATGAAGATCTTGCAGAACATGATTTTCACTACAGCAAAAATGAAGCCCTAAAATTTTGATTTTTGGAATATTTGGCCAAATAAATTTGGGGGAAACAGACCTAAAAATAAAAACAGCACAAAGGGTATCTCACAATGAATAAAGTGCAAGAACACAGTATTTAATTAAAAAAAAAAATCTTACCGAAGAATAAAATCACAGGAAAATGCAGAAATATTCTTGCTTGTTCCTTAACTATGTCTGGGACTCAAGAATCATGTGTGAGAAAAATGATCAGAAATATTTACCCCAAAAAAAGGAGGGTTTGAGGAAGAAGGAAACAAAACAGAGAGAAATGTATGTTATGTCCTCTTTATCAAAAGCAGAACTTGAAGATGAAAAATTAAAAGGGAGGAGGGGGGTTGTAAATCGTCATCACTCCCCGCCACAATATTTTACTGACACCATTATTGTTTTCTTGCTCTCTTGCTTTTCTCTTTGTTGTTCTTCGATTACTTTTTTTTACCAGTTTTATTTACACCCTGTCATTGACCGTGTTCTCCAGCACTTGAAATGACGCAAACACCCTTTGGTCATTTTTCTCGGGGACGAGGAACGATTGAAGGGTAATATTGTCTTCTTAACATACCGGAGAGGGTTTGTTTCTGTCACAGCTCACACGCGCTCTTCTCCGGTAAAATAAATTATTCTCTCTTTAGTCTTTATAAGGTAAAAGCGTGGAAAGAAATTTAATTTCAAACCTTCCCACGCGCTGTCCCCACTCGCTGCCATTGCCATGAACATGAAGCCTTTACAGCGTGCAAAAGCGCAATACCGATGCGTTCGATAGCGCGTGAGGCTATGCGCGTGGTAGATTCTGGCGAAGTTAATTACAAGATTGCCCGAACCCTTTTACATGACGTGAAAAGATTGGTGCGTCGTTTTGTCCTTTTAACGGTAACGAGTAACGACAGCCTTGGATGATGTATGCGAGGTGTAATATATTTAATGTTTTTTCGTTTTAATATTTTAAAGACAAAAATCAAGTTTTTATATTGAAAATCTCATTTTATTGAATTATTGAAGTTATGAATTATGATGCATAAATAATGATTTTGAATAATACTGTTGTCTACGCAATTAAATTTGATTTATTCACACAATATAACTATTAGTATTCTAATCAACACAACTCGATGGTTTTTATATATAGCAAATATAATACATTATGAAAATAATTATTGTAATTTAAAATTATTATATATAATTACACATTTAATTATATTATAAATACGGTTTACTTGTTACAATTCTGACTCCAAGGGGCAAGAGTAACATTTGCCTAACATCGTCAAACCGATTATCTTATCAGGAAAACGAAATTAGGAAACAAGCATTGTCAACCCTATTTAATTAGTATTTAATTGTCATAAGTGTATCTTATCTTGTTACTATCTTTCTAAGGCAAGAATAAATTATGAAATTAAATAGTACGGATTACTTTTTACGGAGTACATTATATTTTTTCAAATCAAATTCAAGACACAAAAATAGGGGTGGACAAGCCGGACCGAGCTGAGCTTTGCTTGAATAGGTCTGGCCTGATGTAAAAAATTTAGGCTCAAGCCTGGCCTAGTATCTATCATAGGCTTTTTTAAGAGGTTCGACCTAAGCTTTTTTTGTAAATAGGCCGGCCTGAAAGCTTTTTTAAGTACAATTTTAACTTCAACTCGATTTAATGAATAAATTTAAGATTCAATTAAAAATATTTTAATTAAATTTGACTATAGTTAATTAATTTTATAAAATTATTCTTAACTTTTAACTATGAAATAATTAATAATAAAAAAAGTGAACAACATTTTATAAATACAAATAATGTTAAAAAAGTATCTCCAATCAATATATGATAATCACATTTCAATTTTAAATTTCTAACAATGTGGGATAATCATATTTAATTTTCAATTTCTAAAAATGTGGGATAACAATAATAGAACAGTGATTAACATGTACTTGGAAAAAACTAAAACTAAAAATATTATTTTTCCTTAAGATAAGATATATACCTTATTCATATATTTATTTATTATAATTTATAAGATTATTTAATATATATATATATATTAAATAGGCCGGTCTGTTAAGACTAAAAGGCTTGGAATAGAGTTTAAGTCTGACCTATTTATATAAACGAGCTTTTAAAAAAGCTTAAGCCTGACTCTTTTAGTAATCGAGCCGAACTGAGCTCTAAAAGGCTTGGAATAGAGTTTAAGTCTGACCTATTTATATAAACGAGCTTTTAAAAAAGCTTAAGCCTGACTCTTTTAGTAATCGAGCCGAACTGAGCTTTTGTAGCTCGCACACAAGTTCGGGATTGTAGAAGGCGTAGAAATAAGTCCACAAAATCATTCATAAGCCACTAAAGTGTAAACACTACATATGTCCATTTGACTTTACATAATTTTCCAATGTGGGATAACATCTCACTTTGTAATTTTCTTTTCTTTTTTCTCAATAATTTTGATTATATTCAAAAATTAATTTTTCATTCATTTCAACTCCGGTTTGAGCAAACGAGATATCGATTCGAATCTCTCTTTGAGCTCTATATTTTCCAACATAATTCACTCATCAAATCACTTCCTGACAAACATCATGCTAAATATTAGACTTCTTGATTAAAAATGTACATCAAATAAGTGTGTCAATTGTTTTTAAACAGAATATACTCGTATTAATTATTGTACAATACATGTATAATAGTAGATGTTAATCTCAAAGCGTTTATATTTTATTTCAAGCATAGCAAAAACAAGTGTGCACTTAATACAAAGGATTATAAGATGTTTGTGGGACTAATGATGGGTTTTGTAGACAAAATTTGGATGAAGTCACAAAGGTTGTTGCAACTTTTGACATAGTTTACACAAAATGTGGGGTGCGCTTATATAGTGGCTTACCAAAATCTTAATGCACTTAATGATTAGTGGTAATTAGTGGTTGGGTTTGCGTGTGCAATTAGCTTGTAGAGCTAATGCTATATATATATATATATATATATATATATATATATATATATATATATATATATATATATATATATATATATATATATATATATATATATATAATTTTTAATAATAATTTGTATTATTTATGTTCCAAATGAATTATAAAAATGACTCTATCACTATTAAAGCAATAGTCACATTTCCTTTGTATTTTGTGAAGAAATCGTGACTATTGCTCATAGAAGTAGTATAAAAAATTGAAGTGTTTCAACTGAAAATAATATTAAGAATATCATTAGAGGATGAATTACAAATTATTATGAGGAAAAAAATGAGTACCAAATATATTTTACACTTTTAATTTTAGACTGTCTCATTTATATATATTAGCACTCAAAAAAAGAAATAATAATAATAGTTTTTTATTTAATTTTGTACATACTATTTTACTTTTATTAGTGTTTTTATTTTTTTACTTTAAAATATTAAATTATCTTTATATTTTCATATTTTTGTTTAATTTATGTACCAAATAAAGTATAAATTTTTTTTAGACATATACACCCTCCCAATCACAAGAGTTTGAACATTTTTTTTTTTTGTTGTCTTATACAAGTTTCCACACGAAAAAAGTTTTTTTTTTTTATAATTTTATTCTTTCAATACCAATTTACTTACATTAATACAATTCATTTTTTTCTATACAAACTATGCAGATACGGAGGGTATAAGAGCACTCCCAATGGTGGGGAGGCAAAAATGTCACTTTCTCAAATTTTGCCACCAAATTTGCCACGAACAGTAAAATCATCTTCAATCATAAAACTCAAATTTTAACTCAAAAAGAATATTCTTTGAGAATATTCCTAATTTTATCAAACAATAATTTTATTTAAATTACATTTGTATATAATCATATTTATAATATGATATATATGATTAGAAATTTGAAAAAAAATAAATTAAAATTTATATAAATTAGAAAAAAAATAAGAAAATTCAATAAAATCACACATTACAATTATATATTAAAGTTTAATTTGTATTTGTATTTTTTAAATTTACATTTGTGTTAACTAAATTTTAATTTTATTTTCTTTAAAATAATAATAAATATAAAATTTTGGCCTAAAAAAATAAAATGTCACATTTCTTTTAAATTAACAACATAAAAATCAAATGAAAATACATTAAATATATAATATATATAATAACTAAAATTAAAAAAAAAATGATTTGCCACAGATGAATAGTGGGTAGGCAAATTTGCCGCCCACTGTTCACCATCTCTATTCTGCCACCGGTTTGAAGACCCCCATTGGGGCTGTTATAGTGGTGGGAGGCAAATTTTGCCATTGCCTCCCCCATTGGGAGTACCCTTTCCCTAATACAAGTATTATGTACTTCTTTTTTGTATGTTCTCTCTCTCTCTCTCTAATACAAGTATTATGTAGTACTTCTTTTTTGTATGTTCTCTCTCTCTCTCTCTATATATATATATATATATAAATAGATAGATATCTTTATTATATGGTGTACAAACTCCTTTTATCTAGTAATAATAGATACAAATGGTAAACTTTAATTTTTTTCTGTCCAATTCATATAATAAACAAATTACAAATATCTATTTATAAGTATTGCATTCTTTTTAATTTTTATTTTGTACGTCATAATTAACTATACAAATACAATCTCATTGAAAACATATTTTAATTATTATTTTATATAAGAGATTTTAAATTTTTTTAAGAGGTTTTTGATTTTAGATACAAATGTAAACATTTAAGTGAATTAAAATTAAAGTAAAACTTTTATAAATTAATACTCGATACATTAATAATCTCTCTAAATTAATAAAATTTTTCGATTTCGACTTAGTTTTTTAAATGAAAAAAATACTCGATAAATTAATAATTTTTCTAAATTAATAAAAATTTACAGTTATGATGCTATTAATTTAACGAGATTTTTCTCTATACGACAAATTGCATGGAATTTAAATTACTCGTATAATAAATGACAATCCAAAACTTTAATGAATTGTTGGGGTAAATTTGTAAAAACGAAAATAAGTGATTTGCAAACTTTTGGGGCAAATTTGGAATTAGTTACAAATTTTGTTCGACACCTAGAGATTGATGAGCACGTGTGTAGGGCCCAAATAAAAAAGAATACCATCCTACATTAGTGGGTCCAATCTAAACTGTTCCTTTATTGAGCAGCCCTTCTTGTTTGGCTACGTACCACCGAGGTTTGAAAATAGTACTGTATAAATAGTCATCATAAGGGTAAATTGAGTAATTTAAGTACAACCCGTTTTGTATTTAAAAAAGAAAATCCATGGATCAATATTTGAGCGGGTGAGCCAATTTAGAAGTGGGCCTTAACCAATTAGAGCTTCATTGGACTTCTGTAAATTGGACCATATAGGCAGGGATTTGGTTCGGCCCATCAACGGGACATGGAGAAGTATTGAACATAAATTTCATTATATTATAGAAATAAAACAATTCTTCTCAAAATGGAAATTCAACATAATGGAATCTTAAAGTCACAATTTTAAACAAAAGAAACACCAAAAAAAAAAAAAAGTTTCAAATGTATGAAAAATACTAGATCAACGGTTTCACGAGTAAAATGTCAAATGTGTAACGTATAGCAAAAAAAAAAAAAAAAAAGGAGAAAAATATTTACCGGTGCAAGTATTTTTTTTTCTGATAAATATATAAGAAAATGTGATGATTTGGTAGTATAGTTATGTAGTACTACATATAGTTTGGTTTCCATTAAGTTTGCAATGACTGATTTAATTTGTTTGCTTTTATGTAAATCTAATCCAAATAAATGTTTTCTTTAATTCAATTGTTAGCCCATTTGGTAGTAGGTAAATAGTCCATATCCACTTAATTTCAAATTAAACTTTCAACAAAATTTTGGTTGATCACAGACTCCATAATTTAAGTGAAGTATCATTTTCAACCAAGTTAAGAACTCATTTTCATCATGATGATCACAATGAGTTAACTTTAAAACAACAAAACAATGATCACAATTTAACACGATAAAATGACATTCGTACATCAAAATAAGATGGTAAAAAAGTCGTAGAGAAAAAATGAATAAAAAAAATAAGGCCAAATTATTTTAGCCTACTTATAGGTAATACCATGACACAAATTTGCACACTTGATGGTCGATCATATAAGATCGATGATAACTACACTATGAACTAATGATCACGTCATTCACGTTGCAACTTGCTAGATGTTCTTGATTTTATATTTAGTTAATATACCTAAATTGCTTTACATTCAATATTTATTGAATGTATATAACAACAATATACATCAAAACATTATTTGCCGTGAGATTCATTTAAGAAACATTCATTTGGATGTGAACATATTTGTTCTATTACTCACCTAACCTTAATATAGGTTGGAATGATTAAACTTCAATGGCCGCACTCAATTGTTGTACCTATCTACGTGAAGGTTAGGAAGGCATTTTGGTAATTTAATACCTAATTACTATTTTTATTTATTTCCATAAATAAATCTTTAACCAATCATTTACTCAATTTTTTCATCGACCAATCAACTCAATCGAACTGTTCGTATCTCTTATCATCGAGATCCAAGTCGAAGAAATGTAGAGATTCATAACTCGTTTCTTATTGTGCATTTCCTTTTTTTTCTAGGTTTCCTTCAAATCTTAATCTCAAAAAGTCAATAAATTTGAAAAAGTCAAAACTACCGTTGCGAATTAAGACTCATTAAGCTGTAGTTAGTCAAAGGGCACATCCGTCAATACCCCATCTCACAAATTCAAAAAAATTCAAATTTCAGTTTTTCCACACTGCCCAACATTACATCTCAACCGTCCATGTCTCGTATCTTAATCGGAGAGAAGAAATAGGAGCCGTCGATTCCTCCTTTCTCCGATATAAAATCCCTCTCTAGGGTAATTTCTGCTCACACTCTCACTACCACACTCCTCGTCGATCGAGTAGATTTTCCGTACTTTCGAGCTCGATCATCGTTCGAATTTTCGCTTATTTTCCTCGCAATTGTTAACAGGTAATTTCTCAATTTTCTATAAAAAATTTCTGCATTTTTTATGTTTAGATTTATAGTATGACGTTTGCTGAAGAACTGTTGAAATTTGTTTTTAATTATTGGTAGATCGAGCTTTTTGATGTGGTTAGATCGACATATATTTTACACGATTATGAGTTTTCACTAGATATATCGTGTGTTCGTCGTATGAACTTTTGTAGTGACGTACTACGTGTCGAATAACTCATATTTGATCAGATCTGCCGAGGATGGGAGAGAAATAACTTTAAATTATGAGCTTAAGAACTGAAATTCACATGGCGGGGTTTTGCTTCATGGATTTTTTTTCAGTTAGATTAGAAATTATGACTAATTTTGTATTTTTTTTCCGATATCTTCTTCAATTACAGGGAGAATGAGGGAAATCCTTCACATTCAGGGTGGACAATGCGGGAACCAGATCGGGTCCAAGTTCTGGGAAGTTGTATGTGATGAGCATGGCATAGACCCAACCGGGCGATATGTGGGAACATCCGATTTGCAGTTGGAGCGTGTGAATGTCTACTACAATGAAGCATCGTGCGGGCGGTTTGTACCTCGTGCAGTGCTGATGGACCTTGAGCCCGGAACCATGGACAGTGTTCGCACGAGCCCGTTCGGCCAGATCTTCAGGCCCGATAACTTTGTTTTCGGCCAGTCGGGAGCAGGAAACAACTGGGCCAAAGGTCACTACACGGAGGGTGCTGAGCTAATTGACTCGGTTCTTGATGTTGTCAGGAAGGAGGCAGAGAACTGTGACTGCCTTCAAGGTATACATTATATTACTGAAGCATGATTAATTCTTTAGATCATTTAATTTGCAGTTTTTGACGGTGTGGACCTTTTAATCATTGTTTAGGTTTCCAAGTTTGTCACTCTCTTGGTGGAGGGACTGGTTCCGGGATGGGTACCTTGCTGATCTCGAAGATCAGGGAAGAATACCCTGATAGGATGATGCTGACATTCTCTGTGTTCCCGTCTCCCAAGGTTTCGGACACAGTGGTTGAGCCTTACAATGCCACTCTTTCAGTCCATCAGCTTGTTGAGAATGCCGATGAATGCATGGTGCTTGACAACGAGGCTTTGTATGACATTTGTTTCCGAACTCTCAAGCTGACCACACCTAGCTGTGAGTATTTATTTATTGCACCTTGTTTATTTTAACACACCTGCATTTTGTGTATTTTGTTGTTATGACATTTATGTGTTATTTTTAATTAACATTGATAGATTCCATGTGAGACAAATCAGTTTTACATTTTATCTTCCAACAAGTTATTGTTTCTAGCCTTATTTTCCCTTATCAATCTTGATGCTTTCATTGGTCAGTGTCCTTACAATTTCCCATAATGGAGGCTGATTTATTTTTTATTTATCACTTAGGTAGTTAGGTGTGTATGTGCCTTTTATGTTTAGATATCAGGTTGTATGTTAATATCTTTGCATTTTTTATTGCTCAAACCATTTGATTAATTGTGAAGACAATGATTGTAAATATTGGATTAACGATTTTTCCATTTAGTTTAGAACTTTTATGTTTTAAGGAGCAACTTCCCTTCTCTAGGTTTTGCAAAATGTTGTTGAGTTCCCATAAACTTGTTTTGTTAACTGCTTGAATATTTAAAATTAAATGTTCACATCTATCATAATTTATTTTGATCCAGTTGGCGACCTTAATCACCTGATCTCCGCTACAATGTCCGGCGTAACCTGTTGCCTCCGCTTCCCTGGCCAGCTCAACTCCGACCTTCGTAAACTTGCTGTCAACCTCATCCCCTTCCCTCGCCTCCACTTCTTCATGGTCGGCTTTGCCCCTCTCACTTCCCGTGGTTCCCAGCAGTACCGTTCTCTCACTGTCCCTGAGCTGACCCAGCAGATGTGGGATGCCAAGAACATGATGTGCGCTGCAGATCCCCGTCATGGCCGTTACCTGACTGCCTCCGCCATGTTCCGAGGCAAGATGAGCACCAAGGAAGTCGATGAGCAGATGATCAATGTCCAGAACAAAAACTCGTCCTACTTTGTCGAGTGGATCCCCAACAACGTGAAGTCGAGCGTTTGTGACATCCCACCCAGAGGGCTCTCGATGGCGTCGACCTTCATAGGAAACTCGACTTCCATCCAGGAGATGTTCAGGAGGGTGAGCGAGCAGTTTACTGCCATGTTCAGGAGGAAGGCTTTCTTGCATTGGTACACTGGGGAGGGGATGGACGAGATGGAATTCACAGAGGCCGAAAGCAATATGAATGATCTGGTTTCCGAGTATCAGCAGTATCAGGATGCTACTGCAGATGACGAGGGGGAGTATGAGGACGAGGAAGAAGAGGAAGAGGAGCACATGTGAGAGGAAAAAATGTTCCTGCTTTTGATATCTGTTATCCTCTGTTTCATTCGAGTATGGAATATGGAAAACTATCTTTAGTGTGTTTTGTTGTGTTTATGGTTTATGATAGGAGCTATGAAAACTGCCCGGGTTTTCTCTGCTTTACCTCGTCTGTCATGTATTGTACTCGGTAATTTCTTAGGTGAATGAATTTCTGGTTTTCCTTGACAATATTGTGAAACTTTTTTTTCATTCATGTGGTAAATTTGCAGATTATGCTGCAAGCAGATGATATAAAAATGAACATAATGAAAGGAAAGGGATTATAAATGAATTATCCTCTGCACCTCACTGTCTTTTGTCTACTAATTTCCCCCACCACCACTGTGAGCAAGGGATTAAAGGAGTTGTTAAATGGCATGTGATTGATGTTTGTTTACATGTTTTTATGTTGTCTGAATGAGCCCCATGTGAGACAGAGTCAGTTTGCATGTGGACCAATGTGATACCTATAATCGGTCTGGCTCGGATTGGATTGGATCGGATCAATCATCATTTCCGTTTATTAAAGTCATCACCATCTACCCTTCAATCCGTACGTACCTTCCGCACATTCTTTGCAACGACATCAGTTGGGTGGAGGTTGTCACTTGCCTGGTCCACAAGTGTGGTCGACATTGTTAAAGTTGTATTACCAATTGATTTTAAGATGAAACCTCTCTATAGATGACTCGAGTCTTTCTTCTGATTTCGTTTCTACGTCTCAAAACAAAACAGAGAAGTTGGCTCGATTCACATAAATGATAGATAGATTGGGAGTTGACAATAATGAAGGTCGTTAAAAGTATGGGTCATCTTCACATGCATTTGGCCCATTTGGGAAGCGTGCTCCATGTGCAAAGGTCTGGTTTTTCACACGCACCACACACATAAACACACACACATTTACATAATACGGGTTGACCTAAGGGAGGGTTATGTTTATTAATTTCAAATTTTTAAAAAATTCCCACGGTTTCACCGTTAACACTGCATAAGTACCCTTCCATTTTCTTGATGACTTTTTTATGTTTACATGTTTAATAAATTGATAAACTATTAGATGATGAGTAAAATATAAAAAAGCAATTGTGTTGTGATGTGTATTTAAATATGAATGTGTGTATAAATTGCTTAATTATTAGATGATGATTAAAAAACCCATAGCTTATGCTACGGATCTTGCCTTGGTATTGAGCACATGGTTACATATACATACCCAACTTTTATTATATATATATATAAACTAAGGTTCTCATTTTGGACAAAGAATTCAAAATGGCTTCTTGGGTTCGAACAATCACTTCTCCATTTAGGAAAGCTCGCACTTTCTTCAACCACAACCATCACCACAGAGACAAGAAGTCCCAACAAGGTATTGCCTTCATTTTCTTGATTCTTTGGATATATATGTTCGTAAAAGTCGGGAAAAAAAAACACAAATATATCATGTGTACTAAAAACTATGTGGGTGCAGGAGAACAAGAAGATCGTATAATGGACTTGCACGGCGAGGTTATGGCTTGCGGGTATGACGATGTCCAGGTTATGTGGTCGATTTTGGACAAGTCCAAGGCTAGAACCTGCACCCTTACTTCGTATAATTGAAAAAAAAAACATGGGGGTTTTGTAGATATTTTTGTGTGGTTAAGATTGGGAATCTTGTGTTTGTGGCTGGGAGATTGATGAATATGAGAAGCCCAAATGCATGTTTTCTGGCTTTAGGATATGATTATGATTAAAATGATCATAAGCTCTCTTTTGGTAAATCCCTATGATTAGATTTTTCATAATCATGGTGAGATTTTGGGATTTGGATTATTAGTGTTGTGCAATGAGAAATAACCATTATTGTGTATTGGTTTCATTTCTATATACTATCAAGTTTTGGAAAAATCGGGTTTCCGTATCACGAAGAAATTAAGTCACTTTCGCGCGTCTCTCTGAAATTGCAGTCGCGCTAAAATCTTAGTTTATTTATTAATCACACGAAAATTTTCTAACACACACGAGTATTGTTCTATTTAAAACATAAATTTATCTGCGAAAATATGTGGATATTTATTTTTCTTGATACATAACCTCATTTAACATAATTGTTTTTCTCTTTATTCTTGTATTTGGGTAGCTCCATCGTTTTTGTTCTTCCAATATATGTGTGTACGTAGCTCGATCGACCTGTTTGATCCTCAGCTTGACGATGAGTTTTGAAAAATGACAAGTAATGTACTGTAGTATTAATAATTTTTTAAATATATAATAAAAATAAACTATAATTTAATATTTAAAAAGAGGTTGTCAAATAATTAAATGGTTAAGCATCATAACCGGTGTTTTACAAGGCCCACGATATTTATTTCACATAATGGGCCAGACATGTTAACTGTTTTACGATGGCCCAAAAATGATCAGTCCGACTTTCATGTCTTCTTTAAAGTTTAATATTGGGCCAAGATTTTAATTGTTTTTCTCAAAGGTTTCCATCTTATTTGAGTTTATTCCATCTTACTGTAAATAAAATAATAAAACACTTTTTTACTTAAAACTTAACAGATTTGATCGAACTTAACATCTATGATCATCGACTTAAAAAGCCAACTTTGATACAAATATAGTGTGTGGTCAATTGTTTGTTGTTGTTTCACGTTAACTTTCTTAACAAAACCACGACCCAGTTCTAGTCAAAAAAATTGACATACCATAGTACTCATTTTACACGCCCAAACACAAACTAGTCAAATCTAATGAATACGGTATTATTATATTATATTTTTTTTAAAAATAAAATTTACGTTTGAACGTGCTTTTGATTGCTTCAATCAAATTTTATTAAAGTGTTGCCATTTTTCCTCTATCCAAAGCTTGACTTCATTTTTAAGAGAGAGTTTGGTCTTGGTGTACCAAATTTTTGTACAGTGGAAAAATTGTCCTCATTTGGGACAAATGTATGAACACATTAAATCCTGGCCTACTTTGATTTTTTTGTTGATAAAAATATGTAATCATTTGAGAAAAACAATTAAGTAACAACTTTAATTTTTTTAAAAATAAAAAAATGTGAACAATTTTTCGGTACTAAATTAATTAGTTTGAAGAGTTGTTTAAACAACTTGTTAACCTTATTAATCAATGCAATTAAGCACCTAACTTATTGTTCACACAAGAAGTGGCTTGTAAGCTTCCAACACCAACTTTTGTGTATGTGTTTTCATCTCCTTCATTTATTCGTAGTGTTTCAAACCACCAATAAAATCGTAGGCCACCCAATTTGCAAACACACCATAAATACATAAAAGATAAAATAAAATAATTTTAAGAAAAAATAAAAGAAAGAAATGTTTCATGTGGATCAATTTTTGGATTGTGGGACACTTGTATATGCACTGAATTTTGACATGATTCAAAGACAAAAAATGTGCACAAAAATATAGTCAAAAGTGGTAGGTCTTTACTCTTTAATAAAGAGGAAAGAATACAAGGCCCCATGTAAATGTATAGCCTTAAGGCATCAAACCTAGTGGTTGGAATGAATGAAAGATCATGGAATAGTATCTCTCACATTGTGTTGGAATTAGGTGATTGGATCACATTCTTTTTTCGTTTATTTTTTAGTCGATTAGACGAAGAATCATGGACACTTGTTGCAATAGCGCAAATGTACAAGTCGTGCACATTAAATTAGACAACCCTTCTCGATTGAAATTAGGTCGTCACACCTCAAAATTGAAATAATTAATGTGTACAACATTTGTCATTTTCCAAAGAATTCACTTTATTACATATAGCCAAAATCATGACATAAACATTCAACAGTCAACAATGTAATTGTAAAAATATCCAAACACGTTTTGACTTTTGGTAAGAGCTTCAGTCAACTGTAATAACCCACCACGTTTGACTTCTACAAAAAAGCAAGACCCTACAAATATCTTAAGTCTTTTTACATTTTGATATTTTTTCTTACCCTAACTTTTGACCTAGATTTATGCAGTTTAAGATATATAAAAATCAAAACGTTAGGAAAAATATAATAAAAAATAATAATTGATATTAAAAACTATTTACTTTTTTACTTCACCCACATGCAAAAAAAATTACAAACAAAATGTATTTGCAAGATGATATAAAAGTCAGAACTTAAATGGGGCACAAATTTTGGTCCCCCATAATAGTTAAAATCAGTTTTTTCCTATATCTTTTCATCTAAAATAGACCCAAAAGCCCCTCCGGCAACTCGAAGACTCGAGGCTCGCCCGGCCGGTCAATGTGCATCAAGAAACTCGAGTATTATTACAAATCTATACTTGGTTATAATTACACTTAAAAAAGGACTATCGACGGGTGGTCGCCCATTTCCTGTTATGGTTGCCGTTGCCAGGCCTCGTTTGCTGATTCCTATGACCAACACTCTGCTTTGGAAGATCAGACACCTCGACAACTTGTATTGTTCTCTGCTTCTTAGCTGTTGGTACACATTTAAAACTCGTTAAGAATATAATGTTGATGAATAAAAAGGTACAAATTTATGTTCTATGTAGGAGTATGTACTAACCGTTTTCAGCTTCTTGATAGCGCTCGTGCAGTTTCCTCTTGGCAGTCTCCAAATGCATCCGAATGGATGTCTCGTTGTTACTATTTAACTTCTGGTTAAACAAAAAAAATATATCACGACCGATTATTTAAACACGAATGCACAACAACAGCAAAGCAAACATTTCTATATAAATCGACAATACTCACTTCCGGTTGAGACGGCATTGGATTCTTCTGAACATTAGGCCTAACAGCCGGTTTTGGTCTGTTTGGTGTAGGAAGGGTTTGCCTTTTCGACACAGCCTCGGGACATCTCTTCGGCTCGGCCTTCCTCTCAATTGGCAGAGCACGAGGTTCATTGGGGCCCACACAGTTTCTAGGATCTGAAACGAAACATCCCCAATTTAGAAACAAGAGTACACTTATATAATCAACTTGTAAGTAAAATCCGAGTAAATTTAACTCACTTCCATCATCATCCATGCCGTCAAAGAACTTCACGTTGCAAAGGCGAGGGAAACAAGATGAAAAACCAAAAGTCAGTCCACAACGAAATTAAAGTTTAAAAAATAATAATTAAAATACGATACCTGTGAAAGCTCCATTGAAGTAGGAGTAGCAAAGAAAGCTCCTTCGTCGAGAGGCGGAGACGGTAGTCCTTCCTCATCCTCAACTGCAGATGTTTTCACAGACTCCGTTTGGATTTCTGCACCAGTAAAGAAATTCGGAAATTCTTTTAATCTTCAACTTTAAATATTATATATACACACACATAAATATATAAATATTCATTCTTAAACTACCTGCGGCTTCGATGGCTTTTGTAGCATCGACCCACGAATCAACCATTAATTTCCAGTCCCTGCATTTCAGATTCAAAGCCTCAAAAACTATAATCAATCAAATAATAACTAGAAAGTAGGCTTCAATCAATCAACGTAGGCTTCTTATTAAAACCGGAATAAATTCAGATACAAAAGGCACGCTACATTAAGCTATGGGACTATGAGACGAATCCATACTCTATCAATGTCGTGACGAGATTCCGAATCTCCTTTGATTTCCGCTTACGAAGAGCGTTAACGGATTTACCGATCCCCGTTGCCTGAGATCATCAACAACAACGATTACTTCTTATTATCTATCAAGAAACAAATTTCGAATTCGAACCTTAAGAGTCTCGACCGACAGAGTCATCAGTTGAAGCCTCCTCAGAGAATCAAACAACACTGTATCAGACTGAAATCGAAAACCTCAATCAGATTACACACAACAGAACATCTCAAATCAATCAATCGAAACGATTACAGAGAAACACACACACACACCTCTTCATTGTGATGATCAAGAACACCTTTAATCCTCAAAACCTCTCCGTAAAATCGAGATTCCTCTTCCAACTCATCGTTCAAAGCCCCAACATCTCCTTTCATCTCCACAGCCGCAACCTCGACATCGGCGCCGTTATCGTCTCTGCTCTCCTTTGTGGTGTCTTTGCTCCCGCCGGCCTCAACTCCGCTTTTAGTCTCGGAACCCTCGTCGCCGGCGGAGGGCACGGCCAATTCGAACCTGTCGCAGCCGGAGCATTTGGTGAGTTTGCAGGAGAACAAAAGCTCGGCGATTCCATCCCTCTTCGATTTGAAGTCGAACGGGCAATCGGAGGCCGCCACGAGGATCGCGTGCTCGATGATGCCGAAGATGTCGGAGTTCGCGCTCCGGAAATACTCCCTCCATCTGTCGAGGTTCCCGGACGCCGCCATGGGACAGGTTTTTTTGTTTGGAAAAAAAATAAATTAAAAATATTTGAGCAGCAATCAATCGATTTTATATCCGAGGAAAAAAAGGGTTACGGGTTGTTTAGATTGACAATCGAATTTTTATTTCAATATAAATCTCTACAAAAATATTTAATTGCGAAATTATATTATACAATGATAATATTAACTCTATTTTTTATATATATTTTCAAACACTTACCATCCAATATTAACATTTAATCATAATAAAAATAATTTACTTACAAAAATATTACTCCCTAACTCAATAAAATTCAATACTTTTCTGGCCAGTTAAAAAAAAATATTTTTTTTACTTTTAGACCAAAAAATAAAAGATTTTATTTATTTTTAAATTGAAAGTTAAAGTAAGTGTGAGTGTGAGTTAAAAAAATGTTATTTTTTTTTATTTTTTGATCAAAAAATAAAGTGATTAATTTATTTTTAAAAAATAAGTGAATAAAGTATGAGTAAATTGTATTTTAAAATGGAAAAATATAAATATTTATTTATTTATTTGAGGTGTATCGGCTATTATAAAACACCCTAAAAAAAGTATTACAACTTTTATGTAATAACTCAATTATATAGACCGTTCTTCTATTTAAGTTTTTCAATCAAAATTTATAAATGACCAAACAAATAATAAAAATATTAAAAAAAATATAGTTTATTTTTTTCAATCAAATTTTATAAATGACCAAACAAATAATAAAAATAGTGGGAATGTGACTTTTTAGTCACATTTGATAAAGAGATGAGTTTAAAGTCCCCATCTATAAAAGTGTGAGTTTTTTACACCAATTGAACATAAAATGTCTCTTATACCCTTACTATTTAAATAAATCCAAAATAAACAAAAACAATCTCAAATAAAATAAAAACAAAATCAAAATAACTTGTGGGGCCCACGAGATCAGATTTTTTGTTGAGTTGAGGGTTTGGTGTAGGTTTAATTGTGCATTCATATCCCCCATATTCATCATCCAAACCTACCAAAAAAAATTCAAAACTCTCTCAAAATTCTCTCAAAAAATTCCATCATGTTGCCCCGTTAAATTCTGGAAAAAGCCGTCGGATATACGCGTGCCTCAACGAGCGAAAACGAGAGGTACGTGTTCAAGTTTTTTTGCGATTTTTTTTTTCTGCGTCTGTTGCTCGATGGTACGCTCCATCGAGTAACCCATCGAGCAACGAAGAATTTTTGAAGATCTTGGTTACTCGAATGCGTCATTACTGAAAAACCTTCGACTAGTGGTTCGAGTAACCTTATTCGAGTAACAGATTCGAGTAATGTGAGGTTACTCGAACCTCTTTACAGGATGATCCTGTTACTCGAATGTAACAGGCCATCCTGTTACTCGAATGACCATCCTGTTACTCGAATGGAACTGTCCATCCTGTTACTCGATGGAACAGTCCATTCGAGTAACAGGGCCTGTTTTTTGCAAAAAATGCATTTTTTCGTATTTTTTGGTTTGTTTCGTCGATTTATATGGATATGTTGTATTAGTTAACCTAATTCAATAATGTTTTTTGTAATTGTAGATGTCGAATCAACGAATCACGATACGTTACGGTGGTCGTTGGGAACGAGCGGTCTACGTCGAAGGGATAGATATGTGTCTTTTCTTCAGGAGGGATCAACTTACCCTCGATGGTCTTGTGAGACAGATTCGTGCCGTTTTGCGCCCTCCGCCGAATATCGAGTACATGTTGTTCATCTTAACACGAGGCAATGATTTTAGGAGCGTGCGGTGTCCTTTGCTTAGCGACGACGATGTATCCCGCATGCTAGACGAGCAAAAGGACGATTGTTTCATTTTCGTCACCGAGATGCTAGAGGAGGCACAACCAAATGCCCCCGAGGTGAATATTCCAGAAGTGGATCCGGATGTACCGACCGAGGGCGAGAGGCATGCTGAGAATTCCGAGGACGACGAAGAAGCTCGTCAGACCGATCTGTTGCAGACGTTGACCACTGAATGGACAGAATGGATTAGACAGCCGCGGGTCATCACAAATATTCTGTCACGCCGTAATCTGTCCTCGAGTTCTAGTGTGGGAGCGGGCGAGCATCCCGAAGCAGCTCAGAATGCTCAGAATAATCCACTGCGCAACTGGATCATTCCACTGCCGGAGTTTGACCCCGCGGTTCCATTGCGATCGGTCGAGCCTCCCGAACTGGTGTATGGTCACATTGCAGTCGGCTCGACATTCCGAACGAAATCGGATCTGAAGATAGCGGTGGGGATGTATCACATGGAGCATATGGTGGAGTGTGCCACTAAACGCTCGACCACTGAACGGGTAGCGTTCGTCTGCAAGCAAGGTTCTGAGAAGTGCCCGTTCAAATTGTGTGCTACTGGGAATGACGAAACACTCTGGAAGATTACGAGGCTGAACTTGAATCACGAGTGTGTCAATGATTTGAGTCGGACTGCCGATCGTCACGTGTCGAGCAAGGTTGCCGCTACTTACTTTGCACGTCAGCTAGTCGACGATGAGATCACACTGAAGCCGAAGACGATGATTTTTGATCTGAGGAGATTGTACGGAGTAGTGATCGATTACAGCTTCGCCCTGCGGACGAGGAACCTGGCCGTTGAAATGAGGTACGGCAACTATCAGGATTCATATCAGATGCTCCCGTCATATCTGCACGTGCTGAAAGAATGCAATCCAGGGACTCGGTATGAGATTCAGACGACCAGTGAGGGCGTGTTCTGTCACATGTTTGTTGCACTTGGGCAGTGCATTAGTGCATTTCAGCAGCGCACTCTGCGTCCCATCATAGTAGTCGACGCCACTCATTTGAAGGGGAAAAACAGTGGTGTGTTATTTGTTGCCGTCACGAAGGACGGAAACGAGCAGATTTTCCCGCTTGCCTTTGGTATCGGTCCGATTGAGAATGACCTGGAGTGGACGTGGTTTCTAGAGAACCTCAGGCTTTGCTACGATGGAGACGATCTGCTCATTGTGTCCGACCAGCACAAGAGCATCGCGAATGCCATTCGGAGTGCCTATCCCCACGCAACCCGTGCGTTGTGCTGTCACCACCTCGAGAAGAATCTAGCAATGTACCGCTCTCATGTGGTCACAATTGTACACAAAGCTGCCTACTGTTATCGAGAGGATGAGTTTGAAAAGTATTTATCTGATTTGGAGAAAGCCAGTGGAGACGGTGCTTATAGGCGCCTCGTTGGACTCGGTGTTGAGACCTGGGCAAGGTCGAAATGTGCTGCACGACGATATGGTTTCATGACATCGAATGCGGCCGAAGTCTTCAACGCTGCTATCAGATGGCCACGACGATTGCCTGTTTGTGCTATGCTCGAGTCGATTCGTGCGATGATTGAGAGATGGTTTGACGAGAAACGAAGGAAGGCTAACGAGAGAGAGGATGAGCTGACCGAAGAGGCATTCGCAAAGGTGTCTAATCAGAATCAGTTGAGTCATCATTTTCCTGTTCGGGAGGTCATTGCGGGGACCGTGTTCAGAGTTGAGGAAAACGGCAGGTCCTATCTCGTAGATATCGCGAGACGCACGTGTGACTGTCGGGAGTTCGACTTAGACCTTATTCCGTGTCGTCATGCTGCTGCCGCTATACGGTATGATATCGGTTTCCTTACATCTTCTTTTTTAATTTTAAACATTCAATTAATTAATGCCACTAACCTGATACTTTGTGTAGACGGGCTAGATTTTCATTGTACGATTTCTTCGGCCCCTATTTCAAGCAAAGCAGCTTGAGAGAGATGTATGCGACTCCTATTGTGCCAGTACCACACGTTGATGATTGGGTTGTCCCTCCAGAAGTAGCTTCGTACGTGTGTCTTCCACCGGAAGTGGTTAGTCAGGCTGGACGTCCGCGGATGAGTCGGGTTCGTTCTGCAGTTGAGGGATCTGGGTCTGCTCGTCGTGTTCAGGTTTGTTCTTCGTACCTAATATTGTGTCGTCATTAGTTTGAGTAAAGACCTAATACCGCGTCTTTGTGTGCAGGTGTGTACGAAATGTAAGGGCGTAGGACATAACATACGCAACTGCAAGGCTTACATCCCTCCTGCAGGCGTTGATTTGAATGTCCCTCCGGAAGCCTCAGGAACGCAAGAATCGGGTCGAAGAAGGCAGAAGAAAAATTGCAGCATTTGCAGAATCGAGGGACACACAAAAACAAAATGTCCGATGCGTGTGGATTGAGGGCTCTTCTTGTGTTTGGTTGATTTGTTATCGTGTTTCTCGTTACATCGTATGACTAGGATTGATTTGTTATCTTGTTTCTGGATATGGATATATGCAGTGTGTTTCTTTGGATATTTGCAGTGGTTTTTTGTTATACCTATGTGATTTGCAGGTCAGGGTATGTAAAAAAACAGTAAGGGCATTCTGCATATTCAGTACCCCATCGAGTAACCTATTCGATTAACCTCATCGAGTAACCCCATCTTGTAACCTCATCGATTAACCCCATCTTGTAACCTCATCGATTAACCACATCGATTAACCTAATTCGATTAACCTCATCTTGTAACCTCATCGATTAACCCCATCTTGTAACCAATTCGATTAACCCCATCTTGTAACCTCATCGATTAACCTCATCGATTAACCAATTCGAGTAAACTAATCGATTAACCCCATCTTGTAACCAATTCGATTAACCCCATCTTGTAACCTCATCGATTAACCTCATCGATTAACCAATTCGAGTAAACTAATCGATTAACCCCATCTTGTAACCCTACATTCGATTAACCCTACATTCGATTAACCCTTTCGAGTACATTAGGGTTTCCATCGAGCACATTAGGGTTTCCATCGAGCAACCATCGAGTAACCATCGAGTAACTAAGAACAGGACCCATTTTTTTCAATTTTAAGGCCGTTCTTTAATTTGTAATTGTGTTTTTGAGTATGTAACTTCATCTTAATGATAAAAAACACTTATTAAACATGTTTTGATGATCAATTTTGAAGTTCTAATCCATATCATGTCAACATTGAACTAATATCATAGTGTTTGTTTGTTGTAAACTTACTTAAGATATTTAGAAAAGTGTGACTAATTTTCCACGTTTCATTTGTTTTCACTCTAAACGGATCGATTGATCATCTAAACTGTTTTAATAATGTTTTATGGCTCTAAATTGAACTTATTAGTGCAAATAACAACTTAATTATCTAAAAAAAGGCCAAAAAATACTAATTTTAGACGGTTAGTCGATGGTTAGTCGATGGTTGTTCGAGTAACATACCATCGATTAACCTTGGAGATTTATGATTACAGGATGAGGCCATTCGAGTAACCTTTTCCAGTAACAATTTCGAGTAACCTATTCGAGCAACCCTATTCCTGTAACCATTTCGAGTAACCCCATTCCTGTAACCCTTTCGAGTAACCTCTTTTAAAGTATTCAGCAGATTCAGGCCTGATTCATGATTAATCGATGGACCTGTTATTGGTTAATCGATGGTTACTCGATGGTGTCATACGATCGAGTAACCTCTGGGCAGAATGAAAAAAGGCCTTTTTTACACTTTTAAGTCATCCAACCTGCTTATCATTCAATACAAACCATTCCAATAGTCCAAAACAAAAACAAACATATACTAAACAAATACTAAACAAGTCTAATACAAAATACTAAGCTCGTACGTCTTCTTCCGTGTATGCCTCCTGAGCTAACCAATAAATCATCCTAGCAATGTACTTTCTATACTTAACGATGTAAGGAAGATCAATAGTCTTGTCCTCGTGAGTTTGTTTCTTGTTGAACAACCGATCCAGGTACATGCAACAAATCGGCCCACACGAGTTTCCGTCGGGTTGGATTATTTGTTGAGCCCTGGGCATCAGCTTAAACTTGAAAGCACACCTCTTACGCTCCCTGAAACATAAAACATTGAAATGAATGAAACACTTCTCACGTCAATATCATATTAGAAAAAAAAACTACACTACACAGTGAAATGAACGAAACTTACAGGTACGAGTGCTGGTCCCACCAGTGTCCGCATCTCAACAATCGAGGCAACAAATCTGTCAGGGGCTTCAGCTGTGCGGCTCTGAGATTGCACAATGAATCATACACTTCGACAGTCCAGTTCTCGAAATCAATGACCGCCACGACCCAGTGAATGTTATCAATGTTGCAAATCATGGCCACCTTACAAACAAACATTGAAAATACAAACAATGAAAATATAAGAAATCATAGAAACCAAAGATTAACCTAATTCAGTTAACATACCTGACTGATATTGTACCAACCATGCTCACCACGAGCCGGACCCGCTTCGACAATGTCTAGCAAACGCTTAGGTGGTTGCCAATTCTTGTATCTCTTCTCGAAATCACTCGAAGTCCCTGTATGCTTCAGTTTCCCGTATTCGATGCAGAAATCATTCTTTGAAAATGACATAAATATTAAATTTTATGTCAGTAAGAACAGGATAAAAGTAAAATATAACTAACATAGATAAAAGACATTCACTTACGTATAAGTCGGGACCGAAGATCTGGTGCGTAAAGTCCTTCACGTAACCCTTCACCCCTGTCCTAGTTCTGATTTTCACTTTCATGAACGCAATATACAAGTCGAGCACCTGAAAATTGACACGTTGTTAATATTTAAACATAAATTAACAAGGTTATAATTTAAAATATTACCTGAGAGCTGAACCAAACAGAGGGATTTTCCACATCGTCGAAGAATTTCTGATCAAGGATCAAATCATCACAGCACTTCACCCTAACGCAGGAATCGGGCCCCGTTGCTCTGTACACATCGTACAGCTTCCAGCTTCTTCTACCGCGTGCCCTGGTGAACTGTCGGATGAAAGGGCTACGCAGGTACCTGGAAGGCTGAACAACACGAGGTCCGAGGCTGCTCTCCCCGGCATCCTGCTCGGACTCGTCACCCTCCTCCTCGTCGTCGTCATCCTCGTCACTGAAGCACCCGAGGTCCCCGGCATACTCGTCGTCACCCTCCTCGTCATCAGCAGCTGGCTGTGAGAAGATATCAAAGGTCCTCTCAGTATGGGTCTCGACATCGACCACAACAGGTGGTGTCGGAGTGCTGGACGTCTCCAGATCAAAAGGAACAATCGACGGAGGCGTGCGGTAGCTGGGGGACTCAAATGGATAGGCCGGTGGCGGCATCTGATAACCCTGGAATGGAAAGACTGGACCCTGGAATGGACCGAATGGACCCGGCATCTGGTAACTCTCGAATGGATACTCAAACGGATAGGCCGGAGGCACCTGGGGCTGGGGCTGCATGCGGTAACGCATCCATGCGTCAGAGTCTGCATATGAATACCGAGGGGGGTCAGGCATCGCCGACGTCGAGAATCGAGCTGGTGCTCTGCTCAAAGAAGTCTCAGCAATGTCCGATGCGTGGTAGGAATGACGAGGAGGTGAAGTCTGAGGTGGCGAGGAAGGCTCTTCGTACACTGGCCTCGAGGGATAAGGCCGTGGCTGCGAGTGTCGTCTCATACCGAAGAAGCCCTTCATTTTGGAGAGCAAGCTCTCCGTGACACTCTTCGTCACGCTCTCCGTGACGGCCTTCACGATGTGAGTCGTGAATCCCTTCTCGGACGTGTCGAACAAGATCCTCTCGAGGTCACTCCGACGATAAATAGGTGGATCATCGTCCACCACTCTCTCAGATGCAGGAGGAGCTCGAGACTCAGGAGGAGTAGCATCTCGAGCAGGAGGAGAAGAACCTCGAGGAGGAATAGTAGGAGAAGCATGTCGAGGAGGCGGAGAAGCATGTCGAGGAGGCGGAGAAGCATGTCGAGCTTTCCGAGATTTACGTCTCTCTAGTCTCTCTGTTGAAGAGCTGGGCGTGACATCGTCACGCGTGCGGATACCACCTGTCGCCGCCTTCTTGAATGTCTTGGCCACGCTTTCGGCCACACGATCCACAAGCTTCTTCTTCTTCTTCTTCTCCATCTGCTTCTTCGGTGCAGGTGCTCGTGCCGGCCCCGCTGCGTGAGCTAAGCGGACGGGAGGCTGGTACGGGAGGCCATACAACTCACCGGCCTCACTCAAACTCCTGTAATACAACATCTCCTCCTCCTCCGGTGTCGGTGTGAGGGTCTCGTGCACTTCAAGCTAAAAGAAAACAATAACAAAATATTTATTAGATATTCGATAAGATTATTAATTCAAAATTATTAACGAAACAGATTGACGGTTACCTGCTCATCCTCGAAGTAATCAGTGAAATCGAAGTTAGTCTTCCTCGGCGTCCAATGCAAAAACCGGGGCCTTTGCGTCACTCTGCTCCGGGTACTGCACAGTCTCCCTAAAGGAGGAAAGGCCTCGAAGGCCCAACACTGGAAGGCCCAAACTGGACCGTAAAAGTGATAAGCAGGTTTGTCCACCTGATCAGCTGCCATCCCAGCAGTGCTGATGTAGTGCGAGAAGTTCTGGAACGTATAAGAACCCCAAGGAAACCACTCCCAGCCATCGTTGTCCTCCACCAGTGCCCAGACCCAGTTCTCGACATCCAATTTCTCTCGACCAATCAGAATGAAGTAGAGAATCAGGATGTTGGCAACCTTGAAATAATCACCTAGCTCGTGGCCCATCCGCTGATCCTTGAACGAACTGAGCAGTGCTTCAATCTTCATCACTCTGCATCGGAATAACCTCCGATGGATGCCTGTACTGGGAGCGACATGCCCTTGGTCTGAGGGATTGAAGTTACTGTCCCCAAAGCTCAGGCCGGTGATCAGGGCGTATTCTTGTGCTCGGAATTTTACAATACGATCCCCTATAGCAAACCAGTGCTCAAACTCCGGTATTCTGCTTTTGCTAACGATCTCTCTCGATAGCAGCTTGTGCAGAGGTTTGTTCGATCGGTCTGCACTGGGAATGGGAAAGAACTGACTGAACAGACACGTCTGTTCGTACTCCGCGAGGCCATCTTCCCCACCCACATCCCTCAGTGTATCTTGTACGATTTTCAGTACACCGCGTCGATCTCCACAATTTATCGCTCTCGAAATGTTGACGAAATCCGGTCTCCTCCATCGGAAACCAGCCTGCACAAATGGAGAAGAAGCAATTAAAAACATATTAATAGGATCAAAAACAAAAAAAAAAACAAAAAAAAAGGCTTCTGCCTGTTACTCGATCGTGTTACACGATCGAGTAACAGACCATCGACCAACCCCATTCGACCAACCCCATTCGACCAACCCCATTCGATTAACCCCATCAACCAACCCATTCGATTAACCCCATCGACTAATCAAAGGCTGACTACTCGATGAGGTTAATCGAAAGGGTTGGTCGACGGGGTTAGTCGAATGGCACTAATCGACTGCCATCGACCAACGCGTTCGAGCAGTCAAGAACACATTTCAGAAATCAGAATTTCAGACAATTCAACTCAAATTACAGTTCTAAATCACTTATAACACTAGTAAGAACTCAACCAAACATCTAAAGCACCATATAATCCATCACATTGCTCGAATTCTCGAAAAAAAAAAATCGAAAAAAAGGGTTTCGGATTTGGGATTTACCGGCGGTTGGAGCAGCGGTTCTTCTTGTTGTTGTTCTTCCTCATGCTCGGAATCAGATGGTGTCGCCGACGATGACATTGCTCCGGTTGATTTAGGTTGATTCGATTGAAAAAAAAAACGGTGACGGGCGGGTTTCCGGAAGAGAAGAGAGAAAAGAGAGAGAAAAAAAAGTGGGGATATTATTTTTATTTCTTGTCTTTTTCTTTTACTTTCAAGGGTATAATAGGTACTTCAAATGCAATTGGTGTAAAAAACTCATGCTCTTATAATTGAGCACAAAAAACTCACAATTCTTATAAATGTGACCAAAAATCCACAGGACTCATAAAAATATATAAAAAAAATTATTAGTACAATAGTATTAAGATGTGATCCAGCCCGTACAGTAGTATGAAGATGTGACCCAAAATCAATTACAGTCCAATATTTTTTAGAGGAAAGAAAAATAAAATTGTGAAGTGGGATTTATAAGAAAAAAAAAGTTTTTTTTAAGAAGTTAATTTCTTATTTTAGGAAATAAAATAAAATGTAAAGTAGTATTTTATAATATTTTTTTGTTCGATTTTTTTTTTCAAAATTAAGAATATGTATTTTTTTTTATTTTTGATTTATTTATGTTTCATTATGAATTTGAAATGAGCTTTTTTTAAGGCATTTTGATTTATTTATTAAGATTTTATACCTTCTAAAATACACATTTAATTAAGTGTTTTAAGGTTTCAAATTATTTAGTTTTTAGGGTAGTAACATAAGTGTTATTACTATCAAAGACACAATTATTAAAAATTTAATTATTGGTTTAGAAGTCTATAGGATTTTAGTGGGATTTTAGTGGACTTTTAAAATCTAAGGGTATTCAATTCGGATTTTTAAAAGTCCATTAAAATCCGAAAGTATTCAATTAAGATTTTAAAAAGTTTTAAAAAATTCATATGTATTCAACACTTCATATATTTTAATAGATTTTAATAACTTGTGTATTTTAATGGATTCTCTTTAAAAATTATAACTAGATTTTACTTTTCAAAATCTCTCATAATTATGAGAGATTTCGACGGACTCTTTCCAACACGAAAACGAAAAGTAAAAAAAAAATAAAATCAATCAATCGTTTAATATTACACAAATCTATATAAAATAATCAAAATTATATTTGAGAAAACTGATTTTATCATATTGTTTTAAAAATAATTATTTATATATTATATTATTAATAAATTATTTTATATTTATTATGTACAATAATATGTTTCTCACTAACAATCTAAATATAATAAATTTAATTATTAATATTATTATTCAATTTATTTAAAATTTTATTTATAATGATTTATTTACAATGTTTTATAGTTTAATATTCGATAGAATATGATCGAAATTCACAAGGTCTCGACACTACTGTAGATTTTTTATAAACAATTCATATTTCAACATCAACTAATGAAAGTTGATAAATGGAGAACAAGTATTGCTAAAACGAAAGAGGTAAATAATGAGTTTCGAGTATAAAAGTTATAAAATAAATATTAAAATAATATTTTATTTATTTTATTTTTCTAAAAAAATTGATTTTTTATATAAAAGTATGTTTATATACATTGGATAAATGGAGAACAAGTATTTCTAAAACGAGAGAGAAGTAAACAATGAGTTTCAACTATAAAAGTGATAAAAATTAAAATTAAAATTAAAATAATTATTTTTTTTATTTTTATTTTAGAAAAAAAATGATTTTTTATTATATACATTTGTATTTGAAGTCTTTGAAAGTCTATATAAATCAATAAAAATATATTTTACAATTTTTTGAAATCTATAAAAATCAATCATAAAGTCGGTCAAACTCTGCATAGAGTCTATGAATTTTACAAATCCATAGACTTTTTAAAGTCAATTAAAATCCTACAAAATCCTAAACGAATACACCCCTATTAGTTTATATTTATTATTAATAAAAGATCAATTTAATTAAATTACTGAAAATTATAATTAGAAAAATTAATATTCTAAATTACATATAATTTTTTAAATTACTCTCTTATCAAAATCAATCATTTGAAATGGTTAGTTGGTTGGATATATATTGAAATTGTATCCGAATTTTAAAAACACCAATATCATATACAAATGATTGCACGAAAAATATTATAAATATTTTATCATTTTTCTTAATAAATATTTAAACTGAATAAATTTTAATGATAGTATATTTTTTTTTTCAATTTGATATTTGGGTGTGAATCAAATTCCATAAGAACAATTAAAATTGGCAAATGAAACTTTTATTTCAATTTAAATCTTTAAAAAATACTTAATTTACTTAAAAAAATATACTTTTTCCATCCTTTAATTGAATTCATACAAAAACTTACGCGTGATTAAGAAAAAGTGATTTTTATTTGTTTTATAATATAAAGTAGGAGTATAATAAGTATTGATATTATGTAAGTAATAAAATAGTTAATTGAAAAAATTGTGATATAAAAGTAAATAAATGTTTATTAAGAGAATAAAGTAAATTATATTTATGATTGTAGACTAATTTAATGGATGAACCAAAAAAGAAAGTATGCATTGATTTAAAGTATAGATGAAGTATTATTAGACTACTTACAAATGAAGTTGTTGAACAATTTATTAAGTAGTGGGAGTGTTGAATAAAAGCTAAAAATGAGGTGGAGTAATAAACATGTTGAATTTTTGTTGCTTGGGGCCGATTATAACACATACTAGTACGGCATAATTTCCTCAAAAAATATTGTTCGGAAAAAAAAAATAACAATAAAAATATTTGAGATATGGAAGGTGGGTTTTTATCGATTAAAAAAGGGTTTATATGAAATTAAGGAATGTGGGAAATTTTGTTTGTGTGTGTTATATTCTCTCTCGCTACAGTACATTCTTGCCCGAAGTAAAAAACTAAAAATCTTGTTTGTTTTGCTTCAGATTTTGTTAGGAATTAAAATATCTTGTTTGTTTCAGATTTTGTATTTTAGGAAAACAAAATTGAGATTTGAGAAAGTTAAATACGATTTTTTTTATTATTGTTTTAAAGAAAAAAAAAACTCGATAAAGAAAAAAAATCGAGATTGATGTGGCATTATCATGTTTTATGGGCCGATCCAAACCGACTATGTCCATTAACATGTTAATGGGCCCCCAAACCAAATTTGTCCTTATGTTTCAAAAATAAATACTTAATTAGTTAATAAAGTATCGAATTAAAATCACTAAACATAACGTAGTTTTATTTATTATACATAATGTTATTTTAGAAAAACACAATACTCCATTAATAATTAATCGAAATTATCACTTTTATTGAAAATATATAAGTAAAACATAATAGGAGTAGTATT
This sequence comes from Euphrasia confusa, assembly GCA_954870475.1. Lineage (NCBI taxonomy): Eukaryota > Viridiplantae > Streptophyta > Magnoliopsida > Lamiales > Orobanchaceae > Euphrasia > Euphrasia confusa. The sequence continues at coordinate 1,814,766 of OX940951.1, forward strand.
AATTATATGGTTATGGGATGGAGGAAGAGTGCAGAAATATGGTGGGCCACAATCTCCGGCTTTGTGTATCCATCTTCGCAGCTTCTGCAAAACATCTCGGCCCCACGAGCGTAGCCGAGAACCAGCTCCAACACTTCCTTTGGTGGTGATGAGTTGTCGATCATCCATTGGGTATTGAAATCCTTCCATGCATCCTCTGCCAATTCCATAAACTTATCTTTCGTCTCTTGCATCGACGCATCGTGTTGTGTCATGTAGATATCCACCCCCGTTAGCGCTTCTCCGTTTTTGCTCTCTCGCTTTAATTAATTTAAGTAGTAATTAATTATTTTAATCATTGTGTTATAATTAATACAGTAGCTAGTATATAAACATAGTTTGTGGTGTTTGCTTACTTGGTAGCTGCCTATGTCGTCCAAATATCGACACAAGAGAGACGCAGCCTCGATAATTTTAGGCTCACTTTGTAGCCAATCAACGCTCGTTTCTTTTGAGACAGATATGCCCGGGATCATCCATGCATATATAAGGTACAAGCAGCTCGATATCATCCTAGTTGCAATGTACTCTTCGAATGACGGCATTGCCACTGATCTCGTAAACCACTTTAGCTCTTTGTTGTATGCCTCACAAACTTCTTTCACCTTCATTCACGCGCATATATATTAGATATGTATATCATGTATTCAAACAAATTAAACCCAATCAAAACTTACGGTTTGTTTGGCGTAATGGACTGCAAACTGTTTTCCTCTTTGGGTTGCTTCTCTTTCGTAGTCATCATAAACCCTCAAAATTAACCTGTAAATGATCTTCATATAATCTGGGAGTCGATCGATAATATTCCCCCTGATCAGATATACATCGATCGATTATATCATGCATCGATCCACAATCGTAACTAGCTAGCTAGTTATGTTAAAAGTCACTTCATCTAAAAGCTCGAACTGGCAGAGAAGTTAGACAACTCACATTTATATTAATGAAATGAATATATATATTTTCCAAAATAAGTTATAAAAATGGTTCTATATATAAATCACCTCTGCAGAGTCTCGGTGAAAATATCAGCTTCCTCTGTGGTAGCATAATTATCATAAGCATCGTCTAGAACTGAAATCAGTAAAGAGATTTTCGCAACAGCGGCACGAATGTAAGAGTATTGCGGTCTAAATTGGAATGTCGTTCCATAAAGATAAGTCTCGACTACTCTACTACTTCTCGTGTATGGCAATTGAGGGTTCACTTCGTCCCACCACCTAAGATGTACGTATTATAACATGATAAATTATTTTTTATCGAGTTGAGTTATACATATGAGAGGTTTAATTTACCTGGAGAGTTGACATATCTCATTCTTGTACATATTCTGCAGATAATTGAAATCTAGCTTGGCCAACTTCAGAAGTGTTTCATCCATGGAGTCGTCTTTTTCGTAAAATGAAATGTAACGACGACTTTCTATTCTTGGACTCCCCCGGTGTAGGGGTTGTTCTAGAGCTCGCTTCACTTCATCTTGAAGTGGCGACTCTAAATTTTGTAGCATGCGTTTGAGATGATGTGCGGCGAAAGCCACAGCTTCGTCTAGTATATCTTCTCCGTGAATTCGTAGATGCGCCGCTTCATACAGGCTTAGAAGTCCCTTAGCATCACTTTCAAGGGCTTCTTTGAATTTGTAATTGTCTTGGCACTTGAACTTGTCAAACACATCTTATATAACATATAGTATATATATATATATATATATATATATATATATATATATATATATATATATATATATATATATATATATATATATATATATATATATATATATATATATATATATATATATATATATATATATATATATATATAATCATCAAATACATTCAATTATATAATTAATTAATTTTCACATATTGAAGTGAAGAAATTATGCGGAAGAAATCGTACCGCTAGAGGCATGATAACGGTGTTGCCTCAAGAGGCGAAATTGAAGTGAAGTGATGAACAAATCATCATCTTCTTCTTTAGCATCATCATGAGATTGGAAGATTTGTTCGAGTTGGTCTTCAATCTCTTGATCAAAGTGATACGCGATGCCTAAACGCTCGAACGTGTCAATCAACACTAATTTCTCGGCTCTCGTGTTTCTTGTTTCAGTTAGCAACCTTCTCGCGCCTTCTTTCAATGCTTCAATGGCTCCTGCGTACTTCTCCTGCACCTGCATGCATGCATGTACACACACATGAATCATGATCCATGCCACAACCTTATTAATTAAAATATATATAATTAGAAATATGAGATAAAAAAAAAATTGGTCCCATAAATGTAGCTTTTTTTCGATTTATTTTCACATACTTTCGCCTTTTCAATTTAGCCTCAAATATGTCGAATTTTGTTTCAATTTAGTTTTTTTTGTACGGAAATTTCAATTTTCGTCGAAATGTGTCCATAAATGCTGACCCATCGCCACGTGTCAGCATCCCGTTGGTCAACGACTTTTTTCTTTTCTTTTTTAAAAAATCGTTGACCAATGGGATGCTGACACGTAGCGTTGAGTCGGCTTTCATGGGCACTTCGTACAAAAAGAACTAAATTGAAACCAAATTCGACATTTTTGAGGTTAAATTGAAAAAACGGATGTATGTGGGACTAAATCGAAAAAAGACTACATTAATTGAACTAAAAAGTTTTTTATCTCATTAGAATATTGATAAAATATAAAAACACTCTTTAATTTGCACACACCTTAGTATCCAAAGAAAAGGAAGTGAAAGCATCATCCCACTTGCTTTTCGTATATTTTATAGTCGTCGTCTCCATGAATGGACGGGCATCGACAACCAATGGCGTATCTAGAATTAATTAAAATACATAAGATCAATCCATGGAATACAAATTAAACTTACACTCAAACGTTAGTAATTTTCTTTGTTATCTCAACCTTTATTTGATACAAAACTCATGTGTTGGAGTGGTCGACCAAGGTTTACATTCCGTCGTCCATGAGGTCGAGAATTCGATTTTCCGAGTTGGGCTGGGCTCCTCAAAAAACTTGAGCGAACAAGAGTCAGAGCTGCATCCATTTTTATTTTTTTGTGAATAAGAAAAAAAGGTAAAAGCACAACAATAAAAGCAAAGTTGCTGAATAAGAATGAAGAATGTACTTACTTATTTAATATTTATAATCATCAGAGCGCCCTTTTTTTTTCATGCCTCTTTGCGTTTTCCTATGCATCATTGTTATATTCGATCACGCGGTAGTTAAAAAAAATATTCATTTGTCCAAGAATAGATGTCACACCCGGTCAACTGCGTTCTTGTTTGACCGTCGATTACTTATGATAAAAAATATATAAAAATTATAAAAAAAATACTAAAATAAAATTTATAAAGTAATTTTTTTTTTAGGATTTTTTAATAATTTTTTTATATTTTTTATTATAAGTAATCGACAGTGACAATAAAAAAAAAGCAGTTGACATTCTTGGACAGATTAAAAGTTAAACTAAAGAGTAGGTCAGATTAAAGGTAGATATTTTCTATATATTTTAACGTGTATGGTAATATTGATATAACATGATTTTTTTTAAATATAATTTGTACTTATTTTTTAATTTATTATTTAAACTTACCAACAACTATTTTACATTTTTACCTGTTCATCTTAAAAATACATTTTTATATTGTTTTTTTGAAAAATAGTAATATCTAAACATTCTCAGTATATAGCTAGTCTTTACTCTTTAGTACTCTAGATAAAATTAATATATACTCCCTCTAAGTGGCGAAGCTAGTTGAGGACAGGGTTGGGCTTCCCCACCCTAAAAAAACACTTCTATTATATATATTATACATATATTTTATTTTTACTCTCCTTAAAATATTTTTTAAAACAAAAAATACTCATACATATTATTTATGTCAAAGTTACACGATTTTTTAAAAAAACAAACACTAACAAAATTTATTAATTGTTTACTACTACTCAAAGTTACATAATTTAAAAAAAAAACACTAACAAAATTTAACACTAACAAAATTTATTAATTGCTTACTACTATTACTAACGTAAATAATTTTATTATTATAATTTTGTTTTTTGTTTTCGTGTAAATTTGTAATTTTTACAAAAATATATAGGAAATTGATTTACTAATGATATAATAATTTAATTTAAATGCTTATAGTAAATAATAACAAGATTGAAATAATATTATTTAATATAAAATAAAATTTTATTTTATTTTTTATTTTAAGATAAATTTTTATCTTTACTTTTTTATTTTATTTTTAAATGTTTACTAACAAAATTTCTCTTTTTTCAACTTAACAAATTATTTTTTCCACTAATTGTTTATATTAAAAATTTTACAAAATAACATTTTTAATTTTGTTTACATAAATAATTTAGTAAGAATATAAGTACTTTTTTGTGTCAAGTGTTTATACTTATTATTAAATGAAAATATCACAAATTTAATATTATAATTAAAAAATATATTTAAATAAAAACTATCATACATAAATATATCAAACCGTATTTTCATTATTTTTTTTATAAAAAAATAAAAGAATTCTTTTACTAAAAAAATACTATTGAACTTATATATTCTTTTTATCCACTAAAAATAAGCATAGTTGATATTTTTTTTCCTCTAATACATATGATAAAAATTATATAAAACTTATGAAAAAATAACTAAAATAAATTTTAACTATTAAATTTTATTTTAATTATTTTTTCATAATTTTTGTATACTTTTTATTATATTTATTGGATGGACAAAAAAATTCAATGTTGACCAAGTGTGTCTATTTTTAGTGGATAGAAAGAGTATAGTTTAATTAAGGCCTTTTAGGTCCACCCTCGTTAGACTAGCTGGCTCCGCCCCTGCTCCCTCTTTGTCATTAATAATCACACCTCTTTTATATTTTGTGAAATAAGTATGATTATTGATTTAAGACAAATATAATATTTTTATGGAGTAATACTAAACCAAACAAAATTTCTGATTCGGATAATTACTTGCTTACTAGACCACGACTTCACATAAATTTATTTTATCGGATTATTAATGTATTATTTATTTTTGTGATAAGGAGGAGAAGCAAGAAATTGCTCCCCACTTGATTGTAAGTTCCTCGATTAGGTATGTGTTCGAAATTGCTCCCCACTTGATTGTAAGTTCCTCGATTAAGTATGTGTTCGAGTAGCAGACACTTATGAGAGAGAGCTAATAGGTCTCACCGCAGGACAAACTGAGAGTCAACATGTTTTACTCAGGACAAAATTCATAGATCGTTTCAATTCACTTCAGTTCAAACTTAGTTCAATTATTAAGTTCATTTCAAAATAAATTAAATAAAAAATAATTTAAATCAATAATTTTAAGTATATAATATATTTAATATTTAAAAAATATTATAATTTATAAAAATTATTATTACCATATTATTTTTATAAAAAAATTAATTTAGTATTCAAATTCATCCATTCAATTCAGTTTAAGATCCCTTCGGTTCAAAAGATCATGTAGCTGTCTAGCTGATGAATAGAGAGAGTAATTCATAATATCAAATATTGGATTGATTCTTGTTTTTCTTAATATAAAATAAAAAAACCCATTCAATTCAGTTTAAGATCCTTTCGGTTCAAAAGATCATGTAGCTGTTTAGCTGATGAATAGAGAGAGTAATTCATAATATCAAATATTGGATTGATGTAGCTGTCTAGCTAATGAATAGATAGAGTAATTCATAATATCAAATATTGGATTGATTCTTGTTTTTCTTAATATAAAATAAAAAGTTCATTCAATTAAGTTTAAGATCTCTTAGGTTCAAAAGATCATGTAGTTGTCTAGCTGATGAATAGAGAGAGTAATTCATAATATCAAATATTGGATTGATTATTGTTTTTCTTAATATAAAATAAAAAAAATTGTTGAAATCGGAGGTGTGTGAGTGCGGTCCTACGACTAGCGCACAAAGACGAGAAAGGGAGGACCCGGGACATGTATGAAGGTTCCATCCTAAAACCAATTGGTACTAGGTGGAGTGACCACAATACATACAATTTTAACAAAAATGAACCTTTTTATCGTATGAAAAGTAAATACTACTGTATATTTCTTGACTTGGGTATTATTTGCAACGACAAGTTCACTCACTGATTTCCCCCTCTTTTTTGGACTGAGGGGTCGCGCCTCAGTCCAAAAACACTTGACATACTTTTTTTTAAGGATGTCCAACAATAGTTGATACACTCCAAAAAAGAAAATAATTATTTTAACTTTTTCATTTTAATATACAATTTTATTCTACTTTACCCCACCTACTTTTTAAATTTTACTCAAAACTATTTTACTTTTCACTTTTAAAATATATTTTTACTCTTCATTTTTTAATTAAAAAATTAAAAAATAACAATTTTCAGAACTATTTTACTTTTCAATTTTAAAATATATTTTTACTTTTCATTTTTTAATTAAAAAATTAAAAAATAACAATTTCTTGTACAACAAAGTATGACATCTATTAATGGCTGGGGAATGAATTATTTGTATGTTTATATAATATATTTCATTTGAATTATTTGCATGTTTATATTGTTAGAACTTTTAAATTAGTATAGAACACAAAAAAATATGACATCTATTAATGGCTGGGGAGAAAATATAGAACACAAAAAATAATATATTTCATTTGAATTATTTGCATGTTTATATTGTTAGAACTTTTAAATTAGTTTGAATTAATATATTTATATATATTATATTGCTCTGATACCATGTCAAAGTTGAGCCAGTATACACCTCCTTAAAAGGCCTTGTTAAAGTGATAAGGTTGTCCAACTTATATTTGAGCTTTAGGATCTATATTCAACCGATGTGGGATATTCAACATATATATAAAACTAACTTGTTTTGATAGAGGCTTGCGCAGCAATCTCTTAAGACAGAAATTCGCCCACTACCGTATGTGTATGTAGTTCTGACGTCTATCTTGCAGGATATAACCATCGAACTCTCGTTGTTACACACCAACTTGAGATCCTTGCAAACTCTAATGATATCTCTCTGAAATATATTAGTAAGAAGAAACTTTTTCTTGTTCTGTACAAAGAAACTCTTCTTGTTCTGTTTTTTTTTATGCTTCGTGATGTCTCTTTATATAGGCTATAAAACATATACTTTCTAAACGTTACAATATTCTGAAAAGTTCATTCAAAAGAAAACTCATCCAAAAGTTGTAACCTCTTCCCTTAACGGTATTGTTTTATAGAATATTTATTCAAAATTAATAAATAAAAATAAAATAAAGTTTTAATTTTAACACGTCATTAAGACAAATGTCCAATATTAAAAGCCACTTAGTAAACTCTGATAAGCTCCAACATATATAATATGAAGAATGTAATAATTTTAGAAATAAAATTTTATTTTTACGATAATTCTAAATTCTCTAAAACTTTAATCTTAGGTGTCTGCTCCAACATATATAATATGGAGAATGTAATAATTTTAGAAATAAAATTTTATTTTTAGGATAATTCTAAATTCTCTAAAACTTTAATCTTAGGAGTCTGCGTCTGAGCACGAAAGGATTGTCACGGCCACAACTTGATCCTAATTATATTAGACAGGCCCGAACAAAGTTTGTAAAAGCAACACATTAGGAAACATATAATAAAAAATATTAGTAATTGATATTCAACATTATTTATTATCACTTTCACCGCAACAGGTGTAGAGATGATTATCTACACGATTAATAAAATTTCAACATTTGACATTATTAATTAAAATATTTATTATTAGTTTTGATATAATATAAATTTGGTAATAAAAATCAAATTAAATTTTTTTAATTTCTTTCCATTATTTAATTTAGTAAAAATATTTTAATTACTAAAAATTTAAAAATAAATTAAATATTTTAATTGATTAATTAAAAAAATAAAATTTATCAATTTGATTAATAAGCAAATTTAATTAATAAAGTTAGTAAATATCAATTAGTTCAATTGATTAATTAAAATTATAATTTAAATTAAACTAATTAATTAAAATTTTAACTTTATTTATAATCCAAGTTAATTATAAGACTTTCATATGATATAAGTTACTCAGTTAAAATATTATTTTTAAATTGAAACTAAATTATCTAAACTATATATTAATTATTAAGATTTTAATTTTTTACATAACTATAAATAAATCAAATTATACAATTTGCATATTTCAACTAAAGTATTAATTCAGATAAAAATAAGTTTCGTTGATTAATTTTTTTTTTAAATAACTATTTAATTCGGGTCAATATTATTATATTAAAATGTTATATTAAAAATTAAAATTAATTATTTTATAATTATTATTCTTCTATATGATTAATGTATTTTTATATAACCATAATCTCATTACACTCCATTAAATTAATTTATTTCAATAATTTATTTTAAAATTTAATGAAAGTAATTATTTTCAATATTATTGTATTAATTTTCATATTATTTAATTAAATTATAGGACATACTCACACCGTTTAAACCTAAAATTGTACTAGTGCATATGCAATTCAAATCATTTAATATTGTACAAATGAAATGAGAATACACCAACTTCACACAAATTCAGTTAGATTATTTTACTTATGTATAAAGAATTTTAAATAAATACTCTTCTGTCAAATAATAGTTCATATCTGGTCAGTTGCTCTCTTGTTTCACCATATCTGGTCCGTTGCTCTTTTGTTTTACCGTGAATAAGAGGGAAACAGTTTACAATTTATGTCAATTAATTTCATTATACAAAAATAATATAATTAATTTTAATAAATAAAATATATTTTGTGTCAAATTCATTATAAGAAATTAATTTTAAGTAAAATATTGATTTATTAAAATATGTAGTACAAAGTTTATATTTTTAATAATATTTATTGTACATTATTTATATTTTACAATTAATTGTATTTAAAATAATTATTTCTTTAAATTTAATTTTAAAAAATTAATTATACACAAAATAATTATTACTAAAATATACTTGAATATTTTCTATTATAAAATTTATTATACTTCAATTTTTTACTAATCTAATTAAATTTTGTAATTTAATTTAAAATTTCAATTTATCAATTGAATGTAAATACTTACTTCATTAGTTTTATTAGCAATATAATTAATAAATTTACTAAAATAATTAGTAAATTTAATTTAAAATTAAATCAATCAATTAAATAAAATAATTTACTTTCAAATTTATAATAACTAAAATATTATTACTAAATTTCAAGTGTTAGATTTAATAAATTACAATTGCAATACACATGATAATATCCAATGCAAAATGATGTGACATGCCCCCTCAATCCCAAGTTTTGGTCCCATATTAGTTAAATCAGTGTTCAAACACGAACACATTTGCTATGCTTTTTTCCTATATCTTTTATATTTAAATAGACCGAAAAGCCCCTGCGGCAACTCGAAGACTCGAAGCTCGCCCGGCCGGTCAATGTGCACATCAAGAAACTCAAGGATTATTACAAATCTATACTAGTAGGTTATAATTACACTTAAAAAAGGACTATCAACAGCTGGTCGCCCATTTTCTGTTATGGTTGCCGTTGCCGGGCCTCGTTTGCTGATTCCTATGACCAACACTCTGCTTCGGAAGATCGGACTCCTCGACAACTTGTATTGTTCTCTGCTTCTTGGCTGTTAAGAATATAATGTCGATGAATAAAAAGGTCAATTAACTTGGCTTAAAAAATTACGTCTATGTAGGAGTATGTACTAACCGTTTTCAACTTCTTGATAGCGCTCGTGCAGTTTCCTCTTGGCAGTCTCCAAATGCATCCGGATGGATGTCTCGTTGTTACGATTTAACTTCTGGTTAAACCAAAAAAATACATTACGACCGATTATTTAAACGTGAATGCATAACAACAGCAACAACAAAATCGACAATACTCACTTCCGGTTGAGACAGCATTGGATTCTTCTGAACATTAGGCCTCGCGGCCGTTTTTGGTGTAGGAAGGGTTTGCCTTTTCAACACAGCCTCGGGACATCTCTTCGGGTCGGCCTTCCTCTCCATTGGCAGAGCACGAGGTTCATCGGGGCCCACACTTTTCTCAACGCTCCTCGTCTTACTTGTGCAACTTCCCTGCTTCTTGTTTTGATCCCCACAGTTTCTAGGTTCTGAAACCAAATATCCTCAATTAAGAAACAATTTCACTTAAATGATCTATGTACTTCTAAGTAAATGCTCTAAAATAATTAACTCACTTCCATCATCATCCATGCCTTCAAAGAACTTCACATTGTAAAGGCGAGGGAAGCACATGATGAAAAACCAAAAGTCAGTCCACGACCAAAATCTTAAACCAAATTAAAATTTTAAAATAATGATTAAAATACGATACCTGTGAAAGCTCCATTGAAGTAGGAGTAGCAAAGAAAGATCCTTCATCCAGAGGTGGAGACGGAATTCCATCCTCATCCTCAATCGCAGATGTTTTCACAGACTCCGTTTGGATTTCTGCACCTGTAAGATTTTTGTAAATTCTTTTAATCTTCAACTTTTAAATATTATACACATAAATATACTACATTCTTAAACTACCTGCGACTTCTTCGACGGCTTTTGTAGAATCAATCCACAAATCAACCATTTTTTTCCAGTCCCTGCATTTCAGATTCAGACATAATCAGATTCAAACTATAATCAATCAGTAATACATTGGGTGACTAACGAACATTAACTACGAAAGTAGACTTCAATCAATCAACGTACACTTGTTATTAAAACCTCACAACGCGTTCGGCAATAATAATGTAGTATCACATGAAATGCAGATGCAAAAGGCATACTACATATAAGATGAAACGAATCCATACTCTATCAATGTCCTAACGAGATTCCGAATCTCCTTTGATTTGCGCTTTCGAAGGGCGTTGACGGATTTACCGATCCCCGTAGTCTGAGATCAAAACCAATGACGAGAGTAATCAAGACCAATGATCATGACCGAACGATTATATACTATCTATCTAGAAACGAACTTCGATTGGAACCTTGAGAGACTCAACCGACAGAGGCATCAGTTAAAGCTTCCTCAGAGAATCAAACAACACTGTATCAGACTGAAATCGAAAACCTCAATCAGATTACACACAACAATAACAACAGAAAAAACACAAATCAATCAATCGAAACAATAAACAGAGAAACACACACACACAGACCTCTTCATCGTGGTTATCAAGAACCCCTTTGATTCTCAAAACCTCTCCGTAAAATCGAGACTCCTCTTCCAACTCATCGTTCAAAGCCCCAACATCTCCATTCATCTCCACAGCTGCAACCTCGACATCGGCGCCGTTATCGTCTCTGCTCTCCTTGGTGGTGTCTTTGCTCCCGCCGGCCTCAACCCCGCTTTTGGTCTCGGAACCCTCGTCTCCGGCGTCGGGCACGGCCAATTCGAACTTGTCGCAGCCGGAGCACTTGGTGAGTTTGCAGGAGAACAAGAGCTCGGCGATTCCATCTCTCTTCGATTTGAAGTCGAACGGGCAATCGGAGGCCGCCACGAGGATCGCGTGCTCGATGATGCCGAAGATGTCGGAGTTGCTGCTCCGGAAATACTCCCTCCATCTGTCGAGCTTACCCGACCCAGCCATCGCCGCCAATGATAAAAAATATTTCAACCCGGATCCACAAAAGAGAAGAAAACTAAAGGGTTTATGATAAAAATATTTCTTGACGAGGAAGGATTTTTTTTTATCTATTTATAGGAAAACAAATATTGCAAATCGAATCGATTTTTGTTTTCGTGATTAATGAATTAAGATATCGATCAGTAGTAATAAAAAGGCACGGTGAGTCGGTGAGGGTAATTGGCGCAAAGAAAAACCAATTTTTGTCGGTGTATTTCAAAACCTAATTAAATATACGCGGCGCAAATTTAAGTAAAAAAATTTCATTGCAAACATTAAAGAATTGCAGGGAGTAGAGGTTATTTTAGAAAACCACAATATGTATTAATTATTCGAAATTTTATTCTTATGACTTATTGAAAATATATATGTAAAACACAATTAATACTCTCCGTATTAATTATATATATGTTGATCATATGGTTATGGGATGGAGGAAGAGTGCAGAAATATGGTGGGCCACAATCTCCGGCTTTGTGTATCCATCTTCGCAGCTTCTGCAAAAGATCTCGGCCCCACGAGCGTAGCCGAGAGCCAGCTCCAACACTTCCTTTGGTGGTGAGTGAGAGTCGACCACCAATGACTTCATCCATTCGTTATTGAAATCCTTCCATGCATCCTCAGCCAGTTTCATAAACTTAATTACCCTCCGTCTCTTTCATCGAGATTGCACCGTGTTGTGTCATGTAGATATCCACCCCCGTTAGCGCTTCTCCGTTCTTGCTCTCTCGCTTTAATTAATTTAAGTAGTAATTAATTAATCATTGTGTTATAATTAATACAGTAGCTAGTACTATACAAACATAGTTTTGTGGTGTTTGCTTACTTGGTAGCTGCCTATGTCGTCCAAATATCGACACAAGAGAGACGCAGCCTCGATAATTTTAGGCTCACTTTGTAGCCAATCAACGCTCGTTTCTTTTGAGACAGATATGCCCGGGATCGTCCATGCATATATAAGGTACAAGCAGCTCGATATCATCCTAGTTGCAATGTACTCTTCGAATGACGGCATTGCCACTGATCTCGTAAACCACTTTAGCTCTTTGTTGTATGCCTCACAAACTTCTTTCACCTTCATTCACGCGCATATATATTAGATATGTATATCATGTATTCAAACAAATTAAACCCGATCAAAACTTACGGTTTGTTTGGCGTAATGGACTGCAAACTGTTTTCCTCTTTGGGTTGCTTCTCTTTCGTAGTCATCATAAACCCTCAAAATTAACCTGTAAATGATCTTCATATATATAATCTAGGAGTCGATCGATAATATTCCCCCTGATCAGATATACATCGATCGATTATATCATGCATCGATCCACAATCGTAACTAGCTAGCTAGTTATGTTAAAAGTCACTTCATCTAAAAGCTCGAACTGGCAGAGAAGTTAGACAACTCACATTTATATTAATGAAATGAATATATATATTTTCCAAAATAAGTTATAAAAATGGTTCTATATATAAATCACCTCTGCAGAGTCTCGGTGAAAATATCAGCTTCCTCTGTGGTAGCATAATTATCATAAGCATCGTCTAGAACTGAAATCAGTAAAGAGATTTTCGCAACAGCGGCACGAATGTAAGAGTATTGTGGTCTAAATTGGAATGTCGTTCCATAAAGATAACTCTCGACTACTCTACTACTTCTCGTGTATGGCAATCGAGGGTTCACTTCGTCCCACCACCTAAGATGTATGTATTATAAGTAACATGATAAATTATTTTTTATCGAGTTGAGTTATACATATGAGAGGTTTAATTTACCTGGAGAGTTGACATATCTCATTCTTGTACATATTCTGCAGATAATTGAAATCTAGCTTGGCCAACTTCAGAAGTGTTTCATCCATGGAGTCGTCTTTTTCGTAAAATGAAATGTAACGACGACTTTCTATTCTTGGACTCCCCCGGTGTAGGGGTTGTTCTAGAGCTCGCTTCACTTCATCTTGAAGTGGCGACTCTAAATTTTGTAGCATGCGTTTGAGATGATGTGCGGCGAAAGCCACAGCTTCGTCTAGTATATCTTCTCCGTGAATCCCTAGATGTGCGGCTTCATATAGGCTTAGAAGTCCCTTAGCATCACTTTCAAGGGCTTCTTTGAATTTGTTGTCTAATTGGCACTTGAACTTGTTAAACACGCCTAGATAATATCATAAAACGTCTGATCTTTTAAGTTTACGAAAAATCAAATCTCAATCTTAAGTACAAAAAAAATAGTGAAATTTTGCTAGTTGACCGTATTTAAAGTATATTTGTATTTAAAGTATATTTGATAACTCACTTTAACTTTCTGACTATTGTGAAGTCGATCAATTCAATTAATTGTACGTACGTACCGCTGGATGCATGATAACGGTGTTGCCTCAAGAGACGAAATTGAAGTGAAGTGATGAACAAATCATCGTCTTCTTCATCTTCTTGTTCGAAGATGTGTTCAAGTTGCTCTTCGATCTCTTGATCAAAGTGATACGCAATGCCTAAACGCTCGAGCGTGTCAATTAGCTCTAATTTCTCGGCTCTCGACTTTCCTGTTTCGGTAATTATTAGCAACCTCCTCGCGTCTTCTTTCAACCATTCAATGGCTTCCGCGTACTTTTCCTGCACCCTAGTATCCATAGAAAAGGAAGTGAAAGTCTCGTCCCACTTGCTCTTGGTATATGTTATAGTCGTCGTCGAACGAGCATATGCATCGACAACCAAGCTGGTGTGTTGGAGTGGGCGACGAAGAAGGTTTACATTAATCCGACGTCCATATTGAGGTCGAGAAATCGATTTTCCGGGTTGAGCTGAGCTCCTAAAAAACCTTGAGCAGACAAGAGTGAGAGCATCCATTTTTTTTTTTTCCTTTTGTGAATATTAAGATAAAGGTAGTGTGTTGCTGATCAAATAATGTGTAGTAGACTAATAGTGAGCACGTACTTATTTACTGTCATCAGACAATTTTTATTTTTTCACATGCATCATCCTACATGTGTCATTAATGTTGTTCATAATTAATACTGCGCGCCTCATTTGTTAGTTACAAAGAAGAGTACTTTATAATCAACAAACATTAGTAACTTCATAAATATTGCTTACTTCTTTGTTCCCTTTAAAAAAATAAAGAAGTGTATTTATTGCTCTTTGAAGGAAATATCGTATAATTTTATTATTTACTTTTTGATTTAAAAAAAAAAATCATTTCCTTATTTGAAAAAGTTCATACATATTAATAACTTCATAAAGTAGGGTAAAAATGTAAAATAGTACTCCTCCTCAGTCCATAAATAGATGTCATGAGCGTAAGAAAAGTGTTAATTTTTTTTATCTTTTGACTAAAAAGTTAAGGTAAAAATATTTGTGATTAAAAATTAAAAAGTAAATGAATAAAGTACGGTAAAATTGTATTTTAAAATAAAAAAAGTTAAAATATTTTTTTTTTTTTGAGGTGTGTCAATTATTGTAGGACATTCAAAAATGAAAGTATGCATGCAAATTAAGGACTGATTGGGTATTTTAAAGTGAAAAATTAGTTTTTGTTTTGTTTTTTTTGTAAAAAAACATTTTTCTTAATATATGTTGTTTGAATATCTCATATTCTCATTTAATAATTCTTTAAAAGGGTGGAATATAATATAAAAATAATTTTACGTGTTGAATTATAACCAATGAGCTGAGCATACATACAAAACAATGTTTTATACACCTCATTTAAGTATTCAACCACCACATTTTAATATTCCTTCAGTCCCATAAAGTTTAATGATTTAACGATAAAAGGAGTATATTTCAAAAGATTTAATGATTGATTTGGTTATCAAAACCTTGCCCATTAACATCGTTTTAGATAAAAAGAGAGATGCATTAATTATATCCATTAACGTTTTTTTATAATTTATTTCAAAATGCTTAACAACAAGTTAGATGTTTACTGAAGTGGTAATTACTTGAGTGGATAAAAAGATTTCCCAAATTAAATCGTGCCCACTCCCCCTTTTTTATTTCATATATATTTTTTTAAATGTCCACTTAATATATACTTTTTCATATTAAAATGCAATTTCCATTTATCTTTAGGTAAACTACACGTACAATTCGATTTGAATTTAGGTTATAAAATGGGGATTAAACTTCAACCATGATCACTCTCCTAGCAAAACCATGGCAGCTCTTCGTACATGGTTGGTAATTATTTGTGCAATATTGCTGCAGAGCTTTGCAACGACGAAAGTCGTATACTCCGAATACAAATCAACCGATGATACAACTATATCGAGTTTACCCGGCCAACCAAAAGTCGACTTTCGACAGAACTCCGGTTACATAACAGTCGATGTAAAACACGAAAGATCGTATTTTTATTACTTTGTGGAGGCCGAAAATTCTCCGGCTTCCAAACCTCTTGTTCTTTGGTTAAATGGAGGTTGTGTACATGTATACGTATATCTTTCAATATTAACAAATCATCTCTTATATATCATTTGATGTTCTTACAGGGCCCGGTTGCTCGTCTGTCGGAGTCGGGGCTTTCACGGAGAACGGCCCGTTTCATCCACGTGGCAATATTCTCGTCAAAAATAAATATAGCTGGAACAGAGGTAGTACTATAGAGTAGTATTACTCTATCATGTAACTATCAAAAATCTTCATGAGAAATGTGATCATATAAAATTAAACGAAACAGTGGCGAACATGATATACTTGGAATCGCCTGCTGGAGTCGGATTTTCTTACTCCGCTGATAAATCCTTCTACGAATCCGTGAGCGATGAGATGACAGGTGCGACGACATTCTTACTATAGTAATTATCGTCTACGATTTAATGAAAACAAATATACTATTGTAATATTTTTTATAGCTAGAGACAACTTCAATTTCATCAAGAAATGGTTTGAGAAATTCCCAGAATTCAAGAACAGGGATTTTTTCATCACAGGGGAAAGCTATGCAGGTTTATATGATATGATGAAATACACAGTATAAGACATAAAAATTAAATTTAATATAATTTGCACATTTTTATTGTTTGTTGAAAGGGCATTATGGTCCACAACTAGCTGATCTCATCCTTCAACATAAACCAAAGTTCATCAATCTCAAAGGAGTTGCGGTGAGTAAAATTAAGTAATACAACATATGTTCATTGTTGATTTTCAATACTTGATTTTCTTGATATATTTCTATTGATCAGATGGGAAATCCTCTGCTGGAATTCAACACGGATTTCAACTCGAGAGCCGACTACTTGTGGTCTCACGGGCTGATATCCGACTCCACATTCGACCAGCTCAATTCCGTCTGCAACTACTCTCAAATCAGGCGCCAATCCTTAACCGGGAAATGGACACCGAAGTGCTCCGGGGTGAACCAACGACTTACCTCGGAGATCGGAAAATTAGTAGATATATTCGATGTCACCATAGACGTTTGTTTGCTTTCGGTTTCTATGCAATCATCTCAGGTGGAGTTGCTTTTATACGTATATACTTCACATCTACGAAAATACGTAGATTTTATTCATTTTTTCGTTTTTTTTTTCAGGAAGATGAAGCGAAGATAGACGTGTGCGTTGTGGATGAAACGAAAGTGTACTTGAGCCGAAAAGACGTGCAAAAGGCTCTCCACGCTCGCCTCGTCGGAGTTCGCAACTGGACTATCTGCACGACGTAATCTCATCGTGCATCCTCACTTCCAACTTCTTTCTTCTGTCAAAAATCAAAATGACACGATGAAAATAAAGATTCTCTTTTTACAGCGTTATGCACTACGAGATGCTGAATCAAGAGATACCGATGATCGAGCTTCTCGGTTCACTCGTCAAGCACCGCATTCGAGTATTAGCTTACAGGTTAGCCATATCTCACATATTGGACACAGTTCACAAAGAGATATAGTGAACTGTATTTTTTTTTTCAGTGGTGATCAAGATTCTCTTCTCCCACTCAGTGGAACAAGGAAGCTGATTTATGAACTTGCAAAAGACCTCAAACTGAAGACTACAAATCCATACCGTGCTTGGATCGCCGGAAAACAGGTCCGTCATACAGTTACACTCCGTGAAAATCCATCTGTAAAAACTTACTAGACATGGTAGTTGAAATATAGTAACTCATTCCCCTTATATTTAACTCGAACAGGTTGGTGGGTGGACACAAGACTACGGTGAGTACCTGTCGTTTGCAACGATGAGAGGGGCTTCCCATGATGCCGCCTTCTCTCAACCGGAACGAGCACTCGTCCTTTTCACTTCTTTCATTTCCGGGAAGCCACTGACTCTGCCGCCCGGTTGATGCTAAATAGCAACCAAGAGATTGCTCACTTGCGTAATACATATATTATTGAAACATGCCTTGCTATGAATAAAAAGTACTATCATGAGCCAGAGAAATTATTCTCTGATCCAAACCCGAACCAACGATCCAAGAAATGCCATAAGGTTGAGCGATATTATATTAGCAAATGCAAACTCGCATCTGAAGGGAAATAACAGACTTTAATAAGAACGCTTAAATTTGGAAACCGATTCCATAAAATCATGCAATACCACAAGGATCCAAGACTGATACAGAGTTGAAACAGAGTCAAATCTACACAAGCTTGAAACGAACTAGAATAGTTCTCGATAATAATATGCATTAAGTTTCTTATTGTCGCATGGTGAGATATTGTACAAAATTAGTCGTGCAGAGTTCCCAGGATGTCTTCATCTCGGAAAAGATGGTACCTGAAAACATTCATCAAGCTAATTAAAAAAAATATCATATAGAAGAAGCCGTAAAAACACAGCATTCATCGCTCGCACTACTCTAGTGGGAAAAAAATCTATCGAGTTGAGTTTCTAATTGCGAATAGATAAGATAACTCGTTGTAAAGAGTGCTCTATCAATGCATTGAAGATTAATTTCAGGTTTTGAGAAACATAAAATACTTGAATAAGAAAAATATTTTGAACATTTTAATTGGATTCAACAGATTAAAAACGAGACAATATTCCCTTCGGTATAAGAAATAATTTCATGGACAAATTTAGGAAATCTCACTAATTTACCCTTAGACACATTCAGTGTAGGAATTTTTTCAACTATCATCAACGATATCGATCAATGGTGTATTAATAGTATCTTTTATTTCATTCGTAAATTTCTGAGGATTACTCAGAAAAATTGCATAATTTGAATCGGTTGGAATAAACAGCAATCGCAGCATGCTAAAAACTCACAGGAGCGCGCATACATACATATAAACAGGAAAAAAAAGGACAAGATATAAGACGTACTCTTTTTCACCAAGCTTCACTTCAGATCCTCCATACTCAGGAAGCAAAACAGTGTCCCCTTCCTTCACACTGACGGGGATAAGCTTGCCGTCGTGGTTGTGAGTTCCCGGACCGACGGCGACAACCCTTCCCGAATTCAACTGAATTATTTATCGACCGTCGGTCAGATTTCAGCACAGTAACACAAAATCATTCACCCAATTAAACTAAAATCTACCCATCTGATCAGCATTACAGGTAATTATACAGTGTGTAAAAGTATTTCATTTTGCAAATAGAAAAAAATCAAACTGAAGATTTATTAAAACAAAAGTTTAAAAAAAAAAAAAAAGTCCTTAGATTCAGCGCATTTTCCCTAAGTTAAACACGAACAAATAAAAACAGAGTAAGTGAAAGGTTAAGTGAAAGGGTGTGAAATGACCTTGGCGGATTTCTCAGGCAGGAGGATTCCGGCGGGGGTTTTGGACGGCTGGATGACTTTTTCGACCAAAACCCGGTTGAAAAGTGGGATCAGACGCTTAGCCATTTCTTTTTCCTGTGGAGCAAGAAATCTGAATGCAGAGGAAGTGATGGGGTTTTAGGGTTTTGGGCAGAGCCAGTTGGGGTTTAATAAACAGAGTAAACGTTGAAAGCCTAAATGGCCCAAGTAAAAAATTACAAAATTTCAGCCCAACAATGGTGGGCTTAGACCCCAAGGCAAGTATGAAAAAATTACAAAATTTCTTGATTTAAAAATTAAATAATATGGAGTACTAGTAATTATATTTTTATGTATATAGTTAGTTTTTGTAATTGTAATTCATATTTTATCAATTTTAAAGTGATAAGACAGTACAACTTATATTTGACAACTTATATTTGAGTACAATTTTTTTAACTATATGCATTTAATATTTTTCCATATCAAACTCAAATTCAAAATTCATCCGAATTTTTATTGTTTATTTTTTTCGATCCAATAAATTATAAAACATAAGGTCCAAGTTGATGAGTTGAGTCGCATGTAGCATGCAATAACTAGGGCACTCAAATGTTGAAGACCATATAATGTGAAATCTCATGTACGAGTTGATGTTCAAATGATGCCAACTCCATGACTTTGACCAATGTTGCAAGAAAAAGTTTGAGTGGAAAAGGAAGAAGAGAAGAAAAAAAAACAAAAAAAAATATAAAAAGATTAGAAAAAGGATCAAATCTTTTAGTTGCTTGTGCAGCAATATTTGGATTTCCTTTGCTTTAATGATTGTGTTCTCTCTCTCCCTCATTGCAACAAAAACAATTTTTACAGGTCATCAAATTATTAATTGCAGGTCAAAATTATAGTGTACATATGATTAAATTAAACTTTTTAATGTAAATATTATTCTAATAGGAGGAGGTTCTCTTATAAGCTTAAATAATTGATTTACTTTACATGCAAATTTAATGTTAAATAACTTAAAAGTGATATTACAAATTCACAATACACAATTTTAACATTAATAATTTATTTATTAATGAAAATAAAATGCATGGAAAAGTCTACTTGATTGTAAAATTAAGAAGTTGACACGAGTTAAATTGTGGAAAAACTTTAATATATATAATTATGGACCATGTATAGAACATATTAATTATACTTGTATTATTATTACTAGTAATATTTTTAACTAGCCAGCACTTAGTCACACCTAGTAAAGCAAATAATTATATCTATATCACGTCAAATGTAGATGAAATTATACATGTAATTAATACCTAAGTTAAATTCATAGAAAAATTAAAGCAACAATTATTAGTTTTTCATATATAGGTCATTCATACAAACACATATAAAAATAAAAAATAAAAAATAAAAATGTTTTTCTATCGATGATTAATAAAAAATAATGAATTAGTGAGCTGTTACAAGTTTATCATGAGAAAGGAAAGAGAGACATCATGATTTGTAACAAGAAAAAGAAAGAGATCACACTATATATATATGTGCTGAATAAATATAAATAAATACTGTATACTGTATATTCCTATCCCATCTATGGTGGGCCCCAATTAAGCCCTTAATTGTCATAGTCTTTTATTATAATGATTATGTATACTACATGCATGGCCACATTAAAAT
The DNA here is from genome assembly GCA_954870475.1 of Euphrasia confusa. Lineage (NCBI taxonomy): Eukaryota > Viridiplantae > Streptophyta > Magnoliopsida > Lamiales > Orobanchaceae > Euphrasia > Euphrasia confusa. The sequence continues at coordinate 1,835,848 of OX940951.1, forward strand.
TTAATTAATTTAATTCTGCGGACTAAACAATGTTATTATTTGTAATAACTAGACACTAAAAAAAGTATCAACGCCATTAAATTAATTTAAATTTAAACACTTTGAAATGATAATTGCTGCTAATTAGAAGTAATTATGTTAACTACTACAATTAGGTTCATCTTCGTCTTTTGACTAATTGATTGAAGTGGGTCAAGTCTTTCACATTGCAAAAATATATTGTGAATCATTAAACCTACAAAGTTACACGTGAGAAATTGCGTGCCAGAAAATTGTTTAAAATTGGAAATAGATTATTGAATCATGATAATTTGGGTCGGAAATCAATAATCCAAAGAATTCACTAAAGCAAGATCGGTAACGTAAGATATACTTGTATACCATCTAAATTGGGGGACTTGGCGCATTGCCTAGTTAGCTTAATTACTTGGCGGGTAAACTGGATTTTGTTAATTTTACTTGTGAATTTATGTGTTATCTTTAAATAGTCTGTCTGATAAGAAGTTTTAAAATTTGATTGACAGAAAAACGTACTCTAATAGATTGCACGCATGCATTTGTTTGTCTCCTACTTTAAATTTCTTCTAAGGACTATATATATGAATACAATATTAATGTCCTATATACTAGTAGTAATTATAACAAAGTTTTAAGTCTATATATGTAATTCAAAAAGTAACATCAATTTTGTCCTGTTGTACGTTAGAATGCTAAGAATGAAAGTAGAAAAAAGAACCGAAGCTTCATTGAATTCTTTTACTTTGATAGAGATATTGCAAGGTATATACAATCCCGTTAAATTATGACGAAACAAAATTGTAGAATGTTCTTATCGCTTTTATAAAACCAAGGAAAAAAAATTTGGTGATGGTGATTACTTCATCGATCAATATTGTTAAAAAGCTAAATAATTTCTATGAGATCGATAGATTTCATAGAATAGTATAGTACTATTATAATATATACTTGTGTATTATTATTATTATTATTATCAACAGCAATTTCATAGATACTAGCTACACGTCTACACGTGAAGAATCGTATATCCAGTATTGAACGTGTATGATGAATGCGTGTTCGATTTCAACAATTATACATACGCATGTACACACACATATATACATGTATGGACATATGAAAAGGCATAATCCTTTTCTATGAAAATATGGACATATAAAAAAGTATAATAATACTCTTGCAACAATTTTTTCTTACTCCAATACCACAAGTGTTTGTTTGTTGAGTAAAACTTTCCTCAACAACACAATACAATAGGAATTCTCTCAAACAAACCAAGGACACAAAAGCCAATAACATGATTGATCTCACATGTCCCTATAGATTACAAAGGGAGGAGATTGTGCAATAAAAAAACCTATAAAAGAACATTAAATTAAATGTGCTTTTTCATGTAAGTCAGCAGCACCACCCCCCTTTTCTCCATCCCCTCCCTTTTCTATCTAATTTTGTGCACTGAAAATCAGAAGGAAAGAAAGTTCCAATAAAAGAAAAACAAAATCCATCACCCCCAAATTCCCATACCAATTCAAGCCTCTGCAAAACCCATGCAAAAAATATTTGTCATGATTCGGGCTTATACTTTTTACAAGAGAAAAATGGTCCAGAGGGGCAATTTTGGAATTTGCTTGTGCTTTCTTCTTGTGGTACTGATGATCTTGCTTATGGTGACTTCATCCTCATCAAGTGAAAATCTTGCAAGAAAACAAAAGGGTTTTTTCCCTCATAGTTATTACAACAAAGGGATTAATGTCGACGGAGATCAAGTGTTTGGTGCTGAGAAGAGGAGAGTGTACACTGGTTCTAATCCTCTCCACAACAGATAAGTAGCTCTGCTTATCACACTCTGCATTTTCTCATTGATCAAGAAACAACATATAAATATATTTAGTTATTTTGAATTACCTTTTTTTATATATAAAATATTTCTGGAATTTCAATATCTTGATCAGCTTTTGTTATGATCTGATCTCTCTTCCATATGTATATGATTATGAATTGATGGTGATTTTTGTTGAGCAAATCACATGTTTTTTGTTTGGTTTCAGTAAAATAAATATTTTATATCTTTTTAATGTGTCATAATTGTACCATAGTATATGATTTTTTATTATTGATCATCAAGGTATTAATGTGGTTGTTGGTGTAATAAAAAAATACCTCTTTCCGTACACATAGCATTTGTTTCTTCTCTGAAAACATCAAGAGATAATATTAGTACTACACAGTGTATGATTTTTCATTTCTTTTTTGAACTTAAAAAAAAAACTGTAGTACATTATAATTCTTAGAATTTATTTGTACAGAAAAAGGAAAAAAACCATTACTTTTACGTCAAAATGGATCCCCCCGTCTCATCATGAGATGACCCGACAAGATTTTGTGTATTTTTGAATATAATCATTTCTATCTTTAATTTTACCTTGGATAAATTATGTAATTACACTGGTTTTTATGCATCAGTAAAAAAAATTCCATCAAAGAACCTCAGCATTGCATCATGCTGCCATCATCATATCACAAAAAAAGTAATCTCACTTAATTACATACAGAAAATATTAATCACATCCCTTAGAGCTTAGAGGAATTAGCCAAGATTCTTCTCGTCGCAAGGGCAGCTTTCGAACCAGGCGGCCGATCCAAATGTCTAGAAATATAGTCTCCAGCTGAAACGAGCTTTTCGAGATCCACACCTGTTTTCACACCCAGGCCATTGAGCATGTAAACAACGTCCTCAGTAGCAACATTCCCAGAAGCACCTTTCGCGTACGGGCAACCACCAAGGCCCGATATGGAAGAGTCTACTGTGCTGATACCCATCTGTAACATAACCAGAATTTAATTTCTTTTCCAACGTAATTTTTTACCATTAAAAGCCGTAACTCAAAGTCACCCGACTAGGGAAGAAGCTCACTTGGAGTGATAAGAGAATGTTCGAAAGGGCCTGCCCATAAGTGTCGTGAAAATGTACAGCAAGTTTCTCAATAGGGACAACATCGAGAACAGCTTCAAGCATTGGAATGACGGTACCTGTATATAGCAGAATAGAGAAGCTGACATATTTCGGTATCTATATAGATTATGAGGTATCTACGACCACGTCAATTTCGGGAATCGCTAAAAAGCATACCCTCACGAGATTAACAACCTCAAAGTCCAACAAAATAAATTCATCGTCGAATAAACCTTTTTCCTAATCTTATTGTACTGTACTGAAAGTCTGAAACTGAATTTCTGACTAAAAACCTCTTAATCCTCATTTGACTATGGCAAGGGGTGTTTTTTCAGTTTTATATTGATATGAACTAAATGATAATGAAAAATATGCTATGAAATTGTGTCCTTGCAAAAGATAAATTTCGGACTTTAAACAATAATCCCATCTTTTGTTATTGTTTCGTGTGTTAAAGTTTAAGCTAAATAAGATCATGGTAAACCGAAGATACCAGGAGTGCCGACTCCAATTGTATCACCAAGGGATATTTCAGCACATCCCATGCTATAAAGCTCTTCAGCAACATACGCTACTTCTGACGGATCTACAGCCCCTTCCACTGGACAACCTACGACGCACGATATATACCTGTAACGATCACCAATCGCCAATTTATTCAAAAATATTAAAAGTCAACTTTGCTACAATAATATCAAGGATAACACACACAAACAAACAAATCAAATGGACTGATCACGAAAAAAATAATTGAACATGGTAATGCGACTTACTACTAGTTACTACCTTCCTCTCAAACAACACATTACAAAAACAGGAAAAACATACCCACGAACTGGAATTGCGTGGTTTTTAGCAGCAACGGAGATGTCACGGTACCGAGCAAGACTATCTTCAATGGTGCAATTTATATTAGACTGGGAAAAGGACTCAGATGCTGCAGCAAAGACAGCCACTTCTTTCGCTCCAGCTTCCATAGCAGCCTCAAAACCCTGTAAGATTTCAAATGATAATACACCAATAACCGAGCTAGATGTTGAATATTGGAAAGAAGAAAAAAATCGTACTTTGAGATTTGGGGTCAAAACCGGAAACCTACAATGCCCAATGCCATGAATGGCTGACATCACATCCTTTGCATCAGCCAGCTGCAATTGCATTTAAAACGATGGCATGATTCTCCTACAGTCTACAGCTAATGTCTGACCGTGTCATCTTTACCTGAGGTACCCATTTTGGTGAGACGAAGCTAGTAGCCTCGACGACGGGCAACCCAGAAGACACGAGCATCTTTATCAATTCCACCTTCACAGATGTCGGTACAATCTTCTTCTCATTTTGAAGCCCGTCTCTCGGACCAACTTCCACTATCTTTACATATTCAGGAATTGAACCCAACAGCTGCAATGTAATATTCCAACCCAGAATTAACACTCATGAAAAAAAATCCCAATTGATCAAATTGATACAGCTGCAAAGTACCTTGTGTTTTGCACCAACATTTTTACTCTGTGAGCTGAAATGACGATTTGGAGTTCGGTCCGGGCCAGATCCGAAATATTTAGGTTCAGGGTTGAAGAGAAGATTGAAGGGCGACTTCCTCGTGAATGAAGATGGTTCTTTGCTACACGGTAAAAAAAAAAAAAAACGTTTCTACTGTTAATCATCATCAGTAATTAATTATTCAATTAGCAGAAAAATAAAACATTAATCTCCAAACGGTGAACTTCGACTTACCTGACGCGTTTCTGAGAACTGCGATTGCCGACTATGGCTTCAGCTTCCATCTCAGCCCAGAGGGGTAAAATCGGAAAATATTTTCTGGGGTCGATAGATCTGAACCTCGATAACCTGTTTGCAGAATCCGGCGATAGCATTGAAGCTACTGCAATAATCGAGATATCCAAGCAAAACAAAAATCGATTCTAAACCCTAAATCATCTCAACCCAAAAAAAAAATTAGGGTTTTTTTCTAAGAAACAATTTGGACCATTTCTCGATTTATGCGTGTCATCCTTGCGCAGGGCCATGCTAATCTTCTCTGTATCGTTCCAATTTTATCGGATGTCCCCGAAGGGACAATGCATACAGAGGAGCCATGGATATGTTAACACGAAAACGATGACACTGTTCATTGATGTGGGATTTTGAAATAGGGTTGACAGGCTTAATGGGCTTTTCAGATTTTGGGCTGATGGACCTTTTTATTTTCTGAAAGTTGATTACTAATTACACAGTATTTTTAATGTGCTGAATTTACATCTATAAATGTTTGAATTTCAAATCATCGCCTTGAATATAAAAAAAACACAAAAAATTAGAAAGTATATGAGTTTTTTTTTAATTAACCTATTTCTGGATTTATAAGTGTGATCCTTGATGAGTAGTCATGCTAATCTTCTCTCTGTTGAGGAATCGAAATTTTGTTGATAGGTTTAATGAGTTTCTGATGAATAACTACTACTACAGTACTAGTATACTACAACTAATTTTGTTGATAGGTTTAATGAGTTTCTGATGAATAACTACTACTACAGTACTAGTATACTACAACTAAATGGTTTATTTCAGTTGAGGACTATTAACTCAGAATCATGTTGCTCCTTTATTCCACAAAAAAGGTTTAGGGACCAAAGTGCAATACTTCCAAAGGTCGCAAAGTGTATTTTTGTTTTTGTTTCCACCTAAAACTGGAAAAATTAAAACTTCTAGGACCAAACTGCAAAACTACCGATGTTAGGTGGAGTAGAACAGATAACCACAATTGTACAACCATAAAGTTCAAAATACACAGCACAAATTGCTACACCTAAACTGACTACCACAGTTACACAGTTACAGACATAATCTAAAGTCTTTCTGATGCTTGATATTTTCTACTCGCTCAGAAACCTGTCGAATTTGCAACCGTGTCGTAGACGTCTGTTGATTCAATGTCAATGGTACTGGTTTACAGGACTCAGGCATACAAACTGTGATGCAGCAGAGGAAAAATAAAAATGAACAAGCCTGCAATGCAAAACGAACGAACCGAAACTGTAAGAAAGATTGAACGGCTACTGCAATGGTCTAATGAAACAACCAGCCAGTGAGATCATATATATAATCTTAAAAGGGTAACTAACATAACAGTGCAGGTCAATCACAACAATTTTCCATCTTCTATATATGGATAACTGTTAACTACAAACTCAACCCCCGAGTATATTGTTCCATTCGTTGTCGGTCGGACAATAAACAGCTTTTGTCGAGTGCTTTCAGACACTTCTCTTGCCTACTAACCCAAAAAAAGAACAAAAAAATGGGAAGAACAAGAACAATTGACATCTGAAAACATTGACAAGTCCAAAATATCACGACGGAATACACACACATAAACTTCAGCACGTAAACAACAACATCGACGAATAAACTAATACTCGACACAAGAACCCTAGCTATGTTGATTATTCACAGAGATCAGATCAACCAGTCAATCAAACAACTCGATGCATAGTCACTCGTAGAACTCAAGACTGGATTTCCAGAAATCCCTTAACTTGAAAGATATCAACTTACTTTCCAACTATATATCAAAATCTTCAAAAACAATTATATTATTTAAAAAAATAATAAAAATACCCATTACAGCCAGAAACTTCACCTTCCATAAATTAAATTAAAAAAAAAAAGCAAATTTAGACTGCGGAGAGCAAGAATTATTCAAAATTATGACGGATAAAATAATTTCAAAAACAAATAAGAGATCAAAAGACGTACCTCGGATCGAAGTAGATTCCCAACCAAACAAAAATTGATGCTAACTGGAAATTCAATTCGAATCGGATGGTTAGAACAATTTTACCCTAATTATTTTGGGGAAAAAAATAAAAATAATTTAAAAAACAAATAAGAGATCAAAAGACGTACCTCGGATCGAAGTAGATTCCCAACCAAACAAAAATTGATGCTAACTGGAAATTCAATTCGAACCGGATGGTTAGAACAATTTTACCCTAATTATATTGGGGGAAAAAATTGGGATTTTATTTAGAACAATTTTACCCTAATTATATTGGGGGAAAAATTGGGATTTTATTTTCAAAAAAAATTTGGACCATTTCTCGATTTATGCGTGTCATCCTTGCGCAGGGGCCATGCTAATCTTCTCTGTATCGTTCCAATTTTATCGGATTTCCCCGAAGGGACAATACGTATAGTGCCGCCATTGTTACATAAACACGAAAACGACGACACTGTTCATCGATGTGGGATCTAGACATTGGGTTGACAAGTTTAATGGGCTTTTTTTTTTTGGGCTGGTGGGCCTTTTTGTTTTCTGAAAATTTGATTACTAATTACAGTACTGTATTTTTAATGCGTTTTGAATTTACATCTAGTTTAATTATATTTTTTTATAGAAAACTAAATAAATTAATTATTAATAAAATCAAATATGAGTATGTGAAAAAACAAAACTAAAATAAATCAAGACGTGTTGCAAATGGAATCAGTAGACTAACCGACCCAATAAAAATGTTATTTGGGTCAAAGTTTATTATATGGTGAAATAATGAGTAAAAAAAACATTTTTTAGTTAAGCATTTTAAAAGGTTGACCGTTTCAAATGAATAGTCTCTACTCTTTTACTCTTTTTTGTAATTTGTAAAAAAAAATATGACCATTAAGTAATTTGTAAAGATTAAAGAAAATATGACCATTAATTTAGGAAGACAAAGTATAAAATACTCTCACCAACCCCTCTCGATTAGTTTATTTACTTTTTCAAAGTATACTCCCTCACATTTATAGTATACTACTATGTCGTTTAGAACTTTTATATTATTTGCAATTTAAATGTATTAGTAGTATAATTTTTTTAATGATAATTTTATAATATGTTTTTCTAAATTACTCTCAAATAGTTATTATTTCAACATTAATTCAAATTTTAAATCAATTAAAAAAGGCAAAACATAATTTTTTTTACTATAAATTAATTACTATGAAAGGTAGAACATAAATTTTTTATAATATTTTTTGGTCGTAGCAATTTTTCAAGCTACTGTTGCTATTTTGCTAAAAAGATCACAGATGCAGAATTCAATCAAACAACTATGTGTGGCTATGTGAAAAAATATGCGGATAACTCACCTAGTATCATCGTGCCGATTCAGCTCATTCTGGATGAGGAGCTCAAATCGGATTGCACCCAACAATTCCAACAATTCGGCATAGATATTGTGTTTCCCCCGCACTATCGCAACTATTTCTAGTGGCAAATAAATTATTACATAGTCTCTCTGTCTCAAAAGAATGATCACACTTCTTTTACATTTTACTTATAAATTTTCATCAATCTTTTTTGTAGTAGCTAGCTATGGAAACAGAATGAGAGATTGATACAGATCTATGTTATGATTATATGATGTATGTGTGACTATATGATACAGAATCACCGAGAATAATCAAGGACTTTGAATAATATTTTCTACTAGTACTATATATACAATATTAATTTTACAGATTTCAATCCAACTACAATTAATTTTAAAAGTATCATTGTCATTGATCATGTTTTGTCCTAAAAAATGTTTTGAGTTTCAGATCATCATATTGAATAAAAAAACAAAATCAAAAAAAATTCTACTATCTTATAAGAAAACAACATAACTTGGGTTTTTAAAAAATTTTGAAAGAAGAATTTAACCCTAAATTATCCCCCCAAAAATAAGTATTTCAGTTTTTTTTTTTTAAATTAAACCATTTTTTTCAATTTATGAGTGTCATCCTTGATAAGGGGTCATGCTAATCTTGTCTCGTTCAAATTTTATCGGATGTAACCGAAGGGACAAAACAAGGTGGTGTAGCCATTGTTATATAACCACAAAAATGATGACACTAATTATCGACGTGGGAATAGAAATTTTGTTGGTAGGTTTCATGGCCGCTTCTGAATTCTGATGAATAACTACTTACTACTAAATGGTTTATTTCAGTTGAGGACTATTAACTCAGAATCTTGTTGCTCCTTTCTTGCTCAAAATATGTTTAGGGACCAAAGTGCAATACTTCCAAACTTTAAAGGTCCCAAAGTGTATTTTTGTTTTTGTTTCCACATATTCACTAGTATACTGCAATGGTCTAATGAAACAAACAATCATTGTGATCAAATATATATTCTTAAGAATAACTAACATAACCGTGCAGGTCAAGAACATCCGATTTCCATCTTCTATTAAGTACAAACTCAACCCCCAAGGATATTGTTCCATTCATTATCGCCATCGGACATAAAACAGCTTTTGTCGAGTGCTTTCATAAACTTCTCTTGCCCAGAAAAATAAATGGAATTCCAATGTTTGTATGGGAAGAACAGAAACAAGTGACAGATGACATATGAAAACATAAACAAGTCCTAAATATCACCAAGCGCTACCACGAAGAAATACACATATAAACTGCAGCAGGTAAACAACAACAACAACAACAACTACAACATCGATGAATGGATCACAGAGATAAAATCAACCAATCAATTAAACAACTCGATGCATCATCACTCATACAACTCAAGACTGGATTTCCTGAAATCCCTAACTTTAAAGATATGAACTTTCCCACTATATATCAAAATCTTCAAAGACAATTACTATTATATATTTTTAAAAACAATAAAATACCATATTTAGGGCCAGTAACTTCACCTTCCAAAATATCTATTTAAAAAAAAATAGACTATAGAGAGTAACAATAATTCAAAATTTCGACGGATAAAAGAATTTCAAAAACAAAAAAAAAATGAGATCGAAAGACATACCTAGGGGCTAGGATCGAAGTAGATTCCCAACAAAACAGTAATATACGGTAACTAGAAATTCAATTCGAATCGGAGTAAGAACAATTTTACCCTAATTAATTTTTGGGAAAAACAGTAATATACGGTAACTAGAAATTCAATTCGAATCGGAGTAAGAACAATTTTACCCTAATTAATTTTTGGGAAAAAAATAAAATAAACATTTGGGTTTTTTTTTTTCCAAAAAAAATTTGGACCATTTCTCGATTTATGCGTGTCATCCTTGCGCAGGGGCCATGCTAATCTTCTCTGTATCGTTCCTATTTTATCGGATGTCCCCGAAGGGACAATACATACAGAGGAGCCATGGATATGTTAACACGAAAACGATGACACTGTTCATCGATGTGGGATTTCGAAAAAGAGTATACAGGTTTAATGGGCTTTTTTTGATGGGCCTTCTTATTTTTGAAACGTTGGGCTAGGGGCTGGGAGCCTTTTCAACGGAACTGGTTTACAAATTAAAAATAGAGGTGAAAATAAGTTAATAGTAAAATAATACACTACATTACATTAATTAATTAATTTTTTTAAAAATAAAATAAAAATAATAATGGATTTTAATAGTGTAAAAATGTTTTAGAGACACTTGTTCTTTTGGTTGGTCTTCTCTCATCTTCTTTCTCACTCACTGTGTGTGAGTGTGACGTAAGCTTTAGGAGAGTGATGACCTAGGTGACTTACATGTTTGTATGATAAATAGATGACCCATTCTCATCGATTAATCAAGACTTGTAGTATTAATTCATCGGGCGAGTTTTATTTGAAATCAATCAACATGAGCAAATCGATGTTGATGATGGTTTCGATTTATTCAGCGTCTCTTCTTCTTCCTCTCGATGCAAATAATATTGTTTATGGAGAAAATGTTACGAAGTGTGACGAGGATGCCCAGCTTTTTACGACTCATTCATAGTTCCTTACAAGTGTTGCGTTGCTGCTAAACATATTGCTGCAGATTTAAATCGCACGACGATGTGTGACTGTGAAAAATTACACGGATCGAGAGCTTTGAGCTTGAAGATGACAATTTAAAATCATATTGCATCCAGCCATCCAACAACACATGATACAAATTACAACTCCCGAGCAAGAGTACTACCCATGGTAATGATTTAATACTGTATATATGTTCTCAATAATTATCATAAATATCGATCGATCTTGTTCTGTTGTGTGTGCAGCCCGATACCATTGTGAATTCGGATACAAAGAAACGAATGAGATCAAGTACGATATAGTCATATAGAGACTGGAATAATTGATGCGGAGCCAGAATAATTGAGTTGTAGGAGCTGAATTATTTTACGTATATCAGGATTAACACGAACTTTTATATTCATAATAGTTCAATTTGTTGATCCAATAGAACTGATTTACAAAGCTCAGACATAAAAAAACAAAAATTGCAGAAGGCATAACGAACTCCAAATTTCTTTACTCTCCTCTCCCAACAAGCCCTGCAGCAAAACGAACTAAATACGTTAGAATTAATCAAAACTGCAAGAAAAGACTGAACGGCTATTGCGTAGATTCTTTATACTGCAATGGTCTAATGAAACAAACAATCATTCTGATCAAATCTTCTACCTCCAATGTGTCTACTAATTACAAAAAAAAAAAAAAGATCGAAAACAGCAACATCCCCGATTGAGGATAGATCCTTTGTTTTCAGACAAACCCAATGAAGTGTTCAGACTACCTATTTGGACGATAAACTGCTTTTTCCGAGTGCTTTAAGAAACTCCTCTTGTCTACTAATCCGGATCATAAAAAATGGGATTCCAAAGGAAGAACAAAAACAAGTGACAGACATCTGAAAACATAAAAAAGTCCAAAATCTCACACTGAGTTACCACGACGGAATACACATATAAACTGCGGCACGTACTATATAATTCTGAGCGGAGTAAACAACAACTCAAAGAATAAACTAAATACATAGAATATAAGGAGTACTCGGCACAAAAAACATGATGAATATTAACAGAGATCAATCGATCAATAATGCTCGATTTTCACTAAAGAAAAAAAAAACTCGAGGCATCATTCATAGAAGTCAAAGACTGGTAAATAATCTGCTCTCAAGTCTCAAAGATATGAACTTTTATATAATCAGCTTGGCATATAATTTCTGGACATCCCAAAACAACAGAGGAGATGTTGGAATATAATTTCTGGAACCTATTCAATAATTACTGCAACATAACAAAAAAATTCAAATTCAAATTCAAATTTAAAAAAAAAAGCGAATTTCGGCTAATTACAGAGAGCAACAATTATTTCAATCAGTGACCAATAAATTGCAAAGACAAAGAAGAAATCAAAAAACATACCTCGGATCGAAGCCAACCAAAAAAAAAAATTGACGGTAACTGGAAATTCAATTCGAAACGTATGGTAAGAACAATTTTGCCCTAAGTTTTTTGGGGGAAAAATAAATTAAAAATTGGGTTTTTTTAAAAAAAAATTTGGACCATTTCTCGATTTATGCGTGTCATCCTTGCGCAGCGCAGGGGCCATGCTAATCTTCTCTGTATCGTTCCAATTTTATCAGATGTCCCCGAAGGGACAATACATACAGTGAAGCCATGGTTATCTGAACACGAAAACGATGACACTGTTCATCGATGTGGGATTTCGGTATAGGGTTTACAGGCTTAATGGGCTTTTTTTAATTCACATTCTAATATATACGTGGGGCCGCACTTAAGACCCAAATTTCAGAGTTTTTTTTCGTTGATATTGAAACTAAAAACAAATTGTATTGTTCAATACGTTGAAAGTAAATAATACTCGTATTTCAGAAATTAATTTATTTCTTTATAAAATTAATAAGTATTTGAAAAAAATACTATAATTTTTATTTTAAGTAAAAAAAAAAACTGAGTGAAAATAATTGTGAACAATTCATACAAAATAATGTTTGAAAATATTTATGAGACGAAAAAGTAATTTATATACACACATTTCAATCTGCAAGAATATATAGTAGTATACAATAGTCTGTATTTTATTTTCATCATTCTTAATTAGTTAATTAGTTTGCGTATTTTAAAATAAAATAAAGTTTAGGATACATATTTTGTACGTCTTCTTTTCAGATAATATCATATCTCACAATCTTTATGTGTTTCTTCTTACACGCTAAAGCCTTGCAAACTGACTTTTTTCTTTTTTTCATTTTGCAATGTTTATATTTTTCTCACGGTGTGACGTAAGCCTCAGGGCAGTGATGACCTGAGTGACGTACAAGTCCATCATATATTAGTGTATTATATATAGGAAATTAATTATAAACAAACACATGCACAATATCGAGTTTAATTGAGTAATCGGTATATCAATCGACATGAGCAAATTGGTCTAGATGATAGTTTCAAACAAAATATATAGGTCGACATCAACATGGGCAAATAGACGTTGATTATAGTTATTGCTTGTTTTTCTTGGTCTTTTTTCCGACGCAAATAATATTAATATTATCGCTTAAGGAGAAATTTTTACGGCGGGTGACAGTGACGTGGTTGCCCAAAAATAATCAACGACCTGAATAATAATAAGAAGAAAACTAAAATAACACTTACTGTACTATCTTTTACTGGACTACAATTAAAGCAGGAAAATTTTCCATTTTCCACGGTGTTTGGTTTTGTAGTGTGTGTGTCTTGAATCATATTGCAACTTTCCTCATAGATTTGGAAAAAGGTAAAACTTCAGGGACCAAACTGCAAAACCACCAAAGTTATGAGGAGAGCACAAAACAATATGTTCAGAATGCACAGCTGAATTACTACACCTATATCGGCAGTATTTCTGAAAACCTCGACATAAATTTAAATGATTGTAAGCCCGGAATTTCATAATCACAATTTCCTGATTCGATATAATTGGTTTACAATGCTCAGGCATAAACCCAAAATTCCTTTACTCCCCCAACAAGTCCCCTGCATTATACAAAACAAACGAAAAAAACTTAGAAACTGAAACTGTAAGTGCGTAATAGATTTTCTATACTGCAATGTTCTAATGAAACAAATAATCATCGTGATCAAAACATTCCTAAGACCAATTAACTAACACGTATATAAACCCCGTGCAGCTCAATCATCATGAATGGATAACTGTTGACTACTCCATTACTTATCTACCCCCAATGTCCATCTCAATTACTACAATAAACAAAAACACCAACTTAAATCTTAATTCGCCGAGGATATTGTTCCAATGAGCTTATACGGGATGAACAAACTCAAGTGATGTTTGAAAACATAAACAAGTGCAAAATCTCATCAAGAGCTACGACAACGATAGAATATGCATACAACTGCAGCACGGAAACAACATCAACATCGACGAATAATCTAAACAGAGTTTACGGACTACTCAGACACAAGAACCATGTTGATTATTCTCATAAATCAATCAATAATCTGGTCATAAAAAAACTGGTAAATAAAGTGGTCTGATTTCACAAAGATACCAACTTTCCCACTATATATCAAAATTTTGAAACACAATTTAGTAACTTCACATCCCAAAGCTACCTACAAGGGAGAATTAGTTGGAATTTAATTTCTGAACCAGAAATTACTGAAAAATAAGATGGAAAATCAAATAAAAAATAAACAAAAGTATGAAATTTCGCAGTAATTGAATTTGAAGAAATCAAAAAACCTACCGAGATTCCCAGGTATACTAAAATCGGCGGTAACCGGAAATTAAGTTTCGGATTTGAAAGAAAAAAGGAAATGTTTAACTTTGAAGAAATCAAAAGACCTACCGAGATTCCCAGGTATACTAAAATCGGCGGTAACCGGAAATTAAGTTTCGGATTTGAAAGAAAAAAGGAAATGTTTAACTTTGAAGAAATCAAAAGACCTACCGAGATTCCCAGGTATACTAAAATCGGCGGTAACTGGAAAAAAATTTGGACCATTTCTCAATTTATACGTGTCATCCTTGCGCAAGGGCCATGCTAATTTTATCTGTATCGTTCCAATTTTATCAGATGTCCCCGAGTGGACAATACACACAGAGTAGCCATGGGTATATACAAACGAAAACGATGACACTGTTTATCGATGTGGGATTTGGACATTGGGTTGACAAGTTTAATGGGCTTTTTTATTTTGGGCTGATGGGCCTTCTTATTTTCTGAAAATTCGATTACTAATTACTCTGTATTCTTAATTATATTTTTTAAAATAAAAATAATTTTTAATTGCTAATAAAATCAAATTAACAAGTGACATATGAACGTCACCATTATATAAATTTTGTATTATAAATAGATGCACACCCATATTCGATCTCATCCATTAATAAACACTTGATATATATATAGTTTGATTAATATTGGACATGTATGAGCAAATCAATGTTGATGGTAGTTTCGATTAATTCATCGTCTGTTTTTCTTCTTGAGGCGAATAATGGTGAAGGAGGAACGGGATCAATTGTTGCTCCGCACAAGATATTGCTAGGAATTTATATTGCTATGTTAAAACTTTTGAAAAAATACGCCGCGGGCAAACATTATTTAGAATTTAATTATTTCGCTGTGGCCCGACGGTGCATCAACAAATTCAATCTACAAATTATTGTTCGGGAGAATAACTGTTTCACCTGGTAATTAATAAGTCACTAGTATAAGTTATTGTTGTGTTATGTTCTAATCTAATTTTTTCACTATCTATGGATCCATGTTTTAAATTCACATGGAAGTGAATTCGGATACAAATAAACGAACGAGAGCTAGCTCTAGGTCGATGTTGTGCATATGTATATATAATTGATCGATGACTTGAATAATATATAATGATAATAATAAACAAAACTTACCATTAAAAGCCAAGACAATTTTTTTGTTTCTCTCATCGATCAATCTATTATTTTTTGGTGACCAAATGTGTGGTGTTTTGAATCATATTGCAACTTTCCTCCTAAAATTGGAAATGTTAACACTTCAAGGACCAAACTGCAAACATACTTGAAATGAATTTATCAAGGGCAATTGATAATTTAATTAATGATGACTTGTAATTAAGTTGATATAACTGAAATTAAATATGAGAGGAATAGTAATTAATTAAGTTCATGACATTAAAAATAATAGCAACTTAATTTTATATACAGTAAATATAAATTAATTACTAAGTGAAAATAAATAAATTAAGATACGTATTATTAATATTGATTTTTAAACAAATCATAATGGTTGTTGGCTCTTTTTCTTTTTGTTAGTCTTCTTATTGTTGGCCTAGGTGACGTACGTACGTACATGTATTGATATATATATATATATATATATATATATATATATATATATATATATATATATATATATATATATATATATATATATTAATCAGGAGTACTCGTCTTGTAAACAAATACAGTATACGTACGTACATACAGTGACGTAGCTAGAAAAATTAGTCAGATGGTGCAAATTTGAAAAAAAAAACTCCCTCAATTTCATAAATATAAAACTCTTTTTGCGGCAAAAAATGTTATTTTTTTAGCGTAAAATATATAAATATCTCTTTTTCGGCAAAAAAATGTTACTTTTTGATTTTTTTAGCGTGAAATAATAAATATTTGTGAAAAACTAGACAAATATAAATTTAATCAATATTATATATAAATATCAAATTAAAGGAGAAGAGAACGATAATTTTATATGAAATATCATTTTTTTAGCGTGAAATGTATAAATATTTGTGAAAAACTAGACACATATAAATTTAATCAATATTATATATAAATATCAAATTAAAGGAGAAGAGAACGATAATTTTATTGACTTCATTAATAGATGAAATATCGCGTTAATAATTAATTAGTACTGATATTCTATAATAATTAATTAGTATTAATATTCTACTTTTTTTTGTAAAACGTGATAAATAAGTATGTAGCATTAATAATATATGAGTATATTTTAATTTATTTTTAAATGTAGTGTTTTAGAAATAATATTTTATTAATAAATAGTTAATTATTTTATTTTTTAGATAAAACATATCAATATTTCAATAAAATTTTAATTATTTTTAAATAAATTATAATTAATTACCTTAATATATAAAAATTAAAATATAAAATTAATTTTAAAAAAAAATTGAGGGGTGCGATCGCACCCCTTTGGGACCAAGTCCCTACGTCCTTGCGTACATAGACCGAGTTCATCAATTTGATATTGATATGATGAGAGTTTTGATTTACTCAGCATCTGTTTTTGTTAATTTGTTTTCTTCTCCTCAACGCAAATATTTGTCTTGGAGAAAATAACACGGCGTGTTACAAGGATGCCTATGCTTTAAAAATATATTGCATGGATCATCCAACGACTTCCGTTCAGTGTTGCGGTGCTGCTAAAAATATTTTTGCGGATTTAGATCAAAAAACTATGTGCAAAGGTTTGACACATTTTGAGGCTGAAAATTACAAAGAGTTCAACTATTACAACCTCGTCGGAGAGTGCATGTGGCGATTCAACTTAAAGGTTACAGATAAGAAAAACTATTTCAAATGGTATAGTAATTTTTTTTTTAATGTAGTCTGCACACCTAATTGATTATTAATTGCTATGTTAATTATGTTATTTTTCATTATTTGTAACCATATACTAGTATGTTTTATTCACTTAACATTGAGTTTTTTTTTTTTTTTTTTTGTGTGTGCATAAATGGTCGTTTTCAATTAGTCTATTCACTTAGTTTATTCTAGGGTGATCTCTTCACCATTTTCAATATTTTTTTTATATAATAGCTTTTTAAAGTGCATCTATTATATGATGAAAACAATCAAATATCATAATTTCATAAACATATAAGAATTAACCTTAGAATATATAATCATTTTTTATGCATTTTTTTTCATAATTTTTGGGGTGTTGCATTTAAGTTAAAAAATGGGGTTTTAAAACATTTCAAAATAAAAATATAAAAATAGGTGTACTAGCAAGATAAAAGAAGAGAAAACATAAGAATATGTACTGAAGTTGAGAAAATTTTGTGAAAAATTATGATTTTTTGAGTTGTCGGAGAAAATAAACATATAAGAATTAACCTTAGAATATATAATCATTTTTTATGCATTTTTTTTCATAATTTTTTGGGTTGTTGCATTTAAGTTAAAAAATTAAATGGGGTTTTAAAACATTTCAAAATAAAAATATAAAAATAGGTATACTAGCAAGATAAAAGAAGAGAAAACATAAGAATATGTACTGAAGTTGAGAAAATTTTGTGAAAAAATATGATTTTTTGAGTTGCCGGAGAAAAAAAGAAAACGGAGAAAAAAAGAGAAAATTTTGTGAGTTGCCGGAGAAAAAAAGAAAACGGAGAAAAAAAGAGAAAATTTTGTGAAATATTATGATTTTTTGAGTTGCCGGAGAGCGCAATACTTACAGTGTAGCCATGGTTATATAAACATGAACGACACAGTAGATTTTATCGATGTGGGATGGAAAATTGAGCCTTACGAATAATATGGGCCACGAGTCCTTAGTAATGGGCTTATATGAGATTCAACTCAACTAGCCTGAAGCCCAATCCATAAATAAAAATAAATGTCTTGCACATTGTTGAGTACACCCACATGACTCGAGACTAAAAGCAATTGAAACAAAAATAAAAATGTTAAAATAGTAATTAATTCGAATCACATTTTGCCCTAATTATTCCAGCATTTAATTTGCA
The DNA here is from genome assembly GCA_954870475.1 of Euphrasia confusa. Lineage (NCBI taxonomy): Eukaryota > Viridiplantae > Streptophyta > Magnoliopsida > Lamiales > Orobanchaceae > Euphrasia > Euphrasia confusa. The sequence goes on from OX940951.1 coordinate 1,854,365, forward strand.
GATTTTATTCCTCTTTTCTCTGTTTTCCTTTTCATTTTTTCCCCATTTCGCCAAGTCACTCTCACTGCATGCTTTCTTTCATTTTCACTTTCTTCCTTTTCAGTCCTTTTTTTAATTTTATCATTACAAACACCAAAAAACATTAACACAAAACACACAAACTGTCCTATGCCCAATTATCTTTCCTTCATTGATAGCAGGATTTTTTTTCGAAGTTCACAATTGTTGTTGTGTTTATGTCTCAAGATTCTTAAATAATTGCAAGGACCACCCTAACTATCTCGTGTCGTCGATCGATCGCACCCTAGACTTTCATTTCTCGTGTCGGTTTAGCCGTATCTTTTAACCATCCACACTCGTTGGATTTTCGTTTTAATTGAATGACAATGGATGATACGTACAACGAACTATTGGTAAAATAAATATACAATTTCGACTATGGTTCATGCAAATAAAAGATCAAGGGCCAAAATGAAAATTTGGGAAATTTAGGGGTCATTTTGGTATTTTGATGAAATCAAAGCCCTCTTGCTTCTGACAAATGGAAAAGAAAATAAATTAATGTAATGTAACTTTTGTGCAAAATGTCAATGTCACTATCTCACATGAATTAAGGAAATAGAAAGTGACAAACTATTTGAAGTGGGACAGTCCAAAGAGAATTGAAAACCCTTTTTCCCAAGCACCATTAAAAAGTAATAACAATAGCAAAAAAACAAAATAAAATAAAAGTTTAAACTTTAAAGACATCCTAAATTTATGAAATGAAAGTGTTAATTTACTACACAAAGTGGATAAAAAATATCAAAATTGATTTTTATTTTATAAGAAGTGTAATCAATTTTTGCATCGAGGAGCGTCGCAGCAATATTGAACTACTTATGATCGAATAAAATCACAAAATGATGAATGTTTTGACGAGGAGGGCTTAAAAACGAACCATTGGTTAAACATTTTCCCTCTGTGGGATGTTGTCTTTAATATGGTGCATCACTTTCATGGAGAATGAAAGCTGATGCTGTCTTTTGGGCTAAAAACTGCTACTACAACAAATTGTCATATGCATTCCCCACCACCACTAACACATACTACTAGTACACATTAATTAATTTGCTCACTTTATAATTTTGGAAAACATTTTTTTTTATAAAGAGGAGAGACGAGAAACTCCACCTCCACACGATCGGAGGTTCCTCGATCGGGTAGGATGTAAATCGAGAAATGTGCCCGAGTAGCAGACACCTGTGCGAGATAGCCAACAGGTCGAACCCCAGGACAAACCTTCATAATATTTCAATTAAAATTTGTCCCACCCGAGATTCGAACCTTGCGTCGCCGGGAAATTACACCCACATCATCACAGGCCTTACCACTCGGCTATACTCCTGGCTTCATCATGTCATTTTCTATACTTGGAAAACATTTGGCTTCATCATGTCATTTTCCTTTTCATTATCTATACTTTTATTTCTTGTGAAGAATGAAAAAAAAAATGTTATTTGGGTGTGTATATTTATTTATATATGTGTGTGCTTCTTTACTTAATTTAGTTCAATTAACAAGTTTGAATTGTTAATTGCACTTACAGAGTATCTTTATCCTTTGTGAAGATTATTATATAAGCAAATTTATTCCTTATTATATTAGCTTCTCATAATTACTATTAGGGTCCGTTCCTATTTAGTTTAATATATTTTTTTAAGTTGATACCTTATAGTAGTTGAATATACAGGAAAAATAAGTCTTTAATTCTAAGTATTTCACTACAAATTGCTCATTTTTTTCACAATATAAAATACAAACTTTTCCTTTATAGTGTTTTTAGTGTTATTAGTATAAACACAATTGTTAAATTATTATAATCACACTTCTTTCTTCGTTGCAATCATAATTCAGTATAGAGATAAAATATAGTGTGTTATTCTTTAAATATCGTGTTCAATAAGATATGAGTATTACTCTTTATGTCTCATATTAATAATCACACTTTTTCCTTGTGATCATTATTACAAGGACAAAGTAATTATATTACTGTGGAAGAATGATTCTTCCAATCTTCTTCTAAAACTAATCTTTGCCATATAACTTATGAATTAGTTCTATCATTTTTTCTTAATTTTAAATCGAGAAACAAAGTAAAATTTAGCCAAAACATTGAAAGTGGCCGGGTGAGTGAAATTTCAAGCTATAGATGAAAAGAAAAAAAGAAAAAATACTCATGTGTACTATTATCAATGGTGAGATGAAATCAACGGTTAAAATTGATCCGAAAACAGAGTATATATCCGTTGTGAAAAAAGAAAGAGGGATTTTGATGGAGTTTGCAAAAAAGTAGACAAAATCGTAGAAATCAACAACTCTTTCAATTACACTCATCATCATACTTTAGCACGCATATGTGATATGTTCTTCCCACACACACAGTACAACAGCATGCATAAATCTCTCTCTCTCTCTCTCTCTCTCTCTCTCTCTCTCTCTCTCATCATTTCACATCAAAAGAATATATTAAAAAACAAAACTTTGTCAAAAGGCCTCAGCTTTTATTTCTCTGTCTGCCATTAAATTAATCTCTCCCCCAAAAAATAAAAATAAAAACATCATTTCCCTCCTCTGTCACCTTCCCTCTGAAAACCCTCCATTAAAAATGCTCTGAATCAAGAAAAACAGAGCACCAATCGAAATAAAAATCCAATCTTTCGAATAATTTCTCAAAAAAAGAAAGAAGATGATAACCGCCACTGACCTGTACCACGTCCTGACCGCCGTGGTCCCCCTGTACGTGGCCATGATCCTGGCGTACGCCTCCGTGAAGTGGTGGAAGATCTTCACCCCCGACCAGTGCTCCGGCATCAACCGCTTCGTGGCCGTGTTCGCCGTCCCCCTCCTCTCCTTCCACTTCATCTCCACCAACGACCCGTACGCCATGAACCTCCGCTTCATCGCCGCCGACACCCTCCAGAAGCTCATCGTCCTCGCCGTCCTCGCCGTCTGGTCCCGGACCTCCGCCCGCGGCTCCCTCGAGTGGTCCATCACCCTCTTCTCCCTCTCCACCCTCCCTAACACCCTCGTCATGGGCATCCCCCTCCTCAAGGGCATGTACGGCGACTACTCCGGCAGCCTCATGGTCCAGATCGTCGTCCTCCAGTGCATCATCTGGTACACACTCATGCTCTTCCTCTTCGAGTACAGGGGAGCCCGGATGCTCATCGCCGAGCAGTTTCCCGACACCGGCGGCTCCATCATCTCCTTCCGGGTCGACTCCGACATCATCTCCCTCGACGGGAAGGAGCCACTGCAGACGGAGGCGGAGGTCGGGGAGGACGGGAAGCTGCACGTCACCGTCAGGAAGTCGGCGAGCTCGAGATCGGAGATTTTCTCCAGGATGTCCCACGGCGGCGCCGGCGGGCCGAACTCGCTGACGCCGAGGCCGTCGAACCTTACGAACGCCGAGATTTACTCGCTGCAGTCGTCGAGGAACCCGACGCCGAGGGGGTCGAGCTTCAACCACACGGATTTCTACTCGATGGTGAACGGCGGAGCGAGGAATGTGAGCCCGAGGGGGTCGAGCTACGACGAGGAGAACCAGGCGCGGGCCAACGGGCTGTACTCGCCCGGGCCTGGAGGCCCGAAGAGGAAGGGGAATGAGAACGGGAACGGGAAGGATCTGCACATGTTCGTTTGGAGTTCGAGCGCCTCGCCTGTGTCTGAGGGAGGGGTTCATGTTTTCAGAGGCGCCGGTGAGTATGGGAATGAGGCGAATGTCGTTGGGGCCCATCCGAAAGGTATTTTGACTCTGCTTCTTCACACACTTAGTGCGTGTTTTCTACGTGCTCTGTTTGGTGAAACGATAAAAATTGATTCTTGAATCTTGATGTGTGCTATTTCACACATTTAGTGTGTGCGTTAGTGTGTTTTATTTGTGGCCTTATTTGGGAATGAGAAAACTGGGTTCTTGAAATATTGAACTTGATTGTTTTGTTTTTAAACACTATAGTGTTTCTTCATGCTCTGTTTCGGTGAATGAAAAAGGGAGTTCTTGAATCTTTATCGTGTTCATATGTGGGTTTGATTTTGTGTTTTGATCGTTTCCCCTGAATCTTGAAGATCACTTAGTGATCTACTTAACTGCCATTTTTTTCAGATGTTAGTGTGTGTTTTCTTTTTTAGGTCAAATTGAAATGTGGGTTCTTGATTCTTGACTCTAGTAGAGTTGACCCTTGTATTTTGGTCAAAGTGAAATGTGGGTTCTTGATTCTTGATTGTCTTGTTTTGAGTAAATGAATGATTGGGTGATTTTTTTATTTGATGGCAACTGCATTATTATTATTATCTTGTAATTGAAGTGGGGCTTCTCTCTTTGTTTTTGTGTGTTCAAGTATGGGTTCCTCTGTTCCTGGTTTGTTATTACAATTCCATAAAATCCCTGAGATCTTGGGCTTTATTTTTGTCTTCTATGTATATGCACATGGCTTTCTGTTTTTGGCAATTACATTGATAGTGATATTCCCTCTACCATCTTACGCAGACTATGATGATTTCAGCTTCGGAAACAAACAGGGCCCGAACGGTCGTTCAGACCACGATGGGCCCGTCCTGTCCAAGCTCGGGTCAAGTTCCACTGCCGAGCTTCACCCCAAGGTCAGCAGCGTTGACCAGAAGCCGACCGCCATGCCCCCAACTAGCGTGATGACGAGGCTTATCCTAATCATGGTGTGGCGTAAGCTTATCAGGAATCCAAACACGTATTCCAGCCTCTTTGGTCTCGCGTGGTCTTTGGTCTCGTTCAAGTAATACTTCTTACACTACTTTGTAAAAATCCTATTATTCGGGTCTCATTTTCTAGATTCTAATTGAAAATTGTTACAGGTGGCATGTTGCGATGCCTGCGATAATCGCAAAGTCGATATCGATTCTTTCCGACGCAGGCCTTGGCATGGCTATGTTCAGTCTCGGTGAGTAAAATCACAAGTTTGACCTTTGTTAAAGTTAGATTAAATCATTTTTCACTTAAACTTGGCATTGTTACTCAGGGCTATTCATGGCACTTCAGCCGAGAATTATCGCTTGTGGCAAAGCCGTTGCCTCCTTCAGTATGGCGGTTCGGTTCATATCCGGGCCCGCGGTGATGGCGGCTGCCTCCATTGCGGTCGGGCTTCGCGGAAGCTTGCTTCATATCGCGATCGTGCAGGTGATTGTTTTTCGTAAATATGGCAAAGTTTTCGGGTTCGTTTTTTTTAGTTGTTTAGAGTTATAAACTTATCATGTGTTTTGTGGTTTTTAATATTTTTTCAGGCAGCTCTACCACAAGGGATTGTTCCTTTTGTGTTTGCCAAGGAATACAGTGTTCATCCTGATATACTTAGCACAGGGTAATGAATTCACTAATTAAACAATTAATAATCTTAATTAAAAGGGATTTTGTTGGTTAAAAATGTGGTTTTGTACTTTTGCAGGGTTATTTTCGGAATGTTAGTGGCCCTACCGATTACACTAGTCTACTACATCCTGCTGGGGCTTTGAAGATGAAAGTTGTCTGCCGGCTGTTGAAATGAAACTAACACTTTTTGGCTGAGGGGTTTTTTGGTCATTTAACGTAGAGGTGGAAAAAGGATGTAGATTTAGCTTTGTAGTAATAGAAATGTTAATTGTCCTTTTTGCCCCTTGTTTTGTGAAACTCTTTTGCCCTATTGTTATTTTGTTCTTTCAAATTATTTTAATGAAGAAAGTGAAATTTGTTTCTAGTGAATTTTATTTGCTTTTTTGAAAGAGGAGTAAAAAAGTTTTCACCTTTTAACCTAACAGAAATGTGTGTGCAGTAAAATAATTAATTATTCTAGTACTTTTCTCTGGACTTCTGAAGGTGAGAGAATTGAGTTAGTAGTACTCTAGTCAAAGGCATTGGTTGGTCCGTGTGCATCATTAATTGTACCTCTGGAAGAAGCTGTGTGTGAGATAAAAATAAAAGCATTGTAGGGGCTTTTGTGTAATGTATAATTTTTGTATTTTAGGGAAATAATGATCAATCTTTAATACGGAGTACAATTCATCTTGATCAAAACTTTTATTGATTTCTTGCACTCTTTATTTATTACTAAATACTACTCCAATAAATAGCATAAAAAAAAAGCAGATTTCTTACAAAGAATAAATACTACTATATTAATATCAGTATATCACACCCCGTGAAAAATGGCATTAACTGATTACCAATTTTCTTCAGGAGATATTAACTGCTCGATTTATGATGTCACAATATTGAATATTCAAATTTATTTTTATATAGTTTTTTTTTTATTTATATATTAATTTAATTAGTTGAAATTGAGTGAATACGTGTAGGGGCCGGAGCCGACAATCGGCGTCACGCATTCGATGATATTGTCGGGCGGTGGCGTGCGGCCCGACCCGACCCTCTACCCTACCCTACCCTACTCTACCAACCCCACTACACCCGCCAATGCAAATTATGCAATCATTATCTGGAATGACATTTTCTTTTCTTTTTTGTCAAACAATATTTATTTTATATTTTTAGTTTTTTTTTTAGATTGTTTATCTATAAGTGATGTAGTTGGGCTACTAGCGAGGCCCAAACTGAGTATCAATTTTATTTATGAGACTCTAAATTATTTGGGCTTCCATTATTATGATATTAGGTGATGATTTTTTAAATGAAATGAGTGGATCTTGGACTATGGTTTTTTGTTTTTATATGAATTTGAACCCGTAATTGTTTGGAACTTATGATTCTTTTAAACAAAGTGCGGCGTTTATGAGTAATAGCACTTCGAGCAAACTTAAAGAGATGATAATATCCGTATGAAAATATTTGATGGTATGCACACTAAGTAAGGTAAAACACGATTCTGACTTTACAATAATTTTGATTTAGTTAAGTACACTTGATATGAAAGGATATAGATTGATCATGGGTGAAGATGAAGTTTTAGAAATAACCTAATGTGTTTGGTAATAATGTGATTATGTGAGAGAAAGAAAAGCGATCCGTTTTTATGTTTTCAAGAAAAACTTGGTGTTAATAGAATTAACCGATGCATATTGTAGTCATACCGATGAATGAGAGTTTTGGAGGATACCAAAAAGACTTTGGTAAAAGATTAAATGAGACCAATTACTCTTCAAATTGTAGCTGAAAATTATTTTTGCATCCGAATGTAAATAAAAAATACAATCTATGGGCTTTTTTGCGAATATTTAGGGTATGGGCCGCCGAGTATTATTATTGGGCCAGATTTTAACTTGCTATGATATCGACGTGTCGTTCAAAAGGTGGAAAAAGGTAATCGATTCTAATTTCCCCCAAAAATTAAATCCAATTTAGGGTTTCGCACCCTAAATTGACCTCTGCCATTGGATTCTCATTTTTCTATTTTTAATTAATTAATATATAAAAAAATTAGGAAAAAAAAACAAGTGTAAAGACATGTTCATGTGCAATTCTTTAATTTATTCTGTGTGTGAGTGTGTGAGGAGAGAATATATATTAAAAAAGGTTTTATATCTCTTTCAAAAAAAAAAAGGAGAACTTTATTCCACATTAATAAAGATATGCGCATCAAAGAATATAAATTATTTATCTAGTTCTCATTTTTATATTATTTTATCACTTGTAGACTTGTATTTGATTCGAACACCAAAATTAAAAAAAAAAAATTATTGATTTTTGACAAACAAAAAAATTAAAAATATATTTTAAAATTAATAAAATAAATTGTTGAAAATATAAAAATAATGTTGTATTTTACAATGAAAAAGCAAAAATAAATATTTTTTTTTGTTTTGAAAGTTTTTAACTTTCTTTTGATAAGAAACAAATTTTTTTTTCTATTATTGAAGAGATTAATAGTATTTAAATATATATGAATTGTGATAAAACTCCAATATATATATATATATATATATATATATATATATATATATATATATATATAATATAGAGTTAAAATAAGTATTATTTATTGATATTAAAGTGTTCTTTTTAACAAATGTTTCGTTAAAATGATACCCCAGTTGTCGCACAGAGAGAGTACATAAATATTAAATAGTACCAAATAAAACAAATACTGTAGAAAAACATTTGGGTACATGCTATTTGAACACAATTAAATATATAGGTATATTTTGTTAACTAGAAAAATCACAAAAATTAAATACATTAAATATTTATATTAAATACATCAATTGAGTGTAGCTATAATGTTTAGTACCAAATTAAAAATTAGTTATAGGGTTGAAAAATGGTTGGATACTTGGATCTATATATGAAAAAGGCATTGGACTTTAGAGAGTAATACATAATTATTTTAATTATTGTGATCGTTTGTGCAAAATAAAACACACGCCTAATTAAGGTTGACTAATCATGATCAACACACCAACAATAACGTCATTTGAAAATAAAAATAAAAATAATACAATACAATGCAATACATTATGGTTCATAAATTCATAATTAATATAACATGTAAATCACATGCCTGTCAATTTCATATTCAAAATTTAGGTCAAAATTTTATGATAGTTGACTAAACTTTACAAAAGTTGAAGAAAATGATCAAATTGAGTAAAAAAATAATTTGATTACATTGATGCATTTGTAAAATATTGTAAATCACTTTGTTTTTTTATAATTAATTTTCCTTGTAGGGTGATTTTCGTTTGAAATTGTTACATAAAAAATAAAACAAATTACAACTATTATATTTTATTACAAATTTTCTCTGACCAATATTCAACTGATCACTTTGGTAAAAACATTAATTTTCAACTACTAATCATTAACACACATTTACCAATAATTTTGACTATTTTATATTTAGGATAAGTCTAAGGTAGGTATAACTTTAAACATTATTGTACAATTTGTATAGTGAATTATTACATTTTTATATATCTTATGTGCTTCTTTTAATAATTCTTTTCACAAAAACGTAATTTCTTTCTTCTCCCCTGCTAAATAAATGAATGCTAACTAGTGGCAATTTAAATTAATCTATAAACTGTATACAATACAAAGTTGTTACACGACTTCCTTATTCAGTTGTCCCAATAAAAATAGTTATGCAATGAGAAAATATAAAAAATTGTGTCGAACATGATGTAGTATTTATACGATTTTAAGGTTAATTGATATATGGTGCTATGCATTAAAACAAACAAACTGAATAACTCTTTGTACATGCACACTTAATTTTTAAAGTTGTATTATTCAATGTTATGCAACGATTGTCCGCCGTTAAAAATGTAATTATTAAATGATTTAATGTTCGAGTTATTGTGAGTTGTGTGAATATTCATAATAAAAAATTGAAGTTAACAGTAGTAGTATTATTTAATATTATGCAACGATGGATGCCGTTTGATCGTAAAATAATCCAATGTACTACATAAGAGGACCTTCGTTACAAGAATGAGAGATCACATATGCTTTAACTAAAGAATCACAACATAATTAGTCACAACCCATCTTGAAACATATATGCATTAATATTTGTCCAAAAACATTTTCTTCTTCTTTGCCCTTTTATTTCAAGTCAATAGGAAACATATTAAAATGCATAAAATTCAAATTAGCTAGGGATAGAAATTCCCACCCATAATACCTTTAGATATATAACTTTCTCATTATAAAATATAATAAAACAATTACCAAAATTGCACAATAATATCTTGCTAGTTATGGCACAAAGAAAATGACAATTGACCTACATTATTTCACCGTCACAATTTATTTTGTAAATTGTAAATTTATTTGTCACATAATGTTGATCTAAATAAAAAATAATTTACATGTAATATTATGTTCTTTTTGTAATATGAGCACTCCATCATCATGAGACAATTTCTTATAAAGACCCTCCAACCAAAATTGATATTTTCTCCACAAACCAATTTAACCTTTTAAATTACAGAAGAATAAATCAAGAAAAAGAAAAGGGCTTGAAAAAGCAAGGGAAGAAGAAGAAAAAGAAAAGAGCTTTCTTGGGTTTTCTTCAGTCCCCTTTTTCTTGCACCCTCCGCTAAGCATATTTTTCTTGCTTTTTTTTCTTTTTTTTTTCCAGTATCATTTCCCCTCTAGGTGCTGCTCTGTTTCTATCTATATCCCCATTACTGATTTTCAAGCTCTTATTTTCTGCATATATTTCTGTCACTGGTTATTTTATTATTCTTATTATATCTGTCAAAATTCTCTTGTTGGTGGAGCTTAAAAATCTCATCTTTCCTGTGTTTTGAAACCTGGGATTAACTTTTTTTTTTCTCAACTTCTGATCACCAAGTAGTTATAAAAGAACACTGTTTTTTCCTCTTGATCTTGCTCATTTTTGGGTTCTTGATTCCATGGGTCTGTGTCATGGAAAACCCACTTTTAAGCGGCAGCAGCAAAATCTACCGGCTAACCCAATTACCCCATCCGAAACAAATGATCAAGCCCTGAATTCATCTTCCGGGAAAACCCCCAAATTCCCATTTTACAGTCCTAGCCCACTCCTGAACGCATTCAAGAATTCGCCTGCTATTTCCAGCAGCCTACTCTCAACCCCTATGCGCTTTTTGAAGCGCCCTTTCGCGCCGCCATCGCCAGCTAAGCACATCAAGGCCTTGCTGACAAGGCGACATGGCTCCGTGAAGCCCAACGAGGCCACCATACCCGAAGGGAGTGAGTGTGAGATTGTGGAGCTAGATAAGAATTTTGGGTTCTCTAAGAATTTTATCGGGCACTATGAAATTGAGGAGGAAGTGGGCAGGGGGCACTTTGGGTATACTTGTTCGGGGAAAGGGAAGAAGGGGAGCTTGAAAGGGCAGGATGTGGCTGTTAAAGTTATACCGAAATCTAAGGTTTAAAATTATTTAATTATGATTTTGATTTTTGGATATTGATTTTTCTTGCTCTTGATAGTTGATGGGAGCTTGTTAATGTTATATGCCTTGTTCTATAGCTTTTTTAACTAGAAGATCTTCCGTTCTTATCATCTGTATATGGTTTTAAACTTTTGGAAGCTTTGAGGTATACCTAAGTGTTTTTGATCAAACTGTATGCATAATGTTTTTATTCTTTTGTAGATTTTCAACCTATGTTGTACGGTTTCGTACTACTGTACTAGCTAAGAATGTCTCGCGGGTGTCTTTGACAATATCTTAACTTAGAGAACTTGATCTTTACTGTCGCCGACTTAGTACTAGAAATATGTAGATTTGTTTTTTCTCCATTTACTCGTGCAATTATGAGATGCAACTTAATGATCAAGATTCGATTCGCATATACTAATGTTTGGTCTAAAGTGAGGGTCTTTATGAATAACGTTTTTACATTTTGTTGCAGATGACGACTTCAATTTCCATAGAGGACGTCCGAAGAGAAGTGAAAATGTTACGTGCACTAACGGGACACAAAAACTTGGTGCAATTCTATGAGGCATATGAGGACGAAGACAATGTATATGTAGTGATGGAGTAAGTGTGAACCCCTATCATTTGCTTGTTATAAATTAGACTTTTAATATGCTTAAGACGCGATTTAGCTGCTTGATCGCTCAAGATTTTGTAATATTTAAGATTAAATCGGTCAATATAAATTTAAGTATAAAACAAGATTAAATCACCAATTTTTTTGAGATAACTGAAAACTCGGTTCATCTCATCTCTGTAACTATTTTCCTTCTTATATATAGGTTATGCAAAGGAGGAGAACTACTGGATCGGATTCTTTCTAGGTATGATTAATGTTTATTTTATCTAATCTTCTATAGTCACCTCACTCTTCCAATGTTTGTTGAAAACTAAACACATTCATTTTGTTTGCTCCAGAGGCGGCAAATATCCAGAAGAAGAAGCCAAAAATATTCTGGTACAGATTTTAAGCGTGGTTGCATATTGCCATCTCCAAGGTGTGGTTCACCGTGACCTAAAACCCGAGGTATGTTGAAAACTTGTGTGCATGAAATCCAGCAAACTGGTCCGCTTTCTTTACTTTTTATATTTATTAGTATTAATGATGATGCTAATAATTTTTATGGGTAAAGATTCCGTAAATTAATCTATCATCGAATATGCTTCTTGAATGAACTAATTAACTGCGATAACTATTTTTCCATTTTTGAAATTCTTATAGCTTCTTGTCAGCATATTTTTTCAATGAGGTTTATAAAAATTGCATTACGAAAATTTGCTGTGAGGACATCTGATCATGTCGTAATATATTACATTAGTTATTGTCTCTGATATTAATGTTGAACTGCCGCGTATTGAAGTTGTCTGAATATGTCTTAATTATGTTACGATGGCTACTTTTATACAAGGAGTTAAATCCTCACACGATATCATAATATTTGGTATGTGCATTGGCCTTTACTCTTTACTAAGCAATGCATCTAAACGGAAAATGTCTTTATTTGATGTATGTCTAAATAACTAAAGTACTCTATATATTGTCAGAATATATTAACATGAACTGAACTTAAACCTTTCGTACTTTTACAATGTCTCAGAATTTTCTCTTTACTTCAAAAGACGATAATTCCCCTCTGAAGGCCATCGACTTTGGACTCTCTGATTATATAAAGCCAGACGAGAGATTGAATGATATTGTTGGAAGTGCTTATTACGTGGCACCTGAAGTTTTGCATAGGTCGTATGGAACAGAGGCGGACATGTGGAGCATCGGTGTCATTGCTTATATACTTCTTTGTGGAAGCAGACCCTTTTGGTCCAGGACAGAATCCGGAATCTTCCGCGCTGTTCTAAAGGTGGACCCATGCTTTGAGGAAGACCCCTGGCCTGCTTTGTCCACAGATGCGATAGATTTTGTGAAGAGACTATTGAACAAAGATTACCGCAAAAGGATAACGGCAGCTCAAGCTCTCTGTAAGTAGTTAGAAAGATTTAGTAATCAACTAAAAAAAAAAACGATCGCCACTTTCCACTTTTATAATATGTAATATTACTCGTTAACATAAATTATATTTGGTAGCATAATATATTCTAATGTGATATTTATATCTTAGGTCATCCATGGTTAGCTGGCCACCATGATGTGAAGATTCCTCTGGATATGATTACGTATAAGCTCGTCAAAGCTTATATTTGTTCGTCTTCTCTGAGGAAGGCGGCTTTAGGGGTATGTTTATTACTTTGAAGTGTATGTCTTCGATGAATTATTATTGTTATTACTATTTTTAGATAAAATTGAGTTTTTTTTTTTTGCAAACAGTCTCTTGCAAGAACATTGACAATCTCGCAGTTAGCCTATCTCCGGGAACAGTTCACGTTATTAGGCCCGAACAAAAACGGATTTATATCACTACAAAACTTCAAATCAGTAATCCCTCTCTCTATCTCTCTTTGAGCACCATCTTGATTCTGTTTCGTCTCGTGTCTTAGTTTAGTGTATTACTACTATCTGCAGGCGCTGTCAAAGAACTGCACCGAAGCAGTGAAAGATTCGGGGGTTTCAGATTACGCCGATGTGGTAAAACAAACAAATAAATAAGTAATATAATAATCGATAAATTAATTATTTGGTTATTTGATGTTTGGTTATATTTGGTTTTTATCCAGGTGAGTTCTCTTCAGTACAGGAAAATGGATTTCGAAGAATTCTGCGGGGCAGCAATAAGTGTGTATCAGTTGGAAGGAATGGAAAGTTGGGAGCGACATGCTCGACGTGCTTACGATTTCTTCGACAAGGATGGAAACAGGCCCATCATGATTGAGGAACTTGCCTCGGTATGCCTATATATATAGAACGAATTCTAGAAACGAGAAGTTTTATTGAGAAAAGTACTGACCTTTCATCCTGTTTTTTCGAACAGGAACTTGGACTAAGCCCGTCTGTTCCTGTCCACGTGGTTCTGAAGGATTGGATAAGACACTCAGATGGGAAGCTTAGTTTCGTGGGGTTCATCAGACTTCTGCATGGCATGTCGTCTCGATCATTTCAGAAGGCGTGAGTTATAAATTGTCCATGGAAGGCGATATATATTTTGAGATGCGCAGAAACAATGAAGGCGTGGGGGGATATTTTTCTGCATATACTCTTCTTCAGCATGTATCTATATATATACTTGTGATTTCTCTTGAGATATGCTAGAGGATTTGTGTGGGTGAGTTATGTAATAAGAGAGCTTTAGAAAACAAAGTATAGCTCTTTTCTAGCTGAAGTTGTTTATGCGGGTCGACCCGTTTTGTTCGCTCGTGAAGTGACGAATGACGTTCGTAGTAATAAATCGGAACATGTTTTACAAGTCGATCGAGCAATTATAAAATACGACGAAACCGGCAAACCATTGCCGGTTCGGGTAGTCGGGCTGAAACTGATTACCGGTTCGACCCGACTACTTTACCCGGTTAGGAACGCTTGTGTATATAGTATGTATGATGACATCATTTTGGTTTTTGGAAAGAAAAAATATAAATTAAATGCCAACTCAGAGCGAAAATTACACTGATACGGAACGGGAAAGCTCGAACCCGAAACGGCAATGGCGATCTCGAGAACACATCAGAAGGGGAAACCAGCGAAGCCCAGATCTCCGATCGTCATCCTCGCAGCTTCGATCTCATGCATCGCCGTGTTGTACCTTGCTTCGTCTCTGGTTTCCACGAGCGGGTTCTCCTTTTCCGATCCGAGAAGAAGCATACAGAACTTGGTAATCAGACCCCGGAATCGGGACACTTTGCAAGGCAAGTATTTGTATTGGGGAAGCAAGATTGACTGTCCCGGAAAGCACTGCGATTCCTGCGAGGGTTTAGGGCACCAAGAATCTAGCCTTAGGTGTGCCCTTGAAGAAGCCCTGTTTCTTGGGAGGTATATATCTCTCTCTCTCTGTGTATGTGTGTTCAAAGAGGTTGATTTCACTTATTTGGATTGCTGGGGTTTGTCATGATTAACTGGGTTTTAATGGTTTCTAGTGATGAACAATTCTCAGTAACTTGTTTGAAAATCGATATTCTGGTAGTTGTCCTTAAAGAAAGTGTTTTCTGTTTAGTGATGAATTGTATTATTTGGGCATCAAATGGAAATGAAGGAGCTGGAGATATAGCTATCTGTGTGTTTTTAGATGCGCATCTTTGATTATAATATGACTTCAGGGTGTGATTATCACTTATACACTTCTTGTACTCTCTGGTTGCAGAACCTTTGTAATGCCTTCTAGAATGTGTATAAATCCAATTCACAATAAAAAGGGGATTCTTCATCACTCGGGCAGCAATACGGTTTCCGATGAAGGGTGTGTTGTGTTCTTCGCATAATGAAAATGCAGACAGTATTCTGCTGCTGTAATGTCTTGATTTGATTCTGTTTTATAGGTGGACAGCTAACTCGTGTGCTATGGATTCCTTGTATGACCTGGATTTCATTTCCGAAACGGTTCCTGTCATTTTGGATAACTCTAAAGAGTGGCATCATGTCCTCATGACAAGCATGAAATTGGGACCCAGAGGAATAGCACACGTGGAAGGAGTTAGTAGAGCCGATCTCAAAGAAAACGTTCTGTATTCAAATCTCTTACTCATCAATCGAACAGCGAGTCCTCTTTCGTGGTAGGCACACAGTTGTAGTTTATGCTCCATATCTTTTATGAGTTTTTTTCTCTGAGCATGTGTGATTACTAATCGAACTAATTAATGCTGGTCTGCCATGAGTAGTAGCGTGTTGAAATAAATGTACTTGATATAGTTTTTGAATCTTGATAGCTTTTCTGTAGGTATTAATAATCATGGTGGTAGTCATTCAGGTTCATGGAGTGCAAGGATAGGAAAAACCGAACTTCTATTATGTTGCCTTATTCTTTTCTTCCGTCAATGGCAGCAAAGAAGCTTAGAGATGCTGCAGATAAGGTATCGTTTATTTATTGTATTTTTCTAGTCTACCAGATTCTGTTGGGAATGTTTCAAAGGATGTTTGCTGTGAACTTAAAATGCTCGTTTGTTTGCTTTTGTCTCTTGTTGCCATGCTAAATGTATATATCTATATATGTATAGATTAAAGCACTTCTTGGAGATTATGATGCTATCCATGTTCGCCGAGGTGATAAACTGAAGACTAGGAAGGACAGATTTGGTGTCGACCGGAGCTTAAGCCCTCACCTTGACAGAGACACTCGTGCCGAGTTTATTCTTTGTAGAATCTCAAAATGGGTCCCACCTGGACGAACCCTTTTCATTGCATCGAATGAAAGGACCCCCGGTTTCTTTTCGCCTTTGGCCGTAAGGTATTCTTCTTGTTCGTTTTTTACTATTGAAGTATTGGTTCTTCAAAAATATAAAAAAAACTCAAATTTTAGCTTCTAGGGTCGCAACTCACAACAAATTAATTCCTGTAAAAACACATATTTACATAATTTTTGTTGCCGACTCTTGTTTTGCAGGTACAAATTGGCGTACTCGTCAAACTACAGCAGTCTTGTAGATCCATTAATTGAGAACAATTACCAGTTGTTTATGCTGGAAAGGCTAATTCTGATGAGAGCCAGAACGTTTATTAAAACGTTCAAAGAAGGCGATAAGGATCTCAGCCTCACTGATGATCCCAAAAAGAACACAAAAAATTGGCAAATACCAGTTTACACCAAGGAAGGAGACGAATGCTGACCTGGCCCTGTGGCCCACATATATTCTTATCATTATACGCGATACACTATTTACAGGAATGAGTAAGAAAGGGGAAAAACGAAGACGACTGGTTGGAGTTCAAATTACAACCTACAATGGAAAATGGTTCCTGAGTTAATATTTTTTTTGTTTTTATTTCAATTTGTTTTGAACTACATTTATGGGTGCTATAATTGTATTCTTTTTAGTACGATAGAGTTTTAAAGAGCAGAAAATGAGATTGCTGAAATCCCAACATAGTCATGAAAGATGCTCAATGAACGAAACCGATGCAAGTATTTCATCATTTCGTTCGATTCAAACAAATGAAACCTTGAAGTTTGATTGAATAAAATCGCTCAAACAACTCCGGTACTATTTGATCGAGGAAGGTTCAATTAGTTTTTTTTTTTGGTTAACGGTCAATATCATATAAAAGGAAAAAAAATAAAAAGTGTGGAGATACAGTACAGCGCATAGAAAAAGGCCTACCGCATAAACGAGCTAACAGGCTAGCTCTCTCCATTTTTAAAGAGTTTCCCTAGAATCTCCATTTTTAAAGAGTTTCCCTAGAATCTCCATTTTTAAAGAGTTATACACTTATACTCTCTCCAATTTTAAAGAGTTTCCTAGAATCTAGATTTTTAAATGAGTTTTCATAGAAAAAATATATATTATTTGTTGTGTTAAATAATATAAATGAGAGGTATAATGAGTATTGTTGTTTAATTAACAAATGATTAAAGTGAACAGCTAATAATATTACTATAAAACAGAATTAGTATTTTTTATTTAATTCAAGGTTTAAAATTGCACACTTAAAAGAGTATAATTTGTACATATCCATTTGTACCTCAACTTTACAATGAGTTGAGATAAAATTATTCATTTTTTATTCATGTGAGACTCACATCTCCAATGATGTACCTTAATTAAAAAGTACAAATTTGTGACACATCAAAAGTAAATTACTCCCTCGGTCCAAAGACAGTTGACATATTTTCCTTTTTGGGGTGTCCAACAATAGTTGACACACCCCAAAAAAGGAAATAATTATTCTAACTTTTTCATTTTAATATACAATTTTATTCTACTTTAACTCACCTACTTTTTAAACTTTACTCACAACTACTTTACTTTTCACTTTTAAAATATATTTTTGCATTAAAAAATAACAATTTTCTTAAACTTCGAGTCCAGCAAAGTATGACATCTATTAATGGCCGGAGGGAGTATATTAATTGAGTCCACAATTGTACTTACAATTGGAGATGCTCTAATACACATATCAATTTGGGATTGAGGCAGCCTGCAATGCACTTTTACTAATGTAAATCTTTTACTGTACAATTATTTTAACATATTTCTCCATGTTAGATGATTTAAGAATTTATTTGTTTACTTCATATTTCTTTTTGATTTATCTTAATCTTATTTAAAATAAAAATAAAAATTATAAATGTTTTTAACAAAAAAATAAAATCATTTTTCAATAATTTTAATAAAATATTTGAGATAATATCACATTTGGTCTTGTAATATATGCTCATTCCACGATCGATACTTTTTTTATTCGAAAAATCAAAATTGGTCTTTGCAGTTAAAAAATGACCGAACGATGCTGACATAACAGTCATTTTCTACAGCTTACTTTGTTGGCGAATTTTGATTGGTAAATGAATCCACGTCATTATTGCACCCAAAATGGTAGTGGATTTATTTACCAATCAAAATTCGCCAACGAAGCGAGCTGCAAAAAATGACCGTCATGTCAGCATTATTCGATCATTTTTTAACTGCAAAGACCAATTTTGATTTTATGAATAGAAAAAGGATCGATTTTGTGATATTATCACTAAAATATTATCACTAAAATATTTTTTATATAATTTTTTATTTATATAATCGCATAGTATTTTTATAATTTTTTATTACAATTTTAGAGCATATAATAATATAATTTTTTTTACAATCTTATTACATACCGTAATTTTTATTAATGTGTTATAATTTTTATATATAATTTTTTTTATTAATGTGTTATAATTTTTATATATTAAAAATAATTTTATTTTATGTATTTTATGTTAAAAAATATTTATAATCATTATTTTTATTTTAACTAATATTAAGATAAATCTAAGAAGATAAAGTGAACAAATAAATACTTAAAATAAATCTAACCATATGGAAACATGTCTAATTAAATGAACACTAAAAGATTACACTTGTTATTGTGGACTAAAAGATTACACTTGTTATTGTGGGTGCAATGCAAAAGTAGACTGTACGTCCTCTCAAATTTTCAATTTGTATATAGTATATAGTAATATTTGATACTCTCTCCGTTTCATACTTAGTTGTCACGCTAGTATGATGAGGTTAAAAAATAATACTATTATATTATATTGTTATTGATTAAAATCAAAGTGTTATGCGAAGGAATTTCGATTAAACCCCGAGCATAAGAGACCCGAACTTAGGAAACAAAGGGAGGGGGAGAAACGTATGCTCGTCCTCAGAAAGTAGGACGAACAAGGGAAGAACCTTCTAGAGAGGATCCCCGTTTTTGGGAAAGGACCGAACAGGACGAACACCGAGGACACCAGGCAAATAGCGTGCGGCGAGGTCGCCCAGTCCGAGCACGGAGCGAGATAAATGGCCGCTCGCGATGTGCTCGGTCCTCCGAGTAATGAGCCTTGCATCCCTGGGCCATAAAGAAGGAGGTGGGCTTAGTGATAGACTTGTTTAGTGGGCTTGGCACATTAACTAACTATGAAAACCCTAATTTGTATTCTCTATAAATAGAAGGTGTAATTTTTTATTAATGATATCTATACATTTCCCCAAAAATTCCTAGAGAGCAATATTGTCTTGTTCACTACTCAATCCCCTAAATCTCTATTTTTAGTTGGTAATTAGAGAGTACGATTTTCTCACTATCAACACAAAGAGTATTGGGATATTTTTTACTTAGAAAATAGTTTTTTTGGGTAGAAGTGATAATATTTTATAAATATTAAATTATTTTAAAAATATAAAATGGAATGATAATTTTCTTTTTGGAATGTACTCCGTAAGTACATGAGTATGTGACCACTCAAAAAAAATGTGACAACTTTTAGTAGATATACATGGAGTAATATAGTTTTTTCTCACCAATTTGAGATGAAAACAATTTTATTGGCGTGTGTCATCACCGTACAAAATACAAATAAATAAAATAAATTTGTCATACTATCATGCAATTCGAATTACTCTCTTATGGCCAAACACTGCACAGTGCACTGCACACCTAAGCGGTCTCTTAGGCTATCAACACACAAAAAAATTGACCTGTTGTTGACCACTCTATCCTTTTTCTCATTTTTTAAAATGATACTCAGAACAATTTTTATTCATGGGATAAAATAATTTCTATCTCAAAATTATTATTTTTTTAGGCCAAATCCGAAATAATTTTTATTTATGGAGATGAAATCATTTTTTTCTCATTTAATGAAATTAGTAGATTAGTACAGTACAATTTTTTAAGCCAAATTAAACCCTTAGATTATTTATTACTCAACATTTATTTAACTACTTAAAAAATGGTAATAAGTAAAACGAACAATCCATATTCGACAGGTGTCACACACACAAAAAAACAAATCATACAATATCCTACAGAATCAATTTCCCTCTGGTCATGCACAACGGGAACAGAAAAAACCTTGCGCATTTTATTTTCTCGTAATAATTATTTTTTAAATTATTTTTTCTCTCTATAAAAACACACACACTTTCCCCCTTTGTTCTGGAAGTCTCCATTGTTCGCGAGCTCATCAAGGTTTATTTTTATTTTTATTTTTATTTTTTTATTTTGCAAAAATTTAAACACTCTCATTTCCCCATTTGTTCTGGAATCCTCAATTGTTCGCGAGCTCCTCAAGGTTTGTTTTTATTTTTTTATTTTGCAAAAATCTGCCTACCTGACACTTATTAAGATTTTTTTGATTGAAGAAAAAAATATTTCGTTAGATTTCAGAGAAGAAAAAAATCTGCCTACCTTACATTTATTAAGATTTTTTTGATTGAAGAAAAAAAATGTTATTAAGAAAAAAATGTTATTGTGATTGTGATTTTTACCTTTTTTTTTGGTGGGTTTGATTTCTGTTTTAAGTGCAGGAGGATGTCGGATTCGGATTCGGGAAATGACGCGAACAGACTGCATCAAGGACTGTCCGGCCTTGGCTGAAATTATCGATCAATGACGTAGACAGAAATATTAGTTAGAAGGTGCAAAAAAAATTAAAAAAATTTGTGATTTGGGAAGCTCCATTTTATTATAAGTTAATCTTCTTTTCATTTCACTTGTATGGTTTGTTGTTTTTCCATAATACTCATGTTAATTAATTAATTAATTATGAAATAATTAATTCAAGGATTTATTATTATATAATGATGCTCCACATGTTTTAAAATAATTAATTTAAGAGTTTTTTATTTTTTTATAATCCTACACATATTTATTAATTAATTTTTATTTCACTTTTGTGGTTTTTTGTTTCAGTAATTAATTAATCGTAAAAAAAAAAGATGATGCTCCACATATTTAGCTCCACATATTTATGATTAATTAATCTTCATTTTACTTGTGTCATTTTTTATTTTTTATATTTTAGTGATTAATTAATCTTTATATTACTTGTATTTTTTTTCATACTCCACATATTACATATAATTATGAAAGGAAAACACTCTTAAAAGAGAATTGTCAAACTTTTAAAATTAAATCAATTAAATTATAATTTTATTGATTGAATTTTAATTGATAAACTAAAAGTACTAATAACTAATAATCAGCATTGATATTCTATTTTTTTTTTCTAAATAGATTGAGTATTTAAAAAAATAATATTTTTTAACAAATAGTTAATTATCTTATTTTTTTAATAAGACATATCAATATTTCAACAATATTTCAATTAAATTTCAATTATTTTTTTAAACAAGTTATAATTAATTATCTTAATATATAAAAATCAAAGTATAAAAATAGTTTTTTTAAAAAAGTTGAGAGGTGGGACCAAGTGTCTACGTCATTATGAGCTTGAGTATGTCATTTTTTCATATTCCTGTGTGTACTTTAATAAATTTTAAATTTGATAATACGATTATTGTATTCCTGCTAATATCCATTTTAATTACGGCTAGGGGTGTTAAAAAATTATATGTTTATTTATGTTTAGAGAACAATAATCCTGCTAATATCCATTTTAATTACGGCTAGGGGTGTTAAAAAATTATATGTTTATTTATGTTTAGAGAATTGTAACAACAATTTCAACTAATTTTTTTATAAAAATGTGGTATTGTAAATTTGTAGAATAAAAAATAGATTTACATATTGATTTAAGAGATATTAGGAAAAAAATTATTAGGAGTGAATCCAAATTCTAAAAACTAAAAATACAAATATATTGAATTTTATGAAAAAAATTATAAATACCTAAATTTATTTTAATTATTACTGTATTTTATTAACAAATTATTTATTTTTTAAAAATTCTCGGTCTAAACTTGTTTTATATCGGATCAAATTATTCCGGTTCAATTTTTGGGTCATGATTTTACATGATTCTAGTTTCGGGTTTATTCGGTTTCGATCCGGGTTTGGACCGGTGAACACCCTCGGAGCTGATCAATCTGTATTGCAAGTTATTTCTTTTGATAAACAGATTATTACACTTCTTAAAATATGTATTTTAATATTCTTTTTCTTAGGTTAGTGCTTTTCATTTGTCGCCTGTGCTATGACACTGTACTCTCACTGGAAGAGTGTAAATGTGATACCGACTGAGACCTTTCTGCACTTGAAGTAGTCACCTACATTGATGAGATGTACCCCATTCCCCTAGGATGGTGATCAGTACCTTTCTGCACTTGAAGTAGTCACCTACATTGATGAGATGTACCCCATTCCCCCTAGGATGGTGATCAGTACGGGTACGGGAGTTCGATGGGCAACGCGTTGGAGTATATTCAGGGAGTTTGTCCGGAGTCCGAGAAACCGTACAAGAATTGTGTTGACCCGATTACCCTTTCCTCTGCCACAAACCAAAAATGTTCGTAATTTAATTTAATTTAATTTAAATAATTATTTAGTTTTTTTATTGTAAAAAAATTGCTAATCAATTTAATTAAAAAATGTTTTTTTTTAATTATACAATCAGAGCGATACTATATCGAGGGTACGCTCAGGAAGAGCTTGTTGACCCTTTATCTGTACGCTGTTCCTAGTTTCACGTATTACAAATCTGTAAGAATATCTTTATTTTTATTTTATTTTTGATAGGGCAGTGACGTAGACAAAAATATTAGTTAGAAGGGTGCAAAAAAAAATTAAAAAAATTTGTGATTTGGGAAGCTCCATTTTATTATAAGTTAATCTTGTTTTCATTTCACTTGTATGGTTTGTTGTTTTTCACTTTGTGGTTTTTTGTTTCAGTATTAATCGTAAAAAAAAAAAGATGATGCTCCACATATTTAGCTCCACATATTTCAATGATTAATTAATCTTCATTTTACTTGTGTCATTTTTTGTTTTTTATATTTTAGTGATTAATTAATCTTCATATTACTTCATTTACTTTATTTTTTTTCATACTCCACATATTACATATAATTATGAAAGAAAAACACTCTTAAAAAGAATTGTCAAACTTTTAAAATTAAATCAATTAAATTATAATTTTATTGATTGAATTTTAATTGATAAACTAAAAGTACTAATAACTAATAATCAGCATTGATATTCTATTTTTTTTTTCTAAATGGATTGAGTATTTAAAAAAATAATATTTTTTAACAAATAGTTAATTATGTTATTTTTTTAATAAGACATATCAATATTTCAACAATATCTCAATTAAATTCCAATTATTTTTAAACAAGTTATAATTAATTATATTAATATATAAAAATCAAAGTATAAAAATAATTTTTTTAAAAAAGTTGAGGGGTACGATCGCATCCCTTTGGTACCAAGTGTCTACGTCATTGGTTCTAGGGGACCTTATGTATTGAACCTCTACCAAGCCCGTAGGGGAGTGTCTCTAGCTGTCCCCTACAGGCTATCGTAAGAGGGGATGCGAAAACTACTCCCCAAGGGCTCCCTTACAGCGTTTTAGGGATTTAGGAGAATGACTTTAGGGATTCCAAGTTTTTTAGTCATTATTTTTCAATTAAATTAATTTATTTGCCAATAGTATAGAATTAAATCAAAAAATATTTTTCAAATAATTTATTTTATTTTATTAAAAAAAATAATACTATTATAAATAGTATAATACTATTTTTATTAGACCACATCTGAATTTCATAAACCCTCATTATTGTTAGTTAAATTATTTTATATTTTATAATACAATAATTGTAAAATATTTTATAATTATATATAAAATTTTATATAGTTCAATATAAAAATTTATAATATTATTTATAATTAGTAGATTAATCATACTATTCAACTTTAATGTTTGAATTTAATTATATATATATATATATATATATATATATATATATATATATATATATATATTAGGTATATTTAAGAAAAAGAGTTGCTTAGTTTATAATATAAATTTCATAAAATAAACTTTTAAATAAAGGTTATATTTTTAAGTTTTTTTATTAATTGGGTTATTGTTAATTTTATAATTATAAAAAAAATTAATTTTGAAAAATTACACAAATTTATAATTAAAAAAAATAATAATTAAAATTACATAAAAAAATTTAAAATTATCCTTTAAAGAGAATCAACATTTTTTTTTGTATGATTTATATAGAATTTACATGTACACTATAGTACACGATTGCAAAAATTGCCCCTCAATCCCCTTAGAACCACCCGTAATTATACTGTATATCACTTGTAAGTTGTAAGATAAAAAATGGATTAAATGAAATAGGAAAATGCATTTGGAGTCGTACTCCATGAAGACTATTTTTTCACTATAAAACAATGATTTGACATATTTATTTACTATGTCCAACCTTATTTTTCCTTCACTTTTTTTTAATTACATTATTTTTACTTTCTGTTTTTATGAAAGTTGATAATTAGTATATTATTTCTACTATTTTATAAAATAAATGTGAATTTAGAAAGGTGTATTTAATTGATCTTTTTTAATTTATTTTTTTAATGAAATTTCATAAATTTAAAAAATTTGCAAATTGTCAATAATTGCCTTTTTTATTTAGTTTATTTTTTAAATGGATTTTTTTATAATTTATGTAACTATTCAAAATTCAAAATATACCTTTACATATACTTAATAAACTTTAAACTAGTTTTCTCTACAAGAACGAAAAAGAGTTTTTGACTGAGCTTATAAGTTATAAGTCTTTAAAATTTGTTTAATAAACTTTTTAAAAAAAGTTTTAAAAAAATTACAAATAAGGTGTTTAAGAGCTTATAAATTATTTAGTAAGGAGAGAATTACTTTTTTAATCATCTTATAAGCTCTCTTACCTTAAACAATAAAAGACTTAAAATACCCTTAAATTATTATTTTTTATAAAAATTGCTAGAGAGAGAGAGAGATGAGCCCTAATTTTTCTGAAAGTTTCCCTGATGCAGCCGGTCGTTCCGGAGGCATAGGCCGAGGTCGAAAGAGAGAGAGGAATAGAGAGGGAGAGATGAAGAACCCTAATTTATCCGGTCGAGAGACACGACGAAGAAGAACCCTAATGGTAGTTTTTCCGGTCGTCGATTCAGAAGAAGGTTTGCAGGAGGTTCTTATCCTGTACGGAAACCTGATATTTATTACCTTCTCATGAAAAGTTCTCAAGGAATGCGTTCAGGAAACCCAGGTGTTTTCCGTCCCACACTCCAGAGATTCCTTCTCTCGCGAGGTCGGTATGGTTGTTGAGAGTCAAGGCGCCTTGTATCGGAAACCTCAATGTTTACTCAATTGCTGGATCGACACTTACGTAATTTTCCATTTAATTAATATTCTGTAAGAAGTCATCCATATCCATATTTATTATCAATATTGATCGTGCATTACAATAATATACGACGTAAGTATGTATTTTGATGATTGTTAGGATGAAGAAAAATATATGTTTGTGTCTCTTGAGAAGGTCGTGCATAAAAAAAGCATAGATGAGTATTACATCACCTTCACTGCCAGGCAAGCCTCTGATGACGCTGTCAAGACCTTTCGAGCTATCATTGTCAACTACTGTGGCGTGTTCGACTTTGTCCTATTTGTCAAGATTATATCTTCCGACAAAACCTGCTGCCATTGCTCGACCTAGCTATAGGCTATAGTTTGCTGGTATATATTCTAGTACTTTATTAGTGTTTTAAGAAGATACATATTCGTGCACTCGTTTTTCTACTAACCTCGATCCTCTGCAAAGGACCGATTAATTTATCCTCTTAATTGGAATTCCTGAATAGTAGTAGTACATTCATGCATGCATATGGGGATAATTTTAGGAGTACTGCAACTTTGTGTTAATCTACATAAACAAATTGAGTGCATAGACTCATTATCTGAAATTCTTTGAAAGTCGAGTGTCTCGTACATGTAGTTTGTGGGTTATGTGTATATATGATGATCTTTTCCAGATCACATGATTTTGCAAAGTTCCAACTTCAATAGGGTCTCCTTTGTTCATCTACCTCTTGTAACCTAGGTGAAGAACTAGGGGCTTGGGAACACCCAAACATTAACTGTGATGGTTTAGATATCCTAAAAAACTAATTCGGCCGAGTTTGTTAGATTTTCTCGAACACTTCCTTTAACCTCTTGTCTTAGATACAAATGAATTCGCCATAGATCTTAAGATAGGGGCTTTTGAGTACTGTAAACTTGAAAGTACCTTTTTTTGGACGAGCCAATGTTGAATCTCTAAAGAGAGAACACTACAAAAAAGTCGCGGATCCCCTACGGGGATCCCCTACGGCTATAGGCCCGTAGGGACGCCCCTACGGCGTCCCCTACGGGAAATACTATATTGTAATCCCCTACGGGAACCCCTACGGCTATAGACGTAGGGGAGAATCCCGTAGGGCTTCCCGTAGGGGACTAGGCGGAAAAGCGCGCGCGTCTTTTCCCTCCAACGTGGCCTACGGGGTCCCCTACGGGTAGCCGTAGGCCATACGGCCCTACGGCTGTTTTCCCCGTAGGGGACGAGGCGCGAAGCCTTCCCTCCAATTAATTGGAGAAGCCCTACGGCAATTCCCGTAGGGGTCCTTACGGGAAGGCTCCCCGTAGGGGAGAATCAAAACGGCAGCGTTTTGACAATTGCTTCGTCCCCTACGGGATTGGATGCCGTAGGGGCCCCTACGGGAAGATCCCCGTAGGGGATTAGTAAAACGACACCGTCTTGTATAATACTTATGCCCTACGGGCCCGTCGCCGTAGGGGATCCCGTAGGGGAGCCCTATATCAGAGCGGGCAACAGCAGAACACTTCATTTCTTTTTTTTTCACAGAGAGAAAGAGGGGCGGCGACCACAGAGGCGATTTTCGGCTACTTGGAGCTCCGTCCGGCGATTTCAAGCTACGAACACATCAAGAGCTTTGATTCATAACATAATTTGAAGGTTAGATCTCGATTTCAACTTTTAATGGTTCGTTTTTTCAATTTCCAAAAAATTAGGTTTTGTTAGAAAACATGATTTTCGGTTTGATTGAGTGGTTTATTGTTCTTATTGAGCTATTATGAGTATATGTATCATGTAATATGTTGATTTTGAGCTTGAATTGTTGATTTAGGGTTTTGGAAATTGTGATTTTTTTTCGATATTAGGGTTTTGGGGTTTTTGAACATTTGAATGTGTTTTGATTTGGGTTTTTTGGGTTTGTTTATTTATTTAGGTGTTTTTGATTTATTTGGGGAATTAAGATTTTTTAAAAAAATTATTGTGTTTTTTTTTAAGATTTTTGGAAAATGGTTAAGGGGCAGCTCTTGGTTTTTGATATTTTCGGATAGGAAATGACATTTTTTGCCAAAAGTTCAGTAGGGAGACCCCCAATAATTTCTCGATACGCAACTTTTTCGTTTATGGAATTTGGACTAAATCCTAAATCTTGAAGGTCAAAATCCCCGTTTGTGGACTGATTTTTGTAAAAACTTCAAGAGGCTACGTTTTTTAATTTTTGTGAAATTAGGACTCTAGTAAATGTTTAGTAGTATTTGAATTAAAGTTAGTAGTATTTTGAATTAAAAAGTTAGTAGTATTTGAATTAAAAAGTTTGTAGTATTTTTAAAAGTTAGTGAGTAATTTTTAAAAAGTTAGTAGTATTTGCTACTATTTAAAAAGTTATATTTTCATTATGAAATTTATTTGTTGAAGTAGTAGTAATGGTTTTATTTTTTGAAGTAGTAGTTATAATTTTTTTTAAGTAATCGTAATGTTTTGATTTACATGAATTAAAAGCTTAGACCCGTTTGAGATTTAATATCGAACTTACCATTCGATATTGAATCTTGAATTGTCCCATTTTTGGACAGTTTGAGAATGTGATTATGATGTTCTTTGTTAGTTGATATGTGTTTCGATTATGGACTTATTTTAAGATTTGGTTAGTTATTTCTCTACGTTCTCGGGTACATTGAAACACGTGTACTTAGAGAACTGTAGGGAAGTGCTGCCAAATTTTTTAAGTCCATTCGAGACACTAACTAACAAAGAACATCATATCACATTCTTGAATGGGATAGGACCCTTACCAATAAAGCAATTGCAACGCATATGTGCTGTCGAATTGAGGCTCAAAATCTCATTAACTTTTTTAAATGTGTGATTGTTTACTATACTTTCTTAAATGTGTATGATTGTTTACTATATATTTTTAAATGTGTATGAATGTTTATTTTGTTTAAAGATTATCGTTTTAATTTTATAGAATGAACTCTGATCGTAATTGGATGTACAAACGGAGGGTTGACGGTTATCTGTCTAAAGAGTTTTTGGATGGAATCGAGTCATTCATTGAGTTCGCAAGAA
Source organism: Euphrasia confusa (assembly GCA_954870475.1). Taxonomy (NCBI): domain Eukaryota; kingdom Viridiplantae; phylum Streptophyta; class Magnoliopsida; order Lamiales; family Orobanchaceae; genus Euphrasia; species Euphrasia confusa. The sequence continues at coordinate 1,882,994 of OX940951.1, forward strand.
AAAATGCTGAATGGAAAGACGGTGATAAGTTGAAATGTCCTTGTAGTCGAAAGAGGTGTAGCAATATTAATTACTTGGACACTGAGACAATCACGCGGCATCTGCTGAAGCATGGGTTTGTTCCGGGTTATCACACATGGTTATTCCACGGCGAAGAAGGACGGGACCCCGACATCTCAGCGAGCACATCAGCTCATTGTAAGTTTATAACGTTATTCTTTCGACTATTTCTAAATTTTTGTTTTAATTATTTTTAACTAATTAAAGATTTTCCTTTTAGGCTTCGGTGGAGCAGGCTCTTGAGGAGCGTCGAGCCTCTACGCAGGAGGAGCCCGATGTGGACGAGGTCTACCTGAGCGTCGCCCCGAAGAAGAAGAATAGGATCTTCGGGACGGGCACCTTAGCGAAGGTTTGGATGTTAATTTTTTCTTTATTCATAGAATCAACAAGTTATAATTGTTTACTTACGCTTCCGTCTGCTTCAGGTCTTTAGCAGCGGCTCCTCCTCATTTTCTGTGTCTTCCTCGTCTGGCCCGTCAGAGTCGGAGGAGCGCATCAGACAGACTTTGAGAGAGGAGTTCGAGCAGAGGCAGAAGGAGACCGAGGAACGTCTTGCTCGAGAGCGAGAGGCTGAGCGCGAGGCACTTGCTCGAGAGCGAGAGGCTGAGCGCGCTGCTGATCGTGCCGAGTTACAGAGGGGGTTCGCTGCGAGCTTGAGAGAGATGGAGAAGCGTTTGCGAGATGAGATGCTAGGTCGACCGCCTCCCTGATTGTAGTTTATTATGATTTGTTTGTTTAACTTCATATTTTAGCTGTGTTTGAATGATTTTGGATGTTTTTGAATGTTGTTGAATGATGTTGTGTGCTTCTGAATGATTTTGTATGATTCAGAATGATTTTGTGTTGTTAAATGAATGTGTATGTTTCTGAAAATTGAGTGCAGGTTTGGGGTAAAAAAACCGGATTTGCCCTGGCCTTTTTTTTTGAAATTCCCTACGGGAGAAGCCGTAGGGAACAATGCCAGACGTCCCCTACGGGAGGAGCCGTAGGGGACAATCCTTCACGGTCCCCTACGGGAGTAGCCGTAGGGGACACTCCTACACGGTCCCCTACGGGAGTAGCCGTAGGGGACACTCCTCCACGGTCCCCTACGGGAGCAGCCGTAGGGGACATCCTCACATGCCCTACGGGAAGGATGGGCGGGGAAAATGTCTTTCCCTACGAGGTCCCCTACGAGCTCCCCGTAGGGAATGTCCCCTACGGCGATTATTTCCCGTAGGGGTTAAGCTCCCTACGAGGCTAACCCCTACGTCCAAATCCCGTAGAGGATGCCGTAGGGGATGACCTTCCCTACGGGAATCCCTACGGGAACTGCCGTAGGGATTTCGCTGTTTTTTTGTAGTGGAATGGAAAATGAATTATATCTAAGTTTTTTTTTATCATTAAGTAACCTTTAGCAGTTTTATCTTTGGGTTTGGACTTGGAGAACTAGTACAATCTCAACCTTTTTCCTGATTATTTGATCATTGCACGCCTATTTGAGAATTTTTGTCACGTAGTTCAAGTAAAACGATATTTTTACTAGTCATTAGGTGATGACCTTTTTGCTGTTTTATCCTCTTGTTACGTTTCCGTTAGTAGGTGTAGACGTAGTGAGTCATGTCTTTGTTTTATTTTTAAGTTCCTACTAGTTGCACTAACAAAAACTGTATCTTTTTTTTATTAATGCAGAATTGAATGTTTGGAGCAAGTAAGAAATGCATTTATTTGTGCAGGTGCTATGATGTAATATGTCTTTCAAACTTGTTGAACTGTGGGTTTCTTTTTACTAGTGTCTTTCGAGCTTGTTGAACTTGAATATATTATGTTTAAACTATTATTAGGAATCTCGTTTTGAATGAATTGTGACTTTGTTGTGTGGATTGTTCTCTCTCATAATTTTTATTTTATTGTATCTTATTCAAAATTTAGCATCCCACGCTTCGTGTGTACGACAATAATGTGCGTTTTGAACGATTATGTTTTGTTTGGCTCATATGTTGCATATGTCGAAAAGGAATGGGTTTGTTGGTTTCCGTGCCTGCTCACCTCTTTCCATTGCCATGGGACAGAGGGCATATATCACATATGCTTGTCATATCTGGTTGATTTGCTTAGTCATATCACATATGCTTGTCTCATAGATGGCTCATTATATTAATTAGATTGTTTGATTATGAACTAATTCAAACTGCTAATGGCTCATTATATAAGATTGTTTGATGGATGATGGCTCATTATATTAGATTGTTTGATTATGAACTAATTCAAACTGCTAATGGCTCATTATATAAGATTGTTTGATGGATTCTGCTACTCGTTTAACAGTAGTAATTTTTTAGCTAATTTAAAGTTTAATATACCTTTATTAACATAAAAATAGTACTATTTTAAATCTAATACACCATTAATTTTTGTAGCTAATTTAAAGTTTAATATACTTTTATTAACAAAATAGTTCTGTATTATTTTACATCTAATACACCATTAATTTTTTAGCCATTTTAATATTAAGGAAAATTGAATTTTATATTTTCAAAAACATACTGATTATTAATTATTTTAGATTATACACTTATTTTAGATTAAACAAATCATACTGATAATTAATTATTTTAACTTAGCCATCAAATTTTATGGAATACATTATCTCCACAAAAGCAGATTTTATGGAATACATTATCTCCACAAAAGCAGATTTTAAAAATCTTAAATATTCTGTATCAACTAAATAGATATTTAACCTTAATACACACAATCTTTAATTTCTACCGTTCTCCAATTTTTCATCTTTTTACACACAATTTTTAATTTCTACCATTCTCCAATGTTTCATCTTTTTTTCTAAAATATTATGTATTAACTTAATAGATATTTAACCTTAATACACGATTTTTAATTTCTACAATTCTTCAACGTTTCATCTTTTGTTATTTGAGAAAGAAGTGTAAATATTGTGTTTGGATTGAGTTAGTATTTTTTTGCTTGTACGGAGTACTATATTTTATTTTTAACTACATTTATGTGGAGTATATTTGTATTCTTTTTAGTACAATGATTTTTTTGTATTATATTTTATTTTTAACTACATTTATGTGGAGTATATTTATATTCTTTTTAGTACAATGATTTTTTTAAAGAGTAAGTAATGAGATTTGCTGAAATCCAAAATTATTAAGCTGTAGAGGATAATATGTTCAATGTGAAAGAGATATGGCTTGTTTGATCTGGCGCAAATAACAATAGTTCAAGGTCTAAAATGCAAATATTTCCAAAAAGAAATAATTAAAAAAGAAAAAACTGACGGCCACTACTCGCCAGGTGGAATATACCTTTTCTCCTTCAAAGGAGTTAACGCGTGTAAATAAGATCCTTCTTAGATTCCATCACACGTGCGAGCCTCATATAAAAATTGCGAAAATAAAAATAAAAATAAAAAACAGCACTATCCTCTCGCGTCGAGAGCGTCACCCCGTGAATACTCCGACGCCAACTCATCGGAATATTCCGTTTTCCATCATCAGGTACTTTTGAGAAGCGTCGTGTTATGGAAACCAATTTTCGTACGATTTTTTTGTTTAATTTAATTTCTCAGAAATTCGATTTCATTTACGGATTGGTGTAGTCTGAAACCTTATTTATCTATTTACGGATTTCATTCTCTTTGGTGTAAATTTGATTTCTCTGTGATTTCTACCGAATGGAAGATGATAAAAGACGATTTTACTGCAGTGAAATTGATAAGTTGTTTTTCTAAATAAATAAATAAATATATTCAGCATTAGGAATAAATCTTTGAGCAAGCTTGGATTTTTAGTCTTTGCCAATTATCTGCAATTTATTTTATAATGCAAGGGGTGTTGTGTTACAGTCCACTTCAAACATTCAAGTCGAATCAGACTATATTGATTGTGTCGAAATGCCGTACCTGGTGCGCGAGCATCTATTCATTGGCAACATCGGAGATGCTGCGGAGATTCTCCAGAATGGAAGTGACGACATCACACATTTACTATCAGTCCTTAGTTCAGCATCCATTTCTTTCTTCTCCGAGTGGCGTAGTGGGATTTCAATCCCAACCAAAGAAATTCGGAAGGTTCATGTTGGGGACTCGGGATCCGAGGGTGTTTCAGGAAATGGGTCAAAGAGCCCACTATCGCCAGATAAGCTCCTGTACTCGCAGGAGTATGCAGGTAAGGATTTGAAGTTTGTGAGGATGGCAGTGCCTTTGAGAGATATGGAGAGTGAAGACTTGCTGGACTACTTGGATGTCTGTTTGGATTTTATCGAAGATAGTAGGAAAGAGGGATCCGTATTGGTTCATTGCTTTGCAGGTGTATCAAGGAGGTAGGTGTAGCTTATACGTAGTTTGTTTGTCAAATGTGTATTATGTGGCAATGATATCATTGAAACCAATCTAAGTTCATTACCGTGTTCAAGATACTAACTAAATCTGTTTGCTCGATTATACAAAGGGGTTCTTGGTAATATGTCCAGATTTGATTTCTGTGGGTCCAATGGTCCAGACAATATTTTTACTGTTATTAGTTTAAATTAAAAATAAAAGTCGAAATTATCCTTGCATAATCATTTAAGGATTGAGTAATTGGATGAGAACTTGGGGGGGGGATCTTTGGATATTTTAGTCAGACTTGTTGAAATAGGGGTCTCAAGTTCTGATTCTCTTTGGTCGAAATTTTTACCATTGTTTGTTAAAGGGCTTATTCTTATTAATGTTCAGAGAAGGCATACAATGTAATTGTTTGTTTCTCTGCTTTTGTCAAGCCCTTAGGGTTTACACCCTTCTTTGCCTGTGTTCGTTGCAGTGCAGCAATCATTACAGCATACCTGATGAAAAGTGAACGACTATCCGTAGATGGTAAATAGCAGTTATATAATTTATTTGAATTATTTCCTTTTTCTTCTCTCTCCATTATTTTCTAGTTTTCTAATTTAAAATTTCCCATTTTTATTTTATCATTAGATGCTATTGAATCTTTGCGACAGAGCTGTGAATCTGTGTGTCCAAATGATGGTTTCCTGGAGCAGGTGACATCAAAACTACTCCATATCTTATCTTTGCTAGCCCTCGTAATATTGACTAGCACTTTATGCGATTTCTAATGCCCTTTCTATTTTTGGTTGCAGTTAAAAATGTTTGAAGAAATGGGTTTTAAAGTTGATCATGCAAGCCCCATATACAAGCGCTTCCGCTTAAAAGTATTAGGTCCAAATTATCTCCTGAACAATCAATAATATATCTTCTTGCTTTCCTTTCTATGTATCATCCTGCATCATATACTAGTTAGTTTGATTTCATCGATTCTATTGCCATAGTTCTTGGTCTGTGAATTTCAATTAAGTATGAATCCTTCCAGATCAAACTATATAAGGGCCGTCTGAATACAATAACCTTAAAGATGTCCCTACCCTCTTTGTGATTCATTCTGGCACAATCATTGGTTTAAGATGCTAGTGGGTCCTAGCCTCCTAGGCATATTACGCAAAATGGAAAAAGAGCAAAAAAAATCAAGAGTTTAGTAAATATCAAGGCTGTTGTTTGAAAAAACATGAGGTTTATTTTCGTTCAATTGTTGAAATATTTTTACACAGTAAAGTTAACAGGTCCAAAAACCTCTGAAAGAGAACCACTCTCGATATCAGTTTGATAGTTTTCCCTATTTATTATTCTGTAAACTCATATCTGATCCATTTGGAAAGTTCCAGTTATGCTAGTAGCCGAGTAATGGAATTGTTTAATTTGTTATATATGTGCCTTGGATGTTGTTAATATTATTTTCATATTGTTGACTGCTTCCGTTTTCAAATGCCTTATTCTTGGAATCGTATATGTTGTGCAATACAGGCGATTCCTATAACCGTGGGGAAAAAATAGATGGTTCTAAGTACAGTCCTGATCCGGGTTTGCCAGCTGTCGTTACCTCGAATTCTGAAGCATCAACTGTTAAAGAAGCTCCAAGTCGAACTCCCGCCTACCGGTGCAAGAAGTGCCGTAGACTAGTTGCATTGAAAGAGAATATTGTGGATCATGTTCCAGGGGAGGGCGAGTCATGCTTCGATTGGCGTAGAAGGAGTGGCAATTTTTACACTAGTCCCGATGAGGAGTGTACGTCTATCTTTGTTGAGCCTCTCCGTTGGATGACAAAAGGTACGACTACTTGTAGATTACATTAGTTTTCTCATCAAGAAATGTTTTTGATCTTTTAGTATTTGCAAATCAAATTTGTTCCATAAAGTAGTTTGCATGAAATGAATATTGAAATGCTGGAGTTTCTGATTATTATGATATTATTATTACTATCCAGTCGAGGAAGGTGGTCTGGAGGGCAAACTGTTTTGTGTCCACTGTGAAGCACGCTTAGGTTACTTCAACTGGTCCGGCACTCAGTGCAGTTGCGGGAGTTGGATTACCCCAGCCTTCCAGCTTCACAAAAGCAGGGTCGACATTAGTACTACCTGAGCTGTATTATGCGTGAAGACTTTGTTTCGTCTGCCACCTAGTTTATATGTGTTGTGTTGATTATTTATTTCTACAAACTACAATTTGTTATGTGTAAACGATATCATTTATTCTACTTATACCGGCTTATCTTTTAAATAATTGCATTTTGGGTCATTTATTTCTCTTATTTGACTTGCACCCACAAGAAAGAAATGGGTTTTTTAAGGTACACAGTTGACGGTACATTATAAACTTTGAAGTGCATTTGGAATTGTGATAGAAGCAATTTAAAAAATAAATAGATTAATGATTTTTTAATAGACCCTCAGGCCTCAGTCTTCTATATATTACATATGGCACTATTTCGTCTTTTGCATCTTACAAATTTTTACTGTTGTAAATAAATTGTGAAAATAAAAGGTTAGGTCCATTTGTAATTATTTAAAAATTAGTCTCAGAGAAACAAACCCCTTGCCGAGTCAACATCTTATTATACGCAGCAGCATCGAGTCTACAACTATGCAAGTTAATCTTAACCCCGTTGTTATAAAAAATAGTGCAATGGCTCAACAGTTACAAAATGTTTCTCACTTTCAATATCAGGAATCCATTGTATTTTTTTGTTCTTGTTTTTTTTTTCAGGGGACCCAGAATCCATTGTTATGTTTTGATTTAGTTTTTGAACGCATTGTCCGACTCAACCTATAAACTGCTCTCGCTCAATGTGCTTATGATCCGAGAAGGATGTTGGTTGCAGCATTAAGATCATTCCTGGCATGTACAAGTGCTTGCCTCGCTGAATTCCGATCAAACCCCATTGAAACAAGTGTGGCAATGGACTCCTCTGGTGGTTCGGTCGAGGATGACAAGGGAGCAGCTGGATAGTTTGCCTGAAACCAGATAAACAAGAAAGTATAGAATTTAGGGGTGAAACGAAATTAGGATGTAACTTGGTATGGATGAGAGTTGGGGGAGAAGAAAGTGTAGCATGTAATATTAAAAGGATATATAAGAAAGTATTTTCAACCCAAATTCAGCAGCCAAAAAATTACCTCAACTTGGCGACCAGCATGGGGTGGTGCACTTCCAAGAACATTCCTGGACGATGATGAGCTGGCAGATGGTGATGTGTTCCCAATAGACGGCAAAGACAGTCTTGAGAAGAACGAAGCAATAAATTCAGGAAACTGAAAACAGAAAAGTGGAAGTTAAGTCAGCCATAACTCAATATCAGAGCAAAGAATTCATAACTATGTCAGACGATTAAACTCGTAAGGGATGATTACAAAAAGTATCCTTGAAGTTTTCAAAAATCTCAGTGATTTTTGTAATTTTACAAGAGAGCTGATTTTTTTTCTTCTTGTAAATTGTAATTAGAGCATACATCAATGGTACATTTTTCTCGTTATTTTGATTTGGTTTGAATGATTTATAAGAAAGGGTCACACCGCACATTTCACAATACTGAAATGAAACTTCAGAAGACGAGTATATGTTAATATAAATTTGAAAAAAACTGTTCAACTAAATATTAGGTGCAACCTTCACCCGGCGTACACAGAAAACATTCATGCGATATAGGGAGCCTGCTAAAATACCACAAATCCCAGGTATCATGGATCTTTTCCAGGAAGAAAGAAATAGCTGTAACATAGAAGTGGCAAACCAAATAAACAGACATTGAGAGAAAAATAGTATCATTAAGAAAGTGGTTTGACTGATGCCAAGAAATAAGAAACAAGAAACAAGAAACAAGAAACAAGAAATGCAATGACATAGATAACAGCTGAGTACCTGAACTCCTGCTAAATAAATGAAGGTCTTGTCCGAGAAGTTGAGGCTAAGCACACGAAACCGCGTAGAAACAGGGATGTCGAAATAAAAAGGTATGAATGAAGAGAATATAAGTCCATAGGGCCCAGACGTGAGTATGCTCAAGGAAGGATCTGCCACAAATAAAACCAAAATCATCAGTCAAAAGTTACAGGACTAGATTATGTATGTAAATACTAAATAGGAATAATAGACACCTTCAAATAGTTATTTGTTCAGTTCCATAAAAAATACGTGTAGTCAGTTTAATTAAATAAACATTGAGAAAAGATACCAAATGAGGATACAATAGCATATGCAATAATAAAGATACACCCCACATCATATCATTACAAACACCTCAAACATCACGTCTCTCGGTTATTTAGCTTCATTTATGGTTTATCCCTACGTTAAAAGATATTCCAACTACACCACATTGCCACGTGTGAGGAGGGGCACGTGCAAGCCAGTAAAGCAATGAGGAAAAAAGAAAAAACATAGAAAAAAATATTATAAAGAAATTAGCGCACCTTTAAGTAACAATTGTGCAAGGACTTCAAGCAGTAAAGAGACAGTGACTGAAAATAAGATAAAGATCTGCAAGAAAAAAATGAGAAGGAAATAGTTTCATTTAAAAAGTTAATTATTGATCATTACTACCAATTAAGTGACAATCTGAAATTTTCTATACTTTGGCATATACACTTCATATGAAACAAGAAAGAAATTGTGCTTGAACAAGAACGTACACTGTATTTATTAGAACCTATTTGCCTTTCAAACACGCGGAAGTAGTACAGAAGATAAATTCCAAAAATCAGTTCCGGTGTAGACGAAAAGCCGAAAACTGAAACTATGAGCTTCCATATTTGAAGTTTCTTGAAAATATCCTGTCAACAGTTAGTTACCAGGTTAGGATGCTACAATCAGATAAAATTATTGCCCCTGTATCCACCTAAATCTATAAGTACAAAAATAACTTATAATCAAGAGAAGATGATTCATAGTCTTTTTGAAAAGAAAAGACAGGCACACTATAGAGGTGGTGGAAGAGTGGATAAGAACCCATCAATCTATCATTTAGTGAAAACAATTCCTGATACTTCACCATCTCCGGAATATTACTGCACATAGTTACCCACTCACCCACGTGCGTGTGTGTGTCTACAGGAAAATTTTAGACTACGGGACTTAAAAGTCAAATTTCTAAACCTTACTCAGTATGGATTATGGACAAATTTGGTCTAAGATAGCAACCAATTCACCTTTTCAATAAACCTAATAAAGTCTAACACTCTTTTTTTTGTAGATTACTTAAATCCACTCCAGTCACGGGATATAAAGAAACTTCATAAAGTCCCTGTCCAGAGTCTAGACGTACCCGTGTAAGGATCTCTACCCTTAAAATGGTAATAGGAAGTTTCTACTTCAGAAGTTCAAAATGATGTTCTACATATCCAAGTAAAACTGAGATTGTGTGAGGGTTCCGGACACCTCCACACTCCACACTCGAAGCTGTGACAGTAACATGAAATAGCATTTATGCAGAAGATACATTATATTGTAGTTGAAGCCCTAACCTTCACAAATAGAATCTATTCAGAAATTATCCATAACCGGAAGATATTACCAACTCCATCCACTCCATCCAAGTAAACCCACAATTCCACATTGTAATCCCAAAAAACGACAAATTAATTCTGTAAAAACTTGAATAAAATAACATAAAATCAAAATGATAATCGCGGCATTCAATCATCAAAACCAACACAGATAAACCCAAACACAACAAAAAATCCCGAGAGTTAGAAACTGGAAAAGTGAGGATGAAGATGGAGTACCTGATAAGACCATTGTACGTTTCTAGAGCGGATCCCAAATATAATTGTGAATAATGCACTCGCGATTACTACGATCTTCGTAACCGCCGCATTATCTGTGAAAAAAACCTTTAAAACCTAGAACCCAAAATTGAAAGAAAAAAATTCAAATTAAATAAAGGCTTACTGAAACCAGATGGGCCGCCGTTCATCTTCTAGCGAACCAACCACCTCCCTAATCACTTGTATCGATGTGTGTGTATATATATATACGGTTGTAAGTATATGTGTGTTATATAATTCCTACTGAAAATCCTTTCTCGTTCTGCTTATACAGTCTCGAACTCGACTATGACAAATCTAAATTTGATTATAGGGTTCGGGCCGGCCCGCTCTCTCCTTTAGTGCAACAAACATGTGACAAAACACACCCTCACTTGTCGTCTGTATATCATACCGAGTCCTTGGATTGCATTCTTTCAGCACGTGCACATATAACGGGAGCATCTGATATGAATCCTGATAGTTGCCGTACTTCATTTCAACGGCCAGGTTCCTCGTCCGCAGGACAAAGCTGTAATCGATGACAACTCCGTACAATCTCCTCAGATCAGAAATCATTGTCTTCGGCTTCAGTGTGACCTCATCGTCGACTAACTGACGTGAAAAGTAAGTAGCGTCAACCTTGCTCGACACACGTCGATCGGCAGTCCGACCCAAATTATTGACACACTCGTGATTCAAGTTCAGCCTCGTAATCTTCCAGAGTGTTTCGTCATTCCCAGTAGCACACAATTTGAACGGGCAATTTTCACGGTCTCGCTTGCAAAAGAACGCTACCCGTTCAGAAGTCGAGCGTTTAGTGGCACACTCTACCATATGCTCCATGTGATACATCCCCACCGATATCTTCAAATCCGATTTCGTTCGGAATGTCGAGCCGACTGCAATATGACCATACACCAGTTCGGGAGGCTCGACTGATCGCAATGGAACCGCGGGGTCAAACTCCGGCAGTGGAATGATCCAGTTGCGCAGTGAATTATTCTGTGCATTCTGAGCTGCTTCGGGTTGCTCACCGGCTCCCGCATTAGAACTCGAGGACAGATTACGACGTGACAGAATATTTGTGATGACGCGCGGCTGTCTAATCCATTCTGTCCATTCAGTGGTCAACGACTGCAACAGATCGGTCTGACGAGCTTCTTCGTCGTCCTCGAAAGTCTCAACAGGCCTCTCGCCCTCATACGGTACATGTACATCCGGATCTACTCCTGGAATATTCACCTCGGGTGCATTTTGTTGTGCCTCCTCTATCTCGGTGACGAAAATGAAACAATCGTCCTTTTGCTCGTCTAGCATGCGGGATACATCGTCGTCGCTAAGCTAAGGAGACCGCACGTTCCTAAAATCAATGCCTCGTGTTAAGATATACAACATGTACTCGATATGGGGCGGAGGACGCAAAACATCACGAATCTGGCTCACAAGACCATCGAGGGTAATTTGATCCCTCCTGAAGAAAAGAAACATATCTATCCCGTCGACGTAGACCGCTCGATACAGATGAGGAGGATGTGTAGTACTATCTCCGTTTTTAAAGAGTTTGTATAATGTTGATTAAAAATTAAAGGGTATTGTGATATTTTTTATTGAGAGAATAATTTTTTTGGGTAAAAGTGATAATATTTTATAAATATTGGATTATTTTAAAAGTATAAAGTGGAATGATAATTTTCTTTTTGGAGTGTAACAACTAGTACGTGAGTATGTGAACCCAAAAAAGAACATGATAAAACTTTTAGAGGAATGAAGGAGTAATATAGTTTTTCTCTCCAATTTGATATGAAAACAATTTTATTGGCGCGTGTCATCACCGTACTGTGCTGCAATTTGAATTACTCTCTTATGGCCAAACACTGCACAGTGCACTGCACACCTAAGCGGTGTTTATTCTATGCTAACCAAAGGGCACTACTCTACCCCATACATGATTAAACATGTGTAAATTAGTTTTAATCTCAACCACATGTTTTATTTTTTACATTTTTATAAAGCCACATGTCAATATATGAATAGATTAGTGTACTACCCTATTAGAGTAGCATGAAATAAATACCTAAGCGGACTCTTAGGCTATCAATACACAAGGAAAATTGATACTCTACATCGAGAACAATTTTTATTCATGGGATCAAATAATTTTTATCTCAAAATTATTAGACTGCTTTTTGAGGCCAAATCCAAAATAATTTTTATTTATGGAGATAAAATATTTTTTTCGCATTTTATTTTTCTGAATAATTAATTTTCCTAATTATTTTTTATCCCTTAATTATTTTTTATCCCTTTATAAAAACACACACGCAAACACTCACATACTCACATTTAGCCCTTTGCTCCGAAACAAGAAGGTTTAATATTTTATTTTTATTTTTTGGTTTTCGCATTTTATTTTTCTGAATAATTAATTTTCCTAATTATTTTTTATCCCTTAATTATTTTTTATCCCTTTATAAAAACACACACGCAAACACTCACATACTCACATTTAGCCCTTTGCTCCGAAACAAGAAGGTTTAATATTTTATTTTTATTTTTTGGTTTTGCACAAATATTATCTCTATTTCATTCATAGCCATGTTTGGCGCAAGAATGTGTTCTATCCTCTCAAGATAGTTCCGGCACGTGCATTTGTTTATTGTTGTACGATTTTTTTTCGTGATTTTAAATGCGTCATCTTCCGGGCCCTGTCGCAACAACTGCTGTTTTCTTCTATTTTCTTAATGATGATGCACATACGGACACTTATAGTTCATGGGAATGACCCGGTTCCCATGAACCAATCTACTACCATTTACTGTGGCAAGTTGACCAATAAGTTTTGATTGAGTAACTTGCGTTTACGCATTGACCGGTATGTATCTATCTTTATGATTTTAAGTGCCTAATATCTAAACTCGTTCAAAATGGAGCGGGTGTAGAGCGAATCAACATCTTATTTTGTGCCAAGTTGACTTATAAGTTTTGATTGAGGCATGGACCCGATCTTTATGATTTTAAGCGCACAAATCTAAACTCGTTCAAAATAGAGCGAATGTGGAGCGGAAATCTTTTCGTACCCTTTAATGAGATATTAATAAAAAATATTACTATAATTTTAAAATAGATACAGTTAAATTATGTAAAAATATTATATATTTTTAATATTTTCATATATAAGACAAAATGATTTTACAATAATAATTTACTTTCTAAACTTTTAAATCAATTACATTATGTGTTGTATATAGTTTACGACATTTGTGTTGTATATAGTTTACGACATTTGTTAAAATTTAAAGTTAATGTTTCAAAACAATATAATCTCAATTAACCAAAAAATGTATTTGATGGTTTTTTTTAATTACCTTAAAACCTTAATTTCAATTTGTTTTATTAATTTAATACACTTTCATCACACACTTGAAACTCCCCAAATTATTATTATTATTTATTTCAAATTTGTTTTATTATTTTAATTAATAATAGCAATTTGTTTTATTATTTTAATTATTTTTTTGCTTCAATAATAAATATTATTGGAAATAATAATTAATAATAGCAATTTGTTTTATTATTTTAATTATTTTTTTGCTTCAATAATAAATATTATTGGAAATAATATTTATTTACTATTTTTGATATTTTTTTCCGATCCTATTAGCTCCATAAATTTGTTTAATTTTGTCTATTGTTTTTTATATTAATTTTTTTTTAAAATTGAGTATACAATTCATGATGAATACAACAAAATAAAAGATGTTAGAAAAAATAAATTGAGTATCACTAATAAATTTTCTTGAATAAGCACATTAATTATAAAATGATTGTTATTTAATCATTTTAAAATACAAAATTATATTTTATTTTCAATATATTTTTCACACATAAATATTATTTTTGCGTTCCACAAATATTTGTGTTCCACACATATTTATTATTTAATTTTGTATTTTTGTACTCTATAATTTATTTTTATATAAATATATAAAATAACTGTTATTTTCACCATTTTATAAAATTATATTTTTTATTTTTGTATTTTTCTGGTGGCCTGGGTTTGATAGAATCGTAAGTGATTTCTTCTCGAACGAACTTGGTTTTACCTTTTTTTCTTGTGGTGTGTGTTTGATGGAATCGTCAATGATTTTTTCCAATGAACATTTTTACCCTTTTTATCTTGTGGTGTGTGTTTGATGGAATTCGCTTGGTAGAGTAGCCAGTACGGTTATCGAGTACTTTTGTCTTCCCGCCAGTCTTGGTAGAGTAGGCAGTTCTCATTTACTGTTTTATTTTTGTTTTTGTTTTCAGGGCAAGATGTCAGATTATTTGAGAGAATTGAGATGACCTTGGCTGCAATTCACAATCACCTTGATGAGAAGGATTTGAGTATGTTCCTTATTTTTCTCATGTTGTACTCTTTAAAATATACATTTTAATTACCATTTTTGTTTACCTAGTACATGCAAAGAATAAACCTATATATTTTTTGTTCGCTAAATTAGTTCAACTCCACTTTTTTGGAGTGACTCGACTCTACTCGAATTGCTCAAAAATCGACTCAACTCGAATTTATATTTCCGTCTCAACTCTCAACGTACGTACCAACTAATTATAAACATTCTTAAAAAGAAAATAATTATTTTAATTTTCACTTTAAAATATTATTTTACTCTATTATCCATAAACTTTTCAAATTTTATTCACAACTACATTACTTTTTATTTTAAAAATACATTTTTATCTCTTGTTTTTTGGTCAAAAAGTCAAAAAATATTTTCGACTTTAAAAACTTAATTTTCATACTTTCTTTTTTTTAGTTTTCTTTTAAAAGTTTTTATACAATAAATTAAAAGTTTTTTTTATAATTTTATCTTTCAAATAATTATATATTTACATTAAAAATTAAACCTATTATATCACTATTTTTTACTTCTAATAGTAATGTTTTTTTTTTCTAGGATGTTATGTCGGCTGTGTGGCTCTCTGCTCTAGAAGTCACCAGTTACATAGACTCCGTTTTCCCCATCCCTGCTTGGATGCTGTTCGATGAATATAAATTCCGTGGGTATGACAGTACTATACGCGCGAGACCTGGAGGTACCTTGAGGTACCTTGAGTTACCTCCGCCTTACGGAGTTTTCACTGAGTAAGATTACCTGTATGTTCAAACAATTCTCCGGAGACCAAGGTACTATTTAAATTAATTTAATTTTAATTATTGCTTGTTTTTTTTAATAAAAAATTGCTTATTTATTTTTAATTGATTTTTTTTTTAAATTATACAATTTAAATGATGAAGTATTTATCTAAACTATTTTGTGTAGTTGATAAAAAAAAATTATTTTAAAATAAAATTGCATTATTTATTTATTTATTTATTTAATTTTAAATTATATTTAAAATTAATTTAATTTTTAAATTTTAAAATACATTTACATTTTTACATTGTTACTTACTATTTAGTAAAAAAATTAAAAAATTCTTAATCCCAATCTCAGTAAGTGTGTTATCTTTGTTTATTTCGTTATAAAATGATTATTATTTAATCATTGTAAGGTACAAAATTATATTTTATTTACAATATATTTTCCACACATAAATATTATTTTGTGTTCCATAATTATTTATGTGCTCCACCCATATTTATTATTTAATTTTGTATTTTTGTACTCTATAATTAAAAAAACTATTTATGTGCTCCACCCATATTTATTATTTAATTTTGTATTTTTGTACTCTATAATTAAAAAAACAAATTATACGATATGTCGATATCATATAAGATTATTAAAAAATAAAATTATTAAACAACTTATTTATAATTAAATTTGCAAAACTTATTTGATCTGATATGATCGTTTCAAACCTCATTTTTTAAAATGAAAGTACTACTTTTTTTAGAGTTTTTATGACATTGAGTAATTTTTAGGGTGATTTTGAATAAGGGATAATTTTAAATATTTGTTTAGAATTAAATAGCACGGTTTTTCCTAATTATAAATGAGAAAAATTATTTAATAACATTGTTAATTTATTTTTTTACAATTATAACTATATTATACCCTTATTAAAAAAAATAAAAATATAATGAACATTTAATTTTAAAGTTTATTTGATAGGATGGTACATGTAATTTAATAAATCTCGTTGAGGCCAAATCAAAAAACATTTTTTTATTTATGGGGATTAAATAATTTTTATTTCTTGTAATTAAATTAGTAAATTAAATTAAAGGAAAATTAAAACATAAGCTATTAACATTTCGGGGTATAAAATTATAATTATTATATTAAAAGTCTCACCGGGGTGTGGAGCACAAAAATGTAATTAAGAATAAAATATAATTTTGTAATAGTTAAAATACAATTATTTAAAATTTAATCGTTAATAAATTATTAAATTTGTTTGACTTTGGTTTTTGGATAGAGGCCTATTGACGACGGACTTTGGACGGAAGCCATGACGGATCGTGAAGTAATAAATAAAATTATATATGAGGTTACGTTCATAAAGGGAAAGTTAACTATTATTAAATGTGAATTGATGTGTAACTATGTGAATTTATGTGTATGTATATATGATGCGTAATTATAATGTAATCATAACATTGACAAGTTACTTTTATTGAATCCGTTGAGCTCACTTCAAATTCAACATGTTTGTACTTCGATCATGAACGAGATGATATGACAACGTGAACATGGAGATGGAATGATTAGAAATAAATTTAAATATTTCTTTTATACTTCTACTTAAATTTATATTTTTAATTAAGTATTTTTCGTATTTTACGTTAACGTATTTGAATAACGCACAAAAATTCTGATTTTCGATATTTTGACTTTTTATACACAAATATAACTTGTTATACCCACTTATCCTTCAAATAATTGTATTTTTGGGTTATTTATTTCTCTAATTTGACTTTGCAACTGAAGGAAAAAATAGAAATAATTTTTGATTTGATATTTGTGAGTTTTAAAAAATATAAAAAAGCAATATTTTTGCAATACACTCTCAAACTTTCTAAATAGTATACAACTATGTAAAAAGTAACTCTTAAACAATTGGTATAAAAATTATTAAAGATAATTAGCGATTTTACGTATTTTCTTTTCCTATCGTGGTATCAGCCATCTCCTTGGCGTGAAACCCTTTTTTTTTTTTCCTGTTTGCGTCCTCCTCCCATCTCGCCATGGCTGCAACGGAGATCCCTACTCTTCCCCTCTCCACCATGATCCACATGGTTAACATCAAACTCACCTCCTCCAACTATCTTTTGTGGCACGCCCAAATCGAGCCTCTCCTCACTAGTCAACTATTTATGCCCTTCCTTGATGGTTCCTCCTCCGCTCCAGCGGACACCATCCAAAAATTTTCTGGCACCGTCATCCCTAATCCCGCCTTTATTCAATGGCAGCAACGGGATCAAACAGTAAAACTCTTTCTCGTATCGACTCTCACAGAAGAGTCCATGGATATTGTTATCGGCTGCAAATCCTCTAAAGACGTCTGGGATGCTTTATCGCGGGCTTACAGTCACCGTTCCAAAGCACGTGAACTCAGCCTAAAAGACGACCTCTTGTCTGCCAAAAGAGGAGATAAACCTGTTGCTGAGTATGTACGACACTTCAAGGCTCTATCTGATCAACTCACTGCTATTGGGAGACCAATTGATGAATCCGACAAATCTCATTGGTTCCTTATTAGAGGTCTTGGTCCCGAGTTTTCTACTTTCACGGCGGCACAGATGGCGCAAGATCCGTTGCCCGATTTTTCGACTCTCTATTCTAGGGCACAAAGTCATGAACTTTTTCAAAAATCTTTTGATACTACTAATCCCTCACATGTTACTTCAAAGGCTGCGTTTATTGCAACTAATCGAGGTCGTGGGCGTGGCTCCGGGAGCTATCGCGGTCGCGGCTCTCCCTCCAGCAGAGGTCGAAGTAATCCCACAAATTCATCAAATGGTTCTGGTGCTAATCGTGGCCGCAAAAATTTCACACGACGTTGTTTTTTCTGTCGTGAAACGGACCATGACGCGTTTGATTGTCCTAAACGCTTTGATCGCAATTACGATCGCTCATGTCGCCCTGCCCCCACGGCAAATCTTGCCGAAGCTTTCCACGCCGGTTGTAATGTTTCACCTGTAAATCCGTCTGATTAGTATTCGGACACAGGTGCCTCAGCACATATGGCTGCCGATCCATCTCATCTCGACAATGTCTTCTCTTACTCCGGAACCGATCATGTGACCATCGACAACGGTGCGAATTTATCCATTTCTCACACTGGTTCTTATTCTCTATCACGTGATATCACTTTACGAAATATTTTTGTGGTGCCCGGATTAACTAAAAATTTATTATCTGTGAGTCAATTAACTCGTGATTTTCCGGTTCAAGTGGTTTTTACTGATTCAAAGTTCCATATTCAGACTCGGGACACAGGACAGGTACTCGCAACAGGAGCTCGTGATCGGGGACTTTACTTGCTTGATTCCACCTCTCATGCTCTTGCTGCAACAGTCCAGAATAAAGGCCCAAGAGCTTCTTTTGAGTTATGGCACTCTCGACTTGGGCATGTTGCCCCTACTTGTCAATTAGCGAAGAATACTCACTTACCTTCTGTTGCGAATACTAAACGCTCTTCGGCTATTTTGGATTTAATTCATTACGATTTATGGGGTCCGGCACCAGTTGTGGCAACTAATGGTTTTCGGTATTATGCTATTTTTATAGATAATCACAGTCGTTTCTGTTGGTTTTATCCGTTGCGAGCCAAGTCCGAATTTGTGGATATATTTCTTAACTTTCAAAAATTTGTTGAAAACATAAAACAATTTCAGAGCGACGGAGGTACGAAATTTACTAATACTCGTCTACAACGACATTTTTTATCATGTGGTATTCGACATCTAATGTCCTGCCCGTACACTCCATCTCAAAACGGTCGCGCCGAACGCAAACATCGTCACATAACCGAGATGGGTCTTGCCTTGTTGTTCCATTCTTCGGTTCCTCTCTCTTATTGGGCCGATGCCTTCAGTACGGCAGTATACATAATAAATCGGCTACTTACAGAGGTTCTTTCGAACAAAGCCCCGTTTGATATTGTTTTTGGTCGACCTCCTGCTTATGATTGCTTTCATGTGTTTGGATGTCGAGTCTATCCATGTCGTGACTACACTAAAACGAAGTTTGACCCTCGGGGCATGCCTTGTGTTTTTCTAGGATACACCACTAACCATAAAGGTTTTCGATGTCTCGACACATCTACCGGTTGATTGTATATTACTCGACATGCTCGCTTCGATGAACAATATTTCCCATTTACTCGTCTTAGGAAGCTCACGTCACCTTCAGTTTTATCTATTTCGGAGTTCCTCGACACACATGCCATCCGATCTATTTGTGTGCCATCTTTTGAGTCCAGAGACTCTTCTCCCATCCCTGCTACGCCGGCTCAATTACCATCACATATTACTTTCCCAAATAATATTTCCCCCCCTCCCTGTGATGTTGCTGCACACCCAACACCACCCCAACAACATGCAATGCCATCTCAGCCCCATGCAGACCCACCAATAATTTCTACAAATTCACCCTACATAAATATTCCTCCAGTACCTTTATCATCTACATCTGCTCGCACTCATTCTATGCGCACTCGCGCTCAGTCAGGAATTTTCAAACCTCGTTACCCTGTCGATCTCACCCTTACTAAATGTAATCCACTCAATTCTGCTCTCACTGTTGTTACTGAACCCAAAGGCATTCGGACTGCTCTAAAACACCCTGAATGGGTTCAAGCCATGGACGAAGAAATGGACGCCCTCCGCCGCAATAAAACTTGGGATTTAGTTCCTAGATCCCTGGACTCAAATATTGTTGGTTCAAAATGGGTTTTTCGCACTAAATTTTTTGCCGATGGTTCTATCGCTCGCTACAAAGCTCGACTTGTCGCTCAGGGTTTCAGCCAAGTTCCTGGTTTTGATTTTACTCACACATTCAGCCCTGTGGTAAAAGCTTCCACGGTCCGTATTGTCTTATCACTTGCTGTTATGAACTCTTGGCCATTACACCAGCTCGACGTGAAAAATGCATTTCTCAACGGTTCTCTCGATAAGCCCGTTTATATGGAACAACCGCCTGGTTACGTTGATCCACTACATCCTAATCATGTATGTTTTCTTAGAAAAGCGTTATATGGACTTCGACAGGCTCCTCTAGCCTGGTATCAACGCTTTCGTGTCTTCCTTAGTTGATTTATCATATCTTAGCGATTCTATGTATCATTAGTGATTTATCATATCTTTTTGTATTTATCGTATTTCCTTACGATCCTTGTACTCTATATATTGTGTTATCAATAAAATATTTCAGTGGCAAATATTTTCTTTTCCTATCAAAAATAGTGCAAGTATACAACTATGTAAGTAACTCTTAAACAATTGATATAAAAATAGTACAATGGTTAAATGTTTCTCACTTTCGATATCAAGAATCCATTGTTTTTTGTTTTTGATTTTGTTTTTTTAAGGGGAACCATAATCCATTATTCTGTTTTGATATAGTTTTTGAACGTATTGTCCGACTCAACATATATATAAGCTAGTCTCGCTAAATGTGCTTATGATCCGAAATTGAAGGATGTTGGTGGCAACAATAACATCATTCCTGGCTTGTACAAGTGTTTACCTTGCCGAACTCCAATCAAACCTCATTGAAATAAGTGTGGCAATGGACTCCTCTCGTAGCAACATTAACATCATTCCTAGCATGTATAGCTAGTATATATACACACATAATACTTACAACAGTATATATATATATATACAAGTGGTTAGGGAGGTGGCAATGGTGTACATAGTATAAAGAAAAGCAACGACTAAGGACTGAAGGACATATGTGTGTATATATACTTTATTAAATAAAACATAGGAGTAATAGTTTATCGGCTTCTACGACAAACTCTAGGGTTGTTTTGTAATTAGAGTAGTTTAAACCACAAGAGGAATTTGTTACTCTAAAGTACAATTATTATTTTACATTTTCACTTTAAAACTAAAAAATATACTTTTGGTACCAAAAAATAATTGATGGGCTTGAGTTTGTGGCTGTTGGACTTTTGACCAAGAAGCCCACTAAAACCTGGATGAGTACTGTGAAATCCGGGAAAGAAAGGGTTTTATTTAGGGTTTTAGAATTCATTTCTGGTCACCTTCTTGATTCACAGTCACATTTCTACAGAAATATTAGTAATCTCAGAGAGTCAGAATGTGGGCAGTTCGCAGAGCCTCCGTTCATATCAGGTAAATTCAAATCATCATCTCTGTTTTTCGAGAAACTACTGCGTGAGATCATCGTATTTTCTCTGGTTTACTAAATTGATTTTCTGTGGTTGGGATTTACGCCTCTCTGTAAATTGAGGTTCGTGTGAGTAGGGCTGCAACCGTCCCTACACGAGTGTAGCTCGACCTCTTTCTGAGCATTCTCGTGAGCTTGATGAATCGCTCGTACTTTTTCTTTTTTGAAATGATGGTTAATAAACACGTTTCTCAAAGGTTAACTTGAGTCGAGACGAGCTCCACTTGAGCTTGGGCATGGCTACTTTTTTGGTGAGTCGAGTCGGGCTGTGGTTAGATAAACAAACACAGATTGGGGAATTGTGTGAGTAAGTTGGGGTCGTGTGGGTACCTGTTTCAGAGTTTAAAATTTTGGTGATGATTGTGGAATGTGGAATTGGTTTGTCTTATTTAATGAGGTGTTTAGCGACTATGGGACATTTTTTATTTTCCCATTCCAGGAACCGGGGATTAATAAGTTCAGGGAGCAGTCGAATTTCCTTCCCTAAACCAGATGCATCAACCTGTTTTTCGGGTAGTAACAAGCCCGGAATTATCCAGCCTCAGTCGGAAACATCCGATGGATTCCTATCTTCCATGAGTTTTTTCAACTCATCATCTAGGGAAGTCCACACTTTTTCGTCCCAGGCTGGTGCTAAGAACACCAGAGAAGATGATGATAACCTGGAGGATGGATTTTCCGATCTCGAGGGACTTTGTGGCGTGCCCGAAGTAGTTGCATCCGATGACGAGAGTGATGGTGATATCTCTGAAGATGAAGTCATTGCTGATGAGTTGGAAGCACTTGATTCTGTTGGAGAAAAAAATTCGCCTAGAACTAGAGCTTCTTCGGAAATGACCAAGGTTATCCTGTCTTCTCCAGCCACGTTACCAGTAGGCAAGGTTTTGGATAAATGGGTCGAGGAAGGAAATGAAGTGACCCAAACGGATGCAACAATTACCATGCTTCATCTCCGGAAACGAAGGATGTTCGGGAAGGCCTTGGAGGTGAGTATTTCTAATCCAACCGATATCATCATTAATTTGGTTGACATTTTTTATGTGGATTATGTATTGGAATGAAACAGAAATATTTCAATCTACAGTAATTTCTCGCCGTTTGAAAGCTTAGAAGGGCATGTTATGTGCACTGTATTATTTTCTTGCTACTAGCCTACTACTAAAGGAAATTCGTAGCTCATAATACTTAGTTTGTAGTAGTTTGATGTAACGAAATATAATGAAATCTTTAGGGTGTGACTGGATGAGCTTTACTTTTGTTTCCTTTTTTAAGAAAAATAAAAAGCTTTCCCCTTTGACCTGTGCCAAGCTCTACTTTTGCTGTTGGTTCGCCCTGTGGGTTCAAGTGGATCATAGAATCTGGTTAGGTATCAGTAATCAATACTCAAGTATGAAAATTTATTAGAAAAATAGTAAAAAATAATTGATAAGTGCAAGTATGTGAGTGCGGGAATAGTGAAAAATAATCTAAAATGATTAGTAATGATTTTTTCTCGTTATTTTAAAAGATGTGTAAATGAGATTTGAGTGTAAAAATGAGAATTGAGTGAATAATTTATTTTCTTTTTCTTTGCAAGAAATCATATACTCCCATGTTTATTTTTATTTTTGTGTGAAGTGGGAGAATGTGTACAAACTTTTATTATGTGGCTTACTTTTGAGCGGAATGTTTTCCTTCTCTTTTTTCATGAACTTATTTTTTTTCCTAATCAGTGTAATATCAATGGATCTGGATTGCCACTCAAAATTTATTTATATATATATATATATATATATATATATATATATATATATATATATATATATTTTTTTTTTTTTTTTCAGCTATCCGAATGGTTGGAATCAAAAGGAAAATTTGAACCTACCGAGAGCAGTTATGCTTCCCGTGTTGATTTGATTGCTAAAGTGCGCGGTATCTACAAGGCTGAACAATACATCAAAGAAATTCCTGAATCTCTTAGAGTCGAATTTGTTTACCGTAGTCTGCTGGCTAACTGTGTCATGTCAAATAACGTGAAGAAATCTGAGGAAGTATTCAACAGGATGAAAACCTTAGGATTCCCTGTGACTTACTTTTCTTGCAACCAGTTGCTACTTCTGTACAAGAGGGCGGACAAGAGGAAAATCGCCGATGTCCTTGTGCTGATGGAAAAGGAAAATATCAAGCCGTCCGTTTTCACTTACCAGGTTCTGATAGAAGTGAAGGGGCTATCCAAGGATATAACTGGGATGGAACAAGTTGTGGAGAGGATGAAATCTGATGGGCTCGAACCAAGTTCTCAAATTCAGGCATCATTTTTTAATTTTTTTTGTGTGTGTATAGATAATTGCAAAAAGCACCTAGAGGTTTGCCATAATTACAAAAAAAAAAAAAAAGTTTTTTGAAATTATAAATATAATTCTGAAAGTTTTAGAAAGCCTTATATTTACCCCCTCAAAATTGAAAAACATTTCAACTCTGCCCCATTCGTAAAGGAATATTATGTTTAGCCCCTTAATTTTAAAACTTAATTAAACCTCATAGATTTCTCTAATTCTGAAAGCAACTGTTTTCTTTTGGTTAAGCCAAACCTCAAGGGTGCTTCTGTAATTAATCATTTTTTTGGTAAAACTGAAGGGCTTGACTTTTAGTTTGTCTTACATCTACCTGCATCATAAGCAGATGCTTAACCTGTTCATCAATCAGTGAAATTATTTTAACATCATACAAGTTTCAACATTTTCCAGACAGCACTAGCACGGTACTACGCGGCCAACGGGCTAAAAGACAAAGCCGAGTCTGTCCTGAAACAACTCGAGGGCGAGGACCTAAACAAAAACCGCTGGGCCTGCCAATATATAATCCCCATCTACGCCTCCCTCGGTAGGGCAGATGAGGTCGAGAGGATATGGAAAGTCTGCGAAGACAACCCCCGCCTGATGGAATGTGTTGCCGCGGTCAATGGCTGGGGACAACTCAGCAGGATCCAAGATGCTGAGCTGGCGTTTGAGAAGCTGATTAAAAAGGTGAAGAAGCCCTCGTCCAAACACTTCACTTCCTTGCTAAAAGTTTACGCCAACCATAAGCAGCTCGCGAAGGGGAAAGAGCTTGTGAGGCGGATGGGTGAGAGTGGGTGTGTGTTGGGCCCGTTGACTTGGGATGCTATTGTCAAGCTGTATGTGGAAGCTGGGGAAGTCGAGAAGGCAGATTCTATTCTGACTAAGGCGGCTGGGCAGAAACGAGGGAGGCCCTTGTTTAATACGTATGTTTCGATTCTGGAGAAGTACTCAGGGAGAGGGGATGTGCACAATTCGGAGAAGATATTCCAGATGATGAGACGAGCTGGGTATGTGGCCAGGCTGAGGCAGTACCAGATTCTCCTCGAGGCCTATATTAATGCAGGAACGCCGGTGTATGGGTTCAGCGATAGAATGAAGGCGGATAATATTTTCCCGAACAAGGCGTTGGGGGGACAGCTCGCGAAGGTGGATCCATTTAAGAAGTCTGCCGTTTCCGAGCTCCTGGAGTGAGATTGTTTAGTGTTCCGTTTCATTCTTTGCTGTTTTCTCTCTGGAATTGTAGTAAAACTTTAGGAACTCCGTCTACTTGTAGTTGTCTGGGTTTGCAGAGACCTTTTATTATGGAGCAAATATTTTGTTTTTTCATATTTTGCTTAGTGAATAAATTATTGAAGTATTGGCAATTTGTTTCTTTTTCTGATCTGTCTCTTGTAAGTTTGCACATTTTAAAATAAAATTAAAATTAAAAAGTTCCTGTTTTAATCAATTTTGTAGTTTCATAATAATAGGAACATTTAATTTAAAATATAATTTTATAAATATATAAGTTTCATATAACTTCGATAATTCGATTACAATCATTTCTTGCTCAACTCCCCCATTGCTCCTCTGCCCGCTGCGCTTACAGGTTTATTTTCTTGCACTAGATTTGATGAATGTAATTTCCTTTTATTGTGGAATTTAGAAATTAGGGTTTCATCTGAAGGTTAATCTGTTCGTAAATTATTATTTTATTTTGCGTTCTCTTTGATTATGCGTTCAATTGAATTTATATATCTGGATTTCGTGCGATGACGATGAATCTCAATTAAGTTAACTGAACTTATATATCTGGATTTCTTGCGATGACGATGAATCTCAATTAAGCCAAAGGACTGAATTTAGGTTTGATTATTGATGAATCTCGATTTTGTATGCAGTTGATGAGGATTAAATCCATGCCCATTAATGGCGGATTGGTCCAAACTTCCATACGATATCATTCACAAGGTTTCTACATCTCTAATTACCATCGAGGATTTCCTTGCATTTTCCGCAGTCTGCACCTCTTGGCGTTCGGTCCATTTGTCGAAGCAATGGAACGAACCCCACCAGGCCCCGTTCTTGATGTTCTCCGACACCGAAAACGATAGCACCAGGAGCTTCTCGAGCCTGTGCTCAAAAAGGGTTTATAAATTCGAGCTGCCCGAGGCCAGCGGCAGGCGGTGTTGGGGTTCTTCCTCGGAGTGGCTCGTGACTCTCGAAAGTGATTTCAGAATCCACCTTCTGAATCCCTTCACTCGTGTCTCGATCGACCTTCCTCCCAAATCCTCGCTGCACGTTCCGTTTGGCGAGATCGTGGCTTGGTACGATCTCATAGAGAGGGCTTTCGTCTTTAACAAGATCGGAGAAAACGAGCCGAGCTTGATGATGGTTATGATCATTTACGGCCCGTTGAGGCAGCTGGCGTTTTGTCGGCCAGGGGATGTGTCGTGGAGAAGTATTAGAGATGATTCCAATGGAGGGTTTATAGATGTTACGTTCGTGAAGGGTCGGATTATCGCACTTTCTAATGTGGGGTCTTTAGTTGTTATCGATATTGAGGGTCGAGATGTGATCAGAATCGAATGTATGCATCCGCCCGACTCTGCATTCTTGTTGTTCCCTCACTGGGACTGGGAGCAGTTGTTCTTGGTGGAAGCTTCTGGTGACCTATGGATGGTTCACCAAAACCGAAGCAGCAATCATCGTTCGCTCGAGTTTGTTGTGTACGGTTATGATTTCGATGAGAAGGGGTGGGCTCGGTTGGGTGATTTGGCCGATCATTCCATTTTTATCGGGGATAACGGTTGCGTGTGTGTTTATGAGCCGGGTCATTTTAACTGTAGAAAAAATTGTATTTATTTCGTCGGGAAGGAAACGGGGAGAAGGTGGCCGTACAGGGAGGTTCTTGCCGATGTGGTGGTGTATAGCTTGGCCGACGGAAGCTGTCGGCCCGCTTTCCGTGGCCCGGAAAGCCCGAGATTTTTTTCTTTTGCCCTTTGGGTAGTTCCTACTTTGCATTAGAGTTCGAGACTGTGCTGTTGTGTGATTGTATGATTTGTATCCTTCCCAAACTTATATTGGGATTAAAAATGATTTTTTTTTGTAAATATGTGACTGGTTTTAATATTTGCAATAAATTACGGGTTGAACAATAATAAAATAAAAGTTGCTTGTTATTTCTGCAATTACCTCCGAAATATATCTCACAAACTATATTTTAAATTTCCCCAAATTCCTAACTATTTTTGAAATTTTCCCAAATCCCTATTCAATGATATTTTAAATTTCCCAAATCCCTAACTATTTTTGAAAATTTCCCAAATCCCTATTCAATGGCAGCACAAACAATTTCAAATCTAACGTGCAATATTGGATGAGCACATCCTCAAAATCATCACGTGGGAGAATATATGAAGAACAATTTCAAGTCAATTTCAAGTCTAACCTCTCGCAATGGTATTGTATATGAAGAACAATTTCAAGTCAATTTCAAGTCTAACCTCTCGCAATGGTATTGTATTGCATTGGGATTCACACATCCTCAAAATCATCACCTATTCAACGATAATGGCAGCACGAACAATTTCAAGTCTAATTCCACTTTCCATCTATCGGCTCTCGAGATGGCCAGCTACATCGAGTTTGTTTACTCTATTCCGCATCTGTGCACTTATGGAGAGGAAAATGGCTACGGTAGCAAACGCGTTGCAGTATTTGTTCCACTGGGGGTGTGCAAGGAGAAGGACCACTGCAGTATATATATATATTTAAAATTGGCCATGAAGGCGAGACTCTTAAGATTTCAGGTATATATATTAGGCAATATATTAATATTTTTGCTCCACATATTCTCCCACATTAATATATATAAAATTTATTTGTATGTTTCGTTGAATTACATCCTTATATCTGAAATTTTAAGTATAAAATATGTATAATTTTTTTTAAGTTTTCTATTCCCATAAATTTTTTGCTCCACATATTCTCAAAGACTCAAACCATATAAGTTTTCTATTCCCATAAATTTTTTGCTCCACATATTCTCAAAGACTCAAACCATATGTATAAAATATTACATTAATATATATAAAATGTCTGTGTTTCATTGAATTACATCTAGCTATATATATATAATTACTCATTTATATATAATTACTCATTTATAAGTTTGATAATTTTTTTGCTCCACATATTCTCATACAAAATGTATAAAATACGTATAAAATATGTATAAAATAATTAGGAATAGTAGTTTCTATTGAGGCAGCCGTATGAGGAAGTTGAGACTATTTCTATACTCTATTTCGAGTTTTTCGGATTACAAATCGGTAAGAATATTAGTATTTTTATTTTATTTTAATTGTAGTTTATTTTTTTGGTTATGGTGAGTTAATATATTAGAATTCTGGTCTAACCTAATTATTTATGTTCTATGAATTATAGAGTACTATACATTGAGAGTTCAAGATGAAGAAGAAAGATGGTTGTGAAGTGACCACCGTAACCATCAGAGTTGTGCCCACTTTGTAGTGATCTGCGGCTGGCCAATGAGAATGGAAAATTCTTATATTGGGTGATATTCTTATATTGGGTGATGAGGGGTCGTTTAAAACGCAGAATATCTGAATAATCTAAGTGATTACAAAAAGCTAGACATTTCCAACTCCACATATTCTCACACAATGTGTATAAAATATGTAAAATATGTAGATGTCGTCGTTTATTTTAAAACTCACCAATAGGGGACTCGATTGGAAGACGAAAAGATGCGGAGGAGAGGGTTAAAGCTGTGAGGAGTGCTTGATCGGAAGCTCCTTGCTCCGGAGAGGAGAGAGAGCCTCAGTAACCTGAACATTTGGTTTTTTTTAAGCTTTCGGTGAATGCCGTTTAGTAATAATATAAACATTTTATTTAAAATACAATTGTACAAAATATATAATTAGTTCATATAACCTCGATTACACTCGAGATTGGAAGGAGATAATTACCTTTCTATTGTTAAAAGTAAAGAAATTGGGTGAAGAAGATAATTACTTTTTATTGTTAGAAATTAAGAACTTAGGGTTCGTTTTTTTTGGTGTGTTCTCTTCGACTTTGCATTTGGTTGAATTCATATATCTTTATTTCCAACTATGATGATGAATCTCAATTAAGTTGATTGAGGACTGAATTTAGGTTTAACTGTTGATGAGGATTGAACCAAGCCCAGTAATGGCGGACTGAGACTGGGAGCCGTTGTTCTTGGTGGAAGCTTCTAGTGACCTGTGGATGGTTCACCAAAACCGAAGCAGTGATCGTCGTTCGAGTGACTATTTGGGTAGTTCCTACTTTGTAC
This sequence comes from Euphrasia confusa, assembly GCA_954870475.1. Classification (NCBI taxonomy): domain Eukaryota; kingdom Viridiplantae; phylum Streptophyta; class Magnoliopsida; order Lamiales; family Orobanchaceae; genus Euphrasia; species Euphrasia confusa. Next base: position 1,912,183 of record OX940951.1, read on the forward strand.
AATCAATCCGTCAAAGTCAATTGATCCCTGTGACTATTTATGTGGTTAGAGTTTGAGATTGTATGTTGTTGTTGTACTTGTTTCCGTAATAAACTTATATCGGTACTAAAAATGATTTATTTGGTTAATATGCGTCTGCTTTTAATATTTACATTAAATTACAGGGTTAAACTATAATAAAATGTATAATAAAATGAAAGTTACGTGCTATTTCTGCAATTTCCCCCAAAATATATCTCAGGAACTATTTTTGCATTTCCCCAAATCCCTATTCTTCAAAAACGATAATGGCGGCGCCGGCGGAGAAGAAAACGTTGATTGCATTAGGGTTCGAAGGTTCCGCCAACAAAATCGGCGTCGGAGTGGTGACTCTGGACGGCAGCATCCTCTCCAACCCTCGCCACACCTACATAACCCCGCCGGGCCAAGGCTTCCTCCCTCGAGAAACCGCCCACCACCACCTCCAGCACGTCCTCCCGCTCGTCAAGTCGGCCCTGCTCGAGGCCAAGCTCTCGCCGGAGGAAATCGACTGCCTCTGCTACACCAAGGGCCCCGGCATGGGGGCCCCACTCCAGGTGTCCGCTGTAGTGGTCCGCGTCCTTTCGCAGCTCTGGAAGAAGCCAATCGTGGCCGTCAATCACTGCGTGGCGCATATCGAGATGGGGAGAATCGTCACCGGTGCTGATGATCCAGTTGTGCTGTACGTGAGCGGCGGGAATACTCAGGTGATTGCATACAGTGAGGGCAGGTACCGTATTTTCGGAGAGACGATCGATATTGCCGTCGGTAATTGCTTGGATAGGTTTGCTAGGGTTCTTACACTGTCGAATGATCCCAGTCCTGGATACAACATTGAGCAGGTATATCGACAATGGCAATTGATAAAGTTGACTCATTTCTTACGGATTTTGCAACTTTGATGTTCGATTTACAATACCTACTTTTGATTTCTACATTTGTTTTTAGCAATTTATTGTGTAGTTTAGCCCTATGTCGGTTCTTTTAGATAGCAGGTTGTCTATGCTAATCCAGTTGTTTTACGACGAACGTAGTCTGTGATGGACTCGTGAATTGTGAGAAAGTTTGGATTTTTTTTTACTTAGATAGTGAAATTACTATAATTTCACTTTTAATTGAATTGCGTCCTTTTGGATAGATTCAAAGAGTTGTATAGCATATTAGCTTTTAACAGATACCGATTACTGAAAATGTCTCGAGTCCAACCTGAATCCATTTGACTTTCTGCCAGCTTGCAAAGAAAGGAGGAGAGAAGTTTATAGATCTTCCATACGTAGTGAAAGGAATGGATGTTTCTTTTAGTGGGATATTGAGTTACATTGAAGCCACTGCTGAAGAGAAGCTTAAAAATAATGAATGCACCCCTGCAGATTTGTGTTATTCCCTGCAGGTAATCACATTTGTAAATATTTTATTTTATGGTGGGTTGAATATATCTTATGTTTGGTGTTTTACGTTTAACACAAAATAAGAAATCTTGCAAAATGATTGATCGACACGCGTAGTGTAATTATCGTATTATCTTGATATTTGTATTTATTCTATCATCTTATCTATTGTGTTTAACTCATCCTATTTTTTTCTCTTACATTCCGTGCTTTTGTAATCCATGTGATGGTTGAGTCCTTTCGTCATACTGGGGTTGTAATTATTCCTTTTTGCTATTCCTCATACTTGTCTCTCATTAAATATAATGTCTTCTAATTTGGAGTTTCTAGTCTTTTGTTGTGTAATTAATACTCACAAGGAAACAAGCCTATCAGAAACGGGGTATTTATTCTCTATATTATGAAAAATGTTTCAGTTTATAGAGAATAAACAAGGATAATTTTGTAAGGTGTAAGCCAAAAATGTCTAGAATGCTTACATCACAGATTATTTTGGGACTAAAAGAAAGGTGGGGCTATAACGACAATTATTTTGGTGACACGCCGGAAGTCTTACAGTTTTTGTTGTGCATGCACCTGATTTTTTTTCTTTCAGGAAACCCTGTTTGCAATGCTTGTAGAGATTACGGAGAGAGCAATGGCCCACTGTGACAAGAAGGACGTGCTGATTGTTGGGGGCGTGGGTTGTAACGAGCGCTTACAGGAGATGATGCGCGTTATGTGCTCAGAGAGGGGTGGTAATTTATTTGCGACCGATGATAGGTACTGCATTGACAACGGGGCGATGATTGCTTACACGGGGCTACTCGCATTTGCCCACGGCATTTCTACCCCACTGGAGGAATCCACCTTCACCCAACGGTTCAGAACTGATGAAGTTTTGGCAGTTTGGAGAGGGAAGGAACATCCTAACCATGAAATAATTCAGAGCAGCTGAAAAATTGGATATTTTTCTGTGATTCGAATCAGATCAGTAATTGTGATTCGAATCCGAATTCTTGATTGTGTGTGTATCTTCTTATGTATGGAAAAACTCAGGTTTTGTTCTTCAGTAGATTGCAAGTGTATCCATTTGACTTGTTGAATGACTAGTTATTTTTACTTTATATATTTCTAACTGCCCAGAAGAGCTTCTGTATATACTCCATTCAATTTATCAACTTATTTCGTCGGAATTGGGATGGAGGTAGAATGATTTTAATAAATTTGTAAGGTCCTAACTTTGAGGGTTCAAAGTTCGACCCTTGTGGTCCGACTCGACTACATCAAACCACAACAAATTTTAAATAAGTCGCTCGGATTAAGGTCGACCCTTATGATTTGGCTCGACTACGTAGCAACTAGCAAGCACAACAAAAAAATTCAAAGGTCCTTAGTTCGAATTACAAGACACTGCAATGTCAGGACCCTTATGATTTGGCTCGACTACGTAGCAACTACGTAGCAACTAGCAAGCACAACAAAAAAATTCAAAGGTCCTTAGTTCGAATTACAAGACACTGCAATGTCAGGACATAGACCTAAAAAAAAGTCATTTGATTGAATTTAAATTGGATGAAGGATATTGACATAGACCTAAAAAAAAGTCATTTGATTGAATTTAAATTGGATGATGGATATTGACATAAACAAAAAAAAAAGTCATTTGATTATGATTAATTTATAATTAAATAAATTAGTTTTTCTTAATTATAAAAATATATTCTTTTATTTTATAAAGTAAAATATATATATATATATATATATATATATATATATATATATATATATTTATAATTGCTAACATCAAAACTCTTTTTTTAATATTCCTAAATTTTATTTTAGAGAAAACAAAGAATTTTTTAATTATAAAAAATATATTATCCTTTTTTATAAAATAAAAAAAATGAAAATTTATTTATAATTACTACAATCACAACTCTTTAGAAAAATGAAGTGAGTTCTCATTTATTCACAAATCACATTCCAATATTATTTGACAGCAACCAGAAAAACCCTCGTAACCTGACTTCTTCCTTTCATCTCGCCACCGCCGCCGTCGATCAACCCACCGCATCCGCCGGAAAGAAGAAAAACTCTCAAATCTCAGGTTTTTCTGCTTTTATTTTGGGGTTTCCTCCCCCCTCTGTTTTACTCCAGCACCCATTCAATTTATTTTAATCGTTCATGGAAATGAATGGTGATGGAAAAGCGTAATCCTCAAACCCTAACCCTTAATTAGTGTTCAATTTATGTATGATTTTTATTGCAACTGCAAATGTGTGTTCTTTAATTGATAAATTTCGAAACATTTTTTAGTTTCTATTTTTTTTTTAAGCTAAGTATGTGTAGACATTACACAGCTAAATTAAAAAGACTATAGTCTCTGTTGTTGGTGTATATGTTACCATCACCATGTGTATTAGTTAAGCACTTGAGCTCAAGATGCTGTCCTCCACATTTATTCAAGTCTTGTGAGAGCTTGATTTATTACCAATGTGGAAGTACCAATGTGTCGTAATTGAGTTCTGACCAGACACTCGATTTTACTTCTTCCAAGTCTTCGGGCTGGAAGATACCATCTTCTGTTTTTGCAGATTCTCAGTTCTCGCAGGGTTTTATGAGTGATGGGAGAACTGCTAATTAATCATACAAGTGTTTTTTCAATAAAAAAAATCGTGTGTGGGAGAGGTATCAGCATATCTTTCTGAAATGTGAGATCAGCTTTGTTGAGGAACTGTTTTTTTTTCTTCGTATTTCGATATATTCAGTTATGGTAAAATCCTCTGAAGCAGCTTGTAGGTGCTGCAATTGTGTGTGATTGCAATATTACTTTTTCCGAACTGGCTTGTTTCTAAATCTCATTTCCCCGAAAAAAGAAACGTTTTGTATTTTTGGAATTTGTTAGTTTTACTAGACATTTGATGTGTTGATTTAAAAGAACAAGAAATTAATTTCTTGGAAAAACAATTACTGTACTTACATGCTTGTGTTTTTTGGCATTACAGAAAATGGTTGTTTTACCTCCCGTGAGGCCAGAAAGAGTAACCAAGTTTCTCAAACCCTATGTCCTAAGAATGCACTTCACAAATAAATTCGTAAATGCTCAAGTTGTCCACACTCCGACTGCCACAGTAGCCTCTGCTGCTAGTTCACAGGAGAAGGCCCTGAGACTCAGCCTTGAAAAGGCTAAAGAAAGCACTAGGGATGTTTCCGCTGCTTCTAAAATTGGGAAAATACTTGGAGAGCGCCTTCTGATGCAAAATATACCTGCTGTCTCGGTTTTCCTGAAGAGGGACCAGAAATATCACGGCAAGGTCAAAGCGGTAATTGACTCGTTGGCTGAGACGGGAGTGAAATTGTTGTGATCAGGGAAATATATTCTGCTCAACTATCCCCCAAGTTGTGATCTTGTTCATGAAAAAGCTTCGGACTTTTGTTTCTTTGTTTATTTCTGTTAGAATCGATAGCATTTTCAAAAGGAATTACATTTTGGACCTTGAAGATGTGTTAATTGTGGGATTTTAAAATTGAGGTTTCTTGTATTGGAAATAAAGATCAAAACTTGAGAGTTGAGTTTGTATTACAGTATTTTTTTTCCTTTTAGAAAAGAAAAAATAATTTTAAAATAAGGAGGGACAAAACGTCTTTTCAAAGTGAATTGCTAATAGTTTTGTGAATAAAATTAAATAAAATTAAATAGTGTTGCATTAAGATTATGTTTTGAAATTATTTACAGTATGATATATTTTCCTTAGACTAAATATTATTCAGATTATAATATACATTAGGTATAACAAACACATCTCAAACTTAGGTAAACACATTAGAAAGAAATAGAAATAGATAAGATGCCAAAAATTTAATTAACACGTTTGAACAAACTTAGGTATATCCTGTGTGAACAAACATCAGAGTACTCTAGCATCTACTTGCCTAAATACACCACATAACATACACCGAGTTCTGAATAAATAATACCATGAACACCAACACTTCAGACACAAAGTAAATTAATCGAACTAACTAGTCGTTTTCCTGGGCATCGGGCTTTGCTCAGCTGTGAAAAACCACCAAGTTGATTAACCGTAATTGCTATACAAAAGCTCTCTTGTAAGATTGGTGTTTCATATATCGAGTTGATCGTGCTTGACAAGGCTTGCAGAGTCCTGAATGAGTCGCTTCCTCGTGTCAACCTGAAACGTTTTCATCTTCAGAATTAAAACAAAACTGACAGCCCAATCAGAATTCTTTTTAGTAGAGTCTGAAATAAAAGATAATCATAGTAAAGACAAGAGTAAATGAATTTATTATCGATTGACTTACTCGGGCTCCCATGAGAGAGGAAAACACAACATTAGTTTCTGCGACATCTTCTACACGTAATTGCTTCAGAATTCTTGATTCCGGATTCAAGGTTGTTTCCCATAGCTGTAAAGGCATCATCTCCCCCAATCCTGCATTTCCAAACATATAAATCGAATAAGATGGGCAAGGCGTGATTTGTAATTTTAATTGGAATATTATCAAACTACCAAGAGGTTTAATCCCCATAAACATTTGATTCTGTTTTACAAATTCCACTTGTGTACTGTACATTTTCTGTTTCGGATCTCAATTAATTAAATCCGTTTCTAGGCTAAACTTAGGGGATGGTTTTTGTAATTATCCCATTTATTGGGTAATTTGTGTCATTTTTGTTTTTGCTGCCACCAAACGACAAAAGAGCAATATCTAATGAGAAAGCCCTCTGCTAACAACAAAGACAAACATCAAATGTTTCACATTGGATGGACGCTATATAAATATACATCACATCTGTGTGTGTATATCCAGTCAAGATTTGAATACATCAGCTCACCTTTAAACCTCTGAATGGTGTAAGAAGCATTTGAAGGAAAAGAACGTTGAAGTTTTTTCAGTTCTGCTTCATCATGGCAGTAGTATGCTTGCTTCCCCCTCTCGACCTGAAAATCAACAAAGAAAAATGACAACTTTTAATTGAATTTAATAAATGAAATAGACTTTCTCTTTAATGTTCAAATCAACAGTGACAAAGCCATTCTAAAAAAACATCTAGAAGGTTACCTTATATAAAGGCGGAACACCAACATAGATACAACCTTCATCAAACAAAGCTTTCTGTTGCCAAATATAATACCCCACGTTAATTAAATTTCTAAGCATAACTGATACTAGTAAAACATTTGGAAAAAAACTCCATAATTATAAAGTTCTCTTTCATTTCAATTTACATTACCTGATACCTAAAGAAGAAGGTTAATAACAAAGTCCTTATGTGAGCACCATCCACATCAGCATCTGTTAATATAATGATTTTGTGATATCGGAGAGCATCCTTCTGAAAATCCTCGCCCTGAAAATTAAGGATGTTCAATAAAAAAATATAACTCAAAACAAACAAAAATAAAATAAATTATATACATTTATACATATATATGTAAAGTTAAAAGAGGGCACCTTGACTCCAAGTCCCAGGCCAAGAATAAGATTTTGAATCTCTTCGTTTTTGTACATCGCAGCTTCATCCTTTCTCTCGATGTTCAGAATTTTACCCCTTAAAGGAAGCACAGCCTATATGATGACATCAGCATATTGTTTCAAAAAAATTATAGTGATTGTTTTCAATTGCAGTCTATAATTTAGAACTAAATTGTTACCTGAAACCGGCGATCACGGCCTTGTTTAGCACTCCCACCGGCTGAGTCTCCCTCAACTATGAATATCTCTGTTATTTTGGGAAATGAATTAAATTTTCATAAACATACTTATAAGCTTTCGGAAAATAATTTTAACAAAAACAGATGATGTTTGAAAAGGATAGAGTAAATTATCCTCTCTTTTTCTTTAATATGCACTGATAATTAATTTATTCTTTATGCCTTGTGGTTATTTTATCAAATTAAAGAAGAAAAATTGACATACCGGACTCTTCGGGATTCGTATTTGAACAATCAGCAAGCTTGCCAGGAAGGGATGATGATCTTAGAACACTCTTCTGTCTCACCAATTCCCTTGCCCTTTTCGCCGCTAGAGCTGCCTAAAAATTAAAAAAAAAAAAAAATGAATGGTGAGAAATTTTTATTTGATTTTTTTTTTTTTTGAAAAATGGATGGTTAAAAATACCTTGAGAGCATTGAGTGACTTTGAAAGAATCGCATCAAGGACATCTGGATGCAACTCCAGGTACTCGGTAAGATGTTCTTGAAATGATTGATCAACAGCTTTTCTTACCTCCGGATTCCCTAATCTCGTCTTTCAGAATAATAAAAATAAAATTGATTTCAATAAACTTCAATCACTATTTTACGAAAAAACAAATCAGATTCAAATGTTTTAACACCTTTGTTTGTCCTTCAAATTCTGGATTCGGAACTTTGACTGAGATCACACATGTCAGCCCCTCTCTTACATGTTCACCACTTAAACTAATATCCTTGTCCTGAAAAAAGAATGACAAATATTCAGAGAATATATATTGTTAAATATACAAAAACGGAAGAAAAAAAAAATCAATTTTATTCAAATGATACCTTTATGAGTTTAGACTTCTTCCCTAGATTGTTGAGTGTTCTAGTTAATGACGCTTTGACCCCATCAATGTGAGTGCCACCATCAACAGTTCTAATGCTGTTGGCATATCCTAACATAGTATCTGAATATGCATCCGAACACCTGTTTAAAGACCACTTTAACCCATATTACCTTTTCACATTCCAACAACCTTCCTATTTCAACTAGATAAATGGTAGAGGAAATGCCTACAATTTCAACATGAAAACACACACATAGGAAATAGTAAGTTCAGATCTCTCTTACCATTGAAGTGCTACATCAATTAATACTCCATCAGTTTTTTTCCTAAATCCCACAACATCGTGAAGAGGTGTCTGTACAAGGAATATAAAAAGTTAATTGTAAGAACCAAGTGCATTCCATTTACCCACACACATGTGGCTGAGATGGTGTTGTCGAATTTCAAGCATATACCTTATCTGCATTAAGCCACTTTACATATTCAATTAGTCCTCCGGCATAGCTGTACTCATTATATAGTTTCTTCTCTGGATCTTCGTCCTCCTTCTCAAGTGCAATTGTAACCTGAAGGAGGAATACTCAAAATGATAGGGTGCAAAAATACTATTGAAGTTGAAGGGTATTTTGGACAATTGATGTAGTTATTTATTCAACCTAACTGATATTACTAAATACAAAATGATAAGACTACTACGAAAATTGATGTAGTTATTTATTCCATCAAAGCTCCTATTAGCACATAAGATAGGGGTTATATTACGACTATTGTTAGTTTCATCCGATGAATTAAAATGAATATGCTCAAATATTCAGAACCATGTCAAACCCTAGAAAATGATCTACCTCAGGATTGAGAAAAGCAAGTTCCCTGATTCTTCCTGAAATTGTGTTGTAGTCATACTCAATTGCTGTGGTGAATACTGAAATGGAAAAACAAGATGGCAGTCCAAGGCACATTTCGCAAGAAACCCAGTCAATTATTCACCATATATTCGCTGGAAACTGTTTACTGTAATGAAAATGACTTAAACAAAAAATTACCTTCTTTGTCTGGCCAAAAATGTATACGGGTCCCTTGCCGGTCTTTTATATCATCTGGAAGCTGACGGGAAATTAAATTTGTGGAAGGCTTTCCACGGGAATATTTCTGCTTGTACTCAATACCATCTCGCCAAACGGTAACTTCAAGGGCCTGTTCACAAGAAAATAATACAAGAATGAATAACTAGAGAGGGATTATCACAAGTCAAACGACTTGGCATGAATTCAATCAAGAAGCTCTAGTTTGTCTTAAATAGAACAAACACATGTCAAAAGTGTGTGTGTGATGTGGTATCATTATTATTAGGGAGAGGAAAAAAACAGTAGATTGAAGGGTTATCATTTATCAATGTGTGAAAATACCCAAATAACCCAAGAGAAAAATAAAAATAAAAATATACTTTCAAAGTTTCAAGTTTAATCTAGACAGTGTTTCCCTCACTCGGGTTGCACAAGTACAAATATGTAATAACAATATACTTCCATTATTTACAATATCAGAATAAATGGGAAATAGTATAGTAAAAGAGTTGGAAGTAGTAATGAACAAGAAGTGAAGTTATACCTCAGACAGTGCATTAACAACTGATAAACCCACACCATGAAGTCCACCTGATACACTGTAACCACTACTTGAACCACCAAATTTCCCACCTGCATGCAAAACCTGCAACAGCATTTGAGCTTAAATTATCAACAATCTTCTAAAAAGACAACAAAACATTCCTTGGACAATCCAATAAGGGGAAAAGAAGAAAAAAAACTGATACAAGAATTTCCGAAACAGAACTCGTCTGAAAGAAACACCAACAGGAAAAGATGAAAAAATACAGGCCAGCTGATATTGAAAGTAAGAGTTAGGGGTGAAAAGCTCAGTAAGGAGTCTTACTTCAAAATTACAAAAAAGGCCTTATCAAGGACAAGTTGCTCAATTATTCTCAGGTGTTCCATAAAAATAGAAATGCCTTCTAGACTACGATGAAATTTCTCTGAAGAACAAAAAGTAAAACAGAAAACCTCCACTCTTTCCCCTTTCAATTAGTATATGCCCAAAAGGAATCATTACCGTTAAGACAGTTTCCAGAGCAGACTTTTTTGTTGTTGAATGTACATCGGTTGGGATCTGTAATGCACAAAATAAGCAACGTAGAATTTGAAAACAATCATAATACAAGTACAGCGTGCAAACTAAAAATGACGGGATCATAACTAAGACAAATGCAACATGCAAGTTTGCAACAAAACTACTAGGAAACCCGAAACCAATTAGCAAAAGCAATGGCTTTTACCAATACTGAAATACTTAAACAAAAAGAAGTGGGATTAGATGATTTTCAGAGGCTTGACACCAGCAAGTTCTGAGGGGATTAATCTTTTATGAGGGCTATTACTTATTAGGATACCCATTAGCAAAAACAATGGATTTTCCCAATAAACTCAAATAATCAAAAGAAAAGATGTGGAATGAGATGATTTTTAGAGGCTTTATACTATTACGTTGTGGAAAAATAATCTAGTTTATGAGAGGTGTGGAGGATATTATTTCCCAACACAAACAGAAAATAAATGAGGATTTACTGATATATCTTTATCATGACTTTGCAATATGCAAAGCAGAATCTAAATATCTATGAATAAAATATGCACATAAGCATTAAAGTTTTTAGCATAATTATGATACGAAGATTAAGGCATTGCTTGTTTTCATTTCCAAAGGCCCATTTCCATTTTCAACTAATCACAACAATGATATCAGGTTTGCTTATAACTATTATAACTGGAAGTCATCATTCTCAATTTTCATTGTGCATCAAAACATCTCAAACATAACAACCTAATCCCATATTTTTGAATTTCATCTATTTAATGGGCCGGCCGCCTACTATCTCATAAATTTGATATTACAATGAAAATTGAGAATGATGACTTCCAGTTATAAATTTTTGAATTTCATCTATTTAATGGGCCGGCCGCCTACTATCTCATAAATTTGATATTACAATATTGCAATATTCAAATTAAAATATTGAAGGTTGACCCCACACTAACATCTCACATTATAGTATATTTAAAAAATCTCATCCAAACAAAATCTAAGTTTTCCACAAGAAATTGATAAACTCTCCAATATTAAATTTCTAACACTGGAAACAAGTTATAGCCAATTGCAAACAGAGTACTTCTAAGTTTTAAATGCCAAGTAGATAAAGTACATACCCCACGTCCATTATCAGTGATGCTCACAGAGTTATCTGCAAGTAGAATAACATCTATCTTTGAAGCAAATCCAGCTTGGGCCTCATCAATGGCATTATCCAAGATTTCATAAACCTATCAACAGATTAAACCAGCACTCTTCTTATACTTAGCCCAATGACGAGCATATAATAAGTTCAACAAAAATGGACGAACAAACATACCAAATGATGAAGACCACGGGATCCAGTGCTCCCAATGTACATGCCCGGCCGTTTCCTTACAGGATCCAACCCTTCCAATACCTTTAAAAAGTAGACAACAAAAGATGTAGATGGGGAAGGAATGTTTGAAACAGTGAAGGCAATTCAAATATCACCAAGGCCAGCAGTTCACCTGAATCTGCTCCGACCCGTATTCTTTCGAGACTTTACTTTCAGGAACAGGCTCGGTGCTGATGGTTGATGACGACATAAATGCTCTGGGGGCCACTGGGTTCCATGGCACGAAATACTTGCTAGTGACCTTTTTCAACCTATCACTTGCTCTGTGACAAACAAAACTATAAGCAAAATTTTCTTATCAATAATCTGACAATAAAAGAAACCCTTTTGGACCAAGCAGCAATAAAACCATGAAACTCAGGCTTGCTAAAACTTGGCTATGAATCCTATGATGAATCGGGAAAGGAAAAAAAGATATCCACAAACTAGGGCACCGCAACAAAACAAAAAAAAAAAACAGAACCATTTGAATTTCCCCTTTTCACCACATTTTAACCAGGCCCATCAAAGAAAAAGCTACCCAAAATGATCAAAACATATAATTGCTGAGCATTAGACAATCCATCAAGTAACAATCCCATTACAGTTACAGCACTTAACAAAAACAAACACAACGTTATCCTTCTATTCAGAAACGTTTTTCAGTGGAATAACCACAACAGAAATGGAACAAATAACACACACACACACACCATTTCATTTAGCTGAACAAAAAAGAGATTGATATGAAGAAAAAAAGTACCTTGTATTAAGAAGTATAACGGCGGGTCGAACGGCGGGTTGAAAGGGGGACGGGAGCGTCAGATTACAGCGACCATGGGAATGGAAAGAATGAACCGAAGTGAAGAAACGAGAGGCCATGCGTTTGACAGAGCTGCTACTTGGCTTGAGAAGAAGGGCCATTCAACGGGATTTTGCTCACTCGCTGTTTGTCCTCTTTCGGTAAATACAAAGGAAAAAAGGGTTTTGTCTTTGGGGTTTAAGATAACACAGGGTTGGAACTTGGAAGGGGGGAAAGGGATGAGGTTCAGGTTCGTATTCTTTTTAGTGTAGTATTTTTTAAACCCCTAATTAACTTATTTAAAAAAATAAGGAGTAGTACTCTTTAATTTTATTTTGACTCATTATTTTAGAACATAATATAAAAGAAAATTATGCTGATTTTATGATGCAAAAATCATTTTTAGATTTTTCTAGTTTTATTATATTTTTTATTATTACATGAACTCAAGTCCATGTAGATTTACCTGAACCCGATAAGTTTGTCAAGAATATAATATACTCTCTCTGTCACAACATAGCTATAGTCAACAAGTGGTCAACGCTAACTTTTTTTTATCGTCCAATACGTATCAATTTTTTCATAATTTTTGTATACCGTTTATCGTATTAAACGGTCAAAAAAAGTCAGCGTTGAGTTAAAAAAAGTCAACGTTGACCACATGTAACTATTACTTTAGGACAGAGAAAGTATATGTTGTGAAGATTTCAAAATATATTGTGAAGAATACTTGTGAATAATTCAATATTAATTGTGTGAAAAATAAAGTGTATTTTTTTGAAAAATAGAGTGTATAATTGTAAAGAATACAATAATAAATTTTGAAAAATTAAATAATAATAATATATTCTATAATAATATTAATATTGTGAAGAACGTAGTAATAATAGTTTGAAAAGATTTGTGTAAAGCTAGGTGCGTGATATGCTGTCTCTTAAAAATTTCAAACATTAGTTTAGATTTCATTATGCTGAAATCTTGTTTTTGAAATGAGAAGAAAACACGGATTAGAAAATTCCAAACAATTTGCATATAAGTCCAAGTTATAATGTCGTATACAATTTGTTCTTACAACCATAGTAGATCAAAATCACAATCACAGATTACTAAATGTGGTAGCTATAATAATTCTTTACAAGTTACAAGTCTATGCTTTTACAAAACTACCCTCCTCGTTGTGGAACATTATCCGTACCTCGTCGGCGTAGGCCCTACGGGTACTTCCCATTCCTGAAAATTAAGCAAAACTCATCACCAAATAGAGTATATGTGATGGGAATGATTTTAATCGATAAATGTTTTGATTCTGCGCAAACATGATATTTATCACATGGATTGTGGATAGATTAGTTATACAATGATCTAATATGGCTACTTTGAAATTTACCTCATTGAATGTGTTTGAGACCCGATAACTGATCCTCTCATAGCACTGCTCGCACGCCTGTTCCTTTGATCTTGCTCTTTTCCATTGCGCATAGCAACAATTTCCTTTTCCATAGAAGCTACTTCTCGACGCATCTTCTTGGCCTCAACGTCCATTGCTTTATTCAACATTTCAACCTTTTTGGCCAACATCTGAGTGATTTGCACGCCAGAAAGTTCAAATAGTGAGGGAGTGATAATGCCGTTTGGAATAAAGGATCAAATGTAATTAACCCAAAAAAGGGAGGGAGAAATAATCATTAAACCTCAATGGCATCATCTTTGTCCTTAAGGCTTTGATCTTTCTCATGGCAAGCTCTACGAAGCGACATGACCTCTTTCTGAAGCATATCATACAGCACTCCGGATACACAGTCTTCGTTTCCATTTTTCAACTTCTCGGCTAAAACCAACCCATTACCGTCCTCAGATGGATTAATTACTCCATTACTTGGGGTCTCTTTATCACCATTGTTTAGTGTACTCTCACTGTATAATGACCTTGACAAATTCTTCACCTGATTTGACAACGAACTCGCATTATTGATACGTGGTGACACTGATGATAATTTCACCTTCCTAGATAAGAACCCGTTTGAGGATGGTATGGATAGGTTTTCCGATCCTCCTTGTGACTGTCTACGTGAAGGTCCATTGCTCGTACTTCTTACTTGTGACGAAACACGGGTTGTACCGTTTGGAGCCTTTGGGCCCCCTTTAAGCCTTTCCTCCAAGACTTTAAAACGTAAAAGGTATTTTTCCTTTGATAGTAAATGAAGAGGAACATCAGTTTTATAGTGGAAAACATGATGGATGAAAACAGATTCCAAAATAATATGTAGCATTTTACCTTTAATTGTGCTTCCGATTTAGCTGCGCGTTCGGCAATTGCCAGCTTGTCTTTCAGTTGTTGCATTTCTCCCTGTGAACATTTCATAAAATGTTTCTGAAATATTTACTTTATTTCACAATAAAATAGTTCCATTTAGTGCTAACTAAAGTATTAAACAATCCAAGTAAATAAAGCATGCCCCTACACATCGATAAAGATTAATTAACGCTATACTACATTGTTGGACACACTAAGAAGGACAGCATTACATTAAAATCTAGCATGCAGATGTTTTAGATTCCTTTTTTGGACTAATAACACCTAGAAGCTGAGTTAACTAAAAAATTATTTCTCCTGATTATTTACTGAAATCGCAGATCAGCTCTGATTTTTTTATTTTTTTTACTGAAGTTGCGAATTTTATTTGAAATCTTTCACATCACCACAATCATTAATACAACAAGTGTTGCAGAAATATTGACAATTAAGGTCCTGCAAAAACCTGATAGAATTTCCTTTCTTCAAGCCACTGCTTTACGGGCATAACTTTATCGGTGGCATCTTTCCAATCATTAGCGACGACAACCGCAACACGATTTGCTGATATCTTAGCACGAGCCAATTCGCGGTCTAGAACTCTTTTCTCTTCCTGCTCAAGCTTTGGCAATTAGCACACCTCAAAAAAACATACTATAATTTTCTGACTATTTAAAGTATTCAAGAGGATAACTGAAGACTGGGTTTTGAGACGTGTACATTTATTTCTTGCACTTTTCTCTGGTAATCACGGACAGCATTCGCTGCAGCACCCCCGGCCAAAACAACCTCCTCAAGCTCACGAACAGTTTGTGTAAGCTTCTCAACTTCGGAAACCTTCTGTCTATGCATTTTGTCCAATATTTTATTCTCTTCCTGATTCCATTAGTTTGATCAGAAATAGAAACTTGATAACTACTTGCTTGATGCTTCTGTAATGACACTAAATATTCTAAAATTATAACTAAACCTGGCATATTTCAATCTGCTTCCCCAAATCTTGGTTCTTGTTCTGCAAATCATCAACCAAGCTTGCTTTTGCTAGAGCAATCTGAACTGTACGTTCCGCTTCCAAGAGAGCTGCCTCTTTAGATTTAGTGAGACGATCAAGTGCTCTATTATCTTCCTGTAGCTTTGCTACCTGATAAAAGCAAATGTAATGATCAAAGTTGACCTAATATAAGAAATTAAGAATAGCAAACTAATAATTGGATATGATTGTTAAAGTTGTGCGATTGGAGGAATAGCAAAATTTACGGAAAATTTGTGTAATAGTAAGTAATTAGTAATCGAATTATTAATTTTGAAATATGTGTTGAAGTGATTGGTGGGAGAAGTGAAAGACGTGGGAAAATATAATTATTGAAGTTTTCAAGAAAAAAATTTCGATAAATAAGAATTCCGATTTTGGAATAATAATATCCAAGTGCACCATAAAAGAATTCAAGAACAGAGATTCAGGAAATTAATTGCTGAAGAAATCCAGTGATGAAAAAAATGCCCACCTCAAGTCTGGTCAACTTTAACTCGGCCTCCAGAGGAGCAATGATTGCCTCGATGGGAGGCATCTCATCATCTTTCTGTGCAGCATGTACTCTTCGGAGTGTGGCTTCTGCAGCAAATTGTGCAGCCAAAGCTGCTTTTTTCTCCTCATTTATTTTCTTAATTTCAAGATTCTGAAAACACAATTGAAATACAATATAGGAGCTGGAAACCACACAAGCAAAAACTGGGGAAAAGAAGAAATATTAAAAAGACTATTATTTCAGATAACCAGTACCTTGGTTTCAAGTTGAGATTCTGTCACTTTCAACTTTCCATCTACTTTCTTCAGTTCATCAGTAAGCTAACAGAAACATAAGGATGATGTAAGAAGAATACTTTCATAAACAAGTATACAATCCTTTTGTGTTCATGAAAACAATAGGCCCTATCGAAATACAAATAATGTAAAGAGCAAAATATCAATGAAAAGAGGAAAAGGCGCCTCAAATGGGTGATTGGAACAAGAAAATCAAGAGGACATTGCTCTAGCAACTATTTTCATCTAGTAACTCCATGAGTAGTGATCAATAATTTGTCTATATCATAGGAACACAAAACATCTAAAATTTTAGTGTACCTCTTCAACAGCTTTCTCTTTAAGGCGTTCTGATAACTTCAAAGCTTTGATTTCTACATGTGTCTCTCCCAGTTCTCTATCTTTCTCTGCACATTTGGAGTATTCTTTAATAAGAAAACTAAAATTAACTAAAATTGACTCGCATATGTTTATTCTACCATGGAGAAAACATATTCAAACTACACCAGGCTCTTCTTACTTTGAGTAAAAGAAAAGGCTGACTGCTTTCTTAAGGTTTCAAGAAATGTCCATGAATTATGAAGACACGGCTCTTATTATGAGACAGATAAAAACAGATAATTTTACCAAGGAAATACCAAGCTCTTATTATGTAGACAAATTGGTGATACTGGATTCATTTTCTTCAATGAAGATCAAATAGTATGACATACCTAGTTCAAAGAAATACCATATAAAAATTTGTAACTGAGGTGTCATATGAGAATAGCTGACGGCCTCATAAAAGGATATCGGTTTCATAAATGTGTTGTGATCATGATAATTCTCAGTTCATAAGCTTTCCAATTTTTCCTGATAATTTTTTTTTTACAAATTTTAAACGGTTCACCAGGTCGTAATCTAAAAAAATCAAAGACCACAAAATTGATCGGGTATGAAATTAATTGTCTTGATGAAATAAGTTAAATCATGCATTTGGGAAATGATGTCTTCTAAGAAAGCCCATTAGGAAACATGAAGCGGGACCTACGGCCTCTACATAATTGGCTTTACTTTCACTCATTCATAGCCCGCAGCCCCACAGCTACAGCCACAACCACAATCTGTTCAATATTATTCTTTTTTCTGTCTTTACAAATACGTAAACCAGTCACTATCTTTATACAAAATGAAAAATCTAGCTTCTAAGGCCAGTATACTATACACAATCTCACTGAATATTCTCCATTCCATAAACTTCATCATCCTTTCCTATCCCAATGGCCAATGGGGGAAAGAAAAATATCATCCACTACACCCACCACAACTATATACTATAATATATAGTTGTTCCATTCTGCTACCAAGGAGCATCCATTTTTGAATTTCAAATTAAGGAATTTGATCTTCTTTATAATAAGAAGTCAACAAATTAATTTGAACTTACAAGCCTCCAAAATAGTTGCTTAAAAAACGATCGAACTTTACCCTACAATGATCAAAAAGGGGAGGAGACCAGGATTTATCATTATCATATTCAAAATCTATTAACATATTATATTCTCCCATCACGAACACATTCTGCTTCCGAATACAATAACATTTAAACCTAAAAGTGCGATCGATTTCCCAATTAAAAAAACTAATTTAAATTTGAAACACGAAATCCACAGTTAACCGATCGCTGAAATTGAGTCACAATCAGTCAATCGCCGTTCAGAAACTAACCCCCAAAATTAAACAAAACACACATACCTCGGACTTCGTTTTCGAGGCGAGTGAGCTCGACGCGCACGGGATCAGAGCCATGAAACATCGTGATGAAGTCGTCCACCTCGGAGCCGTTTCGCGATGCGGCGGCGGCGGCGGCGGCGGATGGCTTCCTCTTAGCCTTGAATGAGCCCGGTGACGTCAGTCTCTGCTGCTCAGCTTCTCCGTTACTCCAATTCTGATAACTCCCCATCGAATCCGACGGAGGGAATAATGCTTTTCCGGTTTAAAATTAATCAAAATCTCGGACTAAAATGTTGCACAGATAATCAGCTCCGGATTGTGTCTATAATCTCGGTATTATTCAGTGCGTGTGATATACGGTGTATGTAGAGAGAGAGAGTGTGTATATCACTGTGTGTGCGTCAAATTGTTACGATTTGTGTAGAGAGAGAAAGTGAAAACGCTCGCATTGTAGGGACATTTATATAGACTTTATTAATATTAGATGCTTGTTTTTATTTTAAAGAAAAAATCATTATATATATAGTAAATATATAAATATTGGGTAAGAAGTATTTTTAAAAACAATTTTTACGTTTCAACAACTAAAATCTCTTCACTACACTAGGTATGTAATGTAAAATACACTCAATAACTACAATTTTTTTTTTTCAAGGGTTGTTAGCTCAGTTAGTTGAGCTCTTGAATTGAGGATCAAAGGTCCTAAGTTCGAACACCAAGACATGTAATTGACCTATACAAAAAAAAACTACAATTTTTTTATTTAACATTCTCTAGTTTTTATTGATAAATTAAGTAGACTAAAAGATTACTTGTTTTTTACACATAGTTTGTATTTTCAATTGTACTTAGATATATAAATCAAAATTTCATATTTGTGTATATCAGAATGCATGATACAACGTAAAATCGTGTGCGCATACACCAAATGATCTTGTTTTGTTTTGTTTTTTTTACCCGAAAATAAAACATGATTTGCAAAACACATTTTTTTACAAGAAATCGAAATCAAAACCACAAATCATTTTATTGAAATGTGACACCCAACGGCAACATTTGATTTACAATGCAATACACAATACAAGCAAAAGTGTGGTCCATCTTTGAGACTTTAGCTTCAGTTTACCGTTGCAACTCGAAATTGTCCGAAAGTGAAATTGGCACTACTTTTACTATTGGTTGACATATGAATACATGATACTGTACTATGATAGTGGTGACAAAGCTCTAAATTCTTTTAGTTAATATCGATTGAAATAATTATGGGTGGGTACAATCAAAATTATAAGCATGTGCTTCATCAATGACTTGACATTAACACATTTAATTGTGTTTTCCAACCGCAATAATTGAGAACTAATTTTTGTACAATCATAGTATTAATTTGGTCCATCATTAAGTCAACTAATCTACATGCTTAGTGCTTGTGATTATCAACTAATTACGACTTTAATATATACTAGTATACTATATGTAGAGAGAGAGAGAGTGTGTGGGAGAAAAATCAAACTTTCAACCGTGATGGTCATTAGTCATCCCAAAATGTTCCCTAATCCCCCTAAATGTCGTGACCCTCTAAAACTAAACAAATTTTTTATTGACTAAACTTCATTGACCCAATGACCCAATTTTTTATGAACGTTGTGATTAGATACAATTACAAAATCGGTTTCTATATGAGTTTTTGTTTACCTCCAGAATGATTTTAAAATATTTTTGGAAAGGGGTTTAACAATTCTAATTATTCGACTGAGTTTATATTTGGTTTTGAATCGATGTGAAATTAGGTGCAAAATACATATTAGGTCAAACATAACTACATTTTAAATCAAACTCATCAAATTATATTGAGTTCGAATTATCAATGTAAGGCCTAAGTCGTACGGAATTTGTGTAAAAAAACAGGGAGGAAAAGATAGAACTACATTTGTTTAGTTAAGCATAATTACTCTCCCTGTCTCACAATTGCCTGCTAATTTCCTTTGTAAACAGATGTAGTACATTTAATGTTAAAATCGATCAAATTATGTTGAGTTCGAATTAGCCAAGTAAGGTCTATGTCGTGTCGAATTTGTGTCAAGAAAAAATAAAAAAAAATAAAAAAATAAAAGAAGACAGAAAAATAGAGAAGCGTAGAGAGAAAGCAAGAAGAGGGACAAGTGCACATGGGAGAAAGCGTGGAAGGGGTGCACATGCATTGCCTCAGCCTAAAGTAAAAGTCGTGTTTCCTAATTCCTTTCCATGGGGTCCTTAAATCCTTTCATTTCAATCACCCTCATCTACTTATCCCAAAACTAACATATTCAAAACACACATAATCTCAACTCTCAAGCACACACATAATTACGACAAACACAATACACGGAGTATCCAATACATCTATATGGGAGTACAAAGATGATCGATGGAATTATTAGTGGAATACGACAATGATGCGCACCCATAAACCGACTCTGGCAAGCAATACTGAAAGAATGATTTCAAAACACATGTGGGTAGATTGTACTTTGTAGTATGATATATACTTGGATTAAATCATAATCAAGTGCACGTTTTCCTGTGTCTTACACAAGACAAAAAAAGTGTACGGTACTTAAGGATGAATCATGAATGCATGCTTTGAGGTAGGGCCGAAATGTATACTGGGCATCTTCCCTAGTTATGACCTGGTTTATAAAACAAACTAAAACGCGCCACTAATACTTCTGCAAGAACTAAGATTTAAGTATCTAACAGGAGAAAGTAGGCCCGGCTCATTTACCTGCATTTATGGGTGATGTTAATATTACACAAGCCCATGGGCTCGCTTTATTGTGTGCATGAAACCCCACCCACCCGGCCCCTCCTGTAATCAATGTTTTAAAAAACGGGACTCGTATTTGAGGCGTTTTACTGTTGAGGCGAGACTCGTAAGAGTCGAGGCGGAACGACTCGTACGCCTCAAATTTAATTTTTTTTTAATAAAAAAATACCAATAATATAAAAATTAATTACTAATAAACCAAATACTTCCTAAACCAAAGTTTAATTGCTCAAAAACACATTTAAACATGAGATTATCTACTGCCAAGCCGAATCTTTTCTATGATTATGACTGACCGATCCTCTCACCATCTTTTCTAAGCCTGAGTGAGCATCAGTTTAGTGTGTGTATATATATGAAGCAGATTGTAAAATAAAAACATAATAAATCTTGCTCTTGAGAACCGTTGTGCAGCGGATAGAAATAAATACTCACTCAAAGTTCTTTAATGTTATAGGGTTTTATTTTTAAAATTTAATTGAAAGTTGAAAGGTCACAGGACTCTATTAATTACTTAGTGGGCTATACTAATTAATAGTGTAAAAAAAGAAGTGCCCAAATTAATAAAAACATAATCTGATTTCAATTTTCAATATGCACGCCTCACACAAGTTGACTCGGTTGCGAGTTGACTCGTCCAACTCGGTCAATTGAGGCGGCCATTTTACAAAACCCTACAGACTCGCTCGACTCAGTACGTTTTTTGGCCGACTCGGAACGACTCGCGAGTCGACTCGGACGAGTCGGCCGTTTTTTAAAACATTGCCTGTAATTCGGGACCTTTCGTGACTGAGAGGATAACATCAAATATGAAGACAAAGAAAACTCACAAGGCCAAGTTAATACATGACAAAAATGAGATATCAGCTGCATAAAAAACCAAAAAGGGCAACTTAGAATGATAGCGCCAGATACCAGCCAATGTCTAATATGGTAGAAGAAGCCAGGAAACAAAGATTTATCATCGTGGGCTCATGAATAGTTAGTTAGCCCCCTACAATGCCGGATATGAGAAATCAAAATAAAATAAATACCTCGACAAACATTATATAAAAAACTATTAGCTTCTTGTGAAGCTACATTTAACACGTTACATTTACAATTGTTCGCTACATCATAGAGACAAGGCAATAGAGTTCCTATGAAAAACAAAATTAAAAAAAAGGATAGGCAGATTACCAGAAAACCTTTTGTTGTCATTCGGCGACTTTATGATGATCTTAAACCTTCAGTTGAGGCAGCTTCACGTTCCAAGCGCCGACGTTCTCTCTGAGTTAAGGAGGGGCAATAGTTAAAAAATAAATCATCAAATATGTTTGTGTATATATAAAATTATTACAAGATGCACCATCTCAATATACGCTCACAAGTAATATGTAAATAAAAATATTTCCTCTAATTACGAAGAGTACCCTTGATTATATTTATATCATAAAAAGATCGTTCGGTGTCTGTTAATTCCAAATGTAATTGTGCATACCAAGGCTAACTCAGAAGTTTATTTACACCTTGGTTTAATAGAGACGCGGGCCTTTGTGCTTCACAAGGAAATTTATCGATCAACAATTTGGACAGGGGAGGGATAAACTCTAATATTACAATTGATTCTATTTACTGATAAACAGCCCAATCATGGGCGGATATAAGAAGGCCTTCGTGGTGGCTTAAGCCCCCACCAATTTTTTAATTTTCTCATTTTTTTACTTGAAAAAGTTTAGCCCTTACAACTCGATTTTTCTGGCTCCACCCCTGAGCCCAAGAAGGACTATAAAATTGCATTGCCATGACAACAAAATATTTGATTCAATCGAATCAACTCTCCTTTTTATTTAATGCTGATATAGAAGTTGACTAGAAATATCTCACGACTCAGATAAATGGATCCACAAAAACCATACTACAAATTTACTCTGTTTATAGGATAGCAAAGGAGAAATAACAGCAACTGTGAGAAACGTACCCTTCTTTCCCAATACGGAAGGAAGCAAACAAAATCGTAAACAGGGCCGATCGTCGAGACCAAAACAGCATTCACCCCCGTAAAGAGCAAGAGCGCCGTCATGGGTCGACTTCTGTGCGGCATTTCTCTTCACACATGCAATTTAATACTGTGAATTGAACATAATCACCCAATAATTAGTTATCAGTGTTATTAATTCATTACCATTTACCTGTTTTTGCAGCTAAATAATAATTTTAAAGTCTGGGAAACACACATACACACACAACTTCTCATACATTTGATTGTTTCCAGAACCCTAAAAATTAACCAATCAGAAATCACATAATCGACCGCAAAATAAATCCCTTTATTTATTTTAGGCACGAAAACCCTAAAAAATCAAAATAAATGAAAATCAGAATGATGAAATTTGTTCAAATAAACTTCCGGTCACTTGATCAGCAATTACCTGGCGAAGTGGAGTCGGTCGGAGTTAAAGAAGAGGATCGAAGCTCAGTGACAATATTTTATTTTAATTATTTATATTTTCTACTCCCGTATTTCTCATTTTCTTTAAGCATTAGTATGGGGCTATGGGCTCAGCTAAATATTGGGCTTCCGTTGGGCTTGTTTAAATATTTTACATTGGGCTCGAGAAACGTTTTTAAGTGTATATAATTGATTTTTGGTATGAACCTTATCGTTTGTATTTTACAAATAAAGTAATGTATACATTATTTCTCTAGAATAAAATGAGTAATATATAAGAAATTACTAAACAGGGTAACTTTGTTATAGATCATGACCAACAGAATTGGAATTGAGTCGAAATCGAAACCGAAACTCGAACCGGAAAATGTAATCAAGTCCAATGAGGTTCGAACAAAAGCTCTATCATTCGACTTTCCATTACAAAGGCAGACATCGAAATCAATCATACCATATCGATCTCCATAAAACAAAACACAAGTCAAATTATTGATTCCACTACTTGTATTATTCATAACAATGTCTAAACATAGTCATGTATAAGCTTATAACTGACGTCTTACAATAATTGATCTAACATAGTCGAGTACAAGCTTTCGTCGATTACAAAGCTTGCCTCCGTTGTGTAGATATGTTTGTCTGTATATTGTGTGATAAAACGTTGCTAACTTTAAGATATCATTCTTGAGGCCTGGCGAGCCAAAGGGAACTGAGGGCCCGAAGCCTTGAGAAGTAGTCGTGTATCAAGAGGAGGGCCCGGGCCGATTGTCGAGTCGTTAATATCCGGTGCATTTGCTGCAGGGTTTGTTGCCTCAAGTTGTCAGCCTGGTAAAATGAGAAGCATCCGTTAAATGGCGATTTCGTGATTAGAGAAAAAAACATGGGATATTTCAAAAAGCACCTGTATCAGAAAACCTTCAAGACTCCCCAACTTCCCCATGGACATTGCCATCTGTCCCATATAATTAGCGACGTTTCCAGCGGGCCGTTCGGGCCCAGAAGAACCGCGGGCTAATGTCTCGGCTAAAGACTGCTGCAATGCATCCATGCCTTGCGAAAGGGCGTCCTCTGCTTGGTGAGACGACTCCTGGAGATTGTAAATCCCCGACAGCTGCTGCTCGGTGAGAGGCTCCAAGTGGCCCACAAGAAGCTGATCCACACCGTATTCCACACAAAAAGTAAATTACCATAAAGCCCCTGAACTATTATTGTAAACGAATAGAGCAAGGCTATGGATTAAGGGGCACACACCTTCAGAAGCTCGGAGGGACGAAAGCCGCCAATCCACATGAAGCACCTTTCCGCGGGTGTTTTCCACATTCCGGATAAGATGTGGAAGACGTCAGCCTTGGCTGCAGTGACTTTCAGCCTGTAAATGTCGTTGTAATGAGTTTTCACGTTTTCTACGACAGTGCGGAGTTCGGTGTCACCAAAGTGGGAGTTGACAGCTGTCCTCAGCTCGTTTATATGCTTGTTCTGCTCTTCCATCCAGCGTCCGTATTCCGCATCGAAAGCCAATGTACCTGTGAGATAATTCAAGTTGACCATAATGTTGGACATAACCCTTTATGCATTTAAATTCAACATTATGTATACAATCGAGTAATCAAACCATTTGCTGCCCCAGCGTGAGATTGATCTCCACTGTTCGACATGAAAACGCCCTGCTGACGTGCTCGTTGAAGTTCCTGCTCAAGTTGAGATAGCTTTAGTCGGCTATTCTCCAGCTGCTGAACATAGGCCTGAAAAGGTAGACGTAAAGCCAGTGAGAAGTGCTTTTACATAAAGACAAACAAGAAAGAGAGAAGCTTCAATATAGAAGTAAAAATACCTTCTTCCTAAGTCTGCTTTTCCTAGCAGCTTCACGATTTTGGGCAAGCCTTCGTAGGGTCTGCATTACATTTAAAAAATTAAATAACTCACATTTTATTTTTTGGAAACACGAATTTTAATCCATTGACGGATTTTGTATAAAAGTGCAACCTTCTGATCCAGGGGTTTTTCTTTCGATTTGTCACTCGAATCCGAAGCCCCAACAGCACCAGATTGTCCCGTACGCTGCACATTGAGAGAACACACATAAGGCACAAATGCAGCACAAGTGAACTTTTCTTTATTAGGCCACAAAGTTTGGTCTAATTGCAAAAAAAGAAGGAAAAAACTCCTCAAAATTTACAAATTCCTTTAGAACAAAATTACAGATCAACTGAAATGATATGTGTTTAAGATTGAAACACACTTCTAACAAACAAACAAACAAAAAACAACCTTTTGGTTGTTGTCGTCTGGGTCGGCCTCATCATTCGAAGTATCATCGCTGTGGGAATTGGACTCTGCCACGTTGGACTCACCCCAGTTCTCACGTTGAGCACTGGGCCCGGAAAATGGATTCGACTGTGGGGCCTTTTGCGATTGCACAGCTTGGGACCCCACAATGGCTGTGGAAAAGATTGTGTTGGTTGAAGCAGCAGCAGCCTATTATGAACACATATAATATTGTTAAAAAGACTCGCAACAATTTCAGCTCATAATGAAAATCAGATACACCAAACACACATAAAGAAGATATATATTATTGATTACCTTGTTGAATAGATTAGACTGTAGATCATGGCCAGCTGTTTGGCTATTCAAAGTCGGATTAAATACTGGAGCTGAAATGCGGACAATGGAAGATTTACAAACTTAATTAAGTGACATCTTATTGAAAACTTGGGAGACTACAGAAGGATTTTGTATACAACAAAGTTTAATTTAAAATTTAAAATCTGATGACAATAGAATAAGAATTTTTCATGACAGAATAAATTCGATAACTGACCTCGATTTATAGTAGCAGGATCTCCGAATCGATATCCGAGAAATTGATCGAGGACCCCCAAACCGGAACCTTGAGTAGATTGAGGCGCATTTCCTTCCGTAGCCCTGAGAGAAAGAGGGGGGGACACAACATATTTATATCAGACATAAAGTTTAAGAAAATCGAACACAAATCCATCATCGCAAAGCAGTTGTTCGTTAAATCTGCTGATTCCATCAAACGGATAATCAGCGCAATAAAAGTCCGTTTTTTTCCAAGATGTATCACCAGTGACATCATTATCTAGGCCACATGAACCTCCATACCAAGAACATCGAACGAATTATCATTAACCGTTTAAAACCAATAATAGTTGGCTCACAACATTCTAAGTCAACTATATTGAATCACATGATGCAAGAAAGAGTTTTTTTGGTTTCCTTTCGATTATCCGACACAATACAAACAATCTACAACCCACGATTTAAGAATCGATCGTATTACAGAGGAAAGAAAATTACATGAGATTCGAAAGTGGTGCCTGTGAAACGAAGCTTGGCATCCCAGAACTGACACTCTTATTTCCCTCTGCACCAAAATTGATCATTGACTACCCCATAAATCACCATCACCAACTCAAATACTCAAATGTTTGATAAATTACAAAAAGACCCACAAAAACTCTGAAATTGGAAAACACAAAAAGAACAATCCAACCCCCAGATCAAACCCAAATCAAGAATCCCACAAACCCTTTTCAGAGAAACTTCCAAACTATGAGGACTAAAAAGAAATATATAAAATTATATAAAAAAACGAAGACCTGGAGAACAACTGAGTAAACCCCAGATTGCGATGTTCAGTCAGAGTCGCAAGCAATTACTCAAAAGCATGACTTTTAAATAAAAGTTCATTTCTTTTTTAGAAAAAAATGTATAAAAAATGAATGAATTTCTAAGTTCAACGACACAGAATTCAAAATGATTTGTTTAATGATTTTTACCATTTGTTTATGGCGACTGAGGTACTGAAGCGTGACGTTCAGATTATTCCAAGATTTGCGTCATTGTCGTCGAAGCCATTTTTTTCGTTCCCCCTGCTTTGCTTTTCAAAGGCTCGAGCATTTTTTTATTGGCAAAGAAGATTGTGGTGGATCACGCAACGCACAATACGTCAATAACCCTTTAGTATTAAAATTTTATTTTAATTTTACTAAAATTTACTTTCAATTTAGAATATACTCCGTATATAATTACTTTTTATTTTCTAATCGATAAATAAATAAATTTAATTTATGCGACGAAAAAATGGAGTAACCAGTAATAAATTACTACTACTAGTCTACTAGTATGTGTTAGATTAGATGGTAGTGAACTTAAAAAATGTAAAATATATTAATATATAATGTCATCTTATAAAATATTCTTGAAACTTTATGTTACATTTTATTTTGTAAATAAAATATGTATAGTGGATTCCATTTCACGAAAACCTACTTTTTGGTTAAAATTACACTTATACAGTTATAATCCAATTTAATAAAAATTACTACTACATTTTTACAATAATTAAAAGAGCTTATAAATTTATATAGTAAGAACAAAATTTAAGTTTAAACTATTAACAATGTTTTTAATAGTCAATCTTCTTAATAGGTTTTTCAAATCCGTGTTTTGACTCCAATAGTCCGATTTTCAATTAAAAGTATATAACCAATCTAGATCAAACAAGTCATGGATGCGAGCGTGACTACTCACAGTTGTAAACTCGTAATCACCCAAAGCGCTATACGTCATAATTTTTTTTAATCTATCTTTCCACCTATACAATCAACTATTCAATCATCATGCACTATTTTATTTTATTTTATACTTTATAAATATAAAAAAAAGAATAGGATTGGCAAATAGTAGTAATCACTACGTTGTCATCTTTTCTGTTTTTTTCTTTTCTTTGTGTATTTGTGTGTCATTTTTTTAAGTAATTCAACCCCCAACCAGAAAGAAAAAAAAAACAATTTTTTTTATAATAATTGAATATTATAAAGAAAATTGATTACATGACATAAATTTGTATTTAAATTTTGAGTATACCTTAATCGTTTAGGGCTTGATCCAAAAACAAAAAAGAAAACAAGAGAAAAAAAATGTCAACGAGTGTTTCATACTTTCAATGGGATAAAAAAAATTATACGTTGTTGTTCCAAAGGCTCACCGCCCTCCCATACCAGTCAACCACCATCGAGACCACCGCCGGCCGTTGTTAGTCCTCAGATAGCTATTGGACAGCAGTCTTTATATACTGTATTTTTAGACTATATTTCTGTTTTTTTTTAATTCATTAACACTTAAAAAAAACAATTAGTAGAGTTTATTCTATTGTTAATTTTTTTTAATAAAAAGCATCCCTAGTTGTAGCATTTTTATCATTGAAAGTATGAAATAAATCTTCAAACAAAAACCCTAACAGTATAAGTAGGGTTAGGGACACAATCAATGAATCAATCCTAGTAATTAGTAGTATTAGGAAAATTAAAAAATAGTACCAGTAGCATATATTTTTTAACTAAAAATTATACAGTACTATTTTGTTTTTACATAAATAATTTAAAGAAAAAGCCCAACTATGCATGGAAAATTTTGAACATAATATCTGTTCTTCAAAAAATACAAAACCATGTGAACTTGCACATAATACTATTGTATGGTTTTGTTCCTAAAATACTCTTCCCATCATATGTAGACTACTTTTGGACTGTATGTGTTTAGTCTAATCAATATGTTCATCGCTAAGTGTGGTCTTCTGTGGTGGTATGAGATATTTCTTATTTTGTGACAGTTAAAATGCATATAAGGCTTATGATCTATTGACGAAAGCTGGACAATGACCAACTATTACGAGAAATCTAATCTCCGCCTATCCGATTTGCATAATACAAATAAATGTTGACTCGCTTCTTATTCCGCTCTTGGTAGCCTATTTGACTCGGGTGATTAAGCCCAAAGGGGTCCCTTTAAAACCTGTTGCCCTAAGGTCATCTGACTTGAGAGTCATCGGCCTAAAGCTCGCTACATGTGTCATTTAGAAAGCAAGATCTAAGAGTGGTATTGCACATAAGATGAAATGGGTCAGAATACATAATAAGGGTGCAAATGTTCGGTTCAGCTTTAGTGGGGATTTCAGATCGATAATGGGTTTGACTGCCTAGTATATGTCATACGGTTGAGGCTAATAAACGTAAAGAACCTCACAAGTATGGTGATAAACGCTACCATGGGATTGTTCCTACTAAATAGTGAATATGGTAAAGTGACTATGCATACACATACACTTGTCTGATATATATATGTGGGCGAGTATTTTATCAACAAACACTATAACAGAGAGTTAGATTCACGGGGTTTTAACTACATGTCTATGGTTGCCTTAGTGATAAAGTGAAAACTATCTATTGTGAGATTAAAAAGCCTTGTAGTGTTTCAAGATGGTCTGTTGGGGCCGACTTCTTTAGAATGGACTTTTGACACTAAATAAAGACAGTTTTTAACTCCGCCCGTAATCATCACACGGCTGGTCCCAAGCCTGGAATAAGGAGGAGGGTTTTTACTTATTTCAAACTATCAGCGAGGATTTGATATGAAGGCTAATCTATGCTTCTTTCTCTAGTTTAAAAATTGCAGGTTCTCTGTATAAGATGGCCAAATAAAAAAAAATCTAAGATACTCACCAAGAGGTCCAAGACGGCAAGACCCATCAGTGTAGGTTTCCCATCCCGTCGCATGGGTTCAGATTTAAGTCTCATCCCCTGCATGTATGTGCAACTGACAAAGGCAAGTGAAAAATCCAGATATCAATTGATCGAGGCTCGTAAAAATAATCAGCTATACTATACATCCTCCTTGCATTTATGCCGTTTACCAGAGAGTTTCTCGAGGTAAACATTTTGACACGTGTTTCCTTGAATTCGACAATGTATGGGTGCATCAAATTGGAGAAGTGTATTAGGCCAAACTACTTTCAAAAGACTTTATGAGTTATATAAAGAATACTTTCGGACAGCCACATTGAACAACCGCAATCAAGGTATTCTTCAAAAAGTACTAACAAAAAAGTCCGGCTAACTTGATAACAGTCGATTAGAGTACTAAATGCAAAATGACATCCAAATAATGTATTTACCTAATGCAAAAGATAGATAGTCGTAAACAAACCTGGAATAAGTTGGAGGGTTTTTACTTATTTCAAACTCTCGGAGGGTTTGTAGAAAACTAGTGTATGTGTAGTGTTTCAATATGGTCTGTTGGGGTGACTTGTTTAGAATGGACTTTTGACACTAAATAATACTAGTAGTATATCTGAGAAATTTTTAAAAAAACAAAGTTTTTAACTCCGCCCGTAATCATCACACGGCCGGTCCCAAGCCCAGAATAAGGAGGAGGGTTTTTACCATAGCAAACTCTTAAAGAGGATGTGATGATGCTAATGATATCCTACTTTTCTTATTTTTCAATTTTGCAGATTTGCCCTATAAGATGGTCATATAAAAAGATTCTAATATAGTCACCAAGACCATCAGTGTATGTTTCCCAACCCCTTGCCTAGTTTAACACTTAAGTCTCATCACCAGCAATCTGCATATCCACTGAAAAGAGAAAGCAAAATTAATCCATAAAATCATATGAGATCATATCACACTACAGTAATCCATATAAATTGTTAGTAGTTCATAGAAATGTTTTACTGGGGATTTTCTGGTGGTTAACTTTTGGATACATGTTTGTGTGAATTGAACAATGTATGGGTGCAGAGATCGCCAAACATCCCCAAGCACTTGATAAGTTTGCTATTGTGTATAGTTATTGATAGTCCCAAAAAATGAAGCTGGAAAAAGGCCCAATACATGTTAGAATTTGAACTAAATTACACATGAATCACTAATAGCTCAAGAAAAAGTGTTTTACTGGAATTTTTTTGGGGGTGCCTTTGACCCATGTGTCATTGAATTCGACAATGTACGGGTGCAGTGATTGCCATCTTAGAAATACTCCAGTACTTCATAAAATTCCTAACTGTTGTGTAGAAAACGATAGTCTGTAAAAATGTTTTAATGAAAATCCACTTAATTAAAGTGAGTGAATACAACTTAAGCGAATGATGTTTAGCCAAAAAACACATATAAAATCTATGATCTCATACTGGCACATTCTCAACCAAACCCATTATAATCTTTGTTTGATTAAAGTTATAAAGCCCTCACAGGATATATACAGCCTTCTGGATCTAATTCATAATCCCTCCTATTTCTTTGGAAGTACATACATAGTCTGCATTAGTTTCCATTAAACAAAAAGTGCATATTCTGTGCAGAAATAAAAGAGACGTTTATTTATGGATTTCAACAATAAAAGCTGAAAATGGGGATATCGAATGTCAACGTGTTTCTGTGTTTGGGTGTACAACTATCTGGAAAACATCCCGTGGTATGAGATATTTTGCATTTTGGGACGGTTAAAATGTGTATTAAGCTTGATTAGAAGTTTAAATCCCCGAGTATTTTATCTGGCTTTGCATAAACCAATAATAAATTAATCTGCTTCTTATTTCGCTCTTGGTAGTCTATCTGTCCCGAGTGATTAAATCTGAAGGGGTCCGCTTATACCTGTTTCCCTAAGGTCATCTGACTTGGGAGTCATCGGCCCAAAGATTGCTACATGGGTCATTTAGAAAGCAAGATCTAAGAGTGGAATTGCACATAAGATGAAAAAAAAATGAATGCATATAAAATAAGGGTGCACATGTTTAGCCGAGCTTCATGGGATTTCTGATCAATAATGGGTTTAACTGCATAGTATAGGTTGAGGCAAGTTAACACAGAGAACCTCACAAGTAAGGTGATAAACGCTGCTATGGGTTTAGTCCAACTAAATATAGAATATGAAAAAGTGGCTATGCATACACGTACACCTGAAGATATATATATATCTGATACAGAAACACTTGTATGCATGTATCAGGCAGATTGAAAACACAGTGAAATATAAAATCTAAAATAAAATAAAATCAACTGGTATGTAAAATTTCGATGGTATGTGTGATAAGATCTGGTCAATTAACACTTAAAACAAATTAAGGTTCACCCCGAACCTTTCTTCTACTTACATGGCATAAACCCTATCAAACATTCTTAACATAGCCAACACTGTCGACGTACGAGTTACTGAAAAACCCCCGATGTACTATATCTTTATGCCTAACCATTGTCATCTACTTAAGAAATGGATGACCAATATTATTACATTATGAGCATATACACAATAAAGCTAAATTATATGTCAGTGTCAGCTAACTACAATTACAGAAGCTTGAAAAGAAGGTGAACCAAATACAAGTAGGTACAACCCGTGAAGCATTAGGTACCTATTAATAGCATTTCTACACGCACATATAGATTGCTCTGTTGCCAGAAGAAATCGGAAATTCATAATTATCGACACTTACATATCGAAAAATACTTCTCTGAAATTCTGAGATTTCCATTTGCATAGAAAACTCTGGTTCCCGGACATCGATTTTCTGTGTAACGTCTAAATTAGACGCGGTAGAGCAATCGAGCTGGATCTGGAGTTATCCGGTTCATATTAGGCGAAGAGAATGGAGGGAACAGTGGTGGAGGACGGCGGAAGGAACGGTGGTGCAGGACGGCGGAAGGCGACGGTGGTGTACGACGGATAAGAGAGTAAAGAACTAAGCTTGTGTGTATTATTTTAGACACCACAAATTAAAAAATTAAAATAAAATAAAATTAATTGAACAACATCAAAAATTAATTTAATTATCTGTATTATTTTAGACACACAAATTTAAAAATTAAAATTAAATAAAATTAATTGAACAACATCAAAAATTAATTTATTTTAAATAAAAAAGATGTACATAATTTTAGTATATAAAACTCTAAATTTACAATGTTTCATAGTACTGAATAAACTTATTGTATAAATTAATTATGTTGAGTATAAATCATAATTATGTTGAATATATAAATCATAAGAGAAGGATTGTAATTAATTATGTTGAGTATAAATCATAATTATGTTGAATATATAAATCATAAGAGAAGGATTGTACGGGTAATTTACTCTTTTAGAATTAGACAAAAAATATGTATTTAAGTATAATAAAACACTTAGAAACTGCCTTTTGTACAAATCACCCTAATAACTCCTAAATTATACTGATAAAACACATTAATTATTTTCTGTTATAATTGTGGTGTTCATTGTTGTAGTTTGGCATATACAGTAAATATTTTAAAATGTAAGTAATTATTTACTCAACTTATTAAAGTTGCTGCACATAAATGTATAATTAATTTATTTTGCTAGTCCAACTAAAATTGCGGTTATTCAAATTGGTATATTAGAAAGTTAAATTAATTATTATATTCCCTTTACAATATAGTTTATAATTGAATAATAATGTTGCAATTTTGTAAATCATGGTAGCACTAATTAATATGCAGTTGATCTTGCATTTAATAATTAAATAAAAAATAAGTGTGAAATCAAAACCCTTTATAGAGGGTTGAAATATTTCCCTCCCCTCCCTAAATTTTAATCCTGTCTCACCACTCTCCCACCTTTTTTTCTTGTTATCCCAGATCAAGAACCAGAGCTGTTAGAGTTGGTATTTACCGCGGTAAATCTGTTTTTTTTCTCTATCTCATCTAGGGTTTCCCGGGCTGGTTTTTGATTTGGGTTTTTGACCCTTTTTTTAATTAATAATAATTATCATGTTCATTGTTGTAGTTTGATAGTTGATTATCTTCTGGGTTTTGTCGTCTGTGTCTTGAAATCCAGTAGCTCGCTCGATTTTGATCTGGGCTTTTTTTTTTCTTTTCTGAAATTCCCCAATTTTGTTGAAATCCTTCCAAAGCTGCAATTTTTTCATTTGGGTCTTTTATGTGTGTTTTTACCTTTGAAGAATGGTGAATCTTAGGAATGATGATAACATTAGTAGCCAGGAAAACAGAGATAAGAACCCGTCGGCCATGTCCAGAGGCGGTGGAGCCAGCAAGTCATCGGGGCCCTCTGTCTCTGGGCAATCCGGGTCGACTAGTGGTAGTACCGGGTCCCCCTCTAGCCGGAGTGATGCCGCCATGCCGACTCCGGCAAGCGATAGTACTCATAGCACATTTGCTCGGTTAAACAATCTCGACATACAAGGGGATGATGCCGGATCTCAGGAGCCTGCTAGGTGAGCCCTTGCTCCGTTGCTTATTATCTTATGTACTGTTTAAGGAAGAAATACCAAATGCCATATGCTATGCATCTGATGAATATATTATCCTAGATTACGGGTAAACAGAGAATGATATCTAGGACAGCTAAACGAAGGTTTAATTGTTGTTGTTTCTTGTTTTGGGAGTAAAGTGTTTTTTATGGTTATATGTTAATTAGGTAATGAAATTGTTGATAGAGAAAAGTGATCCAAAGGATGTATTAGGGTGAATGCTCTTTCTCTCTTCTATTTGTAATAATTAATCTCCACAGCAATGGGAAGAAGAAGAAGAGAGGAGGCCAACGCGTGGTTGGAGGTGATAAGAGTGGTCGAGGGCTCCGTCAATTTAGCATGAAAGGTCTTTTTTGCTTCTCATTTCTCATATAGCATTATTCTTCGGTTCTGACATTCTTACCTACATGGCGTTTGAAAGTGTGGTAGAAAATGTTGTACAACTCCATCAGAAAAAACGTTCCTTGAGTTGTAATTTCTCAAGACACGAGATAGTCAATCATGAAACATGAATGACGATTCTCTGTTCTTGTGATACAAATGAGTTTAAAATGATATTCTTAAACTTTACGGGATGTTATCTTATCTTTTTAAATTTATTCTCTTGAAACATAATCAATCACTATTGTTATTTCATTCAACTTCTAATGAGTTACGTTTTAATAATCCTTTTTCTCTTGTGGACAGTGTGCGAAAAAGTGGAAAGCAAAGGGAGAACTACATATAATGAGGTTAGATGGCTAATAAAAAATGTTGTTTCGTTTCATATCTCGTTGAATATCGTGTACAATCTGTTCTGTGTTTTTAGCTGCAACAAAACTATCCATTTATACGTAAACTTATACTATGATTTAATACACATGGTGCAATATTCTCAACGCATAATGTGGAAAAAAAATTATGATCGTATGGTAGTCATGTGATGCTTCGCTCGTAATTTTATTTTTGGTGCAATATCGAAATGTTTAGATTATGTTTGCATACCAGATTAATCGGTGTACTCTCACTATATCTTTACTTAGAAAATTGGACTGACTCCATTTATTTTCACAGGTGGCAGATGAACTTGTTGCTGAATTTTCAGACCCCATCAATAATCTTGCGACTCCAGACCAGGTTCACACCCGTTTTATAATTTCGCAGCATCTCCTTGTAGCCACGTAACCCAAGTCATTATGTTTGCCCAGCAACAATTTGACGAGAAGAATATACGCCGAAGAGTATATGATGCTTTGAATGTGCTAATGGCGATGGATATAATTTCTAAAGATAAAAAGGAAATACAATGGAAGGGCCTACCTCGGACTAGCTTGAGCGACGTTGAAGAACTAAAGGTTAGTTTTATTGATTTATTATTATTGTTATTATTATTAAATTTATTTCATGAGAAAAAGTAACCATCGGACTGCCCGATTGCAGGCTGAACATGCCGGACTAAGAAGTAGAATTGAAAAGAAAGCTGCATATCTTCAAGAGCTGGAGGACCAAGTACGAAGATAAACATATCTAGTTGTTAAAAATATTGGATTGTGTAACAACTAACATTAATTGGATTGCATTTTTTTTTCACTGCAGTACGTTGGTCTTCAAAACCTCATAAAACGGAATGAGCAATTACACGGCTCGGGAAATGCTCCGAGTGGTGGAGTAGCCTTGCCTTTTATTTTGGTTCAGGTAAGATTTGATTGTTATTTTCCAGAGATTACAAAAGGCTGCTACGGAAATTGGTGTTTGTTACTATATCATTAAAAAAACAGAGAAATTGTCATGTGCAAATAGAACCAAGAAATATGACTTTCTGCTTTTTCTAAGGTCACACGACTGCTCAAGGGCTTCATATTCTTGGGATCGTTTATCTTTATTTCCAGTAGGACTATGTTCTCCGAAATCTCTTTTTCCACGCATTTTGTTGATGTATGCTTCAACTGTAGACTCGTCCTCATGCAACCGTGGAGGTGGAAATATCAGAAGACATGCAGCTGGTGCATTTCGATTTCAATAGGTATGGCAATATTCTTTATACCCCCACCCCACACAAAGAGATTTATTTACACACATTTTTAGTGTGTGGGTTTTGACGATTCTGTTGGTTTTGTAGTATAAAATGGGTTTATTGCAAAAACTACACCTATTTTTAACCTTATTACAGGTGACACACAGTTATCATTTAAAATTACAAATATCCCTTGTTTGTTTGATTTTGTTTATACAAATTACACCTCAAGAGGTTAGTATCTGTCAGATAAATTTGTAGGTTTGAAAGTTACATGGACATTTTGAAATTAAGCCAAACTTCAGTGGTAGTTTTGCAATTATCTTCTCAGTGAAGTAAACTATGAACAAAGTGTGTCATGCCTAGCTTGAAGAAGAATACTAATTTTGTTTTAATATTCGCAGCACACCTTTCGAGTTACATGACGATAATTACGTTCTCAAGGCAATGAAATCTTGCGAAAAAACACAGACCCATGGTGAAGCACAGAATATTCGTACGGAGAGAGGAGAAAGCTCGGCCATGGCCAACGATATCGAACCCCGTCAACTACCTCACCCTCCAAGACTGAATGTATCCGGCAGGCGGCCTCCCACTTCGCCACCACTTCCCGGGATCTTAAAGGCGCGTGTTAAGCACGAGCACTAGTGTCACCATGAGTTTCTAAATTGACCTCTCTTATTCTCATCAATCTGTATAGTTTTGTAAACCATGAAAGGATCGATCAGATTGACTTTTTGTAAGCTCTTATACTTAAAAAAAATATATCATCAATTTACATGTTCGGTGAGCTTTAATTTGGTCATTTTTTTTCTTCTAATCATAAATGCAAATTATCATCCACAAACGTACTTAGAAACAACTAATCTCAGAAGAGTTTAAGCTTTGTTGAACATTAAAAAAAAAAAAAAAAAAAGGAGAAACTTAGATTAAAGTTAAGTTTGAATGCTACATAAAAAAAAGAGAAATTTTGATTCTAAAGTCAAGTTTAAAGGCCACTATAATATTTAGGTGTATTTCTTTAATTAAAATATTAGGGATTAAACTTTTTTTAATAGATTTAGGTGTATTTCTTTAATACATTAACATTTTTTATATGCTCTCAACATGTTAATGTATAAACTTTCACACCAAATAAAGTAAAAAAAAATGTTATTGTTTAAACTATATTATTTAAACACTAAAAGCATATAAAAAATGTTAGGAGTATTTTTCAATAGATTTGAGATGAATGGTCCATAACTAAACTTAATTTAATAAATTTAAATTCAACTTTACTTAATTGAATTGAATTACTTAGAATAATTATATTAAAATTAAGAAGAATATTCTAACCATGAGCTAGATTGTTTAAATGAAATTATTAATTTTAATTATTTCTATTTTAGTTTTCTTTAAAAGAACCGAAATGAATTGAATTGAAAAAATAAATACTTCTCGTTTTTTATGAGAAAAATTACAGGAGTAACTAATATTTTTAGGGTAATTTTTTTAAAGGATAATTTTTAAATTTTTTTATGTAATTTAAGGTATTAGTTTTTCTTAATTATAAATTTGTGTAATATTTCAAAATTATCTATTTTATTATAACATAGGTGAGTAGTTATTTAGTAATCTTTAAAGTTATTTTATTAATTGTTCTACTTTTTTTATAATTATAAAATTAACAATACCCTAACTAATAAAAATTCTTAAAAAAAATTACACTTAATTTGAAAGAAAATGTTATGTATTATAACATAGGTAGTAGTTATTTAGTAACCTTTAGAGTTATTTTATTAATTATTCTACTTTTTTTATAATTATAAAATTAACGATACCTCAATTAATAAAAATTCTTAAAAAAAATTACACTTAATTTGAAAGTAACGTTACGGAGTTTAAAATATAAATTAATAAACTAAAGTACAAATTTTCTTAAATAATTCTTATTTTTATGCTCCACACTGCTCAACACGTGAGATTTTTAAATGGCAATTTTTTGTGCTCCACACGTGTGTGGTGAGACTTTTAAATGGTCAACAAATTTGTTGTGTGAGATTTTTAAATGGAAATTTTTTGTGCTCCACACGTGTGTGGTGAGACTTTTAAATGGTCAACAAATTTGTTGTGTTCCATACTTGTGTGTTGTTAGACTTTTAAATGGTCAACAAATTTTGTGATATGACTTCATACCTTAACAGTAATGTTTTTTTTTCTAATTCTAGCTTTACATATGACTCTCTACTCTTAAAGGAAGACTATGCCCTCTAGAGATGGTGAGCTACATAGATTCGGCTCCCGCCCTCTAGAGGTGGTGAGTTAAACGCCTTAATTTAATTTAATGTAAATTATTACTTAATTTTTTTACTATAAAAAATTGCTTATTTATTTAATAAAAAATATTTATTTTTAAATGATGGAGCATAGTTGATAAAAAAAAATTAAACATTTTAATTTTTTCATTTTAAAATAAAAATTTACCTTTTATTTTTATTTACTTAATTTTTAAATTTTATTCACAATAACTTTATCTTTTAAATTTAAATTACATTTTTTACTCTTTTACTACAAAAACAACATTTTTTTTTTAATTTTTAAGTGTGTCAACTTTATTTAGAAGTTATCATATTTATTAAAATAAAATAAAATAAAATTCAATATTTTTAAAATATTCATCCTTATACCTTTATTGAAAGCTTCAACAAGTACAAAACCTTAAGTTTATAACATATTTTTATCTACATTTTAATTTTAATTGAGCTTATGTTAAGTTTATAACATATATTTATCTATATTTTAATTTTAATTGAGCTTATTTTTTTGTTAGGATGAGTTAATTTGGATTAGCAAATTGGGCCTAAATTTAAAATGGGTTGAAAGTTGAATTGGGCTTAAATTAAAAACATTTGGTGTGAATGTCTAATAAATTACAAGTTATTCAAAATTTTGCACGTGGGTCAATCGACAGATCTGGCTATCACAAAGTCCGGCTATTTATCAACGATTAGTCAAGTTTATCCATGGTCATCCGGACCCGAATCCGCCACAGGATTTGAATCGTTTGGATAATCATGAACCATTTGTAATGAATGTCTATATGAAGTTTGGGGAGTTAAAAAACAAAAAACAAAAATAGAAATTTGTTTTTTGTGTGGATTAAGAGATCAGGAGAAAATGACCTCTTTAAGAGGTATTGCTTAGTTTTTTCAATTTGATTTCTGTCTCAACTCTAACATTTGTTATCTGCATGAGCTAACACTTTAAGGATATGTGGATTTTTTACCAATAGTAAATTATACCATTGGAGATGCTCTTAAAAGTCACAAGTTTATAAAATTATAATATTTTATTGATTTAAAAATTAGTGTAAAGATATATTTTTAAATTATTGAAATAGATGAAAAAAATAAGATCAAAATTATTTGTTCAAATGAAAATTTTAGAGCAATATTTTATGATGTTTGATTATTGATGTAAAACGTACTACTTAAAAAACATGTCTATTTATATAAAATGGATGTCGTATATAATATTATATGAGAAAGTTACATTTTTTGTTTTAAATTAAAAAAAATGTGACTGAAATTAAGAACAAAATTGGATATTTTAACATGATAAAAAAAGTCTACCATTAAATTAAATTTTCTAATTTAAAAATCTATAATTAAATGGATTAAATTTTAAAATATCCATAGAATACATTTTAAAATTTTAAATCAACAAATCTAGAAAATAATAATTTAACTACTGTATTAAATAATTGACAACCATGAAAGAAATTCATTCATATACTATAAAATATAAATTTATTATCATAGTGAAAATAAAAAGGATGCCTGCATACTATAGAAAGCTGTGTTAGTTTTTTTAACTCATTTTTTTAGATGTTTATTCTGTTAAGATTGAAATTTTATTGGATAGAACATTTGTTGCCTTTTCT
Organism: Euphrasia confusa; assembly: GCA_954870475.1. NCBI lineage: Eukaryota > Viridiplantae > Streptophyta > Magnoliopsida > Lamiales > Orobanchaceae > Euphrasia > Euphrasia confusa. The sequence continues at coordinate 1,952,476 of OX940951.1, forward strand.
AAATTGCACTTATTCTAGAGAAGTAAACCTTCCTGCGGAGGAAGTCCCACCGGAGCTCCCTGAGCCAGCGCTCAGGATGGGATGAACCGTAGAGATTGGGTCTCACTAATTGCTGTGCACAGTGATTGCTGTCTCTGTGGCTTTTTACCTCGGAGCCAGGCTGAATAGCAATGACAGGTATATTCTCTTTTCTCCTCGATACGGTTGGTTTAATTCCTTGTGGGAGCGTTACCTAGTTCTTTCTTTGCATTACCTTTAGAGATTCTTTGTGTATATTTGAAACCTGATTTGGTTCCACAGCCTATTAGTCTTTTTGTGTCTCTGTTTTTCACGTTCATCTCATAAACTTATTAAGCTTTATAAAGCCTCCGACATCAGGTGTCATATTTCACTTTTGATATGCATACTTTTCTTAGTATGTTGATTATAATTGTAGGAACTAGGAAGCGGTTGTTCAGCATGATGAATGATCTGACTACAGTGTTTGAAGTGGTATCAGAAAGGAAGCAGCCTGTGAAAGCTCTGAAACAGAATGGTGACAGTGGAAGCGAATCCCGTGGTAGCATAAAGGTTGTGTTTTTGCCTCTAACTCTTACTGTTTGTTAGCAAAATATCTCCGATATGCTTAGAAAACTTACATATGTAAAAAGTGGTATCATGGCAAGTGCGTGAATATGACTCCCGCAAAAGCCGAGAACATCAAGCACTATAAATGCCCTTCTTGCCTGAAACGGGGCAGGCAGTAGTCGTGGAAATGGACCTCGGCTGAAAAATTGATAATGTTGTGAATCAGTGACTGACAAACATAGTACAATATAGCTATATTTCTTTCCAAACTCTTTGTAGCTGTGAACACCAGTTATATATTTTTTTTAAAGATTTTACACACTGATATTCTAATGAAGAATATGGCTTCTTTGTATCGATAAATTAATGAGGTTGCTTCTATTTGGATTTTTTTTGTCATGTTTCATACTTTCATGCCACTGCAAATCAGTGTGTATATTTCTTGTTATGCAATTCTCTTTTTATCCAAAGCTTATGTAGAAAAAATATTCATAAGAAGCATTGATACAACATTGGTAGGATGTTCGATAACACGATACACGCTGCTCCAAAAGTAGATAATCTGCAAATTCAAATTTGATAAAATCTTGCACAACCAACAAGTCGAGAATCATCAAAATCATATGAAACTCATTACATTTCTAATAAGAAAACAGAAATAACACAAGGCAAACACCATCATTATCTCTTCTTGAAGCCATACTTCTTGCGCTCATAGAAGAGGTCGGTTTTTGCGCTACCCAAATTGACAATCTTGGGGCAACCATCCCTGTCCTTTTCCATCTGAGTACACTCCTTGCAATAGTAGGCATCCGAAATCCCCACACCACCACATATGACACATCGGCCTTGGAAGGATCCATAATTGCACTCGTCACATGTCCTAACAAGCGTGCACGGACGTACGTACGAATCGCATATAACACACTTACCGTCATCCTTCTCACACAGCCTTCCTATGGCTATTCCTGGCTGCTTACGGCACATGATTAAATCTGGGTGATGTTTAGCCATACTAATTTCTCTGCATCGTACAAATACAATCAATCAGAATGTATTCTTGTTTGTTTCTAATGTAATGGTAAAAACATCAAAAACATGTCATCATCTTAAGTTCTTAATCAAGATTGGACTTGAGCGATAACTATATTTTCTAATAGTCGGAAACCAAAAAACAGTGTCCTACAAAATAAACTAACAAAACTCCGCAGGGATAGGAATGGGACAATGCCAGCGCACGCTCTACACATCTATTATCACTAAGCAGTGTTAACACCCAATGGTTATAAAAATGATACACCATTACTACAAAATAGTCCACACATGTTTTGAGTGAAACCAATTTATTAAAGAAAAAAAAATCATTTGTTTTTCGAAAGATGATCAATGCAAAATTAGAACCAACAACTTAGATACTCTTTATGGTTTTGTGTATGGAGCTTATATTATGTCCTGAAAAGACTGGCCAATTTGTGTCAAGTTACATAGAAAACACCCTATAAATGTTTAGAGTATCTTGAAGAAAAAAACTCGTCTAAGGGGAGAATAAATTGAAAAACATGAACTGTAGTTTATGGGCAAGTTCTCCCAAGTAATAAATTGCTCAGTCTTACAAAAAAAATTAAACTTATTAATTAATCGAGCAAACAGGACAAAACCGTTCAGTTAAAAACTAATTAAAAACACTAATTCATCATATCAGTTTCTCGATTACATCTAGGATTCAAACGAAAACATTGAAACTTAAACAAATTGTATAAGAATCAGATCTACGATGCTAAAAATTAACTAAATTTTAATTAAACAAAAAATCCTTACCTACAGGATGCAGGAGATCAATTCAGTGATGCAATCACAATCTGAGTTCTAGGGCATATGAAGTAATTCTGCGCCGGAGAATTAGAGAAATGTATGTGGGATAAATCAGGGTGCTAGGGCAAACGAAATCATACGAAAAAAAAGAGAGAAGTTTTTAGGGATTCTGTATCAAATAAAAATAATGGTACTTGAACCTTGGGTTATTTTTATTTAGAGGGAATTCTAATTATATTTATATAATTAGGAGTATAGTTTATCTTAATTATGAATAAAAGCAAACTTCTAAATTTAACTTTTTTAATATATATACATATACATGGGAGGTAAAGATATATTAGACATTACATATTTTAATAACTACTTTATAAAATAATTAAAAGTTGAATATTAAAATAATTAAAATAATATTAATAATTAAAAGTTGAGTATTGTGTAATTTATATTTTTTAATTTAACAATTTAAAATTCAAATTTATTGTTAAAACTTAACAATTTAAAATTAAGATTTATATTTAGTTGAGAATTGTGTAATTTTGTTTTTTTATTTAACAATTTAAAATTCAGTTTTTTTGTTAAAATTTAACAATTAAGAGATACTGCGTAATTTTGTTTTGTTATTTAACAATTTTTTGTTTTGTTATTTAACAATTTAAAATTCAATATTTTTGTTAAAATTTAACAATTAAGTTGATATTGGGTAATTTTGTTTTGTTATTTAACAATTTAAAATTCAGATTTATTGTTAAAATTTAGCAATTAATTTAATAATTGCGTAATTATATTTTTTTAAGTAGTTACATAGTAGTTACAACTGCATAATTTTGTTTTTTAATATTACAGTTTAAAATTTTAGTATTATTTTATAAGGGTAATATAGTAACTATACTTTTAAAAATATATCTTTTGTTTTAATTATTTAAATTATACTACCTTAATAAATAAATAATTTTAAAAATCATTACCCTTAAATATAAAATTTATTTTATGTGGTTTAACTCGTAAATTAAAAAATCAAATTACTTTTTATCCTAAATATACCTTTAAAAAAAGAAGTAGCAAATTCAAGGCTCTATTCTTTTGAACTAATTGAACTCAATGAATTTGATCTGAACTGATTGAACTGAACAAATTTAATTTTTTTTATAAAAATAATAATAATTATTATAAATTATTAAATATATATTTTTAAAATATTAATAATATTGTGACATTAACTAGATTATATACTTAAAATTATTGGTTCAAATTATTTATTATTTATTTTATTTTAATTTTTCTTTTAGTCCTAAAACTTGAATTTTCGTCCTTTTAAAAAATTAGCGTCACTATAAATATATTCAAATACAAAATGTTCTTGTATATGTAACATAGTGATCGGCACAACTTAATTTGATCCTCCTCCGCCACCACCACAACATAAAAAATTATTGTAACTTTTTTTTTTTTTACTTTTGTACACTTTTTTATATTTTTTTTACCAGTTATACTTGATCAGTTTAAACATTTTTTTACTTATAATTGACTCAATAAATTTTATTTTTAACCAAAACTTTAATCGAACAACTTTGTTTGTTTATCAACCCTACCAAAATAACACTCGTGTTATATTTGGAGATATTTGCATTATACTACATAGAAGCAACGTTATTACACCTTACATTTTGTCAAAACAACAAACCCCACTTCATTTATTTTCCACCAATTTAATTTCTATATATATATATATATATATATATAAATATCCCATTTTCATCTCCTCTCATTTTCCTTGATCAAGCTAAAACATGGATCACAAAGTGGTGACAGCCAGCCATAAAAGAGCAAACAAGTTACAACACTCAAACAACAACAAGACCAAGAAGAAGGCCCCACTCAAAGTAGTCTACATAACAAACCCTATCAAGTTCAAGGCCAGCGCTTCCGAATTCCGGGCCTTGGTTCAAGAACTCACCGGTCAAGACTCCAACGAGCCGGCGGAGGAGATGTCCAAGGTGGTGGTGGCGGAGGAGGAGGAAGGGATGAAAGAGGGGCGAAGCGGGTCGGGCCCGTTAGGATCAAGAACCTCGTATGATGATAATGTTAATGATGATCATCATGATGGGTTTTGCGGTGTGGATAGCTTTCAAGGGCTAATGGCTTCTTCTAGTTTTTGGAATCAAGGTGATCATGATCTTTATGATGAGTTTAAAAGCCAATATATATATGGATGCAATGTAAATTAATACTACTAGTTATATTTAGGGTTTTATGCAGAATTTTAATTTGGTGAAGTGCGTTATACTGTATGTGTTTGTATTCGATCTATTTATTACTAATTTTGGTGTTTCGTTTTGAGTAGGAAATATAAGCTACCAATATACTTTCTTTGTAATTTACAAAGCGTGACCATTTCTTTGGATGGTTGGGAGTATAATTCATCACTCATCATCCACACATATCAATTATTATTCATCAAGATTGTTAAATTAATATGCAATAAACACGAACAAATTACTAGTATATGGTTAATACAAAAGAAATCGAGAATCAATTTTAGTACTTCTGTTTCATAAAAAACGTGTCACCTCGTTTTAAATGAGATAGAGGGAGATTAAATATCTTTCCCAAGTTGATCATTGTCCTTTCATTTTATCAACATGGTTGTCCTTTAGTTTTCTTGAGCTCAAATAAAAATCAAAGGTCCATAAAACTATCAAAATATGATATAACAGGACAAAAATGTCGTTACAATCTTTTTCCAAAAAAAATCAAGAGGATCAAAGTAATGAAGTACCCAAAAATAAAATAAAAATCCCAACAATTTAAATATTTCCAACTTGCTCCTCACAATTACATCCACCATTCAAATGTTCTCCCAAAAAGAAAGACAAAAATGGCACCAAACTCAGTCTTCAGATATGGTAACCAAACTAGAAGTTCTAGAAAAGGGAAGTGATTAAAATCTCAATAGTCAATACTAAGCTGATTATTGATTGTTTAATCAGTCGCGAAAACCCCTTTTCGGCAAAGTGCTGATCATACCATCGGCATACCATTTCGAAAAACCCATTTCTAAAGCCTCTCTCATCCAAGCGTGCCTGCAGCATCCGATGGCTTCGGGGATAGTGAGCCAACTTCTTTCCCGTTGACTTTTTTCCGGCCAGCAGTCGAGTTCCTCCTTCACATGTAAGGCGTACATTGCAGCTTTACATAAACCCTCTGGACTATACTCGTCCTGGAGTGTTTTGCTCTTGAAAGTATAAGATCCCAGGAAATGCTGGAAAAAATAAGATTTTTTTAATAAATAATGCAATGTTTAAGAAGATTATGTATATCACATTGAGATTTGTTACTCTTCTACAAATTACATTTGTTAGGTCAAAACAATCCTCAAGGTTGAGTTCGTAACACTAAGAGAAAATATAACTAGAATTTTTTGCGATTATCCCAATACACAAAATGAACACCTACAAATAATTCCCTTGAGGTTTTAGCCTAAATAATTAAATATATAAAAACAAACGGCGATCATTCGAAGTTAGATATATTCAGCAAGAAGACAAAAATAAAGCCTAACTTTAATCCTATTTAAATATTAAATGCTTCTTTTCTTCATCTGTTATCCTGATTATATGTGATTTTTGAATAAGCAAAAAAAGTTAAAATGCAGAATTTGTCAAGTATTTTGAATAAAAAGAAAGAAAAAGAAAGAGGAAATCTAACAACATATTTGAATGCCGCCAACAGATTATGCTGCAAGGAAGTGAGTGGGCCGAAAAATGACCTAACCTCACTATTGGTAATAATCACAAGATCTTGACATATACCAAACAAGCAAACAATATTCAAGTAGAGTAGTAGACAGTATGCACAAGCAAGTTGCAAATTTCCTATCTAGATACTTATTATTTGAAGTCCCGTTAGTTTTTCATTTACACGGTCCACCAATAATCACAGTCAACAAGGACGGCAATGATAATGGGCCCCGCAGAAAACACCAGTCCAAAAACGTGTAATCTGTGCCTTGATTCAAAATTTGAGCTTACAAACTTTAATGATAAATAAAACTTGTCATGTGAGTCAAGATTCGACTACAATCTTATAGAGAAACAGGAGATTTAATCAACCTAAACTTTGCTAATTAGTTTCCTTTATTTGTTCTAAAACGCGTGAAATATATTAACATTTAACAAGGCTCTCCAGGGAATCAAACCATGCATATTCAAATTCGAAAAGAAAGAAAAAAAATAAGAGCAAGTCTAATGGCCTACCACTAAATCCCCTCGAACTCCAGCCTCTTCCATGGCTTCCCTCTCTGCCGCCTCATCAGCTGTCTCATCATTTTCCCATCCACCCTACACAAAATAAATAAGAGACCATGGGTAAGAGTATGATGCTCTTGATATCAATTTATTTCATACATATTCAGCATATGTGCCAAAATCAAATATAATCAATGCGCTAAATCAATCTATGCATGCATATTTAGAAATTCAATAATCATTTGGAATCATATCTGGTCATATGAAATTTTCATCTCTACCTGTCGAGCAGCATTACATGCACTTCTATTCCACTAGATGGGTAAACGATAAAAGGAAAAAAAAAAGGTGTTCTTCAAAGGATTTAAATTGAGTTCTTTGCGGTAGTTTGGAAAAGGAATAAAAAGTAGTGTTTAAATGACACGTAGCACTTAAACATAAATGTGAAACGGATAATGCTTAGGCTGAAAAAGGGAAAAAAAATAAGAAGCATCCCGTTTATACACAAACAAGGACCAACTACAGATCTTCACACGATACTCGATCTCAAACCCATAAGGATTTCACCTATATATTAACCAGAATTAACATAATCTCAACAAAAATTACATGAGAAAATTAAACGCAACACACTAACATCTACATATGGCCAAATAAAATTGATGATGCCGTAAGGGTAATAAATTGTGATATGCTTTCTTTGTCACCCAAATCAAAATTATAACACTGAAATCAGAATCTATCTTCAAGCTGAGATGCACGCCAGAACATTGAAAACCGATGTAAAAAAAAGACGAAAATTCATTAATTACTGACCTTAGGAAAAAGAAGGCCAGGTCCACTATTTGAGTTTATCATTAGAACTTCAACTATCTCATTGCCATCATCCAAATTCCTATACTTGAAGGGAATACACCTGAAAATGGAAACGATGCTACTGGTTAGAGTTGATAACACACGACGAGCGTTTATACAAATTAAGATGAAATAAGAAGGAAAGATAATAAGCAGAGATCTAAAAAAAATCGTCGATTAAATAAACACTTAAAATGGTAGAAATTCAAGCGTGTTAATCGATGTGAAATCAACTCACACAAATGCAACCATCTGATTTTAAGAACCTTATTGCAAAAATTTAAAAAGAAAATAGAACAAATCTTTCCCACTCGAAAAAACCTCAGCAAAACCCAGTACCCAAAAACAGAGAGAATCAAACGAAAGCCTAATTTCGACAACTCTCATTCACCAAACGAAAAACCCAAATTTACCCCCAACCCCCAAATCAATTTACCCTAATTTTCCCCACATTAACCCGAATCGAAAATCAGAACAACATCCCTCATGCAACCAAACGCCCAACATTCAGATTGAGCATGCATGTAAAAAGAAGTAATTTCGCACACAAAAAAAAAAATAAAAAAAAATTACCCGGCGATGAGACGGTAACCATCCTCGTAGCGCTGCTGATGCCGGCCAGTTCGAGCCACCAATTCAGACATTTATTCCCCCAAAAAATGAAAAAAAAAATGAAATTTGGTTTACAGTTCGTAGTATAATGGAGTATACACGATCCCTATTGATTTAAGAAGAGAAAGAAAAAATCCATTTCGAAAATAAAATAAAATTACTCAAAATCCTATTTTATCCAGGGTTGCGAGAGAATCGGAGCTTGATTTTTTGGATTATACTGTGTATTTATAAAGGAGTATGAGTATATATTAAAGTAAGTAGAAATAATACTCTTAACCTATTTCTTGAGAATAAATCTCATGTCATTGATATTCAAAATATCCTCCCAAATAAATTAAAATAAAATATTTTTTAAATAAATTAATGAAATCATTTTTGTAAATTATTTAATATAATTTTTAAATATTTTTAACTATTTTAAAATCATTTAACATATATTTTTAAATTATTAAAATGTTCATAAATTGATATGAAATAATTTAAAATACTTTTTAAACATTATAAAGGTATCTTAAAATAATTTTAAAAGTTATTTGATAAATCATTTAAATATTTTCAAGATGTCTTAAATTTATTTTAAAAATAATTTTAAAATATTTTTTTAATATTTTAATGCATCTTAAAATAACGTTATAGTAATTTGAAATTAATTTTTAAAATTTTAAATTATAGTAAAAACAATTTGAAATACAATTTAAAGTGATTTAAAAATTATTTTTTAAATAATTGCTATGTATAGAGACCAGAATTCATGACGCAAGCGTTTTTTGCGGGTGGATGAACAAGTCTCTTTCCTCCCTCCAATGTTTTTAGCGTAATTAGGTGAACCAGATCGAGAAGAGAGAGAAACAAATTTACCCCACAGTAAAAACAAAAAAAAAAAACTAACTGGACGCATGCATGGGTAATTAATTAATTAAAAGCAAAAAAATATAAAAAAAACACGATGAAGGCTTGGGAAGCCACCGTCCGCAAAACGCAAGCCGCCGCGAAGAAGCGCGCGAACACCATCTTCGGCACGTCCTATCCCGTGGAGCCGAACGCCGATGACGTCACCGACGACGACAACGACGTCATCGACGATCTGGAAGAAGCGGAGATGGCGCGGGCGGCGGGAGAAGTGTACCACGTTGACCGTTTCCTCCCCAACGGCGACTACTACACCGGCTACTGGTCCGACAACTACCCCCACGGCCAGGGCAAGTATTGGTGGACCGACGGCTGCATGTACGTCGGCGAGTGGTTCCGCGGCAAGACCATGGGCCCCGGCACCTTCACCTGGCCCTCCGGCGCCATCTACGCCGGCAACTTCAAGAGCGGCTTCATGGACGGCGACGGCAACTACACCGGCGCCGACGGCGCCTCCTACCGCGGCGACTGGGTCATGAACCTCAAGCACGGCTTCGGCGTCAAGGAGTACGCCAACGGCGACGCCTACGAGGGCGACTGGAGCCGCGGGGCCCAGGACGGCCACGGCAAGTACAACTGGAAATCCGGCCACAGCTACTCCGGCGAGTGGCGGAACGGGAAGATCTCCGGCGCCGGAAAAATGTGCTGGAAGAACGGCAACGTCTACGACGGCGGCTGGGAGGACGGCCTCCCCAAAGGGAACGGGACTTTCAAATTTGCGTCCGACGGGAGCTTCTACGTCGGAAACTGGAGCTCCGACCCGAAAGAGCAAAACGGGACATACTACCCCCCGTCCGGATCCGACGGGAACCTCGACTGGGACCCGCAGGAGGTCTTCACCACCGACTTACAAGACTGCAAAGTCTGCCCGGCAGAGAAAATCCCGATATGGCCCTCCCAGAAGAAGCTTGCCGTGTGGAGGTCGACGGGGGCAAAAGCGTCCGACGGGAGCTCGAGGCCGAGGAGGATGTCGGTGGACGGGAGGATGGAGGCCGGGGTCGTCGACAAGGATTTGGGCGGGAACAACGCGAGGCTTTCGGACGGGGCCATGCCGACGACCTCTCTTAGGGACGTCGATTACTTCCAAGGGCTAATGATATCGAAGGCGCCTCCGATTAAGATTCCGAAGGTGGTGAAGAGGCAAGGGGAGACGATTTCCAAAGGGCATAGGAACTATGAGCTTATGCTGAATCTGCAGCTGGGGATCAGGCACTCCGTCGGAAGGCCGGGCCCGCCGCCCGAGCTCGATTTGAGGTCGTCGGCGTTTGATCCCAAGGAGAAGTATTGGACCAAGTTCCCGCCCGAGGGGTCGAAGATCACTCCCCCGCATCAGTCGTGCGAGTTCAAGTGGAAAGATTACTGTCCCAAAGTGTTCAGGTGAGAGAGGGTGTTTGGCTGAGCTTATTATTATAATGCTGTCGATTGATTTCGATCTTCTTATAAAATCGGTTGATGATTCGAAAAACAGGACGCTGAGGATGCTGTTCAAGGTGGATGCGGCTGATTACATGCTTTCGATATGCGGGAACGACGCGTTGCGAGAGCTCTCGTCTCCTGGTAAGAGCGGGAGCTTCTTTTACCTGACCCACGACGATCGTTACATGATTAAGACAATGAAGAAAGCCGAAGGGAAAGTAAGATTCTGTTCTTTTGGACTTAATTTCAGTCTAGTTCAGTTCAGATCAATTTAATTAAGTTCAAATTCATTTAGTTATGTTCAGTTCAGTCAGTTTCAGTCCAGAATAAACATTAGTCAGCGAAAATCTCACTTGATTATCAGGTGCTCCTGAGGATGCTGAGCGCTTATTACAACCACGTCCGAGCGTTCGAGAACACTCTGGTGACCAAGTATTACGGCCTGCACTGTGTCAAGTTGAACGGAATGAAGGTAAATATATAATCGATGAACAAAGATCACCGCAAAAAAGGGACTAATAAAAATTGGTTCTTGATTTAGGTGAGGTTCATAATCATAGGAAACCTGTTCTGTTCGGAGTACGCGATCCACCGACGGTACGATCTGAAAGGATCGACCTTCGGGAGGTTGACGGATAAGCCCGAGTCAGAGATCGATTCCAACACGACGCTCAAGGATCTCGATCTCAACTTCATCTTCCGCCTCCAAAAGACGTGGTTTCAAGAATTACGAAGGTAAGTATAAGATAGTACACTGGCAAAGTACTCGTTTTAAAACAAGTGCTTATATTCGACTCTCTTCAGACAAGTCGACAGGGACTGCGAGCTTCTCGAGCAAGAAAGAATCATGGACTACAGCCTTTTAGTCGGCATTCACTTCACCGAGGCAACACAAGACGATCACACTCCGTCTAGTTCGTTAACGCCTAACGGTGGCCCCTCGGATGAAGCGATTCCTCGTTTATCGAAAGCAGATGTCGACCAAATGCTCTTAGACCCTGCAAGGTGATCGAGACTATCTATCTATCGTATATATATATATATATATATATATATATATATATATATATATATATATATATATATATATATATATATATATATATATATATATATATATATATATATATATATATATATATATATATATATATATATACTCAAGATCTCGTGTTAGAACACGATAAAAGCGGTTTGTTTTTTTTAAGGTGGGCCAGCATTAGGTTGGGAATCAACATGCCGGCTCGAGTGGAGCGGACGGAAAGAAGGCACGACGCCGATTTACAATTGGTGGGGGAGCCGACAGGAGAGTATTATGACGTGGTGTTGTTCTTTGGGATCATTGACATCCTTCAGGACTATGACATCACCAAGAAACTCGAACACGCGTATAAGTCCATTCAGTATGACCCCAACTCAATATCGGCCGTGGATCCGAAACAATATTCGAAGCGTTTTCGCGATTATATTCTTAAAGCGTTTGCAGAGGACGCATGACGGACGGATAACGTTCGTCGCGGTTTGCTGGTTTTTGCTGTTATGTAGTATTTGTAGTTGATATTGGTTTTGCATATACATATATATGTGTGTTGTTTTCTTGTTTACATTGTTGGTAATACTTGTTCTGTAGTTGCCAAAGGGCATGTGTTTGAGATATAGTTTTGTGCTTTGATTTTGTTTAGTAAAGGTCAAGGATTTGGTGTTTTTTAGATGAAATTGTAATAGTTTGTCATATTATGTATATTTCAATATATGATCTTGTTATTAGATGACAATCTCTTTTCAACATTTCAATACATGTATAGAATATAATCAATCAGTTGCTATACATTTGTCTTATTTGAACTTTAGGAGTAGCATCTAATATTCAATTCAAATTTTATTAAATTTTTTTGTACTTTAAAAACTCAGTAATTTTAGAAATTTTATTTTCATTTTAAAGAATTTGAAAAATAAATAGAACAAAATTAAAGATGCTAAAATATTATTAATAGTTTTTAAATTTTATTTTATACTAATATACTCCTATCAAAATATTATTAAAAAAATCAATTTAATTAAATTGCCAACATATTCAGTTCATTTTCACCAGAAAAATGTGTATATTTATCCGATATGAAAATCTTTCTAGCTAAAATAAGCAAACACAAGAAACCGCCATCTGGGCAATTGGGCGCTTTGGTCAGCAGGCACTAGGTGAAACTCTGTTTCTTTCTCTCTCTCTCTCACACCGCATCTTCATCAACGATTGAACACCCATTTATACCCAAAAAAAGAAAAAGAATCAGAACAAAAGAACATCATTAATAAGCTAAAGTGGAAGAATTAAAATCAGATTTTGATACTACTCGAGAGGCGCATCGCGGGTGGCTCCTACCGTTTCCAATTTTTTTCTCTTTTCTCTAGTCTAAAAATCAATTCTTTTCTTTTCCACTCATTCGACACACTCCCACAGGCACACAAATTCCCCCTCTCTCTATCTCTAATTCCCTTTTCTGTAAATACATACATATACATATACATACAGTGTTCATAGCGAGGTGTTTCGAGGTGATTGTGAGGTGGGGTTGGTGAAAATATGTATCTACACTCGGTGGGTCAAGTCGCGCAGTCCGTGAAACTGTTTGCCGGGAACAGTATCACTGATAGCTGTAAGAAAGACTCTGTCTTTGTTGATTTTGTTCGGCTTTGCGGTGGCAGGAAGCCCAAGAGAAGTGGGTCTCGCCGGAGATTGAGCGGCTGCGGCTTGAGCAGTAGCAATGTTCAAAGGAGTCACTTTCTGGGGCCGAAGAAAAACTGGGGTTTGTCTATTAACTACGTTCTTGATCTTGAACGTGTTAACGATGGAGGCTCGCGGCAGCAGTCCTCTGATCTGAAACCGAAGGTGGGGTTGATCACTCATTTAATGTTTGTTGAAATTATTTAAACGGGGATTGTGGGCTGTGTTTATTTTCTTTTTGGTGCCTGGTGAGGTGAAATGGAGCTGGAATCTTTTGATATTAAATTATTCAATATTTTATTATGTGTGATTTTTGCTTGTTGTTCAAGTTCTTCACTTGCCATTGTTATAAATCATTAAATCATACCGAAACTTATGATTTGTTACGCTTCGGTGTTTGGTATTTTTAATTAGTTTGTTTTGTAGATGTATATTGGCCTGTAGAAGCTCTTACACTAGTGACTTTTGAAACTCTTTGTTGGTGAAAGATTTATTCATGACATTATGGATGCTCTCGAATTTCATTTGTCACACAATGTATGTGGTTTGGGCCATGCATGGAGCTGTATTTCCGTGACGTGTTTTTAATACCCCGTAACATGAAACTGATACAAATGTCTAAGAAGAAATAAATTTTAGACTGATTTTGATAATCTGATTTTGGACTGGTTTATAAGGGACACCGTTGATAAACAGTGGTATTTGTGTTCAAAGAGGCTATTCCGAAACTTAAGCATGTTCTAAAAGACATTTTGGGTGATAATGGAATCGAACAATCTTTAGTGTATGTTTCATATTATGTAGGTCTCACTAACATTAAATAAAAGAAAAAAAAAAGAAAAAGAGATGCATTGCTTGAATGGCTTTTGATGAAAGATATAGTACTTCTAAGCATTGGGTGTTGATGAAATGCTGATGCTCGAGTAACTTGTGAAAATGGACATGTGTACCCAGGAAAAGTTAATCGAATTAATCCATCTTTGGCTCTTTGTTTAGTGACCATAGTGCCAAGACAGCAAAACATGGTTATCTCTAATTAGTGCTACTCAAAGGTTTCCATAATTTTCTTTTATTTTTGTCGTTTCTATGGTGTTTGATGCTTTAGTTTCCTTCGATAAAGTCCTTTTGAGCTGACAATTATAATTTTTTCTCAACATATAAGCTAAAATAAGGCATACGATGTTAAATACTCAGGCCGCTAACTTGGAAGATATACTGTCCGAAAGAGGGGCATGTGGAGTCGGGTTTATTGCCAATTTGGACAACAAAGCATCGTATGAAATCCTGAACGACGCTCTTACGGCTCTAGGCTGCATGGAACACCGTGGAGGGTGTGGAGCGGATAATGATTCTGGGGATGGGTCAGGAGTGATGACTTCAATCCCTTGGGATTTTTTCAACAATTGGGCCAACGAGCAAGGGATGAGTGCCTTTGATCGGTCGCACACTGGTGTCGGTATGGTTTTTCTTCCAAAGGATGATGACCTTATGAAACAGGCTAAAACAGGTCAGTCAGTTTTATTTTAATCCACGAATAGAATGTAAATACCAAGGGCTTGTGCATTTAGTGAGATGAAGTGACTAAACGGGATGAACTGCATTGTAGAGTTGAGTTTTTTGAATTAGATTCTTAAGAAATAAAGCCTTTTCATTTGTGATCACTCAGAACGTATTTGGATGTGTTCTCAAGTCCAATTTCCCGATGTTGAAAAACGAATTTCTTTATGAGTAGTTTTGAAGTATTTTTCTATGTATATGTACAGTATATATTTTTTTTGGGGGCGGAGATTTGAAGCATTGATTTTTCAAGTTACAAAACATCTTATGGGGTTTAAAAAAAAAACCTTTATCTAGTATGTTCTTTAGTTGTGAATAGTTCTTGAATTTGATACACATATTCTGGCTCGAGTAACATCTGGGCATTTTTTTTTTAATATGCAGCTATTCTAAATATATTCAAACAAGAGGGTCTTGAAGTGCTCGGATGGAGGTCAGTGCCTGTAGATGCATCTGTTGTTGGTTATTACGCAAGAGAGACTCTGCCTAATATACAACAGATCTTTGTCCAAATCGGGAAAGATGAAAATATAGACGGCATTGAAAGAGAACTCTACATCTGTCGGAAGTTGATAGAAAGAGCCGCAAGCTCGGAGCCATGGGGAAACGAACTTTATTTTTGCTCGTTATCCAATCAGACTATTGTTTACAAGGGAATGCTTCGGGCTGCAGTTCTTGGTGAATTTTATTTTGATCTAAAAAACAATCTTTATAAAACCCCTTTTGCTATATACCACCGTAGATACAGTACAAATACAAATCCTAGGTGGCCTTTGGCTCAGCCAATGAGATTTCTGGGCCATAATGGAGAGATCAATACCATACAGGTTATAGTTGATATTATATGTTTTTTTTTACCATCCATGAATACTGGAGTGTTTGGTGTAACTCATTTTTATTTTATTTTCTTAGGGGAACTTAAACTGGATGCAGTCTCGTGAGACTTCACTGAAGTCTCCTGTTTGGCGTGGTCGGGAAAATGAAATTCGCCCTTTTGGAAACCCAAAGGCATCTGACTCTGCGAATCTTGATATGGCGGCCGAGGTATGTAGTCAAATGCTTCTTATCTTCACACTTAACATTCATACAGAAGATGGAAAATAAACAAATCTATAATGGGAAGAGCAATTGAAGACAGTTTTAAAAATTTGATATTTATTTGCCAAGCTATCCTTAATTAATTTATCTGCAAAAACAATTCCCTGTTTGGGGTTTTGCACAATTGCCGTTAACTTTCTTCTGATCAAATTTTTAATGATTTTGCTTGAGTATTTATTTATGAAATCCAAAATCACAGTTTTAAACTCATCAATCAATTTTGTGCAAGAGATTTTTTTATTTGCATTTTTCACTTTTTTCCCCACTCATACAGTTGCTAATAAGATCCGGCCGAGCTCCTGAGGAATCCCTAATGCTCCTTGTCCCCGAGGCTTATAAAAATCATCCAACACTGAGCATCAAATATCCTGAGGTATAATATTTCCCTGAAATCAATAAAAAAGCTCTTCAGTTTCGATAGTGTGAAATTTCCCTCCACAAATGTGATTGGATGTTATTTTTTTTTCTTTCAGAAAATACACTAGTCGCCACACACATTTTTCATCTACTCACACTTAAAAAAAAAAACAGGAAAAATCATGATTACACAATTTCCCACAAAATTTACTTTTTACACACCCACTTTTCATCTTATATCTATTCACCTCCCAAAATCCCATGTCCTTTCTATGTTTGGGAAAATCTGACTCAAGATGACTTTGCTTCAGGCCATTGACTTTTACGATTACTACAAGGGTCAAATGGAGGCTTGGGATGGACCTGCTTTAGTATTATTCAGGTGACCTTTAGTGTGTGTATATATGTGTGTGTGTGGTGTGTTTTGATATTCAACTTGTGAACCCATTATTTCCATATTTATAGCAGACGCCCACATATAAAAAATATGCATGTAGGTGTGAAATCAATGTCAAATGTATTTTCCATGATCCAGTTATAAAAGATACTACCAAATTTATAAGGGCTTGCTTTATTATTCTGCTTATGCAGAAGGGACCTTAGGAGTCAGCATTATATATTCTGGGCATGTATGTGAATAAATTATTTCTCAATTTGTTTTTGTTGCAAATGTTAAATAGTCTGGTGTGATAAGATATCACACCATTAATTTTTTATTTATTTTTTTGTTGCAAATGTTGAATAATTTGGTGTGACATGATCATTTTCATTTGCTGATCACATCATCGTTTCTTAGTGATGGGAAAACAGTTGGAGCTTGTCTTGACCGAAATGGACTTCGACCAGCTAGATACTGGCGGACTGTAGACAATGTTGTATATGTTGCATCTGAGGTTCTCTCTCTCTCTCTCTTCCCATCCTTTATGTGTGCATGTGTGTGGTCACTTGGAACTGATTACAGTTTAATTATTGCTCAAGGTGGGAGTTGTACCAACGGATGATTCGAAAGTTGTAATGAAAGGACGTTTGGGTCCTGGAATGATGATCGCAGTCGACTTACTAAGTGGACAGGTACTTACTAGTTACTAGATTATATTTAATGTGGATGGTTTGAAAGTGCGACTGTCTTTTCTACTGTAATTCTTTTTTTTTTTTATGCGCAGGTGTTTGAGAATACTGAAGTAAAAAAACGAGTAGCACTATCAAGTCCCTACGGAAAATGGGTCAAGGAAAACCTCCGTTCCTTAAAGGCTGTAAACTTCCTGTCGACAACCGTGATGGACAATGAAACGATATTAAAGAGTCAACAGTAAGTCGTTGAAAGTTTTCAGATCCTTTATCCTAGTTCAAAACTACATATAACACTGGAGCTCTTGAAGCTAGTAACTAATTTGGAAGGAAATAATAAGAGAAGATGGATTATGATTTAAATTTGGAAACAGGGCATATGGATATTCTAGTGAAGACGTTCAAATGGTGATCGAAGCAATGGCTTCTCAAGCGAAGGAGCCTACTTTCTGCATGGGAGATGATATTCCTTTGGCTGTATTGTCTAGAAAGCCGCATATGCTATATGATTATTTCAAGCAAAGATTTGCTCAGGTTCGCACGATTTTCACGAAATTCTGGAAATTTTAATCACCTTAGTATTTTTGTTATTTTTACATTTATCAAGTATGCCAATGTAATGACGAAACGATTCCATATATATATATTTACACTAGATTTTTCTCAAGCCGATTGCAATCACGAAACGATTCCATATATATGAATCAGGTCACGAATCCTGCTATAGATCCTCTTAGAGAAGGATTGGTCATGTCGCTTGAAGTCAACCTCGGGAAGAGAGGCAACATACTAGAAGTTGGTCCCGAGAATGCCTCTCAGGTGAAGCTGCATTTCCTTGATTTTCATGAAAGATCCGTGACGGGAAGGATAAAATAGTAAATAATATTTAGCGTTTAATCAGGTGATTTTGTCGAGCCCTGTGCTGAATGAAGGGGAGCTTGAGTCGTTATTGAAAGACCCGATCTTAAAACCCCAAGTTCTACCGACATTTTTTGACATAAGGAAAGGGTTTGAAGGCTCACTGGAGAAAACACTGTACAAGCTTTGTGAAGCTGCAGATGAAGCTGTTAGAAGTGGGTCTCAGCTTCTTATCCTCTCCGATAGGTCTGATGAGCTGGTAAGATTTTCAATTTAACACTGAAAGTCCTCACCTCGAGGAACACTTCTTGGATTTCATACCGATAACTGTTTGCTTATTCATCAGGAGGCAGCTCGGCCTGCCATTCCAATACTTCTAGCCGTTGGCGCCGTCCACCAGCATCTAATTCAGAACGGACTCCGTATGCAAGCCTCCATTGTTGCTGATACGGCCCAGTGCTTCAGCACACATCAGTTTGCTTGTTTGATCGGATATGGGGCAAGGTCTTTCTCATCTTCTATACTTGAATTGGAAATAAATGCAAAAGAAGATATAAGTAGAAATACATGATTAGTGCTCGCATAACTCATTAGATGCTTCTTTCCAGTGTTATATGCCCATACTTGGCATTGGAGACATGCCGACAATGGCGGTTTAGCAATAAAACTGTGAATCTGATGCGGAATGGAAAAATGCCCACTGTCACTATTGAACAGGCTCAAAAGAATTTTTGCAAGGTTTGCATCTTATTATATCTGTATATTTCCTGTACCAATTGTATTCATTCTGGCGTGCTCGTTTCTTTTTACTATTGTGCTCGGATGTTCTCCTTAGTTATTTGAAGAGAATTATTGGTTGAAATTTTTGAGAACGAAGTATTTCTAATTTCTATTCCAGGCGGTTAGATCCGGTCTTTTGAAAATCCTCTCAAAAATGGGAATCTCATTACTTTCCAGGTATTGTAGCTTATGAACTTTTTCATCCTTCACTGCTTTTGTTTTGTTTACTAGTTTCTGCTTAACAAATCTTAATGGAAAATGTACTGTCTTCAGTTATTGTGGGGCACAGATATTTGAAATTTATGGACTCGGAAAAGACATAGTTGACCTTGCCTTTTGTGGTAGTGTGTCTAACATTGGTGGATTGACCTTGCATGAGGTAGGGAAGCATTTTTTATTTTACCACCATCAACATTGGTGATTCAGCTTCTCGTTTGATTGCAATGAATCTTTGCTTACTTCATATAATAAAATATCCAAATTTTCAGTTGTCAAGGGAGACTTTATCATTTTGGGTTAAGGCTTTCTCTGAAGATACGGCGAAAAGACTCGAAAACTTTGGTTTCATACAATTTAGGCCAGGAGGTACATTTCTAGTTTTTTCCGTTCATGAGCTTATAAAGATGGTGTCATCTAACGTAGAAATAGTGCTAAAAACCTCGTTTTGTTTTATGATAGGCGAGTATCATGGAAATAATCCGGAGATGTCCAAACTGCTCCACAAAGCTGTGCGGCAAAAGAGTGAAACTGCTTATTCGATTTACCAGCAGCATTTGGCTAACCGGCCTGTAAATGTGAGTAAATTTTACACAATTCCCTCATTTGTTTTTAAAAATTAAAAAAAAAACATTTGCTTTGAAAAGCTTCCCTAGTGAGGTGGTATAACATAAATATTGAGTGATTTAAAATATAACAGTATTAAGAGCATGAGTCGATTATTTTGACAATTTTTTTACATGACTGCAGGTTCTAAGGGATCTTATTCAGTTCAAGAGTGACCGGTCACCAATACCAGTCGGAAGGGTCGAACCCGCTTCTTCTATTGTGCAGCGATTTTGTACGGGTGGCATGTCACTTGGTGCTATTTCCAGGGAAACTCATGAAGCAATTGCTATAGCAATGAACAGATTAGGCGGAAAGTCTAATTCAGGAGAAGGGGGCGAGGTAATTAACCATTCTTGTTCAGTTTTCTATAGGTATATTATATACGGGGTCCACAATCCACAACCAGAGTGTAAAATTATCATGACTTCAAATTCTACAAAATCCCACTTAAGTGTATTATACTTAATAGTATACACGTATAAAAACAGAAATAAAAAAATTCAGGGTGGTGGTGCCCCCCACCCCTCCCCTCCCAAGTGTCCTCTGATACTGATGTTAGTCAAGATTATTTACAGGCATATGTGGATTCGAGAATGAGCTCTGACAAGCATTTTTTATTTTTTCTATGAAATTTTGTGTTTCCCACTATGATATAAGATGTTTTCTTTCATCCAGGATCCAATTCGGTGGAGCCCACTAACCGATGTTGTTGATGGGTACTCTCCAACACTACCCCACCTTAAAGGCCTTCAAAATGGAGATACTGCCACGAGTGCCATAAAGCAGGTCTAGTTGCATTTTCACATTATTTTTCTCTCTGAACTTGAATATGCAGTAGACTTATTTATTGAACAGGTATTAGATATCTGATCTTTCAGGTAGCTTCGGGACGTTTTGGTGTGACTCCGACATTCTTGGCCAATGCCGATCAACTGGAAATCAAAATTGCACAAGGTGCTAAACCAGGTGAAGGTGGTCAACTTCCGGGGAAAAAAGTCAGTGCCTATATTGCGAGGTTGAGGAATTCAAAACCTGGTGTCCCCCTCATATCTCCACCACCGCATCATGACATTTATTCTATTGAGGATCTCGCTCAATTGATTTATGACCTTCATCAGGTGAGTGTACCGAAATATACAAAAACTACCTCCAAGATTTGGGATACTTACGAAATTACCCCAAAAAAGTTTTAAAGTCATACAAAACTACATTTATGAAGATATTACCGTTACCCCCTTATATTAAGACAATTGAACTTTTTTTTTTTGTAATTTTAAAGCTTCTCTGATTTATATTTATAAATACCCCAAATCTTGGGTGGTGGTTGTAATTATCCCTTTCTGCTTATACTAGTAAAAATTGCTTGATTATATAGGTATGAGTTTTCATCAATATATTGTATGAACAGGTGAATCCCAGGGCTAAAGTGTCGATAAAGCTAGTTGCGGAAGCTGGCATTGGTACTGTGGCTTCTGGAGTAGCTAAGGGCAATGCCGATATTATACAGGTGTGTATACTGTATAAAATATAGCCAATTTTTAGTTTTTATGTTTTGAAGTTCTAAGTAGGAACTTAATTATCCGTCCATTATTTTGAAAGGCCTACATTGGTTTTTCTATTGATTTAGTTTTAGGTTTATATTTTTTTTTTCCTTTTGCGATTACAAGGTCTGCGGGTTGACTGAAAAAATGCTCTCGTTGATCTATAAAATATGAACGTTTTCGTTGTATGTCAGACCTACAATTGTTTTGCATAGTGAGGTCTCTTTTTATGGATTATTAGAAAAGTAGTAATAGGTTTGACCTAATTTCAAGAAGGAAAAAAACATATCTTGTTAATTCAGGATTAAATTGATGGGGGCTAAATATTTTATAAATTTTAAGGTTTGTTTTGAATAATCGTTTTGCTTATGAGGGAGTAACTGTCAGAAACAAAAATCTTCGGGGTAGTTCTTATGATATTGAAAGTTAGTGTTTATTTGGTAATTATGTCAAATCTCAAGGCTTTTGCTATAGCGATTTGCAAGAAGAAAAAAAGATCGAAGCAAAAGTCTTTAAATATTCACTTTTCTTGTAGATATCAGGACATGATGGTGGAACTGGAGCTAGCCCAGTAAGTTCTATCAAGCATGCCGGTGGGCCTTGGGAACTTGGGCTCACAGAAACACATCAGGTTTATTATTTTTGGCATTTCGGGACATGAACTCTTATATGCCGTTGATTAACTTGTGTGTTTTTGTTTCTCTATATACACATTTATATAGACTCTCCTTCGGAATGGGCTTAGAGAAAGGGTCATTCTAAGAGTCGATGGTGGCTTCAAAAGCGGATTCGATGTTCTCATGGCTGCAGCAATGGGCGCCGATGAATATGGGTTTGGTTCCGTTGCCATGATTGCCACCGGCTGTGTCATGGCCCGTATATGCCACACTAATAATTGTCCCGTCGGTGTAGCTAGTCAGGTAAACAAGGACTATTTAGATAATGCCGTCGTTTTTTTTTTTATTATTACTATTATTTTCCTTGGGAAAGTTCTGTCAGCATTTGACAATTAATTGCCTCGACTGATTTTCTGCAGAGAGAAGAGCTGAGGGCCCGATTTCCTGGTGTGCCCGATGACCTTGTAAATTACTTCTTATACGTTGCAGAAGAGGTAATTGGCTATAAATTATAAACCATTCTTTTAAAGTATAAGTGTAACAATTAACAGTGAAGTTAATCTATTGCCAGGTCAGAGGTATGCTGGCCCAACTGGGCTACGAGAAGCTCGATGATGTGATTGGCCACACTGATCTACTAAAGCCTCGAGATATCTCATTGGTCAAGACTCAGCATCTTGATCTTAGTTATATTCTTTCGGTAAGTTCATATACATTATAGGTACTCGATTCCCAATCCCAGATTATTAAAATTACCAAAATTCACACGTTTTTTTACTGTCTCTAGAATTCTGGGTTACCAAAACTGAGCAGCTCTGTGATAAGAAATCAGGAAGTTCATAGTAATGGTCCTGTTCTGGATGACACGTTGCTTTCTGACCCAGAGGTATCACTTCTTAATTTACGAGACAAATAAACTATTTTGAATTACTGACTATAACTCGTTTTTAGCTATTCTGATATGATACCCTTTTTTCCCCCACACAGATAGCCAAGGCTATCGACAATGAATTGGTTGTGAATAAATCCGTAAAAATATACAATGTGGACAGAGCAGTTTGTGGGCGTATAGCCGGTGTCATTGCTAAAAGATACGGGGACACAGGGTTCGCTGGGCAGCTGAATATAACGTAAAATAATCTCACTTTTGAGAAAAAGAAATTACAAACTTATTTTTACTGCAGCATAATTAATGTCTCTATTTCTCGTTTTTCAGATTCAACGGAAGCGCGGGGCAGTCGTTTGCTTGTTTTCTGACACCTGGCATGAACATCCGGTTAGTAGGAGAAGCTAACGACTATGTCGGAAAGGGTATGGCCGGAGGCGAGCTGGTCGTGACACCTGTCGAGCGAACCGGGTTCACTCCCGAGGAGGCCACCATTGTAGGGAACACGTGCCTTTACGGAGCGACAGGTGGCAGAGTCTTTGTCAGAGGGAAAGCCGGGGAACGTTTTGCCGTTCGTAATTCGCTCGCCGAAGCTGTTGTGGAAGGAACAGGCGATCACTGCTGCGAGTACATGACGGGTGGTTGCGTTGTCATCCTTGGAAAGTACGATTTTTATTTTTATTTTTAATTTATTCGGTATCTACTCTTTTGTTGAGTTAGTTAATTTACTGTGTTTGGTTTGGACAGGGTGGGTAGAAACGTGGCGGCTGGTATGACAGGAGGCCTGGCGTATATTCTCGACGAGGATGATACTCTAATACCCAAGGTCAGTGTCAAAGTCGATTAATTGCGCTTCAAAACTTGCTAAGGACCTGTTGTTTTGGACTGAAACTGAACTTAACTTAACTTCATAGGTTTGAATTGAACTGAACTTAACTTAATAGGTCTGAACTGAACTGAAATGAAGTGGACTGGGAATAAGTCCAAAAAGAAAATGTCATAAATATAGGATGAAAACTTTGTCGACAGGTGAACAAGGAAATCGTGAAGATCCAGAGAGTCGTTGCTCCGGTCGGGCAGATGCAACTTAAGAACCTAATCGAAGCCCATGTTGTAAGTAGATGCGATAATATTTATGATATTTTCCGCTTTTCTTTTCTTGTTGTGTGATGTTGTTATTATCTAGGAAAAAACGGGTAGCAGCAAGGGGTCGGAAATCCTGAAGGATTGGGAGAAGTATTTGTCGTTGTTTTGGCAGCTGGTGCCTCCGAGCGAAGAGGACACTCCTGAGGCGTGTATCGACTACCAACAGGCCTCGGCTGGTCAGGTTTCTTTTCAGTCGGCTTAGGAAAACACAACACTCGATCGAGCACTTATCATCATCATGACTGAACTTCACATGAACTCGGGTCCAGAAATAAAAGTCGGTTTGCGCCTCTGCTCGACCAGAAGAGTTCGCGCATGGCGTCGATTAAATATCGGGAAAATCTGGTTGTGCTGGGAGGGCTGATGAAGGGGAATGCCCTACAAAAAGTTGTTCAGTGTGCATCTGCGGTTGTACAGTCATGGTGTGCAGAAACTTTTGCGTAGATGTGTGTGATGTTATTTCTTTCATCCTTTTATAATAATTTACACTATAAAAGTCCTACCTAAAACAAATGGAGCACCACATCAAAAACTAATAGAGTAATTTCTATTCAAAAAATTCAAAAAAATTAGATAAAGAAAATAAAGCAAGTTTAATTAATATATATTTTTTAAAATATAACGAAATACAACGAAAGGCTCATTTAAAATATATTAATTTTTCTTGTTTTTATTTCTTAAAGTCGTAGCTATATATATTGGCGAAATTGTGGTTATACTAGTAGTATTATTTGTTCGTTGAAAACTTTTAGAAATTAGTCACGCTAATTATTTATTTCTTTGTCGATTTATTGACTAATTGACGGAGTCAATTTTTTTTATTCGAGATCCAACATAATCTTTGATTGATAGTTTAAATTTTTAGTTAATTTTTTTTTTCCCACATTTTCAATACTTTTTTTTATTTACATTAATTTCTCGAAGAAATAAATACTCTCTCGGACTATCGAGACAGTGAACGTATACTACCCGGTATCCACTCAATCGAGTGTTGTTGAGTTTCTCATCTCTCTTTTTAATAAAAAAATAAAATAAAAGTGCGCGTACTCTGAAATAAATTAAAAATTAGCGTTATATTTATATCTACACTCGGGAAAAAATTGATGTCAGTTACATAGAATCAAAATCAATGTCGTGGGGCAGTCGCGGCGGCGTGACAGCCAATAAAACCAGCTTGGCCATGATTGCGACGGGGATGAGGAAGAGCACCACCGGCGGCGGCGCCAGTGGCGGCAAAAACAGCGGCAGCACCAAAAGCGACACCGCAAAGGAGACCATCAGAAGTATCGATTTCACGTAGTATAAGTCCACGTGTCCGAATAACGAGAGGCTCTTCGATGGCTGCAGCACCCATTGATTCCGATGATCGTGATCAACCGATATGGTTATCTTCTCATCAAATGCCGTTCTTCCTTCAATCTTGTTCATCGGGATTAATTGAAATAAAATTTGGAAAAAATTAAAATAAAAAAAATGTGAATATAATCGGTATTTAAAGGAGAAAGGGGCGAGGGTATTTTGGACTTTTGAGTTCAAGGAATGGACCAGTTGGACAAAATTGTACTAAAATGCATTGAGTGATGAAATTAAATGTAAATTTATATAAAGATAGTTTCAACAACTTATACAAATCAATTTGAAAATTTCAATAGCCATATGTAGTAGTACTACTATATATATTCGTTTCGTATCACGATCAATTTCATCTATTTAATCATTCACAATATGTAACATGTATTTAAATCTAATAATTTTTGTATCACATTTTATCATATTTTCGTATATTATACTATATAAAAGCAACGCAACAAAAAACAACAAAATGAGGGAGAGACAAGTTTCAACGACATTTTAAATTTTAAGGCGAAAAAAACAAACATTAATGTTAAGTATGTGGATTGACAAAATCGCCCTCGGTCTAAACAAAAATATATGAGTAATAAATAATAAAATAATAAGTGTCACAGTAATGTGTATGATGAGACTTGAGTGTGCGGTTTTGTGAAACGTAAAGGTCAAAATTTGGGTTGGATTCATCGTACCTAATTATTCTATGTATCTATGTATGGTTTTCTAATTATTTTAAGTGTCACAATAATATTTGCTAGATTTTATCAGTAAGGGGTGGGTGGGACCCGATTATATATATAGTATCAACAGAAAGCTGAGTCAAGTAAATGTATTCATATTTTTTTTATAATTAAATTATACTACCTCTCGTTACAACTTACAAATAGAGACATTTTTATTTTATTTTTGTAAAAAATATAAATTTAAAGGTGTACATTTTTTGAAACAGATACTCCGTACATTTTTTTTTTTTTGTAAAATATACAAATGAAAAGTATATATTTTTTATAACTTTTCTTTCTTTTGCGCAAATGATATAATTAATTAATAATTAATCGTAGGAAAAATCTCCTCGGCGTGATATATCGCCAAAGTAAGAAACAATAGTATTTTTCAAAGATTATGAAAATCAATAGGGACTCATGACTATGAGCGCCATTATATTGTATATTTCATGTATTAATGTATCGAAACCGTATATTGGGTTGAAATTTGGAATACGTACACCAATCCAAACGCACCAAATTATTCAAAATGCTTTTGTATTATTTAAGATATTAAAAATAATTAAGCGATGACTCAAAAATAAATGCATATTTTGTTGAAAGCTATTAAAAATACATTTATTTGAAAAAAAATGTAATTAAAATTTCCAAATTTCATGAAAAAGATAAAAATAAAATAAAAATTTTAATTGAAAATCTAAATTAATTATTTTTAGTACAGTTTGTCCTCACTCGCTCCTTCACAGAGAAATTAATAATAATATATTCTAAAAGAAAAATAATTAAAGTAGATAAAATTCAATAATCATGCTTTTATGTTTTCGTCGTTCAACTAATTTATAGAGTGCATATATTACCAAATCGTTTTCATTATTGGTAGAGGAATAATTTAATGATGTTGTTTTTCACGTTAAGTACAATGTATAAGAAATTAAGACTTCTTTCTTTTCTGCGGTCAAAATCAAATTCACAATTTCAATCTCTTTTGTTTTACATTCGGCATCACAATTTGAATTTGGTATATTCACGTCAACGATCACTAAAAATGGTACAATGTACTTTCTTTCTTGTTCTCGGTCGCTTCACTCACATGGTGTAGTTCAAGTTATTGATTCGTGGATCGTATTGTTCGTGTTTAATCTATGGATCATCGATCGACTATGCTAGCTCATCGTGTGGGATTAATGAGGGAAACTTATTAAAAAGTAGGCTAATGTTTTTTTGTTAGAAATTCATGTTTATAAAATATGAAAAAAGTCTTGTTTGAACTAGCATCATAGATCGACAGATCATTAAGAAAAAAAATCGTGTGGGATTAATGAGCGAAAATTATTAAAAAGTAGGCTAATGTTTTTTTGTTAGAAATTCATGTTTGTAAAATATGAAAAAAGTCTTGTTTGAACTAGCTAGCATCATAGATCGACAGATCATTAAGAAAAAAAAAATTATGTAAAAATAATGCTAAAACATTTGGCCCATGCAGGTTTCGAACCTGCGACCTTCGCATTAATCTTCGCATTAATAGCACGACGCTCTAACCAACTGAGCTAATGGGCCATTAATGAAAAATATTTTCAGAACGATTTTGATTTAATCATATAATCAAGTTATTACTTATCATTGTTACAAGTTTCATATTTTCAAATTTGATTTCAACAAAGAAATCAATGATATTAGGAAACGTATCATTTGCAATGGAACACCTAAAATTTGCTTCATACATAATTTATTTCATCGAACAATCTCATACAATACAACTCACTAATTAGATCACTACAAAGTGTAAACTCCTACATAAGGCACAAGCACAGACCCAATCCAAAGCTTCCCATCCCTCTCCTCCACCTCACTAATAAACCTCACACTCTTCCCCTCAACATCTTCCAAAACCCTTAAAACCCCTCCGTCCTTCCCCAGCTTCACAGCCGTCGCATGAGGCTTTCCTCCCACCAGCAAGTAATGCAGCTGCTTGAAGTCCAGAGGCAGCTTCAAAACCGCTCTCCCGAGCCACGCGTGCGTGGTGGCCCACCTCGCGATCCACCCTGCCTTCGCGTGCAAAGCCACCCAAAAATCCCCGTCAGCGTTTCGTCTTATGTTGTCCGGGAACCCCGCCACCTCAGCGAATGTGTCGCTTTTTCCGGCGTGTGGCCCTTCGAGCCAGAACCTCAGTATCCTCCGCGAAGTGGTTTCCGCCACCAACACGAACGAACGGTCTTTGCTCAGGGAAACCCCGTTGGCAAAGGCGAGGCCTCGGAGCAGGACCGTGATTTGACCGGTCGATATCTCGTATTTCATGAGCTTGCCGGTCTTGTCTATGTTTAGAATCGACGGTATGAATTCCCTACATTATAATTTATACTGTTAGAAATTATTGCATCATCTAATAACTTGAATTGAGAAATTTATTGGACCAAATTTAATCAAGTTGACAAATGTTTGGGTCAAAAATGTAAGGAAACCAAAATTTATGGGTAGTTTTTGTAATTTTTAAAAAGTTAGTAAGCGAGTTCTTTCGAAATTACTCACCTTCGGTAAAATTGGGTGCTCGAGTCGGTGAAGTAAATGACATTATTGTCCTCGTCGATGTCTAAGTCGTTGGTGAAGCGCAAGCGCTGGGCCTCGACTTCGGTTACTAGCTCAGAGGCCCTTCCGCCGTTAGGCCCAACTACTTGGAGGCCCAAATAGGCGTCGGCGATGTAGAGGTGTCCGGTTTTGCTGTGAAACCGCAGGCCCAATGGCCTTCCACATATGTGCTCCATTGCTGGGTTCAATGGGAGAGAACACGACTCTCTTCCAAAGATAAATAAAAAATAAAAAAATGGCATTATTTAAATTATTATTCTCTCAAAATCAAATACTGAAAATTGAGAATAGAAAACAAGTTATTTGTAATTTCGATTTATTAACATTATGTTCTAATTTTAATTTTTACTTGAGCTCGAGTTCGAATCATGTTCAATTTGATTGAATTGTGTGAACTCGATTTGATTATTGATTTCAAAAATACTAATGCACATGGTAAAGTGATGATCACCTCTGGGATGAGGTGACGGCGAACTCCACCCAATCGCCGCCGTCCCATTTCAGAATACGGCCATCGGCGACGCCGGTGTACGGCCCTCCGCCGCTGGGATCGAAGACCAGGCTCTCCGGCCCGATGGCTCCGGGGAGGTGGATCCTATCGGCTGTGTGGAGGACGTCGTGCGAGCCGGGAAAGGGCGGCGGGTTGAAGATGCCGGTGGTGACGACGGCTATCGCCACGGCGAGGATAGCTAGTGCGATTGCGGCGAAGATAAGCTTTGAGTTCATTTGGGGTTGGATTGTAAAAAAGGAAAAAGTAAAGGATTTTAGTTTTATGAATATATGATTGCATTTCTTTTACTGAAGTACAGAATAATGTTTTTTGACTTTCCACGAGAAAATAAAATTGAATTTACATAGTCCAGCTGCACTCGTATATGGGCCACTGGAGACAGGCCCATTTGAGTAAATGTGTCACTAAATCACTATCCGAATAATTAAGTACACCAATTTGAGTGGTGATCTTTTTGTTATGTACAAATTACAATCATCTTAATCTCGTCTAAAGCACAAGAGATAGAGAGAGAAAGAGAGACCGACTCAGTTAAACATGTTTCATAAAAGCAATTGGTAACACGAAGAGTAACTCCCTAAATTAAACTTCTAAAATTATCCTTTTTTTCACACAAATTTAACGTGAAACAACTCACAAATGACATTACAACAAACAATTTTAATACACACTTTTACTTGTCAATTATAAATAAATCGGTCATACCTCTAACAATAGTCGACTCTTTAACCGATATTAACATACCTATTGGGCTCAACCCAATTAGCTTTTAGTCCAGTACATATTTATAGTATTATGTATCAATTAGTATCATAATTTACTAGTTTTTTGTCGGCCGACATGAAGTCAGGCGCGTTGACTTTCTGGTGCTGTGTTGACCGATCGTTTGGAGGCTTGTTTGAAGGGCGATTTTGTCTTTTCAAGAGGGTTTTTGGCAAGACAATATGCATGTTTTGGCTATAAGACAAATTTTGTAAGGTGTGAGACACACACACTCTCATTCTCACTTGTTTTTGAATCTTGTCTTGATATTGTTCTTAAGGAAGATATTTTTGTTCTTAATTTTCAATCCCAAATATTTAGATTTATCTTAATCGATTTATCCCCTCACAAAATCTCATTCACGAACATCGATCACCTCACCGAGCCCGTCGTTTCTATCGGAGCCATTTCTTCGGGTGACACGTTGAAGTTCGGCTCGATTCCGGAAGCACGGTTCGTTCTCGTTTCGCCTCCCCAACATCTTTGTGAGCTTATTTCGATCATGAGTATTCTATATATTACATGCTTGTTTGTTTGTGTTATCATGAGTAGCTAGGTCTCTTGTTAGGGTGTTAGAACTAGGGCTGGGCGCGGGCCGGGCCGGTCCCAAAATTTTTAGGGACCGGCCCAAAACCCGATTTTTCGGTCCGGGCCGGTCCGGGTTTTTTTAAAAATGAAGGCCCGGCTTGGGACCGGGCCCGACGGTCCGAGCCGGGTTTTCGGGCTTTTCGGGCCCGATTTTTAATTTTAAAATATATTTTTAATTATTAAAAATAATTTTTTATTAATATTTTTTTTATGAAAAAATAAAATTTTAAATTTTAAATAATATTATTATATAAAATATTTATAATTAAATTTTTTTAAATTGAATTATTAATTAAAAAATTAAAGAATTATATAAAATATATTTAATATTTATTAAAAATTTATATAAAAATAAAAAAACGGGCCGGTCCGGGCTTTCGGTCCCGATTTTTTTTGGGACCGGGCCCGGACCGACTTTTCAATTTTCGGTCCGGTCCTTGTCGGGCCGGTCCCAAAAAAAATTGGGACCGGCCCGTGACGGGCTTTTTTCGGGTTTTCGGTCCGGGCTTCCGGGTTTTCGGGCCGAAACGCCCAACCCTAGTTAGAACCCTTAGCTTAGAGAATAGAGTCGAAGATGTTTTAAAGGTTTTCAAATAACGAGGGGTCGTTCGACTCGAGACGTGGGGCCTCGTGTTGAATATCCTCCTCGAGGAACATCACTAGTGGGCCACACACTCGAGTCGAGCGGCGTTTAGGTGCGACTCAAGGTCGTCTCGTGTTGAGGGCCTCTTCGAGGCGCATCACTAGTGGACGACGCGGTCGTACCTAAACGACCTCGTTTTTATCAAAATCTCGGTTTTTAAAGATTCGACTCGGTTCTCAAAAGCGAAGAACTCTAACCCCCTAACCCTTTCTCTTTTGATATCACATTTCGTTTACTTGTTTTAATTCTCGCATTTAGTTAATTAATTATCTCAAATCACAAACCCCCCCCCCCCCCCCAAAATGGTTACTACTTGACATCGTGTTTACTTTACTTGCTTTTACGACAAACAATCGAATCGTATTACACCGCCAATAGTATTATTCCTCGTGAGATCGACCCGTGGAATCTACTTTCGTAGGTTTTTCGGTAATATATAAATAACTTTTTGTGCAAACACAAAAATGGCGTGTATGAAAGAAAGGAAGAACGTCTTCAACCTTGCATACACAACACTCAAAGCAAAGGATTACACGTACCGAGTGGCATCGAGAGTAAAGCTAGTACAAGAACACTAAGGAAAAACAAATAAAAAGACAAACAATCAAAACTCAAAACACTACACCTAAATTACTCCCCGGCAACGGCGCCAAAATTTGTTTCACTAAAAAGTGTTGTCACGATTTTAATATTTATAAATACCCGTGTGTCGTTCTCAAGGGGAGTAATACTATTGGAGAGTGTAATTAGTTTGGATTGATTGCCGAAAGCATAAAAGAAAGCATAAAGTACAAGTAGTAACTAAAGGGGGGATTTTTTCAAGATTTGGAAATTGAAATAAACAAGCAATAAAAGTAAACGAGCAATTAAATAGGTGAGCAAACAAGTTCTTATCAAAGGGGAAAAGTAGTTAGGGGTGGGGTCATATTAATCGAAGTGGGAGCCGAGACTCTAGCATGAAGGGTTGTTGAGATAAGCGTGTGCCTCTCGTGTTCGACCTCGGTTATACCCGACCGAGATTCAAACTTCGGTCTAGCAACGAGATTCCCACGGCTTACCCAAAAACGGGCCCTATCGATTGCTTGAGGCAAAACAATATAGCCGGCCACGCACGACCGTGATTAGGCTTAAGGGGTAATCGACTTGGCCAAACAAGTAAAAACGATAAATGAATCTACCGAGTAAGAGGGAATTGGTCCTTCTCCTCTTCAAATAAAATCTCGATTACCCCCGATTTTCATGCAAAAATCTCAACCCCTACAACTATTAATATTCACCCATCCCTAACATGATTTAGCCAAGCAACATCATCATAAGCATGAAAATATCAATCAACAAACTCATAGACAAGCAAAGCATAAACATATATTTCATAAATAGTCGAAACCGAAAATAAGTTATACCATAACGATCCTCGGATGACCACGAATATCGTTTACACTTGAGTCGAATGATGAATCTCAATGGATGATGAAGAACAAGAGCCAAAATATTCAAAAACCTTGCTAAATCCTAGAGAGAGAAATTAAATTGGTGTGTGTTGTGTGTGTTAGGTGAGGGTGATGAAGAGTGTGTGTTGTCTTCTAGCACAAGCCTCTCAAAAGCCTCCAAAATCTCCCACTAGAAATGACCGAAAAGCCCTCAAATGTGCTTCAAAAGGCTGGTCAACGCGGGTCAAACTGCCAAGGAGAGACTAGCGCGGCGCGCTGGAATTTGCCTAGGAGGACAGCGCGGCGCGCTGGGAGTTCTCGATCCTTATGAGCGCGGCGCACTGGAATTGCAAAGGAGGGCAGCGCGGCGCGCTGGGAGTGGTCGATCCTTCTGAGCGCGGCGCGCTGGAATTGCAAAGGATGACAGCGCGGCGCGCTAAGCTTCAAGTTTAGTTTTCTTGTCCGGTCAACTATTGATATCTTTGCCCTCGAACGTTGTTTTGTCGATCCCTCCGGCCAAACTATAGAACATGAGGTCCTTGACATGTTGTGAGAAATTGAGGACGATCCAAAGGTTGAATCGGATGTAATGCCATTTCCCCCCGACGCATCGCAATGATCTTTTTCGGGATGAGCCTCCTTCCTTTGATTCGGGAAAATTCTTCTCGTTTTCACCCCAAATCTCGTACAAAGCCTACAAAACCGCACCCAAGCAAAAACATAAGCTCATCTTGAGAAAACAATAAACTTATGCACAAAAATAATATAAAACCTACACTACAAAGAAAGAAAACAAGGAAGAAAATACGAACAAAAATGTACAAAACAGTTTTCTATTATTATAGCCCAAGACATGTATATTTATTCTGCTCCTTTGTATTGTAATCATTCATTCAATTAATCAATAAGATTAATACTTTCTCTTCTCCAAGTTTTCTATACTGTAAAACTTGATATGGTATCAGAGACACGGTTCTAAATTTTTTTTTTCCGCAAACCCTAATACCCTTAATTCTTCCCCAATTTCTTTCTCAAAACACTAATCGATCCACCCCTACCACCTCTCTCCAATGGTTCAACCAGAGGATTCTGAAAACCCTAACCCCACTGGACCCATAACATCCAAATTCGCTTCCCCAAATGAGGATCCCACCTCGCCGTTCTACCTGCACGCCTCGGATCACGCCGGAGTCAAGGTCATTTACGAGACTTTCACCGGCGAGAACTATAGTGCCTGGAAGAAATCAGTGGAGATGTCACTGGCTATCAAGAACAAACTAGGGTTCTTGGACGGTTCCACTCAAGCCCCGAACGCACTGGATCCTCTGTTCACAGCTTGGTACCGGGTCAACGCCCTCCTCCTCTCATGGCTTCTGTACTCAGTAAGCCCTGAAATCCGATCTACTCTGCTCTCCTTCACCCACGCCAAAGAACTATGGGATGAGATCAAATTGCGGTATGCCAAGAGTGATGGGCCGAGAGTGTTCCAATTAGAGAAAAATCTCAGCACCATCTCTCAGGGTTCACAAAATCTCACCACCTACTACAATCTCTTCAAAGGGCTTTGGGACGAATACACGAATTACAGGTCTATTCTTTCATGCTCTTGTGGTTTATGCACTTGCAATATTGGCACTGCCTCTTTAAACCAGCAACAACAGGATTCTGTTCTAAAATTCTTAGTTGGATTGAATGATTCCTTCTCTCATCTCCGTAGTCAAATCCTTATGAATCACCCTCTACCTACACTTTCTAAGGTTTATTCAATACTGAGACAAGAGGAAAGTCAGAGATCCCTACATCATGACTCCCCCTCTATAGGCCTCTATAGTAATGTCCCTATGGACAATACCAGTACTGCTAACATGGCTAAGTATGCAGGTAAAGAAAAATCTAAATTTACAGGAAAATGTGATTTCTGTGGGTACAATGGGCATCCACCAGATAGATGTTATCAACTCAAGGGCTACCCAAGTCATTGGACAGGCATAAGAGCTGCTAGAATAGCCCCTGGACATGTGCCACCTTCAAAGCTTCACTCCAGCATACAAACTCAAGCTACTGCAAATCAGACCTCAACCAATCCCCAGAACACTGATATGGACTTCTGTGATCCATCCCTATATAACAAATTCAGACAGTTCATGCAGAACCAAGAACAAAATCCCTCTGACTCTGTTGAGCATTCTGTACATGCTGCAATGGCCATGGGATTCCCTTCTCCATCTGCCCAACATACCTCATCAGAGGTACAAGGTATGACCACTGCCCTCTCTGCTTTTCAATCTACTACCTGGATTTTAGACACTGGAGCCTCTGATCACATGGTTAACTCTCTGCATTTTTTTTCTGAAAAACCTTTACCAATTAACATTAAAGTCCAACTTCCCAATGGACAATGCATTTCTGCAACTAATAAAGGCACTGTATTTCTAACTGATACTTTAATCCTTTACAATGTGCTTTTTGTGCCTACTTTTCATTTTAACTTAATTTCTGTTTCTAAATTAACCATGCAAGGGAACATATCTGTGAAATTTGTCTCCACTCACTGTATTTTACAGGATATGCAAACTCACAAAACCCTTGGTTATGCTGATTCTTCACATGGGCTTTATCACTTAAAAATGGATGTCTCAGGACCTCACATTGAGAATAAATTACCTATAGCTTCTGCCTCTGCTACTTCTCCTGATAACTCTTTAATTTGGCATTACAGACTTGGCCATTTACCTTTTAAAAGACTGCTTACACTTGATTCCTTGCATATTTCCAATAAAACTTTTGATAAACCTTGTGATATCTGCCATTTTGCTAAACAAAAGAAGGTACATTTACCTGCAAGTTCTTCTTATGCAGCTGAATGTTTTGACCTTGTCCATATGGACATTTGGGGTCCTTTCAGGATTGAATCTTATAATGGTTTCAAATACTTTCTCACTGTACTTGATGATCACTCCAGGTGTACTTGGATTTATCCTATGAAAACTAAAAGTGAGACAAGAACTCATATTCAAACTTTTTACTATATGGTAGAAACTCAGTTTAATAAAAAGATCAAATGCTTTAGAACTGACAATGGAATTGAGTTTATGTTTTCTGAATTTTATTCTGCTAAAGGCATCTTGCACCATACTTCTTGTGTTGAGACTCCTCAACAAAATGGCAGAGTTGAAAGAAAACATCAACATTTATTACAGGTTGCTAGATCTTTATTATTTCAATCTTGCCTTCCTCTCACTTTTTGGACTGACTCTATACAGGCAGCTGCACACATCATCAATAGAACACCTTCTGTACTCCTACAGGACAAGTCCCCTTTTGAAATTCTTTACCATAAACCCCCTGATTACTCTTACTTAAAGGTTTTTGGTTGCTTATGTTATGCTTCAACTCTGAGTGCTCACAGACACAAATTTGAAAATAGAGCTTCAAAATGTGTTTTCATTGGATATGTTTTTGGTACAAAAGGTTACAAACTATATAATCTTTCTACTCACCAAATCATTATTTCAACTAATGTCAAATTCTTTGAACTAACATTTCCTTACAGGAGAGATAATGATGACAAGGTTTTACAAAATCAAGATCATTTTCAAAACTTTTCTGAATCTCTCAAAAAGGATACTTCTTTTTCTTTTCTACAGGATGACAATACTTCACTATATCATGCTAACCCTTCTCCAAGTTCAGTGCAGTGCTCTCCTCCAATGGAAACTACTACCTCATCTCCTGCCATTCCACAACCTGCAGAACTTACCCCTCCAACTGGTGATGCTAACAATCCCACACCTGCTGTTGAAATCAGAAAGTCATCCAGAATCAAGAAACTGCCCACTCACCTACTCAACTATGAATTGGATGGCTCCTCCTCCACTACATTACTCTCCAACACAAAGGTGATCAAACCCACAGTCAGGTACCCCATTCATAATTTTATTAGTAATCATGCCCTGCCTGCTTATTCTAAATCATATGCAGCCTCTGTAGCTACTTTATCTGAACCAAAAACCTACTCTCAAGCCATAAAGTTTCCTGAATGGCAACAAGCCATGTCCCTTGAACTTCAAGCTTTAGAATTAAACAAAACTTGGGACTTAGTTGAATTACCTGAAAATATGCATGCTATTGGTTGTAAATGGGTTTTCAAAACTAAATTAAAGTCTGATGGTACCTTAGAAAGATACAAAGCCAGACTAGTGGCCAAGGGGTACACTCAAGAAGAAGGTATTGACTATTTTGAAACTTTTTCCCTTGTAGTTAAACTCACTACTGTCAGATTACTACTTGCTCTTACTGCTTCCAATAACTGGTTTCTAAAACAACTAGATGTAAATAATGCCTTTTTACATGGAGAATTGACTGAGACTATTTACATGACTCCACCACCTGGCTATTGCCTTCCTACTGATAAAAGAGTTTGCAGGTTACTTAAAAGTCTCTATGGCCTCAAACAGGCATCTAGGCAATGGTTCTGTAAGCTTTCTGATTCCTTACTTTCCTTTGGCTTTAAAAAATCCACAGCTGACCCTTCCCTTTTTATAAAAAATTCTGATTCTAAAATCACTGTCCTCCTTGTTTATGTGGATGATATCATCCTTGGTGGTAACAATCTCCAAGAAATTACTGCTGTGAAAACTTTTTTACATGAAAAATTCACCATTAAAGATTTAGGTGATCTCAAATACATTCTGGGAATTGAAATCCATAGAGACTCAAAAGGCATTTATTTATCTCAAAAACAATTTTGTCTTGACATTCTTTCTACTCATGGTTACTTAGATTGTAAACCAATACAAAGTCCCATGGATTCCAATCTGAAGCTTTCCAAAACTGATGGTATTGCTCTTTCTGATCCAAAACCTTATAGAACTCTTATTGGTAAACTTTTATATTTAACTGTAACAAGACCTGACATTTCTTTCTGTGTTCAAACCTTAAGTCAATACTTATCTTGCCCTACTACTTCTCACCTCACTTCTGCCAACAGAATACTCAGGTACTTAAAACAATCAGTTGGACTTGGTCTCTTTTACAGCTCTACCTCTAACACTACATTGACAGGATACACTGACTCTGATTGGGGAGGTTGTATTGACACAAGAAGAAGTGTTTCCGGTTACTGTTTCTTCTTAGGTGATTCCCTAATTTCCTGGCAGTCCAAGAAGCAACCAGTTGTGAGCAGATCATCCACAGAGGCAGAATATAGAGCAGCAGCCAACACAGTTTGTGAAGGTCAATGGCTTCTCTACTTACTTAAAGATTTTAACATTTCTACTTTACCTGTGCAGATCTTCACTGACAATCTATCAACTTACTACCTTGCACACAACCCTGTCCAACATCAGAGAACCAAACATATAGAATTGGACTGCCACCTCATCAGAGAAAAGCTAGACTCAGGCCTTTTTCAACTCCACCACATCTCAAACATCCATCAACTGGCAGACATTTTTACAAAGCCTCTACCATCCAATCAATATTCTTCCTTTCATTCCAAGTTGAACATGAAGAACCTTCACGTTCCACTTGCGGGGGGTATTAACATACCTATTGGGCTCAGCCCAATTAGCTTTTAGTCCAGTACATATTTATAGTATTATGTATCAATTAGTATCATAATTTACTAGGTTTTCTAATATTATAGCCCAAGACATGTATATTTATTCTGCTCCTTTGTATGGTAATCATTCATTCAATTAATCAATAAGATTAATACTTTCTCTTCTCCAAGTTTTCTATACTGTAAAACTTGATAACCGAGCAATCACACGCGCTCTGCAGTCACACATCAATGGTCGATCGAACCGATCGAGAATGAACTGCAACAAAATATACTTTAATTCTATACAATATTGAAATCGAAAAAATATAGAGTGTGAACCATGTGGTATCATGCTTACCGTACGAAGACGAGAGGATACTCGAGTCATCTAAAAAGTTTTATTCTAAAGTTTTATTATTATTATTATTATTATTATTATTATTATTATTATATATATAGTCAAAGGATGAGATTTTGAAAGATCCTAAAATATGATACATTTGGATATAGAGAAAATGTCACACTTTGCTTAACAGTGAAATTTTATTGGAGTCAAGTAAGGTATATTGGAATCAAATAAAGAATGAGGAAATTAATTAGGATTTCAAAATATTGTAATACTCCTCGTAGGCGTGGCTCTTGACAATCCATTATTTTTTTATTATTAATTTTTTTTTGTGATAAAGTAAGGTATATTTGAATCAAATAAAGAACGAGGAAATTAATTAGGATTTCAAAATATTGTAATACTCCTCGTGGCTCTTGACAATCATTTTTTTATTATTTATTAATATTTTTTTTGTGATAAAAAAACTATTTAAAAAACAATGTCATTTTTCGAGATAGAATAAACATAATAGAATTAATATATACTTTAATTTTTAGAAACGTGTTTTTACGTAGTTGAAAAATATGTTCCGCACAATTTTCGAAAAATTTACCGAAATATCCTTGTACCGAATACTTTCACGGACCTTCAAAATATATTCCATGATTAGTCAAATATAATCAATAGTTAATGGTCAATCACACATCACGAGCATGAGTCACGACTCACGACCCATGGAAAAACAAAAGCATAATATCCAAATTTGAAATTCTTGAATAGGAGACAAGATCTAAATTGATGGTTGAAATCGATAGTGGAAGAAACGTAAAAAAAAATACGACTAAAAACTAAGTTAATAATTTGATTAGTAAAACTCAACGCAGTTTTACATGTTTGTAATGATAATGTATTACTCAAGATCACATAATTTTTTAAGAAAAAATGTGATATCAAAACTTACATGGTCAATATTGTGGCCCACGATTTTATTTTCCGACAAATGTCGGGATTAATATAAGCAAAATATATTGCTTTAAATCTCAAATCATTAGAAAATTTAATTGAATAAATATTATATGAACACATCGGTCAACGACCATTAAAACATTTGTGTATACCACGGGCCCTTGGACAAATCCCAAAGTATAGTCAACACATAAAAATCGGTCAACGAAAAAACAAAAGAAATGCTTTAGATAGTCAAAGTTGACCATGATGGGTTAAGGGTTTGAACCCTCTTCAACCTACATTCATCATTCAACCAAATCAATGAATATCCACCATACCTTTTTTTTCATCACTTACTATCAATGGAGGACAAACACTCTTTTGGGTGGCAATACAAGAATGTGTTCAAAACAAAATGATGAGATTGAAATAAAAACATTGGAAATATAACGTACACTCAATAATCGAAGGTAACAAGTGCGGTGGACAAAATCAATACGTTTTTTATTGTGTATTTTATATTTTTCTGTTTTTATTTCAAACTCAAATTTTATCTCAATGTTATAGTAGTATGTTATTTGACTCGTCAAATTTTATTTATTTTATCAAATTCAATATCATAACTCTGAACAATCTTAAAATTGAGATGTTATGAACTAAAATTTTAAAAAAATGAAAAATTGTAATGTTGCATGAACATGAATTTTTTTAAAAATTGAAAAATTGTTGACCGTAAGTAAGATTATGTCAATTAGCTTAGTTTTGTTGAAAAGATCATTTGATGCACAAATAATCTGAAAACTTTCATCAATGAGCTACTAATCATGTTCTGGTCGAACATTTATAATTGATCAACCGAAACTTTGTTTCTATTGTTTCCTTAAAAATCAAAAATACAAACGATTATTCCATAAATACTCTCTCTGGTCTTCATTTGTTTGGATGAATCTTTTGTAATTTATAAAGAACACAGACCTAAAAAAGGAGTAGAACTTAATTATTGAACACAAATGGTGGTGAGATGATGCATGGAACATGAAACATGGACCATGGAGTCTAGGAAAAAGGGAAACAAAATAAAATTCCTCTCTTTCACATTGTAGGTTTAAGTCCACATGATTTCACACCAAATAAAAGATAAATTAAAATGCACCAATGCTGCTGACATCACCTGTATCTCTTTCCCCAGATTTGGTGGGACCCACACTCCCTCTAAAATACAAACCCCACCTATGAATTTTCTCAATTTCTTTTAAACTTTAAAAAAAAAATATAAAAACAGAAAATCAATACCCAACACAAAGAATCAAAATCAATGCCACATGCATATAAATGGAAATTATAAAGGGACCCCATGTTCAACATTTCATTACTTATTCCCACAAATTCACACACCCCTTTTCTTTTTTTTATTATTCAATTTCCAAGCTGTAATTTTTGTTTAGTTAAAAGGGAAAATCTTTGGATTGAAAATCTGTTAAGATCTTGTTTTTGTGGGTTTTGGGAGTCTTCATTGTTTGTGCAACACAAATTCATCAATTTCTCCTAACTGAATTTTCAAATTTCTTTTTTTCTTTTCTTTTTTAACAAAAAAAATTAATAATTAAATAAAAAAATGGGAATGGCAGCAGCAGCAGAAGCTCAGTTTCATGTGTTGGCTGTTGATGACAGTCTGATTGACAGGAAATTGATTGAGAGGCTTCTCAAGACATCTTCTTATCAAGGTACTACTACTAATTTCTAATATTCTTTTTTTTTTCTTTTTTCTTTTTTAAATAAAAAAATCAAATCTATATTTATACTATAATTTTGTGAATTTGGGTGAGGCAGTTACTACAGTTGATTCTGGTAGCAAAGCTCTGGAATTTCTTGGTTTGTATGGTGGTGATGATGATAATGGGATGGAGAATTCAACTGGAGCACTTGCTTCTCCCAAAACCCAGCAGGTAAAATTGCATTTTAGTCCTCCATCTTTCAGGATATTGCAATTTGGTCATGTAATTGTGATAATGTTATAATTTTGGTCATATTTGGATACAATTTGTAAAAAAATTTGATTTTTAAGTAGTGAAAGTATTCAATTGAGTACTTACGAAAAAACATAACACCCTCAAATGAAGCACTTGCTTCTCCGAAATTCCAGCTGATAGACTTGCATTTTAGTCCTCTAGCTTTCAGTATATTGTAGTTTTGATCCCTTTGTTTTTTTATTTTTTGCATAAAGTTGTCATTTTGGTCAGTAGTTGTGATTTTTTTTAATGATGAGTACCAAAACCGTAACACACTAAAAGTTACAGGTCCAAAAAATACAATATTCTTAATTTATGTTCTGATAATTTTTTAAATTTTGTTTACAGGTTGTGGAAGTAAACCTTGTTATCACAGACTATTGCATGCCTGAAATGACAGGCTATGATTTGCTCAAGAAAATGAAGGTAATTTATATTTTTGGTTAATTGCAAAAAACTCCCCAAAAATTTTATCTTCATTGCAAAACACTCCAATTTGTATAAATATAAATAAAATATTTGAAATTGAAGATTTTTGTTTTTTTTTTTAATTTAAAAATGGATAGGAATCTTCAATTCTGAGAGACATACCAGTTGTCATCATGTCCTCTGAAAATGTTCCATCAAGAATCAATAGGTAATTTTTTAATTTAATTATTTTCACATTAAATTCATTAATGAATTAAATATCATTATTAACTAATTAATTAATTAAACAGATGCTTAGAGGAAGGAGCAGAGGACTTTTTTCTAAAGCCAGTGAGATTATCAGATGTAAGTAAACTTGGGCCCCACATGAGGAAAGCCAAATGCAAGGGGGAAGAGTATATTCAAAACCCTGAAAATCAGGAAATTCTAGAAATTAATAATAATAATAATAGTAATAATAATAAAAGGAAAGTTATGGATGATGGGCCTTCACCAGACCAGACTAGGCCCGGGCCCAGGCCCAGATACAATGGCTTTACTGTCATGTCCAATTAAGCACTGCCAAAATAAATTTGTTCGTATTTTTTTTTTTTGGAAATTTGAGTTTTACTTCTTTAAGTTTTATATGTACAGTGATAGTGATTAGGGTTCAACCTACATTTATCTTTATAGAAAAAGATTTCAACCCAATTTTTGCATTACTAATTTTAAAGTGTTGTTCATTAGCTTTAATAATTTCCATTCTCTCTTTTTTGCTACATACTGTAATTCCTAAATATATCATGATTTCGATTTATAAGTGATTTTTTTTCAATGTATAAAAAAATACAAATTTACAAGAAATCAACTTTCATAACATACAAATTTATAAAGAAACGAATGTAAGTTGCTTTTCGACTTATCGGTTGAGTTATCATTCGAACAAAAATTATCAAACCTTTTGTAGTGTTGCTAGGGCATTGGGCCCATGACAATTTCGTCCTCGTATAATTTTAATTTTGACTATTGAAATATTGAATTTGATGTTTATTTAAAAAAAAAAAATGGAATTTGGGTATCTAATTGCAATTGAAATAATGAATTCGGTCTGGAATTGGAAAACTATGAGAATCTGTGGACATAATTGCAATTGCCCATAAACTGCATCGCTAATGAACAAACATTTACAGAATTACTAATTTAATAAAACTCCTGGGAGAATAAAATAAAACAAAAATAAATAAATATAATAATCCTTTCTTTAATATCTCAACTGAAAACGAGCGCTGTGCAAAAATCCAAAGAAAATCAGGTGAAAAAAGTCGCATTAATTCAACGATTTTTGTTTGATTCTCGAACCCTCATCTGCAAATTTGTTTGATATGTTCTCATTTTTTTAAATTTAGTTTCTCTGTATTTTTAATTTAATTTTATTTTGCTGCGATTGTCGCTAGGGTTTGAAAGAAACGGTAATTCTGTGTAGAAGCTCTGGTTTGAGGTTTCTGATTTTTTTTAAATTTTTATCTCCCTATTTTATTCGTAATTTTATTATGGCTGAAAAAACGGAGTGAAAAGGGGACAAGATAGTACCAGGATTAAATGGTATTTATGGTAGCAATAGAGATGCCTGTAAAGTGATTTTGTTTCTGTTTCAGGGGAAGCTTTTTTGAAAGCTTCGGGTTTTGATAAGAAGAGCATTAAATCCTAATTTTAATTGGTGAATATTGCTTTCAGGTTGGAGTGAGCATTTGGGTTGTCGCGAACGATCAATTCGGAACGATTGTTCGGTTTTAACTGTTGGTGACGTCTGTAAACTCACCGGATCAATTTATATTTGATCTTCCTGAGGAACTTGGGAAGATGTCCGATGGAGAAGTTAGGAAAGTCTCTGTACAGGATTTGCAGTTGGTACGTTTGCTGGCCTCATTTGTTGCGATTGTCTTTTTTTCGTCACAAGCGGTTTTATACGTGTTCTTAACATGGCTATGTTCATTCGTGACGACGGAGATATATATGTATTTGTATTCTTATGAATTTTTTATTGTTATCACGGCGAGTCTTCTCAGATTACATGTCTCTGATTTGTAGCAAAACAACCGTAAAAGATGAATGTATAATTCACACGATTGTTTGCGTGAAGGTCTGCATAAATTATTGCTAAAACCTGTTTTATTTCTCAGGTTCAAAATCTTATTGAAAGATGCCTTCAGCTTTACATGAACCAGAGGGAAGTTGTGAGTACCCTATTACACCAAGCAAAAATCGAGCCTGGTTTCACTGAACTTGGTAATTCGATTTCCTTGGTCTTTGTTTAATTTGTGTTTCTGCTACCTCCTTTTTTCTTTTACCCAATAAAATGGGTTATGGCACCGAAATATATGTATACAAGAAAATGTATGTGACTACATTAAAATATGTTCTTTTGTAAAATCTATTTGAGTTTTTCGTAACATTATAATTCCCTTGTTACTAGTGTTACATGTTTAAAACTACCGAAATAACAATCTGGCACGCAATACAGTTTGGCAAAATCTTGAAGCGGAGAATAAGGAATTCTTCAAAGCATATCATCTGAGGCTGATTGTAAAGGACCAGATATTGAGATTCAATCAGTTGCTCGACAGACAAGTTGAGCTAATGCGCCAATTAGGTCAGTCTGGACTTGTTTCCAGTCCCCACTCTAATGGATCTCAGATTCATTCAAGTAAGCTTTCTCTCCAGTATATATATATATATATATATATATATATATATATATATATATATATATAATAGTTTTACAAAAATAGGCGCGTCTAACTGTTGAATTTTATCGGCGAAGTATGTAATAACCGTGGCTTGA
The DNA here is from genome assembly GCA_954870475.1 of Euphrasia confusa. Lineage (NCBI taxonomy): Eukaryota > Viridiplantae > Streptophyta > Magnoliopsida > Lamiales > Orobanchaceae > Euphrasia > Euphrasia confusa. The sequence goes on from OX940951.1 coordinate 1,997,021, forward strand.
TAGGAAAACCTTTTTGTTAAATTTTGGCAGTGCACAACAACATACCTTACCAATCTCCACAGCAACCAATAAAGCCCGAAAATATGCATACAGTCATCAATTACTCTCCTGAGGTCTACACTAACGGGACATCCCCCGTGCAACAATGCATGCAACCCCCTGACAATAATATGTCAGCGGGTCAGTCTAGAAGGATTGATTTGCTAGAGAATAATATGCTATTGAATCAAAACGCAAGTGTGGGAATGATGCAAGGAATGAATGGGCCCCCACCAGTAAAAACGGAATGCAGTTACGCAAGTGATTCCCCACTTATTTTTGGTGCTGAGAATAATGGGATTGGAGACGCGTCGAGCTCTTTTAACGGCGGAGAGTCAAACTCGTTCAACGAGATTTTGGACACGGAGACAAACTCGTTTGGGATTTTGGGACATATGTCTCGGAACTTTAGCTTGTCAGACTTGACAGCTGATTTTTCTACTAGCAATGGTTGGTTCTCCCTCTTGCTATTTATTTTTTATACAAAAGTACAAAAAAAACAGCTACCTTTCAAATACCACTGAATGATGGTATTGAAATGTTTTTTGCTTATAAATGTAAAAATCATTTATAAAATCACTTAAGTGAAGTGTCAAATGTACTTTGTAATTATCGCTAAACAAATAAAAATGAATCAGTGTGCGGATCACGAAACTTATGGTGATTTTTAATGTTTACTTGTTCCTTTAGATATTCTGGAGAGCTATTCTAGATCTCCATTCCTGGGAACAGATGCGGACATCATGTACCCTCACATTCCGGGAGAACAAGGTAACTTAAATAGGTGCTTTCATAATATTTGCAAATAAAGAATGGTAAAATTGAAAATAATACAACATTTGTTTTTGTACTTCCAAGCAGACATCAGGAGGCTGAACTCTATAACGGAGGGTTTTAGTTATGAAGGCTTCACTAGTAATAGAAAGAATTGATTAAATGGTACTACTACGCTTCTTTTACGTTATATATTTGCCTAATTAATGAAAACTATATCTGGATCTGGGGCTTCTTGGGATTATAGTATCATATGATTATATTATGTTATTTTGCTGTTGCAGGGTAATTGCTTGGTTTCGATAGAGGTTTCTTCTGTAAATAGTTTTATAGAACTAATGAAGCTTCAGCTGGGTTCAAACTAATTGAAGGCTATGATTTGTTGACGATGTTCAGCCGGGTAATAATGCAGTCGTTATTAATGGCGATTCTAGTTTATCAGATCAGCTTAGAAATATTTACAAGCAAAGGCTTGTCTGTGCTTATTCATTTTCTTTTCGAGTTATTAGATTTGAACGCCAGGAACATCAGAATCTTGAATGTATCAACTGCACTAATCTTGAATAAAACATGATTTGTTAAGGTTTTTGTGCTATCAACCTCATGCTGACTTGTTAAATCACATTACAATTTAAATTAAATAAAATTTATGCACAAATCAAGCATATCACATTTTTTTCAAATTATATTTAAGGATTAAAATGAAAAAAAAAAATGTACCTAAAAAAGCAAAAAAATACAAAAGTTTTATTACAAGATAAATCTACTGCATTTGAGTTGAATGCAGTCTTACATGCCAGTGTGCTACAGCCAATGTATTTATACACAAAAATCAAAAGAGACATTTTTTCTGTGCATCTTGTTTGTTGTCCTCATAACCTGCAATTATCATAATTATGTGTTCAGGTAAAATTTTAATACACATAGTAATATACACACAGCAATAGAGAAAGAGACCTTCGTTTTGATCTAGTTGTTTTTCGAGTAGAGGTTTCGGAATAAACACTTTGAGACTTCATGCTGCTTGCTTTGATCCTGGATTTAGTACCACCTGCAATTACCAAGGTCCAAGAACATTAGCAAGAACTAATCCTGATATATATAACGCTTATTCGTATCACCATGTAAAACTTTCTTAACCTCTTGGATTAAAAAGAGGCGATTCAACTTCGTCATCTTCCATTTCTATCTCCGTCATCTCACTAGAAGCATCCGAACGTGTTCTTGATTTGGCCGCTCGTGATTTCGGATGTAAACTTCTAGCATCGTCAATTGAAGACTCATCGTCGCCACCTTCTTCTTCTTCATCATCTGTTCCATCTCAAAAGTGAGATCACAAAAAAGTAGCTTCAAATGACTAGACCACAATTTAAGTTTTGTATTGCCGAACAATAGGCTTACAATATAATAACAATGTGTAGACTTAATAGACAACGTCACAACAAGGTCTTTTCGCAATTAGATTAAACTTTAGGGTGAGTTTTGCAATTAGGTAAACTTAAAGAGCTGTACTCGTATGGAAAAGAAAAAACAAAATGCAGTTAGTTTAACTGAATTTACCTTCGGTGATTTCAGATTCACCACTTTCCTCTGCTTCTTTCGTGGTTGACACAAAGCTTTCTAAGCTATTGACCTTTTGTTGATGCGCCTGTGCATTCTTTTCGGTAAGTACTTGCTCTTTCTTCTCTGCATGGAACTTATTGATCTTTTCCTCAAACTCCTCAATGCTCGACTTTAGTTCAGGTTTGGCAAACTTCTTTGCCTGTGAGAATACGAACGGAAAATTAAGCAAAATGTATTATATAGATAAACCATGCCAGGATAAATATATCACGTACCTTATTAATTATACTTCTAAAATGGTCCACGACAATTTCCTCAGACAGGACATGTTCGTACGCCTTGAACGACTCCATAAGCTTCCTGATACTCTTGTCGGTAAATGACAGCTGAGATAGGCAGTAAGAAATATACTCCCACTGCTTGGTATCTGCATCAAACGTATATTGTTACGAAAAAGTAATCATTTTCCAAATTCGCAAAAACTGTGGGGGGATGAAGTACCTGAGACACCTGTAAACCTGTTGCATAGCTTCTCAACAAGAGATTCCATTTGTTTATCCTGAAAGGGTCGAGACACGATCAGCAGAGTTTCACAGTAAAGACGCATAACTAAACCTGTATATGCATTACCTTCTTGATAGAGTTAATCAAGAATTGCATAATGTTGCAGAAAGACTCTCCGCTCAAGTTCTGGCACGACAATTTTCCAAGGATGTCGGGAAGTAGATTATATATCGGGTTGTTCCCTATTATAGAAGACAATACAAAGAGTGATAATAATCAATAATGTGGTGAAAAAGAAAGAAGAAAAACAATAAATCTACCTTTTTTGGATAGCTCATGAAAAAACAGCTTGGCCAAATTCGAAATCCTCTCATCTCCATCTTCTACTCTAATGGCCATTTCATTTATGTAACCTTTCACCTTAAGTATTCAAGGGTCAAAATCAATACACCAAAACATTCATTCAAATGGATGACAAGATAAGCAAGGGCAGATGAGTCAAACCTTCATCATGTCGTTTAATATAAGGTGAGAAAGAACCAAGACAGCATTCTTCCGGACAGATGCCGACTGGTCCCGGAGGCGTGCGTACATGTTCTCAGTCCATGGCTCTAACAAGTTTGGAAAACGAACTGCCAAATCTCCCAGGGCTATTGTGCAATTCGAACGGACAGTCTCTGATGGCGCATTCTCCACTACCGTGAAAAGCAGTTGGAGATTCGATTCACTGAGGAACAAAGAGAGATCGATGACAATTAGGTAGAAGGAATGAAGAACACAAATGACTAACGAGCATTCGGAGAGCCGTTTTCATACCAGAATTCGGCATCAATAATCATTAAACGGCATAAAGCAAGCATTCCAGATGCCTGCAGTTCAGGATACTGAAACACGAAAGAAGTCATTTCAGTTTGTGCATTGCAAAGGTTGTAATAAACGACGATATGAATAAAAAAAAAATACCATAAAAAAGGCTATTACTGTTCATTAGCAAAAGGATGCATCTTCTTGTGTAGGAGTTAAATCATGTGTAATAATGTATTTGTTTCCTAGATATCATATATGAAAAGGAGATTAGGGAAATCACCTTCTGCATTAAGCTAAAGTTTCTACACAGCTTAGAAAGAAAAGGTGCACTGTGCCCAATCAAGTTCTTTCCGGTGCTGCCACCAAAAACAATCTCCTTCTCTGCCCTTTCGGCTAGGCTATCAAGCATCGCATCATCAGAGACTGCGAGACCTAGCTCTGAATTTATCCCGTCATCCTGAAATAAATGTAGCATAGTATGTAAAACTGAGCATTCAAACAAGTAGATGAGAGTAGAGCATTATCATCATAATGTTCATGAGATTGAATCATCATCATCATCAAAATGAACCATTTCATTCAAGAAGCTCATTTAAGTAACATCGTCACCTTTTGTGCATCAGATTGGGCATCTGCATCAAGGTTGTTTCCCTCAGCAATCATCTTTTCTCTCTTGGCTTTTGATTTCTGAATCTTACGAACACATGACTCTGTATAGACCAACTGGTTCATGGCTACATGACTAACAACAAACAGATATCTGCTTAGCTTCGCAACTTGTACAGTGGTCAGGGCATTGGGGCTTTCGAAAACCGTGTTGGTTTCTATATCACTTCCTTCAACGGATTCGAATAAAGTCTTGAGTGACCTGTTCACCAGATTTGCCCCTATTGTTTCAGGAGTCGGATGAATATTGTAAAGAGCAGCTATGGCTCTATCGGCAGCAGCATACCAGGTGTTTTCCGGAAGTGAGAAGCCAGAAACTAAGCTCTCTAAAATACCGAAAACCCGGTTTCCATTAGTTAAAAGCAATTTTTTCTTGTCTTCTTCGGACAATCTCTGTAGCGCTAAGCATGCTGTCCTAGCAAGCAACGGATCCACTTTCGCCCATCGGCCGAATCCAATGTCGACAATGTCTTGTAGATGAGAGCTGAGAATAGCAGGTGAAGATTTTGCTGCCATGCACAGCACTGATAAAGCTCCACGGCTTTGTTGGGCAGTAGTTCCACTAATGTTGAAACAAAAGAAATCCCACAATGCTGATAACTGGAAAAGCAAGGAAAGGGTCACAGAAAGATAGGGCCCTAGAGAAAAGCCGAAGTATTTTGCAATTGACTAAGAAATGTTCAATAAATTAACTCAAGAAGATGTGACTTCATATTTGATCTATTGCACTTGAAAACACAATTTCACTAACTAGCCACCAGTAACTGGAAATCTGAGAGTTCCAATGAGAATGAGAGGATAAATCAATGATCTCCCACCAGATTTAAAAGGGATAAGCAGAAATCCATCACTGTTATGTTACAGTAAGAATCACTCATGCCAAAAAAATAAAATAAAATATGTGCTGGATGAAAATTACTTGATTTGGGTTCCCTAAGTAAAATCATATACTTTGTGGCACCGAAAGAGCAAAAAGTGGTGAAAAGGAATGTTTATTAAATTTTCAAAGACTAACAACCCATTTGCAGTTGTACAGCTAATCAGAACTCAACTGTTCTATTATCAAATCGATAGCACAAAAAAATTCAACTTCAACATTGTAAAGAACAAGTTCTCTTCAAATATCGTTGGGAATTAACATAGTAGTATTAAATAAATCCCCATACACACACAAGTCAAGAAAGCAGATTTAAAGCATTTCCAGACCAGAAGCTCACATAAATATGCAACTGCATTCTCTATCTCCGTCACAGGTAAAAGAAACATATGTTACAGACTCAAGAAAAATGTTACTGTAGTTAAAAAAAGGAGCCTACCATGCTTGCAGTTATGTCGCCTTTGGAAACCAATGCTCCGAGGATAAACTCCAGAGCCGCGAGATCTCCAATATTTGAATCTATTGCAAGATTCAAAAGACTCTTAGCAGTTTCCACTGGGTTCTTCCTTACATATATCGTAATGAAAGCATTCTCAACAGCCTCATAAATCGATTTATCTTGAGAAAATACCTGTTGTTATCCAAGAAAAATAAAAGGCTTCATTCTTAGACTCATCAAATTAGTACTAGTAAAGGCTAACTAAAAGGATAAGGCATTACCAAAGGTAGCATCTTTCGAAGGCACTCTTCAGATCCATCAATTTGAAACTGTCTGCATCTCATAAGCAAAAGAATCGTATTCTCCACGTCACTTGAGGACGAAGAAGCCATTAACTGAACAAGGGTAGGCATAGTGGAAGAAATACAATTAGAGAATCTCAAGCCAGACTCAAGGGAAGCGACCAAGGTCCGGGTTTGCTCCACATTCCCAACATCCGGCACAGACTTATCCGTCTGACCCGGCCCCTCATCCTCCACCTGAGATAAGCAGCTATCAGTCAAACTATCCTGATTCGTGGGTGCATCTCCTCCAAACCCTTTTTCATCTACAACCTCATTATCTGGCAATGGTTCATCTTTGCTCTCAGGACCACATTTCGGCCCGAGCTCATCGAGCTTCTTCTTGTACTGCTCAAGAGTTGCCTCGAATGAAGCTGCTCGGAGTTGGGGCCCAAAAGGGTTGTGCTGCAGCATCATGATGAGTAAATTAAGTGCTGATTTCCTGACAATTGCACTCTTATCTTCCAACCTTCCAGAAGCAACAGTTGCAACCTCATTCCACAGGCCAATAGTAATGGAATGCTCCTCGCACAATTCGGACCACACCTGAAGGACCCGACTCCTAGTGTAAGCCGACACATCCCGACACCGTTCCAATAGGATTTCTAACATGGCTTGTTTTGTTCGGAGACGTATAGATTTCGTACTCACTTCACCTTCAATATCAATAAAGGCCTTAGCAATTAACTTTCCCATCACAGAAACAAGGGCATTCCTTATCTTGTAAGACTCTCCGCCAAAGTGTGGGACCAATAATCCAATGTTAGTTGAAATCAGCTTTGGAAGACGGTCGGATAGCTCTACAAGAAACCGCCCAATATTATCAGCCCCGGCTGTGTCTTTAACATAGTCCTTTGGGTTTGTCCTTCCAATTTCTCTGATAAGGGAAATAGCCATGCTCCCGTCAGCATATTTCTTTTCGGCACCAGCAACAGCATCAGCCAAATGGATAACAGTGAAATCATATTTATGGATCATGTGTATAATGGAGGCACAGGATTGTGCTATATAGTGATACTTAGTAGCGCATGTCCCGATTATGCGGCATAAAGCATCTTTTGCATTTGAGTCTTTTAGGAGCAATGGATTCTCAAACATCACAAACGCATTCCTACAAACAAACAAGGTTTTGATGTCAAAAATCATATCAAATCATCATCACTGTCGTTAAGTTCTGAAGAAGAAGAAAAAATACAGGTTTTTAGCTTACTTCACAATGAAGGATAAGTAATTTTCATCTGGGTCAGATGAACCGAACAGCGAGGGGAGGTTGATCTCTAATGAATTGGCGATTAAATTTATTATTCGCCCCCTCTGGGATTCCCAGTTCCATGAATTCACAGGCTGTTTCTTCCTACTAGAAGCTACCACCTAGATAGATCATTACAAAAAACGCAATCATAACTCAAAATTACCTAATTCCTAAATGATGACAGCAAAACCCGAAATAATACAATATAAATTATAGCTAAAAAGATAAAGTGTGTTACTTTGGTTGGATTGCTAGAGGAACCAGAACTCGACTCCTCGATGAGAAAAATATGCACAAGGAAAAACGTATAGATCTTTAGGGCGTTTCTATGAGAGGCTACTCTTTCTGCCACCATCTGTTCACCACCACCACCACCGCTCTCATCCCCCTCGTCGGCCCGCGAGAGGGACCTTCGTGACCGAGTGAGGGAGTCGACGTTCGGCAAGAGGACGCTCAAATTAGACCTCAAGGACTCCACCAGGTTGAACTTGCAGCCGGGACTGAGGCCGGAAAAGCCCTTCACCAAGGAGTACACGCGGTCGAAGACTTCCTGTTCTTCCACGCAGAACAACTCCTTGTCCGACAAATCAAACGAGACCCCTGCCGATACAGAAAAAAAGGTTATAATTTTGAGGAATTTGGTCGAATGCCGCGGGAAATTAGGACTGACCTTTCACGAATTCTTCGAGCTCCGGCGGCCGGAGAGATGATATCGAAAGGGGGTTTTGGACAGTGAGGCGCGCGTAGTCGGAATCGCCGTTGTCTTCTTCCAGGGAAGTGAGAGATTGGGGGAAGATGAAGGGTGGTGCCATTTTTTGAAAGAGAAATGTGTGAATTTGTTTGTTATGAATCTCTGTTTTTTCTCTTTTAGAGAGAGAGAGAGAGATGGGAGTTGTTTGAAATGAAATCTGAAATTTGTGAAGAGCGGGAAGAAGAAGATGAATATAAAATGGGCTCGGTTTTACAGTGAACGTATCTGGGCCTTAAAGCCCAAACAATATACTCTATGAAATGAGCCGATTGGCCTTATAATCTCGCTGGGTTTAAAATTACTGTAATTTCTTTGATTCAATTCAATTAAGTTTGTATTTACGTAAATTATTATTTAAATTGGAATTCATATAAATTTATGTGGGTTATTTAAATTGGAATTCATATAAATTAAGTTTGTAGTATGTACAAATAGAATCGTTTAATTATTTTCGTTGACATTATTCAAATGGGTGCAAATACATGTTTTGTTTTTGTTTTGTAACTCTGGATGATCTAGGCTATGGAAGGCGCAAACTTACAACTGGCAAAATGCGTGCAAGTGAGTACGGGAGTTCAACCTTGGGATGGTGGTCTCTAAAAAACACCACACCGGGCAACGAAAAATACTATTGGCTTTCTTAATGAAGTGAAAGTTAATTTTTAAACAAGTTCATTTTTTAATTAAAATTGTTTATACTAGTATTATTTTGATTTTTATTTTATTTTTACGGAATGTGTATCTGCGGTTGAAGCCAAACACATCAAATGGCTGCTGACGGCTCACTCCCACCACATAACAAAAGTGCCCCAAGCAACGCCAAACTCTGATAAAAATAAAAATAAAGGGATTTGACAAATACATTCAACTCAGATTCAGTGTCTTATTGGGTTAACTAAAACTAGACGCGCAGTTTAGCCTGATAAAAAAAGAGCAGTTATCTGATTCAGGAAGCGAACCTGTGTAAACTTGACAAGAGCTGATTGAACTCTTTCTTGTCAGCATCATAGTTGTAAAAGTCAAACAGGATGGGAGATGAGATTGCTTGATGCAGAAGCTGTGTGTTGAACAGAGACAAGTTATCCCAGCCGGTAACACCGATAAAATTCACAAAATTATTGATGACAAAAAAAAGCGGACTAATACTTTACACACGTACGAGGAATGAAGCTCCAACAGAACTGCCAAGTGCCAAGTATGCTTGGAATGAGGAATGAAAACTTCTTACCTCAACATGCGGGTTTTGGAATCCAGTATGCTTGGAGAAAACATTGAATTTTGGGCTCAAGTTCTTATAGCTGCTGAGCCACCATCAGCTCCAAATTCATTGAATCTGGTAACGGAAAGAATATTTATCTTAGGTTGCAAAAAGAAAGTGTTCGGCATATTGGTAGCTCGCATTCGACATTCGAGCAAGCACTATGGTAATGGATAGTATACTGAATACTGATGCCTATTTATCTTTCTACTTAGACCTGGACTGTGGACTATTATATAAACAATTACAGTTGATAGTAATGATAAAACAAGTTTCTCAGTAGAGTAGAGTAGCAAGATTCGACAAATATAGTCGAAGTGAATCGTATCCCAAACTGTTTACTTTCCGAGTACAAACTAATTTATTCATTCTTATAGTATTACAGTTGGGTGAACACACCAGAGACAAATTTGACAAAATAGAGAGCACTAGTATATTATATGAATCAATGCAAATGCAGTCCACCGTAAATAAGCTAAAACATGGATCACTGTTACGACTAGATCTACAACGAGTCGAATTGTGCATACGTCTACGGGCAACATAAACAATTATCCTGCAAATCAAGATACTCAATTGACTGACAGAGTGCAGAATCGAAACACACACACACACACTCATTAGATCCAATAAATCCGAAATACTTGAAACACAACACTTATTTCTACCCCTAAGTACAATGAAAATCGAAATAGAAAATGGTAAATCGAAAACAAACCTCGCGCGTCCCTCATCTGGCTGTCGCCTCCTCAATGCCGCGGCCTTGCTGTCTTTGCCTCGTCGCTGAGTCGATGGAGGCACCTATAAAATAAAACCCTACCTAACACTAAATTTCAAATAAAATTCGAGTAAAAACTCACCTTTGAAGCGAAGCCTATGCCGCCTCCTAGCTGCCGCCTTGCCGTTATACACATTATACACAATTTCATCCAAACAAATAAGCCGTTTTTCATGAATTAAAATTACTACACGAGTCTAAAAACGAAGTTACAAATACGAAGTTTCAAATACAAAGTCTCAAATACAAAGTCACAAATTCATTAAACATCCTCAATTTCAATTCGGGCACGTTTGCTCGCCATGGCCCTCTTCGAGACACCTGAGAATCTACAATTCTTTAGAGCCTGCACAGTACATTTATCACAAGTCAAGCTGTACGAAATCATAATGTTTAACTAGATATACAAAAACATATAAAAACATACACAAATACATAATAAGTTCACCAGTGTTTATTCTTGTCGAATCGGACAAGTTTGTGCATTGTGACCCTCTCCTTGACATTTGCGACATCGGTATGTCTTCTTCGATGAAGATTCATCTCGGCTCGTGAAGCGGTTCAATCTCGGTCGTCCTGGAGTTCGTTTTGGCTTTGGGGGCAGCACGATCATGTTCTGGACATCTTCTGGAATGTTCGTCCAACAGTCTTTTGAAGGAACGGGTATAATATTCTCGGCATATGCCTGGATCATATACGGAACGGTGAAATAAGGAGAAGTAAGAGCATAAGCATATTCTTTTGCCCGTCTTGGTTCCTTGTCACACGCTGCAGCCAATGCATGCTCACACGGTATCATGTCAATCTGAAACACACCACATGCACATGTCTTTGCATCCAAATCCACAACCCCACACCATTCAGTCGACTGCACTTTATACATCCCCTGACTTATTCTTTTGGTAACCCATTTGGGGGCTCTTTCAAAACGCTCAGACAAAGTGGTTTCTCTTTTTGGTGTCAACTCACCAGAGAACGTGGAAGCTTCTTCACGATGTTTGCAAAACCATTCAAACATCTTATCGACAATAAACTCGATCATGGCACATATTGGATAATCTTTAACCACTTTCATCACAAAATTTATAACTTCCACAGAGTTAGATGTCATCACCTCGTATCTATTTACTCGGTGGTGGGCTCTTGACCATTTCTCGAACGTAATCGTCTCTTCTAACCACTTCGCACATTCGGCGCTCTTATATCTGAGCTCTGAAAAATGTCCATTGAACTCAGGAATAGTGTATGAGCATGCAGCCATTTGAAAAAGAGCAACCAAATCTTTTACTTTGTAACGACTCTTGATGATTTGGATGATGTGCCAATAGCAGTGACCATGTTCCGCCAACGGATAAACAGTAGATACAGCATTTATAATTGGTTGATTTCTATCAGAAACGAATACCAGATCAGATCTATCTGGAATCAAATCCTGCAAGCACTGAAGGAACCAAGTCCAGCAATTTGTGTCATCTATGTCGCCCACACCCCAAGCAAGAGGGTAATTGTGATCCTCACTGTCCGAAGCAGAAGCAATAAGAAGCGTTCCCTTGTATTTATCAGTCATGCACGATGCATCAATGATAATAACATCTCTCATGCACCGAAATCCCCGAATAGACGCCCCTATAGCCATGAAGAAGTGGCGAAATTCATTATTCGCATCTGTCAGAATACGAGTGTACGTACCGGGATTCCGCTTCTCAAGCATGTAACAATACGAAGGAAGTTTTGAGAAATTATCTTCAAATGTTCCACGAACCAATTCCAGAGCCTTCTGCTTCCCTCTCCATGCTAGACCGTAATTGATAGTAATATTTTCCTCAGTACGCATAAATTGCGTCACTCCAGCTGGTGTTTGAGGTATATTTGCATTCAAGAATTGATCTTGGACTCGTTTACCAATAAGACGGCTAGAGACTTGTCTGTGCAAACAACTACTATCAATCAAAGAACAAGTGTGGATATTTTTATATGTCCGAATCACAAATTCTTCACTCGTCTTCCTCTTCGATGCACTAATTTTCCATTTGCAATGTTTTTTAACGCATTTGACCACCTTTCGAACTCGATCAGATTTGTGCACAACGAATTCAAACTTACCCAAAAAGGCAATCCGACCAACAACGTAGCTGAACTCGTCTTTGTTTTTGAAAATCTGACCAACTACCAAATTCGAACCATCACACCGACTCCCCCCGTCTCGATCACCGTCGGCATTATCACCATCGTCACCACCATCATCGACATCACCACCACCACCATTGTCATCAACAACATCATCATTATCATCGACATCAACACCACCACCATCAACTCCATCATTATAATCACCATCAACACCACCATCATAATTATCCTCACCAACACGGTAATTCCAACTACTATTATTGCATAAATCAACGGAAACAGATGCAGACTGATCACCTGATGCTCTTCGAGTTGGAAGTTTTTCTCGACAAATTGGACTTGGACGTGTTGGGCTTTGGACTACGCGAGGAGTGTAGGTCACAAACAGTACCATTTCATCTCGGTTGCTATGAAGGTACATAAGCGAACTCCAATCATCTTCATCAGTAACATATGTCGGAGGATTTTCACGTTCAGTTGAGCTTAGAGAGATCTCAACTTCATTGGACGATGTATCAATGCCGATTTTCTCACATACTTTGTCAATAAGTCCGTTCAAAGAAATGCTCCTATCAATCAATGTCATTCTCGAGTGTTTCAAATCGACCACTACCCATCTCCAATATCCATCCACTTGCGTCCATTGTCCACCATAATGCACTCTGATGCATATCCTATTCATTCCTGTAATTATAATCAAACAAAACAGTGTATTTTAGAATTTTGAACTGCTAAGGGCCCCGGGCGCTAGTCGGAATTAACAAAGGGCTCGAGACCTTGGCGTGATTTTCAGCGATTTTCAGAGATTCAAACCTCGTTTTTTTTCACGAATTCAACCATAGTATTCAAATCGAAGCATACAAGAGTAATAGAAGTGATTTCTAACCTTTGTACGTCAAATTATTGATGTAAAATCTTCGATTTTTAGCTGCGATTTTTGGGCGATTTATCTAGGGTTACGGGGATGAATGACGAGAGGAACATGATGAAGTTGGGGCTTTTGTGATTATTTTTTTCTGAACTCGCTAGTTCTCTGTCCCAGGATTCTTATTTAATTAAATATTTTCTTTTTTATTTAATTAATAGAGAAAATAGTATTTGTAGAATAAAATTTTGTTAAAGGGTATTTTAAAAATTAGATTTGTTATAAGGACCCTCCCTATATTTCCAACTCCGCACATGAAATTGAAAATCTCAAATCTCGAAATGGGTTGACTTCAAATTCAATCCGAGAAAACTACTGTGTTGACTTGTTGATGATTCGTGGAGGTGGATCCAGCGATGTGGCCTTCTTAGATCGGAAGAAAAATCATTGCGCGGTAGGTGTTTGATCAATTGTCTCTGTGAAGTTGGGGTCCTTATGGCGGTGATTTGGGGCAGAACCCTTTGGGTGGCGCGAATGATATGGTTGGCTCTCGGTGGTTGGGTGGTTTCTTGCCTGATTGTCGCCGATGAAATCGCCGGCGCCTTGAGGACGGCCGAGATCAGTCCTTTCCAGGTTGGCTAGGTTCAGGTTCAGGAAGACTTTCTGTATATTGAAATGAAACCCAGTAGATGATCTGGTTTGTGTACTCAACCCTTTTTTTTTTCTTTTTTCGAAATACAGTTTTTTTGGATGAATAGTATATGAGGGGGTTTAATGATCATGTTCATGTGTACTTGTTTCTTAAATGGGTCATATATATACATACAAATATATATATGTAATGAAATATGGTGTTTGAAGTGATGACAATTTATGTCAAGTTAAATGGAGTTTGATTTTGCAGAATTTCACTTGCTTAGACTGTTTGCGTCTTTCCCCTGTTTTTTCAAAATTGTCGAGGCTCTCTTGTCTAGGGTTGCAAATGTGTTGAACCTTCATGATCTCGAGCCCTAATAGGGGCGCTCGATTTCGGCTGGAGTTTTCGGTAATTAAATATTTCGTGTGCTGTCATGTGGAGTAACTAATATTATGACACGGTGTACTTTGGTAGATCCATGTATATTTGAGAAGCTCGTTTTAAGCTCACGGACTGTCTAGAACTCGAGTTTATGTGGAGCTGGCTCAACTTGGTTCGGAAAATGATTAATTCTTGAGGATGCTGATTGTGTTGTAAGTGTAGGAAGTAATAATAAAATTTGAGGATATTTATAGTCAATTTTTACATGAAAACCTGCAAGTGTTTCAACAAGCATACAATTGAGTAAAGTGTCGACCCCCGAAAGATATAATGCAAGTGATCTCGCACGACTCCTTTAGGTAATATTCCCCATCATTACCCTTGGAAAGTTTGATCAATTGGACGCGAAGAGCCCTTTCAAAAATCCGATCCCATGATATTGATCCGAAGATTTATGTCTTGTTATTGTGTTTGTTGGTTACTTATATTATTATCATATGAACTTGTTCAGTACTGTATATATTTTGAAGGTTTACATGGTAAACGAGTTCATTGGCATGCTTAAACAATAGATAATTTAACATTCATCAAACTATTTTAATAGTAAAACTTTTGATTGTACATTTTCAAACATAACCTTATTAAAGGACCTTTTGATCATCTCCGTTTGTGATCAACTCCTTGAGCTTTATATGTCTGACTGTATCAGACATATTAACTGACTATCATTACGGAAAAAAACATTGCAACCCCAAAAGTTCTTAATTCACTCGAGCTGTGCACCTTTTTAGTACTAAAACAAATGCATTCAACATGGAATTCTGATTGCACATCACTCTTCTACAAGTGAAAATAGCCAACTTCAAAAGGATATAAAAAAAGAGAACAAAAAAAATTCCAATTGGTATTTAGTCTACAGTAATTACACCCATCAAGGAAGCTTCCCCTTGGTAATGTAGTCCTCATAACACCTGAAAAAAAAAACATTCTTGCTCTCAAGCTTTACATAACAAACTATCCAAAAAGTCGATTAAAAATAATTAAAAAAAAAAAACAGAAAAATACCCGAACAAGATTGGAATCTTACTCTCTCAAGCCTCAAAAACACTATACAACGCCAACAGTCGTAGTCTGTGGCTCACAAGGATTCTCCAGGCCCCCCCGAGAAAGCTGTTCCTCCTCATCGCCTTCTTCTTCAACACCTTGCCTGAATTCCGGGTCATCATAACCGGCACTACCCGTAATGCAAAGATTCTCATGATTGACATCATTACTGACCACATGATATAATTGCTCTTGATCGCCATTCACGGCCGAAGGGTACAAATGGGACTGCGCATGAAAGCTAGGGGCATAAAAGTCATCGTGTTCATCTTTTCTCCTGCGTTTACCAGCACCCCTCCTCCTGACCCTTTCCTTCCCTCTAGCCTTTTTACCGACTTCGTCATCAGAGTTGGCTGCGAGATGTGTTGAGCTTCCAGCGTAGTCCCTCAGGCACTCATGGGCAATGTACCGGATTCGGGTCACGGATTGTAGTTGCTGGTCATCCATTCCGTGGGTAGGGAGGGTATCTGCCACAAGTGCAATGTCCCTCAATGCAGCATTCTGGGCTCAGTAGTTAAAGTGGTTCAATAAACAACATAAAAGGTTTGAAGGGGGGAATTAGGGTAACATGCACTAAAAATAACTAAAACAAACATATATTTTCAGTAGCCCTAGTGATCAAGAAATACTGAAATTGAGAAGAAAAAGAAAGGATAGTTACATAAATAGAAAAATCAAACAAAACGAACAGAGGTTTAGCCTAATTATATAAAAACCAAGAGGTTTCAGGAGATTACAAAAACAAAAACTATGATTTGATCCCTTCCTACTTTTTACCCTTCACAGGCAAGAAAACATTGAAATTTATAGAAATGTTACAGTTACACCATAAAATGCAAGTCACTGAAACCTGACGGGGTGCGAATTGTGATTTCAATAAGCTCTGATTTTTCCTTATACTTTGAAATTATCCACACACACCCAGAAACAAAACGAAGCTTTAGCTTATTTGCGGAAATACCACAGTTGCACAAGTTATCTTTAATGTGTACAAGCAAGTAAAGCACCCTCTTGAGGATAAAATTTGCATAAGAAACTATAGTCAAGAAGTACTTCTGTAATTTCGAATTTTGTTTTTGAGTTTTCTTGTAACAAGTTCAACCATCCCCTAATGTAATTAACTAATTATCCCTTAAAAACAAAAGGTAAAACATACAACTTCGCAAAAAACACCCGTTATCAAGTACCCTTATGTAGTTAGACCTTAAAAAAGTAAACATAACCCTTCACAAAAAACACTAGTCAATAGTCATATTAACTGTCGAACACCCTCTTCAGGTTTATATTCACCTAACAAACATTCCAACTCAAAAATGTGGTGTTTTTTTCAAAATTAACATGAAATTATAACATTAAGAGTAATCTGTAATCAACCCCTTTCGAAATACAAACACAGAAGGCTTACCATTCTTTGAAACTCAGATGACATAGGTATAGGCCTTCCCACCAACCTCCTCGTGACTCTCGAGTACCAGCTCATATACTCGCCCTCATCCATATCTTCCTCGGCCTCCACTACGTGAAAACGACGGTTGGCCCACTCACTAAGCTCTGTTTCCATCTTCCCTGATAAATCCACCCCGCCATCCACCCCACGTGTCTTCCTCTCCCATCTCTGCACTTCTTCTGGGACCGTCTGATGCATCCCGAACTGCCTCAGACAACGGTCAGGAAGGTGTCTTTCGGCCTTGTCGAAACATATTAGCATAGTCTTGGATCTCCCTAGTATAAGCTGGTTCAGGATGTTCTCGGGTATAACAGTGTGGCTGATATTCGCGTAAGGACACCAATCAACCTATTTTATAAAACAAAACTCGCTAAATTATTCAGGCTGGGCCGGAGAGGTATTAACAAAAAAGATGTGGTGCCAAGTGTTTTTATACTAAACTCACGTCGGTGGGTTTTAGAGAATCTAAAGCCTTGCGGTAGAAGACCACATCACGGTTTGAGGTGGGACCGTTGTGTTTCCCTTTCCACCTAAGCACAAAAGGGAAACATTCGTGGATCGGGTCATGATGGAGTTTAGGTCGGCCAACATTAAGGTGATAGTAACTCCAGCACTACAAAAGAGAGAAACATAAATACTACTCAACGTTAATGAAAGTAAAACCCATCTTTCAAAATCTTATAAATATTAATAATATTAAATATCAATGTTGAATGTTAGTCTGATAGAGACATATCATTAGTAGCATTGCTTTTTTTTAAATAAAAAATTCTCTTGAGGTTTAGCCTAAGTACAATAAAAATGAAAAAAAAAGAAATCAATTACAATAACACCCTGGTATTTGCTAGTTCTGTGAAAGTGCACCCTCAATAAGTTCAAGAGGCTTTTGCAAGGTATATAAAAATCTAAATGCGCTATTAGTAATTTAAAGAGTATCTTTTTTTAGACTAAACCTCTGGGGCGATTTTTGTAACTAACCCTGTTCGCTCTCTCACGAAAAAATAGAGAATATTTATGCTTTAATTAACCTAAAGGCTGAAGCAGTTACAAACAGACACTAAATTAGTCGTAAAACTATTCCATGATACAAAAAAATGTACAGTTGAGGCTTGATTCAATTAACAAAAAAAACAGAAAACTTCCAAAATGTAACAAAAATACCACTGAGTCTTTATAACTAATACTAGTACTTCAGTTAGCCCAAGTTTGAAAACTTAATCAAACCTTAACAGATATTTTTGTAATTCGGAAAGTAAGCTGTTTTTTATATATATAAATTAGATCAAACTTCAAACCTCTAGGGAGTATTTTTTCTGTAATCAATCTTTTTTTCCTTCGCAATGTAAAAGATAAAAGGATTAACATTTAATTTCACTCAACCTGTAGCATAGTCAAACACCCACTGATAGTGCTTTGCGACCTGAGAGCCGCATTCCCGAGCGACCTATACAAAAATGACAAAGCCCCTGCACCCCACGCATACGTCCCTGCCTCATCAAAATCCCCAAGCAACGGAAGGTACATCACCGGCACCTTATTACCAGTCGTGGTCGAAAAAATTGTGCTACCAAGAAGATGAAGAAGGTAGGCCCGCGTGCAGCATTCGACTTCCTCAACCGAAGCAGACTCTGGACAATGAGAGAAATTATCCTTCAGCCAGCTCAGCTTCACCATCCCGCCACTCGTGTATCCCGAGACAGGGGCCTTACCTAAGTACTTCATACAGACCGAATCACATGTGGTGTAAGTCACACCGATAACGGGCTCACCATCAATTCTGAGACCGAGAAGGTAAGCCATGTCTTCAAGCGTGACAGTCATTTCTCCAACTGTCATGTGGAACGTGTTTGTTTCTTTCCTCCATCTCTCGACAAGTGCAGATATAAGAGGGTTGTCGAGGCTAATTGCGGGGATTAGTCTGAGATAACCGAAACCGGCTCTTTTTACGAGTTCGATCTGTCTGTCTGTTAGCAGCCAACGGTCGAGCTTGGAAGTGTGCTCGTGGCATCTGAGTGCACCTCTCTCCTGTTGATATCAAATTAACATATTACTATCGAGTTTAAAAAGTAAGGTTAGATTGACACTAGCAAAAACACCTGTCCCTCCCAAACAGCGGTCGAGACGTGCTTGTCCTGGTCGTATAAAATGGAATCGTCGACCGGTCCCGGGTTCGTTGTGTACAAATCCATCACGTTTCTGTAGGTTAACTCTGTTTGGAACGCAGAAAACGCATGATTTTCACAACTGATCATCTATTGATGTTACATGGTATGGAAATTTATGATACAATGCAAATAATGAAATACACTTTATCCATAAATAAAACAGAGCAATAACAACTCAGCATCAGCTCGAGCTCATAAGATGAATTTTCATTTTCAATCTGAGATTTTTTTTTATTGTTTTTCCAAATATAATAAATATCAATAATTAGAAAATTGAGATGAACGAACAAAAGGGACTTACTGGAGGAGGGAGAGTAAGAATCTTCGGACTTCATGTCAATGCATTGATTGTTTCTCATACCTTTCTGTGTTGAGAAAACCCCCAAAAAACGTGGTCGATGAGCATTTTTTTTCTTCACGGAAAACAGATGGCAAATACGAAAATAAATAGCAGATATGTAAATGGATTATCGGGTGGGGTGATGGGTCCGACAGAGATCGTCTGAAACCCAACGGCGACGGAGAGGAAGAAGGGAGTATGGTGGTGGATGAACAGCAGAGAAAGGGACGAGAGATGATGGGTTGGGCTGTGGAGGAGAAAACAAACCCTAATATTTTAATTAAATTTAATTACAACCGGCCCAACATCATTTTTAAATTTAATAAATGGAGTAGTTAGTAACTTCGTATATCATCATAGTCATATGTAACTTCCATCTCATAAAGTAAAACCAAAATTGCAAAAATTAAGATAAGTAAGAATTGTTGGAGGATTTTATTGGTATTTATAGATAAGGACATAAGGTAGTATAGTGGTATATTGTGGGCTGAATAATTATTATAACAAAAAGTTAATAAGAATTACAGTAAAACCTCTATAAATTAATAGGCACAGGACCGTTAAATTTTATTAATTAAAAAAAATTATTAATTTATCGATAGTATTTTTTTCATTTAAAAGACTAAATCGGGAACGAAAAATTCTATTAATTTAAATAGGTTATTAATGTATCGAGTATTAACTTATAGAGGTTTGTTGAGGTATTTTCCCAGCCTCATTGATTTGCATTGATGTCCTTTTTGTTTTTGTGTTTACAGGTTTCAAATCGAGTGGGCTGGGAGCAAAAAATGTTTGTGGGCTTTAAAGTTAACTGGGCTGAGATCAAAAGGTTATGGACTAACATGCTTGCTGGGCCGATCCGTAGTGGACAAGCAAGCTCAGTTGACTTCATCAAAAGAGGTGGATGTAGTGGGCTGAAGATGGAGTTATGGAGAAGAGGAGTTGAAGACCCACTACTTTGAAGAATTATGTACTATAAGTTAAAGATTCAAGATCATTATTCTTTACAGCTTACACAGAGGTTTATCGAGTGAAAAGTTAGAAATACGGCCTTGTGTAGTCTTGATACCGAGCGAATTGTGTAATTATTCAATGAGAAAGTTTGTGGCATTGAGGCTATTGCGAGTTGTTCATGTGAAGAATAACTCGGGAATTTTTTATCCCCGTTGTCTTTTTAATTTCCGCTGCTTTATTTAGTACAGATACTTGTAGTTGCGTCTCCAGGTTCTAACAAGGTTTCACTATAGTATAATATTATTTTTTGTAATTTTGAAAAATGTAAAATTTGCAATGAAACGCTAAAAATGAAAAGCAATACAGGCGAGCTCAAATCATACAAAGACGGGAGAACAATACTTAAATCATACTATGACTGAGATGTTAGGACTTACGAAAACAAGAAAGGAGACTCCAAAACACCAAGAAATTTCATCTTATAAGATGAGCAAATCCCTTTTTATATGGATTCTAAGCGATACTCCTATAACTTAGAGCATTGGTGTACACTAGGAAACTTTGTTAAGTGGATTAATATTTACTCTATATGTCTTAATGAATGGTCACACTATCTTTTGAACTTTACAAAAAAAAGTGTGATTCATTTAAAACAAAAATAATATATCTTATAAGATGAATAGACGAAACTATTATTATCCATCTTGGTTTTTCGATCATTAAGATCTAAATTGAAAAATGTAACTAAATCAAAAAATGTAATTAAGCGGCAACAGACGTGTATCGAAAAATGTACTTAAGCAGCAGCAGCAGGCATGTGAAATAGTACGAACAAATCTCATCTCTTCTCAAACTTAAAGAATATATGAATGAAAATTTTGTTTCACCTCCGTCTAATGTTACCACATATCTTACAACTAATTATGGCCTTTGGACTGAGTGGATGAATATTTAGTACCAATAATTTAGCAGTTTTAATTTTCTATTAGTGTTTAGTCGTTAAAAAAAGTCCCAATAAATGTTCATCGTGAAAACTTCATCACCGTGAGATGCTAATTTCTATCCTGTCATCAAAAACTATCAAGAACGGTTTAACTTCAATCAAGACCACGCCTTTATTAAGAACTGTCTTCACCCGCTTACCGGCAAGACACCATACCAAGCTCCGACACGACTATCCATCGAAACTCTCTTACCGCTCGATAATTACCCGAGCCCATGGAGATCGAGATTGTTTATCGATTCACAGAGAAGATTACACGCTCAAACAAGACGTGGCCAAGTCCAACCACGCGATCACCAGGCTCTGCAAGGAGGGGAAGATCTCCGAAGCACGCCAGCTGTTCGACGAAATGCCTGAACGGGACGTGATCTCGTGGACGGCGCTGATCTCGGGTTACGTGAAATGTGGTCTGATTGAAGACGCGAGGGTGTTGTTCAACAGGGACGATGCCGAGAAAAACGTCGTCACTTGGACAGCAATGATGTCCGGGTACTTGAAAACAGAGAGACTTTCGGAGGCCGAGAACCTGTTCGATGAAATGCCGGACAAGAATGTGGTGGCTTGGAACACTATGATTGACGGGTATATGCGTTGTGGTAGTCTCGAGCGGGCGTTGGAGGTGTTTGATAGAATGGGAGAGAAAAATATTGTTTCTTGGAACACAGTGATCTCTGGGTTGGTGAACCGTGGATGTATCGACAAGGCTCGGGAGATGTTCGATCAAATGCCGATCAGGAATGTCATTTCCTGGACCATCATGGTGTCGGGACTCGCAAAGAACGGGCGGGTTGACGATGCTCGGTTGATTTTCGATAGGATGCCCGAGCGGAACATGGTCTCTTGGAACGCAATGATTAATGGGTACACGCAAAATAAGAGGCTGCGCGAAGCGTATAACATATTTGAGAATATTCCCGAAAAGGGCGTGCAGTCGTGGAACACGATGATCATGGGCTTCATCCAGAACGGTGAATTGGAGATGGGGAGGAAATTGTTCAACGAGATGCCAGCGAAAACAAATGTCGTTTCTTGGACTGTAATCATTAGTGGGTGCGTCCAGAGCGGTCAAAATGAAGAAGGGTTGAGAATGTTTTATTCAATGGTTAGGGATAAAAGGGTAAAACCTAATGAACTCACGTTCGCGAGTGTTTTGGGGGCTTGTAGTAACCTAGCCGGTCTTAGTGAAGGGACACAAGTCCATCAAGTAATCAGCAAGACCGTTTATCAAGAAAGTAGATTCGTAATATCAGCACTAATCAACATGTATTCGAAATGTGGGGAGTTGGAAATGGCTAGACGGGTGTTCGATGAAGGACTCAAAGGCCACAGGGACTTGGTTTCTTGGAACTCGATGATTGCTGCCTATGCTCATCACGGATCTGGGAGAGAGGCAATCACGGTTTTCGAGGAAATGCGGGGTTCGGGTGTGGAACCGAACGATGTTACTTACGTTGGGTTGCTCTCAGCTTGCGGGCACGCCGGTTTAGTAGAGGAGGGGCTAAATTACTTTAATGCCCTTCTTAGAGATGGGTCGGTAAAAGTGAGAGACGAGCATTACACGTGCGTTGTCGATCTCTACGGTAGGGCGGGAAGGCTGAAGGAGGCCTTTGATCTCATCGGACGGTTCTCGATGAAGGAGTCAGTTTATGCATGGGGGGCGTTGCTCCTAGGGTGCAGGGTGCATGGGGAGGACGATTTGGGAAAGTTGGTGGCGGAAAAGCTTTTGGAGATGGAGCCTGATAACGCGAATGGTTACGTAGTTTTGAGGAATAGCTATGTGGCTAGTGGGGAGTGGAAGGAGGCGGAGATGGTGAAGGAGAAGATGAAGGGCGAGGGGATGAAGAAACAGCCCGGGTGCAGCTGGATCGAGGTCGCGAATAGGGTTCGTGTTTTTGTTGTTGGAAATTGTTATCAGGGGGAACTTAGTTTGATGCTTCTTGATCTTCATGAGAAAATGAGGAAGGTTGGTGTGGAGGATGTAATGGAACAGAGCTTTTTGTAGATTGACAGAAAAAATACAGTACAGTTTTGATGTAGGAAAGAACAGAATCATAGTCAGCCATGTGTTAAAGTGACAGATAATTTTGTCATCTTTTTTTCTTTCAACAGAATATTTATGTGTATATGAAAGAGTATAATTTATAGAGTATGATGATTCTGAAATAAGTAACGCATGTGACATATGTAAAAGATTTCATTTGTTTAGTAGTAGAAAATTAGGATAAATAAATGAAATCAAATCAATGTTTGTTGGTCTGCTAAGACAATGTATCAACCGAATATGAATGTTTGTTCATTATTTGCAAAGACAGTAAAAATAGGAAAATACTAGTATAATTTATCTGTATTATTTTTATAAAAAAATAAAAATATTAAATGAATTGTCACAACCATAAAATGTGTACAATTGAAGTATTTTCTGTTATAAATGTATAGCAATATCTGATCCACCTGACTTATTCAAGTCGCAATAATATTAAAATGGGGAAGCATTATGGATGAATCAATAATTCTAAACAAATCCAAATGTCTTTAAACACACGTTAGTATTATATTATGGAGTATGATTATATAATAATATAGCATTTTTGTTTTCAGTCGTTCTCATTAATATTTTCATAATTTTCTTTTTTTAATGTTTCATATATATTTTAAAAATATATATTTTTTCACTTAAAAATAAAAGTATACATCTCTATTTTTATCTATTCATTCACAAATATTTATATTTTTTTATTTTAAATATAATTTTATCTTAATTTTTTCATAAATATAATAAAAATAATATACTTTTTTTAATTTAAGTATAAAATATTTACATTTCGATGATTATTATTATAATTATTATAATTACTTCTTATTTCGATTTTTGGACGCATTAATTTCCTCACTCATCTTCCCCATCAACCCCCAAACCAACTCTCTCTCCTCCATTGACAACCCCCTCTCACCAGCGCACCCCGCCATTAAAAAACCCTTCTTTTTTTCTAGTGAGAGAAATATCGACACGAACCTCCCTCCTCAATCATTGTACTTTCTCTCTCTCTCTCTCTCTCTCTTTCTCACTAAAAGCTAAATGGGTTGCTCCGCTTCCCGGCCGGCGAATTTCATCACCCACCACCAAACCCCCGCATCGAATTCGTCTTCATCGCTCTCCAATTCGCAGCTCCAGTCTCCGTACCACTCTTTCTCCGACCCTTCCTCGACGCCGGCCTCGAGGACCCTCTCCCTCCCGACGCCGCTCGTCCACCACCCGCCGCTCAGAAAGGGCGACTCCAACCACTTCGTCTCCCTCACGTCCACCACCTACGGCTCCCTCGTCCTCGTCGACCCCCCCAACTTCGACGCCGGAGAAAAGCCCCAGATGAGGAAGCCCCCTCCGCCTCCGACGCCGCAGGACTTCTCCGGCGGCTCCGAAGAGCCCCTTTCCCCGGACTCCGTCATCAACACCTGGGAGCTCATGGAAGGACTCGACGACGACGAAATTCAATTTCAATCTCAGTTCCTCATGGTCGAAAAAATCGGCACGGATACAGAGATCGTCGAGATCGAGAGCGAGATATCGAGATCGTACGAGCTCGTCGAGCGCCCGGAATCCAAGCCCCTGTGGAAGCATCTTTCCGAGGAGTCCTTGCTGGCGAAGATGGACCCCGATGTTGTGTCCAGTTATCGGAAGGCATTGACCTGCAGAGAAACTGTTTGTGAAAATGCCGCAGACATTTCAAAACCCATAAAAGGCACTACCAACGTGTGCTCATTCTTGTCCGATGGAAATGACAGCGACGGATCTTCTTGTTGCCTGTCGAGCGGCGAGGATAGAATCGTATTGTATCATACGAGCTTGAGGGGCATAAGGAAGACTTACGAGGATTGTTGCTCGGTTCGTGTGATTTTAAACGGCTTCAGAGTGCGTGTGGACGAGAGAGATATTTCGATGGACAGGTCCTACAGAACAGAATTACAGGAAGCTCTGAAAGAGAAATCGATTAGCTTGCCACAAGTTTTTGTGAAGGGGAAGCACATTGGTGGCGCGGATGAGATCAAGCAGCTCAACGAGTCCGGACAGCTGGTAAAGCTGTTGGAGGATTTTCCAGTTAAGGATTTGGGGTACGTCTGTGAGAGCTGTGGGGATGCTAGGTTTCTGCCCTGCCCGAATTGCAGTGGGAGTCGGAAAGTTTACGAAGAAGACGAGGGGAGATTGATGAGGTGTCCCGATTGCAACGAGAACGGATTGATTAGGTGCTCTGGATGCTGCCCTTAGGTTGGTTCGGTAATTGTTTGGTGTATTTTCGCTTGTTTGATGTTGTTTACGTATGCTGTATGGACTATTTGCTGGTAATGGTTTGTGTGTATCTACGAGTATATTCTTCAGCTCTATCTCATTTTAATATAATTCCAAGTGTTTATAATGCTATATCCGTTACTCGGTGTTCTTTGTGTTGAGTTAATTTTTTTTTATCTAAAACCTACACAATAGGGCATTATATCATAAAAGTCTTTGCCAAAAAGGAAGTACATACTGTACATTGAAGCCCTAATGGAATCTAAGTAGTAGCTCAAAAAATGAAATAAAATAAAAATAATATGAATGTCTGAGCCCGGGTTCGAACCGGGGACCTTTAGTGTGTGAGACTAACGTGATAACCAACTACACCACCCAGACATTTGTGAACAAGATTTGTTATAACAATTTAAATACATCTTATAAAACAAAGAAGTGAACAAAACCCTCGAAATTTTCCCATCGCGCGCAGTCTCCTAAATCGTTAGTCAGCACTCACTCACTCAGCAGGCAAAAAAGGGTAAACAAAACCCTCGAAATTTTCCCTTTTCTGATTCGAGAAAAACAAAATGACGATGGAAGATGAAGCAATGCATGGCGACGGCGAGGAGAATTTCGGCAGCTGCCTGAACTCCTTGTTGGATAAAGGAAGCGTCGAGAGCCACAGGTACTACTTGGCCCGAAAAACCGTACTCGAGATGCTCAAAGATCGCGGATTCGCGGTTCCAGCTTGCGAAATCGAGGCCTCGCTCGAGGATTTCAGGAAGAAGCACGGACAGATGCCGGATTCCGATGATCTGAGGATCTCGGCTCTTCACAGGGACGATCCTTCGATTAAGGTACCCCTCAAATTAGGTCTTTTATTCTCTCCCCAATTATCTGACGACGAAATTCTTGTAATTGAAGTGCTATTAGTTGCATTGTTTTCAGTTCAATTATTATTATTTGTGTCAAATGGTTTTCCTTGCTCTATAATCTAATTTGCAGCTCTGAATTTCAATTTTAACTTTTGAATTGAATTTGTTATGGGGTTATACTTCTATATGATTACCTGTGATTTTTAGATATGTTGTCGTGTGTCGGGTCTCCATGGCTGATTTGTTTAATGTTTTTCCCAGGCTATGGTTATATTCTGTGGTAATGGCATTGTTAAGGTCAATGTTATACGTGCCATTTCTGCAATGATAATGAACAAAGAGAGTCTTAGTCGGCTGATTTTGGTAGTGCAGAACAAAATTACTAGCCAGGCCTTAAAAGCCGTGGAGCTTTTCAGGTTCAAAGTCGAGATTTTCCAGGTAAATCTCTGATTCATTGCTCTGTTAGCGTTTGTGCAAGTAGTTAAAAAATTCCGATGAATTCTTTAGCATCGAGTATTAGTCTAATGTTGATGAATTGATATTATGTTTTCTAGTGCACTTTTAACTACACATGATAGTTGCTTATGTCTTACAACCGCACCCTTGAGGAGTATCTGCAAGGTGAATACTAACGTATAGGGGATATTTGTAATTTTTTTCGTGATTAAACTGAACATCAATGGTTGTTTTGATAGTTATAATGAATGTTTAGAGATGATCTTTTCCGTTCCAACCATGTTGATTAAGACGGAGCTCTTTATCCTTACAATGTTGTAATCCTTATATCGTCAGTTTAAATTCATTACTGTCAATTTTGTCTTCAGGCAATTTAGAATTGCATTCAAGTGATGTCTCATGTTAGAAACTTAGAATACTGCAGTTATATAGATTTTGTTTTGACATATTGAAGTTGGGTTTTTGAAACATTGACATATGATGCTATTTTAGATCACGGATTTGCTTGTCAACATAACCAAGCATGAATTGAAGCCCAAACACCAAGTGCTCACTGATGAAGAGAAAGAAGATCTGCTGAAAAAATACAACATTGATGAAAAGCAGGTATGTCTTTTCTAATTGCTGGAAAATAATTATAAATATCACCCCTGAGGTGAAAGCACTGTGTAGTGCGTACCCTAATGACTAAAACTTCAATTATCTTTCAAAATTTCAAATGTGAAAGGACAGTGTTACAATTTTGAAAGATTTGTTTAAAGAAGTAATTTCTCAATTGTTATGGTCTGACAATCCCCATCCCCACCTCCTCCTCAATGAAGTTGTATTACCAAATTTTCCGATAATCTGCTAGCATTTGATTTTTCTTTTTCTTTTTCTCCCTCAAGCTTCCGAGGATGTCCCAGAAAGATGCCATAGCTTGTTACTATGGCCTTGAAAAGGGACAAGTTCTGAAGGTCACTTACAGCGGTGAGCTAACGCAGTTACATGTCACTTATCGTTGTGTGTGTTAAATGCCTGTATTTGTAGTGATGTCATCATCTATTCCTTTTGTTTTGAACGACGCGTTTTTGTATGTACATTCGATGACCTTTTTTGCCTTCAGTTAAACCTTGGAATTCGTCACCATGTTCCATTTTTCCGTTCTAATTTTATCAACACTCACTTTGAGATGCATTATGCTTTTCAAGTGTTCCAATATGAGTTTCTTATATCAATTTGATTTCTCACATACTTTCCGATGGGGTGTGATTGGGTATGATATTTCATTGTGAAAATGAAACTCTCTCTGTCTCAAGTAGGGCTGGAAACGAACCTAGCAGTTCACGAGCGCTCTCGAGTTGCTCGAGTCGAGTTCGGTCAAACTCGAGCTTGAGCCGAGCTCGAGTCGAGCATTATTTTATACGAGCTCGAGCACCAATCTTGAAGAATCAAGCGGCTCGAGCCGGGAGCCGCTTGAATATATAATTTTTAATTAAATACTATACTTTATATGTGTATATATCGCACCAATCTTGAAGAATCAAGTGGCTCAAGCCGGGGAGCCGCTTGAATATATATTTTTTAATTAAATACTATACTTTATATGTGTATATATCGAGTCGAGCTTTTTGAGCAATACGAGTGTCTCGATTCGAACAAGCTGAAGTTGAACTAATTGAGCGAACAAAAGTCGAGCGGTTCGATCGAATCGAGCTCGAGCTGGTCGATTGAGTCGAACTCGGGCATGAAAAAAAATTCGGGAATCGAGCTCGAGCACCCTTCCGAGCGGCTCGTCGAGTTTGAGGTTGCTAAGGATCAACTCGGCTCGTTTCCAGCCCTGAAATCCTTAGTAAAGTAATTTAATTATTATTGTGTGATGTCTCACGAAATAAAAGTGACAGCTAGGATTATATTATTTCAAAGTATCAATGAAATTAAAATATATATATATATATATTAAAAGAGGAAAAAAAAGACATAATTCCATAGCTACAAACCAATATTACTGGGAGAGTAAGTGTCATTCTTGACCCTATACAAGGAACAATAAGCTTTCAAATTCTCTGGCAAACTCCTATGAACATTCCACCACATCCTGTGAGCCGAGCTACTCGCATACCTATGGAACTCGGCCTCGTCCCAATTACAATCCCTCGCCTCGTCACCACATTTCCACGGCTTCAACCCAGTGTAATGCACCGCGTAAACCTCCTTACCACTCACCCAATGCAAGTGATCATTAGCATCCACAAACACCTTAAGGTAGTTTGTCTGAGCCGGGAGTCGATGCCACCACGCAAACATCTCGTTCAGAAACCCCTGATCCCCTCCGTTGTAAGACTCCACCACCTCCATCTTCTCCATTAGGGTTTCGAACGAGCACCTCGAGGGCTCAACGAGCATCAGCCCTGAGTTGAACAAGTGCTTCTTGTAATTACCTGCGGCTGTCAGCTGAGGGTACGCGAAGAACTCGTCCATGTTCTTGTTCACTATGAGGTCAGCGTCGATGAACATCAGCTTCTCGTATTTCGTCAGCTGCCATATCCGGAGCTTGCTGTAGTTCCACTCGTTGTAGGTGTTCTCCTTCGAGTAAGGGCTTCGTATCCGCTCGATGCGCTTCGTTTTCCATCCGGATGCTCGGAGGGCCTCGATTGATTGCGGTGAGATGTTGTCGTCGGCTAAGAGGATCAGGTCTTTGGTGGTGTTGGATCGGAGGATGCTCTGGGCGAGGACTATCGCCCCACAGACGTAATCTTCGGAGGAGTGGAGGACCGTGACGAAAGCCTCTTTTGGGTGAGGAGGGCGACTCGTTTGTATCGTCGTCGTCGTGTGGTTGAGTTTTCTCCATAGATCTCGATAGCCTGAAAAAAACAACTTATTCAGTCCGACACTTCGTTTGTAACCGTCAGGGTTAACTGACAGGGTTAACTGACAGCAAGATCACTCTGCTGCTTACAATATGCAATATTTTCCATAATGTTTTGTGAAAACTTACCAAATTTAGAAAATGGAGGGACAAATTGGCAAGGACCAAAAGGCATGAGTATCACCTTTTGGATTCTTGCCAAATCAGGTTTGTAAATCCATGAGTTCCCTTCATTCCACAACAAGTCATCACACCTGAAAACCTCCCACATAGGCTCACAAGACCCGACGAACACCGCGTAAACCGGAAGCCCGCCTCTCCTCCCGCTCCGAAAGAGCAAATTAGCCACCACCAAATTCACTTGCAACCGAAAAACATCCCTCGATCCACAACCACCCTCGACGCTAGCAACCACAACGTCGAGATCCTTATAGTCCTCGAATCTCGGCATAGGGATATCGGGGCAAGTCGAGTTCCACTCGATCCTCTCCGGAGCCATGTGGGCCCACCGGACCCCCTCCGAAGCTCGGTCAAAGTCAACCCTAACCGTCTTCGCCTTCGTTCTCAACCCGTTCGTGTTGACCAACCCCACGTTGAACGACTCGTCTCGGAACTCGCGAGCGACGATCTCGTACCACTCGGGGTTACCCGCGTTTTTTTCGTTTGCGGTCGAGTGTTGGTATTCTTCGGCGATTCGATCCATCTCGACGAAGGCGGTCTTGAACCGGTTGTCGGAGGTGATGTCGATGTCGATGTCGAGCCACTCGCGGGTACGGAGGTCTCGGAGGTAGGTGGTCATGTTCTTGAACTCGGCTTGGAGGTTTCTCGTGTAGTGGATGGTGAAGAAGAGGTAGTTGGTGATGAGGAATACGAGGGCTAAGGTGAGGATGATGAACGGGAAAATGTAGTGCTTCAATTTGGAAGCCATTTTGTGTAATTACTTGAATTGCTTTTGAATTTGCATGTGCTATATTTATATATATATATATATATAGGTTTATGTGTATTTAGCACGTTCACATTGTTATTATTATGGTAGCTAATCCATATGATTCTCAAAGTTATTTCGTACAGGAAAGATCAAAAATTATAATTTGGTTTCCATATTATTTGCGAACATTAAATATTTTTGATATATTATTATTTGGAAGGAAATAAAATAAGAACCATTCAAATAAAAATATGAAAACTCATATTACCATTTACCACTAAAAAACTAGTACTGTATGTCTGTATTATTAATTAGATTCAAATAAAAATATAAAGTCATATTACCACTAAAAAACTAGTACTGTATTATTACTCTGTATTAGGAACTCCAAATACTACGAGGAAAAAAAAACTCAGACGCACTTCCCTCCGAACTGGAGAACGTCTCGGAGATCGAGGCGACGGTGAGATAGTGCGACGAGAAGAAGCAGATGATCCGGCGGTCGGATCGGGACGCGGCTGAATTTGGCGTTGATTGGATTAGGGTTGCGGCTGGGATTAGGATTCAGCAGCTCGCGAATCGGTGGCATTGTTCAGGTATTCGATTCGTATAAGAATATGAACAGTTATATTGAAGATTTTTTTTGTGATGAATCTTTTTTCTTAATTGTTGATGCTTAATGATTATGCAACTTTTAGTTTATAGGTTTTCTGTATTGTTCATGTGACACCTAAAATTAGAGAATATGAATTGATGTAGCCGATTCGCCTTTGTCGATTTCTGCTGAGTTGTTTGTAATGTTGCAATTGATCATCGTCTTCTCTGAGCTTCTGAAATCTTTTGTCGGATGCGAATTGCAAATGTTCCAGGTTGAGGCATGGGACTGGTTCAAGGCTGCTATCTATAGAGGAGCAGTTTGTCAGCATGAAGCTGATAACACTCGGAAATTGCACGATTGAAATTTCCAGAGATTAAGCACGATGTGGTCTCGGAGGCCTTATACAATGTGTTGATAGACTTGGAATAAACCCGGGTATACTCCGGAAGAAGTCATACAGCATGTGTGAAAACTTTATTGAGCATATTTGAGGAAGTTCAGGTAAACTCATCACCTCTAATTTACGTACCTTGAGTAAAAGAAATATATAGTAGAAAATCATACTACCTCTGTCCTTCCAAGAGTGTTTCATTTCTTTTCGGAACGGGGATTGAAATAGTGTATTGTATATGTGCAGTGGGTTTCTGTGGTGGTTTTTACGTAAATAATTTTTTAAATAATCATACGTAGAAAGTGACACTTTCGAATGGCCAACCAATTTTTCATAGGAACGGAAACGGAGAGAGCATAACTCTTAGTTACAACTTACAAATTTTACGGTTGAGGTTCAGCCTAATTACAAAAGGACCTCAGCTAACTCTCAAAATTTCAAAAAAAAAAAACCACAATCTTCATAGATTGTGAAACAGAGTACTAATCACTGGGTGTTGGGGCACAATCCATAATATCATGTAATTCACATGAAATCTTCTAACTTGCTCATAGGTCCCAAGGACAAAGACGAGCTTGCTTACCGTGGATGCATACAATGAAGCAAGAAGGAAACTCGATCCAGACCGCATCTTTTCTAACAATATGCAAGAGAAACTGTCCCGTGACTCAGACTGTGTGATAGAGCTTAAATCTTTGGTCAGCATTTTGCAAACTTGCACTTTTTTTAGTGTGCTTCAATTGAACTACTTTGAAATGTGCATTTTTACTGTTAAAATGCTTCAAAATAGAAACGTAGCGAGTACCCACCACATCCCCCTTTTTATTATGGAGATTTGAGAAATGTTTTACTTTGGCATATCTGGAAATTAATTTTTCTGTGTTTGGTGGTTGTATGATTAAATGGTGTTTCCTAGTCAGTTAATAAATGGTATAATAGTCATATTAACCCTTTAACAAATGATTGTTCTGTTCTACGTCTCCCTGGTTAAGTGCAACTTGGCTGGAAAATACGTCCTTTGGCTTTGTGATTGCTCACTTTATTTTGTTCTGGTTAATATATACCCTAGTTTATTCCTCGGTTTTCAGTTGGTTTGAAAGGCCGACATATATCTGGATATGTTCTTAAATAAAATCTTATAATATAGTTTTAAGTTTTTGTAATTATACTCAGCCTAGGTGCGGCCTCATTTTCTGCGTTTAGGTCTGCTGTCAATGGAAGAAAAAAAAATTGCAGTTGGAAAATATAAATATGCAATAATTCTTCGGTATGTCAGTACATCTTTATTATATTGCTCTGACGAGTAGAATAGCAAACCAAATTTGTACAGACAACTAGTAGCATCTTAAATGGAATTATTACATCAAACTTTACATATGCATGTGTTTGATGTTTTTATTTTGTCTGATTTAGTCAAAGCATACTTCACAAAGCCAGCAGCAACACAACGCGAAGAGGCTGCACATGCAAATAAACAAACACGCCCTTGTTAGAAGTCTGAAGGTGATGCTGTATTTAATTTTCTTCGTATGTGTGCGTGTAAAACCCGTAATTGTATATTATAGGCTATATTATACTTTATTTAAGTTGCTATGAGGTTATGAATTGGAAAAGGCAATATACTTACCATCCCTCAAAGAAGCCTTTATCTCCTTTTGCCTTTGTTCTTGACCAGAACTTAGACTTCTTCTTTCCAGTTGGAGGATTCTCAGATGGGTAACCTGGGATTCAAAATATGCAAAGGCGAGTTTAGTTGATAACGACTTATTTATATGTGTGTAGTTTTCTAGATGCTACACCTGATGCCTGATGGCATGATTCTAGGTTTCACATGTCTTGTTTTTAATGAGATTGAGACTTTTTGCATTCATATGCCAATATATGCTAGGAGAGACGTGAGTTTCATACACTTACACACACACACACACACACACACATAGAGAGATACATACCTGGAGGAGGTTGGGTCGTTTGATTGTGCATTTCTTCGAACAACTCAAAAGATAGAAGCTGTGAGGGTGTCCTCAAGTATCACGTAATTATAGATTAAACCTTAAGATTAATGCGTTTATATATAGAGGTTTGATGATTAATTAGTGTGAAAGGATGATATAGCATCTTTCACTTTCTTGCAAAGCATAAAACTTTTTGCTCAAATTTGTTGGGATTCCTTACTTAGCCAACATAAGAGAATAAAGAGTTTTATGCGCAAGGCCATGATTTCATAAAACTGAAATTTTAAACTTTTCGGCCTCTAGAAGGAAATCGTTTATAGGTGCATTGACACTTCCACAATCACCCGCGTTCCTAATGGCTGATTAATAAATAATACTCCCTCCTGGTACGAATCCCCAACTTACAATCCATTTACCATCACATTTTTCTCGACTCTCATTATCTCAAGTCTCATCGACTACTGACAATTAAGCAATTTCCGTTCCCCACAACTCAGTCATATTGTCACAATGACAATCAGACCATTAAGAAAGAAGTGGCCAATTTGCGGCCGAGCTCGTTGACTATAGAAGTATAGAGTATAGACCAATGGAGCATAGAATATATGGAATTTAGTAGGAATAAGTGAACGAGAACCTCCTAGTTAGACCTACCAATTTACATCACGTTATTTTTACAAAATAAAAAATTTATGCCCTTTTGTCCCCTTTGTAATATTTATTTGTTTTTGAAGAATGATTAAAAATTAATGTATTTTATGTGTAAATTGAAATTATGGTTTTTTTTAATAATCATTTAATTAATCAAAAATATTTCAGTAAAACATTTGGGGAGAGACAACTTAAAAACAATTCTCACTATCTCAAAAAAGTATCCCAAACTTTTTTGTGCATAAAAATTAAAAAATATGTTATTTTTTAACTTTTTTTTATCAGAAAATAAAAATTAAAAATATATATTTAAGTTAAAAAGTTAAAAAAATACTAAAATTTAAAAAATATGTAAAAATATAATAGTATAAAAATTAGAATGCTTGTTTCTTCTTAGTTTTGTGAATTAGTATGAAACATTCGAAAAAAATTGTTGGAACTATTATAGAATACTAGTTCTCAGTGCAAAGCCACGTTAATAATTAAATAATATTAGTATTTAATTCATGTTTAGCTCTTATTAATAATTGTCAGTAATAGACAGAGAGTTACTTTATTTGTCTCGTATTATTAATAACACATTTTTTTCGATTTGTCTCGTATTAATGGTTTACCTCATTTAAAAAATTATTATTCATACTTTTTCATTTAAAAAAACATATATATTCTAACATTTTCACTTACTTTTTTAAGTACTTACTTTATTAATTTAAAAATATATTTTTACCCTCAATTTTTTGTTCAAAAAATTAGTAATACTATATCCTCAATTTTTTGTTCAAAAAATTAGTAATACTATATTTTTATAATTTCCGTATTTGATCGCACGTGACCATTGTTGCAAAATGAAGAGAGTATATAATAATTCAGCTCTTACTATTAAAACAAAAGAACATTTGAATTGGACCGATGAAGCAATATATTTTCCATTCCATTGAAATTGTACAAATTTCTTCACAACCATATAAACACGTTACAACAAATAACTATAATCATAAAATTTTGACACACATATACTACACTAATATACATTCGGACTGTACTTTTCTTTATCACACTTTATAGCAAAATAATTGGAGTGAAATAGTATATCCGCACCTAGGAGACTGATAGATGACCGACAGTTAACTACTTTTATTTTGATGTCACGGGAATGATATAAGAAAATCTAGGGTTTCATTTTATTTATTTAACCGGAAAGGGCACACTACATGTATGGAGACAAAACCATATAGTATAATTTAATACGTATGGAATCCAGAATTAGATTTCACATCAATATAATAAGTTTTAAATTGTGATGTCACGTCAAATGTTGCGCACTACACAACAAATTCAAATTTGTCTATAATATATGTATAATGGATGCTTCTTGAAATTGCACAAGATTTACTCGCATTGATTTTGTTCTCTGGACAAAATTTAGTATTGTCATATATACACACATTTCATCTAGGAGAAAACCCTATTATATACTGTATGTGAATTATATAATGTCTAATTATAACAATAAGAATAATACAGAGTTGATAGGAAATTGAAAAGATTGACCCGGCAATTTCCATCATGTATAAACAAATATACTGTCCCATCTCATTAAAATCACATTTAATAATACTATCCAACAGATTCACAATATAAAAACAAAATTAAAATCTCTATTAATTAATTATCTGCATTTCTGTATAAAAATTAATGATTTTAACAGCATAAAAAACGTACGCTATAATTAATAGAGGAGTAATTAATTAATTAATTAAATATTTTATATTCATGTAGAGTAGAGACAGTAACATAATATTAATACTGATGATGAGGATGAGGATGAGGATGGTACATTGATCTATGGGTATGGCCGGCGCTACTCTCTTCTCCTTCCCCCATTTGCGCCGCCCCCAGATTCAGATACACCATCCTCGAATCCAGATTCAGATTCCCAGCCGCCATGTTCAGGCCAATATTATTATCCTGCCCAGCTGCATACCCGCTGGCATTGTTGTTCCCTTCCTCCCTGGATATCACCATGGCCGCCGACTGCACCAGCTCCAGGCACAGCCGGAGCTTGTTCGGCTCCACGTGGCTCAGCCCCGGCACCGCCCCCTTGAACAGGAAATCCGACGTCAGCGTCCTCAGCACGTCCAGCGGCGTCACCCCCTCCGCGGACCGCACGTTCGGGTCGGCGTGGTGGTCGAGCAGCACCGCCACCATGTCCGGCGACACCATCTCCGCCGCCACGTGGAGCGGCGTCCTCCCAGCCGGCCCCGCCGGGTAGTTGACGTCCGCCGCCCCCAGCTCCAGCAGCGCCTTCACCACCTCCCGGCTGCAGCTCTCCACCGCGTAGTGGAGGGCCAGCGCCTCGTCCAGGTTCAGCCCCTCCCCCATCACCATCAGCTTCACCAGCTCCACGTCGGAGGAGTCGAGGGCCCGCCGCATCCGCCGGATCTTCTGGTCCTCGAGGTCGGCGGCCGCCCCTCCTCCGCCGCCGAGGTCGTGGTGGGTGATGAAGGAGCGGCGGGCGAGGGAGGACTTGAGGCGGATCTCCTCGATCTTGGCGATGACATCGATCGGGAGGTGCTTGGCGAGGATCTCCGGCGGGAGTCCCGACTTGGCGACGAGGTGGGAGCACGTGGCCCAGAGCGGGTGCATGTCTTGCTTCCTGGACGCGATCAGGACTTTCATCACGTCCTCGATCGACGCCTTCTCCACCATGCTCGTCAATTGTTTCTGCAAATCAAAAACCCCAAATTAATTACGAAATTAAATCCAATCCCTTTTTCTTAGTTTTTGGGGGAAAAAGCTGTAATCACATCAGAACCAAATGTAGAAAGTTACATGAAATCAAGACGAATCGACATCAATAAGGAAGGGGGAATTACAGTATACCTGAGTGAGGAGGGCGAGGTGTTCGACGCCGAAGGATCTGGCGGCGGAGAGGGTGTCGAGTGCGAGATCGACGGCGGAGGAGCAATGGGTGTGCCAGCAGCCTCTCTCGCCGCAATTGGGCCGGGGCTCGTGCTTCTGGGGGACGATCGAGACCTGGCCGCTGTAGAGGAACTGGAGCATCAGGAGGAACACTTCGTAGCCGACGGAGTTCACCGGGATGACCGCGGGCTGCCCGGATCTCGGGGAGCAGCTGCCCGGGCCGACGCGGAGCTCGGGCTGGGCGGCGTCCGGGCCGCAGAAGAATTTCCGGAAGAAGAGGCTGCGGGCGGCGAGGATGCAGCGGTGCGCGTGGACCAGACGCCCCTCCACGCTGAAGGTGACGTCGCTGAAGGCCTGACCGTTGATCAGCAGATTCAGGTAATCCAGAGAGAGAGATCTCAGAGACTCCTCCGGCGTCATTTTTTTTTAGAGAGAGAAAGTAGCTAGCTAGTACTGCGTGTGCGTGTGCGTGTGCTGTGCGTGTTAGTTTCTGTAGTTTGTTTTTGTTTTGTTATTTGGTGTGTGTATGTGTGAGAGAGAAAGAGAGAGATAGAGAGATTCTCTGTGTGAGATATTTCGTGACTGAGAGAAAGAGAGAGAAGAGTAAATACTTAATATTATTGGGCGGCTTAAGCTATTAGAATATACAGTATATAGTGCATACTTGATAATTACTGTAAACTACAGGGGCAAATTTAGGAATATGAAATTTTCAATTATCATTCATTCAGTTTTGTTTTTAATGACAAGACAAATGGCATTAATTAAGCATTGAAAAATAGAAAACACTGATGATGGAAATATAAGTAGGGTTGGTCATATGTAGAGCTGCACATCCGGTCCGGTTCGACCCTTAACCGACCGGTTCGAAACCTGAACCGGAACCGGATAAACCTGAACCGGTCGGTTCGGAACCTGAACCTGAACCTTGAACCAGTTTTAACCGGTCCGGGTTAGGTTCAAGGCTGATCCGGTCCGGTTCCGAACCTGAACCGGCCGGCTCGGCTCGGATAATTTTTTTTTTTTTTATATTTATAGATACTAATTAAAAATAAACTTATTTACAATATTCTTAAAAAAATTTAATTTTGAAATTTGAATTTACCAAATATTTGAATTTGAAATTTGAAAAAACTAACCCTTATTTGATCTTATGGTTTTTATTCAACCAAATTTGAAAAATTAGCCGACAAGGTAAGTTATGTAAGTAAGAATTACGTGAACTTTGATTTCTCAACGAGAATACGTAGACACTTTAATTTGGAATCGAAAAATAAAAATTTTATTTTATTTTTTGATATTAAAATTAAACTCAAGTCCAACTTTTATTTAAATTTTATTTGAAGAATTACGTGGACTTTGATTCCTCAACGAGGATACGTAAACACTTTATTTTGTTATCCAAAACTAAAAAAAATTATTTTTCGATATTAAAATTAAACTCAAGTACAATCTTTATTTAACTTTCATTTTTTCACATTATTTTTAAAAATAAGTTAACTAAATAAAACCTTTTATTTTTTTTAAAACCTTTTTAAAAAAATTAATTCTCAAAAAAAATTTTAAAAACTAAAAAAAAAACCCAGTTTCAAGGTTCGGACCTGAACCGGTCGGTTCAGAACCTGAACCTGAACCGGGTTGAACCCGAACCTTGAACCTGTTTTCACCGGTTCGGGTTCGGTTCATCGAAACTTCGAACCTGAACCTTATGAACCTGAACCGGATAGCCCGAAACCGGCCGGTTCGGCCCGGATGTGCAGCTCTAGACTCATATGTTTTAAATATACTTAATAAGTAATAATAATGTTCAATTTTATGTTATTCTATTATTGTAAAAAATATTAGACCACCATAAATAATGTTTTACCTCAGTGAGCTACTCTATTTTATAATTATTTATTTTGTATAATATTTAGCAAATATTTTGAATATTTTATTACAATTTTAAACAAATTTAATCGAATTTTACAGAAAAAATTATAACTTGAAAAAAATTCCCAAGAATGCCGCCTGGTTTTTTTTTTTTTTTACAGTCCATTTATATTCACAGGGCACAAAACCTTCCGAGTTTAAAACCCGAAAAAAGGCAATTTATACCTTGTTCCTAGGAGTACGATTCTAATTGTACACCCAGCATTATATCTTCATTTATTTATTGATAAATATTC
Organism: Euphrasia confusa; assembly: GCA_954870475.1. Lineage (NCBI taxonomy): Eukaryota > Viridiplantae > Streptophyta > Magnoliopsida > Lamiales > Orobanchaceae > Euphrasia > Euphrasia confusa. The sequence goes on from OX940951.1 coordinate 2,036,155, forward strand.
ATTGTGTATGGTAATATATTCATTAGTATGCTAATTTAAAGAATATAATAATTATTTTTTGAAATGAAGATTTCTTAATTATTAAATGATGATTTTATTGGGCTTTTATATTTTAAAGGGTGGGAGTACGATTTTAAATGTACTCCTAGGAGCATGATATAGGTATTGCCAAAAAAACACATGGAAAACCAACTCTCCATATCTTTTACGATTTTTTTTTTATTTTTTATAATTCATCTTGTTTTGTCATTGTTCGTCCCATTATAATCCATTTATAGATATTGATATTCAATTAATTTTAAGCTCAGAAATTTAGTTTAAAGATAATAACAACTATAATTATAAACGAAACGAGTTTTGATCCGAACCAACTCTTGGTATGTGATTTTTTAACATGTTTGGATGATAACTTTTGATCAATTGATCTGTTTAGACTTGAATTCATTTCCCATTTAATTTAATGGGTCAAATAAGGATCAAGTCAATTAATACTTAAATGTTATTCCTATGTTTGTAATTATGTATGCCATTAATAATTTATTGAAAAATGTAGGAGTATATATATATATATTCAAGCCGCTCGTGGTCGCTTTAGTTCTATTTTGCAGTAAAATGTATGTCATGTTCTTATCGAAAATTAAAAGTTGTAATTTTTTTCAATTGTCCCATCACCATTTTTTTTTTTGCACAGTATATAACTACTTTATATGTGAATTTTATATTTTGTTACCAAACAATTTTATAGACCGAGCGATGTCCATTATGTCACTCTCAATCTACTTTGGATTAACAGTTAACACACATGATCAATTGACGATTTTTGTAAACTGTGAATCATAATCATAAATTTGATTTTGAGCTATATAGTTTATTGAAGGCGCCACCAAGCTTCGAGTATGAAAAAATAATTTCGAGCCCGAACAACCTAATTAATTAATATGCAATAGTGTTTCATATTACAATTAAGTACTAATAGTTTTTTTTTATTCTTAAAAAATGTGACATATTCTCTATAACACAAGGAGTTATCATTTTAATTCTCGCAATTTTCACGTGAAATTTTGTATAAGTGGAAACAAATTTAACTTAGGCTCTCATTTATTATTTCCTATATATCTAGCTAGTTTTGTAAAAGTTAAACGTCACTTCAAATTACCTTTTGAATTTTCACAAACCCTTTGAAGCAGTACAGTCATGTAATACCACTACCTACATCCATATAGTTAAAATTTTCACTTTTTTGTTCTCTTTTCATAGTACAGTATGATTTAAATAATTTGTTAATTGAGTTATTCATACTATAATAAACAGAATGAATTAATCTGATATTTAAAATAAATTAAATATTTAATCAATAATATTACTACATGTAAATTATTTATATCTGGGGACAGTAAAAAAAAAGGGTGAAACTGTAGTTTTAGGCTGCAGCAACCCCTAAAACATGGAAAAGAAAGGGGGAATGCATTAACCTGCAGTGATGGACAACACCATGACTGACTGTCTTATGATTTGAAATCCTTGGATTTGACATTTGACTTGTCTTTTCAAACACAACAACACCTTCTTCTTTCATCATTTTTCTATTTCACTTTTCCCAAAATACCCCTCCTGTCTTTTCATGTGCCCTATTTTGCCCACCAACTCTCCATGTGTGGCCTTCAATCCCCCCAATCTTTGTTTCTACATTCAATTTAGGGCAAACTTGGAAAAACACACATTATGCACAAATTGAATAATCAACTACGCAATTTTAAAAAATGCGAATTCCAGTTTTTTGGAAAATTTAGAAATTAAAGTATTTTTTAATGTTTTTAATTAAATAACTAAGCAATTTGCTAAAAAATGCATATTCAAATTTTTTATCATTCATTTACAAATAGAGTGTTTTTCCACAAAAATAACATTAATTTTTCTTTATAATAATTATCAGACCCAATGCAATAAAAAATAATATTCCACAATATTATTCATTATAATATTCGTTAGACTCAAATAAAATTAAAAGTAATATTCCATAATATTAGTTTATCTTAATTTTTTTTGCAAAATTATGAAAAAGTGATACATTTTCAAAGCTAATGCAATGTGGTCGTGGAAATGGAGTCGATCAAACCCTACATTGTTATTTTTAATTAACTGGAAACTATGTTTGAAAACTAATTAATAAGTGCACGTACTAATAAAACTTGATGCTACTTGGTACTTAAAAGAAGGTTGTAATATATTTCCTCCGTATCATGTTAATTCTCACAATTTTTATGTATTTTGTGAAGCAAATATTATCATTGATCTGAAACAGAGGAATTGATCATAACTTCGTGTTGAAACAAACGAGAAACAATTTGATTAATGAATTAATTAAAAGTAAATATCAATGCAACACCCTATTATATAATAATATAATATAACTTCCAACTTGTAACAATTAGGCTCTCGAAAAATCATTACATATTTTTTTATCCTTTAGCATACCAAAAATTATCACATTACAAATGATCACCCCTGATCAATATAAAAATTAAGAAATTATTGTTTTAATATATTTTTTATCAAAAATTCGAGAGCAAAATATTTTTTTAATTAATACAATAATTAGTTGAGAGTGCTATTTAAAAAATATATGTAAAAAATTAACGATATATGTGTCTTTCAAAATGAAAATGTGAGAATAATTATTTTTTAACATTAGTGTCACTATTGATTTGGGTGAATTCAAAAAGGAAAATGTGATTATTTATACATAAAAATGAAGAAATATACTACTTTGTCCAAACTTAATATGCATTGTTTATTTGTAATTTGTAAAATCGTGCATATATTGAGTTGAGAGAAAGATAGTACTTTCTCTGTCTTTTAGCAAATGTCTCATTTTATTTTTATTGTTGTTTAAAATTAATGGTCACACCTCTTCACTTAGAGAATCTCCAATGTTGTACATTTAGACATATTATAGCACTAAAAGCGGACTAGCTAGTGCAACTTAGAAATTGAAAAATAGCATTAGATGGAAGAAGAAGAAAAGTGGACATGTCATCCATGATGGTGGTCAAGCCTAATTTTACTATTCATGTAAGTTTTTTTTTTTTTTATTAAATTAACTCTATCCATCTTTTAATTGAGTTTTTTTAAAAGGTGAAAGTGAGCTTAGATATTGTATGAAATCGCCTACTTTTTTTTTTCTACATCAATTGAAATGTCTCGGGTTCAATCGCCCACTTTTTTCCTATAATTTATCATTGGTGTTGGAGTCGAAATTAATTAATTTAATTAATTTTGACTTTGACTAATTTTGACTTTTTTTGGTGGAATATTTATTTTGGGAATATTTATTGTTGGGAGGAAAATCCAAGACAAGGAGAGAAAAGATATTAAAGATTTACAAGATAAGGTACAAGATCTTCTAGTTATGGAAGGAGTCTTTTTACCATAGGAGAAGACTTATCTTTTATAAATAGAAGAATCACGTGGATTTAAGATTAAGAAGCTGGAGCGCCATATTTTTAGAGAGAAAAATATTTTCAGCACACGTTTTTATTTTTTAGATATTTATCCGAGTATTAACTATTCAATCTCGTGATTGTTTAGTCTTTATTATTTTTCTCGGATTATTTTGTATTCACGATTATAGTGAAAATTTATTGTTTTTGAAGCAGTTTGGTAGGTTGTATTGATTAATACAACTTACGAAGATTATATCTTTTTTCTCTACGTGTTTTCCAGTTGTTGTACCTTTTACTATTTTCGCTGCATAACTGAATCTGTTGTTCTGTGACAGCAGTACTCAATCTATTGTTCTCTGGACAGCAGAACTTAAATCCGTTACAGTGACTAACTTTTCTGTTTTCAGCACGTGGACTGCGAGTCGACCTCTTTTTCAATTGGAAATGCTCTTATACAATTTATACACACTTTACACATTTAAAACAAAATTATACCTCTAAAAAATTTAATACTCCCTAGGAATTAATGAATACTTCATAATAATAAGACCCTTCCAAAAAAAGAAATAAATAATCTTAATTTTTTACTTTGGATTACAATTCGACCTATACTTTATTTACATACTTTTTCAATTTTAGTTACAATTAATTTATTTTTGAACTTAAAAATACATTTCTAATCTTCCGTTTTTGGTCAAAAAATAATAATATTTTTCTTAATCTCTTTGCTCATAAAAAAAATCCTATATTTATAAATCGGGGAGAATATCATTTTTCTTAAAAACGGTGGAAAACACTTGGATTGACTATATTGTTAGATTGTTTCTAGCGGTGTGGATCCCACCAACCAAAGACTTTCCCAACCGGGTAAAAACTTAATACTCCTTTCTCCTGTTAAATAATTACATAAAATAATTATTCACGGGACTTATTATCTTGTCTCTTAAAATAAGGCTCTTATACTCTCTCTATTTCACTAAAGATGAAATACTTTTGTGGGTTAAAAGGTTAAGAAAAATATTAATTTTTAACTTTTTGATTCAAAAGTAAATGGTAAAAAAATATTTTTAAGTTTAAGAATAAAGTAGTTGGGAGTGAAATTTAAAAAGTATGTGGATAACATAGGGGTAAAATAATATTTTAAAATAAAAAAAGTTAAAATATTTATTTCTTTGAGTGTATCAACTCTTGGGGGATGCTTCAAAAATGGAAGTTTTGCAACTTTTGTGGGAGAGAGAATATTACCATTGTTTCATTGTAAAGTACGTTCTTATACTCCATACATTGTAAACAATTACATTTATTTTGATTAATTATACATAGTTTTTTAATAAATTACAAAAAAAAATCGAAAAAATATCATTTATATACAATGTTCTAAAAATCGAGCCTAGGCGGAGGTAAACCGTCTGGATTTTCCATTCTAGACGGCTAGGCGAGTCCAGATAGATTTAAGCGAGCTAGGCGAAGATTAATCGAGTTTAGACGGGGATTAATCGGGTCTATGCGGTTTCGTATAAAAATAAAATAAAATAATGTTTTTTTCGTCTCGTTGCGAATTTAACGTTTTTATTAGCTAAAAAAATTTAAAAAATTATATTTTTTTGTGTTAAAAAATTTAAAAAAAAATGATATTTAATGTTATTTTTAAAATATAATAAAAAAAAGTTATAATATTTTAACTTTATTGTACCTATAAACAAAGATGATATAGTTAATTATTATAATTAAATTAAAAAACTTGTTATTTTTTTGAAAAAAAAAATATATATTATTTTTAAAAAAATAATATTAGTTAATTAAATATAAAAATATAAAACGATTAATTCCACTTAATCTTCAATTAATTCCTCTAGCCTTAGACCCCTAGTCACCGTCCGCCTATCCCTTTAACGCTTTTTAGAACCTTGTTTATATATATATTACCCTTATGATCATTTTTATAAATACCTAGAATTCAATGTTCTACTCCATGTTTTGATGATGATTACTTTGTTCCCTAGTAATAGTAGAAATTTGGTCAGTTTTTCGGCCAATTTTAAAATCACGCTTGAATTTGAGACGTATTCACCATGAAATATATATGATGTGACAAGTCCGAAAATGCATGCATGTGAAATGACTAATGTGACCTTGACCGCTCCTTGTCAGTCTCTTCTCTCTGAAAATCTATCATATACCTTTCACATATACAAAGACTCCTAAGCTGTACGATCTCACCCAATTTCAGAAACAACCCAAGATCGAGACGACACGTGTCGCAAACCCATGATATCTTTTCAATATCCATTAATTCATCAAGTAAGATCACGTTTTGTACTGAATGTGTTGAGTAGCAGTTTTTCGCTGTAAATGTTTTCTCGGAAGTGAAGGGCACTGATTCTAATGTATACGTACCCTTCTATTAGAGTATCTGTTTTATCATCAATCTATATCTAATGCTATTTGAAAGACAGTAAAATTTTTGAAAAATTATTCCATATACGAGTTAGTTATTTTAAAAATATTTTCGTTGATCAAATACTCAATGTAAACATGATTAAAAATAATACTTAAATATCAGTATGCATGTAATATGTGTTTTGATATGTTACGTTGTGTTATAAGATTTTTAATTTTATTTTTACAAGTGTTGATTAACAAAATTGTCCTTTTCGTTTTTACAAAGTGTTGATTAATTCAACTGAAACTTATTATTGTATTAGTTTGACATGAATTTAAAAACAAAATATTTATTATTATTGTATTAATCTCCATCATTTATGTTTAAAAAATTCAGATATTTTATTTTATAAACTGTAAAATATTTTAAAATTATACACATTTTTTATATTTTAGAATTTATATTTCAAAATTTTAGAATATTATTTAAAATTATTAGATAATTAATTCTATAATTCAATTTTAAATTTTGATTAATTATATAATTGTCATATGTATTTTGTATGTTTTTATGTTATACATTTAACTAATTTAACTAGAAAAATAATAAATTATAATTTAATGTTTTTATAATAATTTATTATTTATTATTTTTTTTATTAAAAAATAATTAAATACGTAGTAAAAATTATTTTTATTTTTACTTATTTTTTTTGTTCTTTTTAATCTATTTTATATTCTTATTCTTTTTAATTTTTTTTATACTATTTTACATTTTTAACCTAACACTTTAAAAGATGTCTTAAAAATATAAATAGTTCTACCAAATAAATACTTTAAATTGAATATTTAATGGGGATTATATATGAATGGTAACCCGTAAAAAAAAAAGAAAGAAAATACCACATCGGTGAAATAATACTCGAGCTTACAAATCAAGAATATATATACATGAATCATGATCCCCATAGCTAATTAAAAAACATATTAATTGTGTTTAATGAGTACTAGTCAAGTTTTGTTTCTTTTAAAAAAAATTAAGTGAGCTTTTAAATAATATATACTAAAAAAAAAGATAATCATGATATTTCAAATTTGATGGAATTTGGTATATTATGATTATCTTTTTTTCTATTATATATTATTTTAAAAGCTCACTGAAGTTTTTTTTAAAGAAACTAATACTCATTAAACACAATTAATATGTTTTTTAATTAGCTATGGGATTCATGTATGATATTTCAAATTTGATGGAATTTGGCATATCATTATTATCTTTTTTTCTGATTATATATTGTTTTTTTTTAAGAAACAAAACTTGACTAGTACTCACTAAACACAATTAATATGTTTTTTAATTAGCTATGGGGATCATGTATGATATTTCAAATTTGATGGAATTTGGTATTTTACTTATTGAGCTTCGTTGCATGAACTACCAAAATTGATTGGTAGAATTATTCTTAATTTATTTTTTAAACATCACAATCAATTATGTATATCTTTTAAAAATATCATTTTAATTTTATTCCTATTTTTTTTAAATTTCAATTACTATTTAAATTTGTACTCGATCACAACCAAACGTGTGGATAAATATTTTTTTTTCAAAAATAAAAGTGGTGGTGACGTCATTAAATTTATTCTCTATGCATGGGTGTTCATTCTTTTTGCCCCTCTTTCTCGATCAATCTTTCTATTCTGATGTTTTGCATAGAAAATTAAAACTGACCAAAGTTACAGCTCAATCAGTTTGTGGTTGGTTTTACTGTTATAAAGATTGTCTGCACCCTCACTGCCTCACACGTCAGCCTTTTGGTTTATAGTTTTTTAATCCATTTTATATTGCTGAAGAAAAAAAAATCTAAAGTGAAGTATGATAATAGAAATGTATTTGTTTTTACATTTTGTAGAAAAATGTAAAAAATTAATTCAGTGTTCTCCTTTAAATGATGAAAGTTAACATGAGGTAACGACAGACGTACCCAAGATATGAAGACTATTTGTGTCATTGAAATACGTGCCCATATATAGAGTGTTGTTGGATAGATCATTAATGAGTCAAAGAAACAAGTACGTGTTGAACTTCAATTCATGCAGCCTTCTTCCTGCCTTTGAATTGAACGAGTCATAAAAATAAGAACTCTTTAGGAAAAAGGATAATATAATTTATAATATTTTAAGTTATACCGCAAAAATTATTGTTTACAATTTAATGTTTCATTTTTTTTATTTTTTTATTAATTAGAGTAGTTTAGAATTATAATTATAAAACAGTGTAATAACTACCGCCGTGTAAATTAACAAAATATAATTAATATAATTAATAATAATTAATAACCGCCGTATAAATTAAAAAAACTAGAAAATCTGCTCCTATTCATAATTGGGAAAAACTGATACATTTAATTTTAAGAAAACTTTAAAATCTCACCTTTATCCAAAATCACCCTAAAAATAAACACACATTTTTAATTATTTTGATTTAATTCAATTATTTTTATATTAAATTTACTATTTATTCATTTGAATTTGAAATTTAGAGCGATTTTGATAAAAAAATATTAATTTTATAAGATCGTATAAAATTTAAAGTATTAATTTTTCTTAATTATAATTTTAATTAATTTACTTAAATTAATTTTTTATTAATAATAAAACTAAATTAAATGTGATAGTAAAATAGTAATTAACATTTTAATAATATACTTTTGATTATAATAACACGAAATTTAATATCTTAAAAATTAAATAATATAAAATATTAAGATACTTAGTTAAAAATAAAATTTATAAAATATAAAATCTAAATACATAAATCAAAATATCATTTTTTCAAATATCTGTGAAATTTATTCATTATCACAGTAAAAGATTGCACTTTTTATTTTTCATTATCTAACAATATTTTACAAAGATTGCATTCTTTATTTTTCATTATCTAACAATATTTTACACACCACAAAAAAAATATTATTTTTTTTATACACAAATTTTTTGTTTTACCTTTTTTCCAAAAATATCTTATAGTATAAATATATGTAATAAAATATTGTATCAATATTTATAGAATTTCATTTCATGAATTCAAATGATTTTTATGTAATATTTTCCTTCATATTAATGAAATGTGCTTTAAACAAAATATATTGACTTAAAGTAAAAAAATAAGTATATTTTAAATTGTAATATATAATAAAATAAATTAAATTTTCAAATAATTTTTATTAATAAAAAAATTAAAATTAAAATAATAATATTTAAAATATAAAAATTTGATTCATAAAAAAATTTATTTATTTAATAATTATAGTTGCATACTGTATAATATGATTAAATTCAGTAGATCAACTTCTATTAAATTGATTGAAATATTTTGACAAAATTATAAGAAAATCAATTGATTGTAAAGTTTTTAATAATTATCTTAAAAATTATATTAATTTTATTGAATATAATAAATTATAAATAATTTTAATTGTAAATAAAATATAGGGATTTTTTTAAAATAAGGTAACTCAAACTAATTTTATATAAATAAAAGTTTAGTTTTTGTTAATTATATATTAGAGTAGATTTAATCTTTTCATTTCATTCATATATATATGTAAATTAAAAGTAAGAGAGAAATTTCAAATTTCAAATATTTTTTTTTTATAAATACAAGTAACAATTATCAAACTATTTTAAATAATAAAAATAATATAAAACTTTTACATTAACTTGTAAAGTCTATTTGTTAAAGTAGAACTTATAATTTCATAAATTGTACTATCTCTATTTGTTCGGTCAAACTCGAGCTCGAGTCGAGCTCGAGCCGAGCATTATTCTATTCGAGTCGAGCTCGAGCTCCAATATTGATGAATCGAGCGGCTCGCGAGCCGCTCGTATATATAAAATTTTAATTAAATATTTTAAATATATGTATATATATCGAGTCGATTCGATCTTTTCGAACAATTTGAGTCGAGTCGAACTCGAGCAATACGACAGAGTCACCCGAACAAGGTGAATCGAGCGAGCAAAATTCGAGCGGCTCGATCGAGCCGAGCTCGAGCTGCTCAACAAGTCGAGCTCGCGCATGAAAAAAAATTCACGAGCCGAGCTCGAGCACCCTCCCGAGCAGCTCGTCGAGCTCGAGCCTACTAATTTTGTTTACGAGCCGGCTCGATAAGCTCAAAGCTCGACTCGACTGGACTCGTTTCCAGCCCTAACTAATCACAATAGATGCAAGATTTTTGTGAGCACAAGATTAAGAAAAATGTTATTTTTTGAATTTTTGATTAAAAAAATAAAGTGTAAAAATTTATTTTTAAGTTGAATAATAAAGTAGTTGTGAGTGAAGTTTAAAAAATAAGTGAATAAAGTAGAGGTAAAATATTATTTTAAAATGAAAAAATTAAAATATTTATTTCTTTTTTTCGAGTGTATCAACTATTGTGAGACACATCCAAAAGGAAAGAGGAAAATGTTGTATCTTTTGTGAGAAAGAGAGAGTACTTACATTTTCCTAAATATTTCTAAAATATTTTTGAATGTTCGAAGGTTGAATAAGTCGGATCACCAGAGGGCAGTTCGAGATCTTATTCAGGAGCAGTCGGTGTGTCTTGTTACTTTGCTGGAGACGCGCGTTATTTTTAACAAGTCTTCCTTTATTGTTGATCGTGTTTTTTCTTCATGGAGAAAGTATATTGATTCTGATAATGGGATAGAAAAACGTATATGAGTCGGTTGATCAAAATTTGGTGATGTTCAGATGGTTCATTCTTCGTATTAGTGGTTTTTCTCAATTTTTTTTTATTATAAGTGTTTTAAAAAGGTTTTAATCCCATATTTTTATTAGATTTTGTTTCTTTAAATATGATTAGTAATAAAATATTAACAATAAAATCAAAGTGGAGAATAAGTTGGATGGGACAGGGGGTCCTAGCCTCCGACAGGCATGGGGGTGTCTAGTCTTGTCATCTTCAATTTCTGGTCTGCTCCTCTTTTAAATATATTTTCACCCACATATTAATTATCCCATTACTCGATTTTATTATTTGATATATTTTCATTATCCAAATAATTTGGGTGAATTTATTTACATCTTCTTAATTACTTCTTAATTTTTGTACACACCTCTCTAAATATTTATATTTTAAATAATATAATAAAAGGACAATATTACCTTTTTTATAAACTAAATGTATTTAATTAATATTATTATTAAACCCTTTCGTTCCCATATCTGAATCTGCTAGCTAAGTTACAGTATCATCGATTCAACCTTTTCAATTTATATTTTTTTTCAATTGCTTTTTAATTCAATAGATAATACATTAGCTATGTAAAGTTCAATATTTCTTTTCAATTTCTGCTTATAATTTTTATCAATATATTGGGATTGACATAGCCTGAAAACAATGGCCATAGACGTTTCGTCATCCTCCATCATGAGAGCAGCTAGCCGCTGAGAGTCTCCGAGGCCGAGATTCTTCACCCAACCACACTCAATTGCCGGAGAAGTCGAAGGTTGAGCCCTCGACGAGTCGCCGTCGCCGGCGAAATCCAAAATTTTCTTTCGGCCTAATTAAAATCACTTATATTCTTTCACATCCATATCAATTCGTTTCCATCTGTTAGCCGACTTAGCATTCCACATCCATGTCAACTCGTTTCTATCTGTTAGCCGACTTAGCACTAGATGGTCTCGTAGAGATGGTATTCGTCGGTTGCAGTCGGATTGTTGGTGGTAGAAAACGGAGTTGTAGATTCTGTAAATTAATTAAGAAGCGTGTCTCTTGTAAATAGGGGTACTGTGGGTAATTGACGAGGGGTGTGTTAAAAGTAGTAACTTAAATTTATGATGGTGAATGAATCATAGGGTGTGGAGAGTAATCTTAGAGGTTAAATAACCTGACCCAATTAATTTTTGCTACAATTGATTACTGTATCACTCGGTCATTTACTTAGGCCCAAGCCCAAGTCCAGGCCCAATAATTCAAAGGTTTGGGTCATGTAGTTTGCACTTTGGAGGTTACATTTAGTTTTTATTTTGTCCATGAATATATAAGTTGATTTTGTTATAAAATAATCACATCAATATATAAGTTGATTCTGTTATCAATATAATCACATCATTTTGATCAAGGGTTTATCGTGATATTATTGTACATGTCATGTTTTGTTTGGATTTAAGCTAAAATCATCATATAAATATACAATAATATCATCATATTATTACCATAAATTTAAATAAAATAAGAAATTTGGTTTAAGGAAGCCATTGATAAATATTGGTAATACTGGAAATGAAATAACAAATTTGCCAAAAATTGCTTCTCAATTTGAACAAGGCAGTTTAATCAAATCAAGATTGATGAATCCTAACCGTCCATCTGACCTTTCTCAGTCCTTAATGGATTTATTTTCTTCTTAAAATTAATTTTATTATTTAGCAGTTGATGATAAACTTCGTAGCTGACTACTACTACTACTACGGTCCATCATAAGTTTGAAGTCCTCGAAGCAGACGAACCCGTCCCCATTCCTGTCCACCCCTCTTATCATGCGCCGGCACTCCTCTAATGTGCACCCGGCGCCCCCTATCGTCCTGAACACGCCGAACAAATCCTCCGCCGTGATTCTCCCGTCCCGATCCGCGTCGAAGAAGCCGAAAGTGTCCCGTAGCTCGGCGTCGCACGCCGCCGGCTCGAAAGCCGAACCGATCGCGCGGAACTCCTCTGGAGTGACGCAGCCGCCGGCGAGCATCAGCCGCATCTCCTCCCGGCTCGGGGCGCAGAGCAGCGCGTGAAGCTCCTCCTCCCTGATCTTCCCGTCCCCGTTCCGGTCGATCAGGTCGAACGCCTGCTTGAGGTCGAGGTAGACGTCGGCGGAGATCTCGGACCACTCGTCGGGCGATATTTCGGAGGGGAGGACGCTGGTCGGCGTGGATAAGCCGGTCGAATTTTTGACGAAAATGTCCTCGGAGGAAGACGACGTCGTTTGGGAGCCGAAGGAATACGGATCGGTTTCGGATCTGGATACGGATCGAGACTTTTTGGGTCGGAAAATGTTTCTGGGGATGATTTTGGTAAGCTTCATGTGTGTGTGTTTTAGTGTGTGAGCAATTGGGGTTAATTTGAGAGTGAAGATGCGAGGAAGGTGAGAGGGTTAAATGGTGGAATAAAGCGGCCATTGTAACTAACCTTCCGCGAAGCTTCGTTTTGTATTGAGAGGTAGAGAGATTTGATTTTTGAAATTAAAGAGTATTTATTTCTCGAGAATTGTGAAGAAAAATTTTAAACTAAAAATTATTTAAGTTATTTTATTTATTTGAAATGCTTATAAAAATATACACTAATAAGTACTTCCACGACTATTTTGCAGTTAATCATTAGTTATTGCATTATTTTTTAAAATACGGAGTACAATTCTTATAAATATTTTCATGTTGTTATTAAAATTATAATGAGTATGATCAAATCTCTTAACTTGCGATTATGTGCTTAATACCTTTTGCCCACCCACTTTTAACATGTAAATTCTCCAATAATTTTGGATCCAAGGCGTGATTGATGCGTCATTTAAATTATCTATAAGTACAATAATATTAAATAAACAAAGGGAAAAAATGATTTTTTATAATAAAAAATAGGACCATTGCTGTTTTTATGTTTGACTAATCTATAGATTTGATCTTTCAAAATTGTCCGTTTCGACCTTTGGAGTTCCGACCAAGCCACGTGGAAATGAAAGGGCAAGAAAAAAATAATACTATTCATATATATCAACTAGTTTCAATTATTTAGATAGAGTAGTTCCCAATTTGTAGGCGGAATTGTCATGTTATGTTTTATGGGTAAGTTGTAAGAATCATCGACCACCATTAGACCAAGCCGACCTAGCTCCGTTAGCCCCACCTCCCCAAACTCTTTTAACATATTCGATAACTCTATTCTACGCGTTGTCATATAGAAATCGAAATCTCTACTGGCAATGCTGCCAAAATTTTGTGCGACGATGTTCAGAGAGTTTTGAAGATAAGTTTCCTAAAGTCATTCAATGGACGTATAGATCTTCTCCTCTTTTCTCGATTTTCCTTTGATATTCACGTTTCGTCATGCAATTTAAGACATTTTCTTTTAGACTTAATTTTAGTTCGTTTCAATTCAAATCGAAAAAATATTAATAATTTTTAAAAAATATTTAATAATTTATAGTTTTTTTTAATGTAATAAAAAAAATTCAATTCAAATTCATTCAGTGATTGTTACTCTGTCAGTCCAAAATAATATTTCTTACTCTTTAACAATTGTGAAAACATTGCTCAATTGTTTTTCCAAAATTATTAGGTATTCATCCCTTTATAGAAGTATACGAGCATGGAAGGAGTCCTATGCGCACAAGGAATACGACATACGCATGGAAGGAGTCCTATGCGCACCTTTTTTTGATTGCGGAAGTTTTAGCTCTGATACCATGTTAAAGTTGGGCCATAACACCTTAAAAGCTTGCCCAAAGATGACACTATATCCACGAGTAGAGCCGACAAAACCGAGCCTACTCGTGAGGGGGCGTGTTAAGTATCCCACATCGGTTGGATATAGATCTTAAAGCTCAAATATAAGTTGGACAACCTTATCACCTTAACAAGGCCTTTTAAGGTGTTATGGCCCAACTTTAACATGGTATCAGAGCTAAAACTTCCGCAATCAAAAAAAAAAAAAAAAAAAAAAAAAAAAGAGAGAGAGAGAGAGACGTGAGATGTCCGCCGCTCCACCTGCGACTGCGAGAAGGAAACCAAACCACTGCCGCCGACGCCGAGAAGGAGACCAGTCCAGACCACAGCCAGTTCCGACATCAAATTCTGCCGATTTTCGCCTACTACTGTTGAAAGCCCCCACAACGGAAAGTTTTAATTTGAACCCAAGCCGAGAAGGAGACCAGTCCAGACCACAGCCAGTTCCGACATCAAATTCTGCCGATTTTCGCCTACTACTGTTGAAAGCCCCCACAACGGAAAGTTTTAATTTGAACCCAAAGAGAGGTAATACTCCATGGGTAGCATATGAAGTTCGAGACGAAAAACGCGATGACCAAAACCGATAGTTACTACGGAGGCGCGCGACGATCGAAATTGCGACGACCAAGTGGCGCGCGGCGATCGAATCTGCGACGACCGAAACCGATAGATACTACGGAGGCGCGCGAAGATCTCAAAGATTATTTTTTTTTTTTTTTTTTATTATTATTATTTTTTTTTATTTTTTTTATTTTTTTTTCGGGGATGGAAGGTTTTCGACAGTGACGTGGAAAGTCGGCGGGATGATGGTTCAAAGAAATAATCGATTGTTTTCATCTTCTTCTTCGCAAGATGGAATACGAATTTCGTATTCTCATCTTGAGGGAGGGTATAGAAGTATACGAGCATGGAAGGAGTCCTATGCGCACAAGGAATACGACATACGCATGGAAGGAGTCCTATGCGCACAAGGAAAACGACATGCTCACAAGGAATAGAGTACTCAATTATCAATCATTATTCAATCAATAAACAAGTTTAGTTTTATTATTCTCTCCTTCATATTATTTTATCTTATTACAAAAATCAACACTTTGTGATAGTATTTTGTTTTCTACCGAGTGCACTCAAATAGGAGCACTTATCTTACAATTAACCTAACTCTTGCTTATTTATAACTTATAAGTTACAAGTCTCTCTTCTAACAGTGACTCGACCCAATCGAGTCGTTATACACATTTTTCTCACTTCCCGAACCAAAAATTTCTACATATATATCTAACCTAAATCGACAAAAAAATTGTACATATATATCTAACCTAAATCGACATACCTTAAATCTCAATAATCCATAACATGCTTATCGCAAGCAACCTGTACGAATTTTTTACTGTATTTATTTCTTTTTTAGTGGAACTAAAATGTTCTTAATGAATTTCCCCACCTCTCTCTGTTAAAAATTTTGAGGGTGGCCTGTATAGTAATTATTGAAGAGAGAGGTAAATCATTATAAAATATAACTTGTGTGTCGTGTGACTTTTCAATTAGATACTAAATGACTTATTAAATTCTAGATACATAATCTTTCATATTTCTTTAAAAATTTACATTCAAGTTTACTACGGTACCTTCATAATTTCAACACTCTCTCTATTTTTTTAATATCATTGATCGAACTAGTTTTAACAAAACACCTTCTAATATTAAAGATTGTTAGGGTTTGCAAGGATAATTATCTGAATTTGGTTTGGATTTTATCTCTAATTAAAGATTTACTATTTATTAAAAGTAAATTTAATTTTATTATATTGCCTAGTTTAAGAGTTTCTTAATTTATATACAAAAAATTTATTATAAGAATTTCTTCTATCTTAAGTTTGTAAATATATATAATAAAGCCAATAGTCTTTTATTTTTATGTATTAGAAAAGAGAAATACGCAAAATATTACCAGAAAATCTTCTACTAGGTCCATCCGTCGGCGAGCATCAGCCGTATGTCTTCCCAATCGATCCGGTCGAACGCCTGCTTGAGATCGAGGTCTACTTCGGCGGAGATCTCGGACCACTCGTCGGGCGATATTTCGGAGGGGAGGACGCTGGTCGCCGTGGATAAGCCGGTCGGATTTTTTACGAAAATGTCCTCGGGGGAACATGGGTCGGTTTCGCATCTGGGGACGGGTCGAAACTTTTGGAGTTGGAATTTGTTTCTGGAAATTCTTTTTAAGAGTATAGAAGCCTGCTGCTGAGTACAATTATAATACATCATTACAGTATTGTTATTTAAAATCCATATTAGTGTGACAACTAAGTATGAGAAGTAGGAAAGAAGTAAAAGTAGCATTTGTCACGAGCTTGGGTTTGTTTGTGTTCATGCACTTCACTTGTTCTAATTAATCCAAATTTATTAGGTATTCATTCTTTTGTGATATTTTGTTTTCTACTCAAATATGAGCAATTTTCTTACAACGAACCTAATTCTTGCTTATTTACAAGTTACAACAATTCAATCTTCTAACAGTCATTATACACATTTTTTTCACTTCCCGACAAAAAAAAAAAAAACTCTAACCTAAATCCCCACACCTTAGAATCTCTCAACCATCCATAACATGCTTATCGCAAGCAACATCCTGGGTCTGAATCTCTTGGACATCACCATCGTCGTCATCATCACTGCTCTCCGAAACCGAGCTAGCTTCCATCTCCCTCTCTGGACACTCCAGCTGAACGACACACTCGGCATCAATCGAGTCCCTGTTATTATTATTATTATTATTATTATTATTATCATTGTTGTTATTATAATTATAATGTTCTTCGGAACCATCATGGCTCCTAACAGACGAAGTGGCAGTACTCAACACCGCCTCTTTCCTAACGACATTAAACACTATCCCATTGAGCAACCGCTCGGGCTGCAAGAGATCCCCTTCCCCCACCACGATGCTCCCCACTTGGCCAGCCGACTGCGGGCCCACCACCACCATCCCTCTACCCGCCCGTGGGTCCCCTTCCAAATTTTGGACAAAGTCAACAAACTTATCCGCCGAGGTTGTCCTCATGAGGGGCCCGCCTGACCTCGTCCACGAGTTCAGATCTGCCGTCTCGGACTCGCTGTCGCTCCCGTCGTGCGGGTGCGGGTAACGGTGGCGCCAGTTTCGGGAGCTGTCTCCTTGGAGGTCTTCCTCGAGGGACCCGGTCGAGTTCTCGCGAGCGATTACGTTCCAGGAGGGTATTCTCTTTGAGGCGTTGAATCGGGCTGTGGAGGAGGATGGTTGTGGCGGCTGTGGAGGGCCGTGGGAGGAGGAGGCGGCGGCGGCTCTCTCGGCGCTCCTCTTGAGGCGGCGCATGTGGTTGAGGATGGCCACGCACTCGTCGAGGGCGAGTTCGATTCCGCAGTTTGATTTGATGGCGGAGAGTTTCTCCCAGGTGCAACGACGGCCCTGGTTGGCGGCTTTTTGGAGCTCCACGTAGGACGGGTTTTGTATGATCTTTGATAGCTGAAATCACAACGAAATAAAAACTTTTAGTTGAGTGAGAATACAATGTACAATATGCTATCTATAAGTATTTCATTACATAGAGGGAAAACCTTCTGTTGTTTCATCTCAAAATGTTTCCCTTCTTTTACAATATTACTTAATACGTTTTTTTAAAGTTTTTTATCCATACCTGAGATAAAGTAGCAGGCATTACAACAGTTACATCACCCTCCCAGTCCTGGGCAAAGAGCTTGGCGAGTCCCCCAAGTGGAAAACCGAGCTCCAATATCTGATTACATCTGTGTTTTACCTCCATCTCAGCTAGATGAGCAAGCTGCATAGTAATACGATCAAGTGTCAACTCAAAAACCAGCGCATTTATTCAAGTAAATAAGATACATTTAGTGTCATAAAATTGAACGCTAAACACGAGAAATGGGATAAATGTGACAGTCTCTTCAATTTCATTTAACTAATTGGAGCAAAATCACCAATAAATCACCAAAAATTCGAGCAAAATCACCAACAAATCTGAGCAATGTTCTCATGTTTGCCTTTAATTTCATGAAAACCCCTACACCTGGTGTAATTTGTATCCATAATTCCAACCAAATAAACGGACTTACTTTTCAACCTCTATCTATCTATAGATTCCTTGAAAAATAAAGTGATTGTGTACTATCGAAGATCACAAATCTCGCATAATTATCCAGAAATCTCTTACTGCCAGCAACTTGATTACAGAATCAAGCCCCAATTCAGATACCAAAACTTTCTAATAAATAAATAAAAAATAAAAACACGCGCGACAAACATTTTCTCCATTTCTAAGGTGCAATAAATCGCATAAACAAAAAAAAGTAGTAATACCTTTGCAGCGAAATTTCCTCCATAAGCCCTCACAATCTCCTTCACCCTCAGCAAAGGCGCAATATGCGGGTTCGCCTGACTCACAATAAAGTGATTCACATTAAAAAGCTCCTTCAACTGCATCATCGGAAGATCAATCTCTAAGCTCCCATCCCTCCACCTCCGCGTGGATGCTCCCGAACCTCCCTCGTCGGGCCCCAGATGGAACGGCGGGTGATAAGGCACAATCTCCCCACTCCTATCCTTCGCCATGAGCTCCTGAGCCTCAAACAGCCCAGGGAACGCACACGAAGCAGTCACCGCACTCCAAATCACGACATGTGGCGAGGTCAGATAATTCAGACACCTCGGCGGCTCGTGCTTCCTCGGGGAACAAACCGTGATCCCCAAGATCCTTCCCGTCATATCGTAAGCTTCCTGGAAGGTCAAATTATTCGTGATTTGCCTCAGCATGATCTGCAGCTGCCGGATCTCGTGGACCGCCCCCTGAGTCATGACCCGTTTGAACACAGTAAAAATACCCCCCATCTGATCGAAGAACTGGATCGAATGCCACGAGTCCTCGAAGAAGCTCTGCAGCTCGGGCCAGGATCGAGTCCCGACAACCGAACACATAATCGACCCAACGCTCGACCCAGCTATGATCCTCGGCAAAAGCTTATGCTCGACTAAAGTCTTGACCACCCCAACGTGAAAAGCTCCCAAGGAAGCTCCCCCGCTCAGAAGCAGAGCCGTTCTTCCGAAAGCGTGCCTCGTCTCGTGCATGAAGGCGAGCTTTTCTTCGAGGAGAAGCTCCTCTGAGTCGGAGTCGCAGACCATCCTCAGCTGAGTGGCGACCTCGTCTATGTACTCTTTGATGAGTTTGGGCACGTGGAGACGGCCTTTGTGGAGTTCTGGGTTGCACATGTTTCCTAGGTTTCTGACCAGATCGGCCCTCATCCCGAAGACGACGTCCCGGAGGGAGCACTCCTGGCGGCGGTGGCGAAGCTCCTGGACCTTGTTCTTGACGAGCTCTTCATCGTAGAGATCTGACTCGTTCATTCTTGGGGTCTCTTTGTCGAGCATCTTGGCTGCGTGGGCCCACTCCTCGTAGGTGAGGGCGGCCTGCATCATGTTTCGCCAGAATTTACGGCGGTAGGCCATCTCGGCGCGGGTTTTGACGTTGGTGTAGCGGCGGAGGAGGAAGGCGATGACGGTGACCATCGCGAGGATGCCCTGGGGGTTGCGGGGGTGGAACCAGGAGATCAGAGGAGAGAGGTAGGTTTTGAATCTGGAGAAGTGGAGGAAGATGACGGCGATGACGTGTTGCCGGAGGTGGGAGAAGGATTTGCAGAAGAGGACGCGGAATGCGATCGTGCGGCCGAAGAGGGTGGAGGGGCCGATCGAGAACGAATCGACTCGGGCCTCGTTGCTTATATCCATGGCGAATTAATAAATAGTACAGTGAAATTCCCTCTAATTGGGGATCAAATCAAACGAACCCTAACCGGATTGATTTATGAACAAACGAAAAATCAAATTGGGGGAAATGATGAAAGAATCGAAATTTGATTATCTCTTTTGATCAAAATTCAAAAGGGTTCACGAAATCAACCGAACAAAATACAAAAAAAAAATAAAAAAAATCTCGTCACCTTCGTAATGATAACAGAGCAAGAAAGTATGAGAAGATAATCGAAATAATATTTGTTGAATTAAAAGGGAAAGAATGGATAAATAGATTAAATCCAATTGAGTATTAATTGAATAAAATAAGATAAAAAATTGGGATATGTTGGGAAATGGGAATTGGATGAGATGAAATTGAGAGATTATGATGTCGTTTTGTAGTTACGTATACATACCTACCATACCGTCGGCTACGGATAACATAGTTTGTAATAAGAAGATAACAAAGATAGGATAAGCAGCAGCAGCAATATTATAGCGCATTCCGTTTACATGGTCGGAGCACCGAGCTTGGCCTCGTCGGAGTTACTTTGTCGGCTCATTTGCCATTGAGAACTGACTTCACCTCTAGAAACTCGTGGCTCGGCTCAGTGCACCTCTAGTCCTAAGTTGTGGGTCCACTTTCTCTGAGTTTATTTTAAATTTATTCACAATTTAATTTAGATAATATATATTTTTATTTTCATTTTACATAATTTTTTTTTATCTTAGACTGAAATTTATTGTGAAAATGTTTTTAAAAAAAATGTTGATATTATCGTTGTAGAATAGATGGTACAGATTTGACCAAGTCAACACTCAGATTTGTACATTGATTAATTATCACATACTGTAATTTTAATTATTGAAAAAGGAAAAGATGTCTCCCGATACGAATGCCATAACTTATGGTATAATTTTCAAAGGAACACACCATTTTGTACTAAGAATTAAAAAATATAAAAATATGTAGACTATAAACGGCCTCCAAATTCTCACTTTGAAAAAACAAAACAAAACAAAAGATATTTTATTCCGAAAAAATCAAGAAATAATTACACATAGAATCTTAAATAATCCAAACATATGTTGAAATGTTGAATCCTTAAAACATATATACAGAGAGGTAAGAGAGTATATAGTTGCAGAGAAATCTCAGGAGTGACAAAAGCGTTGTGCAGAAGAAAAAGTCAACCCAAGTTTGACCTTTTTTCACAATAGATCACTGAAACTGCCCAATGGAGTCCTTTGATTTTTCCCAGGTACGTTTGTATGCATTCGAGTGCACGATGAAAAATGCGCGTTTTTCCGGTGAATGTAGTCGCGACATTGTGAAGAACAATTGATTCATATGAAATCTTGAACTCATATATGATATGAGTAATGTTTTTTTTCTTCATGTTCTTATTATGATGAAAAATAAGATTGAATTTCAGGTAACTTCCTCTTCAACAACCTGTGGATCATCCTCGGTTAGTGGGCCCCACAACCCAAAACTCAAAACCATCAAGTCTTTCCCAAGGAGGAGGAAGGTGAAGTCAAGAAATATCCATGATCATTCGACGTCGGACGAGGGCTCTCTGCTTGATTCGTCCAAATCCTCTCTCGGTCATAACAACAAGACGAGGATTTCGATAAAGAAGGGTGATTTCGAGGACGTTGCCGTCGTTATCACTCGATCGAAGCACATGCCGACCATCAAGATCTCGATCGAGTTTCCCGAGCCCGATACGAAGCGCAGGAGAAGGCTGCTGAGGTGGAAAAGGAGCTCGGTGCCTAAAACCGAGCCGGAGAATCTGCGTAAAAGCGAGATGGTTTCAATCGAGGAGCGAGTGAAAGGTCGACACTGCCCTTCGTGCTCGTGCAGTAAAAACAACGACAACCATATTCCTCTGTGTGGACTTGCTGATGTGGGCACAAGGCCTCGCGAAGAACGAGTCGTCGACTATATTGAGGACATCACGAACCGTAAAGATTGTCCGAAAACCGATGAATCAACCAAAACGAATAATCTCGAATCCTTGTCCTCTTCAAACAGTCGAACTCCAAGCGACATCGATTCCGAGGGAGAAGTCGATTGCACAACAGAATCCGAACCATCTAACAGTACTTTAAAGCTTAATGAAGTTCAAGAAGTCGGACATCATCATTTGAGCGAGACTAATCATATGATCAGCACGTGGAACTTGATACATCAGCGTATGACGAAATACAATTCCGAAAGTACGAATTCAGAATCGAAGACGGGCAATGACTCGGAAAGTGAAGAGAGCGAGAAGCACAAAACGTTAGCGACTAAGATCGTTAAGGAGGCGATCGAGAAGATTCTTCTTCCGGAGGTTCAAGACCAAACATCCGACGACCAGTCGTCGGTTTCCAGCGAAAGCATCACCCCACGAGCGGAAGAAAATCGGGCAGAGTCGAATGCATCGGGGAGTACTAAAGCTCCGAAGCACTGGAGCCACCTCAAGAAATGGGTTCTGCTTCAAAGATTCATCGGAGAATTGGAAAAGGTTAAAGAACTCGAACAGGAGAAGGCGCAGTTCTTACAGCTACCCGAAAAGGTCAATCTCCGGCCTCTGCCCACTGAAGGGAGGAAGAAATCCGAAGAGTGGATGCTCGACTACGCGCTCCGTCGGGCAGTCGGGCAGCTCGGCCCAACTCAGAAGAGAAAAGTGGCCTTGCTCGTGAGAGCATTCGAGACCGTTGCCCCAACTAAAGTAGACAAGCCGGTTTTCGTTGAAAATCAAGAAAGTGAAGGAGAAAACCGAATAAAAATGTGGCACATGGTATATCGGCATGTGGTGTCCGGTATAGCCAAAAAGGTTGGGAGTCGACTTCTCGATGGAGCAGAGGAGGATGAAGAAGAAGTCGAGAATGATCATGCTTTGAAGCTCGTAAAAGAGGCTGTTTGTGAAATAGTCGAGAGACCCGAGGAACCGGAAGCTAAGAAGAGGTGGAGCAAGGTGAAAGATGTGGTACTACTTAAGAGGTCGATTAGAGAGCTGGAAAAAGGTAGAGAAGTTGTCGAGGCACGAGCAGGGGACGGTGTGAGAGTTGAGCTGAGGGGTCGAATGTTGGACGAGAAGATTAAGGCGGAGCAATGGATGCTCGACTACGCGGTTCAACATATTGTGACGAAACTAACCCCGGCTCGGAAGAGGAGGGTGTGCATGCTCGTCGAGGCTTTCGACGCGGTTGTTCCACTGCCGGAAATGTGACAGAATAAAAGTGCTTGCATTTGCTAGCTCCTATAATATCTTTACTTTGATGCATTGTCTGTAGCCTTCTCTATTGCTAGTGTACTGTTTTTGGATTTTAAAATTAAAAAAATTATTTAGGATATTTTATTTTATTTTTTGAATGTACATATGAAGTGAGAAATAATAAAAATTTTATAAGAATATTATTTAGGGTGGCTGCTTTCCCTGTTTATTTTCTTAGATACTGTTTGGGACTGGGCTCGAACTTTTAACCCTAAGCCCAGTATTTAATTTCTCAACCAACATAAGTCCTAGGCCTAGCCCAACCCAACAGATTGTCACCCACCTATTACCGAGCCCAAAACCTGAGTAATAAACTCCGGTCCACTAATTACCAATTGGAAAATTATAAAGTCAAATGTCAAATCTAATAAGTATATAAATTATCTTATCCTAAGTAGCATACGAATTATTATATTTATATTTTTATATACAAACAATATGAAAGTGATTTTAATTATTTTAGGTAACTCACGAACTAGTCTATCCCATGTGACAGACGCGGTTTTACATCGATTTTTGGCTTATTAATATTATACCGGTCCCACCACCGCATATCATCATTTAAATGGGACCCACAGGTATGCTGGCCTACCACCTAATGCGAGTGTCCGCACTTATCCTTGCCTGACCTGACGGGGCATACCATTACACCTACCTCATTATTTATGTACAACTCGCTCTGCAACTTGTACAACTCTTCCCAAAGTAGTGTTTGGGTGTTACCAAAAACTAATTTGTACAATTAACCAAATAGGCAAATACTACTATAGTGTATATTCATATTTGGACATATTTATAACAAATGTTGAATAGAGACTAATCGGATATTGCCTTGATCTTACTATGTATTAATAGTGATAAATTATTCAACTTGTAATTGATATTAAAAACATCTTTTCAAGTTATTTGAAATATTATTTAACAAGTTTCTTCATAGCAAACTTTACTATTTTGTTAGATATACTAGTGAAAAATGATTAATATATTTTTTTTAATTGTAAAGTACTGTAATTTGTTAAAGTAAAAGAAGGGAAAAGCAAAATCCATGTATTGATTGATCTTCCCAAACATGCCTTAACGGCTCTCTACACATAAGAAAAATATCCTGAGGAAGTCAATCAGTGGGCTGGTTCGGTGAATGTCCGAGCCTCAGGCTCGGTGTCCACACCACCAGGTTCGGATAGCCCACGCCTATAAAAGAACACACTCCCTCATTTGCGATAACTACTCATCGCTCATTACGTGTGCATTTCGGTATTATTGGGCTTTTGAAGTTGAAGCACGAGTTTTACCTGCGAGGTACTGTTCGTTGACTCCGTCTCCGTACAATCCTTTGATCTCGATTTCGATTTCCAGTTTCATATATGATCCGATCCATGGTTTTGAATCGGTAGATCTGATGATTATCTGTGTGTAGAAACTTCTTTTTTTCAAAAATTATGCTGATGAAATATCTGGGTATTTTTTGTGTATCGGCTTCCGATTAGCTTCTGCTCGATGCTTGTTCGGTGGAATGATTTTTGAATTCAGTTCTGATTTGATCCGATACTATCGATTTATTGATTTTTATCTGAAGTCAAATTCCAGATCTGTGTGTGCGTGAAACTGCTTTTCGAACAGATTTTCCGGTCACGAAAACTAACGAAAAAAGCGATTCGATCGATTTATTTCTTTGTCGTGATTGTGTAGATGCTGAAAATGACTTGTTTCATATCTTCAGGTGGTATTGATTTGAAAAACAGAACACTCCAATCATGGCTATGGTGTCCGGCGCAAGACCTTCGTCGCTCAATCCGAACGCGCCCCTGTTTGTTCCCGCGGCTATGAGGCAAGTGGAGGATTTCTCGCCGGAGTGGTGGGACCTTGTGACTACTTCCACCTGGTTCCACGACTACTGGATCAGCCAGCACCAGGGAGGAGATGCCTTCGGCAGCGAGGGAGACAGCGTTGTTGGGTTGTTGCCCGATAACATTGACCTTGATGTGGATGAGGATATTCTGAACATGGAAGCACAGTTTGAGGAGTTTCTCCAGTCGACTGAATCTGAGTATGGGATGAAGTCGTTTGGAGCAACACACGGTATGAGATAGACCTTTTATATATTCCTGGTTCAATGTTTTTATGTCAATTCAGTTTGTATCTATTTGTTTTGTAGCTTCTGTGCTTAGAAATCGGTCTTTTCAGACTGACTGACTTTGATCCAAAAAATCCTTTTGAAAATCGAACTAAAAACAGTGATTGTTTGATCGAGGGTATATGGAACAATGATCCGTTGATTACTTGATTCATTCAACGTGGAGTTATAGTTTCTGGGCTCATTTTTCTGTATATTTTGGGTTTAGCTTGAGAGCATATAATCAATGACTTGTTGTTATCTACTGGTTTTAGGTTTTGGGAGGAATGCTGATGCACTGATCAGGAGTCTTAATGGGGCGGCACAGAGAGGGCCCAAGTCTCCAAGGGAACCAATCAAACGCTTGGAGAAGCCAGTGAAACACGTGGGCCCGAAATACAGCCCCCGTTTCATTCAGCAGCCCCGTTGAAGACGAAGTGTTAATGGCTTAGGTAAAATTAGTCTGCAGTTTCGCCTGAGCCCGAAATCTGCTCTGTGTTATGTTTACTTCTTGCAACTTCTGTATAGAGCAAGGTTGTGATAGCTCTTTGTATTTAGCCTTGTTCATAGTCTGACGGGTCTTTGTTCAGTTTGTGACTTGAAAAAAAGTGTTGAGAAAATGTAAAACAAATATTGTAGGGCTCGTTTTAAGAAATTCAAAAAAAATGAGATCTTTTAGTTGAATCTTTTTGTCCCATTTTTTTTGTTTGAAGTAATGTATTTATCATTAATAAAATATAAGTATATGTATTTATCATAAAATAATCTCTCTTTATAAAAGTGACTTGTCATCCGTATTAAAGACTATTTTATATGAATTAAATAAATATTCAATTACATACACTAATAATTCAAAGTTGTGTATTAAATAAATATTCAATTACATACACTAATAATTCAAAGTTGTGTATTGAAACTGCATATACAATCACACACTAAATAAATATTCAATTACATACACTAATAATTCAAATATGTCAAGTACATATACAATCACACACGTGGTTAATATATTACCAGATCTATGGTTAATATGTCACACTAATAATTCAATGTATGCATCTATGATTAACACACTGATAATTCAATGTATGCATCTATGATTAATATGTGAAGTACACATACAATGGTTAATATATTTCCAGATCTATTTAATATGTCACACTAATAATTCAATGTATGCATGATTAATATGTGAAGTACACATACAATTACATCTATGGTTAATATATTACAAGATCTATGGTTAATATGTCACACTAATAATTCAATGTCTCGGTTGTTTATTGATATATTAAGATTATTTGACATACTTCATCTGTTCCACAAAAAATAGTAACGTTGAATTTTTTTATGATAAATAGTGTACAAAAATTATGAAAAAATTACTAAAATAAAATTTATTAGTTAAATTTTATTTTAATAATTTTTTTTATAATTTTTGTAAAATATTTATCATATGTATTGGATGAACAAAAAAAGTCACATCGAATGACTATTTTTGCAGTATACACTATTTCTATGGGACGAATTGAGTACATTAAATTTAGTAGTAGTATATAGATGGAACATTATAAACATGTTCAACTTATGATAATTTTAGATTTTTTTGGTGGTAGGTTAGGTTAGTGTAGAAATTATGATATTTTTTTATATCTAAAGGTGTATAAATTAATATAGTATGTATATATATTCACTTTTTGTTCTGAATATTTTCTAAAATATTGTTTTCTAAAAATCAAATAATTGTGAAGGTTATAGAGATGTTAAAATTATTATAATTTTAACAGGTACATAATATATTAAATTTTATTTTATTTCTAAAATTATTAGTGAAAAAAAATTTTCTAATGTATTAAAACCTCTAAAAATTAAAACAATTCATTTTAAAACCCTTTTTATTTGTTTTTAAAACCTCTAAAAATTAAAACAATTCATTTAAACCCTTTTTGTTTGTTTTTTATAATATGAATAAAAATAAAAATAATATCTTTTGTCAAATTGCGAACAGAAAGAGGAGTTAACTAGTACGTCACGTGCCCAATCCTGGCGCCACTCACAAGGTTTCAACTCCTCGAGCCAAAGATATTCGACCGTATTTCCGGCGGCGGCGGATATTCATCTGCTCTAGCTATACACAAAAATGTCGGCCGAGGCTCTGCGCACCGGATTATTTAACGAGCCCCATCTCAACAGCTTCTCCAATTATCATCTAAAAACTCGAGCTTTTGCGGATTTCAGCTTAAGCGCTTCTCGAGCTTCTCAGGAACCTTTAGACGACAACAAGAACAAATTCTACAAAGAATTGGGTTTGCCCTTATCTGTTTCACTTCAATTCAACTTTGACTATGTGTGTGTTTAAGCTTCATTTCCGAAATTGCGTTTTTTCTTGACATTGGTGTTCATGGGTTTATAAATCACTGTGGAGAAGTAATGTTATAATGCCGTAAAATTCCGAAAGACTCGATTTTTTTTATTACCGATTTCGTGTTGTTTTTGGGATAGGTTTGTTTTCTTTGAGGAAGAGAATAGAAGATTCCATCCTCCGCGCGGAGATGTTCGGACCCACGGCGTTGGAACTCGAAGAAGCAAAGCAATTCGATCGCGAAGAAGTTATCCGCGGGTACGACTTGTGGGAAGACCTGGGTAAATCGAACGAAGCCCTTAATAAACTGGCTGAAAGTGCCAAGGTTGTTGATTCTCTGAGGGACCTCAAATATAAGGTATATAAACTTATCCTTTTTTTTCTCGTAAAATTTGAAAACTTATTTGTGAGTGGCCATTTTATTGTTTTCTTAATTTGAAGGCGGAAGAAGCTAAACTGATCACGGAGCTTGCGGAGATGGATGAAATCAATTACGCGCTTTTCAAGCAAGCGTACAGTGCCTCGTTAGATGTAAACAAGTTATTGGACCAGTATGAGATGTCGAAGCTTCTTAAGGAGGCGTACGACACGGAAGGGGCGTGCATCATCATTGAAACTAAATGTGGAGACGCTTATTCAGAGGTTTATTCACTTCTTACTACTTATATGAATCCATGCTTTGGCTGTCGAACCACGTTTTTGCCCCAAAAAAATATTTTCGTTTAACAATCTTTTTTTGAATAGCTCAGTTGAGATTGTTCGTGATCAAGACCTGTGATTTCACCCTTCCATTAGTAATATGCAACTGCACTTGAAATAGATCGAATTGTAATTACAGAAACCACCCCTAAGGTTTTGTCAAATTACAAAAAAGACCCCATTATCTTCCAAATTTTTCGAATAAGTGAATAACCCCTCCAGGTTTCTATCTGAAAGGTACATACCATACAATTCCGAAAGGGGTAATTTCAAGTTTTGAAAGGTAATGATGTCTTTTTGTAATTAGACAACCCTAGGGGTGGTTTTTGTAATTAACCCGAAATTCAATTATATCCTTGAAAAAATGGTGGTTTAATTAATTGGTGATTTCTTAGATGTTAGTTTTTTGCTACTGTGTTTTATAGTATTTATTTAAGGATTTTTTTTTTACCTTTTGTTTTCTCTTCCTAAGAGATGGGCAAAACAACTCGTGCAAATGTACATGAAATGGGCCAAAAGGCAAGGCCATGCAGGTAGGATAGTAGAGAGTAGTCCTTCAAATAACGGCCACTTAAAGTCTGTCACTGTCGAGTTGGAATTCAAATTTGCATACGGGTACCTATCAGGGGAAAGTGGGATCCACTCTGTGATAAGAAGTTTCGAAAATACTTCAGAGGTATGGAAATTAAGCTTCTCCGAGTTTCATCTCAAGTTTGTGGGTTGACCTAATTATATAGAAAAAAACAGCCATCTTCTGAAAATGTAGATTAATGCACACTAAACCATCGAGTACAGTTGCACGAATACCTTACGTTGGTCATATTTTTGTGCCTCAAAGACTTAGGCTTTGTTTGGTAAATGTTTGGGAGGAGCTTCTTCATCCAAAAAAAATTGTTTTAACATTTTCTAATGCATTTTTCTATTAGTGCGCACATATCTCAAAAACATTTTACAATCACACTTCTCCCAAAAACTTCCTCCGAGCGGCTCACAGTCATCAACTAAAACACATCGTTAATATTTTTGTATCTTCTGTCAATATTTTTTTAGGCTAGCTCGGCATCTGTCGATGTAATTCCTCTATTCATAGAATCGTCTCCTGAACTGGAAATTGACGATGAGGATCTAAAGATTTCACACCCTACATTTTCCGAGGAGAATTTGCATAGGAATTCATCGACAGTTCACATTCAGCATTTACCAACCGGTTTAGAAGTCCAATCTACAGGTAAGAGACCGAGTCTATCAGTATATTTTTCTGAGTAGAGAACACTTTGAAGCACACCAACAAAAAAATAGAATGATAGTAACCGGTCATCTGATGCACAGGTGAAAGGAGTCGCTTTGCAAACAAGATTAAGGCGATGAATCGTTTGAAGGCTAAACTACTCGTTTTTATGAGGGAAGGACGTATGTCCAGTGTAGAAAGCATCGCGAGGGGTGCTAAAATGGACAGGTGGGGTCAAGAGGCTCGGAGATACGTGTTTGGGTCGAACAAGATGGTACATGATTTGAAATCTGGTGTCCAGCTTCCTGATGTAAATGGTGTCTTGAATGGAAATATCGATCCTCTTATTGTTGCTCACATCAATTCTCGACAAACTAATTCTTGAATGTTGTTTTTTGTTGTTGTTGTTGTTGTTGTTGTTGTAATAGCCTTGTATTTGGTTTGTTGTATGTTACATTGTAAGTTTAAATTTATCGCAGTTTTGGTCCTATAACTTTTAGTTTACTGAAATTTTGGTCCCTATAAATGTGCTATTTCAACGATGAGGGCATAATCATCGAGAATCGAAATTAAAGGATTAAAACTAGAAATGATTATAAATTATGGGGTCAAAGTGTAATTTAAAAAAATTGCAATTGTAATATCCATGACCTGAGACACTGAAACGGTAAATTATACATTTTGTATTCATCAATTCCAAAACACTTGCAAATTATATAATGTGTATATAAACCCTAAAAGAAATTTCCAAATTGGAAAGCAAATACAGAGGGTAAAACCGTCATTTGCGCCCGCTCAGCCGTCTAGCCGTTATCCACCAACCACAGATTGAGGAACACAGTGACACACACACTCACGGTTTTTTTCTACAGTAAGCTTCTTTCTTTCTTCTCTCATTATTATTGTATGAATCATTAATTTTTCCATGTTTTACTATTCTTAAATTGTTGTTCGAAATCCCATTATTGAAGAATCAAGATTTCACCGTATCAAAAAGCCTTTCTTCAAGAACTTAGATTTCACCAACAGTCCAGATTCTCGAAGTATTCCATTAGATTTGCTTTCAGTTTCGATTTGAGTATTCCATTAACTTGTAAAGATTGAATTTTTATACGGTTTGGGAGTATTTTGAATAAAGATTGATTTTTTTTTTCTCTCTTCCGAAAAAGTTGATAGATTGGATAATAGCGAGTTCTTACTAATTTCAAGTTCTGGTTCTCAGGATTTGATTTAAACGTATGCTCAGGTATAAGGACCTCCTTTTGAGACCGGGGTTCGTCGGGCATTCGAGATCGTGTTGGAGGGAAATCGTGTTTCCCTCCAGACCAACATGGGCAGCCTCGTGCTTAAACACCATTGATCTGACTGCAACCAAAAGACTGCACTACCGAGTACAAGTAGGAGATAGTAAGCTCCCGGCTGAGGTTGTGAAGACAATGGGGAGCAATAGGGCGAATGGAGAAAATACAAAAGACACGCATACTCCATCCGCTTATGATGCTGCAATGGAGGCACTTTCATCCCTTATTAGTGGCCGACGAAGAGGAGATGGATCGGCGATAAGTGATAAGTATGATAAATTGGACAGGATGTCTATGTATATCAAGGTAACACAATGGGAAATAGGCATCACTTATACACTGCTAATAAGTGATAAGTATGATATATGTTGGTATAGTCTCTCAAATGATTTTAGACTGTTCTCTTATTTGTTCGAGTTTTCACTTTTTATAGCATTAAATATCGATGAAAATGTGACCATGGTTTATCATTCTCATTAATGGAAGGCCCAACCTGCAAGGTTTCTTTACATTAATGTAAAAGCTAACCCGTAACTCTCAGAAGCTTAATGCTATTTTTAGAATCTTGGGTGGATGACATGCTCGATTTGGACTTCGAATTTGAGTTGTATATTCACATACACATATATTGTGCTATATTCTAGAATTTCAGCCATGATAGTATTATGAATTCTACAAAAGACTTTATTGAATAGCTTTAGAATTGCGTTTGCTTTTGGTTGACAAGTTACTTAATTACACACATTTATGAAATTTCCTTTAAGCAGCAAATAAAAGCATTTTGTCTTGGCAGATTATGGGCTTGGAAGAACATATAGCTGGACTTAAAATAATTCACGTTGCTGGAACTAAAGGAAAGGTAATATTGTACTTAGTTATGTATAAAGATGAAAACGACATATATTAAATTAATTAGTGTGTTGTTACAGATTAAATTCTGTGATTACTTCTGGCTTGATTTATTTTGAATGAACAGAAAAAGGTTTATTTCCCACTTTCCCTCTTTAAGTTCCATTCACCTTTTTACATTTCAGGGTTCAACTTGCTCGTTTAGTGAGGCAATTCTCAAAGAGTGTGGATTCAGAACCGGGCTGTTTACATCTCCACACTTAATTGACGTGAGAGAAAGATTTCGTCTAGATGGGTTAGCATTTAAATTCCTTATATCAATTTCATTGTTGTTGGTAAGCGAAAGCTGATCTAGATCCACATAACCGCAGTTTGGCTAGAAATAAATTCTTTTAAGCTGATCTAAAATATGTTGAAAGATCTAGAATCTTCCTGTGAGTGGAGTTTGTGGTTTTGTGCCGATATATATTTTGAGTTTATTTATACTGGAATTGATCCCACTATAAAACTTCATTTTGTGATATGTGTGTGTGTGTGTATGTATGTTCCCTTATTCTTGTATCTCTGGCTCGTAGGTTGGATATATCTGAAGAAAAATTTCTTCATTATTTTTGGGAATGTTGGTATCAGCTGAAGGTATACGAATAAACTTACTTCACTTGTTAATACAATTTTATGTATACTAATGGTTAGATATATGATACAAATTTGTTACAATCATTTTTTCCTTCGAGCAATAACTCAAATTATTCAATATCTAGCAGGGATTACTGAAATTTCCATTTACTATTGTTTACGATGTAATAATAAACTTGGTGGTATGCTAGACAAAACTGGAGAACCTATAATCCTTACTAATATTTCTTGGTTGACAGTGTATTTTATTTCCAGCAATAGATGTTCCTAATCATATCTTTTTTGTTTTGACAGGAGAATATTACTGATGATTTGCCTATGCCTCCACTTTTTCAGTTCCTCACGGTCTTGGCCTTTAAGATTTTTTCAAGTGAAAAGGTTGGTTGTGACTCTCTCTCTCTCTCTCTCTCTGAATCTTTTCATATGACACATCTTGCCAGAGCTAATGGACTTTATTGGAGTTCTTAGTCACATTTAGATATAAAATTTAAAGAGGAATATAATAATATTATTATTATTAAATTATTTAAGAGGCATCTTCACAGGTTGATGTTGCTATAATCGAAGTTGGCCTTGGAGGGACTAAAGACTCCACAAATGTGGTAAATTTTCTGTCTTTGTTCCCTTTGTCAGCATCTTCGTTAATCTTAACTGCATTTGGTGATACTTAATTAAACGGCTTCCTCTTGTTTTAAGTGCATAATGTCGTGATCAGATCTTTTGGTGATTATTGCACAGATCAAGGATCCTGTTGTCTGTGGTGTTAGTCCATTGGGCATGGATCATATGGAAACATTAGGTGCTTTTTGTTGTTTTTATTTTTGTGGAAAATATATGGTAGTTATTTTCATGCCTTCTAATATGCAGGAGATACACTGGGAAAGATTGCGTCTCAGAAAGCTGGAATTTTTAAGGTACAAACTACAAACTCTTCCCAAACAATGTGGGTTCAATTTTATGAAGGGTGATTTATTTTTCCCAAGTATTTCCACAACCGGATTGTAATTTTCCGATTTTCTAGTATTTTTCTGAAATGGTTTGATGTTGTCTTCTCTTGAAGCCTAAAGTTCCCGCTTTTACTGTACCACAACTGTCCGAAGCTATGAATGTTATTCAGGAAAGGGCCAGGGATTTGAAGGTATCTTAAATTCTTTTAAACTCTTTAATGATTTGTTTTTATGTTGGGCATATTGTTTCTTGTGCATCATATGGCCTCGTCATCTATTTCTACTTTTCGGCTTTGTCAACTTTTTTTTCATGGAATTTGTTTTCTTGTTCATTTTTTCTATTTTGCGCCCCATTATTGATTTTTTTTTCTTTCAAAAAAACGTAACTAAAAACGCATAAAGAAATGAACTTGAATAATGTTTGCTCTCTATTGTCACTGATATTTATTGCTAACTATTCATACTTCAGAATTTCATGTTTTGACATTTGACGTTAATAAATATTTTTCTGCAGGTCCCCTTGGAAGTTGTTGCAGCTCTTGATCGCAGCAAATTAAAAGGAAAGGAATTAAGCTTATCCGGGGACCACCAATTAACCAATGCTGGTCTTGCTGTTGCACTTTGTAAAAGTTGGCTCCAACGAACCGGAAATTCGGAAAAGCTGATCCAAAATGTCGGTTAAAACTCTAATGCAATATCCTGAAATTGTGAAATCTGAGCCTTGGTTCATAATTTCATGTATTGTTTTATTCTTTTGGGGCTCTTTTTTAATTGAATTAGTCTCGCTGTTTGGACATTTTATCAGGCTGACCCGGAAGATAATTTGCCTGAGGCGTTTTTAAGGGGCCTTTCGACTGCACGCCTTTTAGGAAGGGCCCAGATCGTTAACGACTCTTCTCTAAAATCTCTCGACTCAGATGGAGGAGTGACCGGGAGTACTCCGGGGGATTTGGTCTTTTACTTGGATGGGGCCCACAGTCCCGAAAGTATGGAAGCATGCGCTGCGTGGTTTTCTAGTGTTGCAAAAGAGAACCGGAACCAATCCTCCATGCAGTCACTCTCTTCAAAGCCCCGAAATTCGGAAGAAGTTTGCAGTAGTAATGGTCATCTCCGACCACGAAAAAGCGAGATAGACAAAATCTCTAAGAATGTAAGATATTTCTATACGTACTTTTATATAATAAGAAACTAGCTGATCAAACTAGGCTGGAACCATAATTCTTTGGCTCGTTCCTCTTAGATATCTGTACCGACTCTGTAATATGAAGTATTTTATGTTCCAGATTCTTTTATTCAACTGTATGGATGTCAGGGATCCACAAACTCTTCTTCCAGTGCTTGTCGATAAATGTGCTTTATCAG
Organism: Euphrasia confusa; assembly: GCA_954870475.1. Classification (NCBI taxonomy): domain Eukaryota; kingdom Viridiplantae; phylum Streptophyta; class Magnoliopsida; order Lamiales; family Orobanchaceae; genus Euphrasia; species Euphrasia confusa. The sequence continues at coordinate 2,071,034 of OX940951.1, forward strand.
GTATGTATGAAGTGCCCATTCTGAAGTAGTACTTAGTTTTGCACTCTGGACTTTATAATTCGTTGCACTCATCCCCAGCCCCGTCCAAACGAAAATTGTCATGAGCGACTCTAAGTGGGTTAAGTACGAAATGTTTAAAATTAGGCATGCAAACACAATTACAACCCCTCCACCCTCCCTCACTTTTTGTGCTTTCAGATGTATATTTCGCGAAAGCTATTTTTGTTCCGAGTATATCAACTTATAGCAAGGTCACTTCTGGTTCCTCCTCCATCCCTGTTGGAATCCATGCCAAGGATTTGACATGGCAGTTTAACCTTCAGAGAGTATGGGAAAAGATCATTCGTGGAAAAGGCAAGTTTTGCAATCTTGAAAGTTGAAATGCTCTCTGGCTGAATTATTTTGATCATTTTTTTAAATTTTTTTTTGAGTTTATTCATCTGATGCCTCGTTTCTATGAATGAAGCAGATGCTGCTTGCAAGAGTTCTGAGATGCAAATACCAGAAACGACCCCACCGCGAGATTTCATCCTTGAGGATGTGTCGAATTGTAGTCCTGCCAATGGGTATTATGATTGCAGTGCTGTGGTTTCTTCGCTGCCGACGACTATCAATTGGTTAAGGAATTACGCAAAAGAAAATCCCGCATTTAGAGTTCAGGTAAAAAAAACGAACTTTCGTTCCTTCCTACTTAGTTTGTTCTGCTTATATAACTTCAGCATAATTTCCAGAGATAACTGCAAAACTACCCCAGAGTTTTAGAGTAATTACACAGAAAATACAGCTAACTTTAAAATTTACAAAACTGGGTGGTTTTTGTAATTTTCCCAAACCTCATGTGGGGGTAATTGTAATTTTGAAAATTATCTGGATTATCTTGTAATTATCCCTTATTATTACCACAACAGAAAGACCTCTTTCTGAATATATTTGTGATTATGAATTCACGCGTAGGTTCTTGTCACGGGCTCGTTGCATCTGGTTGGAGACGTGTTAAAACTACTTCGGAGATGATCCAAAAACAATTCCTGGAGACTCTCTTCGTAAACTTTCCATATATATACGCAGCATTCGAAGTTATATCGATATATGTGGGCATTTGATTCATCATGTACACTCGATTTATGTACAATACAGCTGATATGATACCTTCTTTTTTATGGATTGTATTTATATTCCATGTTCGGTTCTTTCAACCATTGGAGTCGAACGATGACTCATTGTATACGAGCTGCGTATATAACCGAAACTGCAACTACCGTTCAGATTGCGTCAGAGTCGGCGAAAAAAAAAGATCAGTTAACTAACAGATTTTACAAACATGTTTCCTCACCACCTTACTGAAGCTAAAAAAAAGACATCATTTCACTCCTATCACAACACCAAGAGGATCGAAACCAAAATCACAAGCAATCCAGTTATCTCGTACGGATTCAGTCTTTCTCCGTCCCCAGTTAACGACGAGGACACACTGTTCAGCTGCCGACCCTTCACGACCTCCACCGGAAAAAAGCACGTCCCCACCGACGGGTTCTCCGGGACCACCCGCCCCAACCCATCGAACAAACACGCGCTCTCGTTCTGAAACCTCGACTGGAAAAACATGTTGAACGCATACGACACATTCCTCTCGAAGCTCAATCCGCTGCACGAGCCCCCAGGAGCAGTCGCCGTGCAATCAGATTCCGCGCACGCTTTCTCCACTTGACTGTACACCTTCCCCAGATTCCTCATGTCCCCGTTGAACATGCACCACCGGTCCGGCATGCGCTGGATCCCTCTCGCCCGAGTCGGGTAAATATCTCGCCCTTTCCCCGTCAGATCGATTTTGTACTTGGGCTCTCCGTTGGACCTGTATACCCCCCAGTGCCGAGCGTACGGCTGGTAGGCTGGGTTCTGGGGCTCGTCTGTTAAGCTGTGGATGTAAGTCTCGATTTTCCGCCCTGGGCGCTTGTGGGTCCCTTTTCCGCTCGATACAAACGGAAGAAGTCCGTGGAAGAATCTCTCGGCTGTGGAGGCGTTGGCCCCCGTGAACCCGTCCGTGGGCCAGCCCACGTGGCCCACTACGACTTCCGTTTCAGGGGAGGCCCCGATTTTCTCTAAAGCCCAACAGAAGGAGTCGTACATGAACTCGAACAGGTTCGTGTAGACGGCCCCGTTGGCGTCGTCGACGATGACGTGGCGGGACCTTCCACCGATGAAGGCGAATTCCAGGTCGAGGTTGTTGTCGGTGAGGAAGGAGATGGGGAACATCTGGATAATGAACGGGGACTTATTGACAGAGAGGAAGTCGAGCATTTCTTTCACGTACGGTTTGATGTCGTCGTGAAACTCGGCTTCGGAGGGCTTCGTTACGTTTCCTTTGATTATGTTGTAAGGGATTGGGATGTTGGTTTTGACAGTGTTTCCTCGGCCGGCCTCGTTCAGGGCTTCCTGTAATAACTTCATCGCCTTTATGCTGTCGTCGAGAATAGGTTGGGCGGTAGAGGCAGAGCCGGGCGGGGGTTGCACGTACATGAAGTTCCCGACGTAAACCTGCCTGCAAGAAACGATTTTTACGCGTAAATCTCGATTCTCTTCCAAATACAGGATATCAGAAATGTAATTTACCTGATATTGGCAGGACCCAGATATTGAAGCTTTTTCTGGACCCAATCTTCGGCATCTTTTTTGGTGGCGGCCGAGTTCGGGTTGAGGATGCTGACGGTGAGACGAATCCCACTCCAACAGAAGGCCTCCAAGATATCTGGCTGAGAAGTATAGATTCTGGCCTGTGGAACGTCGTTCTGTAGCAACAGATCGACAACCATCGACGGGACTAATCTCTGAGCACTCTGCCGCCCCCAGTTCAACCCTATCGCACCCTCTGATGTCATGCTAGACAACGAGAAAAATATTATCACGGCGAATGTAGCAGGGGAGATCATGTTTGTGTTTCCTTTGGGGGGAAAAGAAGATATGCAATAATCTTGCAGATCTGGATCAGAAATTCCTTTTCCTTTTCCTTTCAAGGCATGAAACAATCATCAGAAATATTCAAATTTCTGCAGATGGTGGTGCCGGTGGCGGCAATGGTGGTGGTGGTGGCTGCTATAACATAAGCACTTTTTTTTCCTCGTAAAAGGAAAGAAAAGTGCTTGGTTTATGTTATAGGCATGCATATTTTACATAAGATATTTTTATAGGTAGGAGAGAGAGATAGAGAGAGGGAGAGAGAGAGATAGTTTATTTTCATCCATGAATAATTAGCCATTAATATAAGCAAGTTAAAAAAAGGAGAACAGATTATTTTTGGTTTGGAAACAATCAGAATCGAGCACAGAAAACAACCTGGACTCGACCGAATATATAGAAGCCCTGTCACATCGTAATGAGAATCCCAAATAACGATGAACAACCTGGACCGAATATATAGAAGCCCTGTCACATTGTAATGAGAATCCCAAATAACGATGAACAACCTGGAAATCGACCGAAAATACAGAAGTCCTGTCACAGTATAACGAGAATTCCAAATAACGTTTCAACAGACATGTCCCAAGAGAGACAACCTCAACTCCATGAAATTAGCTCACAAGATCAGAAATTTACGTACGAAGGACAAGTTACTTTCTGTGGTCAATAATATTCTCGACAAAAATGCAAGATTCAACATCAACTTTAATCTATTCAACGTTACACGGATATGTTTCCCTTTCAACATCAAAAGATCATATCGTATACACTTGTACATTACAATAGCAGGCTACTCTATTCTTGTTCTTGTTATAAACCACACGGAAGGCATACTTGGCTAAGAACATCTCTCGTATGGTACTAATGATGCCGGAAATTGGACAAAATTAATGGAAATAGGAATATGCTTTCATTTATACCAGCCCGCAAGTAGCCACCTCAGCAAAAAACAGAATCCACAGCATAAGGCCTGTCGCACACAAATCACGTTATGCTCGGTTTTAGTGATTTCTTATATATGAGCATATCTTTTAGCGGACAAAGCAAGACAGTATGGAATTTATAATTAGTTTTGAATTTATTTAGTTATTAATCTTAAGGGTATTAGCAAAAATTGATGGTTCAGGCGTTGCGAATTACATAGGCACTACATCGTATGTATTCTGTTTACTGATTCCCCACCATTACGTGGGCATTTGTAAATATAGAAGCACGTAACAAGAAGATTTTTTATAACTGGTTTTTTGCGAACTAACAGTTAAATAAAGGAAATTGAGGGTTTCAATTTAACAATAAGATTAAGAAGTTTGAGTGATGTACCTGGAAAACTAGCAATAGAATACATAATGACTTCTCTGTCTTCCGTCCAAACAGTCTTAAAAAGAAGTTGACAAGAGTTCCATCATTAGTCCCTGTTAATAGGCCAGACTGTGGGTCGAACCTGAAAATTGGGAAATGGATCGATAAAATTGATATAGATCCTACAGCACAAGAACACATAAAAGCAGAGAATAGACTACCTAGGCAGTCGGTGTCGCGGACAAGGCACAATACCAGCCAGCTGTAAAAGGAAATCAGCAGTAATTAATGAAGTTATCGTATGTATCTCTTTGCAAGCATGAGTGTAGTGGAAAATGTGTTTCTGTGTGTGTGAGGGAGAGAGTGAGAGAGAACCTGAGGGAGTGAAAGGAGAAAGTTGAGAACTTGTGGAGCAAAGAATATCAGAAGGGTTTCACTGAAAAAAAATCGCCGGTATTAATAGACCCTCATAATCATCTTCATGTTAAAATATGGTTGTAAGGATTAGAAAAAAAAAACCTAAAGAGAAGTATAAAGATTAAAAAACTGCACGAGATTTGATTATGGGTTAAATCTTAAGCGGGAAACTGTGATATTTGAAATAGGTTAGCTTATGAAGCTGGTAAAACATAACAAAGAATCTAACCCCAAGGTCTCTTTTATGTAATTTTTTAAAACTTCAGGATCATGTTGTAGTTAGGCTAAAATCTTGACTGTAGTTTTTTTTGTAATTCACCCATTCACAAAATACCAGCCAGATTCAGATTGTAGTAAAACAGAACGCCAAGGAGGCATTAGCATTTTCAAGAGACAAAAGTGAATTCTTGTAATCAAACCTGAAATGGCCTAAAATTCCAGCCACAGCCATTGTCATCCCTGCAAAGTAAGTGTACGTGTCCCCAACAAAAACCGAAGACGGATACCTATATTACAACCAATCACAATAATACAATCAATTATAAGCATGCGGTTTGTGCTTTCATTTGATTGCCAAAATGTGCCCAGCGTTATTTATTATTATAATTATCATTACCAGTTGTAAGAAAGCAATCCTAAAGAAGTTGCGAGCAAGGGCTGAGTAAGGTAAATAGAGAATGCATGTGCTTGCTTGTATTCGGTATCAGTGGATGCTCCGATTTGCATTATGTTGTGCATTAATATCTGCAATTATACGCTATGATAAGTTAGATTTTTGGGACATGAAGTCAGGCTCGATTAAGATGTAGGGATTTTGTTTTTGCTTACGGCGCAAGAAATAACAACTGTCTGTCCAACTTCAAGGCCATTGAGACCCGCGTGGATGTTGATTGAATTAGTACAAAACACAGCCAAGAGTCCCATATAGAGCTTATACATCCACCCTGTCGTGTCCACATAAAAGTCATGTTGCAAAGGAGAATGAACGTAAATAGATAAGATATGTGTTTAAACAGGTTGATTTTAATAGTTCAGAATCTAATAAAAGAATCACTTACCTAATTCCAAAATTTGGAGTCCTACATATGGAACAAGGGGCTTCGGTATAATTACAGTCGTATGCCCGGCATATGCCATCAACAACGGTAGTGCAGCAATGGATGGCAACACAAGTTTCCTGTCGTAAAAAGACACATAACTTCTTAAGTATTACCGGAGAAATTTTTATCGGATTAGGGGAGAAAAAGAGATATTCAACTATACTCACACTCTCCAAGGTACATCAAGTACATCATCCACGAACCCAAGGAGAATCATGAAGCAAACTGACGCTAGTGCAGCATTGTATTCAACGAGCCACTTGTAAAAAAAATGAAAGGAATGTTACACCTCTGGCCATTTGCAAGTAGGACAATGGAAAATCACATAGCAAACAGAAATTTGAATAAATAAGGTATCATTTGAAACTCTCCTAATGTTTAATCCAAAACCAAAAAAATATCATTTATCTTTTAAAACCAGAAACACTCCACTTAAGGCATTACAAATAACCTTTTTACGGCTTTTTTATCAGTTACACAAATCACCCTCCAAAGGCTTGCTTTCTTACAACTGATAATTTGTTGATTATCCCAACTAGCATGTATTCAGGGGCATACATGTCTTTGAGAGCCAGATCGTAAGTCTAAAAGATGCATGCTTATTAACTAGGACTTAAAATCAAAACAAGCTACTGTATGCTCAATTCAAAATTTGCTCTCTAAAGCTTGAACGAGCTCTGGTTGTTAATATTTTCATACATGCTCATTGCTCACACATAAAACATTTTTGAATATATCAAATTACTGATTTACACCCCTATTACTAACTAATGGATTGTTATGTAAGAGAATCAATGTACAGTATACTTACATTTGAATCAGCAGTGAAGTTAAAATACTGAAACAAGATTGTAATCACTAGAAAAACTATCCCAACCACAATACCCAACGACTCGGGCCTGCACAATCAATGCAAAATACTACCAGTTGTTAGATTAATCGAAATCGACTAAAACCGGAACTTTTGAATGCAAATGTAACTAACAATAGCCCAATTCAATAACATGGATTTCAATTCAAAATTCACCAAATCCTGTCTGATTCATATTTCAGAAATTACAGATTTATGCGAAAATTAAAAAAAATGGAGAAATTTTAACTTACACTTTGATAGATCCATCGGGAGTGCCTTTCTTGTTTATATCGTACCCGAATAAATTCCTTATCGACACGTACTTCGACGCCACCGGAATCATGCTCACCGTGATCAGAAACCCTATGAAGCTGACGCCCGAATTGATGAGGATCGACTTCTTAAGCTCGTACTCAATTTCAAAGTACGAGAAAAGCAGGAAGAAATATGGGATCGAGAATATGAGGAATATTTTGAAGATTGTGAGGAGTTTAGCAGGACGAAGTGGAGAGCCCGTCGCCGTTTGATTGGTTTCGGGTTTGGGTTTTTCCGGGTCGGATTTAGCCGCCTCTGAGACTGTGGCCGGAGCCGGAGCTCGCTTCCTAGCGGGCATTGCTGGTGTGTCGGGAGTTTCTCTCTCTCTGAATCCCGCTCGCTATCTACGTATAATAAATACTGTACTTCACGAAGTAATAATAATTTAATATAAATTTATTCAGTATTTGTCGAGGAAGCGAATAGAATTTGGACACGTCGGATTATAGTGTCATATATTTGGCAGTTGCGATTACGTGGCAGTATATCACCGGACTTTTTGAGTTTCTTAGGTTGGTTAAATTAGATGTCGTAGATAGACTCGATTAGTTTGGCGTTCAACTCGACTCAAAAATCAAATGAATTCAAATTTCATTAAAAACAAATTAATCTTTAAAATTATACTCATGTCGAATCATGTCGAATCGCCACTCCGGTACGTTCAAGGATCAAGGTACAAAATACGAACCGTGTTTTTTGGCTCGGACATTATGAGAAAATTGAAGTTCAAATTACAGGGGGCATGATTTTACATGTAGTGTTCAGAGTGACATCTAAAATTGTGAAGTACCAAAAATTGCATCCAGAAGAATCTGTTCCAGTCAGTCAACTTCCATTGCTCCCTCTTTCTCCGATTCTCTGCTCGACCATATCTTGATTGTCCGGTCGTGTGAAACCGTTGCAATACATTGCCCATCTGCCACACAAATGGAAACAAAGATGAAAATAGTTGAAAACAAAATTATCCAAAAATAGGTGTGATCACAGTTGAGAGAAACAGACCTCCGCCGACATCCAGCGATGTAACCATGGATTCGTGACCAGATAATGTCTTTATGGGCTTAAAATCTCTTGAAGACCAGATCTGACAGAAAAAGGCATGATGAAGATTGACCAAAACGAATACGAACAAGTCAAACAATTAAAAAGCAACTAATGAAAAACATATGTATACCTTAGCAGTCGTATCATGTGACCCCGTAACCAAAAAGTATCCATCTTGAGGTTCAAATTTGACTTGAGAGATAAGGTTAGAATGGGCGGGAATTATGTACAACGATTTCCTCTTCCTCAAATCCCATATCCTGCAAGTATTATCTTCACCACCGGAAGCTAAATGATACCCATTGGGAGAGAAACTGACACCAAGTGCCTGAGAACAAATAATTTAAATCTAATCATTTGCCACCTCAGAGAACTAGTATCACTTAATAAAAAGAGAAATAAACTTAGGGTTAAGGTTTAGCATATTTAATATATAACCCAGTAATCTTTAAAAATTACAAATATTTGGTGTTATCAGGGAAGCATTCACTTAGACTACTATAAATTTTTAGAGACAATAATGTGATATTTTTAAAAGAAGTAAAAATGGATTTTTGGTGTGATGAGTTGAATGATGAACAAGAACAAGTAATAAGGTAGTTGATGAAATATAGATAATGATGGAAAACACGCAGGGAATATATGCAGTAAAGATTTGGTTGGTTTGTTTTTTGAAAAGTGTTGTGTGAATGTGATTGAGAGAGAACATGGGAAATAATGAAGTGTATTTTCCAAAGTATGAATACAAAAAATAATTACAAAGTCAGGGTTTGAAAAAATGAGTGGTATTTGTTAGGTGTTTACAAACCTCAAGAAATGTGTTTGAAACACTTTAAGAGGTGATTTTGCAATAAGGCTAAAACTCAGGGGCAGTTTTTTAGCTACGCAAAAAAAAAAAAAAAAAAAAAAAAAAAAAAAAAAAACAAACAAAAAACATCGAAACAGTACGAGACTTACAGGCTTAACATGGCCTTCCAGGGCAAGGATACTTTTCCCGGATCTAAGGTCCCACACACGAGCAAGAGAATCAAGCCCACAAGAAGCTGCTAGGGATCCATCATGATGGAAAGATATTCCATACACACTCCTGCTATGCCCGTCTTGGATAAGCAAGGCCCCACCTGTCTCGACATCCCATAATCTCCAAGTCTTGTCAAAACCAGCGGTGCCTAAATACCTTCCCGATGGGTGGAAGGAAAGGCGAGCAAGACGGTTTGAATGGCCCTCAAAAGTTCTAAGGAGAGACCCCGTGTGGGTCCATAATTTTGCAGTTCGGTCGGCAGAGGCAGTAGCCAATTGGTAGCTGACAGGAGAGAATGCGACATCCGTGGCCCGTTCGATGTGCCCCTTCAGGGCGGAAACCTTCTTCACTTCGGGCATACTCCATACTTTTGCGATTCCACTTAAAGAGCTAATAGAGGAGGGTAAATAAATGAAGGTGTGTTTGTTAAAAATAGTGCACTCGCGATAGAGATTATATATGTTAGGTATTTACAAACATCAAGAAAGGTATTTGTAACACTTTAAGGGTCAATTTTGTAATTAGGCTAAACAAAGAAAATGGAGAGCTATGTTCATGTGATTCTTTTCTGCCTAACTTATTAGTTTCTGTGGCCAGAAAAATGGTTCAACACTAAAGAGAATTCCTATTGATGAGCTAACATTAGAACGGAAATTAATAGCCTTCATTGGCTTTTTTTTCTCTCATTTTTTTGTAAAATGTTCATCTGCTCATCTGCTGTAAAATATTACTGTATGAGAAAGATACCCACAAGGTGCCAACATACCTAGCAACTGTGAAAATCCCAGTATGCATGGGCAACACTAAATACGAACACAATCACAACTGATGGTTCACACACAATCTAAGTATGTTAACATGTCTAAGAATCAGGAAATATATGCGTACCAGGTGGCAAGCATCTTTCCATCATGAGAAATCGAACACCCCGAAAGCGGACGATCATCACCGATCTCACTGCACTCTAACCCTAGGCTCGCCGCCTGCTTCAGGGACCAATCCACCTCACCATCCAAATCCTCATCAGGATTATCCCTTTTCCTCTTCGCACGATGGAGCCTCACCGCTGCCCTCACAAGAGAAAACCTCGCAATCTCCCTACGGGCTTCTAACAATCCCGGAAATCCTTCGGTGTAAAAGGGGTACTGGATATCCTCTTCGGGCTCCGAGGGTCCCACCATGGATGCAGATTCTTCGTCCTCGTGTGCCTTCATCAACTTATCCAACTGACCTTCAGCATCGAGCTCCGCCATTAGTTTCCTCAGGCGATCACGCCTTTCCATCTCCCGTTCACCGAAAAAAGTGATAGGCTCACCGAGCCTCCTGAGGCGGGCCCGGACGGCATTGTCGTTGGTGGGGACCGCCAGAGCTGCTGCTCGGCGCTTCATCAGAAGCTCCTGCACGGCTTTCTCATGTCTCTCCCTGACTAGTTTGCTTTCTTCGGAAATTTCATATTCTTGGGGGGCGGAAGGACGGATTCTTCCAGACTCTTCCGGAACGGAATCGGAATCAGAATTTTGTGAGTCTCCGTTTTGAGCTTGGGGCGGCCTGATTACAGGAGGGCGTACGGGTAATGGTGCCAATGGTCTTGGTCCTGGGGGAACGGGTATTGTGGCGATTGGGGGTATGATAACGGGTTGAGCTGGCTGAAGTGATATTGCATCGATAGCAGAAACCACAACTTCGTTGTCGGTAAATGGAGAAGAGGCTGGAATTTCCTCATCGACGTCCATGATTTTTCGACGGATAAACCCGAAATCGATAAGCAAAGTCTTTGGGGTTCACCGTTTAGCTCAGAGATGAAAAAATCGCTGGCACTGTAAAATATAAAAAGGAGAGTTATAGTTCACTTGGGAAAACACGGATGATCTAATTACAGAAAACAGTTTACGATTTCCGGTTGGTATTCGTTCAGGTATAATGGGTATGGAAGCTACTTCGAAGATCAAATCTAAATGCAGAATCATACCTGAGATTTCCAGCTAGTGACGCCGGAAAGGTTTGCTTCTTCGGCGGCGACGGCGGCGGCGAGTAGAGAGAGATGGAATGCGGTTAGGGCAGGGAGGCAGAAAATGCTAAAACAAAAGGGGGATTTGGGGAAAGAGAGGGAATACTCTTTTCTTTTCATTAATATTTAATTATTTAATTTGTCGATAGAGACAGCCCACAATATTTGTGTACCTCGGCCCATTCAATAACCTGGTGGACAACTAGGCCCAATTTCGCTGGGTCCTTCAAAAATAAAATATTTCCCCAATTTTCGACTTCTCCAACTTCCAAAATTTTTACAGTTATAATTTCTTCAATAACAGTGGTTGTCCTTCTCATAAAACTAACCAGTGTGCTAAAATTAAACTGGCAAATGAAAACACGAATTTCAGATAGGTACGAAACAACATAAAAAAACAAATCGATTTGAAAAAGATAAAAAAAAAAAAAAAAACGTGCAGAAGATCGGAAGAATGTCACTTTGAATAACTCACGAAAACATCTTATGGAGTCTACAAATTGACTCACACAACACATCCCTTTTTTCGCAAATAATACAATCTCAACTGCTAGAAAAAGAGTTTCAGATTATTTACAGTTTTTTTCCCCTTTTGGACGAGAAAACACGTTTTAGCCGCATTTATCTCTTGAACAAATGAGACCTTAAGGTTTTGATAATATCATCGAGAGCCCTGTCGTTTACAGCCAGATACCTTAAAGCTTCCTCTCGACTTTGCATAATTTTGCCTTTTATATAATAGTAGCTTCCATCTTTCTCTATGAGACCATGTTCGCATGCCAAATCCAAAGCATCTGACTCGCGGCAGATTCCCTTTCCGAATTTTATACTTAATTCCGCTTTCGCCATCGATGGTGCCAGCTTGTTTTTGACAACTTGCACACAAATATCAAGTCCAGTAGCCTGGGCAAAGCAGAAAGTATAGTCTCGCATCATAATATGTTTTTATCCATATACCATATTTCACAGGGATATGTTTTCACAAAATGTACTCGTTTTTTTTTTAACTAATTACAAAAAAAAAAAAAAAAAATAAATAAATTGGATTCATATATATAAAAATGGCCAACTCTAACAATTTTCACAAAATGAACGGTTCATTTAATTTTTTTTTTCTTCCTTTTATGGCTTTTGCTGAGGTTGACCTTATAAAAAAACAAAAAAAATGATGCTAACTTTCAATTACAAAAATACACCTAAAGTTTGATTCAATATTAACATTAAGGGGGAACTAGTATTTTTTTTAATGTGAATGGACTTTACTATTATTCATTTCACTTTTGAATGGGTACATGTAAGACAATAAAATCAATTTTGGGCATTTTTTTTTTTTGTAATCTTGAAATAGATGAGTTATTTGTATTTCTCTGTCTCCGTAAAAGTCAAAGATGAGCGCAAAAAGAGATGCATACAGCATGAAATAAATCTAATGCACTCATGAAACGTACCTTATCCTCCGCCTTCACCAATGCCTTTCTGCTAATTCGCATCCGTATAGCAGCATAAAATTTTAGGGCATTTCCTCCACAAGTCACTTCTTCTGCATGTACAGATCCTTCAACTAATTTCAGACTCTTTCTTACCTATAAGGACTAGGATAAAATTGGTTAAAAAAATGCACTGTATGCATACATAAGGATTGAAATTTCTAGCTATAAGGCTAACCTGGTTAATAAAAACAATAAGTGTATTGGAATTGCATAGTGAGTAATGTATTTTTCGCAGTGCTTGAGTCATTATTTTGGACTGTAGGTCTCTATAGGAGCCGTATTCCAATGCATCGACTTCACATTGGGGAACAAGAGCAGCTACCTACAAAAACAATGCAAATAAACTATAACTTCCATATTTTTCTTTATGTAGTAGTAGTATAAGATTTGAAGCCCAAGATTAGTTGATAAATCTTTCATAAGGTAAAAACTCAAAGGCAGTTGAAACTTGAAAATTACATACACTGTCAACAACAATAACAGAAACTGATCCGCTTTTAGTCAACGTATCCACCACACTTAATAAATTCTCAGCAGAATCCGGCTGTGAAATAAGGAGATTATCTGTGTCGATACCTATTGCTTCAGCAAGCGAAGGGCACAATGCATTCTCCACGTCAAGATAGGCACAGTACCCTATTTTAAGAAAATCAAATTACTTTCCAATAAATAAATAAAAGACGCCCATACACAAGAAGCTATAATTGATTTAATAATTTCAACATGATTTCCTAATTTAAACGCCATGGATTTTAGGTTCAAAGTCATTCATTTTATTACAAAAAAAAAATAAAAAAAAATAAACGTGGTGTAATTAGGACCTTCAAGTCTTTGAGCCTCCTTAATGATATGCAGTGCCAATGTCGTCTTCCCAGATGCTTCTGGACCATAGACTTCAACCATCCTTCCCTGACAAAAGCAATAAAAGCAATAAGATATCTATATAAAAGTGCATTCTCATTTCTCCGGTTAACACCAAAATCATACATGAGTATATCATTAAGATTTAAAAACAAACCAAAGCAACATTACCATATATACAATTACAATTTATGTATGAGAAGCAAACCTTTGGTAGTCCACCAATACCAAGGGCCTGATCGAGCTTCAGCGATCCTGTGGATATTACAGAGGCTCGTCTAGCACCAAAGAATCGCTGCAGTGACAACATCGACTCTTTACTGAATTCCCCTGAAAGATTCGACAAAGCCATTCGCAATGCGGTATCTTTCTCCATCGCCTTACTATCATCTGGAATATGATCATCATATGCATGTTCCAGAACTTCATCTGTTAAACCCCCAAATAAAATGTCACCATTTCTTAAATAATTAAAAATACCCAAAATGCAGAAACTCTAACATTACTGAGAAAAGAAATTACTGTAATACTTACCGGCCGTCGAAGCATACGTGCTCTGCGTCCTTCTACGGGCAAATGAATTCTAAAAACAACACGTACAAAAAAATAGTGAAAATTATCAATGCCACCGAAGAAGCTAAGTTCGATAAAGAACACTCCACTGTAATTTTTCTTTAAAATAAATCAAAATTTGATATTGAATACATACAAATTAACGCTCAGCGTGTGTCGAGTACCTGGTACTGTGAAGATAGGATTGAAGAGGCACGATAAATCGAGAAGAAACTTGATCGAGAAAACCTCACTGGTTTACCTGCAAAACTGATCATTTTTTAGCACGGCTGCCGGAATTAGGGTTTCTTCTGGTAAACTTGACAGTAGAAGAAAACCCCCAAATTGAGTGGCGTGGCGCCATTTTTTGGGAAGTGATTTTGAGTCCGAGAAAAGATAATGGGCTTGAGTGACTGGGCCGATTTCCCTTGTTTCAAACGCGTAGAAATTGGCTGATAAATGCCATTGGTGAAATACGGCCCAAATGTTTATTTCCTTGTTGCTTAGAAAGTTAGAAGTATACTGTTAAATATAATATTTTATTAGTATTAAATTTGTGAAATTTTAATTATTGAATACATATAATTATAGGTTTTAACTTGTGATTGTAATTATTTAATAATTATTTTTATAACTAAAAAAAATTAAAATATGTCCAAAATAGTAAGTGACATCATTTCAAATGAATGAAGAAATGATTAATATAAATTAAAATAGTGATTTTAAGTAAAAAATAAATATTGTCGTTCTTTTTTTTATTTTTTTATTTCAAAAATTATTTAATTAAATTTCATAAAATTAAACAATTCATCTGTTTATTGTTTCAAAAAATAATTTATTATTTGGGAGAGCCCGTTTGGGCGAGCTTATTTAAAAGAGTTTATAAGATGTTAAGTCTTATAAGTTATTTTAAGAGCTAATAAGTTATTACGTCTTATTTATTAAATAAGTCATTAAATCGTTTGGATAAAATAGATATATAAGCTTATAAGATCTTTTTTTTAAATGTTACCAAACAAATTTTAAGAGCTTATAAGCTCTTAAACAACTTATAAGGTGTTTTAAAGAGCTTATATATTTTTTTAATTATTTTTAAAAATTCCTTAGGGCAACCCCCAATGGTTGTGAAATGGCAAGGGCCATTGCCATTTTTTGGCAAAAAACTCAAAAAATCAACTCCAATGATTGAAATGGCTCTTGCCAAAAAATGGCTCTTGCCAAATTTTCATGTATATTTGAGCAAATATACATGGAAAAGTGGCTCTTGCCATTTGTGTCATGTCATCACAATTCTTCATTTCAACCATTCAAAATTCAATCACCATTTTTTTATTATAAAATTTATATAATTACATACCAAAAAGCAATATAATATTATTTAATTTAATAAAATAGTTTTTGCTATATTTAAACCATTGGGGTACAATTTAGCAAATATCAATTGACACTTGCTATTTTTTGGCAAAATAGAAGATAGCCCTTGCCATTTTAGCAAAACCATTGGTGTCAGCCAAACGCGCCACTAACGTTGTAATAACAACGGTGAAATCGAATGGGTTCAAATATAAACCCAAACACTAAACCCTATTCTTCACCACGCCCAAATTCAATTTCAGCCCTTTTGATTTCTTCTCCTTCATTTCAATCTTCTTTACCATTCCCATAGCTTCAAAATGTCACCGACGATAGCAACCCCGCACCCCAATTTCGATTTTCCGAAGCCCGATTGCCCTTCGACGAAGCAGAGTTTTAAATTCCCGGAAAATATTGATTTTTCGGCGGGCTCACGAGCTGCCGCTGAATTTAATCACTCGAAATCCGGCAATGGAAACCCAGATATTTCCAGTCGATCTAGGCCTCGGCTGACGAAGACAAGGAGGAAAACAAAGGTGGCCTCTCGGGATGGAGAATCGGTGACCATCGATCTCGGGTCGAATGGGGTTAGTGATGTTAGTGGTGAGATTAAGCCTGATGAAAATCGGAATTTTCCAGCTGGAGGTATTGTGTTTGGTCTAAGCAAGACTAGATTTACAGGGGATACAAAGCTGGGCAATGGGCAGTTTGAGTTTGTGGTCGGTGAAGATATGTCTGGACGGGATACAAATGTCAGTGCGAAAGACCGGTTCAGGAAATCTGATAATATTGAATTTGCGTTTGGTTCGGGTAAAAAATCCAACGATACTGGATTTGTGTTTGGGTCGGATATGAAATCTGGTAGTGGTGAATTTGTGTTCGGTCCGGATACACGAAAGCAAGATTCCGGCAGAGATATGGAGAAGAGTGGATCCAATAATACTTCTGGAGATTCTGAAAAGGTTGGCAGTAATTCTTCATTCAAATTCCCATTTAGTTGTAATTTTGCATTCAGTTCAAATAGTAACGATTCAAAAGTATCCAAAGGTTCGAATTATAAACCCACCGGTGAAAACAAGAGTGCGTATAATTCTGCAGATAGGGGCAAAGAGAATGGTGGTTTTATTTTCGGAGGATTGAAAGGCAAATGGGGTCTTAGTTCTAATTCTGTTGGTAGTGAAAATACTCCAGATATGAATTCTAATTATCGACATAGTAGTAAAGCAGGTGGATTTTCTGATAAAAGCTCGGTATTTAGCCTATCGGATGAGTTGAGTAGATTGAACATTGGCAGTGCTTCAGAAGTAGATACTAAGAAGACGGAACCTCTCATCAGTAACTTTCCAGGGAATATTAACAGTAATGCATTTGTTTTCGGGAGAGATAGCCCTACAAATATGAATGAGAAGACGCACATCAATTCAATTAGTAAATCACTGGGGGGAAAAAGATTGAAGAAAAAAACTGGGAAGTTAAAAAAAATGACCGTGGTCCAGCAGTTGTTTGGCCACCACGGTGTATCTAAAGAAAGCACTCCATTGCAAAATCAAAAGTCTCCCGGCTTTGGTTCACCCATGGATTTTTCACCTTATCAAGACACAAATTCCTCTATTGCACCAGATGCCGGGAAGGAAGCATCTGAGCACTGTGAAAAATCTGATGATAGTGAGAGCAGTTCGGATTACTGCTCACCTTCATTACCCGCGCGAGATGGCCTGACGGCTGTAAGATGTCAATACCAGAAAAAGTATAAGTTGAAAGTTGGTTCAAACCTCACAAGTTCTGAAAAAGTAAATGTGAAGCAAGACACTGTCCATATGTCCTCTCCTGAAGGGTGTGAGTATTGGAGAATAAGGTGAGTTTGTATGTGATTTTTTAGCAGTTACTATTTCTTTATCTGAGGATATTTTATTTTCCTCACTAGTTTTGATTCCCACAGTTCATTTATTTAGATTATCAATTCTTTTAATTTTTTCAATTTTCAATTTTCTGTTTTTGTATTTTATTAATTTCATAGGATTTCCTTTTATTGTTTTGTTTTTCAGTTTTTAGGAGGTATAGTTTACTTCAGATTCTAGTTTTTTTTCTTGCGCACAACCATTCTTTGCAATTATCCATATAATTGATACTCCATAAATTTGTATGTTGTCCAGGGGAAATCAAGCTTTTCATGATGGGAAGCTTTCTAAAGCTGAGCAACTTTACTCAAAGGGCATAGATCTTTCCCCACATGACAGTACGCAAGTATTACCCATCAAACCACTTTTACTCTGCTATAGCAACCGAGCTGCCACACGAATGTCTCTCGGGAGGATGAGAGAAGCCATAGGAGATTGTACAAAAGCTGCTGACCTGGACCCCAGTTTTCTGAAAGTCACATTGAGGGCTGGAAAGTGAGTACTGTTCTCGGGTTATTTTTTACAACAGTTCCATCAAAATTATCCTGAACTTTTTTTATTTGTTAATTTTTTTAAATAATTTTGTAGTTGTTATCTGGTATTGGGAGAAGTTGAAGATGCGATTAAATGTTACTCTAAATGTGTGAGTTTGGAGAATGATGTGTGCTTAGATAGGAGAATCACCATTGAAGCTGGTGATGGACTGCAAAAGGCAAAAGTAAGATCCTTTGTTCGTATTTGATAAGTGTGAACTTTATTTATGTATAATTGATGTTCCTGTTATGATTTGAGTTGTAGGAAGGTTTTGTCTGCTTGCAGACGTATATTTGTTTTATTAATTACATTTTAGAAAAGCCAAAAGCATGCAAAAATAGTTTGTGCCTTAAAAAGTTCATCTTTATTTTTGTTTGGAGACGGAGTGTCGAAGTTTGTTTGGCTGTCCATCCACCCCCCCACCCCCACCCCCACCCCCACCCCCTCTTTTCTTCCTTTCTCTAAATTTCAGCATCTGATTGTCCCGTGCTTTACAGAGAGTAGCTGAGTACATGCATCAGTCTTCCAAACTCTTGCAAGAAAGAGACGGCAATTCTAAAATGGCTGCTCTGAAAAACATTGAGGAGGCCCTGTCAATAAGCCGTTTCTCAGATAAATTAGTTCAGATGAAAGGAGAAGCACTATGCAGTGTACGTGACGATTAATACATCATTTATTTCAAATTTGCAATGGCTAACATATGAAAGGAAGTGAGTTGTCTAAAATAAAAATATAAAGTTGTTATATATTCCGTATCTTTTAAAAATCATACTATATAACTTTTTATATACTCTTATATTAAGAGTAAAAAATATGTTGAGATTGTTCTCAAGCAACCCATTTTTCATTGTTATTACCATGTATAATTTTATTATGTTACAATACAGTTGAGGATGTATGATGAGGTGATTCAACTCTGTGAGCAAACTCTTGAGATTGCCATAACGAACTTTGGTGCTGATGTGAAGTTGTGGAGGTGTCATCTTCAGGCCAAGTTGCACTTTCAAAGGGGACAGCTTGATTTGGCTCTTGATTTAATTGAAAAACGAGAAAAACTGTCAATCGGCTCCAGGTAAACTTCATCAAATTATATTATTATATCTAAATATGTGGTTCAATTTTAATTTCACTTTATAACGCAGGTCGGAAGACATGGCCCAGGGATCCATAATTGCTCTAGCTTCCACCATACGAGAACTTTTATCCCTGAAAGTACGTTCAATTTGTTATTCTATATTTCTGTACTTAATTTCCAAGTATCTTTCAGTGTTTTAAAATTAGATTTTACAATATATTGATATAGTCTGATCTTTGTTCATTACAGAAATCTGGAAATGAAGCCTTTAAATCTGGAAGATATACGGAAGCTATAGAGAATTATACTTGTGCTATATCGAAAAGTGTTGAATCACGGTCTTTTATGGCTGTCTGCTTCTGTAATCGTGCGGCTGCTTACCAATCAATCAACCAAATTGTTGAGGCCATTGCGGATTGTAGCCTAGCCATTGCTCTGGATGAGAACTATGAAAAGGTTAGGACGATACAGAATTAGTTACTATTATAGTAGTTGTTTTCTTGAGGATAAGATATAATATTTATATTTGGTTGAATTACAATAACTACCCCTTATGTTTGGAATAATTTTAAAAAAAAGTTTGAAAATTACATAAACTACCCCTAGATTTTGGTTCTCTGTGATGTAAGGGTGTGATTTTAATATTTAAAGATGTAAATTGGACCAATGGTTGTTTAACTTGTTTTAAATGTTTTTACTTTCTAGGAGGGCAAACTGTAAAGTTTAATACAGATTCAAACCTCAAGTTTATTTTTATTTTTATTATTAATTTTAGAAACCTCATTTTTCTGTTTTTTTTTCATTAGGCAAAATGTAATTCATAGAACCCATATTGATCGTCTAATATTTGTCTCAGACATCTTCTGATATTTGCATGAGAATTAATAAGAACTCTACATTTTTAGGCTGTGAAGTATATTTTAGGTGAAGGATGATTATATCATGTTTAGATAATACCAACTCTGCCGTCGTAGAATTTTCACTCTTTTGACAATCTTCATTCCCTTTATTATGCAGGCGATTTCCAGGAGAGCGACTTTACATGAGATGATTAGAGACTACAAGCAAGCAAGTTATGATCTCCAGAGACTGGTTTCTCTTCTTGAGAATCAATCTCAAACCACAAGTCATCAGTCGTACTCTCAAAGTAAATCAAATGGAGGCAGTGCCAGAGAAACAAGGAGAGTCCGCCGTCTTCTTTCCTCAGTTGAAGAAAAGGCTAAAAAGGAGATTCCTCTGAATCTGTACCTCATTTTGTAAGTCCAATCATCATATTTGTTTGGGATGATTAAAATATATTTTTAGAAATTACAAGCACTCTTCACATATGTTTATATGTTAATAAAATTACAAATCCCTTTACCATAATGTTTAAAAAAAAGTTGTAAAAATCACAGGTACCCTACTATAATTGTGAATATATAAACCTCTAAATGTTTGAATTTTGACTGGACAGAGGAATCAAAGCATCTGTTGCTGAATCTGAGATTAAGAAGGCATATCGAAAGGCGGCTCTCAGGCATCATCCTGACAAGGTATTAAAAGACGTTTTCTCTTATGGATTAAAAAAAAAACATACTGCCTTATGTATTTTTATTTTGTGATAAATGATGTTTATGCGGGTCAGGCCTTGGTAAGGAGTGATGTAGGAGATGGTGGAACATTGTGGAAGGATTTTGGGGAGAAAATTCACAAGGATGCCGACAGGCTATTCAAAATAATCGGGGAGGCATATGCTGTTCTTTCGGATCCCTCTAAGGTATATGATACTGTTGATCAGTGATTCTGTTATGTTTCAATTTTACCTCTCTTCAAATCATAAAAGAAAGAATTAATTATAAAAAAATGACCTCGAGGTTTGGCCTATATAGTAATTACAAAAAAAGACAACTGTCAAAATTATTAAATATACCCCCAGGTTTGATTTGATGTTAAATGTGTGGAGGGTTTTGAAAATTTGAATATGCAGGGTTAAATGCAGAGCAACATAGAATCTCGGGTAGTTTTGTAATTTTATTTTTATTTAAGGGTGTTTTTCTAACAAACCCAACAACAATGGAAAAAGAAGAAAAGAGAAAAAATCTGGTAATTACATGCCTAGTGATCGTATACATATATATTTGTATTTGGTAATTGGTATCTCTAAGATCTGTACACTGTTCTCTTTGCAGCGGTCAAAATATGATAATGAAGAGGAGATGAGGAATATAAACAATGACATCAACAAAAAAAGTAATTTCGGAAGATCTTACAGCTCTCCATTCGAAAGAGGGAACTGGTATGGAAGACAAGAGAATTCCAGCACCTCCTCTGAAAGAAGCAATAGGCGTTATTATTGGAATGAATCAAAATCTAACTCACAATCACGGTGGTAGAACCCAAGAGTATTCCAGATCATCTTGTACAAGTCAGATGGAAAGGATGGCTTCTTTTTCGTGCCGAGAGTGACCAAGAACTTTGGGTGAAGTGCAAGTAAAAGGGAGATAAAAGTCGAGAGAAAAGAAAAAAATGAAAATTTTGAATTATATAGACAACAAAGAATAGACAAGGAAAAAGAGGATTTATGTGCAACCTCGTACTTTATAGGAAAAAGATTGTTTATGTGCTCCATCGGTTCCGTAGCAAACTTTATTTTTCTTATCAATGAAAAAATGAAAAAAAAATTGTTATAATAATTTTTGTAACTTTTACCATTTTAGTAAATGTAAACTTTTGAATGACGCAATCCAAAAAAAAAAATGAAAACTTTACGGCGAGGCGAGTTATTTGCTTAAATTATGCATGTGTCAATGGGTTTAATATCACCCATAAAGAATCTCAAACAGCTTCCTTGGCATAAAAAAACAATAAGAAATGATTAACAAAACAAACTTGCACTTAATCCAAAATTTGTAAGAATAACAAATTCATCGTCAAAAAAGAAAAGCACTCCAGTTATAGTATCTATCTGGCAGGCTGCACTGGAGCGTGTTCCATGAGCTGGCTAACTAGCTTAAAAGTGCGTCCATGAATCGCTTTAGTGTGATCAATGAGCTGCTCGTACCTGGTAAAAGGAGAAATATAAATCCTTTGAAACTCTAATCTACAACAATCCATGTATAATTACAATGTATGCATAAATTGCATATCAAGAAAACTTACACATTGGTGTGGTTGGGCTCCATAATGATGGTTCCCGAGTGTGAATCAATCTTCGCCTCAAGTTTAGAGGTCCTTATAAGATTCACTATCCATCGTTCTGCCTCCTCATAACTCAGATTCAGTTTCTCAGCAAGCACACTGTCGATTGCACCACAAGAGTAAAATACAACTCACAAACAATGAAGGTACTACTATATTTCCAATTTTACAAGGGCAGATTATGGAAGGTATCATGTGTTTTTGAAAGAAATTAAATTATTAGGGGGGGAAATCGGGCTGTCGAAGAAGTAAATTGAAAGAAAACTTTCGGAGGCACATACCTCATATCAATCCGCTGATGAATACGGCAGTAGGTTTCAATGATGAAAAGACGGGCATTTTCGAGGAACTCATCCCTTAAAGGTACGGTAGTAAAGTTTCCTTCCTCAATCCTCTTGCCAAGAAACGGATCATTCATTATCACCTGCATTTAGATAATAAGGTTTGTCAATAGTAACAATGGGAAATCATCTTGGGAGTCAAAGTGGGTTCATGTGAATCTGTGATGCTTATTTACTTCAATATCACAGTCTATTCAGAGACATGATGAGTGAGAACTGAGAACACAGTAAGGAAAGGGAACTTACTTCTTCACACTCTTTCATTTTCTTCTGAGCTCCATCAAAGTCATAGTTGACATATATGCAGGCCAAAAACTCAGTAATGGGATCTTCATAAGAGTATTGTTCTTGCTGAATCACCTTTATAAATTCCTTAAATTGAGGTCGTCTCCTTTTGTTGACTATGAATGCAGTCGCCAGGTAACGTAGTAGATGGGGGGCATTTGTTTGAATGGCATTCAGATACCTGTATAGGTTAATATTAAAAGTATGCTGAAAGACACCTAAAGAGAAAAAAAATGGGGGTAGGGGCTTATATCCAGTGGTTCTCAACAAAATTTACATTTACCATTTATTAAATAGGAAAGGTGAGCACAAAACATAACGAGAAACTTGTCATAAGAAACAATGAAAAGAAGAAATTGATTCCAATGTCATACTTGTCCTGATTAAATAAGTCAATAATTTGGGTCCTTCCATTGTCATGGTTAAAGAAGATGAACAAGCTCCAATGCATTAGCCATATTCTACTTTGCACTTGATTCATCGGGGACGAGAAATTCTGCAAAGCCAACCACCATTACAAGTTCAGTTATGTACTGTCCAAGGGATGCGTATAGACTATTAATAACCAATATGTACGCCAACCAACCTTAGAGTCTATAATATCCTTCACGCGGTTAAGCTCCTCCAATGCAATGTCCCAATTCTGCATCAGAATCTCTGCTGCCAGTTTTCCCCATAGTGCACTCAAATTCCTGTCACTGTTAGTACACAAGGCCCTGTACTGATACAAATAATCGGCAGCCCCAGAGTAGTTTCCGCATTCAAACTGGAATTTCGCATACTGATACAATGCTTCAATCTGATCCGGACCAATCTGCACAGCACAGAACATGCATCAAATGATTCCAACTAGTAGACCCATAACATGAAGTAGATCTTAATATACTTTCCAAAAAATAATTTGCAAGCAGATCACCATTGAAAGTATGAAAAACCACCCACTGTATAATTTTAGTTCAATGTAAATGCTTTTGAGAATTTGACCTTCAAAAATAGAGTTGATTAAAATATTTGCAATACGAAGAAAACTCGAACCTGGTAACGATCATTAAGCATCTGAAGATTGTGCTGCTTGTCGGCCCTCAGTTCCTGATACGCATTAGGGTTCTGCAAAAATGTGATCAAAGGAGCCGCCCCTTCTTCCAACAACTTCAATCTACCCACCACCTCAGCTCTCCTCTCCATCATCTCTGAAGCATCCAAAATACAAGAAACATATTAGAATAACATCTCACTTCAACCGATATTCCTCAACTACGATTTCGTAAACCTAATTTGGTAAATGTCAAAATCTTCCCAAAAATAATAACCGTAGATCATGATTTTTAGTACCAAAATTCTGTACAAAAATCTCCATTCCAACTATTCCAATTGTATTAAGTTTAATAAAAACCAGAAAACGAGATGGAAACAGCAATATCAATCAAGGGCATGAATATACCAAAAACGCATCTGAAAACCCTAACCCTAACAAGGGCATGAATATATAGATACCCTGAGGAACGTCTTCGGAATGGTAGAGGGATTTGTGTATGTCCATGGCGTAATCGACCATGTTCGTCTGGTTGAGCAGCTCGATCTTCGCCTTGAGAATGTCAGCCTCGGGGTATAGCCCTATATCCTGCAAGAACTCGAGCATTGGGAAGAGGAGATGCCTGTCCAGCACCCGTGCTATAATCTGCGTCAAGTCGTACTTCTCCGCCATTGTTTCTTCTTCACTTCTCGATGGGAAAATTATCACTCGTTTGGTTTTTGGGTATTAGGTTTTATTTCTTCTGATACAGCTCGTACAATGTAACAATAATGGGTGACGCTATTTGAACCACTTTTTTCTATAAATACACCATTAATTTATAATTACTGGTATGCCATTAGTTATAAAAGTCTAAAATATCCTTACTTAAATTACAATCTCTAAATACACACCTTAAGATTGTTTTTACTATGACAATATTTAGGCTCTGTTCTTTTGGACTGAAACTAACTGAACTGAACTGAATTGAACTGAATAGATCTGAACTGAACTGAACTGAACTGAACTGAATAGATCTGAACTGAACTGAACTGAATGGACCTGAACTGAAATTAAGTTCAAAATAAGAAACTTAAAATAATGAAAAACTAAAATTAGTATTGTTAAAATTTCAATATTTTGTATATTATAAACAATTTTATTAAATTTGTTATTTTTTTTATTAGATTAATAAAATTAAAAAATGATTTACATTCTATAACTTTTATGGTTTATCGATAAATTCAAATAAATTGTTCGTATTGTTTCTTTAATTTTGATGCAAAATTTATTTTATGTTGTAGGTAAATACTATTTGGTAGACTCTGGATATCTTAATACTCTTGGATATTTGTCTCCGATCCCAACGTCAAATATCATATTCCGAAATATAAACATGGACCACCTACAGGAATTTCAGAACATTTCAATTACCGACATTCTTCATTAAGAATGAAAGTTGAATGTGCTTTTGGTCAGTTGAAAAAAAGGTGAAAGGTGTTGAAAATTATGCCTCAAATATCACAAAAGTATCAAATGTCAATTATTGTTTCTTGTTTCACACTTCATAATTTCATACGAATGCATGAGAGTGGTATTCCAATTGTACATCATGATGTTGCCAGTGGGAGAACAGATACAAACTTTGATGATAAAAATCGAATGAAGCTCATGTCTAAGATAAGGATGGATATAGCCGAAGCTATTTGGAAAGATAACAACACCGAAGAGCATGAAGATGGAGTACAACAAAATGATAAGGAGGTAGATTATATGGAAGTAAATTGACCGATTATTTAAATTTTGTAATTTTTGTGATTTTTTTCAACATTTCAAACATTTAATATTTATTGACATTAATTTTTATTAATTTTATTTTTATTATTATTATTATTATTATTATTATTATTATTATTATTATTATTATTGTTGTTGTTGTTGTTATTATTATTATTATTAAAAACCGAACTGAAACTGAATTGAACTGAACTTAACTGAACTGAACTGAATTGACCTGAACTGAACTGAATAGAACTGAACTGAATTGAACTGAACTGAAATAAACTGAAATTAAGTCCAAAAGAACAGGGCCTACGCTTTTTTATTCATGGTAATCGAGTTGACTAATTAAGGACTGATACATTACAATATTGACTAATTACAATATCCTTACTTCAGTCCGCAAAGGAATGATACATTACAATATTAGTCAAATTTTATAATAAAATCAATATTAAATAAATAAATTAGTAAAATAATGGAGTACTTTAAACATGTAAAATATTTGGGAGAAATCGAGTCGGGCCAAAAAAAGTCCGAATTTGTTGGGCTGCTAAAATGTTGGCCCAGCCCGACGGGTAGGCCCAATTTCCCAAGGAAAACACGTTTTTTCCAGTAGCGTTTTTGGTATATAAAATGTCACCGTATCATTGCCATCCCCATTCCCCACAAGCGTGTGACTGACTGACTGCGTATTTGAAGTTGAAAGCAGCGAACAACAATGGCGGCGCCAAAATCAGTCGATCTCGATGAACTATTGAAACCCTTTCACCAAAGAGCTTCAGAAGCCGAGGTATTCATATTCTCAACTCTCTCTCTAAGTATTTATTTTATATAAATTTATTTAAATTCCTGTATCTATCTGTGTGTTGCTGTTTTTCGTTGATTTTTTTTCTTGATTGAATGCTAGTTTATTACATGATTTTACCAGTTTAATTATCTCGTTCTTTTTTTTTTCGAAAGTTTGTTTGATTATCTAACTCATAAAAAATGAAAAATTTCCCCTTTTGAATTTAAGAAAGATGATTCAAATGTGTTCGAATATAATCCCTCTGGCATCGGCTCTTGAAATACGGTGGAGCACATTTGGTTCGTAGGTGAATGAAACGAAATATAAAATCAGTAATTTAAATTACGGTAATAACAAGGATTGGGAGAGTTGCCGGTAAATGTTATGGAATAAATTAGGCAAAGTGTTGTGGGACGGAGGGACTATATACGATCGTATTAAAAAAATTGGAGATGGTTTACCTTCTGAGAGAAAACTTAAGTACGGTGTGTGAATATAGTGATGCTGCAAGCCTGCAAAGAGCTATATATTCATTCGAGAAATTAGTCTTCCACTTACTGTTCGGACTTCGGAGATTTTCCCATGCTAATATGTTCAGCTACTTTTGTTTTGGTACGAAGGACCGTTTGTCGAGACTTGAAGCTTCACTGAAGAAACATGGAGGTCAGTTCGGAAGGCTTTTTAGCTTTTGTTACTTATTGAAAGAAAAACGTACTCTTCTAATTCTCGTTGCTTTTTAGATTCTGGGAATGAAGAACATGTTAAGTTGGTGAGTGAACTTAAGTCAGAGCTAGAACGCGTGAAACATGAGCGAGTCGCGGAAAGAGAAAAGGTATGTGTCGTACTAGTTTTTTGTTTCTTTTTTCCTTTTTTACTTTAATTAAAAAATAGTGTGAGAGATATGAATCTCGAATCTAATTTATCTGTATCAGGCTCTGAAGGAGGTGCAGTGCCTCACAACTGAAAATGCAAAGCTGCAATACCGTATAGTCCATCTCGTCCGAACATTGAATGAGGCTAATGGCAAGTTAGCTGCTAAATGAGGTTATTAGTAATTACCAATGTCTCTGCTATTTTATTTTTTCTAGTTTTGAAGTATTTATACTGTGTGCCTTACAAAACTACCCCTGAGTTTGGGGTAATTAGTAATTACAGAAAAACGAGAGGTTTTTAAAGTTACAGAACTACCCCTGTGGTCACGGGCGAAGCTAGAAAAAATAGGCAGGAGGGGCTGAATTATTTTGTATATATATATTTATATAGATATGTAGATATATTAGGAGGGGCTAAACATACTTTTAATAAAATTTTATAATTTTTTTAACTATAAAAATGATTAAAAAATCAATTTAGGGGGGCTAAAGCCCCTGGAGCCATACATGTGCCTCCGCCACCATTTAGATTATTAAACTTTAATAGCCTGCTTTTCCGTTTTGTTTCTTTTGTTGTTATCTACACTCAAAAACAATACTCGCAATCTGTTGTGTGCTTTGATGCAGTGATCGTTTGGAAAACCCGTGTTACAAAACGACTTTTCACGATTTACCTTTCAGAGCAACGAGCTCCTTAAAAAAGGCAATCTGGTAGT
This sequence comes from Euphrasia confusa, assembly GCA_954870475.1. Taxonomy (NCBI): domain Eukaryota; kingdom Viridiplantae; phylum Streptophyta; class Magnoliopsida; order Lamiales; family Orobanchaceae; genus Euphrasia; species Euphrasia confusa. The sequence continues at coordinate 2,098,784 of OX940951.1, forward strand.
ATCCATTATTTAGTGCATTCATTGTTGTTTATAATGTTCTAGCTTACATAAAAGGTAGAGAACATTTTGCCAGGCTCAACTACTTGTATATTACTCAAGTTTATTGTGAGCAGAATCTGATGGTGTTTGTGTTCATGTGTTTGGCTTTTGATTTTGATTTTGATTTTTATTTTCAATAAAGCAAAATATCAATTCAATAGATTTTCAGCTCAAGACCTGCAACATGATGAGAGATTGAAAATATTACTAATCTTTGCAACATGATGAGAGATTGAAAATATTGCTAATCTTTTAAAGACAGCAAGTTTGTTCTTTTAATTTTATTACTATATTGTATCCTTAAAATCATTCATTCTAATTATTACTGCTATTTTCTTTAATTTTATTATAAAATAAACTGAATCGAGCTGAGTTGAATTGAATTTAATCGAACTAAAATGAAGTTCAAAAGAACAGGGTCTTAGATAGATCCGTTAAGAATGCAAACGAGTCGAGCATTAACATTAACTAACAAAATACACTTGTTACAAAAATTAAACAAATATGATGTCTTGTTCGACACGTTTATTATAATGAGTTGCCCGATCTTGGTTGGCTTGAGGTTCGACCCGAACTGAAAATGTTGGTGCCCATAATTGAATCCTACCCTCTACCTGCACCAACATTACCACACACACCAAAATACACCCTGCTCCTCAATTCATTCCTCCAACACGCACAAAAACACTGATCACACCATGAAAATAGTCGTGTAATAACAGAACCCACCATTAAAAAAAAAAGAAAAAAAAAAAAGAGGAAAACCAAAACCAAAAAAAAAAACAGAGACATCAAATGTAAAAAGAAATTCACCCCCAAAGAAAGAAAAAAACCAGACAAAAACAAATCAACAACAATGTCGACATCGACGCCGAAGAAAGAAACCATCTTTATCACGGGGCTGATAACCCTGTGGTACTCGACGAACATCGGCGTCCTCCTCCTCAACAAATTTCTCCTCTCGAATTACGGCCTTTCCTTCCCCATCTTCCTCACAATGTGCCACATGTCGGCCTGCGCCGTCCTCAGCTACATCTCCATCGTCTTCCTCAAGGTCGTCCCTTTCCAGAGGATCAAATCCCGATCCCAGTTCCTCAGGATCGCCACCCTCAGCATCGTCTTCTGCGGCTCCGTCGTCGGCGGCAACATCTCCCTTAGGTACCTCCCCGTCTCCTTCAATCAGGCCGTCGGCGCCACCACCCCCTTCTTCACCGCCGTCTTCGCTTTCCTCATGACGCGAAAGCAGGAGGGCTGGGCTACTTATACCTGTCTCGTGCCCGTCGTTGCAGGGGTCGTCATTGCCAGTGGGGTATGTGTGTGTATGTATGATGAATTACTGATCTGTGTTTCTTGTTTTCTGAAAAGATTGATTTTTTAGATTGTTTTGTTTTGTTTCTTGATATGGGTTCTTGTATTTTTTCGAAAAGATTTAATTTTTAGATTGTTCTGTTTTGCTTCTTGATACGGGTTCTTGTGGTTTGTCGAAAAGATTTCGGTTTTAGATTGTTTTGTTTTGTTTCCTGATATGGGTTCTTGTGATTTGTCGAAAAGATTAAAATTTTAGATTGTTTTGTTTCTTGAAATGGGTTCTTGCGATTTGTCGAAAAGATTTCGTTTTTACACGCAGTGGCATCATTTAGTAGCAAGACCTAATCCATGAATGGGATGTTTCTTCTTGTTTAATTTGCTTGATTGATCTTATGTGTTTCTCCTTTTTTGGCCCTTGCAAGATTTGTTTTTTAATAGTAGGATCTCTGAATTCTTCGCTTTGTTCGTGTTGTGTCGCTGTTCTCCAGTTTAAGAAATATCAAACCTTGCATTGTTGAATTGTGTGTATGATCATATGCATCAACTAAGAAATATCGCAAACTTTCAGTTTCGGGTTTTTCAGATTCACATTTTTCTCGTGTCATTACTTGCACAGGGTGAGCCGAGCTTCCATTTATACGGATTTATCATGTGTATCTCTGCTACTGCAGCGAGAGCTTTCAAATCCGTTCTTCAAGGCGTCCTTCTTTCCAACGAGGGGTAAATAAATATTCTCCAAAACATTGCTGTCTCTTGTATAGCAGCATCATACACTTTTGTAAATTAATTTGCAGGGAAAAGCTGAACTCGATGAACCTGATGCTTTACATGGCCCCCATAGCCGTGGTGGTTTTGCTCCCGGCAGCTCTTGTAATGGAGCCCAACGTATTCGATGTCGTGGTCTCGCTCGGCAGGGAACACAAATTCATGTGGATTCTTCTCTTCGCTAATTCAACAATGGCTTACGGAGCCAACTTGTGCAATTTCTTGGTCACTAAGCACACAAGTGCTCTAACACTCCAGGTCCTCTCTCTTTTCTTGTACTTGTCGAGTCATTGACTTTTCTTGTACTTGTCGATCCATTGGCTTTTTTATGCTTTTCGAAATTGCACCAGGTATTAGGCAATGCGAAAGGAGCAGTGGCCGTGGTCATATCAATACTGATATTCCGAAACCCTGTGACCTTTATCGGCATTGCCGGTTATACGATGACAGTCATGGGGGTGGTAGCTTATGGAGAATCCAAAAGGAGATCCAAATGAGAGCTCTCTTCTTGTTTGCTATTGAGCCTCACTGTTACAACTCATTGGGACAAACGAGAGAGGGTTTATTAGGTTAGGAAGATAGCGTGCTTTTTCGAACTAAATTCGCGTAGGGATTGGATCGATACCTTTTTTTTCTTTTTGTTCTTAGATGAGATGTTGAGATCTTACATGTTCAGTATGAGATACAGGTTGTAGTAGTGCTTCCAAAAAACAACAATGCAACTGAAATATATATATACAATACTTTGTTACTTTTGTGTTTTTGTAGCAAATATTGAAATCCAAAGTTTTATTTTTAAACAGATAAATGCTCTGAGTGACTGAGTCTGACCAGTGACGAGTTCGTGATGAAACTCTCGATTCTCCCAACCGGAGGCCTCTGCAACGGCCCATCGTACAACAGCTGTGTATTCAAATTAACACTGGTGATCATCCGCAACCGTAGTTAGCTATCAGACCAAACATTAAAAAAACGCATATTAACTAACATAAACAATTAAACATAACAACTACTACAAAACAAAATACAAATAATGCAAAGACCCTACCTATTGCATTCCTAATTTACCTACTAATGACTAATCTCTGTTCTGGATTAATGATTATATGAATTCGGACATGTGAGTAAAAAAATTAAAATGTAGTGAAAACTGAAAATGCAAGAGTAAAATTATTTTTTGAAATGTTTTTTATGAGGTGTAAGAGCATCTTCAATGGTGTGTAAAGTAGTACAAATTTGTGTCAAGTAACTTGTCACATCAAAAATAATTTATACCTATCAGTCTATACTTTTATTTTCATTTTATTTATATTATATGATAGTAATATAAATAAAATGAAAATATAATAAATTAGATTTACGTTTGCACATTTTTTAAATTGTAAATAGGAGTATCAAATTTCTGATACTTACATTTTTCTTTAATTCATTGATTTTCTTCGTACTCTTAGTATAAATTTGTATCAAAGTAAGAATTATACTTATCACAGAGGATGAAAATGACAAGTATAGTCATTGATAGTGAGATAAGAGCATTGCACATGTTGGAAATGTCTTTATCAGGCTTTTTAGGGTATAAGATTTTAAACAAAATTAAAATAAATTATTTTGAAATGGAAACTTTAACCCCCACTCCATAGTTGGTTTAAGAAATTCAAGAAGGTAAATATTGAAGGACAATTTTTATACTCCTTCATTTTTAAACTAATGATGATATTTCTATTACAAATTACAAAAGAAATATAACCACCACTTTGAATGGGAGAAATAATATTTTACTGAAAATTTTAACATGGATCACCTAGAATTTGTACCAGGTCAGGTCACCTTAAGTTTTTATCAATAGTTTTATCAATCAATTATGGGCTAAAAAAATAAAATATTAAATTACTTTTATGTTACTAGTATTTTTAATTCAGATCATTTGGAGTGGAGGGGGCTGCGCCGCGACTCCCTATAATTACAATTATTTGCTTCGATCCACGTGTCGGTTTCTTTGGGCCTATGGGCCTGGATTGTTTGCAATTTCTATGGTTAATAAATAAGCTGGCCCAAATCAAAGTACACTTTTATTTCTAAAAGTCGTATAACTAATTATTGTGTTGGAAACAAAAATACAGTTTGTGAAGTGAATTGTGAAGTGAGTTTATATATTTTTAATTAATGAATACTACTAGAATTATTAAAATTATTATTATTTAAACAAGTAAATTCAATATTAAATTATTAAATATTTTGGGGTGTCAATTATTGTAGAGAAAAAACTTGGAACAAAACAGATCCGTGAAGTAAAAGTTACATACATAAACTATACATTTTGTGGTTGAAGAAAGTTGACACGGGTCACATGTTGTCCAAATCACGAATTCGGAACAAAATCTTTTAGGTTGATACTTGAGAAAAAACCGGAAACACCATTTGACTTCCAAAACCATAAAGAAAAGATTTTTTGTCCATATAGATCTCAACCGATGTGATTGCCAAAATTGACCAATAAAATATACAGTAGTATAATTCAATTTTATAATTATAGTGATATCATTTTTTTTTTTTTTTCGGTTTGGTTAAGGTTGTGAAAATGCAATTAATCATTCAAAATTGACTTCATGAGGAAGATCTGGCCACCTCGTTGAAGACATTTGAATTCAAATACGAACGATTGATAATGTATACTACCTCCGTGCTAGATTAAAAGTCATATTTTCTTATATTTTGTGAAAGAAGTATGACAATTGATATACACATGTATTATTTCAATTTAGAAATTATGAATGACTTCCCAAAAATGCGACGCATATAATATTATCCATTTCCTCTCCACTCCGACTTTTACGTACACGCTATAAAGAAACGCTTTTGCATGTGACGAATGACAAAAGCCAAACCCCAAAACATGTCCTCCACCACCACCGCCACCTCCACTACCCCCTCCGACGTGGCGGTGGTCATGGTCCCCCTCCCCGCCCAGGGCCATCTCAACCAGCTCCTCCACCTCACCCGCCTCCTCTCCTCCCGCGGCATCCCCGTCCACTTCGCCGCCTCCGCCACCCACCTCCGTCAAGCCAGATTCCGCTCCTCCTCCTCCTCCGCCGCCGCCGCCGCCGTCCAATTCCACGAGCTCCCCATCCCCACTTTCCCCAACCCTCCCCCGGACCCCCACGCGCCCACGAAGTTCCCGCTCCAGATCATGCCTTCCCTAACCGCCTCCCTCCACCTGCGGGGCCCGCTCACCCGCCTCGTCAAATCACTCGCACGCGCCTCGAGGCGCGTGGTCGTCATCCACGACTCCCTGATGTCGTACGTGGTCCAGGACGCCCACGCGGTGCCACGCGCCGAGTGCTACACCTTCCGCAGCATCTCCGCCTTCTCCGTCGCCTCCTGGGACGTCGAGATCGCCCCCCTCCTCCTCGCCCGGGAATCCGCCGCCAGGGAGATCCCCCCGCTCGACGGTTACTACCCACCGGAATTCGCGGAGTTCATGGACCTCCAGCGCACCGCCACGCGCGGCCTCATCTCCGGCGAAATCTACAACTCCTGCCGCGAGATCGAGGGCTTCTGCCTCGACCTCCTCGAGAAACGGCTGGTATCGAGCGGAAAGAAGCTTTGGGCCTTAGGCCCATTTAACCCCGTCTCCAATTCCAACAATGGGCCTTCGAAACACGAATGCTTGGGCTGGCTCGACAAACAGGCCCAGAACGACTCCGTCGTATTGGTCTCGTTCGGGACCACGTGCTCCTTCAGCGAGGACCAAATCAGGGAAATCGGGCTCGGGCTCGAGATGAGCGAGCACAGGTTCATCTGGGTGCTTCGAGACGCTGACCGAGGCGACATTTTCGAGGGTGGGGCCCGGGAATTGGTGGGGCCCGAATTCGAGGAGAGGGTCCGCGGGCGAGGGATTGTGGTTCGGGACTGGGCCCCGCAGCTGGAGATCCTGGCCCACCGAGCCACGGGCGGGTTCGTGAGCCACTGCGGCTGGAACTCTTGTCTCGAGAGCATCAGCATGGGGGTGCCGATGGCCACGTGGCCGCAGCACTCGGACCAGCCGGCGAACGCGGCGCTGGTGACGGAGATTTTGAGGGTGGGGGTGGAGATGAAGCGGTGGGGCCGGGAGGAGGAGCTGGTGCCGGCGGCGGTGGTGGAGACGGCGGTCAGGCGGCTGATGGAAGAAGGGGATGGGCTGAGGAGAAGGGCGGCAGAGCTGGGAGAAGAGGTCAGGAAATCGGTGGGAGTCGGGGGAAGTCGAAAGGAGATGGACTCTTTCATCTCTCACGTAACGAGATAGTTCGATTTCGAATTAATGTGTAAATCGTATAAACATCGAGTAACAATTTATTGAGAGAATTGTTAACACTGATTATTACCACAACATCGCAAAGGGAATAATGGGTTGCTTATTATGATTGATTCTAGAATTGACCTTTTTTTTTTTAAGAAAGCTTAGTGATTGTTTAACTTTTTGAATATGGGATTTCAATTGGAATGTATTACCTCTCTTCATTAGCACTATAAACCTTTTTTTTTTTTAGTATATCATTTTGTGGAAGTAGGCAATACTCCACAAAAACCGCTTTTTAGGTCACATTTGTCAAAAGGGGTGCTATTGCTTTGGTGTCTCTATCTTTAGTTTTATCTAAAATATGGTCAAGAATCACATCGATTAATACTCCCTCTAACCTACAAATATTTATCAACTTTTTTGTATACAAAGAGATATAAACAGTTGTGAAACGAGATAGTAATTGATTTTCAAAATTGAGAACTATATTAGTTTTAACTTAGTATTTTTATAGTTCTTGAAATAGTTTCTAACCAATAGTCATTTGTGTTTGACACAAAAATTAAAAAAATACTCAGTAATACTTTATTAATTTTTTTTAACCACAAAATAAAGAGTCCATGTATTTGAATCAACTAGAAATCATCCTTTATATGTTATGGATCATCTAAGCAAATAAAGAGGAATTGAATCGGGAAATAGGTGGTCTTAAGTAAATTTTAAAAAATAAATTTAAAAATAAGTAGAAAGTTATATTCTTTTAAATTGAAAAATTAAAATATTTTATTATTGTTTTTGGGTACCTCTTATTCTAGAATGTCCAAATAAAATAAATGTGTTTCCCAACCTATACTTTTTTAAAACTTAAATATGAGTTAATGAGCCACTCTGCACTTGTCATTTAATTATAGAATACGTAGTACTAAAATGACAAAGGTGCTTGGGATTGGTGTGGAGATTGAGGATTGGGCGTGTGAGGAAGGGATTGTTTCGTTGGATGCAGTCGAAAATGCTGTGAGGAGATTAATGGCATCGGAGGAAGGAGGTGAGATGAGGAGAAGAGCCCGGGTATTAGAAAGTGATCAGGTGAAGGAGTCTTTGATCCAAGGGAATGAGATGAATTCGTTTATCGCGCATATAATGAAATAAGATAATAAAAGTGATGCAAAAATAATGAATGAATGAATCCTTAAGAAGGTAAAGTTATACAGTATAATACCTACGTACCCTTCACCGTGCGGGGCTTGTCCTCTTGCCGGCAAGCATCGATATGGCATCCCGACTTCTGCCTCGACTCAACTTTTGATCTTCCACCTTAAAAAAAAATTAAGAAAAAATATAAACCGAACTCGAAAAACAAAGGCAGAAACCCACCAATATACAAATCAATAGTTAGCTTGATAAAAACACACACTAGAAATTAAATCAATCCAACAAAATCACCTATCGATCAAGTAAGAAGTGGGTTCGTCCGACCTGAACCATCTCATCCCCTCCGGAGGTCACATAAATGGCGTGCTATTTATACTCGATCTTCCTCCTCGCTTCCAAACGGTTGGTCGAGAATCACATGATTAATAACTGTATTTCGAAATAAAGTAAAATTACATTCACATTTTAAAGTTAATCACATACCCGGTAATTTCCATAGCCGAGGAATCGACGCCCTGGTTTCAGTGAGTGCAAAATCAATATCTGGATTGAGACATTTCTGAAGATGAACTTTAATTGGTGGGATAGTGAGTTGAGGATGGAGGTAACAAAGAAATTTGGGATACGGGTTTTTAAACTTAATTAGGATTCTTCGATTTGGGGATTAGGGTTATGCAGATATATTGGCGGGGAAACCAACTCCCGCAGTCCCGCTCCACTTTATAATTTTTTAATATTTTCTTAACGTTCACCTCACCGGCGAAGTCAATTTCAATTTTCAAGTGAATTTTTAATTTTTCTGACATTTTTTTTTTCAATTTTGAAATAATGTTGTATGCAATTGAAATGAAATGAAGCACTAAGATATTTAGATACACCATATTTGTGAGTCTAAATTAATAATTTTGTCAATATTAACTGGTACTTCCTTGGCTTAAAATTGTACTCCGTATTATATTTTGTTTGGTATGAAAAAAAATTGATTCTTAAACATTAAAAAATAAAAATGTATATTTTACATGTTTATTTTTCATATAACAATGACAACACTTTTGTTTTTAAGTATTTTTTTTCTTCTATTTTATTTATCTATTTTTTCATCTTTGCTAATAATTATTTTATTTTTCAACTTAAAAATAAATTTATAACATTTACTACATTTTATTCAAAAAAAACTCTCATCTTTTATGTGCCACATAATAAGGAGTAACAATATTTATGTATAAAATTAAAAAAAATAAAAGTAAAATTACATTTTATTGTAAAAAATAAAATAATTATTATATGTTTATAAATGTTCATATTATAATGTGAGTCATATAAAAAAAAGTATGAATAATCTAAAAGATTTTTTCTATATTATTCTAATAGGGAAGGTGCGTAGTGCCTTCAACTACACAAAATAAAATAAAATACTAGTACTAGTACACAATGAAAATTTTACCAATTAACCTCATAATTTAAAATTTTAACCTCATGTTATGACAACCCTATAATAAGAATAGCACATGCATTTCAATCTACTAGTAAGAAAAATAATTCTCGTGACTACATGTGCAAAGATATTATTGTTGAAAGAGAATAATTTAAATAAATAAATAATAATAAAATACTTAAAAAAAAAAAAACAAATAATCATATCAACAACGTGTTATACAAGTAAAATTCATTCTAGAAGGTCAAATGATACTAATAATACTAAAACAAATGATCAAAACGAATCTGGCATCCAATCGAAACATCATTATTAATTTATTATCAAAGATACTCACTTTTCAAAGTCCTCGTAAAATAAAAATAAAATACTATAATAACGTCACCCTAAGTATTATTCCCGTGAGCTTGACTAATTACATACTAGTATGTTGAATAGTATTGACAATTTGCGGAACACGCAAGGAATACATATCCGTTGTTTGTCGTCATTTCCACTTCCGTTACATTTGGAGCATTACATCATATTATATCAATTATAAATGTACATACAATACACGTCTGAGTATTTATAATTTTATGTGCGATATATAGTAATTATAAGCATAATGTATTTCACTATAAGCATAGTGTATTTCACTTAGTACAACATGAATAAAACTAATCTAAAAATTATTTATTACCTCCTTCCAAAAAAAAATGTATAATTACAAAAAAAAAGTATACATATTTTGTTTGAGACAGAGTTAGTATAATTTTTTGATAGGTTCAATATTAAAAATAAAAAATAGAGTTAATAAAATACTTTGATTAAGTCAAAATAGTACTACTATATTTCGATATTTTATCTATATAATGCTTACGTGATGGTTGATACCAAGTATACTTTCTACAGAAACAAATCAAGACAAATAAGGTGTTACTGTAAGATACCCATTTTAACCCAAATTATTCCCCATGGCCGATAATATTCAAACTGAATACGAAAACGGTGTTCCCAAAATACCCCTCACAATCCTGGCGGTTCCTCTCCCAGCTCAAGGCCACCTGAACCAGCTCCTCCACCTCTCCCGCCGCATCTCCGCCCACGGAATCCCCGTCCACTTCGCCGCCTCCGCCACCCACAACCTCCAGGCCCGAACCCGGGTCCACGGGTTCGACCCGACTTCCACCCCCAACCTCCATTTCCACGATCTACCCACCCCCCAATTCTCCAACCCTAGTCCCAACCCAAATGCCGCCCTCAAATTCCCGATGCAAATCCTCCCCCGTGCCTGATCTCGGCGGCCGATCTCCGGCTTCCCGTTCTCGGGCTGGCCCGAAGCCTCTCCTCCACGGCCCGAAAGCTAGTCGTGATTTACGACTCCGTAATCCCTCACGTCGTCGAGGAGATTCGCTCGATCCCAAACGCAGAGTCCTACTGCTTCCAGAGCATATCCGCTTTCTCCCTCTACTCCTTCCGCTGGCAAGCTTCTGGAAAGTCCGATTTGCCCCTCGGAGCCGAAGTAATTGTGGAAGTGCCATCATCCCTGGACTCGAATATGCCGGCTGAATTCGAAGAACTCACGAAGCTGATCACAGAAGCCCAGCATTTCAATTCCGGCGAAATATTCAACACGTCACGAGCGATCGAGGACTTCTACATCGACCTTGTTGCTAAGGAAAAAATCACCGGGACAGATAAGAATTGGGCCTTGGGCCCGTTCACCCCTGTTTCGGAGGGGTTCGAGAAAGGGGCAGCCCGGCCCGGCAACGGTGGCATACTAGAGTGGTTGGACGAACACGAACTTAATTCGGTGATATACGTTTCGTTCGGGACGACTTCCTCTTTGTCGGATGAGCAGATCTCAGAGATCGCGTTCGGGCTTGAGAGGAGCGAGCAGAAGTTTGTGTGGGTGCTGAGAGAAGCTGACAGAGGAAATGTTTTCGAAGGCGAGGTCAGAAAGGCTCCGTTGCCGGAAGGGTTCGAGGAAAGGGTGAAATCGAGAGGGTTGATCGTGAGGGATTGGGCCCCACAGCTCGAGATTTTAGGGCACCCCTCGATAGGGTGGGTGAAACCATCAGCCACTGCGGGTGGAACTCTTGCATGGAGAGCATAAGCACGGGGGTACCTATAGTAGCATGGCCGATGCATTCGGACCAGCCGAAGAATGCAATCCTAATCACAAAGGTGCTTAGGATTGGTGTGCATATCAAGGAATGGGCATGCGACGACGGAATAGTTTCGTCGGATGCAGTCGAAAATGCTGTGAGGAGATTAATGGCATCAGAGGAAGGAGACGAGATTAGAAGAAGAGCCGCAGCATTAGAGGGTGATGTTAGGGAGCATTTGATCCAAGGAAATGAGATGAATTCTTTTATCGCTCATATAATGAAATAAGAGAATAGAAGAGAATAAAAGTGATGCAAAAATAATAAATGAATGAATGATTCATTAAGAAGGTAAAGTTATACCCTTCACCGGGCGGGGCTTGTCCTCTTGCCGGCAAGCAACCGATGTGTCAGCATCCCGACAATTGCCCCGACTAAACTTTTGATCTTCCACCTTCTTGAAAATTTAGAGTGAGAGTCAAGAAAAAATATAAACCGAATCGAAAAACAAAGGCAAAATCCCACCAATATACCACACAAATCAAAAGTTAACTTGATAAAAACAAACACAAAACTCGCAACAAGAAATTAAATCAATCCAACAAAATCACCTATCGATCGAGGATAGCTCTCGTCGAGTAAGAGGCAGGTTCGTCCGTCACCCGACCCGACCCGAACCATCTCATCCCCTCCGGAGGTCACATAAATGGCGTGCTATTTATACTCGGGATTCCTCCTCTTCCAAGTTCCAAACGTTGGTCGAGAATCATATGATTAATAATTGTATTTCAAAATAAATTAAAAATGCATTCACATTTTAAAGTTAATTGCATACCGGTAATTTCCACAGCAGAGGAATCGACGCCTTGGTTTCAGTGAGTGCAATTTTACCACAAAATCATATCTGGAATAGTTCATTTCTGAAGATGAACTTCGGTGGGAATCCGAGAGTTGAGGATGGAGGTAACTAATGTAAGAATTTGGAACGGGAACAAAGAAATTTGGGATACGGGTTTTAAATTTTAATTAGGGTTCTTCGCGGCAGCAATTTGGGGATTAGGGTTATACAGATTTGTTGGCGGGGAAACCAAATCCCGCTCCACTTCGTAGTTTTTTACAGTATTTTATTAACGTGGACCTCACCGACTCAATTTCAAGTGAATTTTTAAAATTTCTGACATTTTTTAATTTTGAAATAATGTTCTATGCAATTGAAGCACTACCATAATTTGATACACCATTATAAGTATTTGTGAGCAAGGATGGAAATGAGTAGTCGAGCGCTTATCGAAAAAAATAGCAGGTTCGAGCTCGACTCGATCAAGTAGCCTGAGCTCGATTCGATCGAGTCGCTCGACTTTTGCTCTTTCGATTAGTTCAACTTCAGCTTGTTCGAGTGCCTCGACTCGTATTGCTTGAGTCCAACTCAACTCGAATCGCTCGAAAAGCTCGAATCGACTCGATATATACACACATATAAATTATATTTAATTAAAAAAAAAAATTATATATTCGAGCGGCTCCTTCAAGATTGGTGTTCAAGCTCGACTCTTATAAAATATTGTTAACTCCAGCTCGGCTCGAGCTTCGAGGTTGATCGAACTCGAGTCGAGCGTTGTCTCGAGCAGCTCGCGAATTGCTCGGTTCGTTTCCAGCCCTATTTGTGAGTCTAAATTAATAAATTTAGTTCAAACCTACTAAGTTTAGTTCAATTCAGTCAATTTCAGTACAAAATAACATGTCCTTACTTGTCTGTCTTAAAATTGTACTGAGTATTCTATTTTGTTTGGTACGAAAATTAAAAATAAAATAAAATTGAGTAATCAAAATATAAAAAATAAAAATGTATTTTAAGTTTTAAAAATGATAACATTTTTGTTTTTTGAATTTTAAGTATTCTACAATAACATACGGAGTATTGTAGAAAAGTAAATAAATATTTATATTTTTTAACTTTAAAATAAAAAAATTCTTACTTTATTTACTTATTTTTTAATTGTTACTCATAATTATCTTATTTTTCAGCTTAAAAATATTTAATTTTTAACATTAACATTTTAGAAAAAAAAAACAATATTTTTTTAACTCTCAACTTTTATATGAAATAATTAGAAATAAAGTATTTATAAATAAAATTTAAAAAGTAAAAACTCTATAATTAGAATAGCACATGCATTTCACTAAGAAAGAAATTAATTATAGCGACTACTTGTGCAAGATATTACTATTTTTGTGTCTCAGATTAATGGTAAAATGAAATTACATTTGTAATTTATAAAATAAATATAACCATTAATTATTTAAATAAATAAAAAATAATAAAATACGTCAAATAAATAAATAATCATATATACCAACAACTTGTTATACAAGTAAAATTAATTCTAGAAAGTCAAATGCTACTACTAATAATACTAAAACAAATGATCAAAACGAATCTGGCATCCAATCGAAACATCATTAATATCAAAGATACTGCACTACTTTTCAAAGTCCTCATAAAACAAAAATAAAATACTATAATAATGTCACCCTAATTATTCATCCTCATAAAACAAAAAGAAAATAGGGACTACTATAATAATGTCACCCTAATTATTCAAACATGGAGAGTTAAAGATAAGCAAATATATTCCTGTTAGCGTGACTAATTACATGTGTTGAATATGTGTATGTAGACTATATGTAGTATTGACAATTTGCGTAGCACGCAAGAAAAAAATGTTGTCTTGTTGTCACGTTTTAAGTACATTTGGACATTAGACAAAGTATTAATCGTAAATGTATATACAATAAACGTTAAAAGTTTATGACTTCATGTATATTTATATATAATAAGATGTGACTATTATTCTTAATGGAAGAGAGTATTATATAGTAATATACTTCAAACATAAATAAAACCAAATCACGGACTGCACTCTACCAAAAGATTAATTAAAAAATCGTGTTTTTGATGGGTTCAATTAAAAAACAAAATAAATAAAAAAGAAACTACTTTGATTAAGTCAAAATAGTACTAGTATATTTCGATATGTTATCTATATAATGCTTACTTGATAGTAGTTGATACTTCGTACTCTTTCTATAAAAACAAATCAAGCCAATTAAGGTGTTATTGTAATATACCCATTTTAACCCAAACTATTTCCCATGGGCGATAATATTCAAACTGAAAACGAAAATTGTCTTCCGAAAATACCCCTTACAGTCCTGGCGGTTCCTCTCCCAGCTCAAGGCCACCTGAACCAGCTCCTCCACCTCTCCCGCCGCATCTCCGCCCGCGGAATCCCCGTCCACTTCGCCGCCTCCGCCACCCACAACCGTCAGGCCCGAACCCGCGTCCACGGGTTTGACCCGTCTTCCACCCCCAACCTCCATTTCCACGATCTACCCACCCCCCAATTTTCCAACCCTAGTCCAAACCCAAACGCCGCCGTCAAATTCCCGACTCATATTATGCCGTCCCTGATCGCGGCGGCCGATCTCCGGCTTCCAGTTCTCGAGCTGGCCCGCAGTCTCTCCTCCACGGCCCGAAAGCTGGTCGTGATTTACGACTCCGTAATCCCTCACGTCGTCGAGGAGATTCGCTCGATCCCAAACGCCGAGTCCTACTGCTTCCAGAGCATATCCGCTTTCTCCCTCTACTCCTTCCACTGGCAAGCTTCTGGAAAAACCGATGTGCCCCTCGGAGCCGAAGTAATTACGGAAGTGCCACTCCTGGACTCGAAAATGCCACCTGAATTCGAAGAACTCACGGCCTTGATCATAAAAGCCAAGAATTTCAACTCCGGCGAAATATTCAACACGTCACGAGCGATCGAGGACTTCTACATCGACCTTGTTGCTAAGGAAAAAATCACCGGGACAGATAAGAATTGGGCCTTGGGCCCGTTCACCCCTGTTTCGGAGGGGCTCGAGAAAAGGTCGGCCCGGCCCGGAAGCAGTGACATACTGCAGTGGCTGGACGAACACGAACTTAATTCGGTGATATACGTTTCGTTCGGGACGACATCCTCTTTGTCGGATGCGCAGATCTCGGAGATCGCGTTCGGGCTTGAGAGGAGCGAGCAGAAGTTTGTGTGGGTGCTGAGAGAAGCAGACAGAGGAAATGTTTTCGAAGGCGAGGTCAGAAAAGCTCCGTTGCCGGAAGGGTTCGAGGAAAGGGTGAAATCGAGAGGGTTGATCGTGAGAGATTGGGCCCCACAGTTGGAGATTTTAGGGCACCGCTCGATAGGGGGTTTCATCAGCCACTGCGGGTGGAACTCTTGTATGGAGAGCATAAGCATGGGGGTACCTATAGTAGCATGGCCGATGCATTCAGACCAGCCGAAGAATGCAATCCTAATCACAAAGGTTCTTAGGATTGGTGTGCATATCAAGGATTGGATATGCGACGATGGAATCATTTCGTCGGATGCAGTCGAAAATGCTGTGAGGAGATTAATGGCATCAGAGGAAGGAGACGAGATTAGAAGAAGAGCCACAGCATTAGAGGGTGATGTTAGGGAGCATTTGATCCAAGGAAACGAGATGAATTCTTTTATTGCTCATATAATGAAATAAGTAAATTTGAATTTTAAGTCAAAACAAGAATAATTGATGGATGATATTTTTGATCTTTTATGTAGTAATTGTGATTCAGTCAAGTTATGAAAAAAACAAAAAGTTCATCCCCCATCACTGTTGGCTAAATTTCAGAAGCAAAAAAAAAAAATAGGTTTACCTTTGTCATAAACTATTCTTAATCAAGGGTTGCTGATATTCTTAAGGTCGTCCTCCTGTGCGAACCAACTCGGTATTATCTTCGAAAGGTGAGGGTGTAGATCCTTGAACGCATTTCTTATCGTCCCTTCTGCAACTCCAGTAGCAATTGATATATCTGTCGTCGTGAAAACATATTACGTAAACATTAATAATATATAGAAAGTGTGAATCATTTTTATCTTGGTGAGTCGGTGAGAATAAGCAAGGACTGTTTTACCTTTGAGTGTTTTTTTATCTTCTGAGAGCTGAGTTACTATGTAAATAACTGCAGCAGCAATTGAGATTGGGCTCCTCCTGAATTAAAAAAGAACAAAATAAGAAGAAAATCTATGGCGGAACGATTAAAACGCAAGGACAAAAGGAGGCAGCGAAATTAAATATACCTAATGTCGAATTCCTCTGCCTTCCAGACAGATTCTTGGGCAGCTTTGACAGTTTGATTTGTTGCCATTCCAAGATTAGAACAAAAACGTCTCTGCAATATAACATAAATTAGTGTTGGTAACCCCAATCGTTTCTTATTCACAAGAATCTCACCATGAAATCTCCAGCATGTATAGCCCCTATTTCCGCTGACTGCCCCATTTCAAGCTTCAGTTGTTTGACCAGAAATTCTTTTGCTCGCCCGACTTCCCTCTTTGTTGCTCCATTGGCAACAGCGCAGATTTCTATAAATTCAATAAAGCTAAAAAAATTTAAAAAGGAAAAAGAAAAGAGGTGATGATAACAAACCCGAAGAGGATGTTCACCTTAATTGGGGATAATCGTAGTTTTGAAGGTTAATTCATAATTAAGCTAAAACATAGGGTGATTTGTGATAATTCCTTAAGAAGGTAAAGTTATATAATACCCTTTACTGTGCGGGGCTTGTCTTCTTGTCGGCAGGCTATGTACAAGCAAGCAGCTGATATGGCATCCTGACTTCTGCCTCGACTGGACTTTTGATCTTCCACCTTCTTGAAAATCTCATATGCCCGATCCTTTAGAGTGAAAATTCCCATCAAGAAAAAAAAATAAACCGAACAGAAAATCATGAAAGATAGAGAATGAATAAACATGAAGATTGCAACAATATATGCAGGCCGGGGGAGATATCGTGAACAAACACTTGTAATAAATCACTGGAAATGAACCTAAAGAAATCATGGCTGGATATTGAAGCAAGATTGTCAAACTAAAAAAATTGAAGTTTTTCAGCAGCTTTAAAACCTTAGGCGGTGATCGTAAACACTAGTATAAAATGGCTTACAATTCGTCAAAATATTGCTCTGGTTTTTTGAAAGGTACCAATCACTATTAAAAAAACCTATCGATGTATTCAACTTGTTACACAAAATCATTTATTGAAAAGAAAAGGCTCAAGCTGAAATATTTGTCAATCCATAATATCTTGACTTTGTTCACATAAATCATTAAGCAAGCTCATATACCATACCCTCTGAACCTTTCACGGAGACATGCACAAGCCATTTACTTCAATTTAGAAAACTACACGTTTTCAATGTTATGAGCAACATACCTTTATAGTTGCAGCAAGACCCAACCTGTAAGAAAAAATGGCTACATCAGATACAAAATGTCATTCAAGTGGAGATCGTCTATTTTACTTGTTTCTCGAGATACATGATGATTATAGAAAAAAAACGTAAAGCTACAAATGAAAGTCGATCTCGAGTGTTGCTACACAAAAAATCTTGAAACATGAAGAGGAGTTCAAAGCAAATGCTGAATTTGGTATATCATTTCACATCACTATTTTTACTTCGTTTTTAGCACACACACACACACATGACGGCGCGAGATTCAACCAGCCGTGTGGCCCGTGTGCGAAGCATAAAATATCACACCAGCAAAAACAAAACAGAACATGAAATCTTTCTTTGACAGTGATTAATAATAATTAAAGAACTATTAGAAAAAACAAAATGCAAGACCCCACCACTATATAATCAATAATTAACCTGATAAACTTGACTAAAACACACATATATAAATCGATTGTTTTGGTTAAATCCCTAAAACACATATTATAAAATTCTGAAACAAATAATTTAAATCAATCCAACAAAATCACCTATCCGCCATGGTAGCAATAGTCTTCAAAGCCTGAGCAAACCATCGATCGGGGTTCGAACCGCGATTCCGCCAACCTCCAACCGACGGCGTCAAGTAATCTCCGGTGTCTCCGTTCGGGTTCGAGACGACGGCAGGGAGGCTCTCGTCAGTCGGAAGCGGGTTCGCCTGTCCCACGACCCGAACCATCTCGTTCCCGCCGGAATCATTTGCGAATGTCCGACACTCGGAGGTCTCGTCGATGGCGTGAGATGCCAGCGCGAGGCCGCCGGTATTTCCCGGCTTGTGATCTGAAACCGCCTCCTTCGCCCGCTTGCAGTCGGGGCATATAACGTCCGCCATTATTTTCGATCAGTAATTTTATCAAGCACCTTGTATACTAAAACGAAACTGAAAATTAAACATGGGATTGAGACGGAATTTATAGAGGTTTCGAAGGGTAGAGAAATCATGTGGGATTCATGGATTGTTTTCATATTTATTATTGGATTTATTTTTTATTATTATTATACGAAAGAGGAAAAAGATAATTACTACCTCCATCCCCAAAGACACAAAGACAGTTGTCATACTTTCCTTTTTGGGATGTCCAACAATAGTTGACACACCCCAAAAAAGGAAATAATTATTCTAACTTTTTCATTTTAATATATAATTTTATTCTACTTTACTCCACCTACTTTTTAAACTTTACTCACAACTACTTTACTTTTCACTTTTAAAATATATTTTTACCTTTTACTTTTCCATTAAAAAATACAAAAATAACAATTTTCTTAAACTCCGTGTCCAGCAAAGTATGACATCTATTAATGGCCCGGAGGTAGTAATTTTTTTTCTCTAACTGTTTCACAATAACTTGTAATCCGTAAATCATTAAATTAACAAAAAATAATGAACACTAATATTTTAAATTTTATACTATCTTTGATTAAATTTTACCTCTTTTTCACTTAAGATTAAATATCTTATTAATTTGATTAAATATCTATTTTAGTTGTTATAAGTATTAGGTAATTATTTGGGATTAATTTAAAATTATTTTGTAGGAGTATGTAATTATACCACAGTTCTTTATAATATTATAAGTGATAAAATTAAATTATATATATGCTTCAACTTTCAATTATCCAGAAATATAAGTAATATTTTGAGAAATTTTATGTAAATTTACAATTTTAGGCTATACAACTAATTTTTGTAAATATGACTTTTTTTAAAAGAGAATACAACTATTAACTACACAAATTTTAAACGAGCATTCAAACATTAAAATTTACAAATATGGCAATTTGCAAATAGTTTCAAATCTCAATATAATAAATACTGTGTAATCAAATAGTTTCAAATCTCAACATAATAAATACTGTGTAATGAGTACTATGTGTACAATGTGTAATCAAATAGTTTCAAATCTCAACATAATAAATACTGTGTAATGAGTACTATGTGTACAATGTGTAATCAAATAGTTTCAAATCTCAACATAATAAATACTGTGTAATGAGTACTATGTGTACAATACTTGTGTAATGAGTACTATGTGTACAATACTCCGCGTAATAGCACGATAGAAATTGCCCTGTGTAAGAGTTACTAATAAACAATTATTTACAGCTTATGAAATTTTTAGACATTAATTTTCTTCGACGGATTTCAGGTAAGACCTGCCCAAAAGATTGTTAATAGCATTAGTTTCAACGGAAATGAGACCTTATAAACGGAACAGTATTTAATAATTCCCTCAACTGGAGTCAGATAACACAACGCCTTATATATCAAGTTAGTTTTGAGTTATGGTCTTTCAAAATGAAAACTGGAAGTCTCAATCGTCATCTGTCATATCAGCACCCTCTTCTTCTTCGTCATCATAGTCTTCTTCCTCTTCTTCTTCTATTACTTCATCGTCGATAAAATCCACCAAGCTCTTGTCCTTCAGACCTGTGTTCAACACGACAGTTTCTCCACGGGACATCTCCATATCTCTCCTCAGCTTATCCATGCTTTCCTTCCTACGTTCTTCCTCCAACCTTTGTTTTTCTGCTCGTCTCTTGTCAAGATCACTCCTGCAAAAGACAATTATTAGGATAACATCATCTTTTACTTTTGACACAGCAGATTTTTTATTTTATTTTTAAAAAATGAAGCTACACACTTGTAAGTCTCCATGTACTCCTCTGCACTGGCTTCAACGACCTTAAAGAAGTCGTCCATCCCAGCACCAGTAACCGCAGACACTCCAACTGATCTAAGATTTGTATAGAACTCATCCAACACCATGGAGAGGTCACGAGTGAGAGTAGATGTGTAGGAATGATCAGAGTCTAGTGCTGCCTGAAATACCTCAAAATCTTTCATCCACTGCATTTACAGAGATAATAAAACATCAGTTTAACACTTTAACAAACTCAAAAATAAAAATAATAGCGAGACGAAATATTACCTCCAGAGCAAACTCGTGATGTGCCACGTCTGTCTTGTTGAATGCCAACACTAGTGGCAATCGTGTCTTGTAAAGGATGCTACAAGCATAAAGCATATTGCTCATGAAGGTAGCTGGGTTTGCCGAACGCGGTGTATCAACAACATACGCAATCACAGTGGGAAACGTTGATGCAAAAGCCTCTGTGATAATAGCCCCAGACGCAGACCAAGTGAAAATCTCTATTTGCCCAGGAGTGTCAACCAGAACATAGTCAAGCTCATCTGCACGCTTCTCAATCATTGATATCACCTGAAATTTTCAAAAGACACAAATAATGCAATATTCAAGGAAATTGTCCCTTTTACTTCGGAAGATATTGGTTATCTAGAGTAGCACCAAGGAGTCGAGGACGATATTACCCATCAAGGTTTTCTACTCTATCAAGTATAGCCTTTAATAATAGCAAAGTGTTTATACCGTTCTTATTTACATAATGAGATTTTTTATATTAAAAAAATAAGTGTAGAGCTAGTAAGTAGTAACTAGCAGAAACCAGTGAAAATATAACAAAACGGAGAGAAACTAAACCACCAAGAACAATTGGTACAACCCAGAAATGATGAAACAAATTCTATTTAGTTCACTCCTACTTGCAAACTGCAGATATCCCAATTAATACGACTAATCGAGTTACTGTAGCTATAACCAAAAATATAGTCCAAGCGATAGCAGTAGAATAAATTCAATTCAAGTGCTCTCATAATTATGTTATCAGGTATTCAGATTCCCATTATTGGTGAAAGAAACATGCACGAAGAGTTTACCTCGTCAAACTTTGTTGAGAACAAGTTAAGCGAAGTCAAAATCCCTCCATTTGGTCCGAGATTGAACTGCTTCATGACCTCCTTGTACCGAACAGTGTCTCTGATGTCGATGTTTGCACCATACGGAAGAGTCATAACAGCAGGATCAAGATTCATAACATAACCTCGAATATTCGATGCCATAGTGTGGCATACTAGCCGGTGAAGAAATGTAGTCTTTCCACTTCCTGCACATCCACATCACCATGAGTCCTCCGAACATAAAACGTGGATTAAAAATGTATACGTACAGGAAACAGGAACCAAAAATATACCTGCCATTCCCACAACGATTATGATAACCGGCTTCTTCTTGAAGCTCGAGGATGGTTCTCCGATATTCAGTTGCCCCATAGTTTCTGATATTTTGCTAGCATCTTTACTCTCAGACTTGTAAATAATCGAGCACATAGTTACTACACACGTATAAAAGAAAACAAGTAACACAAAAATTCAAACGAGGTCGTCGTGATTCGGGTGTTTACATCAGTATCCCCCTGAGCCACTGAAATTGCATTTTCTGGAACTTCCGAGTCGATATCCATTTTCCACGACTGAACTTCAAATTCCCAAGCTAAAATAAAAAACCATATACACATACGCCATTACAATTCATCTCTGATCAAATGAAACAGAAAAACACATGATTGAGGGGAGGAATTTAATAAAATTCTAATTGAATTTGTTAGAAATAATGAATTCGTTTCTCATATTATTGTGAAATTCACTGCTCCAATAAAGAATAAATAGAATCCCAAATCACAAACTCGTGACCTAATTTCTAAAGTTGTATTTCCTCGTTTTTCTGGATTATGATCAATAACATCATTTTCCAGCGACAGAAAAATGCAGGTTCGCGGAATCTGGAGCGTAGTCAAATAAGAAGAATGAAGAGGACGAAAGAGAGATGAAGTTTACCTGTGTGTAGAGAAGACGAAAAAGAAAAGTCTGTATCAGGGTTTTGATTTTGGAGTTTCATTCTCAGCCCTTTCGGCCTATTATATAGTAGTACGATTTTATTTTGTTTTATTGATTTATTTTGTTATGTATAGAGTGAGAAAATTCCAAGAAAATGTGTAAAATATGGAGTACCAACTACTTACACTTTTATTAAATTGATAAAAAAAAAAAAAGTTATATCTCTAAAAAAAATCTTACTTTATTATTTTGAATTATAATTTTATTTCTAGTGTTTAATTTTTTTATTTTTTTTTACTTATAAATATTTTATTTTTTTAACTAAAAAAATTATTTTACTCTTTCTTTTTAATTCAAAGTAATCAATTGAAATGGAGTGGTTTCTCCATAACAAATAGAGTAATGGCTCTATGATTTTATTATAGCTATATGTTGATTCATTTGATTATCGGTAAGCTAGCACGTTAGTTCGTGTTTATGTTTTTAAGCGCTTGTGTTGTACCATTATATTTTTTTATTTATTTATGATATTGATTTTTACATAAAAACAAATAGAGTAATGCATTTAATTAATATACAAATGACTAATATATTACTCTTTCACGATATTTCCAAATTTTGTCGCACGCCAAAAAATTTAAAAACAAATATTTAT
Source organism: Euphrasia confusa (assembly GCA_954870475.1). Classification (NCBI taxonomy): domain Eukaryota; kingdom Viridiplantae; phylum Streptophyta; class Magnoliopsida; order Lamiales; family Orobanchaceae; genus Euphrasia; species Euphrasia confusa. The sequence goes on from OX940951.1 coordinate 2,121,550, forward strand.
GTTAGCAAAAAAAATAAAGTAATTTTGTATTTTAAAATAAAAATAAAAACGTAAATTAAAAAAAAAAATTGTGAAATCGGAAACGGAGGGGTTCAGGGTTGAGCCCCTCGATTTTGGGTCGTATTATCTCAACTGATTGGGCTATTTAAAAAAAGAGTACGAAATAGTAGCTATTGGGCCATGTTATCACAGCCGACTTATTGGGCTTTTCCAATATCCAAAAAAACTCATAATCAGGTTATAGGCTTGTAGCAAATGTCTCAAGTTTTAAATGACTTACTAAAAATGTCTTTTTTTACTTTTGATTATTTAAATACTTACTACCTCTACCTCTCTTCAAGATAATAGTCATACTTTTTTCATAAATAACAACTATTAATATGGGAGACAAATGTAGTATTAAACAACGCAATCACATAATTTCTTGAAACGGTGTTAGTAGTTTTTTTTTATTCTTGGGGTGAATAGTTAATGATGATATTTCTTGAAAATTAACGTGAAATCGAATATGGAGTTGGACATTCTTTATCCGAAATTATACATTCTTATCCAAACACACTAATAATAATAATAATAATTTATTATCTCAAGTATATAAGTTCATAATATATAATCTTTCTTTTAGTAATATTCCTTTTTCTCAACAAATGGCATGTGGGCAGCTGTTAATGCTATATGAATCCCATAAATAGTTTTAAATTTTTTTGCAATTTAAATTATTACTACTATTAATCAATTACTTTAAACAATGCAAAAAAAATGTTGTATTGTTTTCATGTGACTGGCTTTTCTCTATCACACACCAGTGGTCCAATGGCATTGTCAGAAACTAGAATCAAATTATCAAACAATGCAACGGTCAAATAATAATTTTAATATTTTTTTCCTTTACGAAAAAAATACTTAATAGAAAATTTTAATTGTTTTGCAGAATATCTAAAATAGATCGTTTTAAAATTTAACAAATGAATAATTCCCGTCTCAAAACGTTGACCTTAATCTCGCTTTTAGTAATATCATCTTTGACCGTAATTCAATGTACTATATATTGTTTGTAAAAAATTTGTGTGCGAAATGACAAGGACGTAACATAGGATAGGAGCATCATTATTTACTTATTTATTAATTGTTAATAGTAACGTAATTCGTAACAAGTGTGAATATGATGATACATATATTCAACGACCTACTGTAATTGGCGCCGCCAAAGTTGCCCTTTTATGTTATTTAAATGATGCAAATACTTTATTCAAAATTAATTTAATATAAATATACGTACTTTCTTCACGTTTTTTTTATAATCTACAAATCAAATTTGACAATTAATTTTTTTACGAGATACTTAATTAGTAAAAGTATAATTTAATTAGGTGAATTGCACGTACTAGCAAAGTTTTCCAATACTGTATTTAACTTGTTTGTTGATTCATTGAGTTGAATATATTAATTATAAAAATAAAAGGATACGTGTAAAAAGACACGAAGTTATCAACAAACACAATCATACTCTATAATCTTTACTTGAACTTCCTATTGACTTAATGTAATTCAACAACAAAAAAAAATATTGTCAATATTTTTCAACTGAAACCATTATTCAACATGAGAAAATATTGCACGGTTCGGTATATATCGCAACTACAGTATACTACCAATAGTTAGACGTCATGATCATTATTTTGTTAGATTTGAACTTCAAAATTAACGTTCCTTTTGTAATTTGTATTCAAACAAATGAATAATAATACGATTATTTAAACATGTCAGCGATAATAAGATATTCTATTCATTTGGATTAATCTCATCATTCCAAGTACTTTATAAATAGCAAATTTGTGTGATTGTAGTTATTTGTGTGATTACAAAATAAATAAAATAGTTGTAAGTAATACTAATTGAGTTATAGAAAAAGAGTGAGTTTTATATACTTTAAAATTGTGCGTGGAATTATAAGTTACTAAAATTGTGTTAAATAAAGACAATATTAATGTTTATTTATATCCTACATAAGTTGTTACGTCTTTAAAATAAATGAGGATTGATCTAACAAAATGTGTCTCGAAGACATTAGCTGTTCCTTCCGTGTTAATCTAAAGGGACATTTACGCGTTTGAATTCATAATCTTAACCTAATAAATACAGTAGTATATATTTAAAGACTAGGTCATAATTGACTGTCATACTTAGTCAAAATTTCTTTTATTCAGCTGTAGTATATGTAGTATATTGTATATGCTTATTTATATTGCATTTGTATATTTTGTGCATGGATTTTTTTTTTATATACTTGTTCCAACGTAAAAGCAATTTTTTTTTATTTATATGTGATAAAAAATGTAAATATTGTTTTTTTAATTATAATCTACATGTGATATGGATTATGGAGTGATAAAAACAAGATAATTAGAGTGATAAAAATTATTATATTCAATTTCAATTATTAAATTATTCATTTTTAGTCATTATTTTTTGATAAAATGTTAAAAAAATACTATTATGTAGTTATGATGGAAAGTTGTTTAAGAGAAATTAAGGAATAATATGTAGTTATGTTGTGTGATTATAAATAAATTGTTAAAATCAACGATAATTAATACCAAAATTTTGAAATGATTTTTAAAGCGTAAATAAAGCTAAACGAAGATAAACTATAATTTTCAAAATAGTGTTACTTACAAATTAATTAATTAATTTTGTTATAAATAAATAAAATAGGAATCTTTATTATTTAAATGGGAAGAGAAATCAAATAAAGCCTGCCCTCCTTTTTACAACTTGCGTGACAACGTAAACATATTCTCTCTCTCTCTCTAAAAAGAATAAAACAGAGTCACCCAGAAAAAAAGCGCAAAGCCCGAGCGAGAGCACTCACCTTCCTCCATAACCCCATGTTCTTTCCTCTCTCCACAATCTAAATAAAAAAAGCTCTCACCTTTACAACTCTTCATTCACTAATTATCATCCAACCCCCCCAAAAAAATGGTGAAATACCAGAGAAAAAATCTGTATTCACAGTGGAAAAAAAGCAGAGAAAACAGCGCGGTCGACGAAGACGAAGAGGCCGCCGTGAACCCTTTTGATTTAATCTGCAAAAACTCCGTTTACAACAGAAAATTAGCAAAGCCCAAGTTTTTTTACTTCGTCTTTCTCTCCCTCGCCTGTTGCTGCTTGATTTTAGCGCCCTTGCTCTGTAAGTCTTTTTTTTTTTTTTTTTTTTTTTGAGATTTGATTTTGTGGGTTTGTTTTGTTTTATTTAATTTTATTTTCTTATTTTGCAGATTCGTGTGGGGCTTTTAATGAAGGGGTTGGGTCCGAACCCGATTTGAGCGGCTTCCTTTGCTCCTCTGTTCCAAATGGTTCGTTAGGGCTTTCTTGCTCTGGTTTTATTTTATTTTATTTTTGATGAATCGAAAAGGGGCTGGTTTTCTGGATGTTTTGAAGCTTCTGGTTGAAAAAAAAAATTAAGTTACTAATTTTATAATGTTTTTCTGATTTCTGGTTCTATGCTCTGTTTTTCCCCTTTTCATGTGTGGGCTTTTGAGGTGAAAATGGTGCGACTGTGTGCGAGTTCTGTTGTATGTAATTTATGCTATTGATATGGGGTTGGGTTTTCTTGCTGTTTTCTGAACTGGTTTTTATGGTAGTGAAACAAAACAAAAAAAAAAAAAACACTAATTTTGTTCTGTATAATTTATGGCACACACCAAGAACTCAAGAATATGACAACACTCTTTAAGGTGTGTAAAGATTCAAATTTTCCTTGTTATTGCAGGCACCATTTGTTGCGATAGGAGAAGCAAACGATCCGATACGTGTGTGATGAAAGGCGACATCAGAACCCACTCCCCTTCTTCCTCCATCTTCCTCCACGACTCCGGCAGCTCCGGCGCCCCCCTTCCTGCCAAATCCGGCAGACCCGTCGACCCCACCCATCACGAGAAGATCCGACCGTACACCCGGAAGTGGGAATCCAACGTGATGGAAACAATCGACGAGCTCGACCTCGTCGTGAAAAGACAAGACACCCCCTCCTGCGAAGTAACCCACAACGTCCCCGCCGTGTTCTTCTCGACCGGAGGGTACACCGGTAATCTTTACCACGAATTCAACGATGGGATCCTTCCCCTCTACATCACCTCCCAGCATCTCAACAAGAGGGTCGTTTTCGTCATTTTGGAGTACCACGACTGGTGGATCACTAAATACGGAGACGTTCTATCTCAGCTATCGGATTTCCCTCCCATCGACTTCAGCGGGGATAAAAGGGTCCATTGCTTCCCGGAAGCCATCGTGGGGCTGAGAATCCACGACGAGCTCTCGATCGACAGTTCAAGAATCGACGACAACAAAACCATCGTGGATTTCCACAACTTATTGGGTCGGGCCTATAAGCCGCGCATCGAGAGCCTAATCGAGGACGAGGAGCGTGAAAATTCGACGAGAAAAGAATATTTGACGAAACCGAAGCTTGTTATAGTGTCTAGGAATGGTTCGCGCTCGATAATGGACGAGGGTTTGTTGGTGAGTTCAGCTGAGGAGATTGGGTTCGCAGTCGAGATCTTGAAGCCCGAGAGGACGAGCGAGCTCGCGAGGGCTTATAGGGCTCTTAACTCGAGCGATGTAGTGGTTGGGGTCCACGGGGCTGCGATGACTCACTTGCTGTTTATGAACCCTAATTCGATTTTTATTCAAATAGTGCCGCTCGGGACTGAATGGGCTGCGGATACTTATTATGGGGAGCCGGCTCGGAAGTTGGGTTTGAGGTACATTGGGTATAAGATTCGTCCGAAGGAGAGCTCGTTGTACGATGATTATGATAAGAATGATCCGATTTTGACCAACCCGGAGAGTATTAATAGTAAAGGATGGGAGTTCACAAAGAGGATTTATCTCGACCGTCAGATGGTGAGACTTGATCTTAGGAGGTTTCAGAAAAGGTTGCTTCGTGCGTATTCTTATTCGTTGGCTCGAAGGAATGGGCGGCGATTGGGCGGTGGTCGGGAATCGGAGTGAAGACTTGAGCTTGTGGTTGAAGTTGTGTATCTAACATATGTGTAGGAGTAGTTTTGTTGTACAAGACTTATATAGTAGTACATTGTGAAGGGGATTGAAAATTGAAAAAAAATATATTAATAAATTTCATGTATATTTATAAATAAATGTATTTTTAATAAATAAACTATGATTGTTTGTAGTTCAAATCAATTGCTTTACAATATTAAGTGCAAAATAATTCACTTAAAAAATGTTATGAAAAGGGGAGGAAATAAATGAATTGCTTGTATACTATTTCTTCACCATTAGAGGAAAAAGAAAACATGTGGATGGATTCCAAAGATGACAAGGATGTAAGATTGGGATATACATCCAATCACATTTCACAACTTTTGTTTTTATTTGATCATAAACATATCTTTTTCATGTAACAAATATAATGCCATAATATGAAATTTTTGAAAATGACTATTCAATGAACTTTATTTTGTTTATTTTCAAAAATATTTGTGAATTTAAGTGGAAGTAATATCGAAGATGCTTGATAACTTCAAAAAACGAGATGATTCAAGAAGAACATTTACGTAAAGTCATAATTTACATCTTTTGAACAATCGTGCAATACGTTAAGTAAACATTTTAGATTATACTAACTCCGTCTCGAAGAAGTATATGTTATTTTTTGATAAATCTAAGTAGTAAAGTTAGTTATATTGTATATGGACAAATTAGTTTAATGTATATGATTGATTGATTGCACATGTTTGCTTTGCCTGCACATGACTTCACATTGCAGCAGAGGTATCTTTCCAAAGTCCAAACCAAAGGATACATATCTTTGACTATTGGCTCTGAAATATAACACATGACAAAATTGTATTCTCCAAAAATCTATATTTAATCCCTAAGTTTCTTAACAATTCAATTTTTCTGTAACATATTCTATTTTTATTTTTAAAGTAAAACATATTTATTCTCGAGTTTTCAACCTAGGTTACTTTCGACACAAAAGAAAAGGCCATGGTAACTAACTTAACAACTTTCTTTTTGACAAAATCAAATAATTTAAACATTTCATGAAAATAAAAGGAAAAGAGAAAAATGACAAATCATGTTTTCATCATAATCATATCATAGTACTGTATTATATCTATATGCAATGACTATATATGATTGATTTTCCTCAACAATGACTATTGATTGCTACATGATCAAAAAAGTGTTGTTTACATTACAAATTCTCCAGCATTTTGTATTAAATATCCATTATGTATATTATTTTTACATTCGAGTTTTCTAAAGCCATCGATTCAATGACTTCTCAGAAGATCGAATATGAGGGGGTGTCCTGTTTGGATTTCCATCTGCACAAAGGAAAAAAAAAAAGCCTCGTCAGATCAAAATTTAAAATTTATCGTCGCAATGTAATTCGGTTTCAAAGGTTTATGAGCACTCACGATGATCGGTCGAAGCCCCTCCAAGCGAAGACCTCTTAGAACCTTCTGGCGGTTGTATGCCGGTCAACGACTGCCTCCTCAAGACCCTTGCGTTAGATGAAGTCGGAGATTTCGCTTCAGTTGGTTTCTGTTGGTTCCTGTTGATAATGCATAAAACAATTAAAGTTTCAGAAATTCTCTGAAGCAAGAATAATTACAGAAACGCCCCTGAAGTTTAGCTTAATTGCAAAAAAGCTAGCTCCATGTAATTTTAAACAAATGATAGGGTCTTTTTGTAATTAATCCAAAACCTGTATGCCCATGCAAAAGTAGAAATAATTTCCTACCTCTTCTCGGAGCCATTGATAAATTTCCCGATAGTCCGAAGTGATTTCCGAAACTGGGACCCCCCTTTCCCTTGAGTCGAGCAAGGCGTCTGGTTTTCTGAACCGATTTTACGGTCATTGTGCAACACACTTTGTATCTCACTCTTTGGCTTTATAAACTGAGTCTCGGGCGTTTTAGGAACTTTAAAAGATGGTGGAGGGACAACGACCTTAATGGTCGCCGTGTCGATTCTCACAATCGGGCTTTTGATATGGGATAGACTTAACGGGCTCAGAGGGGTCCTCTGATTATTAGATAGGCCCGAAAAATTCTTAGATTTCCCATCTTCAGCACGAGCAATATTTTGCGAGCATCTGACTTCTCCGGGCACTACCTCAGGCCTGTTGGCATTTCTCATCCCTTCTAAACTCAATCTTCGGGAGCGAGCTGTCGTGGGTGGGGTTTTGGCCACCTTTATAATATCTCCGTTTTCAATGCTTAACCTTCTGATCCTTGGTGGGGTCCGCTCGGCAGCTGCCTGCTTGGGTTTGGTGGAAGGGGTTTTCGCCGCCTTCTTGGGGGTGGGGGTGGGGCCATTTTCGATGCTTAACCTTCTTTTCGACTGTAGAGGTGTTTTTACTGCTTCCTTGAATCTTTTCCCCGGAGGTGTCACGATTTCACGGTTACTCAACGCCTTTTTGAGGCTCTCTAACTGTAACAACAAGAGGTAGTTTTGTAATTAGGCAAAACTTCAGGGGTAGTTTTGTAATTCAGCCAAGTGAGAAGTATAACTACCTGTGATTTAAGCTCCAACACCTCAGAGCTCTCTTTGTTTGCACGAGCCTCACCAAGCTCCACAGTCGACACCCTCTGAGCAAATTTCAAAGTACTCATCGTCTCTCCAAAAGAATCTCCCTCCGGGCCCACATGAGCGAACTATCAAAGTTGATGAAGATTGGAGTGAAATCGCAAGAGATATTGGAGTTGCGCGCTTTTATTTTCATAATAAAAGTGTTTCTTTCTTTTCAGTCCTATATCTTTCTTTTATTACTTTTAGGTCCTCCAGCACTTTTGTTAAAGTTGCTGTTTGTATAAATACCCTCTTTTGGACTTTTTGTATTTTTCAAGTGTGGAAAATAAAAAGTGTTTTTGCTTTCTTCCTTTTCCCGCTTCGTCTGCAAGTTTTTCCCCAAATCTGAAGCTCATGTTTATGGTGTTTTTGAGCTGAAATTTAATATGGTATCAGAGCGCTAATCCGCTAGCGATCTTCGTTTTATTTCTCTTCATCTCTTCTGTTTGTCTGGTTGCTGTTTGAGCTGTGCTAGCTCGTTTATCTCCTTCGTTTGATAATGGTGAGAGGTGTACAAAATCAAGCTGTGATGATAGCAGATGATTACTCGAGTCCTTATCATCTTCCTTCGAGTGATAATCCTGGAACAATCATGGTGATACAGCCTCTGAATGGATCTAATTACATTCCGTGGAGTCGATCGATGATTACTGCATTAAAGGCGAAGAACAAGCTAGGGTTCATTGATGGTACGATTCCGAAACCTGAGCCTTCTGATTTATTGTATGTTGCTTGGGAACGTTGTAATTCCATGGTAGTATCATGGCTTAGAAACGCAGCAACACCTGCAATCAGTTCTACCTTATTGTTCTTCGAAGATGCTCTAGATATTTGGAGAGACCTTAGAGATCGTTTCTCTGAGGGAAATATTGCTCGCTTTTATCAGTTAAGGCAGCAATTCATGAGTGTTTCTCAAGGTGCTTTGGATGTGAATGCTTATTATACCAAATTGCGTGCTATTTGGGATGAGTTTAAGAATTTACAGCCTATAAGTTGGTGCTCCTGTAATGGCAGTGGTAAGAAATGGAATGAGTACCAACAACAAGAGTGTGCTATGCAATTTCTTTTAGGCTTGAATTCTAGTTACTCTCAGATGAGGTCTCAAATTATGGCAATGGTACCATTCCCTCCTATGTTCAAAATCTTCTCTATGGTTATTCAAGAGGAAAGGCAAAGGAATATTGGAGGGAGTCTGCAGCAGTCTTTTGGTCAAAATGTGAGTGAACAGCCCGGTGGTTTGGTTAATGCTGCTGGTTATAACAGAGGTCAAAGCAGATTTCATTGCACACATTGTGGAAAAACAGGACACACCATTGACAGGTGTTTTGAAATTCATGGTTGGCCACCTAGTTTTGGAAGAGGCAGAGGCAGAGGTGAAGCTCCAAAAACACCTAGTACAGGGCAACCTGGATCAGTGCAAGCTGTACAAGGTTCAATGAATCATGGTGGTGAGCAATCACAGAATTCTACTGCTAATGGCTCTACAAGTGGCTCTACTCTATCTGGTGATCAGTTAACAATGCAACTTATACAACTTCTACAAAGTCAGCTGCAAATGAGTGCTTCCACTTCTTCAAATCAGAATGCTGCAACTCCCAATCCCACTGAAAATGTTTCTGCAAATTTTAGTGGTACAGTGTCTCTTACACTAGTTCCTTTTGCTGGATCTTTAGTACATTCCTCTACACAGTGGTTGATGGACACTGGTGCTACACACCATGTGTGTTGTTTGGACACTATGTTTCTGGATTCACATCCTGTTTCTAACACTCATGTTAGTCTTCCTAATGGATCCAAAGTTGAAGTGATCAAAATAGGAACAATCCAACTTAATGAACATATAGTTCTGCAGTCTGTTCTTTTTGTCCCAAGTTTCACTTATAACCTTCTATCCATAAGTGCATTAACCATAAATTCCCATTGCTCAGTTTCCTTCACTCATGATTCTTGTGCTATCCAGGAAACTTCAAAGGGGATTCAGATTGGGATGGGTAGAAGACTTGGTAATCTTTATGTTTTCACAAGTTCAGGTTCTATTCCTAGTCCTTCTTTTGTTGCTCCTGTTGTTGCTTTTGACCTTTGGCATTCAAGATTAGGGCATTTATCTTCTGGTAAACTTGCCTTGTTATCTGATGTTTTACATACTTCATGTAATAAACATTTTATTTGTGAAATTTGTCCCCTTGCCAAACAAAAGAAACTGCCATTCCCTGTGTCTCAATCTCATTCTAAAAACTGTTTTGATATCATCCATTGTGATGTTTGGGGACCTTTTCACACTCCCACTGTTGATGGTTATTCATACTTCCTCACCATTGTTGATGACCACACTAGGTTTGTGTGGACTTTTCTGATGAAACATAAGTCTGATGTAGCATCTGTTCTTACTCAGTTCTTTACCACAGTTCACACTCAGTTTGGCAAAAATATCAAGTGCATTAGAAGTGATAATGCACCTGAATTTAACCTTACCACTTTATTTGCTCAAACTGGTACCCTTGTTCAAAAATCCTGTGTGGGAACACCTCAACAGAATGCTAGAGTGGAAAGAAAACACCAACACTTATTAAATGTTGCTAGAAGCCTCATGTTTCAGTCACATTTACCAAATGAATACTGGGGGGATTGTATTCTCACTGCCTCTTATCTCATCAATAGAACTCCCTCCTCTGTTCTTCCCAACAACATTACCCCTTTCACTGCCCTTTTTCATAAACAACCTTCATACATTCATCTAAAAGTATTTGGTTGTCTGTGTTTTGCCTCTACTTTGGACAGACATAGAGATAAATTTTCTCCCAGGGCTTCTAAGTGTGTCTTTTTGGGATATCCTTCTGGTTACAAGGGCTATAAGCTTCTTGATCTTTCCACTAATAACACTTTTATTTCCAGAGATGTTATTTTCCATGAAACCATATTTCCTTTCTCTCATTTACCTACACATGATTGTTTTTCACCCTTTTCTCCCCCTATACCTCAAACACCATCTGTTCCCACCTCTCCCATATCACCTGTATATTCTGATACTTCCATCCCTCTTCACACTTCCTCTTCACATGGAAGACTCATTAAGAAACCTCTCCATCTTAATGATTATGTCTGTAATTTCATTCCTGGTACCTGTCCTCATCCCATATCCAATTTTCTTAGCCACTCTCACCTCAGTGCCTCCTACTCTCACTATATTTCCTCCATTACTTCTATTCCTGAACCCTCTACTTATTCCCAAGCAGTTCAACATCCTGAATGGTGTAATGCCATGGTGGATGAATTAAATGCTCTTGAAAATAACAGAACTTGGGAGATCACTTCACTGCCTCCAGGAAAACAGGCAATTGGCTGCAAATGGGTATATAGAGTAAAGTTCTTGGCTGATGGTACTGTGGACAAGTACAAAGCTAGATTGGTAGCTAAAGGCTACACTCAACAGGCTGGTTTGGACTTCCTTGATACATTCTCTCCTGTTGCTAAGCTGGCCTCTGTGAAAATGCTTCTTGCTCTTGCAGCTGCACAACAGTGGACTATTGGCCACCTAGATATTAACAACGCTTTTCTCTATGGCTCACTTGATGAGGAAATCTACATGTCTTTGCCTCCTGGTTTGCTCAATCAGGGGGTGCCTTATCCAGCTGGCTCTGTGTGCAAACTATTAAAATCTCTCTATGGTCTCAAACAGGCTTCAAGGCAGTGGTACATTACCTTTTCCAAAGCTTTGTCTCATTTTGGTTTGAAGCAGTCATCCCATGATCATTCTTTTTTCTTCAAAAAGTCCACAAGTTCTTTCTTGGGGTTGGTTGTTTATGTGGATGACATATTGGTTGCTGGAAATTGTGATACACTAATCCATGAGTTCAAACTCTTTCTTGGGAAACATTTCAAATACAAGGATCTTGGAGCATCAAAATACTTCTTGGGATTAGAAATTGCAAGAAATGACACTGGTATTTTTGTTTGTCAAAGAAAATACATTTTGGATCTTCTTACTGATATTGGGTTTCTTGGCTGCAAACCTGCCAACACTCCAATGGATTCTGTACATCTTTTGAACTCTACTGATGGAGTTGTTTTGGCTGATATAACTGCATATAGAAGGCTGATTGGTAGATTGCTATACCTTTGCATTACCAGAATTGATATCACATATGCAGTTCATTATCTCAGTCAATTCTTGTCAAATCCCACTGACATTCATATGAAGGCTGCAGAGAGAGTTGTGAAATATTTAAAAGGAACTCCAGGACATGGTCTTTTCTTCCCTGTATCCAACACACTTGAAATGAGTCTCTTTGCAGATGCAGATTGGGGAGGTTGTCCAGATTCAAGAAGGTCTGTAACTGGTTTCTGTGTGTTCATAGGGACAGCTTTGGTTTCTTGGAAGTCGAAGAAACAACATACCATTTCCAGATCCTCTGCTGAGTCTGAATATAGGGCCATGGCACAGGCTACTTGTGAAGCTATTTGGACTAAAGGACTGTTATCTGAATTTGGGATTGAGCAAAAGAGGCCAATACCTTTGTACTGTGATAATCAAGCTGCCATTTACATCTCTTCAAATCCAGTTTTTCATGAGAGAACCAAACATATTGAGATAGACTGTCATACAGTGAGGGAGAAGTACATTGAAGGAGTCATTAAGCCACTGCACATCAAGAACTCACTACAGTTGGCTGATATTTTGACCAAGCCTCTTGGAGCTGCAGAGATGAAGGAGATCTTAATCAAGATGGCTTTTGGAAGCATCCATAATCCATCTTGAGGGGGTGTATCAAAGTTGATGAAGATTGGAGTGAAATCGCAAGAGATATTGGAGTTGCGCGCTTTTATTTTCATAATAAAAGTGTTTCTTTCTTTTCAGTCCTATATCTTTCTTTTATTACTTTTAGGTCCTCCAGCACTTTTGTTAAAGTTGCTGTTTGTATAAATACCCTCTTTTGGACTTTTTGTATTTTTCAAGTGTGGAAAATAAAAAGTGTTTTTGCTTTCTTCCTTTTCCCGCTTCGTCTGCAAGTTTTTCCCCAAATCTGAAGCTCATGTTTATGGTGTTTTTGAGCTGAAATTTAATACGAACATCAACGTTTTTGCATTTCCTCCTACTCAGAAAAAAAAACAAACCACAATCAGTATATGGAGTGGAGTGTAGACAAATTAATATATATTCAGCAGATTTACCATCCTCGAGAATATAATGTACCTAAAGAGTTCTGGAGAAGCAAAGTGAGCTTGCTATTTCGATACGGAATATGGGAGTTCTTGTGGGCCAGGGCCGTCATAACATCTACCAAACAAGACAGAGATTTGTTTATATGCTGCGCTTCCTTAAGCCCATCTCCGGTAACTTCTGACTTATCTACACGTTCGCTGCCTGCTAAATCCACCAAATGGAGACTGCTGTGAATTAAGCTCCCGGAAGCATCTTCCCCATGCACGTGTACCGACAACACACTGCACATATGAAAAATAATTTAGTGCCAGGAAAACAAATGATAGTATGTAAACGAAAACTACCAACACTGAAAAGCTTCAAATTTTTAACCTGTGTGAACGGCTGCTTCTGATATTAACTGCAGTCGAGCCGACCGCACGGTTGACTTCTCCAAGCTTCATAAATTTGATGACATCATCTGCAGAGTTGACCGGAAGAAGTGTGGCGTCTGGGAGAGCCAATCCATTGTCGATTACACAGCTGCGGATCTCTAATGTATTTAGTAGTTAAGAAACCAAACTCAAAAGCCTCGAGAAACTACAGTATTATCATTATTACAAGCTATCTATAACTAATGACAAAAAGGATATTTTTTAGTGCCTGGATCATCAGCAAGAAGGTCACGAACTTGCTCGTTATATATTTCAACCATCTGCACTTGGATTTCATACTTTGTGATGCCCTTTCTATGGTCCGACAGTTCAAATAGATCCTTAAGAGCCAAGTAACTGATCCCCAACTCCTTTTCCGTTCCACCTGGAGGACCGTACTGTAAAGATAAAGTAACGATTAAGCATTTGTTTTTGGGAGATACCATAAGACAGTAAGGAAAAAAATCGTGGGTACCATAGTATGTGTTTTGCCTGACCCGGTTTGACCGTAAGCGAATATACAGACATTGTAACCATCCATTACGGATCTAACGAGAGGCTTCATGTCTCCAAACACCTTGTCTGGAAATATCACGTCTAAAGTAATTAGCCATATGAGACACATCTCTTTCTCTATCTATCTAAGAGAGGGGTGACAGTTAAATACCTTGAGTGGCAGCTGGACCAAACACATGATTAAATTGAAACAATTTCTTTGAGTCTTTAACAGATTTCGGATCAACGACAACCAGGGACCCGTCTTCCCCGATAAAGTCCACAACATTTTGCACCTCTGAATTAATGGCTGGTCTAATCCTGCAGTAAACCCGGATATTTCCTGGAAAAAAGGTAAAAGACTTAGTCATTCTATTAAATCCTTGACAATATGGAGAAAATTAGTTGAAACATCAATATTGAATATCTTATTAGGCTATGGCAAAAATACAAAATAAATATCGAAAGTAATTTTCACTAACCCTTAAGATCCTGAACCATGTTGTAAAGATTCCTATTCTCTTGAACAGCCTCATGATAACCGAGAGCAGCATTGGACATCTCAACCACTTGATCGCCTGAAACGAATTATACAACAAACAGAATATTGAACTTAGTTATTGTAGAATTTGTAGCTTTGAAATGATTTTGTTGAATAAAACCAAACATAATTAAAATTAAAATTACCGAGTTGTTTCAAGTCACTTTGAAATTGTGATTGCAGGCTTTTAACCTCTTGCTTTGCACTAGATAAGAGCAGTTTAATGTTCTGCAGCCAAAACAAGAACAAAAAAATTGAATACTGACTTTCTTAAAATAAAATAAATTAAAGAAGCCAAATATTCTTACAGAGAGCTCATTTTCTTGCTGCTCGACTAGACTCCAGTGTTTGCAATTACCCTTCGTCAAGCAAGCTCTGCAACACTATTTTGACAAGGTAAGAAATTAGGAAAATGTTCAGATGAGCCAAAAAAATAAACACATGAAGTGTGATTATAGATATTAATTTAACAAATAGAACGATTCTCTATCGATGCACTTAAGATAGTTACCTTGCGGTTTTCTATTTTCGATAAATCTGTGAGAGGAGTACAAGCAGGAGATGGCTCGGGCAAGTTTCTTTCGTTCAAGTAATCCAAAATATCCGATTTCATCTGTTTTCGATACAATAAGTTAGATGCAACTGTTATCCATTTCAATGTCATCTAATAGAAGTACTTTTATGGATTCTGAGGATGAACCCTTTTATTTTCCAATAAATAAATCCCTTATGACGATACATTAACTGAAACCTCCTATTCATTAGAAATTTTGTATGAGTAATGACGTACCACCGGATATTGTTTTCGAAATTGTTCCTCCAAGCAATTTGACAGAATATTCCTCAACACGTTCACTGAATCCTATTAAAATGAGAGGTAAAGCGTAAGGAAAACTCCGAATTTTATTTTTAAGAGAACAAAGTCACAAAAATAAGAAGCTAAACACACCACACTATGGCTATTGCTCAGGTTCTCCTTTGTGTCAGTCTTATGTTGAGCTAGTGCCTTGACAAGTGTATCTGCATAATTTGTAAATAAATAGATAATAAATTAGGAAAAAAGCATGATAAATACAAGTAAATACTAACATTTGAAACCCCAAACAATAAAACTAAAAGCACTATTGTATCCATCTTCCCTCAAGAAGTAACTCAAAAGAATCAAAAAACTCGAACAGATTTAGCTACTGATCTCGAACAAAATATTAACTACCTTCAAGTTTCCTGATATCACTCTCTGACGGCATAATCGGTTTTTCGGTTCCTCTCGACATGTCTAATTTCCTGGCACTATCTTTGCCGTTTATTCTACCAGTTGAATGCACAACAATCGGCGATCTGGGTGGTTTGTAAGTCCCGTTACCACCTGTCATTTGTTTCCATTCATAGTAATCTTTAAGAGCCAAAATGCAATCGGCAACTTTAGACGATGATCCCTCTTTCAGATTTTCCTACAGCACACAACATAAAATCGCCCATATTAAACAATTTTGGTAGTAATTAATATGATAAAAAAGGGCAATTTTTTTATATTCCAATTACCCTTTCGAAAACAGAGGCATCAAAATTAGGAAGCTTTAGTTTTTGGACAGCCAGTAAAAAGTTCCGGATATTCTCAAAGTACTGATAAGCTGGCAATGGCTGGGAGTCCCACAGGAGTGACGGCGAAGGTGACGTCTTCTCTATGACCTAATAGTACAATAATTTTCAGAAAAAAATATCTAAACATTTCTGAACATAATAAACTTAACAATCGGAGAATAAGTAGTTATACCTTGGGTACTGAACCGGGCTGAACTATGTTGATCACATTGCAGAGGATCAAACCACTTCTCAAGCAAGAAATGAACTCTTTTTCAGAAGGCTGGCTCGGGATTCCAAGTGGGCCCACTAGGTAATCAAGCCAATGGACAGCTTGATATCTTCTCAAAGCTATGAATTCAAGCAAAGCTAATAAGAACACACACACACATTGACTAAAGATAGAAAAGAATAAACACACATTTCACACACAATAAAAATCTTGCATGAAAATTTCTACAAAAAAAAAAAAGAACTTACATGATTCTTCAGCCCTTCTTGAAGCCAATTCCAACTCACCCGCTCGCCCATTCCTCGATAAACCCTCCATTAAAAACTGCATTGTAGTATCACATTCACAGTTTAAAAAAATAAAAAATTACACCGCGGTAAAATTTATACATGAAAAATAAAAATGCACGAACCGAACGCTCGGAGATTAAATAGGTATCAAGAATAGTCAAAATAAATCCAAGAAACTCAGTTCTCTGATTTCTTACCACAATAGCGCCTGATTACATAGAATGAAATTAAGAACCCTAAAAAAATTCCCCCTTTTGTAGAGAGAGAAACTCGAGACTGAAATGGGGAATTCGGAAATCAAATTCGGGAAAAAAATCAGTTGAGGTGAATGAAGATTTTTGATTGAGAGTTAATTAAATAAACCCTTTGCTTAATTTTATTTTATTTTTCCTTTGGTCTTTTTAGGCTGGGGAATCCCAAGCCTAAATCGTAACGGTACTTCTGCGATTTGAATTCAATTTGATCTAGGCCGTTGATTGATGCGAGCAGAGAGATGATGGGCTTCGGGCTGCGTGTTAGGAGTTGGGCCGTTGGTGAAAACAATGTTTATTACCATAATTACGGAATTACCCTTTTGGACGGCCGAGTAATTTACGATTTGGGCAAATCAGGAATTTCGTAGAGATTTGTTTCGGTTTATAGAAAACAATCAAAGATTGAAATTGCAATCAAATATCGTAATTAAATAAATGCAATTTGATTTTTCAATCGACAGTCAAATTAACGTTTATAGAAAATCAATCGATTTTTTTAATTGATTTAGAATTTGTGTTAATAAATGTGTGTTTATAAAAAAAACATTAATTTTTTAGAGATTAAATTCATTGCTTAAATTATTTCGTTTATTTTTATCGTGCATATTTCATATTTGATCGACCTCAGTATTTGGATTTTTGTTTTGTTGAAAGTTAAAAAAGAAAAGAAATAATATTAATATAATGTACACAATTCAAATGAATAAATGAATATGATTAATGGTGGTCCAAATTCTTACACGCTTTCATTTACATGTAGTAGTTATTAATAAATTCATGATCACATGTACCCATGATTTCCATGGCACATTGTGCATGTCAACACTTAGATCCTCGATGATTCGGATTCGGATCCGCGTTTATATACTACTATAATAGTAGTATGTTAATTTCGTATCACATACAAAATGTTGATGACAAAAGATACAAATTTCGTTTTATAATAACAGGCACTTTGCATTTGTAATTAAAAATAAAATGTAAGATAGAAATTAATAATACTTTTTTATTTATTTATGTGTAATTTTTTCTACACAAACACTTAAAAAACGATTGTAGTATTAATTTGCAAATTATCTTCATCTTTGTGTTAGATTTAGGGATAATTGTAGGCTAGTAACTGAACTATAGACACTTTTGTACTTTGGTTACTCACCGAGGGCGGTTTCCGGCAACACGTGATATGCACGTGATTCTCTCTGCCAAGTGTCGCGTTTTCAGCGGACTGATGAGGGAAAGTACATGAATACCCTTAATTCATTTTACCATTTAAATAAAACATTATATATATAATTTTTAAAAACAGATTTTTCATTTAAATAAAACATTATATATATTATTTTTAAAAACAGATTTTTTCATTTAAAAATCGTCGTCCAAACGTGATTTCCCAATTCCATTTCTCAATTCCAACTTAACCCTAATTTCGATTTTCAGTGATCAAGGAAGAACACCAGCAATCGATTTTCTGAGGTTGCTCTCGAGGAAATGTAAGGAGACTGTAAGGCGGAGACGAAGGTTGAGGACGGAGGAGACGAAGACGACGATCTTTCCGGTTTCTTGTCGCCGAGGTTTTGATGGTGAGGGACTTGGTGGAGATTTCTTCATCATCATCCATGGTGGTGGTGGTGATATAAAATTCAAAAATCAAAAATAAAAAAAATGGATTTTTTTTCATGTACGAAACAGAGGAACACACGGATGTAAGTGCCCATACCATAGGGGAAAGAAATTGAAAGTGGGGGTGTTGGATTATTGTTGCAATTAAATGTGTGTGGTGCAATTAAATGTGTGGGCTCGGTTCAGAAGGTGAATGCAACAGGGGAGACCCCTCAGGTTTTACTGTTTTTTTTTCAAAAACTAAAGATGAGTTATGAGCATCTACAATGAAATCGAGTTGCGAGATTTTAGGGATTCTGGATAATTGAAATCGAGTTCGAAAAAATTAGGGTTCTTGGCATGGTAGATTTGAGAGAGAGATGCTGGTTTTCTTGAAATTGAATTTCGGAGCTAGGGTTTTCAGAAATTGAAGTCGCAAGAATGAAGAGGGTGAGTTGGGGGAACACGTGTTATCCCTTCTTTTGCCTTAACCGATTTTTATTTTCATTTATTAATTAAACTTTTATTTTCATGTATTAATAAGTGGAAATGTCAAAATTACCCTCTCTCAACTTATACAAAAAAATTACTAGTCACGTGCATCTCACATGTGGTCGGAAACCGCCCATATTTGAATGAAAGTGCAATTTCATCATAGTTCAGTTAGTCGGGTGTACAGATTGCAAAGTGAGTAACCAAAGTACAAAAGTGCCTATAGTTCAGCTACTAGCCTACAATTATCCCTTGGATTTATTACTCTCTTTGTCTTGTACATATAATCATATTTTATTTATAAATTATAATTAAACGATATTTAACTAGCTAATGTCCGATACATATATGATACACATATGATCTAGTAATGATGATGAACACTAGCTTAGCTTATAACAACAAAATTTCGGGTCATATTGCAATCATTATTCTAATTAGTTACGGTGTACAGTACTATTTAAAGTAAATTAAAGTGGTTGTAAGCTTAGCTATTATGCCCAAATCATTTCTTTTAATATAAAAGTGTATTATTGTAAATATAATCAATGGCGTATAAGAAAATTAAGGAAACTTAGAGACCCTCTTATTATATTTATATGCTTCAAAAACTATATTTTTGTATACCAACACATTTTATTCTTTGAAAATATAAATTTACCAGTAGTACTTTTTAATTTTAATTATTATTTTCAAATACGTTTTAAGTATTTTTTAACTCGTCAAAATTCATAATATATAAAGCCATGTTCTTTGGAGACAATTTGTTTACCGTAACAAGAGCAACCATTATCTTATCGAGTAAGTGTCGATATATAATTACTCGAGTTTGAGGTCACGATAAATCTGTTAAGATTGATCACTTGCTCGAAAACAAATTTATACTCTGGATTATATATGCATACATTGATATACTGAAAATAAAAATGTTTAGTGCATACATACATTTATAAGAGCTCTCAATATAATAAGTTAGTCCGTATTCCCGAGTTGAATGAATCGACTCGAATTCAAATTTGATCAAAGTTTGTCTCGAGCAAGCCACTCTAATCATTTCCCATCTAAGATAATCTTTTAAAACTATATGCTAAAACAGTGCTTAATCATTTGTATCTTTGGTAGTGGCTCGCTACACATGTCACTCAATTCCTCGTAACAAATTTTGGGCATGATTCCATTGACATTATTATGATTATCAACACCAACATTATACTAGTACTATATAACAACAAACACAATAATAATCAACCATTGTCCCATCCCAATTTCAATATTCCTTCAACCTCAAGATTTCATCATTTCACACAATTCTAAATTTCATATTTAAACACGCACACAAACACACACAAGTGCGTGTGCAAAAATAACATTTTGTCAACCATGACACGAAATGACCAAAAACTCCCCAATTCTCTTCCAAGAACTACCACCACCAAGCTCATCCACGGCGGCGTCTCCACGTTCATTCGATCGCTCCTCTCGATATTCACCTTCCCCTCCATGGCCCTCCCCACGTGCCGGCGGCTGAGTATCCCGACGGCCCGACTCCTCGCCGGGCCCTCCCTTGGCCGGAAAGTCACCGGAACCTTGTTCGGAAACCGCCGCGGCCACGTCAGCTTCGCCGTCCAGGACGACCCGGGGTCCGAACCCGCTTTCGTGATCGAGCTGGCGGTCTCGACCTCGGCCCTGGTGAAGGAGATGTCGTCGGGGATGGTCAGGATCGCCCTGGAGTGCGAGAAATCCGGCGCCGGAGGAGCGGCGGCGGCGGCGAGGCTGTACGGAGAGCCGGCGTGGAGGATGTACTGCAACGGGAGAAAATGCGGGCCCGCGGCGTCCAGGGGCTGCACGGACTCCGACCGGCACGTGCTGAGGACGGTGCGGAGCGTTTCGGTCGGCGCCGGCGTAATTCCGGTGATTGAAAACGGCGGGGAGGAGCTTCTTTACATGAGGGCCCGGTTCGAGAGGGTGGTGGGGAGTCGTGACTCGGAAGCTTTTTACATGTTGAACCCCGATGGAAATGGTGGGCCCGACCTCAGTATTTTCTTGCTTAGAATTTGATTTTATTATTATTTTTATGTTTAATTTACAAGAAATGGGAGAGAGAAAAAAAATGAAATGAAAATTCCATATTTTGTGTGATTAAAATTTGTGACATATTCCATATTTCTAATGGTAGTTTGTGTAGTAGCATTGGATTCGTAAAATATACAAAATTAAATATCTCGATGACTCAAACGAGTCGAATCTAAATTAAGCTACATGAAATATGTACTCATCAAATCAACCAAAATCATTGATCGGATTGGCTTCACCGAGTTCTAATTAAGCATGCAATGTCAACAATCATCTACCTTAGTGTTGATCAAGAATCTCACTTTCCCCCAAACATGGAGAAACAAAATGATGAGATACTTACAATCACTCCACAAATTTACTATCACAAATTGTAAAGCTAATTAAAGGCACCACATTGATAGGACATGCGCATTTTATTTTTGCTTCAACTTACGTCATGTTATATTCATGAGGGAAATGCTAGGAAATTATCATACTACCCTCATTTTTAGAAAGAAAAAAAAATCAAGAAAAACAACATAAAACTAAATAAGAAAACCAATGAATTAAAATTGAACACTATACCTACTTATTAATTAGCTAGACGATGATTATTGACCTAGGAAACGAGGGCTGCTGATTTAGGTAGACGAGGGGCGGGCACAGGTTATCACATCGCCCGAAAATGATGACTCCAATTCAAAAGGGATGACACCAACTCAGAAAGGAAACGATGTTGATTATCAAATTTTTTATACCCGTTCGGACGACAGGACATCATTCGAGATAAGCTTTTACGTCAACGAAGAGTACGATAAAACCCTCGCCTAGGGAGGGCGTCAATTACTCTTAAGATCAGGATCAAAAGTACATTCGATTCAGTTTTGAGCAATTTTAATCATCGCATAAATATTGTAAAAAATATCACGAAATAATTTTAATAGTTAAATTGTATGAAAATTTGTTTATAAGAAATTCAAATCCCCAAATCTTAGTTTTTGATGTTGATAAAAGCAACGAATTCTAATGACTGGTGTTGATAAAAGCAACATTCAAAATAAAAATTCTGATGAGAGTGACACTATTCAAGGTGACACTATTAGAAATTTGCTTAAAGAATAATGTCTAAACACCGTATTTTCATTGATTTAATAGGTGACACTATTCAGGTGACACTATTCGAAATTTGCCTAAAGAATAATGTCTAAACACTGTATTTTCATTGATTGCCTAAAGATTAATGTCTAAACACCGTATTTTCATTGATTTAATATGTTTAAGTCCAAAATCGTACTATGCTTTTAATTATAATGTGAATATACTGATAAGTGATAAGTAAATAATTACGGGTGTTAGTATAATTAATTGATTAATAAAAAAAATCAAAATCAAAATAAAATATTTAATTATTTACAAAATATAAATTAATTATTTAAATAATTTCATACGATTAATTTCAAAATAATTTAAATACAACGAATTATTTAAATTATTACATACATTAATAATTAATAAAAAGAAAATTAAAATCAAAATAAATTATTTAATTATTTAAAAGATACAAATTAATTTTTTTAATAATTTCATACAATTAATTTTAGAAAACTTTACAAAATTCAAATTAATTATTTAATTATTAAATACGATTAATTTTCAAAAAAATAAAATCTACAAAATAAAAATTAATTATTTAAATTATTTTATTATATATGATCGAAAGGGTTGTGTGTGGAGCATAAATAATATTAAGTATTCATATCAAAGTAAATTATATATGAAACACAAAAATAATAATTATTAAGTATCATTATATATGGAGCACACAAATAATAATTAAGTAAAAAATAGTTTTTAATTCCTATTGTTCATATAAGATTATTTATTTGTTTTAATTTTAAATAATAATTAAGTAAAAAATAGTTCTTAATTCCTATTGTTCATATAAGATTATTTATTTGTTTTAATTTTATGTTAAGTAATTCTGTTATAAACATCTATGTAATTATTGAGTCCAATTTTAGTTCTGTTACCTAAATGTTTGGTAACAAAAAATCACTTTTTAAAAAATATTTAAATAACTTTAAACATATTTTTGTTAATGTAGAGATCGGTAACCATAACTCCTCCACACCGAATTTGTTTTTTAGTGATACTACATCTAGGACTTTTTGTTTTTTAGAGACACTTCATTGAAGACTATGATATCGTTTTTCCAATAAAAACACAATATTTGAAATGAAAAAATAATAATTGGGACTATTTGTTTTTTAGATACTTCATTGAAGACTATGATATCGTTTTTCCAATAAAAACACAATATTTGAAAGTAAAAAGTCCTTTCGAGTGATCTAAATGATTTAATATTAAATTGGTTTTGCTATTGATTTTTATTATGTTATTGTGTTTAAAAATTATGTTAAGTGATTTAATCTTAAATTGGTTTATTTTTATTATGTTATTGAGTTTGAAAATTATGTTTTATTTAGACGGAATCAATATATGGTAGTTGAGAAAAGATAAAGCAATATATCATGTCATTCTTCTAATAGACATTCTCGTAATTTATAAAATTATATATGTAAAATAAAAATAATACTTATGTTTAAAAAATAAATTAAGAATAAATTAATAATTATTTTATAATTAATATTTATATTCAATATTTATATAAAAGTAGATTATATATGGAACACCAAAATAATAAATGTGTGGAGCACTAAAATAATAATTATGTGTGACAAAATAATTTACGAATAAAATACAACTTTATACCTTTAAATAACAATTAAAAAATAAAATTATTTTATTTTATTTTATTTATTTATTTTTAAATATAATTTTACTTATTTTGTAAATAATACTAAATTAAAATTATATTTTTAACCTTTAAACATATGTAACACATTATATTTGAGATCGATTCAATTCAATTGTAAAAACTTCCGTTTATATAATTTCAGTTAATTTTAATTATGCACATTTCTCTTCGGTTCAATTCAATAGTTTCACTTCACAATTCTCTTGTTTTGGATATCTCTATAAATTATCCATATTTAAAAATAAAAATCACTTTACATTCCTAAATTAAAAATTTACTAGTATTTTTTTAATTTTTTTTGTCAAAAGTAACATATTTCTTTCATGATTAATTTAAATAAATTAGTGTTATTATATTTTAATAATTTATAATTTAATAATATTTTTAAAAATGTTTATGTTACAATAATTAACAAACATTTTGTTATATTTATAAGAGGTCTTACAATTTTGGAACCGTATCCGCCGCGCCCACCCCTATAGTTAGTGTAGAAGCATTCGATTTTGTTTTGATTATCAAGATATTTATTATGTATTTTACGCTTTAATTAGGTATGACATTCGACTTGATTAGACTTGATTAGCTCGATCGCAATCCGGCGATCCACATCGCCAAAATGAAGCTATGTGAAAAATGACCATAGTACCCTCATTTTTAAAAAGAAGAAAAACTAGAAAAATACCATAAACATGTAATTCAGTAAATTTTCATATACATAATATATGTTTTGAGCACATACATACAAACACACTGGTGCACTTCAACCGTGCAAAGAAAGTTATAGTCGGCTTTTCTATGTAAGAAGCTAACTACCGAAAACAATTGGGGAAAAAACACGTTACGATTTACCTCAAGGATTAGTCGCAAAATGGTTGAATATAGTCTCGAGTGTCGATTGGCTGATGCTATACTCCGATATACCAAGTGAATTTCTGCACAACATATATTTCACAACACATTATTCATACAAGATAATACACAGATTCTTGCAGTTTTTTTTTCTTCTTTCACAAATGCTTTTACCTGTTCCTTTCCATGTGTCCGAAAACATCAGCAAGCGAAAGGTCTTCGTTGTACGGAAGCTGCGACAGGCATGAAAAAAATTAATTACAAAAACACCCACAAATATTTGACTGCGAAGGAAGCATAATTACCTGATATTTAACACTCAACCCATCACACCCTTGATGGGTCGCACCCGTGAAGGAAGATTGAATGAAGTAATCGATCGCTGCGAATTTTTCTTTAGTCAGCCACCACTCTGCAAATACTGGCAATTGGATACCACCTGAGAAACCGAAAATAGTTATTACGAGCAGAAAAAAACATTTATTTATAAAAAATAATTCATATTGGCATGTTTAATTACCATCACGAAGCAACTGCTCGGAAAACTGTTCCCCAAAGACCCCACTACCGGAAGCCACGAGAAGATTCTTAACTCTTTCTTCATTGCCAAGCCACCGTCCAATCGTGACAAGAATCTCACTCGATAAGTTAATCTCCGCAGCTTTTTCGGCAGAACTGCTTCCGGCACCCCTGATGCAGACTTCAAGGTCGCTGAGAATGCCTCGTGGTTGACTAGGAAAGTCAAAGAACTTCTCTTGGATGGTTTCGCACATGGCGTCCAAGTCGAAATAGCTTACTTCAGTAGGCTTAACCTGAACACACATAAAAAAAATTACTACTATATAATTACTTTCATAATTTATTAAAAATAGACGGTCAAAATTTTACTTCAAGCTCAAGATGATTGCCGAATCTGTTTTTCAGATGCTGAGGGCTCCCAATGCATCGTAGTTTCCCTCCAACCTAAACACAAATGCAGATAAGAGAATAAGGAATAATTCTTTTATATAGTTGAGGAAGCAAAATCGCAGTCGGTGTAATCTCTAGAAAAAAATACCATTATTCCGATCCTGGTGCAGAGAGCTTGAGCTTCGTCCATGCTGTGGGTAGTTAGAATCACAGCTGTCTTCCCTCTCCTGGTTGATAAACGTGATATGACTTCCCACATGAACCTTTTGGCGATGGGGTCCATTCCTAAAATATCACGACACAAGTATGAAGCTTCTAAAAGGAAAAATACGCATAGTAAACTTTATGGATAATTGAAAAACATACTGAGCATTCACAAATAAAGTACTTGGAAATTATAAAAACCACACTTCAAATTTTGTTTTGTTCACAGTTTGGCCCAACCATTGGTTGACCTGTGACTGGATTTGACATGACATCATCAAATATGTTACAAATTTAAAATTATTACAAACAACCCCAAATTCTCGTCTAACTATTTGTAATATTTACAAAAATGAGGGATCTACCTGTAAAATACAAGATAAAAGCTGGGGGTTATCTTGAATGTTTAGAAAATTGAGGGATACGATAGTCAAAAATATTGATGTAAGCAAAAAATAGCAATTGGTATTTAGCTCCACTGACAGTGGTCAGTGGGTGCAAAAAGCAAGGCAAACATCACCTCAAGGGTGTTTTTGTAATTTTCAAAGTTAGCTATTTTTCCGGTAGTTCGGATAAATATCAGAGTCGAGGGTAGTTTGTGTAGTTATCCCTTCTTTTTTAGTTTTCAAAGTTAACCAAGTGTAGTGAAGAAAAAGGGTTCATCAAACTAAGTACCAGTGGATGGCTCATCAAGAATGACAAGCGGAGGGTCCCCTATCATGGCAATCGCGACTGATAATTTACGTTTGTTGCCACCACTTAGTGCATAAGACGGCTTGTTAGCGTGTTTCAACAAGTCAAATTCTTCTATCTTTTCCATGACAACCTACATTATTCACAAGCATCAATCATGTTAAATTAGTATATCAAGCCCTAAATATAGACTACTGAAGATTTTGCAGTGCTTTTCCATAACATTAGGCATATATATGACTCGTAATTTTTGTTTTCATGACTAGTATGATAATTTTTTTTTTTCATTTAGTTCACCTTGGTACAAGTAAAATCCTGGGTAAGTAATCATTTTACTTGATTATACTCCATTTTCATAAGACTTAATTGATCGGCACCTAGTTATTACCACGGCAACAATGCTGACTGGATGATTTGACCCTTATTTTTATCCCAGGACTATTTCTTGTCATACAAAACAAAAAAATGGACTTTTACTACGAACCCCATAAAACTTATACAAGTACGACACCAACTTCAGGTAAAGGTCTATAGTTGCAACACTGTATTAGGTTGTCGTAATGTCGTGTATGTAATAATATAAAAAGACATACTATTATACATGCTTTTAAATACAAAGAATGAAATTCATGGGGAAACATTACGGGGGAAAGATTCAAGGGCCAGGGGCTACTTACCTGTTCAAGCTCATACTCTTGGACACCTTTTATTCTAGCATAGAATTGAAGGTGTTCTCGGACAGTGAGGAACTCGAGCAGAGCATCAAATTGAGGACAATACCCAATCTAACAGGCAAAAGTGTTATACAGATAAGCGTTACTGAAAGCACTACTATAGTCAACCAAAAAACAGAACCTTTCTAATTTAGGCACACTAGGACTTACATGTTGACGAGCAGCCTTCGGATTTGATCTAATATCTTTTCCAAAAATATATGCAGTTCCATCACTGGGGGTTTCTTCCCCTGAATCAACAAATAGATAAGAATAATATAGCTCGGTTGGATGCATCTTCAGGGGAATCATTTTAAAAATAAACTAAAGATAATTCATAATTGCGTGAGGTGCGGTTTGGAAAATTACAAAACCCTCTCTGAGGATTACTTATATTACAATTTACACCATTCATAAGTAAACATTGCAAACATCTGACTAACAGATAGCCCTCATGGAGTTTCTTAGATATTTCGAAAACGGAAAACCTAGTTATTTTGTAATACCCCAAACCTACTTTTTTGTATCATCCCAAAAATTCAGTAGTTTTACCAGATAACATTGATAGAGTTGTCGTTTTTCCTGCCCCATTGGTTCCCAGAAAACCAAAGCACTCTCCTTCTTGCACCGAGAAAGTCAAAGAATGAACAGCAATTTTCGAACCAAGCTGCTTCCCTCCTGGATAGACCTGAAACCAGAAGCATTTAACTTAACAAAAAACGTCTTAAAATTAGAGTACAGCCCCCCAAAAATTGATAAATCACAATGTACCACCTTTCGAAGATTATGCAGGTATACAATCGCACTACTGCCAGCTCCACCTGACAGAACTCGGTTTCTTTCTGCTTGTACGTCAATGTCTTCTTCATGATCGCCATTATCTCCAGGCGACGATTTAAGAAGAGGTTCCGAAGAGCTTCCAGAAGGCGCGTGACTCTTTTTACTTAATCTTGTCAAAAAGCTGGAGACCGTCGCAAAACATTTCATGTGGGGCAACAGTAGTTCAAGAACAAGTGTCAACACAAAATAAATCATGCCCTGCAGCAGATTAAAAAAAAACACATCGTAAAGGTACTATTTTTATTTTTTCATAGAAAAATATATTAAAAATATGATGAAATAGAAGTACCTCAGCCGCCAAATAACATATAGAGGCACCGGTTACATTCCAATCGAAAACACTATCACCGGATCCCTTTTTCATCCCCTGTCTCAAAAGGGCTAACGAAGCTAATCCATCCGCAAAGCAAAATCCAGGGGATAACCTGAAGAAATTCTGAACAAATAGATAAATGTCATGTTTTAGATGAATAAACACGTGAAAATAAACCTAATAAATTCTCGATACAAATATTTTCCAACCTTCAGAAGAGAATTGGCGTGTCTTGTTGACTCTAGAAGGCCCATTATGAAAGATATAACCATGAGAATTAGCCCCGTGAAGAAGTGAACCATGAGGACAACATTCTGCCCGAAGATTCAAAATGCGTGCACCATGAGGACAACATTCCGTGGGCACTTGAGAATAAAATAACAACAAAAATAAAACGAGTTTTGGAATTGAAACCTGTGCCATGCTATGTTCGGAAAAGAAAAAGGTGAGGCAGTAAGTAGATGACGCTATTGATAATCCATATCCCAGGAACATGAGGACAGTCGAGAAAAAAGAATCCCTCCCGATGAATTGATCCAGGCCTGCACACCAATAAATCATAAGTATGATATTTATTTTTAAAAAGGCTCTTTAGGAGAGAAAGTGAGAATGAGAAATTTAGCATGTGAATTTTGTTATGGAAACAAAAATCCAAATATATATATATACATTTGAAAGTTAGGGGCATACCGAACACGCAAAAGAGGAAGATGGCAATAGCTGTTGGAAATAAGAAACTGATGAAGTCCCAAAAGTAAGCCGAAGCCCAATAAGACAGTACGGAAACCTTGAAAAAAAGGATTAAATATAAGATAGCATTAAGGGCTGCCAATTTCAAGAACCTTAACAGAATTAAGAGGAGATGGAGATAACAAAGAAGATAAATCATACCCCGCTAATGAGTTGTTGATGCTTAGCCTTTACTTCACGTTCCTATATCAAGATATACATCCAAAATCAGACAAGAAAATGAAAAATAGGGCCAAATCCGGACATTAAGAAGGCCAACAAACGCAAAGTGTATTCAGGTGCCCCATTCCAACAGATTCAAGAAATGCAGGCGAGCATCTGTTTTTCCTCTTAGTTCTCTTCTAGTTTTGTTTTTGGATTTTCTTCTAATTTTTTGTCACAAAGCAGTTAAAATTTAGTGTATATATAAAACAATACGGAGTAGAAATGAAGAAGATACAAACACAAATTACGGTGATGGTTTTTGAACAAACAATACTGAGTAGAAATGATAAAGACGGCAATTTACATTTGCATGGGAATAATCATTCAAAATGACGTTGGATGAAACTAAACACCATTTTTCATCCGTCTTGTTATCAGAAACTAGTCAAGATACTAGAATCTTTAAAAAACATTACCTTCACAATAGCCACAGCAAACGAAGCAGGAATGAATGAGAATGCAATAGTCACGACAACAGCAACTTTAAAGGCATCCAGATCCTACACATCATACTCCAAAAATCAGTGAACATGTAACTCAAAAATAAGTGCCACAAAGTGAAATTTGAAAGTCGAAGTTACATGACGTTGCTGGAGCTGGCTCTTTGTCATGGGCAAAGGGTGATTACGGGTTAAGATCGTCATATTTTCATTACGAGTGGCGAGCCTCAGTATTGCTGAGTTCATCAAATTTATAAATGTCGGGGCTGCATGCTGACAAGAACTGTTGTGAAGGATAGTATAACTGAGACTCCCATCTTCACTCTGTTTATCCATAACAACAGCTCCATATCTGTAAAACATATAAGAAAAGAATTTATATGCACACAAAATTATTATTAAAATTTACAAGTACATCCAAAATGGCATGGCATGGAATATGAAATGCAGTTCCAAGTTAGATGAAAATTCCAGGAAACCGTTGGTCTTACGAAAGTACGGATATATTACGAACTACGGGTAAAAATATGGGTTTTTTGACACGTTATATTTGGACTGACCCTTAACATTTTCACAGCAAAATGATCAAAGCAGCTTGCTCTTGGCATGCCAACACGTTATAAAGGTAAGAATGTGTGAGTTTTAATAATTTATAAAGGTGACGAGAGTCTGAAAAATACCTTGACTGATATGATTCATTGTAGCTAGACATGAGATATTCGCTCATCGAAAGTAAAATGGGGCCCAGAGTGGGCCCAGCAGCTTCAACAGCATCATTCATAGCCTTTGCTGAGTCGGGAAATTCATATGTAGTTGGTTTAAATCTTTGAATCCAGCCTCCGTGCACATGCTCTGAAACCTATTATTTTTCATAACACTTCATGTGTGAGAAACCTATTATACATATACACACACACATAACATAAAGTTGTACTCCACAACCACACACATCATACACCCAACATACACCCACACACTTACTATATACACCCACCAACTCACACCATATACAGTAATACAGCCAACAACACACACGTCCACATTTACACTCAAACAAGAAATGTAAATGAATGGATTTCAAATTCAAGGAATTACAGGGAGAGACCTGTTTTGCAATAGTCAAAGATAAATCAAACGGAATTGGGCCACCACCACCTCCGCCGGTCAACAAAGGATTGAAGTACGCGGTAGTGAAAGTCACCGACTGCTGGTCCGAATGCGGCTTAAGTTGAATCATAAGAAGACCCAAAAGCAAGAAGACTGCAGGAATTAAAAGCTGAAAAGCAATCGTCTTCCGGTCCCGCCTAGCTGACACTGCTCTCTTAATCAGCAAGGCTTTCGAGTGTTTCCAAAAAGTTGACCGTGGAAATAAACACGAGCAACAGCAATGCATAGTTAAAAACTTGACCACGCGTAGAGTAGCTTCCAGAAACAAACCACCAGCTTTCGCCATCATGTTGAATATAAAACCAATCGCTTCAATATAGTTCTTATAGACTTTTGAGTCAAAGAATCTTCCGGAAGCATTATTATTTCTGTTAGGTTGATCAACGTAGTCTAAATTAGGTGTAATTAGTGGCATCTCATCAACAGGAAACTCGGTCTCATCAAAATCACCCCCGGCAACTCTAAGGAATACTTCTTCTAGAGTTGTCACGGATATCCCATAACTCTCAATGCCAGAGATAGGTTTTGATCTCTGCATACAGCTCTCTATTTCCCGAAACATGCTTTCAAATGATGGCGAGGATGCGAGAGGAAGCTTGAAAGAGATCTCATTACCAACCTGCAAAGGCACAATAAACGGCCAAGTAAATATTGAGTAAATATTGAGGGGAAAAAAGAGCAGTCAGTAATTGTTAAAAAGGTCAGAAGAATACTTCGCTCACGCATGTTGCCGATGGAATGTGACTGTAAACAACATCAGCTGCTGCTGAGGCAGTTGGTGTAGTCTGAAGAAAAACAATCACGAGATTTTGTTTTAACATAATACTAATAATTATTAGAAATAAAATATCAACATTAAAGGATCAATCAAGGAACTCTAACAGGACAAGTGGAGTCAACAGTTGCACACCTTCACAAGGGTAAGAGTATAACCAACACCATACTGCTGCTTCAAGAAAAATGAACTGCCAGAAATTGAAAAAAAAATTATTAGACGGCATCATTGCAGGAACAAAACGTAAACAGCCAGCTTCTATATGGAGTATCACTTATCCCCACTTTCCTTCTCAGGGACGGAAAACATTAAATGCATCAATATACATTCAACCTCTGCCTTACAGTTAATAAATAATACCATTAGCCCCTAACATTCAAAACATAATCAAGCCTCGGCCTTCTTTTTTTTATTTTTCGAAAACCATTTGGGTTTTATGTATATTCCACAAACTTGGACACACACACGCACATCATATATATATATATATATATATATATATATATATATATATATATATATATATATATATATATATATATATATATATATATATATATATATATAAAGTGATTAGACGTAACAGTAATATAAAGTAAGAACCTAAGAACCAACCTTCCACAACATTTAAGTGAACCATTGGCCATGATAGCAATCCTGTCTCCAAGCGCATCAGCCTCGTCCATGGAGTGAGTTGTTAAAAGTATAATCCTTCCTTTTTTCATTCTTTTTATCAGCTGCCACGTCAGCCTCATCGAGTACGGATCCATTCCACTTGTCGGCTCATCAAGGATAATAACCTGTTTATTATACAGGAAATGAACTATTTTTAGCAGGATTAAAAATAATAGAATATGATCATAATAATGAAAATAATAATAATTTTGAAAATGAATCTAATTCAGAGACCTTGCTGTTTCCTATGAGTGCGATTCCCAAAGATAACTTCCTCTTCATACCTCCAGAGAGTGCCCTAACAAGAGTATTGAGTTTGTCCGACAAACCCACCTAAGAAAAAATGAGGCACACAGTTTTCAGATCATTAGACCAAATCCACTAAAAAAATCGTCTCCGTCAAGAAATGAAGATTGGTCTGAAGGTAAGTACTTTCGTTAGGCGATCTGACACAAGAAGCTACTTTGACAATAATTAGAAATTTAAATCATAAAGCGTTCATGTAGAAAATTTCAAATCTGATTGTGAAGGGAAAATATAACTCATAGTTGATGTTGGAGTCAATGAATATTTGCACATTTAAGCATCAATCACGGGTCACGGCCATTCAGGAAAAATCTCCCCATTGTTGTCTTTATATTATCTACTGTGAAAGAATTCATGATCGTTATAAATGTTCATTTATATAACTGTAAAAGAAACTTACCTCTTCAGCCATCTCAATCACGACATGCTTCAATTTATCTTCATTCACTCCCTTTATATTAGCAAATATTTCTAAATGCTCCTTCACCTGAGAGAAGAAAATGCAAAAATATTTTTTTACTTTTTGCATTCTTACTAGATTAAAAGGAAAAAAAATGACATACTTATTAATGTTCCATAGATTGAAATAATTTTTTAAGGAATTCATCATCTCAAAAATTGGAGATGAAAATCTCTTACAGTCAATTCAGGAAAAAGAATGTCATATTGGGGACAGACACCAAAACTTTGGCGTATTTCATCCTGAAACAATAAATAAAATAAAATTACTCGAAACAATTCAGTAAAAGAAACCAACATTATCAACAACACAGGATATAAATAGAAGTACGTACAGAACATTATCAACACTCTGATAAATAAAAAAATATGGAGTATTTTTCTTACTAAAACGATATTTTACCATGTCAGTTAAGATGTTCTTTCCAAGTACCAAAGCATCTCCAGAGGTTGGACGAACAAGGCCAACAAGCATGGACATTGTTGTGCTTTTACCAGCCCCATTATGGCCTGCAGGTAAGTACAATGGGACCTCAAGGAAAAAGTAAATTTCAAAGCACTCAAAAGCTGTTGAAAAAAATGTTACCCAAAAGTGCGACGATTTGGTTTTCATACAGCGTCAGCTGTAAAGAATCAACAGCACAGCACCTTGCCTTCTTAGAAGAGTACACCTTGTGCAAATTTCTAATCTGTATACACCTAGAGGACAAATTTAAATATAAAATGACTTACAGGAATACATCTTTGTAAAGAATATTCGTCATTAAAACTAGGGTTTTTGTTGTAAAATATTTACCGCCCGTCAAGTTCTTGTTGCTTCATTTCAAAACTGATGGCTTCCACAATCGGTTTGTATGACCCTCTTTCAGAAAGACAGGAATTTTCCTCAAACTCCCTATCAGTTAATTTGACAGTTGAACTGTTAGACAATTGTTTGCTCGTACTATTAGTTTTCTTCCAAAAGCGTCCAACTAACGTAGGTATCCAAGTGTAGCCCACACCCTTTTCCTTATGGAGGACCTGACCTCATAAAAGAACATTGAAATATAAGTAACTGCATACAAATCGTTTAAACAAAAAAATCTGAAATATAGAAAATAATACCTTATCTAAATATAGGCCAATTGCACCGTACAAGAATGTGTCAAGCAACATCATCACAAGACAGACCATAAAACAAACTCCAGAGGAATCCTGTGGTACACATTTAATTAAATTTTATTGGACCAAAAGAAAAAAAATACTTCATGAAAAATACATACCCGCCAAATGTTGCTCCATCGGAGTCCAACATGCGCACGTTCATAATCAGCAAAGTTAATTGAACCCAAAGCAAATGCCGTGGGTGAAAGAAAAGAAGCCATGACCTTAAATAGCCTACAAAAAAATTGGATGTATGAAGAAAAAAATACACCTCGGGTTTGATTCTGTGTTACAACTAAAGGATAAACGTAATGTTTTTGTAAATGTGAAAGGGTTTTATTGAATTTTTATTTTTATATATTTTGCTTATGAAGGGATAAATAAGTGCAAGAGAAAGTAAAATCTCAAGGGAATTTTGTGATTGTAAAAGTTGATTGGGTGACATTTTTTTTTCTGAAATAACCCCATTTCTTATTATGTTACATGGATACTTACGTGGAAACAGTCTCATCATCTACAGAATAATACGGGAAGAAGGCTGCAAGAAAAGCAAGGGTCCCAACAGCCACTGCGGTTTTTGCCCGTGTGAAGAATGTGGAGATCAGAAATGATAATGTTATCGAGCTTAGCCCAAAGGAGAAGAAGTAGGCAAACACCAGAGACTTATCACTGTACTTGAATAGGGTTCCCATCGTGCAAAGAGTGATGATTCCAGAGGACACGGCAAACTGCAAAAAATGGCATTCAAGCAAAAAGACATTTAAGTTAAAAATCAATATTATCTGTTTAATATTGACCTGAACATTCTCAAATTCCAGCTCTGTAAGGCCTCAAATCTATTTCGAAAGTACGTTTTAATAGATTATTTTTTTAATCTTTTTTTAAAATAATCTATAAACTTACTACACAATAATCTATAAGACTTGTTATCTGAAATTGCATGAGCATGGAATTCAGGGAAAATGTGAAGGGCAGCGTTACTTAAGAAGCCTTCATGGTACTCGTTTCAGAAAGTACAAATACTCGCAGTACATATATTTTCTTAAATTAAGTAAAATGTGTAGCCCAAACCTGCAGCCCATAAGTCAAAAACCACGACAGATAAAACATATTGTCTTTAAGACCCATCATGTAGAGACCTTCCTTGATCTTCTGCTCCTGGTGTATCAGAAACAAACATTAATTAGTATAAAAAGGTCAACGAATTACAGAACTTTATTTCAAACTCAACCTGCACTACCTTTTCAAGAACAGAATAACTAATCAATCGAGAGATTGGATAGAGAAAGCCCAGCAAGTATCTGTAAGTAATGAAAATCAAAGGTTAAAAACAAGCAGCAGTTCATAAATTGTAGGGATAAATTATACAAAGTACAATCGAGATTGACGTCCTTATTAAAAAAACTAAAATTATAAATTACAAAAAATACCCCTGTGGTTTGAATCTAATGTCTACCAGCAATATTAATATGAACGTGAAGGGAGGTTTTGAAACGTTTTTTGATCGGGTAAATGTAAGACAAAATACAATCTCGGATACTTTTTGTGATATTAAATGTTAGCTTTTAATTTTATTTTGTAATTAGGTCACACCTCTGAAGCTGCCTTCTGTATTTAACTCAGGAATACATCAAGCAAAACACGTGTCGACGAAAAGAAATACGTACAGCACTCCCATGACTCTCTTGACAATAGACTGGAACTCGTCATCTGTGTATTCACGAGTTGGAAACGGGGCAAGTCTTATGTTTGATGGACTAAACTGGGTCCAGGGTGACTCGTGTTCTGAGTTTGTCATGTTTTGTTGGGCAGCAAATATGATGAATGAATCCATTACTTGTTGAAGCTGCAAATAGAAATTTAAGTGATGACAAAAGAGAAGTTCATATATCATGTAAGAAAACGAGCCATATCACGCTACCTAAAATCATACTAAGAAAAGGATGCTCGAGACCGTACAGTTAAATATCCACTGAAGCTGTACTGCATTATTGGTATTATGTTCACACCTAATTCCAAGTCATTGAGAAAAGGACCGTTGGTGTCCATGATGGATTTAATATTAGGAAATCCCGCAAATGCCCATGTGTGGTTCAACCGTATACTATAGTCAAACAACCGAGGGCCTTGAGAATGAAACACAATTGCTCCTTTTATTTTCGGGTTTGTACGATTCCTACAGGCAGAAAAACTAAGAGTTAATCTTTTTTCTTCTCCATGCTGCATAAAAAAGAAAGAATAACTCACTTCTCTTTGTCATAAACACCGTACAGATCAGAGTTTATGTATGTCTCGAGGTCTTCTTCATCTTGGTAAATTTTTGCTGCCAGCTGGATTTATTGAAATATAATTTTTACCAATAAAGAGAACTCAGAAAAATAGTAACAAATGCAAGTAACATAAGTAGACAACGGCCAAGGAAACATGATTATTTAAGACTTCGGATCTTTCACATATCAGTACATTATTGATTATACTAATGCATTAAATGAGAACAGCTTCCAAGGCCAAATAACATAAGCATAAATATAATATAATCGAACTTACAAAAGAATTTTAAAAAAGATAAAAAAGTATCAGTGTGTACCTTCAGCAAAGGAAATTTTATAGACAGAACGTTAATCATCATCCTTGTCTCCCTTGTATCGGGTGCAAAAGCCAAATATTCGTTTGTGGCAAATAACAGTTCCAAAATTTGATTAAAAGGTGCCGACTTGTCACTTTTTCCCACTTCCACAAGCATGGCTTTTGTAATATATCTGTATTGGACCCCACTATTCTCAGTTCACTACGTCATATAGAATTTCAACTACAAGGCAAAACAATCTCATTTTGTGGACAACTAAGAATTACAAATAGGGCGAGTTTATATAATATACTTACGCCTGAGGTAGGTGTAATTGTGTATCGACTTTCATTCTAACAGCTATAAGCAACAACATGAGTACATGACACAACAGTGACCTCGGATGGATAATAGTAAAAACAAAAGTCAAATGGGCCGAGTTTATATAAGATACTTACGCCTGGGGAGGGTGTAGTTGTGTATCGACTCTCATTCTTACAGCTATAAGCAACATCATGACAAAGGTCGGAAGCATGATCTGTCCATTGGAAGAAAAACCATGATTTATATAAGAAGAGATTTTCTGTAAACAACCTGAATTAGGTGAACGAACACTTTCCATGTATCCTACAGTCGAAGTAGTAAAATATCTACAACAACTGATCAAGCTAAGCTGTCGATTTCTTATAGATAATAATGTGAATAGAAAATAGGTAGACCGGGCCATGGGCAGAGACACGGCTGGGGCGATTTTGAGTAAATTAAAAACGTCTAAGGGCCGTTAAGTTCTGACCCACACCTCCGTCTGTACCTTGCCACGCCCGGTCAGTCCCAATTATCCAATTCAACAGTAAACAAGAAGATCAAATGAATTAAAAAACTCACTGATACAAGAAACTCAACATATCAAGAATCATGCAAGAAACCGAGAAAACTCCCAAAAACAAATTCAAGAAACTTAGATGAAAACAAAACAATTGTAAACCCAGAATCAAGAAACTTGAAAGAAATTATTTATCAAAAAAGAAAGAAAGAAAAAGAGACAGAGCCCGATCAAGAAACATGCAATAAACAAAGGAAACTGAATAGAAAACCTCTGCAAAAGTGACGAAAGGGTGACGTATTTTGAGAAGGCAGTTCTTGCGGAGCATGGCCTTCAACTGTCTCCAAGACCTCGTCTTTTCCATCTTCACTTTCTCCATACCGAGAAAGTGATCACTGAATTTTGAAGTTTTGAACAGTGGCCCTCTTTCTCTCTCTATCGCTCTCGCATTAAAAACCCATTCCTCGAAGCCCCACTCCGCGCCGCCCCTTCCCCGGCGGCCCCGACCAGGTTGAATTTAATAAACTGACTTTGAATTTTACAATCGTTTACTCAATTGTGGATGTGTTTGTTTGATCTTAATTCTTGAATACTGATGTATGCACTATTTTTGTCGGAATAAAAAATATTTTAAGTTTTCTTTTTTTACTTTATCAAACGATTAGGGGTCACCCAAATTATCAATTCTTAAAGGTAAAGTAAGTATAAAAAACTTTGTAGTTTGGGATTTATTGATTTAATCATTTATGAATATTGTTTTTAAATTTAATTTGGGCTCATTGTTTATTTAGAAAATTCAATATTAATCAGGAAAAAATTAATTACGTGTTACATTTTGGTCGATCATTTGTTTTAGAAAACTCAATATTAATCGGGAACAATCAATTATAATTTACATGTCACATGTCGATCATTTGGGTCGATCGATTTTTTTTGTAAAAGTGACATGTTCTGCGGGCACGGAGTGTGTAGATACTACATTGAATTATTTTTTTCTTAGGGTGCTCTAATAAAGTAATTGAGCTATAGAAAAGAATTGAAGTTTTCTATCCGGGAAAATGGTGGGTACCCCGTACGCATACACCATAACCAAGGCTATGCATAAACCTAAAATAAAAGAAGAAATAAAATTACTCTATAATTAATTTAAGGTAACATTCTAAAATAAAAAAAAATAAGAAAATTAATTTAAGGTATTTATTTTTGTAAAAAGCGAGAAATGTTTTTAATAATTTAAGCCGATTTGCATTGTGAATGTTATTAACTTCTTATATGTGCTTTTTTTTCGTTTTTTCGTTTTTGAACAAAATTTGTTTCAAGCCATTTCATATACTAAATTTGGTTTATCCATGCGTGCTAGTATGAAAATTATACTTTGTGAACCCAAAAACTAATGCCATTTGTCCCTTTAACTAACCTAAATTTGTGCATACAGAAGACTAACACAAAATCCTGAAACTAAGCCTCTGTATTTCCACCTTTAAACTCTAATCCCCAGTCCCCACCAACCAAGTAAATCACAACCGTCGCGATGACTCATATTCATATATACTTTAGTATCAATTTTTTCTTATATTATTTCATTTTTATTTTAAATTTGTTTAACAAAATATAATTTTGTTATTTTTTTCTCATAATTATATTCAATTTTTACTTAAAAATATAATTTTAATATTGTCTTTAAATTTACATATTAAAAAATGTTGTGACTATATATAGTAGTAGGTAATAAGATAAGCTCAAAATGACGTCTAATTGACTGATCAGTTGTTGATTTACTTGACTCGTTTAAGTTTAATGCATTTTAGAGCATTTCCAATGGTGAGGTAGAAGTCTATGTGTACTTCTACCTTAAATTAGAAGTTCCTAAAACTTTTGGGGTAGAAGAACTTCTACCCGGGTAGAGATAAAAAATAATATTATTTTATTATTATTATTTACCATTATTAATTTATTATTATTATTTAAATTATTAATTAACAAAATTAATACTGCAATTGTAATTTTTAACGTAACGAATTATTATTTATTTTATATAAAAATTATTTAAAATTAAGAATTTTGAAATAGATTAAATTTTAACTTATTTTTTATTTTAACGAATTATTCTATTTTATATAAAAATTAATACAAAATAAAAAATTTCAAATAGTTAAATTTTTAGCGTTAAAAATTACTTATATAAAAATGAATTAAAAATAAGAATTTTGAATATATAAAAATTATTTAAAATTAAGAATATTGAAATAGATTAAATTTTAACTTATTTTGTATTTTAACGAATTATTCTATTTTATATAAAAATTAATACAAAATAAAAAATTTAAATAGTTAAATTTTTTGCGTTAAAAATTATTTATATAAAAATTAATTAAAAATAAGAATTTGAAATAGTTAATTTTTTGGCGTTTGAAATTATTTTTTATTTTATATAAAATTTAATTAAAAATGAAAAATTTGAAATAGTTAAAAATTTTAAAATCGGTATATCCTTGATTATTTCTATAAATATTAAATAAAAAATAAAAAAATAAGTTAGTGGTGAAACTTTTGTAGGTAGAACCATTGGACGAGGTAGAAGTTTTTTTAAGTAGAAGTAGAAAAATTATGATTTGACGCATACGTGGTCTACTCCTTACCCAAAAGTTGAAACTATCATTGGAGATGCTCTTAAAGGGTGAGTCGCTCGACATTTGACTCGTTTGACTCGACCAAAAAAATGTTACATAAAATCAAAGAAACTGCATATTCTCGAAAATTAAAATTGAATATCAAAAATTATATTCCTTGAAAATCGAAATGAAATCCTTCATTTTCTCCCATTGCACGAAAATGGCGACTGAGCAATTTTAATCATCCCATAAATATTGTAAAAAAATATCACGAAATGATTTTAATAGTGAAATTGTATGAAAATTTTGTTTATTGGAAAATCAAATAAAGTAACGTTCAAAAGCAAAATTCAAAAAAAGCAAAGTAGCATGCATTGAGTATACGTTCTAACCTAACTTTCAGTTTTACAAAGATGTAAGTGATCTAATCTTGATTTTTATTTTATTATTGATTTTTATTATGTTTTAGAGTTCTTACTTAAACATTCATAAAAACAGAGTATGAATGATTTAATCTTGATTTCAGTTGTTGATTTTTATTATGTTTTAGAGTTCTTATGTTGAACATCCATAAAAAAGAGTATTAATGTTAACAAGTATAAATTTGTTTATTTTACTATAAAGATTTTTATTTAAAAAATTATGTTTTATTAAAAAATTAGTTTATTTTACTATAAAGATTTTTATTTAAAAAAATAAAAATTATGTTTTATTAAAAAATTATGTTTTATTTCATTCTTTATATTGAATATAAAAACAAAATACCAATTATTATATAATTAATATGTATATTAAATATTTATATAAAAATAAAATATATATGGAGCACACAAATAATAAAGGTAAATAAGTATATATGTACTTAATATTACTAGTACCACTTCCCGTGCGATGCACGTGATTTATTTATTTGAAATAATCTAAATTTTATTTAATTTCCAACTTATTTCGTCAAAAAATTATTAATAAATTAAGAAATTATTTTATTTCATAATCGAACTCTCACTTAAATTTGTAAATTTGTATTGAATCTCATTATCAACAGTTATCCCAATTATGAAATTTTTATTACGCTTGTTTGATATGATTTATAATATGTAAGTTTCTTGGGCATAGCCGAGTGGTAAGGTCTGTGGTGATGTAGGTGTAATTCTCCGGCGACGCAAAATTCGAATCTTGAATTGAACAAATTTTCATTGAAATATTATGAAGTTAGTCATGGGATGAGACCTATATATTGGTTCTCTCCCACATGTGTCTACTACTCGGGCACATCTCTCGATTTACATTATACCCAACATTCCTCGATTTACATCATACCCGATCGAGGAGCCTATAATCTGGTGGGAGAAGAGTTTCTTGTCTCTTAAGTCCTGCGATGAGACCTATTGACTCTCTTTTACATGTTTCTGCTACTCGGGCACATCTCTCGATTTAAATCCTACCCGATCGAGAAGCCTCTGATCTAGAGGGAGAAAAGTTTTTTTAAACGCGAGTGGATTAGATAATAGGAGGAGATTGATTTTTATGAGATTCATTTAATTAAAATTAAATTAATATTAATAGAATAAAAAAAGATTTTGAAAAGATAAATAAAAACGTATATATTTAAAATTATTAATTATTATTAAAAATATATATATAATTTTAAATTACTATTTACAATTTATATATAATTTTAAATATACTTACTATTTAAAATTTGTAATTTTTTTATTTATAATTTTTATAGTGTGAACACAACATTATTATTATTTTTCTATTGGTCCACGTGGCATTAGAGATCAGAAATTATATATGTATATAGATTCTCAACGAAATAATAATAAAATTATGAAAATAAAATATAAAATCTCATTATAAAAAATATTTTATTTATTTGATTAATTTTAATATTTAAAAATTTGACATCATCATATTGATCTCACCTACAGTGAAAAAAAATATAGAACAAAGAGTGCAAGAGTAGCGAATCGTGATTAAGCTGTGATGGGGGCAGGTCAAGGTTGAGAACCACCGCGGCTGCGGCCCGTACGTAATTACCTCATCGAAAATAGAACTGTAAAATAGAAAAAATTAATTTATTTATCTTCCAATCGATTAACATTGCTGAAAAGAATCACATTCAAACGGATTGTAGGCTACAAATTCCAATTTAATTTATGAGATATTGAAAAAAAACAAAATCTACTAATAAATTATACTTGAATTTGATTATGGGAAAAAAAAATCCAAATTTAAATTAGGACCTGTTCTTTTGAACTTAATTTCAGTCAAGTCCAGTTCAGTTCAGATCGCTTTAGTTCATCTCAGTTCAGATCGATTCAGTTAAGTTCAGTTCATTTCAGATCGCATCAGTTCAGTTAATTTCAAAATAAATTAAAATAAAATAAACAAAAAATAATTTCAATCTATAATTTTAAATATCAAATCTAGTTAATGTCATAATATTATTAATATTTTTTAAAAAAATATTTAATAATTTATAAAAATTATTATTATTTTTATAAAAAAACCAATTCAGTTCAGTCGCTTAAGTTCAGTTCAGTTCAGTCGTTTTCATTCTAAAAGAACAGGTAAGAAAAAAAAATGAAAAAAATGCATAATAAAACAATTAAAGCGTAAATGAAATTTTAGAAAAGATAAAAAAAATTAGACTAATATATATACGCAGAAATATTGAAGAATGAGAATATGAAATACCTCGACGAATTGATATCGAGATGTTCTATGAAACGCGACTGGTTTTTCTTTGGAAGATGTGAACTTTGGGAATATGACGAGAATGAGTTTAATGAGAAATAAAATAAATATTTATACAATTTTTACTTAATAATAATATTATTATTTTTATTTATAATTTATAGTTAATATTATTGTTTTTTTTATAATTTATAGTGTGAACACAATAATATTAAACCTTTCTGATTGGTCCACGTGGCATGGAGAGATTCAGGAATTATATATGTATAAAGAACAGGTAAGAAAAAAAAATGAAAAAAATGCATAATAAAACAATTAAAGCGTAAATGAAATTTTAGAAAAGATAAAAAAAATTCGACTAATATATATACGCAGAAATATTGAAGAATGAGAACAT
This sequence comes from Euphrasia confusa, assembly GCA_954870475.1. Taxonomy (NCBI): domain Eukaryota; kingdom Viridiplantae; phylum Streptophyta; class Magnoliopsida; order Lamiales; family Orobanchaceae; genus Euphrasia; species Euphrasia confusa. Next base: position 2,164,630 of record OX940951.1, read on the forward strand.
GAAATACCTCGACGAATTGATATCGAGATGTTCTATGAAACGCGACTGGTTTTTCTTTGGAAGATGTGAAATTTGGGAATATGATGAGAATGAGTTTAATGAGAAATAAAATAAATATTTATACAATTTTTACTTAATAATAATATTATTATTTTTATTTATAATTTATACTCTCTCGGTCCAAAGACAGTTGTCATACTTTCCTTTTTGGAGTGTCCAACAATAGTTGACACACCCCAAAAAAGGAAATAATTATTCTAACTTTTTCATTTTAATATACAATTTTATTCTATTTTACCCCACCTACTTTTTAAACTTACTCACACCTACTTTACTTTTCATTTTTAAAATATATTTTAATCCTTACTTTTCAATTAAAAAATAAAACAACAACAATTTTCTTAAACTGTCCAGGAAAGTATGACATCTATTAATGGCCGGAGGGAGTAGTTAATATTATTGTTTTTTTTATAATTTATAGTGTGAACACAATAATATTAAACCTTTCTGATTGGTCCACTGGCATGGAGAGATTCAGGAATTATATATGTATAGATATGAATTACTCTAACATTTAATTACTTTTGGTTGATTTAAAATTCACATATGATATTCTAGCAAATAGATATTTAATTATTTTTTGTTGATTTAAAATTGACATAGGATATTCTAGTAAATAGATGAATGAACTAGGTCTTTTTAAATCAAGTTTGTTGAAGTCTTTTAATTTTTTATGTAAATTATCAGATTTCATATTGGGTGTATTTCTTAAATCTCTCTATATTCAACGAATTTTTCAACATCTGCTTTGATCTTTTCATCCTTCGCTTCATCACGTAGTTTATCCTATTGTAAAAAATGGGAAAAAGTCGGACTACGATACTATTTTGGTTAATACCTCTTTTTAAAAATAATAGTATTTTTAAAGTTCAACTTAAATTTTGAAGAGGGGTAAATTATCAGATTTAAGATTTAATATTTGTCAGGATTCATTAGCACACCGTTTTTCTATGGTGTGAGAGAAAATTTGGCTTTGAAAATATTAAATTTTGGTTAATACCTCTTTTTAAGAATAATAGTATTTTTAAAGTTCAACTTAAATTTTGAAAAGGGGTAAATTATCAGATTTAAGATTTAATATTTGTCAGGATTCATTAGCACACCGTTTTTTCTATGGTGTGAGAGAAAATTTGGCTTTGAAAAGATTAGGAGAATTGTTGAGTGGAGTCCATCAATTGGATTTAGTTGGTTTGGAAAGATTAGGAGGGTTGTTGAGATTAGGAGGGTTGTTGAGTGGAGTCGGATTTAGGTAAAATCTCATATTTCTCTTAAATAAATTAAACTATTTTTTTTAAAATAATTATTGTTTTATTATAATTTTTTTTTCTCTTTGAGCGTGTTTCACGTCCTTTTTATTGATGTTGTATATGAATTTTAAATAAATTAAACTATTTTTTTTAAAATAATTATTGTTTTATTATAATTTTTTTTTCTCTTTTAATTTGAGCGTGAAAACTTTTTTATTGATGTTGTATATGAATCTTAAATAAATTAAACTATTTTTTTTAAAATAATTATTGTTTTATTACAATTTTTTTTTCTCTTTTAATTTGAGCGTTTTCACGTCCTTTTTATTGATGTTGTATATGAAACTTATGTTATATAACACAATAAATATGAGTTGTTGCCTCCTCCACTCTCGAGTTTTTCAATCATGAGTGTTGTTGCCTCCTCCACTCTCGAGTTTTTCAATCATGAGTGTCCAGACAATGTATTTCACAATGTATTTAAATAGTACGAGTCCCGAAGTTTTTCAATCATATTGTGAGTGTCCAGACAATGTATTTCATAATGGTGCTTTCAAAGGATTTATAGAAATAATCACGGATTTATTTTTTTAATTTTTAATTAAATTTTATATAAAATAAAAAATAATTAGTAACGTTAAAAATTTAACTATTTCAAAATTATTGTTTTTAATTATTTTTTATATTAATAATTTTTAATATATAAATAATTTTTAACGCTAAAAATTTAATTACTTAAATTTTTTTATTTATTAATTTTTATATAAAATAGAATAATTCGTTAAAATAAGTATAAGTGAAAATTTAATCTATGTCAAAATTCTTAATTTTAAATATTTTTATATAAAATAAATAATAATTCGTTACATTAAAAATTACAAGAAAATATTAATTTTGTTAATTAATAATAATAAATAATAATAATAAATTAATAATAGTAAATAACAATAATAAAATAACAATATAATTTATCTCTATCCGAATATAAGTTCTTCTATCCTAGAACTTTCATAAATTTCTAACTCTTAACACGTCATTCGAATATAAGTTTTTCTACTCTAGAGCTTTCATGAATTTCTAACTTTAACACGTCATTACTTTTACCCGATTTTTTTGGTGAGATATAGAAGTACACGTAGACTTCTACCTTCCAATTGGAGATGCTCCTAATTTAAATGTTTATATTACAATAAATAACAAACATTTTTGTTGCATTAATATTGAAAGAGGTCTGTCTATAGGTAGATCAATTCCTTTTGGAACGTAGGTTTAGACTGTTTAGTTCGCCAAGCCCACATTCAAGCTTACGCCCAAGCCCAACTCGCTCGCACGAGAAAGACAACCTCGCGGTTGATGAAAAAAATTTTCCAACAGAAATATTTCGTTTTCTCGGTTCGATTTCTTTGAACCCCATTCTAAGAATCGCGTATTCATTTAGTTAGTTTCGTGAATCCCTAAGCGATCCCAAACCGAACCAAATCATAGAGTGCTTGCAATTCTTTCGCACACCAGGTGCTCGATGAAATGCCCAACCGACTTCCTTTCTCCTCCGTCAAATAATGATGATCTTTCGAATTCAAACGCCGGCTATAAAATTATCCGGGCTCTCGATTTTCGGCAGATTCTATAGCTCATGTGAAACAGCCCAAGATCCAATAGATGCAGCCAAAAGGGTCTGCAAGATCATCGCTTCCCGCCCCAAACTCGGCCTCGACACCGCCCTCGATCAGAGCGGCATCCGGATTTCCGAAGAAGTAGTCGAGAGAGTCCTCGAGAAAATTGAAAATGCAGGGATGCTGGCCCACCGGTTCTTCGAGTGGGCCGGCAAGCAGAGACAATACGATCACAGCGTCCGAGCCTACCACATTATGATCGGGTCACTGGCCAAGATAAGGCAATACGAGATCATGTGGGACCTCGTGAACACCATGAGAAGCTCAGGGATGCTGAATGTAGAAACCTTTTGTATAATCATGAGAAAATACGCGAGGGCCCAGAAGGTGAACGAGGCCGTCTACACGTTCAATGTGATGAAGCGATACGAAGTGCTTCCAAATTTAGCCGCGTTTAACGGGCTGTTGAGTGCTCTGTGCAAGTCGAAGAACGTTAGAAAAGCCCAGGAGATTTTTGATGCGACAAAGGATCAGTTTTGTCCAGACTCGAAGACTTACAGCATTTTGCTCGAAGGATGGGGGCGGGCCCCGAATTTGCTCAAAGCTCGGGAGATTTTCAATGAAATGGGTACTTCTGGCATGAAGATCGATATTGTGACTTATGGTATCATGATCGATATTCTCTGCAAGGCGGGAAGAACAGATGAAGCAGTCGGAGTTATCAAGGATATGGAAGTCAATGGTTGTCGACCCACGTCTTTTATATACAGCGTATTAGTGCACACATACGGGATCGAAAGTAGAATCGAGGACGCAGTTGATACATTCCTTGAGATGGAGAGAAACGGGGTGAAAGCTGACGTGGCGGTTTATAATGCATTGGTCGGCGCCTTCTGCAAAGCGAACAAGTTTCCGAACGCGTACAAGGTCGTGGACGAGATGAGCAAGAAGGGCGTGGGGCCAAACGCTAGAACTTGCAATATTCTCATTAACAGCTTGATTGACCGTGAGGAGACTGACGAGGCTTTTAAGGTTTTTAAAAAGCTGTCAAAACTATGTGAGCCCGATGCCGACACGTATACCGTGATGATTAAGATGTTCTGTGATAGGGATGAAGTGGAAACAGCGTTGAAGGTGTGGAAGTATATGGAGAAGAAGCTATTTGCTCCGAGCCTGCATTTATTTTCTGCGCTTATTATCGGGTTGTGCAAGAAGGGTGATGTGGCGAGGGCTTGTGTTTTGTTGGAGGAGATGATGGAGAGAGGGATTCGGCCCGGGAGGCATACGTTTGGGAAATTGAGGCAGATACTTTTGAAGGAAGGGAGGGAGGATGTGATTGAGTTTTTGCAGGAAAAGATGAACCTTTTGGTGAAAGAGCCTCTATGTGATTGAGATTTAATCATGCATACAAATAATAATTTTTGACTGACATAGGTACATGTAACATGTCTAAAAAGCAAATACCAGGAGCTGATATATTCAACTTCAGATTAGACGGGATCTAAAAAATTGTATGTTATAATTACTGCATTACCCCTCAAAGTTTGTGTTTGTTTTGCAAATCAGCAAGAAGACTAAATTATCCCCGTTCAAATTTGACTATTCTTTCTCTTATGAAAAAAGCATTTTACCCCTCAAAGTTTGTGTTTGTTTTGCAAATCAGCAAGAAGACTAAATTATCCCCGGTCAAATTTGACTATTCTTTCTCTTATGAAAAAAGCATTTTCAGCTCCGCCACTTATTTGAACAAACAATAATATTCTGTTGTACATAATTATGCTAAAACTATAGACAATTTTACATCAATGTATTTTGTCCAATGCCCAAAGAAAGAAACAAAAGGCATTGGAAAATGAAGCAAAGAGAATAATTATGCTAAAACTATAGACAATTTTACATCAATGTATTTTGTCCAATGCCCAAAGATTCTTCAATAAAATTGCATATGTAGTCAAGTCACCTTACCCAACTATCTTGAGAAACAACTACATAAATGACAATTGAAGGAGATATCAATCACAAACCACTTTGAAAATTAATCATAAATTCTCCAAAAATTAATAAGGGACATTTACCAAATTCCCCAACAATATTTGGATTAATGACCAAAACAAATCTAATTCTTGAATTTACAAGACCCTTTATAGTGATTTAATTTTGAATTAAATTTAGGAGTAGTAATATGGAAAGTGCAAGTTAGATTCAAATCTCAAGTTGGATTCAAATCTCAGGGGTCCCAATTTTACAAAAACTTTGGGGCATTACCAAAAAGGATAAAAGAGACAATTTGATTTTGATTTCTTCCCCTAATTTAGGATTTCCAAAATATCCAAAACCTATTAAATAAAAAATGACATAAATATTTGTCCTCGATAATAATATCACATATAAATATCCAAAACCTATTAAATAAAAAATGACATAAATATTTGTCCTGATAATAATATCACATATATTTTAGGTTGTCTTGATCTAATTTCATAAATCAATATTCCCTAAAACCTTAATAACTCTATAAATAATCAATCATTATTATTAATATTATTCTTTTAATAAATTTAATTGGTTTTGTATGTATAATTTAATTTTGTACCATGAATTTGCTTTAAAAAATATCTTAATTCCACAATTATACTACTATTATTCTTAAAAAGAGCACAATTATATCAATTTTAAATCAACAATAAATAAATAAATATAAAAAAAACAAAGAAGTTTGCAAGTTTAATTATTAAATATGTAAACTATATTAAAATGAAGTTAAAACACACTATTTATTATTTTTGTGCTCCACACATTTATTTGTGCTCTGTATATAATTTATTTTTATATACATTTATTATCAATTATAAAATAATTAATAGTATTTTAACCATTCCACATATTTATTATTTTTTTCTTCATATATAATTTATTTTTATATAAATAGCAATTATAAAATAATTAATTGTATTTTAACCATTTTTAAGTATAATTTTTGTGCTCCACACCTATATTTTATTCTCAATTTATTTTTCAAACATAATTATTATTTTTATGTGTATATATATAATTTTCTAAATTATGAGAATATTCATTAGTAAAAGAAATTGAATTCATACATTTTAAAATTAATACCCTGTTTTTATCAATCTTCGGTAAGATAATAAAAATTAATAGCATAAATCAATTTAAAATTAAATATCATATTCCTCAATAAAATATCTCAAAAAAACAACAATAAAAATCAATAGAGAAAAATCAATTTAAAATTAAATCATTTACATCATATTCGTTAATAAAATATCTCTAAAAACACAAGTTCATTTAAGTTTAAATATAAGGATATTTTGATTTTAACTAAAATAAATAAATAAAATATTAACCGTTTTTGTTTGAGGTAGTGAATGAGTTGATGGTGTGAACGGGTATAAGAAGGTATATTATCTCAAGAACATCATACCTTTTAATATATTTAGCAAGATTTTTGCGGAGGAGTCTTTAGTTGCAAGATTAAACCTCAACTCCCTCCTAAACCACTAGGCCGTCGTCTACCTAAATCAGTTTCCCGTTTTTTGGGTCGTTAACATCGTCTAGCTAAATAATTAATAGCTCGCCCGAAGCAGCGGGTATAGTTCCATTTTATTTCATTATTTTGCTAATACTAGCTTGATCATGTTTCATACATTTGGCCAGATCCTCTTGAGTTATGGGCTATCTTTTTTTTTTGGATTGCGGACTATCTTCATAATGCCTGCACGTAATTGTTGATGGTGGATGGAGTAGATTTATCTGATTTTCCTTTTAAGAGTTATGGGATATCTTTTTTTTGGATTGCGGATAATGTATGCACGTAATTGTAGATTTATCTGATTTTCCTTTTAACAAGTAGTGTGTAGGCCGGGCTTTCTCCGCTATCTTTTCAAGTTCAATCGAGTTTTCAAAAGGACTCATTGATGATGCCTCTTCTAATGCACCTGCTTGGTTTTTTTTTTTCAAAGTTACATTTAGTGTTTTTATAAAAGGTAATAGAAGAAATATCACTCAATCAATTGCACAATATTTGATTGATTAATTGTAATATATTTGTGTAAAGTATATCACTTAATTAGGGGCATAATATCATATTAATTAATAAGTAATATTCTGATTAGTTGTAGTTGTACTTTGTACATTAGATCTTGTACCTTTAGCGCTATATATAGCTTGTATGTTAGCTTTTGTTTATTCAATAAGAAAAGTTACAGATTATTTTTTCCCTTTCTCTCGTTCCTATTTCTTCGTTCCTATTTCTTCTCCGCAATTCGATCTTAGAACGCGCTCTTCTTCTTGATTTTTTTTTCTTGCTCTGATACCATACAAGCTATATATAGTGCTAAAGGTACAAGATCTAATGTACAAAGTACAACTACAACTAATCAGAATATTACTTATTAATTAATATGATATTATGCCCCTAATTAAGTGATATACTTTACACAAATATATTACAATTAATCAATCAAATATTGTGCAATTGATTGAGTGATATTTCTTCTATTAAAAGGTACTCCATATTTCTCAATCCATTTATCGTACACCTATGTGTATGATACATTGTACACTAAATTCTAGTTAAAATATCAAATATATTCATTATAACAATAAATAATCATCATTGAACAATAAAAAAATCATCATTTTTTTATAAAAGTCAATCACATAGATAGATTACTGCGCATAGGGAGTAAAAACCCCACCGCGTCACAGAGCTAACAGACTAGCTCTCCAACCAAACAAGACATATAGCACTAAAAACAAATCAAATACAATCACCAGGCTATACGCCATACCTTCTTTAGTGCCCGTGCCTGAAGAGGGTATGTTTATAATTGTATAAAATATAAATTATCATATACTAAAATATTTATTATACATCACAATATACACAATAGGGAGTACTCTGTACACATAGTAGCACGGTAAAAATTACCTATATTTCCTCTGGATAATTTAATTAAAGCAAAATGGTATGTTTACTTATAATTATCAATTGGCGAGGACCTTTTCATTACTTTTTTTTCTTTCCCAAGTTACTTTAGTAGTCGCGTGAGGTCTCTGTATGTTCTTAATTTCATGTTCCAACTAGTTGCACTAACTAGTTTCCTTTTTTTTAGTCAATGCAGAATGGAAAGTTTAGAGCAAGAAAGAAACACATTTATGCAGGTGCATGCTACGATGTAATAAGTCTTTGAATTTTTTCTTAGTACTATCTTCTTTCAATCTTGATGAACCCGTCTCTAGCTAAACCCCATGCACCATGCTAATTGTTTTTGAATTTTGATTTAATTATGAGAGCCCAATATTTATTTATTTATTTATTTATACAGTAGTAACCAATAAAAATGTTAAGAGAGTTTTTTTTATCCACCTCTTTAATTTTTTTATTTAATTAAAATTTTAAAGTAATATTATCCAATTCATTTCTTTTTTTTTTGAAAATTTTGTGAATATTTTGCTTTGCTATATGTTTTAACACCTCTTTAATTTTTTTTTATTTAATTAAAATTTTATAGTAATATTATCCAATTCATTTCTTTTTTTTTTTTTTGAAAATTTTGTGAATATTTTGCTTTGCTATATGTTTTGGGTGTTTTTGTCGGGAACTATTATATATTATTTGAGCTGGTTTTGAGGGCCGAGTATGACAAAAATACATGTAAATTTAAATTTATAATTTTATTTACTAAAAATACATGTAAATTTAAATTTATAATTCTATTTACTAAAAAAGATTTAAATTTATAATTTTATTTACTAAAAATACATGTAAATTTAAATTTATAATTCTATTTACTAAAAAAGTTAAAGTCGAGCCTCTTAAAAAATCTAGGATAAGAAATAGGGTAAGCTTGAGCCTAGACTCAAGCCTATTTAAGCAAAGCCTAAAGCCTGCTCAGGTCATTTTCACCCCTAATTGTTAATTTGCCAATCATATATATTGGGCTTTTATTTGAACTTTCATCTTTTAATAATACTTAATAAATAAGAATATTTATGATTTCTTAGTTTTATAATAATAATAATAATAATAAGTGTAATAATAATAATAAGTGCTTACCTGAATTTATACGTGACTAAGATATTCAAAGTACTGCACAGACAGACACCAAGATTATGTAGTACTCCATTTTATAATTACTCCATAACCCCTGAAGATTTGTTTTTGTTTGCAAATCATAGCAAGTAGACTAAATTATCCTTGGTCAAACTTGTCTATTCTTTCTCTTATGGTTGAAGCATTTTCAGCTCCGCCACTCGTTTGAGCAAACGATAATATTTTGTTGTACACATGAGAAGAAGGTGGAACTCCCGCGTCCTCCATCCACTGCATTACCTGCACCAGCACTCGTTTCAAATCAAGCAAAGTGGATAATTCTGCAGAAACTATAGACAATTTTACCTCAATGTATTTCCTCCAATGCCCAGCAGCTAAAAGATTCTTCAATAAAATCACATATGTAGTCGAGTCAACTTGTGCACTTGACCCAATTATCTTCATAAACAACTACATAAATGACAATCGAAGGAGTTATCAATAACACACCCACTTTGAAAATTAATCATAAATTCTCCGAAAATAATTAGGGATATTTACCAAATCCCCCTTGTATTTGGATTAATAAGTAATAACCAAAACAAATCCAATGGTCCTTGAATTTACAAAAACCTTCATCGTGATTTTAATTTTGAATTAAATTTAAGGGGCTATAATAACTTCATATATATAACAGTTTAACAATTTTATTAAGAATGTGAAAAGTGCGATTTTTAAAAAACTATGGGGCATTTTTCTATAAAAAAATCAAATTCAGTGGGTTTTTGAATGAAGCATACCAACTAAAATTACCTTCATCATGGTGTCGATCTTTCCTAATTTTCCGAAAGTATGAAGAAGATGGTTCACAGTTCCAACCGATATACGAGCAAGTGAAGACTCCATCATTTGGATAACATTGGTTAAGGTCTTCCAGTCTCGCAAACTTCAAACAAAATACAACATAAAGCAAGTTTGATTGCAGGGTGATGACTCAGCTCTAAATCGACACCCAACAGATTTAATGATGAAAATAAAATTACTACTTAAATAAAAAATATGTCCAGTTATTTTTTAATTACAGGCACCCCCTCTTTATTTAATTATTTTAAAGTTTACCCTCTCAAGAGGATTCAATTTGTGAGATATAAACATAAATCAAATGGGCAATTTTGATATTGAAACATGTCTGGACTTTTCATAGGAAGCCCAAATCTCCAAGGCGGTATTTATAATTTTCAACGACTTACATGCTGCACGCGGAAACCATCTCAAAGAACACTGCATCAATAAACGGGATCTTCTTGTCTTTCATGAACTCAGCAAGCAGCAAGACCTTTCCCGGTTGAGATCCTTGGTTGAAAGTTCTCATAAGAGCTGCACAAGCTATTGAGTCTGGCTGGATCCCATTTAGCTTCATCTCTTGAAACAGTGTAAAAGCTTTCTCCCAATGCCCTGCACGTAAATTTAAACCAACGAGTTCAGGCCCAACTTTCTTGAAATTGGCTTGCAGAAGGTGAACTCACCTGCAGTACTATAGGCATGTAGCATTGATGTATATGCTATGACATCTGGTTGTAACTCGTCTGTTTTCATCATGTTGAACAAAGATTCGGCTTCAGCAAGCTGACCCTGCAAGAAATAAAACAGATAAATAAATATAAATTTAAACTAAAAATAGGTTCATCACAAAAGGTACCCTTGAGATTTGTCAATTTTATCAAAATAAAAATATTAAAACTCCAAATTACAAAAAACACCCATGAATTTTAGTCTTAAATTTATCACTACGATTAAAAAAATATATTAACATTTACCCAAACAATTTTAACACCGACTCAAGCTTCAGGGGTAACTTTTGAAAATTTGAAAGAGTTTGGGCTTTTCTGTAACTAAGCCAAACTGAAAGGGTACTGTTGTAATTATCCCAACTAAACATAATACACACACGACAGCCAAGCTAGCAGTATGAACTCAGAAGTAATATTATTTAAAGTGCTTGCCTGTTTGCTATAGGCACAAATTCCCGAAGAATACACCTCCCTCGAAAAAGGAATCTCCAAATCCCTCATCTCAACAAGAAACCTCAGTGCCTCATCGTACTTCAACATCTTGCAACAACCACTTATCAAAACATTATAAGTCACACAATCTGGTCGTACTCTCTTTTTCTTCATTCGCCTGTACAAATCCAGAGCCTTATCATATTCCCCAACACTCATATAACTCCCTATAGCAGAGTTATATGCAATCGTGTTCAGCTCTATGCCTCTCATGTCAGCAGCTTTGAGTACAGAACTAATCTTCACCTTTTCACAGCACCGACCACATGCAGCCAAAAGGGTACTAATGGAAACAACATTTGGCTGTAAACCGGCTTCCTCCATTTCACGCAAAAGCTCGACAGCCTCAGATAAAAAGCCGTTAGAGCCATAGGCATCTATAAGTGCATTATAAGTCACCAGATTCGGCTTGCGATTGTCTTTTCTCATCAGATCGAATATCTCCTTAGCCTTCTGTGGTTGTCCTGATCTCCCAAACGCGTTGAGCAAACAAGTGTAGGAAACAACATCCGGACGGATTCTACCACCCTCCTTTCGCATCTTGTGAAAAATTGACGAGGCAAGTCTGCTCAGCCCGACCGAAGCATATGCACCAAGTAATGTATTATATGAAACAATATTAGGTTTCAGGCCCTCGGCAATTAACGAGTTAAAAACGGCTCGGCAATTTTCAACTTGTCCAGAAATAGAGTACATGTGCATGATGGTCGTATAAGTGACGATATCGGGTGGGCATTCAGATTTTTTCTCTCTCATCAAATTGAATATTTTAATGGCCTCTTCATAATTTTGTAGCTTGACCAGACAATGAATCACGATGTTGAGGGTCGTGGTGTCTGGGCGGACATTTGTGCCCTTCATCAGCTCGAAATATGCGAGGGCCTTTGGATACTGCAATCCGGTTTTATACGCAGATAGGATGATGTTGTGAGTTACCAAGTCAGGGCCCACTCCATTATCCGTCATCTTTTTACAAAGTTTCAGAGCTTCCCTCCAATTCCCACTCGACCCGCATGCATTGATCAAGTTGTGGTATGTTGTTCTACTTGGAGGAATCTGAATATTTGTGGGATAAAAAGGAAATAGTTAGAGAGTGGAAGTTCAATATTTAATAACTCGATTACATTGAGTGCAAAGAGTCGTTCTGATCTAAAGGGCAACATTTTTTTGCATTTTTTTAAAACATAAAAATTTGAAACTGCATCACAAACTCAGATTATATACAGCCCAGATGCCAAAGAAACTCTCGAGCAATGTCAACAACCATGACATTTAAAACAGGTAAAAATCAAATAGTTATTTTTTCAAATAATATGATATATTGTATCTCATTACGGTTAACAGATAAATTATTGCACAGATTTTATTTATTATTAGACCAGAATTCAGGGTAGTAGTCGGTCCAACTAAATTAGTTTCCAGATCTTTGTAGTAAATTAGTTAAAAAAACCAACCTCGTTGATAAATTAGACAGATGCTGAAACAGAAAGGCCGGCATGAATATTAAATAAAATAAAAAATGAAGAAGGAAGCTCACGTCCGAACCACAAAGATTTTGATTTATGAAGGGAAATTATAAATACACACAGCTGCACGAAGCATGTCTTCCATGATATTCATCCCCCATCGCCATTGACCGGCTCTCCCATGTGCATTGATAAGTGCATTGTAGGTCTCAACATCAGGCTTGCACCTACACCAAATTAAAAACAAAACGACAATAGGAAAATATAACTATGTTTTCATAGTATTGAATAAATAGAAAATAAATAAATGGAATGTATTTTTATCCAGTCTGTGAATGCGTTTTCTATAAACTTCTAAAGCTATTTCAAATATGAAGCTTAAACATTGCAATAAAAATCGAGAAATGAGACGATACCTCCACTTTTGCATCTCAAAAAACAGGCCACGCGCCTGGTCAATATGATTGTGCCTGGCGTGCAGTCTGATCATCATAGTGTAAATATCATTTCTTGCACAATAACTTTTTTGATTCTTCATCCAGTTGAAGACTCGAATACTATGTTCTATTGAACCCATGTTGGTTATTTCCTGCACGGCAAAGAGTAGACACTGTAACCGTAAAGTTCCTTCACAAAAACAATAGAACCAAAGGAGAAGGAACAACAAAATAGTATCTTTAAAACATCTAATTTCAAAACAATACAATAAATCCAGCAATTAAACTACTCGCCCTAATTAAGTTCAGAATTTAGATTATGTTCAATCTTAATGGAAGGAACGAAAATTACCCTAATTAAAACCGGGAAGTTCTTTCGCGAGAACCGGCCGGCCCACCGGTTTAGCAAACCCTCGATGTCATCCCAGTGGTTGAGCGCAATTATCCTCTCCACCACCTCGGATACGCTCCAATCTCTCTGAAATCGGTCGCCCTCCACGCGCAAACGGTGTCGTTTCGAGAGGTCGGACTTTCGGATACCAGAGATCCCGGCGGAGAGCTTGTGTGTCCCGGCGTCGTAGTCCACTTGGGCCCGCTTGTTCTCTTTGAAGGGGTCCGCATTCTTCGTCTTGGAACAATAGACATTTAAAGTGACGCCTCTGGCGGAACGGAGGTGCTTCCGGTGGTCGGTGAAGAAGATAGGCTGGTGGTTCACGGCGGCGGCGGCCATGAGGGCTTCTGGCGGAGTTGAAGAAAAGAGAAATAACAATGACCCGCGCCGATGACCGTTATCTTCTTTTTTTAGTAGCAAAAGTCGTGTTTAAAATTTAAAGGTAATAGCGCTTTTATTTTCCCAAGAAAAATCTAAAAAATATTTTCAGAAATATTTTTATTCGAGAGACAGAATATTCTGTGCGCAACGCTTACTTCCCAAATCGTAACCTGAAGCGGCGGCCAAAGGAATGGAAAAAGAAAGAAAAAAAAAAAAAAAAAGGGAGAAAGGAAGAAAGGGTGAAGTAGGATAGTAGATTAGTAGGGTTAAAAAAACTTTTATTATTAGTATTAAATAAAAAAATACTTGCTACTTAGAGCCCGTTTGGGTGAGCTTATTTAAAAGAGCTTATAAGATGTTACGTCTTATAAGTGTTTTTAAAAGCTGATAAGTTGTTATGTCTTATTTAATAAATAAATTGTTAAACTGTTTGGATAAAATAGATATATAAACTTATAAAATGTTAATTTATTTGGCAATTTAAAATCTTATATAAATAAAATTACCAAAAATAAATTGTTATATATGAAAAAAATAATTAAAAATATTTATATTAACTAAATAATAAATTTAGAATTTTTGTATGTATATAAAAGGTAATAATTTTAAGGGTATTTTGGTCTTTTATTGTTTAAGTAACAAGAGCTTATAAGCTGTTGAAAAAAAAGTACTTCCCCCTTACTTTTTTTTAAACAGCTTATAAGCTGTTAAACAGCTTATTTTTAAGATTTTTAAGATCTTTTTTTAAAAGTTTACCAAACAAATATGAAAAGCTTATAAGCTCTTAAACAACTTATAAGCTGTTTTAAAGAGCTTATAAGCTCTGCCAAACACCCTCTTAATCAATACTGACCACTCATTTATATAAAAAAATACTATTATATTAAATTAAAATTAAAAATTATAATAAAAAGTAAAACAAACTAAATTATAATAAAAAAAATCAATAAAAATAAAAATTAGTAAAAAACAATCACTAAAAATTTAATTTTTTTTATTATGTTTAAATATTGTTGAACTTATTAACATTGTGTTTAATTATTATTATACATTAAAACTAGTAAATACTATATTTATGAAAAATGATGGGCACGACTAATATCGACTACCTCTATTCCACGGTACTTAGTCGACTTATCTCGACTTGATAACTAATGATTCAACAAATATATATGATTCATCAGATATTTGATTCAACATACAGACATACAGTAATTAAATTCGGATTTAAAAAAATGATGACACTGATTAATACACCAATTGGAAAAATCGCCAAAGATTAACTGAAAACACGTTTTCAACATTAAGATTTCTCGATGTCTAACTAAGTATACATATATCCCCTCGGCAATAAATACACAGAACACGCCCACACTCTCAAAAAGTGAGGATCAAATCACCGCTCCCTAAAGAAAATATCTCTCAACTGTATCATCAACTGCACTCGGCTGGCCACAGTCGTATGACTCGCATCCCCAAACCTCCAGACTAAAAATATTTCACTTGCAAGTCCTTTTCACGTTCTCCGATCAGCTGATATTTTTTTCCTTTTTTCCTACCTTTTTGTGCTTGGGAAATTTAGATGCAGCAGCTGGTCCTCGGACGTTTCCTTTTTTATTATTATCGTTAGTATTATTTACTGCCCTCTCTTTGTGATGCTTGCCTCGAGGTCTGTTTGATTCACCTTTCTGTTCACCATGATCGGAAGAATTCCCAACGGGCTTCCAACCATTTTCTTTCTTGCTATCCCTCTTCTTTTTCCAAGGCCTGGCGGATCCTTCTTCCTTGGACGAGGAGGCGGATACATCTCGTGACCTTTTCTGCTGCCTGGTAAATAGCCAGAACGTTTAAATCAAAATAGCAAATACGAAGAAAATATTATGGCAAACAGAAACAATGGATTGATTCAAAAACAATTCTGATTATGCGTGGGATGATAAATGTAATATTTACAATTGTAAGATGATTGAGAAAAGAATATAAAACGGGCAAGTGCAAAATATGAAAATATAAGCAAACCTCTAGGTTTTTTTAAATAATCTTTTAAGACGATTCGATTGTAAAATTGTTGCATAATCATAAAGGGTGTTTTTTTAAGTAAATATGAATCTCTCAGAGAGGGTTAAGTAACTGGAGTTTTTATGATATTAAGGCGAAATCGTTTTTTTTCATAACTACCCAACAAAAATTGAAGGATTGAAGTTGGGCAAAGAATCAGACCCCGTATGATACGAATCAGAAGCTTCAGTTTCAGTATCTTTGCTTCCAGCTTCCTTATTACTCGTCTTCCCATGGCGATTCTGCAGTAAGATATAGTACACTAAATGTGGTGAAATCTTTGCCATGGATGGAGACAGAAATAACTAGTGCATGCCAAGGGAGTAGGGACAAGGGCATTATTTACATAACATTGACCCTTGAAATTTAAGTTTATTATAAAATAAAAATAGAACAATAGATAAAAACAGGTGTCGTTCAATTGATATTTTAATTTGAAAGGCAAGTCTTTTCGTAATTATTTCAAACCATAAGGAAGTTTTTACTTATTTCATATATATATATATATATATATATATATATATATATATATATATATATATTGAAATCGTGTATTTTATATGGAAGCTGAAAATGGGAAGAAATGTACCACCACAACACCATCGATGAAGTCCTTGTATTTCTCGGGTACAAGCGCCTTTACTTTAGCAGGACCACACTTCCGCATCAAGATCTCGAAAATGACAATGATCTGTAGAGAATAAGTCAGTATAGAACAAATCAAAGAGAATATAATTACTGCAATACGCCAAGCTCGTAATGGTTGTACTGGTGAAGGAAAAGAGTACATTTCAGTCTTCAGAAAAAAAAAAAAAAACCGAGTCAAGTCAAATGGGACAAAACTATTTATACAATAGACCAGATACTCTATACTCTGTCTCTATAGCATCATCGATATTGAGCAGAAATCAGAGACTGCAAAAATGGTGAGACATCTGGATCTAGGTCACACATAACTGCACTTACTCTCTGACATTATCATTCAAGATGGAAGTAAGGGAGACTAGAGATCACACACCTTTGTTTTGAAGTGGTGACGGGAAACAGATGACCAACGAATTATTCCATCCACAATGTCCGATAGATATCGGGGCAGATCTATTGGTTTAAGACATGAAACTAATACCTTCACAAAGCCTAAAACAGTCTGTTGAATATAGTGCACAACATCAGCATAAATAAATAAATAATATACATACACATATTACAAATATGGAACTCATAACTAAAGATAGGGATACTCACTTTTATAACCTCAACCGCTTTGTTATGCAACAACTGCATAACAGAAGGAATAACCTCGGGCATTTTGATGCAGATATCAGGATCATTGTAAACAAATACCGAGAGTGCAGACACCACTCCACTCTGAATTTGGGGAGCGGAGCCAGAAAGATAACCTATAAACTGGGCACATCATCATAACAAGTTTTAAATTCTTCTGTGGCATGGGTAAACAGGATTTTGCATACAGATATTTAAAATATAAAAGCGCCCCCATCCGATTTTATAATCAGTTGTAGGGATGTCTCGTTCCTATGTATGTTACATAAAATATATGTTTCTAATAAAAAATGTAAGTGACACTTTCGTAAGTTAAATAAGAAGGTACAGGTCTCTAACAGTGAATATCCTATATTGATGACTCAGAAAATCATTTAAGACTATCCACCAGCAAGCATAATTACTATCACAAAAACGCTGAACTTTTCAAGCATAATTATTAGCACAACAAAACACTGAACTTTTCAATCATAATTATATATATATTTTTGCGGCAGTTATCAAATCCTCAATACCCTCAAGATCAGAAGTATTCACATTTTTTGCAAGAAATTTAGAGAAAATACCATGTACAATTGTAAATATGCCGTGTGGAGTATTAGGATTGGCTGCACTTACCATGCTGAGAAGTTTGTGATAGAGACCTTCATAAGACGCATCAGATGAGTCCCGCAACTTTGAACTTAACCCATCTAAAGCATCATAAGCAGCTTTCCTACTTTCTTCATTGGACTAAACTTGAAATAACTCAGAAATTAGATACACTCATACAATAAGTGCCAATTACAAATCAAAATAACTCAAATCTTAATCAGATCTCAAAATATCAATATTATTTTAACTTTTCTTCTTCAATTTTAACACAATTTTCAAAAGATGCTATAAAATACTGCTGCATAAAACAAATATGAATCACCTAAGTTGGGATTAGTGTTTAATATTATTGAATTTATTGTTTAAGAAATGATAAAATGTAAATGAATTTTGAAGCCAAATACTCCATAAGTAGCTCTTACATCTTTTAACATGAGAATAATCTCATTCAAAATAAGGAAAGCCTTTGTATTCTCATCATCCATGTTTATCTGCAAAATAGGAAACTCACTAGATTAAAAAATAAAACACTAATGATCATGGTACAAAATAAAATAAAGTAAAAGGCAACACAATGTTATAGAACGAATTATCTTGAGCATTAAAACATTTGTCAAGTAAATATTTTAATATCAGACCCAGCAGTCAACTTGACAATCGCTAATTATCTTGAGAAATGGCCTACCGTTAACCCATGAACTAACAATGTCTGCAAACAGGAAAAGCGGCTTTTGATCGACTTGATATTAGCTGAGGGTTTCAGACCAGACAACACATCCATCACCACATCAAATTGCGAAGAGCAGAACCAAGAATGCTTCTGTGAAGTGAGTGGCATAAGCAAATTTAATTCTTCCATAAAAAAGTATAAAGACTAAAGCAAAACAAACCTCAAGAATTCTGCTGAGGGTGTGATAGGCTTCGACCTGGCCAACCTCTTCACTTGCCTGTAAATCAAAATACATGAATGTCAAGCCCGCACAAAAAATAATAATCTGAAGGTATTAAAGTCGAGAATATCAACAAACCTGCAAAGAACGCTTGACCATAGAAAACAATAGATTAATTTGATCATTGTCCGACCCTTCAACCAAGCAAGATGCAAAATCCAATATTAGCAACCTACACAAGTAATAAATATCAATGTAAATCGTAAACCCTTATTCCATACAGACATATTACAAACATTCTTCTAGTATTTATATTTACCTTTTTGCATCTATTTCACCACTCCCTTTTTCATTCTCTAAATCTTCAGTATCAGAATCCACTTTTCCATGTTTGGTAAAGTAATCTAGAAGCTGAGACTTCTCGAGTGAAGTAATAAATAACTTTTTTGCTACTGAAGTATCACATATAGATACAAGGCATCCGATAACATCCTACATGTTCAAAATGGAAAGTAGTTAATCTTAAAATGTCACTAGTAAACTTCTTGAAGAAAGAAAAAGGATCAATATCCATAAATGATAGTAACTCAGGAAATCACTTCTACATTGTATTAACTATTAAGTGGCAAAATTTGTACTCGCTAAAAACTGGCATATCAGCAGTGATCTTTACTGCTTTTCAGATATTATACAATTTAGAAAAAAAACGGTGAGAAAAGCCTTTTCTACATTAAACAATGACTTAAATATTAAAAACTGACATAAATATAAAATAATATAAACCTTGAGATATTCACGCTTCTCTGAAGAGCTCTCAAAGAAGACATCGGTAAAGGCCTGAAGCAACTCTTTGGAGCCAGAAGCCAAAGCTTTAATATTTTTGCTTGCCATCTTTTTTGTGTAAATATGTCTCGTTCTAATACTTATTGCAAACTCATCAAGGTTCCCTGACTTGTGAATATTTGTCAATGGCACAGGTGCCTCTATAGAGACAAGTGCCCTTTTATTTACATTTACTAGTTCCTACACGAGAGAAAAAAACATCATAGAAGACCATCATGTCGTTAAGAATAGCCAAGATATGTCAAGCAAAGAGAGCAGTGAATGTGTCAGAAAATTAGAACCATACCTGTAAACCAATGGCAATACTCTCAAGCATAAATGAGCCATTTTTTAGAAAAGGGATTAAGAGTCTGGCTAGATCTCCAAATGTCTGATAAGTATCACTTGGTTGGCGACAAAAGGCAGGAAACAATCCCCAACAGCTATGGGCATGAGCGTGCAGAACTTGGCCAATTGCTGGCTTTTTAGCTGGAAAGGAGCACAATTTTAAATTCTAGATATATGAAAGTCAGAAAGTCTCAGTTAAACAAAGTTGCATCATATAGACAAAACATAATGTGACTCAAAAATGCAAAATAACGCAGATGAATATACCACTGCCCACATTTTGTAAAATTCAGTTGCACGTAGTATAACTAAAATGTACAGTAAGGATCAGTAATTATGTGAATATTGTAAATGCAGGTCATACACTGAATGCAACATAAAAGAATTAGGAATTAGCACATACTTTACAGGGTTATAGGAACTAGGGTACAACATTAATTAGATTATTATTTTATATTATCCAGGTCCGTGACTGGAATACACATTTGGTGCGTTATAGAATGAAAATACCACATGAATAAATAAATTAAAGAAAAACACTAGAGAAAAAAATGTTATTAGTAAGTACCTTTATGAGACATTTTCTCAAAGGATTCGGCCAAAGGTACAATATGCTCGATAAAGAACCTCAGTGATGATACAATAATATTTTTCTCTAAAATTGGAATTAACCAAATATTTGGACACGAATTCTTTTTGGTACTGATGGAAATTGGGAGCAATGCAAGTAACTTCTCTGGTCCAATGGCAGCAATAGCATATCCAATGCAGTCTTTGGGCTGCAAATAAGAAGAAACAAGCAGATTCACATACGGGACTGAGAAACTAGTAGGTGAAAGAACATTTTGAAAAAAAAAACATTCCGAAGGTAAACCAAGAACAAGTTTGCTTGTGCTCTTGACTTGAGAGACAATAAAAGATGAGATGGTATAAAATTGTACTAAAATATTGAATCCATTAAATGTTGCGCTCATTCAATTCAGAAACCAGAAATGGGATTTGTGTTTTGTCTGTGTTCATGTTCTAGATAATCTCGTCCACCTTACTGCCATAAGTTCATAAAAAATACTTCGTATGAGTAAAAGACCCCACACAACAAGATACCCAATTCAAAATCCACTTCATGGATTTGTGAAGCTGTCAAATATGCTTAGTTTAGAATAAAAACAAAAATAGAATTGCAACTCCAGAGAAGTAATATTAGCACATACTGTACTTGATTACAGAAACCAAAAAAATGGCTTCTGTTTTGATATTGAAGCTCTGATACAGACAATGGCTAATTAGCTAAAGAGAGATAGAAGATCCTGGAATACTCACACGACTAATCTCTGAAGCACCAGCATTGGTAGCATTCACCAAATCAGCAAGTTTAAGAAGTATGTTCTTCATAAAGATTTCCGACATCATGCCTAGAAAGAAGAAATAAGGATTTTGAAATATCGTTAACAGGCAAGGCAGAAGTTTACAACCGAAAATATGGAGGATAAAAGATTTGACATAAAGTTTATATTTCTGCCGAAATTGTGTCCCATAGGAATTATTGATGGACTGCACAGGTGCTAATATTGCAAAACCACTGACATAAATGTCCTGCTACTAAAGATTAAAATTCGTAACTTCTGAACATGTGGAATTGTATGCTATGTTTAGCAATGGAAATGATTGATTATTGTCTGCAAGCAACATAAATAAGAAGGAATGTTTGGATAAATAATAAGATCGCTCCTATGGACTACCTAAAATTCATGCCAAAAAAATGATGAAATAATGCAAACAATATCTAGAGCATCAAGGGGCAAATACAAGTATTTTTGCAAATATAACAAGGTCAGATATTAAAGTGAATGAAAGTTTAATGTACTGGAAGTGAACTTACCAAGCTTGAGGAACAGTAACGATAATACAGAAAAGAGGTGTTCACTTGGAACTTGAGATGAAGCGCTCAGCACATTATACAGTGCAGTGCATGTGATTTGTATTGCTTTAAATTCTACATTATCAGGATCCCCTACTACTTGGCCTTCAGTCGATAATAAGCTTTTTCCATCAATATGTTGGTCTATTAGTTCTCGAAGTATTTTGGAAGTATGTGCAGCAACATCCTCCGCAGAAGATAGAAAGCCTGACAGAGACGCAAAGATATTTTTAAGAAAAATAATTCTTAAAAACCAAAAACAAAAGACACCCTGGGGCCTGGGGGCATTCAGAGGGGCTTGGAATTTAAACCACTTGTGAACATTAGGACAGAAAAATTGATAATTGAACAAGCAGAAGAAAATTAACCATCTCTTGCTCGTCTTGACACGAGAAAATCATAATCAGATTAAAAAGGAAAAAATCCATACCTCAATGACAAGAAACTCTATAGAATTTACCCTGCATTCCTAGTTAGAGGGAAGAAAACAAGGGATCATTTTTTTCAATACAATCTACTGTGATCTTCTTCAACCAGCTTTTTATGGATCAAAACGAATAACCCAAAATGATCTTTCCATAATTAAATTTGATGCTCGGAATTGAGAATCAGTTTCATAAGAACACTTCAAAATGACTCCTGACAAAAGTTGACCACCAATATTCTTTCTAACTTTAAATTCCCCAGTCGGTCAAATAACTGTATACGCACATTTGTAGGGAGGAATACAGTGTGAGTAGAAATAATTACCAACTATACGAGTAGAAATAAACTGGTAGATTAGGAAACAAGAACAGCTCTTACGGACATGAATGAGAAAAACATTGAAACATACCTGCTAATGATTCAGTTAGCACGGGAAAATAAGTCGTCCATTCATCTACACCTCCATCATTAATTTCCCTTAAAGCATTTTTGGCTAAATTTGCAGCAAACAATACACTGTCAACTGGATTCTTTTCTCCCTCAGATACATAGGAAACCAATGGCCCCAAGATGACTCTGGCATTAGAACCATCGTTTTCTGTTCCCGAAGCTGCAAACATAGCTGAGATAACATCAAAGAGATGCCTCGTCACCGCTGAAAACTTGGGGGTCAAGACTTCCGATAATTGCGAGAGCATTTTAATGCGGATCTTGGGACAGAGATGTGGGGCAACTTGCTTAATAACATTCAGCAACTGAAGAAAGTCTTGTTGCTTGGTTTTCAACATTGCTTCGGATTCGGCTCCATCAAAACCTTCTAAATTGCTCACTTCTACTGGCGATGGCATGTACTCTTTCAGCATTGAGCATATTGATTTACTCGCCTTCTTCGAGGTAGGAGTTGATTCAAGCGACTTGAAAACTGTCAAAAGACAATCTTGAGCACATTTTCTCACCTGAAAAAGATATATAAATCACCTTAATATTCTTACTTAATTTCCAGGGAACCACAATCAGGGACATACTTTGGATGAATATGAGATTGAGAAAAGCATTATCTAACCTTGGGACGTCGGTCGAGGGAAAATTTAACAAGCCAGTCGAACCCTAAAGAAGCCGAGCTCCACTCCTTCAAGTTGCAGTAATCGGCGACCAAAACGCCGACGCACTTCACCACAGCCCGAACACCTGAAGTGCCCAAACTACCCCCGCTCTTCTCGACTGTTTTCATCAGAGCCCTAACCGCTTCCCCTGCTTTTTCCGGCTTGATGTCACCTCTGCCGACTAAGGGAAGCACAATCGAGAGGAAAGCGGTTAGCGCGCCGAGGGCATCGGAGTCCAGGGTTTTGGCATTGGAGATAGAATTGATGGTGGCGGCGAAGTATGATACGGGAGTGAGGGGTAGAGAAGATGACTGGATGATGGAACGGGTAGCGGCGGCGGTGGCACATAGATGGCGGTGCTGCGCGGCTGAGGAGCGGGCGTAGCGAGTTAGAAGCTGTTGGCATATGTCGGCGTTAGCTGCGAACGACTGTGTTGCTTCGGAGGTATCGTCGTCCATTGCGGCGGTGGATGACGGTTGTGATTCAACGGCGGGACGTGGCGGATGATCAGGGTTTAAGATGTAGGGTTTTGAAATGGGCAATTACAAAAACGCGACTTTAATGTAGTGTTTTCTAATTATACAAGTAAATAAAAAAAAAAGTACAGAATAATCCGACCTCAATTTTATTTAAAAACCATAGCCAACTTATTAAAAGTATAAGTGTATAACCTATAGTATAATTTAATAATTGGTACATGATAAAATGTTTATAAAAGTAGTATTTGAAAAGATAAAAATTAACATAAAAAAAAAAAAATTATAAATAAGCAAACCAAACTTGCACTCCACTTAAACTTAAAAAAAACATTCATTTTGTAAGATTATAAGATAAAAGAATAAAATATTTGTAATCTGTCTTACAAATATTTTTATTCTATAAGTTTCATATAATAAATTATAAATATATTTTTTTTAAAATTACTCATAATATGATAAAAATGAAGGAGTATTACAGCATTTTCATTTCAACAAGTAATAATTAGTTGAAAACCCACGTAATCCGGTAGTCGGCGGCTATGGCTGTTAATGGGTTGGGCCGAGGTAATGTACAGCAGTAATATATCATCCAACTCAGTGACCGGACATGGAGATACAAAGGCCCTTTCATAGTGAATTCACAACCCAATATAATTAGAATCTTTATACAATATCAATACTAATATTTAAGTATACTATATATTCCCATTTTAATTTAGGGATTTTGGTAAAAAGAGAAAATTCAATTGATTCTATATAGTTCAATGCTCGGTCTTTTCTTAATTAAAAATTAGGATGAGATACACAATTATCCTTTTAAATTAATAATTGTCATGATTTGTTAAAAGTATTATAGTAATTGTTAACGGGTAAAAAAGCCGAGCAGATTCTTCACGCCGAACAGAAAGATGACATTTTTGAGTACTAAACCTAGCTAAATATTCTGGAGAATGAGGACTTGTCTTAAAATAATAAAGTGTTCTATTTCATGAATTAATACAAAGCTTTCACTATTTATATGATTACAATTAGGGTTTTCAAAATGGGAATTGAGCCTTTTCTTAATGGGCTTTTCTATGTAAAAATGACTTTTTAGCCCTCTATTTCCACCACCTTAGTGCCGAGCGGCCCACCGAGGTAACCCAAATTGGCTTCCCTGTTATCCGGCTCTCCTTCGGCTCGTTATCGGTCATATCTACGTATGAGCTCGGCATGTGTCCAACCGATATGTGCGGCTTCACGAGACGGTGAAAATGGGGTACAACGTTAATTAACATTAATAACTATCATAGTTCACCGAAGTAAATAAAATTTTGATACTTTTTTTCTTGTATATATTTCGAGTACGAAAAAAAAAATTCTTTTGATCTTTGAGAATTGAACAATACTAGTATCACTGCCCGTGCCGATGCACGTGATTTTTTTATTTGAAATAATTAAAAATTTTATTTAATCTCCAACGTATTTCACCAAAAATTTATTAGTGAACTAAGATTTTATTTTATTTAATAATCGAACTCTCTCTTAAATTTATAAACTCGTACTAATCTCATTATTAATCGTTATCTCAATTATGAAATTTTTATTATTTTCAAAGATTACGTCTGTTTGATGTAATTTATAGTATGTAAGCTTCTTGGGCATAGCCAAGTGCATAGCCGAATGGTAAGGTCATTGGTGATGTTGGTGTAATTTCCCGGCAACGCAGAGTTCGAATCTCGGATATGACATATTTTCATTTAAATATTACGAAGTTAGCACTGGGATAAGACCTATTGGCTCTCTCTCACATGTGTCTGTTACTCGAGCACATCCCTCGATTTACATTCTACCCGATTCTCTCACATGTGTCTGTTACTCGAGCACATCCCTCGATTTACATCCTACCCGATTAAAGAGTCTTTTTACATTCTACCCGATTCTCTCACATGTGTCAGTTACTCGAGCACATCCCTCGATTTACATCCTACCCGATTAAAGAGTCTTTGATCTGGTGGGAGAGATTTACATCCTACTCGATTGAGGAGCCTCTGACCTGGTGGTAGAGGAATTCGAATCTCAGATATGACAAAGAAGTTAGTACTGGGATGAGACCTATTGACTCTCTCCTACATGTGTTCCAGCAAATACCTAAAACCGGTGGGGATTAACTCGATAATTTGATTCTGGAATCTGCGAAAAAATCATAATTAATACATAAAATTAAAAAAATCGAGGAAAAAAAATGAATGACGCAAAACAAAATTTACAGAACTGAATCAGAGATAAAATAAAAATTAAAAAAAAATCTAGTCGAACGTAATTAATAACTCGACAAAGATTTACATCCTACCCGATTAAAGAGCTTCTAATCTGGTGGGAGAGATTTACATCCTACCCGATCGAGGAGCCTCTGATCTGGTGGAATCTGGTGGGAGAGATTTACATCCTACCCGATTAAGGAGACTCTGATCTGGTGGAAGAGGAATTCGAAACTCGGATATGACAAATTTTCATTTAAATATTATGAAGTTAGTACTGGGATGAGACCTATTGGCTCTCTCCTACATGTGTTCCGGCAAATACCTAAAACTGGTGGGGAATAACTGAACAATTTGATTCAGAAATCTGCGAAAAAATCATAATTAATACATAAAATTAAAAAAATCGAGGAAAAAAAAAATGAATGATACAAAACAAAATTTACAAAACTGAATTAGAGATAAACTAAAAATTAAAAAAAAAAATCTAGTCGAACATAATTAATAACTCGACAAAGATTTACATTCTACCCAATTAAAGAGCCTCTGATCTGGTGGGAGAGATTAACATCCTACCCGATTGAGGAGCCTCTGATCTGGTGGAAGAGGAATTCGAATCTCGGATATGACAAATTTTCATTTAAATATTATAAAGTTAGTACATGGATGAGACCTATTGACTATCTCCTACATGTGTTTCAGCAAATACCTAAAACTGGTGGGGAATAACTGGACAATTTGATTCTGAAATCTGCGAAAAAATCATAATTAATACATAAAATTAAAAAAATTGAGGAAAAAAACGAATGATGCAAAACAAAATTTACATAACTGAATCAGAGATAAACTAAAAATTAAAAAAAATCTAGTCGAACATAATTAATAACTCGACAATTTGATCCTGGAATTTGCGAAAAAATCATAATTAATACATAAAATTAAAAAAATCGAGGAAAAAAATGAATGAATAGAAGAACGTATAATTGTAAATCGATTCAATGTTCAGAAAAATAAAATTTTTCATCAACAGAAAAACATACCTAAAAAGTTTGATCATTTTTTTTAAATTCGGTGGATTATGGAATAAGAAAAGATCGATTTTTATGAGATATGATTAATTGGAATTAAATTAATATTAATAGAATAAAAAAAGAATTTTAAGAAAGAGAAATAAAAACTTATATATTTAAGATTATGATTAATTATTATTATTACCAAAAATATATAATTTCAAATTATTATTTAAAATTTATATATAATTTAAATATGCTTAATAATATTATTATTTTGAATTTATAATTTTCTTATTTATAATTTATAGTGTGAACATAACATTATTATTGCTTTTCTATTGGTCCACGTGGCATTAGTGGATCCACAAATTAGATATATATAGATATAGATATAGATATAGATATAGATATAGATAATTATTTTTGTATTATTTTTATTTATAATACTAAATTTTTTGTATTTATACTAATTATGAAATCTTTTAAAATTCAAATTTTTATAAATATTTATAAATAATTATTCAGAATTTATAAATAATAATTATTTTTATATTATTTTTATTTATAATTTATATTATTTTTATTTATAATTTATAGTGTGAACACGAAAATATTAAACCTCTCCTATTGGTCCACGTGGCATGGAGAGATCCATGAATTATATATGTATAGATTTCTGTTGAGACAAATTAATGGGAAAAGCATTAAAAGTAGAAAAATAATTATCATATACTTATATATAAAAAAAAAATTGACATACATATCACATGTTGATTAACTACTACTTACATACCTAAATAAAAAGTCAAGTATTACATATGGTCAACTCCCCCTTTCCACAACAAGATTTTTGTTTGGGATCGTGTAAAGTTATTGACTTATAGGTCCAACATAAGTCAACACTAACACTTTCAAAAAGACATGTTAATTATGACTACTTGCATGTTATTGTTAGGGGAGACCGCAAGAAATAAAAGTCTCCCCGTAGTGCAAAATTAACCACGCGTTTAAGTAAGTTTAATTACGCAATTAATTAAACCTAATACTTGATTAGGGAGACTTAAATCCTCCCAAAAGAGTACAATGTGTACGTATATGTAAACAATATCCACTTTTAACAAGTAACAACCAAATG
Source organism: Euphrasia confusa (assembly GCA_954870475.1). NCBI lineage: Eukaryota > Viridiplantae > Streptophyta > Magnoliopsida > Lamiales > Orobanchaceae > Euphrasia > Euphrasia confusa. The sequence continues at coordinate 2,192,653 of OX940951.1, forward strand.
AAATTTGACTATACACATATAATTTATTTTTTTAATTCTCACTCATATTTTTATTAATTTTATTGATAAATGATGACCTGAAAATTTATACTAGAACTCAACATTATAATTTTTATTTTATTTTCAATTTTTTGTTAATAATAATTTCAAATTGAATAATAATTTGAAACGATAAGTTGCTGTAGAAGCTTCAATTCAACGAACAATCAGTCGTTAGTTTATAATTTTTCACTCATTACAGTTGCTCTTTCAACACTTCCAAACATCTAAATGTGTGTGTAATAAATAATGTGTGTTGTTCTATAGCATGTACATAGGTTCATAAGTATACATCGAGGAGTCGTTTCTCCATCTGGGAGCGATAGAATACATTGAAGATGTTGTCAATGATTAGCGCGTACAACGTAGTTTCATTAAGTCAGGTCACTAACATCGGGAGGTGCATTTAGTTCTAAATTCTAATTCTAACTTTCAGTTCTATTACTTTTGCTATGTTTCATATATGTGTATTGTTTGTATTATATAGTATATTCTTATATTTGAAACATGCTATAAACATAAATGATGGACTATATGTGTATGTGTGTGTGTATATGTGTGTATAATTTTATACACGCAAAACACATGCAACAATGAATAAATATGAGTAGGAACTAGGAATGAAATATTGAAGTTTTGAAAAACAATAATTGGAACAATGGCCACAACTTGCATAATGGTCTACCACCGACGATCCAAAAACACAATTTGCCAATCATAGCTCGTTTGGCAGTCTGCATTTAATATAATTTGTTTTAATTTCACACAATTTGTAATTTTATTTTCATACTATATTATAGTATTCATATTGGTGCATATACTACATAGATTAAATGTATTCTTAAGATAGTAACAAAAAAAATTATACTTGTTTAATATGTTTTAATTACATCAAAAAATAATTGAAATAATTTGACTTCAAAAGTTCCATTCCATAATTAAATAATTATCGAACTTTTGAATTGGGGCCCATTAAGAAAGATCCGCACCGGATCCTAAACACACAAATATGAAGTATATATATGAAGTCATGAAGAAATTATAACCGCAAAAAGGCAACCCAAACGCCATGGGAGTGAAATCCACAAGCAAGAGTAAACACAGTGAAGGTTGGGGAATGGGATTTCTCCTAGTCTTCTTCCCAGACGACGATCACGAAGATGAACCCAGATCATCAAAGCCCAACTTCCTTCCATCGATCAAGCCCACTAATTCACGGCCCAACTTCCTCCACAAGGCCCAATCCACGATCTCGATCTGCCTCCTCCTCATCCTCTTCACAACCCTCCTCCTCTTCACCCTCTCGCCCCCGCCCTCCGCCGCCGCCGCCCCCAGAAGACGCCTCCGCGAATCTCTCCACGCGCCGCCGATTTTACCGCACGCGCTGCAGGGGATGGGCACCCTGTACAGGCGCGGCACCAGTGCCATGAACGACGTCGTATTGGCCCACGCGCACGGCTCCCTCTCTCCGAACGACCTCAAGCTCTTCCTCCGACTTTTTCTCCGGTCCGCCCTCGCCGCCCAATCCGATCTGGTTCTCATACTCCCCTCGAAAACCGTTCGGCTCGACGGTTTAATTCTCCGGGAGCAGAAATCGTTCGCCGAGCTACTGAACCGGTACGGATCGAGCAACGACTCGTCGGGATTCGACGTCACCCGTTTCACGAGTAAGAAAGGGGGAGAAATCGGCGAGCCGATCTGGGGTCAGAAAACCCGAACCAATCTCACCGAACCGGGATCTCCGAACCGGCCGAGTTACGGGTCGGTTGTCGGTTTCGACGCGGACGAGCTCGACCCGGAAAATTCTCTAACCGGGTTCATGGACCATGTCCCGATGAGTTTACGTCGGTGGGCCTGCTACCCGATGTTGTTGGGCCGGGTCAGGCGAAATTACAAGCACGTGGCATTGGTCGATATAAAGGATATTTTGCTACTAGGCGACCCGCTCACCCGGGTCAGGAAACTCAGTCCCGAGTCGGTTCTCTTAAATGTGGATGGGAAGAGAAAACCGGGCAAGACTGAGTCGACTCGGAGGAACTCAGTCCACCCGGGTATCGTCATGGGCGGGGCGAGAGGGGTCCGGAGATTATCGAGCGCAATGCTCACGGATATCGTCAGGGGTTCGATGATCCAACGCAAGGCAAGGAAGAGCCAGCTTACTGAGTCGGTCATTTTCAATCAACTCGTTGGAAATGATTACGTGCTAAAGAACGTGAACTTGATCGTGTCGACCGAGACTTTACCCGAACCGGGTCGAAAAACGGGTTCACATTTGTTCACCATGAATTATGGGTTGGTCAAGAGAGGACATAGTAATTTGGAAGTTATTCATTCAATGGTGATGGAGCATATTTGTTCGTTTCCTATTGATTCTACAGTCTATAGTGATTGCATGTAGTGAAGAATTAAGTTTTATAGATTTATTTATTTTAATTATACGGTATATTTTTTGTTAGTGTATTCGTTCATAGTAGTAACACATTTGTAATAATAATGTACTGGTATCATTCTTAAGGACGATTATACCCTCTACCTCCCCACTTTTCCAACAAAACCCAAACTTAGCTGTAATGATAATTGATCAACTTATCATTAATTCAACTCCTTTTTTGTCACGTGTAAAAAGGACAAACCTCATTTTAAAAATAAAAGTTTTTTCCTTTTTTCTTTATTTTTTCAATTAATTAAGCTAATTCAACTAAAATTGCCTTCACAGTGAAGCAACTAGGTATGACCTTTTTAGTAATTTCTTTTCACTAAAAAAATGATTGTTCATTTACTTTTACATTGATCAGTTACCATGCGAACAAAAAATTCTTAATTTCTGATTTTTCTTACATTTTAATCATAAACTATACTGTATTAAATTATTATTACATCATGAATCCAATGTTATCAATTATTGCAAAGATATAATTCTTCCCACTGTATTCCAATTTCCAATATATAATTCTTCATAAAATGCTCATACTCCCTTTTTCATACTCTATAACACAATTATCAAGGTCATTTTTTTTTAATATTTCAATTATATAATTTATATTACATTCAATATAAGTTTCATTGTAACAGTCACTTTCTATATAGAGTGTTATTGAAAGTGTATATTTTTTCATGTCCAAAACTTAACTATAAGACCTTAACGTTGAAACTGAGGGAATACTTTTTTTTAGCAAGAACATATCATAAACAAAAATATTCATAATTTAAGAGTATTCCACATATTGTGGGGACAATACTTGTGGGTGAAGTTTAGAATCCAAAGCTTTAGAGTGGACTTTTCATATGAAGCCACAAGTCTTTTGGAGAAAGAAAAAAAAAAAAAAAAGAGAACCACTTAAAATGTAGTAGTTGATTTTTTTTTTTGCTTTCTCTGCAATTAGGTAAAATATCAAGACAATTTATGTAATTATTTCTAGAGAAGACAAACACACCATAAATATCAAAAAAATCCAGCTATGCAAATTAAAAACTAATCTGAAAGGAACAAGAGTGTTCATAAGAAATAGTACAATATTTATAGATATTCTGGTGACAAGCAAACATCTACATTCCTTTGCATGTACAAATGCAAATACATAGACACCCTTCTAACTGAAAAAAAATATAAATGATTAGAAGGATGAAGGAAGCAGGAACCTCAACGGTGTGAAAACCAACCAAATCAACGAATTAAATCAACTTCTTGTCTTCAAACTACAATCCAGGATCATAGCAGATTCAGAAGCAGTTGAAGACAGACTAGAGAAAATAAAAGATAAATCAAAAATTAAGCTTCGGGCCGACACTACAAAACCAAATAAATACCGACAACCTAGATGGTAAGACGGACATAAAAAATTGGAGTATATAAGAAATAACACTTAGTATTTTTTTTATGATTTGCAAATTCCATTTCTAGAAGAGATCAACTTTCCTTTTGTGCATGTCTTGCTTCCACTTGGGCAACTTATTGAAAGCTTCTTTTGTCATTCCCAACACTATCAGAAACTCTTCATCAGAGAGATAAGCCTGAAACAAATAAATGCCATTTGTAAAGGGAAATAATGAAGAAAAATAAGGGGGTGTTTGCAACACTTTAAGCTTACTAGTATTGAGTATTGACAGATAACTAGAGTTACTAAACCTCAGGTAGTTTTGTAATAATCTCCATTCTAAACCGAAAAGGATAAATTTTAACAGAGCAACAAACCTCTCTGCGTTTAAAATCAATGCCTGTAACAGGGTTGTCAGATTTAGCCTTCAACTGGTCATAGCTAAATGTACTCTGACTATTTTCAGTGTCATTTTCATCCTGGTCATCCGCTGGTTTTGATTTTGTATCGTCCCCATTAGTTTCTGGTGCAGGATCAACTGTCTCGGTCTCAAAAGTATCTACACTTTTCGCAGAGGCTGAAAAAAAATTAGAAGCTGAAAGTCAATAAGAAAGGGTAAAATATGATGATGATCTCTGGCAAGAAAACAAACCAGTCAAAATAGAAACCCACTATTGAAAATACTAAATAATACGTAGTAGAAAATTCCATAACCGCTTAGGATATGGAAGGTGAAGTGAAATTAAACTTGAAAGGTTGAGATGGACTATTGAGAATTGTAGCACATTTAAGGTAAAGTGAAATACCCCCTTTACATATATGTTTCCAGCTTACAAGTTGCACCTACTGAGATTTTGAAATGGACTAGTAAAGCAAATTCAATCTCAATGGATTTTCACCAAAATACTTCAAAAGGGATATTTATAAATTTAAAACATGTTTTTTCCTGTAATGAGGCTTCACGCGGGGAGTAATTTGAGTTCGGTCAAATGGACGAAACACATGTTGTATGGTATTTGAAAAGTGAAACCTACCTCGCTTGTGATAGGGCCTAATCTAGCACATAATTTATAGACCTACAAATTTAGACTCTTAAGAAAAATCAACAAAGCCTGCCCCAATTCCTGTAATGGGTCCATTAGGCTTGGGCTGGAATAGTTTCCTACTGAGTATTGTCATTGACACAAGGAAAAAAGTAACAGTACCAGGAGGGCTAGCCTCTGAAATAGAGCCTCTCCTTGACCTTGCAGGAGAGACGTCCGGTGATCTCTTTTCAGCATTCAGAACAGATGACAAAGCGGCCACTGCAGCTGCTCTCTGTGTCCCCCCTCCACCTTTTCCACCCGACCTTGAGGCTGAGGGTGAGCCAGATTTTGGAGATGTAGTTGAACTGAATGCAGAGTTCAAAGCAGCTAAAGCCGAAGCTCTTTGAGTTGGTCCCCCATTATTTGAACTATTGGGCCTCTCCTGATTTTTGAAGGCAAATCCAGAACAATTAGAAATCAGAGTAACAATATAAGAAGTTTTCTTATTATGAAGATTTAGAAAAGTTGGGATTTTTTTAAATAGTATACAACGGAGGTGAACAAAATAGACTAAATATAGATAAATGAGAGGAATAATTGTGAATCTGCAACAAACAAATGGCCAGCCAAAAAGATGACACAAATGTGGAATGCAAATAAAATCAAAATCAAAATCTTGCAGCCTATCAATCTTAATGGGCTGCCAGTTGATAAATACTAATCATAAATGCATAATATATTAATATTTCATGCAGAATTGTCTTATTCAAAACTAAGCCTAAAAAAACAAAATGTTCACCAGGATATACCCTGGTAGCTCTATTGATCTATTTTTATTTTTAAGGGAGTAAATTAAAGAAGGCAGCTGGAAACACGAGATAAAACTATTCACACAAATAATGTTTCATTATTTTATGTTTACCCCTGCAGCATGACCAGCACCAAAGAGTAGCGTGACCTTCTTTTGGAATGAGTTCCCATGAGCCTGTTTTTAGAAAAGATGTAAACATGGGAATTAAAAGGTAAAAAATCTCAAGAGCATCATAATCCTGTACAGTCAATGGCCACAATTAATTCCAAGAGAAATAAAAACTATGTACTTAAGAAAAAAATATATGAGACGTACATTTGCTTTAGCTGGATCCCATGAAAAATATGTGGTGAAGAAGCATGGCTCAGTCCCTTCTGTGAATTTGTATAAGGGAACATTTGATGGCAACCCCTCAAGTGAAGCAGCCATGTCAATGTATTTCTGCGATATACTCCACCGGTCAATGGATTATAGAAGGGAAAGATCTTTAGCAATATAAATCTAAAATGTACAGTACCTGCCCAATTTCAAAAGCATTTTGCTTCTCTTTGGAGTCTACTGATTGGCCAATCCAAACAAACACTTCGGAATGTGTGTCGAGTATCATTATATCCTCAGTTAAAAGGTCATCTTGAGAGAAGTTATATATTTCTTCCACCTGGAAAATCAATATTATTTAAGAACACGAGTACGTATAGTACAAATTTCTAAATTGATTTTAATCCAGTGTATACCTCAAACTTCCCTAGGAGTACAAGAGAAAGCACATGCATTTAAAGAGGAAAAGTTAGAATGAGCCAAAAAATCATGCATTCAAGAATTCAACTAACTAAACAAAATTGGGTAACAAGGAGTGTGGTGCATTTTTAACGGAAAGTGCTACCTTTATTAAAGGAGAATGCAAACAAGTGAGGATCTCTGACCACTTCAGACGAAACCTTCTTACTTGTGTAACTTTGTTTTCCTCCTAGACCAAACCAAAAGGAAGAGCTCTCGGTTCCTTCTTTAGTGTGTTTGATTGTAGATCCCGGCTGAGCTCATGAATATATAGAAAATTACAGTCGACAATGGCAAGAGAATATATAGTTGACAAGATTTCGTATAAATAAACATCTAAGTTACAAGTCTATGATGCAATAGGAATAGGACACATAAATTACAGATGCTCATAAGTTAGAACCTCACTTATTTAATGACAGCAGTTGCACATTTGAGCATTCAGACTATAACGAGACAGAAAAACCATATATTCTAATATCAATCAACATACATCAACCTAAATATCAGCGCACAACAATGTTTTCAGTCCACCACAGTGATGCATGACGTATATCTTAAATTCCATAATGATTTTCCTAAATTTTATTGTCAGAAGGATATAATTTTTTGGAAAACTATAAGGTACATTTTACCTACCATACCTATGTATCTACATCCAACCACAAGTTGACACATCACCCCATTATTTAAATGTTTAACCTAATCTAAGGGCTATAAATTAAAGTTATCAATCTAATGGTCAATATTGAAGAAATGTATGATACATTAAACGTATTGTAGAACTTCCCTGATTTTATAATGATAATCCCATGGTCTCAACCACATCAAGAAAACTACGCAATAGAGATTTCTTAGGGAAATTACCATTTACCCAAGGCTAGCTTTAAAATATTGATGAAAATAACTCTAAAGGATTTAACCTTGAACCTAGGATATGAATTTTGTTTCAAAACCCCCCCAAAAAAATGTCAGCATCAAATGGATAAAAACCACTCACATCTTCTAATGTTTTTGTTTCACTGTTCAGGCGACAACTCAGGCTGGATGATAGTAGTTTATGGAGTAGATAGCGTTTTTTTAACAAGAAATAGGGCTTTGACTTACCTTTAGAAATTCGGCAATCTTGGCTGCTAACTGCTGCTGCTCAAAGGTGCCTTGATTACCATGCCAACTGAAAACTGAAGATCCGGATAGCAGCAGAAAACAGTCATACGAATTCAATGATGTTGCCACCTACAATTATAATGGAAGTCGAGTGAAAAGTGGAGTCAATTTGGCTGGAACATAAAAAGGTTATCGCCTATAAACAATCAAACAACATTAAATTATTGTGCATGTAGTAAAAACTTAAATAAAAAATTAGTAGACAGGCTTCCTAACACAATTCACTTGGGGCCCATTAATGGAATCCCCACAACTTTCAGTTTTCAGAACCCACTTTCAAGCCATTGCATTAAATCAAGGAAAACTGAAAAGTGGTAGCAAGTTAAATCAGATTTAAGAGAATATAGCGCCCACGTATTAAAAATAACTTTTCTTCCCAAAAGTTTAAGGACTGCGACAAATGTCAATGTATATAGAAATCTAACAATATAACTACAGGACGAACATTTAGGCAAACTTACAGCTTCCACTTGAACAACTTTATTGTTATGTAAAGAAGTTCCAGCTATGCGAATGAGTGCAACACCATCCTTAGCGTACGTCTCATCATTTAAACCCTTGTCAGCTATATAGTTCTTATAACCTGAGCTCATTCCACCCTATTACATAAAATTGAGACTGTAAGAAAATTATTTACACAATAGATTTATGTTCGCTTCCGAGTTCTAAGTAATTTTAGGAGCACCTTAAGGACCACCATAGGTTGAAAGATAGCAACAAACTGTGGGGGCTCTTTCCCTTGAAATATACGACCCTGGAGAAGCATAATCACGAGTCACACTTACTACGTTTCATTGTATAAAGTGGTGAGAAACAAAAAGGTATCTATCGTTACCTGAACTGGCCTCCCCTTCAGTGAGTTATACATTTTGCTGGACAATTTAGCAGCCGTCTCTTGGTCTTCCTGATAATTGGTTAGTCAAGTGTTAGCTATTTTTGCCAGAAGGTGCTGACTAACAGTCTTAAGATTAAGCATTTCAGATACATACAAGAAGCAGATTTTATGCACTACATTTTGTTTGTGAAATGTTTTTTTTCCTCCTTTATACTTTATTTATGCTTACCTAGGGTGATATGTTTTTTTTTAATACTACAGAATACTAAAATAGTAGATTCATAAAAGTCAGCCCCAAGGGGAAATAAGTGTGAGGACAAAAATGGCCTTGAGAAACCCTGGTGATGTGACAGAAAACAACAAAAAATCTGATATAGGGACTATTGTTTGGGGTGAATTGTATTTAAATGAAATCCATTGTAGCATCCCCACCGGTCCACCCCAATATCATTCATTGTAATCAAAATGCAGCAACAACCAAAATATTTTTCCATCTGAAATCATCTGCCTACTTAAAATTAGGCATGAGAGAAATGTAGTTTAAATTTAAAAATAAACATAGATGGACTTCTGTATAGTATATAACCATTAGAAATTTACAATACCTCAATGCTATCTTTCCCAATCCAATAGCACAAGTAATAATCTTCTTTTCTTTCATGAGAATGGTATGTGTAGAGCACAATATAGCAATCCCCACTGTAAAATTTACCAATGTCTTCACTAGGCACTGGAGTTTTGGCACTACCATCAACGCGCCACACCTGGAAACAAGAAAAAATTAAAGTACAAATCAATTAGATTTTAGAACACATATATATCAAAAATCAGACCTCTGATTTTCCGCCTCCTTCAAGCAACGGAGGGACATCCTCATTTACAGGAGCACTTTTACTTGCACCCTTCAAGACGGCACCTTGCTGCTTCAGTAAAGCTACAATAATTTTTCAGAACAAAATTCGCCATTTATTAGACATTGACCAGAACACATGCTTGATCAACTTTGGGACCGACACATACCTGCAACTTTTCCCCTTCCCTCTTCGGCAACAGGAGCTGATCCTGACGGCCAGGAATCAAAGTTAGACTTGAATGAATGTGTCTCATAACCTTGAATAACTCGAATTACATGAGTTGATTTTGGTCTATTTTGGCTAGCCACAAAATCCTGAAATAACATTTGGATGTGAGAGAAGTCATAAAAATTAGCTTATGAAAATGTAAAAAAGAATCACTTCTGGTATTTACCTCTGCAGCTCTACTGGCGGTCTTCCTCTCATCGACTTGAGTTACGCGGCCAACCCAAACAAATACCTCAGAACCACAATCCAACAGATAGCATTTGTTGTTTTCCAGAATTGACTTGGAAAGTGCACCATCCACACTCTTAACTTGATCATCAATAATGCTGGAGAGAAGGGAAGCATAGGACATAACCACAAGTTATTTGTTGAGTCAATAATCAAGCAACAAGCAGATCGCTTGCTCCATAAAGTAGATTAAGTACACAATTAAAAAAAAAATAAGAAATCGTATATAGACTTTAACAAGCCCACCAATTTGAAATGAATAGAAAGGGAGAAAACCAATGAAAAACCATACTGTATAATTTCTGTACTAGAAGGAATAATTCAAGAACATACAAACGAACCGTGCAACATATAATCCAATCGAAGTATTTTTAAAATATGTTTATACACCTTGTGGTGGGGAGCCTCGTATAAAAATTTCTTAACATAACTCATCAACTCTGCAAGCCTTTCAGTAAAATTATTTTTTCCGATCTAACCTTGAGATCAGAGTGAATAAAGTAAACTTCAATTGCATTGCAGAATGTAAGAAAGTAATAAATTGCAAACAAGCGATAACCCACCCCACCGAATTCCAATCCAGAAGTTTTAGAGAAGAAAGTGAAAGAACACACATAAATTATCGACTTGATGTAGATGTCAAATATAAGATTCATAAAGCAGTAAAAAACTAATACACAAAGTAGATTACTAAGAAGGGATTTGCATATTCCAATAAATGTTCTAGTCAACTGATTGTTATCATTTTCCAAAGAAATTGACGTTGAAAAAGATGGTAAAACAATTGTTTAGATAAAAACAGCCTGATTTCTCCTCAGTACAATCAAAGCTAAAAAACATTATCCTGCTCAATATAAAATGACACTTCCAATCCATAAGAAGAATTTTTTTGAATACTACACTTCAAATTTCAAAAACTCTTATTTCCAAAAGATGAACTACGACATAGTGAATTAAACAACTTTTTTCTAAAAAACATATAGGGGAGTCTTACAAGTTAGATAAACAAAAAGAAAAGGTTTAATCAACCAACTGCACATTTCCAAATTTTCTTGCAATATCAAACTTAATGTATTACAGGGCATGGAAACGATATCCTATCTATGATATTCAGACTCACCACAACTTACATAAAAGTGATTGCATAATGTTTTTCATAACCACTGCGCACACAATTACTAATGCCACATGAAACTCTGTGAGCTTCAAGGCGGCCAACAGCTCTAACTCGGATATAATACTAAATAAGATATGAAAAATATTTACCTATAAAGTTGAGCAGGGGTCTTCTCTGGAATTATATCATCTGTCGTAGAAACCTTCTTACCGATTGGAGCAAATCCACCAAAGAGGACCCAAAACTCACCAGAATCTGTCTCAGCTTGTAATTTTCCATCATCTGAATTCGGATAACATTTACATGCAATACAAATTCAATGAAGATACCATTACAAGCAAAATCATAAACAAAAACAAACAAGAATACAAAGAGGAGCAAAAAATAAGCATAACTTAGATGTTATAAATTTACTCACCAACAATGGCAACATCACACATTCCCTCATGATACTTCTCCTTCAAAAACTGAATGACTTCTAATGCTTTTGCTCTTTCCTGAATATTGGAGTTTGAACCGTTGAATTGATAAATCTTATCTTTAGTGTCAAGAATAAAAACATCATCGTGATTCAGAGAGGACCGTGAAAATGGGATCTGCAATAGACAGAAAAGGCAATCATTTATCCTTTCCACACATCCAGATTTTACTAAAATATTGTAGTATTACTGATCATGTTTTTCATTTATAATATGCTATGTTAGTATGCTCCTACCTGCTTCAATCTAACATTTCGCTTTCCTCTACAAATATATAACCGTGTTTCAAACTCTTCTTCTTCAGGTTTCTTAAATCCAGATGCAACACCACCTTCCATTGGTATAATGCAAGGTTTGAAATAGGACAGGAATTTTTCAGACTCATGCCCTTGTAATTCTCTATACTGTACAGCACGACCACCAAGAACAGCATCAAGTTCAACAGTCTTGATAGCTGCAGTCCCAGCTTCATCCTATGTGAACACAGAAACACGAGTTACAAAGGAGATACATATCAATTAATTCTACGAGAAATAACATGGAAAAGATCACTACCTGGCTAGTATCCTTCCCGAGCCAGAAGTGAATGTCAAAAAGATAAGCACCTCCCTTGCCAGGGCTTGTCTGCATAGATAAGCATGTATCCAAAACTCAGTATTAGCCTTCTATACATCCCAAAAAAAAAAAAAAAGCTTTCAAACATAAAATTATCACAATAAATAAATAAATAATGTATTAATACAAATATCAATAAGAAAGAGGGAATAGAGAAGCATACCTGTAGTAGAATATAAGAATCTCCAGTGTAGAATTTACCATAATCAGTTTTTGGCAAAGGAACTGGTAGGAAGTTCTCAATTCTCCAGATCTCAGTCCCTCTGTAAAGTGTCAAGTTTAACAAGAATAGTAGAATTCTACGTGAAGAAACACAAGTGTAATACGATAAAAGTTAGCGACTAAATATTAATTCATGCTGATACATGAGAGTCGATGAAGTATAGACTTCAAATGAAAGGATACACTTTCTGACCCGCTCCCTGAAAAGCAGGTTCTAGAGCTTTTGCTGAGTTAGACATATTATGGTACTTCTAGATTTTCACGCTTGTTTGGACAGAGTGATCAATTGCTGAAATAAACCAGTAAAAAGATGAAATAAGAAAGGGTTCATAAAAGAAATGCCATTCACGAATCCAAATTCTCCTGTTATAACTTATATTTAAAAAAAACTCAACTTTTATTGGTTTCATACTTTCATATCCTTGAATGCAATTTCGTTCTCCAAAAACAAAACGAGCCGTCACTTGTGTGTTAATATCAAAAAACTATATGAACAAGATATCTATATACATGAAAATGTCTCTCACTAAGAATAACTCTTAACCTTGATAAGAACTCTACATCTTTGTCTTTGCAAGAACATCCGAATATATTTACAATGGGTACACATTTTCAATCCCAATGCCAAAGTACATTCTCTGATAATATTATTCACATAGAGCCAATCTCCAATTCAGGTCTCAACGAAATTCTCAGAGTCGAGTAATTTGATAGGCAAATGCTTAAAAAACAAAACTCCACAGCGAAAAGGCCTGATCGTCTAACATTCCGTTTCAAAAATAAAGAGATCGTAATGATTTATTTAAATTTCAACGTAAACTGTACATTTTAACTCTGATGCACACTGGCAGATTAAAATTTAAGTAATCAATAAATAACCCAGAAGTTGATTATCCGGCATGAACAGGGACGGATCATTTTGCCCTAATTATATTAACTAATCAACGATTAACAAATTAAATCACACAATTAACCTATAACACCTCAGATCAACACGGAATTATATCCAAAATCAACAAACGCGAATCAGAATTGAGGGAAAATGGATCGAAATCAAACGTTCAATCACCACAAAATCAACATACCTTTTGGGAGACCTCTTCGATTCTCTCTCTTTCCTGAAAAACTTGGTGAAAGGCTGAGTTTGTAGAGAGATAAAGTAAGGAAAACGAGAAAGGTTTATTGGGAGGAGGAAGGAGGAGCATGCAGAGCTGGCAAATGAAAAAAAAAGTTAGAGAACAAATTGTTTTAGGAGATGATGAAATAAATAAATAAAATAAAATAGAAAAGGTAAAAAAGTATAATTGGTGCAATTGGTAATTTGATTGCTTTGAATTCTTTTGGGGCTTTTGAGATTTCTTTTAAGAAAAATTGAAAAATTCTTTATTCAGATTTCACGCAGTAGTACTATATATGTATTGTTATATATGTATTGTGTGTGTATATATAGTAATTATTCCTATTTGATTAGTTTATTGATTGAATTCAATTCAATAATTTTGGCATTATACCATTTTTTGTATTTTCTTACAAACAATAAAAGTATGAAATAATCGATCTGACATTACTTAATTTTCTTCAAAGGATTTTTCCTCAAATGGATTGTCGAGAGAAATGATATCCCTAGTCTAGCACCTCGACCAAGTCCTAAACCGAAACGAACGTTCATCTCTTCGGCCTTGTGAACTTGAAATTCTAAAGTACAGAATATTCGAATCTGAATAGCCCCTTAGTCAAAGCCTTCCATTTTCACAAATCAACACGTTTGAATTTGCTTCATAAATTTGACCATAGCCAATATAATACTTCACAAAAAATCGAAAGTGTAAATAGCCGCGGGCCTGACAATATTCAACATAACAAGAAAAACTGCAAAGATGATGAAGACTTTTTCCTTTGACTTTTGAAATGGGCTCCGTGCATCCGAAGAAAAAATCAAATAAAACCGGTCTCAATACATTACTCACGGCCGAAACTAGAGAATATCAAATAAAACTAGCTTGTTCAAAATCACTTATCATGCTCGTTGTTAGAGCTTCTCACATGTCTGCAACAAGAGATGGATCGTTACGAAAATGGCGGAACAGAACAAAGTGGCAAATATAGGAACAGGGCACTTACATGGGATAAAAGGAAAAAAACCACGAGAGGACCCCCCGCCCCGACCCAACAGCAATGACATTAGTCACATTACTAATATAGGTCCCTCTGTTAGAAACCGCTTCATCTAAAAGCTCGAACTGTTAGAGAAGTTGGGCAACTAGACATATATAGTGGGCCGAATATAGTCTCCAATACTCCCCCTCACTTGTGGGCCGATTTCAACCTCAGGGGAAGGCCCAACAAGTGGATAATTAATTCGGGTGGAGTTGCACATGGCGGGAGTCGAATCCAGGACCTCGGATAGCCGGAGGCTCTGATACCATGTTAGAAACCGCTTCATCTAAAAGCTCGAACTGGTAGAGAAGTTGGACTTCTTTACACTTATATTAATGGGCCGAATATATTCTCCAATACTATTGATTGTAAGTATTTTATAGGTCCAAATGCCTTGCCACTCGTCGAAAGAGTCGAACCTATTTCCTATAACGGTAATGCCGATGTGGATGATCTTCTCATCCTGATTGATTTTGACCGGACTGTGGAATTAGTAGTTTATATTTTCTATACAAGTTTGCGCAGTTGAGACCATTTTTTACTCAGAATTAATTATGAGGAAATAATGGTTTCTACGAGCCCGGGACTAATGATATTGGTATCGATACAGAGTTGAGTAAGCTTGAGGTTTTAAGAGTTATGGTTAGTTTTGAGGTTTTAATGAATAAGATTAATTCTAGGACGGTTGAGGAAAATGATAGAGAAACATGATAGCCGCGACTCACTCTGTTAATGATATTTGCTGCCGGCTCACCATAGTTTCTTATACCTAAAAAGCTTCGGGCTTTTATGATGGGCCCATTGCTCGACTGTCTCGAGAGTAGCTTCCTTTGCATTTTTTTCATGTCACTTGTCTGACCTGTTTTTCTTTTTTCTTTTCTGCTTGGCTCGGTGGGCTTTGAGCAGACCCCAGACGGATATTACACGAATGGAGACCTTTTATTGTCCTGGTCCATTTGGTTTATACAATATGGTTGTGATTATTTCATTCAAATTTATAGTTCCTTTTATTGGAATGGAGGGTATTGGAGAATATATTCGGCCCATTAATATAAGTGTAAAGAAGTCCAACTTCTCTACCAGTTCGAGCTTTTAGATGAAGCGGTTTCTAACAAATAGTCAAGTTTCTAACAAATAGTCAACTCAATACAACACTAAACATTGTTATTTTCTTACTACGATTTTTGTTACACAGTATATGCCAAATAATGGAAAAATATTTTTTTTTAAAAAAAGCTTCGAACAACCAATGTCGAAAGTAGCTCCTTAAAGAGAAAATAACACATTTTTTATTCATTTTTATCGTGCATTGAGAAGAGAGGACAAGAAGTAAATTAGGGTTCACACAAAATCCATAAAATTAGGGTTCTCACAGGATTGACCTTTGAGATGATCGAGAAGCTTCGATTGGCCCGACGACGATTTCGTAGTTTCCGATGACGATTTTGATGCGGCAGTTTGTGTGGGAGGGCGTGACGAAGACACGTTAAGGGGCGGCCGGTGGTGCACGTCCTCCGCCGTACACGGTGGTGGTCGAAGGCCCAATTTATATAGAAGTTCACGGAGGCCCATATTTATTGGGCCGACTTCCGAAAAGGCCCGTAAAAATAACTATGTGAAATAAAAACCCATATCTGTATGCTTAAGAGTATATAATTACTGTTTATAAGAACGCAAGAATTTAGAGGAATCAAAAGCTCAAAAAATGGCGACTTTGAATTCGGACTCATCTTCTTTGTCAGCTCGTTTCCGTCACACCCCTTATTACTGGTAAATTTATTTAAATATTTATTAAGGGTTTTTTCTTCCGATTTTACTTTCACTGAACTGTGTTTTCTTCTTACATTCCGAACTGTTTTTTTCTTTTATTAAATCCGCTAATTTTGTGGTCGTGGATTCTATGTTTTCTGTGGTTGTTCTGGATCAATCATCAATTGATTCATGATGAGCTGTGATTATAGGAAGGAAAAAAAAGCGATTCTCAGCTTAATTGATCGATTGGCTCTGTAGTGAGATTTTGTTTTACCTTTAGTTTTATTTTGATTTTTGTTTATAGTGAAGAGAATGTGTATTTTCTCTGCAAGAAACTGGTAGAGGATGAGATAGCGAAACCCGATGGTTCTGATCTATACGTGGTTTTCGTTTCCAACGAAAAAAAGCAGGCAGGCAATCAATGGTTTTAGTCTTTGCTTTGTAATTTAGTTAAAGAAGAAAGTATTGACAAGCTCGGATCGATTAATTTCGATTGTGTTTATCAGATTCCATTGTGGCATCAGAAGGCGAGCCATAGAGCGGATGGGGTGGTTCTATGGGACTATCATGTTATATGTGTACAAGTAAGAATCTCCCGTTTTCTTGACATATGTATCCGAAGAAATTATCATTATCCGTTTTCTTGACCAATCATGTTCTGTTGCAGAAAAGAAAAGAGAGAAACTTGCCTCACCTAGTGTGGGATTTGGATTCAAGACTTCCTTTCCCGTCTCCTCTACCGACATATGTATCCGAAGCTATCCAGCCTTCATTCCAGCTGTTTTCCGAGTTTCAGAGGTACATTACATATCAGGGGATGTCATCATAGTTTTACTCGACAAGTTATATCTCGAAGTGTGAATTATGATTAACTTCAAATTAGAGTTATATGTTTTGCGATTCCAGGGTTTTCCGGATTGTTCATGCACCGATATTCCTACAATACTTTGCGTCTGATAGAAGACACATGAAGGACACAACTGGAAACTGGGTAAATCCACCACCTTCATATGAAGTAATTGTCGCCAAAGGTACATCTAGCCTTTGCGCTCTGGATCGAGTTCTGAGAGATTATTTGCGATTATTAATTTGATCGTATCGTATATGCTCTTTCTTGTTTCTATAGATGGGACTAGTCACAACTTGAACGAGTACATGGAGGTGTCATCTGTGGATGTCGTAAAGAGCATCGGAGTTGATTCGGTAGACATGGTACTAACCCAAAAGCTCGGGGTACTTGTGGGTGAAAACCAACTAGACGAGTTCTTTTCTCAGATTCCTGATAATTGATCATGCTGCCGGACAAGAATCTGAACTAGTTGTGTGTTAGAATCATGAAATTTGGAATTAAGCATGGAATTTTATTATAACATCAAAATATGAAACATAAAACAAGAAAGCAAAGTTGAAATAGTAGTAAGTCAGTAATCCTTCTTCCAGTTCATCACCACACGGGACACCACATTCTGCTTCCCGTCTGACCAAACTATCTTCCCAACATCCGTAGGAGATTCACCCGGTGCCACCGTCAATTTCCTTTTTGCAGTTATTCCGACACTGTAATTTTGTTTTTCACCCTTTCGGTTAAATGTCATTTTCGAGGGAGCCACGCTGACATATACCCCTTTGGGACTAACCACCTTCACAGTGTAAGTAGCAGGATCTTCACTGACATGCGTCACGATTCTCGTAACGAAAATCTTCATCTCATCGTACGCATTGAAATCAACGACAATCGCCGGATAATTCAGATTCCACGGCTGGGATTGATTATCGCTGCTACTGCAACTCGTGCTTATGCTATTACTCACCAACTTCACGCTCTCGATGCTGTATTTCGAGGCGCACAAGAAATTCAAATAATCGTCGACGCTTATATCGTAGACCAATCCCGGATCAACGGCTTTCTCCGGGTCCACATGGCCGGCGCCTATGGCCCACGCCGTTGCATTTGTATAATCATTATCGTCCAGTATCTTTCGGCCTCGATTGTCTTTTGTGTAAGCAGTGGTCATCATGGCTGACTTGATCATAGCCGGGGTCCAATCGGGGTGGGCCCCTTTTAGGAGAGCGGCCACGCCCGATATGTGCGGGCAGGACATGGATGTCCCCGTCAGCACGTCGAAGGTGTTGCTGGGAACGGCCGCTAGGATGTTGACACCTGGCGCGATTAGGTCGGGCTTCATCAGGAATGGGGACACGTAGGTTGGGCCTCTAGAGGAGAAGTAGGCTACTATTGGAGCCGGCTTGATCCCTAACTTTGTGTCGTGAAATACGATTGTGGCGGTTGCGTTTGGGCTCGAATGGTCTATGTAGTTGAGAATTGTTCGCAAAGCGGGCAAGGTTATGGTGAGACCTGGAATCGAACGGAGATATGCCTGGAGAGTTTCGCCGTGCATCCCCATATCTGTGACGACTATGGCTGCACCTCCAGCACTTTTGACACCGGCTTCTTGCCTGAAAACATCACCTACATTCCAGAGATTTATAGTACAATAATTAAGCTTAGTATCAAAAAAAAAAAAAGTACTCCCTCTTCCAATTCTATAATATTTGTTCCCCTTTCTTTTTTTGGTTAGTTCTTAAAAGTTTACACTATCGTAAATGATTTTTTTTATATATAATTTTATCCTTTCAATATTATCTATTTACATTAAAAGTTTAAAACATTTCAAATGGTTTACCTAAACATATAGGTAGTGAATAGTTTGTGTACTTTAACAAACTACATAGTCATACCTAACTACAAATTGTTGTCGCACATGAATTTTACTTACCATTGATGATGCTCTCTTAATACTATTATATATATATTTTTTTAATTTAGGTGCAAATTTCTCTTGCAAACATATAAAGAATCGGAAGGAGGAGTAATACCATTGAGGCAGACGACAATCTTGCCACGGACAACTTGTGCTTCCAAGGAGGAGTCACAATTGTAATTGTGCACAATGGATATCTTGTTCGTACTAGACAAAGGGCGCTCACCGCCGTAAATCGATGATCCCTTCAACACGAGCCCATTTCCGAGCACTAGATCAGCCCTAAAACTCCTATCGATCGTGCTGGCACCCACCGTCGTAATCCAAGGAGCCACATTATGAGCCGAACTCTCCGTGGGCCCCTCATTCCCAACCGACGCCGACACCAAAACTCCCTTCTTCATCGCACCAAACGCCCCGATCGCCATTGGCTCGATATTCGACATCGCGGTAGTCGACGCCAACGACAGAGAAATTACGTCGACGCCATCCTCCACCGCCCAGTCGAACGCAGAGAGGATGTCGGACCCCATGCAGCCCATTTTCCAGCTGACTTTGTACACCGCGATTCGTGCCTTGGGAGCAACGCCGACGGCTGTGCCGGCGGCGTAGCCGGAAAGAGACGCGTTGGCGACGGCTCTTCCGACGGCAATGGAGGCCGTGTTCGTGCCGTGGCCGTCGGAGTCTCGTGCGGACAGGAAGTCCTCCGAGGAATTTATTTGTCCGTACGCTTGTTCGTAGCCTTTGTAGAAGAACCTAGCCCCGACGATTTTTCTGCTGCAGAGAGATTGAGTGAAATTTTGTCCTTTCTCGCACGCGCCTTTCCATCGGGAAGGGATGGGACCCAACCCTTGGTCGC
Source organism: Euphrasia confusa (assembly GCA_954870475.1). Classification (NCBI taxonomy): domain Eukaryota; kingdom Viridiplantae; phylum Streptophyta; class Magnoliopsida; order Lamiales; family Orobanchaceae; genus Euphrasia; species Euphrasia confusa. Next base: position 2,212,395 of record OX940951.1, read on the forward strand.
TAAAACTAGGGTGTTCCGGCGAGATGCCCGTGTCTAAAAATCCGATGATAACGTCTGAGCCCAAGTCGGACATGGACAACAATCTCCCCGGGACATTATTATTATTATTATTATTATTATTATTATTATTATTATACAAGCCAAGAAAAGAAGGCGAGCGAGTTGTGTGTAGTTGGTGAACAGTATCTGGCATGACGGCCGTGATACCGGTTTTGTTTGCGAGCTGCGCCGCTTGCTGTTGGGTGAGCAGAACACAAAAGCCATTCAAAACTGTTTTGAAAACATGACTTATAATTAGCAAGTTTTTTTGTTGATGTTGATGATCAGAGCTTTCAACATCATCGGTGTTTGGGTTTAGGGTTTGAAGAGTGGCTTTGTACCAGTGTTCGACCTTCGAGAACACCGATGGTTTCGACTCAATGTCGACGACAACAATGTGTGTTTTTGAAGAAATTACAACATTTGACAAGGAAAGAAAGAGAACTAAGAAAAAAAGACGTAGATAAGACATTTGACTAGTAATTACTTTGTGTTTGTGATTAATATTGAGCAGTACTAATTAGTAATTAGTGTTTATATAGAGAGAATTAAAATTAAGGGGGTGGATTACGACATAAGTATACACTGTACATACACGCCCCTGATCATAATCAGACACGAAATCTAAATAAAATCATGCGCGTGCAATAATTAATTCTTACTTTCTCAATATTTCAAATTCTTTCTAGATTTTTCATTTAAATAGCTAGTCTTAATCTTTTTAAGAGTTGTTCATATATAAACGTGAGAAGACCGAAATGCCCTCTCTAGACATGTAAAAAGTAAAATACTTGTAGTTTCACAATCATGGTCATATTGATTGTTTTACAAAATAAATTGTGGATACGAGACACAGAGATTAAAATAAAAATTAAAAATAAAATGTATTTTAAAATTTATTAAGTCATGAAAAAAATATAATAGTATCTTATTAATTTGTGAAGTAAAAAAAAAAGTATTTATTTACAATTGGTATTGTATTTCGTGTGGTCGAAATCGAAAACAATTGTGATCAGTTAAAACTCTCTGAACCCTAATTCGCCGACTAGCGACATGGAGAAGGCCGAGGTCCAGACTAGCGACACGGAGAAGGCCGAGGCCGATGAGTACTTTACCGGCTGGTCGATTATCAGCAGGAAGATGATCAAGCTCTATGTAAATAACTTAATATCGTATACATGCTCGTAAATCTCGTGTTATTTATTTATTGATTTTCTTTGGATCGAATCTAGGGTTTCGATGAGAATGCCGAGAGCTGGCGGACTGTCCCCAGGAGGATGATCAAGCTCGGGGTAAATTACTTAATAATATCATATCGTACTTGCCTAATTCTCTGGTTAATTATTTATTGAGATTTTCTTTCGATTGATATATTTATATATAGGGTTTCGATATCGGTAAAGATAAATCAACGGATCACTACGAGTGTGTGTTCTCGTTTTTTATGAAGAGCGAGAACGGACGTAATTTTCTGAAGCAGTTAGCACGCGACACATTGGGCTACTTGAAGGATGTTTCTGTAAGTCATGATTATATATTTATATATGAATTTTATTTTTTAAATATATACTGTGTATAATTGATCTGATCAAATAATTACAACCAAACAATTTATATAATTCGTTACAGGGCAAAGAATATGAGTTCGTGTCGATTTTAAAAATTTGAAGGCGGCCATGAGTGTCCGCACCCAGAATTATTATATCACCTTTAGTGCACGGCAAAAGGAGGATACCCCCGATGTTGTCAAGATCGATCATTCAATCTATCAACCTTAGCTTGTGTCCGGGCTCTTTTGTCCTATTTATCAGGTTTAATTTCAACCTGCACCTAATGCCCCACAGGTCCATCGTCGTCGGGGTCGTAACCATCGTCTGGCTAAATAAACTGCAGGTAGCAGTTGCAATAGTTCAAATTTAATTCATTGGTTTTGGTTATTTTTCTTTTTTTACTGGATAATGTTTCCTACGCTTTGACGGCATTCAATTCTTGTCGATTCTTCTTCTTGACTATCAATATTTAGAAGGTGTTTGGGAAAATTTATTCAAAAAAGTTTATAAAAATTTATATTCTATTTGTGTCAACAAAGATGTGTTGGTGGGAGAGGCGGGCTATTGGTCTAATAGAGTTTGGTGTTGGAATTTTGTTTGGAGATGTAGTCTTTTCTCGTGGGAACAAGAGTTTGTCTGTGAGCTTCTCGCCTTCATCAATGGTGTCTCGCTACAGGAACAATCTGAGGATTCTTGGATATGGAAGAACGCGAAAGATGGTCGCTACTCGGTCAAGGATGCTTATGCTCTTCATAATTCTTTGCTCTCGTTACCTACTACTAATTTTGATGAAGAAGTTTGGCCTGTCTTTCCAACGATTTGGAACAACTTAACATCTTTGAAATTTTCGAGTTTAGCTTGGAGAATCTTAAGGTATCGCCTGCCGACTAAAGTTGCTTTGCGTAAGAGGAAAGTCCTCGGTGATGATTAAGATATTCTTTGCACTTTTTGTGGTCTTGGCGACGAAGAAATTAAACACATATTCTTTGATTGTGAAAAGTTAAATCATGTTTGGAAACTTTGTCATTCATGGATTTCTGTTTACACCGTGCTTCCCAATAGATCGGCACCTCACTTATTGCAACACTTGGGCGTTTGGAGAAGGAAAGGCTCTAAAAAAATTTTTGGGTGTCTTTGGTCGTGCGTATGTTGGTTTATTTAGAAGTCGAGAAATCTTCGAGTTTTTGAAGGCATCGAAACTACTTCGGAGAAGATTTTTGAAGAAGCTAGAGCTAAGTCTTGTAGTTTATTTTCATTAAAGCGTATTAATCATAATTTTATTTTTCAAGATTGGTGTTGTAATCCTCGATCAGTCTTTTTTAGACGGTTTTGTACTTTTGTAATTTTTGAGTACTCCTAGTACTCTTTTTATGTTAACTAGTCCTTCTACCCGTGCGATGCACGTGTATTTAATTCAACTATTTGTTAGTCGGAGTAGTGCTCTTTCGGCTTAATATTAGATGTAGATATTGATAATAGACAAATAAATATTAAGTAAATAATCTAATTGAAATAGTACAATAAAGAAAATTAAATTCATATTACAAATTATAAAATATTTCTTTATAAACTACATTTGTTCTATTTATAAGACTGGTCACAAAGCAGAAGCTTCAATCCGGTCGTGTTGGTTACTCTAAATAACTACAATTGATCGTACGTAAATACTGGTTTTTTCAAAAATATTCCAACATTTGTCAACGACTAACCTTACTCTTATTAATAGTCATGGCATACGTTGGAAAGCAAACTGAAATTTGGTATTCGAGGGCGTCAGAGCAATTCGAGTATTAAAAACCATTTTTCCAGAATTATTTCCTCTTTCGCGTGGATAATATAATTATTAATTAATGTTACAATCATTCTATTACCATTGCATAGTCCAACAACAGAGGCATCCATATTGCGCAATAGTATAATGGTCACCCCAACCTAATACGAAACAGTTCATGTATCAAAAACTATATACCATGTCACAACATTTAATTAATTCGTATATTATACAATAAATAGAATATGACATGACTATATAAATTGTTGCTTAAAGAAAAATAAGTCTATATATATATTTATGTATAAAACATATGCCACTTATGACAATTGTTAGCTTAATTATATATTATAAGGATAAGGATATAATGATTTTAAAATTATAAAATAGAAATTTGATAATAATAAGTTGATATTAAAAAAAATTATAGATTAACAAAAATTACAAAAAGTAAAAATTAAGTTGAAATGATATATGATACAAAGTTTTGAAAATAAAAAAAAAGTAAAAAAATAGATAATATTACTAAAAGATAAAAAAATAAGTTCAAAAGGTCGCATGATTCTTTATCGCTTCAAAGAACATCATCATTGGATGTATAATCCGAGGAATCATCGTTAGACTTCTTAATTAATTCGGAGACCCCATCAAGAATTGTAAGGTACGACGGATTACGGATTAATCTTTTCTTGTGAAAATAATGTAGAATCCAAATTTTGCATATCTACAATGCAACAACATAATCTTCCTAAAAGATTGTCTCCGTCAACTCTGACCTTAAACATATACTCATTTTCATTAAGAGATGATACAACCGCAGGAGTTACTTTGTTTATACTTTCAGTCGAGGATGTTCCAATATGATCGTCTGCATTATCCTTGTATATATAAAGATACATTATTAATTAATTTATTAATATAATAAAAAATAAGTTATAAAATGAAAGAAAAATAAAATTACATAAAAAATTGATATATATGTAGGAGAGAATTAAATACCGAGAGGATTGAAAAACCAACCGATCAGCTGATTTCTGATTTAGAAATAATGCAACTTCATTCATCAATACAAAATTCGCAAAGTGCTTTCCGTCATGAACTTGTAGATGAATTTTAAACTTGGTGTGACGAATAAGATCACGTTGACAAAAATAGCACACAAAATTGCAATAATTGACATACTGTCAATGATTGAATGCAAATGATGTAATACCAACATGGACAGTTTTTCATGGATTTTAAAAGTTGTGCAAATTTTAATAACTGCAGTGAATATAATAACAATTATAAATCACTTATTTATTACACATATATAATAAAAAATGTATTTAGGTCTATAAACATTAAATTTAATAACATACCCTTAGTAAAAACTGAACGAAAGTCTTTTTCGAAGGAATTGACATCAGACCAATACATTGATTGAAAATAATTAGTAAAAAGTTGAAAAAAAAAACAAAATTATTATAAAAAAATCTCTAGACAATTAGAGGGATGAGAAAGAATGAAAAATCACAAATTTATTTAGTACTATAAATAAATAGTAGTATAATAGAATAAACGTAGATAAATAAGGAATAAATGTGATATTCTGAATATTACTTATTTAAATAAATCAAAATATATTAATTTAGTTTAAAGCGAGATAAATAAGGAATAAATGTGATATTTTGAATATTATTTATTTAAATAAATCAAAATATATTAATTTAGTTTAAAGCGTGATTAATTGAATAATGAATTGTTTTTGAATTAATTAAAATATATTTTAATGCTGCTAATATAAATATAAATAGAGGATAATATTATTTCTAATTGTAAATTATTAAAAAATTGAATTATTATTATTTCATTCTCAAATCAATTAAGTAACTTTTAAATTTATTTAGTTGCTTATTTACCATACTCATAATTAATAATATTATATATAATTTTAGTTTACCTTTGAATTTATTTAGTTGGTTAAAATAAGAAATAGATTTACATACTCTTAATTAATAATATTATTGATATATAATTTTACTTGACCATTAATTTTATTAAACCCTAAAACCTAGAAATAGATTTACAATTCTCATAATTAATAATATAATTGATATATAATTTATAATCAGAGATAATAAAAATTTATTTGATTTCTCTAATTAAAGATAAATTTTATTTTATAAATTTATTAAAATACATAATTTAATTAAATCACATTTATTATTATTATTTATATATAAAAAAAGATCAAACTAAAATACATAAATTAATTCTGTTTTAGTGATATTTGTAATTAATACAAATAAAAATATTGTTGCGTAAGTTAAAAAAAAAATTAGAATAAAATTAAATAGAATTATTGTAAATGACTTTCATTAATTACATTAAATAGATAAAATACATCATAAATGAAAACAAACTACTTTAAAATTACAGTAAATTGAGTAAATTACATAATAAATAAAATTAACACAAACTACTCTAATTTTATCATGAAACATAAACAAAAGCTTGAAATCCATTTAAAATTTGTGTAATCCAATGTTTTGATCTTTTTTCATGACTTCGTGCAGAGTACACAATAAATAGTTATAAATAAATATACAAAATAAACAAAAAATGAGTAAGAAATTCAAAAGTTCTGCAAAAAAATGACTTAAATGCAAAAGTTATTAAAATCAAATTAGTAAAGAATACTTAACCAAAAATACAAAAAAACAATAAAAAAAATAACAAAACAAACATAAAGCTATGAAAATAAATAAATAAACGTGAGCAAAAACAAATAAAAAAAATAGCTAAATAAAAAATCTACAAAAAATACAAAAAAAACAAAAAAAAACAACAAAACTTATAGCTATGCAAAAAAATAAATAAATTTGAGCATAAATAAATAAAAAATAATGGCTGAAATGAAAATTGAATAAATAAATATGAGCCTAAACAAATAAAAAAAATAGTTTAAATTAAAAGTGAGAGGTAGTCCAAAAAATACAAAAAAACAAAAAAAAAAACAACAAAACTTACATTTGCACAAAAATAAATAAATGTAAGCATGAACAAATAAAAAAAATAGTTGAAATGAAAAGGCTACAAAAAATATAAAAAAACAAAAAAAAAAACAACAAAACTTAGTTATACACAAAAATAAATAAATATGAGCATGAATAAATAAAAAAAATAGTTGAAATGAAAATTGAATAAATAAATGTGAGCATGAACAAATAAAAAAAAATAGCTGAAATTAAAAGTAAGAGGTAGTGCAAAAAACACAAAAAAATAAAAAAAAAACAACAAAACTTACATAGAGTTCTGCACAAAAATAAATAAATGTGAAAAAAACAAATAAAAAAAATAGCTGAAATAAAAAGCCTACAAAAAATAAAAATAAAAACAAAACTTACATAGAGTTCTGCACAAAAATAAATAAATGTGAGCATGAATAAATAAAAAAAAAAGAGATGAAATAAAAATTGAATAAATAAATGTGAGTATGAACAAATAAAAAAATAGCTGAAATTAAAAGTGAAAGTTAGTGCAAAAAATAGAAAAAAACAAAAAAAAACAACAAAAAAACTTAAATAGAGTTCTGCACAAAAATAAATAAATGTGAGAATAAACAAATAAAAAAAATAGCTAAATGAAAAGTGAAAGGTAGGGAGTGAGGGAAGATTACGTCTTTATATAGACATGGATTTGAAGTAGGGTTTGATAATAATTATTATTTTTAAATATAATTAATTTGAATTACCTTAAATTTCGATATTATTGTTTGTATAATAAAAATTAATTAATTAATCGATTAAATATATTAATAACAAATGTACGGTTAAATAAGGAATAAATGTGATATTGTAAATATTTTAAGTCAATATTCATGAAGATTATATTAAAGAGATTATAAATGTAAATTATATTATATAAATAAATAAATAATTATACTAATTAATTAAGCTAAAAATATTATAAATGTAAATTATATTATATAAAGAAAAAAAATAATTATTTAATTAGCTAAAAATATTATAAATGTAAATTATATTATATAAAGAAAAAAAATAATTACGCTAATTAATTAAAAATAATTGTGCTAATTAATTAAAAATAATTACAAATAATTTTCTAATTAATTAAAAATAATTACGTTAATTAATTACGAATATTGACTACAATTAAAGAGATTATATTAAGGAAATTATAAATGTAAATTATAATATATAAAAAATAAATAATTATGCTAATTAATTAAAAATAATTATTTCAATTAATTACGTTTAAAATTACGCTAATTAATTACACTAAAAATAATAATTAATAATGAAAACGCAAGTTTAATTTAACGGTGCTTGTTTATTAATAGGTGTGAACACAAAAAAATCAAATGGTGAAAACATACAAAAACTCGGACAATTGCTAGCTGAATTATATATTATAAGGATTCATTTTCTGATAAAAAAAAAAGTATCTTATTAATTTGTGAAGTAAAAAAAAAGTATTTATTTACTATTGGTGCAGGATCCATAAATTATATAGATATGTATAGATGGATAGATAGAAGATAAATAAATAATTAATAAATAATAAAAATATTTATTAATATTTAAAACTATTAATTGATTATGTATATTTAAAAATAGATAATATTCGATATATATTATTTTTAATAAGAAAAATTATTTTTATTTTGTAAAACTCTTATATAAGAATAACTTCTCTGTGGTCTCGTAATATTTTTACCTCTTCAAACGATATGACTGTATGGAACCGTACCAACATGGAGAAGGCCGAAGTCGAGGAGAATTTGACGATTATCGACGCGAAGAAGGCCGAGTTCAAGGAAGTACGCAAGTGGTCGAGAATCCGCATGAAGATGATCAAGCTCCGGGTAAATAACTTCATAATTAATATCGTATATATAAATCTCTTGTAATTGATTTTATTGATTTTCTTTCTTCGATTGAATCTAGGGTTTCGATGAGAAGACCATCTCTTGTAATTGATTTTATTGATTTTCTTTCTTCGATTGAATCTAGGGTTTCGATGAGAAGACCATCTCTTGTAATTGATTTTATTGATTTTCTTTCTTCGATTGAATCTAGGGTTTCGATGAGAAGACCGAGAGCTGGTGGACTATCCACAAGAGGATGATCAAGCGCAGAGTAATTAAATAACTTAATAGTATATTGTTATTTATTTAATTTATTGAGATTTTCTAATTAATTTCGATTGATATATATATATGCATGTTTAGGGTTTCGATATTGGAGAAGATGAATCAACGGATCACTACGAGTGTGTGCTTTCGTTTTTTATGGAGACCGAGTGCGGACATTTATTTCTCAAGGAGTTAGCACAAGACGCATTGGACTACTTGGAGGATGAAACTGTAATTAAGTCGTCGTGATTATATATATATATAATATTTATATCTGATCAAAAAATATTAATTACAACCAAATTAATTAACAATAATATATACTGCACGTACATACAGGGCAAAGAATATGAGTTGTTGTCGATTTTGAAGGCAGCCTTGAGGTTCCGCACCCATCATTATTATATCACGTTTAGTGCGAGGCAAAAGATTAAGGATATTGATGTTGTGAAGACCATTCAATCTATCCACTATAGCTGCATGGCTTGTGGCAATCAAGTCCTATTTATGAGGTTTCAACCTGCACCCGACCCTAATTGTCTACCCAAACCGGCCCGTCGTCGGGGTCGCAACCATCGTCTCGCTAAATAAAATAAACTGCAGGTAGCAACTGGAATATAATAATTAATGCTTATTTATTTATTTAATACTCACTACATAATAGGCTGTGTATCCAATATGTTTCTTTGTTTTATAAGACTCCAATTATTTATGCACATTTTTGTTTTTTAGACACCTCAACTAATTATTATGTACATTTTTAAAAAGAAAATAATTATTCTACTTTTACAATTTAAAAATACTATTGAACCTAGAAAATTTTCGTAAAATGGACGCTGATTTGCCAAAACATACTGGTCGCACGCAACGATCTGAGTCTCTATGTCGATGTGCTCGTACGATTCACCTCAGGGATAGTGGTTGACTGGTCCCTGCCTTCTCCACTCGTATGATCCGAAACATGCGTCCTACATTTTTAGTCCTTTTTTTTTAAAAAATTTTACAAACGAATCAATTTAATTGTTAACTTAAAAATACAATTTTACTCCATCCGTTTTTAGTCCATTTTTTAAATTTTACAAACGAATCAATTTAATTGTTAACTTAAAAATACAATTTACTCTCTCTGTGTTTAAAAAAATTACGTACACGGAAATTAAGAAAAATCTGACTTTTTGATCAAAAAGTGAATGATATAAATTTATTTTTAAGTTAAAAATTAAAATTATTGTAGGAAAAGTTAAAATTTATTTTATTTTCTTCCATTTTAATTGACATTTTGACAATATCTTTCTTTGCATTTTATACATTCAATCTTCAAATTGTAGAGATAAATTCATTTTTTACTCAGATTATGAAATTTTAATTTATTTTTTGACGTTATTTTGTTGAATCAAATCCAGTGTTTTTTTAATTCTGTAATTAAAAAATGAAAACCGCTTATTTCAATTCGATGAATGGTAAATAAAAAAAATCTAGCTCAGATTACGAAATTTTAATCTATTTTTGACGTTATTTTGTTGAATCAAATTCAGTTTTTTTTCTGTAATAAAAAAAATGAAAACCGCTTATTTCAATTCCATGAGTCGGCTGGTTTTGGTTGAGAGTTGGGACTTGGAGAAGTTTTTAGGAGTAGTAGTTATATTAAAATAATTGTATAAAGGGTAAATTGGGTTAAAAAATTATTTATTAAAATTTGTGTACAAATATAAAAAAATGTGAAATGTGCAGTCATATTGCAGGCCTACAAGACTACAACCAGCTAAAGAAACTCCAAAATACAAAAGTAATTCCCTTCAGTTATACATTTGTCCATGAGTATACAGTACATGTATTTCGACTCAACCTCTTTGAGGTCGACGCACAACGTTAACCCGACATCAAACCAACTCCATTAACAGAGGATCGCCAGCCGCCATCATTCTGACGAGCTTAATAAAATCTTGCTCGCTAGAAACGTTCCAAGGGTGAACAGCCGCCACCTCTGCAGAGTAAAACGAAGTGGAATTACTCTGCATCTTTCGCTCGTATTTCATCGAGTCGAAAACGCCCTCGAAATTTCGAGGAGATTCCATAGCCAGAAAGAACATCGGCATCGCGACTTTGTGATGGACATCGAGATCTCCGACTAGGTTAACGAGGTCCGAAAAATCTGGCGCAAGATGTTGGGGAACGTAAAATACCTCTGAATCGCATATCACGAGGCTTTTTTGATCTGCTTTCACGTTCTCCTTGTAGTTGACTTGGAAATGAGCTGGCATCGTGTTGACAACTCGCTTCACCATGTCCGATTGCTTGGCGAACCAATCGGAGCTACCTGAAGTCGAGACGGTGGTCCAAGACTTGGATACCTAGATGCAATAGTTACAGATAATTAAAAAAACTACCCCAAGGTTTGGACTAATTACAGAAAGAATCAAAACTCTGGGAAATTGTGAAAAAAACACCCTTCACACCCCTACATTTACGAAAAAAGCTACCCTTGATTGAGGTTGATGTTATTATAAAATAAATCGAAATTACGAATATTTTACTAATCGAAACCCCAACTCTTGTAATATAACCAGTATTAATACTTGCGTGCGAAGCTTAATCTCAGCTTATCTTCTTTTAAGAGATTATATTTTAACTACATCAGTTACCTTATTCGTGATCCAGAGCTTAGACTTGTCAGCTTGGAGCAAGTTCCAGTAATTGAGGACAGTATCGTCCTTTAGAAATAAAAAGCCTTCAGCACTGCTGTATCTGTCGAATATTTTCGGCAAATACCTGAAAAGAAAAAATGCATGAAATCACATTAAAAAACGAAGAAAATCATGGAAAAATGGAATAGCATATTTATGAGATGGACACTGTTACCAATTACCAGGACTAAATCAGGACAAGTATACACAATATCATCAAGAAGGCATAGAATTGGTTGGAAACACAAACAGTTTTGTCTAATATATGTGTCGTTTTAAGGTATTCGAAGAAAAACAACACAAACTCACATACTTGTAAACATAGTCCAATCGCCCTTCTTCCACCGCAAGATCCACATTTTTCTCCTCAGACAACATAATAACCGTCTTAAACACCCTCCCGTACAACAACCTCCACTCCAGAGCCGTCCGCTCGACGGGCCCACCACAAAACATCACAAGCACGACATTCCCAAAGTTCTTCCTCCACCTTATCAGGTTCCCGATCTCATAATTCACTGTCCCTATCTCCTCGACCCCGAGATGAACCGAAGGAACCTTCCGAGGCACAAACTCCTTCCGGTCCCCATGCCCAATGCTCGCCCTCGTTCGATCCAACTCCAAGGACATAAGCCTCGGCTGCTGATATCCGACTGCTAGCAAATCCTGAAGCCATGCAACAGTTAACCTCACATCCTTCTCACTCCAAAACCCTTCCTCGGCCATCACATAACTCAACTCCAAAATTCTCTCGAACAACCTGTGTTCCTTCGATCTCCATCCCAATAGGAAGTTAATCAGACGGCCCACGTTCACATGGAGATCTTTCTCCTCCGAAAAAGGGTACCCCTCGATTTTATCGGGCCGATGCGTGGTCGGAGGGTACACCACCACATACCCTCCGACTTCCCATAATATCCTCTGAGCCCAATAACCCCTCAAAATATCCGACGCCATTGTGCTAACCGAGACGGGCAGCATCAAACCCCAAAATGCCGACGAGTGGAAAATCGTGTTGAAGGAATTGACGGGCACCATTGTACCCTGAGGTAAGGCCACCTTAGGGGCACTATCGTCAAATTTAATATCGAACGATTCCAAACTGGCTTTTCTAGTGAAGTAGAAAACAGAGTCGACATCGGGCAGTCCGTTCGAAATCCCCTGCTGTATGAACTGTTTCCCACCGAAAACCTCAGTGTAAAACTCCTCGTGATTGATCTCGCCCACGTTTTCCAAGGGTAACCCTCTGGGCCAAACAGTCCTCTGACCGAAGTGTATGTAAGGGTTCACGATTGTTCGATTAGGATTCTCGTGACTGTACTGCAGAATGATCTCTTGTCGAGCGGCCTCACCGATTAACTCGACATCGAAATGCTTGCCGATATCGTTGTCTATCACTTGGCCTCGATCGTCCACGTCGTAGATTTTTTGAGCACCGTGTTGAATCGCGAATAGATACCCGACGGTTTTTCGAACGTAGGAGTCGTAAGGTAGGTAGTCAAGAACTCTAAACCCCAGTTGAGCTTGTATATCTAAAGATAAATAAATAATACCTATCCAAAAAAACAAAATCAATATCAATATATAATCGTATTCAGATCATTTAGTGCAGAAATCAATACCTTTCAAAATCCAGTCTTTGGGAGTCTTCGAATTCCCAATCGCAAGCACTTGCCATCCTTTAATCTTAGCCATTTTCCTCAGGGAATCCGAAGGGTAGTCCGAAACAGAGACGACGACCCATTTGTCCGATCGGAAGCTCGAATACGGCGTCGTTTTATCGACAATGCGGTCGATCGAGTTCCACTTGACCTTCGGGAGCTTGGGGTGGACCGAGCGGGACTGGAGGCAGAGCAGCGCCGACGCGTCTCCGGCGGCGGAGGAGAAGTTGCGGATGAAGAACAAGCCGGAGACGGTGGTGATGAGGAGGAGAATCGCGACGATCTTGTAGAGATTCTCGGAAGCCCATGTCGAGAAATCAAGATTCTTGGACGGAATCGAATAGGGTTTGGTTCGGGGCTGGGGGTTGCTGCGGGGTTTCGGAGAATCCGACGGCGGAAAATTGCGATCTTGGACTTGCATTTCTATTTCGACGGGGGCTGTTTCAACTGATATTCTGGGGTCAAAAAACACGCACACCGTGTGTGATTATTGGGTCTCTGTGGATTATCTCCAAGAAAAAAAATCCACGAACCAACACACAGTGAGTCCAAATTATCCACGCATTGAATGAGGATTCTTGTTCTTGTTTTTCGCCTACAAATGGGATGGGGTGGGACTGTGGAAGAAGGGGAAAGCGAAGGTGTTAATTGCTTGAGCTTGAATTTAACTTATTTCTACTAAACTAATGCTGGTGTCTTGTTTACTTGGTCTTTGATATAACTAATTTTACTTCTAGTTGATACTCCTACACTTCACTTTTTTCGTCGAACAATAGTTGAAGAAATAAATATACTTTCTAGTAAATTATGTATAAATAATGAGTATTGAAAGGATTAGATTGTAAAAATACTTTTCATTAATATAAGTGCGTAAATTTTGAAAGGCAAAGGTAGGTAAAATTTTAAAAAATCGATTAATATTTTACTTTTTAACTTCAAAATACATTTTTTAATTAAACTATATTAACATTTTTTTTAATTTCGGTCTTCATAAAAATGTCCTAACTTTTTTGGTAGATGAAGATATTTCATTTTGACATCTAAGCACAAAATTTTCATTTTTTGAATAGTAAAAATAAAAATACAAGTAATTTTTGAACTCTACAATATTTTGTTTCACAAAGATGGAAAGAGTATTTATTTTTATGTACTATGTTAAATATTTTAATGTATTAGACATGTTTTATTTATTTATTAATATGTCACTATGAGTAATACTCCAGAGTAGCATCTCATAAACCGTATTATTAGACAATACCTCTAAATATTTTATTGATTAATATAATAAAAAGAAAAATATATATTTTTCATGTCTAAAAATATATAGGAATAAATGAAGTATGAATCCAACTTACATTTAATTTAATTTAATTTCTGTCTAAATTACAGACTTAGGACACAACACAAACCCAATCACATTGATGGAACCATTTCTTACTTTGCACCAGTTTTATTTGTTTTTATATATATAAAAAAAAAAAACTTACAACTTCACATGGTCAATACCTCCTCTGAACGAACCATAGAGAGGTTGCGACCTTCTGAAACTACAGATATCCTCGATTCGAACAGTATTAGATTCAGCAGTTTTGGAGTTGTCTGGCCCGTACTCCGAGGAATGCTTGCTCCCATACACACGTATGCTCAAACTCTTCTTTTGGGGAGCACCAAACTTAATATACTCGTTGAAGAAATCAATAAGTTCTTTTTGAGATAGTTGCTTCAGTGCTTCAACCTATTCTCATCAAGCCATATCGATGAGACGATAGCAACTCAAACCAGAATGTATTCAAATAGAAGCTCACTTAAATGACATGCATACCTCGTGTTCTCTCCTGTCAAACTTGAGGGTTCCGTCAGAGACTTCTCGCCAGTAAAACAAAGATTCTTCTCGTAAATTTTTGTGCTTCTCAAGCTTCATTTCAATGAGCGCATTAACGTTGCTCTGTGAAAAATGCAGCATGTCAGTAATGAGGTGTTTCTCACTAAATATCAGTAATGACTAATGAGGTGTTTCTCACAACAAGCCGATTATAAACGCTAAATAAAATCAATGCAGCATCCCATGAATTTACAGAAATTTTATCACTGTAACATGACCTTATTGTGATAAGTCCCACAAGACATTGCAAAAGACTGCATCAAAGGTGGGATCCACACTCCACAGACAGTGGCAGATCCGGGAGTATGTTCTAAGGTGAATTTACAGGCATTTGGTTTGGGAGGGTATGGTAAATAAATTATTACATGCATCTTCCAAAATTGTAGGATTCAATAACAATATCCAAATAATCAATTTAGGTTAGTAGTTATAACTATAAGCCTCATCAATATTTTTACCTGGTTCTGGATCCGCCACTGTTCACAAATTACCTTATCAACATGTGCCTTAGAAATAAATACAGGTACGGAGTTGTTTAATTATATTGGAATTTAATCTCTGAATAGGAAATGTAATAATTCTTGCAGAGAGTTTTAAAAAAATGAATCTAAATTCTGCCTTGAATGCAAATTTCTGTCCTCGCTTTTGCATCCTGTAATTTTCTGTAACTGAGGGGTACATAAATCTTGAAGGACTAGTTTGCCTGTATGTGTTCTTACAAATAAGCTTGTCATTATCAGGAAATCCACTGAATAATTAAGAGTATACCTTAAATTCATCGCTCGGCATCTCGTAGAGCTTAGTTTCAAAAATCTTAATAAATGACTCGACTCTTAAATCAATTTGCCCAGGACCCTGTCAAGCACAACAAAGAGGGACACATGAGTAATCGATAGTTACGTGAGTATCACGAATAAAGTAATATTATAGACAAAATTATCCTTGGTCACTTTTTTTTAAGTCATTGGTGCAAAGTATACCTTGACATTCGATTGGATAATGAATTGTACACCACGGACACCAGAATCATTCCTACATCAAATCAGTTTCAGAAAAGAAAATAAGACAGAAGAAACTGAATTTAACAATAATGACTTACTTAGAATGAAAAATGTAAAAATAAAGGAATGTTTCCTACCTCTGCTTAAGTACAGTAATGTAACCAAGTTGCTCAACTGATCTAAGCTGATGAAAAGCGGGTTGCTTAGCTATCAAAGCAAAAAGCTGAAGTTTAATATTCAACTTGAAGTCATCCTGGTTCACCTACATATTTCAAAACCAGTTCCATTGAAAAACTCACATTGAGGGGTAAAAACAGATTGGATGAAAGTTAATATAGAATGAAGGAGACATGGCTTCTTAGCATTTTGCTCTTCTTTGATGATTTAGCTACGAATGTGGTGAATCAGATCATGTAAAGTGTGCTACAAATGACGGTAACAATGAGACTCATTTACAAAAAGATTCCTGTTGTTCTTGTTTTACTTTTTACCTGAATGCAATGGACAAGAGCAGAATTTTCATCACTAGAATTTAAGCCTTCTGCACTGTAGATGTAATTTACTCCCCTCCCAAGTTTAACAATTCTATTTGTCATATATTGAGATGTAAACAAAGCTTGCGATAAGGGTTTGGAACCCTTGAAGAACACGTCTTCAATATGCTGGATAATAGACTCTGCTTCTTTTGGCTTGAGATTTCCTAAATTCAAGCAACAACAAAATGGTGAAATACACACACATAAGTGCACCCATGGAGAATCCTGAAAATAACATGGAGAATTAGAACCTGCTGCATAGCATTCCAAGAAGGTCCTCGATAGCATTAAGGGGTAAAATTTAACAAGATCATCCACTTGAAGATGAGGGAGAACTTCAAGTATGTCTGTCCACGGCCAAGATTGATCTTGTAGTATTAATGAGCAGTAGTACATAGCTTGTTGATACGGCTGTTTGAACTTCAAATTCTGATATTCTTTTGTGACCAATTCCTGTGCATATTCATAATAAATCCACCCGATGGGGAAACAAAGAACCAACAAACAACTCTCAGAGAACGAAAAAAAGGTGAAATTCAATTCTTTGATGAAAACTCGTTTAAATGATCAAATGCCAATGCCAACATCTCAGAGTTTTCCATTTATTTCACGTATTGAATCTGAACCCACCTAAAAATTATGCACACATTAACAATAACAATGTTGAGATTTGTTTCTACTTAAAAAAATCAATTGCCTAAGCTAACTGGTGCATTAAACGGATACTATAAGCACATGTAACAAAAACTGCACTTCAGAAACAACTCAGCAGAAAAATTGTAAATCAGAAAACACATATACATCGAATGAGTTATTTGCTAATAGCTTAGACACACAGTCAAACTGTACCTTAATAACAGCAAATCTTTCAGGTTTTACTTTGAAATTAGCGATCTGATTTATAACGGTCTCCAGTAAGATCTTCAGCTTATCATTATATCCGAGCACAGTGACCTGTAAGGCAAAGAAATAACGGATTTGAATACCTAGGTCAAGATTCCACACTCCAATTTAACTAAAGATTCAAAAGGACATTTCAAAACTCTCCAAGTAGGCTGCCATCATGGGCGAACCACCAAAGTAGAAATTTATTAAAGTATAGTCAATTTTACCTTCTGAGTTTTTCATCCCATTCCATTACTTGTGCTCAATAATATAATGTCCAAAACTACTATGTATGAGGTGTTTAACCTTTTCTACAGACTGTAAACTCAGAACCACATTGATACCACATACTTTAATATGAACATTAATTAATAAGTACCTGAAAACCAAAGTCTGTATTGTTAACTCCATAAGAAAGACCAGCAACCTTGGCATCATATGCTGAAATGTGCCAGTAAAACAACAGGAAAAATGTTATAGGGGTTGAATTCAACGTGAAGGGAAAGCATTGAGTAAGCACAATATTAAACGAAAAGTGTGCAATTTCAGTATTTCACTTAGATGCAAGACCTCATCAATTGACAAGTCATTAATGTATAAAAGTTCTTCCACACTATCTTTAAACCACTAAATTACCATATTCATTTAAGTAGTCCATCAACAAACGCGTAAATATTTTGGTAAGTGCTTTTGATTCAGGGGAACTTCTGGAAAAGGGGCAGTTGACATCGATCTTAACATATGCCTTTGGAGTAAAAAAGGATGTATCTGGCTTGTACCACAGCCTTGAATACTGTGTTTTCCTCAACAAAGTCGGTAACTTTATCTGTTCCAAAGGTTAATGCAGAGCAAGTACAAAAATGCTTTCATATCAACTATCAGGCAACCAAAGAACAGTAGATGAAACAATATGAAGTTATAACAAATAAAATAACTTACTTGCTCTGACACAGTCCTAATTGATAGGTCTGTAGGGATAAACACATTACGAGCAGGTAGATGCAAATCTTCATTCGGCGCTCCTTCAATCCATTGCTGCAAGTCAATAATATATTAGACTATCTCAAGTGATGTGTTCTATAGAGATTAAAATGGGAGAAACATTTTTTCTCCGTCATATAATACACATCTAGTTATCAACCTGAACGGTAGAGCCAAGCAACCTCTCAACAGAATATGCTGTTCCATACCAAGGTTCTGCTAAATTTGTGACTCCTTCAAACTTTGTTGACTCCCAAAATATTCTGTATAATATATAATTAAAAAAAAATCTGTGATTTAACTATACCAGCTCCAAATTACTAACCCAAAGTTGATGCAGGGTAATAAGACAAAGGATAAGACGAGTATTACCTCCTTTCACAATGTTAGATGTTTAAGGATTGTACACAAACATTGAGGAATGAAGGCGACTGACTGTACTGATCTTATTAAACCATTCTCTTTTTTTATTGATTGTTCCCAATAAGTTTTCTAACCTGAATGACTGAGTGTTGACACACATCAATATAATTCATAATGAACATTCGCCAAACCTTTTTTTTTCATAACTCTCTCTTCCTCTTACCTCCAGGGCTCTCAATAGTAACTAGCAAGGCCGATTAAACAAGATAGAATAGGACTATCTAAGTGTATGGCGTAATCATAAAGATGATGACCTAACCTCACATTGTATGGGCTGAGCTCTTCCAATGCTGACTGAATTGTTGCAGGATTAAACTTTGAAGGCAAAGATGATCCAATTAGCCAATCTTCTGGAGGATAGAACTAAAATGTATTTTACAGAAACAACCAAGAAATGTAAGGAAAATATAGAGGAATCATTCAGTGGTGAAAATGAACAAGGAGGTCACAGAGAGAACCTTAATAAAGAACAACATTATTGCTATAACATAAAACTTGCATCCATTGGAAGAATTCAAAATCACACAAACGTCTATATTGTTTCACTCAATTCAAGACAGAATGGAACTTATTGACTACAAGATGTGTTCCATAAACTTCAATATCACTCTATCATGCAATCATCATAATAATATTTTGTACCTATGTTAGACTTTAAATCCAACAATTGATCCTTCAATCAAGTGCACACATGCAAAACAAATATTTCAGTGGAGTATGAGAATATGATATTTTTCCATCTCAAGTAACCATGCATACATTACAGGAATTATGTGAAAAACAAGAACAAATAATTGACCGTCAAAATAATATTACAATGAAAAATTGTTCGCTGCTTAGGACACAAGGATATAGAACTAGTTACCTGCATATTTAATGCAACATTAACCACATAATCAATAGGTCGAATCTTGTCTTGATAATGGAAGGAAGTCTCAGAAATGGCTGCGAGCTTTATTAACAATTCAAGATGGAATAAGTTAATTACTGAGTACCAATTACGAAATAATACATATTTGATATAAATGCAGAATCAAAAGCCAGCATGAAATATTGAAGTGATATAATCAATAAACAGGGTGATCAAATGCATCATCTATAGGAATGTTATATTTCAAAAACATGGATGCATTCCATTAGAGAGGCAAATGACTTATAAACTATTAATGTGGTGAGATAATCAGTTCTCCAGGTCCTGAACTTTAGTTATAGCCGTATTCCATAGACATGCACTGCTCGACAAGGGCAACAATTAGACTGAAAATGGCAAAACAAAGATACTATCATTAAATAACACTATCCACATGTTCATCAACCCGATAAAGATTAAATATTCAGATATAGAGTTTAATACCATCTACAATTGCATGGACATTGGACGCACTTCTGATAAGTGTGTACATAATGAGCTTTTTTATCTTAATTCAGACCTTCAAAAATACTTCGGATATTCAATTGCACGGATGAGGTAAAGTGTACAGATAACATAATTGCACCTAGCGAGTAGGTAAGTAACCAACTAACCATTTACCTCATCAAATATCCATTGGCATGGACCAGATTGCTGCAGAAGGTTAATATATTTGAATAGTAGTGCCACAATATCCTCGAAATGCTCTGTGATTAACACCCCAAAAATAAAAATAAAAATAAAAATAAAAATAAAAAATATAGTAAAAAATAATTTCAGCATGCTACCAAAAAAATAACAGGAGAAAAAAGGCATTATCCACCACTGACCCCCTCCCCAACTAAAAATGGGGGAGGTTTAGTACTCACCGTGTCCAGACTCAGTCAAATCAATAACCACTTTGAAAAATGAAAATTCGAAAGTCCAATCCGATTCACCAGCAAATAAACTTGTAGCCCACCCTGCAAGTGTTTATGTATGATTACAGGATGCCAATGACAAACTCCATCTTAAGTGTGATAAAGAAGAACAAAATCCAAGCACATCAATAAACATTAAATTGAAACTAAACCCATTAATGATTTCTGGAGCACAACACAAAATGTTGAAATTCACGAATTAAGCAGAGAAATGGCCACATGGGTTGCAAATGTCTCAATTTCCACATATAGGCTATATATATATATATATATATATATATATATATATATATATATATATATATATATATATATATATATATATATATATATATATATATATTATACATATACCACATACCATATACGTACTTTAAAAAGCATGAAAAAAATGCATATGCACCCAGAACAGTCACACTAAAAAATAATAAGAGCTGGGAGATACACAATGGTCAAATACATCAGAAGACGTGATAATCGGAGTTAATTTCTACTCACTCAAGTAGGCATATCGTGTGCCCGAGTACATTATGTGGAACTCATAATATCAGCTTAATTAGGCTCAGGCAATAACAATTTGCCAACACGACCAGGTAGGTTTTGTATACCACATAATTAGCAGTGGCGGAGCCACGTTAGTGGCTCTGGGGGCTTAAGCCCCCACTAGAAAAAAAAAGTCTATTAATTTTCTTACTAAAAAATAATAAAATACAATTTTAGTAATGTTCATCCCCCTCTAATATTTATATATATACATATATAATCCTATAAATTATAATTCAGCCCCCCCTATTAGAATTTTCTAGCTCCGCCCCTGATAATTAGTTCAACAGTGGAATGCCACTCAAGCCGAAGTTATTACAGTTCTGTTGGTAAGCCTAGTATGGCCAACTAATACATAAGAGAATCATTTAATTGCTAGAATGAGCAGTTCCCCAGATAAAAATAGCAAATTTATTAGCAAAATAGGGTAATAGAGGTTTACCTCCAATTCCTTTAATTCAGGATTTGGAAGACATTGCCTCCTTTAACAAAATTCAGTCCAGTACTACCAACAATATATATATATATATATATATATATATATATATATATATATATATATATATATATATATATATATATATATATATATATATATAATATAACAAAGGAGGAAAAAAACCATACATCACTAAGTTTTTCCTACCAACACGCATAACAGGAAGTAACTAAGTAAGTTTTGTGACTGACATGGAAAGTAAATTCAACAACACCCACCCAACTTTTTCAAGATGTAAAACAAAGATCCCTCTCCTTCATGGCCAATCAAATGGCTGAGATACCTGATTGGCCCTTCCTTGTAATGGCGAATTTCAGGAGTTATCGGCCATACAAAACTCAATTTGTGACCTTGTTTAATTGGGATAGCTTTTGCAAGAATCTGAATCAGAAAAATAAGAACCAAAAAAGGCATCTCATATTTACTACTGAAATTCAAAATGTTATAATAAAAAAAACTGCATTACAACTTCGCTCAATAATTACAGGTTGCTATTTCCAAGAAAATGCAGAAAAATAGATGCTGATCAAATTTAGGTGTAGATAATCAACTTTATTATATCTCGCACAAAGAATTACTCTTGCTCTCATTTTATGAAAAAAAAATAGTAAATTATACTACCAATGAAGGTTATAGAGAAGACGAGCATAATAAGTAGTGAAAGATGAGGTCAACAAAGCTCTTCTTATGACAACTGATCAGGACTGATGATAAGTTTTAAAGTTTGACAACAAAGAAGAATTATTCCTGCTCAAAAGAAATCATAATCTTTAATTCCTTCTCATTAATCAAAATATTGATTTAAAGGCACTCAGTAGTCAGTACTCCTCCCTCAGTCATATTTTATAAACTATAGAGACTCCATTATCCTAGAAACAAATATATATTGCTGGATTATACAAACTAAAAACAAGAAAAATAGTATGGCTATGATGATAATACCAGTATTGATTAGAATTCTTCAGTATTGCCTTTTCAAAACTTAAAACCGTGAAACAGAGTACAAGATGATAAACAAATGTGTCTAACACTAGCGGAAAAAGAACGAGACAAAAATTAAAGAGTTATCAACACAGAGGTAGTATATTACACATGTTTCTATCAAAATAATATATCTACGTGTTATGCTTTTAAGGAAAATTAAAGAGTTAACGAGGTCCAAGGGGATTGAACTTCGTCAAAGGTAGTTTCTCACGAGTTCAAAGCTTTCATTGTACCTGAAGACTTTCTGAATCACAAGGTTGACCAGCAAAGGTGATACAACTTCTATCTGTATTTCGAATATCCTGGAATTTGATCCGCACAAGGCTTTCAGATTCATCAAGGCCATCTAAATCGATCCAAATTAATAAGTTGATACAGCTTAATAGACCGGTTCACATTAAACAAGTTATATCACATACTTATTACCTTTACTATATATTACAAGATGCATGAGATTAGCTGAATAATTTTCATTATAGAACCGCAGAAGCTCCTGTCTTGTATCCAACCCTCTCTTTTTTGGCTGGACCTCCAAAGTCTCCCAATTCCCTGCAATTAAAAAGGTATACACGAAGAATTATAGGGAAAATGTTTTGCAACACGTTACTAACAATGTCTCAACAATCTCTCCATAAAGTGAAATCTTCCAGACATCAAGGCCCGAGGCGACTGATTGTATCAAATACTAAAAATAATGTTCTGCAACTTTCACGGAATCTTAAATCATAAGTAAATTCACATCTATTAGATTCCTAGACAACCCAGGAAACTGCTTCGTCTCTGACAATGCCAAATCTATACGATTACGGATTACCAATATTGAACGCATTACCCTCATCAAGCACAAGCATGAAAGACACAGATGAGATTTGGAATAAATTTCTATAAATACTCCACGATTCGTTCATAAATCAGTTCTTAAAAAACAGAATGCTCTTCATAACTATTAACAGAAGATGAGCAGTTATGAGTTGAACAACATAAGCAATAGAGGGTTCACACAATAGCAATAGTGTAATGTAGACAAGACAGTGCAGTGGAACTTGGTAAAGTAATATAATTATCATTTAAATCAGAAATGAAAGCGCCAACCTGTACTGAATTTGTGGTATGGATGATCTTTCACACTTAAATGTTTCTGAAGCTGTACCCATAAGAAAAAATATTATACCGATTAGTTCGCTTCATTGTGGAGAATCTTAAATGGAAATACACCTATATCCTCAAAACCGATAAGAATAAATTTTAGGAACGAAGCAGTAAACAGGAAATACGATAAAATATATTTTCAAATGAGCTTAGTTTCAGTTATAGTGTGACTAGTATATTAAATAAAAGACTGACACACACAGCTCATGAATAAAAAGTACCTGATTCATTCTCCTACCATCAGACAATAAATTCTTCTGGTTTTCTGCAAATGAACATGAAGTCAACAAAATGCATACAAAAGGAATGCATTGACAAGGTACAAGATCAAATGCCAACCAGAGTCAACCGCTTTAATTTCCCTCGTGGTAGCATCAGCAGACATAAGTGGTTTAATGAAAAACTGGGCGAATCTGGATTAAAAACAATATAATATAACATCTAGGACAACCATTATTAGAAAAAGAAACAAAAACATTGTGGAAAATAAACTTTAATACCTGTCCATTGCTTCTTCAAAGCAGTCTGAGTTAACATCAAAGTAGTAGTTGGTGTGTACAGATGACGTGAAAGCATTTGTACTGCCTCCGTGCTAGACATAAAACACAAAGACATATCAACTAATTTAAAATAAAGGAATACTAGCACAGCGAAAACATAAGCACAGTGATTCGAGTAAGTGTCTCAGACACTTGTGCATATCCAGAACTATGACACGGACACCGCAATAATGGATCAAAAATTAGTACCCAAACTAAGAAATCTAACCATAAATAATTCACTTATGGGACATTTTAAAAATAATTTTACACCGACTATTGTAGGCCAATAACAATATATTAGCAGAAAATTAATTTTCAGTATTTTTGCGCACAACTCATTCCAAACACAGAGCCCAATTGTTACAGCTCATGAGACTGCTCCTTAAAAAGCTACAATCCTTAGCCCTAACCTCATATCCTTATTCTCAGCATCCCAATACACACTAGAAAAAAGTGTCCGGTGTTTTTAAAGGATTAAACACGTAGCCCGTGTTGTGTTCAGTGTCCTGTCATATCTAAACGAGCACAGCACCTAAAGTGAATAGTTTGAATATGTTGAACTACAAATACAAAAATACCTCGCTGATGTATGTTGAGTAACTATCCTCCAATGGATACTTTTCACTTGCATAAAAAAGCATATGTTCTGCAATTCAACAAGGTTATAGTGAGAACAAAAATCTAACAAACAGTAAAAGTAGCATCAATATATTAACATGCGCAAAAGTCCCTTAGTTGATGATATTCCAGACACATTCAAACTATGCAACGCGCAAATGCATCTTCGAAAATTTCTAATATGGTCGAGATTGATAAATACCCGAGAGGGCCATACTACGACGAGTCAGAATTTAATTCTTGTGTTAAATTAATTGACATATCTAATGGTTCAAGAAATCATTTGGACGTGAGATAGTTCGAAAACTACCCATAAAAAAACTCACCAAGGAAATGGGCGAGGCCTTCGAGCCCCTCGGGATCACTGAAGGCACCAACACGAACATCCATTGAAGCAGCACACTGAATAAAATTACCCGACCATATAATAATAATAATTTTAAAAAAAAAAAACGAATTATTGAAAATAATAATAATATAATAATAAAATGAATCGGGTGAGTTGACGGACTTTGTCGGTTTCTGGGTCGCTGATGAGGAGAACTTGGAGATTGTTCTGGAGAACAATCCTTCTGTACTCTCTCTCGTCGTTGCGCGGCTTGATAATCTCCACTCGCTCTGTCATCGCCTCGGCTCCAATTTTTTTCCTTCGTCGTCGACTCGTCGTCGGACTGAATGCGGGGTGAATATAATTCCTAATTCGAATTTCTAATAAGTGGGCCGCGTAAAAGTGGTTGGGCCGGACTTCGTGAAAGCTTGAAATCAAGCTGGGCTAAACACGCTTGGCCCATTAACATAATAACTTGTTAAAGAAATAAATCAATAAATCCAAGTTAAATACATAATTTCTAGATATACTTCGAGAGAGAGAGGCGATGCGCCGCCTTGATCGTTTTAGAAGGTTCCGAGGTCGTCTTCCCTTGTTGTCCCCTCATCCTATCGTTACTGAGATTGACGGCGGCTTGATTCAAGCTCCTTATCATCCCCGTCGCACGATCGAGGATTTCGAGCTCGATGTAAGCAAGCAAACAATCCTACCTACATATTATTGCTATTATGATTATATTTAAAATCAATCCATTACTAATTAATTAATATTTTTGATAAATATTATAATGAAATCGATCTATTGGTCGAACTAGGGTTTCGATGTTGATGGTCATGAAATCACGGATAGGTACGTGTGTGCGGATCACAGTACGATGAAAAAAGGATTGAAAGAGATGTCCAATATTTTAGCACGCGAAGCATTGAAGACGTACCGGGATTATTATGTAAGTTAGTTCGTCGTTTTATTTTGTTTAATTTTGTCTTTTGATTTTGGAATGTACATAAAAAATTGGTCTAGTACAATTTTGAGTACAAAAAAATTCAAAATTGATCATTGATCAGTACGCCGACTGTGTTAAAACAAAACGACGGTGTGGGTTGTTGATACTGGTTTTTTGACCGAAACTAGCTGAACTTGAAACTTTTGAATTAAACTAAATTGATTTTCTTATAATAATAATAATAATAATAATAATAATAATAATAATAATAATAATTTTTATAAGTTATTAATTGTATTTAAAAAAATATTACTAATATCTTAATATTAACTAGATTGACTAAAATTATTCGAGACTGAAAGGATTTGAACTGAACTAAAGTTTATTTAAATTAAGTCCAAAAGAAGAGAGCTTTAGTCCAAAACCGTTGTAACAGTCCATTAATCCTTGGGAATAAATGGCGGGATGTTTTCCCGCACTTGCACCGACTGGTGGACAGATTGTTTGGTATTGATTGATAGTACAGTGGGTAAAACAGAGTGGTCCGCTGTTTGGTATTGACTGATAGTATAGTCGGTAAAACAGTTGTATTTCTGAGTGGTCACTCGTCAGTGTAATAACAGTCGATGATTTTAGTCGGTATACGACAGTTTTTTTTAGTGCATGCAATATGCATCCATAATCCATCCGAACTAACTAATACGTTGTTTTGTTGTATTAATTTTGATTACTTAGGGTACTAGACCGTATGAGTTTGTGTCTGTTCACAAAACCGCCATTCAGGTATACCGTCTCGATTATTATCTCACCTTCGGTGCCAAGCCAACCGATGGCAATTATGATGAGAACAATGTTGCCAAGACCAAGACCTTTCAAGCTATTGTGAACCACGATGGAGTACGTACCTTCGTCAAGTATGTCAGGATCATCCCGTCCACCTAATAATATTCGTATATTTTTCTTAGTTTGATCGATGGATCTTATATATGTTTTAATAACTTAGCTTCCTAGTAGGTCGCTCTCCTTCTATTCATCATCGTTATGGTCAATGTATTCTTAATTATGCACTGTCATAGCCTCAACTACCATTTGTTTCATAGTCTTGTTTAGAAATTGGGAGCTTTACCAAACTAGCTAGGGTGTCCGAATACCGGAACAAAATAAATTTAAAATATTTATTTTAATAAATATATACAGTATATTTTTAGGTAAGTTTAGAGGCAAAAGCCCTTTGAGTTTTGTTTGTAATTAAAAAATAAAATTTTGAATTAAATATTTATTAATAAATATTGAGCTCGAATAAGCTCGAAATCAGAATTGTTCATTTGGGACTGACTTAGCTTATAATTAAAAAAAATGTAATACAAATTTATTTTTTTATGTCATATATATTATTAGTTTTAAAAAATATTATTTGAATTTAACTAAATTTAATAAATGAATTAAAAATGCTAATTCTAAAATTATATTGAATTATATATAGAGTAATAATCGATCCAAAATCGATTGTAACCGAATTGGAACCAGATCGAAGCGTATGAGTGGGTGTATTCGTGCCAAGCAAACCGATGGCAAATATGATGGCGACGACGATGTTGCCAAGATCAAGACCATTCAAACTATTATATGTCAGGATTATCCCGTCTACCAATATTCAATAGCTACCGTATAATATTCTTTTATTTTGCTAATTGGAGGCTTATTATTTTCACAATGAATTTTGCTATTTAAAAAAAACTATTAATCACGTAAATCAAGTATATATAGTTTCAATAATATATATATATATATATACTAATAAAATGTAGTGTAAAATAAAATAAAAATATTATTTTAATATGGGGCGGATTTGAAATTGAGTGGGTTGAAGACGCTTGGGCCATTAACATGTTAATGGGTAGGGTACGGGGCGAGATTTTTCAAGGAAGACCTATTAGCTACTTCTCATCGCGCGCGAAAACAAGCAAACAATTTAGAGAGAGAGAGAGAGAGAGAGAGAGAGAGAGAGAGAGAGAGAGAGAGAGAGAGAGAGAGAGAGAGAGAGGATGAGCCGTCGGTCTTCGTAACGGTGGCAGACGTTCGAGTCATATTATCGTGGTTGAGATTGACGGCGGCTTCATTCGAAGTCGTGATTCTTTTCCCATCCGCACCATCAAAGATGTCGACCTCCATGTAAGCCAACAATAACTTATTGAGTAGTCATAGATTATTATTATTATTATTGTTGTTGCTGTTGTTGTTTTTATGATTATGTAAAATCAATTCATTACTAATTAATTAATTTTTGATCTAATTGTGCGATGGATCGAACTAGGGTTTCGATATTGACGAGGGTGAAAAAAGTGGTGACTGCTTGAGCTGTAAGGCTTCTGCTTCGATGACAAAATCAGCTAAATGCATTGAGGGAGTACCGCGATTATTCTGTAAGTTAGTTAGTTCGTCGGTCGATTGTTTTATTATCATGCATAATCCATCCAATCGATTGATCGATATCAGCTGTGTCGACATATATAGATATATGTATGTTTATTTGCCCAAGCTAGCTTGTTGTTGTATTTTGATTACTCGATCTGCAGGGCGAACGATATGAGGTGGTGTCTATTCTGAAGAATGTCGTTACGTTTCAAGCTGACTATTATCTCACCTTCACTGCCGCAGCCAAAGCCAAATATGATGGTGATGTTGTCAAGACCAAGACCTTTACATATTTTAACAATAATATTTACGCAATAGGGTTAGAATATGATCGAGTTTTCAGTAATCGATAGAATTGGGGGAGGAAGGATAACGAGGTCTTTACATATTTTAACAATTTTGATTATCGGTCGTAAAACTACAAATCCTATTTGTCTGAACACATTTGTAAAAAAAACCATATTTGTCAATAAGGTTAGAATATGATCGGGTTTTCAGTGATCGATAAAATTTGGAGAGGAAGGTAACGAGGTCTTTACATATTTTAACAATAATGATTGTGAGTCGTAAAAACTACAAATCCTATTTGCCTGAACATATTTGTAAAAAAATCATATTAGTCAATTTTCCCTTAGTTATTTAATTCTTTTACATAATGGCAAAATTATTAACGGACCAACATATCGTTTTTTATATCTAAACTACTCCTATTAAACTTTTTTAAAAATAATTAAAAATAAAATACATTGGACATTTTTTTTATATCTAAAACTACTCCTATTAAACTTATTTAAAAATAAAAATAAAATACACGGGTTTGGGTTTGAGTTTGGGTTTGGAGTTGGACAACTACGAATTGGTTTGGTCGGGTGGGGTCAATTTTTGCGAGTTTTCTTAACTCCGCCACTGCCACGCCACGCTGCCTTTAAGGTTGGGCTTATCCTATGTGGGCTCTTAAATACTACTCCCCTAGTCTGCCTGCTACGCTGCCTTTAGGTTTGGGCTCTTAAATTGAGTGGGTAGGGTACGCTTGGTCCATTAACATTTTAATGGGTAGGGTACGGGAGGATTTTTTAAGGAAGTAAGAGAGGTGTATTCAATTAAGATTTCATTGGTTTTTTGAATTTTAAAAAGTTTATGGAGTTTCGTTGATTTGGAAAATCCACGGAGTTTATGCAGAGTTTGACTAACTTTATATATGGATTTTCGTAGAGTCTGATAGACTTTCTTTTATACATTTATGTAAATTTTAATTTTGTAAATAATTTTTAAAATATTTTTTTATTGATTTAAATGGATTTTTAAAATTTTTAAACTAGTAAATTATATAATTAAAAAAATAGTTATATTTTTTAAAATAACTTAATAAATAAATTTAATTATTTTTATAATTTTTATACAAATATAATTTTTTAATAAATAAACATTTATTAATTTGAATCCGTACACTTTTTTGAAATATATAGCTGCAAGACCAAAAGAAGCTGAAAAAACCGAAAACCTATACTCGGCTCAACATTCTTGGAAAACAATCAATCGAGGGTCTGGAAGAGAATTGATCATTCAATCTTGTGAACTCGACACCAAAATTGAAAAAAAGATTTTGAATAATTTTAATATTAATTTTATTATAATATTATTTTTTGAAAATTTTATTTTATTTTTTATTTTTATCTTTTTCATGTTTTCTAATTTTATTATTAATTCTACTATATTTTTATATATATTTTTATGTTTTATTATTTTTTATAATAAATTAATCAATTAAAATAGAAGTCCATAGAAATCTCACGTATTTTGAAGAGATTTCAAATGATAGATTTTTTTGTATTTTGGATATGAAATCAATTAAAATCTATTGACTTTTAAAATCCATTAACTTTTCAATACCAATAGATTTTTAAAGACTTTTTAAAATCTTTATTAAATACCTCAAGATTTTAATGGACTTTTAAAAATTCGGATTGAATACCCGTAGACTTTAAAAGTCCATAAAAATCTTATAAAGTCTGAATATACTCTCCTAAATCAATAAATCCTAATTAGACCTAGCCACTTTCTCATCGAAAACAAACAAACAATTGAGAGAGAGAGAGAGAGAGGATGAGCCGTCGAAGGTACCGAGGTCTTCGTAAAGGTCGCAGACGTCCGAGCCATGTTATCGTGGTTAAGATTGACGGCGGCTTCATTCAAAGTCTTGATTGTCTTCCCATCCGCACCATCGAAGAAGTCGACCTCCATGTAAGCCTTCAATAACTTGAGTAGTCATAGATTATTATTATTATTGTTGTTGTTGTTGTTGTTGTTGTTGTTGTTGCTGCTGTTGTTGTTGCAGTTGTTGTTTTTATGATTATGTAAAATCAATTCATTACTAATTAATTAATTTTTGATCTAATTATGCAATGGATCGAACTAGGGTTTCGATATTGATGAGGGTGAAAAAAGTGGTGACTGCTTGAGCTTTAGGGCTTCTGCTTCGATGACAAAAGCAGCTAAATGGCTTTTCATTCGTTTAGCACGCAATGCATTGAGGGAGTACCGCGAATATTCTGTAAGTTAGTTAGTTCGTCGGTCGATCGTTTTATTATCATGCATAATCCATCCAATCGATTGATCGACATAGATATATGTATGTTTATTTGCCCAAGCTAGCTTGTTGTTGTATTTTGATTACTCGATCTGCAGGGCAAACGATATGAGGTGGTGTCTATTCTGAAGAATGCCGTTACGTTTCGAGCTGACTATTATCTCACCTTCACTGCCGCAGCCAAAGCCAAATATGATGGTGATGTTGTCAAGACCAAGACCTTTCAAGCTATCATCAGTTGCGATCGACCGGGAGTCCCTATTGAAGATTGTTCCTTCATCAATTTTATCAGGATTATCCCGTCTACCTAAGCCTACCCTTCGACTACTTCAGCTGGTATTTATATAATATTCTTGTGTTTTCTTAATTCGATTCATCGATACTGAGTTAGTATGTTAATTGTCCTCCCATTCATCATCTCGATGCTCAATATATATATACTTATTTATTATTTCTTAAAAATACTTTGTGAATTGGTAAAGAAAAAAATAGGCGGAGCCTAGGCAAGACTAAAATCTAGGCGGTTTAGCTCAGCCTTAGCACTTAGGCTGAGACTTTTAGATCACTGCCTTCAACACATTTGAAGATTTTTGCTGAACTCTTGCGAGGCCTCGTTGATTGCATTCTGCAGCGTCTCTCTCGATTGTATGCGCATGCACTCGACTTGGCTCTCTGATAAATGTGTGAGGATTCTATTCACTAGAGGCCAGAAGAACTTGACAACAGCTCTCAACCAGTCATACATGATGCAAGTTCTTTCGGAGCCCAAATTAAATTGTTCCAAAAACCGTGCGTGATTCATATTAAAAAAAAAAATCAAATACAATTATCCCAAATTAAATTGTTTCCAAAAACCGTGCGCGATTCATATTAAAAAAAATCAAATACAATTTTTTTTATATTTAAATACATTTTTTTTATATTTAAATATTTTTGGATGAAAGGAGAATATTATTTTAATTCTTTATTCATAAATTTATGTTTGCTTTTATATAGTTAATTATAAAATAACTATCTTATTATATAATATAGTTATTTAATTTAGTTTATTTTTTTTATATTTTTATTAAAAAATATATAATTTTTTAAAATAATTAAAATATAGTTTTTATAAAAATGTAATTTTTAATTTTTGCGTTTTACTTTGTTTACTAATAATATTTTTTGTTTTGTTTGGTTCTATATATATTGTAGTATTTTTTTCATTTATGTTTAATAATTTGAAATAAAAAGAAATGAAAATTTAGTTTAAATTTTTTTTTTTCGTTAACAGTCAATATCATATAAGAGAAAAAATAAAAGAGTTTAGAGATACAGTACAGCGCATAAGAAGAACCTACCGCATCAACGAGCTAACAGGCTAGCTCTCAGAATCTCCAAAAATAAAAGAGCAAAACAACAACAGTCACCCCTACCAAGCGATATGCCACACTCGCCTCAAAGCCCTCGCCTGAAGGAAGTCTGGTAGCTTTAGCGCAACGATCCGATCCCTCATAATCGATATAGCCCTTATAGCCACCCTCTCTGCCGACTCCGAGTGCGCTTCCCGTATACGTGTGTTCCTCTCCTGCAATATAAAGTAAATCAGAGCAGCGAGAAGGCCACGATAGGTACAGGAAATCCAGTGTTTCCCACGCCAGCGTCTAGCAGCACGAAAGACAGCACACTCCCAACTGCCACGTGGCCATAGGAACCCAGTAACCTCCCTTCCAGCTTTCATCAAACAGTCCTGCGAAAACGTGCACTCAAAGAATAGATGGGAATGCGTCTCTCTACACTCTCCTCCACACAGAACACACGAATCATCCCCCCGACCAATCCACGGCTTGTCACGCGTCGGCAACCGACCACGGATAGCAAGCCAAAGAATAAAGCAGTGCCTCGGAATACGCCCTGGTCCATCAAGGAGACCAGCCCACTGTACCCGAACACCCTCAGGGTGGAAAAGTGAATAGGCTGAGGCAGAAGTGTAAATCCCAGACCTATGTAGTCTCCACCGTATGCTATCACTCCCCTGGCCTATCTCCGGAAGATCCTCCATAAGACCAACGAACTCCTCCGCAAAGTCAACTGGCCACTGCCACTCCCCGTCAACAATGACAGAGCTGAGAGGCGAGGCTACCTGCAACCCAGTCAAGGCTGGCCCCATCGGATTCACCTCCTCCAACCGACCCAAGGTGTGCCACGGGTCCCTCCACAGATATAACTGTGACCCATCCCCAATATGGAACTGGATAGCCGGTAGAACATCAGGCCTAAGCTTTAGGAGTTGGGAGTTGTCGCCAACTCCAAGAGCATGCCCTAGGGCTCTTCGCACTCCAGAAAGAATGTCTCCGCAGTCGATTCGCCTGAATCCAACTGACCCAAACAGACTCTGGATCCCGGCTCAGTATCGCCCAAATGTGTCTGGTCATAAGGGCCCGATTCTGAGCAGTGAGGTCACGGATCCCTAGTCCTCCCTCTCTGGTAGGTCGGCATACATCAGCCCACCGAACCTTCGCATACCCCTTAGTACCCGTCCCATACCAAAGAAATCTTCTCAGGCGCTTCACAATCTCCTGAATAACCCCCTGTGGGAGTATGAACACGCTAGCCCAGTATATATGAAGAGTGCCTAGCACTGAGCGGATCAGCTGGGTGCGCCCAGCATACGATAGGGATCGTGAAGTCCATGAACCTAGTCGATCATCAATCTTCCGGAGCAGTGGTGCACAATCTCTGATCCTCAACTGAGAAGAGATCAACGGAACTCCCAAATACCGCACCGGAAGAGTACCAACTGGAAAATCAAACACAGCCTGCAGAACCGACGCATCCTCCTGTGCCGCCCTCGAGAGAAAGATGCTACTCTTATCCACATTCGCATGTAGACCAAAGTAGGCCGAGAAGAGCTGCAATCCCCGTCTGAGAGTATCGATAGAGATAGGATCTGCATGGCAAGCGAGGAGCAGATCATCTGCAAAACTCAGCATGTAGGTACGGGTCCTCTCACATCTCCAGTGGTACTGAAACTCCGGCTCAGCCCGAATATGCCACTCCAAAATCCCGTGTAAGATCTCCATCACAAGGACGAAAAGAAATGGTGACATCGGGTCCCCCTGCCTCAATCCCCTGGCTCCTCTGAAATAACCCTCAGCTGAACCATTAATGTTCACAGAGTACGCCGGAGTAGATAGACACTCCATAATCCAACCAATAAACACCTGGTGGAACCCCATAGTCTCCAAAGATGCCCGCACAAAACTCCACTCAACTGTATCATAGGCCTTCATCAGATCGACTTTCAACACACATCTAGCTGGCAGCCCCGCCTTCACGTATCCCTGCATGATCTCCTGTGCAAGGAGTATATTATCCCCGATGCGTCTGCCAGGGACGAAAGCAGTCTGTGATCTATCCACCAAAAAGGCCATACTGTGACTCATACGATTCGAGATAATCTTCGCGATCACCTTGTACAGCACATTGCAGCACGAGATGGGTCGAAAATCCTTAGGATGCTTCGGGACAGCAACCTTCGGAATCAGCGAAAGAATCGTAGAGTTAACCGCTCGAACAAGCTTGCCGGTACGAAAGAAATCTGAAATAGCCGCGAGACACTCAGATTTAACCACCGGCCAGGCTCGTTTGAAGAAAGCCGAAGAGTAACCATCAGGTCCCGGCGCTCTATCATCCTCGAACGCAAAAAGAACATCCTGGATCTCCACCTCCGTCACCGGTCTGATCATGTACTCAGCCATCTCACTAGTCAGATGCCTAGACACGAACGGACGTAAATCACCTACTACCGGATGACTCGAAGTACCCAACAGACTCTGGAAGAACGAGACGATCGTGCTGCTGATCTGTGAGGAGTCATGCACCAACTCTCCCGTAGCAGTCTCCACCTGAAGGATACGAGATCGAGCTCGTCTGACAGCTATACTCCTGAAGAAGAAAGTCGTACACTGGTCTCCATCTCGGAGCCAAGAAGTCTTCGCCCTCTGGCGTAAATAAGTCTGCTCCATCTCCACTGCCCGTGTATACAACTGACGACATATCCCATCCAATACAATAAGCGGCTCAAAGGTAGGGTCCGAGCTCAGACATGTCTGTACCGAGAGCAGAAACTCCATAGCTCTCGTCACATTCGCACCAAGGTGACCCTGCCTCTTACGCATCTCCTTAAATACACTCTTCATACGCCTCAGCTTCTGAATAACAGAGTACATCGGGAGGCCATAAATCTGATGATCCCAAACACTCCTCGTCTTTGGAATGAAATCCTCCATCTCCGTAATGTGGTTTTCAAAACGAAACCATGCTTTGAATCCGTGACCAGCTGTCACCGGATTCAAAAGGATGGGGGCATGATCCGAGGTGCGGGACGGAAGAGTGTGATATAAGCTATCAGCACAATGAATCAGCCAAGAAGGGTTAGCCACCACCCTATCAAGGCGCCTCCACTTCCGGTCCCCCGCCTGCTGGTTGTGCCACGTGTACCACGGTCCCACCGTCGGTAACGTAACCAAGTCAGCCGCCGATAAGCAAGCCCGAAACTCGACAATCCCAGACGGCTCACTTCCACCCAACGCCTCACTCTCATCCAGGACAGTGTTGAAATCACCTAACACGACCCAATCAAAATCCTGCAGGAACTCTGAGATAGATAGGATATAGTCCCATAATTCTCGTCTCTGAATCACCGAGTTATGGCCATATACAAACGTGTAAAAACGTGTGGCAGCAGTCCTGAGCTCCGTAACCCGGCAATGAAACCACTGATCAGAGGTGTTAATCATCTGTACATCCACCAAACTCTGATCCCACCCGACCCAGATACGCTTACCCGGACCATTTCCGTAATCAATGTGCCTACTCCACGAAGAAAAAACTCGGTCAGCAACGAAAGAAGCCCTACTGGGGGAAACATGGGTCTCGATAAGTGCGACGAGCCCAACTGAGTTCTCCTGAATAAGATCCCGGACGGCCCGCTGGTGGTCCGGTTTATTCAGCCCCCTCACATTCCAGCAGAGGGTACTACACATGGGGACTCCTGGGAAGGGCTGCTATAGGACCCTGACCGTAAACCACCATGGTACCATCCCCAACCTGAGCGGCCCTCAAGTCAACCCGGTGCTCAAGAGCATCTAACTCGTCCTCATAAGACCCCACATTAATATTACCGAACCCTACAATCCCCGACCTCTCCGTCCACTGACCCAATGAAACTATGTCACTTAGTTGTTGCTCCATATCCCCAACCCCCGAGGGCTCTCCTTCTACCACATTCTCATTCAAAAGCCGCAAGGCGACAAACGGATTTGAGGTAATATCCCCATTAGATATAACCTGTTGAGGAGTAGTGATGTGTTGAACCTTGGGCTGCTTTCCAGCCGCTTTGTTTAGGTAGTGAGCCTCCGGCGAAGCCGACAGAGAAGCTTCCACAGTCAAGTTATTCTTGCCACCTCTCCCGACTAAGTTTCGTGCCTTCGATTAACAATTTTCCAGCCCTCATCAGAGGAGTTATGGCCTCCCCGTGTACTTATCTTATTGGTCGACTTGGCCTCAATTCGATTTGGCTTCTGTGGCTTAGCCTCGTAACGGAGGATAGGTTTGATAGGATTAACAGTAGTCCTTTTAGGGCACTTAGTATTATTATGTCCGAACGAATCACATATTAAGCAAGATTGTGGTCTCCATTCATACTCTATCTCAACTCTACAGCTCCCTTTGTAGCCTCCTGCATCTTTCGTTGGTCTAAGGAGGATCACGTGATCCTTAAAATCCCCTTCAATGTTCATCATAACACAAACCCGAGCGTAGTCCAACCGATCCAACGACGAAGTTATCACATCCGGATATAGGGGCTGCCCAATTGCACTCACCACCGTACTAAGCCCGTTCGTTGTCCAATATTCCATAGGAAGGTTACGGAGTTTTACCCAGACGGGAACCTCCCGATGGGTACGTTTTTCGTTTGTCATGCCCTCGGTCCATCGTTGCAAGAAAAGGGGCTGCCCAGCCACTATCCACGGTCCACCTTCCACCACCATGTATAAATCTTGTATTGTGTGAAAGGTAAAGAAGAAGAAGCCATTTTCAGTAGCTTTAACCTCCTTCAATCCCTTCCACGTCGACATCACAAATCTCTTCGTAGCCTGGTATCCAATAGATCGTTCCAAGAAATATCCCACCAACGTATTCTCCCATCGTTTACATCCTTCTTGTAGAACCTCCCAGGTAGGACGAACAAAAACCGTACCGTTATTGATTTCTGGGGCAACATAATGTAACGACACCCTCGATGGCGTAATCTGTTTATCGGTCCCAGTCATATCCTTACGCTGGTCCGTGTGTTTGTTGATATTCCCCACAAAGAGTCGCGCTAATGGATTAGGAGGCATCGATCCGAACTGCAGCTGTTTCACTTCTGTCGGTCGTTGGCTAATTTTTTCTTGCTCCAAAGACGATTTCTGTACCGTGTTTGATTCGATGGCGATATTCAGATGTTTTGGGGGGATATTTTCAATTGGGCTAGTTGAATGGTGGGTATCGGATAGAGGCCCAACATCACCCGAAATAATAATTGGGCTCACTTGCTGAAGCCCACTATTATTAATATAAAAATTGTTGCGCATAGATAAATTAGAACCTGAATGATTTTCCGCAATACTAGATGGAAAGAAATAAAGTCCCATGCATGCAGCCTTCTTAGCCTCCAAAAAACCGTCTCTATTCATCTCCCCTTTATCTCCCATATCAGTTCCTAAAATCTTGGAATCCTCCTCTCCTTTACCCCCCGTTGACCGCATAATGGGAGGAAAGTCGATCACAGAATTTGAATTCAAAAAAGGATTCGATTCTCTAGGGTCTGTTTGTTTCGCTAGAAACACAGAATCGGAATTTAATTCCTCAACATTACGTTTCAACCCCATTAAATCAGCCGGCTTAATAAGAACACCATGAACATCATGCTCTATCCCCAGATTATGATTCTGTATCACCCCATTGGCATCCTTCCGATTCATCGGACCACGAAAAGCCATCTGATTTGCCATAGCAGGTCTCTTCTGCTGTGCTTCTCTAGCAATTTCCCCCGGTGACTTTTCCTCGATTCGCGTCTGCACTGAGTTAACGATAGAGCTACAATTACCAGCGCTCGGACTCAGTTCCGTTTCCCCATCTCCATTCACTACTGGGGCATCAACATTGACCGCCTCCTCTGCAGGCACATATTCGCTACCCTCCTCTATAGGCACATCAACCTTCTCACGACCATTAATCCGCCCGTCTAATTTCTCGAATCCCAGAACATCGAAATCAAACCGTGGGTGCTTCCGGGTAATCTGATCAACCAAACCACCAATCACGTTAGAGGACTGCGACACTTGCACCGGGACCGAACCGGCATATTTCATATTGGGCTTTGGTATCCTTGTGGATCGTCGAAGCATGAGAGTACCGGCATTAACTTTTTATTTTTAGTTTAAATTATGTGTAAAACAAGTGTCAAATATAGTAAAATATTTATATATGTTGTATATAGTAAAATATTTATATATGTTTGTATATTTACTACTCTAAAATATTTGTATATTTATAAAAAAAGGTGTTTAAATATTTGTATATATATTTGAATAGTTTATCTGTAAGAAAAGCTAGAAATATTGTAAAATAGTTATATATATACTTCTCTAAATAATTTGTATTTTGAATGATTTCAGTTTTATCAAAAACACGAGAGCACATTTGTTGTTTGTTTCATATCAATATATATTTTATATATCTTAAATATTTTAACAATAATTTAAATATATAAGTATTATATATTCTCTAATTCACGAAAAATTAAAAAAAAAATGTTATTTTTTAAATTTTTATTAAAAAATAAAAGGTAATAACGTATTTTTAAGTAAGCAAAGAAAGTAGTTGTTAGTGAAATTTAAAAAGTAAATAAATAAAGTAAGAGTAAAATAATATTTTAAAATAAAAAAATTAAAATATTTATTTTCTTTTTAAGGATGTATCAACTATTAAAAAAAAGAAAATGTTGCATGTTTGAGTATTTCACTATTTCTTATAAAGCACACTTATAAGGTGTCAATAGTGTGTCAAGTGCTCCAGCAGAGAGTGTCAAATGTGTCAAATTTGACACCTTGTGGGCCCAGAACCAAATTTTGATCCGGGGATCAAATTTCTTTATCCCCCACACATGGCCCCACTTCTGAAAAAGAAAACATAAACGACTGCTACAAAAATGACATGTGTCATTTATTTTTTCCTTTATTTTAAAATCATTTTTTTACACATTAATTAATCAAAATAAAAAAAAATAAAAATATCATTATTTTTTATTTTTTATCCTCTATAAATAGACTCTAGGTTTGTATAATTTTGACAAAAAAAAAATCGCAACTTTATTTATTTTTACAAATGTGTTTTTTAATAAATATTATAAAATTTGCATAAAAATTATCGCAATTTTATTTATTTTTACTATAATGTGTTTTTTAATAAATATTACAAAAATTATTATCGCAATTTTATTTATTTTTACTAATGTGTTTTTTAATAAATATTATAAAAATATTTGCATAAATTTTTTTTTAATTATCTCTCTGATTTTATATGTTTATTGTGTGTGTTTTAATATTTTCAATATTTTATGTATGTTTTTTTATCAAAAGTGGTGAATAATAATGTGTGATATATTGAAATAAATATTATTATTAATTATTTTAAAATATTTTGAATTATTTAAAATTATTTTAATTTTTAAGTTTTATAAATAAATTAGTATAATTAATTATGTAGTAATTTTAAATTTCATATTTATATATATATATATTAAATTAAAAAAGAAGAAATAATTTTTTTAAATTATTTTAATTTTTAAATTTTATAAATAAATTAGTAAAATTAATTATGTAATAATTTTAAATTTCATAATTATATATATAAAATAAATAAAGAGAAATGAATAATATTGTGGGGGTATAGAATATGGTGATGTGGAAGAAAGAAAAAATAATTGACACTTTGAATAATACTCTGTTGGGGCTGGTGCTGAAAAGAAGGTGTTAATTGAGGGTGTCAAGCTGACGTGGCAGGAGAGAAGTGTCAAATTTGACACCCGCTGTTGCAGATGGTCTAAGAGCATGTACAACGGCAAATAAAACCGAAGGATGAAAGAGTGAAATGCTTGTGTGGCAGCTGAGTAAGCATAAAAACAGTGGGACCCATCTACAAAAAAAACCGAAGCCTTCATCTTTTCGACTCTGACAACGAAGAGCACCGGTTGATGAGTGTGGGACCACGTGGTCCCCTCCTCTTTATTTTCCATACAATCCTGGGTAGGTATATATATAAATATATCAATTTTTTTTTTTAATATTTAATATAGTTAATTTATTTTGAAGATGTTTAAAATTAATAATTTTATAATAATTTATTAGTCATTAATAGTTATATTTTTATTAAGTTATTTTTAGTTTTAATAGTTATAAAATATTGTTATTTTTATAAATAATTTTATTCAAAATAATTATTTTTAAAAATATTAATATTTTGATATTATTATTTATGAATTCTAAAATATTTTTTTTTAAATATAAAATTATATAATATATTTATTTATTTTTAAATTATGATAAAATTTATTGAATTGTTTTTTAAATATAAATGAAAGTGTAAGGTAGGATAAAGTAAAAAGTATGATGTGATGGTGACCCATTGTTGTGGAGTGATTTTTGTAAATGAATGATGAATAAATTAAAATGAGATGGATGAAAGAGAAAAGTGATGTGGAAGAGAGAAATGAAATGGGATGAAAGATGAAATAATTGTTGTTGTACATGGTCTAACCGGTCAAACATAGAATAGCTATTATTATTACTCGCTTATTATTTTGTAATATTAAATAATATTTATTAAGAATATATATACTTTTCTATTTTTTCTACTTAATTCTATAACTAATTTTTTTCATAATGTAATTTATTATAAATCATGTATACAATTTTTTTTAATTATTTTAAATTTGAAAATAACAATTTTTTAATATTTCTACTTTTTTTTTTCATATTTGCAAAGAGAACGAAAAATATTTATTGAATTAATAAATAGTTGAAAAATAAATAAATAGAAGTGGGATGTGGATAAAGTATATGAAAATTGAAAATGTTGTAGTATTAAGTAGTGGAATGATAATGTGAAACATAGCGAAATAATTATTTTATGAAAGAGGTTGAATTCATGAGAAAAATCATGAATAAAAGATACTACATTGTATACTCGTGGTGGTGGGGTGTAGGGCATGGAGGGAGGAGAGGTTTGTATACCTTGCGAAGAATTCCGTGGGAAATTATGAGCGGTTGCATAAACTTCAAGAACAAAAGGTGAAATCTTTCGGGCATCTTCAAGGTTTGTGTACTTCCATGCTCAATATTTGTATTTTAATCATTTCTCAAAATACTTGTTGAATTGGTTTATTCGATATTAACTTAATTTTTAGATGAAGAATTTTGTTATTAAAAAAGAGTTAGAAAAAGAATACACATGTATGTCTAAAATAAGATCACTTTTATATCAAGTTATTTTCATAAGTTCATAAACATAGACTCATTTTTTTTTCAAGTCTCAACTAATTCTACAAAACCCCTCACATTTTTTTGCTAAAAAAATTTCACACCTCCAAGACGTAAAACTTGTAAAAGAAAAA
Organism: Euphrasia confusa; assembly: GCA_954870475.1. Lineage (NCBI taxonomy): Eukaryota > Viridiplantae > Streptophyta > Magnoliopsida > Lamiales > Orobanchaceae > Euphrasia > Euphrasia confusa. Next base: position 2,254,088 of record OX940951.1, read on the forward strand.
TAAAATTACAAAAAAGAAACAAAAAATAAAGAATGAAAGAATACAAGTCGAGCGATGAGGGCCGCGCGTGAAGGTGGTGGTCGTGGTAGTGCCAAACGACGAACCCTGTTTATTGAGGGTGAGTGCGACGAGGCCAATTGAGTCTTTTCCATTGGTTAGCATCCGGCAGCTTTCAAGAAGTTGTCATACGGACTCGATGAAGGCAGTCGGAAGGAATTCGTATTCGTCTGTGCCTCGACTGAGCATGGTGCTGTTGGAGCCCCATTCACCGATCCCATCGGAAGTCCAAACGCATTTTCCCCCTGCCATATTTCCAGCCAAACACCAGACAATAAAGATCGTATCTTTACTCTTTAGCTGAATAAATTGAATCATAAAAATTCTCGACTCCAAATCTCACCATCTTGTTCCCTTGGGCAGTTTTCTGTGAAGGCAAGGCCAACAAATTAAAGTGTTGTCTTTGCTGAGTAGTGTTTTTGATCAAGTAAGAAACTTTCTCTTGCTTTCGCGTCTCGCAGTGTTTTGCCGTTTCTTTGTAATCGGTGGCTGTGCTAACCGACATCCTCCCCACATGCTGTGCGGTATCTACCACCGATTGAAGAAGTTGATCGACGCTCAGGAGATTGAAGTTTTCAGTGCTCGATTGCGAGCCGTGTTTGCTACTTTCGAGTGATTCCGGAGTAGATTCATCGTCTATTACAAACAAAGAGGCAGCCTTTGTTAGAGCTTTATCGTTGTGATGAGACTCGGTCGTGGAACAAAGCTCGTCTGGAACAAATTCCCTGACCAACTGCTGCATCGTCATGGACTCTTCCGACTGTAACATATTGCATTAGAGTCGAGCCGATATAATTTGGAAAAAATAACTTGAAAAAAAAAGTTGGAACTTACTTCTGATAAGTTATCCAGAAATTTAACGATGACATAAGCGAGGGATTCTATCGTCTGGTCCTCGTGAATCTTTATGTTCGAAAGGCATTTCTGAGCCGCGCTGTCATCTTCTTTCGATCCGTAACCGGTTTTAGGTCCTTTTTCATTAAGCTGCATCTTCGAATCCTCAACCAGACACAAATATGGATCGACCTGACACGCATATTAAACGTCGTATGCGAATTTATTACGAAAACTAATGAAATAACCAAAAACAAAAACAAAACAAAAAACGGAGATAAATGTATAACCGACCACTGTGTCGGAGACTGAAGCTTTCACATGCGAGACGAGAGGAAGAATGTCGTAAGCCTTTGATGAAAATATAATCATACAAGCCGACATTACAAAGAGGGATCTCCGGCGTGATGGTGCGAGTTTCACTGCAAATAATATCGTAAGTAAAAACGTTACGAGTAAATATTTCGTGACTTGAAAGGATTACCTCCTGCAGCGAGAGAGACTGTCCTCAACGAAAATGCCAGCTGGAAACATCGAATAAGGGCTTCACGATAGGAGTTCTGCACCACAAGAATAAATCGTAATCGAGACTTCAAAATCGTAGAATTATGAAACGAGCTAACCTCATAATCACCATTGATACCTTGGCTCTAGAAAACAGCAACACCAAGCTGTAGGTGTGGGCTATAGCGACGTAATTTTCAGGCTTGTTCGTTGGAGAAACCGATTGAGCCCAAAGAGACGAAAGCATGATGGATATTTGGTGACTGCTCAATCTAAGAGGAACGGGATCCTGAAAACGAAAAAAGAAATATTAAAAGGTACTGTAAATCAATCGATTCGAACCAAATATTAAGGTACTTGCCTTTGTAACCGACTCAGCTTCAGGAGCCGGCGAACTCTTCATGCTATACACTCGGCTGTAAGTTGACTTGACTCTGTTCATAACTCCGTTCACGTTCTTCTGTTCTTCGGGGACGACACCCAGAACATTGTTCTTATGCGGAGTATTCTCCTTGGTGTTGTTCTTTTTGTTTTTCAGCTTCTTGAAAAGGGCAGCTGACGAGGAGAAAACGGAAACAGTTCTCGAGAAGTCCATCTTCTTGTTCGGGTTAGGAACGGTCGGATCCAGTTGAGGGGAGACGGAGGATGGAACGAGGACGACGGAGAAGATCTGGTGGGCCCCGATTCGTGTGTCGAGGTCCGGATGGAGCATGGCCGGGAGTAGCTGGTGAAAGAGAGACTCTGGAAAAGCCTAATGATACAAGCGAAAACGTTAACTACCAACTCTCACTTCCTGTTATTCAAGTTATAAAGACACCTTAATTACCTTCTTTTGATATGATAAATTCGGAAGTGAAGCTATGATTTGAGCCGTACGATAGACAGCGGAAACAGTAGCTCGAGCCGAAATGGTAACACTAGGGAGGTTTTCTAACATAGTCGCCATCACATCAAGGATCTGCCCTGCATCTCCAACCTATTTGTAAGAGAGCATTTGACAACGTTAGGCCGAACCCTCAAGGGTATTTTAGTAATTTTCAATTTCGTCAGGCGAAAAAAGAAGGTCACCTTTGAGGACAACTCGGTGAGGCAGTCGTCCACTAAATCGTGAAACTTTCTATTCAATTTAACTGTGTCTTCTTTGGTGTTCGAGTCGTCGAGCGAATTATGCATGCATTTACGCAGATGCCTCATGACATCACTCACAGCACTGACTATAGATACCGACGACTGGACTACCGTGATTCTAGAGAGGCCCATGACGACCTCGACTATGTCCACTTGCATTTCAGGTTGCTTGGTGACGTTTTTATGATCGAGATGCTTTACTAATAAGGAAAGCAAGAGGTGTGTGTTTTGCCCTGCACAATCAAGAGTAGAAAGTTGAAAATGACTCGAACTGAAATTTGTCGATAATTACAGAACTAAAAGCGCGACACGTGATGTGGGGGTTATTTTAGTAAATTTGGCTTTGAACCTGACCAGAATCGTCCATCAAGAGCTGCATCTCTCGGAGAACAGGAAATGCGATGCCGTCTTTTGCTGTCCATAGATTCCCATTATCGAAATACCGAAACAAAGATTCCAGCACCCGACGCATGGTGGTTGCTTCTTTCCCGAGCTTGGCCATGTTGTGCAAACAAACCCGAGACCAAAAGCAAGGGTTCTTGGCCTGCTCTCTGTGAAGTAAAACACACGAAGCAATCATTTAACAAAGTTGGGAAAACGAGTAGCCAAAGAAAAGAAAAGAATATTACGGAGCCACATCTGGTTGTCCTTTATCGTTTACGACGACTTTCCAGGCGGGAGACTGGGTTGAGCCATCTGGCGAAGCCGAAACGTGCCCCTCGGTTTTCTGAACTTCTTGCACCCAACGGTTTTCGCCCGGTTCAGCGGAATCCTTACTCATGCCTTCGTAATTTTCTAAGACGACTGAAACAATCTGAGGAATTCGGAAAACATATGTAGTTTTTACACTCTGAGGCCAATCTAAATAAAGGAATACAATAAAGTTTGAGAGAGAAGGAGAGATGCTCACACTATCAAATTCGTCTGAAATATGGGAGTTTTCACCCATGAACCAAATCTGCATAACAAGAAAGAACGTAAAAATAAAGAAATCCGAAAACTAAAAAAAAAGGAAGAAAACACGATACCAAAGCAGACAGAGCTTTCAGCCCAGCTGCCCTTATAGTTTCTGCCCGCTCGTCTTCTCCTCCTTCTTGTGCCAACTGGCAGAGTTTCGGAATAAATCCATCAAGATTACAGATGTAGCTTCCGTCATTCTTGGAGAGCATAAAAAACACGAGTCAGTCCGAATGTACAAGTTATGGAGAAAAGGAAAAAAATCATTGGGCAGCAAGAAACCGACTTGATTATGAGCGAAATCAAAGAGCGAATCGCATCCAACTGTCAAAATCTCATCTTTGTTTTGCTCCAATAATGTGTGCATAATAGTCAACACACTATTTGCAAACAAAGACCTGAGAAGACAACGACACGAGTACTAAGTTTCAATTGAAAATTGAACATACGTACAATTTTGTTTTGTTTAAAAAAAAATAGCAGCATTGAACTTACAATTGCTCATTGCAAGACACTATCAACTTCCTATAAATACACATTATAATCTTCACCGACCAAAAGTTTTCGTTCCGTAATTCCTTGTAGCATTTTTGTTCAAGGGTGTTCGCAATCTGTACATTCCAAAGCGAACCAAATAAGTAATCAAGCAATACATTTTTAACATCCAAATACATATATACCTTTGGGATGCGTAAAGGATTTTTCGCTGCATATTCGCAGAGTTTTCCTATCTTCCTATCATTCGGCTCTTCTTCCTACACATCAAAATAAAGTACATGAAAAATGTTCAAAATATAATACATGATAATTATATGATTCGTGATTAGAAAAACTAACCGGGTTCTTGGGGAAAATATCGGCGATCAAGTTCTTGTATCTCTTGACAGGCTGGCGAGACCTGGTCCGAATTCCCGGACAAAAGAAGCAGAGGCTGTCGCATGCCGGCAAGACTTGCCTTGAGATCACACCCGAAACTGCACTCATGATTTTTCTGAAATAATTATTAATCCACAGATTTCAATTTTTTTTCTTTTCCCGACGAATGCACCTTCAGGGTTCAATGCATTCTTTCCCTTCTTGATTATATCGAGAAGAAGGGAAAGAAAATACAAGATCAGGCGGGCTCTTCTGGAATGCCAATATTTAAAATGCCTGCAACCCAAAATTCCAATCAACCCATTTCAAGAATCAATCAAATTCACAATATAACAAATTCAATCAACCCAAAATTCTGAAATTCAAGAAAAGATTCAATCTTTAACGGGAAAAATCGAGAGTTCGATCGACCCATTACAAGAAACAACCGAAATCTTACGTCAAATATTAAAAAAAAAAAAAATCAACCCATCCCAAGAAACACCCAAATTCTGAATTTCAATCAACCGAAAGATAAAAAAATCCAATCTTTAAGCGAAAACAAAAAGATTTCGATCGACCCATTTCAAGAATCAACCAAATTCACACGTCAAATATAAAACAGAGCAAAATCAATCAACACATTTCAAGAAACACACGAGATTAAAAGAAAAAAAATCAATCTCAAAAAAACATGATCTCTCATTGTTAAAGAAACTCAACCTTTGATATATATAAATATTGTTAAGATTATTGTGTATGTTTTTTGTCACCTTGAGAGCAATGCATGTAGATAGCTGACCAGAAGACGTCTCTTCTGGCATCATTCAAAGATTTTCAACGATGCAAAGTTTTGCAAAAACGATTTTTCTACCCAATTTCCCGAAAATTACGAGGACCCCACTTTTCTTTTTGCTGTATTTAATTATATATTCATTTTAATATCCACGTGTATAAAATATTGAAGTTAAGTAATAAATCATTTTATTATAGGATGGGAGGTCCCAATTCTTGCAAAAAAATGGGAGGTCAAACTCACTAAAAAGATTCAATATATGTATATGTAATATGTATAATGGATTGGAATTCAGTTTACTAGCAAATTCATAAAAAAAAAAAAAAAAATCATTTATATGTATTTTGTTGAATTATGACTCGAATCAAGACGCAAAAAGAGGTCAAAATCGCCGGAGAGGGAACCGCGCTCGCGGAAGGGTTTTCCGCGCCCGCCGAAAAGGTCAAAAACGGGTCTGGAAGTTTTTCGGCTTTTCGGCGCCCGCCGAATGTGCTTCGGCGCCCGCCAAAGTTTTTCCGCGACCGCAGAATGGAAATGGCGGTCGCCATTTTCTGTCCCAGCAGGATTTCTGCGCATGTTTGCGCCGAGCCTTTTTTGCGTTACCTTTTTGCACTGGGATTTTTGCGTGGGTTTATTTAATTAGGGAATTAGAATTATATGAATTATAATTCTATTCCTTATTATTTTATGAGTCATAAATTAGGAAATAGATTTATTCCTAATTCTAATTGTTACCAATTTAATAGGTTTGCTACCCCTATAAATTGGGGTTCTTGGTAGACGAAAATCATAGAGTGCAATAGATCATAGGGTGAATTATTGTAAGCCTCAACGATGTAGTCGATTGGTTCTTTCTTCCCGTGGTTTTTTCCCGTGTTTTGGGTTTCCACGTAAATTTGTGTGTTCGTTCTTTCGTTTATTTTTTTCTTCGCATCTCATATATATTTCGAGAGCCGTGAGGGATTTAGTTTCAATATCGCAACAAGTGGTGTCATAGCATCGTAAAGAGCGCAACAAGTGGTATCAGAGCTAGGTTACGATCCTGTGACCTGTTATCAAGAGCTTTCGTGGGGATCCCGGACGGGGAATCCATACAAGGCGGGCGTTGCGGATATTGGTGTTTCTAGATCAAGGTGGAGCTCGAGAATATTTTGGGAGATGGCGACGATGGTTGATATTCGGTGTTAGATCGGTACACGTGGTTCTCTTCATGGCGGTTCAAGGTGGAGTTGGTTCAGTGGTTCTAACCAACATGGATCTTGATGATGCGTTGCTGAGGCATGGACAAGATGTCAAGCGCGATGGAGCCAGAAGAGAAGGTATGGAAGAATAGAAAGGTGAGGTATAATTGCACTATATCCCTCCGGTGATTTGTTTCATGCGGTCGCGGATTTGCGATCGAGGGAGACGATGAAGGAGGTTTTGAGTAGTGAAAACTCGGGGGAATGTCTTGGTGTCCAGAGTTGGGCAAAGATGAAGAAATTCCAGGGGGTTTGTCATTACTGCAAGTAAAGGGGCGTGGTGAAAATCTAGGTGAATTTCTTAATGGCCAAGGAGGAGCATGGAAGAAATTCTAGGGGGTTTGTCACTACTGCAAGGAAGATGGCCACGTGAAGGGGGACTGTCAGGCCCTGAAGAATCGAAGAAAGGAATCGAAGGTGGTCGATTCCGGAGAAGGAGGTTTTATCAATGGGGAACTCCTGGTTGTCTCTGATTTGGGGAACGTGTGAGGGGTGGATCTTGGATTCTAGATGTTCGATGGTGTCGATTGATCGGTGGTCATGGGGCATGATACATCGTGTGAGATATGCGGCACGGGAACTGTGAGAATCAAGATGGTCGATGGGCATATTCGAACCCTCGGTACTGCAATGTACGTTCCGGTCCTGAATGGTAATCTTATCTCTCATAGACCTTAGATCCGAATGAGTACCAACTTCGGTAAAGGTGGAGTGTTGAAAGTAAGTCGGGGCGACTTATTTTGCGAGGCGAGAGAAAGATTTGGTGGATTGTATGAGCTATGCGGCAACACAATTACCAAGTGGGCAACTGCCTCTGCCCAAGGAAGTCATTCGCTGGAAGGTGAGTCGAGATCACCTTGTTTTAAAATTCATGCGTATGTGTGTTGGTGTCGGGGAAACCGGGAATACTAACCCGAATAGTATTCAAAATTTGGATAATCGAGCCTAGGCGTACTATGGATAGCACTGGATGATTAGCGAATGCAGGTAGTGCTGATAGTAGTGGGAAGGCGAGATTTGAGAATGGAGATTGCGTGGTGGTCATAGAGCTTGGTGGTACCCAAGGGATGATCGGTGCAACTTCGCATTCTTGTACTAAGTTTGGTGCGGTTCAAACTTAGGTTGCTCATGTTTTGAGTGAGTCCTGCGGGGCTGGGTGGAAGAAAGAAAAATTGGTTTATGATCGTTGGAGGATGGTGCGGCTTGGAGTCGCGGGGATTCTCGTCAAGGTGGAGATTTGTTGAATTATGACTCGAATCAAGACGCAAAAAGAGGTCAAAATCGCCGGAGAGGGAACCGCGCTCGCGGAAGGGTTTTCCGCGCCCGCCGAAAAGGTCAAAAACGGGTCTGGAAGTTTTTCGGCTTTTCGGCGCCCGCCGAATGTGCTTCGGCGCCCGCCAAAGTTTTTCCGCGACCGCAGAATGGAAATGGCGGTCGCCATTTTCTGTCCCAGCAGGATTTCTGCGCATGTTTGCGCCGAGCCTTTTTTGCGTTACCTTTTTGCACTGGGATTTTTGCGTGGGTTTATTTAATTAGGGAATTAGAATTATATGAATTATAATTCTATTCCTTATTATTTTATGAGTCATAAATTAGGAAATAGATTTATTCCTAATTCTAATTGTTACCAATTTAATAGGTTTGCTACCCCTATAAATTGGGGTTCTTGGTAGACGAAAATCATAGAGTGCAATAGATCATAGGGTGAATTATTGTAAGTCTCAACGATGTAGTCGATTGGTTCTTTCTTCCCGTGGTTTTTTCCCGTGTTTTGGGTTTTCACGTAAATTTGTGTGTTCGTTCTTTCGTTTATTTTTTTCTTCGCATCTCATATATATTTCGAGAGCCGTGAGGGATTTAGTTTCAATATCGCAACAAGTGGTGTCATAGCATCGTAAAGAGCGCAACATATTTATAGTTAAGTAATATACTCTATTTTTGTTTTGACATCTCACAATAATATTTATCATTTGTTTTTTAAACTTTACCTACCCAACTTAACATTTTGAACATGTTCACGTGAATCACATATCTTAATAAACAAATAAAAATAAGCATAAGTAATCGAGAGAGTTGACAAAGAGAGCATCATTATTCATTAGGCCGTTTCTTGCATCATCTCTCTCTCTCACCATCCTCAGCTGATTAATTTGGTAAGAGTTTTTATTATTATATTTTTTATTTTATGTTCCAAGCTGAATTGATCATGTGTTCATTGGATCTGTTTTTCGTATGTTTTATCGACTGCGACTTGATAGAATTCACAGATTCAATTGTTTTTTCTCGTATGATATTAATTCGTTGAGCTCGATTTCCTCTAGCTTGTAGTTCAAAACAGGTCAGTCAAGATGAACCAAGCGACGAAAGAAGAACTGTTCGACGTTCCACTTCACTCGTTCGGCTTCGAGTTCGACTCCCTTTCAGCTGACAAAATCTCAGGCCACATTCTTATCACCCCAAAGTGCTGTCAGGTATGTTTATCTGAAAATTACCAAACTTACCCGGAAGTTTATCTTAATTACGAAAATGGACATACAGCCGTTCAAGGTGCTTCACGGAGGGGTGTCGGCTCTGATAGCGGAGTCTCTTGCGAGCATAGGGGCCCACCTCGCTTCCAGGATGCAGCAAGTGGTCGGAGTCCACCTCAGCATCAGCCACCTAAAGAGTGCACGCTTAGGCGACCTTGTCTTTGCCGAAGCCACCCCTGTCAACGTCGGTAAAACTATTCAGGTGTGGGAGGTGCGCTTATCGAAATGCGACGACGAGATCAAAACTCTGATCTCGTCTTCAAGGGTTACTCTTCTCTGCAGCAACATGATCGCAAAACTATAATATAAATCTCGTTCTATCTTCGTTAAAACAATATTTATCACACTGTAACAAGGCAATGTATGTGTGACGTCTATTTCTCTTCAAGTTATCGACCTATCAAACTTCATTTCTCATTTGTAAAGACCCGTCTCTCATCAGTTCCAAGCTCAGGCTGTTGTACCGTTCGCGTGAGTTGAATCCTCTCAAACCAAATAAGAACAACAACAAAGAATCAAATCCTAACAACATGTACACAATGACAGAAAACACTAATTAATGACAATATGTATGTTGGATTAGTGTCCTTCATCCCACGTGTGTTGTATCAAAACAAGCTATAAAGTGCGTCCTGTGTAGATAGATCGATTGTGCGATATTAAGTGTCGAGTTGAGAACTTAAACTTAATAGTCGACGATCAAGCCAAATGAGTCACACGGCCGCCCTATTGATCGAGTATACCTGAAGTATATAAACCTTGGTTGGAATCGAAGTTGAACGACGGATGAAACGAAGAAGAAAAACGAATCGAATACCATTTTGTTTTTGATATCGTCCGACACACATTTTGTACATGGGTGGTGTCGACCGACAGTATGAACAAAATGAGGTAGTGGATTTTCCATTGGGTGTCGGTCGACACTCAATTTGCACTACTATGGTATCGACCGACGTCATGTGTATTTTTGCACACGTTAGCCGCGGGATTCCCTTTTCTAGTCTTATTCATCTTTAAACTCTCTCTTAATCCATCCTAAATAAAGAGGACTTTACCCGCGAATTATGTGGGTAAAAGCCTCATCATATGAAACTAGTGCGCACGTTCTCGGCCTCAATTGGTTGCACGAATCCTCTTTAATCAACGAAAACCTTCTTTAATATCGAGTCTCACTCGATTCTCTGGTACTGCGAATATAAAGGTTGTAGTAAGTAAATTCTATTGTATTCTCAACCAATATAGAAAAAACTAAAATGAAAAAGAAACATAATTTAAAGTATTTTATTTGAAAAAAATACAACCATCCCGGCCCGGTAAAATGAGATTTATGTCTATATATCTAGATAATTTTCCATTTTCCTTCTCTATCTTTTATTATATTCGTGGATGTATTGTAATTAGAATTAAGAACTTGAACACCTTAGAATATTCTCTTCCTTAGTATAAAAAATAGGTAGTGTGTAGCATTTTGTAATCCAAATCCAAATGATTCAAATAAATTCAAATAAATAAGTAACCTTGAAGTACCATCCTGATACATAAATACTTTGAAGTAGCCTTTATATCCCATCCTAATACATTTTAATTAATTTCTATAGTTAAATTATTTAAAAATATAGTATAATTTTACTACTTGAATCTATTAATTTTTATAATTAAATTAATTAAAAATATAGTATAATTTGAATCAATTAATTTCTATAGTTAAATTATTTAAAAATATAGTATAATTTTATTACACATAATTTTGAATCTTGTAATTTTAAAAATTATAGTATAATTTTACTACTTGAATCTATTAATTTCTATAATTAAATTAATTAAAAATATAGTATAATTTGAATCAATTAATTCCTATAGTTAAATTATTTAAAAATATAGTATAATTTTATTACACATAATTTTGAATCTTGTAATTTTAAAAATTTGTATAGATTTTAAAAATAATTGATAAATAAATAAAAAATTGTTATTTTTTATAATATAAATGCTCTCAAATTATTTTTTTATAATATAAATGTTCTCAAATTCTTTTTAATTTTTATAAAAGTCTGACTTGACTCAATTTCTCAAATTATTTTTAAATTTTTTACATAACGATTGACTATAAGAAACACTCTTCAGTAAATAGCAATTCTTAAAAAAAAAAAGGATTTTTACCTGTTTACTCATTATCAAATAAAAACACAAAGAAGCAAACGAAATCATAACAAACACCAAATCACTTTTACTATATTGCCCAAACAAAATAGGAAAAAAAAAACAGAACACAAGTACATTTTTTACCTGTTTACTCATTATCAAATAAAAACACAAAGAAGGCACACATGAAATAATGACAAACACAAAATCACTTTTACTATATTGCCCAAACAAAATAGGAAAAAAAAAAAACAGAACCAATACGTTAAACCAGTCGAGCAAATCGTATGGTTCCCTTCAGAATTCAAGATATGTATTTATATACATCAAACTTCATTTCTCATTTCTAAAGATCCGTCTCTCATCAATTCCAAGCTCAGACTATTATACCGTTCGCGTGAGTATTGTCTCGACGCCTTTCTCCAATCCGTACCCGCCTTCATCATAGCAGCAAACTCATCGTAACTTATACATCCATCCTACACACACATGAATTAATCGTTCATTAGGTCAGTCGAAAAACACGACTGGATTTTCAAGTAAAATAGGCAAGGACAGGATAAGGGACCTTATCGGTGTCGACTTCTTGAATGATTGCACTGATGACCTCTTCGCTCGTTTCCTCTTCCTCGTCAGCAAATGCATCCCTCAGCTCTTCAATCTCTATGTATCCACTCTTATTTTTATCGAAGAAATCAAAGGCCTTCCGGAGATGATCGTCATTGCCCAACTTCCTTAAGTGTACAGAAATCGCAACAAACTCTCTGTAGTCGATAAATCCATCCTTATTCACATCACCCTACACAATTAAAAAATATTTTATTTTTTTCAAAATAAAAATAAGGATACGAAAAAAGAAATTAAGTCGCATACCGCTTCCATAAGGACTTGAAGATCAGATTCCGGGATGTGATGACCGAGCTTATGCAATCCAACTCTCAACTCGTTAATGTCGATTTTCCCGTTGTTGCTCGTATCCATTAACTGAAATCCCTCCTTTATCACCGCCACTTCATCCACCGACAAATGCTCTGCAATCACCTACATTTCGAAAAACGATTTCTTTACTGATCAGTAATAAGTAAAGAGGGGTGTTCTGAATTTTTACCCTAAGAGCTCTTTTCTTGAGCTTGTTCATCATCGAGAATTGCTTCAGCCTAGCTCTTACGGTTTCGCCCAACGAGACATTGGGAGCACTCTTTGCATTCTGTAACCAAGGATGATCTGAAACCGGCACCTAGACTCGTCAGTAAAACGGAATGGAAGAATCGATTAATACATACTTAAGGCGCGAAGTGTATTACCTAAAACTTCCTTTGCAGTGGGCCGCAGCTTGGGATCGGGGTTGAGCATCTTCTTAACGAGATCCTTTGCTCTATCCGAAACCTTAGGCCAAGGCTCTCTTCTGAAGTCCACAACCGAACGAATTATCGCTTGGGCAACACCTTGCTCGGTTTCTGCAAAATTTTACAATCACACCCCACAACTTTTCAAAATACTACAAACAACCCAAGACTTCTACTTTACAACAATTTACATCCCTCGATCATTCTAAGAGTCAGTGAACTCCATTGTTACCTGCCCAAAAAGGTGGAAAACCACACAGTAAGATGTAGAGGATAACTCCGGCACTCCAAACATCAATTTCCGGTCCATAGTTTCTCTTGAGCACCTCCGGAGCCATATAGTAAGGACTTCCCACAATCTCATTGAATCTGTCGCCTACACATACACACACAAGATTCGATAGGAAACGAGACAACAAAAACGAGGACATCACACACATTGACAAAAATAGACAGATTGAAGGCAATCAATACCGGGCTTGAAGAAAATCGAAAGACCGAAATCGATGGCCTTAAGCGGAGCCGTTTCCTTTTTATCCGCGAACAAGAAGTTCTCGGGCTTAAGATCGCGATGCATCACCCCGTGCTTATGGCAATTCTGGAAACAATAAAAAATCTCACCATCATAAACAAGAACACTTTTTTATACATTCTGTAAATGATCAAAAATCTCACTATCATAAACAAGAACACATTTTTATACATTCTGTAAATGATAAAAAATCTCACTATCATAAACAAGAACACATTTTTATACTTTTTGTTAGAGTTAACAAGAAATCGCAATAACCCTTCACCTCGATAATTTCGACGATCGTCTTAGTCACGGCGGCTGCAGCCCTCTCGGTGTAATGCCCCCTTGCGACGATCCGATCGAAGAGCTCGCCTCCCTCGCACAGCTCCATGACCAAGTGCACAGCTCGATTGTCCTCGAAAGTATCTTTCAAGCTCACCACATTCGGGTGCTTCGGGAGCCGCCTCATTATCTCCACCTCCCGCCTAACGTCTTCTATGTCGATTCCGGTTCTGAGCTTCTTCTTCGATATCGACTTGCAGGCGAAAGCTTCGCCGCTAGATTTATCGGTGCAGAGATACGTCACTCCGAACTCCCCCCGGCCGAGCTCGCGCCCGAGCGAGTAAAACGCCTCGATGCTGCGACCGGTGGGGTTCGATAGGACGGTGGACTTTTTGTCGGCTCCGTTGGCGGCGACGGCGGCGCCGCCGTTGATACCGTCGTTAGAGAACGGGTTCGGCTTCTTGTGCTTGCCTCTGATCTTCTTGTTGTCGTGGGGTTTCGATGCTGCACAACAGTTTCCCATTTTTTTTTACGGATCAATCGATGATCAACGAATTCAAATCGGGTTTCTGTATGATCTCAGTATAAAAAGTGAGTCTTGATTTTTGAAAAGAGTAATACTCTGTTTCCAAGAAGAAGAAAAACACTGTAAATAAAAGAGCGGTTCTTCAATAATTTAAGAAGCTTCGAAATCCATCAACAAACATGTTGGAATTTGAGAACCCACATCTACAAACACTGTGAATTTTTTAACAAGCAACAATACACACACATAAAAATGATAGCTTTTTTTTTAATGAAAAGCAGAGGATTGAAAGGGCTAAAAAAGAAAGAAAAAAATTTGTGATCTAGCAAAAGACTAAGAAATTTAATGGAGTGAAAAGGGTTTTGGATTGAAGAAAAAAAATTGATGTGAAAAAGATTTTCTTGAGGTTGTAATCTTATTGATAGAGAGAGCCATTTATTGGTGCTTTTCTACCTAATATTTTTTTTTAAAATTTATCCTTTTCCATTTTTTTTCAAAATTGTAGTCACATTTTATTGACACAAAATAAAAAATATATGTTTTTTTAATTAAAAAATATTTTTAAGTTAAAAAATTATAAATAAAAAATTAAAAAATAAATTAAAATATTAAAATAAATATATATTTTAAAAAATGAATTTATTTATTATTAAATTTCTTTTCTTGCTCCCCAAATTATATGGACCTTTACTGTTCATTTGACTTTGAGTATTCCTCAGTTGCCCTTGCTCCATCTAGTTTATGTGAGAGATTTGTTTTGATTGGAGGGGTGCAAAATGAGAAGTAAGGAATTTGCTAGGGGCAAAATGGTCAACACACGGAAGTCAATGATGTATACGTTGGTTTAGTTGACGTGACTCGGGATGAGCTTCTAGAATCCCATTAACACGTTATCCAATACGTTAGCGGTGGGTCCCACTATTTTTTCCTTTAATTGCAAATTTACCCTTTAATTCCCACAAGTTTGGTGGCTTAGTGGTCTAACTTTTTTTCATTAAAAACAAAACACTCTTTGATTCATTGATAATTTATTTATTTTTTTGAAAAAGAATTGCACGATTAATTTAAATTTAAAATTTACATTGCTTTGCCTTTGCTTCTACTGTATTATATTAAGATACATGATCATTCAAAGAGAGTCTGAGAAGCTTTCATGTGTATAATCTTTGAACCAAAGATTCGAGAACTGGCAAAATTTATTACACAGCATATGATGTTTCTCTAAAATAAATTCAGAAATTCTATACTGCTATAACCCTCCACATAGATCAGCTTCCGAAGAATTCCGTACCTTGTTATGCACACGCCACATACAATTCGACAATAACTTCAAGAGTCGCAGCCAAATTTTCAGCGAGATTTCTTGTTAAACTTGGGGTTCTTGCACATACGGATGCTTGCGGGAGTGACTTCAACGAGCTCGTCTTCTTGAATGTACTCTATGCAGTCATCCAGACTGTATTCCATTGGGGTATCAAGAACAACTACAACACATAAATGGAGAACTCAATCATCAGAAAACTTGATGCACGTCACAAATCGAGAACAAAAAAAATAAAAAATAAAAAATCAAAATACGCCTGTTTCTTACTAGGCACAACTGCATAAGACTACCGTGAAATTTAGCTTAATCGTTAAAACATTTAGTTTCACCTGTTACATCTTTATTTGAACGGATATTTGTTGCAGCTTTTTTCTTGCACACGTTCAAGGATAAGTCCCCCGGGCGCTGATGAATGCCCACTATTTGACCTTTATAAACTTCGGCTCCAGGGGCGATAAACATCTGTCCTCTTTCTTGTGAACTCGAGAGGGCGTATGAAGTAGATGTGCCATCCTCAAAAGCAACCTTATAAAAGAACATATTAAATCATTTTTGCAGTTTTTAGTTCACATCCTACAAAAGGGTTCGTCACAACTACTACCCTTTAAGGTTTATCCAAACAGAAAAAAACGCTACAAATGCACCCACTGACAAGTGTATCTATGTATAAAAAAAACATCAGGATTTTTCGTAATTTTAAACCTACTACAAAATTGAATAATGATTCAAGTAAATGGCTATTTTAGACATAATTCAGATACAGTGATAACTGATAACTGATAATTAATAAAGACCAAACAATTGAACTTCACAAGTTTAATAAAATTAATTGATTATGTTTTAGAAAACATAGTAGTAGTTTAATTACCAGTGAACCCTGATCACGGGTACTTATGTCACCAGCCCAAGGCCCATACTCTTCAAATATTGTGTTGAGAACTGCTGTGCCTCGGGTTACAGTAAGTATCGAATTTCGCAATCCGAGAAGGCCCCGGGTCGGTACTTTATACTTCATCAGAGTCGTGCCTTCCGACCTAATAACATACATGAAAAATGATTAAATTGAGGAGCAGATGAAGATAAAAATAAACTTCGAAATTATGAAAATACCCAAGACTGATTCAATGTGTAAGCCAAGGATCAGTCTGTAATTATCAAATGTGAAAGGGATTTTTGAAATGTTTTTTTGAAAGTTGGACCTTTTTTGTAATTAAGTTAAACCCCACGTGTAATTTTGTAATTTCCTGGAAAATAGTTTATTTTGAAGGAGATGTCAATACCCAGTTCCTTGCATATCAACCATATGTCCACGTCTTCTACCAAGAAGTTCCACGACGGGGCCCACGTATTCTTCTGGTACCTCCACGATAGCAATCTGTAAACCATTCAATATTTTGCTTTCAATGATCCATGACTAGAATATATGGAGTGTTTGCGCACACGAAAAAAAATCAGCTTCTAGCTGGAATAATGTGCACATATCACATGTACAGAATCGAATACGAAAATAAATAATCACCTCATAAGGTTCCAGCATTTTGTCGTTGACTTTTTTGTTGATAACTTTGGGTGGTCCCACCATGAACTCGTACCCTTCCCTACGCCTGCGAAAATCACACATATTAGAATTGTTTAAGAGATGCTAAACATTTACTATAATGTAGACTCCGATCTTCTTACATATTTTCGATCAATATAGTAATATGCAGAGTACCACGTCCACTAACGATAAATACATCTGAAGTTTCACCATCTTCAACTTTCATAGCTAAATTTCGCTCAAGCTCACGAAAGAGCCGATCTCGCAGGTTTCTGCTAGTGACGTACTTCCCCTGGTATACAAACACACGATAGATCATAAAAAAAAAGTTTTTTTTTTCAAAACGATTTTATAATCAAGTATTGTCATTCAGCCAATCATATTACCTCACGGCCCACAAAAGGTGAGGTGTTGATTGAGAAAGCCATTCTCACTGTAGGCTCTTCCACTTTTATGGAAGGTAATGGCTTCCCAGAAACTTTATCCGCAATTGTCTCTCCAATCTAAAATTAGATAAATTATATCATTGTTTCTTCATCAAGTTTAAGCATAATATATTCACTGATAGGAACAGGTCACGTGGATCCTTTTCCTTTTCGTACTTAACTTACTTGAATATCGTTAATACCACAAACAGCACAAATGTCGCCGGCTTCCACAACGTCTACAGGCACTCTATAGAACTTCTCGTACACAAAAAGTTCACTTACTTTAGCAAATCTGTACGTATCTTCCGAAGTGCATATCTGGATAAAATCAAGTCAGTATATACATATACATATATATATATATATATATATATATATATATATATATATATATATATATATATAGTAAATCCATTTTTCATTATTAAAACAAAAAGGAAAAAAGTGAAACTAGAATATATTTAGTATTAAGTCATTGGTAGACCTACCCGCACATCCATTCCTTTGCGCAATACCCCAGCATGCAAACGTCCAATTGCAATGCGCCCTTTATGCTCGTCATATTCAATGTTTGTGGCCTGCAAATGTTTCAGAAGAAATTAAGTAAAACAACATACAACACATGTTGAAAATTAAACTATAGTGACTGGATTTGTTAGAATAAAAATATCAATACGGCTCAATCAAGGGATTGAACTAAATAATACTACATATAATTCAAATAGCATCATGATGCATTTCGGTCTTATATTAAGTGTTGACATAATTTTCGTTGTTTGCAAGTAAGAATGACATTTTAAATTCAGCCCAAAATTCATGATAAAAAGTAACGATCAACATAAGGAACTTCCACTGACAAGCATTTGAAGAGCACCATCTCTGTGAATTAGCGGCCCTGGTATGCATCTAACAATGGTCTCAAAAAGTGGTCCAAGATCATCAGCCAGATTTTCAGGTGAAAGTCCTGCTTTTCCTTTGATGCCACTAGCATATATAACTTGGAAATCACACTGCGGTAAGAATATAAGGTCAACAAAGTTACTGTGCATACAATTTCTTACGAACATAAGCGAACAATTATGATTTGATGCCGTTCTAATCAAGTAACTACTCAAATCAAGAACAGCAGTGACTCTTTATTTACAAGTAGGGTTTAATAAATATTTATGCGGACTAATAGAAGATCCAGAATAATAATTACCTGTTCATCTGTTGCATTTAGTTCAATAAACAATTCAAAAGTTGAATTAACGACAAAGTCCGGACGGGCAGAAGGTCTATCAATCTTATTAACGACCACAATAACTGCATGGCCGAACTCAAGAGCCTTCTTCAAAACAAATCTTGTTTGTGGCATTGGGCCTTCAACCGAATCAACCTACATATCATTTAAGAAACACCCACATGTCAAATAAGTTTGATGATTTTGTAAATTTTGTCCAAGCAAGAATCAGATTAATTACCACTAAAAGAACTCCTTCAACCATATTGAGAATCCGTTCAACTTCGCCTCCAAAGTCAGAATGGCCTGGGGTATCAATTATATTGATTTTTGTATCATTATACGCAATAGACGTATTTTTGCTAAGTATCGTTATTCCCCTTTCGCGCTCTAGATCATTTGAATCCATTATCCTCTCCTGCATAAATTGGTTGTCCCGAAAAACCTGCAAAATAAAAACCAAATATAAATGATCGTTTATTTAACAACCAAAACTAGTCAACTGCAAGTCTGCAACAAGAACTTCGCAGTTACAAATGAAAATCTTAAAAGGTAAAAAATATAAATTTGCATCATCGAATTATTTTACCAAGGAAAAAAGTACCTTAGCTTGCCTCAACATAGCATCCACCAAAGTAGTTTTCCCATGATCAACGTGTGCAACAATCGCTATATTTCGAACATCGCTTCTCCTTATCAACTGGATCTTATTCTCTGAGACAATCAAATGGAAAAAAAAATATCAGGGACAGTGTAAGGAGTTCTCGATCATCACATAATGCACGCGGAATAGCAGGGATCAAAAATCAGTTTACATTCAAATTCTTAGTTAATCGAAAACCATCAACAGATAAAATTAACTTAAAATTATACAATTAGGTCTCAAAAACAAACACTCATAAGCCTCAAAGCCCCTTTCCAGCTCACGCATTAAATAACATAACTAGCTCACGAGAATATTCATACAGAAGAAGTAACTAACAAGCAAAACGAAATCAAGAAAATTGGACAGAAAGATCGTAGGTAGTAATTAGGTTACCAGTGGCCGTGTCTGTGGCCTGAGAAACAGAGCATTTGATAGAATTCCGTAAAGGGATACTTGAAGTCTTTCCTCTTGTCTTGATGGATAAAGAGGTGCCGAGAAATTGTCTTTTTATCCAGGAGTTGTTGAGAATTGGGTTTCTGGTTTTGGGTTCGAGATTTCTTGAAGATAAGAGCAGGGTTTTGGGGGTGAATCTTGTAGTGGGGTGGGACCCAATAGCCATATCCATTGCTCTTCTTCTTGCTCTTTCTCTGGACTGAGAGAGAGAGAGGCAGAGAGAGAATGGAAATGGACGATTTTTTTTATGAAGATGAAGTGAGAGGCTGTTATATCATACTATCTGGAAAATGCAGCGTCACAAAACTAAAGAGTAGAGGTTGCAGTTTATTTGGATTTTTAATCATTTTATTAATGGACAATATTTGATTAAACTATTAAAAATTATTTATTATTTTTCATTTTATAAATCGATAAAGATTATCATTTATTGATAAATATTTTTAAAAGTGATATTTTGACTTTACATATCAAACATTATATGTTTGCTAAAGTATTACTCACTTCAAAATATTAATTTGTTAAGACTTAAAAGACACTTATCAAAATCACTCTTCTTGTAATTGGTTTGTAGTTAACACAATTAACTATGAAGTTTTGTATAAATTCTATGCCATTTATGAATTGTACCTCATTTCCCAATTGTGTACTTAAGTACAATTCTTAAGGATTGTCATTTATTGATGGATGCTCTTAGAGAATAAATGCATAATAATAAGTAACATATTCAATTTATAATTTGTGTAACAAATTGTATAATTTGAGGTGGTGGACTTTGTCTCTCAAAAAGTTGAGTGTTAGACCAAATTGCAACAGTTCAAAAGTTATGGACCAAAAGTGCAATTTTTTTCATGCATAATAACCCTAGGTTTATGAGAATTATGAAAAATAAAAAGCGAAGCCCACATCGTCCTCGAATTCAATGATCTGTGAATTCAATGCAGCCAACTCACACACACCGCACGCACTCGGTGTTTTAATATAACCTGCTGAGGCGTTATCCCAAACTCTCAGTTGCAGCCATTTATTGTTCAAGCTTTGTGACTTGGTCAAATCCGAAATTTTTACAGGTACTGTATATTCATTTTTGTTCTTCGCGTTTTTATTCGAGATTCACGTGTTCGATTCATTATCATTAAGTGCTTGCGATTGATCAATGGGTTATTCTGGATGCAAATTATATGATTGGGGATTTGGATTTTTTATTTTGATTGGGTTAGGGTTTGGAAAGGGGCAGATTTATGCTTTTGGGTTCTAATGATGTCATTTTTTTTCATTTGAATTTTTGACAGAATTGCTCTTGATTTGTGGATCATTGAATCTATGGTGAGTCGTGGAAACAAATATTTGTGTGATGTAATAAATGTATCGAAATGGATGGTTTATTTTTATCCTGATTTTGTTTTTGTTTTGCTGCTGTGTTTAGGGGGAAGCTCCAGCTTTCACTGTAGACAACAGTCTCAAGAACAATTGTAACTCCAATGGATTTGAAACTGCTGTTGACATTGACTGCAATAAGACAGTATGATAATTTATATCGAAAAAAAATATTCTCCTACTGTGGTAGAATGTTTTGTTATATATGAACCTTCAACCCTCTTTAATTTCTCCAGTATGTCATTGGTGAATTTGACGACAAATCTGCGTCCACCTTTGTAGTTCGAATTTTTGATAAATCTACGGGTGAATGGTAAGCTTTGCAGGATTGCTTTGATGCACTTTTACTATGTATTTTGAAGTTATGAATTCACCCAACTAAAGAATTTATAATGTTTGTAGGGTGGTACCGATCGTGTTAGGCACGAAACCCAAGACATCAAATGGCCACTCAGCTGTTGCTATAGATGAAAATCGGATTTTGGTTATTAAGGCCAACACAGTCTCTGATGATAGCTTTTGGTTTCTTGAGGTTGGTGTTTGGAAAATGAATAGTGATCGTTGACTTAAACTCGCAATTTAGCATTTCAGATGTAAAGTTCTGTAAAGTTTTAACAAACTTTTTGAAGAAAAGCCAAGATGGTTTGCATTTCCGATCTCGTTGGTTTGGCATTCTACACAAAAATCAGAATATTCCAATTTATTATTCACCAAAAACTACCATTAATTCATTTGCAGGTGAACACTTCATTTGTCAGAGATCAGAAAATTAGATTAGGGACTGACGTAGTTGCTTGGAGTAAAGGAGTTCTTGGCCAATCCCCAAAACCCATTGTTATTAGCGGCCCCTCTGGAGTTGGTAAGGGTACCCTAATTTCCAAACTGATGGAAGAGTTTCCATCCACGTTCGGATTCTCGGTAAGCCACACGACCCGTGCCCCGAGGAAATATGAGAGGGATGGGGTTCACTACCATTTCATGGAACGTGGTGTGATGGAGAAGGATATTGAGGATGGGAAGTTTCTAGAGTTTGCGGCTGTTCATGGAAATCTCTATGGAACTAGTGTGGAAGCGGTTGAGGCAGTTGCTGACAAAGGAAAGGTAAAAAATCATTTACTTGAGTTTTGTTATTTAGGCTCAGGTAGGCCTTTGAGTATTGGATTGTCTTGTGTTTTTTTTTTGTTCCCTGGCGAAAACAGAAAATGTAGAAACTTTTATACCTTTCTCTGGTTGATCAAAACAGTTACTAAAAATAACCACATGAAATTTATTTTTGTTCCACAAAAGTGCACCCTCAAAAATGATCAAGATGGGTTATATGTAATTCTAAAAAAATAAGTTTATTTTTTTGTAATTTGACTAAACTTCAAGGGTAGTTTTTGATATTATCCCGAAATTCTATGTAAAAGATAAAAAAGTTAGTTTTGAGCTAGAAAACAATTATCTTTCATAATCACAAATACCCTCTGTTGGTATACAATTACCACCCCGGAGTTTGAATTTGTCCAACAAATATCCCTCTACTGAGGGTGCAATGTGTATAATAAGAAACCAATATCAAGGAATTATGTGTAATTTTAAGACTTGTATATTGTTCATTAGACTATACCTCATGGGTAATCTCTGTAATTAAAAACTAGTTCTAAATTTGACATTTGCAAATCTTTCAAGCGGATTTTACTTTTTGGTGGAAATGTATTGATTGTGTCTGCTTTTTTTTATTAAATGTATCTTCATGTAGAGATGCATCCTTGACATTGATGTTCAAGGTGCAAGATCTGTGAAGGCTAGCTCTCTTGAAGCCATTTTTATCTTCATCTCTCCTCCCTCCTTTGATGAGCTCGAACTACGCCTTCGCTCCAGGTGAGCCAGGCTTGTAGCATCTTATAGCTCTATTTAAACTTCCAAATCCATTTTTTTAAAAGAATACTTATAAATTATGGTTATAGGGCGACCGAGACAGAAGAACAGATCCAAAAGCGGCTCCAAAATGCAAAGGTGGAACTCGAACAAGCAAACTCACCTGGCCTGTTTGACTATATTCTGATCAATGATGACCTAGAGACATGCTACAAAAAACTTAAGGTTAATTTTCTCTCCTTTGAAACTGAACAGTTTTTCTTCTTTTTCAACCCTTTTTAATATTTATTTTTTATTCTTTTAGGAAATCTTGGGTCTTAGCCATGGTGTTGAGATTCCTGAGGAAACAGGTTAGTTTGTGCTTTGCTCTAAAAATCATTTATTTCAGTAGACTCCCAGAGATTCAATTTGTAAAATATAAACAAATATCATGGGTTAGTTGTAATCATGAATGTTTTTTTTTGGGTAATTTCTCATTCTACTTGTACAGTGTTGGAGTCGTTTGAGGTGCCTCTGTATCACACGGTTTCAAAAATTGATGAGAAGGTTCTGATTAATTGTCCCAGAAGATCGACCGAGAACATGTATGTTACATGAAAAGCTAGCACATGACACAACTTTGTTTATTAGTAATTATTTTAAAAAAAAAACTCATCAACCTTTTCTTGTAGGTTTGTGCTGGATCTAGCTTCGATTAAAGGTGGGGCTCCCGGACGGACTAGGGGTCTGAATATTACGAGGGAAACCATCCTGGAATGGCTCTAATTGAACATGAAGAGTTCAACTCAAACGTATCCACTAACGATAATTACGAAAAAGAAATCGACATTTTTTTACCAAATTTGAAAGTGATTGATTTTCTACAGATTCTAAGTTGCATGGTAAGTTTTGAGGGTATTCCCATGAGAGTTGGATTTTTTTTATTTGGATTCATGCAACTGTGTAGTTTCTATAGGAGAGCTGAATTGATCATTGTTTTAGTTACAATCATGAAAATAAAGAAAATAGATTACCCAATTTCTCAATTGTATTTTTTCTGTATGCATTTGTTTGTTTAAATTTTCTACCAAAAAAAATGTAGAACAATTGTAAAATAAATCTATCAATTTTTTCTTTCTAATCGCCTCGATTATTAAAAGCACGACCACCGGTAGATTGATTGGATTAAGGCTCTGTTCTTTTGGACTAAAACTAACTGAATAGAACTGAACTGAAATTAAGTTCAAAATAAGAAACTTAAAATAATGAAAAACTAAAATTAGTATTGTTAAAATTTCAATATTTTGTATATTATAATTTTTTTTATTAAATTTCTTATTTTTTTATTAGGTTAATAAAATTAAAAAATGATTTACATTATATAACTTTTATGGTTTATCGATAAATTCAAATAAATTGTTCGTATTGTTTCTGTAATTTTGATGCAAAGTTTATTTTACGTTGTAAGTAAATACTATTTGGTATACTCTGGATATCTTAATACTCTTGGATATTTGTCTCCTATTTGCGATCCCAACGTAAGATATCATAATCCGGAATATAAGCATGGACCACCTAGAGGAATTTCAGAACATTTCAATTACCGACATTCTTCATTAAGAATGAAAGTTGAATGTGCTTTTGGTCAGTTGAAAAAAAGGTGAAAAGTGTTGAAAATTATGCCTCAAATATCAAAAATGTATCAAATGTCAATTATTGTTTCTTGTTTCACACTTCATAATTTCATACGAATGCACGAGAATGGTATTCCAATTGTATTCCAATTGTACATCATGATGTTGCCAGTGGGAGAACAGATACAAACTTGGATGATAAAAATCGAATGAAGCTCATGTCTAAGGTAAAGATGGATATAGCAGAAGTTATTTGGAAAGATAACAACACCGAAAAGCATGAAGATTGAGTACAACAAAACGATAAGGAGGTAGATCATATGAAAGTAGATTGACCGATTATTTAAATTTTGTAATTTTTGTGATTTTTTTCAATATTACAAAAATTTAATATTTATTGACATTAATTTATTATTATTATTATTATTATTATTATTATTATTATTATTATTATAATAATAATTATTGTTGTTGTTATTATTATTATTATTAAAAACCGAACTGAAACTGAATTGAATTGAACTGAATGGACCTGAACTGAACTGAATGAACCTGAAATGAAATGAACTGAAATTAAGTCCAAAAGAATAGGGCCTAACTCTATTAGTTTCACTAAATTACAATTCACTATAAATATTTGAAATAAATGTTTTGACTAAATATAAAAATATATTCATATTTGAAAAAAATGCAAATGGCTTGACGAAAAACTGAAATAACCGTACGATTTTTTTGTGAAAAGTAACCATTCTTTACAAGATCACCAGTAATCACCACAAGAGCACTCCCCGTTCTCGAACCGATGAAACCGATTATTATCCCTCACCGTGATAACCCTTCCTGTGCACTTCGACATAACCTTTATCGCGACATGACAATCACCGCACACCCTTAAGTTCTTCATAACCCTGATCGGCCTCTCGGCTGGAAAAGTAATCAAAGCGAATGCAATCGCCAGCCTCTCTTCTCTTCCAAGTCAACCTCTTTCGACACATGACTCGTGTCCATAACATAACCGGCCTTCTCCATATCCTCACCCAACTCCTCCAGCTTCCTATAAATCTCATCGCACATCGGGTGCCCTCTCTCTCCAGCAGCAAATGTGTGGATCCTATTATTCTCCTCAACCCAGCTCAGGCCCGTCTCCTTTTTCTGCCCTCGGTCTCGGAGCATCTTTCTCGCCATGGCTGCCTCTTGATACCTACCTGCAGTTGAGTAAGCGTTCGATAGCAAGACATGTAAGCCCGGGCTTACGGGCCCTGATGCGAAAACCCAATCCGCAACAGAGCCCGCCAGCTCTGTGTTCTTGTGGATTCGACACCCGGTTAATAAAGCTCCCCAGACCGACTCGGTTGGCTGCATTGGCATTTCGTCGATCAGTTTCATGGCTTCCTCTAGCTTCCCGGCTCGTCCGAGCAAGTCAACCATCGAGGCGTAATGTTGACTTCCGGGCTCTATGCCATGTTCCTTCATCTTGTTGAAATAATATTTCCCTTCGTTCAGTAAGCCCGCGTGGCTGCACGCGTAGAGCATACACAAGAACGTGATAAAGTTCGGTTTTAGACCCGATTTCTGCATTTTTTCGAACAGATTAAATACGTTGCTCGTACGAGCGTGCTGGGCCCACGCAATCAGCATCGAGTTCCACATGCCCAAATTCTTGTCCGAAACCTCGTCAAACACTTTATGAGCGCACTCGATCACGCCGCTCTTGGAGTACATGGAGATTAAAGCGCTTCCAACGAAGCTGGTTTCGTAGTAGCTCATCTTCAAGCACAGAGAGTGCATTTGCCTACCCAGCTCGAGAAAAGTCGAATTTCCACAAACACGGATAACGCTCGAGAATGTGAAATCGTTGACTTCCAGACGTTCACGCAATGCGTCCTTGAAAAGGGTCAGAGCTTCTTGATCCTCCCCCATCTGAGCATAACCATAAATCATCCCACTCCAGGACACTACATTTCTGTGGGGCATTTCATCGAACACCTTCCTCGCATCCTCCAAGCTCCCGCACTTGGCGTACATGTCCACCACCGAGCTTCCCACGAAGACGTTCGCATCGAACCCGATCTTCACCGCCAGACAGTGCACCGATCGGCCCAGGCGGAGGTCGTTGACCATCGCGCACGCTTTGGTGGCGCAGGGGAAGATGTGATCGTCGGGGAACATTCCGTTCTCCCGCAGCATAAGCTTGAAATACTCGAGCCCGCGCAAGGGGAGTTCGTTCTTGGCGAAGCAAGAGATGATGGAGCTCCAGGTGGTGGATGATTTTCGGGTCGTTTCATGGAAAACTTTTTCGGAGCAATGCGGGCGTTGGGTGTTGGAGTAGAAGCTGATTAAATGGTGGCAGATGAGGGGAATTGTTTGGAGTCCCGATTTGATGACGTGGCCGTGGAGAGATTGGCCTCTCGGAATATTCTTCCGGCGGCTGGATTCGACCAGGTGATTGCAGAGGGCTCGGAAGTTAAACTCGAAGCCCTGATTGTGGAGTGAATTTTGAGGATTGTGTAATAGAATCGCGGGTTGTTTTGGAGATGGTGGTATTGGTGGTGGATGCGACTCCTCTTGCACCAGAAGATGAAGCATTTGTAGGCGGATGTCGGCGGCTCTGTGAAAGGATCACTCAGCAACGGTGGCGAGTAGGCGCGGCCGGAAAGAAATAAGATGTTTTTAAATTATTAGTAGTATTTTCTTTTAAAAACTTATTCAAAACGGCGTCGTGGTGATTTAGGTTCTAATTTTATATTCGATGGGTTTATGGGGGTTTATTTTGGAAAAAATAACGATTATTCCTATAAAATGTATTCAAATGAAAATTTTGGATTTTTGCAATAAACGTAATTAATTAAAAAATAACATTAAAATAACGAGGACGTCGACAAGGAGAGAGAAAGTGAAGTACGCATGCATGGGAAAAAGGTGACGCCCGAGTTCCAAAGAACATGTGAATTTAGGCTCGTGAACTACAAAGAAAATTCTTGTGATGTAAATGTAATTACAATTTAAATCATCTTCCCACTTGTTGCAAGAGAATCCGATGATGATACTTGTATGAATAAAAAAAATTTCACGCACGTGTACGTGTTTGTGTGTGTAAGTGCATCTTCAAAGTTACACAAAATTAGTAGTAGTTCATCAACGTGTGTTTGCTTGTTATCACGGTTTAAACAAAAGCAACCGGAAATGATTATTCCGATTACTAAGGCACTTGTCTGAGCTTGTTCTTTCAATTCATTCGTCGATAGATCACCAAAGATAACGCACAAATTTTATTTTAGTGACTCAACTATAGTAAGTAGTAAGTACCAAGTGAATAGCTCAACGGTCAGATTTGGTCTTGGAAAATAAGTTAGCCAAAACGTGATCACATTTAAACCAAAATAAGCTCTCACTCACACTACGCATGGCTCCCTCTCTATATACCAAATCCCACCTCATTCAAAACCCACATCTCAAACAAACACCAAAAAAACTTACACATACCCTCAAATGGAAAACTGCAGAAAATCGTCCCCGTCTCCCCTCAAGCCCTGGAAGAAAGGGCCCGCCAGAGGCAAAGGCGGGCCCCAGAACGCAACGTGTGAGTATCGAGGCGTGAGGCAGAGAACGTGGGGAAAATGGGTCGCCGAGATCAGAGAGCCCAAGAAGCGGGCCCGCCTCTGGCTGGGCTCGTTCACCACAGCTGAGGAGGCGGCCATGGCCTACGACGAAGCAGCCCGGAGACTATACGGGCCCGAGGCCTACCTGAACCTTCCCCATCTGAGGTCCAATCTCAACCCTCTGAACAAATCCCACAGGTTCAAATGGTTCCCTTCGAATACTCTCGCCTCCATGTTTCCGGCCACAGGGCTGCTCAATTTGAATGCCCAGCCGAGCGTGCATGTGATTCACCAGAGGCTGCAGGAGTTGAAGAAAACAGGTGTCATCGGTCAGAACTCATCGTCCAGTGATCCGAAGAACGGAAAAAACGAGCAGGCCCAACCCGAAGTAAATTTGGAAAAAGGGAAAGAAAGTGAACTTCCTTTGGAAAATAAAGCCTCTGAAGTGAAACCCCAGATTGATCTCAATGAGTTTCTACAGCAGATGGGGGTGCTGAAAAGAGACGACCAGCCGGAAAACTCGAAGGGTTTCACAGAGATAGAATCTTTGCCTTCATCGTCAGTAAAAGAAAATGAGAATGGGAATTATGAGGATAAAGATTTTAACTGGGATGCACTGAGTGAATTAGCTGAAGGTGATATTCAAGTAGGAGCAGAAGCAAGTACCTTTAGTTCGTATGATAGTAACGACGAGCTGATTTTTTCCCCATCGATCTGGAATTTTCGAAGCATACCATAGGAAAGTGTCGCCTTTATGTAGACTAGTAAAAGCCCACGAGCGGTAGCTGCATTTTGTGTTATTAGTGTAATACATATCACATCGATTTTCCTTTGGTTCTGTCACTTTCTAGCAACAATCAAGTGAGATGAGAACACTGCCAAATAAGAGTTTCACATGATCAAACAATGGAAGACAAATCTTTTTAAAGAAAATTTGTACTCCACTCATTAAGTAGCTATTCTATATCTTTGGAAACTAAGAATGTTTTCGCAAGTAAACAGGAGAAATTGGTATGACGCGCTATTTTAAATTTGGTACCAAGAATACGTCTCTGGTTTTAAGAAGAAAACCTGCCTGCAGTGGATTGACAATTTTACTCGGCTCCATACTCAGAAGCACTCTAATATTCACCATGTTCCTCAAAGTACTCAATTAACCGCTTTAATTTGTCACCGCTAACAGTCTTTGTGTCACAAATAATGCAGCATTGCCTCCTTGCTCGAGTAACCGAGACATTCATTCTCTTTCGATCACTTAAAAATCCATTCTACACAAACAGACCATATTATGCATACAAAACTTATGCCACTAATAATCACAAAAATACAATTCTTTTAAGTTTACAAATATTTACCACTTGCACATTATGAGGGGTATTTATAATATGACCAGAACTCAAGGGGATATTTGTAATTTTGAAAGGTAAATAAGTTTTTCTGTAATGGGGAGCTAAGTATCAGTACATCTTTCTTTGTGTTTGACCATTGAAATGATAATTGCATTCCTTCTTGCGGCCTTGAAAACCATCAACCACTGATCTTTCAATATATTTTAGCTTTTCTTCTTTGCTTCTATCATCTAATTAATTCTTAGGTTGCTCAACCTGAAATAGCATAGACAACAGTAGGAATGTCGTCCATTGTCATCCCAAATATACAAAATTATTTCACCAGAGCAAATGTGTATGTGCTGCATATGGCGTAATAGTTCATATGTTGGCAGCTGGAACTCCACTCTCTACAACTGGAAATTACAAGTGGTAGTTACAAAGTACCCATTGGATTTAACCTAATTACAAACAAAACTTTCAAAATTACAAAAAATACCCACTAATATACATCTTGGCCCTATTTAGGGAATACTAAGAATAGTTGGGGGAAGCTGGAGGTGATCACCCGTTGCCGCTAATATACATCTTAGCCCTAAGTAAGGAAATATTAAGAATTTTAATGGTGGTGTCGAGAAAAACAAGATGCTTCAGTAAATGTAAAAGTTATTTTATTCTTGGAATATATGCAAAAATTAAAATTTAGTACATCATTTGCAAATAAATACTTACCTTCAAAAGAGCAATCCAGCATGCTATTTCTACTCTAGTGCCTGGGCGGATTCATCATCAAATCGAACGAAAACCCTTCCAACTTCTTATTCAATGCACCGGTACTCTGAATCACATCGGTAACCGCCAGTTGTTGTCTCTTACGCTCTTCTCTGGATAGTCTTAAAGCCCCCATCTAAGTTGATATTTGGCTTTCAAAAGCTTATTGTTTAAAATCCTGCAAGAAGTCATCACAAATATGATATGCAACAAGGAATTTTAATTATTTTAATATGAAATAATAAGCACTAGCAGATTTTTAGTTTTCTATTATTAGTATCATCATCATAGTCGTTATAAAATTTCAGGTGGATGAGGATGTCACAGTACAAGAGGTTAACGAACTTTGTTTACATCAGATAAATACCTTCATCTCCTTGTGAATGTCATTTGCAAGAGCGCTGTTAGCTCCGCACAAAACCTGCAGGGAAACCAAAAATAAGTAAATTAGAATTGTGACTCAATTTGATCAAATTATAAATATGACAATAATCAATGCACATATGAACATGTGTAACTTGAGTGATATTAAAATAAACAAAGTGAAGGAGTATGTTAGTCTCCGAGTTAAAAACGAGAATGAAACAGGACTATATTGGAGAATATATTCGACCCACTATAAATGTCAAGTCGCCTAACTTCTCTAACAGTTTGAGCTTTTAGATGAAGCGACTTATAACATGGTATCAGAGCCTCCGGCTATGCGAGGTCCTGAGTTCAACTCCCGCCAGAGGCAACTCCACCCGTGTTACTATAAATGTCAAGTCGCTTAACTTCTTTAACAGTTCGAGCTTTTAGATGAAGCGGCCTCTAATGAAAATCAAAACACACCTATTTAGGGAGGCTTCAGTAAAAAGGTTTATCTTCTCCGGAAACGGAGATTATTACAGCTCTCATCTTGAGTTTAATTGATTTGTGAGACAATTACCCATTCTATCTTCAGAATAATTACCAAATAGTAGCTGACAAGTAAGAACGAACGAGAAATAACGCACGCTTCGGCTTTTCATTGATTGCAACATGATTTAGCAAGCACATACATTACAGGTAGTAGAAAGCGATATCTCGGCTTCCTAAAAACGAACCAATGAGAGATATAAAAGGATTCGATACTACCAAATCTTATACCGACTGAGCATATGATTTTGAGTTAGTTCAAGTACATAGTAATAAATTTATTACAGACTCAAGCTAACAAAAGAGAGCTTCCCATAAAATTTTCAATGAAAAAAAAAACACTATACAGATAAAGAAGAGGGGTAAAAATAATGTCGATTACTTTTGCAATGTTCGTGAAACGGGCCGTTGCGGAGACAAACCGATCGAGGGTGATTTTGTCATTTGAGCACCTTGTAGTTGCTGCTCTTTCCTCTCGCTTTCTAGTTTCGCCATTGCTGCATCTGCTTGATTTCTGCGTCTGTTGGTGTGTTTTGGGGCAACGATAACTCGTGTTTTGTGTTTTTTTTTTTTTTTATAAATACGATTTTGAATTATTTAATGCTAATATCAAAAGCTAATTTCATTAAAAAAATCCCAATATTTCACCAATTGCAGATACCTTCATTGAAAAAAGTGTTCAATTTTTTTTTCAAGTGAATTAAAATAATTTTTAAATATTTTTAAATATATTAAAAATAATTTAAAATATATTCAAAATATTTTAAAGTATTTCTAAATAATTTGAAAATTCCTTTTATATATTTTTGATACCTTTAAAAGTTAAAACATTAAAAGTTGTTTAAGTTATCATTTTAAATGTTTTGAAATAACTTTAAACACATTTTAAGATATGTTTAAACCATTTTAATATATTTTTAAAACATTTAAATTACATTTTAAATATTTTAAATCGTCTTAAAATATTTTTCAAATTGTTGCGATTTAAAGCACAAATCGCTCACGACTCACGAATGTAAACACGAACACAAAGAAAAAGAAAAAAAATATGCGTAAAAGAACGTGGAAACCCAAATACGAGAAAAAACCACGGGAAGGAAGAACCATTCACTATATCGATGAGGTTTACAATAACTCGTCTTGTTTAGTCTGATTTTCGTTTACCGGAGAACCTCAATTTATAGGTGTAGCAAACCTATCAAATTGGTAACAATTAGAATTAAATATAAATCTTTTTCCTAATTAAATAGAATTATAATTCGTAAAATTCTAATTCCCTAATTGAATAAAGCCACGCAAATATCCAATTTCAAAAAGCCAAGCAAAAATCCTTGCGCAACCGCACACACAGAAAAATCCCGCTAAGACAAAATGGCGACCGCCTTTTTAATTCGACGGTCACGGAAAACATTCGGCGGGCGACGAAGCTCATTCGGCGGGCGCCGAACACCCCGAAAATTGCCCAACCCCGATTCTTGATTTTCGGCGGTCGTCGAAACCTCATTCGACGATTTTGACCTCTTTTGCGTTCCGATTCGAGTCATAAACAACACAAATGTTTATACATCGGATGAATTCTTGTTTTGATTGAGTATCGTGATTAATACATGTTTATATAACACAATTTGTTAGTGAAATGATCACTAGCTTGTTTATATTAGGATAATTACTGATTCATTGGAAGATGAATTTATTGTTTTCCAATATTTTCATCTTGATAACTTTGATAATTTGTGGGTGTGATTTGTTAATGATATATACACTGATACGGAATAAATTGGTTGCGGGTTGGTAATATTTTGTTAGGAAAATGTTAGTGTTTAAGATTTGTTTAAACAACACTTGCCAGTTGCCAGTGCGTTGTTAAATTAAAATCAGGTCCCTTACGTAAAACTACAACCTACTTGGGGAAATAATTTTCTCCCGAGCACATTTATCATCTGGCATTGCCAAACAATATGATTAAACCACGTTACGTATTCAAATACATTTTACAACATTTATTACCAATAGCTAATTGATGAGTCAATTAAATTATATAATAGTAATAATTTATATTCTTAAGTTTGAGAATTGGTATAATATGCTTACAATATTTTATATATTTATTATGTCTTGAAATTGCTAACAATTGTATTTGAAATTCCAAACCATTTAATTTATAAAGAAACGTAATAATACAATGATAATGACATTTTCATTTCTACGTATATAATTAAATATCGATATATAATTTCCAAAAAATAATAATTAGTGAATTATATATATATATATATATATATATATATATATATATATATATATATATATATATAGTGTTTATTCGGTTTCACAAGTTAGAATGATCACATTTTTTTGTAATTTACAAAAAAAATATGACCAAAAGAGGTAGTGAATTAGTGTTTTACTACAAGTGATACAAGCAATTCAATGTTATCCTCTATTTTAGTTAAAATTGAGTACTGTTCTCTATCTCTATCTATATATCTCCCAATGATAATATCGAAATAATTTCTATAAATGTGCATGTTTCTCAAAGATCGAAAGAATAATATATTTATAATAATTGATGTGTTGATCCAATTTGACCACATCAAAATTAAACGATACTTAATAATTAAAATCCCATTAATAAATTACAATAATCCATAAATTTGAATATTTTTTAATAACTAGAAATTTGAAATGAGAATAATAATAATAATAATAATAATAATAATAATAATAATAAAAAGTCACATTCCCTCATAATAATATACTCAAACACGAATACGAGTATTACAGTTAGAAATTTGAAATGAGAATAATAATAATAATAATAATAATAATAATAATAATAAAAAGTCACATTCCCTCATAATAATAATAATATACTCAAACAGTCCTAGTCCTAGGAGCATAGTCGAGTGGTAAAGCCTGTGATGATGAGGGTGTAATTCCCCGGCGACGCAGGGTTCGAATCTCGGGTGGGACAAATTTTAGGAACCTCCTATCGCCGATCGGATGGGGTGGAGTATCTCGTCTCTCCTCCTTATAAAAAAAAAAAAAAATATATACTCAAACACGAATACGAGTATTACAGTACGGTACAACTCTATTGCACGCCCCACACGCTACCCCTTCCGTCGCTCTTCAATTCCTCCATTAATGCTCTCTGTTATTTTTTTTGTTTTTGTAATTTATTTTTTTCCTCTCTCACAACTTCTTCGTCTGCAAAAACATTAAATTAATTAATTATATAATTAATGAAGCGGGTTTCGCATAATACAGCGGAGCTGCTGTAAGAGCTGTCACTCCCATAACTCAAAAAAGGGGCGAAATTAAACACTCACACACGCACTAGCAATAAATCGTTGCGCTTTTGTTTTTTACTGTCATCGAATTCTCATGAATTCGACATATTGATTTTACTGCATCGGCACGTTTTCCAATAATTTATTTTTGCTATCTGTTTGTTGCATCAGCAGTTTTTTTCTTGTTTTTTCCGCTCTCTACTATATATATACAACACATACACTTGCACACGCATACACAGTCTCATATGGCAATTGCAGCGGCGACGGTGGTTGTGCCATTGGGCGTTCTCTTCTTCATCTCCGGCCTCGTCGTCAATTTCATTCAGGTTATTCGCTAATCGGTGTGTGTTGTGGTTGAAACTGTGATATGATTTGTGTGTGTTTGTGTTCCCGTTTTCATGAAATTTGAATGTTTTTTTTTTCTTTTAATTCTCAGGCAATATGTTTTCTGCTGATAAGGCCCTTCTCAAAGAATATATACAGGAGGATAAACAGGGAGGTGGCTGAACTCTTGTGGCTGGAGCTCGTATGGCTCGTCGATTGGTGGGCTGGTGTTAAGGTTTTTGTTTTTTAATTTTTTTTTGGGATGGTGTTGAATTGTACTGTAGTTGGGTACATCACGTCACGGTTCCATCGACAGATCTCGATTATTTATAAGTTGTTAGCTAGCATTGCACTTGATTCCATTAATCTCTTTTGGGGATTTCATTCAGCCAACTGAAATATGAGCAATTGCTTCCTCCTTTTATATAACAGTTATCGCCTTCGGTACTGATAATCATTAACATAATGCTGCACCAAACTAAAAGAAGTGCTTTAAGGGTGCAATTAGATGCCATTTCCTTTTGGAAAGTTTCTCAAACGAGAGAAAATTGTGTGATTTTTTTTCTTTTGGAGAGTACCCTGATGATTTTCTTTATTGTGTAATGGATAAGAGATGTAATGTAATGATTAGGGTTGGTTGAATTGGTTTGTTTGATGTAATATAAATTTTCAGAAAAATCTCCAAAATACAAATCCCAGGTAAACTTCCCACTGGGATATATTTAATTGAACCTTTATGCATTTATCTGAACGACCTACTTTTGCCATTCTAGCTTCTTATGATGCAATATTACATTAATTTCCAATCATTATACATGTGGATGTGTTGATGTTTTGTATAGTTCCTTACTATCTCGAGAGTTGTAGAGGAAAAGGATGTAGTATCCAGTTTTTTTTTTTACTTCTATCATTTTCATTTTAATCATTTGCCTCACATTGCACTGGAAATTTGATTGCAGGTTGAACTGCACACTGACTCTGAGACCTTTAACATGATGGGTAATGCGACAAATTTTGTTTCTTGGCTTTTTTCCTTAAAATTTGTTCTTCATCGAGTTGTTTATTTGATTATTTGTAACTTATTCAGGCAATGAACATGCACTTGTCATATGTAATCACCGAAGTGACATTGATTGGCTTGTTGGATGGGTTTTGGCTCAGGTTTGTTTTCATGCTTGATGCTCTATATGAGTCTTTGCATTTACTTTTTGCTGATTGTGTATCGCATTCTTTCTGGAAGCTTCCACTAAATTATTGTTTGAACTTCTAATGACAGCGATCAGGTTGCCTCGGTAGCTCATTAGCTGTTATGAAGAAATCATCGAAATTTCTTCCTGTGAGTAGAAAATATGGAAAACTTGGGTATTTTAATCACAGCTGAAGCCTTCACTAGTGTCTTAAACCAGTCTTGCGTTGCACAAGCATTGATTACTTATGACTTATCTATCTTTTTATTTCTTTTAAGCTACTAATCTGGCATAGTTATAAATGATAATGTTTGGCTTATTGGCACTATTTATGTGAAGTCTCTTCAATAAAAAAATTTCACCCCTTTCGATTCTCAAGTACTCCTACAGCTTTTAGTTTCGGTCCATGAGGGCCAACTACTAAATTTACCTAACTATCCATACTGTTCTATTATTGTCTTCAATTATATGGTAAGACACAGTTAACATGCAACTGTATTGATTCGATTTATGAAGGTGATAGGATGGTCCATGTGGTTTTCTGAGTATCTCTTTCTTGAACGAAATTGGGCAAAGGATGAAAGCACCTTAAAGGTATTTGTTGATACATTCACCAGTTGGTCACTATTATTAACATTTTCATTTTTTTTATGGTTTAACATGTATTTTTGGCCTGCTATCCTAGTGAATGCTGAATAATTCATTTAATATCTATCACAGTCAGGACTTCAACGACTAAGGGATTTCCCTCGACCATTTTGGCTGGCACTTTTTGTTGAGGGTACTCGCTTTACGCATGCAAAGCTTTTAGCTGCTCAAGAATATGCTTCCTCAACAGGGCTACCTGTTCCAAGAAATGTTTTGATTCCTCGTACAAAGGTTACATATGACCTACTCTCAGATGGATTTATTACTTGTTGCTTTGCTGATGCTTAAGCTTTATGCTATCTTTTAAGAGCCATTTCTGTTTTGAATGTTTTAAACTCAACTTCTCAACTTACTATTTCATTAATATGGATTATGGAGGGAGGGTTCACATTTTGGTCCTGATTTTTCTGTGTCCATTTTTTTCTATTAAACAGCAATATTCCTTTCGTAATGGATATAGCTTGGATAAGTTACTTATTTTATGTCCATTTTCACTTATTTTGATTTCCCTTGTTAGTTTTTTTTTTTAATCGGAAAACGAATGCAGAACTTGAATTTAAGCATTTGCTCTTTTTTTGCTTCCTGAATAGTTTTGCAATCCTTACAGTATAGTACACCTTTTAATGCCAATCAAATTTTCAGGGCTTTGTTACTGCAGTAAGTCATATGCGCTCGTTTGTTCCTGCCGTCTATGATGTAACTGTTACTATTCCCAAAACTTCTCCGGCACCGACCATGCTAAGACTCTTCAATGGGAAATCTTCTGTGGTAAGCTATTATAGCAATGTCTGGTTATACTCACGAGTGTCTGCTTGTTTTTATAGGATTAATATGGATATTGTTTATTATAGTAGTATTCATGAAGTAATATTTCTGTTGATCGCTTTTGTTGTTTAGTTATCGTTTTTTTTTTGGGACAACCTCATAATTTGTAAAAGTAATCTTCTACAAATACTCCTTCAAGGGGGTGCATTTGTTAGGTAAAATACTAACCTTGAGAGGTCATTGAACTTTGAAGATAGTTAGACTTCTCTGTAAATAGGCTATTCCTCAGGGATGTTTCTGTAATTACCCTGAATATTTTTGAACACTGTTATTATCTTATTCAATTCACATATTCATAAGCTCTATATTGTTTAGGTTCATGTACACCTTAAGAGACACTTGATGAAGGATTTGCCAGAATCAGATGATGAGGTTGCTCAATGGTGTAAGGATGTATTTATTGCTAAGGTGCATACATAACTCATCCATCCTTATTCTTTAAATGTTATCTCCAAAATATTCCGATCTTCCAGGAGAAAAAACAACGCTGAAATTGTTTAATAGTACTACTTATCCAGTTGCTAAGAAAAAAGGTGTCTTGTATATATCATTTATGAATTTTCATCTGCCCAAACAGGATAATTTATTGGACAAGCACAACACTTTGAATTCTTTCGACGAGGCACTGCAAAACACTGGTCGCCCAGTGAAGTCCCTTCTGGTAAATTACTTTGGTTACTTTCTTGTCCTAAATTCTAATTAGGAAAATAATGAATACCCCCTTAGGTTTGTATATGATTAACATATACCCCCAAATAGCCCAATTGAAGGCACCTTTAGTGAAATAGAAACAAGTACGGTGGGATATTTGTAATGCTGAATGTTTTTCTTTTCAAATTAGACTAAATGTCGGGTTAGTTACTAAAATGCCCCTGATATATTATTTGTCTTACATTTGCTCCTTAATAAGTAATAAAAGCATTTCTACTGACAACTATGAACCTGCTCTTGAATTAACAGGTTGTCTCTTCTTGGGCAATTTTGCTCATCTTGGGCGTGTTGAAATTTATCCAGCGCTTCTCGGTTTTCTCTTCATGGAAAGGCGTCGCATTCTCAGCAGTTGCTTTAGCAGTCATCACGATTCTTATGCAAATATTGATTCAGTCTTCGCAGTCAGAGCGATCGACCCCTGCTAAGGTGGCACCTTCGAACGGGGTGGGATCCACAGGGACTAGACAAGATGAAAAGCGGTAAGGTGCAGTGTATTCATAGATGAATAGAATTTGATTGGTCAAGAAGGTATCGTCTAGTGAGTTGTCCTGTTCGTTTCTATCGGAAATTTACAAGCTGCAAATGTTTGTGTTTCCTTGAATACATTGTAATGAGAAGGGAGTGTATGGACTGTGTCTAGAGCTCATATTGATGCTGTGGGTGACATTTGTTTTTAGCATTACTTTGAGATGTATTTTCATGTATAACAAAATCATGTTATTGAGCTCATAATGAATTAGAACCAAAATCATTTAATTTCTCAGTTCAGTTTTTTCAAGTTAAAACATAAGAAAGGATGGGCATAAGACTAATTTCATGTTATTGCTCCTAAAGACCTTAAAAAAACTGACTTCTTAATTTCATTTTATTTGTATTTATTTGTTGATACTCTTTTGTATTGTGGTGATTAATATAGAAAAAACATATACAGTATATAACAAAGTAAATAATCAAGATTTTAATATATATAATTTTGAGCATTAATTTAATTGTGATGAAATTGAGATTCAATATTTTTAATTATAACAATAATTAAAAAAATAATAATTAAGTAACTAAACTTTTCTTTCAAACTTTTTTAAAAAGTGTTGAAAGATTGAAAGTTATGTCGGTCAAGTGAAATTTGAGAAAAGTATAGGGGCCTTTATACAATTAAAGCAAATTCATATATATAAGCCCGCCAACCCGTCTCCAATTGTTCAGATACCGTCTGCCCTAATTTCAGTGAGGAAAATCAAATTCAGAGCTCTCCTCCCGTTTTTGCGTGTGTCAGTGCTTGTTTTCTTACACAACATTTCTGAGATTCGGCAATGAGTCGGAGCTTAGGGATTCCGGTGAAGCTTCTCCACGAGGCGTCGGGGCACGTGGTGACGGTGGAGCTAAAGAGCGGCGAGCTCTATCGTGGAAGCATGATCGAGTGCGAAGATAACTGGAATTGCCAGCTCGAAAACATCACTTACACTGCCAAGGTAACTCTAATTTCTGAATCACATCGGTGTTATTTAAACCCTAGCTAAACCCTAAATAGGTTTCTAAGCGGAAGCTGTGGAGTAGCTATACTGTGATTTCATTTCAGACAGGGTTTAAAACTTAAAACCCTAATCAGACGTTGAAGGGTAGAATGAAGATGCGAAGTTACTTAGATTCTGAGATTTGTATGTTTTTCTGTGCCAAAAATCAAAGTATAAGATAATCAGAAATTAAATCAAACCTACAGTTTTAAAGGGCAATTCGCTTGCCAAAATTTTCACAGTTATAGCCGAAATTTCTTTAAACCACTCATCTCTTTCATAAAGACTTTACTTGATATCCTCTCTTAAACTCTCATTTGTCTAAAACATGAAAAAACAACTCCTCCCGATTGAGCAGTGCATGTTAAATTTACAATTCAATCCAGTTATTGGATAGCCGAAATTTCTTTAAACCACTCATCTCTTTCATAAGGACTTTACTTGATATCCTCTCTTAAACTCTCATTTGTCTAAAACATTAAACACAACTCCTCCCAATTGAGAAGTGCATGTTAAATGTACAATTCAATCCAGTTATTGGATCCTAGAATTGCAGCCTGGAATTGGATTAAAAGTGGCTTTTTTTTCAGAATCGCAAAAGAGTGCGCTCCTCCGATCATACTATAATAGGACATGGTAAACTTTTCAAGGGAACTATTTGAACCAATCAAGCACAATAAATTGGTTTTGTGAGTGAAAAAGACCGTGTATGGAAGTTTTCAAGAAAAATCGGATTTAATTATAAACAATTTGGCAGTATGTTTTATCTTAAAAAATGGTAGGTTTGATTTAATTTATGATTGTTTTTTACTCTTTATTTTTCTTTACTTGGCTTTTGAGATTTGTCATGTTTTTATGTTTTTTTATTCCATATTTTTTCATATAAAAATTTCAAATATGTTATTCTGGATTTAAAACATGTGCTTAGATCATTGCAATATTGCGACTGTAACATTGTAAATAAGACTCAATCGTGATATTCTATTATAATTTTAATATTTTATTTTGTGGTGGTTATTGATGAAATTATGATTATTTGTGTTCCTTCACCATAGAAACATGTTAAACAAATTGAAAGAGGATGTGCATTGTTAACTCATTTCTTCTCTATTGTGTGTTTCTCGTTGGTGGTTATTCTTTTATCGTGTCTCATTTATTGATATGAAATGATTTTCCCCTATCTTGTCATCTCCTCTTACATTTGTGAATGTATGCCTTACATCATTATTCTGATGTTGATGTGTAATTTTAAAAAGCTGCTTTGGTTTCTAATTTCAAACCCTGAAATGGATTATTAAGGGAAAATTCATATTTACTTAGTTACCTGCCTCAGGTGGAATTTATTGAATAAAATCTGATACCGTTTTGATCCACGATTATTACTCAGTCTAACACGTAGCATGAGATGATGAAAACTCATATTTGGTTATTTGTTGGACGGTTGGACCACAGCTTCCTACGGGATTTAGTACTTCGGAAAACTATGTTATGGTTATAAGTTTAGTACATGATTATAAGGCTTTAGTACATCGGAAATAATGTGTTGTCATGCTTGCACTTTCACTTTTCAGATTTTTTTAAATGAATAAACAACTCACTGCGTATTGGTTTGCTAATCTGGTCAAATACATCGCAGGATGGGAAGGTCTCACAACTCGAGCATGTTTTCATCAGAGGCAGCAAAGTGAGGTGCATACTTTTTTTTTCAGGGTTTTTAGTTTTTCACCATTATATTTGGATTGGTGTTAAATGGTAGTTTTTTCCCAGGTTCATGGTAATTCCAGACATGCTTAAAAATGCTCCAATGTTTAAGCGTTTGGAATCTAGGATCAAGGTACCATTTGGTTGCAGTACATTCATTAATTTTACTGTAGTATTATTTCTTCACAGTTAACCGACTTATTTTATTTCCATCTCTGAAGGGCAAGGGTTCCTCTCTTGGAGTTGGGCGTGGACGTGCTGTTGCCATGCGAGCTAGAGTAAGTTCTTCTTGTGGTGCTGGATAGCACGTTTATAGTGATTTCTGTTTATGAGAAGGTGACTTGTAGTTGTCATCACGTACAGCCCTGGTTGGGCTGACTTGCGGTTTAACCTGGGATATGTCGCATGTTACCGGCTTACAAGTTACCCAGTCAACCCATTTTTCTGTATCTTTTTATTCTTTTTCCTGATTTTTCTTTACAAGAATGTATATAATTCTAAAGAAATATTTTAATTTTATGACTAAACAGAGTTCATGATTTAATTCTAAGACATTTAATAGTGAGACTCACTAACAAATGATTTATTACTCTCACTGTTGAATTTAGTTTCAGACATATGGAGTACATAATTTGGGTAGAATCTATCAGAAGAGAGGGAAGATACGCTTTTGATTAATCAGTTTGTCTATAAGCAAGATTTTTCCTGATTTGGGATTTTCTGGTTGCAGGCTCAGGCGGCTGGCCGTGGTGGAGCTCCACCTGCTGGTGGTAGAGGTACTGTACCACCTGTACGAAGGTGATCACACATCTATGTAGTAAGGTTTTTCTGTGTGGAATGATGAACTTTTCCCTAGCAATTACTTTCAAGTCTTGTGATATCTGGAAGTGACTTATTTTCCATAGGTGGCTGTAATCAAAACTATTATGAATGTTTTTTTAGTATCTGAAAAATGCAATTTTCGACTTCACTCAACTGTCTTTCTTTTTAGGAATTGTGGGAACATAGTGTTGTGTGTTCTCAATCTAAATTTCAGTGGCAGTAGGTGCTTTTTTTTTTTGTGTTTTTTTCTTCCTTTTGTATTATATGACTTGAAAATGGGAATTGATCGAATTATTTGTGTGGGATTCCCCTAAATTAGGGTGGCACCATTTGCAAATTGACCCGACTGAAAACCTGGACCAGATCGGCTCTTGGTTATTGGATACTTGGATCTATGGTCTATAACTATTGTACTTTACAAGTATTCAATACTTAGTAAACTACCTATTCAATGTGAAGAAAGAACAAAAAAACTTCAATTCTAAACTTCCAAATTAAGCGTTTCTTAATAAAGTAAGATTGTGAATATTTCTATTCATTTCTAAATTTATCTAGTTAAAAAATGTTACTCCCCTTTGTTACATGTAAATACCAAAAACGACAAAAATTACCATTAATTTTTTATTAAATAAAATTAATTTCAACTTTTCTTAAAACATTTATAAATTAATACTCAATTGATTAATAACCTCTTTAAATACTTCTTTAAATTAATAAATTTTTTAAGTTTCAATTTAGCCTTTTAAATGAAAAAAAAATACTTGAATAAACTCTCTAAATTAATAAAAAAATTATAATCTATAGAGATTTTACTATAATCTATAATTTTAAATATTATTTTATTAATTTTTGTGTGAAAATAAATAAGAGTATAATTAACATATAATCTTATAAATAAATAAATATAGTTGTATGGAGTAATAATTATTAATAAAATCAAAGTTCTATATGTAATTGTTATTTGAAGACTAATCTTACAAAAATTAATTTAATTAATAGCAAATCTATTCTATGAAATAATTAAAACACAGTGTTGAACTTGGTCTGACTTGTCTTTTTAGTGTATTTTTAAAACCTCTGAACCATCAAATTAAAATAGAAAAAATGAAAGATACAAGCAAGTGCAAGTTGTGGAACTACATTAAATTTTAAATATGCGTAAATTACATTTTTATCCTTTTCCAAAATTCTAAATTACCCCATTACAACTTCAGTAGGGTTTTGTAAAACCCCTATTATTGCCAATTGATTGCAGCCACCGCCACACACCACCTCCCTCCGCCGTTTCACTGTCCAGCACCACCTTCTTCCCCGCATACATCCTTATTCTCGCGCCCTCCATCGACCGGGACCGCCGTTTGAAGTCGTCTTCCCCACTCTAAACAGTATTCGAAGACCCGCTAACTAGGTATTTTTTTTCAAGCTTATATGCATATGCATATATAAACCGGAATTGTGTAATTATTTTACCTATTGTTAAATTAGAGATGACGGAAGTAGTTGAAGCGGTGAAATTTTCGTTCATGACCGATGAGGAAGTGAGGAAACTCAGTTTAGTTAAAGTCACGAATCCTAATTTGCTCGACATACTGGATAAGCCAGTCCCCGGTGGACTGTATGATCCGGCAATCGGACCCCTCGATGAAAACGCTCCGTAAGTATCTGCTGCTCCTCTTATTAAGGTTTCTGTTAGTGCTATTTTATATTCAATGCTTAAACCAAT
The DNA here is from genome assembly GCA_954870475.1 of Euphrasia confusa. NCBI lineage: Eukaryota > Viridiplantae > Streptophyta > Magnoliopsida > Lamiales > Orobanchaceae > Euphrasia > Euphrasia confusa. Next base: position 2,297,604 of record OX940951.1, read on the forward strand.
TTCGCATCTTGCTATCCGCAGATGTAAATCGTGTGGGCAACGTTCTTATCACTGTTCTGGTCATTGTGGGCATATCGATCTTGTTTCTCCGGTTTATAATCCTTTGCTCTTCTCTATGTTGAGTAATCTATTGAACAAAACGTGTTTCCATTGCTATCAGTTCCGATCAAGCAGACAAGAGGTGAGTTAGGTCGATGTTTTCGGTTTCAAATTTTCGTTTTACGACTTCAGTTTATTCCACTCAGAACATTTTCTATTTGATTTAGGTGGCGAATCTTGTTTACCAATTAGAAATGATTCACAAGGGTGATATGGTTGAGGCAAAAAAGATGAGTGAGCGCCAGGGCCTAAAAAACAGCAAGACATCACTGCCTTGGCCTATAGCAGATGATGATATAGTTGATCGAGAGGATAGTCGAGGGAGTCATACATCACATTCAACAGTACACTCAGACAATGAGTGTCACTATGAGGATAGCAAGCAAGCATGCTGGGATTCTTATCAGCTCACCGAAGCTATGTCAGCTGTGGGTGAGTTTTTAAAGATAAGAGCACCCAAGTGCTCAAACTGTGAATTCCTGAATCCAAAGATCACAAGGCCAACTTTTGGATGGTTTAACGTGGTATGTTTAATCTAACTAAATCAACGAAACTTATTTTGTTGGCATATTTCTATACCTGAAGTTGACCTTTATTTTAGTAGTGCACATTCAAGTTTCCATGTGACTATTAATATAAATTTATCAAGTTCTGGAACATTTAAATCTTTATATTTTAATTCTATTTCTCATTTTTCCTTCACATTTTCTTTTTGCTTAAATATTTTATAGAAAGGACTCCCTAGTAATCAGATCCGAGCAGCTGCCATTCATAGAGTTGGAGGTGAGGACAGGCATTCATCTGAGGTTGTGAATGCTAGCGATGATACCTGGAAGGAGGATTCCTGGAATGCTGAAGATATTTCGTTTGCGTCTGCCTCTAATAGCACTAAAAAGAAAAGCAAAGAAAATATAAAACCAAAAAAAAATCCGAATCATGATTTGGAGGTTCAAAATAGTCTTTATTCAGGACCTCTCTTACCATCAGAGGTGGACTTCATAGTCTTAAAGCTTATAATTCCTTTTTCTTCTCATAAACCTCACAATTATCGTTTGTGACATATTAAGCTGATTACGGATCTTTGCTTCTCATTATTGACAGGCTAGGGATATTTTGAGGCGTGTATGGGAGAATGAAGCTCCTCTTTGCAAATACATAAATGATATTCAGTTGCAGCAATTTAAATGTTCTGGGAAAATGCCAGGGTATTCTATGTTTTTCCTTGAGACTATTACTGTGCCACCAATGAAATTTCGACCTCCAGCAAGAGCTAATGATTCAGTAAGTATTGAATGCTATTTTTGATTTTTTTTTTCGATTGACGTGTTAATGACTTGGACAAATTTCGTATCTGCTCCATTTCATCATGCCATGCTCCATGTAGATTTATATACTTCAAATTTTAATCTTTTGGCGTTTTGATGTATAGTTACAGCTAAATAGGGACCTTGAAATCATTTTTTTCATAAATCTTGTTCATATTTCTTGTTTCCCCCCCTTCATTTAGAGGTGAATTTAGGTGCTTATTTGAGCACCATTTTTTCCTTTGGCGTTGAATGATTAATTGCTGCCGTTTGAGCTTACAATCGTTACTATACTTGCCAATTCAGGTGATGGAGCACCCTCAAACTGTTCTATTGGGGAAGGTGCTTCAGTCAAATATTTCTTTAGGAAACGCTCACATCAATAATGATGAACGTTCAAAGATTATTGGTCGCATGATGACTCTCCAGCAATCTGTCAATGTGTTGTTTGATAGCAAAACTGCAACAAGTGAGTCCCATGAACTAGATTATCAGCTTTTATGGTTGCTTATGTATATTGTCATCTCATGATGCTATTACGCTTTCCTATTCTTTTAGTGCACAAACTTTTATACACTTTCATTAGTGCCTAAGATGCAACTTTTTTGCTTTTTATTCCATAGGTTTCCAGTGTTGGACCATGTGTTTTCGCTACTTTTTAGTTCCATTTTACACAAGTAAATACTATTCAGAGATCTCAGTAGCATTTATATGTTGTTTTTGGCACAGGTCAAACTCAAAAAGACAGCATCTCAGGAATTTGCCAGTATCTCGAAAAGAAAGAGGGTCTTTTTCGACAGAAGATGATGGGCAAAAGGGTTAATTATGCTTGCCGGTCTGTTATATCTCCAGATCCTTATCTGGCTGTGAATGAAATCGGAATCCCTCCGTATTTTGCTTTGAGATTAACCTATCCAGAGGTATGTATGTGTTAGAATTTTAATCTTGTTCATATTTCTTATTTTTACATAATAGTTTGAAGTTGGATGATTGTAAACCTCCAACTTAAGTAGTCTAATGGTTTGGTTAAGGTTTCATCGATTTCAAACTTATATATTCCTGCAAAAACATTGTTTTGTGACTTTCTTTGTAATTAATGAAAATAATCAACTTCGTAAATATTGGCTTGACATATGGCTAACTGTAGATTCCCAAAACAGAATATATATATATATATATATATATATATATATATATATTGATGCATGCTGTGCATGCATGAGTTGTAGCCACCCACTTCAAAAGCTTTTGAGGTATCTTGAACTGTACATTCACAGCATTCTCAGTGCCCATTTTCACAACCATGCCCTTTTTTATGTGCGCACGGAATGTGTATATGGATTTAGTACATTCGTTTTGATTGCTCATCAAAGAATGATGTGTTTTGTCGTTATTTTTCAATTATATTGTTTACATGCTTTTTATAAACAGAGGGTTACTCCCTGGAATGCTGGAAAATTGAGGACTGCTGTCATTAATGGGCCAGATATTCATCCTGGAGCTACGGCTTATGCTGATAGTGCGGGCACTGTTAGACTTCCACCTAACAAAAAAATGCGTGTAGCAATATCTAGGAAATTGCCATCCTCAAGAGGGGCTCAATCAGGGAAGGACAACGAGAGTGAGTTTGAGGGCAAGGTTGTGTATCGTCACTTGCAGGATGGTGATATCGTGCTTGTAAATCGACAGGTACTTGAAATGGTCATTGAAGCACTAATTTGTTCTCACTGTTTTATATTACTATTGTTGCTATTTTACTTGATATTTTATTGTCAATATCAGCCTACTCTCCATAAGCCTAGTATAATGGCTCATGTTGTTCGTGTATTGAAAGGAGAAAAAACGCTTCGCATGCATTATGCAAATTGCAGGTTCCATATTATTTGCTGTATTCTCTCTTTTTTTCAATGTGTTGTTTCCTTTTCATTGAAAATGCATGATGTAGGAATTGACACATTTTATTTTTGTTTGTAAACCACCTGTGTCAGCTCCTATAATGCTGATTTTGATGGTGATGAGATCAACGTTCATTTTCCTCAAGATGAAATTTCTCGCGCGGAAGGTTACAACATTGTAAACGCGAATGAACAGTACATAGTTCCTACTAGGGGTGATACTGTGCGGAGCTTGATTCAGGTTTGAGTACTTAAATTTAAATCAATTTACTGTAGAGTCTGTTAATCTCATGTTTTTGTCAACCTTATGAACTGGCATGGATTTAACTAATCCTCAACTATACTTGCTGATAATCCCAGGATCATATTGTAAGTGCTGTGCTTATTACAATGAAGAACACGTTTCTTACGCGTGGTGAATTCAACCAGTTGCTTTATGGATCTGGTGTTTTCGCACATGGGCCTGGTTCATTTTCAAGCAACCATTCCCTGAAGGTTTCATTAACAGAATCTGAAGATCTGATGGATCCTGTCTTGCCTGCAGTATGGAAACCAGAACCTCTTTGGACAGGAAAACAGGTAAACTTCTAGAATCCCACACAATCTAGATTTGTATGTTGCAATAAAACCTCCTGGAATAATGGAATCTTAGACTTGTTATAGAGGGTGATAAGACTTGTGGTATTAATCTTTTCTTTTCGGTGCCTCTAGGTAATTACAGCATTACTGAACCAGATAACTCGAGGTCGTGCACCATGCACTGTTGAAAATCAGGGGAAACTCCCAAAGAACTATTTCACTGGTAACAATGATACGAACGGAGAGGAGGATAAAGACCAAAATGCTGAGCACAATTTTTTAGTCTGGAAAAATGAACTAGTACGTGGTGTGATTGACAAGGCACAGTTTGGAAAGTTTGGCTTGGTGCACACAGTACAAGAACTTTATGGTTCTAACAGTGCTGGCATTTTGCTTTCTGCTATGAGCCGCTTATTCACACTCTATTTGCAGGTGCTTGTGTTTATTGCATATTTTTGTTTTGAAAACTCTATTTTAGTGTATTTGTTGATTGATCTAAATAATTTTTCATGTATATGAGACAGATTCATGGGTTCACGTGTGGGTTGGATGACCTTATCATATTACCTCATTATGATACCCAAAGGAAGGATAAACTTGAAGGCGAAGATGTTGGCGAAGAGGTTCATTGCAATTTTGTGAAGTTTAAACCTGGGCAAATAGGTACTGTTTTTTAAGATCTGTATAATCTGGCAACTTTATTGTCTCAATATCTTTAATTTTGGTTTGCACAATTTTCTTCTAATATGCTCTTCAAATTATGCTATGAACCTTTGAACATAGGCTTATTCTATTATTGATCTGTTTTCTTGTTGCCTCGCGCCTTTGTTTTGTTTTAAATTCTTTTGTTAATAGGGTGTGATCGATCTTTGTACAACATCTAGATTGCTCTCAGATTTCAGTTATTTTCAAAAAAAGTCTAGATTACATTCTTCTCTTTGTCGACTATTGGAACTGCCCAACTATGTATGGAATAATTAAATCAAACTCATTAGTTATTCAATTATGCCGATGAAGGAAATTGACTCCTAACCTGTACATTAAGTGCTTTTCTACTCAAACTATTAATGTCCGCCCGCTAGTTTTTTTGCCGCACCTTCATTCACTCGTCTACTCCACTTTGAACTCAATTTGAGACTCAACTAGAGCTGGTTAACCACTTTCTTACAATCCTTAGTTACATCAATCACAAGATTAAGTTACATCTCGTCAAGGTTGGCCAGTCAACAACCCTTCTTCCTTCATCCTCAATTCAATTTCACTACAACCTTATCCGAAAATAAGCTGTCACTTCTAACATGATGATATTTGTTAACTTCTTCGGATGTTTTTTTTTTTTGGCAAGATAATCGTGTTATGTGGTAATATATTTCTAAAGGATCTGATCTTGAATCTTGGTCAAACTATTAATTGTCAAGCTCTTTGCTTCAATTCATTATATTTATCTATTTTAATTGTAGACCATATGAAAAGGTTGTGATTGTATTTATTTTTATTTTTTTATTCTAGGCCCGGAAGAACTCCAGTTGGAAATTGAGAAAGTCATCAGCAGTGATAGAGAGTCTTCGACTGCATCCTTGGACATGAAAATGAAAAATAAATTGACTAATAAGCTAACTGTCGAAGGTTCTCAGATACTAAAACATCTGCTCACAGCAGGATTATTAAAACCATTCCCGAAGAACTGCATCTCTGTTATGACAACAACAGGGGCAAAGGGCAGTACGGTAAGTTTAGAATATTGTTGTTGATAAAGTTGTGTAATCCTTGATGTATTCTTGTCTTCCGTCTGGATTTGGTGCTATATAGTTACTACTTCTACTAATGGCTGTTTTATAATATATAATTTTTGATATTGAAAATTGACAATGTAATTGTACTTGAATCGTATAGGTGAATTTCCAACAAATATCTGCCTATCTAGGGCAACAAGAGCTGGAAGGTAAACGTGTACCTCGAATGGTTTCTGGAAAGACTTTGCCCTCCTTTCCACCCTGGGATTATGCAGCTAGAGCAGGCGGTTTTATAACTGATCGGTTTCTTACTGGTCTTCGACCTCAAGAATACTACTTCCATTGCATGGCTGGCCGTGAAGGGTAAAACCAATATTATCACTTTTCCTTTTCTGCATTTGGATGAATTTATTATCTTTTTCTTTCCAGTTCTTTATGATATCCAAATATATCTGTATCTAGATCTAGTTGTAGTAATAAACATGAGACAATCATGCATTTTGCAATTCTTTTATTTCCATCGAATTCTCAATGGAGTCAATCTTCCGGTCAATTCAAGAAGTTTTGTCCTAGTTTTTAACTGCTCTCATACACTGTTTTTTTTAGTTGCTTTTTCATAATAGAGCATATTTGCATGCTGAAAATTTGAAATTTTTTCGAGTCCTGAGGCTTTGTTTTATCAAGACATTAAATGCAAACAATTAACATGTGCAGATGTTGCATTATATTTTCTACTGATGTATTTTCTTTAACCACAACACTATTGTCGAAATGACATGGGAATTGTTCTCTAGTAACATCCACTTATTCTTCTATTTTTGGTGGTGTTAAGTATTGTTACTTTCCAGTTTCCACAAGAATATATGATAATAAGCTTTAATATTTTGGCATATTGGGAGTTGGGACATAACACTCTTGAACCTAAAGTGTTACTATTCTTGAACACATCCCTGCTAACTCTCAGCCCTGTCTACAGGTTAGTTGACACTGCAGTGAAAACATCCCGTAGTGGTTATCTACAACGGTGTCTAATTAAAAATCTCGAGAGCCTGAAAGTTTGTTATGATTATACAGTGCGTGATTCTGATGGTTCCATTGTTCAATTTTACTATGGAGAAGATGGTGTTGATGTGCTCCAGACAAGCTTTCTTACAAATTTCAAGGCACTAGAAGATGTATGTTTTTTTCTTGAACTACTGTTAGTTTATTTGACATGTTTAAAATAATGAGAAAAAAGGAACTGAGTGTTGTACTTTTCTTTTTCAGAATCAAGAAACAATTTTCGAGAAATATCAAAACCAGCGCCAATTCAATAGTTACATTGAAAAATTGCCTGAAGGTCTTGAAGCAGCAGCCATGCGCTTTATTGTAGATCGCCGACCTAAAAAACGCAAAGGAAGAAAGAACGGTAAAACATCTGGAAAAGAGCAAGACAAGTTTATGGAGCTGGTGAAGCAAAAATATCTATCGAGCCTCGCAGCAGCAGGAGAACCAGTTGGTGTCATTGCGGCTCAATCTGTTGGTGAACCATCGACTCAGATGACGTAAGAATCATTCCTAAATTTTTTGATGTCTCGATGTATAAAATTCTAACCAATTTAGAAATGCTTAAATTTTTTTTATCCTGCCATGTATTCATTCCCAACAATTTTTTTGGTCTTCTGCTCTATTTAATGGCCAGTTTCAATTTCTGCTACTTTTGTAAGATGTGGTGTAGTTATATTTAAGGCACAATGATATCTGGTTGCTAAAGTGAACTAAAAGGTGAGGAGAGAAAATTTCGTACGGAGAAGAGGCCAAGAGGCTTGCTAGTTAACAACTTGTTTATTTTAAATCTTTCCAATTACTTTGGTTTTGATAATGATTGCGTTTTTTATATGTGCAATAGTTTTTAAAAATTGATTACATTATGTGGCATCTCAGTTTTTATGGTTGTTTTATCTACAGACTCAACACCTTTCATTTGGCTGGCCGTGGTGAAATGAATGTGACTCTGGGTATTCCACGTCTCCAGGAGATTTTGATGACTGCGTCTGAAACTATAAAGACTCCCCTTTTGACGTGCCCCCTTTTAAATTGGAGACCAAAGTAAGTTATTAAAAATTTGTTCTTTTAATGATGTGCTATACACACTGGGGAACTTTGGAATGCTCGGTTCTGTTTAATGTTTGGAAGCACCAGTGTGCTCTATATTCCATATTAAAAGTAGTGCATGCATTTTGACTTTATGTTGTATTCAGAAAATAGAATATTTCCCCGTATACCTGCTTCCCGATATTTTATATTAATAATATATAACATTATTGTATATTATTTTAATCATTACTGCCTCGTCCCACAAAGATAGGCTTATTTACTTTTTCCACAAATTTTAGAAATCATAACTATTGTTACGGTGTGAGGGTAGGCGTCTCACAACAGGCGGTGTCTTTCATGATTATGCTCACGAGGCGTATGGTTACCTAACAATTATAATGCTGCAACTATTTTTATGTATCATCAATTATTGACTAAATATATATCCCGTCACCTGGCAGGCATGATGTCATGTCTCTTGTTTCAAATGCGAAAAAGGTAACTGTTGCAGATGTAGTGGAGAGCATGGAAGTTCAGCTCTCATTTCATTACCAAGAGGCGTATAGAAACTATAAGCTGATAATCAAACTCAAAGATACCGAGTTTGTCCCATTAGAATACATACATGAGACTCTCAGATCCACTTTCCTGAGGGAACTGGAGGAAGTAATAGATAATCACGTTGACTCTCTGTTCAAGATCAGCGGCATTGCAAATACCAAGTCCAGTTCGAGATCATCAGGATCAACGAATGAAGCAGATGAGGAGGAAGCTCTTACGGAAACACCAGATGCTGTTGATGAAGATGATGAAGATGATGACGATGTGGGAGATGATCTTGGTTCGGACGTACAAAAGAGAAAGCAGCAAGCTGCTGATGAGGTGGATTATGAGGATGGATCGGACGGAGAAGGGCAGTTGAATGCTGAAAGTGATGTAGACAATCTTGGGGGTGAGGAAAACGAACACTCTGGTGATGATGCCGATGACAATGAGAGTGCCAGGGATGAAGTTAAACACTCTGGTGATGATGATGGTTCTAATGTGAGAGACAGTGATGAAGTTATGACAGAAGCTGAACCGAGTGGCAAAAAGGGCAAACCAGAGTCCCTGACAATAGAGAAGCCAAGTTATGAATCACATGGTAAGAAACCAACTAGGGCTCAGACCATTGAAGTTGGAGGTTTGTTGTTTGCGATCAACTTCAAATTTGCACACGAACCTCATTTGTTGCTTTGTCAGGTATTTTTTTTTCACTCTTTAGATTAACTCATTATTCTCATCACTTGTTAGTTTTTAAGAAGTTTGCCTTTTCATTTACCTCTAGAAAAACACACTACTTCATCTCATTTCCTCACTTAGAAGTTTACTAAAAGCAACACCTCAACTGTCATCACTCATCAGTACACATTTTTATCATAAGTATACAGTCACTCTCTTTTCTAATCACCAGTCGATCATATAGTTATTGTACTAAAAAATGTTCACATCAACCTTTCCTACATTTTTCATCTACTATCCAACCAGTACCACACTCTCAAATGTCTTTTCAGAACACATTGGATATAGAACAAATAACAGAAAAACTAAGCAAATTTGTCTTGGCCATCAATGGTTTTACAGGTTGCTTGATCTATATATTTGTTTCTCACTATAATTGTTTCCCCCCGACAATCATGCAGCTTGCACAGAAAACGGCAAAAAGGGTTTTCATCAAGAGATCAGGCAAGATCAGTCAATGTAAAATGGTGGAATACGACCCCGACGAAAAAACTGTAATTTGGGATGATAAGAAGAAACCCAAAAGAGGCGAAACCAACACACACCAGCCGGACGATGGAGGAGACGAAACCTCTTACTGGGCCATAAAAGCATCGGGCGATGACTTCAGGTCCTTCTGGGAGAAGTACGCAGATCTCGATCTGACACGTCTGTATTCCAACAACATCCACGCGGTCCTAATAACATACGGGGTCGAAGCTGCCCGAGCTACCCTCATTAGGGAGATTAAGAATGTTTTCGATATCTACGGGGTGAAGATTGATTTCCGGCATCTGAGCTTGATTGCAGACTACATGACCCACACGGGCGGATACCGCCCAATGAGTCGGCACGGAAGCATTTCCGAGTCGATGTCGCCTTTCCTCAAGATGACGTATGAGACTGCTTCTAAGTTTATTGTTCAAGCTGCGAGTCATGGGTTGACTGACAATTTGGAGACCCCTTCGTCCAGAATATGTCTGGGTTTGCCTGTCAAGATGGGGACGGGTTGTTTTGACTTGATGCAGAAGTTGCAAGTTTAGTGATGCTAATTTTCTTTTGTACTTAAAAAAGAGATTGAGACTTGTAGGTGTGTGGCCCCCACAGTTTTGTCAGCTGTTCTTTATTTAAATATTTTATGTTGTTTTCAAAATTTGGAACCAATTTAAACATTAATGAAGAATATACAGTATATTTATTCTACCTGATCACTGGGCTTGAGGGTCAGGCGGAGTAGTTTGTAAACCATCATTTTTGTCTATTCGAACTGGGCCACTTTAGACGAGTTTTATTTTTTTAGTTTTTGCTTTCTGTAACTGATAATTTTTGGTTATTCACTGTTAATTTTTATTGAAAAACGATTGACAAATGTGAGAATTTGATGGCTTTGACTTGTTTAAAAGATCGAAAAATGTGGGATTTCCATCGATCAGTTATATTTTTGATGTACTAGATAGTCTAGATGTATTACACTTGGTCCGTTTGTTACATGGATAAATCAAACAAAATCAGTTCCAAGCCATTTCAGATCGACAACTAGTTTTCAATGGGCCTTACTAGTCTAAAAATTATAGTTCTATTGAACCCAAACAAATTATGGGCCTTAAGTCCATTAACTAACCTAAAGTACAGGGTTTTTACGGTGCACCTCACCGCACAGTAACACACACATACCTGTCCTCAAAAACCCTGAACCCTAAAAATCATCTTCAAACCTCCGCCTCTTTATTAACCCCATTTTTCCACCGCCTAAACCCTAATTCCTCACCCCCAAAATAAACCTCGCACGCACAAGCAGCCGCCATGACTGACCTCCAAGCATCTCATTCCGAGAAGACGAAGAAGAAGAAAAGCAAGTCAGCAGACGATGAGGTGGCAAAAGCTGAAAACGACGCCGTCGATTACCTGATAAAGCCACAGAGCTTCACCCCGACCATCGACACCTCTGATTGGCCGATCCTCCTCAAGAACTACGACAAGCTGAATGTTCGTACCGGTCACTACACTCCTCTCCCCTCCGGTTACTCCCCTCTCAAGCGCCCCCTGGCCGAGTACATCAAGTACGGCATCCTGAACCTCGACAAGCCCGCGAACCCCTCGTCCCATGAGGTCGTCGCCTGGATCAAGCGCATCCTGCGGGTCGAGAAAACCGGGCACTCGGGCACCCTCGACCCGAAGGTCACCGGGAACCTGATCGTCTGCATCGACCGGGCAACTCGTCTGGTGAAATCCCAACAGGGCGCGGGGAAGGAGTACGTCTGCATTGCTCGGCTTCATTCGAAGGTGCCGGACGTCTCCAAAGTCCAACGGGCTCTGGAAACCCTCACAGGTGCGGTGTTTCAACGCCCTCCTCTGATCTCGGCCGTCAAAAGGCAGCTTAGGATTAGGACTATTTATGAGAGTAAGCTGCTTGAGTATGATGCTGATAGGCATTTGATTGTGTTTTGGATCTCGTGCGAGGCCGGAACTTATGTTAGGACTCTGTGTGTCCATTTGGGTCTGTTATTGGGTGTGGGAGGTCACATGCAGGAGCTGAGGAGGGTTCGATCTGGTATTCTGGGGGAGAAGGACAACATGGTGACGATGCATGATGTGATGGATGGGCAGTGGGTTTATGATAACTATAGGGACGAGACTTATCTGAGGAGGGCCATTATGCCGTTGGAGGTTCTGCTGACTAGTTACAAGAGGCTAGTGGTCAAGGACTCTGCGGTTAATGCAATTTGCTATGGTGCCAAGTTGATGATTCCTGGTTTGCTGAGGTTCGAGAATGATATCGATGTTGGGGAGGAGATTGTGTTGATGACTACCAAGGGCGAAGCTATTGCTCTGGGGATTGCGGAGATGACTACCGCTGTGATGGCCACTTGTGATCATGGGACTGTGGCGAAAATCAAGAGAGTGGTGATGGATAGGGACACATATCCTAGGAAATGGAGTATGGGCCCTAGGGCTTCGATGAAGAAGAAGCTGATCTCAGAGGGCAAGCTGGATAAGCACGGGAAGCCGAACGAGAGCACCCCAGCAGAGTGGGGGAGGAATGTTGTTTTGCCGACTGGAGGGGTTTCTGTGGTTGCGAGTCTTGCTGCAGGGGTTGAGCCTCAGCCGGGTGTTGAAGTTGAGAAGAAGATAAAGAAAAAGAGCAAGGAAGATGGAGGGGATGAGGAGGAAGGGCGCAAGCGCAAATTGGATGTCTTGAACGGTAGTCCAGCTCCAGAGGGCCTCTTGAAGAAGGCCAAGGTGGATGGTGAGGATTCTGTGGTGGAAAGTGACAAGAAAGAAAAGAAGAAAAAGAAGAAAGATGTTGCGGGTGAATCCGATGGGGAGAAATCGTCTAAAAAGGACAAGAAGAAACTGAAGGATGAATCTGTGCCCTCAGATGAGGAAAAGTCTGAGAAGAAGAAAAAGAAAAAGAGCAAGAAGGATAAGGAGGCGGAAAACGAGGCTGCTGCTGTTGATGACGAGGATGGAGAAAGCAAGAGCGAGAAGAAGAAGAAGGATAAGAAGAAAAAGAAGCATGAAGATGCAGAGGAGTGAAGAGAAGGTAAGGGAGTGGCATCATGTATTATCTAGTAGGGAGACATTTGTCTTTGGGTTTTATTTAACATCATGGGTACTTTTTTCAGTTTTTTGGTTTTTTTCTTACTGTCGTTACTTATCATCTACTACCAGCTCAAGGTTTTGTACTTCTTATCGTATGGATTCTGTGTTTTTCATGATGAGTTTAGTAGTTACTTGTCTAGTTTATCTTATCTTTTTTGTTTGTAGTTTCGGTCATTAAAAGTTCGAATGTTTTTTTTTTTTTGGTTTGATCATGTTGATAATGATGGATCAACTAGGTGTCTGGCTACAGGTTTTCACCCAGTTGCCTTACCCAACCCGCTTCAATTGGTTGATGTTAGACATGATTAAATAGCTGTATAAAACATCATTTGTCATGGTATATACCTACAACAACAAAAAACTTGCCTTTTGCCGCCCCTTCTTTGAACATCTATTCTAATAGATCACTTGCTTACTAATTGACTATGTATTGTGGTTGTAGTCATTTGGATATCCAAGGCATCATCGTAGTAGGCCATTTGCGTACTTCATGATCTATCGAGCCCAATCGCGTGTAATGCCTTTCTCACCATTTTTCGATTTGTCATTTTTGAGGGGTGTTGTGTTTTTCTTTTATGCTATGGTTGTTCTGATTAGACGGAACTTGTGTACTCTTTCTTTCTTGTTCTTATGGGTGTTTAATCATATGAAATTTACAAAGGCAGTATGAAATATGAGAGATCAAAACTTGCAAAAGAAAAAATAAATGAAAAATAATTTTATACACACCCCATTTTGATCAAAACTTGCAAAATAAAAAATAAATGAAAAATAATTTTATACACACCCCATTTTGTTTGAAAATAATTTTTCTTACATTTAATAAAAAATGATTGGGTCATTAATTAAAAATGAATTGAAAATAAAAGATTAATAAATAAAAATATATATAGGGAATAAAGTTTTCCGATTAGGTCAATGTCCCCAATTTAAAGTCTCGGATTAGGGTTTTAGCAGAGTGAGAGAGAGAGGAAGAAAAACGTGCGCGAAGAAATTCTTTGCGGAATCCATCAGCAGCAGCAACCATGGCTAGCACGAAAGTCCAGCGGATTATGACCCAACCCATTAACCTGATCTTCAGGTTTCTTCAGAGCAAGGCTCGGATTCAGATATGGCTCTTCGAGCAGAAGGATCTGAGGATCGAAGGCCGAATCATTGGGTTTGACGAGTACATGAATTTGGTTCTCGATGATGCCGAGGAGGTCAATGTCAAGAACAGTAACCGAAAGCAGCTGGGGAGGATTTTGTTGAAAGGGGATAACATAACCCTGATGATGAACACTGGGAAGTGATGCTGGAATCCAGGTAACAATGGTTAATATGTTTAATTTTTTGTTTGTATTGATTGTGTTTTCCTTATAGGAGTTCTGAAAGCTGATTTGATTTTTCAAATTATTCTTATAGGATTTAATTTTTTGTTTGTATTGATTGTGTTTTTGTGGGTGTTCAAGGTTGTATGTTACTTGGTGTTTGATGAAATGTCTCAACTGATATTTAGTGGTAGCTCTTGGTTTAGAGATGTGATATTAGCTACAATGCACCTTTGGTTGGGGTTAGTTGGGTCGGGTGTGTGCCTGATTGATATAGGAATCCTATAATAGGATTGTTTTTTTCTCTTTAACTACTGTATTTTTAGCAAAATGTCTGTCTTAGAGAGTCCATAAATATGGCGGAGAGTGTCGGTTTCCTACAAGCGGGGGTTTTCAGATACTGTTAAAACATTTTTTTGGTTTGCTGAATTTTTATTGTAAGGTGTTGGTTGGTATCTTCAGCCGATTATATTTGTTTGTACACATGAACTTTTTATATCGTGCTCTTGCTTGTACTGTTATATCTAAGTCCAGCTTTTATTGATGCAAACAAAACGGCTAGTGTAAAAGCCTCACTGCTTTTCTGATCTCTCTAATGTTTGATGCGAAACTCTGTGACTTAGGCTTCGTTTTTTGTTAAATTTGCAGGGTATTGGTGGAAGGAAAGGATTCTTAAACAGAGACTCGCTACTATTGATTTGTTCTTAACGCCGGCATTACTTGAAATGAACTCTACCCTTTTAGGATCTAATTTCTCTTAAGACACTTTCTTTCAATCTACGTATGTGTATGGTAGCATTTTTGGTATTGCAAATTGGATCTTTGGTTAAAATCGAAAATCTGTTTTGTGGGATATTTGCAGACAGTTTTGAATGCATCGTGTGATTTGTATTCTTGCTTTGGTTGTAGCAAAATGCCACATTTTGATTTCCAAGTAAATTCCTTGTATTATTTATTTATTGTTGATTTTTTTTTCGGTTCTTGTTACTATCTTACTATACCTCGTCGAATCTACGATCAAGTGAGATCAATAGCTTTGTCAAGAGCTAACAATTAGTATATACACTTGTTTATTTTTCGAGCTCAAGTTTAATGCAGATTACTATTCAGTCTATTCTAAGAGATGTTTACTTTTGTCACATTAAATACTTGAAGTAAACACGCCGATAAGCATATTATTAATTCTTGAAGTGTACATGGAGTACTCAGTCTGTTGAGGTTTAGAATAAAAAAAGTTGAATAGAAGGGTATGTAGTACTATAATCAATTTAGATGTTTTTAGATCTATTACAAAACAGAGTCACTAAATTAATCTTAAACCACACTTCGGTACGTAGTTATTTCTGGACACCAATTATTTCCACGATTTTTTCAGTTGCACTTGCACGTCTGTTTGATTTTTTCTTCGATTTTCTTGGATTTGAATTCCTCTCGACCGAACTCAAATCACCTAAGCTTCTCATGTCGAATAGCCGGGTTATTCCATCCCTATTTAATTTGTAGCGCAAGTTTATTTATAGGAATATTCTTGTCTGTTTATCCAAGCTATAAACTACAGTAATATATAAGTCACATGCTATATATATATATATATGTGTGTAATGTGTGTGTTGTTGAACAAATTGAACAACAATAGGGACGTACAGGGACCCTGAAGTTTATTATAAATCTTTAGTAGTAAAATGAGGTCAATAATCGACTTGTGGCTCCGTGAGATGATGCGTATCCGTTTACCAGCAGGTACGACTCCTATTTCTTTGTCACTGCAGGTTTTGTAATTTCTGATTCTTCCAACCATATTACTAGTAACAAATACTAGTACTGATTCCGACAATATGAAAACTGAAAGATGTGTCTAGGAGGTTTGAGCACACGAAGGTGATCGTGGGAGGGACGAACAATGTGGATCCGGACGATGGAAACGCTTGGGTGTGCAAGGCTTGCCGCCTTCCCATCTTCTTCACTCCCTTCTTCACCTCAATCGTCGACTCTAATACTCTCGTCGTGTTGCACAATCAATGTGCTGATGAACAACTGCGCCCTAAATTCGAGAGCCATCCGTTGCACCCGATGGCTGACCTCGATTTGATCGGTAACGATAAATGTCTTGATCATGACGTTAAATATTGTGATAGGTGCCGCTCAGTGTGCGGGAGCAAGCTGTATAAATGTCCTGATGACGTTTGCAATTTCAAGCTCGATCTGACATGCGCTGTGTCGATCTCGGTCATGCACAGAAGCCACGCCCACAGGTTGACAGCCACGAGGGGGACTTGGTTTTCCTTCATCTGCAATGCATGTGGGACCCAGCATCATCGACCCTTAGGGGCCACGTGGGATCTGTCTTACGTTTGCGGCATCTGCGATTTCTGGATCCATCCGGAATGTGCAGTGCTACCCAATGCCATCGTGGCCGACAAATGTCACAAGCATCCCCTCCTGCTGACTTACGCTTATCGAGATACCTCGTCCGGTTTTATTACCGGCACCTGGACTATTGCCTGTGCGATTTGCAATGGCAAGTCCGACGGTATAGGGTGGTACAATTGCTTCGATTGTGGTTACTCTGCACATGTCAAGTGCCTCATGGATTCGGATACTCGCGACAATCTAAAGCAAGGTATATATATATGTCACCTTTTTTTCTTCTTCTAAAACAAGGTTATATATATAATACTCCATCTGTCTCATTTTACAAGCTGTGTATTTGCAGTGTTGCTTAAAGATGTAGAAATTCCTGGGTTGCTTCGTCTGCCGATGGCAAACGAACACCAAGGATTGATGGCGCGTATAATGAAGATGATGATCACGAGTAGTACAACAACAAGTGATGGTGCAAGTACTAGTGCTGGCACTGGTACTGATAGTAGCAAAGACATGAACAAAGTGCACGAGCATCCTCTGATATTTCACGACAATCTTCATAACGACGATGATGATGATGATGATGATATCGACTGCAATATTGGTCGTGTATGCAATGCTTGCGTACGACTGGTTCCTCCATGGAGCCCATTTTACAGCTGCAGTCGTAAAAACGAACAACTCACTAATAATGCGTGCAAAGATTTCATCCTCCACGACTGCTGCGCGCATCTTCCGTCGACGCTGGTATCCACTTTAGACAATGAATGCAAAGGCCACTCCCTTTCTCTCATATCGAACCTAGGCACGGAGAAGCCGTTCGATTTCTTCTATACCTCAAACCATTCGGGATCCGGGGTGCCTTATCAAAGCAACGGGTTCTCCTACTTTTGCGAGACGTGCGATGCTCACCAGGACGTCGTGTCCGCCATGATGCCCGTCTTGATCACGCACGACGCGCACTCCACCTCCCACTTTCTCCGTAAGACGAGACGTCAGGACGCGGTCTGCAGCTTCTGCGCAGTGAGAATCCGCACCTCGACCTTCTACAACGAGATTGCCTACGAATGCAACAACGGTTGTAACTTTTTCTTGCACGCCGAGTGCGCTATCCTTCCGGCCACCGTCACCCACGAATTCGATCGGCACCCTCTCAAGTTAATCGTCCCCGCACTCACCCGAGAAGAAGATCAAGAAGGAGAAGAAGAAGAAGGAGAAATACCGTTTTGCGAGATTTGTGAGAAAAACAATATTGGCAATCATGACGGGCGTTGTTACTACGGTTGCGACGAGTGTGAGCAGTTGTTCCACACCGACTGCATCCCTTACTTCGATCGTCTATCCAAGATCAAGTTCGGGTTTACGGTTCGGGTCACATGCCACGATTGCCCCTTGGCGTGCGTTCGGGCCAGCTCCGTCCATGGCTATCGCTGCGGCCATTGTCAGGATGTCATAAGGGAATCTGACGTAATAGCTCTAGAATGCGAGGAATGCTGTTTTAGGATACACCATTGGCCGTGTGCCCAGGAACTCCTCTCAAAAGGTAATTAATTACAGTGGTTTAATTTAGTATTTTTAAGAATGAAAAATGTGTTTTTATGTGATTGTGAAGGTGTTCTCTTCATTGTAATGATCATAACATTTGTTCTCAGATCAATAGTCAAATAGTCGTGTGTATTTTTAAAAAAATAAGAATAACTTCCCCATCAGGAGGGCTCAACTGGTAAAAGAGAAACAAATATTCAAAGCAACTGTAATTATTTTTGTAAATCAACCATAGTTCCCATATGACTAAGAGGATCTCCTCAAAATATACAATCACAACATTTTCATTACAGCATATAACAATTAACAGAGGCCTATATATGTTAACATATTAACAGACTATGAATTCTCATTTCTCACATCTTATACTAACATTACAAATATACACACTTTTATTCTATCATAATCAGCTAATCAAGAAGCCGAGCCTTTGGATTCTTGAATATCAAGCTGATGCTCAGCCACAAGAATACATGAATCTTTCTCCAGTGATGACACTGAGCTTCCAATGTTCTTGAAAGGGTCTTTGGGTGTATTAAGGAACTCGGTTGTGCACTGTACATCTGGGGCTATACCAACCTGGTCAATGTCATGAAGTGCCGGAGATAAATATTTAGCCACCGTTATGAAAAGGGCCGACCCATCATTTAGCTCCGTCACGCTCTGCAATTTTATTGAAACAGAAGTAAGCTCACAAACAGTTTGTGATGATTACAGAAACCACCACTAGGATTAGACTAATTACAATAAAAACCCAAGTATCTTTAATTTATAGTAGAACAAAAGTTGGCAATTTTAGGACAAATAATAATATAACCTTTTCCCCCCCTGTAAATAGTCCGAATTAAAGATAAAAGTCAAAATTATCCAGGTGAGGATTAAGGGTTGTTTTAGTAATAAAATTAGTGGTTTAGCATAGTTAGGTGGGGAAATGTTCATATTCGGATTACAGTTAGTTTTAACTTTTTTGTTTGAAGACCAAGGTGTCCAATCTTGTGAAAGTGGACTTTAGAATAGTTTAGATGACAAGTATCTCAAAGTATAAATACCCCTTAACATTTGATAATATTTTATTACTTGCATCAGCATAAAAGGAATATATTTGTCAAGTAAAAGCAAACTGTAAAACTCTAAAGGGAAATTTGTAACAATTTAAGAGGTATTTACAATTTTGAAAGATTAGTGGGGTTCTTTTATAATAAGCTACTCAAAAGGTAGGTTATGTAGTTATTTCTCATTTTTATTTTTGATGCAGTGTGCACTCACACACACACACACACATGCTGAAACCTGTATTTTTCCTTTCCCGAAAGTTCTATGACCAACGAGAGTTGCCCGACCATTGTCATGGAGTGCCCCCGCAAGAATCTCACTAGCACTTGCACTTCCTTCGTTTACCTGTTTCAAAGGAAATACAAACCAGTGAATTCGCTTCCAAGTTACTTGGGTATCTTGAAGAATGAAGATAGAGCTCGCAATTTTCAGCCTGGCTCGAAGAAATGACAGGCCTGAATACAAAATTTTTATTGGCTCAATGTGATAAAGAAATCATCTCTAACAAATAAAAGTGAAAAAAATAAAATCGAAAAGCTGAAGAAAATTTTACAAGGACAACAAGTGGATCCTTTGTAATAGCATGCCCATCTATCATGCTAATAGGTAACATATTTCCATCCCTATCGATAGTGTTGACTAGAGTCTCAGTCCCGTCTAGCCAAATTTGGGCCACATCAAGTCCTTCGGTTACCAAACCACCCTGGGGATCGCGACAAGGAGAAAAATGAGTATTTACTGGTAGTATACTAGTAATTGAGGTACTGGTATCTAAATAGCCTTGAGGATTAGTATAATTACAAAATAAAAAAGAATAGCGATCTTTCAAGATTACAAATACTCTCTTGATAACTTTTATTTTTCTACATTAAAAACTTTACCTTCAATAGGGAATACTTCGTGATTTTAAAAGATGATTGGGTTTTTCAATAGTTAGATCAAACCTCAATGGTAACTTTTGCAATTATCTTAAAGTATTATTCGGCTTGAACCAAAAGAACAGACTTACTGGATTGTTTCTCAGATCCAATATGTAAGATTGGACACCTTGGTCCTCCATCTCATGTACTGTGTTTTCCATCTGAACTGCAGCAGCCTGTCATATTTGAAGACGATGTCAAAATTCTCTCTCAATTCCATTTTTACCCTTTTAAAGTGGTACAACGTCAATGCATTTCATAATCATTATAGGGAATAATTACGAAATAGCCCTAATTATTAGTTTAATTACAAATATTACCCTCTGGAAGATGCATGCAGGCTTGCAAAAATAGAAAAATGTCGGTGTTTTGAAAGACGGTGTCTTTATTTTTTTTAATATAATTCTTAAGTGTACTTTTTTGTAATTGACAAATAATCTACCAATAGTATTTTGACTATTTTCCATAGAGACGGTAGTAATCCTCGATACAGAAGAAATGTCAATGTCAGGAAATAATACCTGAGAGAAGGTTGACAACTTCACATATCCAGTCTTGGATAAATGCCCGTCCAGTGCCCTGTGTGTAATGATAGCGCTTGATATGGGAGAAAGCTTAATTACTTCACGGGGTATTTTAACCTACGTAGAAAAAGATTTATTTATTTATTATAATTATAAAATCAGCTATATATTATTGCATATAGACAAATTACATCTCAATATTGCATTTTGGGATACCGGATAACAAAACAACAAATGTAGTGGAGGATACCTCTCTGATGTAAGAACTCCCCAAGTTGTCAACCTGGATAATATAACATAATCAAGTTAATGTTTCTTTAACATCAATTGGGATTTTCGTTTTCTTAAATCACAATATATTCTCACACTGTGAACTTTTACTGTGACAGTTGTCCCGACACGTCCCCTGAGCTTTTGCGCAGCTGCTTCACTTGCAACTCCATCAAGTCTTACACCTGATTTTCCTCAAACAAAAAAAAAAAAAAAAAAAAAAAAAAACACTATTATACACATGAGGAAGAATAGGGAAGAATACGAAAAATACCCTTGGGGTTTGGTCTATTTACGAAATTTTCAGTTCTTTCAAACTTGCAAATATTTGTAAAATAGCAGCAAAAACCAAGGGGTGTTTGCAATTTGAAATAAAATAGGGGTTTATTGCAATTAACTGAACCTCGCGGGTATATTCGCAATTAACAATAGAGAATAAGCAAAACGTGAATATCGATTAAACATGCATGTCTCTAATACAACATGTGTGATTTCTAATTTTAGGTTCTAGTTTCATACATCACTACATATTATTATATGATAGTCAGTTTTCTGCTCAAGCTAAACAATGATTGATTTGCAGCAATCACTTATATGATTATTACCGTTTATTTCCATGAGCTCATCTCCTTCATGTATACCGGCACGTGCAGCTGGGCTATTCTCTATGCACGAAAAAACAACCTTAAATAAAACAAAAGGAGAATTAGAGCAACAAAAAACATGTGGACCGTCTAATCTTGAAATAATTCGAGAAATTGGGAAGTATTACAAAAAGATGGAAGTTTACGTCTGTGCTAAATTTCATGGGACAGTGTTCAATTTAATTCAACAAAAATATTATGGGTAGATTTTGCAGTGATCCATCATTATTAGGACCAAGAGTATATTGAGCGTCAAGCGGTAATGCATGAAGACATATATTAGAAAATACGGAAATGTGTGAGAATAATCATAAACCATCAGTGTCATATGTCAACCCACCATGTGCCCAGTCTTTGGTTCGAGGTTGACGAATAATCCAACACCTTGCAAATTCCCGTCACTTCCGATCCTAAAACTTTGATATTCCTGCATTTATAATAAATAGCCAACTACTATGAACCACGGTTAAAGTTGGATAAAAATGGAAGCCTACTAATTAATATAGTATATACCTTGGGGCTAATGATGCGCGTAAAAGGGTCTCCGAGAGTGGAAAGCATCCCCTTGAGTTTGTTATACGCAGCATCTTCTGATCTCAGGGGAAACATTTCCACCATTGTTTGTTGCAGTTTTAAGTCCCAATCTGTAAGCATGTAGGCGAGCGTTCTAATCAGTTTGCAAACTAAGCATGACCCTAGCACCAACTATAACAACAATACCATTTTTTACGCCTAAGAACAGTTTCTAACCTAGTCCGTTTTTTGCACCACTGAAATTAAGAAATCTATCACAACAAGGGCTAGAAACGCATTTACTTTTAACATTATTATTTCAACTTCAACTCTAACCTTAAAATAGGTACAAATACAACTATACGTTGATTCAAGAATACGAATCCAAACCAAATTTACTCTCACTACTACAATGTGAAATCAAACAGAGGGAGTGTTTGCAAAAACTTAAAAGGTGATTATCGGCTTTTGGCTTCCCCAAAAAACATTCTTTTAAAACTCTATAAGACTTTAGCTTATATTTGGAAACACCGGCAGTGAACTTCCGATTCTCAACTACGTTCAGTCTCGATAAAAAGAATCATAAATGTTTGCAAACAACTGAACAAGCACAAGATTTTTTTTGTTTTTTTTTTTTGTATAACCTTGATGGTTGAAAGTTGGATCTATGAAGGTCTCCCTAATCAAACCCCATGCCTCTACAAGTGTTCTTTGGACTGTATTAACCTGCACAAACAAACCCAATCAATTACAACTATATTACTTCTATTCTAAAACTATGTCAAAACCCATAAAATTCTCCATTTTTCTTATCACTACTCAAATCGCTAAGATTAAGAAAATAAGCAAACTAATTACTATATAATTAATTAACCACCTCGCGCGTGTGAGAAACGGGGAAGGCCACGGTCAAAGACTCTGCAAACGCCGTCGTCGTATTACAGCTCAGGGAAACCGCAGCGGCGAAACCAAGCACCCCCTTTGACACCCTTTGAACTATGTCCCTATCTACGGCTGAAAAAAGACATCTTTTTTTCTGGTCCGAACACCGAACGACCTTCACTCTGAGATTCTTGCTTCTCGGACTATTGGAGATCGGGATTCGGCAAGACGAGAGTCTCGACAAGGTACACTCCATTTTCATCGGAAGCAAAAATATCTTTTTTTGAGAATAATGATTCCCAATAAAGATTGATTTTTATATGTACGTACACTAATTTTAAAATTTTATGTAGCATATGGTTTTAATTAATTTTAATTTAAAAATTGCATGTTAAACTTACAAGTATATAGACCAAACGTTAATTCAATAATTTTTTGTCACAAAATAGACTCTATTTTGTGACATTCGCGAATTACTTTGTGGCATGCTCCTAATGGCGACCCTACAGCCATCGATCGAACGTGACCTTAACTTGATCCTTGAAAATTCATCTAGATAAGAGGACGAAGGACCTGTTCTTTTGGACTTAATTTCAGTTCAGTTCAGATTGTTTCAATTCAGTTCAGATCGCTTCAGTTCAGTTCAATTTGTTTTAAAATAAATTAAAATAAAATAAACAAAAAATAATTTGAATCTATAATTTTAAATATAAAATCTAGTTACCTCATAATATTATTAATATTTTTAAAAAAATATTTAATAATTTATACAAATTATTATTATTTTTATAAAAAATCAGTTCAGTTCAGATCACTTAAGTTCAGTTCAGTTCAGATAGCTTCAATTCAGTTCAGGCGATTTCAGTCCAAAAGAACAGGTCCGAAGTCATCGTTAAAATTATAATTACAGTAAAATCTATATAGTAATACTCTATATAAATTATTATAGAAATAAAAATTTCAAGTCTCAACTTGAGACTAATTAAAAATATAAATAAACTCTACATTGTTATAAAATACATTTTGTAAGTCTCATCTTAAGAATTTATACTTCTATATAAAAATAAATTATTAATATATAAAAATATTCGATGTATATTATTTTATAAAAATCTATATAAGAATAATTCATGAGACATTATATACAACTAACGATAGAATGAAAGGAAACATTCCCAACAAATGTACGTTACATACAACCAACGAATGAAATGTCTCCGTAACTAGATCACCAACCAAAGAATGAAATGTTTCGACTCCATAGCTCAATACTCCTATGTTTTGACTCCATAACTCAATCACCTTCATCGATGCATGTCATTAGTCCTAACTAAAAGAGCTAAAGACGGCTGCGGTGATCATAAAAATAAGCAAAGCTTCTCAAGCCCAATTTAATCCGCTATTAGTGGTTAACAAAAAATAAATCCATTAATTAAAAATTGTTCTAGCAAATTAAGTTGTTGGGATGGCTATTTGAAAATCGCAGACAGGACACACAGCTGTTTTGCTGTTCATCAAAAACCGGACAATGCAATGATTATGAAAAACGTGTCCGCAAGGAAGAGGAGTTAACTCAGAGCCAAACACGGGAGGCTTGAAACAAACAGGGCACTCCTCCATCCGAGTCTTTCCCTTGCCAACGTCCTCGACTCTCTCCCTCGGAAGGTCCATCAAGTACATCCTCAAATCCAAGCACATCTCCATCGTCTCCTTCGACTGAGTCAAGCCCTTTTGCCGTGTCCCGTCGGCTTGCACTATGCTCATCCCCAACACCTGGAACGGGATCAGTCGATCGGGCTTGATACACCTGGCAAACGTATCCGCGAGCGGCTCGCGTCGAAGCTGGACCGTGCAGACGTCGATGCTCACGACCAGCGGGATCACGTGGAGACTCGCGTTTCGAGTGTCGTACTCCATTCGCTTGGCGAAATAAAAGGCCTCGTGGACCACGCGCCGAATCTCGTCATGCGGCACCCAGTACTGGCTCAGCCGGTACCGAGTTCTCAGGAGTAACCCCTCTTCGTCTTCGTCCATCGCGAAGATCGAGGCGAATCTCTCCGAGTCCAGAATCTGATCGACGGAGATGTAAGGCTTTAGGATGAAATTTGTGCGTACCTCTAACAGGAACCACCGGCAGTGATACGCGCACGAACACTCTATTTCCTCCGAGTACGTCGACACTAACGAGTCGTCCCTCCAAATCCGGCAACCGTATTCAAATCCAGATCTATCGCCATTCCCAATTTTTATTTCGCGACTTTCCATCTTGATTTATTTAGCTACGCTAATTCGTTTCTCAAAACCGGTAATACTGTATATAAAAATATTTAGAAGAGAAGACTGAATTTTGATAGGATAGGTCTCACGATAGTAAAAAAAATAAAAAATACGGAAATCAAAATCGATCAAAACTCTATTTTTTTTACTACTCATGCCGTATAGTAGTAGGTTTCATATTTTGTTAGGAAAATTTAAGAAAATTGTTATTTTTAAATTTTTGAATTAAAAAATAGAAAATAAAAAATTTATTTGTAAAGTGAAAAATAAATTATTTGAGAGTAATTTTAAAAAATAAGTAAATAAAATAAAATAAATTAAAATAATTATTTCATTTTTTTTTAATGTGTCAACTATTGTTAAACACTCAAAAAGAAAGTATGTCAACTATATTTAAATTGAAAAATATTGTTTTCATAAAATATACGTATATATTTATATATTTAAACAAAAAAATATTTAATGATAGTAATTTTTTAAAATTATTTGAAAAAAATGAAAAGTAAGATTGATTTACAAAATGACTTTTTTTAATAAAAAGTTATAGGCGTTGATTGTAATTTTGAAGATAAGTAGGGTCTTTCTTGTAATTAGTTTTACTTTCAGTTGTTCATGTCCTGAAAAATAAGAATGAGTTTCCCTGCACATTGCACAATCACAATCTACACAACTGAATCACAGAAATTAGACAAATTATCCGACAAAGCTCGGATTTTTCGACACACAGCAAAGAAAAACTCCCCGCGGTGATTCATAACAATAGTGTCATTACAAGCTATCTATCATCAAGCCAATCCTATGATAGATCAGAAGCTGCCTTCAGCAGCACACACAACAAGTCAAGAGAAAACAAAAACCCTTAGTGATTTTTTTTCATAAATCATATCCTAAAAAAATCAAACCCAAAACCACTCTTTAGACAAAGAAAAGTCACAATCAACTCCCAAGAAAACCCAATACTTTCTACAGAGTAAATCACCATGTCCAAATTAACTAAAATTAGGATTCTTTAGTAAGCTTTTTGTGGGCATTCATTAAACTTTTTGTCAGCATGGTTGCCGTCTCTCTGGACGAAACGACTTCATCGCCAAACGGCTTTAGCACACCATTGAGCTCATCAAACTTGTCATGTTTTAGCAAGCCCGCACATAATTCAAGTAAAGACTCCAAAGCATCCGCTTTTTCTAACCTTGGGTTTTGCCGTTCCTCCTCGCTTTTATCATCACCAGTTTCAGCTCGAGCCTCTTCGATTCTCACCACATCATTACCCCGAAAACTCGGGTGGGGCAAACAGATTGGCTCCACGTCAGCATTTCTCGATTCCACGTTTATTTGCTCGGGAGAGTGCTCCGAAATGTCGCTGTTTCCCTTACTGATTTTCTCCCCAACGCTCTTTGAACCTTCGCTGCCAGTAGACATCTTTCCAGAATAGCTCGTGGGGTCCACCCGCTTGGTCTCGAGATGGTCCTCAATCGAGATATCGTCTTCGTCGAGTAAGTTAGGATAGTGCGTATTGTTATTTTCTTCGAACAAGGGAAGAAGCTCTCTCTGCTGTTTCAGTTTCGCCTCCGTTTCTTTGTTGTGGTCATTCGGCTCTTTCCCGCAACTGCCTGCGCAGCAGGGTGATGGCTTCACTGTCTTGTTCTTGGTGTTACTTGAAGAGGGAGGGGACTTCACAGGGAGGAAAACCGTAGATTTTGGGTTGTGACAGAGAACGAGGTACGGTTGCAAATGCGGGTGTCTCAACAGCTCTGCAGCCTATATATATACATTAAATTAGAGTAATAGTAGTTTGAGGTAATTACAATCACTACCCTTAAGGTTTAAGCTAATTACGAAAAAAAAAGAAAAAACTATTATCGCCTTTTTGGGTGAAATTGCCTCTTGTGACTTGTGGGTGAAATTTCTAAAACGGAAACAAATTTTAACGGGGAATATTTGAATTTTTAAAGAATTGTTTTTTTTTTTTTTTTTGTTATAACTAAACTCAATGGGTGAATTTTGAAATCAATCCTAGTTTTGACGAGTGAGGACTTAGGAAGTTACCGTGGGCCTGTGTTCGGGACTCTTCCTCAGCATGCTTTTTATAATCTGTTTCCTGAGATTATGCAGTCATTATGAGTCAATATACAATTTTGATTTCTATGATTAATGCGTGTTTAGAGAATACGTACAGGTTAGAAGAGTATACTATAGGCAGGGGAGATATCAAGCACCGGTTTATCTTGTTGATAAGTCCAGCCATATCCTATTTCATTAAAAATGATCTAATCTCATTAGTATAATCTCGAAAGAAAAAATCCGTATCATATTGAAAATCAACGTGTGTCGAAATGTAAGCAAAGGGTTGATCGTACAGGTGCTCTAAATGCTTGCTGACGTGCAGCGATCTCAAACATACAGCAACCTGGAAATAGGAAACATGACCGTTTTGAAATGAAAACATACGTAAATCAATTATTACAAAAATCTAGCCAAATTTTTGTAATTAACCCGTAATTTAACTTATTACCAAGAGACCATATGTCTGATTTGTAGCAGTACGGTGCATACGCAAGAAGTTCCGGACACATGTAATTGGGAGTCCCAGCAACCTAGTTTGAGCACAAACAAACTATTGGCCTTGGGTTTGACCATTAACAAACATCTTAAGTAGTGTATAGTATAAAACATACCGACGAGGCAATGCCTTCTTCATTGAGAAGTTTTGCTAATCCAAAATCGCCTGTAAATTACAAGAACTGCAGTCAGTTCGATAATATATTTGGAGTTAATAGTAAGTTGTTGAAAACGTCTTGTTTTCGATCTTCTAATTCTTACCAAGGCGGATATCGTTTTCCTTTGTGACGAATATGTTAGACAACTGGAAATTGTAAATAATAATTCACGTGAGAGAGAGTCGAATTAGTTTTACTATGTAACTGGATTGCACAATGAACATATTAATTCAAACCTTGAGATCCCTGTGAAGGATGCGATTGGAATGAAGATAGTCGATGGCTAATAACAACTGAGTCAGCCATTTGCATAGTTTCTGTAACACGTTAAGAAAAACACGAACACTCTCAGTTAGCCAATGCAGATAGAGATGTCACTTTTGTATGTCAAAACCAAGAATACCTCCTCCGAAAAATGTGATCCTCTTCTTGCCTTCCTCATAATATCATAACTGCATGTTAAAAAAAAAACTTAAGTATCTTTGACAGCCACAAAAGTTTTTTTTTACCGGATTCAAGTACTTACATATTTCCAACTTCAATATAGTTCATCACAATGCATATACAGCTTCCCTGCGTAACATTGAAAAAATAAAGGTATTTTTTTAATCAGATTTCTATCTGCTAAAATAAAATCGTGTGCACGATAAAAAAAACGGAATACCTTTTCCACCCAAGCATCTTTATATTCAAGAATATAAGGGTGTCGTAGTTCGGCAAGTAAAGTCATCTGCAAAAGAGACGGACAAAGGTCACGAAATTTACACACTACGACATGAGTTTTTTGAGTCATCTTACGCACAAACACTAAAAACACAGATTCAATAGTCAAAAATTTTACACACTACGGCATGAGTTATTAAAAATAACCTCCTCGCAAGCTTTGTTTCTGAACTTGTCTGTATACTTTGAGAGACGAATTTTCTTCAGAACATACCTGCCAGAGATTGTGATCGATGCAATTACTGAAGTTTGTACACAAACAACCACTTAACCACACTCCCACGCTAGAGGTAATTACTGAGGCATCGTCCAAAGATCATACACGAGTAAATTTACCACGCAAACCCGCACACACGCAAGAAAGAATTGATGAAGCATCACTCAAGGTTAATATATAGTTCCCACTTCACCACACAAACACACACTAGAGACATTATTGAAACATAACTCGAATTTCGTATACAAGCCACTTCACTACACACACAAACACACACACTATAGACAATCAGACAAATACCTTTGCATCATTCAAAATTCATAGACAATCCGCTTTAATACACACACAACACACACACAAATCTCAGTTTTTTTTCTCCAGATATTTCCTAAAGTTTTCAAGACAATTAATTTACACCCAATAAAAACACTATGTTTAAAAAAAATAAGGGCCCATAAAACAACAACATAAGAGTAGTACACAATAAAAAAAATGAAAAATAAAAAAATTAAATACTTCTTATTCTCTGTTTTATGGAGCACAAGAGATGCAGCACCAAAAGCACCCCTCCCAATATTCTCTATCACTTCATAATCTTCCATCTTGGACTTAGGACCGCCATTTCCTGTCTCCATCAAAACCTTAAAAAAAAACAAAAACCTCAGATGGGTTTACCTATTTTTAGCTAAAGATTCGATCTTTACCCAAAAAATAAAAATAAAAAACAAAATAAAAAAATCTGAACTCACCCTTTTCCAATTGAGAGACTTGCTTCAAATTCCACCCGAGGGAAAATCAAATTCTTGGGGGCATGTGCAGCTGCGTGAGGAACAATATTTCTTCGAAGTTTTTTTCTCTGAGAGAATTTATTATTACAAGTAAAGGTTATGACTTTTATGACTTTTATGAAACGCTTATAGAAAAATGAAGGTGTAATGTAATGTAGAGTGTGACACATTATTGACTAGAGATATTCAAGGGGGGCACGATTATATACTAATTGGGAAAATTAATTTAATTTGGTTTTCTTGCAAAAGTCAAGCTTATAATAATTGACTACGTACTAGTACTATATTTCAACAACAAAAAAGCAGGATTCGGTATTTAGAAAAGTAGGTAGTGTGATAAATGGTTGCAATTTAAGTGATTCAATGTATTGGATTTTTCTGTTGAATTAATATTTTGGCTATTCTTGTTATTGAATTTAACTTGAGTTGTTAAATATTTAATACACTCATTTAATTTGCGCAAGAAAAACTAGTGTGATAATTTATTTGATGTTGTTGTATGGTGATATTGTTAGTCGATTGTTAGGTTAATCCGAAGGTGTTTGACTATTTACAATGAGATGTCAGCATACGAACGAAAGCTCACGATGCAACAATTGTCATCGAAACCCATTTCATTCGAATTTTATAAAGATAACATACTATAAATTCATTTCATAATAATATGATTTTATTCTTGTAATTTTATAAAAGAAATACTACACTCGACAATAATAAATTAATTAAAGTAATTGGGTGTGCATAAATTCCAAAGTGTGCAATTATAAATGCAGGTGGTGCCACGAGAATACGCGTAACGTAATGTGAAATTAAAATAAAGACCAGTTTTTTTATGTGGACCACTCACATATTTGTAATTGTCGTATAAAGAAATAAAGAAATTCGATGGCAATTTTATTCAATTAGATGCACGCATGTGTTGTCTGCAGTACCAATTGAATTGACGTTTGTATGTGAACTGGAGAAAAAAATTAATAAATTAGTGAATTTTATCATTAGGGTTACTATGCAGGTTTTGTAGAGATTTTATTTATTTATAATTAAATTAAAGAGTACTCTTTTTTTGTTCCACAGTCCATAGATCTGTACTCCATGAACGGATGAACCAAACACAGGCAAGCATATGAAAAGAATTGTTACTTCATTATTTTTTTACTACAAAGTAAGGAATACGATTTTTTTTAAAGTACAACTATATTTTGAAATGAAAATAACATAATTATTTTTCTCTTATATAAAAAATATTGTATAATAGTTTGAGACATAGTATTGCTTAAAATAGTTATACTGTATGGATTTAACTATTATTTTTTGTTATAGAATAAACTGAGATTATTATTGTTGTTTCCCCAAAGAAAAATATAAATTTCTAAATATTAATTTTTTTTGATAAATTACTCTTCTTCAGTTATTCTTCTTCAACATGTCATATTGCCATTCTAGAAAGTCCGGCCGGCAACAAACAGCTCAAAACGGCACCGTACACAGCTTGAAGAACCACATCTCACGAGTCCTCTTCTGATGGAATAAACAACCAAGAAATCCCAAATCAGAATCCACGAACACCATGATACTCCCTCAGCGGCATTTCATCAAACACCTTGCATACACGACGAAGAAGACCATAGTAGGGCCTAACATGGCGCATTGCTTCTTTTACTCGAATCAGCCCTCAATCAGAATCCCACGCCGATCATACACCTCGCTCTTCTGCACCCTCATCCACCTCTTTCTCCGGTGCCGCCGATTCTCCGAAGCCATGACCGCTTTTTCCCTCATGAGGGAATACAAAGCCACCCCTCAACTCCGGGATTGGAACAGTATGCTGCGCCACTTCAATTCAGCCGAGCAATCCCATCAGGTAGTTCTTGTTTACGATGAGATGGTTTTTTCTGGTGTGGAACCTAATGTGGCTACCAAGAACATCGTTATTCACTCATTGGTTAAAATCGGAGAGTTCAGTAGCGCGTTTGCTCTGTTGAGAGATAACAGTAGTTCTGAATTTACGAGCGACGGAGTTACTTACAATACTGTCATTTGGGGCTTCTGTAAATATGGGTATGCAGAAACGGGATTCGGGTTGGTGTCGGAGATGGTGAAAAGGGGCGTGGGTTGTGATAACTTCACTCGTAATATACTAATGAAAGGATTTTGCGACAGGGGCATGTTGGAAAAAGCCGAAATGGTTATGGACATGTTTCGCAGTGAGCTCAACGGAGATATTGTGGGTTTCAACACCTTGATAAATGGTTTCGTCAAGTTTGGTAAGGTCGGCAGTGGTTTTCAGTTGATGGAGAGTATGAAGAACAATGGCATTCTACCCGATGTTGTCACGTATAACACGTTGATTGGTGGGTTTTGTGAGATTGGAGATTTCGATGGTGCTAGGAGTCTCGTGGATGAACTTTCGAAGGCAGATCATATTACGTACACTAACTTGATAAGTGGATATGTCAAGAATAACCAGAGTGATGAAGCATTTGCTGTACATAGAGAAATGATCGAAAAGGGGATCAACCCTGATGTAGTTACGTATAGTTGCGTTATAAATGGGCTTCTCAAAAGTGGGAAGTTAAACGAGGCTAAAGATATGTTCCACGAGATGTTAAGGGTAGGTGTGTGGCCAAACCAGGTCACCTGCTCGATTTTAGCGGACCATTTATTTAAGAAAGGTAATGTGATGGGTGCACATAGCTCGCAAAGTCAAATGGTGGTCCGAGGGATAGCATTTGACGTCGTTTTTCTCACTATTCTAATCGATGGTCTCTTTAAGGCTGGAAGGGGAAGAGAAGCTGTGAATATATTTTGCCGACTTTTGGAGTCGGACCTTGCGCCAAACATTGTCACATATTCTGCATTGATTGACGGTCTTTGTAAACAAGGCGACATGAAAGGTGTGGAGTCTGTTATGAAGCAAATGGAGGAGGAAATTGTCTTTCCGAATGTGATAACTTATTCTTCGGTAGTTAACGGGTACGTGAAATATGGGATGCTTGAATCAGCCATTAATGTGTTGTTGACCATGGTAGACCAGAATGTCATGCCGAATGTTTTCACCTATGGTCCCTTGATAGATGGCTGTTTGAAATCTGGCAAGAGAGAAATTGCTGAAGATTTATACAGAGACATGAGATCACGAGAGGTGAGTGATAACAATTACATATTAGATGCTTTTGTGAACTGTCTAAAGAGAGGGAGAAAAATAGACGAGGCAGAAGTTTTGTTTAAAAATGCACTGTCTAGGGGTTTGTCAATAGATTGTGTTAATTACACGTCCTTAATGGATGGACTTTTCAAGTCGGGAAAAGACTCCTCCGCCCTTAAAGTCGCACAAGAGATGACTGAAAAAAATATTGGGTTCGATATTATCACATTCAATGCTTTGCTTAATGGGTTGCTTGGACTCGGTCAATATGACATCCGGTCAGTTTATAATGGAATTCAGCAGTATGGTTTGGCTCCAAATCATGCTACGTTTAACACGTTAATCAAGGCCTATTGTAGAAAAGGGGAATTGGATAATGCCCTCCATATTTTGGATGAAATGAAATGTCGTGGCTTGAAGCCAAACGAAATAACTTGTAATATTCTGATGGAAGGAGTCTGTGGGTCATCGGGTGGTTTTAACAGGGCAATGGATTTATTGAAAGAGTTGTGTGTGGTTTCCGGGTTTCGTCCTACAGAAATTACCCACAGAATTGTGCTTAATTCTGCCTCGGAGACTAAAAGGGCTAATATTATCTTTTTGACACACGGGAAACTCATCGAAATGGGACTTATCTTGAATCTTGCGGTTTATAATAATCTAATCACCATCTTATGTGGACTAAAGATGACCAGAAAAGCTATGCCTGTTTTACAGGAAATGAGAAAAGCCGGATTTCATGCGGATACTCTGATTTACAATTCTCTAATACAGGGTTACTGCAAAAGCTCTCATTTGGATAAAGCTTTTGCTATTTACCGTCACATGAATACCGAAGGAGTTTCTCCTTATATTAAAACCTATAACATTCTGATGGGCGGATTCGCCGCGGTTGGCTCAATGCACCGGGTGGCCGAACTCCATTCCGAAATGAAGGAAATAGGTTTCGGTCCGAACGGGACCACGTTCGATATTTTGGTCTCGGGGCACGGGAGGATCGGTAACAGGAAAGAATCCATAAGTCTTTACTGTGAAATGATTGCCAGAGGTTTTGTTCCCAGAGTCAGCACTTATAACTTGCTTATCAATAATTTTTCAAAGTCCGGGAACATGAAACAGGCAATGGAGCTTCTGAATGAAATGGAAGGTAGGGGGGTCCTCCCTAATTCGTCGACTTATGATATATTGATAAACGGGTGGTGTAATTTGTCGTATGAAGAAAAGACGATGAGGAATTATTGTCAAGCAGAATCAAGGAGGTTGTTTGGAGAGATGAGTGAGAAAGGATTTACTCCAAGTGAGAATACTATAAATCAGATGAGTTCTGTTCTGGCGAAACCAGGGAAAGTGGTGGATGCTCAGAGATTATTGAATAAATTATATAAAAGGAAGAGGTAATGAAAGGTGTATAATAATAATCTTAGAATGGAAGTATGGAAAGGTTATCCGAGAAGAGATAAGGAAGGGTCTTGGTGAGCATGTCAAGGCTTTTGAGACGCAAGGTTAGTATTATTTTCTATTAGTCGGATATATTATTAGGCATACCCTCTCTGTGACATGAAAAATATTGGTGGGATTCCATTTGACTCTGTTTGTTTTCCAAATTAAAGTGTCCGAGTTGGGTATTCTAAAGCTTCTTCAGAATTTCATTTTTTCTTGTTTTAGTTCGACTATGGTGTCATTTTTCTTTGGCCTCGTTTTAAAGCTCTCTGTCTGGTCTCATTAGTTATTTTGTTTGCCTTCATGGTGCTTCTTATAATCTTCACTCTCGTTATCATCTTTGGCAAATGCAGTAAACTTCGAAGAGTCATCCAGATCCTAAAATGTTCCAACAGACCATTGAAGGCATCACAGCCATATTTTCAGCTGATCTACCCCGAGACAAAAGGTGAAATTTATATTTATGTAATTTATAAATTTTAAAAAGAAAATCAAGATTTTGAAATTTACAGTCCCCTTGACATTTGATTCCGTCTTACATGGTCTCTCTCCACGAGCAAAAAAAAAAACTTTCAAAACCACACATGATGTTTGTTGCACTAGTACATAGTTACCCTAAATGTAAGACAATGTAACTTCAATGGGATTTTTAGTTGATTAAAAATGAAAATAAATACTTAGTTTTTTCTGTTAAACTTAAGCTATCCTATTCTTTCGAATTTCGATTGCTAATTCCTGACCTCTTGAATCGACAGGGGGTAAGAATGAAGACTTTGTGAGAAAAGACTGAAATGGCCTTGTAGTTGAGTATTGGCTAAAGCATTGAGATATTAAAGCGATGAGAGTATAAAATTACACTTCTCATGA
Organism: Euphrasia confusa; assembly: GCA_954870475.1. Lineage (NCBI taxonomy): Eukaryota > Viridiplantae > Streptophyta > Magnoliopsida > Lamiales > Orobanchaceae > Euphrasia > Euphrasia confusa. The sequence goes on from OX940951.1 coordinate 2,332,352, forward strand.
TTTATGTTGAGTACTCAGGTTGCTGGTTATTGTAGGGGACGTCAAAACCAACTGATATTGAGATCGATCTCGATTCATCACCTCCTTTGCAGTAGAGTTAGCTTCTTTTTCTCCGCTATTATTGAAGGAAGAAAAGGAAAGTGATATCTTTTTTGAATCCATGAGAAGTGTAAGAAGCATTCTTACTAAGCAATCCCATTACCAGGTATCAATCAGCATGTGAAAGCCAAATCTACAAAGCAAAACTTTGGATTCAAATATGTGTGGGCCGAGTCCAGGAACAATGTAGCCCATTACTAGCCTTTAAAATGCATGGGTCAATTTCGAATTGACCAACTCATATTATTTGGAGGATTTGTTATGCGTAGCAATTTCATTTGAATTTATGAGAACATTAGAGAATTTGTACTCCAAATAATTTTAAGTGATTAATATTTCCAAAATATTATGAAATTTATTTACTTTTCTTTTTTGTTATTCTTTAAAAAAATTCACACTCATAAAAATGATTTTTTACAATTTTATCTTTTTAATACTTATTTATTTACATTAATACTATTATTTTTTCAAATTATCTTTAATTTTAGACAATAGAGTGGGCTAGAGAGAGAGAGAGAGAGAGATGATGAACCCTAATTTATCTGAAAGTTTGGATGATGCAGGTGGTCATTCCGGAGGCATAGGTCGAGGTCGAAAGAGAAAGATGAATAGAGAGGAAGAGATGATCATGAACCCTAATTTATCCGGTCGAGAGACGAAGAACCCTAATGGTAGTTTGTTCAGAGCTGGGTTTGGTTCTTCTCCTGCTCCGACGATGGAGCTTCTCTTCTCTCTCTAAAAATGTCCCCTGAAGCACGTACAGGACACATAGGTCATTATATCCGTCCCAGACTACTCTCGAGCAGCTCCTCTGCAGCTTCTTTATCTCGCGAGGTCTTTAGTGTTGAGCCTTGTTTCGGAAGCCTCAATGTTTAACCAATTGCCGGATCGACTCCCATGTAATTATTTAATTAATTACTTAATTACGTATAGCTAATCATCCATCACCTTAATTAATTCATTAGTGATCTATCAATTGATCGATGTATTATGTATAGGTTTTCTATGGTATTTGCGAGGACGAAGTCGCGCACATGAGGACTATCTTTAATGGTCCTAAAGACCATATCAAGCATATGGAACGTTTAGCAGAATAGGCATTAAAGGCACACCATGATCATTATTCCGTAAGTCGTCGTCTCATCATTTTATTATCATTGATCGATCACGCATTACTATAATATACGGCGTATGTGTTTTGATGATTGTTAGGGTGGTGAAAAACGATATATATATGTTGGTGTCTCTTGAGAAGGTCGTGCATAAAAAAAGCATAGATGAGTATTACATCACCTTCACCGCCAGGCAATGTGGTGCCCCTGCAGCCTCCAATGATGCTGTCAAGACAGTGCAAGCTATCATAGTCAACTACTGTGGTGTCTTTGACTTTGTCCTATATGTCAAGATTATCCCCTCCACCGATACCTGCAACTATTATTGGTAGTCTTGTTTTGGTCCTTATTCAGTATATACCTAGATACTTCTTCTTGTACTCCTTCAATTCATCATCATCATGATTTGGATTTTGTTTATTTCTCAAAATACTTACTGCGTCTTAATTTATCCTCTTAATTATTGGAATTACCGAATAGTGTAGTTCATTAATGCATGCATATGGTGATAATTTTAGGAGTGGTGTAAAATAAACAAATTGAATTCGATCAGTGCATAAGCTTATTATCTGGAAATTAAAATAAAATTAAAGGAAATGATAATTGAATAGTGTTTATCATTTGAAAATTGAATTGTAGAACTACCATAACCTACTCAAGAAGATTGAATTGTTGATATTGATATTTGGGGGAAGTTGATGTTAAGTGTTGGAGGCAATAAAATTATCAAATATAATCTTATCAAGTGAATATAAATTACAACAAATTGATTTTTTATAAAAATATGAATAAACAAATATTTCACAAAATCTTGGAATTTAATGGATATATGTTTTTGAAAATTAAAGTGAAAAATTAAGATCATTTATTATTATGAAATAGATGGATTAATGTAAAATAAAAAATAAAGTTAAAAAATTATTTATTTTTGAAATTTAAAAATATTTAAAATAAAGCTCAAATTATACATTTCGGTTTGGTTGTTTAATTTTCGATTTGTATGGTTATGAAATTTAGAAATATTAATTTTTAATTTGGTATAGTTTGTAATAGAAATTTAGAAATATTGGTTTTACAACAGAGGCCCAATAAATAAAAGCGATTGGGTTGAAGTGGGCTGGCCCATTAACACATGTTAATGGGTTGTATAGGTTAGGTGTCTATAAATAAATGCTATTCCTATTCGAAAACAAACGATTTTGGGCGCTAATAAAAATTGGTGCTGCTTGCTTGCTCCGGGAGAGAGAGAGAGAGAGAGAGATGATGAACCCTAATATTTCTGAAAGGTTGAGTGATGGTTCCGTAGGCTTAGGTCCAGGTCGAACGATTGATGATGAGATGATGAGGCTTAAGTTTGCTGAATTGTATGCAGCTAAAAATCCGGGTGCTTTCCCTCCCAGAAAATTGCCCCCTCCAGTTCGTACCGGACCCGGAGGCATTCCGGGTCGTCCCAGGCTTCACGAAAGCCGCCGGGATTCCTTCTCTCGCGAGCTCGGTTGTGTTACTGAGATCTGCTGCGCCCTTCATCGGAGACCTGAATGTTTACTCTATTGCTGGATCCAGCCCCAGGTAATTAATATATTATATTCATTCATTAATTAATTAATTATGGAGTACTAATTACAGTAGTATATCAATTGTTCATATATAGCAAGCACTAATTGAATTGTTCATATATAGCAAGCACTAATTGATCAATCGATTTAGGGTTTCGATACTATTGATGATGGTGAGATCTGTTGAAGTAATGTTGAAAGACTCTTTAGCTTCTTTGAATTCATGATTTTGGAGAGAATTTGGAGAGGCAAGTGACTCTTTGGCTTCCGGTGAATTTGGAGGGCCAAAGGTTTCATTGATGTGTTCAATGAACATGCCAAGGATTGGCAACTATAAAAAGGTGATCAAAGTGTTGATCAAAATAAGCCCAACACAATAGAGTTTATTACTAAAGCGTGAGTTAGAACAAAGTCGAGCTTGTTCGGGTTTCAAGTGTGTGTCTTGTAATCATTTCTCCAAGTAATAAAAAGAGTGTGTTGTGAGCCCGAGGACGTAGACATTAGTTGTCGAACCTCGTAATATCGTGTGTCACGTTTTATTTCTTTTCTCCGCTACAAACAAGAGTGTGTGTGTGTGCGGTTCATATTATTCGAACTATTTCCGCAAGTCTTGAATATCAAGCTGTGGTAAATTGTATTGAAACACAATTTATCGCAACAAGTGGTATCAGAGCCGAAGGTGTTCGTTCTCTAGATATTCAAGAAGATTCGAATAATGGGCGAGGAGGTTAATCGCTTCAAGAAGTTCGATGGCACAAACTTCGCCATGTGGAAAGTCCTTCTGGAGGACTTGCTCGTTGCAAAAGATCTTGATCTACCGGTTGTTGGTGTTCAACCGGACGACGTCAAAGACGCGGATTGGCTTCGGACGGATCGCAAAGCGCTAGGGTTGATTCGTTCGACTCTAGCTCCGTCCGTCATCTCTAATGTCATCAAGTACACGACGTCGGCGGACCTCATGAAGGCACTTGAAGACATGTACGAGCAGCCATCCGCCGTCAACAAAGTGCATCTAATGAAGACTCTGTTCAATATGCATATGGAAGAGACGACAACCGTGTCGGAGCATTTGAATGAGTTCAATGCCGTGTGCAATCAACTCGACCAGGTGGGCATCAAGTTTGATGATAAAATTCGCGCCCTTCTCCTTCTATCAAGTCTACCCGACTCTTGGGATTCCCTTATTATTGTGGTGAGCAATTCGTGTGGGAAGAACAAGATCTGTCAAGAGGAAGTGGTGACTCTACTTGTAGGAGAGGAGGTTCGGAGAAAGAAGTCGGAACGATCTAGTTCTTCGCTGAACTTTAGCTCGAAAGATCGTGGGAGAGAACGAGGAAATAAGAGCAAGGGCAAAAGCAACTTTGATGCTCGAAGTCGATCCAAAAGTCGAGGACCACCTAAGCGGTCGAACTCGAAGGGTCGCGACTATAGCAAATACAAGTGCTACAATTGTGGAAAGATTGGCCACATCGGAAAAGATTGCCCGGAGGCAAGCAACGACAACGGCAAAGGTGCTGCCAATGTTGTGAAGGAAGATGAAGCCCTCATTTGCTCGCTGGAAACCAAGAACGAGTCTTGGATCATCGACTCCGGCGCCTCGTTTCATGCTTCTCCGCAAAAGAATGTTCTTCAGAACTATGTGAGCGGGAACTTTGGCCGAGTTTACCTTGGCGACAACCAGCCGTGCGACATTGTGGGCAAAGGAGATGTTTGTCTATCCCTTCCTAATGGCTTTGAGATTCAATTGAAGGGCGTTCGTCACGTTCCAAGTCTCAAGAAGAATCTCATCTCGGTGGGCCAACTCTCGGAAGACGGCATGGTATGTACGTTCAATGCCGAGTCTTGGAAGGTGTCCAAGGGCGCTAGGATGTTGGCGCGCGGCAAAAAGGAGGGGACGATGTATGTCGCCAACGGGACTTATAATCCCAACTTCATGGTGGCGAAAGCAACAGATGCATCCACGTGGCATCGAAGGCTCGGCCACATGAGTCAAATCGGAATGAAGATCATGGAGTCTTCCGGGAAGCTTGACGGGTGCGGGGAAATCAAGCTCGATTTTTGTGAGGATTGTGTCCTTGCAAAACAAACTCAAGTAAGTTTCTCGAAAGTTCCGCGGGAGTTGAAATCTGAGAAACTAGAACTTGTTCATTCTGACGTTTGGGGCCCCGCTCCTGTTCCCTCAATCGGTGGATCGAGGTACTATGTAACTTTTGTCGATGACTCTTCAAGGAAGTTATGGGTGTACTTCTTGAAACACAAATCCGACGTCTTTGGTGTGTTTAAGACTTGGAAAGCTTGTGTAGAGACTGAAACCGGACTAAAGTTGAAGGCGTTAAAATCTGACAACGGTGGGGAGTTTTGTGGTGAGGAGTTTGAACGGTTCTGTTCAAACAACGGAATTCGAAGGATCTTGACCACGCCTATGAAGCCGAGGCAAAACGGAGTTGCCGAGCGCATTAATCGGACGATCATGGAGCGCGCCCGAAGTATGAGAATTCATAGTGGTCTTCCTCGAAATTTCTGGGCTGAAGCGGTGTCTACGGCAGCCTACCTTATCAATCGGGGTCCCTCGAGTCCCCTAAACGGAAAAATACCTGAAGAAGTCTGGACCGGCAAGGAGGTGAATTTGTCTCATCTCCGAATATTTGGGTGTACGGCGTATGTACACTTAAATCCTCAAGATCGAAGTAAGCTCGATGCTAAGTCAAAAAAATGTGCTTTCATAGGCTAGGGGAGTGATGCCTATGGTTTTCGTCTCTATGATTTCGAGGCAAAACGAGTTAGGAGGAGTGTTGATGTGGTGTTCAACGAGGAGGCTTTGTACAAGGATTGGGGCAAGGAGACCAATTCTGACAACAAGGAGAACGAGTATGTGGAGGTGCCATACGAATCCAATGACAAGCCCACTCCTTTACAAGAAATTGAAATCCCAAATCAGCAGGAGGAGCCTGCCCAAATCCCACTCAGGAGATCGGAGCGATCGAGGAGGATGCCTGACAAGTTTAACGACTATGTCCACTATTTGCTACTTTCTGATTCGGGGGAGCCTGAAAGCTACAAAGAAGCCCTTGAGGTGCAGGGTGTCTCGGGCAAGTGGGAGTCCGCGATGAATGACGAGATGTCATCACTTTCAACTAATGAAACTTGGGATTTGGTGAATTTGCCGGAGGGCAAGCGAGCACTCCACAATAAGTGGATATATCGAATAAAAGAGGAAGCCGATGGGAGTTTACGACATAAAGCTAGGCTGGTCGTAAAAGGCTTCGAACAAAGAGAAGGTGTTGACTACACCGAAATCTTCTCGCCGGTGGTGAAAATGGCGACGATTCGATCGGTGCTCAACATAGTTGCAGTCGAGGATCTCCACCTCGAACAGTTGGATGTGAAAACGGCGTTTCTACATGGAGATCTATCGGAGGAGATCTACATGTTCCAACCGGAGGGCTATGCGGAGAAAGGCAAAGAAAGTCTTGTGTGCCGTCTAAAGAAAAGCTTATACGGCCTCAAACAAGCGCCTCGACAGTGGTACAAAAAGTTTGATAACTTCATGGATGAAACAGGGTTTTCTCGGAGTCAATCAGACCATTGTTGCTACTACAAATCATGTGGTGATTCCTGTATCATCTTGTTGTTGTATGTGGACGACATGTTAATCGCCGGAAAGGATAAGAGAGAGATCGAGAAGGTGAAGGCAAGCCTATCAAAGGAATTCGCTATGAAAGATCTTAAAGATGCAAAGAAAATTCTGGGCATGAGAATTTCTAGAGATAGAGCTTCACGACGATTATGGCTCTCGCAGTCCGAATACGTTGAGAAAGTGTTAGCTCGGTTTAATATGGAGGAGTCTAAGCCCGTTAGTACTCCACTCGGAGCCCATTTCAAACTGTCCAAGGAAGTAAGCTCCAAGGACCAAGATCAATCAAAGACGTTTCCCTACGCATCGGCTATTGGTAGCCTTATGTATGCAATGGTGTGCACCCGACCCGATATTGCACATGCAGTGGGAGTTGTGAGTAGATACACTTCCAAAGCTAGCAAGGAGCATTGGGAAGCGGTGAAGTGGATAATGCGTTATCTACGAGGGACATCTAACTACGCCTTGTGCTATGGCGGTAGTGATCTTGCATTACAAGGATATGTCGATTCCGACTTTGCCGGCGATGTTGATAGCCGAAGGAGCACGACAGGTTTTGTGTTCACGCTCGGGAGTGGAGCAATAAGCTGGGTTTCCCAACTTCAAAAGTTGGTTACTTTGTCAACAACCGAAGCCGAGTATGTGGCGGCAACGGAAGCATGTAAAGAGTTGACTTGGCTCAAAAGTCTTCTGAAAGAAATCGGTCACGAACAAGAGAATTGCAGGCTTTTCAGTGATAGCCAAAGTGCAATTTGCCTTGCCAAAAATGCTACTTTTCATTCAAGAACAAAGCATATTGATGTCAAGTACCATTATATCCGGGAGTTGTTGGATGAAGGCAGTTTCTCGTTAGTGAAAGTTCATACCGATGAAAACCCGGCGGACATGCTAACCAAAGTGGTCACGGTGGAGAAGGTCAAGAGTGGTTCAAAACTCGTTGGTCTCTCAAACGTCAAAAGAGAGACGACTGACACACAAACAGAGAGGAAGCGATGTACGCTAGTTCGGAAAAGTGTTAACGACATGGTGAGTCTTCCAACAAGTGGGAGATTGTTGAAGTAATGTTGAAAGACTCTTTAGCTTCTTTGAATTCATGATTTTGGAGAGAATTTGGAGAGGCAAGTGACTCTTTGGCTTCCGGTGAATTTGGAGGGCCAAAGGTTTCATTGATGTGTTCAATGAACATGCCAAGGATTGGCAACTATAAAAGGGTGATCAAAGTGTTGATCAAAATAAGCCCAACACAATAGAGTTTATTACTAAAGCGTGAGTTAGAACAAAGTCGAGCTTGTTCGGGTTTCAAGTGTGTGTCTTGTAATCATTTCTCCAAGTAATAAAAAGAGTGTGTTGTGAGCCCGAGGACGTAGACATTAGTTGTCGAACCTCGTAATATCGTGTGTCACGTTTTATTTCTTTTCTCCGCTACAAACAAGAGTGTGTGTGTGTGCGGTTCATATTATTCGAACTATTTCCGCAAGCCTTGAATATCAAGCTGTGGTAAATTGTATTGAAACACAATTTATCGCAACAAGATCACCTATACCTACACCTCGTCGTCGTCTTCTGTTGTGCCTAATTATTCTACCGACCACACGGAACGTTTGGCAAGCTTGTCATTGGAGGAGGCACACCATGATTATTATTCTAAAGATCATATGGAACGTTTAGCACGATTGGCATTGGAGGCACACCATGATTATTATTCTGTAAGTCTTCATGATCCATCGTCTATATTCGATCATCATCATTTTATTATCAATAGTATATGACTGGAATTGTGTATCTTGATTGTTAGGGTGAAGAAGGATATATGCTGGTGTATCTTGAGAAGGCCGTCTTTAAAAAAAGCATAGACGCACTACTACAAAAATAGCCTATAACATCGGTTAAAAGTAGCTATTTACATCGGTTATACAACCGTTGTCCAAAAGCCTGATGTAAATACCAATAGAATTTAACATCAGTTTTACAACCGATGTTAGCACTTTACTAATAACATCGGTTATATAACAACCGATGTATTTACATCCAGTTACATCGGTCAACCGTTGTTACGTCACTATTTTCACATCAGTTTTATAGGAAAACCGATGTTGATTAAATCATATTAACATCAGTTTTATAAAGAACCGTTGTTAAATATAAGGATTAAAATAAAAAAAAATATAATCAGCATTGATGGTTACCAAATTATTATCTAGATTAAACATTTTTAGACAAATATTTAAATTTCCATTCAAAATACAAATAAATTTCAGAAATTTACTTTTCATCAATACATATTATTGAAAGTTAAAGTAATATAAATATGTCAGATTATGAACACAAAGAAGCACCAAGTATTTCTCCAGGACTCAAAGCATTAGCCAAAATAGAAGGAACGCCTATGCACATATGTCTCCTCGATCGATTCGAAGCATTACATAAAGTATCCCATATGCGGCCTGATAAAAAAAGATTGGTATTATTAATTTAAAAGCTACTACATTAAAATATTGTGGACAAGAAAAAAAAAAACACTATCATTACTATTTAACAAATAATCCTAATGTGTCAGTGTATCTTTGATATAAATAAAATAAATTTTAGCTACTGATTCAATACGTAGAATGCCATATTCTAACAATACCACTTGAAATTCTCAAAAGACAATAAAATCCTCAAACAAGCATGAGCATTAATGTCTAATTTTCAGCATAGCATGATGATTAAGTATCCTCCCAGTAGATTCAAAGTGAGATAAAGAATATAACAACTAAGCAAAATTATTAATTGAGCCAAAACTATAACATCAGAATTGATAAAACATACATAAATTAAAAGGTTAGCTCATGAGAGAGTTGCGGCTATATATTATGCTTGCAGACTTACCATGGAGCTGCAGTGTTAACGCGCAAGAAACATCTTCCACTTGGATTAATCATCCATCAAGCTCTCTGTCCTGAAATTTCAAATGACCTAAGAGCTAAGTCAATATGAACATCATCGTATAAATATAGCAAATTAATAAAGTAAAATTTTGAATTAAGTAACAATGAAAGAGTAGTTGTACTCGGGTAAATCCAAGAGTATGCTATAAAATTAGCACTAATAATGTTCTGCCTAAAAATGTACAACACCAAAGAGTAGTTCTATATGGGTATACCAACACTGCCAATTAATGTACCACAAAAAATAAGATAAAAGAAAGATTACCCGCCGCGATTGTTAGAAGCTTAGCCAAAGGAACCGCAGAGAGCAACTACTTTTATAAGTTGTAGAGACAATGAGACCGTCCATGTATTTTTAGTTCTTTGTATGCCTGCGAGCTATACAATAAATTTAACCATGAAAATTTTTAGTGACATCTTTCATCTTTTTAATAATAAAAGCAATCGGAATTGGACGCGAGAATTATTTCGATAACCGTAACAAACATCAATTTCAAAACCCCCAGATCAAGATCTTTAATTAATGACAATGTGTATAACTTCAAACAAAGGAACTGAATGGTATTGATGCGAAATTAACATAAAAAGAAAAAACGAAATGGTACCTTGATGTGTTTGGGGTTGAATGAATGCGTAATGCTTTTTGCTGAAAATTTCTCTAATTCAATTGAAATCCAAAAACAATAAAATAAAATAAAAAATATATAATCAATGAAAACTCAAATTCCTCCACTATCAATGAAAGAGCGTGACCTCCAGATTTCAAGGGCTAAATTCGCAAAACCAAACAATAAAGACGGTAGAGTCAGCCACGGGGAAAGGCGGAATCAGCGACGTCGGCGGCTTCGGCGACTTTTGTGGCATCGACGGTGGCAGTCATGTAAGAAGGCGGCAGCAGTTTAGGCAGTCGGTGTAGGGGCATAGGGCGTGGAGTTTAATTTCGGTATAATATGAAGGTGGGGAAGTGGTGAACCCTTATTTAATATATTTAGATATCTATTTTTTTTTTAAATAATAGAGTATTACTTAAATATATACTCCGTCTATTTATTACTACTAATAAAGTCTTAAAGTACATCGGTTAAATTATATAGTAGTCCAAAAAAATCGTCAAAGTTTATATGGAACTGATGTTGAGAGATTTAATTAATAACGGTTATTAGAGGAGCGATGTTAAAAATTTAATTAACAACGGGTCGTGCTTTAGCTGATGTAAATTAAATGTTCACGACATCACTTCCTTTAATAACCGATGTCCACAAATGACCACACATCAGTTCCTTTATCAACCGATGAAAATTATTGAATTCACAACGGTTTCCAAGGAACCGATGTAAACTGCATGTTGTTAAAGGCTATTTTTTTAGTAGTGACGAGTATTACATCACCTTCACTGCCAGGCAAATTGATGTCAAGACGGTGCAGGCTATCGTCGTCAACTACTTTGACGTGTTTGACTTTGTCCTATATGTCAAGATTATAACCTCCGACAATTATACCTGCTTCCATCGTTCCATCTAGCAGTATATATACTGCAGCTTTATTAGTGTTTTAAGAAAAGATACATAAAAGAGGTTTTTTTTTTTTTAAGTAACAACCAAGTTGTAAATAAATTGACCCTTTAATAAAAAAAGGTAATCTTATGTTCTTACTACGTACAGCCTACTTATATGAGTTATATCTACACATCTTACGTTACTCTTCATGCCCTTTTCATAATTATTTTTATTATGAATTAAAATAATAATCAAATATCTTAAATAACTTTATTAATTATTATTATTATTATTGTTAAATTAGTAATCATCTTCTTCCCTTCAGCGCCGCATTTTTCCCCTTATATTCTAAATTTTGATTCGTATTATTTGTGGAATATTTAAATATATTGGAATATATAATTTTATAGTATATAAAAATTCATGGAAGAATAAGAGAAATAAACACATTTAACAAGGGTAGTATAGGTATTTTGTTGAGAATATATTCCCAATAAATAAAATATAGTGGGTTAGGGTTAGGGTAGGTAGGCACTCGCGTTTAAAATTGCTACTTTCTCATCGAAAGAGATTCAAGATGAAGAACCCTAATTTATCTGGTCGAGAGACGACGAAGAAGAACCCTAATGGTAGTTTTTCCGATTGTCGATTCAGAAGTAGGTTTGCTGCAGCAGGAGGTTCTTATCCTGTACGGAAACCTGATATTTATTACCTTCTCATGAAAAGGTCTCAAGGAATGCGTTCAGGAAACCGATCGAGGTGTTATCCGTCCCACAATCCCGAGATTCCTTCTCTCGCGAGGTCGGTATGGTTGTTGAGAGTCAAGGCGCCTTGTATCGGAATCCTCAATGTTTACTCAATTGCTGGATCGACACTTACGTAATTTAATTTCCATTTAATTAATTACTCGATCTACTTAATTAGCTATATATATATATAGCTAGGTAATTAATCATCATTTTTTATTAATTAATTAATTAGTGACCCATTGATCGATCGATGTAGGTTTTTGATTGGATTAAGGGGGCGAAGTCACGTACATGACGCATATCGTGACTAATGCGGCCTCTAAAGAGCATATCAACCATATGGAACGTTTAGCACGACTGGCATTGGAGGCACACCATGATTATTATTCTGTAAGAATTGAAGAATCATCCATATCCATATTTATTATCAATATATACTGATCATGCATTACAATAATATAACGTACGTACGTATTTTGATAATTGTTTAGGGTGAAGAACGATATATGTTGGTGTCTCTTGAGAAGGTCGTGCTTAAAAAAAGCATAGACGAGTATTACATCACCTTCACTGCCAGGCAAATGGGTGCCCCTGTCTCCGATGACGCTGTCAAGACCGTTCGAGCTATCATCGTCAACTACTGTGGCGTGTTCGACTTTGTCCTATATATCAAGATTATCCCCTCCACTGATACCTTCAACTAATAGTCTAGCTTGTTTTGGTCCTTATTTAGTATATATGTACCTAGTTCTTCTTGTACTTCAATTCATCATCGTCAATTGGATTTTTTTAAAATACATACTCCCTCTATCCTTTAGACAGTACACACTTTCCTTTTTGGTCCATCCCTTAAGACATTGCATATTCCATAAATGGAATATCTTTTCACCACTTTATCCTCTCAATATATATTTTTATTTACATTTATACCACTACCTTTTCAACTAACTATTTATATTATTAAACACACAAAAAATCATTTTTATATTATTAAACACACAAAAAATCATTTTTTCTTATTTTACGTGAAATCTTCTCTATGCACTCTTTAGAGGGATGGAGGAAGTATATATGATTGTTTTTCAGACATACAAATTAAAAAAAAATGTTAATTTTTTACTTTGTGACCAAAAAGTGAAATATATACTTATTACCTAATTAATTGAGTCTTATTTAAATAAAATTTGAATCACTAATTAATATTTAAATCACTAATAATTTATATCTTGAAATATTTTAATTTTTTAATTTTAGTTTGAGTATTACATATCATTTTCTTTAATAATATTTTTTTCAATTAATTATGTAGGACTAAAAGTATTATGATATAACTAATATTTAAAAACAATAAATATATTTTATTTTATTTTATTTTATTTAATGATAATAATAAATATTTAATAGTATATTAATTTATTTATCCTTATATAAATTAATAAAAATTATTAATTCTCATTATCACGAGAAATGAGAATTAATCACATGTATTAAGGTGCACATGTCCATCAATTGAAAATGAAAAATGTACTTTAAACTTTTCTTATTTATATAATCTTATATTAAAAAAATTAATCAATTGTGAGTAAAATTGAAAATTAAGGGTCATATTGTATTTTAAAGTGAAAAATTAATATCAAAATAGAGGCATTAATTTAAAATAAAGTTGAAATTGTTCATACTTTTCAATATTATTTGGTTATGTATTTTGATTTGTATATTTTAAAATTGTAGGAGTATCTAATATCAAATAATTGATACTCTAAATTCTCTATAATAATTTTTGTTTTTGTTGGTTGTTTGATTTTCGGTTTATATATGATTACAAAATTTAGAAATATTTGATTTTCAATTTTTGTTCGATTATTTTTCTGAAATTGATATATACGGACTATATATATATTTAGAAATAAATTGATGAATTTAGAGAGGCTGTACAAATAATAAATTGAGCCTGGAGAAAAGCCTAAACTCTAGTTAGCGGGTTGAAGTGGGTTGGGCCCATTAACATATGTTTAAACAAACAATTTTGGGCGTTAAAAATTGGTGCGGCTTGCTTAGAGAGAGAGAGAGAGAAAGGGATGATGCATGAACCCTAATTTATCTGAAAGTTTGGGTGATGCAGGTGGTCGAAAGAGTGATCATGAGATGATGAAGGCTAGGTTTCGTGAATTGGTAGCAGCTGAACGTTTAATTACTTTCTCTCCCATAAAATTGCCCCCTATAGTTGGTACCGGATACAGCGGCATACCAGGTCGTCCGAGACTTTTAGAATTCCTCCGTGATTCCTTCTCTCGCGACCTCGGTTTTGTTTATGAGTTCTACGGCGCCTTGTATCGGAAACCTCAATGTTTACTCCATTGCTGGATCGAGCCGGAGGTAATATATTAATTACATCTCAATTAATTACGTACTAATTAGTTATCATACCACTCGGTGTTAATGTATATGTGATCGATCAATCGATATATCTAGGGTTTCTATACTATTGATGATGGTGAGATCACCTATACCTACAACAACTCGTCCTCGCATGTGCCTTATTCTAAAGACCATACCGAGCATATGGAACGTTTGGCACGCTTGGCATTGGAGGCACACCATCATTATTATTCTGTAAGTCATCTTCTAGCTTCCATCAATCTATAATTTATTATCAATATTGATCATGCATTAATAGTAAGTATGGCATTGTGTATTTTGATTTTTGATTGTTAGGGTGAAGAAGGATATTTGTTGTTGTCTCTTGAGAAGGTGGTTTTTAAAAAAAGCATAAACGAGTATTATATCACCTTCACTGCCAGGCAAATTGGTGCCCCCGCTTCTGATGTCAAGACGATGAAGGCTATCGTTGTCAACTACTTTGACGTGTTCGACTTTGTCCTATATGTCAAGATTATCACCTCCGACAATACCTGCTGCCATTGTTGGACCTAGCAGTATATATACTGCAGCTTAATTTATTAGTGTTTGAATTAGAAGATACATAAAAGAGGCTAGGGTTTTATTTTTTAAGTAACAACTGAGGTGTAAATAATTAATTCTTACTACAACCTAGCTACTTATAATAAGTTATATCTACACATGATCTTACTTGTACTCTTCACATCCTTTTATTACGAATTAAAATAATTATAAAATGTCTTAAATACCTTAATTAATTATTATTATTAAATTAGTACTCATCTACCCCTTCGGGGCCTCGTTTTTCTCCGGCCATCAAATATAAGATCAGGGTCGCTTCAAAATATATATAGATATATTTTGTTGAGAATAGAAGCCCAATAAATAAATAAAATAGAATGGGCTGGCCCGGCCATTAACATATAAATGGGTTAGCTAGGGTATGCACTCGCGTTAAAATGGTTACTTTTCTCATCGATCGATCGAGATGAACCCTAATTATTTATCTGAAAGTTCCTTCCGTGGTCGCATAGTTGGAGGTCGAAAGAGAAAGATGAATAGAGAGGGAGAGATGATGATGAACCACCGTAATTATTTATCTGAAAGTGCAGCAGCAGATCGTTCCGGAGGCATATCTCGAAAGAGAGAGACAAAGACGAAGAAGCCTAATGGTAGTTTGTCCGGTCTTCGCTTCAGAGGTAGTTTCAGATGTGGTTTTGCAGGGAGAGGTACTCCTCGTTTCCCTCCCAGCTGGATCGAGCCCAGCAACTCGTACCCTGAGGAACGTACAGGAAACCGTCATTTTATCCGTCCCAGACTCCCGATGAGCTCCCTTAATTCCTTCTCTCGCGAGGTCAGTGAGGTTAAGGAGATTGAAGGCGGCTTGCATCGGAGACCTAAATGTTTAGTCGATTGCTATATCGACTTTCTCGTAAGTCCATTTCATTAATTAATTACTTAATTATGTATATATATGTAATCATCGATCATTTTAATTTTAATTTGATCGATCTAGGATTTCGATGATTGTCTTGAGGGCGACAAAGTCACGGACTTTGTCAAGGACCTGCCTAATGCTCCTACAGAGCATATCAAACATATGGAATGTTTAGCCTCCTTGGCATTGAAGGCACACAATGATTATTACTATTCAGTAAGAATTGAAGTCATCTCCAATTATCCATATTTATTATCGATCAATATTGATCATGCATTACAATAATTGGATGATTAATGTTTAGGGTGAAGAAAAATATAAGTTGGTGTCTCTTGAGAGGGTCGTGGTTAGAGAAAGCATAGATGAGTATTACCTCACCTTCACTGCCAGGCAAACAGGTGCCCCACCCTCCGATGATTCTGTCAAGACCGTGCAAGCTATCATCGTCAACTACTGTGGTGTCTTCGACTTTGTCCTATTTGTCAAGATTAATATCCATCCCACCGATACCTGCAACTATTCTTCCTAGTCTTGTTTTGGTCCTTATTCAATATGTACCTACTTCTTTTTTGTCCTTCGATTCATCATTATCAATTGGATTTTGTTTATTTCTCAAAATACTTACTGCAACTTAATTTATCCTCTTAATTATTCGAATGACCAACTAGTATTACATTAATGCATGCATATATATGGTGATAATTTTAGGAGTAATGGTAAAATAAACAAATTGAATTCACTGCATAGACTTATTAGAAATTTGAATTGTAGAACTACCGAAATCTTATAATTAAAAAAATTAAATTGTCAAGAATTGTTAACTCAGTTAGTTGATCACTTGAATTCACTTGAATTTAGTATTGTAAGGTTGAAAGTTCGAACTCGAGACATTACAATTCACCTAGACCAACTAATTATCACTACAAAAAACCTGAATTGAGTACCGCAAGGTTTAAGATTCAAACTCTAAACATTGCAATTCACCTAGATCAACTAATTATCACTACAAACTCGAGACATTGCAATTCACCTAAATCAACTAATTATCACTACAAAAAAATCAGTGAAACCCTATGAATTTTCCCTACTCACTCCCGTAGGGAATTCCATTCCCTAAGGAAAAAATAATATGGGATTCCCTACGGCTTTCCCAAGGGCCGTAGGGAACATGCCCGTAAGGGTTGCAGTAGGGAATTTCGTGTCATTCGACTCCTTCCAAAATTCCCTACATCTCTACGGCGCAAACCCCCTACGGCTCAACGAACGTAGGAAATGAGCCGCGAATGGTTCCCTCCAAGTTTCCTACGGCATCTCCCGTAGGGGAGTAATGTATTGTAGAGTTCCCCTACTGCCATCTTCCGTAGGGGAGTAATTGAAACCCATATGGCCCGATACCGTAAGGGAGTATTAAAAATATTTCCTACGGCATGGGCCATGCCTAAGAAATTTCTTTTTTGTTATTTTAATTTGATTTTTTTACCATTAATTTATATAATAATAATAATAATAATAATAATAATAATAATAATAATAATAATAATAATAATAATAATAAATTAATTAAATCTTATTATAAAATATATATTTTTAAATTTATAATTTCTACCAACAAAATACATTACATAATAAAATTACAATCAAAATTTTTTTTAATTAATTAAAATATTATATTATTTGTGATAAATTTAAGTTTATTAAAAATTTAAATTAATTAAATTATTATATTATTTGTAATAAATTTAAATTAAAAATATTTAAAAAGTATTATTTTTAATAATAATTATAATAAAATGTTTATGTGTTATTATTTTTAACAAAAATCCTATAAATGTTTTAAATAAAAAATAAACAATAAAATATATAATTTAAATTTATAATTTCATATATATATATATATATATATATATATATATATAGTATTAAATATTATTATTACATTATATTACATAATAAATATAAGTTAATGATACATATATATTATTTTTTAATTATTGTAAATATAATTAAGATAGCTTAGTTCTCTTCTTCACATCATAAGGTTCAAAGTTCAAACCCTGTTCTCGTGATCTTCCTCATCTTTATTCATAAGGTTCAAAGTTCAAACCCTGTGACGGCCCTAACTGTGCATTAACAAATTGGTAATTTCAACAAATTTTGAATATACAAATAGAACCCAATAAACAAAAGTTCAAACCCTGTTCTCGTGATCTTCCTCATCTTTATTCATAAGGTTCAAGGTTCAAACCCTGTGACTGGCCCTAACTGTGCATTAACAATTTGGTAATTTTAATAGTATTTTGATCATTTTGCAATGCATAGACAATTTGGTAATTTCAACAAATTTTGAATATACAAATAGAACCCAATAAACGATTTAGAGATTTTATTTAAGAGTAAGTTCATTTACACATTCATCTCTCATTTGTATACTTCTATTTAAAAAATAAATTAATTTAGCATTTAATTTAATAATATTGCAAAATATCTAAAATAACCTTTAAACTAATTAAAAAAACACTATTATCGTATGTCTTCATCCTTGTAGATTGCAGCAACTCAGCGAGCTCCAACATATGGAGGAATAAAGTGTTATAGATTTGTTCTTGAATATTAAGATGAAAAGAGGAAGTGTAAAAACGACTTAGATTGAGATCGCCTCGATCCTTTGCAATGGTAAATGGAGTAGCTTCTTCCTTCTTCTCCACTAGTGTTGAAGGAAATGATAAGTGTAAGAACTAAGAATAGCCACGGCCCAAAATAATGTCTGGGTAGCCCATTTTTGTGTGGGCCGAGCCTAAGAATAGCCACGGGCCCACAGCCCATCATGGGCCTTTATAATTTATTTACATTTACTTAACTAAATACGAGTAATACCTAAAAATACATTGTTGATATATATTTGGTCGATTTTGAATTGACCAACTCAAATATTTATCTGTAATCCAAATTTGATACGATTATATATTCAATATTTCTAAATTTATATGAAATTTATAATATATGACTTGTATATGTAAATAAAGTAAAATAAGATCATAAAGGAATGAAATATGCTAATACTAATTTGGTAGTATTAATTAATTTCATAATTTGACATGATGTCGTATGCGTGAGCACA
Organism: Euphrasia confusa; assembly: GCA_954870475.1. Taxonomy (NCBI): domain Eukaryota; kingdom Viridiplantae; phylum Streptophyta; class Magnoliopsida; order Lamiales; family Orobanchaceae; genus Euphrasia; species Euphrasia confusa. The sequence goes on from OX940951.1 coordinate 2,350,884, forward strand.
CTTTTTTATTTTTATTTATTCCTTTTTTCCGCCGTCACCTTTTCTTGTTATTTAAGCAAACGTTAAAATCTGTAAATGAATATTTTTTTGTATATATACAGTATAAAAAATAAAAAAACATTTCGATTAATATCTATTCACGGGTCTCTCTTTCTCCCCTGTTTTTTTTTCTCCCTTTACCTTTCGAATTCCTCCGATTATCCAAGGTATATTTGCGCTCTTTGATTTTTATTATTTCTTGTAGAATTTTCGTATCAGATGCTGCGATCTGAACAAGGGCCTTGCCGATTTCGTGTAAAGATTGAATCTTTTTTTTTTTAAATCAATTGTGTTTTATGGTAGATAAAATTAGCCTAGAAGAATCAAGATCGGGGAAAAGCTTCTGTTTTTATTGGTTCAATTTCGATTTTTTTCTCTTTATATTGTTTTTGTTCGGTTATGGGAGTTCAATAATTGGTCTGTACTATGTTTGGTAGGATATTTTGGGGCTTTTCATCGTAATGAATAAGGTTTAATTCTACTCATCTTATTTCATCATGGGATTGTGCTGTTTGATTCACAGGCTAAGTTGAGTGTGAATAAAAGCTAAATTGTATGGAAATTTATTGTGGTTCTTGAGATATTTGTGCCTTTTCTCATAACAACTCGGCCCACAGATTAACTTTAGCCGTTTCGGTTTGGGATCGTGTTTTTTGTCTGTTTTTTTTACTGATGGGATTCTGATAAAATATGTTTGTTATTTCTAATTTTTGTTAATTTGGATAGTTCGAAGATAGTCAACATGTGTTTTAGGATTTTTTGGCCTATTGTTATGTGTAACTTCTCATACCATGATAGAGAAATTGTGATAAATAATTGTGCACCCGTGTTCCTATTATGCTTTAATGTATTCGGAGTCTCAGTAACAACTTAGGCAAGGTACGGTTTATCTTCATCCCAATGGCTTATTCAAGTCATTGAGAGATTTATATTTCTCAAATTAATTGATGGTTTCATTGTGAGATAAACTACTTGTACTGGCTATACATGCAGTTCATAGTTCATACTCCTCTCTTGAAAACTCTGTTATCATCTTTATCGATGTTGCATATTGGAAATTTTGAGTGGACTAATATCCTTTGCATAATATAAATTTGTTCTTCCACCCTTAAAAAGTATCAAGGGCCTCTTCTTGGTTAACCCCCCAATAGAAGAAACTAAAATAAGTTTGTAAAAGTCGAAAGGAGGTAAATTATGTCGCGTCAACAATTGACTTTGCGGTTTTAATTCATGCGCCTATTGGGTAAAAGGTGTTTCTTTTCCATCATATAGCAATTGGTAATGGTAAAAAAAATTGAGCAGTTTGGTATCGAAGAGTTGGGTTAATTCGATTTCGGGCTCGTTAGTTTTGTATCGTTTTTCAATCATGTTTGTCACGTCTAATGAAAGTTCACGAATGTCAGCAGAACTTTGCACGGATGGAGTCTTCCAAAGAGACTAATTGCCGGGCCCCAGAAGGCTCTATCCTCTGCATCAACAACTGTGGCTTTTTTGGAAGTGCCGCCACAATGAACATGTGCTCCAAGTGCCACCGAGACATGATACTAGAACAGCAGCGGACCATGCTTGCAGCATCTTCCATCGACAGCATTGTCAACGGCAAGGGGCCCGTTCTCTCTGGGCCCTCGGGCATTGTGGCCCGGTCCATCGAGACAAAGCCCGCTTCCCCTCAGCCATCTTCAGATCTGACAGCAGACCCAAACCAGGAACCAAAGGCAAAGGAGGGCCCGAACAGGTGCGCAGCATGCCGCAAGCGTGTGGGTTTGACCGGATTCAATTGCAAGTGTGGGAATCTATTCTGCTCAACCCACCGTTACTCGGAGAAGCACGACTGCCAGTTCGATTACCGAGCTGCGGGGCAGGATGCTATCGCGAAAGCGAACCCTCTCGTTAAAGCTGAGAAGCTCGACAAGATTTAAAAGTATGATATGCTCGATCTCCACTTTATTTATCTGTGTTTCTAAGCTTTCGGTTTGTAAGTTGCTATGTGCCGGTGCCGGCTTTCAATAACACTGTTAGCCCGTTTGATATTCGCTCTTTTTTTTTGTTATCGTCTCTCTGCTTTTGTACATTTTGTTATCCATAAAAGAAAATTATTGGAACTCATGTATTGATGATTTATGTATTCTCTCAGATGATGATCTTCTGTTTGTGATTTTGGTAAGACTTTGAAGGACAAATAAGTAATTTTTTCATATTATCAAAAACAGTACACACACTCTTGATTTCAATCTTTCTTTACAAGGCTCATCAACTCTTCAATCACTTCCTCAGTTTCTTGATCTCCTTTTGCTTTGAGCTTCTCTCTCATGCCGGACGCTGTTTTCCGGACGTGCTCGCCGGAATCTTCCAGCACCACCTTCCTGATAACCTCAGCCAATTTCTCCCCATGAAGCTTCCCATTACTGTCCCTCAAAACCTCAATCCCCACACCCACACTCTCGACGAGCCTAGCTAGCGTTAATAGGCTGGTCGAGGTTCATCGGCAAGGCTATAATCGGAAAACCAATGCTCATGCTCTCCAAAACCGAGTTCCACCCGCAATGGCTCACGAACCCTCCTACATTCTCGTGCACCAAAATCTTCGCCAGCGGGCCTTCCTTAGAAGCCCGTTGAGCCCGTTTGCTTGTCGTTTTGGAAACATAACGACCCATATGAAGTTAACACCGCCGAGCTCCAGACGGGCTGGGATGTTGCGGGCCCGGGCCACAGACGGGCTGGATGAAGTCGTAGATGATCAGGTCGGGCTTGAGGTTTTTGGCGAGGGCGAGGAACGGGGTTATGTGGCCGTAACCGAGCCATGGGAACATCAGGATCTTGGGGTGATAATCTCGAGTGTTTTGAAATCGAATCCATTGATGATGACGTAATGTAACTCTGTTTTCACTCTGTTTTTAAGTGTGAAATTGTATATGTTGTTGATTTGAATGTGAAGCATTGGATTTTGGATGTTAGTTTTTATAGCTAAAAGTTGGTGGTTTCTGTCCCCAGGAGCATAGGCGAGTGGTAATGCCTTTGATGATGTGGATGTAATTCCCCAGCGACGCAGGGTTCGAATCTCGAGTGGGACAAATTTTCATTGAAATATTATGAAGGTTTGTCCTGGGGTTTGGCCTGTTGGCTTCTCTCGCACAGGTGTCTGCTACTCAAACAAATTCCTCGATTTACATCCTACCCGATCGAGGGACCTATTTACATCCTACTCGATCGAGGGACCTCCGATCGGATGGAGTGTTTGGCCTGTTGGCTTCTCTCGCACAGGTGTCTGCTACTCGAACAAATTCCTCGATTTACATCCTACCCGATCGAGGACCTCCGATCGGATGGAGTGGAGGTTCTCGTCTCTCCTCCTTATAAAAAAAAAGTTGGTTTCTAGGAAATAAGTTCTCGTGTGAAAATTATTATAATATTGTTTTTATTTTTATTTTAAATATATGAAAAAATGCTACGTGGCATCTCTGATTTCTTTATATCAACAAATACAGAATCGCCACGTGTTTTTTACTGTTTGCTGAAAACCTACCTCATTCATGACAAAAAAAACGGAAAAAAACCCTACCTGCTGAAATCAATGACCGACCTCAGTTAACTTAAAATATAGTGTAAAAAACATTTTTTGAATCTTTTTTTTTATAAGTATTTTTCTGTATTGATTTCGTGTGAAGTGTGAACAAATTATCGTAAAATAATTTATTTATTTATTTCTCGATTCTTCCATAATCGGTTTTGGGTCAAAAATAGAAAATTTAATAAATTGATAGCAACTTTATCGTTACGTACGTACTGACTTATTGATTCTACGTGTCCCAGAAAAAAATCTATTTGTAATTTATTGTACTGAGAAAAAAATGAATTGAGAGGAAGAAGAAGTAATTTCTTTTTAAATTATTTGTTATTTATATTTTGAGTTGTAGTAAAATTTATTAAATGTAATGATTAGCCTCCCACATGCCCATTCATTACCATTTTCTTCACTCGGCTCAAGGGGCTTAGTCATTAAGATTAATTAGGTAATATTGTATAAATATTCTTAATAAAAATAAAAAAAATATAAATTCTAGGAGGGGCGCCCCTCCATGCTAATGAGTGTATTCGCCCCTGCTCGAAAGCCGCAGAATGGTCTTAACCCGACAGCCCGTGGACGGGTGAGCGGGATGAACGAGCTCGATAAATGTATTAACATGTACTCTCTCGATTTCGGTAAAAATGCAATACTTCCTTTATAATTTACAAAGTAGTATTGTATCTTTGTAAATGCATGGTGGTGCCTTTGTGTGTGTTTGTTTTTAAGTTTGGAGTTGTTTTGTAATTATTAAGAGTTTTATTATAACTCTTGGTTTATTATTTTTTAATCCTTAAAGTATAAGGGTTAGAATTTATAGTTCTTATATAGTAGTATATTATATTAACTTGTTATTTAAATTAAAATATTTTATATTGTTCACATTTAATTCACCTACATTTTGCAAGTAAAAAAAAATCAAACATAGCAACAAGAATTATTCAATGTAAAAAATGTTTTTATATATGTTTATAAATTTTATTTTATTTTTCATAATTAAAAGTAGAGTTTATTTCTAGATTCAACTTTCATAAAAGTACTACCAAAATTGAATACTAATTTAATTTGTATTTTGAAAATTTTACTCAATATGTGATACCATAGATAATAAATAGTTTAAATTAAAGTAAAAACAAAAATTACATTAACGTTACAATAGAAAAAAAACAATACTACTAGTTTACAAAGTAAAAAACAAACCAAAACACTATCAAACTACATTTTTCTTTATATCAATCCTCTTCACAAGCCTCATCAACTCTTCACAAGCATAGTCGACTCACAAGCATAGTCGACGTGCCTACCCTCGACTCCTCTACACCCTTTAATTGATCAGTACGACACCCCCTGAAGACCCCTCGATTGATCGCTCCCAACACCAATTATATATCTCTTCCACCATGATAGACTCGTAATCGCGGAAGCGAATCTCTCGAAACGGGTAGTCGACTTCTCCTCGCGGGTTCTTGATCACGTAAATGGCACATGTAATGAAATATGTTATTTGATGGGATGAATGTGAAGAGTTGGATTTTGGATGTTGGTTTTTATAGGTGAAATTAATTGGCGGTTACTTGGATACGTTTTTTTTTTAATAAATGAAAAAAATTCCAAGTGGCATCTCGGCTTTTGTGGTATCTCAACTATCAAACATATACAGAACTGCCACGTCAGAAAAAAATTACATGTGGCATCTCGGCTTTTGTGGTATCAACGAATACAGAACTGCCGCGTCAGAAATTTGTTTTGACTTTGGCAAAACCATATTTTTTCCATTTCTCCTTCGGAGTATATTTGTTTCTCAATTCCTCCATCTTCGTTTTTGTCCAACTCGTCAATTCGCAAATCAACAAGAATTAATTAATTATGCAAACTCTTAATTCGTAATACGCATAGGTGTTGAAAACAATTAAACTGCATGCTTTTTTAATCCATTCAAGAACTCAATTATACCGTTTGTGTCCTTGGAATAAAAATTATTATTGAAAATGTTAATTACTGTATTTTAAAATCGGATGTAATTACTATACATAATTCATTTTCGAGTAACTCTGTCTTTCGAATGTGTACGTATTAATACCAAAATTTTAAAATCTATAGTAAAATTTAGTGAAAGTAGTACTCCGTGTATGTATAAAAATTCAATATAAAGGAAATTAAACCAAGCATAATTATTTACACTATACCTCTCAACAATGCAAATGATCTACTCAGAACTTTTAATTACCTACAATCCCCACTTTCTTACACAAATCACCTCACTCTGAAAATAATTGCGACCATCATACTTACAAATTTCGATAAACTATCAGACATTTTATAAATGCGCGCGCTAAAAGATCGATATCATGATATTAATGTGAAATAAGTTAAAAAGTAAACGAGATTTTATTTAGGGCAACAAAACCAAATTGCAAACACAGTAACGAGATACATGATACTAGTACTAGCATCATTACCCTAAAAAGCATAACAAAAAGAAACAACAGATATCTAGAGGAGATGAAATCTAATAAACCTTCAACACTGAGGGGACTTGAGAGATGGGCTAGCCACGTGAACTGATGTATACTACAATTGTAAAAAATTAGTATAAGAAAATACTTTAGGGCGGGCTACGGCCCGGACTAGCTTATGAATGGATCCGCCCTTGATGGCAGGAACACTATCCTTTGCTGCTGCTACTACGTCGCTATGACGAGAATCCGTGTGCACGGCGTTGTGATCAGATTCTTGCTCGTTCGTTCGTTCGATCCCACACTAATTAATTAATGGACATTTATATATATAAATTAACGTAAGTACGAGTTGAATTTGAACAAAAGATGCTCTCCATTTTATTAATTAATATGAGAAAATGAAACGAAGAATATTACTTACTGGACACGAGATCACAGTTACTGATAAGCAGAGACATGACAGAATCAAAACCAAGACAAACTTTGATGGGGAAATCATTCCTACTGTAATATTACTATTTGTTTTTGTTATTTTTTGATGGCTATCTAAGTTAATCCTTCTTATGTAGAGAAAATTATTGTCAAAAAGATGAACTCATTATTCATCAAAATGGGAATCCACAACAACTTTTGTTTGACTAAATTAAAATGTTTTATATCCATCATCTAATTAAACACATGTTGTATTGTAATATCATATACTAATATTTATGTGATTTGTGATAACGTGTAGTTTGTTTTATTTAATCGAGTAACTATTCAAATGAGTGTCGTCTATAGAATATATAAAACGACAAACATACAAAATTTTATGACGCGTTCACATTATATATGTTAGAATTTTTAATCAATTAAATTATTTTATTGTATTATTATTTATAAAACAAATATACATTTTAATTTAATGATTCAATTTTTTTTTTCTATTTACATTGATTTCTTAATATTTTTTTCAATATTATTTAACATGATACAGTTTATTTATTAATTAAATATGTTAAATGGATTGGAAACGGAGTAACCCGTTTATTTATTGTTATGATTATTAAATGAGTTAGGTTTGAGTTAGAATTTTGTGACCCACAAATAGGTTTGACACGACACGACACGAACTCGGCCCATTGGCACCCTTAATTACTTGGGATAACTCGAGGTCTTGAGTTCGACTCCCGTTAGTGACTACTCCACTCGAGTTAATTATTCACTTGATCTTTAATTTGATCAGGAAGACGTACGTATATACAACCAAAGTTATAGGTTGAGTTAATTATCCACTTGGTCCTTAATTTGATCAGGAAGATACAACCAAAGTTATAAGTTGTATTAGACCTCCTTAAATTTGCTTAAATTTTTCGATTCACCACCTAAAGTAATTGCAAGCTAGCATCATATATAAACTATCATACATTTTATAAATGAACTAAAAGATCGATATCGTGATGTGAAATTATAGGTTAAAAAGTAATTAAACGAGATTTTATTTAGGGCAACAACACCAAATTGCAAACACAGTAACGATACATGATAGCAAAGCATAGTCGGAGTGGTACGGGTAGCAAAGCATACAGAATTAGAACAAACATGCAGTTTAGTTTCAAATGATAGATCCAATTCTACTAGTTGTTTGGTGGTGTAGAAAAGAAGTCTGCTGGATGAGAATCCGTGTGCACGGCAGGAACAACATCCTTTGCTGCTGCTACTAAGTCGCTTTGACGAGAATCCGTGTGCACGGCGTTGGGATCAGATGCCTGCTCGTTCGATCCCACATTAATTAATGGACTTCGTTTCATTAATTAATGGACATATATATAAATTAATATGAGAAAATGAAACGAAGAATATTACTTACCGGACACGAGATCACAGTTAGTGATAAGCAGAGACATGACAGAACCAAAACCAAGACAAACTTTGATGGGGAAATCATTCTTACTATTGAGTATTTGTTTTGTTATTTATGTGATATTATGATAATGTTAGCTATATATATATCTAAGTTCCTTCTTATATAGAGAATATTATTGTCAGAAAGATGAACTTATAATTATTGATCAAAATGGGAATCCACAACAACTTTTGTTTGACAAAATTAAAATGTTTTATATTCATCATCTAATTAAACACATGTTGTAATACCATCCTCCCATATTCCGTTGAATAGATTTTTTGTAACAAACAAAAATCACACACATCACGAAAATTATATAAATAAAATGATCATATATAAATAAAAATACTTGTAATTAATAAAAACGGCTACACAATTTTCTTATGGTGTTACCTTCCAAGTATAAAACCAGGTAAACATACATGAAATTGTTGAGTGTGAACTGCATGATAATAAGCAGCAACACACAAAAACCAGTAATAAGCAAAACTCAAAATAATACTGCTAACAATTGAAAAACCTAAACACTAGAAAAAGTGTCTAAAAGCAAAACTACTAAGTAAATTACTAATTCTTGATTTCAATCCTTCTTCAAATGCCTCATCAACTCTTCAATTTACTTCACAAGTCTCTCGATATCCCTTTGTCTTGATCTCCTCCTCATACCAGCCGCCGCCTTCTGAACGTGCTCTCTGGAATATTCGAAACGGGTGTTCGACGTCTCCGCGTGGGTTCTTCACGTAATGGCGAGTAAATTTGTGTAATGAAAGATGTTATTTGATGGAATGAATGTGGATAATTGGATTTTGAATGTTGGTTTTTATAGGGGAATTTGGCGGTTGCTCGGATACCGTTATTTTTTAATAAATGAAAAAATGCCAAGTGGCATCTCGGCTTTTGTGGTATCAACAAATACAGATCTGCCACGTCAGAAATTTGTTTTGACTTTTGCTGACATGGCAAAATCATTATTTTTTTCCATTTCTTGTACGGATCGAGTATATATTTGTTTGTCAATTCCTCCATCTTCGTTTTTGTCCACCTCGTACGTTGGTAGGAAAAAATAAATAACTGAAAGTTTGAAGCCTTTTAACCACGAAACTGTACTTGTCCTAACAATGAAAAACCCATTGGGTAGTGATGGATGTCTGCTCCAGGAATGTCACCTCCAAAACGAAGAGAAACTTTGATGTGAAAATCATGGTTATTTAATGGCTACCTAAGTTCTCTTTTTATAATATAATACGAGGATTTTATCAAGGATATGATGAAATGAATTCAATCCGCAAATCAACAAGAATTAATTGTGGCTGTGCAAATTAAGTCTTAATTCGTAATAGGCGTGTTGAAAACAATTAAACTGCATGTTTTTTTAATCCATTCAAGGAATAAAATTATTATTGAAAATGTTAATTACTGTACTGTATTTCAAAATTGAATGTTATCTTGGAAATGAAGTCAAATTTATAATTACTACATAATTCATTTTCGAGTGACTCTCTTTCAAACTAAATTTAAAATCTATAATGAAATTTTGTGAAAGTAGTTTGTATGTAGTATAAAAAAATTCAATAGTACTACAATTAAACCTAACATAATTATTTACACTGTACCCCTGGACAATGCAAATCACCTCACTTGTAAGTTGTAAACAAAATGATTGATCATATGGTACTAGGTAGTTGTTTCTTTTAGTTGAATTTTGGTTAAGAGTTATTTGGGGAAGACAATACAAATATTTGAATTCCTGATGAATTAGGGCTATTCTGGTTTAGTTGAATTTCACTCAGTAAATTTTTACTTGGTCCTTAATTTGATCAGGAAGACGATACAACCGAAAGTTAATTATAAGTTGTATTCGACCTCCTTAAATTTGTCCGATTCGCCGCCTAAAATAATTGCGAGCATCAAACAAATTTTGATAAACTCTCGTGCATTTTATAAATGAACTATAAGATCGATATCATGATATTGTGAAATTATAAGTTAAAAAGTAAACGAGATTTTATTCAGGGCAACAACACCAAATTGCAAACACAGTAACGATACATCGGAGTGGTACGGGTAGCAAAGCATACAGAACTAGTACAAATTAAACATGCAGTTTAGTTTCAAATGATAGATCGAATTCTACTTGTTGTTTGGTGCATGGTGTAGATCGAAAACAAGTCTGACTTTGGACCATCATCCTCCTATACAATATGAACATGAGTCGTCGGAGTCGCCGTCGGTCGGATGATCAGTACTGTGCACGGCAGGAACGTCATCGACCTTTGCTGTTGCTACAGCGCTGGGAGAAGATTCCTGCTCCTTTGCTGCTGCTACGGCGCTGGGAGCAGATTCCTGCTCGTTTGTTCGTTGGATCCCACATTTATTAATGGACATATATATAAATTAATATGAGAAAATGAAACCAAGAATATTACTTACCGGACACGATATCACAGTTACTGATAAGCACAGACATGACAGAACCAAAACCAAGACTAACTTTGATGGGGAAATCATTCTTACTACAATATATATTAATACTTAATTTGTTTTTGTTATCTGTGTGATATTGGCTATCTAAGTTTCCTTCTTATATAGAGACAAATATTTTCAAAAGATGAACTAATTCTTCAAAATGGGAATCCACACCATCTTTTGTTTGACAAAATTAAAATGTTTTATATTCATCATCATCTAATTAAACACACGTTTTCCAATAGACAAATTTGGTTTATTAAATATTCTCATTTTATTCCGTCGCCTAAAAGCAAAAATTGAATAGATTATATAAATAAAATGAAACTCATGTATATAAATAAAAATATTTTTAATTAATAAAAATGGCTACACAATTTTCTTATGGTGTTACCTTCCAAGTATAAAACCAGGTAAACACACATAAAATTGTTCAGTGTGAACTGCATGATAATAAGCAGCAACACACAAAAGCCAATAATAAGCAAAACTCAAAAACAATACTAACAATTGAAAAAACCTAAACACTAGAAAAAAGTGTCTAAAAACCAAAACTACTAATTAAATCGCTAATTCTCAATTTCAATCCTTCTTCAAAAGCCTCATCAACTCCTCAATCACTTCACCAGTCTCTTGATTCCCATTAGCCTTGAGCTCATCCCTCATACCAGCCGCCCTCTTCCGAACATTCTCTCCGGAATCTTCCACCACCACCTTCCTAATAACCTCAGCCAATTTCTTACCATGAAGCTTCCCCTTTCTATCCCTCAACACTTCAATCCCCACTCCCACATTCCCAACAAGCCTCGCGTTAACCGGCTGGTCGAGGTGCATCGGCAGGGCTATAATCGGAACACCAATGCTCATGCTCTCCAAAACCGAGTTCCACCCGCAATGGCTCACAAACCCTCCGATATTCTCGTGCCCCAAAATCTTCGCCTGCGGGGCCCACCCCTCGACAACCCTACCCCTACCCCCCACCCTCTCGACAAACCCTTCCGGGAGAGCCTTCCTCAGAAGCCCGTTGATCCCGTTCGGGTACTGCTTCGGAAACCGAACAACCCATATGAAGTTCACCCCACTCATCTCCAACCCAAGGGCAATTTCGTCCATGTCGGCTTTCGTCAAAAAATACTCGCTCCCAAACGAAACGAAAATAGTCGACTTCCGCTCCTTGGAATCGAGCCACGCCAAGAGGTCAGACCCCTCCCGGTCAAACTTCTCGCCGGAGCTCGGCCCCTGGACCAAAGGGCCCACCGGAACAAACTTCTTCCCGATCAGCTCGCTGCAGTAGTCGATGTACTTCCCCTCGACTCCCCTGAAGCCTTTCACGAGCACGACACCTCCAGACTCCTCGATGGCCGTGTAAACCAAGTCCCTCTCGTTCGGATCATTGGCGCACTCGAGCATCTTCTCGACCATCCACGACTCGTACTCGCGGAACCTGACCTCCGGGAAAGGGTAGTCCACGTCACCCTTGGGGTTCTTGAAGTAGTGGCACGTGAGGCTGATGCTCGTGCAGCTGCTCGTGATGAAGAGGACGGCCGGGATGCGGCGGGCCCGGGCCACCGCCGGGATCCACGGCTGGAGGAAGTCGTAGACGATGAGGTCGGGGCTGAGGTCGGCGAGGAGCGAGTCGAAGCCCTCGACGGAGAGTGGCGACTGGAGGGCCTCCTTCAGGTTGGGCATCAGGGCAGGGGGCAGCCCGTTGGTGGTGTGGAGCTTTCTGGGCAGGTCCGGAGTAACGGGCAGGAGGAGCGGGACGAGCTTGATCGATCTGGACATTTCGTTGTCGACGTTCTGCTCGATCGAGGCGAGGGTGGCGAGGGTCGAGCAGAGGTACACCTTGAAGTTGTTGCCGGCGCCGGCGGTCAGGTTCTTCGCCAGCTGGAGGTACGGGGTGATGTGGCCGTACCCCAGCCACGGGAACATCATGATCTTGATTGGGGAGGTTTGGTTTTTCGTAACAGACTCCATTTTTCTTGCTCTGTTTTCTTGCTCTGTTTTTTTCGTTGTGTTTGCTCTGTTTTATAGATGAAATTCGGTTGCATGTTTCCATGTAGGAAAATGGGAAGGTTGTTTCGGTTAATCGAGGAGAGGATTTTGATACGATTTTAATTGCTTGATTTAAATAGTGGATAATAATCAAAAATGGAAATGTGTATCTTATATATTGTGAAGGTAGGATATTACGGTTGGACGTTAGGGCAAATTTTTGTACATTTGGAAATTGTAAATAAATAGTGAAACGAATCTTTATGCTCGAATAAATATTGGCAATATCTTTCACAATAGGAAAACAAATATTATGTTACGAATGGTTTGTTGTGTTATAAATTAAAATAATTGAAATAATTTACGTAAACAATTGTTTTCATTAGATTATTTAATATATGTAATCATTAATTTAATTAATATTTCTAGTAATCGTGATTTTAAACAAAGAATACAATAGATATGTACCAAAATAACTTAAATGATAATTATGCAAATGGTCGTGCTCGTGCTCGTTTTCATGCAAATGCATTGTTTTGTGTGTGTAGTTATATTTGCAATGTTTATTTTGTAAACTAGCAATAGACCATCAGTCTAACTAATAAAAATACAATTATGTTTATTTCTTGTATAGTACTCCACAATTTTGCTTATTTATTGTCTAGATTTTACTTACACACAAATACACTAAAAGCATAATTTTCCTTATCCTTTAATCTAATTAATGATAATTAATGATAAAATATACTCCTATACATTAAATAAATTTAGATGGTTTACGTTACATTTGTTGCAAAAACATTAGTAATATATTAATGTAAGTGGATAATACTAATTTTTTTAGTAATTACAAATTAATCGGTTTGTACGTTTGCTCAATTTTATTAGTTTTACTGTACTAATGAAGTGTATATTCTTACTTCTACCTTTAATGAGGAAAAGATAAATCTATTTCACAATTTTTTTTAAATGGTTTTATTGCATTTAACCCTAAAATTAAAAAGGAGGCATTGCCAATTGCCATTGCAAGCTTAAACGAGCGCAATCGCAACCGGCAACCGGGATCTCCCGGTCACCGTCTCCCGCGAACACCGTCCGCCGGTCACACCTCCGTTCATGTTTATCAAATAAAATCATTTTTTAACACATATATATATATTATATATATAAATGCCCTTTCGAAATGTATATCTCCCCGCACTTTTGTACAACCACCAATCCATAGCGTACTCCTGAAATCGCCAATATATATATACGCAAACGCTGTATGTGTATGCGCGTGTGTGTGTTCACCTGTTGATGCGCAGGAAGGAGATACTCGTTTCCAGGTTTTAGAGAAGGGAGTTTCTTCAATCTCTGCGATTTCAACTCAGATGTTCGTCTCTGCGAAATCTCCGGTAAAAATTCTCGTCGGAATTCGATTATTCAGTCGCTGATTGTGCCTTTTTTTTACCGATGGAGTTACTTTGGAGGATTTTATTTTAAATTAAATTAATTCGCTGAGTGAATATGTGTGTGGAAATCGTGCATTTCCGCAGTTACCGTCACTGCTTCTGTAACCGTCGGCATTCAGCAGTCTCATTTTCATGTTAGGTTTTTTTATTTACCTTTTTACTCTCAGAGAGAACGTGTGAAGTGTGAAACATAATTAATCGAGAGTGAGTAAAATAATGAGTAATTTTCTAGATCTTCCTGCTGATGTTCATGCTTACTGACAATTTTTTCATCATCTCTTATTCAGTGAAACGGAGGGAGGTTTTGAGCATGAAGGAGAAAAGGGGTCCAAACAACAAAGAGAACAACGGCCCCGTAAGGTCCGAAACGAGGGATCGTAAGCTGCAAGAGAAGAAGAACAACAGTCTGGAAGAGAAGAACAACGTTCGCAGAAAACCGAAAGCAAAAGAGAAGAATACCAAATCTTCACCCGAAAAACCTATCAGACATAACTTAGTGAATGGTACAAGGACTGGCGTGGACCCCACCAAAATCGTTGGAAATATGACCGGTGATGATGCCGATGGTTCTGAGGAAGCAAACCATAGTATCAAAGCACTTAAAGTCGATAGGAATCAAGGCAATGAAAACTTGAATGAGAATGCTAGTGATATGGAGATTGGGAATGAATCCGATGCTGAGACTACCGATGATTCAGGGTCTTCTCTTGGGGATCCACAAACGGCTGATGACGAGAAAGAAGAAAAAGCTATTGGGGGTCAAATAAAGCATTCGAAAACCAAATCCTCTGAGAAGTCAAAATCTGAGAGTAGATCAAGTAATCTACATGCCAGAGCTTTAAAAGAGGCTCCAAAGAATATGGGCAAATCTGGAAAGGGGATTTCAACCGATAATGTGAAGAACATTAGAGTCCATCCGAAGCCTCGATCGGATTCGGTTGCAGAAGCTGATCCCAATAGTGTGTATAGTGATGACGAAGAAGTCAATACAGAGGAAAAGGGTGTACGAGAGAACTCGTCAGCATTAGATCAAAAGGTGGAGGAAATGGAAACAAAGATAAAGAATCTTGAAAGTGAACTAAGAGAAGTGGCGGCTCTTGAGATTTCCCTCTATTCTGTGGTTCCTGAGCATGATATCTCTGCACAAAAGGTGCATACACCCGCAAGGCGCCTTTCTAGACTCTATATCTATGCTTGCAAATACTGGTCTCAAGACAAACGAGCTACTGTTGCTAGGAACACCGTGACTGGGCTTGTTTTGGTTTCTAAGTCATGTGGCAACGATGTATCCAGGTTTGTAAGGTTTATTTAGGTCGGTAGGTAGGTATATACTAAATGCGATTTAAAATTACAAAGTCTCCTAAATTTCTTTTTCTATCAGGTTGACTTTTTGGTTATCAAACACTGTTATCCTGAGGGAAATTCTATCTCAAGCATTTGGAAGTTCGGGTCAATCTAGTGCCTTAACAAAAGTATTCGAGTCAAGTGGGGGAGGAAAGTCTCCACCGCTCAAACGGAAGAATACTGTTGGGAGCAGACAATCAAGTAAGCCGAGTTTCTCACAAGTTGTTGATGATTGGCAAGAGACAAGCACTTTCACTGCTGCCTTGGAGAAAGTAGAGTCCTGGTTATTCTCACGGATAGTCGAGTCCATATGGCGGCAGGTGATAACTCTATGGACTACATGCAGACACTTAGAAATTAGAGTTAATCATATGATGAGTTGTTTTAACTCTCGGATGGAGTTGTTAAGCTGCATATTTGAAAACATTTTGAACCTGAAAAACTGAAGTCTCAGGACATCAACAGAATGATTTTACATATATTTATGCTATTAGATTTCATGCTTGTGGATTGGTTTTCCATATAGAATTTTGATTCTGACTGCATTTTTTTGGGGTGGTGGGGGCAGACACTAACGCCCTATATGCAATCACCTGTTGGTGATCCCATTGCCAAAAAAGGTACTCAAAAGGCACCAGCCCCAGCCCTCGCTGACCAAGGAGAATATTCCATCAAACTTTGGAAGAATGCCTTTCACGATACTCTCAAAAGACTCTGCCCTATTCGAGCTGGAGGGCATGAATGTGGTTGTTTGCTTGTGATGGCAAGAAAGGTATTCTCCTTTTGCTATCATCCTTTCCATGTATAAACAGTTTGTTGTGTTTGTGTATATATAAATATTATTTTGCTTGACATTTCAAATCAGTCACAATGTCTAATGGAATATGGTATATTTTGTTAGGTGATGGATCAATGTATTGTAAGGCTAGATGTTGCCATGTTCAATGCTATTCTCCGAGAGTCGGCTCTTGAGACCCCAACTGATCCTGTCTCGGATCCAATTGCGGACTCCAAGGTTTTGCCTATTCCTGCAGGAGATTTGTGTTTCTTCTCCGGTGCTCAACTTAAAAACTTTGTATGTACCAACTTGTTCACTGCCATCAAATATTATTTGTCATTTACATTTTTAAACTCGTAAACTTGCCAGTGTATCTAATCTCATTTTGATATGAAGTTTTTTTGGGAAGTCTTTATGTTTATAAACAATTTAAGAGCCAGGTCTTTGCACGGATCTTTCCATGTAATAATTATTTCTAATGATCTCAGGTTGGCAATTGGACATTATGGCTGTCCGATTATCTTGATATGGATGCTCCTGGTTATGAACAAGATGAGCACAAAGATGATGATGATGGTGTTGAGGAACCGAAAAGATTCCCTCTTGTTTCTTCACTGAGTGATCTGCTAATGCTTCCCAAAGATATGCTTATGGACCTTAGATTGGAGGTCCCACCAAATAAAAAATATTTTTCTTTGCAAGTTCCCCTTATATGAACCAGAGAATTAATTCATTGTCTTTTCTCTATAGGTATGTCCGTTGATCAGTCTTCCATTGATTAAAAGAATTCTATGCAACTTCTCTCCGGATGATTTCTGCCCTGATCCTGTTCCGATTACTGTGTTGGAAGCAGTACATTCTGAGGTATGCATATTGTTTGAGTTTCATGTCTTCAGTTGCAATGCCTATTTTCTCGTTCACATGACTCGTAACGGATGATTTTGTATTTCTATTGATGGATCTCATGGTTTTCTTTGAATTAGAGATTATGTTTATTTTTGGTCTGTAGGGAGTGTATATATACAACTCCGCATTTGGAGTAAGTGATTTATTGCTAACACTCTGAGCGACTCAAATGCCCTATTTCTTCCTTCCATCCACAGTGCATCAAAGAGCAGAGATTGTCGGGAGGCTCTTATGTAAGCTTCCCTTTTGCTGCTTCTCCGATTGTGTACACACGTCCTTCCTCTTACCACGTGGCAAAACTAGTCACGGAGGCAGGCGCTCATTCTCAAATTTCAAGAAGCTTGTCTGGCGTTCAAAGTAAAGGGTACACAAGTGACGAAGAGCTGGAGGAATTAGAGTCTTGTATCGGTTCTATTATTGACAAACTGCCTCCGTCTCCTAGTGCTGTTGTAAGTGGCGCTGCAGAAGCAAATGTTGTTTACGATGGCGGCAATGCTAGGTATGATCTTCTTCGCGAAGTTTGGGAAGCCACCTAGAGTATGTGAAAAACTACAGTGAAAATTTTAGAAAACAGAATGGACCGTTTTCATTTGTACATCCAAATCGTTCATTTTTTTTTTCTGGGTTACATACATGCAGCCTCTGTTCTCGAGTGTTTTATTATACGCGTATCGGTGTGTGTATGTTAAATTTGATTTGTGATACATGGGAGTTGTGGTATGAAAAAAGAGTTCACAACTTATAACCCTTTTTAAGAATTGATACTACTACTATCACAAATTGATTGTATGATAAAATATTTCTAAGTGAACATGTCAATTTTGGTAATGCATTATTAGTAAGATTACACCTTTTCATCTCAACATGGTATCAGAGCTAACTCTTGTTTTTGTTGTGACCCATGATCGGTCGGTCGGCTACTCATTGTCATGACGTAAGAGCCATGTAGTTGTTCAGTATCGTGATCGACCACTGTTGTGAAAGTTGAGATCAATTTATTTATTACTCAAAACCGAGAGGTTGTAAAATTTAATTTGTCACATACATTTGTGATGAGTTGTCTCATGTTAAATTTGATTTTCATATACATTTGTGATGAGTTGTCTGGTGTTAAATTCGATTTGTGGTGTAGACTTTTGAGTTATCTCATGTTAAATTTGTATGAACATAGAGTCTAACTTATAAGTATAAGTGGAAATACTTTTATCCCAATTGATTTTAATACCTTCTATTTCAACAAATACACAGATCTATCAAATTGTTTCGGTTCGTGCAAAATTATGAAAAAATCAATTAGAAAAGATTAAAAAATTTGAATCAAGAATTTAGTTACAAGTGATGAAAATTTAACTAAGCGAACCTACAAAATTCAATTTCAAAGCACATTCTTTCGGCATTTTACGTTCCACACTTCGTGTCTTAACCATCCCAAAAAATAAAACCCTTGTAGTATGTTATTTGTACTATACGTAGAAATATTCACTAAAATAGACCGAGTTATACGCTGTTAAATGATTCGGACAAAGAGGGCTTACAAAACCAGAGGGGAATACAAAACTACACCTCAATACCTCATGATTCATCACTAATATAGGCCCTGCAAATCTAAATTCCCAAGAGCAACCATCAGTCAATGAAAAGATGGCGTCAACCGAGACTGTGGCCAATGCTCCTCCACCACCTCCTCCAGTATCAGACCTGACAAGAGAAGCAAAGGAATAGTCGAAATGGGCCAAACCACTCGAGTCAAGGGTTAAAGGCCCAGAAAATAGGGGGAAGGTAGTGGCCAAACATGGCTAGGTTAGAGCAAGAATAGGGGAAGCAAAATCTTAAAAGGAAGTGTTTCTAGATAGAGCAATATGAGAGAAGGGGTAGCGATTTAAGGGTTCCAAACGGATGATAAAGCTATTGAACATTTCCACAGGTGTAAAATGGCTAGAAAACTTAGGGACTCTAATCATACATTAATCTTCTAGAGGTCAAGCACTCAAGAAAAACAGTTAAGAATTCTTTTTCTTTATTCCTCCCCGACGTTTCTTAATTCGTCGGTGTTATCCCTCTCAAGCGGAAAACATTGTTGCAATATAACACTGATAGGCAATACCAGTTTGATACAATTCATTTCAAGAGAAAATAAAGAGGCTGATGTCAATGAAAAAACATGTCCAGACCCCATAATAAACACCATGAAATATTCTAACAGGATCCAATTATACTCAGGAAGAACAAATCGCGTGAAGTCGTAACTCTGCAAGCTCCAGTCATAATAATGCACACAAACATAACAAGAGTGATCAGCTGATATAAAACCAGCACCAGATCGTATCATTCCAAACAACATAAGTATAATTTCCAAAGGATAAAGTTACATTTATTTCATAATCATCATCAAACAGAGTTCACTGAAACAAGTATTGATAATTCAAAGAAAAAAAATCCCCTTCCGCCACCTCAATCCCCAAATGTGACGATACCCACGACCTAAAAAACAAACAAACAAAAAAGATACCTTCTTCAATCGGACTCAACGGACTGGGCCGCCTCCAGCTCGAGGCGTTCTAGGGCTTTCTGGTGGGCCCACGTCTCGATCGTGAGATCGGGTTTGGCGCTGAGGCCCACTCCAAGGATGACGATGGTGAGGAAGCTGGTGAGGTAGCAAGGCAGCTCCCAGTCTTCCCATTTCCGAGACTCTCCGGGCGACGGCGGCGTGCGGCTGAAGGCGAAACCCTTGGGCTGATCCTCGTGGCCTGGGCTGGCCCACCGGCTAGGCCCAGCTCCTCCGTCTCCACGGGTTCGGAGGGACGGGCTGAGGCGGGACCGGAGTGTATTCGCCGCAGCAGCGATTGTCTTAATCGGCGTCATCGAATTTTGTTTTTTCGGAGTGGAGAGAGATTGGGGAGGTGTTTTGTTGCGGGTTTTTGGGATCAGTTGGTTTTGGAGGAGAAAGAACGGTGTCGTTTTGAGTGGTGTGATTGGTATTGCATAATGGATTAATGGTACTTGGGGAACCCCTTGGACTTTTAAGAATTTACAGTTTTGCCCCTAATTAATCAATAATAGAAGGTCTTAATTTGTTTTGACTTGTTTCTCAATACTATATTATACTATACCGACAGTCCTATCGTTGGAAACTCTATAAAGTCATATGGTTGGGAGGAACAAATATTAGAAAGTTCTTATATAAAATTTTACAAAATAAAATTAATATTTTTTTTATAAAAAATAATATAAATATAAAAATAATATATATTGAATATTATCTATCTTTAAATATATATAATCAATTTAATAATTTTAAATAATAAAATTTAACTATGTAAAAATTGTGTTTCACATATGTTAGTATTAATTTTGATAAATATTTTAAGTTATATTGATTTTAATAAATAAAAATATTATTAATAAATATTTTTATTATATATTAATCATTTATTTTTATATATAAGTATAAATCCTTAAAAAGAGAATTAAAAAATTAATGATTTATTGTGTTTATTCTTATTTATAACTGGTATACTTGAATTTATTATTACTCATTACTATATAGAGTTTTTACTATATATGTTTTCTAATACTCAATTTTTATTTGAATGCCTTAAAAAGAGAATTAAAAAATTAATGATTTACTGTGTTTATTCCTATTTATAACCGATATACTTGAATTTATTATTACTCATTACTATATAGAGTTTTTACTATATATGTTTTCTAATACTCAGTTTTTATTTGAATGAATATATCAAAAAAATGTAAAATAAAGATAGTATATTTTTTTCAAAAAAAAGATAGTACAATTTATATATTTTTAATTATTTATAAATTGTATTATTTTTAATACACTAACATTAAATAATATTTTTAATTATTTTAGAGAATTAAATATACAAATATTTAAAACTATTTTAAAACATTTATGTTTTTAAAACACGTTAGACATTATGTACTAATCGTTTGATATTCTCAATCATCTTTAAAAAAGCTTTATCTCATCTATAAAAATTATAGAACAAAAATCTGATATATTATTATTTGATTTACTTTTGCAGTTATTTTTTAAATCAAAAACATTTAGATATAGATATAACTAGAACAAAAATCTGATATATTATTATTTGATTTACTTTTGCAGTTATTTTTTAAATCAAAAACATTTAGATATAGATATAATGACCAAACAGCTGTCAATTTTCTTGATAGTCTTAATTAATTATAATTATAATTTTATAAATAAAAATAAATAAATTTTAAGTTACACTAATAATTATCTACTTAAATTATAAATTTATAAATAAAAATAAATTTTAAGTTACATTAATAATTATTTATAAAAATAAATTTTAAGTTACCCTAATAAAAAAATAGTAATCGTTTCTTATTCTCAATCATCTTTAAAAAATAGTTTTATCTCATCTATAAAAATTATAAAACAAATTCCAAACATTGATATTATTAAAGATGGTTAATAAAATACAACTTAATTAAGCTTTCAAATAAAAAAAACCTAAGAAAAATAAATAGAGAACTGCATGTTAAACTTCTGGGTGTTGAAATGCTGGTTGTAGCTAGAATATTTATGAAAATTTTGTTTACTCTTAATTTTGTTTATTCTTAATTTTTTTAAACTTCTGGGTGTTGAAATGCTGGTTGTAGCTAGAATATTTATGAAAAATTTTGTTTACTCTTAATTTTGTTTATTCTTAATTTTTTTCACTTGTTTGTAGCTATAATATTTATGAAAATTTTGTTTACTCTTAGTTTTTTTTAGTCTTAATTTTAATTTGAAATTATACTAAAATATGTAAAATAAAGATAGTTGTCAATATTTTTTTTCAGTAAATGATTTGAAAATTAATATTCACTATTAATTTTCAAAATGTTAATTTTATTATATTTAAAAAAGAAAAGATTTGTGAAGCAAATAATATTATATATAAATAATAACGGAGTTGACTTGAACTCGAACTTAAGCTCATTAGCAATGAAATTGATGATAAAAATAGATACATTTGATGCATGTTAAATTGTTAATAAATAAATGATATTGATGATGAATGAATCGATAATGTAAGATATTTGTTAAAATTATTTAGGGAAGAAGAAAATACATTAAAATGTTTACAAAATAGAAAAGAAAGTTTTAATTTCCCTGCATATTCATCCCTCTATGTGATTCATAATCCAGGAACTCTCCACTAACCGGACCAAATGGAGCATTGTACCCGAAACCCGGCGGCGGCATATGCCCACCTTCTAGTCCCTTAAAGCCTTCCATCGAGGAAGCCCACGGAGCCGGTGATGGCATGTTTGAGCTAGAACCTTCTAGATTCAAATTGGGCCCGTTGTGATTCTGAGGCAAATTATCGGGTCTTTTGTTGCTGGAACTTGGTGTCGTCAAGGAGATAGTTGCCGATTGCTGTTGAATTTGCTGCTGGTTCTTCATTGGTGACTTGGGCCGAAGAGATTCTATGTCAGGTGTCGTTAGGACAAGATGAGGTGCCTCGGGCGGTGGATTTCTTCCACCGCCTCCAAGCCACATTTTACCGTCTTTATCTGCGAAATTCCTGATGTAAGCCTGAAAATTCAAAGAGTTTAATAGTTATTCACAGTAATAGCAATAAATACAGTTTGCCTCTACTTATTATTTTGTAATGATGTTAGGGTTTGAATTAGCATATTTTCTGAAATCTGGTGAGGAAGATGTTTAATTTAAGATATTTGCAAATTTGATCCCAAAAGGTTCCAATTTTATTTTTACTTTACTCCCCTGGAATTTGTATTTCTTCAAATGTAAACCCGCAGTATCCGAAAATGGGCCTAAAATGTGTCTCACGTGAATCCAATTACCAAACCCTAAAAAAGTCAATGATATGGTTTTTGGCGTATCAAAACGCATCATGTCCATACAATATTCCCCTCCCATCAAAACCATAGTGATCGTGCTACATAGATTTAGCTTCTTTGCATACCACGTCTGAAAAGTTAATAGATTTTGTAATAAAAGTAGTGAAGTAACTCAGTTTAAAATGTATCAGGTCTTACAGGTAAGGAAAAAAATGGAGCATGTGGAGAAACTGGAATACATATATAAAGTACTTTTCGAACCTTAGTACTTTTTAAATCTATTTCAGAGACCCAAGATTGAAAGGAAATGTGCTAATAAGACAAATAAAAATGCAGGGGGGGCATACCTCAGAATTAAAATTTGACGAGGACAATCCATTACCAACTGTCAACCATCCAGAGCGAATATTATGGTCTTCACCAAAAAGCTCGAGTCTTCTTCGACCAAGAGCAAAATGCTCGACTATCCGATGCATGTCCTCCGGCTTTGCTGTTGAACCTAAAATTCCATTGTAAAAAAAAAGTTTTACTGTCCAGCAATTAGGCTGCTGTTTAAAACAAGATATCTGAATTTAGGGAAAATGAGAGCAAGGTATGGAAAGCAATATTATAAAAAGAGCAATTATTTATGGAAAATAAGTTGCTCAAGTATTGTGCTGTAAGCCATTCACTGAATTGCATATTAGGATAAGCAAATTGTCCGTTGCAATTCAACATTGAATTAATATCACGCCCTCATGGTGAATCATAAGAAAATGAACAAAATGAAGACTTTTTTTAGACAAAAAATTCAACAGCTCTACATCCTATGGAACTACTTTGAAAGCTTCTCAATTAAAACAGTTAATAAAAAATTCCAAGGGCTTATGACCAATTTTCACAGGCATAAAAAGGAAAATTATAATGATTAAAAAATAACAAATATATAGAAGAAAAAAAAAACAGGAGGAGATTAAGACTTGACGTTTACAGAGAAGAGGTGAGTGAAGTTCTACACCGTTTTAAAAAGGCAGTAGGTCACTAATGTTCAATGTGCTCATTCATACATTACTACAGTAATTATTAATATTATAGTATATACTAGTTGTCATTCTTATTATGTATAGAAGTGTTTGAGGACCAAATTAGAAGAGAGGGGTATAAAGTCTATTATGTATCATCTACATCATACTCGAATGAAATAAGTTACAAATGTAGCGCATTTTCTTTTAAAATTCGAATCATATAATGTATACATATATAAAGAAGAAAAGGGAAATAGAAAACAATGAATTTGAGAAGTGAAAAAAAATATGATTGAATGCATAATCAAAATCTAATCCGAGTCCAACACCATCCTTACCATAAGGAGGTTCCTCCGCAATTATCACATCAGTATCAATGTTGGCATGGATTATATGACCATCTGTACTTCGACGCACAGTCCCTTTTATGCCCATCAGACAGTGTTCCTTCAGAGTAAGGACAAGATAGTTATTCAGGAGCCAATGCAAGTATAATATACATATCGAACAGAGAAGCAAGGACTAAAATGGAAACATCATGATCAGGTAACCAGCTCCGCTGGATGATGCAAAACAAAACAGTAGCAGAGATGTGTCAAAAGCCTTGCAACATCATGTTTTATGTAGTGAGTCGGTGAGAAAGTAGCATTTTGTTAGATCGGAATATCTCTAACTAGTAACTTCTAATAAATACTAATCTCGAGCAAAAAATTGATAAAATAATAAACAAATATCAAGAAGGTTAAATCCATATTGCTGAAACAACTTCAAAGCAATATATTTTGTTAAAAGTAAGTAAGTTTTTCCCTGCCTTCAACAACAGTGATGTGCACAAATCAAGGAAATCGAATAAAATGCTAAATCTGTAGTTCTGTACTCCTTGTTAAATGTGCTAGAGAGATGATTAGGTAGGATGATAATGTGTAAATGTTCTGACATTTGAAATCTATAATTTCCATTACCAATAATTAATAAATTAATTTAACATATTTATTCCTTAAGGGTATCTTTTTTCCGATACAAGATTACAGCCTTACAGGTTCTGAAAATGTGACGGAAAACAATGTCAAGTTGTCAACTTCCTCTCAAGTTTGGATTTAAGAAATTTTATTCTTAAGATAATCAAATTGCTGCATCATTTCCAGTTACAGGTCACCTAAAACATGTGTCTTATTCTATTTCAGGCAAGAATGGAATATTTTTTCCATACAAAAATAAGAACATATTATCTTCATTAAACTTCTTCGTGCAGCGAAACATAGTTCAACGGAGTGTCTGGAACAGTATGTGCTACACTCATGTTCTACATTGCTAGACATCAACATAGTGTTACCTTGGAGCGCTGAAACAAAGTATGAGAGTCATGACGTAATCCAGGGGTTGCATTTGATTTATTTGTCTTAACCCAGCATATATCTTCACATCTCCGAAATCCCCACTAAGTACAACAAAAGTAGAATACCATAGATGAAGATACAGATGATTTAAGCAACTGGAAAGTGAATTACAATAAGCAAATGAGGTTGAAATAATGAAATATTATGGTGTGTTTGTTTGGCCTTTCATCCGCTCCTTCATTTTGGATAGAATAAAATTAAAAAAGAAAATGTGGAAAAATAGCATTGAATTCCGAGACAATAAAAGGAATAATAAACAATAAAATTTTTAGGGTGTATTTTTTTGGCCTGTAATCCGTTCCTTAATTTTGGATAGAATACAATGGAAAAAACTGTGGGAAAATAGCATTGAATTCCGAGACATTGGTTATGAAAAAAAGTAATGATGAAACATTATGATTTATGATGATTTGATAGTAAAATGGTGATTAAACGTTACTGATGAATGGAAATGTAAAAGTGAATTGTGCATATGTGATTAAAAAAAGTGTAATGTTTATAGTTGATGGGATGTTTTTTAGTGGAATCATAATTGGATGTTATTGGTGAATGAAAAATGAGTGAGTTACTACTGTATTTTAAAAAACTATTGAAAAATTACAAAAGTAAAAAAATTGACAAGCAATCGCACCCTTAAAACTTCTTACCTTCTTTAGACATTGTCGACCTTGCTCTAGCCCAACACCATCACCAACCCAAAGGAAGATGAATGATGGAGTGTCAGCAATTGCCTAGAATTATTAGAAAATGTCAAGAAAAGAAAAGCTCAAATAGCAATATAGCATGTTTGTTTTAGTAAAATTTTCAGAAAAAATAATAGTGTCACCTAATTTATAGAATTCTATAATGTTTTATCAAATTATATTTATATTTAAATAATTAAATACAAATAAATACAATGTAATAATAAACATCACTCACTTTTCATGCATGATTTAAAATCTACACTTTATATAGTAATACAAGTATACAAAATTAACAACTTTCCGTATATGATTTACATCTCCATTAAAAGGTAAATGAATTATTGATCCTACAACAAACAGGATTTTTACTATTTGTAGATCTCTAAATATTCAAGATTTTTGTTCACTAGAATTCAGAGTTTAGGCCCTATAGCTATTCATATTACAAAAAGGAAGTGTTAATAACAAGTAGGCGCGTAGAGCATTTTATTTGCATGTAGAAATCTTAGAATAGAAGCGAAAAATATAGTTTGCAGCCACAAATTCCAAAGTGAATCCTTTTCATGCATACTCAATATTCATTAATAAAACATTAACAGGTTCAAACTAAACGAAAAATACCTCAATCTTTAAGTTCATGATTTCTTCAAAGGTCCAGTAGTTCATATGGTCGGTGACACCAGGAGCTCGGTGAACATATTCTTCCCATGGTGGATCAACAAGAATGACATCAAACTTGGTCCCAAAAAACTCTGGAGAAAGGACCTGCTCTTTTAGGTCACACTTGTAGTACATCGGAGGAGACGAAGAATTGGCAACAATTTCATCCTTTTTCTGTATGAGCTCCCGGAGTTTTGGGTAGTCCTCCACAACACTAGTGAGCTCTAGCTCCCGAATAAAATTCTGAGGCCGCATACCCGTGTCAACAAAGTTCTGAGAATAATCATTCTGCTCCCCTCTTGATGGAGCTTTTCCAAGAGGAACATTACTTCTAGGAGGAATCCACCCTTTCTCTTGTGGCTGACCACGAATCATCGTATTAAAATTTGGACTAGATATACTAGGAGGCATTCCTCTTCCAGGCCCAGATGGATTGAAAACCAAACCACCACTTGGGGCATTTCCTAGATTAGGAGGGAATCTAGGTCCCAGTGGTCCAGTTGGAAACCCAGTTGGAACACCAAGCATATTCATCTCAACACCTCGGGCTGCTGACCATACCATGGGAGACTGAAATGGCGGAATGAAGACTCCAGGAGAAATAGGACCTGGAGTAGGGGACATGTTAGGAGGTAAAGGTTGCAAAGTTCCAGGGGGAGGCAATACAACTGGTCCAAAAGGAGATCCACCCATCGGCATCGGACTTTCTCTCCCAGATGGTCTAACCCTTCCTCCTCTCCCCATTCTATTATTTCCTCTGGCAGCTTGAGAAGAAATTCTATTAAAGGGACCAAGCTCCTGGTTTCCGGATGGAGGTAAAGAGCCACCTGTACCACGACTTGGCGTAATACTTTTCTGGCCTCTAGGTTTTTCTACCTGAAAGTCATTATTATCGTCTCTCCATGAATGCTGATCATCCTTTATCTCCTCACCAGAATGAGCAGATCCTTGGGTGTTTCGTGATCTCTCCTCCGAGTCAGGAGCAGGCTTCGCGTCAGATTGCTGGAAAGCCTCTCCATTTCTGGCAGAGATGGTCCTAGAATTATCTTTTACATAATCAAATGGTTTTGTTTGGATTTCAATCACATCATAATTCTCACTTGATATCCCATACTTGGATGATGTTTTCACAGCTTCAGTCCTACTTCCGTCTTTTCTACCACTCGGACGACCATCAATCCTGTCGCGTCCACGCCTCTGCAATTCCCAATCCCTCATGTTATCATAGTTTGTGTCACCATCTCTTGTTTCCTTATCTTGCCTTCTTTTCCAAGAATCTCTAACATTATCCCTGTCCCTGTTTCTGTCGGACCAACTATCATCTCTTCCTTTTGATCTATCATCCCATGAGCCATCTTTTCCTGATTCTGAATGCCGCCTTCCAATCTTCTCAGGGGTTCTGGACATAGGGTTTTCTGCATCTCTCCTACTTTTGTCTCTCGCCCATGTATCTTCATCAGCATTTAAAGACCTGGCATGGCCGTCAACAGTCTCTCGAGCTGGATTTCTATGTTGTCTTTGATCCTCAGGCCTCTCTTTGCTGATTTCTATGTTGTCTTCATTTGTCAAATTTCCCTTGCTGTCTTCCACAACAATTTCAGATCTTCCTCTATTGCTCCTATCAGAATCAAGCTGTCTCCCCTCTTTTTCGTGAGATTTCATACCATTGTCAGTTATTGAATCAAAAACCCCGTCTTTTTCATCATTTAATTCGTAGGTTTCCAGAGGGTCGCCTCTTTCTCTTTCACTAGCACTGTCCGATTTAGGATCCAAAGACTTGCCACTTCTCTCATCAGATTTTTCTCCATGATCAACAGGTGTATCAATGTTGTCATGTTCGTCCCATCTCCTCCGATTCTTCTTTCCCTGTTCAGCATCCCCGGATCCCTTTTCTCGACTTGGCATGTTTTCCGCATCAACATTGTGTTTTTCTGAGTACTTGGAAGACGAATTCTTTCTCTCGCTGTCTTCAGCTCGACTATGCCCTCTACTCCCAGATTTATTTTCTGCTTCTCCGTCCTGATACCAAGTGCTCAATACGTCTAATGTGTTCTCCTCTGGCTTTTTCTTCGCCTGCTTAGAACGCAACTCTTTCCTGGTTTCATACTCATCCTGGTCACTATCAGCTCTGCTTGAGCTCGAGCCACCCACCTTCTTACGACTTTCATGTCTTCGCTTTCTGCCACTATAATCCATCCCATCAACATCTTCACCACTCCCCGACTTCCGTGAGCGCGACTTACGCTTATCATCTACAACCCATTCATCGTCATCTCTCACGGAATCAATGTTTACCTCTACATCCTCCTCAGTTTCATGTCTCGTGGAACGCCTTACAGGTTCGGGGGAGCCCATAGCAGAGGAAACCCTTAAAATAGTGATATCTTTACTTTATCAGTACCAACAAATGTAGTCAATCCACAATCAATATCCTAGGGAAAAAAAGGAGAAAAAACATATCAGGGTAACAGATCATATATTCAATTAACCTACTACGGAATTGTAGAATATAGACTATCTATTGAATTAAGATCCCCAATCGATCTCAACCTAAATTCCTTACCAGTGCATCGATCTCAGCCAGAATTTCAGGTGTAAAATACCATTAAAAAATTGTAAGAGAAAACGAAAGAAATTAAGTAACAAAGAACAACGCACAGGAAGCGGCGGCGGCCTGCGTACCGGTTCTTGGGCAACGGAGGAGGAAACGACGTCGTCTGCGGAACGGAGTGGCAGAACCGGGTTTTGATATTATTTGGGAAAGGGGGAGTCTTCAACAATCGTTTTTGAATAGGGAGAGGGTGGACATTGGACCGTGGTAGTGAAAGTACGATTCTATCCCTGAGTTAAGCTTTAATTTTTAACCTAAATACCTAATTGACCGTAGAAATTCTAATTTGTATTTTGATGTTTAAGATACATGTATTTTATATAAAATAAATAAATTAAAATAATAATTATATGGAGTTGTGAAAAAATTGTCAAGCCAAACAAATTTATTACTACAATCAAACTTGTTTAGAATTGATATAAATTTATTTCAATATATTAACTAGTTTTATTTGATGAATATGATTTGAAAATAAGTTGACATTTTGTATAAATAGTTATTCGTTCGTTCGAACGATTTTTCAAATTGTAGGGCTGTATAAATTTATCTAAGAATTCAAACACTCATAACAAAATTTCGAAATAACTTTTATAAAAGACATTGCACATGAGAGATGATCTTTAGTTCTTGACTCATTTTGGTTGATTATGCGTTCAAGTTTTGACGCTCATAATAGAGCTAAGTAGAAACTCATAATATCGAATCTATGTCCCTCAATCCCTAGCTCCTGTACAGCGGGAATACAATCTCTGCAAAGTAGCCCCTTTACTCGGGCCGAACCATCATCTTAAGAAATTCATCGTAACTCGATTGTCCGGTTCTGCTTGTATATAAATATATCAACACACGTCATTAGTCTAGAACTCATGTCATCCCTTAAAGCTCCATTTTCAGCTGGCTCGGGTGCAGAGAGACTGCGCCAACACACAAAAAAAAAGGAATATCCCAGAATTTAGTTTAATTACAAAGAAATCCACTCTCGAGGCAAAACTGTGAATAACCCCTTCTTGAGGGTGCAGTTTGTAAAATAGTAAATTATATTGTGAAGAGAAAGTGAATTGATAATTTAACTGCTGTTTTACCTGAATTTGTTGAAGAGTCGTAACTTAAAAACGAATCCTCGAGCTGATGAGGTTGAATCGCCTGCTCATGTTGCGGTTGTCTGGAGCAATTGATTTGTCCCTCGGGCAAGATGGGCGGACTGAACAAGCCCATGTATTCATTGTCAATTGATAATCCAGTCTAAAAATATGAAAATGTCAGAACAGAAAAAGGATCAAGTGTCGTCTCGAAGACGTGAGTTTTCTATTGTTGGCTCTAATCACTAAATCGATTATTTCAACTTTTTCGATAAATGAAAAATTCTAAGAATTCACCATTTAGTAGTAATACTTACTTGTGCTGCTAAGAGGGCGTCAAGGTTGATATCGATTATTGGGTTAACAGAAGCAAGACTCATGGATAAAAACTGGAACAAAGAAAATAAACAGATCAGATTGTGTCAATTAAGAAATAGAGTACATAAAAAAAAATGCACGTCTCTCGTCTTAGCATATCACTACATTCTCACAGTTCTTCAAATGTAACACTTTTAATTAAGTTAATATTATCAGATGTTTTAAGTCTGACCTCGACTTGACGTTGAAGTGCTTGAACATGGTTAATTATCTCATCCAACACCGACGCAGTACCTGAAATCTGTACAAGAAAAAAGCAGGTATATGCTCGTTGCTTTTATCCATGTTTCCGTAATGTCATCGTCCTAAGATATAGAAAAAATTTGCATCTACTATGTAATTTTACAGGTAAGCTATTGCTAGTTATCATAAACACGGATCGAAACTTCAATTCTTATATATGTAATTGCATTCATGTTTTTACCACACAAGTAAAATGCATCAAAAGTCCAACGGTACCT
The DNA here is from genome assembly GCA_954870475.1 of Euphrasia confusa. Lineage (NCBI taxonomy): Eukaryota > Viridiplantae > Streptophyta > Magnoliopsida > Lamiales > Orobanchaceae > Euphrasia > Euphrasia confusa. The sequence goes on from OX940951.1 coordinate 2,381,892, forward strand.
TTCTTGAAGTTAATACAGTAGAGCGAGGACCACGTATATAGGTAATTTTTTAGGAACAAGAGCCTTGAAAACTACATAATTGTGTAAACCAACTCTGACATAAATTATTTTACTAGCCATTATTTCAAGGTTAATGCTCCAGCAGTAATACTATAGGGGCCATCATTAAACAGAGGAAACATTTTCAACCTCCGGAAAATTCTACTCACACGTCTCTATCTGTTGAAACTGCTAAATGTGTCGACTTATATGTCTCAAGAATAAACGTTGACGGTCAAAGAGATCTTGAAAAGAAACAAGAAGAAAAGGCCAGGTCAAGGACAATGCAAATACAAATACTAAGGTCAAAACCCAAAGCTTAGTGGAGTACATTTCACTTGCAGTAGAGATGGAAAGGATGAACAAATAATACTCCCAAAATAGGAAACATTACTCTTATTTTTCCATTGTATAAAACAATAATACTCTCTAGGAGGGAGTATTTGATTGGCAAAATCATAAGGACAAAAAGGTAAAAACACAGTGCAAGTATTAAGAGAGGGACATTTCAAAAGTAGGGCCGCCACTTTTCTTGGTGCAAAGGCCATCAGCTTTTTCTTTCAATACCCCCTATATTTAAAAAGCTGACAATGACCCCCCTTCATAATTAGGAATAATTAATTTGATTAATAATTAAATTTGGATCTTAAAACGGAATGTCGTAATCAAGACAAAAAAAATATCCTCCCCTATGAAAACACATTGCTCCAGTCCATATCCAGTGTTTTTCTTGTGAACCGTTAGATGATTAAATCAATAAATTATCTCACAGTACCTTATTGCATCCGGGGACCAGCTCCTGCAAGAGCTTCATCCGGGCATTTATCTTCTCTCTCCTCGCCTGAGTAATTAAGAAGATATTTATTAATCAGGATTAAATGATTAATTAAAGGGGATGATTAAGAGGTTAATTACTCTTTCGGCTAAGCTGTGGCTATCCGTGGCTTGGCCTCGGCGAGCTCTGACGTGAACGTACGGCAGCTCTCCGCCGTCTAGTACAGAGCTCTTCTTGTTCGATTCGTTCATCTGAAATTAAAAATTACAAAAAAGTTAGATTAAAAAAAAAAAAATCAAATGCTATAGTTGCGTGGGAATGAAATTACCATTTTGTCCCTCCCCTTTCGCTTGCCGTGCTTTAGACTCCGATCAGAATCCAGCGGCTCTTGCTTAATCGCGTCGCACTCCGGCGAAATGCGGGAAGCGAAGGCGGAGTTGAAAGCTGGCGCCGGGGAGTCTTCTTCCTTCACCAGAAGCTCCACCGCTTGCGTCGGCGGGAGCTCGAGGAGCGCCGTGAACGAGCCGCCGGTCTCCGGCGGGCATGAAATTAGGGCGTGGATTTCGTCCAATCCAAAGACCGTTTCTCCGGATCTGAATTGCGGCGGCGGCGGCGGCGGCGTCGCTTCCATGCGATTAGAATTGGGGCTTCGATGAATAATGTCAATGGCGGTCAATCTCTCTCTCTCTCTACGGAGTGTAAAAATGGAGTCGGGTTGAGTTAGAGGTTTAGTGAGTTTTTATATTCAGAAAGGAAAATCCGAAGGTGTAGTGTGTACTACTAATGAAAAGCTGCGGTTGGTTTTGGTCCCCTTTCCCAAAGCGTCTACGATTCCTTTTTCACCGTACCAAAAAAAATACACGGGTTGGCGGGTAGGATAACTGGTCAGACGTTTGCCTCGTCGCCTGCCCAGTTAGAATTTTCAATTGGTACCGTCAACCGTGTACAGTGTACTTAAACATATACTCCCTCCTTGATTCAAAGACAGTTGTCATACTTTTCTTTTTGGGGTGTCCAACAATAGTTGACACACTTCAAAAAAAAGAAATAATTATTCTAATTTTTTCATTTTAATATACTATTTTATTCTACTTTACTCCACCTACTTTTTAACTTTACTCACAACTAATTTACTTTTCACTTTTAAAATATATTTTTACTCTTTATTTTTTAATAAAAAAATTAAAAAATAACAATTTTCTTAAACTCCGTGTCAATCAAAGTATGATATCTATTAATGGCCGGAGGGAGTACTAGTATACTCCTCGTCTCGTATTAATTGTCTCACGATTTTTTATTTTTTACAAATAAAGTGTGACAATTAGTCAAAGAACGGTCTGCGATTCACTTCTTATTTCACACATCACATTCGTAAATAGTGAAGGAGTACAATTTATTTACTTGTCATTTGAAACATCAGACATTTCTTTTTGTATGTGAGAACTACAAAATACTTGTTTCTATTAGAATTTGTGCCTCCTCCCTAATAATGTATTTAAGTATAAATTATTGACATTTTTCTTAAAATTTTAGGATATTAAATATTTCAATATCTATTTCATATTTTGTATAATAACTATTACATATGTTACCGTTCAAAAATTACATTTTGATTGATACGAACATTAAGAAATACTATATTACTCCTTAGTACATTTTTGTTAAAATGTAAGGGATAGAAATCAAAAAAATGTGTATATTAAATCGACAAATATGACCTATAATAAATTGTTGTCCTTGGTTTCAAAGGTTTTTTAGGAATTAAACATCAACCACATAAATTCATTCATTCATCAATTCATGTGTCATTTTTTATTGTGTGATATTTTAATCTATTACTGCCTCTGTTTAGTCACAATAGTGACATTTTCTTTGTAAAATACAAAAGGGTGATGAGAAGTAATATAAAATTTCATATACCAATATTATGCTCTTAAAAAATAAAATTACAAGTAAATGAAATTCATTACATCAATCAAATTTTTTTTATACATTTTTGCCTTTTCTTGATTTTGTACACACTTCCATTTATATTTGTAAATAAATTTAATTTATGATTAAAGCATTATAATTAATTAATTATAAAATTAAAATAAATAGTACTCGAAATTTATTCACCAACCGAATCTGGGCTGCAGCCCACAACCTACAGGCCCATCAACAATTAATCCGTAATAACTACCGAAGCGATCATTCATACTAGTAGTAATAGAAAAGGCAAATTGGGGGGAAAGGCCGAAAGGGGATAATTCTGCGTTTTCCTCCTTTTGCCCTAACCCTAAATTTCTCAATCGATGTCACATTGAATCCGAATCAATAAACCCTAATTTTATACAGTAGACTCTCATCCGATATCACAGTTTTTATACGGGTTGAATTTTTCGTCAGTATTTACCTCGCAACGGTAAGAAAAATCATCGTAAAATTTGATCCAATCGCATTCGTTAAATATTTCTGTTTTTACTTGGTTGTTGATTTTGAGTTGTTCGTTACTAGTAATGCATGAATTTGAACATTTTTTAGCAGGGGATGAACAGTATGCACTTTATTTTTTCTGTAAAATGTGATGTTCTTATTTTTCGATTCTCGTCGAATTTTAAAGTCGGTGATATCCACAGATGGATTCATCGCTGCTCGGGCAATCACTGTCCAAGTTTCAGAAACAGCAAGAGAAATGTCAGTCGACACTCACCAGCATTTCAGCTAAAGCTGGGTCCTCTAGGCCGGCTTCCTCTAAACCTACTCCCTCGACTATGGGAAACGCTAAGTATCCCGCAGGCCCCGTTAAATTCTCGAAAGATACTGAGCGGTTGCAGCATATAAATAGCATCAGGAATGGTCCGGTCGGGTCCCAGATTAAACGTGTTATTGATTTGCTCTATGAGGTACTTGCTACTCAATTTTAGTATGTTATCGACTCTGCAAATTTAGCAATGTGTGCTTTAGCTCTTTCATAAACCATGCGAAACTTTTAGTTCATTCATTTTATGATGCGGTTATCTGTTAGGAATTGTGAGCTCTTTTGTTTACCAAGGATACGCTATTTTACCCGTATAACTATTAAAGAATATTTTCCAGACGAGGCAAGCCTTCACTCCCGAGCAAATTAACGAGAAGACCTACGTGGATATGAATGCGAACAAACTTGTTTTTGACAGTTTAAGGAATAATCCAAAAGTGCGTTATGATGGGAAGCGGTTTTCGTACAAGGTAATTTACATTTTTTCCTAAACCACTAATCACAGTGGTTCAATTACCTAAGTGAATTTCTCGTTTGGGTAAAACGGTACATTTTTCCTATCTAACCCACTCCATTCTTTAGGTTGGTTATTTACTTATTTAATCTGTTTAATATGTTGCTTGTCAGTCTAAACATAACGTGAAAGATAAGAGCGAGCTTCTTGTCTTGGTTCGTAAGTTTCCTGAGGGTGTTCCTGTCATTGATCTTAAGGATTCATACACTACAGTCGTGGATGACTTACAGGTGAAATTTTGCCGCAAGGGATTTTTGTTTTTTTCTGTCTTCTCATGTTCAACACATATTAATTGTGAATAAACACTTACAATCTCTTAAAATAATTTTTCATCTACTTCACCTTCCTTATAAGCTCATTTGTTTAGAACTCAAACGTCCTTTTTATCCAAAACCGTAATTTATCCAGACACCCCCTGAGTCTCTTGTAGTCTATTGTTACTCAAAAACTCTAGTGGATTAATGATTTATTGATGAAATGATCTTATGAAGTCCTTGAAAGCATCCGGACAAATTTGGCTTATATCAAATTTCGACTCACAAGAGGACATAGCCTACCCGAACGATCCCAGGGCGGTAATCAAAGTCGATGATGATCTAAAGCAGCTGTTCCGCGGAATCGAACTCCCACGTGACATGCTCGACATTGAAAGGGATCTACAGAAGAATGGTATGAAACCAGCCACGAACACCGCAAAGAGGAGGGCCATGGCCCAGATTGACGGAATCGACCTCAAGCCCAAGCCCAAGAAGAAGAAGAAAGAGATCAGCAAGAGGACCAAACTTACGAATGCTCATCTTCCGGAGCTTTTCAAAAACTTGAATGGCTCCAGTTCCTGAATGGCAGAACTTATACATCTGTTTTTTACGAATTTGATTTCGTCTTAGCTTTGTTCCTCCATTGGATTTTTCTAGTAAGAATTGTATTTTTATTTCGAATTATGAAGCATATAATATAAGTTGAGAATTATGTAAATAATGTTTTCAATTGAGTTTGTAGTTCAAAAGTATACATACATTTTGTTTTTACTAAATTAAGAAAATTTCAAAACATAACTATGTATGCATATATATTGGATGACAATGCATTTTTTTATCTTTCTAAAGTTTGGACATTGCAATTTTCATGGATCCCCTTTCATTTGCATAATTCAATATGCAAATGATCCATGAAGCAGCAGAAAGAAACCAAAACAAAATTTGTTATATGTGGAATGTGAGAGAGGATGTCTAATTTGTACGGCGGGGATTTTAACCAGAAGATCGATTATGTGCTCAAGGTTGTTCTGATCGGAGACTCAGCCGTCGGGAAATCCCAATTGCTGTCTCGATTCTCGAGGAACGAATTCAGCCTGGATTCGAAGGCCACCATCGGGGTCGAGTTTCAGACAAAGACTCTCGTAATTGATGAGAAGACAATCAAGGCACAAATTTGGGACACTGCTGGTCAAGAAAGGTTAATTTGTCATTCAAGTTTTCGGATATTTTCAATTCGATTTTCATGTTCGTCTCGTTTGAATAGGTATCGGGCGATCACGAGTGCGTATTACCGAGGGGCGGTGGGTGCAATGTTGGTTTACGACATCACCAAACGACAGTCGTTCGACCACATGGCCAGGTGGCTCGAGGAGCTAAGGGTCCACGCAGATAAGAATATAGTCATTATGCTCGTTGGGAACAAATGCGATTTGCGGACCCTGAAAGCCGTCTCGTCAGACGATGCTCAGGAGTTCGCGGAGCGAGAGCATTTGTACTTCATGGAGACGTCGGCTCTTCAGGCGACGAACGTGGAGAGCGCGTTTTTGACTATACTCACGGAGATATATCGAGTCGTGAGCAAGAAGTCTCTGGCTGTGAACGAGGGGTCCGATTTCGCGAAGTCGGTTTCTATCAAGGGGACTAAGATTAATGTTCCGGGTCAAGAGTTGGATCCTAATGCCAAGAAGGGGTGTTGCACGAGTTGATGATGGTTGGGATAATTTGCAAATTATGCTTTGGAGTTTAGTCTAATTACATGTACCTCCTTTCAATTTTATTTCTACTTTGTTACCAAATGCCACCCTAGAAAAGGGTATGTGTTAGGTAATGATCCTCAAGTTTGTAATTAGTAATTTTAATTTTTAAATACACTCTTCGTTTTTATATTTATAGTAAAGAAATATATGTCACCAACTAAAAAAATAAAAAAAAAAATATTAATTTTTTGATAAAAAGGGTAAACAATAAAATTGTATTTTGAATTAATAAAGTAAGCATGAAATAAAAAAATTGAAAAAATGTGAAAAATTAAAAAGTTAAATTATATATATTTTTAGAAGTATGACTATAAAAATTACACTATATATATCTCGTACTAATTGACTCACTTTTATTTTGTAATTTACAAAATAAATGTAACTACTAACTAGTACTACTCCCTAGTCCCTACTACAAAACACAGAGTAGACAGAGGCTTAGTACATAAATAAACTCTCTTGTAATTAATTAATAATATTCCTAATTAATCAATGAGTGTTCTCGTTTGTTAAAACTATTGTTGTTTTTGTTTTCTTCTTAAATTGATTTCCAATGAAGCATAATATTTATATTATTTGCTTTAAAATTAGTATGTAATCCACATTTTTAATAGGATTTGACAAGTTTAGTCTTCTTTAGGATACCTTTTTATTTTGAAACAATAACTATTTGCTTTTAAAATTAGTATGTAATCCAAATTCTTACAAGTACAGTAATTGATTAGTTTAATCTTCTTTAGGATACCTTTTTATTTTGAAACAATAATTGTCTAGTTGACTCGATAAATCATTGACTATATTAAATTTATTTTTCAATTCGTTTGAATCAATTTAAAATTTGTTAATGTCTACCTTTTTTAAGTGTTAACCATGTAAGCACCTTCTTATGTGTGTCAATTTGTAATGTATCGAGTCGCTAAATTTGAAACGCATACTTACGATCATAGTAAAAAATTAGGATTAATATAACAACTGAGATCGACTGGTTTGATATTTAACTGTGAATCCAATCAATCAAGTTATATTTGACGATTATGCACGTAAGCAAAAACTTACAAATGATGTTGTACAATTTTAAAAGACTTGAATGACATGATTATAACAACAAGATCAACCAATTTGACTTGTATTGAATCAATCAAACTATACTAACAAGCAGTGATAAAAATGCATTGGTTCATAACGAATAATCCACAATTATCTATCATGCACATCAAACATTTTTTTACGAATAATGTTACAATTTCACAAGAATTTGGAGTGTGCATCGAATAATCAGAACCCTTGGATCGTGATCGAGCAACACACCATACCGGTTTGGTTCACTTAAGTATGAACTATCGAACCTATAGCTTCATTGATTTGAACGACCGGCCGATTTCAATACGTCTAAGCATGCGTACGGGTAGGGTCAACCAAATAAGTCAAATCTTCAGTATCAAAGTTTTGTAAGAATGATATTTGTGGAGAAAAGAGTAATTATAGAAAGTTAAACGTCTCCCTTTGACGAAATTTCGCTCTTCAAAGAAATTCGAAATTCGAATTTTACTTTTTACTGCATTTTGTTTTTACCACTTTCAGTTCCACTTATCTGAATCTCAGCTTATAAATGCCGCCCAAATTTCATTTCGAAAATTCGCCAATTCACTTTTCTCTACTGAGGCCTACGCGATTTCACGCGCTCAAAGTCACACATAGCCGAAGCAGCCGACTCCATTGCTGAGACCTCTCACCGTCGCCATTGCTGTGCTTCGTTCCTCCGATTGAAGCTTCATCGCAACGAATCCCCTGCTTTTTTGAAGGTACGGAGCTTGTTTTTTTTCCGACTCCGTTCAGTTTGAAACCTTATCTTCTTCTTCGATTCGAACTTCGACAGTGCTTTTACTCGAGCTTCTGTATTATGCGTTTATTTGTTTCTGTATCGGATGTTGATTTGTATCGCCTGTGTAATTGAATTGATTATCGATAGTTGTTTTTGAATTCGAAATTGAACTGATGAAATGTTCCGGTGATGATTATCGACAGGATGCCTGAGACCAGAGACAGATTATCGAGGCAGGAGGACGTTTTCTCCTCATACAGGAGTCAGCGCCGGACTGTAGTCTCTGGAGTAGGGAATGCTGGGAGGATTAATCCGGTAGTGTTTGTTCTAGAAGATGAGGCTGATGAAGGGCGAGCTACCGGATCTGCCTTTCAGTGGAGAGGCACAGCCATGGCAGGTACACCTAGACCAATTGGAGTAGCTTCTGGGAGGGGTAGTATTGGAACTCCAAGGATTGGGCGTGTGCCAAACTTCGGTCGATCAACTGCAATGTCCGTAGGGCAAGAAAACTTGTCACCTTCGGTGGGAAGTAACCGCGGCCGTGGCAGTGGTCGAGGAGGTGGAAGTACCGTTTTGCCCTCTTGGTATCCGAGAAGACCTCTCCACGAAATTACTGCTGTAGTGAGGGTAATGTTTTACTCTAATACAGTATAAATTTATTGATAGGATTCTAGGGTTTTAAATTCAGTGTTTATGAATTTTGAATATTATGTGTGTTTTTTTACTTTCTGAATAACTTGTACATGTTATGTGTTGTTTATGTGCCTTTGTGCTTGATTGTGGCGAGTGGTGAGTGTAGGACTTATAAGTTATTCATGTTCTCTCTTCGATTGATGTTTTTTTAGTTTGCTGAACTTAACTGTGTAGTCTTACTTTCAACCAGTAATATTGCTTACTTAAGACTGAAATCTCTATGTTCAATTCTGATGAATCACTAGATACATTAGCTAGGTTCCTAGCTTGTATCATTTTTATTTCGAACACCATTGTTTTCGTCTCTTAGATTCTTTGTTTATGAAGTTCACATCTCACTTGATTTTGGTACTGGTTGTACCTGTTCTTGCAAATGTTGAAGTTTTTTAAGACATACATTAAAATGCCACACTGATTTAATATGAGCTTACTTTTTGGCTGATTTGTTTACCCATATTTCCAGTTATAGCTTAATTATCATTAATATCCATAATTACCCTTTTAAGTTATCCTTGTCAGCATGTGTTTTCTCCTATTTTTGAATCCTATATATTGAAAGCTGAGTTAATATTACTGAGTTGCAATTCAGTAAACCAATTTCTTGTGTTAGCTGTATATAATCCTGATTTTTATCCTCCTTTAGGCAATTGAAAGTGGAAGAGCACATAGGGGAGAAAGTGAAGGCCTACAAAGTGGGAGTCCTATGCTTCAGGACCGAGCTCACGACCCTTCGGCATCTACGTCATCTGTTCAACTCGAACATGACATTTCCATGATTTCCCCACACCCCACGATTGGACTTAAACAATGCCCGCCAACTAATATAGGCAAAGTTCCGAAGATATTGCTCAATATCAGCAAGAACCAGAATAATGGGAATTGTTTTCCTGAATGCCTAACACCTCAGAAGAAGCTTCTAGAAAACATCGACGCAGTCGAGAAAGTGGTGATGGAGGAGCTCCGCAAGCTGAAGAGGACACCATCTGCCAAGAAGGCCGTAAGGGAGAAGAAAGTACGGACATTGATGTCAATGAGATAAATCCTGGCCGCTCATTTTTTCAAGTCTTCACGGTGTCCTCAATCAAGGTTGAGGTGGTTTCTTTGAGGGGGTGGGGGATGAGGTTGAGTCATCCGGCCTGGTTAGTGTAGTTGATCACCACTTGATGATCAGATTCTTGGTCTGCATTAGATCATTTTCCTGATGATCAAATCTATCAAATAGTACTACTGTTTTTTCTTTCCTTACTTTTCTTGTGAATAATGGTACCGGTCTTGAGATGGTAGATGTTAGTAAGGATCGGTAGTGAACGAAAGGTTTCATCCTTGTTTTTTCCTGGTAGTAAGAAAAAAAGACTCGGTTTGATTTCTGCTTGTTTAATTTTTTTGAGCATGATTCTATATTCTACTTTGTCTTTTGCCCTGATGATTTATTTGCGCATGCACTCCACACCTGTAGCCATCAGCTGAAAGCGCAATTGGCTCAAACAGTAAATTCAAACTAATTGATCTGTTCACAGTTGTTGCAACTGTAGAACCAATGCATATTGCTGATGCCAGCTTATTCACATATCTCACGAAACATTTGTTCACTTGAGAGGGTTTTAGCTGGAGGGTATGGTTCATGGTTCATGAATTTGAGTGAAATGGTATCAGGAAGCAAAATGCCATGATAACACAAACCGGTAACTGTTGCTTGCTGTAGAATATAATGTGTGCCTTCCCATGAACACACACAGCGAGAATTGCATTTTGTTCAACTATAGACGGTGGGTAAATATATCAAAAATACTTGTTGCTTGATTCTACACTGGGCGCATCGTCCTTTCAAAGATATCCTAATTTGTTAAGATTTTTTCTTTAAAGACTGGTTAGTTATAAATTTTCCATATTCGTGTCTACAAAGATGCAAGAGTATCAAAACATTGGAGATTGAAGGCATGTTGGTCCTACAACTCAAAAAAAGTAAAGTCACTAACGTCTAACATCAAGTCAAGTACGATGATTCGTGTCACAATACAGTACATTGTGTACATAAAATGTTATTTTAAATTTTCATCATGAGTTGTATAGTTATAACTCGTAGATTAATTTATAAAATGCGCAATTTATAATGATTAATCTAAGAAAACAAAAAATATTCCTCCTGCAAAACCATTACCCCTACAACCAAACTAAAATTAAAAACAAAGCATTAATCAGATCTACATCTACCACCACCTGAAATTTCAAACTCTTTATAGTCTATATCTATACATCTCTTCAAATAACATTACAAAAAAAGAAACAGAACAAAAACTACTAATTAAAAACTGTTTTAATTTTCTTAGAAGCTTAATTGATGATGATGGGATCGAATATATATTGATAGATAGATAGGTTATAGATAGATTATGTCAAGCTGCATGTATGGATTATATATTATGGAGTATGTTCTTGTGTTTCATGATCATGTTTTTCATGAATCCTGGCGCGGACGGGCCATCCAGAGGGAGCTGAGGGCCCGGAGGCGATGGGAGTACTCGGCGATGGCGAGAAAACATCGAGCAGCTTGTCGGGTGGTCAGGATCTGGTGGAGCCGGTGGAGGGTTTGATGCCTCAGATTATCTGCCTGTAACTCATGCATTATTAATGTTAATTAACAATATATAATTATTAGTTCTATAATTGTAAATACATATTGAAGAATTATTATTCATGGAGTTAGTATACAACTAATATAGAGGTGTGGACAACAGGACAAGAGTACATGTAGTAGCTCGAGTCAAAACGGTTAGGACAAGTGACATCATCCACATGATTATTGGGCCATGCTCTTCCTATATATATCTTCATAACAATCTCATATTGATTCACCAAATAATATCTTTGTCCCAACAAAATACAACACCCCCAAAACAGTGTAAGTTTCGAACGAGCATCCGACTTATCGACTCAGAATTTACTTCTTTTTTTTCACATTGTTTGAGCGAGTCGATATATCGATTTTTCAAGAAGTAAGAGCTCAAAGTCGTTAATTATCAAGAAAAACACATACACACGAGATTAATAATTATTCAAGAAGGTGCACATGTATAATAATTAAGTATACTAACCTGTCGAACGAAACCTTCGAGGGTGGAGAGCTTGTTGATGGCTACGGCCATCTGCGACATGTAGTTGTTCATGTTGGGTGCGATGCTAAGTGAGTCCGAAGTGAGGGTCTCCAAGAGGGATTGGTTTAGCGACTCGAGCCCTTGAGTTAAGGCTTCTTCTCCTTCGTGCGTGGATTGTTGCAATCCACATATTGCAAGCAATTGTTGCTCGGTCAATGGCTCGATCTGGCTCAATATTATCTGCATGAAATTCAACTCATATAGTGTATTTTACAAAATACCGTTGAAATTTTCACATTTCACAAATCTACATCGAACATTATACAACCAATATCGAACGCGATAACTTTTGGATTTAACTTGAAATGTACATGAATTCAACTCTTATAGTGCACGTAGTTTTTACCAAATACCATCCAAACTTTCACATTTCACAAATCAAAATGGAACGTCATACAACTATAGATTTAGCTTGAAATATAGATTTTTTTTTAATTAAAATTATAATATTTGAATCGAAAAGTTGAAAATTATGCAACAAAAAAGTGGAGGAAGAGATATTGAAGGAAAGGAATAACATAAATAAGGCGTGCAAGGTAACATGATGAAAAAGCCCAGAATTAGCAGTAACAGAAGTGGGCTTTATGGCCCGGATGGGAATATAACCGAACTATAGCCCATTTCAGGCAAAAACCCCATGACGTCACCATTCTCCTACTATATCAAACACACACATAATGTTGCTTATTTTTGTACGTCAAATTCTCTTTCTCAATCTTCACAAATGTATTATGTATACACTATCTTTTCAAGCACATTTCATTTGCCCTTTCATCCATGCAACTAATAGCATTTTCTAGGACGTGCCTATATGGTCCTCAAAAGATGCCGCATAATCGACGATTTAAAAAAAAAATACGATTTTATTCTCATTTTATGAATTCGAATGATACAATTCGTGATGTGATATTTTGAAAGCCGTTGAAACTCAATCAAAATGTAAAACTCGATTTAGCTCGATTTGGTGTATTGCAGTCTAAAAACAATTAAACTAGGGTTTACTTATTGTGAGTACTAATTGCATACCTTGATGAGCTCGGATGGGCGGAAGCCGCCCATCCACATGAAGCATCGTTCGGCCGGAGTCTTCCACATGCCGGAGATGAGGTGGAAGGCGTCGGTTTTCGCGATCATGCCTTTGAGGTTGAACATCAAATCGTGGTGGGCCAAACAACTGTCCACGAAAACTCGGAGCTCGTTTTCCGGGAGGTGGTCGTGCACGGCGTTCCGGAGCTCCACCATAAGGCGGTGGTGCTCCTCCAGCCACCGGCCGTACTCCATGTCAAACAAGGCCGAATCTGACCAAATAATTGAATGGTTAATTAAATAATAATAAATATATTAATTAATTAGTTGTTGACTTTTCTGATTAATTAATTATATAAATATTTAATTACCTGAGGTTGCGTTACCAATGGCAACAGAAAGAGCTTGGTCTCCTGCTATAATCGAATTTCCTCCGACATAACATCCCTAACAAAAGGACATAATCATTGGATTAATCATTAATTAATTGTAATTAAATTTAAATTAATAATTAATGATTTTTAACAACTCACTTGGGATCTTGCTCTTTGCAACTCTTGTTCTAATTGAGAAAGCCTCACCCTACTTGTCTCCAGCTGCTGGACATAAGCCTGAAATTAATCATAAACAAAATATTTTAATTTCGACAAGTCGAAAAAGAAAAAAAAAAACGAAACACTCGGAACAAAAATTCTTCGCCGTTGAATTTTAATTTACTAGTTTGTAGAACATTATTTACAATTAAACATGAAATTCAGCTCGATAATTATTTCGATTTCAAAAATTCAAGTTCGATTTATTTCTTTTGTTTGGAGAGGACGACTTACCTTTTTCCTTAGCCTGCTTTTCCTTGCTGCCTCTCTATTTTGAGCCAACCTCCTCAAAGTCTGTAAATGATGAACTCAAATCAACACACACAAAGGTCCAAAACACACACACACACACACACACGTGTGTGTGCCTAATGAGAAAAAAGACATGCAAGTGTGTGAATTAAATTATATTTATTTATTTATATAAAAAAAAAATGAAAACCTTGGGATCGGGCGTTTTCGGTCCATCTTGCTCCGAGCTTGAGGTAGGCCCTTTCCGGTTCCCTTCGCGCTGCGGTAGCAAAGAAAGCACCAAGAACCGAATCGATCCGTTTTAAAATAAAAATAAATGAAGAAAAATACAAAAAAGTAAAATCTCAGTTTATAATTTATAATTAATTAATGATCAGAAGAGAATCTTTTCTTTAATTTTATGAATTAGTTGTTAAAATGAATCATATGATATGATTGATGTAATTATATATATATATATATATATATATATATATATATATATATTTAAATGTGACAACCTTAACTGCTTTGGCTGGTTCTGCAACAAAAGGAGCATCTCTTCTAGGGTTCGATAACTCCGTGGACGGCTCGGATGATCTCTTCGATCCACTGGTAGCTGGAGAATTAACTAATCCTCCTCCTGTAGTACTACTCGGCTACCAAACCCAATATATAATAATTTATTAATTACTTTGATCAATAATTAATTAATCCAATTTATAACAATAATTAAAAAAATCTATCGAACACCGAACCTTCGATGTTTCAGACGGATCAACATGCATGGGCTGCGAAGGGAATATGTTGAGAGTATGTGGCCTCATCCCAGAATTTTCTGAAAAAAATAAAAATGAAATAAATTAATTAATGAAAAAAAAAGTGAAACACGAGAAACAAGAATTTCGTACCAACTTGAACACAGTACGAAAAAGATAAAATCAGATTTGCGAATGAAAATTCATGTAATAGAAGTTTGTTGAATGTCGTGGTCCCAGTTTTTTCAGAATACCAGAAACCATTCGAATCAAAAAAAGACAAACAAGAAAAAAATAAATATTTAATATTTATTTATTTTTTTCAGAAAGAAAAATAAAATCCGGTCAAAAAAGTCAGTACAAAATCAATCGAAATAATTATTTGATCTGTGTACTTCATTACCACGCTTTCCTCATGACCCCTAGAGAATCTGAACAGATATCATCAGACTCTAGAATCACTTTATTTTTTGTTTTTATAATAATTAACTAATTAAAAAAGAGAAACAAAATTAATAATTACGTCTGTGCTGATCTTGAGCCGACGACTGATGATCGTTGCCGTCTAGGTATAAAAATAGAGCTTGATCGAGCTCCCCTAAGTCGTAAGCTCCGCCGTCGTTTCTGCATAATTATATAATTAGTAAATAAATTGATTAAAGAAAAAAAAAGATTCTTAGTTAAATATCTTACATATTGAAGCTTCCGGGAATGGCTGATGATGACGAGGACGACTGCATCATTCCTCCGAACGATATCTGATTGTTGTTATTATTCTGTTGATGATGATGGTGGTGATGTTGCATCTGATGATCTAATTCTTTGTTGTTGTTATTATCGTTTGAAGAAGCCATCGGAGCTTGCTTTCCTAATTTTGCTTGCTGTGAAATGTATTTTCTCGGATCACTCGAAAAACAGTGATATGAATTCGGACGAAACTGACTTGTTTTTCGGCATGATATGTATATTTTTAATAAATTGATATTGAAAATTTATACACATACATACAAAAACGGGTTAGGAGAGAGAGAGGGTTGAGTCGGTTATGGTGGGATTGAAGGGATAGAAATGAAAAGAATTGAATGCAAAAGAGGCTAAAGACAAAGACTAGGTTAAGGTTCCCATCTTTCTCTGCAAAACAAGACGACTTTTTGTGCAAAATAAATAAATTATTACAAAAATAAAATATTTTACTAACATTTTTTTTTTCTTCTTCTTGGTAATTGTTTCTTTTTGGTGGGTGGTGGAGATAAGATTTCTTAAAAAAATTCAATAATTCATTTTTTCTCTTAAAATTAAATCACTTTTTCTTTTTTTCTATTTTTAATTATAAAGAAAATCTATTGTAATTATAAAAACGATAGAAAATAAAAAATAAAAAATTAAAATATTACTTAACATTAATTTTCATAATTATATAGATATTATAATTACTAATTATTTAAACCTCTTTACAAAATCTTCTAAATTAGTAGCAAGAAGATTAAAACCTATAAACTATTCATACTTGTCATATGTAGGGGATGATTTTTCTAAGTAGTGTGATAAAACATGCTACATTTTATAAAAGTATTTAGAAATAGTATAAGAAATTAATTGTAACAAAATCTAAGAGAGTGGTTGTATTAAAAATATTAAAAACTAGAATCTTCTTTATATGATTTTTTTTAGAAAAAACAATTCGTTTACAATATATTTTGTTTAGTTTTTACATTTCATTAAAATTTACATATGTACACTACTCCAATTAAAATGTCTCTTTTTTCAAAGAAAATTAATAAATAAATTAAGTATATTTTATGTTTAAAATGAAATTATGTAATTGTGATAATTTTTAAGTAATAAAAAATAAAAAATGTGGCATTTTGAAAAAAAAAAAAAAAAAGAATTTTCAGTTAGAAAAGTAATTTATAAATATTTATGCCAAATTGAAAATGAACAATTTTGCTTTATTAGTGTCTTTCTTATTTTCTACTTTAGATTATTTAAACAATTATTTAAAAATCACGAACGCATAAAATCAATTTACACATAAATTATATTTATTCTTTAAATACAAAAAATAAAAACCTTAATTTCTCGTATGGACGAAGATCTACGGGGCTATATGTTTATGTCGAACATAGCTGACCACTTGACCAGCCTATGTCTTCCGGAAAATAGTCAACATGAGTTTCAAGTTATACAATCAAGTTAATTAATTTATAATTTTTTAAAAATAATTAATTAATATATAAGAAATATTATTATTGTTAATTAAAAGTTCATTTCGGTAAATTTCAGTTTAAAAGAAAGAGTCAAAGACCCTACAATTCGACATACTTTATAATCACTTCATAAGGACGTACAATTCCAATACCCTAGCTACAATTCGACATACCTTCTCTTTGACGTGAAAAATGTAATTAAACTGAACAATCCTTGTCAAGAAGTTTGAGGCATATATAATTAAAATGAAAGTGGATATGACACATAGAGTACACAACAAAAGTGAGAGAGGAAGATTAAAGCTACTTTATGTTGAATAATAATTAATAGAAATAATTTGGATTAGGTTCAGATGTACCTATTTATAATTTTTCTATTTGTAATTATGTATTTGGATTATGATTTAGTTCATTGATTAATTATATAGATATAGCTAGGTCTTCTGATTTAAGTATTGGCAAATTAAATCAAGCACTTAATATTTTCACCTACTCCTATATATTCCATGCTTTCTGGTGTTTGGTTTTGTTAAATTATTTGACATGATATTCTAATTAAGTACTAGTAACTATAATTAAATTTATTAATGTGTGAATGCTTAAGTAAAAGAAACTCTAAAATATAATCAATTAATGTTTTTGTGCCACACAAACTTTGTTTATCTTTTAAATTAAGTAAAATCTCTCATTCAAAAAAGTCAATTGATTTTATTTAATTATGTGTGATGGTTTAGTCCACCTAATTAACTAATCACTTATGTGGTGGAATCAATGAACAGTGTCTTCAATAATATGTTGAAAACTTTAATTTTATTGATATCCAAATATCATTTATATATTACCTATATATGTTTGTCAATATATAATACAATATCTATCATGCATGTTAAATTTGTGTTTCTTTTTTGCACAAAAATTGTAGTGAAATATAATGGAGGTTGTTGCAATATTTTATTACCGTTACAATATTATTTATAAATAAGATAAAATGATAAATTGTAAGATCAAACTAATTATTATAATGAAAATTTAATATTGTATTATTTGTTGCCATTAAAAAAACTAAAAATTCAAGGTGAAACACTCAATATAAAATATGTAAAATTAGGTGTGAGAAAATGAATTATGTAATACCAAAATCCAACGGGTGAATGTATCTTTTTCTTCTTCTAAATATTCGTTGACAATCTATCTAATACTTGTCAATTTGTCAACCATAAGTTACACAAATCTTGTATACATACAAATGATACATATAAATAATTTGTAGCATCTTTAATATTATATCTGCAAGATTGAAAGAATACTTAAAAGATCGAAGATTGTTTTGATAAAACGAAAGAGTATAAGAAAATTGTGTTTTCAAGATAAGAAATCGTCTTTTCTCTATTTGTGCTAGAATTCGTGGATTTTAATTATTAGAATTCATATTTAATTCGGAGTATGTAGAGTTATGTAAATAGTAATTTTTTCGTCTCTAAAGAGATGGTGGTGATAATTTATCGGGAAAGATTAAAAAAAATGATTTTATAATGAGAAAAGTAATGACATATATATAGTGATAAAACCAAAATGTGTTGTTGGACTTGGACAAAATATATAATATTAATGTTTGTTTATTAAAAGAACAATAAATTATTAAAAAAAGATGGGAAAAACATGAAAGCAACTCCCCAAAGTCCCACGTTGGATACGGCTATTAATTCTTGCCATTTTAAGGCAAATATTTTTCATGGTGTACTTCTATGAGTCCAGAGAAGTAGAATGGCAAATATGTGCACACTTTAATTTAATTATTCACCTCACATTTCCTTTTCTTGAAGGGATGGGAACCCTCGGCAATCACATCTAAACTCTTATTTATAAAATATTGTTTCAGAGGTGTTATAAAGGCCCTTTGGTTAGGAAAATCATAACACAGGGTGGTGAAATTTATGAAATTACATATACTATATACCTCTGTCCCATATTAATAGTCATATCTCCTTTGTTATTTGTGAAGGAAGTGTGATTATTGCCTTGGGACAGAGGTAGTAGAATATTGATAGGTGATGTTTGCATTTGATTTTAATGGGATAAAGTTGATGATATACTTTTCTAGAAGACAATTTACTCTGTTCAAAGTGAAATATCAATATTTTAATTTAATTGTATTATATATGAAGAATTCAGAGTTAATATATTGTGTGTTGTGTAGAGTTCAATATGAATCGTCTGCAGTATTCAATCGTGACTCAAGATGAACGTTGGCGGTATGCTTAAATTAAACATACAGGGCAGATGTGAAGTAATGTGTTCACTGACATAGGTGAGTGACACATAAGAAGAGTTGTATTAATCTTACTCACATGATCTATTATGAAATGTCGTACGCTTGAAAGTTCATCATCGAATCAAACGAAAACACATACAAAGAATGTCACAAACGACCAATACAATGATAAAATTTGTTGAATATGGATGGTGATCAACACAATGACACTTTTGAAATGTTCCTTTTAATGAAGAGTGAAAATATAAGATGGTATCAACTTTCAAAAGTTCTCACACAATAAATATGATTTGAGGGACCCAAATATGGGCCTTAAAAGTAATTCTCATAAAGATATAAACAAATTTCAAAAGAAGTTTTCAAGTGGGGTCTATTAGCCATTTTCTCTAGTTTCTATATATGGAAAGTGTTGGAATTATTGGAAGAGCTTTTTGGCCAAGGTGAATCATTCTCAACATGCCTTCTTCACATGTGCTGCAATTAGAGGTGATATTTCTATGTTTATGGTACTTCATAATCCATATATCACTTGTTAATATCTTATCTATAAAGGTGCTTTTGTTTTGATGCGAATTTTCTATTTTTATCTATTAAAAATAGTGCTAATTTTCTATTTTAATGTATAAAATCAACCATTATTTTTTTTTTCAATTTTTTTATATACTGCACTCACTTTTATACACAAGTGTTGGACAGCAAGATTTTTACCAAACATACAATACAAGAGAAGTAAAAGAGAACCGTGGATAAAAAGATTTTTACAACCATAGACTAGCTACTGGGCCGTAGTGTATCCAGTCGAGGGCCCAATTTAGGCCTAAATTTAAGAGCACGAAGGGCCCGATTTTGTGACATGCTAAATTATTGAAATAAACATATTTAACTTTTTTTTTAACTATGTCTCAATTTTGGCTTTATATAGTGATTCTCTTTAAAATGGTAGTTTTCAAAGTTACTATTTAATTTAGATTATTAAAATTTTTTAATTATAAATTTGTGTAATTTAGTATACGTAGTTATATTAAGAGTATTATAGTAATTAATTGTACTTTTTCTTATAATTATAAAATTAACAATACCTCTATTAATAAAACCGGTTAAAAAAACTACCCTTAATTAAAAAGTTTATTTTATTAAGATTAAAATATAAATTAATAAATCAAATTATCCATTTCCTTAAATATTTCTTATATAAATGATATACTCCATTTAATAAATAAATGTTACTGTTCCACGTATTTACTATGTAACACAACCTAATTACAGTATTATTATACTAGTATTATAATTAGGATGTCAATTTAATTCGACATCCGTAAATTGTCTTAAATTGTCCAAAAAATAAAATAAAATCAGAGTTGAATTTTTTTAGTTTGAAAGCCTAAAGAGCTCGACAACCAGTGAACTGATTCGAGCAATTACTCGATTTATATCACTGTATTACAATTCATTTTAAGGGGGTGTATTCGTTCGGGAGTCTATAAGATTTTAATGAACTTTTAAAATCCGGAGGTATTCAATTCGGATTTTAAAAAGTCCATTAAAATCAGAAGGTATTCAATTAAGATTTTAAAAATTCTTAAAAAATCCACAGATATTCAATACTCTATGGATTTTAATGGATTTTAATAGTTCGTGGATTTTAATAGATTATCTTTAAAAATTATAACTAAATTTGATTTTTCAAAATCTTTCATAATTAGGAGAGATTTCAATGGACTTCTTTCCAACACGAAAACTCAAATACGAAAAGTACAAAAAAAAAGATAATCGTCATTAACAAGACTATTACAAAAATCTATTTATAAAAAATAATCAAAATTCTATCTGAGAAAATTGATTTTATCATATTTTCGTTAAAAATAATTATTTATATATTATATTAATAATGAATTATTTTGTATATATTATGTACAATAATATATTTTTCAATAACAATCCAAATATAATAAATTTAATTATTATTCAATTTATTAAAAAATTATTTATGGTTATTTATTTGATAGAATATGATCAAAATTCACCATGTCTCGACACCAATTAAGATTTTTTTTAAAAAATTGTTATTTCAAAATTAAAATGGAGAAAAAGTATTGCTAAGCCAAGAAAGAGTAAAAAATGAGTTCCAAGTATAAACGTGATAAAAATAAAAATAATATTTTTTTATTTTATTTTTTTAAAAAATTGATTTGTTATATACAAGTAAGTATGTTTATATACATATAAATGGAGAACAAATATTGTTAAAAGGCGAGAGGTAAACAATGAAATTTAAATATAAAATTGATAAAAAATAAAAATTAAAATAATAATTTATTTTATTTTATTTTTCTAAAAAAAATAATTTTTTTTATATACAATTATGTTTATATACATTTGTATTTAAAGTCTTTGAAAGTTTATGTAAATCAATAAAAAGTATTTTTTACATTTTTTTGAAATTTTTGAAAGTCTATAAAAATCAATCATAAAGTCAATCAAACTCTGCGTTGTGTAGAGTCTATGGATTTTACAAATCCATAAACTTTTTAAAGTTAATTAAAATTCTACAAACTCCTAAACGAATACACCCTCCTAAGTATTTAAACAAAATATTAGTATAATACAATATATATAATAAAAAACTCTTGACTACATGCATATTGTGATTACTTAACTAGAATTATTAAATATACTAACATTTTATTTTATTTAAAAATTACAAAAAATATTTAAAATAAATTTTTAATTTTGCATTGACAACGATTATCATGATTTATAATTACATAATAAATGATTTTTTTTAGTATTATAAGTATTTATAACACTATATTATGTGGCGCGGGTAGGCGATTTAAATCAGCAGTTGGAACCTAAATCAATTTTAGTAATTTTCCAACTCAACTCACAACTTCACACCCATTTCAATTCTTCTACCTTTATTCCCACACGCAGATCCACGCGCCACCGCAATGGCAGATTCCGATGTCGAGCAGCCTCCACCGTCATCCCCCATCGCCGCCGTACCTCTCCACCCGCGCCGAGAGCCTTTCGAGTACGGCCTTCTCCCCATCCCCAAACTCATATTCTCCGACGCCGTACAGACCCTATCCCATGTCAAATCCGCGCTCCTCTCTTCAAATCCCAATCACCGGGTGAACACGGAAACCGTAGCCGGAGTCCTTCAAATCCCCGTTGTGCATTCGCGTCTATTGATCGAAACCCTGGCCTCTGTCCTGCACGATGATTCCGATCCTTTACTGAAGGCTCGGACTCGAGAGGAGATCGATGAGGCTGGAGTGAACGTGTTTGATTTGCTTGTTTTTCTGTACATTCAGAGCTACAAGAGGTTGCTGCCGAAGGGGCACAAGGATTCTGCTGCTGTAGCTGATGTTTGGCCATCTACTTCGGCTTTTGATGGATTTTTATCCGTGCTCTCGCCGTTGCAGGTGATGAATTTGTTCGACTACTTTTATGGGATTGGAATATGAAGTTGAATTTAATGTTTTCTAAGGATTTGTATGTGACCTTTGTTCATTAGGTGAGTGCAGTTTTTGAATTAAATTACACAGAAATGAGTTTAATTCAGTTGATTGAATGCCATAATTTCGGGACATCTTTTGCTGTGTATTTATGAAAATTCTATGAGTGGATTTATTCATATACGTGGGTAAATGAAGATTTTTCTCTCGGATTTGGTTAAGTTGTTTGGAATATTCTCAGTATCGCTGCTGAGGTATTGGTGTCATTACCTAAATTGTACATGAACCGCGCTTCACAGCTAGTGTTCTAGTGCACCATCTTATTTTTAAGTGTATCCTAGGATTGTTATTATGCATTGTTTTTGTTTTATTATCATAGCAAATAAGCATGTGTGTACCTATTGCAGTTGGTGCGCAGTAACAGTCGAAGACTAATGCCATCTCAAGCTGATGAAGAGGCTCACCAGCTCTCTTATATGCAGAAACACCTTAGCAATATTATTTCCCTCTTGACAGATGTTTCAGAAGGTGAGGGGGAAGGTGATGAAACTGTGGTATGTATTTTTTGTCTTACTTTCAGTGCGCTTTTTATATATGTCTTCTTTAATTAGATAGATGATCTGTTAATTTATATTTGTAAGTATATATATATATATATATATATATATTATTGATGAATATTTTGATGTCACTCTCTTTTAGTAATTGAAGTGTTGAGTTATTCCTTCTCCTAGGTATTATCCATGGACAGATTTGAACATCTTGGATTTCTGGTATATTTTGGGGAAAAGAGGTCTGAGAGGATTCCATTGAGCCAGAGTACTCCGTTTTTCGCGAATTCAGATCCTGACATGCCTGCTGCTCCAATTCCCGCGTCTCACGTTCTCGAATGGCTTCTCCAAAATATATCCTATACCCTTGAACATATTTCTGATAGAACTTCCTCGAAAGAAAATAGCTCTAGTAATACTTCTGATCAAGATGTCACAATGGCTGATGTTGGAATAATTACCACGAAACCCTCAAGCAGTCTTAAAGGTCCAACTTTGATTGAAGGTGTCTCTAAATCATCATACGTAAAGCAAGCAACTGATCTTAAGGGCACATCTGTAAAGGTGACTCTTTTTCAACCCAAATACCCTCTTTGTACGTAGATAATTCATAATTTTATTAGCGAATGGTTTTCTATGTTTGGTGTTTTGCATACACAAGATGGTCATTTGATGTCTTGCGAAGGACACATCCAAATGATCTGATCTTAGAATACGGATTAAAATTTTCTTGAGCTATAAACTCTAGAAAATAGTTCATACCACATTTTTCATTTTGTTTTATCAGCGAAAGGCGAATACAACACAGTCAACACTTATTTTATTCTTACTGGACTATACTACTATTCCTCACCTTATTTACATATATTTCTTCCTCTTGAGTTCAATGTGAAATTGCCCCTATGTCATTCTCTTGCTTATTTTTATCCATTTCAGGTTGTAAATTGTCATGAATCAGTAATTTACATCTTGGCACCTATGAAATATGCAACAGTGTATGGATGCTCTGATGCTACAATTGTCCTTGGAGCTGTTGGCAAGGTAGAGTGATATTGTATAAAGTTAGAAACATGATTTTACGGATAAATTGCTTTCAGCTTGATATGGTCATACACTAATCATGCATGCTGCTGCTGAAGAGTTTATTGGATACTGTATTCTAGCTTGTGATCTATGTTAGAAATGATACGAGTTACCAGAAAAATAAATAATTGCGAACGTGAAATTAGAACTAGAAGTCTAGAACTCATATGCTTAAATAATTGTCTTAAAAACAGGCTGTTAGAGTCGAACATTGCGAACGTGTTCATCTGATAACTGCAGCCAAACGTATCTGCATAGCCAACTGCCGTGAATGCTTATTCTTTTTGGGGGTTAACCAGTCACCCTTCCTGGTTGGTGATAACCATAAATTGCAGGTGATCTTTCTTTATATTGATGCTTACAACAATATGTAGCTTCTTGCTTTAATAAATTCTTATGGTGGTGTTCTCCATCATATTCGAAAGAGATTTGATGCTCAGAATTTTACTTTGTGCTGTTTGATTCGATATTCAACAGGTTGCTCCGTATAATACATTTTACCCCCAACTGGAGGAACACTTGAGTCAAGTAGGAATTGACCCTAAGATGAACATGTGGGGTGAACCTGTGGTGCTTGGAATGGTTGACCCGCACGATTCAGTATCCCATCCTGCAGGTGTCTCTGATGTTCAATCTGAATCTGCCACTCACTTAGATCCGGACCAGTATACCAGTTTTGTGGTTAGTGCTTTATCTGGTGGCCTTCTTGTTTAGAAAGGATGTAAAAGTGATTTTAGAATATTTGGTGCTTAATCTTTGGGATGTTGACTGATAGATTACCTTAAATGCTATCTATTTCTTGCCTTTTTTTCGTTACCGATTACTTGTAATAGTTAAATTTATAATATAGGATGAGCAGCAAGGATATATTATTTTGCAGTAGCTTAAGCTATTGGGAAAGTATTCTTGCTGGAGAACTTTTAACACTTCTGGCTTCGCCCTAGTCGCTCTTATCATATCATCGATGAGTTTCCTTTCTTTTCTTTCCTTGGTTCTTGGCATAATATAATACTGTATAAGTATAAGATATGGACATTGCAGTTTGCACTGCTAATCTGATACCGATTTCTCAATATTTTCGGTAATCAGTATGAATTCTGATTATCTGATTGCGTTTAACTAGATCATGTTTTGTTGGGTCTTATGGATCCTGGACCTTTTATTGTTCCATATGTTTCCAGCACATACTAACTTGTATTTTAATCATCAGATTCCGAATTGGTTTGGAAGTGAACAAGATGGCTTCACAACAGATAACCCTTTTCCTTTACCTGATCCTTATCTTGCGTCACAGAAGAAAAATGTACGTTCAAGTTATTTCAGTTTTGGGCCTCATTTGGTATATTGATGGGGGTTTGATTATTTTTTGTTTTGTTCTTCGTTCTTCAGGATAAAAGTTTGGAAGAAGTCAAGCAAACTTTGAGGGAAACTCAACTTGAAGAGAGCCGGAAAAGAGAACTGTCAAGTGCTCTCCATGCGTGTTTTAAAGACTGGTTATACGGTAATAATGCTGGTTATTTTAGAAAATTGTTCTTTCACATTTGTTCGATATATAATTATGATCCAAGTTGGTGTATACGACATTTTGTGAAATTCGTGCTTGTTTTTAGTATCTTTGTATGTATTTTGGTCAAGATTAAATCCTGTTATGAATGCAAGTATGCTACGACTGGAATGCATTATTCTACTTGTTATGAAGCTTATGGTGAATGTTTGAAGTTAATTGTTTCTCTTTCCTTCAATATAGAAAAAAAGATGATTTGTTTTAGTATGGTGAAGTTTCTATATGATTCTGGGCCGGATATTGTAACTAACCGATTATCTACTATGTAAAGCAGTATTACATGTCATTGTGTTTTAAACTATGTTCAAATACTACCTTGATGATGTTTCCTTACGTTTAGGTCTTTCGTTTTTTTAGAGTGTATTAACCATCACGTGAGTTTCAGAGTATTGTTTGTATAACGGATGATCTCTTTTTCCCCCTATATAAAAATATGGTTTAAAATAATTTTGTTGCTTGTTGCCTTTCATCGTCTACTATTTTTATTGACTGGTTAAGAGCATTTATACTTCTAGGTGAAATTGTGTAATGTCTCAGATGTACTTATGGCAGTTTTATTTTTTTGGAATTTTTATCTAAATAATGATTAAATTTCACCCTCTCCCCCCCATTTTTTTTCTGAATGTTTGCAGCATCAGGAAATATCCGGCAGCTTTACTGCTCACCGGGGGAATAGGTGTTTATGCTCCAGGTGGAGCCTATGTTGCATGGATATAGGTACGGGTATTTTATCCAATACGACGATAAGTGCTTATTCCTGTTATCTACTAATAAACATTTCTACTATAGGGTGGAGCAGAAAAATAGAGATTTTGTTTTCTTCAGCATTTTCCCTTAATTTATTATTAAACCAAGTTTCGAGTTACCGCTTTCCATTTTTGCGGATTTTGGAGCTTGCTGGGCCTTTGATGCTGTCAAGCTAGCCACGTCAAATTGGTTAGGAAATTTCAGCTGTCGTGTAGATTGTGGTTAAAAAACGAACTTTTGTATTGTTCTTGTTTGCTTTTGAATTATAATGTAGTTCCAGAATAAACAGATTCTTAACCCAGGGTTTTAAGAGACTTGCATTTGATGTTTGCTGGTCAAATAGCCAAAAACAAACAATTATTTTTCCAGTTTATAGAAACATCTTGCCGTTTGTTTTCATTATATTAGGACTTGCATATGAGAATTGAGAACAGCCCATTGAACCTACAGAGTCGAAAATAAATTCTTATAAAATGAGAACTGAGGATCTGAAAGTATCATCGCAGAAACACCACAAACTACACAGATAAGTGGAGCGACATACTCATATTTTGCATCAGAGAGGGCATCCTTGCCTGACAGTAAAGCTGAGATAATGCTTGTTGTGGTTGTCCCTTCTCGAGACACGATGACTTACAGAACGATCTATCGTGGTTTTATCACACAAACTTATTGACACATTTAAATAAAATCTGGCTTCATGATTTTAAAACAAAATTTTAACTTATTTATTTGAACTATTCTCACCTTTATTTCCATGTGTTCAAACTTGTGAAATAAAATCGTTGGAGCGAAAATTCATTTTTAAATGAAAATAAAATCATCATAGCCAAATCCTAGTAATTGACAAAAGAAGACAATGATAGCTGCATTCTGCAGAAATTTCTTCAAGGGCATACACCAGATTTACAACTCAAATGGTTCAACCGGTAAACATACATAAAAGGAGATTAGCATCTTACGGAACCTTACATATAGAGACAGAAGATTTATTAAACCATTCGTACAGCAGATGAAATGGTAAATGTAAAAAGGGGGAAAAGGCGAAAAAACAAGAAACACGGCCCATATTGAGGTTTATTACTACTTTTGAAAAGGCATACAATGACATTCGGCTGAAACATGAACTAATCGACAGTAGGCCTCTTCTTCAGGGCGTACGGGTAATATTCCTTGCCCGTGTCGACTCTTGTGGTCTGACCTCCGATATCAATCATGGAAGATGTGACAGCGAGTGCAGCTCCTGCAGAGATGGCAGTTGATATGCTCTTCCCTGCAAAGATGATGAATATATTTATATAGGCCACCACAATTTAGACAACTTTTAGTCTCATTGACAAGAAGAAGAAAAATGCAAATCCTACAAAGCACGGGTACTGTGCATTTAACATTATACAAATCATACGGAATGGAATAAATTGGGGGATATTTGTCAAAATATTTTCTGTTACATGGAATATTTGTTATTCAATCATTTAACCCCCTATGGACATAAATATGACATAACCAAATGCTGAGGTAAATATAAACACAAATCATTACAGATATCAATAGTACCATACCCACAAACTCTTCATTATTAACAATAAGGATGGGCAAAAAACTCATGTGAATAACGCAAAGATTATGATTGGCACAAAACATATCAGCTGTATAGTTCGCTTAAAAATTTGCTGATAAACAAGATGTCTCCTCTATGGACTACGACAACATATAATGTTTTGGCTTTCTCATAGATATTACCCCCATTGAGTGTCTATCATGAGAATCAAACCAATTGGATACCAACTAAAAGTCATGATGCCCACAAAAGTATGTAAAATATCAGCATTGAATAATATGAGAGGTACAAAAGACTAGAAACTTGGTCTTAAGTAGACCCACTACTCTTTCAACCAGATCATCAGTAGGCCCAAAACACATGCACACACAAACATCACTGATACAACTGTGCATGCCAGGCAAATGTTGTCACTGCTGATCACTACAAAGTAGCAGTAAGAAGTCTAAAACAAGGAAGAGAGAATTTCACCTTTGTAGCCCAAAACAGAAGCACCTGCTACGAAGCCTCCGACAGCTCCATTAACAAAGTCCCTTTTCATCCTGGCATTCTGCACTATCTGCTCTACCCCAATAAAGACTCCACCTATGGCGGCAAAGGTCAGTCCATGGTTACCCATCATCTTCAGAGTCCGGACCAAACCAGGAAGTGCAACGCTCCTCTCCACCCGAGGCACGTCATGCCAAGTGGCAACAATAGTACCCCATATAGTTCCAGCTGCTAGCCCAGTAGCTGCTCCCTTCAGAGTTTTCACCACAGGAGATTCTTGATCTTCCATTTTCCTAAGCTCGTCGGTATCCATTTAAGCTTTTCTTCGACTGGTACTACTAAAGCCTGTACAACAAGGTGTCCAAGACAAAATATAAATAGTAGTTATAGTTAATTAGCCATCAAGACCTAATATGATATTTTCAGAACTCTTTTTACAATTCACAACTATATAGTCCATTGTTTGTTTTTGGGATGTCCCAAATATGCATCCACAACGTGTCTTTAGTTGCACCACTAGACAGAGAAGTACAATTTTGCACTTCCGTTTTGTTTTACAATAATAACCCTATTTGATATACATAAACTAACATGCTTCAATTAATAAGGGCGAACCAATAAAATTATTTTTCATATTTGTAGCTCCCAGAACTTATCTTAATATGTGTGAAAATTCAAACAAGACTACATAACTGGGATGAAGGGAGTTTGATGGTAACTTCCACCCGGCACCACAAACAGATAACAAACAAAAATTGCAGCCCAACTCATATTCGACATTGCCTTTTTCGGATTAACTTGAAGGAAACACAAAAAGCTAGTTGCCTTAGTGAGATTTTAAGGGGAAACATAAGGGACATTATTGTGGAAATATAATGCAGTAGCACATTTTACTATTCGATTTTAGTGTTTTCCAACTGGGTTGTATAGTCGGCAAAAGAAGGTAACAAAACTAAGAGTTTTCTTCCTTGACTACATTTTCCAATAAATTGTTGTACAATGCATCACATTGAGACTGAATTTTCTTGGAAATAGCAGTTCGTAAATCTTAATCCCTATATGAAAATTAAAAAAAAAAATCACACTTTGCAATGACAAATAATCGCCCTAATATACAAAAATCGCAGCAGAAAATACCGAAAATCTCACAAGGCTTTGTTGATTTATTCCCTAATTTTGATGCTTCAAGCCCTAGAATCAAGATATGACTCTCCCCTCAGCAAGAAATTTTAAAGGAAATGTAATTGGAAAAATAATTATTAAAAAACTGAAAATCGAGACGCACTTGTGAAAGTATAAATCCATCAATTCCATCACCGCGTGTTTTGTGTGTGAAAGAGTGTGTATACATGAGAATAAAGAAAGACGGAGCTCACCTGAACTGGAAGAACTGATCTGTTCTCGATCGATTAGAGAGAGAGAGAGTTTCTGAGTAGATGAAAATGAAAAAGCAAAGAGGAAATTGATGAGAAAAATAGTTGGGCCTTTATTGGGCTTCCGCGACATAATTTAAGCCTATTGGGCTTACAGTTATGAAGCCCACCTTCAGCGTACTGAAACACGTACGCGGTATAAATTACGAAACGACGATGGGTTTTTACTGATGTTTAGCTCAACTGGAGCGAACCCGAATTTTCTGAGAAAATGCAGAATCTAGATGAAATTCGGAACCTCCCGATCGATATCGCATTTGCTCGCCTCGGTGGTAAAACACTTATTTTTTATTTCATTTTAAAAAAAAAATCTCAGAAAAATAATAATAATTGATATTCTGGTTGAATTGAAGAATGGCTGGTTGATCGGAAGAGGATCCCTGCGGATTGGAGGAAGCGAATGACGGCTGTGAAGGCGAGGATCGCGACGTCTTTTTCTTCACTGCCGAAAGAAATCGATCCTTTATTCCAAACCCTCGACCCTGAAGGTTTTTAGAAATTTTCTATTATTCACTGTTTCTGCTTCTGAAAATGTTTGCAATGAAAAAATCATTGAAATTTATTTTTCAATTTTAACTTATAAAATAAATTGATTAATTAATATTTCGATATGAGTTGGAAGTTATTGGGTTTTTCAGTGATTGGGTACTTGGAAGCAAAGCAAATATATGAAATTCTCTTAAAGTCTTCACCGGAGAGTCGGAATATTTTTGGTCGGCTTTCAGGCGCTGCTGTAAGATATCCAATGACTGTCTCTCTGTGTCTCAATACGTGATTATGTCTTCTCTTTTTGGTTGTGGTTGTGTTGGAATATCACGTTCAGCATATTGTAATATATTTCCATTAACAGGGTGATTGGGAGACGATAGTTCGTGCTTATGAGAAAGATCATATATTTCTTGGTGAGGCTGCTCAGATACTGGTCCAAAATGTCACATATGAAATGTGAGAAAAGAATAATGTGAACGTACCGAGTAGTCTCATTTTTTTTTTCTTCTTCGTCTAATTCTTTTCATTTTAAAGTCCATATCAGAAGAAGCAAGTCCAAAAGAGTCAACAACAGCTTTCGGAATTAGAGCGAAAGGAAGCTGATATAAAAAGAAATGTGGCTCTTTCAGCAACAAAGTATTCAGAGGCTTGTCAGGAATTAGGATTGCAGGTATTGGCGTATTGCTTTTGGCTCACACAATTTACTTTATTTATTACTAATAATTTCCCTCGTAACTCTGTATGATCTTCTATTGCTTCCTAACACTGGAGCCTGGCCTTTGCAGGGTATTAATGTCAGGTTGGAGTTGTTAGAAGCAGCCATAGCATCCCTTCCGAGCACTTTCAGTGAGATCTTAGAAGCATTAAAGAGTGACGCCGTTTCAAGGGCCATTGAGTTCTATTCTGCATTTGTTAAGGATGCTCATACAGAGAAGGATGTAAGTTTTTTTTAAACGTTAACGAATGCATTATCACTTGCTGCACCTTCTCTATCTCAAAAACCATTTATATCTCTTCAGAAAATTCCTGGCTCCGTGTTGCCCAACTTGATTCGGGTTCGCGAAAATCCCCCATCTCTTCATGTTTCCGCAGGCCCTGAAATTCTTAATTCTGTTAGTATGCAACAATGCCATGATGAGCCAGCTGTCAAAGATTGGGCAGCTGACAGCATTGACTGGGATATTACATTGGACAGTGCTCAGATTGATTGGGATATTGGTACTGTGGAGACTGAAGATAATGGAAACGGGTTAGGCCCGTATGAAATCATTAATGCTAGTGATGTTTTGCCAGACTCTCCTCATAAATCTGGTGTTGAGACTCAACAAATCTCGGAAAGTATCGATGGTCCTACAGCTCCGGATGTCTTTGTGTCTGAGATTTCATGGGATGTAAGCGTTGAAAATCCACAGG
The DNA here is from genome assembly GCA_954870475.1 of Euphrasia confusa. Classification (NCBI taxonomy): domain Eukaryota; kingdom Viridiplantae; phylum Streptophyta; class Magnoliopsida; order Lamiales; family Orobanchaceae; genus Euphrasia; species Euphrasia confusa. The sequence continues at coordinate 2,413,519 of OX940951.1, forward strand.
TCGAAGAAGATGGCTTGTATAGCACTGGTACAGACTCTGGTTTGGCCAACAATTATAGTAAAATTGAAGAAACAGGAAGTAACGAGGAAAGGAGCCAGCTTATGGAGACAGAGTACAGGAATAAGCTTCTTGATGACTTATTTGAGGTCTAAACTGATTCGCTGAGTGTTGAAGTTCGTTTGAACTACTTGTTTTGCTTGGGTGAATTACAAAACTGCCCCTCAGGTTTGGGGTGGCTACAAAAAATAATTTTTTTACTGGAACTTCCTCGAGATTTTTTACAATTTCAAAAATAATTACAGAAACTAAACCTGAAATTTGATTCTGTGTAGCTCTAATATTTTAAGAAAAAATATGGATGTTTGAAATGTTTATTCTTATGAAGGGGTCAAGTTTTTTAAAAGTAGAACCTTATTTATTTATTTTGTAATTTTTGCAAACCTATTATAATTAGTCTAAACCACTTGGATTGTTTTTGTAATTTGTCACATGGGAAAATTTGTTAAACCCAGTTGTGACTCATTTATCCTTCTATTTGTCTTCTGATTTTTTCTGCTAATCGTATATTTATCTTTGACTTGCAAATACTGTCATCAGGCTAAAGCTTTTCTGAACCAACGGTTGCTTGAATTGACCAATCAAGAAACCTTATCGCTGCAACATCAAGTCCAAGCAGTAGCTCCCTTTGTTCTCCAGCAGTACCCTTCCGAATCAATTCAAGAAATGTTATCTCACATCTCTCTACCCATTTCAAAATTAACCAATCGGAAAACTAGAGATCTGATTATGATACTCAATTCCAATAGGTATCAATTATCTTGAAGTTCAATTTTTTTTATTTCTCTTTTCCGTACCTGATATTCTACGATTATTTTGAGCATATGCTTTTTTTTTTCTTTTTCTGATGATGGCATCGAGATAAATGATACTATATTACTTTGCTTTGGTGGCTCTTTTATTTAAATTGGTTTTGCCTGGCTTACCCAATTACCATATATATTTTCTTAGTATTGTCAAGCACTAATTAGGTTTCCTGGTTCTTATTTCACGAATAAAATTGCAAGGCCAGATTTGGTCAGGAAATCAGATAGTAGTATAATGCTAGAGTTCACACTTATATTAGCTTTTCATGTATGTATCCTATATAAAGCTCTTTTCATTGTTTCCGTTAATTTTGTGGATTTCAGATTTTTGGATCGTTTGGTAAGTACACTGGAGGAAAAGAAGCACCTTGAAGTTAAGTTGAAGGAAGGATTGAAAGAACTCTACACTAAACGCCTGGAGCTGCAGAATTCATTGTCTTCCTCATGGCCTAAACAAGTGAGTTCATTTCAAATATGCATACAAACCGGTGTTTTATGTGGACTTACCAAGAATGTTTCGATTTCATACATAGTTTCAGTTGGTTACTTTTGCAGTTTAAAACTATTCTTTTCAACTCTGAATACGATTAACTGAAAGACTAATGTACGGATGTACTACTTAGTGAACTATATACACACTTTGATTTTTACTAATTTTAATATTATCTTATTTTGCAGGAGGCGGCTCTTGTGAAAACCCGGGAGTTGAAGAAACTTTGTGAGAGCACACTTTCAAAACTGTTCGAGGGAAGACCTGTTAATATCATCGGAGAGATCAACACATTGCTAACTAGTGGCTTAAATGTATAAAAATATGCAGTTACGTGTACAATGGCTAATGTAATACATTGCATAGCATTTTCATGTTGTAAGATTGGTAATCGACCTTGCATACATTACTGATTAATATTTAACTCGTTAGGATTATATACCGACAAAATTACAAAAATATACATGATTTTACGTTATATCATTCCTAGGGAAACATTTGCACTAAAAAGACATTCGCGTTTGTGAAGGTATTTCAGTTGTAATATCTGAAATTAACAGTTTTTTTTTTCTTTCGTAATTTGCACAAAACTCATGGGTACTTCTTGTGATTAGCAATATCGTTTTTCATTTCAATATTACCTTGATCATCGTCTCGTGTTCCCAATTTTTTTTCTTATAAACACTAAATCAAGCCTAAAGGATAATTTTGTATTTTTTTGGATTTAGCTGAGGATTTGTAATTTGGATTAAACTTATTGAGTTATTGTGTACTCTCAGTAATTATCACTATTCTTGTTTCTCATGCATGTCAAGAGATATATAATTGTAAATTTGTAATACTAGTCCTGAGTATCCCAAATGCCAGTAATATAGACAGAACATTAACACGTCAGGATTATAGTTAAAACATTCACTGCTTAACAAAGAAAACAAAGTAGTTACTCAGTCGGTGAGCCAAAGAAGTAGCTGTTGTTCGACCTGAAAGATATAGTAAAAGATCCTGGTTGAATGACGTCTGCAGCAATCAGCCTTGGAGTAGACTCAAGTGAGACTCGACGATTTCAGACATGGGGTGCTTGCATTCCTGTTCAAAATGATAGATGCCAGTTTCAAACACAATGTAAGTGTACTTTTGAATCCAGGTCCAGTTAATCTTAAAAGGGTCCTTTAACATAGCTACATAACAATCCAATCCAAACAAAATGTCAAAGCACAAGAAAGGTAGTGATAAGTTGATTCAATTTTCAACTCTACAAACTGATAAAAACAACTACCAAATGGCCGGATCATACTTGAAATAAAAACAGTTCCAATACAGAAACAACAAATTCAGAGTGACCCACATAACAAAACATGAGCAAGCTGAATCCGCTTCTTACGAAAGAAGCAACTAAAAGGCACATCATTGGGCATTGGTTTGCACTTTTTTCTACTTGATTGGTACTTCCGAAAGACCTTTTTGCTCCAAAATTAAAGATTTGTTTCTTCTTAAAAAAAACTCACTAGATGGGTTAAAAATTGCATATACTTTTGAAGATCGATGAAAAAAATAAAATTATTATGTCTAGCAAATGATGCACCACATGCATACCTTTGGGAAAGGGATTGTCAGTGCCAAAAGCCTTACAGGCGGTTTTAGTGGCACCAGCAGTAGAACTGATGTCCATACTTTCTTGACCATTGAACTGCAAAGAAAATATTGATCAAATATTTAAAAAGATCAAAAAATTAAAACATGTCAGCATTCATCATATACCAAAATTCTAAATGATAGGTTACGGAGCTGTAGAGAAAAATTAGTCCATCTTATCCAGTTTTTCCAAATACAATTCATAAAAAAGGGTCGTATATTAATGAGAGAAATGTTTGATTAGGATTTGTACTCAATAAAAAAAAACTGTATACAATCTGGCTACTAGAAATTGACTCATCTTCAACACCACTAAAGCTCATCATCGACACTGAAGAAATCAACCCATGGTTCAACAAATTTCCAGCTCCATAAAACATTTAACCAAGCTTAAACATTACCTAGCTCTTGACTCGATTCTTTTACTGTCCTAGATACTTCTCCTCACGGTTACAAGGCATACGCTTCTATTGTTACAAATAGTTATGGAAGGACTATAGAATATATTTTAGTTCTCTAACTTCTCTTTCTTTAGAGTTGGTGTTGACTAGCACTTTAAACACTTATTAAAGTTCTAATAACATAGTAAGTCGGGCTTACAATTCCATAGCAAATGGACTACTACAAAAAATTATGATTCTTCAATATGCTAAGAGGGTAATGCAACCGACGTACTCTTCATATATTTTTTTTTATTATCTCCTGCCCTTCAACAACAGCAATGGAGTTCAAGTCTTGTTCAAAAATAACAGAATAATTATCAAGGGTTGGGAGCAAGTGAGCAATAGCATCAATTAATTAATAATTATTAAAAGTTGGCAACAATAAAGTAGGTTTTTTACTCCAAATGTGTGTCAATCAAGATACCGGGATCTAGAAAGCCATTAAAACCTATCTGGAAAATTATTGACAATCAATTTGATAGAAATAAGTTTTGAAATGAAATATACCTGACATGTCATGTCTTTATCATTTGCCTTTGACCCTTTGCTAACCTACACAATGTGTACAAATCACAAAAATAATTTCATAGTCAGATGAAGGGTGGGGACCAAAAGTTATGTTTAGATCAAGTGTTGACAATTGACATCATGCAAGGATATATATATACATGGGAATGAAACATATAAGATTTCTAACACTCAAATAATCTTTATAAAAGGAATACTAAGGGCAAAATTATTTACTCAAAATTTTAATTGTATCGATTTTACTCCACAAATAAAATGATAAGAAAGGTTATCACCCCGAAATGCCTTTGCTCCATATATGTACTATGTAGTGAGGTTTTCCATAAAGGGCTAGTTGAGAAGATAATAAATACACATATTCTGAATGTTGCTCCACGCAAAAGTGGACCTCTCAATTTCCATTTTGGTATGCTGTATCCATCATTAATGATCTAGGTTCAATAAAATAAAATGCTACGTGCATCTTTTCTCGATATTTTATTTTTCCTATGATGTGCGGGATGAGGAAGTTAGTACAGAGAAATACCAGTTGATATAGCAAACTGTATATTTAAAAGACAATACTATTAATTATCAATGGTAGTTGATTTAGGATCATCGAATGATATGTATGCAGGCAACCTTGATGTCTCAGAACTTACAGTGGTAGTTGTAATGTATTTAGGCTGATTTAACACAAGAGGAAGCTGGAGTGAACGAATCAAACGAGCTGTGAAAGCAATTGATGCCCACCTGAAAAATTATAATGTTTCCAATCCATAAGAGTTTTCACTACAACCAAAAGCACAAGCAACCCAATCAAAAGTAAACGCCCAACTCGATGACTTAATCGTCACAACAAGCAATCAACGTATCAATATGTTCGGAAGGACTTGGTGTCATAACCATTCAATATTCATCAAGTTTCTCAAATAAATGCTGAAAATCATAAGAAAAAGTAACACACTTACGTAAAATCGCAAAAAAATTATCATTAGTGTTATTTCCTCACCAATCGAATCGCGTATAAACGTGAACATACTCGATCAAGTACTTCATTGCTAAGATGCCGGATGTATCAGTCAGAATATCAGCCTTACCAGTCGCGCCTTCCTCAAAGCTTCCGTCGCTACAGAAATTCCTACCCAAAACCAGTCCACGGTACGCCGGAATCGCGAACCTCCTGTCTCCGAACGCATACCCGGCCCGGCCGTGAAACAGCGATGAAAATACTCCATCCGGTGCCGAAAATGCGGTTACGGAAACGATCGCCGAAAATGCGGTTACGGAAATGGTCGCTGGTTTGAGGACGCCTGAGAATCGGATCCGCACGCGAATCCTCTCGATCGCTATCGTCGAGATGTGTTGGTGAAAATGAAGGGGTTGCGATGGCGCATCTGAACGCCGATTTGTTTGAATTCCGACGATTTCGCAGCTGCTGGAAGAGCTTCTCCCTAGATGCGATGGTGATCCTGAACGCCATTGTAGTTCTGCTGCTTCAGCTCGAGGAGAAAACTAGAGCATGGGAAGTATGGTTTTGAAAGGGGTTTGACACTTTTGACTGAGGGGTGTGACTTGTAGCCGGGGAAAGAAATTTACCGCAGTAATTCACACCAATTACCTGGACACGTGTCGCGTTTCTATTGTGTAATCAGATTTTATTCGGATAAGTTTAGAATCGAAATTTGGTAGTTGTTTATAAATTTGTTAGTAGTAATTACAGTACTAATTATTTGTGCTCCCTCCGATTCAGAATAAATCATTCTAAATGTGTTATTGGCAATTTAAATTTGGTTTTATATTTTTCAAAAACAAACTTATGAAAATGTATTGAATTATTCTTTAATTATTTTATTCTTTAATTTATTTTGAACCAAACTTAATTGAAGTGGACTGAAACAATGTAAAACTAAAATTAAATCAAAAAAAACGAGTCTAACTCCCACAAACCACTCGAACATATTAGCACTTAAAAAACACGAACAACTGATACATGCTTCGGTTCCAATTACACACAAACAAGGAATGTCCAACGTAATGAAACATGATCAAGCGAAAAGTCTGCCTCTTAGGAAACGACAACAAAAACAACAAACATCAAATGTCCGATAAAAATGCCAACGCAAGAAGCTTGCTTGAAATACGCAAAACAATTCAAAGGGACCATTGCATGTGCTGGCCAACAGACGACGAATCGTATCCCCTCGTCTGATCCAGCTCGTCAAACTGCCCCACACTCGGAGGAGCCAAACCGAGCTCATCATTATACGGGCCATCATTACTGGGCTGAGAAGCTTGGCCCAAGCCCAAATCCCCATTTCCCTTGAGATGAATCCAGGGCGAACAAACAAACTGATTGTTGTCAGATGGCTGACCAAGAAAACCGTTGACCACAAGGCGGCCTTTTGGGCCGTCCAAGGGCTGATTTGACAGAAGAGAGGGAGCATTGCCGGAATCCGAGATTCCGTTGAAACATTCTTGTGAGGACACAGCCGGTGGTCCCACGGAATATCTGGGCCTGCTTGTCAAGAGATCGGAGAGAGGGTTCTGAGGGGAGTTGCTTGGCCATGGAAGCTCGGATTTTCCGATAATGGAATCTTGATTTGTTGTTAATCCTTGTTCCAATGCTGAATTCGAAAACGGGTCTCTTCCCGTGTGAGGTGATGGGTAAGCACCGAAGTCCATCACAAAGCCTCCGGTTTTGCTAGTGAGGTTATTATCTGTCATGTTGCAAACAACAAAATTAGTCTAATTACAAGAAGAAAAAACTTAGGTTGTAGTATAATTATAAAAATACCTCAGAGGTTTGACTTGATTGCAAAATACCCCAACTAATTTTGAAATTACAAAAAATACCCGAGTTATGATTGAATGTTAAAATCAAGAGGCTAGTTTTATAAATGTAAGATAAAATGAAAGTCTTGGGGGTAGTTTTAGTTCTTGAAAGCTAGCTGGGTTCTTTTGTAATTAGATGAAACCTCGGGGACACCTTTTGTAATCATGTGATCAATAAAAAACATCTATTAGAACTTCAAGCAACTCTGGTATGAAATTTCCTTACACATAGCTTCCTCTTAATTTCTCTTGAGGGTTCACATTGTAATACAAAAATAAATGTCGGGTGTTATAATATGTGATTTCCCAGGATAACTTTTTTGTAACTATATGCAAGCCTCATGTCATGAATAGTTTGTGTATCTATCCCTTCAAAATACCCCAACAAATTTTGAAATTACAAAAAATACCCCAGTTTTTATTTACAATTTTGAATGTTATTTTTTGTTATACGAAGCTAACCGGAGGGATAGTATTTTGGGTAGTTTAAAACAATGGCAAATGAATCCCATTGATGGTCCCTGCAAATATAATCACACAAAAGGCAACAATAACACTTTGAAGACATGCTTGGGTAAGTTATGTCTAACCAAAAACCGACGGGCGCATATTCTTGTATCCTTGTGGCGGCTTTCGACGCCGCTCGTTGTGTCCAGCAAGGCGCCTCCGGCAGCTCCTTTTTCCTTGGTCGAATTCAGGCAACTGATGGAACCTGAAGGAAAGGATTGAAAATTAAAGAAGCTTATAATCCACAACAATTATGTAAATGACGAGGATTAATATAATATTCTTCGTCAAACTTCAATATAAGTTCACTGCTATTGATTCTGTTGAAATTCTATTTTATTAAGAAAAAGTGTTCCGATGATACCAAACCAAACAAATTTGTAACTTATTTCTCAGCTTCAAATAGCTAGGGAAGTAAAAAGATATGATCTGACGTAACTCCGACTACAACTGAAAGTTCTAAAACACCGACTAGTGATCATTTGTTAGGAAAGTAAGAAGCATTTACAACTACTAATCTTCACCTCTCAAAATAAAGAGGAAGTTCACTGAAGATAAACTTAGTTTACAACTCTTGAAATACTAACCAACCAAATAATAAAAGTCTCTAAGCTCTGATACTACATAAAACATTGCAATTGCAACCGAAGTTTTATCCTACTACGGTTTCATGTTTAATCGAAAGATACCATGATCTCACTAATTCAAGAAGCTACAAATGCACAAGTTCTTGGATATAATCGAAGCCTCCAACATCAAAATCTAATCTAATCAAATTCAGTTAAACAAAAACCAACAAGAACAAAAAAAAAAAAAACAGAATTGTGACCTGCTGCACTGCTGGCAAAACCTCTGGTCAATCCCAGCAACAATGACCCTTGGGGATTTGGAATGAACACCACAAACCTTGTGCCTGGAATAGTAAGCTTTGGCACCACTCAGATCTACCTTGCACCCCTCCACCTGGCAGTACCCCTGCACCATCAGCCCAGCACCAGCCCTCCCTTTCTTGCCCGGCCCACCACCGCTTTTGGGCCCAGGCCCAGAACCCTCCTCGTAGTACACTCTCTTGCCGAATTTCAACCCGTTGGGCGACCCGGGCCCACCCTTGCCCGAGGACGACGAACCCTTTTCCATTATATTCTTGATTTTTTTTAATTTTTTTTTCAGAACCACCCACCCATTACACACACAGAGACCGCCTGACAAATGGGCCGCGGCCCGTAATGCCAGTTCGGGCTTTGTTTGTGAATTTCTTGAAGAGGTTTTTGAATCAAAATAATGGAGCAGAGAGAAAAACAGAGTCCTTTTTATTTGTGTGTGTGTGGAGTTGTCAGAAGCTTTTATAGCAGTTACTTTTATCGGCCCACTTGACTCAACTGTCGACGTTTTTATCAAAATAATTCACGTGTATAGCTTGCACGTAGATCTGCCTATTTGTTTACTATGCGTTTATCGAAATTCAAAGTTAAACATGTTTTGACGCGAGCATAAACAGTGCTAGATCACTCAAAAAATAATTGAACCGGAGAGTGGAGTCTACTTGATAAATTACTGTTTGCGACATCTATGGATAATTAGTTAGTTTCTCATCAAAAGGAAGAGCAAAGTACAAGTCAATTATTTTGTTTGTTTAAGTGAATGTTAAATTCAAGAAATGGAGGTGGAACAAAACTGAAAGAGATCTTGTAATCACCCATTTAAGAAAGTTAGGTGAGAAGATGCTATCTATAATTACTACTACTATAAGAGTTGGACTCTGCCTAATTAGATGATATTGAACGGTTCAAAAGTGGACATCTAAATAACGAAGGAGCCGCTCTTTGAACTATAGGTTGGACTCCATTTTATTAAATTTCCATGAAATATCGACAACTCAATACATACATTTTTGGGGTTATTAAAAAATTTGGTGCTAAAGAGATTACCTTGTTGAAATTGAGTTAATATCACCTTAAAAGACCTGATAATTTTATCGACTCTACTCGTGCTTGCCAAAAAACTTATTGGTTGAGGCACCGATCGGAAGGACGAAATTAAAACCACGGCGAAAACTACAAATAGAACATGAATTATTTGAACGTATTCAAAATTGAAAGATATTACTAGTAAAATTTTGTGCCTGTTATTTTGTGAAGATGTAACATCAAGTTGGCAGTAGAAAGATTTTTCGGCATACTGACAAAGAACATAAAGACCTAAAGACCAGAGGTTGGTTGTAAATTACATTAAATTGCTGGTTTCTATGTGTGGTTGATATATAAGCAACGACCGATGTAGTAGTATGTGCCTTCCAAGTTCCAACTTAAACCACCCTCTTCAAATTCTAATTCGCTGGTACTGGATCATTCATTCATACCAGTAATGTAGGCATAATTACAAACTCACCCCTGAGGTTTGGTTTAATTACGTAAAAATACAATTTTATCGTTCAAAACTACAAACACCACCTGTAAATGTTGATTTTGGCGACAACGTTTTTGTACTTGTGTTTTTGTTGATTTTCATGTTTGCAGGTGCATGAAAAAGGAGACTAGAGTCTCCGGTTTTGGAACGATGGCATGACCATGGAATGGCGACGGGAGTCGCCGACTTTGGCATGTCAGGAACGGCGACAGGAGTCGCCGATTTTGTGCACGCATGGAAATGAAGTGGAACGGCGACTGGCGTCGCCGATTTTGGTGCGTGGCTAGGAATGGAGACAGCAGTCTCCGGTTTTGCACCTTGCATGGAACGGCGACTGGCGTCGCCGTTTGTGGCGTTCCATGGAACGGCGACTGGAGTCGCCGTTTGTGGCATTGGCAGTAACATGGAATCGGCGACTCTTGTCGCCGGTTTTGGCATTGTGCATGTCATGGAATCGGCGACTCCTGTCGCCGGTTTTGGCAATGGCACGAGTTCCGCGACGCTTGTCCTCAAGGCACGGTGCCAGCGACTATGACATTCTTCAACGACGATTTTCACTAAGTACTTTCAACGTGATTTCTTTCACCAAGTACTCATATCAAGGAATGGAGAATGGTTCAGTGTTTTCTACTTCAATGATATCGACGACCATGAAGACGATGAAATTCCGAGGCTTCAACACTTAGAGTTTTTCACGAGAGTTTTGAAGATGAAGAATTGAGATCGACGGAGTCAAGATTGAATTGAAGTTCTGACTTTGAAATTGAAGATTCAAGATTCGAAGATTCAAGAATCGAAGATTCAAGATTCCAAGATTCAAGAATCCAAGTTCTACAAGAGTGATGTCATCCATGGAGAAGTGACATCAGCCAAGCATGTGACCAACCAGAACGTGCCACGTCATCACCTCACATGTGCGGGCTGCCTATATAAACCCATGGATTTCGATTTCACCTTTGACGATTTTGAGAGAACGAAATCTGATTTTTAGAATCGTGACCGACAACTTCGGCTTCGAGTTTGTGTAGTAGCGTTTGCGCCTTGTGCCAAGATTAGAGTTAGGAGATTTAGCTCTAGGCACTAGTGTGCTAGATTGCAAGTTAGTGGGAGTTGTTGCGACACTCGGGAAACTTCTTGTAATCGTTTTGCCTACCATACTCAGTGTAATAGTTTAGTTTCGTTGTTTCAATGGAATGAAAACATATTACATAACTTTGCTTTTGTCTTCCGTCTTTCATTCCACGAACTTGTGTGATTGTTACCTTGACTGAAGCTGGTGTTCGTTGTTTAAGTCCAACTTCGCGAAAAGTTGGTATCATACGTCGAAGACGTAATTTCAATTGGTATCAGAGCAGGACGTCATACGTATAAGACGTGATCCGTTACTTGACTTCATATTTCCGCTACAATGGAGTCGTCCATGTTTGTCCAGAAACCGATTATGCTAACTCATCAGAACTACTCAAACTGGAAGGCCAAAGTTTCTGCTAGGATTAAGGGTTTTGATTCCAGATCTTGGATGGCAGTGTTAGAAGGATGGGAACGTCCATATACGGAAGACGCCGATGGCGTGAGAATTCCGAAACCGGAACGTAGTTGGACGAGAGAGGAACATGACTTGTCCACGGCTAACAGCAAAGCCTTACTTATTATTTGTGAATGGCTGGACCTCAGTATGTACCAGCTGGTCAAAAATTGCACATCTGCCAGAGATGCATGGGAAACGTTACAAAGAACTTGTGAGGGAAGTCATGCTGTTAAGCGATCGAAAATCCGAACTATCACTGCTCAATTCCATCAACTCCGAATGAGGGAGGATGAAGACATCAATGACTACTTGGACAAGATAATGAGATATGTGAATGAAGCTTTTGAACTTGGTGAAATTTTTCCTGCTCCCATGGTATATGAGAAAGTCCTCTCCAGTGTTAGCACTAGGTTCGAGAGTAAGGTGCTAACTATCGAAGCACGAAATGACGAGAACCAAAACTGGGACTATGCCGACTTGATGGCTGATTTGAGAAACTATGACCTGACTCTCAAAGTTCGAAGCAACCCAGACATGTCTCTTGTCTACGAACCGATGACTGCTCTCAAGATTTCAGAGAAAGGAAAAAGTTCCAGAAGTTCTAGCTCTCGAAAAACTCATTTGAAGAATGAGAAAACTGAAAGTAGTTTCTCTGCTGATCTGGGTGAATCTGATGATGAGGAAGCTGAAGAAATTGAAAAATTGATGAATTCTAATAATCCGGACAAACTGGCTGCACTGACTGAGATAGTCACTTATCTCGTGAAACAAGAGTTTAAGAGAAAGAACCGTGCGAGAAATTTTCGAAAATTTCAGAAAAGTTCTAACTCATATCCAAATACTCCTGACAACCGAAATCAGGGATCGACGTCAGACAAAAAGTTTAAAGGGACAAAGCTCTCACCATACTCCTCTACTAGCAAGGATGTCTCCAAGATGCAATGCTATGAGTGTAAGGGATATGGACACGTTAAAAATGAATGTCCTAATTTACATCGTAAGAAGAAGCTACCAGTTAGCTATGTTGTGATTGACGATGAGGATGTCATTTCTGAGAACGACGAGTCTGAGGACAACAATTCTGACGATGATGAAGACAACGCTCTAGTTGTCACTTTTGGTGAATCATTTGATCTCGAAAATGTGGAGGTCGAAAACTTTGTTTTTGATGCATTTCTGAAAGACACTGCAACTGCAGACAACATTTTCTGTGTGGCATCGACAAACCGAAATTTTTGTGATGATAACATTTTCTCAGATGATGAATCTGAGTCTGAAACCGAAAGGGAAGAGATGGCATCTGATGTCCATCAAAGTGTGACCAAGTCTACTGAATTGGCTGATCTGAAAGAGAGTCATTCTAAACTCGAAAAATTGTGTGACACAGCTATCACTGAAAATAGCACACTTGAAGTGTCTCTGAAGTGCTTGACTGAATCCTTTTATGAACTCTCAAATGAACAACTCAAGATGTGTGACGAAGTGGTTGTGTTGAGAAACTCAGTTGAGAAGACTGAGGATGAGAAGAAGAAGTTGAACAACTCCTTGACAATTCTCAAAGTAAAATTTGATGACCTTTTCGAAGAAAAACATAAGTATTTCAAGGAAGTTGTCAAACTAAGAGAGTTGTGTGACAAAATGAGTTCTGAAAACTCTAAACTGAAGACGTCACTGAAAAAGGAGTCAACTGAAGTGAAGAAACTGCAGACTCTATTTAAGAACTCGGATGCTGAGAATGATGAACTGAAGTCATCACTGATGAAAACTCAAACTGACCTTGCCATGACCGACAAGGAACGATATGTGTTGAAAGAAAAACTTCATATGACTGATGAGCTACTAAGGAAAATGAACACGAACTCTTCCGTGTTTGACAATGCTGCTTCGTATATGAATCCTAATCGTTACGGACTTGGATTTCAAAAAGTTTTTGAGTCTTTTTACTCGACACCTGAGAAGAAGAAAGATGTGAGTTTTGTTAAGGCGTCGGTTGATCTATCTGAGGATAAAAGCAAGGATGACGTTGAATCATCTAAACGGAAGGAGATTGCTGAGGGGAAGAAGATTGCTAAATCTCCAGAACCAGAAACTCAAAAGTCGATCTCGACTTCAAAATCTGAGACATATCAATTTCCGAAGAATATTGTCAAACTTCCTCGTGGTATCCTACCTTATGAAAAGACATTGCTGAAGAACTTAGAGAAATCTCAGAATGTGAAGAAAAATGGACAGTCCTCTCTAACTAAAACTGTGTTGGTTAAGACGTCTACGAAGGTTGAGAATCGTCAAAGAAGAAAATATGTTTGTCACTATTGTGATCAACCTGGACACATTCGACCATTTTGCTATAGAATGAAAGAGGACATGAACAGAGAACTTATGATTATGAAGAAGAAGTCTGAAACGACTAAGGACATGAGGAAGTCTGTTTCTCCAAATCCGAAAATCAAGCAAACTCTGAAGGCTGTGACTGAGAGAGATGTCAAAATGAATGGCAAGAAAAAATGGGTGCCTAAGCCTCAAAAGAGTAAAGTTGAACTTAACTCTACAACTAGTAGTTGGCAACCAAGGGAACTGATTTTCTGCCATGTTGCACTCAATGCCTCTGAAGCTGGCAACAAAGGTATTTGGTACTTTGACAGTGGCTGCTCCCGACATATGACCGGCACTAAGAAATTCTTGAAAGAATATGAGCCGATGACAGGTTCCCCCGTGGTGTTTGGAGGGGGAGCAAAAGGCGTTGTCAAGGGAAAAGGGACGCTACAAATCAAAGGATTGCCTCCAATCAGAAATGTTGTCCACGTCAAGGGACTTGTTGCCAACCTCATCTCTATCAGTCAGTTGTGTGATGAAGGCTTTAATGTCAGTTTTGATAAGGAATCTTGCAGAGTTTTTGATGTTGAGGGAAAATGTATCATGGAAGGTCCACGTGCTAAAAACAATTGCTATACAACTGAGTATAGTTGCTTCTCCGTGACCGTTCCCGATGAAGTTGATCTGTGGCACCAACGACTTGGCCACACTAGCACTCGCAATCTGAGCAAACTGGTTAAGGGGGAGATAGTTCGAGGAATCTCTCAACTTCCCAAAATTGAGAAAAGAGTGTGTGGCGACTGTCAGAAGGGCAAGTTAACAAGAACTCCTCATCCAGCACTTCCGACACTCATGAGTACTTCTGCTCCCTTCGAACTTCTACACATGGACTTGATGGGTCCAATGGAGGTGAAGAGCATAGCTAAGAATGAATATGTGTTGGTTGTCGTCGATGATTTTTCCCGATACACATGGACAAGATTTCTGGCGTCCAAAGATGAAACTTTCAATGCCTTTAAGGGTATTGTAAAATGGATACGAACCAATCATGAAGCTAAGGTAAAGAGGATCCGAAGTGATCATGGAACAGAATTTGAAAATTCTAGCTTCAATGAATTTTGCCTGATGAAAGGTATTCATCATGAATACTCGGCCCCAAAAACGCCTCAACAAAATGGGATTGCCGAACGAAAGAATCGAACACTGCAAGAGATGGCGCGCGTGATGTTAATTTCGAAAAATCTTGCCCGAACTTTTTGGGCAGAAGCCGTCTCTACAGCTGGTTACATTTTGAATCGAATAAGTATTCGATCTGGCACTACTGCTACTGCCTATGAACTTGTCAATGGCAAGAAACCTTCGGTGCCACACTTTCGTGTCTTTGGCTGTACTTGCTATATTTTGAAGGATCGTGATCCTCTGAAGAAATTTGAAGCCAAAGCTGATCGTGGAATTTTCGTTGGCTATAGCCAAAATAGTCATGCCTACCGTGCGTACAATCTACGAACGAGGAAAGTCATAGAAACTGTCAACATCAATTTTGATGAACAAGACTTCCTAGGAAAAGATGCAGAGGCTGATTGGGTTAAGGAAGGAATTCTTGAAGTTCGAACATTTCCTTCAAAACCCACTACTGTGACTTCCGAAAATGCTACTCCTAATACTTCACCTGAAATTGGAGAGTCTAGCAACGGAAATGATGACACTTCGGTTACTGAGGATGACGATGATGATCATGTTGAAAACCCCGCTGATGCACCGAGAGAAGCACCGGGTCATATCCAAAAACGTCATCCACCGAACCAAATGATTGGAAGTTTGAATGAGCGAACTACACGCTCAAAGAAACAAATGAATTCTCCCGACGAACTCTACAACATATGTACTTCAGCAGTGTGTAATGAAATCGGCATCACTTGCTTTCTCTCCGAAAATGAGCCGAAAAATTACAAGGAAGCCATGCAAGATGATTTTTGGATCATGGCCATGCAAGAAGAGTTGAATGAGTTCACGCGGAATAATGTTTGGTCCTTAGTTCCCCGAACTTCAAACATCAATGTTGTTGGAACTAAATGGATTTTCAAGAATAAAACAGATGAGCATAACCAAGTTGTCCGAAACAAAGCTCGTCTTGTTGCCCAAGGATATGCCCAGGTGGAAGGCATAGATTTTGATGAAACTTTTGCTCCGGTCGCACGAATTGAGTCCATCCGACTCTTAATAGCTATTGCATGCCATCTTGGCATCAAACTTCGACAGATGGACGTCAAAGCTGCTTTCTTAAACGGTGTTCTGGAAGAAGAAGTCTACGTTGCCCAACCTAAGGGTTTTGAGGATCCGAAAAAGCCAAACCATGTCTACAAGCTTCACAAAGCTCTATATGGCTTGAAACAAGCGCCTCGCGCCTGGTACGGATGTCTTACGGATTTTCTTCTAAAATTCGGTTTTGAGCGTGGATCGGTGGACAAAACTTTGTTCATCAAGCGAGATGGCAAACACATGATTGTTGCCCAAATTTACGTTGACGACATTGTCTTCGGAGCTACTTGTTCTAAACTCGTGACTGCATTCACAGAAGCTATGTCCTCAACATTTCAGATGAGCCTTGAGGGGGAATTGCACCAATTTCTTGGCCTTCAGATTTCTCAACGACCAAATGGGATTTTTGTATCTCAAAGTAAGTATGCTAAAAACATGGTTGAGAGGTTTGAAATGCATCATGCCAAGCCAGCTAACACTCCTATGGCAACTACGGAACGCTTGTCGACGTCAACAAAAAGTCGGAGTGTAAACAAAACTCTTTATCGTTCCATGATTGGGAGTTTACTTTATTTAACTGCCACTCGTCCTGACATTATGTTTAGTGTTTGTATGTGTGCCAGGTACCAAGCTGATCCAAAGGAGGACCATCTACGAGCTGTGAAACGGATCTTTCGATATATCTCTGGGACTTCTCAGCTAGGCCTTTGGTATGCACGCGACACTTCATCCAACCTTGTCGGTTTTTCTGATGCCGACTGGGCGACGGACACGGACGAAAGAAAAAGTACCTCCGGCAGCTGTTGCTTCCTTGGCAATAACATTGTGTCTTGGCATAGTCGCAAGCAAAACTGTATCGCACTGTCCACTGCCGAGTCAGAGTATGTTGCGGCTGGAAGTTGCTGCACTCAACTTCTTTGGTTGAAACAGATGTTGAATGACTATCTTCTTGAGAGTGCTCCATTAGTGCTGTATTGTGATAACTAGAGTGCTATCAAAATCAGCGAAAATCCTGTCCAGCATTCAAGAACTAAACACATCGACATTCGGCATCATTTCATTAGAGATTTGGTTGATCGTGATATAGTCAGTCTACAGCATATTTCAACGGAAAAACAGCTTGCTGACATCTTTACCAAACCTCTTGACTTTGAGAGATTCAAAACCTTAAGGAATTCTCTCTGCATGTGTTCTCTCTAAGAGTTCACGAAAAATTTTGAAGTCTGAAAGAGTAGTTTCTTTACTTCTGAATACGCACTCGGAATCGTCGTGGATTAGTCTTGTCAGACAAACATGGATTCGAGGCCGCTTTAGTCTTCGGACCCAAGAGTATTTATTCCGCTGAATGCAAACATGTGAACCTGGCATTAAAACTCCCATAAGCTATCATCTGCATAGATCCATAATACCGAGTAACGGAGGACGCCGGATCACTTTGTCCGCCGGCTCCCCTCTTTGAAAGGTAGCACATGGACGCTAGAATTTAAGACACTCTCCCATCACACTTCGGAGGACGCAAGTGAAACTTAATCCCCTTGCTCCCCTCTGAAAGCTGTACTGAGTGTCTGTTGCATTTCATTTAAAGCCAAAACTCATCTGGAGGACGCCGGATCACAATGTCCACCGGCTCCCCTCTGATGTAGCAAAGCTGTCCCACGTGGAGTGCCTTAAAAGTTCACCTTGCATTCATGAATTAAAATCTCTTGTGCGGTGCTAACTCTGCCAATATGTTTCGACGAAACACGACCGCTTCCTTGTGACTGAGACGAAGGACAAGTAAACATGTCTATCACATACTTCGGTCCATCTCACCGGTTTTTAATATGAGAGATTTTTCATTACCTCAAAGTTCTACTCACCTCGTGTGAAATTTTTGGTTTTTGGAAAAATGATGGAAGTGTCTCTTTTCTGGGAAAATATTTGCTCTTCATTGCCTAATATCACCCCTCGAATCTCCACTAAAATGTGTTTGAATGTTTGCGTGTGTTGAACTCTTGAAAGACTAACTCGGGATGTGTTGTTTTTTGTTTTGGCATTTCTGTAGTTCATTTACAGGACTATGTGGTTTACCATCTCGGAAGTCTAAACATTGAGTGCAGCGACGCCAACGCTCATCCATTGGCAAATCAAATTCGGGTGACATCAAATGGAGAATCCCAAAGTCATGCAAATTTTCAATATCATGCCCTGTCTCCGAAACGGCGACTTTGCCAAAACCGGAGACTCCATTTCCGGAGACTCGTGTCGCTGCAAAATCAGCGACTCATGCCAAACACTAAAAACGGAGACTCATGCCCATTGTCATATCCGGCGACTGCTGTCGCTGACAAAAACGGAGACTCTAGTCGCCGAAAAAGCGGCGACTACACTCTGTGTATCAAAACCGGCGACATGCCCATTTCCGGAGACTCGAACCTATGGCACTGAACTTCGTCATTCCAACCTTCGGTTTGGTCTTCGGTTTTTCATATTTTTATTTATTTATTTTTATTTATTATTTTTGAAAATTATTATTTTAATAATATTTTCAAATTAATAAAATTTCGTTCGTCTAATGGGCTCAAATTTTCTTCTTGAGATGGGCTTTTTACAGGTCTTGAGCTGTGTATTTTAAATCCGGACGGGCGGCCCAAATTTTTCCTATATATAGCCCCTAGGGTGATTCTATCATGGTTACGCTTACATCGCAATTTAGAACTCTCGATCTCTCGACTCTCAGCTGCTGACTGCTTGTCCGACGTTTCTAGATTCTACGTTTTTCCTAATTCCGTTGCATCAGGCAACTCTAGCTTTGCGCACCAGGCGCCCTGTCCATCGTTTCCGTGATTGTGTTACTTTTCCGAGTGTTAGGAATTTCTTCTAAAGTTTTCGAAATGTCTGCCGCAAAGAACCTTGATGACATGTTGGCTGACATGACTGTATACTTGAACGAACAATTTGAGCAAGCTCCGTCGCCAACATCCAAGAAAGCGGCGTATGAGGAACTCAAGGCTCACTTGGAAAAAGTCGAGAAACGCAAGGCTGCGTCTACTGAACAGTCCGTTGACTTGACTACTACTGCCAAACCGGCACACTCTTCTGCCCGTCAGCCGGGCAAAGAACCTAAGTCAGGGAAATCTAAATTCCAGGATGCTTCTTTCCGAATCTACAGTGGGGTCGTCCCCAAGGCTGAATATCATAGGTTGCTCGCGGCTGGCGAGATAACTAAGGATGGTAAGAAGATTGTCAAAATCCCGTCCACAGTGACTGTGACTGCTGGCACAGATCCGAAACTTTTGTCGCCTTCAGGTTCAGGAAAGAAAACGGCGACTCCAGCTGGGAGTGCCGAAGGCAAGAACCCTTCCGCCAGTGGAGGTGGTGTGAAAACAACCACTCCGAAAAACTCTGGTGGACAAACCAAGTCTCGAACTCATAGTTCGCAGAAACCGCCACTATCTTCTGGATCAGCTGGATCGCAGAAGTCGACTGACGGCTTCAGATATATCTCGGAATTTTCCGAGTGTCCTAAACCACACTCTCGCGATTTCTTCACTGCGACTGCTGAACGTCGCCACAAACTAATACAGACTCTTCCGATCCTTACCGATCGCACTATTTTGAAGGAAGACTATGACCGTCACGGCATAACTGATTTCCTGAGTAAGATGCATATGCTCAAATCCGTGAGCTTGACTTACCGTTACTCGATTCCCATCCTTAACAAATTTTACGCCAGCTTGTCCCCTGATTTCGCAAACCCGAAGAGCCGTCTGTATGGCTGTTTTGTTTTCCGTGAGAAGTTGTACAAATTCCGCCCCTTCTCCATCAACAAATTTCTAGAGAGGTTGGAAGTTAATTCTAACTGGACTTCGCCCTCAGCTGAGGAACGGGCCGACGACCTTACCATCGGCACTTTCGTTACTCAAAAGAAAGTTAAGTCCGAACTGCCGCCGCCGAACAAACTGTCTGCCTTTTACGGCATCTTACAGCGACTTGGCATGTCCAACTGGACTGCGTACAAGGACGAGTCTGTCTTGACTCCGGAGCTGATGCACATTATCTTTCGCCTTGGCTGTGGCGAGCAAATCAATCTTGGCAAAATAATTTTCAATGACTTATGCAAAATTGCCAGAACGACGGACGAGACCATTCTTCGCCAAACTGACTTGCCAGAGGCACAGAAACTTCAACTCACGCATCCGTGCTTGATCTATGGCATGCTTCACGCTCAAGGCTTTACACCTGACAATGACTTTGAGAAAAAGTTAAAGAAAAATGGCGCTGTCAAGATCACTGGCACGTACCTGAATCCGTCCAAACGTGTCATCGATCTCCCCTGGTTTGACTTTGTTGACAGGAATGCACTTCCTGAGATTCTAACTCCTCCGCCATCTCCACTGAAAAGAAAGAGAAAGTCGATCGTCAAGAAAGACAAGTCTCCCTCGGCCAAGCGACAAAAGAATGAATCCACAGCTGCAGCTGCTGAGCCGGAACCTCAAACCAAACAACAGCCCAGAGTCGTTCCTCGCGAATTTGGGCCTTACTCTAATGTTCCGTCTTACAGAAATCCACATCACCCGATCCACAGTCATCGTGCTGTGGTGCCATCAGCTTGCGTCCAGGAATTTTATGCTGACACCATGGCTCTGGAAAAGTCTCAGGAAGAACATGCCTATGCCTACAACAAAATGATCGACGCTCAAAAGAAGCAAAAGTTATCTTTCGAAAAACTTAAACGAGAGATCCAACAAGGGGGAGGACTCGGTGATGTTGGAGCCCCCGATGCAAGTTTGAAAGATACTTTCATTCTGAAGATGGTAAGGGATGCGATCCAAGAGGCGCACGTGCAGCTGGCCAAAGGCAACAATATTGAAGTTGAACAGGTACCCAGAGCTGATGACGGCGAGAAGACGGATGATGACATCTTTGAAGGTTGTATGGATATTCGGGATAAGGGCAAGGCGAAGGTTGGTGAATCTTCGAGGGCGATGCCGTCTGGTGGATTGAAAGATCAAGATGATGATGACGATGTCAATGTCATTGATGTTGAAGATGAAGGCGGAAAAGATTTCGGGGAGTTTGAGATCTTTGGTCTGGGCGATGAGACCGACGACGACGAGAAAGAGGATTCGAGTTCTGATGATGGCTTCGTCTATGGCGAAGATGAAGAGAACGTGGTCGAGAGTCCAGATCGTGAACCCACTCCAGCTGGCTCGCCAAAGGAATGAAGACTCAAGATCTTAAGTCCAAATTCCAAGTTCAACTTTTTATTTCCAAGTTTTTTCATTTCCGTTTTTCATAACTCTGGAATTCGTTTTTCATATTTGGTTATTGCATGCATCAAACTCTGAATTCGTCCATGCATTGTTTTTCATAATTTTTCTATCTCTGGATAATGGTTTGGATTGATTTTTTTTTATCTAAGTATTTTTGATGTTATTGGTTTGATATTTGGCTAAGTCTTTTATGGTTTTTCATTGATTGTTTGATTGATGTTTTTCCATCTTTTACTTAGCTTATTTTGTGTTGATATTCGTTTGAGGGGGAGATACGTTTATCTCGTTTTACTTAACTTCGTTTTCATGAGTTGTGCCAAAAAGGGGGAGATTGTAAATGTTGATTTTGGCGACAACGTTTTTGTACTTGTGTTTTTGTTGATTTTCATGTTTGCAGGTGCATGAAAAAGGAGACTAGAGTCTCCGGTTTTGGAACGATGGCATGACCATGGAATGGCGACGGGAGTCGCCGACTTTGGCATGTCAGGAACGGCGACAGGAGTCGCCGATTTTGTGCACGCATGGAAATGAAGTGGAACGGCGACTGGCGTCGCCGATTTTGGTGCGTGGCTAGGAATGGAGACAGCAGTCTCCGGTTTTGCACCTTGCATGGAACGGCGACTGGCGTCGCCGTTTGTGGCGTTCCATGGAACGGCGACTGGAGTCGCCGTTTGTGGCATTGGCAGTAACATGGAATCGGCGACTCTTGTCGCCGGTTTTGGCATTGTGCATGTCATGGAATCGGCGACTCCTGTCGCCGGTTTTGGCAATGGCACGAGTTCCGCGACGCTTGTCCTCAAGGCACGGTGCCAGCGACTATGACATTCTTCAACGACGATTTTCACTAAGTACTTTCAACGTGATTTCTTTCACCAAGTACTCATATCAAGGAATGGAGAATGGTTCAGTGTTTTCTACTTCAATGATATCGACGACCATGAAGACGATGAAATTCCGAGGCTTCAACACTTAGAGTTTTTCACGAGAGTTTTGAAGATGAAGAATTGAGATCGACGGAGTCAAGATTGAATTGAAGTTCTGACTTTGAAATTGAAGATTCAAGATTCGAAGATTCAAGAATCGAAGATTCAAGATTCCAAGATTCAAGAATCCAAGTTCTACAAGAGTGATGTCATCCATGGAGAAGTGACATCAGCCAAGCATGTGACCAACCAGAACGTGCCACGTCATCACCTCATATATAAACCCATGGATTTCGATTTCACCTTTGACGATTTTGAGAGAACGAAATCTGATTTTTAGAATCGTGACCGACAGCTTCGGCTTCGAGTTTGTGTAGTAGCGTTTGCGCCTTGTGCCAAGATTAGAGTTAGGAGATTTAGCTCTAGGCACTAGTGTGCTAGATTGCAAGTTAGTGGGAGTTGTTGCGACACTCGGGAAACTTCTTGTAATCGTTTTGCCTACCATACTCAGTGTAATAGTTTAGTTTCGTTGTTTCAATGGAATGAAAACATATTACATAACTTTGCTTTTGTCTTCCGTCTTTCATTCCACGAACTTGTGTGATTGTTACCTTGACTGAAGCTGGTGTTCGTTGTTTAAGTCCAACTTCGCGAAAAGTTGATATCATACGTCGAAGACGTAATTTCACCACCTTCAAAAAATCGATAATTTGGTTTCCCTCCCTTTTGCTCTTCACAAGAATCACAACATATCAGAAGAAATACACATATCAAGAAGAATGGTAGCTTTCACTAAAACCTTAACTTCACCGAAATGATAATTATGATCGACAACCACAAGCCATAAAGTGTCACCTTTTACAAATCCAACAAAAAATCAAACCCACTCGAAACTCAAAAATTTGTATCAGATGTCAAATAGCATAAACTCAAAAACTTACTGCGATTTTCTCCAGTAAAAGGCGATAGATCAAAAGCTTCGTTTTTTTTTTCCAACGGGCAATACAAAATCGGTCAGTCCCACTCAAAAGTCAAAACCAACTTCCGCAGCCCTTCTGGGCTTATTATTTTTCCTTCTGCTCCCGTTCGGTCTGTAACCAACGCACACATTGTTCAGCTCATTTTCATTCGTTTTGATTATAACACCATTCTGTGCGTTTACTGAATTCTCGTTTTCCTTCACCTGCAAAAGCCTGCTCCTCTTCCTCCCGTTTTCCGTGGCAGCTTGATGGTTCATGATACTTTTACTCAATGCCGAACTTTTAGTTCCCTCCAAATCATCATCAAAGCCGTCCGCATCACCTAAAATGACGATTTTACCCTCGCCAATTTTCTCCTTTAGCAGTTTTTGTGGCCTTCCTCTTCTTCTCACCGGCAACTTGTCATCCTCAACACTCGCGAAGTCACCGAGATCAGCAGCAAAAGGTTGTTTATTTCCTTTTCCTCTTCCTCTGCCCATATTATGTTTTTCTTCCCAAAATCCAATTCGGATCAAACGATTAATCTGCAATAACAAATTGCTTTTAGAAGCTAAATGTGAAATAAGCATTCGAATTGGATTATTCGCAAAAGTCGAAGCAGAAGCAGAATGGCGATTAATCGGCATTTCAAAACACCACACAAAATAACATTTTAAAGAGCATTTGAAAACACAAAATCACTTTTTTTTAATTGCTGATAAACGTAGTCTAAGGATCTAAACATTAAAAAAGTACAAAAATGTCGAAACAAGTGAATCAATATACATGAACAAATTAACAAAACAAAATATGGAAAAATATATAATAAATAAAAAACCTGCATATTTACAATTCTAGATATCTAATCTAATAATCCAAAATCAAACAGATGCAACTGAATTAATAAATCTGCACATAATTTGATTGGATTGTTTCTGAAAATTTAATCAGATGAGAAATCAAAAAGAAATATACAATGTTTAGAAGAAAGAAAAAGACATACCAAATGAAGCTGGTCTCACAAGAAAAAAACAGCCATTTATTTTTACTTGCATGAATAGTTTTTAGGGAGTGAAAAGATTGAATCTGGAAGGTGAAAAAGAGACCTCACACTCGGTTTTTTATTTATCTTGAGACCCAAATCAAGAAAAAGGAGAAAAGAAAAAACAGAGATTTGAGAATTTTGATTTTTCTTGGAATTGTGCGAAATAATTTAAAAGAATTGAGACAAGGGCTGCAGGGTTTCAAGAAAGCGTGCATTATATGTTTATTTCATAAAATTGTTGGATAAATTATGTGTTGAAAAAGAATATGCTAACATAGTAAATTTTGCAATGTAATGAATAAGTTATTTGAAATGTAATTATATTAATGTAAATAAGTAATTATTAAAAAAATAAAATTGTAAAAAAATCTATTTATGGTGTTCAATATATTAGTTTCCAATTTTTTTAATAATTTAGTGCCCAATATGTTCATTTCCAAAAATAAACCTTTTTCAATGAGAAAATTTGAATGACGAATATGAACCTGCATCCCTTGTTGGATTTGGGGCGAAAGAACAGTTCTTTGCATGTTTAGGGTCCGGGCGTGGACCCACATCTACCGGCCCAAAAGATAATGGGCCTTGAGTACTTATGACTTATGAGAAGTTGGCCCAATTGCCTTCTTGAGCCTAGGCCCATCAAGTTTCATCAGACAACAAGTCACAACATGTTATTTCCTACTGTAATTCATACCATCCATGATAATACAACTTCATTCAAGTTAATTTGGAACAACAAAATCTGGTGTAGTAACAAGTAAAAATGATCATAGATGATACACTTGTTTCTTCAGTCTATTCCAATGCTCGTGCCCTCTCGGATGAGACTTCACGTAAAGCCGCACGAATCTATCCTCCTTATACGACACCAGAGTGCTCAGGGCCAAATTTGAGCTCACCGAGCCTTCACCCACAAGCCATCTGTACATCATCAGCCTAAGCCTCACCCTCCTGATCGTGTAACACATGAGCTTCGGGCAACGAACCAGCTCCGAAAACGGATACCCCGATTCCTTCACGAAAAAATCCACCTTGGCCTCGATAGCCTCGGTCGACTGGTTGAGAACCTGCGGAGTCCCTGCTATCATCTTCACAGCTTCCTCTCGGCTCAAACCTAATTTGATCAGATAGTCGAACCTCTGATGAAGCTCGACCCCACTGCCACGAATCCTCTTCAACGCTATCTCCATCTCTTTCGAATCCTCCACGAACCCTAGGCTCGACAGGAACTCGGTTTTCTGGATCCGTACCCTCGTGACCCTAGTCTGCTCTTGTAGACGGTTGACTTTGACCCCGAGCACATACTTTTTCAAAATGCACGGGTCGTCCTTGACTATTTGGCAGAGCCTCTTTCGACTGCAGTTCAATGAACTCAGTAAGGTCTTCACCCGTTTGATCTCGCACGAGCCGAGAACCATAGGGTGCGAACAAACGATGATACCGATATCTTCGAAATCCATGTTGATTTCTACCAGAAACTCATAGGAAAACAAGAAATTAGTTGTGAATCTCGCCAGGGGTATATCCAGAAACTCGAGGAAAAAGTTCCTTATGTTACTAATCGTGGACCCGAATTTCAAAAGGAACCCGAAAAAGGTGAGCGAGACGAGTCCAGAGCGCTCGAGTAGAATGTCGGGATGGAGCATGATTACTCGACGCAGCTCCTCCTCGCTCAAACCCGACTTGATCAACAGGTTCAAGAGCTCGAACATTCGCCTCCAGTTGTAAGGATCGCCCTCGACATTCATATGCTGCTCGAGCCATTCGTATCCAATCCCAACCTTCTTCAAGTACTCCAACACCTCAATAAATCCACTATCGACTTTTCCAACCAAGACCCGGGGACTCGAAGCTATAACCTTGACAGCAAAAGACTGACTCGACACCAAATTCTGAAAAGATCGAAGCTTTGGCAACAGAACACCATAATCGCAACAAAAAACCTCCCTCGCCACTCTGTAAATCTTTCCTATCCTATTACGGGGAACACCGAAGTTACACAGGACTCGATAATTCTCCATCAACAAAGCATCGTCACACAAGAACATCAGGTCACGGGGGAGGAAAGGCGAATACTCGGAGGGCTTCAAGCCAATGCTCTCGAAAAAGGGCTCGAATTCGTTGACTGGGTGGTACCTCAAGAACCGGGTCAACGAGTGGCCGACTCTCGCATCGCCCACCTCGACTCTCCTCGCCAGTTTTTCGAAGAAATCGGGGGTGTTTTTACTCATGTTCTCGGCATCCATAATCTCCAAGCACCTGGTGGAGTGGAAGTAATCTACTAAAGCGGCTTGCGCTTCCGCTCTCACTAGACGAGAATTCTTCGCAAGGTCTCCGAGATTACAAGCATCATTTTTGGAATTAAAATCACGCTCTGTGGATGAAAACCTAAGGTGCTGTAAAATAGGGCACAGCCCATTACAGTGAAAACAGGGGTTTGGGGATATGGATTGGTTTCTCGGAAATAATAAAGGAACCCATTTGAGAACGAAGGGGATTACAGGGTTCTGTAATCTGCGCATATTCGGACATATACATCGAAGGGCACGAGAAAACAATACGAGTTTTATTTATTTTTTTCAAAGAGAAGAATCAGTACGGGGTTCTTGAAATTGAAGTTATTACCTTGAAGAATTATGAGATTTCAGATGTTAAGAGGCTGTGATAATCGAGCCCCCTTTTTTTCTTTTGATCGGGGAAGGGGGACTTTGATGGGGATGAAAGGTTAAAGAAGAATACGGAGTACATTATACAGTATAAATTCTTTAGAAAATGAATTAAATTAAATGAATTTAATGATTTCAACTGAATTCAATTGACATTGATTTTTTTATATTAAAAAAATTGTTAAATATTTAAATTAAAAATTAATTTAAATTCATTTCAACTCAATTCATTAAATTTATTTAAATTTAATGAAAAATTCATTTAAGTTCTTTATAATAAAGTTTACATGTAAAATATTTCAATGTAGTGAATTTAATGAATTAAAATTAAGCTCAAAAGAAAATGGGTAAACATTTCTATCACAATAAAAATAAATGATTAATTATAAAATATTTAAGTTGTGATTTAAATATAGAAATAAGTTATTAATAAAAATTGTATTTTAAAATAAAATACTATTAAAGTAGTTGGGCTTAATTGGGCTTTTCAGGCCTATATAAAAATCAACCGATCGTTCCCGACCCTAATTATCCACTCTATTATCTTTCAATTCCGGCTATCAATTTTTTCAATTTCTGATATTAGAATTATTTCATCTGATTAATTAGTGGTATTTGGTTTTGTGTTCTGTGAACGATCGAGTTTCGATTCGATAATACCCAAAGAACATGAGCACTAATTCATCTCCTTTCACGATAGCTCTCGACGGCGGATTCAAATTCGAGGATGAATATTTCTCTGATTACGACGAGGAAGGGGAATTAACCTTAGAAAACAATGGGGTAAGAGATCGAATCATATACATTCAATTTATTTATTTAGTATCATGGAGAAAATTAAATTAAAATCGATTATTTCAAAAGTAATTAAACTAATAAATAAATAAATTGTTCTAGACTTTCTATGCTAGTGAACCCGGACATCCTCCTGTGGTGCGTTTGGATTACTTTAGGGTTGACGAGGAAGTTCATGAGCAAGCCAGGGGTTACGCACGAAAGGCCTTGGAGACCTTCAAGGACGATAACGTAATTTCGTCGTATATATAATTGTACTTAATATTAATTGTATGTTGTGTTTTTATTAATATTTAAAAATATTCTCATGTGTTTACAGGGTAAACAATATGAGCTTGTGGATATATTGATTTTCGACTGGTGCTGCTATTTCGAGTTTTATGTCACCTTTTCCGCCAAGCAAAAGGATGCCCCCGAAGATGATGCGGATGCTTTGAAGACGATACGAGCTATAATCGAGGACGATTTGATTAAAGTCACCGTCACAGAGTGCATTTTCAAACTTCCATATCGCATCCTCCCAGATTTAGACTTATCGTCTATCGCCTTGGTCTAACCAAGAAAAGATGAAATGAGATCGCGTATATATATAATTCAATTTGATTAATGCTCGTTTACCTATGTTTAGTTGGGGTCTATTACGTACATTAGCATTTTCCTATGGATTCCTATACTGCATGTGCTTTTGTTTGCTCAACCATTTTTGAGGTTTTTTTTAATTTTATAATCACAAATTCACATGTATTTCAAAAATGTCATGTATTTCGAAGGAATCACCAATTCTAAGTGTGATTTGATCCATCCTTGAAAAGAAAAATATAAAATATTCATAAATGTGCATGTTTCAAGTAACCTGTACGTAGCAACACGTTTTTTAGATCGTATATATACTTTTTTTGATAAAAAAGTAAAATATAAAAAATGTATTTTTTGGTTCACATATTTATTTTATTTTTGTTTTCCAAATTAAAATTTTATGGGCTTTTTTGATGGAAACAAATAGTACTATAAATTAATAAGCAAATATTTTTTCATTTTAGTGTTTTTGTTTTTGTTTTTCGATCTGGAGATATAATATAATTCACACATGTTTTTTTTTTTTTTTGGGTAGTGGTTTTAGTGTTTTTGTTTTTGTTTTTCGATCTGGAGATATAATATAATTCACACATGCATGGTTTATTATTTTTTTCTTTTTGGTGTAGTGTGAAGGAGCTAGATAATTAGGAAAAAAAAGAAGAAGATGAGTTCCACGCCAGTTGTCAAGTCTACATGTGATTATTCTTCTGATGAATCCCTCGGATAAACTTTGATGTAAGCGAATCATAACCTAACCCTTGAATTCCTTATTTGTTTATTAATTAATTAATTTTTGATGGAATTCAAAAGTTGTAAAATATTAATAATAATAAATAATTAATTTGGTTTAGGCTCGCAGACCTGGTGAACCCGGATATTCTCCTGTGTTGACTATGTATAACTTTAAGGAGGATGAGAAAGTTCATGAGCGAGCCAAGGGTCTCGCACGAATGGCCTTGGAGACCTCCAAGGATGATTCTGTATGTATATTATAAGTCATGTCTTCATCATATAGTATATACTAATTGTGTTGTTGTAGTTATAATTAATTAATTAATATATTTTAGGGTAAACAATATGAGCTTGTGGAAGTATTGCTTTTCGACTGTGGCTGCGACTGGGAGTTTCGTGTCTACTTTTCTGCAAAGCCAAAGGATTCAGCACTTGAAGTTGATGATGTCAAGACCTTACGAGCTATAGTCGAGCTCTTTACCGTGGATGGCATCCCCATTATCGAATGCGTTTTTAAAACTCCATATCGCACCCTCCCGCCGCCAATATCTAAGTGGTAATACCATTACTTATTTAGCCTACTAATTAACCAATCCCTATTATACATTAGCATTGTGATTTCTTCTTGTGGATTTGTACTGTCTGCAGTCCGTATAATTTTATCTTTGAATTGTTTTTTAGTCAATCAATGCGTACTCGTATATGCTCTCTTTGTCTCTATTACATTAGCACTCGTATATGGGTTGGAAAAAAATGTCTTTGCCAAGTGTAGTAATGAGTTTCATGCATCTTGCTCAATATTTAACTGCATTGCGATTTGTTCTTGTTGATTTGAACTTGAGTTTTTAATTAAGTTACTAGCTATTCTCAAATTAAAACTCAAATACTTCACTTATCCTCGTCTTTGTTAGAGACAAAATTCGAATAGTACGTGTCTGGCATGTTGTTTTGCCTTGCGACAGATGTGGGTTGATTTTAGGGGCATTGAGGCTACTTATCAAGTTTATATATATATATATATATATATATATATAGTTAAAGAGTTGAGGCTTTACTTGGCAAAATTCGATTTTTATTTTTATTTGCAAAGTAATTGCATTAACTTTCCTCTTTTAATTTTCTGTTTTTTTCAATGCAGATTTAAGACGGGTAGAAATTTAGGTCGTGCTTAGTCAGCTTAGATATGTGGACTACCTCTTCTGATGGAGACGAGACGGGGAACTAGAGGCTTTGCTTTGCAGTACCCACAAAACGAACATTTTCAACTACTGTACATATTTTTGCTATCCAACAATTTAATTTGGGTCGATGATGACCTTTCCCATAGTGAAGAGGTGAAAGATTTGGGACTAAATTTGCATCACCTTGAAACTTATATGGCCAAAACTATATGTTTTAAAAATGAAAATACATATACAGATAAAATATATCATCTATTAGAAAAAAAATGTACACGATAGTCGTAAGTTAAAAAGTGTGTCAATTAATATTGCTTTATTTGTTTGACAATTCAAAAATGAAAGTGTGTCAAACTACGCACTTGGACAAAGTAAATGATTAGTAAATTAGGAGTGAATTTGTTTACACCTCGTGAATTTGTTTTCTTGATTTGGATTACTTTAGGGAGAATGAGAAAGCTCATGCGATGGCCAAGTTTATGGCACGAAGGGCCTTGGAGACCTTCAAAGATGATTCTGTATGTATACATAATTGTTGTTGTTGTTGTTGTTGTTGTTGTTGTTGTTGTTGTTGTTGTTGTTGTCTTTTAATTAATTAATTATTTACTATATATGTACTGTACTTATGTGAAGGGTAAAGAATATGAGCTTGTGGAAATATTGATTTACGAGTGGAGCTGCGAGTTGGACTTTCGTATCTACTTTTCTGCCAAGCCAAAGGATGCACCTGAAGATGATGCTGATGCTGTCAAGACCTTTCGAGCTATAGTTGAGTACTTTACCAGTTCTGGTAGAGATGTCATCGTCGTCGAATGCGTTTTTAAAACTCCATATCGGACCATGCCGCCAATATCTAAGTGGTATATATAATTCAATTTTAATTGTTTTTTATTCAATTTAATTATTAATATACATTAGCATTGTGTTTTGTTCTTGTGGATTTGTATTTTCTGCACGTCTTGAGATCGATATTAGCTATTCTCAAATACCTCCATTTATCCAGCTCATTTGTAATGAGTTTTCATCTTTGTTAGAGACAAATTCCGAATAGTGTGGTGATTTTAGGAGTACCATTAGTACTTATTTAGGCTACATAAAGGCCAGTCCGTATAATTCTATCTTCGAATTGTTTTTTAATTAGTCAATCAATACGTACTCGTGTATGTTCTCTTTGTCTATGACTCTATATTACATTAGCATTCGTATATGCGTTGGAAAAAAATTGTCTTTGCCAATTGTAGTAATGAGTTGCATCTTGCTTAATATATAATTAAGTGCATGCATTGCGATTTGTTCTTGTTTATTTGAACTGCAGTTTTTGAGTTATTAGCTATTCTCAAAACTCAAATACTTCACTTATCCTTCTCTTTGTTAGAGACAAAATCCGAATAGTGTTATGGCATGTTTTGCCTTGCGACAGACGTGGGTTGATTTTAGGGGCATTGAGGCTACTTATCAAGTTTGCATATATATATATGTGTGTGTGTGTGTGTGAATAGTTAAAGAGTTGAGTTGATTGATCTGAATCAAGGGGCTTTACTTATCAACATTCGATTTTTTTTAATTTGCAAAGTAATTGCATTAACTTTCCTCTTATTTCTGTTTTGTTCAATGCAGAGATCGGCAGAAATTCATGTCGTCGTGGACCTACCTTTCTGATGATGGAGACGAGACGGGAAACTAGGGGCTTTTCTTTGCAGTACCCACAAAACGCACATTTTCAAATATTGTACATATTTTTACTATCCGACTATTTGGGTCCATGATGACCTTTAATTTCCTATAGTGATCAGTAGATGAAAGATATAGGACTAAAATTGCATCACCTTGAAAATTTTAGTGCCAAAACTACAACACTTATATGGGTGCTCAGTTGAAGATTTTGAACATTAGAACTCATTTATTATATGAGTAATGAAATGAAAAAAAAGTAGGGAAATAACAAAAGTGAACAAACAAGTTAAATTTGTGGTAAAATTTTTAAAACAATGATAATACATTATAAAGATAAGATATATCAAATATCATCAGTTTCTGAGCTCAGATAAAAATTATAAGTAGTCAACATTAAAAAAGGCTCGGAGGGAGTTCCAAATTAAAATTTTAAACTATAGGAAATATTGGTTTTCGACTGGAGCTGCGAATTGGACTTCGTGTCTACTTTTCTGCCAAGCCAAAGGATGCACCCGAAGATGATGTCAAGACCTACTTTACCAGTTCCGATATCGACGACGTCATCGTCGTCGAATGCGTTTTTAAAACTCCATACCGCACCCTCCCGCCCATATCTAATTAAGTGGTATATATAATTCAATTAATTTGATTTTTATTTTTTTTAATTTGCAAAGTAATTGCATTAACATTCCTCTTTTTTCTTTTTTGTTCGATGCAGATTTTTAAGACAAGCAGAAATTTATGTCGTGCTATGCCGGCGCTGTGACATGTTGTTGATCAGTTCTATGTTGGGATCGATATGGTCGTCGCAGATTTGACCTGAGGTCGTACTTCATGGGCTACTTCTTTCTTGCAATTAATCTAATTTGTTTCCCCATTATTACAACTTAGAATGTACGTGGTATATGAGGTTTAATTGTCTTTTTTTTTCTTTGCCTTCAAAGTAATTGCCTTAATTAACTTAATTTCCTCTTTCTTCAATGCAGATTTTCAAAAGTACAAGCAGAAATTTTTTGAGTTCTATGCTTGCAGATTCGACCCGAACTTTACTTTCTTACAATTAATTTGTTGTTACTGTATTCCATTTTGTAAAGTATCTAATTTGTTATTACTCCATTATGAATTTATGATTTTTTTGAAACAAATAAATCCAAAGACTATAGCTAGTATCTCATATTACATAATAGTAAAAAATATAATTTCACACCAAGTACGTGCGAACCTTACAAAAATAATTACTCAATCCTAATTAAATAGTACTCCTACAACCAAGAACGAATAAGGTTTCTTATAAACTTATCATCAGTTATGTTAATTACAAAAATATATTCATTTTACTCTTTTATCTTAAATTTAGAAATTATTGTTGAATTTTGTATTTGAAGTGAGTTTTCCGTTTTAAATTTCCAAACTAATTTCATTAATTCATTTTACTCTTTTTCATTCTATTTTCAATGCAGATTGAAGAAAGGCCGAAATTAAACTTATTATTTTATTACTTATATATTCTTTGATATTTAAAAAATTATTACGTATATTTTTAGTATTAATTTTTTTACCAAATTAATATATCAAATTCATTTTTAATTTTTTAAATTATTGTCTTCCAAATTAAAATTTTAAACTACTTTTATAGTAATTGGGCTTTATAGTAATTGAGCTTTTTTTGATGGGAACAAACACTATAAATAGGCAAAAATAATTCCAACCCTAATTATTTAACAACTTTGGTTGCCGCGCTTTCGATTCTCGATCGTAAGTTTTTTTTCTTTTGGTTTTTGTTTTTGTTTTTCTGGTGTTCACATGCATGTTTTTTTGGTGTAGTGTGAAGGAGATAATTTGGAAAAACAAAATTAAAGACGATGAGCCATAGTTCCTACGCTTCCACGGCTGGAGTAAGCGAAAATAACCTAATTAATCCGCTTTTTTATTTATTAATTATTGCTCCATATATAATACTATAATTTTTGATCGAATTAATTAAAAAGTTGTAAAATACTGTAATAATGAATTAATTTTGTTTTAGACTGTCTTTGTTGGTGAACCCGGATTTGTGAGGCATTTGGATCACTTTAGGGTGGATGAGGCGGTTCATGAGAAAGCCAGGTGTTTCGCAAGAAAGGCCTTGGAGACCTTCAGGGATGATTCTGTAAGTATATTTATACGAATGTTTCATTTCTTGTATTCATCATATATAATTGTGTTGTTGTAATTAATTAATATATTTGTTATTGTACGTGTGTGTGCAGGGTAAAGAATATGAGCTTGTTGATATATTGCTTTTTGACTGGAGCTGGGTGTTGGACTATCATGTCTACTTTTCTGCCAAGCAAAAGGATGCACCACCCGAAGTTGATGCTGTCAAGACCTTACGAGCTATAGTCGATACCATTAATGCTACTGAATTCGTAGTCATCGAATGCGTTATTAAAACTCCATATCGCACCCTCCCGCCAAATTAAATATCTAATTACATACATTAGCATTTATCAATTACAATGACTTTCATCTTAGTTGATCAATATTTAAATTAATTGCAATTTGTTCTTGTGGATTTGTGTTTTGTACACTACATTGCTCGAGCTATAGTTTCGTTGAACTCGCACCCACTGTTTTATATTCAATCACAGTATTATAATAGATCAATTATAATCTGGACTGCCTCTATTTTAGCAATACCTATATCATGCTCCTAGGAGTACGATATAAATAGTGCTCTCACCTTTTAAAATATGAAAGTGCTCTCACCTTTTAAAATATGAAAATCATCATTTAATAATAAGAAATCTTCATTTCAAAAAATAATTATTATAAACATTAAATTAACATAACAATGAATATATTAGAATATCTAATGAATATTTATTCAAAAATACATGAAGATATAATCATGGGTGTTCAATTAGAATCGTGTCCTAGGAATAAGATATAAATTGCCCTATTTTAGACGAGCAACTATAGGGGAGTGTACTATATAACAATTAATAATAGCATAAAATTAAATGAAGTGTTAATTAATACTTAAATTGAACATGGATGACCAATATTACTTACTACTACATATACTTAAACTGAACATGCATGGATGACCAATATTACTTTTAGGTGTTTTTAATGTTTAATTCAGGCTCACTAATTGTTATTATTAGACTAAAAACCTATTTTTTTATCTTTATATTTTAGGGTTTTAAACTTTACATGTTATTTCGTAGATGAATTTTTATATTTTTATATTCATGTAATAGGGCAGTACTGAAAATATAGAATGACTAAAATAACCGGAACTATCAAACTAGTATTAATTATGCAATTAATATTTAATTAATTATTTTAACAAAAATATAGTGAGCGGGTTTTAATTTATTCAAACAAGCAATTATTTTTATAAACAAATAATATGAGTTAATAATGTCATAAAATATGTTTATAATGTGATAAAATATGTTTACTTAATTATTATAAAATACATAAAATTTACAATGTGATTTAATATACGCAATTATTAAAAAATACATATAAGTTTACGCAAACAAAATTTTAAATACATGTAAGTTAATAATGTGATAAAATATGTTTACGCAATTATTATAAAATACATAAAATTTACAGTGTGATTTAATATATTTGCACAATTATTATTATTCTTAATTGAAAAAGGCATTTTGGATATGGTGCCCTAAAATACTATTAGCCTAAACAATGAGTTAGAAATATAATATAAGATTTACCGTTGCCCCCATTAATGTATACCCCTATTA
The DNA here is from genome assembly GCA_954870475.1 of Euphrasia confusa. NCBI lineage: Eukaryota > Viridiplantae > Streptophyta > Magnoliopsida > Lamiales > Orobanchaceae > Euphrasia > Euphrasia confusa. Next base: position 2,448,863 of record OX940951.1, read on the forward strand.
CTTATGTACATTTATTTAAGAAATATTTATGAAACTACTTCTTTTTAAAAAATATTTATTAAAAGGGTATTTTGATTCATTTAATTATAACCAATTATTAAACTTTACCCTTTTTCAAAAATGTAATTGGGCTATACTATTATTTGGGCTTCTTTAATAGAAACTGTACGGAGTTACTATTTACTAACCCTAATTCCCCCAATTTATCTCTCTCAATAATTTCGGCTGCCGCAATCACACGTCGTTCAATTCTTTTTTTTTCCTTGGATAATGTAATTCAGATGCACATATTTTTTTTTTTGTGTGTTTCTGTGAAAGAGGTTAGCGAATTAAGATGAGCCCTAGTTCGACGTCGTCGTCTTCCGAGTCCTCTATAAATGATGATTATGAGCCTTGGGATGAAGCTGATGATTATCCCGAAGATATTCTCAATGGGTTTACCGGTGAAGGCGTTTTTGATAATCCGGTACGTAACCTACTCATATTCGTATATAACCCTAACGACTATTTTTATTTCTGTATTAATTATATATTTTTGGATCCATGAACAAATAATTGATTTATTCAAAAATTGTTTCAGAACTGCCATTTAATCGAACCCGACCGTTTGCCTGTGGAGTATTTGGATAACATTAGAGAGGATGAGAAATATCATGAGCAAGCCAAGCTTTACGCACAAAAGGCCTTGGAGACCTTCAAGGATGATTCCGTATGTTTCGTGTCGTCTCTAGCTTCATAGTTAGTTGTGTCTTCACCGACTCATCATAATTAATTCAATTTGCAGGGTTTAGAATATGAGCTTGTGAATTTATTGCTTTTCGACGGGAGCTGCAATTTCCTCGACTATTATGTCAGTTTTTCTGCCAAGCAAAAGGATGCCCTCAAAGATGATTTCAAGACGTTTCGAGCTATGGTCACCGACACTCACTCTGATATCATCGTCGTAGAATGCGTTATTAAAACTCCATATCGCACCCTGCAGCCAAGCCAAATACCTAGCTAGCTCGGCTGCTAGATGCTGTCTAGTTAGGAAGAGAAAAACAACGCATTTGCCGATTGCAATGATTTTTTTATAATTTTTGAAACACTTTTTGTGCCCTTTTTTTTTTCATAAACGATTGTGCCCTCCGTCTTTTCCAGCATTCTCAACTTGTCCATTCTCATTTTCGCCTTGAAAATGAACGAATTTTACCGTACGTGTTTCCTTTTTCACATATTTTGTAACATTTTAGTTGTGAATGACTTGATCGGTACTAAACGAATCGAGTCGAATATCTCAGTATTCGATTCATATTAGTAAGTATATTTAAGTATTCATATTTGTATTTATTCGAATATTAAATTTCAATTCGCATTCGTCGAATATTCAATTATAGTAAAAAAAATCAAAAATAAAATAAAATGAAAAGAACAATATAAATATATATATATATATATATATATAGAGAGAGAGAGAGAGAGAGAGAGAGTCCCCTTCCTATGCGGACTAATCCGTACGAACTTAACAAGCTGAATATTTTATTAAATTTTATTCAATACTTTTTTTTGTGTTAAATTGATTCTATCCCAATTTTTTATTTTGATCGCAATTCTTTCTCTCTAAATCTTCTCCAAATGGCTGAAGCCAATCTCGAAACTCTTGCCTCATCTGCGCAACGGTCACCAAAAACAGTAGATAACAAGAGAGCAGTAGGAAGCGGCGCTGCAAAAAACGGCACAATCCCAATCCCCGTAGGTATTATAGACCGGCAACGCTGATCATAATTTTTTCAAAATCTTATTAAAACTCTTGTGCTCTTGTGTAGGTACAGTATAGAAAAGCAAAAAAATATTATGAATAATTTATTACTGGGAGAAGAAATTTGAATGGATGTCCAACAAAACCAAGTTTGAACAATATTTTTCAAGCCGAAGACCGAGTGGGGCTACCCGAACTTCATATCGAAGAAATGCTTCGTGCAACAATCAAACAGGTATCTAGTTGACGACAGTTACATTTCTGGTGCCGAGATATTCGTCCAGGAGAGAACAAGTCACTTAGTGTTTGACGTTGAAGAAAGTCAATGTTCCTTACACCAGTTTTTAGATGAGTACAAGAATGTCCAAGTATTTCCAAAGGAAAATCGTGTCGAGAGCATATATATCTATTTGATATGCGCGAGTCTTGCTGACGTGTCTCGTGGCGAACGAGTCAAGACGTCATATTCAGGATGGATGGGTGAAGAACCAGAGTAATTCAAGCAAGGATGAGAAACGCACAATGAGTAAGTCACATTGTGTGCATATATTAAGACATAACTACTTGCACTGATATCGTACTTGCAGATTCTTACTAGTTTCCGCCTCCTATCAAAAATCATGGCTAGCTTCTTTTCTTGCGCTAGCTTCTTTAAGGGAACCCCAATGGTTGCTTCCTCGTGGACGACCGATGCCTTCTGAAATCGAACTTTATGTGCAAGCTAGCTTCTTTGAGGGAATCCACAACGGTTGCTTCCTCGTGGAACAATGATTTCTTCTGTTCCTATTTTACCAGTCTCTAGTTCTGTTTTAAGAATGCTTCATCGATTATTTTGATAACTTTTAATGCGTTGGGTATTGAACCTACTAAAATTTAAGGTTATAGTTTCTTATCTATGTATGCGACTATCATGTTTTTTGGGTTTTCTGAATTCATAAGAGACTTCATAAGCGAGAGAAAGTAGTTAATTAAATTTTCAATTAAATATAGTACAAGAATTAAAAAATAAGGCAATAAAATAAAATAATAATATTTTATTCTAAGATTTGTTGAATTCGTACGAACCGGTACGTGTTTGAAGTTCTCCATATATATATATATATATATATATATATATATATATATATATATCGAATCGAACTATAATCGTTATTCATATATATTACATTATTTTTTCATAAAAACATTTAAAAAATTCAATTATAAATTTTAAAATAAAATTCAAATATCATTTAACCCGCAAAATTTTCTATCAATACATTTTCTTTCATTAAAAGTTTTTTTGAAATATTATATTGTGAATGGAAAAATCATAAAAACATTTAAAAAAATTCAATTATAAATTTTAAAATAAAACTCAAATATCATTTAACCCGCATTTTCTTTCATTAAAAGTTTTTTCTGAAATATTATATTTTGAATGAAAAAATGGGGAGTTGTACCAAAAAGCTAAAAAAATATATTGCTAATATTATATATATATATATATATATATATATATATATATATATATTTCGAATCGATCTATTCGTATAATATTCGAATCATTATTCATATTCCTATTCGTAAATATTCGAATATAAATAAATAATAATATTCGTATTCGTATTCGAAAATTAAATCGAATCACGAATCGAGTAAAAAAAGTTCGATTCGTTTATATTCCTAATAGTGACTCTCATAGAATTGTGTACTCTTTTTTAAGAATGATTTTCTTGTTTTCTCTATTCGTTTTCCAAAAAATGAAGAAATTTATTAATTTTGTGTTTGGTTTAGTTTCTCTCTATATTGTGAGTTCCATTTCATCTTATTCGTTTTCCAAAAAATAAAGAAATTTATTAAGTTTGTGTTTGGTTTAGTTTCTCTCTATATTGTGAGTTCGATTTCATCTCTCTCTAAAAGTTGTACCATGATATACCGTCTAAGACTACTCACTAGTTGCATTGTAAAAATAATATTTAAATAATAAAAAAATGATAAAATATTCAAAAAGCAAAATAAAACAAAATAATAAAAAATGAAACAAAGAGGTGCAATGATAAACTAAACCGCCAACTTCTCAAATTAGCGCGCCCACCTTCATTGTCACCTGACAATGTATGATTAGTCCTTTCAATTTTTTTTATATTAAAACAAGTGTTATTGACTGTTTCGAATTTTTGTTATAATTAAACATACCTACTAGGGTGAATAATAAATTGAAGTGTAAGTGTTTGTGACCTAATCAAACACACAAAAATAATAAATAAGTATAAATACTAGGGTGAATAATAAATTGAAGTGTAAGTGTTTGTGACCCAATCAAACACACAAAAATAATAAATAAGTATAAAGCACAAAAATAATAAATGTGTGGAGCTCACAAAATAGTTAAAATTTTAATTGTAAGTATCAATTCTGAAATCACAATAAGTTGTAGATACTTAAGGTTTAGATTAACTGAACATAATAACGGGTTGTCTCATGAGGTAGTCGACTATATTGAGTCCTCGTACCTGTCTCTAGTCCGATAGAACATATGAAAACCCTCAACTATATTGATTCCGCGTACCTGACTCGTCCGATAGAACGTATATAGAACGTATGAAGACCACTAATGGTTTACAATTAACGATTGCAAGTCGAACACCTAAATTTCTTATAAAATAATAATAATAATAATAATAATAATAATAATAATAATAATTTTTATCAAATATTATGCTTAATTACAATTAAATGAAGAAAAAAAATACCAACTCTCACTACTTTTCCTCCCTCTCTCTTAGTTCGTACTATTCGGAAGAGCAACTATCATGTCAGTTGTTTCACATTTTTTTAAGAAAAAACTTGAAGAAATTTTATTATTTCATTTGTTCTTACTATTTATTTTGGTTATATTTCTCCGAGATTTGGATCTGAAATTTCAAGTACCACCGTAAATTTTGAAGGTATATGCAATACTAAGTTATAATAACTTTTATTTACCTTTTGAAAGTATATGCAATACTAAGTTATAATGACTTTTATTCGTTCATGTTGAGTAGATCTTAGTGGGATATGAAAAAGAAGACGGAGAAGACTTTTTCCTGATCAAGAACTCGTTCGGGGACAAATGGAATCCATTCGGGGACAAATGGGGGGAGAAGACTTTTTCCTTACCAAGAACTTGTTCAGGAAAAATGGGAAGACCTCATATCCATTCGGGGACAAATGGGGAGGCTTCGGATACGGCAAGATAAGCCATGGCTTCTTGAAAGAAATAAGAATGTCTACCGGAGGTGTTTTGGTAGTATAAAGATTGTTGATTGTCTTGATATATTATTAAATTGATTCTTAGATTGTCATTGCTATAAAAAAAAAACTTGTTTACAATTTAACAACACTAGTATTTAAATTTTTATTCACTTAAAATAAAATTGACAGCCTATTAATATAATTATCACATTAATATAAGTTTTTCATTTGATTAAACTTTACTTAAATCCTAACTATTTATGCACACTTCACACTTTCTTTTATTGGATGTTTCAACTAATTATGCACACTTTTGAAAATAAAATAATTATTTTATTTATTTACTTTAAAATACTATTTTACTTTTACGTTTTTACCTGCTTTTCAACCTCTTCGGACAACTACTTTACCTTTTACATATGTCGCCGCCGCCGCTCCACATCCGAGCCCCAATCTCCAAATTCTAGATGTCGCCGCCGCTCCACATTCGAGCCCCAATCTTCCAGATCCACTGGACGCCGTCAATTTGCCTCTAACAAAGATATGCAATTAAAACTAAACAACATATCCACTATTTTTTTAAATACGCGTAAAATTAAAATACATGGTATAAATATATAAAATATTTACGATTAAAACAAATACTCCATTATTCTTAGTAAAACAACATATCCACTTTCTTAGTTTGTACTCATTTCATCTTATCAAAACAAATACTCCATTATTCTTCGAATATCCACTTTCTTAGTTTGTACTCATTTCATCTTATCAAAACAAATATTCCATTATTCTTCGAAAAAAAACGTTAATTAAAAATATTAATTACTACTTTAACAATAGCGCGTAATCATTTCATTCTCTCTGAGTATTTGTTTTGAGTCTTTATAAAAAACAAATATTTTTTTTCAAAAAAAAAATTTCAAACCGTTAATATACATAATTTGGACTTCCATTTGAATATCCGGAAGAGACTGAGGAGATATGCAAGAGGAGGAAATCGGATGTACTCATTTCATCTCTAACATGTACCAAAACAAATATTCTTCGTCAAAAAAATTTAACTTTTATTTACCGGCGTGTTTTTCATCGCTATTAAATATCTCATAGATTTTTTTTTCTGATTAGCTTGCTGTTACTGGATCAATCGATTTTTTTGAAGAAATAAAGTTTTCTTTTAATAATTTTTGGGAATGAATTTTCATCTGGCTTTGTATTCATTTTGTACGTAAAATACGTCGAGTCGATTCTTACGGACGTCGATTTTATGTTTAATTTTGTGGGTGGTTTTTCGTAGGACTATCGTAGCTTTTGTTCAGTCCATTGGTCCTGACTATTGTAGGTTTTTAGTAGTCTTTTTCTTTGTTAGAGACAGATTCCGAATAGTACTGTCATCAGCTGACATGTCTTGCTTTACGATGAATGTGTGGTGATTTTAGGAGTACCATTACTTATTTAGGCTACTTAACCAGCCCGTATAATTCTATCTTTGAGTTGTTTTTTAGTTAATCAATACTCGTATATGTTCTCTTTGTCTCTTTTACATTAGCTTTTTTATATGGGTTGAAAACAAAATGTCTTTGCCAATTGTAGTTATGAGTTTCATCTTGCTCAATATTTAACTGCATTGTGATTTGTTCTTGTTGATTTGAACTGCAGTTTTTGAGTTATTAGCTATTCTAAAAAATCCAAATAGTGTTTGTCCTGTTACTGCATTGTGATTTGTTCTTGTTGATTTGAACTGCAGTTTTTGAGTTATTAGCTATTCTCAAAAATTCAAATAGTGTTTGTCCTGTTTTTCCTTGTGTCGTTTGCAGTTCCTGAGATATTATATATCTGTTATTTGGTTTTTACAGCTGAGAATGCGACTTACGTAGTTACTCTTATTCATCTTGTGAAATTCTACTAGGATCCTACTCACAAGGTAATTGTACAAAGTTTTATGCAGTTCTTGACTCATTATTATTGTTGATTAGAAATGGCTCACATGATGACTCGTATGACTCCTCAGGTGAAGTATATGAATGACATTTTTATTATTTATGTGTGATAATAATATTAAATTCTAAAAGGTTTTTTATTTTTATTTTTATTGTCAGGAGTATACTGAGTTGAGCATAATATGTTTGAAACCGTATATCCAGAAATCAGACGTACTATTTTTCAAGGGCGACTAAGTAAGGATTAATTATATATAAATTAATATTTTTGTACCGATATTTTTACAAAGTAAATAGCTAATGATATTGTATAATTTTTTTAGATTCGTGCTATGCATGTGCTGCAGTCGACTGCCTCTACGTTGCTTATAGGTCAAATGGCGGCAATTCTATCCAAAACGGGTTGTTTTCTCAAGAGGTACTGAACCACATTGACTCCGCGTATCCGCCTCGTCCAGAAGTGATAGCAGGTGTGGCAGAGAGGGGTGAAGACCCCACCAGAGGTTACCCAAAGAGATTCAATATCGTATACAACTACCTGAAAACCTACGGGGCATGCATGTACGATGATATGCCCTATACCGGCGTGATCGTTCCCTCCACTGTTCCTCCACTCATTACACCGTTGAGTTAAACCAAATAAAGTTTATTTCCATTTTAAAAATGTTTTTTTTTTGTGTTATGTTACGTACTAACTTATTTTTCTATTATTTTATTGTTTTTCAGCTCATATATTTGAGAGATTTTGAAAAACTAAGAAACCATATTCCGGAGATGCTAAAGGCTATTTTACAGACGAACACTCCACTTAGCATTTCAATACCCATCAACATAGGGTTCGGTATAAAAGAGGTGATTGGCCTTTATTTTTTTTATATATACATTTATATTATATTATATATAATATTTGTTTTTTTTTATGATAATAGGAATTTATCGAGGTCTGCAGAAGGCGTCACAACTCAAAATCACGCTGTGGTCTTGGTGGGCTTTGGAAAGAAGACGGAGAATGTTTTTTTCTCATCAAGAACTCATTCGGGGACGCTCCACATGTGGAGGCCTCGGATACTGCAAGATAAGCCCTCGGCTTCTCCAAGCAAAAGAAGGCGTCACAACTGAAAATCACGTGTGGTTTTGGTGGGCTTTGGAAAGAAGACGGAGAAGTTTATGAGTGTTGCGAATGTTAGTGATTTGGGGAGAAAGACGGTGTTGGAAAGTGATTTGGGGAGAAAGACAGTGTTGGAAAATCGAAACTTGGGTTGACGTAGCCACCAAGCTACTCGTATAAATTAATAATCTGTTTAAACTAATAAAAAAATTCAATCTGCGCTTTTGAATTAATAAAAAGTCGATAAATCACGCTGTGGTCTTGGTGGGCTTTGGAAAGAAGACGGAGAATGTTTTTTTCTCATCAAGAACTCATTCGGGGACGCTCCACATGTGGAGGCCTCGGATACTGCAAGATAAGCCCTCGGCTTCTCCAAGCAAAAGAAGGCGTCACAACTGAAAATCACGTGTGGTCTTGGTGGGCTTTGGAAAGAAGACGGAGAATGTTTTTTTCTCATCAAGAACTCATCCGGGGACGCTCCACATGTGGAGGCCTCAGATACTACAAGATAAGTCCTCGGCTTCTCCAAGCAAATAACAACGTGTATAGGTGTTTGGGGAGTATAAAAATTGTTGATTGTGTATATAAATAATATAATTAGTTGTTTTGGGAGATATTCAATTTATTGGGCATTTTACAATGTTCAAAATCTTAATTCCAGTCAACCCAAGTTTAATCTATTTGATAATTTATGCATTATGTTATAGGGTAAATTTATTTACATTTCCAAAGTTACTCAGTTTTATTCATTGATTATTTTACCCTTAATTTAATTACAATGATGAGTACACTCCATATAGAATAGTATTCTAGCATCAATGCCTTATTACTATAAATTAATGTACATGTATCCAAACCCAATATCAATCGTACGTGTACTTCGTCTCTACCTCATGGAATCGCCCGTCCGCCGTCTCCCAGGATTAGAATTCGATCTCAATTTTTTAAAATCGAATTCTCGAGCTTCTCTCCCAAATTGAAATCGATTTCGATCTCAATTTTCACCAATTCTCGAGCTTTGAGGGTGTGAATGACACAATGATCAGATGAAACTAAGTATGTTTTTAATGGTGCCGGTGCCGGCGGCGATGATGGGTAGAGAGAGAAGCTCGAGAATTGTTAATTAAAATGAACATATAATTATTATTATTTTATTATTATTATTATTATTATTATTATTATTATTATAAAAATTCATAACATAGGGTATTATAGTCATTTTACGGTGTTATTAAAAATTATAAAAATTTATAGGAGTGAGTTTAGTAATGTTGGAAGTGTAAATAAACTCACCTGTACTATATTCTATGTATATGAATGTACAATATTTAGAGGGGTGTATTCAATTATGATTTCATTAAAAATTTTTGAACTTTAAAAAGTCCATAGAGTTTCGTTGATTTGGAAAATCCACGGAGTCTATACAGAGTTTGACTACTTTATATATGGATTTTCGTAGAGTCTGATAGACTTTTTTGTAAATTTCAAATTTTTAAATAATTTTTTAAATATTTTTTTATTGATTTAAATGATTTTTACAATTTTTTAACTAGTAAATTATATAATTGAAAAATAGTTATATTTTTTTACAATAACTTGATAAATAAATTTAATTATTTTTATAATTTTTATACAAATATAATTTTAAACTAAATAAACATTTATTAATTTAAATCCGCATACTTTTTTTAAATAGCTGCAAGACCAAAAGAGGGTGAAAAAACTGAAAGCTTACACCCGCTTCAACATTCTTGGAAAACAATCATTCGAGGGTCGGAGGAGTATTGGACATTCAATCTTGTGAACTAATCAAGACCAAAATTGAAAAAATTTTTTTAATAATTTTAATATTAATTTTATTATAGTATTATTTTTTGAAATTTTTATTATATTTTTTATTTTTATCTTTTTCATGTTTTCTAATTTTATTATTAATTCTATTATATTTTTATATATATTTTTATGTTTTATTATTTTTTATAATAAATTAATCAATGAAAATAGAAATCCATAGAAATCTCGCGTATTTAAGAGTGATTTCAAAAGATGGAATTCTTTTGTATTTTGGACATGAAATCAATTAAAATCCATTAACTTTTGAATACGGTAGATTTTTATAAACTTTTTAAAATCTGTATTGAATAACTCAAGATTTTAATAGAATTTTAAAAATCCCAATTGAATACTCGTAAACTTTAAAAGTCCATAAAAATCCTACAGAGTCTTGATTGAATACACCCTCCTTAATTTATATCAAGATAAGTAATTTAATTTACATAGGTTGAATAATAGTTTAATGTACAAACGTGTAGAGGACGAATCTGTATTGAATAACTCAAGATTTTAATAGAATTTTAAAAATTCCAATTGAATACTCGTAAACTTTAAAAGTCCATAAAAATTCTACAGAGTCTTGATTGAATACACCCTCCTTAATTTATATCAAGATAAGTAATTTAATTTACATATGTTGAATAATAGTTTAATGTACAAACGTGTAGAGGACGAACAATCAAGATCAATGTTTGACTATCAAACATAGACCGATAGACATGAGTTTCAAGTCGGAAGGGAATTATTTAAGAATAAAAGACAAAATTATACAGTATTTTAAAAGAGAAACTAAAGTAATTGTTAATAAAATTTAAAAAGTATAAATAAATAAAGTAGAATAAAATTATATTTTAAAATAAAAAGTTAAAATAATTATTTCCATTTTTATAATGTGTCAACACTTTGAAAGATTATATGATATAATGTGTCAATAATTATTTCCATTGTTAAACACTTTGAAAATGAAAAATATCTCAACTTTCTTGGGATAGAAAGATTATATGATATAGATGCATTTTTTTCTTTAAAAAAAATAGAATCAACATTATAAAATTGACCACATTTAGATAAATAAAAAATTAAATTAAATTTGATTGTAAAAAATTAAGCACCAATTAAATAAAATTTTCACATATATCTCAGTAACGGTGATACACAATTGTTCGATTTCCGCTTAAAAATAACTCAAACCTAAAAAAAAAAAAAACTTATTTATGTTCAAACATAATTGGAAAAAAAAAATTAGAACATATTCTTGGGTATTTAGCCATATATTTTAGACATCCAAGTATTTACTACCGTATTGGCGTATTCAACTTACATTCCACGAATAGCAATACCGGTAAACAGAATAATTACCCGCAACTCTATTTACCCGCTAAAACACTGGACACGTGTCTCCACCTCATTCATGTAACGAACACGTGTCATCTTCTTCTTGTACGTGCCAATGTTTTCGTGCGTATTAATTCTTCTTCCCCTCACAATTTCTCACAAATCTCCTTTTTCTAATTAAAATCACGAGTCTGAAAAAATGCAATCGGTTAAAGAGACCGCCGCAAACGTCGCCGCCTCCGCCGTGTCCGGCATGGAGAAAACCAAGGCCAACGTTCAAGAAAAGGTTTCACTTTTCGATTTCGTTAAAAATATATATATATTTTCGATTCAATATCTATATCTCTGTTTTGTTTTTCTTTCCTTTTATTGTTTTTTACAGGTGGAGAGAATGACTGCCCACGATCAGACGGAGAAAGAGATGGCCACCGAGAGGAAGGAGGAGCGCGTGCATCACGCTGAGCTCAGCAAGCAGGAGGCGCGTGAGCACAACGCAGCAGCCAAGATGATGGCAAAGAACGGCGGGTCCCACTCCTTCACCGCAACTGGGACAGCTGGCAGTGACCGCCAGGTGTCGTCCCTGTCCAAACACAATACTACCGAGCAGGCGATCGAGGGCACGGTTAAGTTCCACCCGATCACCCGCAACCCACACTTGAGTGATAATGCTAATACAGGGTATGGTAGTGCTTAGAGAAATCTGGATTTTTTTTATTTTTTTATTTGAAGTTATTATCGAATTGTAATTTACAAAATAAATGTGTGATGATTTCTTTTTGGCAAAAATATAATCACACATACGAAGAAGAAATAAATACCCTGCCTACATGAGAAACTGGTCTTACTAAATCCAATGCACCCCACGCTGAACTATAAACTAAAATACCGAATTTACCCTCGCGCTTCAGATTATATTACCATCAGTTTTCGTTTACCTTTCCGAATGGCTGCAGCCCCAGCAGCTGCTGTATCGTCTTGTTCAGGAGAATCGGCAACTACAGCCCTAACCAAGCCTCGGTTCCGGCTGAGTTTCCTAATAGGAGTAGTAGGCTGGGCCGCCTGAGCCTCTTCCGGCTCCGAGTTTGGCTGAGCACGAATTGTTTCTTCCTTGGCTTCGATTCTATGTGGCATTAGTTCCTCTCCAGCCACAACGGAAGTTAACATTGACTGGAGTTGGTATGAAAATTCATTAGAGGTATATAAACATATGAAGGGAAAAAATAGGACTAGTGATGATTACAGAAGTTCTCTTGAGGTTTGACTTAATTACAAAAACACCCAAGTAACTATCAAAATTACAAAATACCCCTTGTATATGTTTAACTGTGAAGGGTGATCTAAAATACTACTAGTATACTAGTATAATTTTATGAAGGGGTGTAGATGTAAGACATAGTAAAATTCCAGGGGTACTTCTGTAATTTTCAAAGATGTGTTTTTCTTTTCAATTTTTTTCAAACGGTTTTTGTAATCAACTTTTCAACCCTGCGATTAACTGAATACAATGTTTCAAAAGAAAGATAACAAATGAAATTTCAAGAACCAGAAAAAATGCATGTATAGTACTTACCTTCCAGTCTTTGAAGTCAAATCTGAATACAAAATGGCAGTAACTGACCTCCCCAGATTGAATAGAACTGGCACTAGGAGAATTCCTCGGGGCTGAGAGAATGAGCAATTCAAAGTCAAACTACAGATCAAGAATAAGAGACTAGGAGAAAAATAATAAATAAATAAATGGGATGACATGAGAGTGCAAAAGATACTTACAAACTAGGTGACATCCAGCACTATCCACCGACATCTCAGCTCGCCCGTCTTTTATTAGGAAAGATAAAGCAAATAGATTCTCCACAGTCTGCGCGAACGATTTTTGATTTAATATTAGGTTCTCAAGCTTGACTTTGCGGTTCTTCCTCAGAATACCAAACATGGTAGCCATATTCTTATCGGTATCTGTTTTTTCCTTATTAGCAGTTTCATCAAGCTGCAATTACAAAAAAAGAGTAAAGATATATCGGTATATGTTCTATGTAATTATAAATAAGTACATACAAAACTGCAGAGAAGAAGTCTTACCTCTTCAGGACGTTTATTTTCAGCCAGTTTTGAACGCTTTCGATGAACCACATTCTTACGCTGCTTCAGCTCAGTGTTCATAGGCCCAACCCTGTAAGGCAGAATCTGTTAATGTTCTGATGAATCAAGAAAATTGAAAAGAAAAATGTGTAAGTGTATATTACATCGTAGGACAAAAAGGAGCACCCCTAAAAACGTGAGATACCACTTGTCCAATATCTTTCCAGCGTACCGAAGTCCGAGCCTCATTCTGGCTACTGCTTAGTTCAACTCCTTCCCCAAAATCCCTAAGAAGACAGCTAATAAAATCTGAAGGTGTCACACCGTCACTGTTAAATGCTTTAACAGAGGTCACCAATGTGTTGGTAATGTCAAACAGGGCTTCGGCATCTGCTACTTGTTCCCGAGGCTTTTGTACTGAATGAATAACATAAAAAATGAAATGTGTAAGGCACGATATCAACATGCATCAAAATATATATAGAAATAAAGTTACACTCAGTGCAAAAACGGATAAAAAAAATATATGAGAGTAGCATGTAAGAAAAAAGTCCTTGAAATGGTACCTAGCTGATGCAAGCTATCAACTTCGTCAATCATTGATTTAAATTTATCTGAACCAACCTTTGACATGTCATCCCTTTCATCTGCAAAACAAAATACAAAATTCATTAAAACAACAACACATTCTCGCAGACATGATAACTCCACAAAGATAAGATAATGTTACACAATTTAAAAGGAAAAAAAAAAGGATTACTTCGGATCGTGTGTATTAGCCACTATCATAACACATATTCCTGAACGAACCAAGCTATTTATTTTTCTTTTTTACATTAATTTAACAAAATATACTTTCTAATTTGAGTTCAAAATATAAGTTCGAAAATTGTCACAATTACAAAAACCAAAGGAAGTTCTTGGAACTGGATTCATCAAAAATCGTCACACACTACCATAGAATTTACAGAGACTTCCACGAAGTAAAACCCTACCAAACAACACACGTAATTCAAGCAAGAGAAATTTACCCACCAAATAAACGGAATAAGAAATTACCGGTTAACCGATTCTTAAACGTGAGGTACTTCGACCGCAGAACCCTACGCTCGACAACGGTGTCGTCCGCTCTGCTGCTGCTATCGGTTGTAACTTGTTCTTCGTTGACGTTCTGCGCACTGCTTAGGGTAACCCGACTGCTGCCATTAATCATCTCCTTCTTCACTGTTCGACTCATTGCGTATCCTTGATGATTCGTGAAATTAGGGCTCAAATATTGCGAGGGAAAACGAAGTAGAAAATATAAAATTAAAATCCTAAATTGAAGTTTTATAGAGAACCCAAATATATACTGGAAAAGGTTTTCGTTTAAAATTCTCAATCAGCGCGGCCCATGTATTTTGTTTCCCTCCCTAAAAGTTACTTAATTTTTCTATTTAACAACAATGTATTTTATCAAATTAGATGAAAAAACTCAATTTGCATATTTCACAAAAATGAAAATTCCTACCCCTTTTGGTAGTACAAAAATCGACTAAAATGTTACTACATCGACAAAAATTCTTGTATAGGAATCACACATACAATCTATAGACCATTTTTCCGGCAAGTAATTGTTATCTCCGAGCAGAATTTAAGCCTGCATCGCATGGATTAATGAATATAATAGTAAAATTTCAAAAATCACATTTGTTTCAGCATAAAACAAAAATACTAAAGCAGCAAAAATAAAAACACCACTTCCAAGAATAAATACTACACTAAATTCCTACTCCTTATGGACCCCTAGTTGTGACACATATATTGATATATATATCCTCCTTCAAAATCTACATTCTACATTTTTTTTGGTACTTAATATCTCCCCTAAACAACACTTCTTTTCACCTCAGTCCCAAACAGCAATCCAATCCATCTTTCTCAACAGCCATTCGCCGTTGCGAAATTCTCGGACATCTCAGCAAATCATTTTCACAGCCTCGAGTAGTCTATACTTTCATCGACCAGATGCTTCTCTTTCTCCCGAGACTTTGCCATTGAAAAAACATGGCTTCTCTCTCTTTCATCTTTTGGTTTGACTTATCTAGTCTCTTTACCCTATTTCCGTAAAATCGGGTAAGTCAGACAAATCTTCCAGACCGGATATTATTGAATCTGGCCCGGAATCAAAGAATTCAAATTCACCATCCATCTTATCGAGGATACAATCAGATTCGAGCATTCCAGCTTCGGAAAAGCAGGATGACAGGTCATCGAAACCCAGGGAAGGGTCAGTTGGAACCCATGCCGACGTGTGTTGGAAAACATCATTAGCAGTTAGATTATGCAAATCTGTCTGTTCTTTATTAGTTCGTCTCGGTTTTGACTTTGAAGGCTTTAATAGGTCTGCAAGAGGGAGTTTGTGCTGCTTCCCCAAATTAAGTGAATCCACAGCCGAGAAACTTTCGGAAGGTGTCCCAGATGAGGTTCTGCAAATGAAATGAAAGATTATCATAATCACACATTCACATGGTTTAAGATAGATTAATAAGACACTAACTGCAAGTCATTTTTATGAAGCATCAACAGTTCATATTGGAGATCAGAAGCTACAGCAAGGCATTTGAAAACAAGAAAGTGGTGAATGGTGATGGTGGTGTGTGTGTGCACAGAGCAGTAGACCGTCTTAATATGATAACATTTTGAAGTTATTAAGTTAATTTAAGGGTATAGAGTTGCACTCAAATATTTACATTGTTTTGGCATGTATGACCCTCAAATTTCATTTAAAAAGTATGACCCTTGTAAATGAGGCAGTCTTATAGTAGTTTTTGCATTTTAGAAAATCTGAATTATGTATGGGGTGGTACCTGAATTGACTTGCCGCTAGACCGCGGGCAGATTTGAAATGAGCCAAATGACGTTCTTCTCCGGTATGGGCCTTCAAAGAAAGAGTTGGCACTGGCTCAAGAATCGAAACATTCACGACAGGCGGAAGGGGTAAGTCTCCATCCTTTTCTCCCTGAATTTCAATAACCAAATCCATGCGTTCCTTTGCCACCAGCAAGTCCTCCTGATTAGAGACAGATAATTTATCGCGGGTTTGATGACTGTTGTCCACATCCAGAGCAGCCGCAACCAATTTTCCACACTGAATCAGATTAGTGAATTCTAGCCTTTCCGGTAATTTCCCCCAAAACTTATGCTTGTTGATTCCAGAACCCGGCCCAGTGAGATTTGAATAAAACCCATTTTGTGAAGATTGATCAGGGTTCCTACAGCTGAGGCGTGATTTATCTCGCCAAGCAGAAGAAAGCAGTGATAGGAAGTGCTTTTGAAGAAGAGTTTCATGGTCAGGTAGTTCGGAAGTAATGCCAAGCAATGTCCGGATGTTATCCTAATGCATGAAAGAGTGCATAGGTCAATAGAAAGATACAAAAAATTGGAGCCTGACAATCTACCAAACGTAAATAAAACAGGAAAAACCACAATTATTAAAACATAATCTTAGTTGAAAATTGAAAGAGCAGAGTAGTACTATTACCTTATTCACGCACACAAATCAAATAGTGAAACTAAATGGCCATATTACCCATACCAATATGTTTTCATCTTTTCAAAAGTTGCATCTTCCCTACTTTTGTACACCCAATCTTTAAAATAGTAGTATAATGATTAGTTCAATTTTACATTGAAGTAGAACTGCGACAATTTCGATAAAAAAATACCCATCACATATATTGTTAAATGAAGGAATAATCGAATAAAGCAGAGGGATAAAAAAGAGCTGTGTAATTTTTGGGTAAATAAAATAAGAAACCACAGAAAAAGCAACAGCTACTTTGTGACTGAAAACTCTAACATGGGACCACCTACTTCATTCATTAAGTAAAGGTTGAAACATGGCCAAAACAGTTAAAATACCATCATTTGAGAAATTTAGTTCAGTGACACAAGTCAGTCCTGATAATGTGTGATTAGTTTGTCACATTTACTAGCTACGAAAAATAACGTACCTCTGATATTCTGAGCAATGCCTTCGCCGAACCAACACAGACAGCTTTGTCAATATTTGTGGCATCAGTGACAGAGAATACATATCTCTGGACTAGATCCCGAAACCTCTCTGAGCAATGGACAGGATGCCGAAATCTACCACGATAAGATCCACCGGCAGTTGTGCGATACAAGAGTTCACTAGTCAAGTTCCAATTCGGGCCATACTCGTGAACAATAGCACACAATAATGAATCTTCTTTTGGTGACCAAATATCAGGACAAGGGAAAACATCCTTTGACCAAATGCTTCCTTTCTTTTTGACCTTTTCTGGTTTCATGGTAAAAATCCGTTTCACAGGCATGATGGAAATGGAAAGCTTTCCTTGAGACTTACTCTTACTTATTTGCTTAGGTTCATGGTCAAGAACGTTATTATCACAGATTTTCAAGTCTTTAAGTTCATTTTGTTGCTTGCTGGATGACTTGGGATACATAAGCACATTTCCTATTTCAGAAGCCTTCATCTTTCTGGGCTTCTTTCTGCTCTTGGGTTCATCATCATCTGAAGCAGGTCTAAGTCTTTTCTCCTGAGTTGAGCACGGGGATAAAGCATCAGAGGAAGTGATCAACTCATCATCGATTAAATCATCATCTATGGACATCGTATCTATCGACGACTCTTCTTTCATGGAGATTGTTTTAGGGACCAGAGCTCCTTTCTTCAAAGATTTGAACTTAGCCTTCCTGGCTTTCTTCTTGGACTTGGGTTTACGAGCCACGGGAATATCATTCCTGTTTTCAGAAAATAAATTAAAGCTAGATACTACATAAGCAAGAGATGAATATACTTTAATTAGCATTTACATTTAGGTCAACAAAGTGTAAAAAAAAATCTAAATATCTCTGCCAACACACGGACTATATTTATGGGACGGGTCACGGACAGATTAATTGGTATGAAGAGGAGGTTTTAGAGTTTCGGTCAAATTACTTAAACCATCAAGAATTCTGAATCGCATCCAAGGCCAAGTTAATTACATTGACAATTTTTTCATTCTACATGGGGATTAATATCCATGAGATGTTGATCAAGTCAATCCTAACAAATTGAATCATAATTGGTAATTACAACATCAATATCTCTTAATAGTATATGTATACAACAATTGCAACCATGACACTTGCAATATTATACTACAAGTTACTCATTTAGGCTTTAGCAACCAATTTCACGAACATCTTTTAGTTTACATTCAATCATTCACCATTGCATTGTTTAATCAACCAAATAATTAAATACATCAAATTATGAAAGATTGTTTTATGACCATGACATGGTTGCAGACAACCCACTAACATTAAGATACGACTGGAGACACAAAAAATGCTCAGCAACTTCTCAAAGGCTTAAGAAAACTATCCGAACACACTTTCTTTACATTTAGAACATTTCTCTTACGTATGGCATGGAGAATAGTATTTCCTACGTTTCAATATCAATCCCAATTCACAAAAATAAATAGCATTTCAATCACCAAAAACAAATTAATGCGAGGCTGTCCAAAAAAATTCTAACATACACACACCTTGGAGAATCAGGGTTTCCATACTCTAAAGCCTCCTTCTCCCGTGCTTCACGTTCCAAATCTTCCATCAACTATCAAACAACACATCAAGTAAATACTAACGTGTGAGTATACTGGTGAAGAAATGCATATATTCTCTATTTTGTGAAATAAAAAAATAAAAATGATGCATCAAACCACCCACCCACACAAAAAGGTAAGCATTTTATGCCATCACTATCTTAGGTAAATTCTGAAGTCGACGGTTCATACCTGCTGCTGAGTTAGTGCTTCAACTTGTTGTTTGTACACTTCAGTAGCAAAATCAGCATCCCAGCCTGAGCAACAGAATTAAAATTAAAATAAAGCCTCAAATTAAGGGATGATAGAATTCTCTAACTTCGAAAACTTAGCAGATTATAAAAGTGAAATCCACCTACCACCAGAAAAGTTTTAAGAAATAATTACGATCAAGGAAAAAGGAGAGAAATGAAACAAGTACCACCAAGGAAATGAGACAACAGAAAAAGTAAACTGAACAAAAGAAATAAAAAGCAGCAGGCAGCAACAAAGCGAAACTTGTGCAAATTACGCAAGGCATAAAGAACTTAAATATGACAGGGGAATGGTAATAAAATATTTATGACTGCTGCGGTTGTGATAGATCAAGAACGATATTCAATAGGAACTCTAATTTTTGGTGCAATCCCCTGGGAATTAAGACATTATATTTCACTAAAATCATTTCATTAGCTCCAGAGATATCATAAAATAAGAACATAATTCATTCTTGAAAAAATCATATTCATAAACCAATACAAAGAAAAAAAAATCAGTCAAAATTCATACCAGGCCTACATGGATGGCACAAAAGCAAAAAAGTGTCATCCGGAAAAAATTCAGATAGTATTTCCAATGCAAATGACACTTTGAAGCTGAAATAAATATCTTCCATAGTATTTAGAAAATGTAGCCCAAAATGCAGAAGTAGAAAGAAAATGGCCAAAGTACATACTTTCATATACCAAAGGTTCTTCATCATCATCAATATCAGCTTCCATATCATCCTTCAACTTCTCAATGTTCTCTAATTCCCATTCGGTTTCCTGAATTTGAGTATGGGGTTCAGCTGCAGCCTTATCAACGATTGGGTCCCACAGCTCGAGAAAACGTATTGCATATCGATCGATTGGACGTAGTTGATTCTCAAAAGACAATATTGCATCTCCTGCTGATCCTGCAGCAGCAGTCATCTCTTTGACATCTGCCAACATGTCAACATCATCTACTTTGCAATGCAAAGCAAGGGCTTCTTCCTCAACTGGATGAGTTCTATTCACTTCATTGCCTACATCTGGTTTTACGACCAAAGCATTGTGTTCATCCGGACCATCGGGCTTCATTTCCTCTTCATTGGCAAGTTCATCATCCTCCAACTTTCCAACAGCTTCCTCAGTGAATTCTTGATTATCCACAGCCTCTTCTTCTTCAACTTTCTTTAGTGCCATGTAATCTGCTTCATCTTCAGCATTTTTTAAAGCAGCTTCTAAATCCACACTAGATAGATTCATGTCACCAGTATTGTTAGCTAATTTCTCTGATGGTACATTCTTTTGGGCAACAGTTTGACCTGAAAACAATTCCATTGGATCCAGTTTCTTAAAGAATTCAGTGTTGTAGCTTCCACCCTGTATAACCAAATCGTCAAGGGCACGCTTCTGATTAGCTTTCTTCAAGATATTCTCTTCAATGGTGCTCTCACTGATCAACCGAAATATGTTCACTTCACGGGTCTGCCCTATCCTGTGACATCTATCTTGTGCCTGTTGATCCATGGCTGGATTCCAATCACTGTCATAAAATATTACAGTATCTGCCCCGACTAGATTTATGCCAACACCTCCACTTCGTGTTGACAAAATAAAAAGAAATATCTTAGGGTTTGTATTGAACCGCTGCATAAGCGTTTGCCTCTGTTCAGGCGGCGTGGAACCATCTAGACGCATGTAAGTGTAACCGTACAAACTTATGAATGCCTCCAAAATATCTAGCATTTTTGTCATTTGTGTGAATATCAGAGCTCTGTGACCCTGGGATTTAAGTCGCCTGAGCAGAACCGCAAGCTCCTGTAGCTTACCACAGTCGAACTGAATAAGTCTTCTATCCGGAAAGTAAACTTGCCTCCGGACAATAGCAGGGCGGAATGGAGTAAGAAGCGGGAAGAATTGTTGAGACCACAAGTCTTTACTCGTTTGGTGAATAAACACAGGTGATCCACCTTTACTACACCAGCAAACGGCTGGAGGAGCACGTGCCGCGGGTATTGCAAACATGAAACTCTCTACCTTATCGCCCATCTTACTGAATCTTTCAACCGGTGACAGCACAATATCAGCAAGCTTGGATGAGTAAAGGTACGATAAAGGATTATGTTTCCGATAATGAATATCGTGAACAGGATGTTTAACACTGACAAGTTCCCGTAGGCCTGTGGCATACATGGGTTTTCTCTTGCACCTCAAAGAATTCCACCATGCAACAGCTGATGATCTCTCCTTTGCTTCTCTCAATCTCTCATCCAATAGTGCCTTTTGGATCGCTTCAAAAATATTCGTCGAATGCGTCTTTTTCTTATGTTTGTGTCCAAGTACATTCTCCTCCATATTAAACAGGTTTACACGCTGCTCAATTATGCTTGAAGGGGTAGCAATAGCTACAGTCTCTTCACCCTCCCAAGATGTCATAGAGAAATCCAAATGTGTGAACATTAAGCCAAGACCACTAAGATCAACCGTTGAAAATGGTTCAGGTGCAAGCATTGAGCAAACAGAAGAACTTAGTTGCATGTTTATACCACTCATATCAAATGAACTGACAATTGGGCGACCTTCAAATAAATCGGGGTGGTTGCAGACTTTACGAAGTTGCATAATAACACTTATCATTCCAAAGAAATTGGAACTAGCTAGAGTTGCCTGAGTCTCAGAGCTAGCAATGAAGTCCTCGTATAAGTTTCTCTGCCTCTTTGAGAGCCTACAGCAGATAACATGTTCGTGTTTCATCGGAAGCTGCTTCTCTACATCCCTTTTCAGTCGGCGGAGAATGAAAGGCCGGAGAACATTATGCAGTCGATCAACTACTTCTTTGTTAACTTTCTCTTGCCCCTCTACCATCCCAGTTATTGGATTGCTGAACCAATCCTTAAATTCTTGGTGAGACTGAAAAATATGTGGCATCAAGAAATGCATCAGAGACCAAAGTTCCATTAAATCATTCTGAAGTGGTGTACCAGTCAGGAGGATACGCCTTTTGGAGTTAAAATTAAGCAGTGTTTGCCACCTTTGTGACTTCCAGTTCTTTATCAGATGAGCTTCATCCAAAATCAGGTATTTCCACTTCTTACGCTTAAAAACTTTGGAATCTTGGATGACCAGCCTATAAGTCGTTATGCAAACATGAAATGAATTAGGTTTCAACCAACCTTGTCTCTTTATTTTCCGCTCTTTTGCACTTCCAAAATAAGTTAAGATTTTGAAAGCAGGACACCATTTAAGAAACTCAGTCTCCCAATTGAGCATAACACTAGTTGGAACGACAATAAGATGTGGGCCCCATATCCCCTTCTCACAAGCAAGATGAGCAAGCAGAGAGATGGTCATTATTGTCTTCCCCAAACCCATCTCATCAGCAAGTATTCCATTAAGTCTCTTCTCATACATGGTCACAAGCCAATCTAAGCCAATGTGTTGATACTCACGCAGCGGGTACTTCAGAAGAAAAGGAAATTTTGTCCGTACACTTGTTGTTGAGAATGTATTGCCAGTTGGTTGTGCTGACCTGGCTGCAGCAGCAGCATCAGCAATTATATCTTCACTTTGCGTATCTTCTCCAGATTTCCGTGTACACTCAGCTTCATCTTTTTCTAGATTTCCATTGGATTCTTCTTCAGGATGCTTTAATTCAGAGTTCCCCTGTTCTACAGAACCCAAATATTCCTCAGAATCAGAAGCAGACAAAGATCGAATGTCATCTTCCACATCTTCATCACTGTTAAAATCCTGATTAAGAGCAAGGGAATCAGTATCTAATGTACAAGCAAATGCAAACAAAACAAATAACTCTTCAACATACCTTTTTATACCTTTCAAGCAGCTCATCTATGGGAACTTCACTTTCCTTTTGCAGAAGCGCAATCTGGAAAAAACAAATCATTATCATATAGTATTAAATTATCATGTTGCACGTGTCTTTGAATTTAGTTGACTAAGTCAAAGGATGACATTGAAATTATAGCTACCAAAGCGTGTTTGAAACTCAGTACAGAAATTATTAATGTCTGATCTAACCTCATCCGTATTATTGTTTGACTCAGCATTTGCCAATTCTTCCTCCTCTAAAAGGGTTGTCTCATCATCCTGGATACCAGCCGAAGGTGTCAAAAAAGACAGGTCCAGATTATATTCTCGAGTATAGAATCAATATGGTAATTAACATGTCCCTAGTGCAAAATCATAAAATGTGTTTCTTGAGGTGCAAGCATTTCTTGAGGAAAAATACCACAATGATACTTTCAACCACAGTCTCACAGGTGGGAGGCACAGAGAATCATAAAATGTGTTTCTCCACTTTATCCAAATGTAAATGAACATATGTCATTGCAGAAGAAAACAATGCTTGACAACAGAAAAATGAGATGTTTAACCACTAATCAACAATAGTATCCCTACCGTATCGCATTCCTTAGCATCTCCAGATGGAAGTACAAAATCATCGTCTGCCTGTAAAGATTGTAGCAAATACTTGTAAGTATTCAACTAAAGCTTACAACAGTAAAAACTAAATTTAGCTTTACGGGTAGCAACTCCAGACTAATGTACATCAAGGTTCCTAGTTATAATCATATTTCATACACATTCATTCTTACTTGTTCATCATTGAACTCGTGCAAAATCTGCTTCTTCTCTGATTCGAGAAGTTTCTTCAAAGAAACTCTCTTTTTATATTTCTTCACCTCAGGGCAATGGTTTTCCAGCACAGACAGCACACCATTTCTTTTAGCCTGCATAACCAAAGGGGGGAATATTATGTTGAGTATTAGACATTCTTTCCAAATATCGACATTACACATAAACACATACAACTTACACAACGACGAACAGGTTCTGGTGGTAAACTTTCATTCTCATTCGCAGTGGTCAATACTAAATCTTCTTTTCCTGAATAAGATTGAATATAAATTTATAAGGAATTGGCGATTAGCGACAGCATATGTAACAAATTGTTATGCACTTACCATTATACTCTTTCAGCTTGGTCGCACCAGGAGTATTATCATCCTGATCGGGGCTCTTTTCTCTGCTAACTGAACAGCATTCATATTAATCAACAGTAGGTTGATAAATAATAACTACAGACGATTGAGAAGAAATAAATCTATACCACAACAAACTTAATCATTACTCTTTCATTTATAGACCTCATTCTTGATGCACTTTTTTCGACTAACAGAATCATATCCATGTTGGGAGAGTACAAAAATTGAAAAACTTCCATATGGTAATTTGTATGAATTCATGATATATCAATGGGCATAACTATGTTACCTTCCTTTGAAGTATAGCGTTTGAGTATCTCCTCAAGAGGCAAATCAATTTCATTTTGTAATGCTGCTAATTCTTCTTCCCTCTCTTCTTTAGTGATGAGAGCCTCATCTTGCTCAATGGTAAGTTCATCATCATCCTGAATCAACAGAATAAGATTCTGTGTAAGTAGTAAACACAGTTGCAATGCAATGAAGCACATTAAAAGTTCCACTTGCAATCATTGTAAGACAACAAAACATTGCATACTAATTGTTGCAGTTAAGCTCAGACATGAACACATTTTACAAGGATTTTAGTTATCAGTAAGAGCTTGGCAATATATTTCAATAGCTTCATCTAAGAATTTCCATCAAAATAAGAATTTGGAAAAGGAAAGAGCCAGCTAATGGATCCATTGTACTACAAAATATAAGCATAAGGCATATACAAGTTCCACGAATACACATAGAACTTACTGATTCATCACCAGACCGCAAATCATAATCTTCATCTGCAGCCGGGAGAGTTGAATGGGATCCTAGCATTACCAGTGCATAAAGTGTCAGCCAAATGTACAAAAACGGAAGATTAACACAAATGCTGTAAATTTAGCACTTACGAGTATCTGATTCAGATGCACTTTGTTCAGTTTCATCACCTCCTTTCTGTTGACTACTAGGTTGCGCCTGAGCAGTGCGCAAGTTAGATGGCTTAAGAGGAGTCGGTGAGTTGACGAGGTTTTCAGCCAGCATCGACGAGTACCTTAAAGGAGATAGTGAATGTAGGTGAAGATGTCCAAAAACTTGGTCCAAAGATAGGGACAACAAATAATAGAATGCTTAAGCCGGAAAAAAAAAATCTAGACTGAAAGAACACGATGCATACCTTTCAGTTTGTCCAAGTAGAAACTCAAGCTGTTTATCAAGAGCTTTCTTCTTCTTCACATCAACGTCTAACTGATGCTTGTATAGTACCTGTACCACACATGGGAAAGGGATTTCAAAAATCAAATAATCTTGTAACAACATATGTACTATTAAGGGACATCTGTGTAATGACTTGCCAGTTTCTCAATTTTTGTCCAAAATTTCTTGACATCCTTGGATATATTGAGTGCCACTTTTCTTAACTTCTGCTCCTCTTCCTGGTCAATAGAACACAATTAACAAGTTAGAAGAACAACGGTTACAGTATGGTGATAACAAAATGGAAAACTAAACTTCATGTATTCTTCTTCAAGAACTCTGGAACTATATAAAGAGGAAAAACGATACGACACCTTTACTTTCTTCTCTCCCCTCGTGGCCTGATCCAGCATGCCCTTGCTGGCTCTTATTGCAACTTTCTTAGCCTGAGCCAGTTTCCATTTCCTCTCTGACTCGAAGTCCTAATGTAAGTATGTAACACAATCATAAACATGGGAAAGAATAAAAGATTCAAAACTAGTCTATGATGAAATATTAAGCACAGTGTTGAAAAAGAGTGTGTTTGGTTACCTTTGATAACCAAGCCATCTCTTCGAGAACATGATCCCAGTGTGTTTTAGGGCGCGGAGGTTCTTTCGGAGCCTCAAGTGCCTAAGATCCAAAGAGGAAAATGTCAAAACAAGATGTCAGAATTGATTACATCTGTATAATATCAAGACACTCTGTTAGTAATTGATCAATAGAGATTTTCAATCTCTTTTTCGACAATCAATGATAATTAAACTCAACGTGTGTGCAAATGCTGTTTATGGAAGCACTTGATGCCAGAATTCAAGTACATCAGCACATGTGGCTTGAAATAGGTATAAACCCTATTGGTTAACGAGAATAACATCGCAAGGTTTACAATCAAATTTTATTACTGTAATTCAGATTTCCAATTAAATTTGATAGCTACAACAACTGCAGAGAGAATTTTTGAACTAAGAAGATAGAGATGTTACAAAAAACTTGCCAATGCATAAAAGAATACGATTAAGAACATTATAGAGTGGTGTGAGAGATCATTGAATCTTAGAGATGCCAAACAAATGGGATTCCATCTACATTTTATCTGAAAGTGTTGGTACATTCTATTCAACTAAATGTGTCCATATGTCCATTCCAAGTTCCATCAACCATATATTTGCAATAGATAATTGGAGATTAAAAAGTCACAAATCTTATGTTTATGAAGGCATCAACAAAATAAAAAGGATTTGTAGACAAGCAACACTCTAGTTGGAAAATAATATCTATTCAAGCTGATCATTAATGATGTATATAATCAAAAATTCACAATGCTTCTCGAAGACAAACACAACATAATAAAGTTAACATCCTCACCTTCTGCCGCTTAGCCCGCGACTCATGGTCCAGTTTGGACCGAGGACCCTTTGAGGCCATGGTTAGCACCGGATGCCTATCTCATAATTTAAACTACAAAAAAAAGCTAACATGTAAATAAATGTGTAATTAAAATAAGATAAAGTAGTTGGAAAAGCATGTTAAATAAAATGCATATACATCTCCAGCCAATCGTAGTCCAAATCAATCAAACAGGACTTGAGAAAATACTGTAGATTGCAGATTGAACGCTAGCAAATATAAGCCTAAGGTGGAAACCCACTATAAAAACACAGGCAAACATACAATCATGCGGACTCATGCACAAAAATCTCCTAACCTGTTTTCCAATTGGCTCTGATGACAGACATCAGAAAGTATAGAAATTTGTCAATCAAGAACAATAGCACATGATTTGTGTCAATGTAATCGGGATATGCAAAGCTCATACAGACAACAGATAATGTTCCTTAAAAGCCAAATCAATATTTAGTATTTGCAAATACCACTTACAACAGAATGCACAACCATAAATACATTTCTCTAACAACTTATAAAAATTACTCAAAAATTGCCTAAAAATTACATTGATTTGCGTTCATGTAATCGTGATAGTCTAGATATTAACTCCCAAAGATTTAAATAAAATAAAATGCAGATACAGCAAGGTTCCTCGTGAATGAGAGAAACTAAAGAGAATAACAAGAAATTGTAGTATCTTCTTTCTTTTCCGGGATCCACTATTGACATCACAATTAATCAGAGGAACGAGAAGTATATCTAATGCAACGAGAATTAGTACAGAATTCATGAAGAATCTAATATTTAAGACAGCATTTATTTTAAGATTATGCAAGTAGAATAGTAGAGAGAAAAAATCTAGACTCAAAAGAACACAAACTGAAACAGGGATGCTAAGTCAATGAACTAAGAAATCAAACAAGACTTTAAATCCCTGTTGTTTTCACTAATAAGTATGAACATTACTCATTCCCTTTAATGAGATCAATTTCTTAAGGTGCTTGATAACTAATGGAAGCACTCACATATACTACTAGTATTCTCAAAAGTCGCATGATTCCTATATTATTCACACCCCATAAATCCTGTTGATTTTCAGAACACTTCAAACGGTTGTTAGTAATTTATGGCTAATTCGCGATTTACAACAGTAGACCAGACAGATAAAATGCTTCACTGTTCTCAAAATATATTTAAACTAGTTGCAAGGTACACATTCGCTAAATCAGCTCCTTTGCCTTAAATAATGAAGATAATCTGTTCCTTCTCTCACACCTAGTCACAGTCTCCTTGCTTAAGGCATCTCATTCATTACAAACGTAATAAGATTTACAATCCATAGACCCAGCAATAAGCTTTCTGTTGTGAGGTCCACTTAATGATGGTGTTCCGTTGTCAGGCATTTCTCGTTCGGGTAAAAGTAAAAGCCACCAGAATTAGTGCAATCTAAGTACACCCATCTTATCTTATGAGTTATGGGACTACATCTTCACTTATTTCCTAAGTTCATGCACATTAAGATTGTTAGAAAACAAAAAGGGCATCCACAATGCAGCATTTATGCCTTAGAACTGTAAAATGAAATGCAAGCACACATCCTTAACATTCTTTCCAGCTCCCCAATCTAAATGCAGTTGAATAGACACTGGATAATGCACAATAACACATTGTGCTTGTAATCAAATTAAGGGTCATACGATTCCTAGTAAAAACAAACTACCAAAAACAACCTCGAGTTACTATAACTAAAATACAATTCTTTAAGTTCTTATTTGAGCTCATACAATTCAAAATGAGTCAAGAGAGCTTAGTTTCAACATTGCATGCAGGCATTTTCTTCACAACCCAATAAAGCTGCACACACGTGATAGAAAGATTACACAACCACAAAGAAAAACTCAAGATATTCATGGGTTCACAACCAAAAGGAAAAAAACCAAAAAAAACAAGATATTCATGGGTTCACACACACAGTGTCCAGATTAAAACTCACCACCAAGAAAATTCTTTTACACGCAAAGCGAAGGTAAAGTCGCACAAGATAACAAATTTCCACAACCTCTCTTCAAATTCGAAAACGAGACCGGAAGATCTAGAGAGCGATAAAAACTAGAGAGAGAAAGTGCGTTTTTTAGGGTTTTCGGAGTGAAGAAGGAGAAAGTAGAACAAAAGGTTCGGGTTTAAGCGCCGGCGTGTTCCGACGAGTCTCAGATCCGGAAAATAAAATACGTATATGGCTGTGTATATATCGATCTCTCCTCGGTGAGTGAAAATAATAAAATTTATCCGGTGAAAATAATTATATTAAATTAAAATAAAAATAAAAATTAGGGTGAAAAAATCCAAGGTTTTTCTAAAAATTATTTAGATGATTTTGACTCGCCAATTTTTTTTTTAAATGAAAAATAAAAGCCAGTGACTTGAAGAGGGTGGGTGTATGTGGAGACTTCTCAAAATACTGCGGGGGTTCGGTAGGTTTTGATTATGCGATGAGGCGGGATGGACGGCTGAGATTTGTTTGGATAGGAGAGGCGACTTGCTTAAGTTTATTACTAGTACAATAGACATGTAGTATTTGTGTTACATTATTAATAAATACAGTACATTTAAATAATGTAATTATAATTGATATTTATGAAATGTAACAAATTTTTTGAATTGCTAAAATATTAATGTTAAGATTAATTAATAAATTAGATGAAAAAAATACTTATATGAGCATCGCGACGAGCCGGCCAACATGTCACATCGTATTGATCAACTCGTATGAGTCATTGAGTTGCATCGACGAACTAATATTGATTTTATCATAAGTTTATATCTACATTATTATTGAAGTTAAAGTAACACGTGATGTAAATTTGAAGTGTAAAAAACTTGTAAAATTTAATTATAATTTGTCAAATAAAATAATTTTTAATTTAAATTAAAAAAAACTAGTGTCAAGGTTTTGTGATATTAATAAAAAAAAAAAATTATTATGTTTTTGTTTAAGTGAAAATAAATTAAATACTAAAAATGAGTACAGTATATTTTATTTTGATAAATGAGTATAAAGTATTTTCTTAAATAATAATTTGTAAAATTGAAAAAAAATGGAGAGGTAACTAACCACAGGAGCGTGGTGGGCCCGTCCTATCACAATAGCTCTCGTTAAGCTTGCTTCCCCGTGCAAGGATAGAAGAAGAGGAAAAACAGCTAAACGAGAGAGGTACTGCATTTTTTTTATAAACAGAGTATTTTTTTTATAATGCTTATGGTGAGTTATTTCTGGGTTTCTTGTTGTTTCCTCTGTAGGCAAAACGACACCGTTTAATGGCCTCACTGCCTCCTGTTGCGGCGGCCGGCAACACCATCAAGCTCGACCCGCATTTCAAGAAACCCTCCTCCCCTTCTCTTCCGTTCAGAGAAGCTCTCTCCTCAATACGAAAATCCGGTACCGGAAAACTCGAATCGTCTTCCTATGCCCCGCTTTTGCAGGAACTCGCCGAGAACCACAAAACCTCGAGCGTCGAGCCACTGCACGCCCACATTATGAAATCCGGGCTCGGCGAGGATTTGTTCCTCATGACTCTCCTCGTCAACGTCTACTCCAAACGCGGGATGATGGAGAGAGCACGGAAAGTGTTCGACAATTCGCCTCACAGAAACGTCGTCACGTGGACCTCGTTGATGTCCGGCTACCTTCGCGATTCTCAGCCCGCCTCCTCCATTAGCGTCTTCAAGGAGATGTTAGAGGTCGGGGCTTACCCTACGGTTTACACCTTAGGGATCGTGCTGAACGCCTGCTCGTCTTTGTGCGATGTCGAGTTCGGAAAACAGGTCCACGGATACATCGTGAAGTACAACATCGAGCGAGATGCCAGCATCGGGAACGCGCTTTGTAGCTTGTACTCCAAGTCTCGTAATATGGACATGGCGCTCAATGCGTTTCGTAGGATCGAGGAGAAGAGTGTAGTTTCGTGGACTGCTCTTATATCTGCCTGTGGAGATAATGGGAATTCCGCATTGGGATTGGAGATGTTCGTTGCGATGCTCATGGAGGGTGTTGAGCCGAATGAGATCACCTTGACTAGCGTCTTGAGTTTGTGTTGCTCGATGCGGGCCCTGGACCTGGGATCACAGGTCCATTCGTTGAGCGTGAAGCTCGGGTACGAATCTGATATACGCGTGATGAATTCAATTATGTATTTGTACTTGAAAAGTGGGCTCGTAACAGGTGCAAAGAAGTTGTTCGACTTTATGAGCAATGATATCGGCTTGGTCACGTGGAATGCGATGATCGCGGGCCATGCGGAGATGATCGCTCATTCGCCGGACGGGCTTTCGGCTTACTTATGTGGGATCGAGGCCCTTAAAATCTTCGAGCGGATGAGGAAAGTCGGGTTAAACCCCGATTTGTATACCTTTTCAAGCGTGTTAACAGTATGTGGTAGCTTAGTGGCTTTGGAGCACGGGGAGCAAGTTCACGCGCAAACGATAAAATCTGGGTTCTTGTCCGATATTATCGTGGAGACTTCTCTGGTTAACATGTACAACAAATGTGGAAGCATCGAGAGTGCAAGCAAGGCTTTTGTCGAGATGTCTAGTAGAACATTAATCTCGTGGACTACGATGATAACCGCGTACGCACAACACGGACACTCGTTGCAGGCTTTGCATCTTTTTGACGACATGAGATTTATAGGGGTTAGGCCTAACAAGATCACATTTGTCGGAGTCCTCTCGGCCTGTAGTCAAGCCGGGATGGTTGACCAGGCCTTGGCGTATTACGAAATGATGCGAGAGGAGTACAAGATCAATCCTGTGATAGATCACGTGGCTTGCCTGGTCGACATGTTCGTGAGGTTGGGTCGAGTGGACGAGGCGTTTGACTTGGTCAAGAAGTCGGATTTAGCGCCGAACGAGTTCGTATGGTCGATTTTGACAGCAGGAAGCAGGAGTCAAGGGAGACTGGATTTGGGCTTCTACGCTGCCGAACAGCTGCTTGAGCTTAAACCGAGAGAGCCCGAGACTTATTTCTTGTTGCTGAATATGTACATTTCCGAGGGGAGATGGAGGGAAGTTTCGCGTGTGAGGAAAATGATGAGGGACGAGAAGGTCGATAAAATGACGGATTGGAGTTGGATTAGCATCAGGAACAAGGTGTACGCGTTCAAGCGTGGGGACCACGAGAAACAGGGGTCGGACGAGATTAGTAAGGTTCTGGAGGAACTGGAGAAGGATTTGGAGATGGTGAATCTCAGAGAGAAGGAGGAAGATACAGCCACTGCTCACAGTGAGAAGGTGGCAGTTGCTTTCGGTTTACTCAACTTGTCGGGGCCCGCGGAGATTCGGGTTGTGAAGAGTATGAGCATGTGTAGGGAGTGCCATGGTTTCATGAAACACGTCTCGATGCTGACGTCGAGAACGATAGTGGTTCGGGATAGTAAGAGGCTGCACCAGTTTTCGGGAGGGCAGTGTTCGTGTAAAGATTTTGGGAGTTTTGTTTGATCATCTTATATACAGTAAGATTCAACACTGCTACTACTAGGATTTCATGACTCCATTTTTGTAAGGTATGATGATGATGATGATGATGATGAAGATGATGCATTAATATATCCCATTTTTGTAATATAAAATATTGATACAAATAATAATGCAGGTCCGTTTTATACAAAAATGATGAGATATTATTTGTGTAAGTGTTTATAAATTTCTCCCCTTGTTTTTTGGTATTGGAACCCACTGGTTTAGTAGGAGTAATAAATTTAGTTACTTAATTTATACTCAGTTTCTGCCTAACAGCTTTTGTCCTTTTGTGCAAACCCTTTTTATTTACTATATCAGTCAACTCTCTCTCCCACCTTCAAAAAAACACTGGTCTCTTTTTCTTGACTCAGAAAGGAGAAGGAAAAGAAACTGATTTTCATCTTCCAAGGTACTCTTTTTTCCTTCAATTTATTTAATGTATTTATTTTTGTAAAGTGTTTCTGGTTTTTGATGGTGGAATGTGAATCGATCTTGATGTGGAATTTCTTCAGAGAATGTGAATAGATCTTGATGTGGATTTGTTGTTTAATTAGGCTGTAATTTTGTTTCAATTTTATGCATGCAAAACCATAAAAATATGAGATTTTTATTTTCCCTTTTTTCTCAGAATTTTTCCCACTGAATCTGTCCATTTTACCTTTATTTATTTAGTTATTTGTAGCATTTATATGTGGTTTTTTAATCTCAAATTCTGACAAAAAGAAGAAAATCCATAGGTTTGGAGAACTGGAAAAAAAACATTTTTTTATTCTCTGTTTCCCATTGATGTAGATCCATAGTTCCTCCAGATTCTCGGTACTATTTTTTAATAATACTAGGCCTCCATGTGGTTAAGTATCTTCCTTTGCTGGCACTAGATTTCCCGGTTACAAAGTGTGTCAAATGATAAACCTGTGTTGCTGATTGTTTGAGTCAATCTACTACATGTGAAGAGAAACCTGGACCCGAATTTGTTTTCCGCAATTACTAAAATTTCGTTGCTTGCTAGATTTACCATTCCAATGTGTGTTGAGATGAACGAACATGTGCGGGCCGGTTCGTCATCTGAAACAATCGACGTGCTGAAAAAAACCGGCCCGACTTTTGTTTAGCACGAAATTAGTGATTATTAATTTATTTAGGGATCAAGGGCTGTTCTGCAATTACAAGAAGATGTGCACATTAAAATAGTGACACCTTCACTTTGCAGTTACAATCCCTTGTCCATATATGACTGTCTTCATATTCATATACGTATCAAAATGTGTGAAATATTTGTTTGGTAGTTGAAGAATTTTCTTTGAGCCTCCTAAAGTCACATGCTTTGCCTTAGAAAAGACAAGAGTGTTGGTGGGATTCTTCCCGTTTTTTTCTGAAAACCACGGGCCTGTTCTGGTGTATATACTCCATATTTATACTGACTATATAAAGAGTGCTACTTTTTTTCTCAGGTTACTCGAAACAATGGGTGCCGGAGGCCGAATGTCCGTTCCAACCTCGGTCCAAAAGTCGAAACCCCAAACCCTCGACCGGGTCCCCCACACCAAACCCCCCTTCACCCTGGGCGAACTCAAGAAAGCCATCCCGCCCCATTGTTTCAAACGCTCGATCCCGCGTTCCTTCTCGTACGTCCTCATCGACCTCTCGATCGCAGCCATAATTTACCACATTGCCACCACCTACATCCCCCTCCTCCCCCACCCCCTCCCCTACCTCGCCTGGCCCGCCTACGTGTTCTGTCAGGGCTGCATCCTCACCGGAATCTGGGTCATAGCTCACGAGTGCGGACACCACGCCTTCAGCGACTACCAGTGGCTCGACGACTCAGTCGGCCTCGTCCTCCACTCGCTCCTCCTCGTCCCGTACTTCTCCTGGAAGTACAGTCACCGCCGCCACCACTCCAACACGGGCTCCCTCGAGCGAGACGAGGTTTTCGTCCCCAAGATGAAGTCCGAGATGCCCTGGTTCGCAAAGTACATCAACAACAACCCGTTGGGCCGAACCCTGATCCTCATCATCCAGTTCACAGTCGGCTGGCCCATGTACCTCGCCTTCAACGTCTCGGGCCGAAGCTACGAGCGGTTCGCGTGCCACTTCGACCCGCGAAGCCCGATCTACTCCGACCGAGAGCGGGCCCAGATCTTCCTCTCTGACGCGGGCGTTCTTGCGGTTTGCTTCTTCGTATATCGCCTCGTATTGGCGAAGGGGCCCGCGTACGCATTCTGCGTGTACGGGGGCCCGTTGCTCGTGGTGAACGGGTTCCTCGTTTTGATCACGTATTTGCAGCACACGCATCTTTCGTTGCCTCACTACGATGCGACAGAGTGGGATTGGCTGAGAGGGGCTCTGGCTACTGTGGATAGGGATTACGGGGTTTTGAACAAGGTGTTTCATAATATTACGGACTCGCATGTGGCTCACCATTTGTTCTCGACGATGCCTCACTACCATGCGATGGAGGCAACGAGGGCTATTAAGCCGATCTTGGGAAGTTACTATCGGTTTGATCGGACCCCGGTTTATAAGGCCGTGTGGAGAGAAGCGACCGAGTGCGTTTATGTGGAGTCCGACGAGGGTAAGAAAAATGAAGGGGTGTTCTGGTATAATAACAAGCTTTAGATTTTATGTAGACTTGTGTTGGTTTTGGTTTTGGTTTATAGACCGAGACCTGTATCTGTATGTCAGTTGAATAAAGATGGTTTGAGACTCGTCTCAAAACCTGATGTTTCATTTGTGCTTAGTTTTTGTATCTTGAGAATATTAAATAAATATTGTTGGATTAGGTAATATTTTACCTATAATTTTCACATTTAAATAAAAAAAAGTACTTATAAATCTACTATATTGTATTTTTGTGACTGTAAAATTTCCAGAAACAAAGATGTGAAACCGTTGAAGGTTTTCAGAATACCTACTCTGATAACGACCTGAATCAAGTTACTCAATGCTGTAGTTCTATTTATCACTTTACAAGTTACTCAATGCTGTAGTTCTATTTATCACTTTATAAACGAATCTCTGGAAAGGCGAAACCAATGTTGTTTCACAATATATCGAAAAAATATAGTAATCGGTGAAATAAATAAAACGGGATCACGTTTTTCAGCTTTCATATTCGGGTATTGGCTCGGGATATAATCTTGTAAGAACTTCGGGGACTCCATCAGCATCTCTTATGATCTGCATCATACAATTAGTAGTATGCATCAAGAAAGTTCAAAAAACAATGCACCAAATGTAAAGATACGAGAGCTCAAATCATGATCACAAGTTCTTAGAAATATGAGAACTATATTTGACACACAGGTCGAAAAAAGGATCTTGGAAACAAAAAATAAGGACAAAATTTGGCGATTGGAGGATAAAACCCCAACTAATTTTTTCGGACAAATCAAAGATAAAAATACTAAATCACCCTTGCATAGTCAGGTGATGTTTTCTTTTCAAATGTATCTTTCTTTTAGCTGTTTCCCTAAACCCTAGACCCTAATTGAGCAATTCGTTAATATACCTATGAACAAAGATTCAACAAAGAGCGGAGAAACGTGAAATCGAGATTCAAAGGCGTAATAGACCCAGACTAAATTTCCGTATAAAATCAAGGGAAACTCACCAGGATCTCGTCATCAAGATAGGAGATCATAAAGAGCCTTTCAAATGTCCCTCCTGAGGTTATAGCAAATGTTTTTAAGAGAAAAAAAAAAAGTAGATATAATACTTCAAAATCACCGTGCAATGTATATTCCAAAAAATATTATGCCCAATGAATTGAATTGGAAGACGCAGACTTCAATTTTTCATTTGAAATAAAAAAAAAATACTGAGTAAGTTTAAAAGCTCACCAAGGGGGACCTTTAATCCACCGGCCAAAGCATCCGTAATAGGAGTTGGAAGTTGCTGCATCTGGCTGGTAGCCTGACCAAAAGCACCTCTTAGTTGTTCGGGTATGGAATCTTCATCAACTTTTGGGGACTCGAATATTCCTTCAATGTATTCTTCTTTCATTCGAAGTGGGCCCTCGATAGATAGCCTCGTGGAGACAGTGAGGCTGCTTGCTATCTGCACCTTGAATGTGAATATTAGTTAATCCATCTCGATTTAATACAGAAGAAGCTCTAACTTACTGTAGGAAAGTGTTCAAAGTTTAAAACATAAAATAATTTGCTCCGTTTAACCAATGAAGTATGATCATTCATTTCTAGGTAATTAAAAGTTCAATTTATTCAAATCCTTCACGCAATTCAGCTGAACCAAGATATCGAATGAAATAAATAAATTAGAAAAAAAAGTATGTTTACCGAATTTAATAATTTCACACTTGCAGAAACATTCGCATAACCATCCTTGATCACCAGGTCCAATTTCGATAAACGAGCGAATGCAGGAGGAAACCTCCTGCAAAACATAGTTCCCCAAGTTGTTGTTTTAAACATTGCATCTTATAACAATGTAATAATGCGATTCCCACTAAAAAATAAAGGAAATATTACTCGAACAAAAACCGAGCAGTATAGAGACCAGGGCTTCCCGATCCAAACCACATGAAATTCCATTGGCCTTCCAAGTAAGGAGACCTGAATAGCTGAACACACACAATCAGCACCAAACCGAGAAGCTTGTTTCCCCATATCGACACATTGCTAAGAATAAACAAATTTACGCTGTTGGCCTTGGAGTCGGGTTCAGCCTCTCGAGACCAACTATCCTCTCATTCACGTCTATGCGTTGTACATTTGTCATTTTTCCCGACATGAATGCCTCAAACCCCCCTGCATCTTTGAACTGGAAAACACAGCCGTAATCGGGAAGTAAGACACTAAACTAAATCGGAAAATCATCCCAGAGAACACAATGCTTCGAAGCAAGCAATTTAGTGAACAGCTAATTTTCCTCAAATCAATAAATACTCTACCAAAAACCCTAAATAAAATTTTATTGAAAAAAAAGAGGGCATCGAATAATTCACCGCGAGGAGAAGAGATTCCTTAGCGGAGAGTCTTTCCATGTCCTTGGCATAAGCAGCCGACGGCCCTTGCACGGATTGCTCCGCCGCCATTGCTATGCATTTTCTGGTCATTTTCCTCTTCGCGGTTGGTAATTTTCTGAGGCGGCTATCTCTTTTGAAAGTGGTGTCGAGAAAAAATACAGGGGTACGAGTTGAACGCACTAGCAGAAGACTCTGAATTGAAATCGAGGAGGCCATCGGGGATCTCCGATCTCAAAAATGGTCGACGATTTCCTAACCGGTTTTGAGTTTTTTTTTTCTCTGAGATGAGAGAAAAGAAATGCGTGCGCTGTCACTGGTCAGTGTGTTGGGTTTTTAAATCGACTAGTTGGAGAAGGAGGCGATGGGGGCATTTTGGTCATTCATCTCCGAAATTAGGTAGTAGTGTTCGTTATATGTCAATCCAGCTGTCGGACTTAGAGCCTGTTTCGCTGAGCTCTTTAAAAACAAGCATCGTTGAATTGTGTAGGCGTTGCCGGCACACGAAAATTCTTTCAAAAAATTGTTTTTGTTTTGCACATATTAAAAAACAAAAAAAAAAAATTTATTGATTTTTATAAAAAAGGATATTATAGACATTTTACAATATAAATAAAAAAATATAAAATTAAATAAGGGTGAGTTTAGTAAAGTTGAAAGTGTCACCCTATTTTAAAATTTTTGACTGCGAGTACTCGTACTTAATAGTCACCCAAAATGTGTGTTGGTTGCTATATCGTATATTCATATTACACAGCTCGTTGAAATTGGAGTTCGAGTACGAGGCACTGAGGAAGAGATGTTTTTTTTTCCTCCGAAAATGTGTGTTGGTTGCTATACTTGGAAATGATTAAAGCTGCACTTTTCAAATGGGGTGCACTGTCTGTTCCTTGACATACTACTACTATCATAATGTATTTATTTTTGAAATGGAAGTTAAATGTTTTGAAAAAGTACATAAAAAAAATCCTACACACAAGTACATAAACAATGTTGTTGATCTCTCTACTCATTTTTATCTCCTACAAATCAATCCTCAATCGTCATATCAAGAAGGGTACAGCCGGTCAATGCAAAGCAAGTTTATCGCATAGAGACTGATAAGCTGCGCTGCAAACCTTAAATTTCTCACTACCTGAATAAATCAAGTTTACTTAGGTAGTCAGTCCTAAATAAATTTGTAACCAATTACTGTACAAAAAAACGACATATCAATACCTTGGAAGAGCCCTGGTGGCGATCAGGATGCCATTTTAGTGCACATGCTCGATATCTGAAAACGAGCTTCTTCTTATAGGAATTCAAAAAAAAAAAAAAAACGAGTTATATCAAATTTTGCAAGAGAACTCACGCGTTTTTAACATCGTCTAGGTTCAAAGGGCCCGATACACTAAGTCCAAGAGCACGCCTCTGGGAAGCCATGTGGTCCGACGTGGATTTCTTCGCATAATAATAATTTGACGACGAATCATATTCTTCATCAGACTCGTATTTCCCGCGACCAGAATTCTTGCCAAAGAAGTCTGAGTAACTAGACGAGCTCCTGTATCGTTGTTCACCATCCAACGTGAAGGACCAATAGAAGCCTTTGTTACCACCAAATGCCGAGCGAAAAATTGTTTCAAAATCCATATCCTCGTAATCATTGTCATCACAAAAATCAAAATCTCCTGAAAAAGAGTTGCGGATCATATTAGGGAAGCGCACTGGTGTATTAAATAACGATAAAATATAGAAAGTAACCTCGAGGTTTGACCTAATTACTAAGAAAGCAACAAAAACTTCCAAAATTTAGAAAATTGCCCCTGAGATTTGATTCATGATTGAAGTGTTTGTATGCTTATAAAGAGGGTATATGTTCAAAAAATAAGTGGTTTATCGATGACCAAGCCACTCTTATACTAATTACCTCACCCCCTAAACTTAACTTAAAGGCTCGGAACGGCTCATCCAATTGTTTGTGAGAAAATAAATTGCACTCTTCACTATCAACTATAAATGGTGACACGAGAAGATTATAACAGTGAAGTAGTGAACAAGTGGATGGTTATTATGACGAGTAAGAGACGTACTTCTATTAGCTCGTGAATTCTTATTTCTGCACTTTCCCTTTTTATTATATGCAGCTTCCCTGAAATTTGGTATACCTCGATCTGAAGGCTGACCGTATTCATCCCCATCTGACTGCCAGCTCTGTTTCAAAGGACCCACCCACACATAATAATAAAAATAAAATAAAATATAGAAAGATATATGGATTCAAGATTCATTATAAATCATGACATTCAGCTCCAATATAATGTATAATCTCGCAAATCGACATAGTAAAAAAAATGGTGTGCCCAACCTGAAAAAGACGCTCGGCAAATTCACTGGCATTGTGAAACAAACTCTGTTTCCTGAGCCTCTTGTAATGCTCGTTAAATTTCTGCATATAAAAGTTGAAAGATAACAAAGACTAAACCCATCGAGCATATATTCCAAAGTGTTGCAACTTCACGAAGTCCGCTTGATAAGAT
The DNA here is from genome assembly GCA_954870475.1 of Euphrasia confusa. Taxonomy (NCBI): domain Eukaryota; kingdom Viridiplantae; phylum Streptophyta; class Magnoliopsida; order Lamiales; family Orobanchaceae; genus Euphrasia; species Euphrasia confusa. The sequence goes on from OX940951.1 coordinate 2,488,584, forward strand.
GAAAACATAAAGTACTCCACACGCACCACAGCCAAAAACAAAATACATAACTGACATTAGAAAATGTATTCACCATACATATTGAATCCAATAGCAAGACTCATACAGACTAATGAACGAGTGAGAAGAAAAAATCATATGTCCATGGCAGAAGTTGCTTATGTATTCTATGCGGATGGGAGATGAATACACCATTGTTACCATTATTTTTTTACTTTCGAACGAGATATATTTACCTTTCTCCCCTTCTAGCCTCAATGTGAGATAAAGTAAAATGAAAGCGCAAGAGCGCGTGCACGCATGTTCACACAGACAGAAAGAGATAGAGAGAGATTACCTTTGGGGAACTCCTAGTAAAACTTCCCTGCAAAGGCAAATATATAAACAAAGTGAGATACTAATATGTATCACCACAAGTTCATTTTCGTTGTACGACTTCAGGACATTGTATCATACGCATCAAAACACCCACGCCCCCAATTGCTATATAATCTAAGCGATACACATTACTCGCGAAAAGCTCAAACCTTTGCAATCGTTATCGCAAAGAACACTCTTCGATCAGAAACATTACAATGCAAAGCTCACATTACTTATCCCCAAAAACAAACCCAACATTTAAAACCAATTGCAGTGCTATTAATCCTAAGACCATTTAATTTCAATCCATTGTATCTCCCTTAAGACAATACAAGACAAATCCATGATTAAATAAATACATAAATATGCATATTTAACTGAATTTAGGAAGATAAAACCAAAAATTGGAGCTTTGCTGGGTAAATTTCTCGTGCATTTTCTTTTTCCTAAAAAAAGCTAAGATCTTGAATAATTTACAAAACCCAAAAAAAATAAAAATAAAAATATGAAAAAAAATCAATCGGTTCTTACGTAATCCCAGTGGGTTCGTCTCCTTCGCTCGGAAACAGGGGTGCAATGAAAAAGGCATGCCCTTAGACGAAAAGGGGTGGCTTCAGAATTGAATTTTGCCGCGAATCTGCTCGCCTTATTCATTTTCGCAAATCATTCCACAGAAGAAAAATAATAAATTAAAATGAATATTACAGTTACTAGGTATTATTTATATACTTTTCTTTTCTCTTTTCCTTTCTAAAATTGGTAGTGGCGACTGCGAAAAATGGGGTGAGTCAACTCGGAGTCGGAGAGGATTTGCAGAACGAGATCAAATGTATTGGGCTGGGCCTTAATTGTTGGGCATGTGTGATTTTAATTGGGTCACGGTGCCGAACTCTTAGTGGGCTTTTTGTTCTCTGAATTTAGCCCAGGAAGTATAGCTTGGAGGCAAATAAAGGGGCAAAAATGAAAAAAAAAAAACACATTTTGCTTGATCAATTCGACAAAAGTTGAATATTTTCTCTCAAGTGTTTGGTCAAGTTCGAACATCATAATGCATATAGATTTTAGTTATAACGATGAACTCAAAAGTTGTCGATATTACTCCTTCCTTTGTCTCAAAGAAATATGACTATAATTTGTTAGTAATTTGTATGTGTTTATTTTACGTAAATAAAATAAATTATATTTGTTTAAGATAAATATAATATTTTACGTAAATAATTAATTATATCAGTTTGATATAAATTAATTATTAATAAAAACAGATAAAGTTTAATAAACTTTAAAAGTTAACGCTAAACGTTGCGTATAAAAACACTGAAATGTTGCGTATAGTCTGAAACAAATTGCGTCCCTGTAAACGGAAAAGTTTAATATGAAATATTGCGTTAGTTGTGAAAAATGTATCTTCTGCGTATAAATACATATTTGCGCTAAGAAACAAAACACACAATATACAGTACAAAAATGAGTACCGAAATAGATCAACGCAGAAAAAGAATCTCCAATAAGTTTCTCAAAATGAATTTTGTGCCTTGTTGTATCCTATAAACAAATTTCTACATAGTGGAAATATTGTTTTCGGATAGTGATCAACACGCCTCAAGGCTTTTCAAATTTCTGTCTCTTATACATATAAAAATACACAACATAATCTTGATAAAATACAAAAGAAAAAGTCAAATAAGAACTAAGTTAAGTCAGAAAAAACCAAATAAACATATATATTCATTCATTGAAAAAACGTCACTAAAGTAATTGTTCATTCAAATAAATTTATTATTATCTTGACGAAAGAGCACATACACAACCATGTATTTTGAATTCTTCAATTATACATTTAAACTATATTTCCATCCATTTAATTGGAAAACAAACAAGCAAGTACTTTAGTATGCCAAATATAATTAGTACACACAACACACATAGTAAAAGAAAATGACCACCATATATTCAAGGGAAATGTTGTTGTCCTTCAAAAGTGAAGGGCATATCTGTCATTTCGGGTAACACAATCCACGATATTTCTAATCCTAAAAACAATCCAACGGCTCTGATCTTTAGCGGAGCTGAATTTCATCTGAGGCTGAGTTTCATTTTCCCTGTTTTAAACAAGAGGGCGGGTACCTCACACCCACGCACAGATAGAAAAACCAGATCATAATAACACTCGTCGAGAGAGAAAGACCAATTAAAGAAGGAGACCCACTTCGAACAAGGCGTCAGAGGTTACAATCCATGCCTTGAATTACACTCTCTCGTTTCAAAATCTGTGTTTTTTTTATGGACATTTTTTGGTGAAAATTCATGAATTTTGTTATAATTGTTGATGTGTTTTCTTTGGATTTGAAAATGGGCGATTTCAATTTTTTTGCCCTAATTTATAAATTCAAAACGACAATGATGTTTGGTGAAGTGGTCACGATATTCTTCTTTTCATTTTTTTTTTTTTGGATGATAAATGGTCTGTGTACTTCGCCCTAATTTATGATTTTGTTTTCTGTAATTTGTTTTATTTGGGCTCCGTGATCTGTGCTAGGATAATGGCACAATATGATCCATTGCCATAAAATTTTGATCGGCGCTGACGTTAGCAACGATCTATGTGTTTGTTGTTAGATGAAAATGAGAATAAAATAGCTAACCATATTGCTTGATTTCAAGCTTGATCTAAGAAATTAAGACGATGGCGTTTTTTTCTTAACCACAGAACACTAAGAGATGGCAGATGGCGAGGATATCCAGCCTCTTGTTTGCGACAATGGAACCGGAATGGTTAAGGTAAACTTTGCTTCTACCACAAAAACAAATTCTATTTCAGTCCCTTTTATTTATGTAGATGGATGGATACTTGTATGACTTGAATGTTTGGAAAAAAAAAACATGGCTTGGATTCTGATACTGATAGTGTGATCTGGTACGAGATTAAAACAAAATGATATGTTTCTGATAATTTATTCTAGAACAATAAATGATCTGATATAACTGGTATTCAAATGGAATGAAGGTTTGAAAATAAGAATGAGTGAATAATGTGCGTTTTGTTTTTTGGAAAGAAAAGTCTCAATCATTAGCATATTTACTAATGAAATAATGAAAACCGAAATTTTCAGTCTGGGTTTGCTGGGGATGATGCCCCAAGGGCTGTCTTCCCAAGTATAGTGGGTCGCCCTCGTCACACTGGTGTGATGGTCGGAATGGGCCAGAAGGATGCTTATGTGGGTGACGAGGCCCAATCCAAGAGGGGTATCTTGACTTTGAAGTATCCGATTGAGCATGGAATTGTGAACAACTGGGATGATATGGAAAAGATTTGGCATCATACTTTCTACAACGAGCTTCGTGTGGCCCCGGAAGAGCACCCGATTCTCTTGACCGAAGCTCCTCTTAACCCAAAGGCCAATCGTGAAAAGATGACTCAGATCATGTTTGAGACCTTTAACACGCCAGCCATGTATGTCGCCATTCAAGCCGTTCTCTCTCTGTATGCCAGTGGTCGTACAACTGGTAAGAAAACCACTTACTCAAATAACAATCCATTTTCTGTCTTTTTTTTATAAACGATAAATTGATAATGTGAAATTAGATCAGTATATAATGAGATAGCCATCACTTAATTGGGCATCTAAGTTGGTTTTCACCTATGAATGCCAATTGCAGAAATGAGACAGTACGAATCCCACCATTGTGTATAAGCATCTGTCGTATTCAAGAAAGCTTGCTTCGATTGTCTACTTAATTAATTTGATGTGAACGATCTCTTATCAAGCAGTGCCCCCTTCATTTTTCCAAAAAAAAAAAGCCCTTACTATAAACTTTGTTGGACAGGTATTGTTCTCGATTCTGGTGATGGTGTCAGCCATACAGTCCCAATCTACGAAGGATATGCCCTTCCGCATGCAATTCTTCGTCTAGATCTGGCGGGCCGTGATCTCACAGATGGCCTCATGAAGATTCTCACGGAGAGAGGCTACTCTTTCACCACCACAGCCGAGCGTGAAATCGTGAGAGACATAAAAGAGAAGCTAGCTTACATAGCTCTCGATTACGAACAAGAGCTGGAGACATCCAAAACCAGCTCGTCTGTTGAGAAAAACTACGAGCTTCCCGATGGACAGGTCATCACCATCGGTGCTGAAAGATTCCGGTGCCCTGAGGTCCTCTTCCAGCCTTCCATGATCGGAATGGAAGCTGCTGGTATTCACGAGACGACTTACAATTCGATCATGAAGTGCGACGTGGATATCAGGAAGGATCTTTACGGTAACATTGTGCTCAGCGGTGGGTCCACCATGTTTACGGGTATAGCTGACAGGATGAGCAAGGAGATCACGGCTCTTGCTCCCAGCAGCATGAAGATTAAAGTGGTGGCCCCACCCGAGAGAAAGTACAGCGTTTGGATCGGAGGGTCCATTTTGGCCTCCCTCAGCACATTCCAGCAGGTTCGCGTTTTTTCTTTCTAATTGTTATAGTACCTTTTTGTATGCAAGTACCCCAAATTTCATCGACGATGTTTTTTATTGATCTCGTTTCAGATGTGGATCGCCAAGGCAGAGTATGATGAGTCTGGTCCTTCGATTGTTCACAGAAAGTGCTTCTAAAATAGACTCTTGCTGCTGACAATGAGAATTGTTTATACATGATTGATGAACGGTGCTTCTGCTCATTTCCATTTTCTTATTGTTTCTTGTTTCGTTTCCCCCTTCGATCAATGGACATGGAAACAATATGGCTGTGTCGACATATTCTTTATTTATCTGTCTTTATAGAGGAGACGGCAATTTTATTTTTAAGGTATTATGATCGATTGATCGAGTTTACTAGCAAAATATATCGATTCGTTTTGATCCTTAGTGATGTAATGTAATTGATACAATTGTGATGTGAGAATGTTATCACTTATATCATGCATATCTTGTTATTCATCATCTTCTAGTTGGCGCTCTTGCTACATTTCTTGTTTGATCACTTTATAATTCAAAGTTCAAACCAACTTCTATTCACTTCCTACTTTTTCATTTTTATTCAGGATCAAACTTATAGGTTAACTCTAATATACTCCTATTCTTTTTAAAACGACGAAAACTCGTATTTCTTACGAAAAATCACTATTTCCGTCCCACGACAAAATTAATGGTCACTTTTTTCATTTCTATTAAAGATTGTTGGCAAATCTTTATCCCCCAAAATTGAAAAATTATTACTCGTATTTTGGATTGGAATGTTGTAATTATAAATATTTAATATACAATTTTGTTTTAAAGAGTTAAATACAGTAAGTTGAATGTCAGAAAAGAAAATTACACGTTTTTCCTATTAAAATGAAGAAAATCTCAACATTGACCTCCATTAATTCGAAGAAGGAGAGAGGGCACTGTATAAACCGGAAGGGTATATCCGTCCTCACAGCATGCCAAAAAGGCTGCCAGCTATATTCACCATCAATCTGATGCTGTCGTGGGTGCCACCAACCCACCGATCCAAATCATTCCGAATCCAACGGATCAGATTTCAGAAGATGGAATTTGAGGTGAATTTGAGGTGAATTTCATTTGTATTTGAGTTTCATTTCTCGTTTTTTTAAACTACAGGTCGACTCTCCAATTTCAAAGGGAAAAAGCCACACTTTCAAAGTTCAAAACTTCGCATAGAGAGAAGCCCATTTTCAGCAAACTTCGAAAGGTAAAAAATTTTCATCAAAATTAAGCTTTCTCATTTTAAAGATTCGATTTTTACAGGTGAATCTGAATCTCGCCGAGTGTTTTTTTACTCTTACCGTTTTCGATTACCTGATCTGTGCATAGATTTGTTGTCTACTAGGTTTTTATGTCGGGATCTAGTTGTTAATTGCTTTTCAATTTCTGGATCTGCTAATTGGTGTTTTGAATTATGACCAAGTTATTCATTTGAAATTTGTGTGATTGTGGGTTCGTGTCGAATGATTAATGAAGAGCAGTCATTATCATTTCATTGCTTTTGATTGTACTTGCATTCATATGTGATCTCGTTTATGGCTGTGAAAGTTACTAGATACGCTGAAATTTAGGATGAACATGGCTATAAATTTTGCTGATTGAAAGTTGATAGTCTACTCTAAAGTTATGTTCTTAGATGTTCAATGTCTACAATGAAACGAAAATATCCGCCTTACATTTTGAAGCTTAATTTCCCTCTATGATGTCTCTATTTTGATGCCAATCTGATTCGATTTGATATCCCGTTTTTATTGAAAATAGAAGTTTGCACATGTATTACAATGTGCGGGCCTCCTCTTGATCAAATGCTGTTTTTTTTTTTCCTTTTGATCTTCATCTGCGCATTTTATGCTTATGTTTATGATACTGCAATTTAGATGACATGATTGTTATTTTTTTTCTCTAGTTAACGTAAAGAGATGGCGGACGGTGAGGATATTCAGCCCCTTGTCTGTGACAATGGAACTGGAATGGTCAAGGTAACCTAGCACTTGTCGATATAGTTTTAGGCTTGTAGAATATTTATTAAGACAATATTTTAATCTTATTTCCCTTGATCTCAAAATAATTAGGCTGGATTTGCTGGGGATGATGCCCCAAGGGCCGTCTTTCCCAGTATAGTCGGACGTCCTCGTCACACTGGTGTGATGGTTGGCATGGGCCAGAAGGATGCTTATGTGGGTGACGAGGCCCAATCCAAGAGGGGTATCTTGACTTTGAAGTATCCAATTGAGCATGGAATTGTGAACAACTGGGATGATATGGAGAAGATTTGGCATCATACTTTCTACAACGAACTTCGTGTTGCCCCGGAAGAGCACCCGATTCTCTTGACTGAAGCTCCTCTTAACCCAAAGGCCAATCGTGAAAAGATGACTCAGATCATGTTCGAGACCTTTAATGCCCCAGCTATGTATGTCGCCATTCAAGCCGTCCTCTCTCTCTATGCCAGTGGCCGTACAACTGGTTAGAAAAATACCGAATCAAACGTTGATTGATTTTCTGTCATTTGTTTTTTATTAGATGCTAAAGTTGAATTATTATTCATCAAAAACACCTTTGTTGGACAGGTATTGTTCTCGACTCTGGTGATGGTGTCAGCCATACAGTCCCCATCTACGAAGGGTATGCCCTTCCGCATGCAATCCTTCGCCTGGATCTTGCAGGTCGTGATCTCACAGACGGGCTCATGAAGATTCTCACGGAGAGAGGTTACTCTTTCACCACCACAGCCGAGCGTGAAATCGTGAGAGACATCAAAGAAAAGCTAGCCTACATAGCCCTCGATTACGAACAAGAGCTGGAGACATCCAAAACCAGCTCGTCTGTTGAGAAAAACTATGAGCTTCCCGATGGACAGGTCATCACTATCGGTGCTGAAAGATTCAGGTGCCCTGAGGTCCTCTTCCAGCCTTCCATGATCGGAATGGAAGCTGCTGGTATTCACGAGACGACTTATAATTCGATCATGAAGTGCGATGTGGATATCAGGAAGGATCTTTATGGTAACATTGTGCTCAGTGGTGGGTCCACCATGTTTACGGGTATTGCCGACAGGATGAGCAAGGAGATCACGGCTCTTGCTCCCAGCAGCATGAAGATTAAGGTAGTGGCCCCACCCGAGAGGAAGTACAGTGTCTGGATTGGAGGGTCCATTTTGGCTTCTCTCAGCACATTCCAACAGGTATGTTTTTTTCTTCTCACATATTTGGAAAATTAATATATACTTTACTACATTGTGGTTTAGCTGAATTACATTCCTAATGATAAAAGTCTCGTTTGGGAGCTTCAAGAATTCAGTGCTAATGAACTTTGTTATCGTTTATGTTGCAGATGTGGATAGCCAAAGCAGAGTACGACGAGTCTGGTCCTTCAATTGTTCACAGAAAGTGCTTCTAAGATGAAACTTGGTTTGAAATGGCATCGAGGAGATTTTATACAAATCTCTTTTGCTGCTTCATTGCTTTTCTCCTTGTATTTCGCTCCTCTCGTTTTTCTTTTGGAGTATTCGCCATTTTTTGTTATTTTTCTTCTTTAAATTATGGTTTGAATGTGAGTTGGTAAACAATTGCAGTTTTCCTTCATTTTATATTTATTTGTAGAAGACTTGTGTTGACAAACTTGTGTCTTGAAAAGTAATTTACATGTTTTGTTGGGATCAAGTGTTCATATGTTTTAACATGAGATGAATTTTGCATAAATTCACACTTGAAAAAATTACTATTTCACTCCTATCAGGGTTCCATTGGCTCGTTTTGAAATGAGCCAAGCTGCATATTGGTTAAACCTTTGGGACCCCTTTTTTTTTAGTTAAACCTTTGGGACCCCTTTTTTTCCTGCCAAGCTTTATATTGGTTAAATCTTTGGGACCCCTTTTTTTCAAACAAATGACTAACTTAATGCATTCCATTATTTCCATTCAACTAGCAATGCAATAATAGGAAAACCAACTGTAATTCTGAACAATAAACTGGGACTTTTTGCAATTAGAAGAAGTTCAGCAAGTGCCTTTGCCAACATCACACAACAAAGCAATTTAAAATTGACTCTACAGACAACTGAAGATATTTACAATGAAGAAAAATGTATTATAAGGAGACCAGCCACCTTCTAAACATCAATTTGAAGAAAAAATAACTCGGTTTTATGAAAAATTAAAACTCGCTGGCTCCACAGTATCCACAAATCAATTGAAGAAGACAACAATGGTGACGGCATCATGAATCTGCCTCCTCATCACTTGCTCGAGCTTCTTTATCTCACTATATGGCATTATAGTCGTCTTAGCTGCTCTTACCATCGCTGACATGACAAGTCTCCTAGAAAAAATAAAATAACATAAAAAAAAAAACTATTTCAAGCAGCCCTAAGACATTCTAAAAATAAATGCGATAAAATATCATTAAAAATTCAAGATTTATCTGGAAATTTAAAACTTACATTCTACTTCTCGTTTGTGTAAGTCTCTGAACATATATACATGTTGGTGCATGTTTCAACAAAACGAGCGCAAATTTTCCCATAGCCTTCACAGCCCCAGCCCTCCCCCCACGAATTTTTAATGAGAAAAAATTTACGACCATCCTCAGTTCCGTATCCCGAAATGAGCACTCCGTGCCCAACCATCACTACATCCGGGATTGGTGGTGCCGGTGGCGGTGGGGTGTAGATACCTAATATATTATGTATATAGTATAATTTAAATGATACAAAATCTGAGTACTAAAAGAAAAAGGTAAATGCTACCTGATCTGTAATTGTTGAATTCCCTGTTAACCGGAATGGACATGCAAATCAATACATTCTTCTTCAGAAGCTGTCTAACATATTTTCTAGTAGGAGTCAGCAATCTTTTGAACTCCAAGGCTTGTACTCTCTATTAAAAAAAAAAATTATAAAACAAAAAATGTATATAAAAATGGTATCAATTGTACTTTGATTTAAAAATTCGTACCCAGGGAATTTTGGGTGGGTACTTTGATTTTTTGACTTTCCCAACGTATTCACAATCTTGCAACTTCCAGACACCAAAACTCCGTAGATAGCCAAATGTTTGTTGCCATGATCTCGGATACCCATATGTACCATCCTTGCCCCCAATTTTTATTTGAACATCTGTAGGCGGATAGACAGAATCTATATAGTTGATGACTTCTTGTGGGGAAAATCCACCCTCGACTCTCTGTCCACCATTGGATACATGCGCACCATATAAGCAATCAACCGAGGAGAACACGTAGCAACAATCTGAATATGCATATTGTCATATACGTAAATAACTAATTTAAAAAAAAAAAAAAAAAGCTTCTAAGAAATTAAAGTGCTTACTCAATAAACCTTGAGGTGTTGTTCTTTTTATCTCTGGATATGCTATTTGAATAACGTGTCTTTTCACCGTGCTATGAAACACCTCCTGGACAAATAAAATGGCTTTTAATTAAAAATATTGAACTATATATATATATATATATATATATATATATATATATATATATATATATATATTAACTAAACATTCAGTATGGAATAACCTTTTCATTTATAGTCATCTCAGCCATTTGTCTTCAATGCCTGGAATTTCACAATATAAGTGAAAATGCAATTCTATCCTAATAAACAACTAGATACACCAAATTTCGAGTAACAGCAAGCTCACGTCAATCAGTTGTCAATTAATCTTTGTATGAAATAGCATATGCTTTTTGAACAACAATAAGAATTAAGCAAGTGATATTTACGATTTTTACATCGTTTGTCACATAAATTCTACATAATTATTAACTACCTAATTATAAGTAAACCTCTTTCAACTAATTAATTATCAGGGTAAAAAAGCCATCAAAACAGGTCTTTATTGCAGTCGAAGGTCTAACACATAGGATTGGGTATAATTTCCATGTCTGTAGGATAAATCAGTAAGATTGCTACATAAGTAGGCAACAAAAAAAGCGTACAAAAATAGCAATTTAGCTTAGAAACAGAAAGCACATCTCATCAATCAGGGCATATTTACTTTTTCCAAGCATATGTGTAAAAATTATCTAAAACAAATACGATTTTCACTACAATCGTAAACAAATTATGTTTAATAAATAAGCTGGCCAGGCTACTTTCAATTAATCAGAATGAAAATTAACATGAACAACAACATAACATATGTAATGATCAGAAAGTTAGATATTACGATTTCCATGTTGTTACAGTTTATTAAAATAGACTAAATCCATTCACGTTTGAGAGCGATAATGTGCAGAGAACCGAAAAAAAAAACACATAAAACGAGGCAAGTTACAGTTTATTGAACTAGGCTGAGCTGGGTGCAGAGAACGGAAAAAAGGACATAAACCGAAGCAAGTTCGTTTTACCTTCCTGACGCCGGCTAAAAATAGAAGTCGATTAGATTCCGATCAAGTCATAATCTGCAAAACAAATATCAAAAACGGTAACGAGATGATGAAATTGTTCGCTAAAATTTCGTGTAACACGAGGTGCAGTGAACGGAAAAAAAAGACATAAACCGAGGCAAGTTCGTTTTACCTTCCTGACGCCGGCAAAAAATAGAAGTCGATTAGATTCCGATCAAGTCATAATCTGCAAAACAAATAACAAAAACGGAAGAAATTTTTCGCTAAAATTTCGTGTAACAGAAAAATAGTGAGAACGAGAACGAACCGAGTCGAGAGAAAACTCAGAAAAGTGAGAGGGGGCGTTTGTGAGAAATGAAATGGAAAATAACATTTTATAAGAAATATAGAGAGTGAGCAAGTGTTAGTGCACGCCCTAGAGACTGAGAGAGAGCGATGAATGGAAAATTTTCCGATTTGTAGAAAGATGTTAAAGTTCAGAAAAAAAATGAGGGAACAAAAAAATGAAGCTGTGCCGCTCAAAAAAAGAAGGGTGGGCGGTTTGGGCTCGAAAACCGGAAAGCCCGGTCCGAAAACCCCAATTTATTTTGGAACCAGCCCACCGAAGGTTCTTACCGAAGAACTTAAATTATAAATATTATATACAATACTATTATTTTAAAACGAAAATTTTATTTTTTTTATAAAAATATTGAAAAAATTAGGCTCGAACAGCCGATTCGAACCGTCGGGCTCGGTCCCAAGCCGGGCGAACTGCTAGTTTTCGGATACGCGATATCCTTTATTTCAAAAAATCCAACCCGGCCCGGATCGAAAAAATCAAATTTTGAGTCGAGTCTTGAAAATTTTGGGCCCAGCCCGACCCTATTATTCAATAGAGTAATAACTATTTTTTTTTCATATTAATATCGACAAAATTATCAATTTGCTGCTTTAAATGAGGGCACGTCTCAGTTTGATACTATTTTATTTCGACTTTTCAATCACATATCATAAAATTCAAAATCGAGTTGATTTCATACTTTTTTAGCTGAGAAATTTTGAAATTGTAGAAACTCACTCATGTGAGATGCATGTGTGTGGTATCTCTGATGATCCAATTCAAGTGGCGATTTCTCATTGGCCAAACGATAAAAATTAAATCAAAAATTCGTATAATTTTTACATGGGAGTACACATAATTATTTCACAATTAAAAAATAAAAAAAGCAAAACAATAAAAACATTTTTTTTTAATTTTTATACCTTTTCGTTTTTTTTCTTCTATTTCTTGTTGTGAAATAATGATGTGTACTACCCAGTGAAAATTATAAGCATTCTCGATTTAATTTAATTCAAACTATTAATGTAAGAGTATGAATTTTTATATATGTAACCAAGTTTATAAAAGTATGATTTTTTTTATAAAAAATGATTAAAAAGTCACATTCCTTCAAAGTAAAAAAAAAATTATTAAAAAATCTCAAAAGACATAAGTTTGTATAAAAAATTCCTTTTTTTTTTTTATCAATTACTATAACAAGAATGAGTTAATTAAAAATGAGTTAATTAAAATTGAATATGTAAATAAACTCAATTCAAACTATTAATTGAAAATATATTAGGGTAATTGGGCTTTATATTAATTGAAAATATCTCTAGTTCCTCAAGTTCTTTAAGTGCCGTCTAGACCGCCTAATCTCGCTTTTAGCCTCTTCATTTCACTAAATTTTGCCTTGGGTCTTCTTGCTGCCTAAGCCGGATCAGATGACTTATTAAAGTGGTCAAATAATTTAATTAAATGAAAAGATGAATAAGGGATCAAACCTTTGACTTGTATAAAATCAATCAAAGATAAATCAATAATTTAATTAAATAAAAGGATGAATTACGAGATCAAACCTTTAACCTATATAGAATCAAACAAAGATATATCCACTATTTCATCAATTCCTATATTATGCAAATAAGTGTATTATTTATTGTACACCTAATCAAAATCTTCATTATAAATATACAAAAATATCATCGAAAATTAATAAATCATCATTAAAAACATTTTAAGAAAATATTCACTAGTAACACTAAAATCATCATTATAAAACATTTCAAAAAAATATTTATTAAGTAACACTAAAATTATCATTATAATTAACATTGAGAGAAAGTAGGTAACTTTGTAACTTATAAGTTATAAGTTTCCCAATTCCATGACCATCAAGTAATAAATTATGAAACATTATTTTATTTGTACTACTCAATAACGATACTAATATTAAATAAATAAATGATAAAATAAATAAAATACAGAAATCATTTTATAAAAAATAAAATTATGAATTATTTTAATATTATATTAAAAATAAAAAATAATTACTTAAAAAATTCATTTTCTTGCTTTTTTAATATTATAATTTTAATTATTAAATTTAAATAATTAATGAACAATGATTAATTAATTAATTAATTTAAAATAGTGAATTATCAAATTTGAATTATTTTATATTTAATTAATTTTTAATGTTTTAATTTTTATTATTAAAATTTTTTATTAATAATTTTTTACGATTAATTATTTATTAAATGTAAACTAATAGATTATTAAATTTAAATTCACTCAATAATTTATTAATTTTTATTATATTTTTTATAAAATTAATAATCAAATTTAAATTAATTGGTATTTACTTAATCTTAAAGATATAATTATAAATTAATTAATTGTTTTTTAAAAATATTTTAATAGGTTGGGTGCGGGCTGTGCTGGTCCCAACATTTTTAGGGACCGGCCCAAAACCCGATTTTGTCAGTTCGGGCAGGGTCGGGTTTTTTGAAATTAAGGCTCAGCTTGGAATCGAGTCCGGCGGTACGAGTCGGGTTTTCGGGCTTTTCGGGTCCAATTTTTAAAAATTTTAAAAAAATTGTTTTTAATAATTAAAAATATTTTTTTATTAATTTTTTTTATAAAAAAATAAAATTTTAAATTTTAAATAATACTATTGTATACTATATTTATAATTTAAAATTTTAAAGTTGAATTATTAATTAAAATATTAAAAATTATATAAAAATATATAATATTTATTAAAAAAAATATATAAAAACTAAAAAACGGGTCGATACGAGTTTTCGGTCCCAATTTTTTTTGAGTCCGGGCCTGGACAGACTTTATATTTTTCGGTCCGAGTCTTTGGCGGGCCGGTCCTTAAAAATTTGTGCTCGTCCCGCGACGTTTTTTTTTTTTGGGTTTTCGGTTCGTACTTTCGGGCCCAAACGCCCACTCATAATTTTTATTAATAAATTATTATTGTGATTAAATATTAATTTATTTATTTTATTTATTTAATAAAAAATATTTATATTATACCGTATTAATTTTATTAACATTCTTCATTATTATTTTTTAATTATTTAGTATAGTGGTCAGTGTAGTGTCAAATTTTAGTGGACTCTAGTTTAAACTCCAATTTTGTTTTAGTAAGTAACCTATTGTACTAACACTACAAAAGACTAATTGTGATAATTTTTAAATATACTACTTATTTCCCAACACAATAATCACACTTTCTTTACAAATAACAAAAGAAGTGTGACTATTAAAATGGGACAGAGGTAGTAAAAGACTTTCGAACAAGGCCAAATTTGATATTTTCTTCACTTGATTCTCTTGCTCAAGTAGTTTCTTCTCAACTTTAAAGATTATGATTGTTCTTAAAATTTCACTAGTTTATATTTTTCATCTCATCTATCCAAACATCTTTCAAATCATATCTTGACTTTTCATCCTTCAATCATTCCAAATTGATTTCAGTTTTCTTTGGACGGCTTGTAACCACATCTTACTACCAAGGAAATAGCTGAACAAAGATTCACAACGTTTAACCCACAGAGAGCAAACATTGGACGACGGACACACATAGACATGACTTTGATTGACTTCAGGATGAACGAAAGGAATTGAGATTCGAGAATTAGAAATCACCGTTTTTTAGACCGGCTATTTAAGATCGATGCAAAAAAGGGTGGATCTAGGGGTGGTCGGGACACTCAAGGAATGTAGAGACGAGAAATTCCACTCCCACCAGATCAAAGGCTCATTGATCGGGTAGGATGTAAATCGAGGGATGTGCTCGAGCTAATAGTTCTCATCTCAGGATTAAATTCATAACATTTCAATGAAAATTTATAATATCGAGATTCGAACTCTGCGTCGGCGGGGAATTACACCAACATCACCACAGACCTTACCACTCGACTATGCTCCAAAAAGCTTACATACTATAATGCGTAATCTTTGAAAATACTAAAATTTTCATAATTGAGATAACGGTTGATAATGAGATTAATACGAGTTTACAAATTTAAGTGAGAGTTTGATTATTAAATAAAATAATTTCTAAATCCATAAATAAATTTTTGGCAAAATACGTTGGAAATTAAATAAAATTTTAGATCATTTCAATCAAATAAATCACGTGCATCGCACGGGCAGTGATACTAATTAATATAATATTTTAAACAAAATTATTAATAAATAATCTAAAAATAATATTAATTACAAGTGTCAACGTAATAAATGTAATTAAAAAAATTAAAATGAATTGCAAATTGAAAATTTCAAATAGTTATTATTATTTTTTCAATAATTTTTTAAATTTGAACTCGTACTCAAAACTATATTTAAACTGTTTATTTTATTCAATTCGTCTAGTACTTTGACATCAAACTCGGGTCGCCCGGCCTAGGACAAAATTTAGCGAAATGAAGTGGCTAAAACCGAGATTAGGCGGTCTAGACGGTGCTTAGGCAACTTGAGGAGCTAGAGCCGAGAACAGGCCAAAATCTAGGTGGTGAACCACACGAGGAACTAGAGTCGAGACAAGACTAAAATCTAGGCGGTGAACCAAAACCTAACGCTTAGGCAAGAACTTAAAAAACAGCGTGGACAAGTGATTGATATCTATGTTATACCGTTCAAATCACCCACTAGCTTCTCATTTCCAAATAACAATTCTACTGCGAAAGCCCGTAAAATGTAATTATAATCGCAAAAGTTTGATTCTCTATGTGGGAAGTCATTGTTAGATGAAATTCACATTTAATCCGTTTGTTAGTTTTTATATAATTTTTCTAATAAATATTATATATTTTTATATAATTTTAATATTTTAATTAATAATTCAATTTTAAAATTTTAAATTATAAATATGGTATAAAACAGTATTATTTAAATTTTAAAATTTTATTTTTTTATAAAAAAATTAATAAAAAATTATTTTTAATTATTAATTTTTTTTTTAAATTTCAAAAATTGGACTCGAAAAACCCAAAAACCCGGTTCGGACTGTCGGCTCGGTCCCAAGCCGGGCTTTAATTTCAAAAACCCCGACCCGGCCCGGACAGACAAAATCGGGTTTTGGGTCGTCCCTACATATTTTGGGACCAACACAGCCCTAATAAAAATATTTTAAAAAAACAATTAATTAATTTATAATTATAACTTTAATATTAAGTAAATACCAATTAATTTAAATTTGATTATTAATTTTATGAAAAATATAATAAATATTAATAAATTATTAAGTGAATTTAAATTTAATAATCTATTAGTTTACATATAATAAATAATTAATCGTAAAAAATTATTAATCAAAAATTTTAATAATAAAAATTAAAACATTAAAAATTAATTAAATATAAAACAATTCAAATTTGATAATTCACTATTTTAAATTAATTAATTAATTAATCATTGTTCATTAATTATTTAAATTTAATAATTAAAATTATAATATTAAAAAAGCAAGAAAATGAATTTTTTTAAGTAATTTTTTTTTTAATATAATATTAAAATAATTTGTAATTTTATTTTTAATAAAATGATTTCTCTATTTTAGTTATTTTATCATTTATTTAATATTAGTATCGTTATTGAGTAGTACAAATAAAATAGAGTCCTGTGGATAAATGATCACCTTTATAACAAAGGTGAGTTATATAACCAGCGCTATAACAATATGAGTTTTTTACACCAATTCATATTGAAATGTCTATTATATCTTTCAAAATAAAAGAAAAAGACAAAAGAATTAAAAAACATTCCCAAATTATTTTTTTCTCTCTCTCCCGTACAACCGCCGCCCCCTTTTTCCGATTTTGATTTTACGAAGCAAACAATGTCATCGTCAGCGACATCGTCGGAGTCCGAACATGAGGAAGAGGAGGAGGAGCACCAACCCGAAGCGCACACTTTATTCTTCCCTCTCTCTCTCTCTCTCTCTCTCTCTCTCTCTCTCTCTCTCTCTCTCTCCCCAAAAACCGACGCGCTTTTTTTCGATTTCGATTCAATCAATTTTCTTACCGAAGATGTTATCGGAGTCGGCGTCCGAACATGAGGAGGATGTAAAGATCTCTACAGGACCACCACCATTTTCGTTTTTTTTTCTACGACTGTTACTCGATGGCGCAGACGATCGAGTAACCCATCGAGTAATGAAGAACAATTGAAGATCAATATTACTCGATGGTACGTTACTCGACGGTACATTACTCGATTTCGAGTAACTCGAAATGTAGAATTCGAGTAACTTGAAATGTAGAATTCGAGTAACTCGAAATGTAGAATTCGTGTAGCAATTTCACGGATTAAACAGATTTTGCTCATTCGTAATATTGGTTCGTTCCATGCATGAATGTAAAGATATTTAAGTCTAGATTCCGTAGAATTTTGAATCGAGACAATCGGAGTTCGGGCGAAAAAGATATGACAAGAATCGAGAAGTTGCGCAAAAAGAAGAATTTCGAGTAACTCAAATTCGAGTAGCAATTTCACGGATTAAACTGATTTTACTCATTTGGAATCTTGCTTCGTGCCATATATGGATGCAAAGATCTTGAATTCTATATTCTGAGGAATTTTGAATCGAGACAATTGGAGTTCGTATGAAAAAGATATGACAAGAATCGAAAAGTTGCGCAAAGAGAAAAAATTCGAGTAACTCGAATTCGAGTAGCAAATTCACGGATTAAACTGATTTTGTTCGTTAATAATATTGGTTCGTGCCATAGATGTTTGCAAAGATATTGAAGTCTATATTTCGGGAAATTTTGAATCGAGACGATTGGAGTTTGTAAAAAAAAGATATGACAAGAATCGAGAAGTTGCGCAAAGAGATGAATTTCGAGTAACTCGAATTCGAGTAGTAACTTCAATGATTAAACTGATTTTTCTCATTCGAAATCTTGGTTCGTGCCATACATGGATGCAAATATATTGAAGTCTAGATTTCGAGGAATTTTAAATCGAGACAATCGGAGTTTAGGTGAAAAAATACGATAAGAATCGAGAAACTGCGCAAAGATAAAGATGTTCAAGTAGCCAGGACCCTGTAATGATCAATCTCCCTGGTTACTCGATGGCATGTTACTCGCAACACCATCGAGTAACCATCAAGTAGAGATGTTAAAATGAGTATTTTTAGCCATTTTTTACATAATTAAGTTGTTATTTGCACTAATAAGTTCAATTTAAAGACTTAAAACATTCATAAAACAAGTTAGATGATCAATCGATTCGTTTGGAGTGATAACAAGTGAAATTTGGAACATTAGTCATATTTTTCTAAATATCATAGGAAAGTTTACAACAAACAAACTATAATATTGTTCAATGTTGACATGCTATTGATTAAAACTCCAAAATTGAACATCAAACATGTTTAATTAATGTTTTTAATCATTAAAATGATGTTACATACGCAAATACACACTTAGAAAACGAAAAACGACCTTCAAATCGAAAAAAAAGGTCATGTTCTTCACTGTTCGATGGGTTACTCGATCGAACCTTATTCTACTCGATGGAAACCCTACTCTGCTCGAATTCCACTACTGGAAGGTCACTGTTCGATGGTGAATACTCGATTCCCACTACTGGAAGGTGACTAGTCGATCGAACATCTTCCTCTTTGCACATCTTCTCGATTCTTATCATATCTTTTTCGTACGAACTCCAATCGTCTCGATTTAAAATTCTCCGGTATCTAGACTTCAAGATCTTTGCATCCATGTATGGAACGTACCAATATTACGAATGAGCAAAATCAGTTTAATCCGTGAAATTGCTAATGGAATTCGAGATTTCGAGTTACTCGAAATTCTCCTCTTTGAGCAGTTTCTCGATACTTGTCGTATCTTTTTTACCCGAACTCCGATTGCTTCGATTCAAAATTCTACGAAATCTAGACTTCAATATCATTACATCTATGCATTGAACGAACCAATATTATGAATGAGCAAAATCTGTTTAATCCGTGAAATTGCTACTCGAATTCGAGATTTCGAGTTACTCGAAATCGAGTAATGTAACGTCGAGTAACGTACCATCGAGAAATAATGATCTTCAATTGTTGTTCACTACTCGATTGGCTACTCGATCGTCTGCGCCATCGAGTAACAGTCGCAGGAAAAAAAACGAAAATGAAACACGTAACTCTCGTTTTTGCTCGTTAATCCACGCGTATATCCGACCTGAAATTTCCAGAATCTAACGCGGCAACATGGACGATTTTTTGTGTGGATTTAAGAGGATATTTTTATTTTTATTTTTATTTTTTGGTTTTGGGTTGTTTGAATGAATATGGTGTATGAATGCACCATTAAATTCACAAATAATTTGATTTTATTTTTATTTTTATTTTTGTTTTTGTTTTTGTTTTTGATTTTTTGGATTTATTGAAATAGTAAAGGTATAAGAGACAATTCATTTGGAATCGGATGTAAAAAACTTATACTTTTATAAGTGAGGACAAAAAACAAATGTGCTTATCAAATGTTTCATAATTTATTACTTGATGGTCATGGAATTGGACAACTTATAACTTACAAGTTACAAAGTTACACTTGAAGTAAAATGAGAATTGTGTACCCACTTTCTCTCAATGTCAATTATAATGATAATTTTAGTGTTACTTAATAAATATTTTTTTGAAATGTTTTATAATGATGATTTTAGTGTGTGAATATTTTCTTAAAATGTTTTTAATGATAATTTATTAATTTTCGATGATATTTTTATATATTTATAATAAAGATTTCGATTAGGTGTACAATAGATAATACACCTATTTGCATAATATAGGAATTGATGGAATAGTGGATTTATCTTTGTTTGATTCGTTAAAGGTTTGATCTCGTATTCATCTTTTTATTTAATTAAATTATTGATTTATCTTTGATTGATTTTATACAAGTCAAAGGTTTGATCCCTTATTCATCTTTTCATTTAATTAAATTATTTATTATTGATTTATCTTTGATTGATTTTATACAAGTCAAAGGTTTGATCTCTCATTCATCTTTTCATTTAATTAAATTATTTGACCGGTTTAATAAGTTATCTGCCCGGCTTAGGCAGCAAGAATGAAGAGGCTAAAAGCGAGATTAGGCGGTCTAGACGGCACTTAAACAACTTGAGGAATTAGAGATGAGACGTGAAATGAAGAGGCTAAAAGCGAGATTAGGCGGTCTAGACGGCACTTAAACAACTTGAGGAATTAGAGATGAGACGAGGCTAAAATCTAGGCGGTGAACCACAAGGTCCATAACCTAAAGACGAAAACTTAAAAAACAGTGTGAATAAGTGATTGATTTCTATTTCTACCGTTCAAATCATCCACTGGCTTCTCTTATCGAAATAACAATTGTACTGCAAAAGCCCGTAAAAGTTCCAAGGGTGAAGGAAGTTTAGTCCCAAATGATTGATCTTCACTATGGGAAAAGTCATTGTCGACTAAAATTGTAGGGTAGTGAAATTCACATTCAACAAGAGTAACGCGACTCAAACTGCATTTTAGTCTGCACAAATGCCTATTGAAAATTATAAACTAGTCATTTCGGCTTAGGATTATGATAACCTTGGTTAACACTCGAAACAAAAACAACTCAAAATGCAAGAAAGCATAATTGTTTCAAACCAAACACCTTATAGTCATAACAAATCCAGGTTCAACATGTTTCAAAGATCTTAGTAAACCAAGGTCCATGTTTGAAAGACCTATTACATAATAGAACCCAACATAGCACAGAACCAGCATATCACGACATACATTTCTGCTTTTCTTAAATCTGCATTGAACAAAAAAAGAAAGTTAATGAAATTAGTACGGAATAAAAAAAAAATTAAAACAGAGACATATCTCATGCCACATCTAAAGGTAGTAACTTAATGAGCAAAACAAATACTACTAGAGTATATCATATGAAAAAGAGTGTTTGGTGAGTACTGCAAAGCCCTTAGTTTCTCGTCTCCATCAGAAGAGGTAGTCAAGGAGTCCCGTTTGTGATTGAAGGCTACAGACTACTTGTTCAAAGAATTTCAGATGAATCTACTCAATTCTTTAACCATCTAGATATGTTAACTTGATAAGTAATACCCCTAAAATAAACCCACATCTGTCGTAAGGAAAAACATGCCAGACACTATTCGGATGTTGTCTCTAACAAAGACAAGGATAAGGGAAGTATTTGACTTTTGAGAATAGCTAATAACTCAGGAACTGCAGATGACATAAAAGTAGAGTTCAAATCAACAAGAACAAATCGCAATTCAAATAAATATTGAGCTAGCTGAAACTCATTACAATTGGCAAAGGCATTTTTTTCCATCCCAACTAGACAGCAGCAGCCCAGCCTAGCGCACATGCTAAAGTAAACATATATGAGTAAACATTGTATAAAAAACAATTCAAAAATAGAATCGTAGGGACCAGTTAATTGAAAAAAACAAAAAATCAGATATAAATCTACTCAATTCTTTAACCATCCAGATAAAAGATATGTAGTTGTTAGTTCTCGACATAAGGATAGTCTAGGACTTGTTAAGTAGCCTAAATAAGTATTGGAACTCCTAGAATCACCACATTCATTGTAAAGCAAGACATGCCGGACACTATTTGGAATTTATCTCCATCAAAGACGAGGATAAAGGGGAAGTATTTGAGAATATCTAATAACTCAGGAACTGCAAACATAATAATGTACATTACAAATCCACAGGAACAAATCACAATTCATTTAAATATTGAGCAAGATGAAACTCAGTGCAATCGGCAAAACGTCTAGCACACATGCTAATGTAATCGAGCACAACAAAACATATACTAGCATTGATCAGTTAGATATTTGGCGGCAGGGTGCGATATGGATGTTTGAAAATGCACTCTGTAACGATGGCTTTACGCTAATCGTCCTCGGCTATAGACTACTTGTTCAAAGAATTTCAAATAAATCTACTCAACTCTTTAACAATACATATGTCCACTTGTTAAGTAGCCCCGGTACCCCTTAAATAAACCCACATCCATTGTAAGGCAAGACATGCCAGACACTATTCGGAAAAAGACGAGAATAGGGAAGTATTTTGACTTTTGAGAATAGCTAATAACTCTGGAACTGCAGACGACATAATGTACACTACAAATCACAATTCATTTTAAATATTGAGCAAGATGAAACTCATTGCAATTGGAAAATGCGTTGCTTTTACTCCTAACTAGACACCAGCAGCCAAGCACACATGCTTATGTATTAATTGAATATAAAACAATTCATATTGAAATTATAGGTACTGAGTATACTTACATACCAGTTAGGTATTTAGCAGGGCGCGATATGGATCTTTAATAATGCATTCTACGACGATAAGATCACTGTGAGTGTCGGTGACCATAGCTCGAAACGTCTTGACAGCATGGACATCGCCTTTGAGGGCATCCTTCTGCTTGGCAGAAAAGCTGACATAATAGTCGAGAAAATTGCAGCTCCCGTCGAAAAGCAATATATCCACAAGCTCATATTGTAAACCCTACAGATTATATAAATACCAACAAAAATAACACAATTATGATGAGTACGTCATATATCTAATTACGGAAGCTAGTCACGACACGAAACGACAAACAACACGTATACATACAGAATCATCCTTGTAGATCTCCAAGGCCTTTTCTGCGTAACGCTTGGCTTGCTCATGATATTTCTCATCCTCTCTAATGTTATCCAAATATTCGACAGGCAAGCGATCGGGTTCAATTAAATGGCAGTTCTGAAACAAATTTAGTTACAATTTTTGAATTAATCAAAGTGTTCATGAATCCAAAAATAATTAATACAGAAATATAAAAATAGTTAGGGTTATATATGAATATGAGTCGGTTACGTACCGGATTTTCATAAACGCCTTCACCGGTAAACCCATTGAGAATCTCTTCGGGATAATCAGCTTGATCCCAAGGCTCATAATCATCGTTTATAGAGGAGTCGGAAGACGACGTCGAACTAGGGCTCATCTTCTTTACAATTATCAATCCAATCTCCTTCACACAACACACAAAAAAAACACCTGAATTACATTATCCAGAAGAAGAAGAAGAAAATAAATAAATTAATAACACCTACGAGAATTGAAACGTGAGGTGATTGCGGCAGCCGAAATTGTCGAGAGAGGGAGAGACGGAGGGGAAAATTAGGGATTTAGGATTAGGAAATAGCAGCACTTGTAGTTTGTGAGCTCCGTTTCTAGTATTAAAGAAGCCCAAATAATAAAAAGCCCAATTGCTATAGAGGCCAAAACTTCTTTTTTATGAGAAGAGACCCTCCACCCCCACACGATCGGAAGTTTCACCAGGGCAAACCTGTACAATAACACCCGTCATCACAAGTCTTACCATTCGACTATACTCCTGAAGAAGATGACTTTCCAAAAACTTAATACAAGTTAAATATCTTTTGAAAATTTTATTATTTTTATACTTCTTCCTTATTATATTAAGGAAAAAATGGCAATAAGGCCAATTTTCAACATTTTTTTACCAATAAGGTCAATCTCCAATTTTCGTGTCAATTGGAAAACATTATATATATATATATATATATATATATATATATATATATATATAATTTAATTTAATAAATATAAAATGCATATTCATTAGCCATGAATACAATATAATCCAGGAAAGAGAATCGACCACTTCACACATTTGCGTTTTATATATTGTAAGATAATAATAAATTCTTAAAACCAATCTTATTTTTCTCTACATTACGCTTGATTTGTAGTACGAGATTTTAAATTGACCCTACTGAAGATAGATACAACTACACAATGAAGAAAGATGTATTATTAGGAGACCAGCCACCTTCTAAACATCAAATTGAAGAACAAATAAGTCGGTTTTATGAAAAATTAAAAGTCGCTGGCCCCACGGTATCCACAAATCCTCGTACGGAGAGATCGCAATCGGGCACATTATTATTCAAGGCCTCTTCTTGGTCTATGAAGACGACTACAATGGTAATGTCATCGTGAATCTGTCTCCTCATCCCTTGCTCGAGCTTCTTTATCTCGCTATATGGCATTTTGGTCGTCTTCGCTGCTCTTTCCATCGCTGACATCACAAGTCTCCTAGCTATGCCCTGGACAATGCATATGATTTTTATTTTTTTTGTAATTAGATGAAAATTCAGGGGTAGTTTTGTAATTATCACAAGTTGTAAAATGCATACCTCTCTCGGGCAATTGTGGACAATATCAACAGCCTCCTGATTGGACAAGTAATCCCACAGACCATCAGATGCGAAGATGATGAATTTGTCGTTTGGTCGTAGATTTCTGGTGACTATGGCGGGGTCGGCTCTTAGCACCGGTCGACTAAGAGGCTCACGAAGGTGGAATCTAGGAAAAGATGGGTCGAGAGCGAATTCAGGACCTTTCAGATAAGCATCGCCAATGGATCTAGACACCTGGGATAAATTTGGAAACAGATCAACGAAAATACTTGGAAGAGGAGAAAAGAGTCGAATAAGACTAATAGCTAAAGCAAACAGGGATCAATTCAAAAAAGTGTAGTAAAAATGAATATAAACTCAGATAATTCAAAAAACGACCCCTGAGATTCTTCTAATACCAAAAAAAAAACATTTTTTTCTTTATAGACGTTTTTGCAATTTTCAAAGATAGCTGGATTTTCAAATAGTTGC
This sequence comes from Euphrasia confusa, assembly GCA_954870475.1. Classification (NCBI taxonomy): domain Eukaryota; kingdom Viridiplantae; phylum Streptophyta; class Magnoliopsida; order Lamiales; family Orobanchaceae; genus Euphrasia; species Euphrasia confusa. Next base: position 2,513,800 of record OX940951.1, read on the forward strand.
ACGTATTGAAAAGCTAAATTTATGTACTAAATAAACGACGAGCACATCAGACAACTGCTTTTCTGTTTGAATCAACTACAGGAATTCATAAAAGCACAAATACTCCAAACGAAAGATATTCTAATTTAAGAACCTGTATGATGCCCTTGATGCGCCAAACACCTTGTTTCATGACAACAATCTGAGAATCATTCGGGTGTGAATCTCTTAGTTCTTCTCTAACCTCCTCCGAACTAGCATTGTGGTCTTTTGTAAGCTGCTCGGCAAAAATTCTGTTTGACCTGTCCGAATAATAACCAATCACAGCTCTAGAATCCCCCAGATTAGCAACGTATAAGGTTCTCTGCCAGATCACTCCGACCAGGCAACAAGAACCGATCGCTGCAACCACAGGCCTGATCGTGTAAGCCCGTCTGACGAGCTTAAGAAACCCGTTTTCTGTTTCCGAGAATGCACACCTGAGTACGTCTTCAGAGATTTCGCCATTTTCTCGAGCATGCTCTGTAAAAAGTGAAAATCATGTCAAATATTACAATTTTTTAACGTCATCGTTAACTGAATAATGGAAAATAACAGTTAATGGGTCATCTTCACAAAGGCTTTATTAATTTACCTTACCAACAAATATTGACTGTAAAATAAATTAGTTAGACGAAACAGATAAGAACAAGCAAAATTTCTCCCTTAGTACGACAAAGAAAACATAACGACTGTTTATCCATGAAACTCATGCTCCATAATCCATTATCCATGAAATTCAAACATTAAAAATATAGTAAGTTTCTCGGGTTCAATTGTTCGTGTTCATTAAACTTCAAACTCACACTCAGAAACTGTCAATTAACCGATAACGATAAGGGAAAAAAAACTCACCAAGTAAATGACCAAATAGGTGATCAGAGATGTATCTCGAGGCCTCAGGTCCTCCATGGCCATCATACACCCCGACAAAAGTAGCATGCCTACCGGACTCAACCTGGCTGTGATCCTCTAGGACGGAGTTTGCCTGGACAACGGCGAAAGAGAACTCGCCGTGTGAATGCTTCTCGAGGTCCTTAGACCATAGAAGCTCATCGTCCACGCCCTCATCATCCTTGTTCGTATGGGCATATCGTCCCAATGGGCTCAAACAAGAAGCAGCTGTTTTTCCCAACCAAGAAAACATCCTTCATTTCCCTCCGAAAGAAACACAGTTTGAGAACCTGAGGTCGATGCAGATGGTTAATTTCCACAACCAAATTCACTAAATTGTAAGGAAAAAATCACACCAAAAAATTGTGCCAGGAATATGATTAACCCTCTTTTTCCAAAGAAACCATTTACATAGAATAACTGCAAAACCATGTGATCACATAAACAAACAGCACAGTAGGCAGTACTACTTATTTACTTGAAAGCCCAAAACTCCAAGAATTTCTAATTCATAATATTAATCAATCGATGACCAATGGAAGTGCGCTGAGTGCAGAGGGAACCAGAAAAAAACTGAGATTACAACCCACAACACTTATGAAAAACACATAGATTAAAAGCCCTAAAAAACTATATAAAAAATCATGCATATTAATCAAGAAGACCCATGTTTCAGATTCAATAGATAAACTTGAAATTCAAGAAACCCATACCAAGAAACATACCAAAAACAGTCTTTTACCCAGAAACCCGCGAATATCTTTCGGGTATATGAAGACCCGGATGAAGAATCGATCAATGCAGTGCCGCGCAAGCAATATATTTATATCGGTTCCGAGATCGATTTCTATAATTGGGAAGGGCTCGTAATGCGGAAAAGAACAAAATCTGTGGGGGTCGAAAAAGGAAAGAAATTAAGTGAAAAAACTTGAAGAAATTGTAAGTGGGATTATCAGATTTTATGCAGCACTCTCGGAGGTATTTCCCATTTAAAAGAAGGGGAAAAAGATTTGGAAAGAGGGAAAACAAAGAGAAAGTGTGTGGACTTGAGAGAGAGAGAGAGAGAGAGTGAGGGGAAAGGCGTACGAAGATTATAATTTGAGGTTCGATAAACTCTCTAGAGTCTATCGTTGGGATCGGAAAAATATATTATTATAAAGAGTTATTCTCATATTACAAAATAAAAATAATTTTTTCGTATAAAAAAATAATATAAATATAAAAATAAAATGCATTGTATTTATCTATCTTAAAGTTCACATAACAAATTTAATAGCATTTAATAGTATTGACTATGAATATTTGACCATAAATATGTAAAAATTGTGTTTAATGTATATATTGAATAAAATACTAATGAAGTATTATAAATCTTGATCATATACTATATTTTATTGATTTTAATAAATATTGTAAGTTATTTTAAACATATGGTTGATTTTGATAAATAAAAATATTATTAATAAATATTTTTATTATATATTAATCAATTATTCTTATATAGAGGTATAAATCGCGGACTTGAAAAATGTATGACTTATGACAATGTAGAGTTTATTCTTATTTATAACTGGTCTTAAGTCGGACCTGAATTTTTTATTACTATAAAGAGTTTATTCCTATATAGAGTATTACTATATAGAGTTTTTACTGTATTTATTTATTTATTTATTTCTTTTTCTTTTTCTTTTTTCTTTTTGATTGTGACTTTTTTATTTAATAAAGCACAGCAAAATAAAATAAAATATTGATGATCAAAATGGTGGGGATAATGTTTATAGAGTATTACTATATAGAGTTTTTACTGTATTTATTTATTTATTTATTTTTTTCTTTTTCTTTTTTCTTTTTTATTGTGACTTTTTTATTTAATAAAGCACAGCAAAATAAAATAAAATATTGATGATCAAAATGGTGGGGATAATGTTTGATAAGTGGACTTGCTGATACTAGTGGCAATATATAATTTCACTACAATGAATTGTTTTGTTGTTAGAATTTAGAGTTGGTCAATGCAAATTGCAATTCCATTTCAATAATTATCATTATGTTTTTTTTATTAAGGCTTAATTAAATTTTATGTTCAACCAATTGTCTTGATCGCGGAAATTAATATCATTGTAAAACAAACTATGTTAAAAGTCATGCATCATGCATTTACATTGAATAAAAATGATCACCAACAAGTATCATGTTCATTCAATGAAAAAGATTTTAATTTCTTCAAATTAAATGAACAATTTGAAAATTTATTCATTCTAACAACTAATTGAAGAGTTCAACCTTCCAATTTTTCAATCTTCAAGTTTGTCGAGGATTGTTAGCTCAGTTGGTTGAGTACTTGAATTGGGAACTTGAAATCCTTAATTCGAATTTACACTGCAATTGACATAAACAAAAAAAAAAATTGAATTCATTACTATATTATAAAATAAATATAAAGATGAATTATGTAGTAATTAATTACTTAAAAATCGATATTTCCGTAATTTTAAACTAAACAAGTTTTTGTATTTTTCATTGATTTTTTTTATTTTTATTTTTTTGTATAACTTGGTCCACGCATGTTACAATGATTTCATCATAGAAAAAGACAAGGTTGATAATATATAGTGCGTATAATTTCCCTATTTATGGTTGACTTCAGATATCACATTACATCCATACAAACGAGTATTTACCATCAATTTCTTCCCACATGCTCTTGCACTTTTATAACCCTTTTTTCCAACTTCTAATACATCACTTGTTGCACTTTTATAGCCTCCCATTTAACTTATAAATAATTAAATAAAACCATATTGTTACAATTACAATTAAATTACAATATGTAATAGCATCATATCATTAGCTATTGAAACTATTTTTGTTTTGTACTTAGAATTACAATACACTGTATACTACATAAAGTATATTGATTTGTTGGAGTTAAATTGATTGATTTAATTAATTTGATTTTAACTAATTTTAACTTTATTTGATAGAATATTTATTTTGAGTTCTCTGGACAGAATAACTTAAACTAAGGGGGGTGTATTCAACAAGGATTTTGATGAATTTTTTTGGACTTTTAAAAGTCCGTGGATTTTTATGGATTTTCTAAATCCACGGAGTCTACGTAGAGTTTGACTAACTTTTTTCCATTGATTTTGATAGATTTTCATAAACTTCAAATATAATTTTTTAAATTGTTTTACTTGAATTTTATAAACTTTTATATATAAAAAATCTTAATTATTTTAAAAAATCCAAATTGTTCAAAAATAAATAAATATTATTATTTATCAAAAAAACATTTGTTCAAAAATAAATAAATATTATTATTTATCAAAAAATGCATTTCTTCAAAAATAAATAAATATTATTATTCATCATTATTATTTTATCTTCATTTATATTGTTGTAATCCATGAGCCTCATTTCCCACATAGCATTAGCAATACTTGATTTTCAATCTCCATGAAGGTGTATTCGATTAGGATTTTATATGATTTACGTAAACTTTCATAAATATCAACTATATCCAAATGTATATGAACATATTTTTATATAAAAAAAATAATTTTTAAAAAATAAAAAAATAATTTATTATTCTAATTATTCTAATTTTTATTTTCATCACAAAGTAATTTATTATTAATATCATGTATAAATATTATTTTTAACGAAAATATGATAAGATCAATTTTCTCTAATAAAAATTTGAATAGAGTGATTTGTGTAACTATTGTCAAATGACTAACAATTGTTTTATTTTTATTTTTTGTATTTGAGTTTTCGTGTCGTAAAGAAGTTCATTGAAATCTCTCATAATTATGAGAGATTTCGAAAAGTCAAATTTAGTTATATTTTGTAAAGAGAATCCATCAAAATCTATAAACTTTTAAAATCCATTATAATTCATGGACTTTTGAATACCTACAGATTTTTAAAGACTTTTTAAATTCCTAATTGAATACCTCTGGATTTTAATGGATTTTTAAAAATCCGAATTGAATACACCTAGACTTTAAAAGTCCATTAAAATCCTATAGACTCTTAATTGAATACATCCCCCTAAATACATGATTGACTTTTCTGTATTCGTTAAATGCGAGTCGACCTCTCTTTCATGATTGATAAAAAAATAAATATTACTATGCCTATTTCACTTATATATATCTCCACGGTTTTATTTTTTAGGTCTCACGTTTATATTTTCACAATCTAAAAATGAAACAATTATACTTATATTTTTCACTTGAAAATAAAATTTCATCACTATGTTTTGTATCAACTTTTTAAAAATATCATTTTTATTATTGCAAGACAAATTGTGTAGGTATATATGAAACAAAGAGAATTGTATAATTAATTAAAGAATTAATAATAATAATAATTATTATTATTATTATTATTATTATTAAAATAAAGTCGTCTTGTGTTATACTTTAAAGTAAGTGTTGGGTTTGGTGGAGCCAAACCAAACCGACGAAGCCACGACGAAAAACGAGCGCGAATGAAGAGTTTCTCAAAACTCAGGAACTGGCACGTTCGTGCCAGAATGTGCCATTCTTCCAAAACTTCAGAGGCAGTAGCACGTTCGTGCCAAAACTGGCACGTTCGTGCCACTTCCTGGAAGCTTTTGGGCCAACTCGTTTTTGGGGCTTTTTGGGCCTTTTTTGAGGCTTTGACTAGGTCTTGACCCTAGTACTATATATACTACCTCCCCCATCACATGTATCTTATCCAACACCATTTGTAGCCACCATTATAGAGAGAGAAAAATTGGGAAGAGGGTTAGAGTTAGATTTTTGGGAGAAAAATCTTGTAAGCTCTTGGAAGCTCTCGTTTATTTTTCGGTGTATCTCGTGGGGTGGGCTAGAGTGTGAGGGTCCTAGAGAGAGTCGTGAGAGTTAGAATTCGAGAGAGAATTCTTGTAAAGCTCGGTGTAACGATTCGGTTTATCTAGTGAAGAAAATCGTGGCGGCAAAGTGGATGTAGCCTATTTAAAGGTGAACCACTATAATTCTCGGTGTCGTGTTTGTTTTCTTTCTCGTTTCGTTTGTGTTGATTGCTTCGATTGTGGTTTGCTCCTTTATTGCTTGAATATGTATATTGTGTATGCTTGTGGTGCATCGAGGATATATACGTATTGCTTGTGATTGGTTGGTTGTCGTTGTTGGTTGGTCGGGAATTCGGAACACTCGGGTTGAGTGGATTCCCGACAACGGTTGGAAGTCATTGTTCTCGGGGGATTGGTGATCGAGTACGGGGTGGATTCGTTTGGAGATCGAACGGAGTTTCCGTCACGCATTGGGCGTGTCCGGTCGATCGGGTATCGACGAGTCAAGAAAAATTCCTCGTGCTCTAGGAGCGGGTCCCGGTGGTCCGACGTGTAGTCGGTGGTCTCGTTGACGTAAAGCACCGCCCGCCTTCCTCGGTAGTGTATATCGATCCCAACAGTAAGTAGAAGTGCACAAGTATCCGATCAATGTTCGAAGGTTTTTTGGATCACATGATGTGTGATCTTTATTAGAAGATGAAACGTGAAATATAGTTCAATCTTGTACGAGGCCCAACATCCAGAAAATGACAGATTAATCTTCTTTTGTTAATGGTCTGGGCCAAACCTCATTGGCCCATTAGTTTTCGGGTTCACGGCCCAGATCAGACCCATCAAGCCCGCACTCGGCCATGAACATTACACCATTCCATTTTCTATAAAATCGGAAGATTTAAGTTTTGTTCTTTTACTTAATTTCAATTTATTCCAATTTTGTAAAGATCGTTTGACTTAGGCTATGTTTATCCGCGCCGCCACTTAGATAAAAAAAAAATGGATGAAAGTGATTTTCTCTGACCATGGGCGGATATGATATGACCCCAAATTCACCCACAAAGTCTCCCCCATTTTATTAACGGTAGCCAATAGGTTGTAACATTTTTGTTTGATTAATTAAATTAATATATATTTTTTTAAATTATATTTAAAAAAAAAAATACCAAAATTCATAATTCTGTGCACTCTACAAATAGAGACCAATATATATTGATATAATTTAAAAAAATTAACTATAATTTATACACAAAAAATTATTTTTTTAAAAAAGAGATAGAATTTTTTTTACAAACTAAAATTGAGTGACTAAAAAATAAAAGTAATTATGTTATTATTAAAAAATATTGAAAAAATGGGTGGTTGATTGGTTGAAGTGATTATTGATAAACTTAAAAAATAAAAGGTAGTTAAATCGATGATGTGAAAGAAATAGAATTGAAATAAAAATTAATTAAATATTGAAAAAAGTGGGTGATCGTGCGGTTGGTCACCGATAAACATAGCTTTAGTAACATTTTAGCACGATTATTTTTTTTTTTTTCAAAAAATCAATAATGGCTATCCAATATATTTAATGTTAGAAATTTAGTTTAGTTCGGTCCATATTTTTTAGTTCAAAAAAATATAGCTTTATTTTATTAAAAATATGAAATTAATATTGAACGTAGTAGTCCAAAGTACAAACGTTTTTTTTTTTCCAAAATTGTGTAACATAAATTATCAATGACGACAATTATAGAAGCACACGCATGATATTCCGACGCCGGTGTCGATCACACAACGCCCGATTCCTTTGTACTTGACCTGACATGCCCGACTACAATGCCCAAAACGACAAGCCTGATCAATTTTGGCGGTCGTGCAATCAACCTGAGAAACGGCCATTTGAGCTACACACAAATAAAGAAATAAAAAATCGTGATTACATAATTAAAATGATGTATGGGTAAATAAAAAAAATAAGTATATAAGAAATTATATATATATATATATATCACCTGTTAGAGAGATGATGAGAAACATCATGAATATAAAGAGGAGCTTCGACATTATATTTCAATTTCGTTTGGATGAAATATTGAAATGGTTTTGGTGCTATTTATAGGGAGAACAAAAAAGACTTGAATGCAACAAAATATTGGGGTGTATTATAATATATGGTAAATTTTAGTTTTGAAATGATACTTAATTATATTAATTATGGTAAATTCTCAACTACTTACTTTACTAAAACTCAAATAACAGCATATATATAGTTGGCATATATATAATTTGGAGATTTTAGATAAAATGAAATTTTTAAAGTTTTGTTAAAATTAAGTAATTCACATTTTACTAGTCATGAATAAGAGCAATATATTTAATATTATTTTAATTTTATTAATTTAAAGTTATTAAATATTATTTATAATATAAAACATTGCGGTTGATAAACTATTATATAATATTTTTAATTACTTTAATGAAGAAAAAATCTATTAAAATTAAATATTAAATTTTAAGCAAAAATTTATGCAAGTAATTTAAAATATTATAAATTATAATACATTTTTTCCTAAATTTTTTTAATATAATTTAAATTATTATGAAAAATATTTGGAGTATAAGTTAAATATTAATACGTCTCAAATCATTTTTTTAAAATAAAATGGACTGTTAATTTATTTAATTAAAAAACATGTTTATGCTAATTTTAATTTTAAGGGGGAATTTGATAATGAGGGAATTCTAAGACCGTATACATAATTTAATAATTAATAATGTAAGTTTTTCTAATTACAAACTAAGATGATTTACCATAAATGAACTTTTGACTAATTCAAAACTAATTATATTAAAAAATAAAGGGTGATTTTTAAAATTGGGTAATTCAAATTAATTTTATATAAATAAGAGTTATAATTTTTCTTAATTATATATAAGAGTAGATTTTTATTTTTAACTTTTTAATCTAATTCACATGGGTAAGGTAAATTAAGAGTAAAAAAGACATTTTCAATTTTAAATATTACTCATTTTTATAAATATAACTATTCTAAATAATTAAAATAATATAAAATTATAAATTTAAATTGTAAAGTCTATTTTGTAGAGTAGATGTTATAATTTCATAAACTATATTTACTTTTTTTTCTAAAAATATCAAAATTACCCATTATTCTAATTTATCAAAAAATTATAAATCATTCCAACACAGATAAAACTCTTTCAAAAAATTATAAATCATTCCAACACAGATAAAACTCTTTCCACCTCTGTATCATAAATAAAACCCTTTCCAGCTGGAAAACACACAATGCAACCCACTATGAGTATTGAATTTTAAACTTTATATTTTCAATAAATTAATTGGGGTTGTATTACAGCGCCTTTAAATTCATAAATTAATTATAGTTGTAAAAGAGTAAAAAATACTTTGCAAATTTTAATACGTATTCCATTCCAGCCTAAGCTTTTGTATTTCATTTTGTTGTGAACATAGTTCAGTCTTGTACGAGGCCAAACATCAAAAAATGGCAGATTAATATTCTTTTGTTAATAGGCTGGGCCGAACCTCCTTTGCCCATTAATTTTGCAGGTGTAAGGCCCAGAATTGGCCCATCAAGCCCGCACTCGGCCATGAACATTACACCATGTTCTATCGATCGGAAGATTTTATTAAAAATATGAAAGTAACATTGAACATGATATTATAAGTATAATAAAGAGTAGTACAAAATTCAAACGTTTTTTTTCATGTCGTTTGTTAAATCATTTAATTATAAATATAGATAAGCTCTACTGAATTGTGTAACATGGATATATATAATAATATATCAATGACGACAATTATAGAAGCACACGCATGATATTCCGACCCCGGTGTCGATCAAGCAATGCCCGACTCCACCGTACTTCGCCTGACATGCCTGAGTACAAACACCAAGACGACAACCCTGGTCTATTTTCGCGGTCGTGCAATTTTCTTCTTGAGAAACGGCAATTTGAGCTACACACAAATAACGAAATAAAAATGAATAAAAATCGTAATAACATAATTAAAATGTTGTTATTAAATAAAATAAATAATACATATATAAAATTGAATATCACCTGTTAGAGCGATGATGAGAAACATCATAAATATAACGGAGAGCTTCGACATTATATTTGATTTTGTTTTGATGAAATATTGAAATTGTTTTGGTGCTATTTATAGGGGGAACAAGAAAAAAAACGTAAATGCAACAAAATAGTGAGGGTATGTTAATTATTGTAAGTTCTATTTTTGAAATGTAATTTAGGTATGTTAGTTATGGTAAATCCTCAATTAAGTACCTTAATAAAACTCAAATCACAACATACCTATATAATATGTCATTATGACCAATATTTGGTGTAAGTCAAATAATTACTATATACATCTATAAATATATAAAACGGGGAGTATATTCTAATTATAACCCTCTTTAAAAACGGGTATGTAATATTTATTTTAAATATTTATGATATATAAATTATCAATGTTGTAAATCGGCGCCTAAGCGCTCGACGGAGGTCAACCATCCGAATTTTTTGTTCTGGGCGGTTCTAGGCTGTGATCAGAGAAACTTATGCGGTCTAGGTGATTTAAAATACAAAAATATAAAAATTATGTTTTTTTCCTCTCATTGCAAATTTGATGTTTTTATTAGTTACAAAGATGTAAAAAATGAAATTGTATTTGTAAGAAAGAATAATAAAATGATCATTTATTTGATTTGTGAGATATGATTAAAATTATTGTAATATTTTAAGGGAAAAATGGCAATAAGGCCAATTTTCAACATTTTTTGACCAATAAGGCCAAGTTCCAATTTATGTGTCAATTAAGCCTTTTTGTTCCAATTAGGCCAAAAAAATGTATATGGAAGGACGAAAATACCCTTACTCTATTTCTACTCAACCCACCCCACACCTACCCCATCTCACCCCTGCCCAGACACTGAATACCATGAAAAAACATTGAACGTCAGATTTTTTTTTTTCTACTCAACCCACATCACCCCACCACAAACACTGAATGTCAGACACTGAATACCATGAAAAGACACTGAATAACATTAGAAGACACTGAATAACACTGAATAACACTAAATAACACTGAATAACATTAAAAGACACTGAATAACACTGAATAACATTAAAAGACACTAAATAACACTGAATAACATTAAAAGACACTGAATAACATTAAAAGACACTGAATAACACTGAATAACACTGAATAACACTGAATAACATTAAAAGACACTAAATAACACTGAATAACATTAAAAGACACTGAATAACATTAAAAGACACTGAATAACACTGAATAACACTGAAAGACACTGAATAACACTGAATAACATTAAAAGACACTAATAACACTGAAAGACACTGAATAACATTAAAAGACACTGAATAACACTTAACACTGAATAACATTAAAAGACACTGAATAAAATTAAAAGACACTGAATACCATTAAAAGACACTGAATAAAATTAAAAGACACTGAATACCATTAAAAGACACTGAATAACATTAAAAGACACTGAACGTCACCTCAGACACTGAATACCATTAAAAGACACTCAATAACATTAAAAGACACTAAACGTCACCTCAGACACTGAATACCATTAAAAGACACTGAATGTCATTAAAAAACACTGAAAGTCAGATTTTTACACTGAATATTATATGAACACTGAATACCATGAAAATACACTGAACGTCATATTTTTTCTTCTACTCAACTCACCCCACCCATCAGACACTGAATACCATAAACATCAGATTTTTACACTGAATATTATAAGAACACTGAATGACATAAAAAAACACTGAATGTCAAATTTTTACACTGAATATCATCCCAAACACTGAATGTAATTAAAAAACATGAATTTCAGATTTTTTACATAGATTATTATAAAAACACTGAATGTCATTACAAACACTGAATCTCATAAAAAAATACTGAATGTCATTAAAACACTGAATCTCATAAAAAACACTGAATGTCGTAAAAAAACATCGTAAAACACTGAAAATAAAATAAATATCTCAAAAATAAAAATAAAAATAAAAATAAAAAAATACAATGAATCCTTCCAATAAAAATCCTGGTCACTCTCTTTGATGATGTTCTCATATCCTCCTGTGAAAAAAAAAAATGTTCCAAGTACATAACAAAACAGAAAAACGTTACCTTGATTGTAGCTGTTTCCAACTTCACAACTTGGCGATTGAACATATGCACAGAAAGCCCAACCAGCTTGATACTTATTCATAGCTTAATTCATAAATTTTTCGGGAAATGGTCGTAAATAATCGTACAAAAACTAGCAGAAAGTGATTACTAATGTGCAGAATTTGAAATCGATTGCATAAATCAAAAGAGAAAAGAAAATTGGGAGCAATCACCTGTACTGAACCCCATCTTAATCCCCAACGATATATCTATAGGCAACCGGGTTACCTAGGAGAAGGCAGCGCTTTGTTTTGTCCAGACTGGTACTGCATATATCTATAGGCAACCGGGTTACCTAGGAGAAGGCAGCGCTTTGTTTTGTCCAGACTGGTACTGCAAGGTAGCCTCGAGCATGGACTCTGCCATGACTGCTCTCTTTTCCATCTCAGACAGGGCTACACTTGCTTCTTCGTACTTCTCACGTAATGTAATATTAAAATGTTGCTTCCTCGGTAGAAATATTTCATTACTTAGGTCACAAGTTTGCTATGGTAGAGGTTAATGAAGATGATAACAGTACTACAGTCTACATATATATATATATATATATTATGTATGTTAAAATAAAGAGGAGAGAGAGAGACCTGAAGCACTTGAGCAGCATATTTCTGGGCAGCGGCATCTTGCTCAGCAAATATGCGAGCATCCTCGGTCACTTTCTGTTCTTGTTCTACCCTCATTAAAATCTGCACAACAAACCAAAAGATGTATTGCAATGTAGACAACAAGCTCAATAATAATAAGAAGAATGATAATTGACAATGAGAATTACTACAAATATAATGTTCGTATTTTGGTGTAATTTTACAAAAATAAAAGGTACTTAATCTTTTGAAATTAGAAAAAACAGCCTTGGCATGAGTTTATTTCTTTCAAATAATATAGTCGTTTACCTGAAGCATTGCGCTCTCTTGTTCCTGTTTATCAGCAAGGGCTTGTTCAAGCATTCACGTTGTTGTTATATTGATTGCGCGGGGAAACCAAAGACGGGAACGAGTTCTGAGAAGGCATTCCGTTATTACTTGATCTCAACAAAGAAGGAGAGGCTGGCTGGGACCCACCGAGCGGAGGGGGAGGCCCTTGTGGCACCATCGTTTTATCGAAATATCGACACAATCTAGTTTACAATTCTCAATTCTCAAGTAAAGAACATATGCTTGATTTTGTAAACACTAACCAAAGGTTGGAGGTGTTTTTGGCAAAATCATAACTTCTGATTCTTTCTTTTCTAGTTGCAATCACTCCACCAGCTGTACTATCAGCCCTGCATAAAAACACATTCAATAGAAATCAATTTTTTTCTCCCAAATTAAGTAACAAAAAAATTTAAAAAGACTAAACAATTTAGTTTGTGAATGAATACACTACTAATAATCGGATCCAACCCTAATTTGAAAGAAATCAAAAAATAAGTTAGGGCTTATACTTCAAACCATATTCAAAATTTACACTTACTTAACAAGAACATAAATTCAAACTAAAAGTGAATACCAACACTAAAAAAATTACACCCAGAATCCCAGAATCTATTCTCCTTCTTCAGCCACTCAAACACCTCCAAAGCGCACCCAGAATCCCTTCCCTCCTGCGAAAAATACACCAGCACTAGCTGCAACTCGCAGGCCGGCAATTTATCGTTCAACTCCTCGAGAACATCCGAAGGCTCTCGAGCCTTCGCTCTAATTCCTCAATCTCCTCGAATAACCCTTCGCTCATTTCATCCTCGTCGTCACTGGTGACAAACACGTCCATTTGAATTGATATGAGCATCCCAAAACCCCGAAAATCACTTCACCGACCAGAAGCAATCACTAAATTTCGATCACCATAGTTAGAATTATAACTAACAATCAAATATGATCAAAACACAATAAATTTGTATAAGCAACTTCCAAATTGAGAGTTTAAATAGAAAAAAGACCTTTTCTATCATCGGAGGCATCGTGAAACTCATCATCATCTGCAGCAAGCTGAGAATCTCTACTCGTCATTTCATCGAACACCTTGCGAGCACTCCAGAAATACCCGCCCTTCGCGTACCCTTCGATCACGGCGTTGCAGAAGTAGACATCCGACTGGAACCCCATCCTCACCCCGCGAAATAGAGGCAGTGCTGATGGACGAGAATATGCTATACTAAGTTCTCCGGCAAGTCGACGGCGGATGCACGTCAGCCGGCAGTGGAAGCGGACGGCGCACGAAGAGCGGCTCTGGGAGCTGATATGCACGAGGCACTACCACCTCTGGCTCGCGCGTTGCTTCCCGTCATCGTCTTCTTCCACGGCGGTGGCTTCGTCTACCTCTCCCGATTTCAAGGCCTATGTCTGTCGCCGTTTCGCGCGCACCGTCCCCGCCGTGGTGAAGGTGAAGACGTCGTGTGGAGATCCATCGGCGACGAGCGCCGCTGCCTCGTCGTTAGAGCCATCTATCTACTTTTTACTTTTTTTTTACTCGGTCCGAAATTTGCTTTGCTCTCTCTCGATTTTTTCTGGGAAGAGAAGAGTGGAAATGAATTTGGGTGAATTTGGGGGAAAAGGGTAACGGGGTTTTTGCACATTTTAGGCGGCCTAATTGACACGTGTAATTTCTCAAAAGCTTTATTTCCGAAAAAATGTTGAAAATTGGCTTTATTGCCATTTTTCCCATATTTTAATGTAATTTAAACGAAGATAATTTCATTAATTATTTAATGAAATTAAAAAAAATCATTTTTAAAAATGTATATAAATTATTTTTAAAATATAATACTAATTATTTAAATATAAAAATGTAAAACCAAATATCTTTACTTAATTTTTAATTAGCTTAATTTTCAATTAGTTCATGCTCCTTGTCACTGTACACCTAGCGCCTAACACTTCTAACACTTTACAAACACTTGGAAATAAATCAATATCAAATTTAAATATTGGAAAAAGCTAAGTAATAACAATTATACTAATTAAACACAAAAATTGAATTTACAAAAAAATATAGTAGTATGTTTTTTTGTTTTGTTTAATTAATATATTTTTATTAATTTAATTATAAATTATTTCTATACTAATTACGTACAATTAAATTAAAATATATTTTTACACTCGATTAAATTGCTATATTTATTATATTTCAAAATCTAAATACAATTACAAATTAATAATTTTAATATTTTATTCATGAATATATTGTTGTAATAATTAAGAGTTATGAAATAGTGAAATTAAGGGTTCAAAATTTCAACAGCACACACACATATATCATCATCATCATCATCATCATCATCATCATCATCATCATATAAGCAATTTTGGGTCCGAGTCTCAGCTACTTCTGAGAAACATACAACAGAAACTAGGTTCAGGTTCAAGTTTTATTACAAAAACAAGTAGAAGAACCAGAATCCGAAAAGATATCAGTCCGGGTGGAAATTAACATCTCTCGGAAAAGACAGAAAAGGACGCATGCTACTTTTTCCGGAGTTGACGATTGAGGAACTCCAGAACTGAAAGGCGCTGCAAAACGAGAAAAGGGGGTTCGAATCAATTTAAGAAATATAACTGCATTCAAATTGAGAACAACTAATAAGCCATACCCGTTGTTCAAGTCCAACTTCTTCCGAATTTATTTTTAACGACTCCAACATTTTAATGGCCTCTTCAAAACCAGAACCTGCTGTATCTTCGTTCCCGAGATTTCTATCCACGTCAGCAACTTTAGAAATCGATACCGCCACATCTATAACCTGGATTTGTGAGAAATACGAAAAAAGAAGAGTTATTGAAACAATTAGCACCGGAAAGATTATAAATTTTGCTCACTTAAGAGGTAACACCCGAGTGATGGCTCATTGCATTGCGACGAACATCCAATGACCGAGAATAATACAACCTGGCAGCTTGCAAATCTTCCTCATAGTATTTTAGATCTCCAATTTTATTTAGTGAGACTGAAAGCGTATGCGTTATCTGCACATATCCAAAACAGAAAGAAACGAACTTATATTTAGCCACATAATATGGAACATATCGACGATCGTTTCAAGTGTGTACCTCCAAATCATCTTTAGGCACTTTCATAAGGAAATTGACACTTTCCTCAAAGTATGTAATTGCAGATGTAGGATCACCAGTGGCTCGACTGCAAAAATTATTCATTAAAATGCAGTATAGACTATAGACCGGAGGTAAAGATAAAGGACATACCAGCAATCACCAAGCATGCCTAAAACAGCACCTAGCTGCGAACATAACTCGGGAGTGTCTTTGTTTCCCGTACTGTTCAATTGTTCTCTAACATCCTCAGCACATACACTAAGCCTTGATTTCGCACTTTCTATATTATTGGCACGAAGTGCCTATATACACAAACCAATGTAATGGGAATATCTTAACACATCAATTATCATCATTATATTTTGTTTGCTCTTCTAAAAAAGACAATATTTCCTTTAAAGGCTTACCCTCATTGCCTGCTGCATCAAGAAAGCGCCACGCTCGAGAGACACGTCTTCGTATATTATAGTTTTCTTATCACCTTCGCTTTCTTCCTTTTTCGTGTCAACTTGAGACCTCTTGATCCTGGCATGGCCTTCAATGAACCGATCAACGACACTCTGAAGTTTCAGATCATCTTCAATCTTCTCAATATCAGCACCACATAACGGACAATCCTTGAACCTTGATACGCACGCTCTGGTTTTCACAAAAGAATACATATTAATAACGAAAAACTAAACAAAATCAATAAAAGAAGAAAAAAACTACAATCCACACTAAGTTGATACTGGTTTAATTCCTACAGCTCAATAAACTTCATATCATCAACCAACAGAGAACGATGAATATTTTTTTCTTACTTGCAATAAACGTGGGAACAAGGCACGCATTTGCTGCATTCAAACAGAAGTGCTTGGCATATCATGCAGCTTAGGGGGCCTAATTTAAATGTCTGCGTATCGTATCCGAAAGGGCATTTGGGAGAAATCGCAACATCTTGTTGAGCCTTGCCATGATTGATTTCTTGCTTTCCGTTTAGGTTCTCACCGCTTCTTTCGGTGGATGCATCTTCGGGCCGAGAAGCCTCGGTGAAAGGGCAAACGGGTTGCAAATTCTCCATCTAAACCTGAATCAACACTATGACTAAATCAAAATATAACCAAAACCCGATTCATATAATCGAATAATTGAGCTCAAAAAATCAAGTATAAATGGTTTTTGAAATTCAACAACGCAGATGCAACTCCTTTGTCAATCAGTGCAAGAACATGTTATAAAAGATAAATAAAATGCAAATTACCAAATCAAAATATAACGAAAACCCGATTCATATAACTAATAATCAAGCTGAAAACGAAAAATCAAAGAAAATAAGAAATAGGTATTGAAATTCAACAACACGGATGTATTCCAAAAGTATTTAATTAAATTCAGCGCACAAAAGAGATATCGCCATACCTTAGTTCTTCACCTTTTTTGATCGTTTTTTATTTTCAGATTTTTTCCTTTTTCATCTTCAGAATTTCTGGGCGAAATTCGAAAGTATTTTCAGGTGAGATATAATCGTCAATCGAAGATCGAGTTTTATCCGAAGAGATGTAAATTTAACATTTCACATTTTGTTAGTATTTTTCTTGCATACGATACGATAGAAATTCCAAATATTATATCGATTGGGCTTTGGGATAGTTTGCCCCACATTTTATAAGTGATCCAACTTAGAAAGAAAAAGAGGGAATGTGACTAGTCACATTTGATAAGTCGATGAGTTAAAAGTCACCCTTTATAAAAGTGTGAGTTTTTTACACCAATTGAACATAAAATGTCTCTTATACCCTTACTTTTTTAATAAATCCAAAATAAACAAAAACAATCTCAAATAAAATAAAAACAAAATCAAAATAACTTGTGGGGCCCACGAGATCAGATTTTTTGTTGAGTTGAGGGTTTGGTGTAGGTTTAATTGTGCATTCATATCCCACATATTCATCATCCAAACCTACCAAAAAAAATTCAAAACTCTCTCAAAAAAATTCCTATCATGTTGCCCCGTTAAATTCTGGAAAAAGCCGTCGGATATACGCGTGCCTCAACGAGCGAAAACGAGAGGTACGTGTTCAAGTTTTTTTGCGATTTTTATTTTCTGCGTCTGTTGCTCGATGGGTTGCTCGATGGTACGCTCCATCGAGTAACCCATCGAGCAACGAAGAATTTTTGAAGATCTTAGTTACTCGAATGCGTCATTACTTAAAAACCTTCGAGTAGTGGTTCGAGTAACCTTATTCCAGTAACAGATTCGAGTAATGTGAGGTTACTCGAACCTCTATACAGGATCATCCTGTTACTCGAATGTAACAGGCCATCCTGTTACTCGAACGGGCATCCTGTTACTCGATGGTAACAGTCCATCCTGTTACTCGATGGAACAGTCCATTCGAGTAACAGGGCCTGTTTTTTGCAAAAAAACGCATTTTTCCGTAATTTTTGTTTTGTTTCGTCGATTTATATGGATATGTTGTATTAGTTAACCTAATTCAATAATGTTTTTTGTAATTGTAGATGTCGAATCAACGAATCACGATACGTTACGGTGGTCGTTGGGAACGAGCGGTCTACGTCGACGGGATAGATATGTGCCTTTTCTTCAGGAGGGATCAACTTACCCTCGATGGTCTTGTGAGCCAGATTCGTGCCGTTTTGCGCCCTCCGCCGAATATCGAGTACATGTTGTTCATCTTAACACGAGGAATTGATTTTAGGAGCGTGCGGTGCCCTTTGCTTAGCGACGACGATGTATCCCGCATGCTAGACGAGCAAAAGGACGATTGTTTCATTTTTGTCACCGAGATGCTAGAGGAGGCACAACCAAATGCCCCCGAGGTGAATATTCCAGAAGTGGATCCGGATGTACCGACTGAGGGCGAGAGGCATGCTGAGAATTCCGAGGACGACGAAGAAGCTCGTCAGACCGATCTGTTGCAGTCGTTGACCACTGAATGGACAGAATGGATTAGACAGCCGCGGGTCATCACAAATATTCTGTCACGCCGTAATCTGTCCTCGAGTTCTAGTGTGGGAGCCGGCGAGCAACCCGAAGCAGCTCAGAATGCTCAGAATAATCCACTACGCAACTGGATCATTCCACTGCCGGAGTTTGACCCCGCGGTTCCATTGCGATCGGTCGAGCCTCCCGAACTGGTGTATGGTCACATTGCAGTCGGCTCGACATTCCGAACGAAATCGGATCTGAAGATAGAGGTGGGGATGTATCACATGGAGCATATGGTGGAGTGTGCCACTAAACGCTCGACCACTGAACGGGTAGCGTTCGTCTGCAAGCAAGGTTCTGAGAAGTGCCCGTTCAAATTGTGTGCTACTGGGAATGACAAAACACTCTGGAAGATTACGAGGCTGAACTTGAATCACGAGTGTGTCAATGATTTGAGTCGGACTGCCGATCGTCACGTGTCGAGCAAGGTTGCCGCTACTTACTTTGCACGTCAGCTAGTCGACGATGAGATCACACTGAAGCCGAAGACGATGATTTTTGATCTGAGGAGATTGTACGGAGTAGTGATCGATTACAGCTTCGCCCTGCGAACGAGGAACCTGGCCGTTGAAATGAGGTACGACAACTATCAGGATTCATATCAGATGCTCCCGTCATATCTGCACGTGCTGAAAGAATGCAATCCAGGGACTCGGTATGAGATTCAGACGACCAGTGAGGGCGTGTTCTGTCACATGTTTGTTGCACTTGGGCAGTGCATTAGTGCATTTCAGCAGCGCACTCTGCGTCCCGTCATAGTAGTCGACGCCACTCATTTGAAGGGGAAAAACAGTGGTGTGTTATTTGTTGCCGTCACGAAGGACGGAAACGAGCAGATTTTCCCGCTTGCCTTTGGTATCGGTCCGATTGAGAATGACCTGGAGTGGACGTGGTTTCTAGAGAACCTCAGGCTTTGCTACGATGGAGACGATCTGCTCATTGTGTCCGACCAGCACAAGAGCATCGCGAATGCCATTCGGAGTGCCTATCCCCACGCAACCCGTGCGTTGTGCTGTCACCACCTCGAGAAGAATCTAGCAATGTACCGCTCTCATGTGATCACAATTGTACACAAAGCTGCCTACTATTATCGAGTGGATGAGTTTGATAAATATTTATCTGATTTGGAGAAAGCCAGTGGAGACGGTGCTTATAGGCGCCTCGTTGGACTCGGTGTTGAGACCTGGGCAAGGTCGAAATGTGCTGCACGACGATATGGTTTCATGACATCGAATGCGGCCGAAGTCTTCAACGGTGCTATCAAATGACCACGACGATTGCCTGTTTGTGCTATGCTCGAGTCGATTCGTGCGATGATTGAGAGATGGTTTGACGAGAAACGAAAGAAGGCTAATGAGAGAGATGATGAGCTGACCGAAGAGGCATTCGCAAAGGTGTCTAATCAGAATCAGTTGAGTCATCATTTTCCTGTTCGGGAGGTCAGTGCGGGGACCGTGTTCAGAGTTGAGGAAAACGGCAGGTCCTATCTCGTGGATATCGCGAGACGCACGTGTGACTGTCGGGAGTTCGACTTAGACCTTATTTCGTGTCGTCATGCTGCTTCCGCTATACGGTATGGTATCGGTATCCTTACATCTTCTTTTTAATTTTAAACATTCAATTAATTAATGCCACTAACCTGATACTTTGTGTAGACGGGCTAGAAATGAACGAATCTTACCAGTACGAGTGCTGGTCCCACCAGTGTGCGCATCTCAACAATCGAGGCAACAAATCTGTCAGGGGCTTCAGCTGTGCGGCTCTGATATTGCACATTGAATCATACACTTCGACAGTCCAGTTCTCGAAATCAATGACCGCCACGATCCAGTGAATGTTATCAATGTTGCAAATCATGGCCACCTTACATACAAACATTGAAAATACAAGCAATGAAAATATAAGAAATCATAAAAACCAAAGATTGTTCAAATTCAGTTAACATACCTGATGGATATTGTACCAACCATGCTCACCACGATCCGGACCCGATTCAACAATGTCTAGCATACGCTGAGGTGGTTTCCAATTCTTGTATCGCTGCTCGAAATTATCCGAAGTCCCTGTATGCTTCAGTTTCCCGTATTCGATGCAGAAATCATTCTTTGAAAATGACATAAATATTAAATTTTATGTCAGTAAGAACACGATAAAAGTAAAATATAACTAACATAGATAAAAGACATTCACTTACGTAGAAGCTGGGACCGAATATCTGGTGCCCACTTGCCTGAACGTAACCCTTCACCCCTGTCCTAGTTCTGATTTTTACTTTCATGAACGCAATATACAAGTCGAGCATCTGAATATTGACACGTTGTTAATATTTAAACATAAATTAACAAGGTTATAATTTAAAATATTACCTGAGAGCTGAACCAAACAGAGGCATTTTCCACATCGTCGAAGAATTTCTGATCAAGGATCAAATCATCACAGCACTTCACCCTAACGCAGGAATCGGGCCCCGATGCTCTGTACACATCGTACAGCTTCCAGCTTCTTCTACCGCGTGCCCTGGTGAACTGTCGGATGAAAGGGCTACGCAAGTACTTGGAAGGCTGAACAACACGAGGTCCGAGGCTGCTCTCCCCGGCACCCTGCTCGGACTCGTAACCCTCCTCGTCGTCGTCATCCTCGTCAATGAAGCACCCGAGGTCCCCGGCATACTCGTCGTCACCCTCCTCGTCATCAGCAGCTGGCTGTGAGAAGATATCAAAGTTCCTCCCAGTATGGGTCTCGACATCAACCACAACAGGTGGTGTCGGAGTGCTGGACGTCTCCAGATCAAAAGGAACAATCGACGGAGGCGTGCGGTAGCTGGGTGACTCAAATGGATAGGCCGGTGGCGGCATCTGATAACCCTGGAATGAAAAGACTGGACCCTGGAATGGACCGAATGGACCCGGCATCTGGTAACTCTCGAATGGATACTCAAATGGAAATACCGGAGTCACCTGGGGCTGGGGCTGCATGCGGTAACGCATCCATGCGTCAGCATCTCCAAACGAATACTGCGGGGGGTCAGGCATCGCCGACGTCGAAAATCGAGCTGGTGCTCTGCGCAAAGAAGTCTCAGCAATGTCCTCGCAGTGGTAGGAATGACGAGGAGGTGAAGTCCGAGGGGGCGAGGAAGGCTCTTCGTACACTGGCCTCGAGGGATAAGGCCGTGGCTGGGAGTGTCGTCTCATACCGAAGAAGCCCTTCATTTTGGAGAGCAAGCTCTCCGTGACACTCTTCGTCACGTTCTCCGTGACGGCCTTCACGATGTGAGTCGTGAATCCCTTCTCGGACGTGTCGAACAAGATCCTCTCGAGGTCACTCCGACGATAAATAGGTGGATCATCGTCCACCACTCTCTCAGATGCATGTGCAGCTCGAGACTCAGGAGGAGTAGCATCTCGAGCAGGAGGAGAAGCACCTCGAGGAGGAATAGGAGGAGAATCATGTCGACGAGGCGGAGAATTATGTCGAGCTTTCCGAGATTTACGTCTCTCTAGTCTCTCTGCTGAAGAGCTGGGCGTGACATCGTCACGCGTGCGGATACCAGTCGCCGCCTTCTTGAATGTCTTGGCCACGCTTTCGGCCACACGGTCCACAAGCTTCTTCTTCTTCTTCTTCTCCATCTGCTTCTTCGGTGCAAGTGCTCGTGCCGGCCCCGCTGCGTGAGCTAAGCGGACGGGAGGCTGGTACGGGGGGCCATACAGCTCACCGGCCTCAGTCAAACTCCTGTAATACAACATCTCCTCCTCCTCCGGTGTCGGTGTGAGGGTCTCGTGCACTTCAAGCTAAAAGAAAACAATAACAAAATATTTATTAGATATTCGATAAGATTATTAATTCAAAATTATTAACGAAACAGATTGACGGTTACCTGCTCATCCTCGAAGTAATCAGTGAAATCGAAGTTAGTCTTCCTCGGCGTCCAATTCAAAAACCGAGGCCTTTGCGTCACTCGGCTCCGGGTACCGCACAGTATCCCTAAAGGAGGAAAGGCCTCGAAGGCCCAACACTGGAAGGCCCAAACTGGACCGTAAAAGTGATAAGCAGGTTTGTCCACCTGATCAGCTGCCATCCCAGCAGTGCTGATGTAGTGCGAGAAGTTCTGGAACGTATAAGAACCCCAAGGAAACCACTCCCAGCCATCGTTGTCCTCCACCAGTGTCCAGACCCAGTTCTCGACATCCAATTTCTCTCGACCAATCAGAATGAAGTAGAGAATCAGGATGTTGGCAACCTTGAAATAATCACCTAGCTCGTGGCCCATCCGCTGATCCTTGAACGAACTGAGCAGTGCTTCAATCTTCATCACTCTGCATCGGAATAACCTCCGATGGATGTCTGTACTGGGAGCGACATGACCTTGGTCTGAGGGATTGAAGTTACTATCCCCAAAGCTCAGGCCGGTGATCAGGGCGTATTCTTGTGCTCGGAACTTCACAATACGATCCCCGATAGCAAACCAGTGCTCAAACTCCGGTATTCTGCTCTTGCTAACGATCTCTCTCGATAGCAGCTTGTGCAGAGGTTTGTTCGATCGGTCTGCACTGGGAATGGGAAAGAACTGACTGAACAGACACGTCTGTTCGTACTCCGCGAGGCCCTCGTCCCCACCCACATCCCTCAGAGTATCTTGTACGGTTTTCAGTACACCGCGTCGATCTCCGCAATTTATCGCTCTCGAAATGTTGACGAAATCCGGTCTCCTCCATCGGAAACCAGCCTGCACAAATGGAGAAGAAGCAATTAAAAACATATTAATAGGATCAAAAACAAAAAAAAAACAAAAAAAAAAGGTATCTGCCTGTTACTCGATCGTGTAACACGATCGAGTAACAGACCAGCGACCAACCCCATTCGACCAACCTCATTCGATTAACCCCATCAACCAACCCATTCGATTAACCCCATCGACTAATCAAAGGCTGACTACTCGATGAGGTTAATCGAAAGGGTTGGTCGACGGGGTTAGTCGAATGGCACTAATCGACTGCCATCGACCAACGCGTTCGAGCAGTCAAGAACACATTTCAGAAATCAGAATTTCAGACAATTCAACTCAAATTACAGTTCTAAATCACTTATAACACTAGTAAGAACTCAACCAAGCATCTAAAGAACCATATAATCCATCACATTGCTCGAATTCTCGAAAAAAAAAATCGAAAAAAAAAGGGATCGGGAATTACCGGCGGTTGGAGCAGCGGTTCTTCTTCCTCTTCATGGTCGACTTCGTGCTCCTCATGTTCGGATTCGGACGCCGACGACATCTTGCTCCGGTGAAGGGATTCAAAATCGAAAAAAAACGGGGGCGGCGGTTTCGGGAGAGAAAAGAAAAGGGGGGACCGATTTTGTGGTTTTTTTTATTTATGTTTTTGTCTTTTTCTTTTATTTTGAAGGGTATAATAGGTACTTTGACTTGAATTGGTGTAAAAAACTCCTACTCTAATGAAGTAGAACAAAAAACACACAAACCTTATAAAATTGACGGAAAATCCACAGGCCTCAAAGAAAAATAGTCATCGTCAATTCGGCGCCCATAACATATTTTTATGCTTTTATTTATTAGTCTAAAAAATTAAATCACATTATATTATTCTTATAATTTTGACATATTACAAAAAGGAAATGAGATATTTATAATTTTAACAAAAAAAAGTATCAATAGAAAATTAAATTATTATAATAACACGAAATCAAATTTACAGTATTTGTAAGTTAGATGTTCTTTTCAATTTTTATTATTTAATAAAATATTTTGTCATGTAAAATTTGGGCGATAAAACATTAAAAGACTTTAATAAGTTTGTCCAACCTAATGTTACTCTACCAATCAATGTAAGATACTAAGATGTATTTAAGGAAAAAATTGAAAAGAAGGTAATTGAATGTAATAAATTATAAAATTGTATATTTAATTATCTTTATTGTAAAAAAAAGTAGTTAAAAAAAACTTCCACAATTTCATTTCAATGTAATTTACTTGATAATTTCAATTTATGAAAACGGTAGTTGTTTACATATTAAAATTGTATATTTTTTTATTATAAAAATAAAATAAAATATTTACACTTATTCGTAAACTAGAAAACATTGAGAGTTTATTATAATTAAATAAATCAATTTTTTTTTCAAAATGTATCTATATTTAACACCTCATCTCGAGTAAGCCAAAAATTTCATTAAAATTTCTCGTGGTCCAAAATACATCAGTTGTATCACTAATATCGTATTGGGGATAGTAATTTTATTAGGGAATTAATAAAACACACTTTGATAAATAAAACAACAGTAATTTATTTATTTAGAATGTAGATTAATAAAACACACTTTGCAATCACTACAAGAAAAATGGGCTATTGCGATCGATTTTAAGTGACATTTCGTCACAAGGTAATTTAAGCCATCTTTTTCGACGGATCAAAGGACGCGGTCGCTATGTAGGCCTCAAATGAATTTGTGACAGAATGACTTTTACAAATCTGTGGCAAATAAATTATTTTATTATTATTGTTTGCGGAGAGATGGGCGGGAGATGAAAATTTTGGGCCAAAATATATGGCGCTCAAAATTGGTCAATTGACCACCCAAAACAAAATAGGGTAAAATAAAAAGGGGTGGTCGTATTACTCTCACACAATAACACATCTCCCTTTTCTCCTTTTAAACCCTATCGTACCCCTCTTAAAAATTTCTCATCGTTGAAGGCGACCGATGCAGACGGTGGCGGTAGTGGCGAATCGAAGACAGTCGACAGAAGATAAATGTTTTCAAATCTAAAACTCAGGCAAGTGTATATTCGTTTCTTAATTTTTCATGAGTGCTGCGAATTTATTAGATCTAAGATTTCTTTTTCGTATGATATTTATGGGGTTTTGATTTCTGATTTGATATTTACAGTAATTTGATTCAGGACTTGTACCCGAGTCATAACAAAATTAATCCGGAATAACAGGCGATAGAGCAAGTTTGACTCAACCAGATTCATAATTTTCAATGAATGAAGAATAATGAAGATCAGAAGTTTTTTTTTTTTTATATGAACTTGTAATTCTGTAAACATGATTTATATGTCTAATATTTGTAGATTCTCTTTGAACTATTTATATGAAATGTAAATTTTTTGTAAAATTATCTTTGTTTGAAATTTGAATTTCATTGATTTGTGATTGATTCAATAAATAAAAATTGAAAGAAAATTAGAAATTTAATTGCTGGAAAAAAAGGAAATAAAAATATCCAGAAACGGATTGATATAACTGATCTGTCGCAAATTGTTTTTATGCAATAAAATAAGGAAGTGGGTCCCGTTAAAAACATTGCGACAAAAAATAGTGTTTACGACGGAAAAACGAACTTTCGACGAAGCTAAATGCGACGGACGAGATCGGTAAAAAAAAAGGGTCAATTGTGACCGATTCTTTGTAAAAAATCCGTCGCATTTGCCCCTTTTTTTGGTAGTGAATTAAATAGTCAATTGTTTATTATAAATTTAATTTTTTTTTATAAAAAATTTATTAATAAATTTGATAAGATATATTATTGATTTTATTTTCTTACAAAAATTAAGGACCAAATTTAATTTAATATGTTAATTAATTTATTAGAGAAGATATGTGCCTGATTTCATTTTCGAATTGATTTGACTACTACTATAATTAAGAATGATTGTATTCTATAAAGTCAAAAAAACAAAAACTACCATATATTAAAAGAAATGAATATCTCATAATTATATCACAGATTCTATTCATTTAAATTTTAAGTAATCATAGTCTATATATATGTAAGCAAGATAAACTATTTTAAAAATAAAATATTTTGCACAAGGAACTCCGAAGTATGGCAAAGCTCGCATATTTAGTTTTGATGTTACTCATCCTCGTCCTCTCGGGTATATATATATATATACTGCTTTAATTTATTTGATTAATTAACTCAAAATATATTTTTTAATTATAGTTTTGTTGTTTGTGTGTAGCTCAACCAATAGTTTCTCAGCCGGGTACTCCAACTCCAGATTGCGACATCAGTATACTTCCTTTCCCTTGTACCAATGGCAATATTGGCAGATGTCTATCGTATTGTCGCGACGAGTTGGGTGGAATCGGACGCTGCGTGGCCGGTACAGCTGAATGCGAATGCGAAAGTAATTGCCATTAATTAATTAATTAATTAATTGATTAGCAAGCAATTAAGTATTATCGTACACTTTGATCGGTGTCATGTTATCAGAAACTCGCTTTCATTTCTGTTTAAATAAATTTGGTTATATGTATTTTGCTTAGTAACCCTGAAATTAATAATAATGAATACAAATGAAATTATTGTCAATTTTTTTTTTTTTTTGTTTACTTATAGCTATTTTAGCTAACTATATAAGAAAACAATTTCTGAAAATAAGATTAGTGATGATGTTTACACTTTTATATTTTCGTCAACGTATGCGTATTTCTTTTAATTTATTTATACTATATCTTAAACGATATTGTAATAATCAAATGTTGATTATAAAAAAATATAGAGAAAAAATTCATAGTAACTTAAAAACAAAATGATCTGTATTAGTTTATAGTGAAAAAATATGAAATTTTAGGTCAAAATTTTCATTCTGAAGAAACAAATATGCAAGTATTTTCGAATTTGCACTCGCAGTCAGAACTTGGGAAAAATAAATTGATATGCATTTTTTATTGAAAAATGTTCGAGTTAATAGTTGTTTGTGCGTTGGGCTCATTTATTTATTTATAAAAATTGACCCACACTTATTTGTTATTTAAGTTTGGTCCCTATTAATATTATTAGAGTTTTCTTGTTTAGAGTTTTTTTTTTTTTTATAAGTCAATTACAATGTCATGGGGTTCGAACCTAAAACCTTTGATCTTCAATTTGAGTGCTCAACCAACTGAGCTAACAACCCTTGACATTGTTTAGAGTTTATGTTCCCATATATATGAAACATGTAATGAAGACTATACACAAATTTTGTTTTATTTTTGTTCCTTTTTTTGGTTGGTTCCCCTCGTCACATAGAAGGTTTTCACCTCTCAACTCTCTTTCGTAAATTCAACATTTTTTAAAAATGTGCAAATAATTCGAAAAAACAAATTCACAGTACATTATTTTCTTTAGAGATATAAAAATAGGAAAAATTATTAATTGTTACAAGATTACGAATTTAATGATGGAATCGTGGTGTTCATTTTTTTTATTTTAAAATTTTATAGTGGTTAACTATGATAATAATATGATTATATTAAAAAGGGGTTGTAATTTTGAAGTGTAGTAATTAAAAATTGTACTAATATTATGCATACGTCACGTTGGGGCAATTTTTACCGTACAATTAAGTGTACAATGTATTGTACACCTACTATTAATTATAATGATGATTATATTGTTAATTAATTAAAATTAGTGATAAATGTATTACGAATGATGATTTGTTTGTCATGTAATAATGATTTTATAATTAATGAATGAATATATATTATTTATGTGTTTATTTTGCAAACTATGCATGTATTTTTTAATGATAATTATTTATTTTTATAATGAATATTTTAATGAAGTTTCATGTTTAATTGAGTTTTGTGTACGATGCATTGTACACATGTGTACAATAAACGAATTGCGTGTTGAGTGTGTGTGATTGTGTCTCCATTAAATATAATAATATTAAATCTAAATTCAAGCTATAAATAGTGTATTCGACCCGTAGTCGGATAAAACCTTAATACGGAGTAATATAATTATTACGTGTGATTAATTATGGATGCCTAAATTTCATTATCTAGAATTTAATATGGGCTTGTATCTTTAAAATAGATTGTTGTCGATTGTGGAAGCCCAATAGATACTCATTTAGTTAATGGGCTGAAGTTAAAAAACGGTGGTACTGAGTATTTTTTAATTTTTACAGGTAACGATAATACAAGATGAGAAGTGCTCTCCTCCCCGATGCGGGATTTTTCAATAGTCCCGATTGTACACGTGGACATCCACGTGGCTACTCTCTCTCCTCTCTTTTCTCAAATACAATTTATTTTTTAATTTTTTTTGTTTTCTTTTTAATAATTAAAACATCGATCACTAATTAGTAAATTTGTATAATAATTTCAATTAATCTTCTCCTTGATCGAAACCAAAAACCAGAGGGAGAGATATTTGACGGCAGCCGGAGCCGGAGATTCTGAAGGTAGTTTCGGCGTGCTCGGTGGCCGGTCTTGGCATAGGAGTGGTCGACGGCGACAGAAGGTGGTTGCGCTATCGACTGAAGATGTGCTTCGTTTTCAACGGGGACTGGCGATAATTCTATTGAAACGAAGAGGTGGATCGGGCTGCTCTAGAGGTGGCGAAAACTCCGGGGATGAGGGGCGGCAAACTAAGCTTTGACGGCGGCCGGAAAGAGAGGGGTTTTCAAGCGGGTTTCTAACGACATTGACGACAGGCGTTAGGATGATAAACGTCTCAGAGAAATGGCATCGGGAAGCTGTCCAGGGGCTAACGGAATTTTCGACGGCGTTAGGATGATGATGATGGGCGGTGATGGTGATATTGGGTTTCAGTTGCAACTTTATAAAAAATAATTAAAAAAAAAAAGAACGAATTAGAAAGGCTTGAGAGAAGACGAAGTATTAATTGCATCAAACGTGGAGGATGTCCACGTGTACAATCGGGACTATTGAAAAATCCCGCATCGGGGAGGAGAGCACTTCTGAATACAAGATAGACAAGAAGACTCGTTAACATATAAGCCACGAACTCACGATTATGCTACTGTTAATTAACTAGTAAGGATCGATAGATTATGTACATTCCTCGATCATTATTAATAAAAAGTGATTATGTATGTTGTAGATTGACTAGATTCTCATCGAAGAATATAATTATTGTAGCTGATCGCATATATAATTACTGTTAATTAAAATTTGGTTTTTGAGATTTTGTTTTAATTAGTTCCAGTTCAATTCAGACGGCTTCATTTCATCTCAGAACATTCGATTTATCTCGATTAATTTTGTTTTTAAATAAAATAAATAAAAAATAATTTAAAACATTAATTTTTAGTTATCCAATCTAGTTAGCATATGATTAATATTTTTTAAAAATATTTAACAATTTATACAAATTAATATTCATTTAGTTTGGATTCAGTTCAGTTATAATTCATTTAGTTCAATTAATTTTTTTTATATCCATAAAAACATATTTAGTTTTCGCATTACACAATATTTTAGATGAGAATGATAATGATCGCATAGATACTCTTAATATATGTGGTGTGGCTAACACCAATTATAATTAGTGAATTAATAATTAATACAAATCCGTATTGATAATTATTCCCCTAATTATTCATTTCTACATTATTTTATTTGTAGTGCATATTTATATAGTATTTTATAGGGTAGGGTATTTACATGCTGGTTGCTGGTTGCTGGTTGCTGGTTGCTGGTTGCTGGTTGCTGGTTGCTGGTTGCTGGTTAGCTTTACAATATATACGGAGTATATATCATATTACGGTCATAATTAGTCAAGATTTAATGCAATAATCCATGCATAATTACACTAACTAATTACAGCAATTAAGTTAAGTGGCTACCTAATAATGCGTGGGCTCTTATAATTAATTAGTATCAGTGTGCTATGTTCAATTAGGCGCAAGTAGATTTAGAATGTGGAATTTATTTTTATTTATTTTATGATTTATATCATTCACTCATATGTAGGTGAAATTATTAAATAATTGATGAATTTTTTTGATTTATTTCGCATTTGCCATTTGAATATTCTAACATATCATTTGTATATATAATATATATATATATATATATATATATATATGATTGTCGAAAATTAATTGTAAATAATTTTATAAAAATAATAATAGTTTCGATAAGTATAGTGTAAAAATCATAATTAATAAAAACACCTATTTACTTATGCTTACAAAGTGAGTTGTGCAGACAAAATAATCACATTGCGATTATTTGATTTCCATGAGTACTACTAACCACATAACAAAATTATAGATGCATAAGCTAATTACTTTGCAATTATTGATAATCACCGAGAATGATTATTTTGCCCTACTCAATTGCACATTAATTGATTAAAGCATAAAGTTCAATTCACACCATAGTTGTAATATTATATATATATATAATTATTGGTACTATAACATCAATACATACAATTAATATACAAAATTCATTTTATTAATATATATATATATATATATATATATATATATATAATATACATCAAATTTTATTATTTACAAAATACATCAGATAATTAAATGTTGTACAATAATTTTTTATTATACTTAATATACATATTCTTTTTTTAATTTTAAAAATGTGTAAAATTTACAATAGATAATTAATTATATCAAACTCTATTTCGTTCTCATATATATTTCCTATAACTCTAAATTGCAAACTTTTTTTGTAATTTGTAAAGGAATTCGCAGAATTTTGAAAGACCCAGAGTAGTTATTAATTGTCTTTATTTTAAATGTAATTTATAAAAATAGTTAAATAATGTATATGCCACAATTTTTTTTAAATCAAATAATTAAATTTACCTTTTTAAACTATAATTAAAAATAATTTGCTTTTACTTTTAATTTATTTTAATTTAAAATTTTAAAAATAATCAATACAGTACATATTATTTTTTAAAAAAATCCAAAAAAATAATTTGTATAAATTTGTATAAAATAGTTTGTGCAATCTTTCACAAATTACAGATAATATTAACCATTATGTTTGTGGAGTATAATTTTTCTTAGAAATTAGGAGAGATATTTTTTCACAAAAACATGATTACATAATTACACTTATTGATGTAAACACGTGAATTTTGAATTTGAATTTGAATTCGAATTTGATAACTTCAAATCGATTCATAAAAATATTCTTTAATATGCATTTATTATTTAATTAAAATGAACAATATTATATAAAGTATGAATTGTTTCATTGAGTTATTTAAAATCATCATGATCATATCTATTATGATGAATAAAAGAAGTCTCACATGATTAATTATGATGACATTGGCTGGAGATTACAAGAATGATGCATGGCCATAATTAAACATATATAGACTATAATTGTTTATTAATGTCATCATTGATAATTAATTTCACATGAATTTCAATGGCTACCCACAAATGAAGAAACAATTCCATAAAAATAAAATAAAATAATGATTATTGACTATAGGGGTATGACCACAAAAGCAAGAAAACATGCGTATTGGCTAAGGAACTTTGTTCAAAATAACATCTAATCATTACGGAGTATATTTTAAATTTCAATTTTTTTTAGTTGACAGAAAAATCGAGAAATTTTGTTCTATAACAAGCCTTCGAGATAAAATTTGAACATTTCACAACGAGTAATCAATATGATCAATATGATTAATATGTTTTTAGTGATTAATATTATTGACTAATCATACCAGGAAGACTCCTTCTTGCTTACTTCATAATTATGATAAAAAAGTATACTACATATATTATTATTATTTATTATTTGTTTCAAAATAATAGATACATTTGTTTTATTCGAGCGTCTCGTAATAATTGTTTTGATTTATTAAATTTAAAATACCATGTACTGTCATCTTTAATTTTTAATTTGATTTATTGATGTATTAAAAAAATATTTTCCAACTTAAAAGTATATATTTTAAAATTTTTGTCTTCAAAGAAGAGTGTTTATTGTGCTAATAATTACATTATATTATGAACATGAAGGAGGGTATTTAAGTATATTGTAGGATTTTTTTTGTGTACAATGCTTGACAAGATCACAAAATAGCATCCCAGGTTGATTAAAAGGTTTTTCAAAGGCATGCATGTGAATGTGTGATGATGATATTCATGATTGAATCATTAACTAATACTCTAATTTATATTCTAAAAAATGAGTATTGAAATGGCATGACAAATTTATAATCATTTTGTCTCAAAAGTAAACAAAGGGATCGGTCTACTTTGCAGTTTATTTCACTCTACATTAAGTTGCATGTCGCCTATATATGTGTGTGTAATGTTTCTCTTGTGAAGTTATAATGATATGATTGAATATTGAGTGAATTGTGTAATACAACAACTTACAAAAAAAAATTAAAAAAAAATTAAAAAAAATTGCTATTATTACATTCAACATTATAATTAAATTAATAATCCAAAATCACATAAACTAATACACTCAATAATTAAAAGAAATTACAGTAGTAGACGTCTCAATTTATAAAAAAAACATGTACATTTCTATATACCATAAAAACGAAAACTTTCTATATCAATATAATTCAAGACATTCAGTAAAATTTATGTTTCATAAATTAACTGAGAAATTTTTTATTAAAAAAAGAAATATATTGTTTTTTAAGAGAGTTTTTTCACTTTGTATATATAATCATCGTATGTTAGCTACATTACTGTAATATATTGTATTCACTCTGATATAAATTATTGTATTATGGAATATATATTCGATTCATTATAAATGTAGTGTCGTTAATTTTTTATAAAGTTCGAATTATTAGATGAAGTGATTTTAACATGGTATCAGAGTCTTAGACTATATCAAGGGCCTGAGTTCTATTTCTGCCAAAAGCGACTTCACTCGAATTAAATATTCATTTGTTGGACCACCGAACGAATTTGAAATTAGCCACAAGTGAAAAGAAGTAGGGGTGGGCGTTTGAGCTCGAAAACCCGAGCTCGGACCGAAAACCCGTAAAAAAAGCTCGTCACGAGCCGAGCTCAATTTTTTTAAGGACCGGCCCGTCATAGGATCGACCCGTGAAGTGTATATGTGGTCCGAGCCCAAGCCCAAAAATATTTAGGACCGAAAGCCCGGCTCGGACCGTTAATTTCATTATATATATATATATATATATATATATATATATATATATATATATATATATATATATATATATATATATACAAAGTAAAAAAAATCATGTACATGATTATTATTACTATTAAGGGTTTTTCACTTCAAGTTTTTCAATTTACCATCTCTTTCGTTTCGAGTTAACACTTCACAGTGCACATCATTGTAAAAAAATTAAAAAAAATAAAAATTAAACAACACCTGGAATAAGATGAAGACAATAATATAATTGAAAGTATATTTAATTTTTATAGTGTTAATGTGTTGTATATATTTTTTGTAAATCATTTCTGAATTAGTGATACTAATTAATTGTTACTCTTACTTTTTTCTATTTTGATTAATTACAAGATAGACTTGATTTTTATTTTTATTTTTGGATTTTTATTTTATCAAACAATAAAAACTTCATTTTTTGTTTTTATTTTTAACCTTTCAGTTTAGTATCATATGATTCAAATGTTTTAAATTTTTATTGAATTATAAATTTCTTTAAATTTATAAT
The DNA here is from genome assembly GCA_954870475.1 of Euphrasia confusa. Taxonomy (NCBI): domain Eukaryota; kingdom Viridiplantae; phylum Streptophyta; class Magnoliopsida; order Lamiales; family Orobanchaceae; genus Euphrasia; species Euphrasia confusa. The sequence goes on from OX940951.1 coordinate 2,548,245, forward strand.
AAAAACTCTATAAAATTTGGGACCGAAAACCCGAAAACCCAGCTCGAGCTCGTCATGCTTGGTCCTAAGCCGGGCCCTAACCTCAAAAAAACCCGGCTCGGCTCGGACCGCAAAGGTCAGGGTTTGAACCGGGTTTTGATATTTTTGGGCTCGGCTCGACTCGTGCCCACCCCTAAAAAGAAGTACTACTATTGAATAATATATTCGAGTCACTGTAAATGTCAAGTTGTCAATCTTTTAAAAAATTCAAACTTTTAAATAAAATGGCTTTTTAACACGTACTTTGTTATTTTATAACCTCATCTTTCACGTCCATTGATATATAAATACTATACTTTAAAATGAGCAAAGTATGTTTTATAAAGTATCATATTTTTAATAATTATTACTCCGTATTAATTACAATCACACAAACACACTAAACAATTTGAAATAATATAATTATAAATAACATGAATTTCAAAAGGACGAAAGTAATAATATTTAAAGTATTATTATACAATAAGTATTCAATAAAATTGTTATTATACAATAAGTAATAACATTAAAAAATTTACATTTTATTTTCAGAGTTGTTTCACATAAGTATTCACACCGTTAAAAAAATAAGTTGAATTATTATGTCAAATAAAAATACAATTATAGGTCTATGTTTTTCACCTAAATTTCTTAATTTTACATACAGTTATTTTTATTTATTTTAAATACATAATTAAAATTAGCATTTTTTTAAAAATAACGTACACAAAACGTATGAAAACTTTCCTGAAAAGGTTGAATAAGTAGAATTTTATCTTTAATTTGAATACTAAAATATATATTAAAATATTAATAATAAGAATTAAAAGTGCTGACAAAAGTTGGAGGGGGGGCATCATTACAGATTGACTAAGCATGGCAGAGTCTATTGATATATACAAGTAATATAGGGTCTATTCTTTAATAAACATAAATATTAAACAAGTCTCAGCTACAATACAAAGATTCAGTCTATTTATTTAACCTACCTAGTTAACAGCAAGATCTTTAATTGTCTTTTTAAAGTCAAATCAGAAAATCTTCAGAAAATCCTTTTTTCTGAAGAAATAAATATTGTATATAAATAATTAATTTAATTTAATTTAATTTATTACAATGATTTGATGTGACTCTGCAATGTTTGGTTGGATGTGCTGACATTGCACACAAAACAACTAAATCATCCCATTATCATCACATCTTACCACTGATTTAAATTTAATTTATTTTATTTACTGAAAATATAAATAAAAAATAATACTACTTGGCATATTATTTCTTCTATTTTCTAGTAATAAAATTATTTTTTGAAATAGATATTTCAAAATAATAAAATATTTCAAAACAAAAAAATCAACATAATTTTTTATTTAAAATATAATTTTATTTCTAATTTTCAATGTATTATTATTTCAACTTTATCACAATTAACTTACTTTGGAAAATGAATAGAGTACTAGAGTATTATTTTTTTGAATAATTGGGATTAACAAAATTTTGAATTTTCTCGGTTCCTAAAAAAGAAGTCAAAGTCAACATTACCGTAAGATCGAAAAAGGCGTACTTGATTTGAGAAGTGTAGTCAACTCAGTAAATCAAGTGTATTATCAATCGGATTCTAATTAAATTTCTGATTGAAAAAAGAGATGGTGAAAATTATTAATTAATTCCAGTCCTAAAAATTACTACTACTTGTACTTTGACAGTGGCCGCCGCCTAATATAAACCCTAAACCTAAAACTACGTATCAATCAATTATTGTCACAATAATTAATGTGTGAATATGTTTTACTCAATTTAATCAACAATTAATTTAGTGGAATTAATTAATTTTTTTTTATTTTTTATTTTTATATAATTATAAATGCGATAAGTTTAATAAATATTTTTGTATATAATATTGATTTTTATTTTTATATATTAAGATATACTCTCTCGGTCCCGAAGCTATAGACACACTTTCCTTTTTAGGATGTCCCATACTTATAGTCACATTCCAAAAAAGGAAAGTTTTTACTAAATCTTTACACTTAAAATATCCCAATATTACCTAAATGCCATTACAATTAAATCAGATTTTTACTTCAAAATTTAATTTAAACAACTTAATTACAACAAACACACAATTAATTACACTAACCACTAACACACACATTCCCATCCCACTAATTCTATCACAAACCCTAACTGAACACACTCATCATTCATCCGCCCCCTCACATTCATCACACTCGTCTCTCTCATTTTCATCTCTCATTTTTTCTGTAAACCCTAAACATATTTGCTATCATCCTCACTTCTCACTTGCTCTCATCCTCACTTCTCACTTGCTCTCATCCTTTTAGACTTGAATAAAACTGGATTACCTTGACTTATTTGATCTCTTGCTGCTGCCCAAATCCTTTGAACTGTCCTCCTTGAGTACCCAAACTTTTCAGCAGCTTGTTTGATCTTGCCATGGTGGATAACATTGTCCACTGCATTTGACATGAGATATTGTGAAATGTGATTTTTAACATCTTGTGGGACCTCTGTTCTTTTGTTTGGTGTGGGGCTGTGAGAAAACTCCATTTTTTTTAAGGTTGTTGGCAGTAAAAGCTTGCTTTGAATGTGCAAATTCTATTTATAGAAGTGTGATTAGTTAATGTTTAAAGTAGTTTCTGTTTTGGGGAGAAAATAAAGGGGGAAAAAGTGGAGGGAAGTGAAAAGTTCAATTTTTTACTGTTCCAAATTTTAATACTGTTCAAAATTAACTTTTTTTTTTGCAGGATTTGAAGCATGAACATAGCCAAGAACAAGAATCAGTGATTTGAAGAAATTCTGTTTTTTGAAGATTGTTAATGTTGTTCATGTAATTTTATTTTTTGTAATTTTAGTTCTTGAATATTTCTGGGTTTGAACAGTACTTTTAATCTTGAATCTTGTTTGAATTTTATTTGAAATGTGTTATGGTGGGAATAATTATCAATTAAGTACTTTAGAATTAACTTTAATAAAAAGTTAATCAGTCCACTGAAAGGACACAAATACCCCTCAACTTTCAGCTCAAAAACAAAAAAAAATTGACTTTTCTTAAAATTTGTGCCCGGTCAGAGCGCCTATAAGGTTGGGACCGAGGGAGTATATTTTTTATTTAATTAACTTTTTTAATATAAATCTAGAAATATTCATTATTTTTATTTAAAATTTTTGTTTTTAATTTTTTTTGGGCATTATATATTGAATATATTATAATTAATCATAATAAATGTCAAAAAAATAATTAAAATATTATTACATTTATAAAATATATGTTTAAAAAAATTATGTTTATGGGCCCAAATAGCACCACCCTTCAAATAAAGTACTCCTATGTAGTTTTTGTTGAAAATTTAAAGTATGTTTGCAAAATTAATTTCATCATTACTCCAAATTCTGATTTGAAAAACAAAATGAGTGAATTTTGACATTAAAATAAAATTAAATACAAATCATGTTTTATGCGTTTTTTATTATTGAAATTTAAATCATAATAAAAATAATAAAGATTATAGTATATGCTGCGTGACCGGTCAATCCATAAGTCATGATTCACTCGTTTGACATAATTAATATTCCACAGCACACATACTATGTCAAGAAGCCCATGATTACATATAGAATTTCTAAAATAAAATCTTAGGGTTCACACACATGTACAGCAACTTATAAATTTTTGTTTTGAATAAAAAAGAAAATAAAATAATATTTTATTTTTATTGTTGTTAATGATGTGGGTTAATTATTTAATTTAAAGGAAATGAAATGATAATGATTAATAATGAGTGCGTGAGTTCAATAATTGCAATGATCCCAAAAGCATGACATATCTGACCCGGTTTACGGACTCCGTATGTAATACGGATCCTCACCCACGCGTGTGGGACCCGTCCATCCTTTTTCTTTATCAAACTTCAGGGTAGTATAGTCATTTACTCTTTAATTACTGAATTCATGTAAAATTACTATTTCATCGTTATTTATTTAGATATGATTAAATCATGTTTAGAGACATTTAATCTGGGATTAGTAAAGTATGGTCTGGTTGTCTGCGTAGGTAAGAGACATACTGTTGGGATTTCATTTCGTCTTAATCCGACCAACCTTTTCGCAAGTGTATATTTTATTTTATTTTATTTATACACTTCAAAAATGAAATTAATACTACTAGTAAAATTTGATATTTGGTGCCATGATTAAATACGTTTAAACTAATATTGTTGTTAGATATTTTATTTAATAAATAACTTTAGACTCAATTATAAATTTAATAACTTTATCACTTTAACAAAGTCTTTTAAAGTGTTATTAATCAAATTTGACATGGTATCAGTAGGGTTGAAATACTATACCGTACCGACATGATCATACCGATACCGTACCAAAAATTTTGGTATCGAAAAAATCTATACCGATACCGTATCTAAAATTTCGATATCGAAAAAATTCATACCGATATCGTACCGAACTTTCGGTATACCGAACCATATCGATATTTTTATTATCCAATTATAACATACCAAATCATACATAATTTGAGAAGCACTCGGCTGGATTTTAATCACTCTTTGTATTTAAGATCAATTATCATTCTTTTTTTATAAATTATATATAAAAAGTGATCGTTAATTTGAGATGAAAAAAATACATTATAAAAATACTTTATTTTAAAAAAGGTAACAAATTATATTTATACGATATGATGAGCTTTACACCAACCCAACCAAAGAAACAAAAATGAGCTTTGCCGAATGTTTGTCTCCAAAGCTTGTAAGACCATTTCTGACACCATATAATAATACTATACAATAAAACCACATATCATATCATTCGCATTTGGCAGCAGCACTACATATATACTCTATATATAAATATAATATATAAAAAATGAAATAAAAACATGATTATTATTGCACACTTCTCTCTCCCTCTCTCACACACACTAGCAAACAGTCATGGGTATACTCATATAAATTAATTCACGTGCATTTATTTTGTCAACCCCTCTCACTCATTTTTTTATTTATTTTCTATTTAAAATTAGCTACACTCTCTATATAAATAGGAAAGTGGGATTTCATCACAAACACTCTAATCCAAATTTCCCTTTTTTTTATTTTTAAAAACATAATTTTAGTTCGGATGGAATTAGCTTTGAGTTTGGGCGATTCGCCGAAACCGTTTTCCTTCCTCGACAAATCCAAGGATTTAGGGTTCTGCATGCCGGTTCCCGGCGCCGAGGATCACGAACCGGGTTCTTCCTCAGATCCGCCGGTCCAGCTCGATCTCCTCCCTTTCTCCCCGGTCCACAGAAGCCACGCCGCTCCCTCCAACAAATCCCCCTTCACATGGCTCAACGAAAAATGTAAGTTCAATTTTTCAAGTCATTAAATCAATAACCTCCGGAAAAACCGGGTTTTAATTTGTTGTTATTATCAGTGTTAGGAAGAACCGGGCCGGAAATCGACCGGGAGGAAGGCGGCCAGTCTTTTTTTCAGATGGGGGTCTCGATTTTCCGGGGGCAAAAAAGAGATTTCGAACAAATAAATATAAATAATAATAATAATAATAATAATAATGAAGAGGAGGAAGAAGAGAGAGGGACGCCTTCCCGAGGAAGCGACGACGAAGAAATCGGCCGGAAGAAACTGAGGCTCACCAAAGAACAATCCGCCTTTCTCGAACAGAGCTTCAAAGAACATCCCACTCTCAACCCAGTACGTAATTTACCAATTCTCCCAGGGTCAAATTCGTAATTTCAAAAATTATTTCCTAATTTTTTTTTAATTTTTATTTTAGAAACAAAAAATCGGTCTCGCAAATCAGTTGAATCTTCGTCCTCGCCAGGTGGAAGTGTGGTTCCAAAACCGTAGAGCTAGGTATTTAATTTAATTTTTTTAATTAATGAAATTATTTATTCGTCAGACGAAATTGATTAGATGGTGTTATTCGGCAGGACGAAATTGAAGCAGACGGAAGTCGATTGCGAGTACTTGAAGAAGTGTCGGGAGACGCTGACGGAAGAGAACCGGCGGCTGCAGAAGGAGCTGAACGAGCTGAGAGCGCTGAAGGCGTCGAAGCCGTTCTACATGCAGCTTCCGGCCACCACGCTCACCATGTGCCCGTCCTGCGAGAGGGTCGCCGCCGCCGGAACCGCCGGAACCGCCGCAGCTAGTAACGATAATCGCTTATCGCTTTCGTCGTCGCACGATACGAAATCCCAGCAAGCCACTTCTTGATTTTGGGTCGAAAACTTTAGGTTTAATTGGATTCCTATTTTGTGTGTACATTTGTTTTTTTATGTTTTTTAGAAATTATTTTCGTTGTGGTGTTGAAATTTTATTAATTTATCGATATATTTAGAGAAATTTTGACTGCTCGAAAGTAGTAATGCGTGACATTTACATTTATTTGACTTTGTAATTCATGCGTGTAATTAAGTTGTTTGAAAATGGTTCCCTTTTCGTGCAACTATATGATGAAATTTATTTATTTATGATTATAGAATAATTGCAACATCATTACTAAAAACACGAAAATTCTCTTCTTTTTTTTGGCAATTGAGGCTGATTTTATTCTTTAAACAACAAAGGTCAAAGGTGATTTTTTCTGAGAAAATATTTCATACCACATTTGTCTTCTTTTACTTTTCACATTTGTATCGTATTTGTTGGTTTGAACATTGAATGGAAAAAAAAAGGTGATCATTAAATGGAATTAGATTTTGACAAAATTAAATGATTTGTCTTAGAGCGGAGAAATTCAAGTATGGCACGTTATTCATTGTATCATTTTATTTGTCGTAATGTTAATTATTTGTCAAAATAATTGGGCACGTTTACATTTGTCACAAAAAATAGCAATAATTAAATATGAATTTTATATTTATTATCAGTAAATATTCTTATGTCATTTTTGGTCACGCCTTAATAGATTGACTAACGAATGGAACAATTCATTTTGTGGACAAGGGAATATTTAGTGATTGTTATTGAGGTGAAATATTATACATAGAATATAAGAATATTAACGCGATCCTCCACAAAAATTAAGTGAAAAGAAGCAATATTTTTTCAAGATGAATTTAGGGTCATTGATGTTTGATAGATAAAAATACCGATTAATAAACAACAAATTTATCAGTGTTGATTTTGTTAGGAGCGTGACTTGAATTCCAGACGTTTGACCTCGTCGCCGGGAAGAGTCCAACTCGTACTCATAAATCATAATCATACTTTGACTTGGCTCTATCATGTATTTTGGGAATTTGATCGAATATATAAGAAACCTGAAACCCAGTAATATTATATATATGGCTAGTATGAAATTACAATATTCTAGTTTCAATTTAGGCGTGCAAAGATGATGTAATCTTGTAAAAATTCACCATGACAATATATATACAAAATAAATATTAATTAATAATGATAATGTGACCACACTAAACTTTGTTTCATGGTGCGAAAGTCACAAATTCAAAAAAAATCTAAAAACGTCAACATTTTTACATTGAATATAAAAGTCAAATTTAATTAATTTTTAAATTTTCGTAGTCGGGTTATGGTATATATTGACTGATTGTGGATATTATGGAAACAATAATGTGTGTCGTATTGTTTGAAAAAAAGATGTTTCTGAACAAGTCTAAAGAGTACATAACACGCTTAACTTGGGCCGAGCTTTTAAAAGTTGGGATCTAACAAGTATCCAATTGGCGAATGGAGTTGAAGAAAAGCCCAATCCTTTGCACTTGCATCTTTCTTTATTACAAAAAATTAAAATCAATGAATTTTAATTTTCTGTGATTATTAAATTTTGTAAGGATATTTTATTGGAAGTAAGAAACTTGATAAAAATAATATTTAAATATATTTTAAACATACTGTGAAAACATGCGATTGAAAAAAATCCTTATGAAAATTATTAAGTGTGTGCCTGTGATTGTGAGCTGTAACGTATAAATCAAACACGATGAACTCAACTTAATTTGCTCATCAAAATTTTGATCATATTACAACAATCTCTAAATATTTTATAATCCAAAGATCAACAATTCAATATTTTTACTTATGAATTTATGATATCACGCTATACATAGGTAAATTCTTGTTCAAGTAAAAATAGACATATTATTTTGGTGATTTTTGAAAAATTAAAATATCAAATAATAATAATAAAAAAAATCATTGGATAAAGTTGAAGATATTTAAATACTGGAGTACTAGTATACTTGATTCATTTATCACAATTTTCTTAGAAATATCTTATCTCCATTTTCCCATCTTCAAAAACAGAGCATGTCGATTTTAGCCCCTCCGAATCCACACATTCTGTACAAAGAAACCCACCCCTGGATTCCCGGGCCAGGTCCCATCCAGCCCAAACCAAACGGGCTCGGGCCTAATTGGGTCAGAAAGAGATCTAACAGAGATACTAAGGCTTACGGTTTCTGGCCCGAAGTTTCAAAGCCCTCAACTTTGGAGATGGAATCCATTAGAGATTGCCAACACTTTGATCAGATTCTCGATACTGCTAATCAACTCTCCCAACCCGTTCTTGTTGACTGGTCAATCCTTCTCTCTTTTCTTTTTCTTTATTTTTTTAGTTTTTATTTGATGTGTCATTATTTTAGGGATGCTTAATTTAATTTAATTTGATAATTAGGTTTTGTATTATACAGTATAGTGTTATATGCGTCACATTGCAATCATTAAAATTTCAAGAAACGGAGTAATGTATAATTTTTTAGAGAAAATAGCAGAAAAAAACTTTTGGGTCAAATTTTTAATTAACCAAAGATTTGGGGCTATATTTCTAAGGAACAGACAATCAAGATCAATGTGTTATATCAGCACTAACCCGAAAATGATCGGTTGGGCATAACGATGCACGAAGAGCTTTTCAAGTAATATGATCGGTTGCGTGGCAACGACACTATCGTCATCCTACTGTTTTAATATATGTTTTATCACGATACATTTTAATTTTAGTCATGTAACATTAGCGGTCGGAATATACTGTATACATTTTTTAACACAAGTTTCATTTTTTATTTTGCACGAACGAACTAGTTATTGTATCGATCTATTAATGTTTACAGGATGGCTGCTTGGTGCAGAAAATGCATATTCTTGAAGCCGAAATTGGAAAAATTAGCTGCGGAATACGATACCAAGTGAGTCGATCCCATTAATAGCCAATTACTTCTAACTTGCTTTTGTGTTCGAACAACTGATTTTACATAACTTGTTTCGGCCTTTTCGAATCATGTAGGTTGAAATTTTACTGCGTCGACGTGAACAATGTGCCTCAAGCGTTGGTCAAGCGCGGAAATATCTCAGTATGTTTTCTCTTTTGATATATAATTCTATATTAGTTGTAAACTTGTAATTTATATCGACTTGCTTGGATATTGCACTAACTCGATCACTGACAATGATTGGTTTCGATCGATCGTGTTTCTCGGTGATGAAGAAAATGCCTACAATTCAGGTTAGATATATAATTCTCCGACGGATGTTCGTCGACGATCTTAATGAAAATATGTAAATATATACTCCAATTTGTGGGCAGATATGGAAAGATGGAGAAATGAAAGCAGAAGTGATTGGAGGGCACAAGGCATGGCTTGTTATGGAAGAAGTGAGGGCTATGATACAACAGTTTGTGTAAATTAATTGTTATAAGGAGAAATATAGAAATAAAAGTATTAATATTGTTTTATTATTATTATTATTATTATTATTATTATTATTATTATTATTATTATTATTATTACTCATTTAGTCTCAAAATAGATGTCATAGGAGTTAATTTTTTTTTTTATTAAAAAATAAAAAATAAAAATATATTTTAAAATTAAAGTAAAATTATTATAATATAAGAAGTTTAAAAATTAGGTGAATAAAATATAGTAAAATTATATTTTAAAAATATAGGAGTAATTGCGAATAGTCTATTTGAAAAATACTCCCTCCGGTCATTAATAGATGTCATAGCTGGACACGGAGTTTAAGAAAATTGTTATTTTTTAATGTAAAAATATATTTTAAAAGTGAAAAGTAAATGTAAAAATATATTTTAAAAGTGAAAAGTAAAGTAGTTGTGAGTAAAGTTTAAAAAGTAGGTGGAGTAAAGTAGAATAAAATTGTATATTAAAATGAAAAAGTTAGAATAATTATTTCCTTTTTTGGGGTGTGTCAACTATTGTTGAACACCCCAAAAAGGAAAGTATGTCAACTGTCTTTGGACCGAGAGAGTATATTTTATGGTTTTATTTGAGAGATAAATCAACAACAATAATAATCTTAAATACTATACTATTTTATAACAAAATATAAATGTGTAAAATTTATTGTTGTATTTTATAACAAAATGTAACTGTGAATAATGAAAGTTTAGAGTTAGAATTTGCCAACTAAGCTACCTAACTTACATTTATTATAAATGAAATATAGTATATATATACCTTATTAATTTAAAGTCAGGGTGGGCCATTCCACCCCCACGCTGATCCTCCGCCATTGTTAATCAGTTCAATTCTCCTTCAAAAAATTGGAACATAAATAAATAAATAAATGCATGAAATTCTTACAATCTTCTTATATGGGGTAAAAATCAAAGCTCTGAGATCATTCTTTTAGTAATAATAATCTTACCTCGATGGATTGAGATACGGTTGAGGAAGACGGTAACTTGTCCAAAAGTGGGAGTATGGCCCTCTACATATTCTTCGAGGTATCAAGGACTTCAATAACAAAATTCAATGAATAAAAATTGACGGTAGGTGATTTCGTGCTTGTGTAGGATTTACAAATGTTGGGCCCCGCACAACATTATGTATACCCGACACTGATGGCAACGAGTAGTATAGTATATATAGTACGTAGTACAGCATCACGAGTGATCATGACCATCGATCATGCAGATCGATCAGAAATATTTATAATTCTAATTCGTTAACAATGTTGGTATCAATTTTTTTTATACGGAGTAATTAGTTATGGGGGCCATGTTTATATTTTTAAGAAAAGCACTCAAACGTTGTCATAGAGTCGGTGGGTTTAATTTGTAGTCGGCCATTTTCATGAGCTCAAATCTCAATCATGTAGTTGGGCATTTATATGGGGCCTAATCTTGTAGCTGACCATTTGGGCTAAATCTTATAACTGAGCATTTGGGCTAATTTAGGTTTAGGCAAGCAGTATAATATTTGAATGAATTTATTCGCACCTACATTTTACTAAACACATTCCTTCTAAATTTATTATCTTTATTTGTTAAAATGCCAACTTTACATTCTAACTAGAGGTGACTATTCGGGTTCGGGTATTCGGATTTGTACCGAAATACCCGCAACCGTTAAGGTTTTTAGGTATCCGTACCCAATAAATTCGAGTAAATGGTAGGGTTATGAAATTCATTTTAAAAAATATTGATATTAGGGTACCCGATTACCCGTTCGAGTATACCCGAATTACCCGATTAATTATTTAAATCAAAATAATAAATATATTGATATATTAATTAAAATTTTAAAACATTATATATATATATAATAAATGACATATTTTTATTATTTTTTATTATAATTTTTGTTTTTTATTGCAATTTTAAAATGTAATTGATAATTTTTTATTGTTAGTTTATGAAAATAAATCATTAAATTTGAATATTATTATTGATTTTTTGTAAATTAAAAATTTAGGGTAATTTTGGGTACCCGATTTCCGTATCCGTTTACCCGGCCCGAGTATTGGGTACCCGATTTACTAAAGAGGGTCAGGTTATGGAATATTTTTTTTTTATTATTAAGGTACGAGTACTCGAAAAATTCGGGTGCGGGTACCCGTCCGTACCGAATAGTCACCCCTAATTCTAACATAAAAATAAAAAATTTGCAGGAAATAAAGCAAATCGAATTGATAAATTATAACAATCTACAATTTTTTTGGTTCACAAATAATGGTATTATAGTATTTTTTATATTTTTATAAAATATGGAACTTAAATGTATTTATTTGTATATTGGAATAAATTGACAATGTGTATTAGTAAATCTCTATTTCGTGAAATTTGTCTTGTAAATTTAGAAGGATAAAATGAGTAGATTACTTTATTTGTATAGTAATTAGAGAAAACTATAAGATAGAGTCATTTTATAGTAAGAAAGCAAAATAAAAAACAATAGTTTTGATTGATTGAAGTTTAAAAATGTCATTTTCAAAACCTGAATCAATCAAAGCTTTTATTTTTATTTTGCTTTATCACTATAAGATTAATTAATAATTAATTAATTAATTAATATTAAACTATTGTTTAAGAATTATATAAGTAAAAATAATTTTAATTTTCATATTATATACTAATATTCAAAATAACATTCAAATAAACTGCATGGAGAATTTGACACCAAAAATGAAAAAAATGTAAATTGAATAATATAAAGTAAAAAAATTAATGTGATAAACAATGTATAAAAATTATAAAAAAATAATTAAAATAAAGTTTATAAAATAAATTTTGTTTTAGTCATTTTTTTTATAATTTTTATAAATTATTTATCATATTTATTGAATGGTCAAAAAATGGTTAAGTTGATCAAATGTAACCATTTCTTAGTATTTTCTAATTTTTTAATAAAAAAAGTAAAAAAATAAAATTGTATTTTTTTTAAATAAAAAATATTTTTTTATTTCTTTTTTAGATGTGAACATAATTAATTGAATAATTAAAAAAATGTGCATACTCAGTACGGTAATATCATTCATTTCCCTTTAGCCTACTCATTTAATATTTAATTTTATTTTAGTTATTTTTTCGTAATTTTGTAAAATATTTATCACATGTATTGGACGGAAATAAAACATCAATATTGACTACTATGACTATTGCTATGGGACAAATAGAATATCGTTTAACTAATTAAAAAAAATCGCTCGATTAAAACTAGCCTCTAAATGGTGGGTGCACACATTACAGAGCCACCATCGGCAGGTGAATAATTTATTGCTTGAATTGGGTCAACGCTCAAATAAATAAGTAAATAATTGATTTCATTTGAAGGTACATAACGGATCGAACGGAAAATACAAACTCATTTCGAATATTGAGAGGATGGCAATGAGGAGAAAAGATTCCATTTTGTGCTTGGTGGTACGTATATCATCTAGCTAGCTGCATTTTTAAAAAAAGATTTTTATCACTGAATCGGAAACATTGTGGTGTCAGTGAATTTTGGGATTCATATTCTCTAAGGTTATTAAAATTTGAGGAAAAGTATTTACTTATATGAGAATTCAATTGCACAGATCGATTTCAAAACGACAATTAAATTCAATACATATTTTAATTTAATTATTAAATTATAATAAATTGCACGTAATTTATTAATTTATTAAAGTATAAAATTCACATAATTTATTAAATTATAATACAATATTTGTAGTTAATTAAATTATAATAAAATGCACTAAATTGCACTATTTTATTAAATTATAATAAAATACACGTAAATTGAACGTGATTTATTAAATTATTAATAAAATGCACAACATAGAAAGTTCCTGAAAATATCATATATATGCTCACTGTCTTTCAAATCCAAATTCTCAATGTGAAGTGACTGTATTTAAGGAAGACCTGCTTCAAATGCATCTCATCATTACGATTTATATATACTTCCTCTTCTAACTGTATTTCATCAACATTCACTTCACATTGCATCTAATCAGCATCATATATATTAGCTTCGTCTAATTATTTTTCTTTGTTTCACTTTCGTAACACAATGTGTTATCTCATTTTATAGATTCAGTATAGTCTTTGCATGCATTATGATGTACATCGCATTTGCTGTGGGGATGGGAGCACCCTTGTACCCGCTTACCCATTCTGAGCGAGTCAGAGTGGTTTCGGCATTCTCTCCGACACCTACGCGGACTTCATGTATGTGTTAAATTCAAATTTAATGATTTCATTACATAGTTCTTCGATGATACATATATAGAACACACTATCAATTTTAAGCTTCCTCCGCCATTTGATTCCCTGAAATCACTTGTAGAGTTTTTCTTTCTGTTGCATTGTTGTAATTAATTAAATTATAATAAAATGCACGTAAATTGCACTATTTTGTTAAATTATAATAAAATGCATGTAAATTGAAAACAATTTATTAAATTATTAACAAAATGCAGTAAATTGCACGTAATTCATTTATATATATATATATATATATATATATATATATATATATATATATATGTGTGTGTGTGTGTGTGTGTGAAAGGGGAAAGAGTGTGGGCGAGGTGACAAATGAACAGTGAGTTTGCACTCACAGTGGCTCAAGCCATCCTTGCTGTTGCATCAATCAGCACCATAGTTCGATTCCCGCAGCCCTCGGCCGAGGTAGAATTTTTTCCAGGGATCACATTTCTTTTGTTTATGGGTTCCATGTAAGTGTAATTTGAACTTGTTCTCACCAAGGACGGAGCCAGAAATAAAGGCAGCTTAAAATTTTTTCCAGGGATCACATTTCTTTTGTTTATGGGTTCCATGTAAGTGTAATTTGAACTTGTTCTCACCAAGGACGGAGCCAGAAATAAAGGCAGCTTTAAAAAAGAAAAAAAATGTGTTCAAATGAGGATCGAACACTTGACCTCCAAAATTAAAACTAATATCCTAACCATCTTTGCAAATTCAAATTTTAGAAAATTAAGTACGATAGTTTTTATGTATATATTGTAAATACAAAAATAAACAAGTAAAATCAAAGGAATGGAGGATCGAACTCGCGCCTCAAAACACAAAACTTGAATTTCAACCACCCGAGCTATCCAACTTAATTGGATTTTTTTAATTACAGGTATATATATATATAGGCTTGAATTTAAAAATCAGAGTGGCTACAGCCCACCCCAGCCACAACATGGCTCCGCTCTTGCGCTCCATGACGACCGAATGTCATTTCACCGACTGTCCAAGCTTTTGGTTCGCCATTGCGATGGCTGCTGCATAATCCCGGATGTGGACAATTTCGATTTTTACGAGCCGTTCTTCTAGCCTACTGATGACTCTTTGAAGTCCAAGCTCGATATTGTGCAACTAGTAAAACTAGTTCGAACATTCAAATAAAAACTGAGTCGTACTCACAAAACAACTAAAGTAATTTAATAAAAGACAAAAACAACAAAGAAATTTACTTTAAACACATGTATTTTGTTTAAAATATTATATATAAATCATAAAAATAATAATTATTTGTGAAGAATGCACCACAAAAACTTGTAGAGCAATTATAAATGTATTTTGTTTAAAATATTATATATAAATTATAAAAATAATAATCATGTGTGAAAAATGCTACATAAAAACTTGTAGATCAATTGAAGACTGAATGGAAATGTGAGCGGGAGGTTGTAATTTTTTTTGGTGTGTGAAGAATGAAACAAAACAAATATTAAATATTTGTGGAGCACCAAAATATTCAAAAATATTTAATATTTATACACATTCTAATATTTATTAAATATTCAGTGAGTGAAAGTAGTCTCACATTACTGTACCACAAATATGTTAAAAAGTCAAAAGATATTTTGAAGACAACACTACTATTAGGATTGTCAATCATCCTGTTTTGATTAGCTTAACATTTTTTTAATATATATTTATTTATATTATGATAATAAAAAATCGAAGTTTAGAGTGATCACATTGGCTATAGAAATGAAGAAGGATTTTCATTAACTGGAAAGATAGAGATACGACAAGATAAGGAACAATGATGTAAAGGAACGAGTTTCATATTTATATATATATAACTATAGAGGTTGAAAATAATAATAAAAAAAGCGGTGAAAAACGTCATAGGTCCCAATGAGTTGGTCAAACTCAAGCAATATCTCGAAGCAAGGAATCGAGGTCAATCGCAGGTGGCGACAGGCGAACGCCAGCTCCGGATTCCGGCAGAAGCTGTTGAAGGTCAAGTCCCTGGCGTCTGAGGTGAGTATATTTGGCAGGGTTTGTATTGAAAATGAGTACTAGGGTACATTTCTTATTTCAATGTATCATATATTTATAGGTCAGAAAATAATTAAAAGACACTTCAATTTATTATCATGTACCTTCTTAGATATGATTATAACCTAAATTAGTCTTTTAATGAAAGAGGATGATCTCCTGTAACAAGTTTTATTAATATAATATAAAATATTTTTATATAATGTATTAATTTAATTAAATAATACACTTAATATTACATTTATCTTAAAAATTATCTTATAGTTGATAAATTATTTTTTAAAACAATATATTTTTGTTTATATATTTTTTTAAACATCAATTTATTTATTTCACATCATTGTTATTTTATTTCATTTAATATAATTAGTAATTACTTCATGATAAGAAAAAACATAATAAATTAATTTTTAAACATATTTAATTTTAAAATATATTTAGTGTCATAGATTGTCTGTACAATAATTTTAATCATACTCTTGATAACACTATAGAGTTTTAAATTAATAATTGAATTTATTATAATTAATATAGTCTTCATAATATTAATTATAAATTAATTAATCATATTAAAATTAATTATGAAAATTATATTAGTGATGAAGATGAGATAAATTAATAATTTAAAAATATATATTTAATTTGTGAAGGGTTTAAAACATAATTGAATTTTATTATATTATTTAAATTAATTTTGAAAATAATAATAAAGCTGATGATTTATTTTGCAATGGGAAAAAAGTTTGTTTTAATTTGTTGATGATTTAATATGATATTAACTTATTATTCAATACAAAAATGACAACTATAATTATAAAACTTATTTCAACTAAATGAAATATAACTTACTTACCTTTAAATAAAATATAAATTATAAAATTGTGTATTGGGCATGACATTCTAAAGTTATTCGAATACTAAATATTACCTTAATGACACATAGATATAAAAATTAATTAAAAATAAAATTAAATAAAAAAACTACATTATAAAAATTTAAGTTAAATAAATTTATAAAAACTTAAGTTAAATAATTTACCTCACTGCTTCAGCCTTATTTATACTCCCTCTCATTCACACTATTTATCGTTTTAGTATTTCTTTCTATTCACTTTTTATATGTATAAATTTGGACCCTTAATACCCCTATTAATTATCTTAACAAGTAATGATTTTTTTGTATGCTAAGTGAAAGTTTGTGAAAGATTAGAAATGAATTAAAGAATATGAAGAGTTTTATATAATAAAATTTCTTAGAATCAACATTAATTTTAATATAAATAAGGTTAAATTAGTAAAAAAAAATTATTCTTAATTTATGTTAAAAAAAAATATATATATATATATATATCCCAATACAATACTTATATTTTCTTCACAAATAACAAAGAGAAGTATGACTCTGTTAAAATTAGACATGTAAGTACCTATCTAATGACTAATGAGATGAGATTATAGAAACTAAATATTGGAGCACTCTATATCACCACATACTTAATTATACTTAATTTAATGGACGGTTCTTAGTGTTAATTATTTACATCACTCCCTCAATCTAGAATGGTGTGGACGATTGGGAGTCTTCTAGGCGTTAGGTGCACAATTAAGAAGATATGGAGGGTTATAGATGTGTACAAAAAAATACAAAAGGAATAAACAGTCTAAATCGTTGTATTATTCATTTTTTTCAATCTACTTTGGGACGAATAGAAAGGAGCAAGTATACATGTGAAATTAGAAGTGATTAGGAATGGAGAAAACAACATATCCCGTGTGTATAATTTATTTAATAACAAGACGCTTTGGCCGAGTGGTTAAGGCGTGTGCCTGCTAAGTACATGGGGTTTCCCCGCGAGAGTTCGAATCTCTCAGGCGTCGAAATTTTCTATTTTAACATCTAATATAGAGATTACATTTTTTGAAACAGAAGGAACAATAAAATATCAGCTAGTTTTTTTTTAAAGCATGATACGATCGATTTCTAAACAACAAAATGATATGATTTCTACACAAAACACTCCAAAACAGAAATCAACACTAAAGCACTTGAGATTTCATAATTCAAAATATGAATTGTGCATATACACAGGGTTATGACTTATGTTATCAGTAATATACATCTACTTACAAGGAGCAAGAAATTTGGTTTTCAAAAATAAAAGTAAAAAAACAGATCATGATACGATTTGAAAAACAAGATCCAAAACTTGAACACCAAATTAACACAAGTAAAGATCAACGCTAAAGAAGTAAAATTTGAAAAACTGATTATGAATCAATCATAAAAATAGAGAACAACGATAAAGCAAGATTATGAATAACGATAAAGCACGATTATGAATCGGAGGCAATGAGATTTGGATACAAAAATCATGAATCAGATAATAAAACATCAATCGACAATTATGAATCAACACAGTACTTAACATCCACATCCACAATGCGACATTGTTGTTGGCATTACTCGATCAGGATAGCATACACTAAACCTAAACCTTTCTCATCACAACCCTTAGCAATCCATAATGGCAACATCAAAATGAACATCCAATTCCATTACAATCAAGTATTAGTTCCAACATTAAATTGATCGAACCGCAAATTTTAACATTCAGCCATTAGTTCGAAACCATACCCACAAAACTTAGGGGGTATCTGGTTGACCAAATTCTCAGAATCAAATGCATATGTTGAAAAGTAAATAAAGTGCATCAACATAACCAAGTTCAAAATAAAACTGAAGGTAGAAATGGAAAATATCACATTCCGAAACCAAAAACTGTCCTTATCCTTTGAAATATCAGATCCCGCCAACCCCTCTCGGTGTTTTCGACCACAGTGTTGGGGAATATACGCTTCTTAGGCCGGTATATCCCCGTCGATCGTCAAAGGGTAGGTTCGATTTGATAGATAAAGCGGAATAAAAAAAGGAAGACAAGAAATTACGTGGTTCGGCCAATAATGCCTACTTCCACGGACACCACACCCAATATTATTCGATAATAATATTCTTGTGTACAGGACCGGATCTCGATAGATCTCTTTTCGACTCACTATTTCGTGTTCTATGTGTTTTCTAAGTTACATAAAAAAATAAGGGAGGAGGTCCTTTTATAGATAGGAGGTCAAAACCCTAACTTAATCCCCAAGAAACTCGAGTCAAACCGCGGTCAAACCTGGGCTCCATCAACGCCGCGGCGGAGGAGCCGCGCGCGCGTTGACAGTCGACAACGCCGCGGCGTTGGCTCCGCTCGCGCGTTGGCAACAGCAGCGAAAACTTCCTGCAATGCTCAACGCGCTGGCGTAATGCCCGCGCGCGCGTTGAGCAGCTCTTCGCCTCCCGTCCGATTCGCGCTCGTCTTGGCTCGTCCCGATTGGCTTGGTTCCACCTCTTCACTCCTCCCGACGCTTTAATCCGAACGAGGGTTGGATTCCCAACAATCACCCCCTCCAACCCGAGTGAGCAATTATTCCACCAACGCCCAAGTTGATTATCGGCATCTTAACACCACCGAAATATGAGTCTTCAAACAGTCCAACATGTCAACCCACCCCCTCAACGAGTGTCTCGTATCCAAGCTCCATGAATACGACCAACGAGGCATCCCATGCATCCTCCAAACGCATTCATGCCTCCAACACCCTCACCGGGGCGTCACCCTTCAACAGCTAGCAAGATTAGGAGATGATGTCGTGCGCGCCTCGACCCTCATCTCAATCTTCCGAACTTCCCGCTGAACCTTCTTCCATTGCATCCCGATCACCCTTGCCCTGTTGGAGCCGGCCCGCTCCTCATGCCCATGTGTTCGACAACGGTTGAAATCCCGTCCAGTCTTCATTGTATTACTCGACCCATGTCCGACACCAGTTCCTCGTGCCACCACACTACCCTCGAGCCTATACAAGCCGCCAACATTTATTCCACGCAGAACCTCCCGGTTATCCTTCAACACCTTAATTTTCCCGCACCCGGCCTCGAACTTGCACCCCCTCTCGTCTAGCCTCCCGAGAGCAAGCAAATTCTTTCTTATGCTTGGCACATGTTTTACTCCCGCAACCGTGACGCTCCTTCCACCCGGCAACCGAAACTTGACGATCCCTTCCCCGACTACCCGATTCCTTGAACCATTAGCCATTTGAACCGTCTCTCTTTCACATGCCTTGTACTCAGAAAATTGGGCTCGATCGTGGCATATATGAAATGCACTCCCCGAATCGAGAATCCAATCTTTCCTCCTAGCGTCGTTTGCCTCTAACACTGTCAACGCGTCGTGAATATACTCGTGTTGAACCGCTACTGCGTTTTCTTGTTGATCTTTCTTCGCCTTCCACTTTGGACAATCCCTCTTCACATGACCTTCCTCGTCGCAATAATAGCATATGACCTTCTTCCTCGGCCTCTCTCGGTTTCCACCACCATTCCTTCGATTCCCGCTGTGACCACCACCCGTGTAAAATGCTTTCTCACCCTCTGGCTCACTTTCAACCTCCTTCTTCCTCGCCTCCTCATTAAATAGGGCATCCGTGACCATCGTCATGGTCATCTTCCCCTCCGGCGCGGAATTACTTAGGGAAACCACCAGAGTCTCCCAACTGTCGGGCAGGGAGCTAAGCAAAAGCAATGCCTGAATCTTGTCATCCAGATTCAAGCCCACCGCGATCATTTGGTTCACAACATCCTGGAACTCGCTCACATGGTCAGCCACCGGAACACCATGCCTTAGCTTAAGGTTCACAAGCCTCCTCATGAGAAACGCCTGATTCCTCGGTGACTTCGATTGGAACATCTTCTCCAACTTAGTCCACAGAGAATAGGCCTCCTTCTCCTCCGACACATACGGGTATACGGTCTGTCCAACGCACTGACGAACAAGGCACACCGCTTTCTTGTTCATTTGCCTCCACTTGTCTTCTTCGATGGTCGACGGTTTGACCCCCTTGCACTCGAACGATATCTCGAGATCCCTAGTCGTGAGATAATCCATCATACGCGACTTCCAAATTGAATAAATTGTCGCCGTAAGAACCATCATCTTCGACGTCATACTCTCCTCCGTTGCTCCTGCCATTGATCAATACCACCCCCACAAGAAGCACAAGACAAATCCAACCAAGAAACAACCTAACACCGGAAAAATAGAATCGATTCACCTGTTTAGTCCCTCTTTGTCTTCGCACCCCCGGATCTTCCTCGTATCTAGAACTTCGTCTGGATATGGAACTGCCTCCGGTAACCTTCGCCCTTTGAAATAACCTTCGCTCTGATACCAATTGTTGGGGAATATACGCTTCTTAGGCCGGTATATCCCCGTCGATCGTCAAAGGGTAGGTTCGATTTGATAGATAAAGCGGAATAAAAAAAGGAAGACAAGAAATTACGTGGTTCGGCCAATAATGCCTACTTCCACGGACACCACACCCAATATTATTCGATAATAATATTCTTGTGTACAAGATCGGATCTCGATAGATCTCTTTTCGACTCACTATTTCGTGTTCTATGTGTTTTCTAAGTTACATAAAAAAAAAATAAGGGAGGAGGTCCTTTTATAGATAGGAGGTAAAAACCCTAACTTAATCCCCAAGAAACCCGAGTCAAACCGCGGTCAAACCTGGGCTCCATCAACGCCGCGGCGGAGGAGCCGCGCGCGCGTTGACAGTCGACAACGCCGCGGCGTTGGCTCCGCTCGCGCGTTGGCAACAGCAGCGAAAACTTCCTGCAATGCTCAACGCGCTGGCGTAAAGCCCGCGCGCGCGTTGAGCAGCTCTTCGCCTCCCGTCCGATTCGCGCTCGTCTTGGCTCGTCCCGATTGGCTTGGTTCCACCTCTTCACTCCTCCCGACGCTTTAATCCGAACGAGGGTTGGATTCCCAACACACAGTTGAATTACCATACCTGCATTTGCCGAAATAATTTAGCATCAAAAAACATAAAAAATATGTCTGCCTAACATTTAAACATAAAATTAAGAGATACGAACCTGTCTTCCTCTGGTATATCAGTGTGTGTGAGCTTGATAATTGTCACCCCAGATTCAGGCTCTTCAAAAGTAAGTCTTACCTGCAATAATTGTTATTATGATTTCTCATCAGCGCATTGCTTATACATTCTAGAACCACATGGAAAATATATTAGAATTAAGATCAAAGTAAGACGTTCGACCCACAAAATACTCATAGAAAGATTCACAAAATGATAGCAACTAGGAATATTGTTAAGTCTGTTATTCACCTAACTAATTACTATTCCACAATGAAATACAAAGAGCCAACAATGTCTTACGAATGAAGACATCTCTATGGAACAAATCATAATAAGTTTGATACATATTTAATTAGGCTAAAGTTTTTAACTAGTGGCTTACTGCATCACTGAAAGAGCAAATAAAGTAAATGAAATAATTTCTAAGAAACATAAAGCAAATACCAGGGCATCTTACCATATTACTAGCTAATAACATCTTATTCCCTCCGTCTGTCACACCACAAAGATGGTCCTTTGCCTCCTTTCAGCAGCAGACCATTTTCTTAAACTCGTGTCCAGAAAAGTATGATATATATTAATGGCCGGAGGGAGTATAAGAATTAGAATTACAATATATACTACATAAAGTATATTGATTGATAAAAATAAATAAATATTACTATGCCTATTTCACTTACTATATTAATTACTAGTATGTACTTAATAAAAATATAATTTTTTATTCGTGCAAGACAAATTGTGGAGATATACATGAAACATAGAATTGTATAATAAATGAATGAAAGTCGTCTTGTGTTGTACTTTAAAGTAAAAGTGCACAAGTATCCGATCAATGTTCGAAGGTTTTTTTGGATCACATGATGTGTGATCTTTATTAGAAGATGAAACGTGAAATATAGTTCAATCTTGTACGAGGCCCAACATGACAGATTAATCTTCTTTTGTTAATGGGCTGGGCCAAACCTCATTGGCCCATTAGTTTTCGGGTTCACGGCCCAGATCAGACCCATCAAGCCCGCACTCGGCCTTGTGAAGGATTGCATTTGTGCGCCTGGCCTCTTTGCCTCCTTTCAGCAGCAGACCATTCCCACTAGTGAAGCAATCTGTCGAAAAAAAGCCAATAAAACAACACGATGATACATGTTAAAGAGTATCCGGTCGAGACTCAAAAATAATCAGTACAACACCCAAAGGACATGTAGTCTTTTCTAAGACGAGTCCTGCTGCAAGCAAGCTGGATATACGGAAACAGTCGAGCCATGAACAAACAAAAACTATGAGAATTATTCGAATAAAACTACACTTTTCTTAAGTCATAATTAAAAAAAAAAAAAAACTTCACCTCAGTCTTCTTCATTATCTGACCAATAGGTTCTTCCATTTCCGCAATGATACGAATACTCTTCGCGAGAGTAGAGATTTGAGGAGTGCACGGATTCAAAACAAGAAAATGTTTTGTGTTTAGCTTAAGTGGCATTATTCAAAATTTTAAACCCCACAAGAATAAATAAAAATTCACTTACGTTTGCGCGAGTCAACACTAAGCGAGAAACTAATGACTCGTCGTATCCAGCCTCTTGAGCAGATCGACCTCACGACCACTTCATTCTCGACTTCGACTAGAGATGATTTTTCCTCTAGCACGTCTGCAACATCCAACATAACTTTTTTCCTCTCTTCGGTTGTTACACTCTGTTTAACAGTAGAATGTTACTAGCGAAAATCGTGAAACTATGCGCTAACGGATGACATAGTCAATCACACCCTCAACTTTTCTAAATATTCCAAATAACCCCACCTTTTGTCATGCATTTTACATTTACATCCCTCTATTTTTTTTAAATATTACTCCTAATAATTGGAAAAAGTTGGGGGTGTAAATAACCCCATCTTTTCTATTTTTCCTAATATTACTCCTAATAATTACAATCGGACTCAATCCGCAAGGGTGGTTTTGTAATTATCCCTAAACGTAAAATGTGTCAAGGTCAAGAATAACAGAGTGATCATTGTTTCCACCTGTAGGGCCATCGAACAATCTCTAGCTGCAACTTCCATCTCACGAGCACCAAGCTCGTCGAGTGTAGTCCATGTGTGTGCATCTCTGAGGAATAGAGTGTCGATACATTGTCCTTCGAGCACTTTGGCTATGTTTCTTGCAACAAAACCACTTCCAAACAAAGGGGAAAACACAATCAGGGGAGAAAAAAAATTTACATTCTAGAATAGAAATGTTTTGGATTTCTTATTACCCGATAGATCACCAAGTCCTCGAGAGACATTTAAAATATAAATATCAACACTATCGACAAATTCAAAGCAAACATTTGATCAATGTTACCTGGCTATGATAACAGACGTGCCAGACTTCGCACATCCAATGACTGCCTTCACTTTAGCTGTCATCCCTCCTCTTCCGACCCTCGACTTATCTCCGAATGTAATAGCACCATGATGTTTTTGCTTCACGTACGTGTGAATCAGCTTCGAAGTCGGATCACTTGGAGGGCCACTGAATAGACCCTCCATATCACTCAGCAGCACAAGAAGGTCCGCCTTAAGCTTGAGCGCCAATAGAGCCGCCAAACTGTTGTTATCAAAAGATTCCCGACGAGTCCTGTCGACGAGCAAGGGGCCAACAATGTCCTTTTTGTGACGTGTAGATATCGTTTTTCGCTGTGACGTTTATGGATGAAAGAGATATAATTATTAACGTACCTCGTATGGAGCTTTTCTAGTGTTGATTGTATCATTCTTGTTGAAGATCAGTATGCTCCTCAGGGCTAACAATGAGTTCATTTTTTGAGAAAGCTGGCTTCTGAATTCACGGGTCTTAACATCGTTGTCTGTAACTAGGAGTTGAGACGAAATAATACCCAACTGCAGAAAATTTCACTAACCATTAGTACTATTATAAGTTGTGATTGTATCATTCTCGTTGAAGACCAGTATGCTCCTCAATTCACGGGTCTTAACATAGTTGTCTGTAACTAGGAGTTGAGACGAAGTAATACCCAACTGCAGAAAATTTCACTAACCATTAGTACTATTATAAGTTGTTACAATAAATTATTTTGATTAGTTATATTCAACAGTGAAAACAAGAGTTACCTTGACAAAGACATTTCCACTTCTTGCATTTGAGTTTCCTCCAGTGGTTGAACTTAAACTAGCTCCCATACCTCGTAAAAACGAACATGTAAATTTATCAAGAATCTAGAAGAAATTAGAAGAACTATATGCAATCACATATAACATAATCACGTACCTTGGTTCTTCTTCTTATTCATCTTGATGTCCTTAAAATAACCTCCAAAACATGTATAGATGTTGCCTTCTTCTTAGTCATTCCTCGGTATATTTTTTAAACTATATCTTTCTTCTTCTTTTTTTGGTACTACAGGTCAATGTCGACAATTTCGATTTTTACGAAGCATTTACGAAGCATTCTCGACTAGTTAGTTAGAACATGAAATAAAAACTGAGTCATACTCACAAAACAATTAAAAGTAATTTAATAAAAGACAAATCCAAAGATATTTACTTTAAACACATGTATTTTGTTTAAAATATTATATATAAATTATAAAAATAATAATTATGTGCGAAAGATGCTCCACAAAAACTCCTGGAGCAATTGAAAACGAATGGATTGATGAAGATATCGGCATAAGCGGGAAATGTCGGACGAGGTTGTAATTTTTTTGTTATGTGTGAAAAATGAAACAAAACTATTGATATAGCAACAAATATTAAATATTTGTGGAGCAATTGAAAACCAATGGACTGATGAAGATATTGGCACAAGCAGAAAATGTTTTATTTGTTAGGTGTGAAGAATGAAACAAAACAATTAGTAGAGCAACAAATATTAAATATTTGTGTAGCACAAAATTATTCAAAAATATTTAATGAATATAAACATTGTAACATCTATTAAGAATTCATTCAAGGAAAGTAAGTCTCACGCTAAGCTCCTCACCATACCAAGGAGATGTCAAAAGTTAAATGAAATTCAGAAGACCAACACTCTTATTAGGTGCCAATCACTACAAATCAATCCTATAAAAGAGATTATAAAAGAGATGATTAGCTTAACATTTTCTTTATATATATATATATATATATATATATATATATATATATATTTATATTATGATAATAGAAATTTATCAAGACTTAGGAGGAGGGGCCTTCTCAATAATTTTTTAAAAAAATTAAATTAAGAAAATATCAATTAAAATTTATTTTAATTAAATTAAATTATAATAGTAAATTAGTAATATAAAATACAATTATATACTCTATATAAAAGAATATACTCAATTTACTTAAAAAAATAAAATCAAAGAATAAAAAGGGGCTGAAAAGTTTTTTTCATTCACTCATACTCATCGTCTTCATCGTCTCATTCAATTGAACCCTAATTTCTCATTTACCATGTTCAATTTTGGTTCGATTCAATTATTGTTTAATTTAATGGAACCCTGAAAAATTGGTTCGATTTTGAATGATTAAATTGATTTAGTGTTGTGATTTGTTTTGATTTAATTATTGTTTTTGCTATTGATTTGATCGATAAAGGTATTGAGCTCTTATTGAATTTTATGGGTTATGTTTTTTTATGTTAGCTATAGTTTTCATGGTATTTAAATTTTTATGACAAATTCATGGATAAATTTATTATTCGAAATAGAAAGTTACCGGACTCGAGTACATTTCTTCCTACCGAATCTTCGAATGTTGAATTTTTTTACTGTTGAAAGGATTGCTGAATCTTCGAATTTAGACCTCTTTTGTAATTTCTCTGGCTCCACCACTGAACGCGAGTGATCATAGTGGACTATAGAAAAGAAGACGAACAAACGCGAGTGATCATAGTGGGCTATAGAAAAGACGGACAAAACTTTTTTTTTTTCTTTAACAGCGGGAAAGATAGAGATACACAAGATAAATTCTAGGGTACATTTCTTATATTTGAGAGAATTTGCCTTGAGAATGAGTATTAGAGTACATTTCTTATATTTAAATGTACTATACATTTAAAGGCTAGTCAATAATTAAATGACACTTCAATTTATTATCATGTAACTACGTACATATGAGTGTAACCTAAATTAATCTTTTACGTACATATGATTGTAACCTAAATTAATCTTTTACCTAATGATGAACGATAAATTAATCTTTTACCTAATGATGAACGAGGGTGACTATAGCACGTTTTATTAATATGATATAAAATATTTTTATATACTTTATTAATTTAATTAAATAATATACTTAATATTACATTTATCTTAAAAATTATCTTATAATTGACAAATCATTTTTAAAACAAAATATTCAGGTTTATATATTTTTTTAAACATTAATTAATTTATTTCATATCATTGTTATATTATCTCATTTATTTCATATCATTGTTATATTGTCTCATTTGAGAGGATTTGCCTTAAGAAAAAACATAATAAATTAATTTTTGAACATAATTAATTTTAAAATATATTTAGTGTCATAGATTGACGGTACAATAATTTTAATCATACTCTCAATAACACTATAGTTTTAAATTAATAATTGAATTTATTATAATTAATATAGTCTTTATAATATTAATTATAAATAAATAAATCATATTAAAATTAATTATGAAAATTATATTAGTGATGAAGATGAGATAAATTAATAATTTAAAAATATATTTTTAATTTGTGAACGGTTTAAAACAAAAATTGAATTTTATTATATTATTTAAATTAATTTTGAAAATAATAATAAAGTTGATGATTTATTTTGCAATGTGAAAAAAGTTTGTTTTAATTTGTTGATGATTGTATATGATATTAACTCATTATTCAATACAAAAATGACAACTATAATTATAAAACTTATTTCAACTAAACGAAATACTCCCTCTATCCCTTAAAACAATGCATACTTTCCTTTTTAGTCCATCCCTTAAAACAGTGCATATTCCATAAATGGAATGTCTTTTCATAACTTTATCCTCTCAATACACATTTATTTACACTTATACCACTACTTTTTCAACTAACTACTTTATTACTTACACATCAATACCTATTATACCCCCACTTTATATTATAAAACACACAAAAATTCACTTTTTCTTAATATACGTGCAAGTTTCTCTATGCACAATTTTTGGGGATGAAGGGAGTATAACTTACTTACCTTTAAATAAAATATAAATTATAAAATTGTGTATTGGGCAGGAGTCGAAGGATATTCTAAAGTTATTCGAATACTAAATACAGTATTACCTTAATGACACATAGATATAAAAATCAATTAAAAATAAATAAATAAGAAAACTACATTATAAAAACTTAAGTTAAATAAAATTATAAAAACTTAAGTTAAATAATTTACCTTACTGCTTCAGGTTTATTAAGTTAAATAATTCACCTTATTATTCACATTATCTTACTATTCACATTATTTGTCATTCTAGTATTTCTTTTTATTCACTCTTTATATGTCGTTTTGATAAATTTGAACTCTTAATACCCATATTAATTATCTTAATAAGTAATGAATTTTTTTATGCTAAGTGAAAGTTTATGGAAGATTAGAAATGAATTAAAGAATATGAAGAGTTTTATATAATAAGTATAAATAAGGTTAAATTAGTAAAAAAAACTATTCTTAATTTATGCTTACGTATATAAAAAAAATAGGAGGGAATACCTATCTAATGAGATGAGATTGTAGAAACTAAATATTGGAGTACACTCTATATCACCACATACTTAATTATACTTAATTTAATGGAGGGTTCTTAGTGTTAATTATTTACATCACTCCCTCAATCTAGAATGGTGTGGACGATTGGGAGTCTTCTAGGCGTTAGGTGCACAATTAATTAAGAAGATATGGAGAGGTTTATAAATGAGTACAAAAATTTACAAAAGGAATAAATAGTCTAAATCGATGTATTATTCATTTTTTTCAATCTACTTTTTAAATTTTATTTACTTTTATATAAATATATATATAAAAAAGTATTTTTAATTTTAATTTTTTAATAAAAAATTCAAAAATTAATATTTTTAGATACATGTGTCCGTGGTAGAGGGCATAATTATTTGGGACGAATATAATGGAGCGAGTATACATGTGAAATTTGGGACGAATAGAATGGAGCAAGTATACATGTGAAATTAGAAGTGATTAGGAAATTGGGGAAAGAACATATCCCCTATGTATAATTTTTTTAACAACAAGTCTCTTTGGTCGAGTGGTTAAGACGTTTGCCTGCATATCGACAATTATGAATCAACATAGTACTTAACATCGACATCCACATTGCGACATTGTTGCTGGCATTACTCGATGAGGATAGCATACACTAAACCTAAACCTTTCTCATCACAACCCTTAGCAATCCACAATCGCAACATCAAAATGAACATCCAATTCCATTACAATCAAGTATGAGTTCCAACATTAAATTGATCGAACCGCAAATTTTAACATTCAGCCATTAGTTCGAAACCATACCCACAAAACTTGGGGTATCTGGTTGACCAAATTCTCAGAATCAAATGCATATTTTGAAAAGTAAATAAAGTGCAGCAACATAACCAAGTTCAAAATAAAACTGAAGGTAGAAATGGAAAATATCACATTCCGAAACCAAAAACTGTCCTTATCCTTTGGAATATCAGATCCCGCCAACCCCTCTCGGTGTTTTCGACCACAGTTGAATTACCATACCTGCATTTGCCGAAATAATTTTGCATCAAAAAACATAAAAAAATGTCTGTCTAACATTTAAACATAAAATTAAGAGATACGAACCTGTCTTCCTCTGGTATATCAGTGTGTGTGAGCTTGATAATTGTCACCCCAGATTCAGGCTCTTCAAAAGTAAGTCTTACCTGCAATAATTGTTATTATAATTTCTCATTAGCGCATTGCTTATACATTCAAGAACCACATGGAAAATATATTAGAAGATCAAAGTCAGACGTTCAACCCACAAAATACTCATAGAAAGATTCACAAAATGATAGCAACTAGGAATATTGTCAAGTCTGTTATTCACCTAACTAATTACTATTCCACAATGAAATACAAAGAGCCAACAATGTCTCGAATGACGACATCTATGGAACAAATCATAATAAGTTTGATACATATTTAATTAGGCTAAAGTTATTAACTAATGGCTTACTGCATCACAGAAAGAGCAAACAAGGTAAATGAAATCATTTCTAAGAAACATAAAGCAAATACCAGGGCATCTTACCATATTACTAGCTAATACTAACATCTTACTCCCTCCGTCTGTCACACCACAAAGATGGTCCTTTTTCCGTTGATAGTTAAAATATTAAATTGCTTACATGCCTTTATTTAAATTACATGATTATCGAAAAATTAGAATCATAAAAGTGTAATAGCTGTGGGTATATTATAATTAAGATAATACTCTTAATATTTACTAGAGGACAAAAAGCCTGGCCTGTCTTTTATGGGATGAACGAAGAACTATATTATCACATTGATTGAGGAGATCTTACCACATCCAGGAAATGAAATAAATTCGGTCAAGACATTAGTAGCTAATTTAGGGGGTACAGAATTAGGAGCATTACTATACAAACATTTCATTCGATAAAATCCAGTTTCTGATTTTTTTGAGATAATGGTTTTGAGATTAACTTCTGTGCTAATACAAACTTTCATTCAATAAACTTTCTTTATCAACCCAAGGATAAATCGGCCCATTCGACTGAACTAAACTAGCATTCTAAAAAACACACCGCACAAACCTAAGACATTGCCATGTAAATAACATTCACGAATC
Organism: Euphrasia confusa; assembly: GCA_954870475.1. NCBI lineage: Eukaryota > Viridiplantae > Streptophyta > Magnoliopsida > Lamiales > Orobanchaceae > Euphrasia > Euphrasia confusa. The sequence goes on from OX940951.1 coordinate 2,579,125, forward strand.
AAAACTAAATAATTAAGCACACGGAACCAGAACCGGTACACACATTGTAACACATCCAATTATCTAAGTAACACAAATAACCAAATATTTAAGCGTCTAAAAGATAAAGATTCGGACACATACCGTGGAAACAATGCCATCTGGCCAGCTCCCAAATCTCCATTGCTGAACAATCAGCTTCCCCTCCTGCAATTCCAGATTCTTCCCTGTAACAGACCCATCGAAAATACTAAATTCCCCTCCAGCCTCCTTGCTGATCCTAGCATTGCTCTGAGTAAAACCCTTCCACCTATTTTCATCCATCAAAATCTCGAACAAATCCCTAGCTCGGCAACTGAACTTCTCAGTCATGGCAATCGTCTTGAACCCTTCTTTCTTCTTCTTCTTGACCTCTTTCGCTCCCGAGCTGGAATTATTAGCCCCGTTATTAATCACAGCAGCAGGCTTGGAAGCAGGTTTCTTCACGGCAACGTTCTTAACTTCCAGATCTTCCTTAGCAGGTCCGCCTTTAGCCATGGCATCAACATACTCCCTAATTTTCTCAAACACGAAAGGCTTCCCCTTGGAGACAAAGGCCTCCTTCAATCTCCTCCCGACGGGCCCATCGTCTTTGATGGTGATTCTAATCTCGGGATCCTCTCCGGCGTTCTCGTCGGAGATGTAGGGCACCTCGACGGAACCCTCGGTGGTCAAAAGCACCGAGGCCCCATCGGAGTCCTTGGCGACGGCCTCGTAGGAGAGAACTAGGTTTAACTCGTACCCGGGTATTATTTTCCCCTTGCGAACGTTGACGTAAGCTTCGCCCTCGAGCTTCTCGAGCTTTTTGGTTTTGATGTGGAGGTTTCCCTCGCCGGAGAGGAGGGGCTTGTTGCAGAGGAGGTTGCTGAGTAGGTTTCGCGACCACTCGAGGCAGTCGGTCTCCGACCAGTGCCAATTGTGCACGTTGGTGCCGTCGGGACGGTCTTCGACGATCCACCTCTTGTCGCCTTCGCCCAATTTCGCCATCTCGATGTGTGTGCGTTTGAGTGTGTGTTTGTGCGTGTGATTGTGGAGGCGGAGAGGAGAGGGATTAAACCACGAAGAAGAAGGTCTGGATAGTTCGAAAAAGGGTATTTTTTATTATTTATTTAATTATTTTATTGGAAAATTCTAGAAGATCGATTTGACCCGTATATGGCCTGTGGGCCTGTGGGCTTTATGACCCGAGCCCAGTTTTATTGAGTAGGTTCAACCCACCCACTAACCCTATTTGATAAAAAAAACACAGTTTTAAACTAGATTTACATGTTCACTTGGCAATTGAAAATGCAATCAACAGATGTGCAACTTCAATCACTTAACCAAGCTTCATATAATCGAGTTAACTCGACCGGCATTTAACCAAGGCGGAAGCTCCGTGTTCAAGCCCCGTTAAACTATAGATGTTTCGACTGAACACACTCTCCCGGAGTAGATGAATATATGAAAAATCAACAATGGCTCAAGGAAACACTAAACAAAATTCCATGGAAATAAAACCACTCATCTCTTATCAGTAGAAGCTAATAAATACATTATGATGAATAATGGAGTACTACAGATAACAGATAACAAGATAACCAACACACCAAATCTCGGATTACAACCTCTCTATTACCATTGTTATAAGACTATGCTATGGATCCACAAGCATCGGGCAGAAAACATCCACTTAAACAACCGTAAGAAAAAAACAATACTGCGATTTAAGAAACTATATCTGCAAACAGCATCATACCTTCAGTTTTCTCATTTTACACGAGCAGGTCACATTTCTTGAGAAGTGAAACGGCCTTCCTGGTAAAAAAAAAGGGTACACTTCAGCAATCATAAACATGTACGAAGATTAAATGTCGGTAAAAGTAAATACAGGTACGATACACACCTAAAGGCAAACACTGTACAAGCAAGGCCAATGCAAGCTAGCATGAGACATACTTAAACACCCTACTACAAAAGCTTCCCCACTGTGCTGCTGGGTCTCAACTGGCTGTAAAACTCGGTGAAGTCTAATCGAAACTTAAGGAACTTCAAGTCAATATTTTGTTGTAAGGGTAATTGAGAAATGAAACCCCCAAAAACTGACGAATATTCCTTGGCGATCGCATCTATATCTTGTCCGATATCCCGAAGAAACTCGCCAGCACGTTTTGTGAGATCTTTCCTGCCCTCACCAAGCCATGGTCCACTTTCTGAAGATTTCTTACCCAATGGCCTCTGCAATCTCACTTTATCTCGTGCAGATGGGTCTGCGGTTCTGCAGTTTTATTAGAAAAAATTATAGAACCAAGTAAGATAAGCTTTTAGTTAGTGCTTAATACTCTCTCCATCTCACAGAGATAGACCTATATTTATATAACATGAATTAAAAAGTGCTGGTAAATGTAAATAAAACAAATGTTTTCTAGTTATGTCCCTACCTACAGAATATCAATTGAAATTGTTTGCTCATTGTATTACTCCAGCTTCCGTAAAAGCTAATCTCCGGAAAATGGAATATTGATGTCCCAAAATAATTACATAAGGGCATGTTAAATGTAGCAAATAAAAGCGAATACCTTGACTGCAACTCATATATGCCTTCATACAGTCGATCTGCATGGCTTCGGAAACGCAATATGATGTCAAACAGAGTATAAAGTATCTTATGAAGATTTTGGGACCTTTCCCCAAGGAGAGACTTCTCAACAATTGAATTCAAGTACTTGTCATGTGCACCAAGCAAGTCATCAAGATCTTTGGCCATTTCCAATTCCTTCGACAAACACGACCAAGAAACCTCCAGCACTTCAAACATGATGTAATATTGTAGATTTGAAACAAAATGATTCATCTTAACCCATAGAACCTGACACTTCCTTGATGTCAGTATCAGCTGCAGCCTAACCACATGTGGCAGCTTCGAAAAGAACCGAGAAGTCACACAGTTTGGTTTCATAGTTTTCCAAACACCAATCAACGCGTGCTCCACCCTTCTGAGCTTCCACAGGAAATTAAAGATTCTTAGGTACCTAGACATTACAGACTCTGTGAACACAGTATTTAGCGGAATTCTCGCATCGTATTCCAACGAAAACACGTCCCATCCCCTATCCCCAGTGTTATGCGGCATCATCTTCACCCTTAACCTGTCAAGTATATCCGGATCATCATACTGTGCATTTGATGATCTAATTGCACTTTCCAATAACCCAGCAAGCTGGAACGAACTTATAGTGTTAGCGGCCTCGGAAAGCTCTGGGCCCACAATATCCATCATGTACTGAACAAAATCGCCTTGCCCAAGAAGTAAGTATCTCTTGATCGCTAGACAATGCTCCTTGAACTTATATTGTTTATACATCACGTCCAATAAATGCTTGTCTATTCTTTTTGCAGCTTCTGTAACCAAAGACTCAAGTGCATCGGTTTCACCATAGCCAAGACCGCCTCTCTGTGTACTCGTCCCAGCCGCATTCGCTGCTTGCGTTGCTGAATCAGCCCAGACTTGATCTTCACAGCAAACTCGGAGAAAATTAATCGACTTTCCGGTCCTCAAAATTCGCTGAGCTAGAGATGGTGAAATGAAACTAGGAAGCATTGTCGGGTGGAGCCGATAGCCTTCCCTCCAAAGAGACTCAACTTTGACCGGTTGACCCAACACAAAGAATTCAGAGAAAATATCCTTGAGCTCCCCTTCCAGAACCCAACTCCTTACCATTTCAAAAAGCGGGGAACACACACGACGGAGTAGTCTCTTCATAAAATCATTCACAAGAGGATCGCCATGTTGGGCGTGCATGTGAATTGCCCCGGCCATGGCCCCACCTTTTAAGACCTTACAGCTATCAACTAAAACAGCCATCAGCCTCATCTTGACAATGGGTTCGGAAAACCAAACCGAAAGTCTCCTCAGGGAAAGATAGTTGCCGGAGCTCACATTTTCTGAAACTAACGGAATTGGGTTCATCGCTTGTGCTTCGAGCACAGCCAGTAACTTATAGTACTCCGATAACTCGTCTTGCAAAGCAGCACAAAATGCTTGTCCAACAGCCCCAACATCCTCAGCTGGAAACCGGTTCATACTTTCAGTTATATACCCCTTCACTTTCCTGAAAAGCCATCCGAGCTCACAGAGCTTCCTTACCATTATTCTAGTAGCCCTTGGCACCTTAATCAGCTCAGGCAGGACATATGCATCTGCCTTGTCATCAAACTTGATGTGGTTTCCATCAATCCCTTGACACACGTACAACACTTCTCTCACCAGAACCGATTCAGAGACCTCGTTTTCTTCCTTAATCAAGTCTGCAAACTCCCTATAAGCCAAATCGCGAATATTCTCAGGGTCTTTAGAGACCATCAATATGCCCCCATTGAATTGTTTATCCACAAGCTCCCTTGACTTCAAACCCCTACTAGAATTATCACCTACACCTTTCAATTTCTTCAATCTTTCACTCAAGCTTAAAGAGTTCTCCAACTCAGCATCTAAATTCTTTTTCAGGTTACTCAAACCCCTCGAATTTCGAACGTTTTCAGAAGATATCCTGAAATCATCAAAACCTTTGGTAAACCCTCCACCACCCAAATTCTTACTCACATTCCCAAATCCGATGGAATTACTGATCGGCTCATCGCTCTCAAACAAGGTGGGTAACCCTCCGGCCAACGCGGAACCCAAAAACCCATTAGAAATCACGCCGGACAACTGGTTTTTCCCCGATTCCCGATCTTCCGATATAGTCTTCAGCAAGTACAGCACCGCCCACTTATTCTTCACGCTACCGGGCCCATTTCTGCTCGAAAATTTAGCGTAGAGATCGGCGAAAGTTAGGGCTTCGGAGGACTTACCGGAGGTCGCGAGACGCCGCTTGATAGATTCCGCCATGGCGGAGTCGTCGGAGGCGATGGATGGGGCCATGCGACTGGAGAGTACCCGGAGAGCGTACTTTAGGGCTCGATTGTACTCTTGGCGGGTGCACGACGGGGAGTTAGGGTTTCGAGTGTCGGAGAGCAAGCGGTGCACCAGCTCTCCGACTAGATCTACAACCCTCTGATCGGAATCCTCCATGGCGGAGACGACGGCGTGGGTCAGTGTGAGTGTGCGCGTGTATTTTTCGTGTTGATTTTTTATTTTTTGAGTTTTAATATTGGGCGGGGAAATGAAAAAAAAAATGTTTAGAAGAAAATGCTTACAAAATGAGATGTTGAAATTTCCATCTTCTTCCTCTCTTCGAAATTAACTCCCGTGGTAAAAAAGTAAAAAATAAAATATGTTTTAACTACTATATCTATTTATTAAAAAGAATGTTACTATGTTTTAATTGTATGTGTTAGTTTTTTTAGCGGTTCATGCGAATTTCCCGCTAAACAATTAAGAGAGGAAAAAAAAACAGTGTGACATTGATTTCCAGATCTCCATTTTTTTTTTGTTGCTCATCTTCCTCTCTCACATATTGCAGGTATTTTATCTTTTTTCTGTTGATTAATTTATATTTTCATTTCTTCGTTTGTTCGATTCGATTGTTCTGGTTCGATTGTTCGTTACGAAATCGCAGGAATTTTCGCCTCGCGATTGGGAATGTAAAATCGTTGATCCCGCGGATGAATTTCGCGTGAAACTTAGAGTTTGCGCATTGGAAATCGAAGGATGTCGTGCTGTGGAGGTGCGGAGGAGGAGCCCTCCGGCGGCCCTCCGGCCAATCAGTATTCGGCCCCGTCTAGGTCCGGCAACCCCTACTCCGGCGGCAACGAGAGGGGAGAGCCGAGGGGTGCAGCTACGAGAAACGGGCCCGCAAATAAAGTCTTGCCCATCGAGATACCAGCTTTGTCCTTAGACGAACTCAACAAGCAAACTGATAACTTCGGAACGAAGGCTCTGATCGGAGAAGGCTCTTACGGTCGAGTGTTTTACGCCAAGTTGACAAGTGGCGAGGAGGCTGCGATCAAGAAGCTCGATTCCACCTCACCCGAACCCGACTCTGATTTCACGGCGCAGGTAAAAAGATATTTTGTATTGTCAGCTCATATGTGAACTTGTTGTAGTAAAAAGTAATAACTTTTTTACTGTGTAGTTATCGATGGTTTCGAGGCTTAAAAACGATAATTTTCTGGGGCTGCTCGGGTACTGCCTCGAGCAGAACAACCGAATCTTGGCGTACGAGTACGCGATGAAGGGTTCGTTGCACGACGTATTGCATGGTAAGTCGACCCGAATTAAATAACGAGTGTCTGGGAATTTTATCCGGGGGTGTTTTCGTCTTTTCTAGGTAGAAAAGGCGTGCAAGGGGCGGAGCCGGGGCCCGTGCTTTTGTGGAGTCAGAGGGTGAAGATTGCGCATGGAGCTGCTAAGGGAATCGAGTTTCTGCACGAGAAATGTCAGCCGTCGATCGTTCATCGAGATGTGAGATCGAGCAACGTGCTTCTGTTCGATGATTTCGTGACTAAGATTGCCGACTTTAGTCTCACGAATCAGTCTTCGGACACGGCGGCTCGTCTGCACTCGACGAGAGTGCTCGGGACATTTGGTTACCATGCTCCAGAGTGAGTTCCCAAAAAAAAAAAACTTTGGGCCATATTTATAATAAATGAGAGTATAGGGGTGAAGAATTTTGTATGATCAAAATTTTCACTCTGAGAGGAACTCAAACTTTGAATGAATGTTTTGTACATTATCAACTTCTAATTATCGACTGCTTATTCCGTCTCCTTCAGGTATGCAATGACAGGTCAGATAACTCAGAAGAGCGACGTTTACAGCTTTGGGGTCGTTCTTTTGGAACTTCTCACGGGCAGAAAGCCAGTCGACCACACTATGCCCAAAGGGCAGCAGAGTCTTGTTACTTGGGTAAGTGTTTTTCTCCTTTTTTTTCTTCTTCTATTATGAGGAAAACGGCGATTATGATGATTGCGACGATGTACTGAATTTTGAATCTTGTCCAGGCAACTCCAAGATTGAGTGAAGATAAGGTGAAGCAATGTGTGGATCCAAAGCTAAACGACGATTATCCACCAAAGGCTGTAGCAAAGGTCTGAACTTTTTTCTTAATTCTTCATTAATCACTTTTTTTTTCTTACAAAAATGTTTTGATTATGAATTCTGGTTTTTTTTTATATATGAAAATAAAATAAAATCAGATGGCTGCTGTAGCTGCACTGTGTGTGCAATATGAAGCAGATTTCAGGCCAAACATGACTATTGTGGTGAAGGCTTTGCAGCCACTTCTAAACTCTAAGCCAGCTGGACCTGATCCAAATGCATAATATATACTGTAGTGTTTTATGTCAGATGTTCTTATTTCAATTTTTTTATTAATTCTTTTCGGTCCTCAAATTTTTCTGCACTTATGTATCTAGATTTACTTGATTATGATGCTTCTCTCTCTCAAATATTTGATTCAATCAAGTAAACAATATATAGCTTTGAGTGATTCCTTAAATTGTTGATTGCAAAATGACCCTTATGTTTAGTTTAATTGCAAAAATACCTTTTAGAGTCGCAAAATGATAAAATGAGTGTTTGTACTTTAGGCTAAACTCAAGGGTGGCTTTTGTAATAATTCAGTTCCTGTGTGGTGCTGATTGAATTGCTGTATTGATCTCCGTAAGCATCAACATTGGATCAGGGGACGAATTTTTTAAGACAAGTGTAAAGATTCTAACCAACGATAATAATAAGCTGAATTGGTTACTGAATAAGTTGTAGAAGCGCTTCTCTATTAGCAAAGACAATGTATAAGGATGAACAGAAAGCTTCATTTCACTCTCAGTAGATTCTGATCAAATTATGTTGGATTATACTATAATGAGTCGTGCTCGTGTATGTGTTTGTAACTTTTTACACAGTAACATATGTTCTTCAATTAGAGTTAGTCAACTCCACAATATTTTTTCCAGTGAACCAACACTCAATAACAAATCATCGACAACGAAAGGAAAAACTGGATAAAAACCGAAAATAGTAAAAATTGGATAAAAACCGAAAATATAGTAAAATTTTGGATCAAATTACTTGGAAAATAAAAAAATGTGCCAAGCCTCTCTTGGTGGCATGGATATAATGCTTATAACTATGTCACTAGAACCTTACAATGGGATGAGACAATTTCTTTTCTTTGTTTTTCAACCTACATCTTCCGACCCATCATGAGGGAATAAATTACAACCGGATCGCATAGCACATCGGATATGTGCAACTCTCTAACTATATTCCTATTTCTGCCATGTAGAGAATGGAGGGAAATAAACTAAATGCATTATCATATGGTTTTCTTTTCCTATTGAAACATGGTACAAAGGATCCATCCCATGATGAGGGAATTGATACATCCTGGAAATCAACTCGTAGAATAGAATGATCTATCGTTGTTAAAGTCACTTTTTCTTTCTTCTCTTAGAAAGCCCAGAGTTGCCATTTTTCCAAAAACACAACTTTGGGGCAGACCTGCACGAAAAAAGAAAGAAAAGATTAAAATTTACAGGATATTCAGTGCATGATACAATTCTTTGTCGAAAACTTATGTTCTGTACTAGACTGAGAGAAACTGAAAGGTTGTTAATGGAGCATGCTGGTCCAGGACTCACGATATGATAGAAAATCGACATATAAAAACTCTATACTCTATATAGGAATAAACTCCATATAGTAATAGAAAATTCAAGTCCCAACTTGGGACTAGTTATAACTAGGAATAAACTCCATATTGTCATAAGTCATACATTTTTCAAGTCCCGGCTTAAAGATTTATACTTCTATATAAGAATAAGTGATTAATATATTAAATAATATTTATTAATAATGTTTTTATTTATCAAAATAAAAAAACATGTTTAAATAACTCAATTTATACACATATAGTTATAATCTCTAGATTCATTAGTATTTTATTCAATGTTATATTTGTATTATTTTTTTATACGAAAAATTTATTTTAATTTTGTAAAACTCTATATAAGAATAACTCTGTATAGTAATATTTTTTCCCGATCCCAACGATATGATTGTATGGAGTTTTTACTGTAATATCAAATTTCTAGAGAACAGGAATAAGGAAAATAAAAAACTAGGTTCCAAAATTTATCTTAGTTTTAACTTTTACAATTTGAATGTTGGCAATGCTGTTCCTGTTACCGACACACTTTTCCAGAATCTTAAAGACAGATTTCTTTATCCTAATGTCCAAGAGAAGAAAGATGAACAAAAACAATTAAAAGTTGAGGTCAATTTCCCATGCAACTAAAGAACCAGTAGAAACTAGCTTCAGAATCGAGCTTTTCACAACATTTATTCATGTGTGTACAACTAGAACTGGATTTTTTAAGCCCTGCCACGAGAATATGACAAGCTCAGGCTCACATACCAATATACCATCATAGACCCAAAAAAATATCGGGCCTATATGACCCAGACAGGTTGACTCAATATGCCCAAGTCCCCAGCATAAAAATAAACTGGTTTTCAAACATTGGGCTGGACTTTTCAAAGTGTGCCCAATATAAATTTTCGGGCTTGGGTCGGAGTGGCCCAGCCCGATCCATTGCCAGCTCAATGTAAAACAAACTAAACAAGGAACACCATTCAACAATTAGGAGAATTGATGAAGACATAGAACAAAGAGCACAATGTTACCTATATTATTGTTGACGTCTAGTCCTAGAATTGCAACGGAATTCAGCTAGTAGTGCTATGTGATCCGATGACCATTCCGGAGAAGGAAGAGCTGTATCTTTCCGTAAGGTATCCTCATCCAGAAGCTCCAACAAAGACTCCACCGTTAAAGTGTCAGCTACATGGATGAATTAAGTTGTGCTCGTAAACAAATTTGAATTATACTATAATATGTAAATCCAGTAATCAGTATATATCTTAATGTACCTGAATAAAATATGTAATCATGAGTCCCAATAAAATCTCTTGTGCACTTGGTGAAAAGGGGCTCATTAGTGATGGTGTCCATTTTCCTTCTCTGATCTAGACCGAGACCAACGCCAGTTCTAACGAAGGATGAGTAAGCACTAACCTGAAAGCAAAACAAGAAAAATTGGACATACATTAAGCCAAAATGCTAAACATTCCAAACGGATTAATTGTGCTATTACCAATGGCAATTGGTGCGTTAGTTTGGGAGTTGGTCGAAGAATTCCTAGTGGGTCTACAGCTAAATCTGGATGCAAGGGATCAACTTTCCCCAAAGCAAGGAGGGCATGTGGAGCACTGTTAAAAAAATCGTAATATAAATAATAGAAGAAAATCATAATATAAATAATAACGAACAGTATTCCAAAGCAACTTTTAACTGTACACAATATGAAACCATATTATTGAAGAGAAAAGATAAGCCCACCTTCCAGGAACTGCATTGAAATCCCCACACACCAACATCGGGATATCTGCACTTGCAGCAATTTTTTCCAGGCCTTTTAACAGCGTGTGGACCTGATTATTAGGGTGTAGATAGACAAAATATTGAAGTTTGTAAGTGAAGTTCAAAGATGGTAAAAATTTATGAGATTGGGATAAGCTTCAGAAAAACCTGCCAAAGCTTCACATCCCTCAACTCTTGTTGCACGTGTACATGCGTGTTTGCCTGTGTTAAGACACATGAAGACAAATATTGATCATTAGACCCTCAACAAAGTGGTCATCCTATTTGAATGGCTCAGCAACGAACTAGACCGATATAGAAAATAACAGAAGACACAGAAAATTATGCATTGTAACTTGCAAGGTAACAAAAGTGAGGAGAAAGACTACAAAACTACCATTAAGAATAGCACTAACACACATAGAGTAAAAAATGATATGTCATTGACAATTATTATTCTCTGATGTACGTTCTTATATACGCACGTGCTATGACCTGGTACTTTAAAGAGCCAATCAAAAGGGAGGGGGTGTATTGAAGGGGAACACAAGGACATTCTTATATAAATTCTATTTAATTGATCTTTAACATTACAAGAATGAACATTGGAACATACCAATATAACCCGTTATTGTAACAGTGATAATTTTATTTGATATTATTTCGTTAAACCATAATGGGCATAGTAATTTATTGTGAAATCTCACCACACAAACAAGCTGGCGTTTCCCAGGGATATCAGTGCCCCCGTTACTGAACTTAGACTCTAGAACAATAATTAGCGAGATATTATCCTGCATGGCAAAAAAAGTGAATCAAAATAATTGTGTCAAATAGAAAACTGACATAAAAGAACAAACCAAATATAGAATTAAGTTACACACGTATACCTTCACCAATCGACTTAAGGCATTTTTCTTCTGTGAACTGGGAACCAAAGCATCAGTCAGGGACTGTGCAGCTTTGTTGAACTCAACCTACATTCAGAAATGCCTAAGGTTAGTACGGACTGAAGTAGATGAGTAGATCACAACATGTTGCATGCATGAAGTGATGGCACTATTGTCACCTCATATTTCTTGACATGTGTGAATTTATCACGGCGGAAGAAAGTAGCACAACCATCAATGTTGTTGATGTTCCCACCAAAAACCTGCACAATAATGGATAGTGCGTTAATAAACAACACAAGTTTCTAATTATGATTCCAAAAGTTGTTTCCAACCTCTCCACTTTTCCTTTTAAATACAGCTTGATACCCATGTCTATCAAGCTCAGGTGCAAAGAATTCCTCAAAATGATCACTTTGTACCTGGAAAAATTAATAGAACAAAAAAGGACTTGAATTAGTATACTCCAATTTTTAGAATTTTCTTTCAGCTAAAGAATATTGATGAATAAAACTGAAAGAAAAAAAAAAGTGAACGTTTATTAAAACAGGGTGAAGCTCAACCTAGATTAGCAGCATGGTGAACCAATATCATCAGGCATTATACAACAAAAGGTTATAATCAAGTGTACTATTTTCCATATGTTATACTCATCATAATTAGAAAGAAAGAAAAGAAACTTAAAAGATAACAAAATTCTAAAGGTGAAAAAATGTTCAAACTCCGCATGGTAGTGTACCTCTTGAAGACAAATAATATCAGCACTGTAACCAACTATCTCTCGTAAAAGATTTTGCCTGCGATAGACCCAAGAAAGAGCCCAAGAGGGGCAATAGCTGTATTGTTCATTCATAGCATAGATATCAGACAGAATATTGTATGAGAGCACGGAAAATGTTGCGCCAGACAAAATGCGACCATCCATATCCAATTTCCCAGGAACATCCATCCCATTAACAGATATCACACGCCGTGGACTGGGTGATGGAGCTGGAATCACACGAGAAGTCGATAAGGTACTCGGGGTCCCCACAGCTACTTTTGTTTCAACATCTACCACAGCACATTCAAATTTAAGAGTGTGACCAATATCTTCGGTTGTTGGTGTATATGTCTTAGAGCGTCCAACTTCAAACCATGTTTCACCACCGCTCCTAGTAACAGCTGCAGGATACAAAGCTGTTGCGCCATTCGACAGGCTGAGGTTGGGATTTGACTGAGATGTGCTTAAATTTGGTGTATTTGATGTTGCAATACTAGTACTATTGAATCGCCCGAATAGTTCTTCTTCCTCATTTCCGTTTTCACTGACCGCACTAGCAGCACGCTCATGCAGAGCACGATGATGCTGCCAGGCGGTAGAAAAACACTTGGGAGAACAGTGGTAACTCTTAGCAATGGGTATTTTAGCCTTCACACAGCCAATGCATTGCAATGTAGCTTGCTCCGTAGGGTGAACACTACAAACTGCAACTTTCTTGTCACTTTGTATACGGTACCTGTAGAAAACAGAATTATTTGCAAGCAAAAAAACATATTGAAAAGTTAAAACCATCGCAGAACTCATTTCACTTAAAAATTCAAATGCAAAACAACACTTCTAAATAAAATGGCCAAAAACATAGTGTTAAATCCAATTCACCATTTACAATACAGTCGCCGATAGTATAATTTTCTCGCAAAATATATCAATATGATGATTCCAAATCTCACAAAATACAATTATTGAAATAAAAAAATAATTTTATTGTATAATTTTATTCGTATATACTGTAATAGTTAGGGCATGATTTATAGTAGCAATTTTTACAAATAAAATCTGATGTATATTGGATTGATGAAAAATTGTATTTTGACAAATACAAATAAAAGCTTTCCAAGAGTTTTTTTTTTTTTTTTCAATTTTCCATATGAACTTCTCCCATCAGCTTAAAATCCCCTGGCATCATTCTTCAATATATTCATTGAAAACCAATTACTTTCATAGCTAAATTCTCTCGACAACAAAACCGCGACCATTATCAACTAGGCAAGGCAAGGAATATATAAATATATATTGAAAATGAAAAATGGATATGATGCTCAGAAATACCAACCATCTATATCTTAAGCAATGGCCGTCAATGGGGTTCGACTCGGTAACATCGTCGGTAGTCGCAGTCTTGTTATGGGGCTTGAGAAGCACATACGGCGTCAGCTCGCACCCTACAATCGGTATATCAGACGGCAGGTGCACCCGCAGCACACTCAGCATCTTCTCCGAAACCAAAAATTTCCGAAAATCCGAGATTCGAGCACCAGTTTTCGGCGGGCTTGCGGCGGATCCGCCATCACCGGTGACCAGCGACAATCGCCAGCCTTGTTATAAGATCAAATTACACGAAATGAGACGGCGCTGGGCAATTGAATTGAATTGAAACGATGAGATGCGGTTGATTCAAAAGCGAATTGATCCCAAATCACCGAAATAGGAGGTTTCTTTGTAGGGTGGGATCGATTGATTTAGAGAGTTAGGGTTTTACTTCTACAGAATTAGGGATGATAAAAATGGGAGCCTTTTTTTTCTGTTGATAAAAGATCCAAAGAGAAATGTCCGCAAAAATAAATAAATAAATATAATTATCAACTTGAAAAATTCACCAATCAAATTATTATATAATAATTGCCTAATTTATGAAAAGATATTTTTTTGCTAAATAAACTTCTCGATGTCTTTATACAAGTGAAAATACAAGTTATGTTCTTGAAAGTAATTTAAAAATAGTCATATGTTCATTGTCTTTATACAAGTGAAAATATGAAATTGTTACCAATTATGATTTTTTTGTTAAGTGAATTGCATTTTTGTATGAATTAAACAATTCGATATCAAAAACATCATCAATGCAAACTCCATCAATTAATCTAATACAGTACCATACATCAAAATATAATGCATTTATAATATAGTCAACCACCATAACATTTAGCCAAAACTTGATTCGAGAGTTATCAACTGCAAGCGTTGTTCATCACATTAACGATAGAAGAAACGAAGAAACAAGTCTAACAAACAAATAGCAAAGGAATAAAAAGGCCAAGAACCCAACTTGCAGAGAAACCAGGCCAGCTCAATAACCGCCCTTGAGGTCATTGACAACATCATAAGGAATGGGAGTGACGGTTTCAATGGTCGTACCCTCAACCAAGAAACCGGGCTTGGGTCCCTCTGGTTGCCTCTTGGTGCTGATGATCTTACCTTGAGCCTTTGCCTCAGCCTTCAACTGGTCGTTCTTCTTGATCCTGTTGGAAATCTCTTCATGGCACCTTGAGGGCTGGACATGCTCCACACGAACATGTATCCTCTTCCTTATGATTCTGTTACCAACCTTTATCAAGAAGGAAACAAAATAAACACCAAGAAAACCTTAATTAGTCATTTGTTCAGACTCAACAAACCAAATAATGCTCTAAAAAATTATCACAATTACTATTTAAAGATTGAACTTCATCACAGATAAATATTCAATATGAGCAACTTGCATACAACTATATCATAACATCTGTGAAATTTTTACTCCGGTTAAGAGATTAGTCAGTGGTGCAACGGGGACCAATTCAAACCACAATAACAAATCAGTTGAGCTATATGCAAACACACAAGTAGAAGACATTCTTAAGCTCAAATTCTGTCACTGAATAAAAAATATTCCTGCAAAAGACGACTCAAATGCAGTTGGGACTTTAAAATGCGATAAAGAACCAGCTGAACTATCTTTAAATCGACATGTAGAAGTCATTATTAAGCTCATATTCTGTCATCAAATCAAAATTATTCCACCAAAAGACCGCTCAAATGGTGCAACTGGGTCCAATTTGAATCGCATTAACAACTCAGTTGAAATATCTTTAAACTGGTAAACCCACAATTAGAAATGATTTCAAGCTTATATATTATGTCATCGCAATAAAAATTATTCCACCAAAATATCACTCAAAATATTCAAATTCTTCAAGTGCTTAACATATGGAAAAATCACAATATCCACAAATTTTCTCAATCAAAATAATATTTTTTTCAGATCATGATCCAACTACCCAACACCCAAAACTACATCTATTTATCCAAATAATGCAAATACTCACAAAATAATAAAAACAACAATAATGCAGAAACGTAGATACAGAGCATGATCCATACCTGCTTGTTGACCTCAACTCCGACGGCGCGCTTGGTGACATTCCAGACCCGACCCGTGCGACCATGGTAGAACTTGTGGGGCATGCCTTTGTGGATCGACCCGTTAACCTTGACATCGACGTAATCTCCGATTTTGAAGATCCGAAGGTAGGTCGTCAGATGGGTCGGACCCTTCTTCCTGAATCCCCGAGCGAAGAGATCTCGGGTGCGTGACCTCAGACCGTGACCCGCCGGCATTTTGAGGTGTTTTTCAGCTGCCGCAGTGTGTGAAGTGCGTGTAGAAAGAAAGGTGAGCAACAACAGTTCTGAGAGATGGAAGCGGCTTATATATGGCGGAAACCAGGAAATAGGGTTTTAGAATTTGGTTGGGCCGAAACAGTAAATACTTAATTGGGCCTACATGTCTTGTGCAGCCCAATAAGCAACAATCCATATCTATTAAAAAAATATTAATATTTTATTAATTAAATAAAACAATTTTGTCGACTAAAATTAGTTGCCGGCAAAAAATGGGGACTCGAGAGGTGTACGAAGAGAAGCTCCGGCGAGGGAATTTGCACCACGACCCGACTCTGAAACCGGGCCTCGGCTCGGCCCGATGCCCCCGTTGTCTTTCTCTCTTGAACCCCACCACAGTATGCTTCTGTTGCTGTCTCTTTATTCATACATGTTGATGTTGCGCATTACGTGTTTGATGATATGCCTGGACGACCATATATATCCATTTTTTTCTGGTGATGTTTGTACTTATGTGCTGAATTTTCAGGAAAACCAGGAATGGAAACTTGCTTCAGTACTACATGATGCCACAGCTGTGGTATGTGATTCAATTTTATTTCGGGCTGTTTAGGTTCAAGTAGTTTCTTTTGAAATGATGGATCATAGGTGTTAGGTCAATGGAGTGCTGTATAGATTTATACCTTTTAACGGTTTTTCGTTGCAGGAAATATTTTTCGCGCTTCTAATGAACCCTTCATATATTTATAATTGGGAGTTGGGTTTTCGGTTAACTTTTTGATATATTGGATGTTTCGGATAATTATGGTTGATTGATTACGTTGGATTATGAATATGTTGGTAACATAACAACTGAAGTTTCCCTCATTGTGTAACCAGATGTAATAACTTCTTACTTTCTTAATTTTGCTATGTGTGTAACTAAACGTAGTTCCGAAGCATCAGTAGAAATCTTCTTACCATTTCCTTGCCAACTTCAACTATTCAAATTCATTACTACATCTATTTCTTACTTTGATCATTTTAGACTACATATCCTTGTTCTTCGCCTGTTTTCATTTTGTTTCCTTGATCAAAACACAACCACGCCCATTTCAGCCTCCTTTTCCAAATGATTTAGAATTTGAGTGATTTTTTCACTTGTTATGTTTTGTTAATATTCAAACCATAAATGAACTTGTTTAATTACTTGATTTTTGACTAAAAATAATACTTATAACATTGATTTGTTGTGTCTTTGCTTGCTCTATTATTTATGGATATCTTGATTAGGCTGGCTCTGGAATTGGTGGGATGCTTAGTGCAGTTCATGGGTTCAATACAGGTGCCTCTAAGAAAACCTTGCCCCTACTTGTGCAATTGTATTCATGGTTTTATAAAATATTTTCACCTAAAATAATGTAAATATTTCTGCAGGAATTCCTTATTTCCAAAAGAACGTGAAGGGGCCAAAGTGGCTTCCTTTTGTTATTGGGGTATGAACTATTTATTCCTTATGCAATCCCGTGTTTTTTTGTTTTTCTCTTGTTAATGTTTCTAACCCTTTTCCTTTACATTTTGGCAGCTTCCTCCTCTGCTAATGTTTTCAGCCGCTAGTGCTGCCTTTGGAGGTATGCATCATCTGTATTCAGATTATTTGATATTTAGTCATCTTATAAAATAAATATGGGCTCAAATAATATGAATTCAAGAAGTCGTCAAGTAGTCTCAGACTAATGTAAATGTTTTCATTGTAAATGCATATTCCATGAAAATCGACCACTGTGTAGCGTATGATGATGCATTTGTATAAAAGGACAGAAGAGAACACGATGAAAAAATCATTTCATATGAACTTTTTAAATGAAAAAAAAAACTTCTCAATTTCGAGATGATTACTGACTGAGATGAGTATGGTGAATGCGGCAGGGTACTTACTTTTCTTCTATTGGTCACATTTCTTTTACAAATTACAAAGGAGATGTGACCATTACTTTGGTACGGAAATAGTACAAAGAATATGATGGTTATCAAGTTGCACAAGCACCACGTCAAAGTTCAAACAAATAAATTACTCAGAAACTCTTCATCTTAATTTAACTTATGTGCTTTGTCTGCATGCTCAATTATTGTTTTCCTGCTGTAAAATTTCTAGAACTAACTTTTAGTCCCTTTTTTTTAAGAAGCCACTGTACTTTCAATCCTAAAGTCTGGTTCTCAGTTCTTATTTTACATTATCGCTTTGATCAATTATGCTACATATTTAAGTCTGGTTCTCAGTTCTTATTTTACAGTATTGCTTAGATCAATTATGCTACTACATGTTTACCCAAAACAATTTTTTTCGCCAGACCTTTTCGTTTATTATTTTCAAATTTGTGCTTTCACGACATATTAGCTATAGCTGATTCTTAGTACAGCTTTTTACTGAAAAATGTAGCCCCGCTCTTTTATTTTGAGTGGATTAATGATGTTTTAATTTACAGGTTACGCCCTTCCAAAATTTACTCAACTCACCGTGACGTCCTATTATGCTGCTTCAAGTGCATCTCACTATGGCATTTCATTGCTCACTAGACACATTGAAGATGACCATGTCTCAAGAACTCAACATAAGGAGCTTAGATGATTAGTTTCAGGTGGTACAATATTAAACTTTACTACCTATCTCATCTCAGTTTTGTAATAAACCCTACCCAAATAAAGTTTTTCCTTCCCTTTGTTTTTGGAAAAATTTATGTGTGCTTCCCTTGATAAGGTAACAGTTTTTTCCTACGACTATTGGATGCTAAAGTATGAATGAACTAAAAGGTAAATAGTAAGAGCATAAGATTCCTCTTATCCTAGACACGTGCCTATAGGATTGAATTTGCGAAGTGGGCTGTTGAAGTGTTTTTTCATCAGCTAAAGCACGTAGTTGGAGATAGATAGATGCATTCAAGTTGGTTATTAAGTACTTAGGTTTATGTTATGTCCTGTTATGATGTCCTCTGTCCTTTATGTTACTACGCGAACTTCCCTACTGGACCTGTATTATTGTAGAATGACTATACAATATACATGTCAGGAGATAAATTCATTTATTAAATGTGCACCTAATATGACTATTTTGAATAATATTAAATTAATAATAATAATAATTATTATTATTATTATTATTATTCCAAAGAAAATAAAAACGAGACCAGACCTTGTATTTTTTATCGGATTGCATGGGTGATTCTTTTCACACATGCGCATTTTAGCATGAGAAGTTCCCACTGTTCAAACTGTCGATCTCATTGGCAAGCTTTTATAGGGTTGTGGGCCGATGTTACTTAAATTCCATTGTTGTGTGTTTGAGGCATTGTGGTCCTGAGTTTTTATACATATGTGTGTTGTGTGTGTACTGCACTCTTCATAGGTCTTTGTTCCTGTGCTCACTTTATTTGTCAACTTTTTCTGTACATTTGTTTCTGTAGGTATCCTTCTTCCCCCCCACCAGAGTGTGTATTAATTCGTCGGGCCTACAGATAGTTGGCATGTAATATCACTGTCACCAGTAACTTGGTAACACTCCTCTTTTTTATTTAGTGGAATAAAAGTAAAAAATAACAAGTTTTAATACGGCACTGATGCCGATTCCTGTTTATGCTTCACATGAGTGATAGATCGATGATGGTTTGTTATTTCTGTTGGCAGAGAAGAATGTGATTGAAAAATATATATTAGTAACAAGTTCGATTTTCTTTATTTTTTAAAGTTTTTTTTGTTTTCGTTTATGTTTTCCCTCAGAATTAAATGTTGAAATAGGATTGGTGGCCAACTCTCTGAATCGAAATGGGAATAGTTTTCAGTCCTTATTTTTTTCTTGCATTACTATTTTAGGCATAGATAGTGCGGAGAAGAGATGAAGCCATCAATGTGTAGTGGACTAATGAGTGAAAAGGCAATCAATACTTGTTATTGTAATTGCCAAATTGATGCATCCGGTCACAATATACTCCGTAGTAATGTTTGTTTATTTCCTCGTATAGTATGCGTCGTAATTTTCACTGTTTTAGGGCATTCACATGTAATAAAGTTTTCCTGTACAAATCGCAATCGATTGTTTGTTTGTTTGTTTGTTTGTTTGTTTTGTTTGTGTGTGTGTCTGTGTGTGTGCATAACACACATGCACATGAGCACATGATATTGATTGCCAAGTCCTAATTTCTCTTGTTAGTCCTTCTGTGTAGGAAGTTTGTTAACATCGAAGAATCGTACCGTGGTACAATTCCTTCGAAAACCATTAGTTAATAACTTGAAGATCTAATAATATATAAATGATTTAGGTATGCTTATAAGTTACATCCCATCGATCTCGTGTTCCCTCTTGGATGAGCATGCTCCTTTATAGTCCATTACTACAATGTTTATATCTTCAATATGACGTTGAATGATCGATTGAATGTGATATGACAACACAATGTTTTTCGTTCATTTTAGTGATGAATAGGAAGAATCCTCGACAACTATCATTCGGTTTTGCATTTGGTTATATACCAAAGAAATCGCTATTGGCATCGTGGCATGTCCTACACGACTTGCTCGACTTAGATGGGATCTGAGTTTGAAGTATTCAAGAACATAATAAATTTTTCAACTAA
Source organism: Euphrasia confusa (assembly GCA_954870475.1). Taxonomy (NCBI): domain Eukaryota; kingdom Viridiplantae; phylum Streptophyta; class Magnoliopsida; order Lamiales; family Orobanchaceae; genus Euphrasia; species Euphrasia confusa. Next base: position 2,599,403 of record OX940951.1, read on the forward strand.
GATGCTAGCTTATAGGGGTCCCCAAGGACATAGTCACATAACATGAAACATCAACACCACAAGTGGACTCAACAAGGCCACCTATCCTTTCCCTAGTAAGGCTCCACCATAGGAAGAGTTTGAATCTCAAATCTCAAATCCTTTTTTATTCTAATTTGTAACCAACCGGAATTTATCGATCGGTAGGGATGAGCAATGCACCAAAACCCTATATGCACATTCTTTAAAACATCATCAAATGATAAAATAAAGGGTGATAATTAAATTGAAATAGTTCCCCATTTACATACACTAGCAATTAAGTAGGTCTAATTAAATTATTATTCCTCATCATACTGAGACTCTCTGCAAGGTCAATAACTTTGTAATGCTAACATAATTACTAGAGGTGTAAATCCAGACTCACATGATCTTGCATGGCACCTTTCGTCGACCCACCGCTCACCGGCCTGCTACTATTAATAATCTGCGAGTGCCTCATCAAGAACGAAGATCCGTGAGAGGTTGTCGGGACCCGCCACGCGGACAAGGGGCTGCCGTTGATAGGCTGAGACGAGGTGGTGTAGTGCTGCCTCCATGAATATTGGTGGTATGGGTAGGCAGCTGCCATGTAGTCGAGGGAGTCGTGCGAGTGGAGGTGGGCCCGCTTGGCGTGCTGCCGCTCCCGCTTGTGGGCGTTTTGGTGGCCGCCCAGGGCTTGGGAGGTCGGAAAGTTCCGGCAGCAGTAGTGGCACTCGAACTTCCGGCTACTGCTACTGCTAGAGACGACGATGTTATTATTCTCCGGCGGGTGATCTTTGTTGGTGGTGGTGGAGGAGGACTCATCTCGGTCGGTGGTGGTGGTGGTGGTGGTGAAGTCCTTTCCGAAGAGGCGGATATTGGCGGAGGAAGAGGGCTTATCTTTGCCGGAGGAGGGTCGGATGAAGGGGAGCTGAGAGAAAGACTCGACGTTCATGAGGTCACGAGTCTCTCTCTCGGCCGGCTTCATGTCCATGGAAGTTAAATGATGATAGTTGTGAAGAGCTAGAGAGTGAGGATGTATAAATTGTTGGAGCTGATTTTTATGTTTTGTATGTGTAAAAATGGATCTAGGGTTGTTGTATTTATTTTCTTGGTTTAGGGCACAGTACATGTGACCTGAGAATATGATTTAAGTTAATTGAGATTTTGATTATTAATAAAGTGTGAAATTGATTAAAATTAAAAATGAAATGTGGAGTGGGTCTATCATGACTATGAGCTCTATCTATAACAGTAAGTCAGGGTAGTACGAGAGTACTTGTTACCACTTCTTAATAGCTACTTTGGCTGTTGTATATGTTTAAGTACTTGTCCCAATTGGTGGGCCCCATTTCCCAAAGTGGTCCTATGTATATACATACAAATGATAGTACAATGTAGTAGTATTTTTCATGTGACTAAATAAAAAAAATACACTTCAATTCAAGTCGATTTATATAAAAATTATTAATGCAATTATTTATTTTTATTATGAATAAAATCAATTCATTTCAAACTCAAATCATTTCATAAGATTTGAACTAAAAAAGTTTAATATCACTTCTATTGCGGAGAATAATCATACTTTTTTTTATTATTTACAAAGAAAGAAGTATGATCATAATCCCTGTTTTATATTAATTAATTGTCACACTTTTTTTGTTATTTACAAAGCAGGTGCGACAACACTGCTCTAGGAGGCCGTTCTCTACTGTAGATTGTTCGATCATTTGACTGTTGATCGATGATCTCATTCAAGAAGTTAACCAACATATATAATGGAGTACTATATATTTAGGGTTTACAAAATTATATATATATGGTCCATACGAGAAACAGACTACTGATGAAATACGCAATTATTTGTTTTTCTCAATTATTCTTCTAGCTCCTTAATTAGACGTATCTGCAAGTCCCAAAACCCCTCGTACGTTGTAGATAGATACACAATATTATTATATAAGTAAATTTTAAACCTTTCTTCATTGCAATTCCAAAGACCCACGTCACTGTCCTATAAATTTATTAATATTATTAAATAATAAGAATAAAATAATATTAATAGTAACAATTCCTCTCCCCATCCATGCATGGCAATTGGCATGGGGTTTTTACTAGAGAGGCGCTCAGTTTACAGGTTTTGTGTTTGAATGGAGATTAATTCCCCTTTTATTCATATAATGTAATTAATTAATTAATTAAGTACAATTGTTTTTATTAAAGTGGTCCCCACTCCTCTATCCAAACACGTACGTACTCTTACACACACAAATACATATATATATATATATATATACTGTATATATGATCACAACTCACAAGATAGATCAACAGCCTTTCATTCATGCAACAAGAACCCTTTCGTTTGCAGCATCTATATTAAAGTCACAGTCGCAAACAGGAGGGGACCAAGTATTCTACAACGTTCCCATGTCCCGTATATACATATATACGAATATGCGCACATACTTAAAATCGCCGATCCAAATTTAAGAATACGTATAATATACGCCCCTGCATCGAGTAGCTAGGGCAGGATGTAGGATGCATTTTTCAATTTTCATTCAAAAAAATATATAATACTATATAACAATTCATTATAAATTAAACATGGTGAGAAAGTCGCCACCAGCATCTAGTAGATCAAGAAGTGGTCAAAGGGGATTTATGGAGTTTGAATAATTTATTTTAGTTTCTCATAATTTAAATTCGGTTGTTAGTTACATTCAATAACGACATAAACACATGCATGTAAATTAATGATCATATACTACGAAGTACAATATACTATATACTACTATTTACTTAATTCACCCTAATTATTGTATCAGAACAGGTTAAAGATGATGATGAGTGCCTTAACTGATAAAAATGTCATTAAAAATGTTCAAAATTCTATGAGCCGAGTAGAGCCTACGCACTCATGACTCATGAGACGTGTTGTTAGACATTTGACATCGTTCAATTCGTTTTTGTGAGATAAGTCAAATTACTTAATTATCTTCGTAAATTAATTATTTTAAAATATATATTATTGAGGTACGTAAGTTCAATATATATATATCCAACCTTATTAATGTGATTCCACTTAATTAGTATCTATATATATATGTTCATATATTATTGTTTTTGGAAGGAGAAGTCGTTATCAAGCTGGTTTGATGTTCTACATGCATCCTTTTTTTTCTCTTTAATTCAAACTACTAGTTGTGTTGTTGAGTGAGATGTTGCCTTTGGGACATCATTATAATCTCTCGGAGATCCAATGTTTTTTGCCCTTTATATATTTTGGTTTGGACCACATTAATTATATATGTTAATTGTATTTTTTTTCATTTTTGTTTTCATGTTATACATATGTATATATGTACGTAGATGTATTTTTATAAACAATATTTTTAAATATTAATATTTTATATTTAAATTTGTTCCATGCAACGAGTATATGCATAATGTAATGTATGTTGTCTGAAAGTGAAATTTACAATAAGGACCACCAAAATTATTAATAAAGGCATCTTTTCAGATCAAGTTTTTTGGTAACCAAATACTACTCCATGATAGTGCATGCAGCTGCTTGCTGCTCAAAACTCAGAAACAGACCATTCATCCAGCTGCGGCTAACAGGGACGTCGTCGTCGTACGTATATGCTCGACCCCTAACAGCTAGCTAACGTACATTTTTGTATTAACTTAAGTATATGCTTCCTTGCGCTCGTTATATATATGATCCATATCAATTAATTGAAATTATATAAAACATCATACAATTAATTAGTGAATGTAAGTATTAAATTTTGGAAGAAAAATCCAATAAGTATATTTAATTTCACAATGTGTGTTGTAGTATAGTATATAGTTAGATATAGATGTGGTTGGATTTTGATGTCAATTAATGAACATTGCAAGTACATTTCAGCTGGTGGGGGATCTATTCATTGAATTTGAGCCTAAATGATGGTGAAATATCAGTCACTGTAGATTCATAGAATCTTCAAATTTTTATATTATTAATTGCATATATATATTTATGAATATGACAACATGTGTATTCACTAGACATTTCATGATAATCTATAGTTATCGTGATATCATTGCTTAAGTTTCACAAAGGGTACAAATTAAAGTTCATATTTATTAATTACCGTGTGCATTATATATTACAGTATATGATAATGCAAATGAAAGGTGAAAATTATTATAACCTATCTTTATTATGGGAAAAAAACAAATGGTTCTTAATTATATATATGAAATATATACAATATTAAGTTCACGATCAATTTCATCTAAGACTAGAGTTTTATCGAAGCTGATCACAAACTTTTGTTTATCAGACAATTTGGATCTTGATTCATATTCGAAACTTATTTCGATTTCATCTCAATGTAATTTTTATCTCATGTAGTAACTCAATTTTACTCTGAGCAAGTGGAACAGTGGGAGACCCTTCTTTCCCTAGCTATTTCTTGCAATCATTTGTCTGATTTTATCAGATGCCCGACCCATATGCATGCTTTGGTGGCCTAATTTGACACCTTAAATTAGTACCTATATTCATTATTAATAATTTAAATAAAAAAACAAATTTTTCTTTTTTGGCATTATTCGAAAAGTGGTCCTCCAAAACTACCCCAAAGTTTATAAAACTATCTTCTTTTGATCCTACTTCCTCCACAAAAATTCATATTTCAAAATCTATGTTCATTTAGAGAGACACAGAGCAAAATAAAATCTAGGGCCCCCTATTGGGCATTGCAGCCTATTGAAAAAGCAATTGCAACCACTAGAGATTGTGACACATTCTTGTAATTAAAATGTGTGCTTTCTTTCCCTTTCTAGAATCGCCTAGGCTTGATCAATTGATCGTGAAATTCGACTAGAAATGTCGATCCAACTCGCAACTTGATCAGACATCAATTCAGCGTGATTTAACTTAGAATTAATGTTCAATGATTAAAAAAGTTATATTATCTCCATCTCACCAGTGTTTGCACAACATGACACACTACTTAAGAAAATATAATTTTGTGCATATAAAATGGTATAAAGTGTATTATAAGCATTGAGGTGCTTATGACTGAATTGTGTATGTTGAATGATAATAAAGTTGTATTGTTTGCACTCTATTTAAGAAAAATGTGTTTTTGTGACGACTATGAAATAACTAAAAAAATTTGAGAGGATAAAATTATATATAAAAAATAAAGCTTTAATTTAAATGTATACAAACAATAGTGAAACGAATGAATTAAAAAATTGTGTAAAGTATTATAAAAACATATAAATATACATTCAAATATATCAAATTAATTATTCATAACATTAAATTAAATTAAAATGTGAGATTATCAAAATATTTCCCGCCCAAAACAACAGGCCCAATTTAGAACGGGCTCATACGGCCCTTTTATCGATTGAGCCCAATAAGAAGCCCATATATCATCTTCATTAAGAAAAAAAAGCTATGAAGCGGCGTCGTTTAACACGGTTAGGTGAACTGGTGAAGTACCGTCTCTGAAAACCCCCAAATCTAATTTTGCCCCCTAAAAACATCCCAATTTAATCGCAAGATTTTCCGTTTTTTTCTTCTATGTATTCATCAAGATTCATGCAGGAGGATTAAATTTTTCGTATCGGGATGATCGAGATTTGAAGGTTTGCGCAGCCTTTTTTATTTTTTATTTTTCTATGTATTCGATCATCGTTTCGATTGTCGATCGTATTTTCGTGTAGGTGTTCGAGGTTTAGCGATGAAGGATAGGAATTATGCTAAAACGTCTTTCCTCAAGCGAATTTTAGTCAACTGCTCTGCTCAGGTTTATTCCTTTTTTCATTTTTCATGAATTGATTTGTTTGCCCCAGAAATTATCTTTGGAGAGAAGAAAAAAAAGGTTATGATTGTCATCGTATTCCGTCTGTTTTTAATACAACCATGAAATTACTTGATTCAGATTTGCTATGCTTGAATGGGGAAAATGAGGGTTCTGGGTAGTGGGATGGAGATGTTTAATGAGATTGTGTACAGACTTTGACCCTCATCATGTACTTTGAATATTATGTTTTCATGTGTAAAACCCGCGTCGTCCGAAAAAAGAAAATTTATGGAGAACATAAATTTGTTCTTGAAAAAAATGTTTGAATGTGAAGTTTAGGATATGGGAAAGTTAATTACTTAATTTTATGTGCAACAGAATAAGGCAATGTGAGATAAAAATAATAAAGTTAATGTTTGTTTTCACATAAAAAATAAGTTGTGTTAGTCCATGAAGCAGAAATGGCTATACACTCTCCTACAGACAGTTTTACTTTGATACAGTAGATCAATTTTATATGGTATATTCTTTGGTTCGGTTATGTTCTGTCAATTTTTCTGCTGTGTTGAAACATATTTTAGGAGATACAGTATTGAAAAAAAAATGTTTTTTTTCTCGGTTAATTTGTTTGCAGGCCAAACATTATGGTACATGTATTTCTTCAAGGGTTCCAGAAGTAGAACGAGACATGTGTTTGAAAGAATTTCTTGCATTAAAAAGTTGTATGCAAAATGTGGTATGCCAAGTTTAAATATCCTTGTGAACTTTTCCACATTATTATTCGGTAACGTATTATTTCATTGTTTTTACTCTTCAGCTACGTGGGAAAAATTGAACCATAAACTATATTAACTGAACCAGTAAGGACTTCAATTACCTCGGTAAGATCTTACTTGAATCTGGAGATTTTGTTCTTATATTTCCTCAATTAATTGAGAAGCTGGATATATAATTTTTTACCCTACCTCTTATTTAAGGTGAGAAGGCCATAACTTCCAAATTGATAGTTTCATAATCAGGACTAGAAATTCAGTAACATGATCGGAGAAGCATCTTCGTCTGGTCACTCTTGCTTTAGTGGATCTAATAATGCACTGTCCCATGTTTATATCCAACACCCACCTCTAAGATGCAATGTTACTGGATCCAAGAGTATATTCTATGATGATGGGAATAAACTGGTTCTCTCAGTGACATCCAATCAGGTAATTAATTATTCATGGACAAATGTACCAGGATTGTAGGTCTGAGGGTTGAATTTCTGCTTTTTTTTAAAACTAAATAAACGTCTCTGCTTTTTATAGGTTTTTTCATGGAAAATCGCTCCTTATAACCCTTCTATTCCTCCTTCATCTGATTCAATAAGTGAAGGGCCCGTGCTTTCTATTCGATATTCATTGGATCTCAAGCTTTTGGCTATCCAGAGATCTAAACACGAGATACAGATCTGGAACAAAGAGACTGGAGATACATTTAGTCAAAAGTGTAAGTCCGAGTCAGAAAGCATTCTCGGTTTCTTTTGGACAGACTCTCCTACTTGTGATATTGTCATTGTGAAAACCAGGTAAACCGTTATTACTACTAAACAATCAATCTTATATCATAGACTCGCTCTATATTGAGATATTGTTTGTTTAAATATGACCTGCGAACTTGCTTTGATCTTATGTTTTATGGATATATGACTATTTGCAAGAGTAGTACTTACAAATGCATTAAAAATATCAAGTGTTTTTTCGGAGATAGGACTATGTGCAATAATATTACTTACATACTGTATAGTAATACTAATAGATAATTAGGTATCAGAAGCCTTGTTGATAATCAGCGGCACACAAAACAAAGGAATCATTTTTGGCATTTCTATATTTCTGAAAAATTCTCGAGAGTTTCCCCAAGGATAAAACGGCTGCTGGATATTCAAAACTCTTTCAATTCTTTTAAAAATATAAATCAATGAAACAAGAAGTCTTTTTCCTTGTTCAGCCCATCCATCATACTTTCTTGATTATCTCCTGTGTCCAGAATTTTATCTCTTGTATCTGATTTTGCAGTGCTATGGAGTTCTACTCGTACATTACCGAATCGAAGTCACTCCGTTTAGTAGAGACGAAAAAAATGAACATTAGTTGGTATATCTACACCCATGAAAGCAGGTTGGTGCTTCTTGCCTCTGGAATGCAGTGCAAGAGTTTTACTGGTTATCAGGTAGGAAAGGTTTTCTTGATCATTTAGTTTGTGATCCTGATATCCCAAATTTTGTGTTACTCAACTTCATACATTATACAATTATATGTTTACCCTTTCCTTAAACAAATAGTATATTTAAAATTATCCTATAAACTAGGATGTCCAATGTGTGTATTTTTGGGATGATTAATCTTGGTTATGACAATTGTTCCAATTTACTTTAGCTTTCATCTGCTGGAATAGTCCGGTTGCCCAGGTTTGAGATGGTGATGGCCAAACCCGAGGCAAATAATAAGCCAATTCTTGCTCCTGAAGATGTCCATCTCATTACTGTGTATGATTGTTCATTTCAATATCAAATTAATCAATTTGAGGATGTACAACAGTTCCACATTTTTATGTAATTCCCTTTTTTAATTGACAGGTATGGCAGGATTTATTGCCTGCAGTTTGATAGAGTTGCAATGACACTTAACTTGTACAGGTTTTATCGAGATGCTGTAGTGCAACAGGCAGGTTTTTTTTCTTCTGAAATCAGCTATCTAAATTATGTATGAATTTCTTTTACATTATTGTGTATTCCAGGGTTCTCTGCCAGCATACTCCAACAGAATTGCGTTGAGTGTGGTTGATAATATTTTGCTAGTTCATCAAGTGGAAGCAAAGGTTGTCATTATATACGACATATTCACGGATTCACAAGCACCTATTTCTGCTCCACTTCCATTATTTCTCCGAGGTTATTCTAAAACCGCCTGCAAAGCTTCTGGACCTTCAGAGCCGGAGAATTCTGGTGACGCCGAAATAACTATCTATGGAGACCAGTGGAAATTTCTTGTGCCTGATCTTGTGTGCGATGTTTCTAGCGGGCTTGTATGGAAAATCAATGTGGATTTGGAGGCAAGTTTTCACAGCTAAGAGCATCCTGTGCAATGATGTTTTTTTTTCGTTCTTCTAAAATTGTTCATCTTTTTCAGGCAATTTCAGCCAGTAGCTCGGAAGTTCCTCTGATTCTTGAATTCTTGCAGAGGAGGAAATTAGAAGCAGAAAAGGTACTTCAAACATGATTTAGTTTGATTGTTCTTCAATAGAAGAGGCAGTTAGGTGCCCTCTTATAATTATAGACCAAGTCCACTTAAACTAAATCCATTTTTTTAGTTAAGACTCTCAAAAGATAAAACAAACTAAAGTAATGTTCGAACAAGAATTGGAAAACTGAAAAACAAACAAACTTGAGAGTAGCAGTAGCATTGCCTTGTCTGACAAATTTACTTATATAAAAATCTGTGTTGCAGTATAAACATTTGCCCATTTTGTTTTGTTCAGGCAAAGCAGTTGTGCTTAATGATTGTTCGCATGATTATTTTGGAACGGAAGCCTATTCCAATGGTGTCTTCTGCTATAGATGTTCTACTCACGGCATACGCACTTGCAATCAAGACAGGCAGTTATTACAAGAGACTTACTACAGCAGAAGAAACTTCTTCTGCTGTCAATGAGTCCACCACTGGGACAGAAGATTCGGGAAGGTTCGTAACGCCAAAACCTGAAAATGTAAATGAAAACGAATCTCGTGACAGATCTAATTTTCCGAAATCAGATTCCAATGGTAGTCTGAAAAATCTCGATCATTCTTCAACTGACGAGTCTAATAACGAACGGTTATCCGGGGCCAGTAGGCAACAATCCCAAGTGACTTCTTCGGCCGCCACATCACCTACAGATTTTTACAGCAGTGTTTTTGTCCTGGTTGAGGAAGAGATGGCAGGAGATGGATCTTACTTGACGGCTATCATTGTTGAATTTCTTCGAAGGTATTCTTGGTTAAAGTTATCCCATTTGAACAAATATCGCCCGTTTAAGCTACTATAGTTTGTGAATTTGACGAGTTTTTTATTTTAAATTAAAGATCAATTGAGTCGACTGGTAAGTGATTAGTACGGATTTAAGTGAGTGTTCGCAATCAGTGATAATAAATAAATAAATTATTTTTAGCTTCGGCCTGAAATAAAAATTAAATTGTTTTTAGTGTTTAGATTTCTGATATGGATCCCAGCTTTTACTAATGATTCATGTAAGCACTCTTTGTAACTTATTCACCAAACACTTATAAACCTTCTTATTCTCACCTACTTTTATCTCTTCTCAGTGCAAGTTTGGAAAAATTAAAGGTGCATCCTAATACCTATGTCCTGATGGTACAAATACTTGCTCGGGATGAACAGTATGCTGAGCTCGGGTTATTTATCATGAACAAGGTCACGTTTTGTTTGGATTTCAGTATTTTGCTAATGTAATTAAGGTTTACATTCTGCGTTTTTAGTCCTTTTTTATATTTGTCTTGGTTGCATATGTATGTAAATGCCTATACAATCATTCAGATCATCGAGCCTTCAAAAGAAGTAGCGATGCAACTGCTGGAATCCGGTCGTGAGAAGATAGAGATAAGGAAGTTGGGACTGGTTATGCTAAGACAGCTTTCATTGCATCACGACTTTGTTCTGCTGCTTGTGCAAGATGGATTCTATCTTGAAGCTCTAAGATATGCACGCAAGAATAAGGTAGTACAAATAATCGTTAAATGTAGTTTGACAAATTCTTCCCTTTTGTGTTTTGGTCTCGGGAATAAGATGTGTGAACTGAGATTCGGTTGAATTTCTCAGGTGAATACAGTTCGACCCTCGTTGTTTCTCGAGGCAGCTCACTCTTCTAAGGATCCACAGCACGTAGCCGCCGTTTTAAGATTCTTCTGTGATTTCATTCCTGGCTTTAAGAGCACCCCCGATCACCACACGTACCATCGGCTTGTTTCTGAGATGAGTTCGTGATACGTTTCGCCTCTGTGGAATAACGAGATCTTGAAAAAAACTGTTTGTTCATTTTCACTTCCCTGAAATTGATAAAGCGTGTAAGGTACTAGTAGTAGTAAAGAGTGGTGATGGCACACATGCACTTCAGTGTATTGTCATTATTATTAGTTTTTGACAAATAAAAAAAATATGATTATTAATTTCGATAGTTTGGCCACCAAAAATGATTGATTATTACATTCAATATCCACCCTGTTCATTTCTTTCACTTTGAATGACAAATTTATACATACACCAAACATGTGTCAGTAAAATAAAACAGTTAAATAAAATGTGTAAAAAACATGAAATAATATACTCCATAAGCGTTTATATTTAATTGGTTGACTATTCACTTTTTGCACTACATAAAATACTGCAACGCTTTTGACTGCTGGACAAAAAAGTCATTTATATCCTTTCCATTTTGTGATTCTGTGCGTCTGTTTTTGTCTAATGGAGTAATTAGTGTAATAAATTGTTTAAATATATCCTTTCCAATTTGTGATTCTGTGCGTCTGTTTTGTCTAATGGAGTAATTAGGTATTTAGGTGTGATAAATTGTTTAAATTTCCTCTCGAGTTGCTAGTACCACACTACTAATAGTAGAAGTACCTTTTAAAAAGCTATACTACTAGCGTTATAATTTGACACGTGTAGTCTCACATGTATTCATATTTTCTACTCTTTCCTCGACAATGTTTGGCAAAGAATTTTTTTACGTAGTTAAGAAAATTTGCCAATAAAATTTTCACGCAATTTAATAAGTGATTAAAAAAACATTTTACTTATTATTTTTTGGTCAATAAGTGATTAAAATACTATCGAGTAGTATTTTATTTTTCATCTACACGTGATTATTGATGCTAAAGGAAGGAGAGTATCAAAGGTGACCAAATATCCCCAAACCTACTACTACTATAGTTCAGTCACGCACTAAGAGTAGGGGGCGTCCAACTTTTTGCCTTTTTCTTTTTTGGTAAATATTCTTCCTTTTTCATCTTCATTTTCCAATTTTATTTCTAATTAAATGAAAAATGGAAAATGAAAGTCAGAAGCTCAACTGCTTCCGACTATATTATTAAAGGGGCATCTCTTCCAAACGCAAACAATAAATATTAATAAAACCCCCAATTTTTTTTACAGCGGTTATTTTTTCCCTCGAGAAAACGATGATGGTGTTTTCTCAGCAGCTCACCCGGTCGTTTTGAGGAGATCTGAGTTTTGTTTTTTCACTTGTGTATTCGATGAGCATTTGTACGAGTTGACAGTTGTTTTATTGAGGTACCTTTTTTGTTTACTGTTTAATTTCATGTGAAATTGTGGTGCGATTACTCCGACTGATTTTTGAGCTAATTTTACGGACCTGCATTGCTCTTCTCCTTTTCACAGAATTTGGAGAAATTAGTAATGGGTAGTTGATTGGATTTTGATTTATTATTCTGTTGAAGGTGAATTAATGGCTTCTACTAGACAAGGGCTGAAACCCAAAAGGCAAGGTCAGAGGGCGGCGGTCAATAACGGTTCTCCGACGTCATCCACGACTTCGTCTTCTCGTCAACCTCCGGAGCCTTCTTTAGACGGCCTGAGTTCGCCGGCATCGTCGTCCGCTAGAAGTAAACCTCCGTTGTACCCAGACAGTGCATCACTGGATGTCGAGAAATCTAAGGAGAGTGTTACGGTCACAGTGAGGTTTCGCCCGCTGAGGTAAAAAGGAAGACAAAACTTATTGTGAGTAATGTAATCTGGTGTGGATTTTGGTGTGCTGATTATTTTGGTGATTTTATGTGACAGTCCGAGGGAAATCCGACAAGGAGAGGAGATTGATTGGTATGCGGATGGGGATACTATTTTGAGGAATGAGCATAATCCCTCAATTGCTTATGCATATGGTATAGTTTTAGAAGTTGTGATATTTTTCCACTACTTTGATACTAGTTGAAAGAGTATTTAGATTTTTTAAAAACACACACATTAATTGTGAACTCATAATTGTTTAGTATTGATGCTCATATGTTAGTTTTGGCCATGTCATTCATGTAAGATATGTTTCAAATTAATTAAGGCTCCTTGTTGGTTATCTTTGGTATTACCTTATCTGGACAACGGTTTTTATATTGATACTCAAATATAACGAAAATTCCCAGATCGAGTATTTGGCCCTACAACAACAACAAGGCATGTCTATGATGTTGTTGCACAACACATTGTTAATGGTGCAATGGAAGGAGTCAATGGTATGTAGTTTTCTGTTTCATATCCTTTAGTTGTTGCTTACATATCTATTGTATATTGAGTTTTGAATTCGATTATTATAGACTTGTGAAGCTATAATTGAAACTAGAGAGTCTATAATTGAACCACCTTAAATCTAGTAAAATTATCTTCAGTGGCAGAAATGTATTGACTCAAAAATTGTAGAAATAATTTCTCTTCAATGGTCACTGTAGCAGGACTAAGTGTAAGCTGCTATTTATTACTTGACTGAATATAACATTTCTGTATTTGTCTTCTGTACATAAGTCTTCATTCAAAGAAATTTTCTGGAACATTAGATTGAATATATTTGTACTTTAAAAATTCAAGAAAGTTGTATGACCAAGCTTATTACAGATGGGGCTTAACTGTGGCCATATTACTTTACTTCTTTGCATGAATACCAATTGACCCTTGATTTGGCGATGTATGATAGTTCACTTAAAATTCTCCCTACACTTCATAAAATGGAATTTTTTACATGCAAAGAAAATTGCATTTGGGTCTACATGCATAGCATATTACTTTCCTATTTTTTCATTTTCGTTATTCTTATCCGTGTTTTTATTATACAGGTACAATCTTCGCATATGGTGTTACTAGCAGTGGGAAGACTCACACAATGCATGTAAGGGAATTTTCTTTTGCTTCAGAGATGATAGTATGCATTATGTCATTTTCTTCATATATGTCGTAAAACATGGTCCTCACTCCTCATTCATTTGTTGCAACTTCTTGAAATGAAAGTGTACAATGTACATTATGTGTCTTCGGAATGATATTCATCAGTCAGTTCATTCACAAATAAACTAGTACAAGACATCCACATGTCGTGATCGAGTTTGTTAAGCTTAGTATTTCCTGACACATCAAATGCCCCACAAAAATTAAGTAATTTAATATGTTTTTTTTTGGTACAACAGGGTGATCAGAGGTCTCCTGGTATCATTCCATTGGCTGTAAAAGATGCTTTCAGTATTATTCAAGAGGTACTTGAAATGAATTGACAGATATTGCATCCTAGAACTACTGTGTTCCAATAATAAATGGTTATCATATGTCTTATGGCTGTGCTTCAGACTCCAAGTCGGGAATTTCTCCTCCGTGTCTCTTATTTGGAAATCTACAATGAGGTCAGATCCCAACCAATCTCCAGTTATTCTGAATTGTGAATATCGTCTATTAAACTCTAGTCTATTTATGTTATCATACATGCGTATTTTTTATGAAGAAAATCTTTAACTAATAGGTTGAACTCATAGCAGTTATAATGTAACTGAAGTATTCATGTGCATAGCCACCCATCTATAATCAACAACCATATAAAGGCATTATGCATGGGTTTCATGGTCTGAGTTTGGCAGGGCACCTGGCCATCAATTTTAATCTTTTGATGTATATGAAGCATCTGGCTTCCCACTCTTCCCTCTTTCCCCATCATTGATACATAATTAGTTACAAAACAGCATGCCAATGAGCCAATCAGGTTTCATGTTGTCCCACTCGCCTCTACCATTTCATGGATGTGTGAGTATTGTGGGGTCAATTTTAGAGAGCATTACCTTTTCTATGATATGTATTGCAAAATAGAAAAAGCCCTTAGATGCCCTCATGCTCATTAAGATGCCCTCATGCTCATTAAGGCTTCTCTGATTTCAGGTTGTCAATGATTTGTTGAATCCAGCTGGACAAAATTTGAGAATTAGAGAAGATGCTCAGGTGATATTTCTCATTAATTTATACGATTCGTCACTTCTAATGAGAATTAAGAATTTTTTTGTTCGTTTGTTGTCATTACCTCTCTAAACAACCAGTTTGTGAGATTATTATAGTGAAGTTATTTTGTATTCATATACTTCAAAGAACAAATTGATATTGAATTTGATTATTTACTAGCGAGTAGGCCTAAATGGGTGGCAAAATTAAAAATGCAGTCCTAGTCATTTGTATGCTATGGCCTATGAGTGCTTTGTAATGGAGCTTCACAATGAGAGTGTGGATGACTAGGTTTAAAGTATTGGTATTTGGTATTAATGATGCAATTAAGTAGCGATACACATGTAGTGTTTCAAGGCCAATTTGTAAATCATTAGAAATCATTTCTAACATAAATGTATCGGAAAATTTCTAGGAACAACTGTTTAATATTGAGTGCAGAGGATAGGTGAGTTTAGAGTATGTTGATGTTTTATTATTGTAGGCATGTGTTTACTGAACATCATAATTCATTTAATTTTAAATACAAGTGAATGATTATATTATTGGCATATTTATATGTTTAGAGGAGTTTATTAGCACTTGTAGTTATTTATTTCAGTTTACACGATTGATTGTAGGGAATCTTCGTTGAAGGAGTCAAGGAGGAGGTTGTATTATCCCCTGCCCATGCTCTCTCTCTTATCGCAGCAGGCGAAGGTAAAACATGTACACCTTTCATTTAATATTGTGTATGTAATGTTTATTTATGTTTTCCCCTTTATCAAATTGTTTTCATTTTGTGATCAATCCATTTCACCGGGAAAAAAACACAATTTGTTTTGGGACCTAATTTATAAGCAGTAGACAATGGACTTGAAGATTGATTACGTTTTTCTTGTTGCTACTACGGGTCGGCCACCATGTCCTCTGTTACTATATCTTAATCTGTATTTACTTCACATTTTGATGTTAAAGAACTATGTAGTTATTGGGAAAAATTAGTGGGTAATAGTTTTTCATTTGCCATCATTCTTTTCTTGTGTGTAAGTTATTGTTTGCATTTCATATTGCAGAGCACAGACATGTGGGTTCAACAAATTTCAACTTACAAAGCAGTAGAAGTCATACAATCTTTACTCTGGTGCTTTAGTTCTTCCTCTATTTAGTTGTATCATCAATTTATGGTTCTACTGGCATTATTATAAATATGTTTGCTCTGCAGACCATAGAGAGGAGCCCATGTGGTGAAAACTGTGAAGATGAAGCGGTCACCTTGTCACAGCTGGTAATTATTGCACTCTGCATATTCTGAGACTGTGAAATCAATGCACAGTTGCTCTTTGCCTGATGAAGTTGATTGCTTAGATAACTCTTGATTCATGTTTTTGCAGAACCTAATTGACTTGGCAGGTTCTGAGAGCTCAAAGGCTGGAACAACAGGAATGCGCATGAAAGAGGGATCCTATATTAACAAGAGCTTGTTAACTCTTGGAACTGTGAGCGCCCATATCCTTTTTTATTCAAGTATTACTTTGATTTTCCTTCTTATCATCCTCTCTATACAGTATTCTCTTTGGATTTCATTCTACAGTTCCCTAATGATCTTGTACTCCGTGGCATCATTAGGTTATTTCAAAATTATCAGATGGAAAATCTTCGCACGTACCGTACAGGAATTCCAAATTGACAAGGCTTCTCCAGTCCTCACTTGGTGGCCATGGACGTGTATCTGTAAGGATTAGATGTGTGTTATATAGTTAGAAAAGTAATCAAGTGACAAAATATAACATCTAACACAAGGAAACTAAATATACAAATAAGGTAACTGTTCTGAGAACAGTTGGGGGAATATCTCAACATATATGTTTAGCACTAAAAATGGTATATGTGCTAGTCAAACATTAAGGTGACTGATTTTTCTCTTTATGAATCAGTTGATTTGCACGGTTACACCCTCATCAAGCAATTCTGAGGAGACACATAACACGTTGAAATTTGCCCATAGGGCAAAACATATTGAAATTCAAGCAGCAAAAAATAAGGTATGCTCATTATATATATATATATATATATATATATATATATATATATAATATGTGTGTGTGAGTGCTCTTTTTCAACCTCCCTGAAGCAACCCTCTGAACATGCAGATAATTGATGAGAATTCACTAATAAAAAAGTACCAACAAGAAATTCGCAGCTTAAAGGAAGAATTGGAACAAGTGAAAAGTGGCATGGTTACAGTTTCACAGATGAAAGACGGTGGGAATGGGGATATTCTGCTTCTAAAACAGAAGGTGGTTTTTCCTTGCATTCAAGTTTTAATCTATTACTGTTTTTCTTGCTGTGTTGCTCGCCAAGAAGAATATGCTTGTAATTCTTGGCTTTTTTCACATCATAATTTCATAGTACAAGCCTTTCATCAACAGGAATAGTTAGCACCCCTATCTATGTAATAGCTTGTTGTGAGATACACATTTTTGCCTTTAGGAGGAACTTTAGTTCGAGAACCCTCCATGCATCAAGACAAAAAAGATCAATTTCAAAATTGTCAACTTTTTTCTCTTTCCATCTTATCATCACCGAGTCATAATATAACCTAGTTATAAACCCAAATTGATAGGGGCAAGGGCGTTTTCAACCTTCTTGGAAATTTGATGAAGAAATTAGTCATATACTCTAAATACGGTTTATGATTAGGCATAAAATTACATAATGCATTGCTCACATAGTGACTTCAAACCATTAGGCTACCAATTAGGTATAACAATTAGTTCATCCATTATTCTCATATTAGGATGTATGCAAAGTCATTCATGTGCCCTTGCTTTCTCTAGAAAATGGTTGTTCTGTACTAACTTGCTGCAACGCTTTGTGGTGATTTGACTCCTAAAGCTCGAAGATGGTCAAGTGCGACTGCAGTCAAGATTGGAAGAAGAGGAAGATGCTAAAGCTGCTCTGATGGGAAGAATACAGAGGCTAACAAAACTGATTCTCGTGTCTTCAAAAGCTTCACAAACATCAAGATTTCCTCAGCGTCCAGGAATGAGGAGAAGTCATTCTTTCGGAGAAGAAGAGGTTCCGTCCCCATCTCTTTTTGGTCACCCCCACCCCACCCACACACCCCTCCTGATACATTTTGTTCCATCAGTGGGGGATGTGGATGGGTGAATGGACTCTTAAATATTCCCATCACTGGATGAAACCTTCTGTAATAACTATCTGCTCTTCTTACATTTAATGTGATGACAGCTTGCTTATCTTCCACATAGAAGAAGAGACATGATATTAGATGATGAAAATATGGACTTGTATGTTTCTCATGATGGAAATGCTGAAACTCTTGACGAGAAATTGAGAGAAGATAAAAGGACCAAGAAGAATGGATTACTGGGTTGGTTAAAGTTAAAGGTGTGTTTACTTTACTTCTGAATAGTTTTCATTTAAAGTGAATGGTCTTTTCTTTCTTATATTTCATTTATTTTCAGTTCCTTAGTTAAATAAATGTATGGTGTTTCACAAACTGACCTCAATTTGTGTGTACGGGTCACTAGAAACGAGATAGTGGCATTGGGGCCTTGGCAAGCTCTAGTGACAAATCAAGTGGAGTCAAATCAACCAGTAGTCCTTCAACTCCTCAAGGTAGCACAAACATTGACATGGATGCAAGGCATTCAAGTTCTTTGCCCACAGAAACCAATCCTTCTGTCGACCACTTTTCTGATGGGAAACTTAATAGGGAACTGTTTGAAGCTGATGATGATTTTTTGGGGGAAGAGACTCCTCTGGTATTGTTTTAAGGAATTTCACATTTCTTTGAATTCTGATGTACTCTTCTTTTAACGGTTTACTCTTTTCTTGCATGTGATGCAACTTGCTGTTGTACTAGTGAAGGCCGCATCATTGAAAACATCCCAAGAAACTCTTTAATTTAAAGAGCATCTAAATTCAATCGTTTAATAAAAATTAATTGTACATAAACTCATTCTCTAAATTCAAGAGTTGAAAAAAAGAGTGAGTTTGAGATAATTTTTCATGGACAGCTCATCAAAATTATGAATTTTCAATTAAAGAGCCTTTTGAGAGTCTTCTTGTCTATGATTGATGTATAATCGAGTAACTTCATTAATTGCTTTGGTCATTATATAATTTTTATCAGGCCAACATAAAGACCACGGATGAAATTGACCTTCTGAGTGAGCAGCATAAAATTTTGACTGGTGAAGTTGCCCTTCACATGAGTGCCTTAAAGCGATTATCGGAGGAGGCTGCACAAAATCCTGCAAAAGAGCATATTCAAGTAACTTTCCGTGTCCTTTATCATACATGTTGCAGAGTTCTCCGTGGATACCCCATATATTATATTATCATCTTTCTTATTTAGGTGGAGATAAAAAAACTGAAAGACGAAATTAGAAAGAAACACAGTCAAATCTCTTCACTAGGAGAGCTAATTGCAGCTACTTTCCCTCATGATGAAAAGGATAAACAGGAGGAATCACAGGTATTATATGCAAAAAATGAAAACAAATGAAGATTTAAATGTTCTTAACCAAATGCTTTATCTATCAACCTCATCTTTGTATCGTAACTGTTGTTTCTCACTGCAGACTGTTGCTGAACTAATAACACAGTTAAATGAGATGTCCTTTGAACTTGAGGTAACGTAACTTGTACATATATACCTTAATTGTTTATGATATTACGAACATGATAGTGGATCTTAAATTCAATACAACACCGGGATCAGAAGTCCACGGATGTGCTTGAATGCAACATTCTTTTACAGTTTTACTTCTATTCCTTTTCATAATTTTCTTTGTCCTCAATTTATGATTCTGTTAAAAAGTCAACAGATAACAATAAATTATGCACTTATTCTCAACTTTTCCCTCTTAAAACACATCCACACAAAACAAAAATGAATCATCACTATAATTTTCTACAAAATTTTCTATTCACAGAATAACAATTTAAAGTACCAATCATATCCGTCATTCATTATATTGTGATTTAATATCACATAAACTATCATCTTCATATTTTTATCTCACAGCAATTAACATGCCCAAAACTCATTCTTAATTTTTACAAGGTTATTTAGCATAGATTGATACAGTTAATGAAGACTCACCCAATCACACCCTATCGTTACCATTTGTAGCATAGGTTAACACAGTTAATATAAGGATGGAGGAGCTGATATGAAACTAACTCTGTTATTCTGCATGGTTTCTTGTATCCAGGTCAAAGCTGCAGATAATCGGATAATCCAGGAGCAGCTGAACCAAAAGGTGACACCCTGTTCTAGCACTATATTTCATTATGATCAAACATTTAGTGAATAATTTTTTTCAGATCTCGGAA
Organism: Euphrasia confusa; assembly: GCA_954870475.1. NCBI lineage: Eukaryota > Viridiplantae > Streptophyta > Magnoliopsida > Lamiales > Orobanchaceae > Euphrasia > Euphrasia confusa. The sequence goes on from OX940951.1 coordinate 2,619,579, forward strand.
TGTGAGGAATTGCAAAAAACAATTGCATCATTGAGACTAGAGAGAAGCTTCATTCCAGTGAACAGTAATTCACAAGGCTTTTCCGAAACTAAAAGTCAGCACGTTGAATCTCGATTTGGAAAAGAAAATTCAGCACAAAAGGAATCAAACGATATGATGCTTCAACAATATCAGGTTTCAACATTTCACTTTCCTAATAGTTGAATATAATAAATTAAGCAGTGGGCCTCATCCGATTCTCCTCCCCCTTTCAAGTCCAGTATAAATATTCATAATCAAGCTTTGTATCAAACATTTGATTTACTCATGGAGTATAATATTGTAAGTTTTAGGCCAAAAAAATCCATGAATTCTTAAAACGGCCGTTATTTTTGGACAAAAATAGAGACTAGAAAAGCAATTATTTTTGGGATGGAACGAGTACTTTTCAGGAGCCTTGTAATTATGTTCAAATCATAGTATCATACTTCGTCTTAATACACCCAATGTTTATGTTAAGAGAGTGTTCTTTTATTCTTAGTTCTTACCTTTCTTCCCTTCGCATTTTTAGACTACGTTCAATGATTTTGGAATTTGGGAAGGGTAGAAAACTAAACGCCTGCTACCCTGAATATCTTCCCTCCATATATATGTACACTGATGCACAATTGAAGATTTATTTATACTCTTATACTTTCAAACCTCTCAGGCAAAAGAAGTTGAAGAACTAACAAAAAAGCTATCCGAACTAACCGAGTCAAAATCGGAGCTCGAGCTCCGCAACAAGAAACTCGCGGAGGATAGTTCATACGCAAAGGGGCTAGCATCGGCCGCAGCAGTCGAACTGAAGGCTCTCTCCGAAGAAGTCGCGAAGCTAATGAACCAAAACGAGAGATTATCCGCCGAACTGGAAGCGCAAAAGAAATCTCCAGCTCAGCGACGTGGCCCCACCACTCCTCCCACTAGGAACGGGCGGAAAGATAGCTACACCAAAAGGCACGATACGAGCGTGTTAGCCTCGGATATGAAGAAGGAGTTGGCTTTGAGTCGTGAAAGAGAGCTCACGTACGAAGCTGCACTATCCGAAAAGGAACAAACTGAAGCTGAATTGCAGATGAAAGTTGAGGAATCAAAACAGAGAGAAGCTTACTTAGAGAATGAGCTGGCCAATATGTGGATACTTGTGGCTAAGCTTAAAAATTCTCAAGGACTTGACAAAGATGAATTAAGGATGGAGAATATGAATTAATGGGATTTCAGTGTATTTGGTAGTGTGTTTTTTTTGGGTGTTTATGTTTGAATGTGGAGTGATCGTGTAAATTCAATATTCGAGGTTGATATCTCGTTTAAGTTTATAATCGTGACAAATATATAATTTGTTAGGTTTACATATGTGTTTTCGAATTTCATGGAAAAAATTATATAATTCTGATGAAATCGATATTTAAATTTTTGACAAAAATACAAATATTGAATATATTGTTGTTTCGTGTATACAAGATGTATAAAAATTCTAGTATTATTCTTTCTTGAAAAATTATGCATTGCTTTTGAAATTTACAAAGTTTAGTGTATAATTCATTTGAACAGATGGAGGGAGTACTATTTATTATCACTTGGAATAAATACACAAATTATTTACTGAAAAAAAAAAATTAATCATTTATTTTAAAATATAAAATATTATTCATATTTTTTATATATGCTATCACTTTTCTTTGTAATTATTTTACTTTAAAAAAAAATATATATATTTGTTAAATACTGTACTGTTTTCCTGAAGTACAACATGTAGTACCAGTTTTTCAGTCACTTGACATACGGCATTCCTGCATTAATTACGATTATTTAAGTAGCAAGGATTTCTCTATTTCTCAAATCCTTATTTTCTTTTCCCCTTTCTTTTCTCTTTTCTTTTTTTTTTCTCTTTTCGAACTAGTTATAAACTCTCTTTCAATGTATATAATGGTTGAATCTCGGTGGTCGATCATAAGATTTCACGCCAACGATCCATTGGTTAGGTCAGTGTGGACCCCAAAATAGGTTAGTAAAGAAGTTGAAATAAATAAATAGAGACGGACAATAGTGGTCAAAGTTAAAAAGATACAATGACCAAAGACAAAATTACCAGACAATTAATATGTACCAAAACAAATGCGTTACAAATACCACCTACATTTACAGTGGGCCTCACCCAAAAAAACACAAAATAAAAAAAAAAATTATCAACACTTTATTTGTAAATTAGTACTGCATAATTATATTACTGTTTTCGCACTGATGAAATTGAAACAATTCCATTGGTGAAGTTTAATATGAAATCGACCCTATAATATTATTACGTAGTCACACAAAATTACAAGCATCTCATCCAACAAAATTAAATTAAATTTCAGAAATATAGATAACAGTACTATAAAACCAAATAGATCATTAAAATGGTTTTATTTCATAATTATTCTCTCATAATTAATTAACATGCTTGCTATATATATAATTAATTAAAAACATGATTATTAATTATGATCATCAGTACTCTAAATCAGAAATTAAGCTCTCTCTTCCATCTCCTTTAAGCTCTCTCTTCCATCTCCTACAGCTTCAGAGTCAAATCCATTAATCCATACCCATCCACATCCATCTCCATGCAAGCCTTCCCCTCATCATCTTCTTCTCCAAACCTCTCCACCAAGCTCAGCTCCTTCGGGGGCAAGAAGTTCATCACCACAAACGGCGCCTCGTTTTCTCCATCCATTTTCCGAGCCCGGCAAAAGTAGCCGTCGTAATCGATCCGGCCAGCAGCATTGATTTCAAACTTCACCCCCGGTTTATCTGCATGCAGATAAACCGGATGGTGGTTAGGGTTAGGGTTAGGGTTAGGGTTAGGGTTTGGGCCGCCCTCGGCTTCTTTCATGGCTAGGATGTAAGCCCTCTTCCGGTATCCGATCGGATCCTTCACGTAGAGCCTCCGCTCTTCAAGGCGCTCGCTCCGGTGGGCGTTCTGATGACCCCCCATCGCCTGAGCCGAGGGGAACTTCTTGAAGCAAAACGAGCAAGTGAACTCCCACGCCTTAGCCATTTTAGTCAACTTCACGATCTCTCGCCTGTCGACGAAGAAGCTCCGCTCGTCGCTTATGCTCGAGACATTACCGAGAAAGCAGTCTTTTCGTTTCTTCGCCATGCGAGCTAGCGAACGAGATTTTTTATTTTTCGATGAAATTGAAGATGATGGGAAAAGAACAAAAGGAGAGGAAGAGAGTACAAAATGAGGTGGTTGAGAAGGAGGGCAGGTGAGGGTTTTTATAGCAAGAAAAAATATAAAGGAGATATAAATTTTGGAAAAAAAGGGTTTCTTGATAGTGAATGCCATGAATGAAATGTGGGTTCATCTTCTCTTTAGTTTTATTGCAGTGATGTGCAAAGGAAAAAAAGGCGAGGATGGCTTTCGAGTTTCGGAAATTTATCTTCAATGAAGGAGATGAGTTTTTTAATTATGTTTGAGAAAATCTGCATGGAGACGAAGGTTTCGTGTAACCGACACGTAGGTGGGGCCGGGTTTTATGTTTCGGCTTTTTCGCGCTTACACGGGCTCGGATGAACAAAGTGTTTCTTGAGATAATCATGGTTCTTGGAGTGTTATTCGAAGGTATCTACGCGTGTCGTCGATTCATTGGGACGGAAAAAAGCGAAAAGAGATGATGGGAGTTAGGTTGCAATAAGTCGTGCATTAGCTTCTTCTATGCTTCTTTACAAAAGATGATAAAATCAGATTTCATATTGATCTTAGCAATAAATGTTTTGGTATTAAGAAGATTCTGCTATAGGTGATGATCAAGTTATTTACTAGTACTATCATTTATAATTTTATATAACCATGGAATTGTAAGTTGTAAAATGATGATTCATATTTCATTTGTGATTACAAATGAGGTATGTGATTTGATGAATGTACATATGTAGATTACAATGTTCATTTACTAATTAAAAGCTCGTTACTTTTTATTAGATAGATGAATTAGCAATTTGTGTTGTAAATTATAAGACACTCTCCATATCCCGGTTTTAGGCCATCTCCAACCGAACACAAAAACTCAAACTCAAAAATAAGTTTTATTTTAAGTTTACAGTAATTTGACTCCAACCGAACTCAAAATTAGTTTAAGTTTACGTTTACAGTAATTTGACTTTAACCGAAAAACTAATACTCTAACTTAAAATAATTTTTTTTAAATATTCTTCTAATATAATTATTTATACTATTTATATAAATAATCAACATCTTTACAAATTTACAATTTTATCTAATGATTTTTTAAATTAAAAAATATAATTAATATTATTTTTAATTTAAAATTTCAAACATAATAAATATAAATAATACTAAATAAAATATTATTTAATTATTAAAAAAATTACATTAAAACACACAAAAAACTAATTATTAATTATTTTTGTTTTTGTAATTGGTAGTATTTTTTAAAATATCTTGTTTATTATTATTTTATTTTTAATGTTAATTATATAATTTAATTATTTAATTGTATTTCATATTGTGATATGTATTTTTATTTCATTATTAAAAAAAATTTATTAAAATTTATTTTAATTATTAATAATATGATTATTAAAAAAATTACATTACAAAAGATATTAGATAAGATACTAAAAAATAATTGATAAGTTATTTTTATTAATTTGTAAAAAAAAATAATCATTTTATAAATAAAAAATAATTTTTGGTTTGATTTTACGGTAAACGTAAATATAAGTATTTTTTGTGTGGGTCCCACCTATAAACCAATAATTGGTTTATGTTTTGGTATCGGTTGGAGCATCTCCCCTACTCCAAAATAAGTTTTTGGTATCGGTTGGAGATGCTCTTAGTATCCACACTTATAATTTGATGAGCACCAAGATTACAAACAATGTTAATTATAGTATTTTTACTTTTTGACCAAATCAATTGGTACAAATTATTTTTATTTTAAAAAATAAATAATTGTGATTAAATTTAAAAAATAGATTAATAAAATATACAAGTATAAAATTGTGTTGTATTTTAAAGTGAATAGATAAAATAACTTTTTAAAGATGTCTTAACACATTTAAAAAATAGTGTGGATATCAAAATGAGACAAATGAGTAATGCATTTTTGTCCAAACACATTATTCCATCAATATATTTCAATTTTTTTTTTGTTAATTATGTACTTTAGAGAACATAAAAAAAATTACTCATTTCTCTCAAAAATATAATAACATATGTTGGGACGTAAAAAAAAAATATTTGACTAAAAAGTAAGAAAAAATAAGAGGTAAAATGTAATATATGTCCTAAGAAATTATGCACATTTTAATTTATTATAAGTATGAGACTGAAAAATTAGTGAATCGAAAAATGTGTTCAAGTAGCATATACTCCCTCGGTCCAAAGACAGTTGTCATACTTTCCTTTTTGGGGTGTCCAACAATAGTTGACACACCCCAAAAAAAGAAATAATTATTCTAACTTTTTCTTTTAATATACAATTTTATTCTACTTTATCCCACCTACTTTTTAAACTTACTCACAACTACTTTACTTTTCACTTTTAAAATATATTTTAATCCTTACTTTTCAATTAAAAAATAAAACAATAACAATTTTCTTAAACTCCGTGTCCAGGAAAGTATGACATCTATTAATGGTCGGAGGGAGTACATGAATACAGAGACAGTAGAATTTTCACCATGACACAAATTGCATAATATTCCAATGAAAATAAATTTCGTTTCATCCGAGTTTCGGAACAAACTCATAATAATTCAATGGAAAAAAAAATTGTTTCATCCGACAATCGAATTTGCGTCGTCGAAGATGTATACCCACATCACCACGAAGATGTATACCCACATCACCACAGGTAAGAGTGGGCACGAGCCTAGTTGAGCCCAAAATTTTTAAAATTGGATCCAAAACTCGTTCTCGCCGTCTGAGTTAAGCCAAACATTTTTCAAGTCAAGGCCCCGCTTGGCCGCTTGGGATCGAGCTTGCGGTTCAAGTCGAGTTTTTCTGCTTTTTTGAGACCAAATTTTTAATAAACATTTTCTAAATAAAAAAATATTTATTTGAATTAAAAAAATTATTAAATATGAAATATTAAACATTAATATAAAAGTATAATATTTAAGTTTTAAATTCAAAATTATAAATTAATTACAAACAATCTTATAAAAATATACTATTATTTATTAAAATATAAATTAAAAAAAAAAGTTGGGTTGGCCGAGCTTTATAGTCTTTTTGAAATATAAATTAAGGTCTTTTTGACGGGTTTTTGATCCAATATCAAGTTTTCGCGCTCAAACGCTCACCTATAAACCACATGCATTACCATTCGCACTGGCGGATTTAAGAAGGCTTTTATCGCTTAAGCCCCAACCAAAATGTATATTTTATGGATTTTTTTACTTAAAAAATTATTAAAAATTATGTAATTTCATATTTAGCCCGTACTAAAATATGTTTATATATACACACATAAAATATTTCAACTCCTACGACTTAGAGCCTATTTCGATGAGCTTATAAGCTTTTTAAAACAGTTTTTAACTTGTTTAAGAGCTTATAAGTTCCTAAATTTTATTTGGCAAAATTTAAAAAAAAAAATTTAAAAACTTGAAAATAAGGTGTTTAACAGCTTGTAAGTTGTTTAAAAAAAGTTAAGGGGAAAAGTATTTTTTTTAAAATAGAGCTCTTGTAACTTAAACAATAAAAGACCAAAATATCCTTAAAATTATTACTTTATATATATATACAAAAATTCTAAATTTATTATTTAGTTAACATAATTATTTTTAATTACTTTTTTCATATATATAACAATTTATTTTTGATAGTTTTATTTATATAAGATTTTAAATTGCCAAACAAATTAATATCTAATAAGTTTATAAATCTATTTTATGCAAAGGGTTTAACTTATTTATTAAATAAGACATAACAACTTATTTATTAAATAAGACATAATAACTTATTTATTAAGTCACCGACCTGTCAGTATCTAGTGTTTTTGGAACATTCATAAACAATATAATGTGCCTCCAATATTCAATTATTCATCTGACTGGCGCTTAGCATACAAATACATCAGATAACGATAGAGTTTAATGAATAAAAATCCCACATCTAAATAGGATTTCGACAAGGTGCGCAGTAAATGAAAACTCAGCAACTATATGAAAACAATCTTGGGGTGTCCATGATTGCACGGCATGACAAGAAACACAATTAGATATACAAGATATTTACACGATTAGCAGGATAGTGTAAATTTAGTTATAGATCTATAGTTATTATTGCATTTATAATTGCAGAAGATATAGTGCGACACGAATATTTGACACCCCTAAATTAGTGATATGTAGAACAGTAAAAGAACCAATAATCAGAGCATTGGCAAGCAAAAACAAATATGTACATAGTTGAACAAATTATCAGCTGCCTTGATCATGATTCCATATTCCACACATCTATGGTAAATCACACGAGGAAAACTACTAGTATAAGAAACCTGATCGTTTAGGTTCACACAAGGAAAACTACTAGTATAAGAAACCTGATCGTTTAGGTTCTTATATGACAAACAAATTTCTGCAATCTTTAGCCATAAGAGAGAAGAAAAACAATCACACAAACTAAATAATCAATGTTCTAAAAACATAATCAAGTGCTAGTCCCTTTGGAGGAAGAGTAAAAGAAAAAAAAAGTAAAATTACAGTTGAAATTTCCCTCTTTTTTGTTATTAATAATCCAACAATCGAATGAGTTGATTATAAATAAAGTGCATTGAGCGAACTCATACTTAAAAAAAAAAAGGAAGAAACAGAGAAATCCATCAATACCGAAACGAAGATGGATCGGATCCTCAATTGGATTTCGGGTCAGGCATAGGGAACATTCCGGCGCCGGCAGCTCCACGGGGCGGAGAGAATCCCAAATACTTCTGCAAATTAGTCCGAATGCTAATCGAACACAAGAAGTACAAAAACGCCATCGAACAATCCGTCATGTCACTCCCCAACAATCCCCTGTGGCTCATCTTCTGAACCAGCTTGATCGGAACGAAGGGGATTTTCGCGACGACTACGCCCTCGAACATACTGTTCAGGAACCCGAAAACGATGAACAGGACCAGGGCGACAACGGCGCCGGATTTGAACTTGAACATCGACAGGTCGCGGCTCGATTCCTTGAGCGATGACTCGACGCGATCCATCTTTTTGGTTTTGGATGATTTTTTGAGGATGCTCGCGGTGGTGGGGTTCGCGTCGGTCGTTTTCATGGTCTCGAGCTTCTTCGAGGCTTTGTCGATCGAGGATTTGAGGGATTTGTAAGATTCGGTGCGGTAGATGAGGAGCCACGAGATGGCTTCGCAGACGACGGCGGTGCAGAGCGAGACTCCGACGACGGTGAGGCTGTCGGAGTATTTAAAGCCGGCGATTAGGGTTGACGCCATCGAGAATTGGGGATTTTTGGTGCTTCTGATTTGTGTGGGGATCTGACTTCTGAGGTTCCGTAGTACGCGAGAAACTGCCCTCCTGTCTTATAGTCTCGTTGTACTTGGCATAAGTATTTTGACTCCTAGAGTGCGGGTATAAATAAACTAAGTCCAATTTTTTTAATTTTTTTTTCATTTGTAAATAGTAAATAGTATTCTTTCTGTCTCTAAATTGTTTGTCAAGTTCATTTGTTCATTTCAATTGTATAGTGTTTAGATGATGATTAATTTTAGTATAGTGTTTTGATCCTGTATTCATCGTTAACTAAATCGAGCATAATGGTTGTAGTCGATATTATGAAAATTTTATTTATCGAAATAAAATTATATTTTTATTCAAAATCATAACATTATATTATTATTACTCTTATTAGAAACGATAAAATATTTATAAAATTTTTATAAATAATATAATTTAACTTCTATTACATATTATCTTATAGGAGAATACTACAGTACATTTCTTAAATTTGAATGTACCGTACATTTATAGCATACCCAATAAACTAATGACAATTCAATTTCTTACTATGCACCCTACCATATATGATTACAACTAAAATTAATTTTCTAACTAATAAATAGAGGGTAAATGTTATAGCCAGTTTATTAATATAATATAAAATAATTTTATAAAATTATTTAAAATAAAAAAATGTTTAAATACATGAATTGATTTAATTAAATAGTACAAATAATAAAGTATTTATCTAAAAAATATTTTTTTAAACAAAATATTAATTTTTAAATATGTTTTTAAACATCAATTATATTTAAAAAAAACATTGCGCAAACAATATACATAAATAAAAAATATTGAATAAACAAAAATAAAAAAATTGGGCAAACAAGTAAATTTAAAACATGCAAAAAATTAAAGTTGCGCAAACACAATATATTCTAACAAATAAAAATTATAAATTTTAATATAAAAATATTGAAATATAAAAAATATTCATTCTATTCGAATTAATTCATAATACATTTTAAAATACGGAGTATTTTTTATGACAAAAAAATATGTATTATTAATTTTATATTTTTGAATAATTATTTTTTTTTATTTTTAATTTTTTGTTAAAATAAAAATATTATTTTATTTTTTATTTGTAATTATTTGAATTATATTTTTTAATAAAAATAAAATATAATTTTATATTTTATTTTAAATAAAATATTAAAGATTTTAAATATTTTTTATTAGTTTACAAAATTGCTTAACAATGCTTTTGAAAAATAAAAATATTAATACATATAATCGGTTTTATAAGTTAGTCCATACAAAAGATAATAATTGTCTGATGTAATGTCCACTCTAACTACTATATTCTTTAATAAATCTGTATATTCTTTAATAAATCTGTACGGTTCATATTACTTACTTAATCTGATCGTTGAAATGAAAAAAAAAAGTATCGTACCTTCAATGTACTGTAGAAGCGCCCTATCTTATAATATCGAGATGCATTAATTGGCAAAGCTATCAATAATTTAAATACGGGTCCTGCTATTTGGGTAGAATTTACTTAAAAAAAAATTATTTTATTAATTTTATTAATAATTTATTTATATTTAGATATGAATTAATGTATGTTATACTATTATTAATTTATTCAATTTAAAAAAACTAAAAATATAATATTTTAATTAAAAATATTACATATTTTGATATTTTAGTTAAAAAACAGTTAAATAGAAAAAAATGTTTTAATATATAAAAATAATAAGTAAAAATATTATTTTTATATATATATTAAGTAAATTATATTGTTAACTTTATAAAAAAAATAACGCAAAAATCAAATTCTGTCCATGGGTAAATTCTGCCCATAAAGAATTATATAGGAGTATATGATCCTCGGTTTTTGTTAAGGGTGATTTTATTTGCATCCCAAAAACCTATAAGTACACCAATATACTAAATACACATTTTAAAATTATATTTATTTTATTATTTTTACTTAGTACACCACCTTAAAATATCTTTTATATCCTTATGTAAAAAATTAAAAATTCAACCTATAACCGATAACTAATGTAAATTAAATTAATAATAAAATAAACTTGATTATTGAATCACTTTATCAATTCAATTAGGCCTCGGGATGGGAGGTTACCTTCGACCTTCTGGCTCAAAGATTCAAGAGCTTAACGGACGGCGCATACTCCTTTTTCGTCTAATCCAGTAATTAGTTAAGTGTAAATATCTTCCACGGTGGCTTTCGGGCGGACGAGGAGGCTGTAAAGCAAAATCATGATATGGTAACCGTGACTATATAGAGTGCAAGGGAGCTGCCATATTACACACTTTGTTGTGATGTAATTAAATATTGGCGAATTGTGATTATTAGGGGAGTGTTTTGATTGCGTAGTTCAACATCGATTCGATGCCCTGTTCAATCCTTACTAGAAATAATTGGACGAGACCGTGGGAGCTGTGATACTTTTGGGATTGGACGGCGACGGCCGAAGAGAGGATTGGACGGTGATGTTGGCAAATTAATTAGAGGAAAAAAGAATCAGAACTTAAACTTGGTAAAAAAAAGGATTTACGAGGTATTGGGTGTATTGTACTTAGGTTTAGGTTAATAAGGATAAATTAGACTTTTATCTAAATGACATTATTGTTAATATAAATAATTTAGTGTATTTAGAGATTTTTGGGGTAAATTAGACTTTTATCTAAATGACATTATTGTTAATATAAATAATTTAGTGTATTTAGAGATTTTTGGGGTGTGAATAAAACAGGAGTGCTCCCCTACCCACGGTGGGGATTCTTAATATGCCTCCACCGCCTACGTGGCCATATTAATCGGTCCCATGTATATTTAATTATTTAGACTACAAATAATATAATTAATTAATCATCAACTCTCTTAACTATTAACTCTCTATCTCCTACAATTTTTGGATTTATTATTTTTGTTAAATTTCCTCTCTTCACGTAACCCTAATTGAAAATGGCAGAAGACAACTACAGAACATCACCATCGTCATCACGCAAGCCACCATCAAGTATTATTAATGTTTTCTTGTTAATAGTATTATTAATATTTTATGTTAAGATTAAATTACTAATTTTCAAATACAATTTTAATATAAACAAAAACAATATTTTTATGCCAAGAAAATTAAATGAAGCATAAAATTTATATTTTTGCATGTTTTTAATATTTTGAATACAGTGATGGGAGATGAACAAGAAAATACAACTCAGATTCCACACGTCGTCATTGGTGTTATTCCTAAAGTTGGTCAAGAATTTCACTCACATCAAGAAGCACAAGAATTTTATAATAATTATGCTAGACAAGCTGGGTTCAGTACAAGAATCGATAATAGCAAAAAGAGTAAAGAAACTGGAGAGGTCATTTGGAAATTGTTTGTATGCTCTAAAGAGGGTCAAACCGATGAGACGTGGCAAAAGAAATTGAAAAATAGTGTGCCTCGGACTGGAGAAAGAAATCGTGGCCATACAAGATGTGGATGTGAAGCAAGAATGGCCATTAAGAAGTCCAAAGATACAGATATTTGGAATGTTAGTCAGTTCGTTGAAAAACATAATCACGTCCTCACTACTCCTAGTAAAGTTCACTTGCTAAAGTCACATAGAAATGTCTCAACAGCGAAAAAGGCTCTTGTACAACAATTAAGGGAAGCTAATATTCCTACTTGTCAGCAAGTGAGATTGTTAGAGATAAATGCAGGAGGTCCTTCATCAGTTGGGTGTTTGGAAAAAGACATTCGAAACCATGAAAAAGACATTCGCAGTGAGATATTTGGACATGATGCTGAAACATTGATCCAACATTTTGAAATGGAAAAAGAGCGAAATTCGAACTTTTACTTCTCTTATGAGACCGATGACAATGATATTTTTCGTAGATGTTTTTGGGCTGATTGTGCTTCTAGAAGATCATATGCACTTTTTGGTGACGTAGTGGTGTTTGACACAACCTACAACACAAATAAATATGGTATGATCTTTGCTCCGTTCGTTGGAGTTAATCATCATCGCCAAACTACTTTTTTGGGGTGTGGATTGTTAAGTGACGAGAAGGCAGAGTCTTTTATGTGGTTATTTAATGAATTCCTCGAAGCAATGCCAAATCATGTTCATCCAAAAGTGATCATTACTGATCAAGATGCAGCAATTGCACGAGCAGTCCCACAGGTATTTCCAGACATATTGCATCGCTTTTGTTTATGGCATATACTCAACAAGTTTTCTGAGAAGTTGGGTGTTCTATTATACAAAGAACAATATCACAATTTATCAAATATTATTAAGGAGTCGGAGTCAGTTGAGGAGTTTGAGGAACGATGGTTAGAGATGATGAGTACTACAGAGTTGGGGAACAACGAGTGGTTAAGCAACATGTATGAAATACGTCATCGTTGGGTACCGACGTATGTTAGACACGTGTTTGCTGCAGGGATGTCTAGTAGCCAAAGAGTAGAGAGTAATCATTCATTCTTTAAGAGGTATGTGAACCACAAAAATTCTTTAACAGATTTCATTACACGCTTCAACAGGGCACTTGTCCACCAGAGACATCTTGAGTTACAGGCGAATCATATCGATCTTAGTCAAGAACCACGGATGTTCACATGTTGTTTGATGGAAAAACAAATGGCTAAAATTTATACAAAGGCGATATTTCTTTTATTTCAGAAGGAGTTGAAGGAGAGTATGTCTTATGTATGCAATATGATTTCACAAACTGATGACACTTCAATATATGCGGTGAAGCGATTTGACGAAACAGGGAAGCTCTTTCCTCGACAACGAAAGCTAACATATCACACTTCTTCTGATTTACTATATTGTAGTTGCCGCATGTTTGAATTTGAGGGATATTTGTGTCGTCATATGTTATGTTGGATGAAGCTCCGACAAGTTATGTTGCTTCCACAAAAATACATCAACCAAAGATGGAGTAAGAATGCAAGAGTTGGTATGAATTATGAGCCTATGGGAAATTCTGTCGAAGGTGAATCTTTCATTTCAAGGCGGGGAATATTAGCTCATGTGGCAATGGAATTGGTTGACGATTGTTCGTTAACAGAGGCACGTAGCAAGTTTTTAATGGATGAATTAATTAAGTTGAAGATAGCAGCACATGATATTGATGATGGTGGCAACATCGGCACAAAAGTGAATAAGATTATAAATCACAACTCTACTGAGAATGTTCAAGATCCATGTCAAATAAATTCTAAGGGAAAACGACTGAAAACTTCAAAAGAAAAGGCGACTAATAGAACTTGCGGTGTGTGTGGTAAAAGGGGGCATGATAGAAGAACGTGTCCGGATGTACATTTTATGTACGGTAACTTGTGCAATTATTTTTAATATATTTTATTTTTAATTTTAGTTTTTAATTTTTTTTTTTACAGGTCACAACCGATGGATGAATCGAATTATAATGGACTTTTCCACAACACGCAGTAGCCTGAATTCATTTCATTTTTTCTATACACATTTGATAGAATTATCTCTGCTTTTGTGAGCCTTTGTTCAGCTAGACTTTTTATTATGAATTTGTTGGAACTTTTAGTTCATTATGTTACAATTTTTTTTTATCATTAGTTAGTACAGGCTCAACTCTTTGAAGCATTTTTATACCTTATGCGTTCATTGCGTTAATTATATAGATGTAAATATGCTATTTATCCCAGAAAGTCATACACGACACGCCACTATTGTTGAAAATTATGACGATAAAATGCAACTAATATATATCGAACAAGTGCAGAAACTTCATGTATTAAACTGTTTTCTCTCTCTCGAATTCTATATTCGTGCTATACATGGATAGAAAGATATGGAAGTCTAGTTTCCGGTAGATTTTGAATCAAGAGAATCGGAAGTCGTATGAAGAAAATATGACGAAAATCGAAAAACTGCGCACGAGAGAGTGTAGTGCGCGGACCGGGTCGCGGAATGGCGATCCGCGCACCAGGGCGCACGGATGGGTTCGAGTTTGGATGCTGGATCAGGGGAAGGCGAGGATCGACCCGTAGCTCGCTCGCAGATCCCTTGCACCAATTCACATATCAACTTCGCAGCTCTTTCCACGGCAACGCGCGTAATCCTTCGCATTTTGTCGACAAAATATCACATTTTGTCAACTATTTCCGAGAGTCGATTTAAAAGAAATACAACTCAGAAATAAAATTAACGCTCACCAGATCCATATACCATCGAACGCCGCACCAAACTTAGCGCAATAATTTGTTTCGACTCTTCTTTGTTACGATTCCATCGGAGAAATCGTCGTCGATCTCGCTATTGACGGAGAGCGAAATGTCGTCGTGCAATTTAAAATCACCTGCACTACGTTTGTTGAAGACGTGCTATGGTTGAGGAGATGTATTTTGATTCTCGCCATTAATTTTCTTTTGCTGATGTAATTCATGTAAAGAGAAATAATAAGTACGTAAAACTAAAAAAAGGAGAGAGTTGATGATTAATTAATTATATTATTTGTAGTCTAAATAATTAAATATACATGGGACCGATTAATATGGCCACGTAGGCGGTGGAGGCATATTAAGAATCCCCACCGTGGGTAGGGGAGCACTCCTTGTGAACAGGAGTGCTCCCCTACCCACGGTGGGGATTCTTAATATGCCTCCACCGCCTACGTGGCCATATTAATCGGTCCCATGTATATTTAATTATTTAGACTACAAATAATATAATTAATTAATCATCAACTCTCTTAACTATTAACTCTCTATCTCCTACAATTTTTGGATTTATTATTTTTGTTAAATTTCCTCTCTTCACGTAACCCTAATTGAAAATGGCAGAAGACAACTACAGAACATCACCATCGTCATCACGCAAGCCACCATCAAGTATTATTAATGTTTTCTTGTTAATAGTATTATTAATATTTTATGTTAAGATTAAATTACTAATTTTCAAATACAATTTTAATATAAACAAAAACAATATTTTTATGCCAAGAAAATTAAATGAAGCATAAAATTTATATTTTTGCATGTTTTTAATATTTTGAATACAGTGATGGGAGATGAACAAGAAAATACAACTCAGATTCCACACGTCGTCATTGGTGTTATTCCTAAAGTTGGTCAAGAATTTCACTCACATCAAGAAGCACAAGAATTTTATAATAATTATGCTAGACAAGCTGGGTTCAGTACAAGAATCGATAATAGCAAAAAGAGTAAAGAAACTGGAGAGGTCATTTGGAAATTGTTTGTATGCTCTAAAGAGGGTCAAACCGATGAGACGTGGCAAAAGAAATTGAAAAATAGTGTGCCTCGGACTGGAGAAAGAAATCGTGGCCATACAAGATGTGGATGTGAAGCAAGAATGGCCATTAAGAAGTCCAAAGATACAGATATTTGGAATGTTAGTCAGTTCGTTGAAAAACATAATCACGTCCTCACTACTCCTAGTAAAGTTCACTTGCTAAAGTCACATAGAAATGTCTCAACAGCGAAAAAGGCTCTTGTACAACAATTAAGGGAAGCTAATATTCCTACTTGTCAGCAAGTGAGATTGTTAGAGATAAATGCAGGAGGTCCTTCATCAGTTGGGTGTTTGGAAAAAGACATTCGAAACCATGAAAAAGACATTCGCAGTGAGATATTTGGACATGATGCTGAAACATTGATCCAACATTTTGAAATGGAAAAAGAGCGAAATTCGAACTTTTACTTCTCTTATGAGACCGATGACAATGATATTTTTCGTAGATGTTTTTGGGCTGATTGTGCTTCTAGAAGATCATATGCACTTTTTGGTGACGTAGTGGTGTTTGACACAACCTACAACACAAATAAATATGGTATGATCTTTGCTCCGTTCGTTGGAGTTAATCATCATCGCCAAACTACTTTTTTGGGGTGTGGATTGTTAAGTGACGAGAAGGCAGAGTCTTTTATGTGGTTATTTAATGAATTTCTCGAAGCAATGCCAAATCATGTTCATCCAAAAGTGATCATTACTGATCAAGATGCAGCAATTGCACGAGCAGTCCCACAGGTATTTCCAGACATATTGCATCGCTTTTGTTTATGGCATATACTCAACAAGTTTTCTGAGAAGTTGGGTGTTCTATTATACAAAGAACAATATCACAATTTATCAAATATTATTAAGGAGTCGGAGTCAGTTGAGGAGTTTGAGGAACGATGGTTAGAGATGATGAGTACTACAGAGTTGGGGAACAACGAGTGGTTAAGCAACATGTATGAAATACGTCATCGTTGGGTACCGACGTATGTTAGACACGTGTTTGCTGCAGGGATGTCTAGTAGCCAAAGAGTAGAGAGTAATCATTCATTCTTTAAGAGGTATGTGAACCACAAAAATTCTTTAACAGATTTCATTACACGCTTCAACAGGGCACTTGTCCACCAGAGACATCTTGAGTTACAGGCGAATCATATCGATCTTAGTCAAGAACCACGGATGTTCACATGTTGTTTGATGGAAAAACAAATGGCTAAAATTTATACAAAGGCGATATTTCTTTTATTTCAGAAGGAGTTGAAGGAGAGTATGTCTTATGTATGCAATATGATTTCACAAACTGATGACACTTCAATATATGCGGTGAAGCGATTTGACGAAACAGGGAAGCTCTTTCCTCGACAACGAAAGCTAACATATCACACTTCTTCTGATTTACTATATTGTAGTTGCCGCATGTTTGAATTTGAGGGATATTTGTGTCGTCATATGTTATGTTGGATGAAGCTCCGACAAGTTATGTTGCTTCCACAAAAATACATCAACCAAAGATGGAGTAAGAATGCAAGAGTTGGTATGAATTATGAGCCTATGGGAAATTCTGTCGAAGGTGAATCTTTCATTTCAAGGCGGGGAATATTAGCTCATGTGGCAATGGAATTGGTTGACGATTGTTCGTTAACAGAGGCACGTAGCAAGTTTTTAATGGATGAATTAATTAAGTTGAAGATAGCAGCACATGATATTGATGATGGTGGCAACATCGGCACAAAAGTGAATAAGATTATAAATCACAACTCTACTGAGAATGTTCAAGATCCATGTCAAATAAATTCTAAGGGAAAACGACTGAAAACTTCAAAAGAAAAGGCGACTAATAGAACTTGCGGTGTGTGTGGTAAAAGGGGGCATGATAGAAGAACGTGTCCGGATGTACATTTTATGTACGGTAACTTGTGCAATTATTTTTAATATATTTTATTTTTAATTTTAGTTTTTAATTTTTTTTTTACAGGTCACAACCGATGGATGAATCGAATTATAATGGACTTTTCCACAACACGCAGTAGCCTGAATTCATTTCATTTTTTCTATACACATTTGATAGAATTATCTCTGCTTTTGTGAGCCTTTGTTCAGCTAGACTTTTTATTATGAATTTGTTGGAACTTTTAGTTCATTATGTTACAATTTTTTTTTATCATTAGTTAGTACAGGCTCAACTCTTTGAAGCATTTTTATACCTTATGCGTTCATTGCGTTAATTATATAGATGTAAATATGCTATTTATCCCAGAAAGTCATACACGACACGCCACTATTGTTGAAAATTATGACGATAAAATGCAACTAATATATATCGAACAAGTGCAGAAACTTCATGTATTAAACTGTTTTCTCTCTCTCGAATTCTATATTCGTGCTATACATGGATAGAAAGATATGGAAGTCTAGTTTCCGGTAGATTTTGAATCAAGAGAATCGGAAGTCGTATGAAGAAAATATGACGAAAATCGAAAAACTGCGCACGAGAGAGTGTAGTGCGCGGACCGGGTCGCGGAATGGCGATCCGCGCACCAGGGCGCACGGATGGGTTCGAGTTTGGATGCTGGATCAGGGGAAGGCGAGGATCGACCCGTAGCTCGCTCGCAGATCCCTTGCACCAATTCACATATCAACTTCGCAGCTCTTTCCACGGCAACGCGCGTAATCCTTCGCATTTTGTCGACAAAATATCACATTTTGTCAACTATTTCCGAGAGTCGATTTAAAAGAAATACAACTCAGAAATAAAATTAACGCTCACCAGATCCATATACCATCGAACGCCGCACCAAACTTAGCGCAATAATTTGTTTCGACTCTTCTTTGTTACGATTCCATCGGAGAAATCGTCGTCGATCTCGCTATTGACGGAGAGCGAAATGTCGTCGTGCAATTTAAAATCACCTGCACTACGTTTGTTGAAGACGTGCTATGGTTGAGGAGATGTATTTTGATTCTCGCCATTAATTTTCTTTTGCTGATGTAATTCATGTAAAGAGAAATAATAAGTACGTAAAACTAAAAAAAGGAGAGAGTTGATGATTAATTAATTATATTATTTGTAGTCTAAATAATTAAATATACATGGGACCGATTAATATGGCCACGTAGGCGGTGGAGGCATATTAAGAATCCCCACCGTGGGTAGGGGAGCACTCCTTGTGAATAAAATTGCCCTTTTGCTAATTACATACTACTATAATTAAACAAATTATATAGAAAATATTTTATAAAATCTACTTTAAAAACAAGTTTAATTTATTTACAAAATGACATCATAAATAATAAAATAAATGCCAAAGGGGGTGATGGCCCATTGTGAGCTCATATATTGACTAAATGACATCATAAATAAATGCTTAAATGACATCATAATTAAGCAAAATTCTAAAAGGCGTCAGTAGCTAATGGCGAGCTAGCGCCTAAAGAGATTAATCGAAAATTAAGCGAAAATTAATCGTTTAACATTTTTATATTTACTTAATTAATATTTTATTTTAAAATTATTTTTTATACATAATAATTCAATATATTGAACAAAACAATAAATAATTAATCTAAACATATAATTAATCACAAGCTTTAACATAGTAAAATAATCAAATTTAAAATTTTAGATCATTTTCATTATATCATTAATATTTTTTTTAAAAGTTTTGTCTAGTACTTAAAATTTATCATAACATCGTCTATTTTATTTAATTTATCAAATTTTGCATCAAGTTTAATTGTTCGATTAAATCTGCTTAAGAACCGTCTAAATAAGTAAAAACCAAACTAATCAAATTTAAGTGGCCAACGCGGGTTTAGGCAGCGCTTAGACGGTTTGGGGGCATAGGTCCTAAAATTGAGACGATCGAGTACAATTTATAGCCTAAGCGAAGCTAAACGGAGATTTTTAGAACAGTGTCATTTCCAGAACACTCGTCTGCTTCCTGTGTTAAATCTTGTCACTAGGGTATTTTAATTACTTGCTAAAACAGGAGTACTAACTATTTAAAAATACTTCAATGTTACTAGTACTATATATAATCACATGGTATTTATTTTATTTCATAATTGTTTGCACAATTTTTTGTTGCCTCTTATATAATTATTTTTACAACTTAAAATAAAAAGTATTTCTATATTTTTATCATCACAATACATTTTATAATAATGTTTTTTAATTGGTTGATTTATTTACACATTAATAGTCATTATATTATGCCCTACTTTATTATTTAACAAAAAAACATATATTTTTTTGAAGTTGTGTTATATTTTCTCTATGCAAACGGCCAAGAACATGGTAATTTGACGATGGTATATATGTCATCATAATTTGATTTTGCTAATTTAGAAATTGGTAAGTTTTGATAATAGCACGGACTCAGTCGCCCCGTCTTTAGAATTACGCATATATTGTGGTAATTAATACACGATATAAAATAAATGTTATTTGTCGATCTTTAAGTTTAATATCCATTATGCTTCAAAGATGACTCGTCGTCTTAGTTAAGAAAAAAATGAGTCATCTTCTCTAAGAGATATGAGCTACAAGTTTTTACATAAAAAATGTTTATACGATTATTTTTACACCCAATTTTTTAAATTGACAACGGTACGTTGTTTTATCTAAAAATATATAAAAATATATTAAACAATTGATTTCACAAATTATTTTGATACATTTGGTAAAAAGAATAATAGTTTGTATATTTTAAATAATTTAAAACCTAAACTAGGAAAACAATTTCTTAACATTGACTATATGAAAATGAAAATGAAATATCTCACAAATTTTGTTATATAGTCCTACTATGAAATTTAATTTTAACTATTTTAATTCCCATTTTAACCTTTGAACACTACCTTTCTTGTTGCCGATTATTATCTGTCCCTACGCCTCGGTGTTTTCTCTCCGTATATACATACACGCACGCGATGCCAAATCTCATCAGCAAACCCCCCTCTCCCTCTCTCCCCCATGCCCCCTTCTCTAAATTCTCGATCTCGTCCAGTTAAAATTTATCCTCAGATTCTCAATCTCATCTCACTCGCTGAATCAGAATCACGCGCGCCCCGTTTCATATTAAGATTCTGATTTGTTTTCAATTTTAATTTATATCGATGCATTTTTTTCTCCGACCATTTGTTTTGATCTGTAATTCATTATATCTCGATCTATGAATCGCGCGTTTGTACGTTTCGTGCTGGGAAATTGATTTATCTATCGGAGTTTTTTTCTGTGAATCGGCCGGTGGGAATTGGACATTTTTTTTCATGTGTTCGGAGATGAGGATTGGATTCAATAGGAATTAAAATTACGGTAAACAAAGAAAAAAAATGCCGGGTATAGCGCAGACGATTGGTAGCTGTGATAATTACGATGCTAATGGAAAGCTGCCCCTCCATTCTTCTTTCAATGGCTCATCTGTTTCTAGTAATGGGTTTTGGTCCCAGCACCGCGATGGCGATGTGAGCCACAATCAGCTGCAGAAGGTATAATCCAACTCGATTACATTTGGTTGTATAACGGAAACTGTTGGCGGTGCTTTCTATTTGACTGGTTTGTGTTTTTATTTTTTTTCTAGTATTTGAGCTCTTGTGAGTTAATTTACTCAGATGCGTTCGTGTCATTTGTACGAATCCAAATTAGTTCATTTGGAAATTGAAAAATCTAATCTTTTAAGTAACCAGTTAAAAAAATATGCTACATTGCAAATTTGGCTGGTTGAAACTAGAGATGTGAAATGTGAATATTTGAATGTGATTGTATTCATTTACGTAAGCAGATTAAATTAGTGTCTATGCATGTTTTATAGGTAATTCTTGCTGATCATGTAATCTGCCAATTCATTTTCATTGTATGATTTCCGGAGTTCTTAAAAGCGCGCCAAGGAGATATGATAGTTTGGTAAAAATTACCCCTTTAAAGTTGTTGGGTGACTGAATTGGTCATTAGTAGTTTTTTTTTCCTTTTTTATTGCTAAGAAGATGTTTTTTTGGTTAATAAGGTTTTATTAAAACCCTACGGAAGGGATTTTTTTTTGTGATTTTGGTGTGTCTTCTTGTATATGCGTCCTTTGAGGGACCTTGGGAGCGAATGATTTGTGATATTGCCTTACAAAAATTTTATGGACTTGGAATTTAATTGTGATTTATATTTTTTACATTATTGGCTATTTAGTTGTTGGTTTTTGTTGCATGATTATTGATATATTATATGATTGCTTGATTTGTTTTTTTAGTAGTTGGTTTTACGAGAATGTTAGTATATCATATGTTTTCTTGTTGTTAACTTGTTATTTCCTTTTCTCGCCTAAACCACCTGGTTCCAGACTATGTCTTGTTACCTTGTTGACACATCTCATTCATTGATAACTATGATGGTTTAACAGATATCCCATTCTTATTAATAGACACGTGCATCATTTAAACATTTTTTTTATTTTTAGCATTGAACTAGCATTACCTTAATATTTTTTCATTTATTATAGTTCAATGTCTGTTACTTGGTTTCTTTTAATGTATTTTTAAGTTACATTTTCATAGATGCAACAATATTATTTCCCCTTCCATTCTTAGTTCTTAATTATTGATTGATGGTGAATAATTTGAAACACGTACATTAACATTAATTAGTTATGGAAATTTATTCTTGATTTCAGTTTTGGTGTGAGCTGAGTCCGCAAGCTCGACAGAAGCTTCTTAGGACAGACAAGCAGATACTCTTTGAGCACGCCCGTAAGAACATGTATTGTTCTAGGTGCAATGGTTTATTGCTTGAAGGTTTTTCGCAGATTGTCATGTATGGAAAGTCTCTACAGCAGGATGCATCTGGTAGCCTTTATAGTGTGAAAGCCACAAACTATAAAAATGATGCAGATTTGTGTATGGCCAATGGGTGCCAAGATGATGTTCGGGATCCATCAGTCCATCCATGGGGTGGGCTGACAGCCGCCAAGGATGGGACGCTCACACTTTTGGATTGTTATCTTTATTCAAAGTCGTTAACGGGTCTCCAAAACGTATATCTCTTTTCGATGATATTGATATTATTTGCTTGGGCAGTGACATTTGCATAACATTCTTTGCTTGTACCAGGTGTTTGACAGTGCACGTGCTAGGGAAAGGGAACGTGAATTGCTTTATCCTGATGCATGTGGAGGAGGTGGAAGAGGATGGATAAGCCAAGGAGTTGCAGGATATGGTAGAGGGCATGGGACTAGAGAAACATGCGCTCTTCATACTGCTAGATTGTCTGTGGAGACATTGGTGGACTTCTGGTCAGCTCTTGGTGAGGAGACTCGTCAGTCTCTTTTAAGGATGAAAGAAGAAGATTTTATTGAACGGCTTATGTATAGGTATGCTTATGTTATCCTATGTTTTGCTTCTTATTTTAATGTTTTAATTTTCCTTGGCGGGACACAGACTGATCTTTATATTACCATGTCTGTATCTGCCTGTGTTCTTCTGGATTTCAGCACTACCATATTTTTGTTGGTTGTTATTTGAAAGAAATATTAAAATCTCTCGTTTGCAGGTTTGAAAGCAAACGATTTTGTAGAGATTGCAGAAGAAATGTTATTCGCGAATTCAAGGAGCTGAAGGAATTGAAACGCATGCGCAAGCAAACTCGCTGCACAAGTTGGTTTTGTGTGGCGGACACCGCTTTCCAATATGAGGTATCATATTTGGACTGTGTTACTATTGGAATCCCCCCTTTTTAACTGTTTGAGACATTCAGATCCTATAACATTAACATGCTGTCCCCTTCATTTAAAAAACAACACCAGTATTGCTGGAATAATGATATATTTATCCTCTTGATTGTCAGGTATCTCGTGATACAGTTCAGGCTGATTGGCAACAAACATTTTCAGATGCTTTTGGCACATATCATCACTTTGAATGGGCTATCGGAAGTGGAGAAGGAAAATCTGATATTTTGGAGTTTGAAAATGTTGGTTTGAGCGGAAAGGTTCAAGTGAATGGTTTAGATTTAAGTGGACTGAATGCCTGCTATATAACTCTAAGAGCTTGGAGAATGGATGGCCGCTGCAATGAATTGTGTGTGAAAGCCCATGCATTGCGAGGCCAACGATGTGTTCACTGTAGGCTTGTGGTTGGTGATGGATTTTTAACTATTACAAGAGGAGACAGTATTACTAGGTTCTTTGAACATGCAGAGGAGGCTGAGGAAGAAGAGGTATTCTACTTTTTATTTTTATTCTAGCTACTAGAATGAGTTTGGCACGGTTGGATTTATTTTCTTTTTGAAAATTTCATTTTTGCTAGTGAATAGAGATAAAAGTATTAATTGAATGAAAATGATGGTTTTTGAATTTGTAATTGGATATAAAATGTAGTATAAAAATATAGTAAATTATTGATTGAAACTGATTGATATATGTATGTGGATTTCTGAAAAGTGTGCAGATGTGACTGGGAAGAGAAAAGGCGAGAAAATGAATGAAATAGTGTATATTCTGAAAATTTTCAGACCAGCAAAACTTTACAAAACTTGGGTTATGGCATTTTCTGCAGTGGAATGAAATGGATTTTTTTTTCATATCCAATCATTGTCCTAGAACTGTACTCATTTTTGTGTCACGTAGTTCTTTCTCTGTAGCCATATATTTCGTTTTGTAAGATTGTCATGTGATATTGTTGGTATCTCTAGGATGATGATTCAATGGATAAGGATGGAAATGATCTTGATGGTGAATGTTCCCGTCCCCAGAAACATGCTAAGAGCCCTGAACTTGCCAGAGAATTTCTCCTAGATGCCGCAACCGTTATCTTCAAGGAACAAGTATGCCAAGTTTTTTTTTCTTAATAATTATTTTTGCAAATTTTGGGCTGAAGTGCACAAATATCCAACTCTATTTTAATTTGAGTTATAGTGTGACCTTGCATGTTTTGTGATTACAGAATCGTGATTTTCGATTATATCACTCATCTTAGAAAACAAAACCCAAAAAATACATAACTAAGACAATTATGATGTTCTTCAGTATCCTAGATCTATTATATTAATCTTACTTGTATCTTTTACTATATTACTCCCCTGTCCCAAACCCATAGTTACTAATAAAGTAATAAAACCACCTAACCTGACAAAATTTGCATGCTACATTAATAATCACATTTTAAAACACTAACCATACAGTGGTTCTACTATTCATATATCGATTAAAAAAATCATGATTCTATAAACACTTACAATCAGAAAATAAGCATGACTAGATCTTGTGCTTGAATATGCCTCACATGAAGTTTCATAATTTGTTTTAGAGGGAGTATTAATTGATGGGATTTTTATCTAAAAATATTTGCTCATGTGCTTAATTATGTTTTT
Source organism: Euphrasia confusa (assembly GCA_954870475.1). NCBI lineage: Eukaryota > Viridiplantae > Streptophyta > Magnoliopsida > Lamiales > Orobanchaceae > Euphrasia > Euphrasia confusa. The sequence continues at coordinate 2,644,729 of OX940951.1, forward strand.
ACCAAAGCTTGGATTTGTTAGCAGTTACGAGTTTTTTTCTGAATTTTTTTGGGCGGGGCCTTATCTGCAGGTTGAGAAAGCCTTTAGAGAAGGAACAGCTAGGCAAAATGCACACAGCATTTTCGTGTGCCTTGCATTGAAATTACTAGAAGAACGTTTACACGTCGCTTGCAAAGATATCATCACTCTAGAAAAGCAGGTATGTGACCCGTGAGTCGTGACAATGTCTAAGTTCTGATTCCAAAAACAAAAAGGTTCTGATTTTAGCCGTAGGCTAATTCTATTCACTTTGAAATAATGATACACCTCTGAATCTGATCTCTCAATCCGATTTCTCAATTTTGCAGGTGAAACTTCTCGAAGAAGAGGAAAAGGAAAAGCGTGAAGAAGAAGAGCGCAAGGAGCGCAGGAAAACCAAAGAACGTGAAAAGAAGTTGCGGAGGAAGGAAAGGTTAAGAGAGAAGGAAAACAAGGAAAAGAAATGCGTTGAACCGGATCTGAATCCTGTGGTAACTGATGTTGTAAACGAGGTGTTAACACCCTCTGTTGACCAGGGGGTTGATGATAATGTGCCCGGCAGAGATTCTGGTGATGAAAGAGGTGAAGCTACTCCATCCATCCTGTTGTCTCCTGATATCCAAGATACTTACTCAAATATGGAGAATTCTTCTGAGGATATTCTGGATGGAGAATTTGGCAACACAAGAGATTGGAACACCCCTTTCCCGTATGAGCACATCAATTATTCTCGCAGGAAGCCGAGTTTCCGCAAAGATTCTCAACGGGATTTGAACTTAAAATGGTCTGATAGGAGAAAAGGTCCAACAATATCGGAGAATGGTTTTGAATTTACAAGGAGTTCTAATTCATTCAATAAGCAGTTGAGAACAAATTCTGCGAGGTCTACCCTTAATAGATATGGCGGAAAGTTGAGTGAAAAATTCCAGTGCACCAATACCAATATAATAGGTGATAAATATGATTCCCATTCTTGCATCTGTAACCATCATCATACCGAGTATAGATCGAGGTCAGAGCCACAAATGACAAGAGTAGCGCAACCTGATATGTCAAAACCATATCATCGTGGCAAAAAGTACAATAATACGCAAATAGAGTGCGCACTTGGCCGACCTAAAAGCAGGACCAGTTCTGGCAACACTCCTAAGAAAGTTTGGGAACCGTTGGATTCACAGAAGAAATGCATCCGAAGCAACTCGGATTCTAATTTTACCTTGAGATCCAGCCTGAAAGTCGAGCCTTCTTTGTCCAATAAACTTCCTGAGTGTTGCTCCAATAGTTCAGATGAAGTGGTTGATATTTCAGTACAAACCAATCAAGATGATAATGGCGTGAGAGATGTAAGTGTAAAAGGATCAATGGCAAAGCCTCAAGATTCATCATTGAGCACCTCTTCTAACTCCGATAACTTCTCGTCTTGCCTCAGTGATGGTGACATCAATTTGTATTCAAAATCTCAGAATACAGAATCAACGTCTACTTCAGACTCGGAAGAGTCCAGCCAAATCTCTGATGGGAAAGAGACTTCAGACCACCTCAAAACCCCTGGATTATCCGCGGAGCAAGATTGTAGAGTCCCAGAAGCTCCCTCTGCCGAAACAAATTTACTGAAGGAAGAAGCTCCATATCTCGAAAAGGGGAGGGAAAGCATCAGTATAGGTGCTCAGCCTCATAGTGTTCTTCCTCAAATGCACGGTAACCCAAATATTAATTACCCAATTTTTCAGGCTCCCACAATGGGCTATTACCATCAGAATCCAGTTTCTTGGTCATCGGGTTCCGTAAACGGGCTGATTCCCTTTCCCCACTCCAACCACTATTTATTTCCCAACAGTTTCGGATACGGCTTGAATGGAAATGCACAGTTTGTGCAGTATGGGGCCTTCCAGCATCTGACCCCACCATTAATTAATCACGCTCATGCCCCTGTTTTCCAGCCTGTTTCTCAGGTTAATGGGGTTAGCACAACTGCATCTGGACTAAAAGAAGCGGACGGTAGTATACCAAATATGCCCTCAACTGACCGATCCGGAACACCTACGGTTGTGCATGATGGACGGAATCAGAAGGCTGATACAATGGATGTGTTGAACAACAGTTTCTCTCTCTTCCATTTTGGTGGCCCTGTAGCTCTTTCGACTGGATTCAAAGCTGACCCCATATCCTTGAATGAAGGGATTATGGAGGATATGAAGAAGTCATCAGCTAACTGTCCAGATGGTGACCATCCCTGTGGTAAGAAAGATTCTGTCGAGGAGTACAACTTGTTTGCTGCGACCAAGGGTATAAAATTTTCGATCTTCTGAGGTAGTTACATACAAGGAAAGAGTTCATTTCTGTTTGTTTTTTCATTCCTTCATTTTATACTGAAGCATAGAAGCTTTGAGCAAATTTAGAACTTGTTTTTTTCTTCTTATACCTGTGTGCTGAGTGATGGAAGCTTCGAGTACTTTGTAATGTGGTGCGAAATAATACCCGTTTGAGAAAATTTTAGCGCCGATATTTCTTTTTTAACTTTGGTTTTCGTGTGTTCTTCTCCCTTATACAGAGAGAGATGATGTATTATGGGATGAACTTAGTATGAACTCTTTCGGTTTGATATACGATTGGTGCTATCTTTTTTAGTTTTTACACATTTTCGTATGTTTTATCTCGCCTGATCAGAAAATTTGTCAAGACCTTCAGTGAAATATTATCCAAGATCATTTCTTCATTTTGAGCAGAGACTTGGAGATGACATGCATAAGACTTAAAACTACCAAACATTTTAATTTCTGCTTCAAGCAAAGCATATAATGTGCTTCAAGCAAAGCATATAATGCTACTGATTAACCCTTCAAAATGTTATAAACCCATGTTGCTCGAAGAGTTTCAGATACTTTTAGAAGTAAAAATGAAAACAAGAAAGAACCCCTGCTCCCAGATATTCGAAGTTAATAATAAGAAAATTTCCTATTTGTCCTCTGCTCTCACACATCGAATCTCAAAACAGCGAGATAAAAACCGGGTTCATCTACGATTTCCACCACTTCAAACGAATGATCAACTGCAGTGTTTCTTAACGTCATTTCCTCAGGCAAATTGGAAACCACTATGTCCGGGTATTGTCCTTGTTGTTCTTCAGCTACACGCCTGCCCTGGGGATGACTTATCACTAGTCTTGCTCCTGTCGAAAGGCAAATATTTATTATACAAACAAGCTGACACTGCACGATCGATATTATAACAATCCAAAAAAATAATTAATCGAAAATCAAAATTCCATATTTACCTGGCAAACAACGCTTAGCTAATGCTGCAAGAATCTGATCAAGTCCAAAGGACAAACCGGGGAGAAAATACAGAAACACCACGTCAAAAGAAGCCCACTTCTCGGGTGCACTTATCAGCTCCCCTTGCCAGCATTTGACTCCATCGTATTTCTCCTTGATGCACGCCAGTGTTAGCAGAGAGTCGTGAACGACAAATAACTGCTTGCAAGGTGAAGTACCAATCAGCCTATCCACGAACCCTTCTGAACCGATAGAAACCAAAACCTTTGAGATCTCTTCGATTTTTCCCGCCGAAATAATCCGATCGAGGTTCGAAAAATCCTCTCCATTGGGATTCGTTTCAACATCGGATTCCAGAAACGACCAGTCCTTTTCCACAATATCTTCGAAATGAACCGCAAAATCCGTCCCTTGGTTAGAAGGGATTGTAGACCCAACGGAAAATCGAAGATCACGAGCGGACTTAGTTGAACGAGAAGTAGGCAGGCGGATTTTAGGATATGAATAAAAACTACAAACGGGTTGGGGATGCACTATAGGTTTGGACCGTTTAACTTGGAGTAACGATGGAGTTGAATGCAACAACGTATTCATTTGAAAACTCGAACAGTGCATCAATCAGATATTTCTCGGGTTTCAACAATCAGACGATTAATAGTGTTCCATCAGTCAATTCCGTGCCCTGTCATTTAATAAAGATGTAAAAACTTAATCAAGAGATTCTAAGTTTAGGATATTATATTCAGTTCACACCAAACTATATCCAAAGCTAGAACTCAAAAACATTTTCACATACAGCTGAAAACGACGACTAATTAAGCTCGGTAAAGACGGAAATGTTGGGGGGTGAGAAAATCGAGTGTCGATGAAACCAGAATTACACGGGCTTGGCCGTAATCGAGGGGAGACAGTACCCTAACACAGCAAATTAATGGACCAAATTCGTCGAGGCCAGTTAACAATTTTCAAATTCCACATTCTTTTTTAGGCTGAACATTATTTTCCAGACAATAATATACTGTATGTTTATCAAAATCAAATAATTAAAGCAGAAAATAATTAAGAGTCATTGGCGAAAAGAAAAGGAAGAAGAAAAAATGGATGAGCATTCATGTATTGAAACAAGGAAAATGAAGTATGGAACTAACCTCTGAAACTGTTAGAAAAAAAACGCAGTTATCTGCTAGAGTGTTTAGAGAAGAAGACGAAGAAGATGGGGTGTGGAAGTACGAGTTTATTGCTCTCAAAAAAACATCAATTTACTCCTCCTACTATTGTTTATTAACATTTTGCACCATCAGTGAATTATTATTTCAATTAGGCCCTTAATGTTTCTGATATTTATCATGCTGTTGAACTAAACGTTGTTGAAGAGAAATAAACATCAATTTACTATAAATGTTGTTGATTAGTTCTACAGTAAGGAGACCGGCAAACAGTAGTGGGACGAAGATAAAACTATTTGAGTTTTTCCGAAAAGTAAAAAAAAAAAAAAGTAACTTTCGGATCAAAATTTATGCAGTACATATCATACATTACCATAACAATCACAACAACACGAGTACAAAATGTAACTCAAATCCAAACATACATATGTTACACTGCCCTTACAATCACAAACAACACAACAACTAGAAAAAGCAACTCAGGCCTCACTATTCGGAAGCTTACTTCGAATCTTATGCTCCGGCTTGTGATCACACTCGTAATCGAGATGAACAAACGCCCTTTCCACTTCCGGCAGTTCTTCGATCTTTATCTGCAACGACTCTCCAATCGCATGCGCTTCAATCAACGCCAATTCCCCCGGAAGCTCAATGTCCACCTGCCATCAATTCGGACCCAAACCAAAAATAAGCCCTCGACTCGAGCTAAAAACCACAATCACAACGGCTGAATTTTGTAGGCTTACCTCAACAAAGTAAAGAACACCGAACGTGTAAGCACGAACCGTGTCAACACGCTTGATTTTAGGATCGTGCCTCAGAACGAGATACGTAAGTTTCTGCAGTACTTCCGGAGGAGCCGATTGCCCGATAAGTGAAACTGCAAACAACAAAAAACGAGCAAATTACGTTGTTATTGAAGAATATATTCGATCCACTGATATAAATTGTCAAGTTGTCAAACTTCTCTAACAGTTCGAACTGTTAGATGATGTTGCTTCTAACATGGTATCAAAGTCTTACCTGCATTCTCGAGCACGGTCCCTGACCAATTCGTAATCGTGTAGACGGCAAGAGCTATAGCTCCAGCCGGATCGATCCACCAGTAAAACCTGTCTCCGAGAACCGCGGCCACCAATCCCACCACATTCGTCACCACGTCAAAATAGTGATCCTGATCGAAACAATAATTGAATATATCACTCGGAAATAATTAACCAGAAATAAACAAACGGAAAATGAACGGACCTTTGCGTAGGCACGAACGATCTCGTTTCCTGAACTTCTGCAGTACAACCAGAGAACGAGTTTTATCGCCGTTGCCGATAACATTATTACGTACAACCACAACAGTTGATTTGAGCTCATCCTTCCGGAGGGCTCGTCTTTAATCAGTTGTTCCAAGGCTTGTATCAACACCTGAAAACCTAAAAAGAAAAAAAAAGCTTTTTTTTTCTTGTAACAGTTTTATTTTTCCCTTCGTTTCATATCGGAAGCACGAAAAAACAAACGTACCGAGAGTCGCCATGACGGCGGCGAAGATGACGATGCCGACAGGTTGCACTCTGAGCTTCCCAATAGGATATTTGTAGATGTTTACATCTTTCATGGACATGTGAGTAAACCAAAGTATTCCTCCGGCCATCAGATCGAGCAACGAATCCAACGTGGATGCAGCGATTGCCAACGACCCGCTTTGCACCGTCGCGTAAATCTTCAACAATCACAAAAATAAGCCCGAAAAAATTTACCAATTTTTATTTTTTAAATGTTGTTACCTTAAATGCTAGGAGGAATACATTAGCCCAATTAGAAATGTTCATGGCTCTCTCGTGTTGGACCTGCTCTTGACGATCCAGCTCTTCGTCGATGGCACCGGCTGAGTCGAGCGAGTCGACTTCCTCAAAAGACCTCAGGGTGGAAAATTGTCTCTGATAATAATCCTTTTCGCCTAAAACAATGATCAAATTCAAGAAACCGAGATCCAATTGCAAGAATATAAGGCTAATCAATTGAATTACCTTGAGTCAAAGAAGATGTTTTAGATATGTGAAGATGAAACGGGACCTCAGGATCGAGCCCCGTCTTAACCTTGTCAGGCAAATTGCTCAAGAAATCACATTTCAAATTATTGATCGAATTTCTACTTTTATGCGCCGTGGGCTCCTCGTTCGTCAACAACGGGGTTCTCGCGTCCATCGTTAAGCTCAAACAATGGAAGAGATAACAAAAACAAAAAAATAAAAATAAAAACAGAACTTTTTCTCTATTATGTATATATCTTCGTACAGGCCGAAAGAAACACAGAACATGGGTGTCACAGATTATACATCAATGATGCATAACACAAAAAAAAAAAACAATCTAATGAACCACAAAAAAAAAATATTATATATTTTTGCTGTATTTATTTAGCTTCACAGATTGAATTGAAGATGAGCATAAGTAGGGATGGGGGGACAAAGTTAAAAGACTCATTTGGACACCTTCACCCCAACTCTCACCACCTGTTCCAAGGAGACCTACCTTAACATGCACACATTTTGTTACTTACTCGACGAAAAATACGACCCTCTCGATCCTGTATTACTGCTGTTAGAGAAGTCAGACAACTTCACATTTATATTAGTAGGTCGAATATATTCTCCAATAACTACACAGCGAAACGGTCGAGATATACGATACACACAATTGTTTCACGAAGAAAAAAAACATTAAATTGTGCGACGAAGGACTAACGTGTCCAGTCGAGCCCCTCGTCCGAAAAATCTCTCCGCATCTCCTGAGGAGGAATGAATGAGTCCTCCGAGAGCCCCGGCACGTTGAAAGCCACGTCATCGATCACGTACGTCTCCTCCATCCTCGTCACCGCCCTCACCTCCTCCCCGAACCTGGTGATGGCCACGCTGGACCGGCCCGAGTGGGCCACCACCAGGCCCATCTCCACGGCCCGGTAGTCCTCGATCTCCGTGAAAGTGGTGGTCTCCCAGTAAGCGGGCCGGGCCCCGGGCCCAGCCTGTATCCTGGTCAGGTACGAGTCCTCGAGGCCCACGAGGAGCCCGCTCCGCTGGCTGAAGTAGCCGACGGCCCCGTGCTTGATCATCTCGGCTGAGCTGTCGCCCCGACGCGCCAGGTCAGCTGGGCCCGCCGACAGCTTCAGGGCGAAGCAGTCGACGCCGGAGACGCGCTTCTCTCCCGCGTGCTGAGAAGCGGAGAACACGGAGGATACGGCCAAGGGGTCGAGGCCCTGGAGGAGGAGGCGGAGGGGGCGGGGGCCGCCGCCCCTGGCGGAGTGGGGGCCGAGCCAGGGGGTGTGCCGCCAGGCCACGGCGCCGTCGCAGCCGGCGACGACCTTGTGCCCGCCCACGACGAGCTCGATCAGCCACTTGTGGGGGCCCATCTGCCACATCACGAAGCAGCCCTTCTCGCGGAAGCCGACGCCGTTGAGGTCGTCGACCATGGACATGGAGACTTTGCCGGTGGCGTACATGTTCTTCACGGCTCCGGCGGCAATGTTCCGGCAGCCCGCCGCGGCGGTGAAGTGTTGGATTATGTACTGGGGCGAAGAAGACACCTTGTGCACAAAGATACATTCATTCATAAAAAATAAACATTGATTTTGGAGTATATATGGGTAGTTTTAATTATTTGTTTAGAATTAAATAGGACGATTTTTCCTAATTATAAATCGATGGTAATTTAATAAAAAATAAAAATATAATGAACATTTAATTTTAAAGTGTGATAAATTAAAATTTTATCTTATTTTTCGATTTTTAATAGAACTTCTTACTCTAGTTTTTATTTGATACTTATTTGAAAAAATTGAATGTACAATATTTTATTTTTTAAAATCTTTTTTTTTTGTGATACTTACTCAATTGAATTAAACTGTATCACACATATGAAAAAATTTAATGTGCAATGTTTTATTTTATTTTAAATCATGTTTTCATGTCAATTGAATTAACTTGACATGAGAAATTGAATTTACAATATTTTATTTTTTTAAATAATATTTTTGTGACAAAATTGAATTTAACTATAAATGAGAGAGAACATTAAAGTAAACTTTTAAGTACACTTTGGATAACTACATTACGAATTCCACTAAAAATCGTTAAATATTAAGAATTTTTAATTTTTCACAAACTTAAACTTACTATAATTTCTACATATAAACTTTATGTAAAAGAAGTTTATTTAGTTCAACGTTGTTAGTTCATTTGGTTGAATAATTGAATTTAAACATAAAATGTTGCAATTGAAATAGACTAAAAAAAATTATTTAGATCATAAAATAGAAAGTTAGAGGAGGGGAGTTACTTGAGTGATAAGGGCGTGTTTGGGATGGACGGAAAGAGGGAAAAGAGGGCAAGCGAGAACACTGAGAAGAAGCCTGAGGTCGCATTTCTTGTGGAACAGCTGCGGGAAGTGGGTCGACAGCCAATGCCGCCACGGTTGGCTCTTCCCGGCTTGGTCGCCGCCGTCGTCATTGACGGGCTCTTCCGATACCGACGCGAGTCGACCGTGATGATTCATCATCGTACGTACCAATTTTTGTTGTAATTAATTTCTCGTTTCTCGAATCTTGTTTTTCCTCTTTTGAGCGTGGAATGAATCAACTTGTTATTAAAAGATGGGTGACCTTTTGCTTTCTTGATTTTAACCACTTTTTTTTTTCTCTTCGTGCGCGCGCGTGTGCCACATACACTGCAACCAAGTGGCGTTGGGTGTTGGTCTTAGTACATCCTCGAATTGAATTTAAGAACTAGGTTGGAAAAAAATATCTAAATTAATGTCCAAATATCGATAAATATTGAATTTTCAGTATATCTATAAGTTTTGGTACAGTGTCGATAATTCAGTATGATAATTTTAATATTTTTGTATGTTATATATATTTTGGTATGCAAAAAAATCGATATATTTTGGTATTGAATACTAGCCCAAAATTGTTTTGAAAGTATGATTTTGAGATATTTTTTTTCCATTAGTTGATGAAATTGGAGGTGCAGTTGTCATACTTAACATACTAAAAATCTAAAAAGAACACGTATAAGAGATTCATAAAAGAACAAGTAGTATGAAAGATTATGTATTACACATTTTCAATAAAGGTATACTATTTCTTGCAAAGAGTTATCTTAAAAGTTCGCATAATCCCAAGTGTCCTAATCATGACTACACACGTTTATAAACTGTGTGCTACTTACATTTTATTAACCCTTTTGTTAGCTTTCAACTCTTTCACTAAAAAATCAATGAAATTATGTACGTATATACAGCCAATTGTAGAGTAGCTAACGTGTACTTTGTATAAATGATATGCTTGTGCAAAAGAAAGTAAACATTCAAAAATAACAAATGAATTCACCTTTTCTTTTTTCCCCTTTTAAGCATTCGGGGAAACATAAGACTGTTCATGGTTATATCTCCTATTTTCTTAACAAACCAACTAGCATCTATAATTATACTTTCCTAATCTCCTTTTAGATCATGTGAATATTCTCATTTTATCTGTTGTGATTGCTCTTTTACCACATGAAGATCTAGTGTTTTAAATCATGTACAAATTTTACAAATATTTTATATAATTTCATCTGAGTATATCAAAAATAAATTATACTCTTTACCTACTGTACTTGTTAATTTATTGGAGGTTAATAATTTATACTCTCTCTTTTATTTGCTATTTAAAACATTATATTTTATTTTTTTGTAAGCTACGTACTCTGTTAGCTTATTCTTGTATTATACTCCTTCTATCCCGAATTAATGGACATTGCCGGTCAACGTTGACTTTTTTTGTCCGTCCAATACATATGATAAATAGTATACAAAAATTATGAAAAAATTACTAAAATAAAATTTAACTATTAAATTTTATTTTAGTAATTTTTTCATAATTTTTGTACATTACTTATCACATGTATTGGACGGACAAAAAAAATCAACGTTAATTACAATGCCCATTAGTCCGTGACAGATTATTGTATTTTTGTTTATTTATACTCGTTAACAACTTAACATTGAAAAACAAATATTAAAATATAAAATCTAAAGGAAAATAAAAGCGCGTGAGTGGGATTTGTTATGTGATACTAATATTTGTTGGAATTGTTTGGGAAGGGAGAGCTTATAAGGGAGGCAAGGCAGCCAATGCGTCCCATTCTTCCAAGTTTGGTGCAAATCTATGTTGTGCTTTTGGTATAATGGTATTTCCCACTTCAATTCCTACCAATAATAATCGATTATTGGAACTTCAATTCTTTTTCCTATATACTACTATATGAAACCAAAATAAATTAATAATAACATAAATATGTATCTTAAATAACAAACTTTTATTTTTTTTAATAAGTAGTATACATTATTTAATTTGTTAATTTTCGAGCTAAAAAAAATGGCATTTTCAATGTCAATGTGAGACGGGATGTAGTAATAATTTTAAAGTAATTTGTATGTAATTACTAAGCTAGAGTAAAATTAAGAACTATTTAGCGAAACAGGTATTATAGTTTATAATATTTTAAGTTTTATCGTATAAATTAACGCTTAACAATTTAATGTTTCATTTTTTTAAATTCATTATTAATAAAAATACTTTAAGATTATAATTATAAAATTATGTAATAACTCACTACCTAATATAATAAATATTAATTAATAACCGCCGTTTAAATTAATAAAATTAAAATAAAATTATATAATATGCTTATATTAATAATTATGAAAAATTGAGTTTTTTATTTTAACAAAACTTTAAAAACTCTCCTTTATTCAAAATCACTCTAAAATTAATAAGCACAAAAAAATATATATATATACTACAGTACTTCTTTTGTCTCAAAATATTTAATTTTTCACTTTAAAGTTGATAAAGTTGATGCTTATCAATTTTACTCAAGCTCAGTATTTACAACCCAAACCACATGTTATTAGTCCAGTAACGTAGTAAACACATGCTGCGGCCCAATTTGTCCAGGACCCGCTTGATGGGCTAACTTTGTGCTATAGAACCTCTTTATTTTTTATTTAAGAGAAACGTCCCTCAAAAGTTCTGAAAAAATAACATTGAGTTGGTATTTTTATTATTGAAATTTAAAAAGTGGTAAAAAAAATATTTCTAAAAAGTTATTTTAAAAAAAAACTTAATTATTTATTTTTTGAAAATATGAAAATATTTATCTTTTAAGTAATTAAACATTTGAAGATGCAAAGTAGTGTAATTTTTAGCCTGAGGATTATAAATTAAAATTATATCCTTAAAATGTTCAAATTAGACTTATCTTCGAGAGAGTGTTCCATATGCATAAGTGAGAAATGTCAAATGTATGAATATATTTTATATATTTTTGTGACCCCATTATAAAGATATTATATATATAGTACAGTATATAATTTATCGAGTGACGTGGCACTTTTCGGATAAGGCATGGCGGCATATATGCCCATGCCATAGCAACAAACAAAGAACAATAATTCATGAATTGTTTGCGGCGACACAATATCATTGAATTGCTAACTTGATTATGATAGGTGGATGTATCCTTAGTTTCTCGAGTGATTTTTTTTTTATGTCTTTAATTTGTATTAATATGTACTTATGTTATGTAGTACTCTTTTTCTTATGGAATTGTTAATAACTTATTTGTAAATTTACAAAAAGTTGACAAAATATATAACTGAAATAGTATTTGTTCAATGCATTTTGTTCTTAGACATATTCGATGTACATACAGTACTTTTAAAGAAATCATTCAGTTCATAATTACTCTAAATTAAACGCTCTTAATTTTATAAATTTACATGAAAATCAAGGATGTAAAATAAATAAATTATTTATTTCTTTTAAATACACGAGCGTTATTATTAGGATATGCATAAAAAAAATAAGATACATTAAATTTATGCTTTAGAACTAGTTGTTTTGGATATTTTTTAATTCGATCCATTTTGAATTATGTTATTATTGTTAGAATTGAAAGCGTGTTTTGAAAAGATTGAATAACACTTGAGAACATATTCTTTGCATAAAGTAATTTTATTTTGTCTTTATTTATTTGAGTCAAAAGACACCCGAAAATTCCAACTTGAATTGGGTACATGTTTCTCAACTATTTATGTTGTTGTCAATGACATTAAATTATTTGTCATTACATCTGCAAGTGCAACATGGTTTATTTAATTTTGATTATAATTGAGGTGATTGGATTATCAAGAGCGATTTTCGAAACCGCATAATATCCGATTGTTTTTCTTGGATTATTTAAGCTTTCGATCGTAGATGCATCTATAACTTAATTATCTTAATTAAAATTTTAATAAACAAAGTAAACTCGTTGGAGGCGTTGACTTTGTAGTATCGTACATATCAATAGAACGCACCGTGATTAAGCTTAATTACGACGTATTAATAATTAATTTCCTGTTGTTGACTTTGAATAAAGACTTGTAATTTTTTTAATTGCCCAATTGAGTACGTAAATTGCAATCATAATATTAAATTTGGACTCGAGAATCTTGTATTCTAAAGTCTAGATGAAGGAGAGGTGGTTTAACTTTAATCAAATATCTAAATCACTAATTATTTAATCAAAAATATTTTTTTTTTCAAATTTATCGCAATAAAGAAATGATATATATGTTATCATTCATAATAATTTAAGTTTGTAACGTGACATGTTGAGAATTGGAAATACAAATTTTGTAGATGAGATTATTTAACTTGTACCTAATAAATAAATAAAATGATGTGAGTACTAAATTAAATTGAATGATTATCGAATCTAACCCTTTTCAATAAATAAATTAATCATCAATGATACTTGGTGGCCAACAAATTAATTGATCGAATACATGCATGCATGTATACACCTTTTTTTTCAATCAAATAAGATGTCCTTTTGACTATTAGAACGTTGTCGCAGCAAAGCAATAGATTCCCCGAAATTATTAATACAATAATTTTAAATTATTCGTCGCTCACTCTTATTCTTATATATCATCCCATTACTAAAAATTTCACTTAATTTGCACGAATTTCGATAATAGCTTTTACTACGTTTTATATATCAGTTGTCGCACTTCTTTTATTATTTACAAAAATTATGCAAAAACTAATATGAGACGAAAATAATAACATTTATATCTAGCATTGAATTTGAATTTTGACAGGTAACACTTATCATATTGTTGAATTTAAATGTTATATGACTTTGTACCTCATCACTTGTTCACTGGTGACACTATAAGTATTTAAGAAAATTTACTAGATAAAAATAAATAAATTATACCTATTGCAAAATATTTGACTCAATAATAATAATAATAATATCAAGTTGTTCGATTTCTCTAATAGTTCAAGTTATTAGATGATGTGATTTTTAACATAATATCACAGTGGTAGGCTAACGCGGAAGTTCTAGATTCGACTCCATACAAATTAATTATCTATTTGTTAGATTTATTTAAAATCGATCTAAAGAAAATATTGAAAAATATATTAGACTCACGAATACTATCACTGTCTTAAAACAATAATCACACTTTCTTTACACTTAAAACAATAATTTTACTTTTTTCGCAAATAATAAAGAAAATATAACCATCCATACGAAACAGAGAGAGTATAAGTGAAGAGAACATTGAATAATATATTTACTAAAATAAATATTAAGTTGTCAAACTTATCTAACTAACCGCTCAATGTGTGTCAAGAAATCATTAAATAAGTAATGTTAAGAATAAATTCCAATTTTAAGTATAACTTTAAATCACATAAGTCAAGTAATAACCGTTAACATCACACCGATGACTAATTGAATCACAATAGAGACCCCACCCCCTATTTAATTGGCCAGCGGCTACTACCCTTTTTGTTATTGTAACTTAATAAATGTAATTCGATTAACTTTGGCGTAATTCTTTCGAGCACCGAGTTACTCTGCGTATTTTATAGTAATGTTTTTTTTAATGAAATGATGTTTATAAAATATCTACAAAAAGGACCTATCCAAGACTTAGACTTTATCCACTACGTGTCATCCAAAAGAAAGGATCATCATCATCATCGTTATATCATCTTCATTTATTAAGTGACAAAATGGGGGGCCCACGATCTCAAACTCGCCCTTGTATGTTTTTTGAAATCTATTTTATTCACAAATCACAAATTAAACTTGAGTTACATCAAAATGTTGGATAAGAATAACGATTTTAATTTGCAGGTCAAAGCCGTGAGTGACACGTGTCATATCACGATTCCTCCATTCCCACTATATATAGAAGTAATATCTTACCCTCACTTCTACACACAAATCTCTCACTCGAAAATTGATAATCATGGATGATCCACATTTCACAGAATTGATTCCGGGTCTACCCGAAGAGCTCGCCCTCGAATGCCTGACCCGGCTCCACTACTCGGCCCACCGGGTCTCTTCCCGGGTCTGCCGGCGGTGGCGCGACCTCCTCCAGAGCAAGGATTTCTACCACCACCGGCGGCGAACCGGGTTCACGCGCAAGGCCGCCTGCCTCGTCCAGGCGCTCCCGGTTCAGACCGGCCAAAAGCCGTCGGCGCAGCCCAGGTACGGGATATCGCTGTTCGACCCGGTGGGCCTCAATTGGGACCGGGTCGACCCGGTTCCGAAGTACCCGGACGGGCTTCCCCTTTTCTGCCAGGTGGCGAGCACGGAGGGGAAGCTGATCCTGATGGGCGGGTGGTCGCCGGTGACCTGGGAACCGGTCCGGGACGTGTTCGTCTACGAGTTCACGACTCGGCGGTGGACCCGGTCGGCCGACATGCCGTCGACCCGGTCTTTCTTCGCGATCGGGGCGGCGGACGGGCGGGTTTTCGTGGCGGGTGGGCACGACGGGAGCAAGAACGCGCTGGACTCGGCGTGGGCGTTCGACGTGAGGCGGAACGAATGGGCCGAGTTGACTCGGATGAGCGAGGAGCGGGACGAGTGCGAGGGCGGGGTGATCGGGTCGGAGTTCTGGGTGGTGAGCGGGTACGGGACGGAGACGCAGGGCGGGTTCAAGAGCAGCGCGGAGGTTTACGAGATCGGGCCGGGCCGGTGGAGGCGAGTGGAGGACGCGTGGCGGGCCAGCCGGTGCCCGCGGGCCAGCGTCGGGGTCGAGAGGGGCAAAAGCGGGAATTCGCTGGTGTGCTGGGCCGAGGTGGACCCCGCAGTGCAAGTTGGGGGGTGTGGGGTCGACCTCGGGGAGCGGACCCTGGTCACCGGGTCGGCCTACCAGGGGGGCCCGCACGGGTTCTATCTGAAGGAACAGGGGCAGAAGGGTAAATTGACCAAGATCGAGGTGCCAGATGGGTACTCTGGGTTAGTGCAATCCGGTTGCTGCGTCCAAATTTAATTTTCAATTTGTATTATTTTTATATATATTTATACTTTCTTGTTTTTTAAATTGAGAGAATAATTATAATTATTGGCTATTACTAGTAAATATGGATGGGTGCATTTGTAATTTAGTGTATGGAATTTGGGTTTTTTTTGCAACTTGCAAAAGCTTTGAAAATAGAATGTCGGCAATTCATTTCCACCACTTAATTTTTTATAAATATTTTATACTCTCCATGTTCTTTAGAAACGCTTTTATGTGGGAAGTCACGTTAAAGAAGTTGTACTTCTCTTTAACAATTAAACTACTCTAAATCTTAATATATTTTTAATTAATTAATTAGCACCATGTGAGTTCAAAAATAACGTGCAATGCCTTTTTAGGTTACTTTAGAAATGGAAGCGTGATGCTTCTATGTTATGCTTCTTCCCTTTTTCAATAGTTTGTTTACTTTTATTTTTTAAATATTCTTTAAAAGTTTAAACACTTATAAATAAAATTTTTTACAATTTTATTTTTAAAATACTCATTTATTTAAATTAGTATTATTATTTTCAATTAACTATTTTATTTAAACAACAGTACCTACTATACTTACTTTATATTATTTAATGAATAAAAACATTTTTTTTTATAATTTATGTGAAAATTTTTGTAAGCAAAATTTTGGATTACGTACTAAAAGTTTGAACACTCATAAATGATTTTTTTTATAACTTTATCTTTTTAATACTTATCTATTTAAATTAATACTTTTTTACTTAATTTATTCATTAATTAAACAACTATATCTATTATATCCTTAATTTTTATAAAGAAAATTATAAAGAAAACGCGAATACAATTATAGATTTTTCAATTGTATCAAAATTTATGTATTTTTAAAATTTCCAATCAGGTGATATGACATACACTATAGACTATATAGTACTCTCACTCACACCGACCTACTTCAAATGTCTTTTTTTTTTTTTATCAGGAGAGACGAGAAACTCCATCCTACCCGATCGAAAGTTCCTCGATCTAATAGAATGTAAATCGAGGAATGTGCCCGAGTAGCAGACACCTGTGTGAGAGAGCCAACAGGTCGAGAACCCCAGGACAAATTTTCATAATATTTCAATGAAAATTTGTCCAACTCGAGATTCGAACCATACATCGTCGAAGAATTACACCCAAATCATCACATGCCTTCATAATATTTTTTAAAGTTCTCTCCCAAAATCTCACTTTTGAACTTTCATTATTTAAATAATTATTAAAAAAATTATAAACACATAAATTTACTTTAAATATAAAATATACTTCACTCATTTTTTTTTTTAATTTTCAAAGTGTGTATTTTGTTAAAGTTGAAGGCAAATAATTCAGCCTGTATTTTTTTAGTATTGGTCTTTCAGCCCAACTTCCCAAACTTATTGGCCCATCCTCAAAAGCCCATTAATGAATTTCGGTTTGGGCTTTAATCCCGAGTAATCCAACCACTATCCGTGCCTAATTGTAATCTAAAAAGCCCGTTACTCAACATAAGAAGATGTATAAGTAGAAATGTAGAATCAACCATTTTATACTAAAGCGTTGTCTTCATGTAAAAGGAGCCACATAGTTAATTTAGAAGAAAAATGTCTTGCTCCGATCGAATCGGATCGGATGGCGGTGGTGGTTGTCAATCCACCACGAGGCGAGGACAATAACACAAAACGACTAATCGCAAATATAATCGATTAGATTTCCAAATAACAACTCATCAAGGGCAGTACCATATATAATTATAACATATGATCAATAAATTGATCATAACATATAGTTGTTTGGAGAACTTCAGTATTTGATCCCCTTGAGAACTTCCACAAGAAGAGTGGGCTCAGTGAGCTGCAGAAAATGGCCTTTCGTGTCCTTAACAATAATGTTTGCGCCGAGCTTTTCCTTCATGTATTCAGCCACCGAGTTCGGGACGATAGTGTCGTTCTTGGATTGAATGACGGTGCTCGAAACACTAACACTTGGCAAAACATTCCTGTAGTCAGATAGAAACACGGTTTTCGCAGTGCTCAGAGCGACTTCGGGAGAAAGCTTCAGAAGGCTGCCTTCGAATATCTCTATCGCGGTTTCGTTTTTGACTCCGATGGCAACCGGAGCAAACCCTTTGACCCACCCCGAGTAGTCGGTCTCGATGCTTTTCAGGATCGAGTCGACTTGAAGCTGGGTGAAACCTCCGGTGTAGTTTCTCTTGACGTCATTGAGATACCTACAAAAGAAATACTCCCATCATATTCAAAATTTATGTCAATCTAAGCTCTGCACATATATAAATAAAAATATAAACTCTCAATTTTAGCTTTCATTAATCTATACATATATAATTACTGAATCTCTCAATGCCACGTGGATCAATAGAAAATGTTTAATATTGATGTGTTCACACTACAAAATTATAAATAAAAACAAAATTTATTATTTTTATTATTATTATTATATTTTTATTATTATATTTTTTATTTGATTAAAACAATAAATTTGAAATTATTTATTACCAAAATTAATTTAAACTATTACAAATATTATTTTTTTAATATTAAATAATAAAAATAATTAATTTTGTTTTATTAAACTTTTAAGTAAATAATTATGGTTGGTAGTAGTATTAATTGATTAATAAAAAAAATTAAAATCAAAATAAATTATTTAATTATCTACAAAATACAAATTAATTATTTAAATAATTTCATACCATTAATTTCATAATAATTTACATAATACAACGAATTATTTAAATTATTACATACATTAATAATTAATAAAACAAAAATTAAAATTAAAATAAATTATTTAATTATTAAAAAATACAAATTATTTTTTTAAATAATTTCATACAATTAATTTTAGAAAACTTTACAAAATACAAATTAAACGATTAATTTTCAAAAAAAAAATCTACAAAATAAAAATTAATTATTTGAATCATTTTATACGATTAATTTAAAAAAAAAAATACGCGCATCGCACGGGAAGTGATTCTAGTACATATATAATTTCTGGATCTCTAAATTCCACGTGGACCAATAGAAAAATTCCAATATTATTGTGTTCACACTACAAATTATAAATAAAAAAATTATAAATTTTAAATAGTAATATTATTAACCATATTTAAATTATATATAAATTCTAAATAGTAATTTGAAATTATATATTTTTTGTAATGATAATTAATCATCATCTATATAGGTTTTTATTTTTCTTCTCAAAATTCTTTTTTGTTCCATTAATATTAATTTAATTAAAATTAATCTAGAAATCGATCTCTTCCTATTCCATCATTCACAGTTAAAAAATTTGATCAAACTTTTCTATTGATGTAATCTGGCTTCGTATGTCTTTTTTATTTTTCTGAACATTCAATCGATTTACATATATACCGATATACGTTCTTCTATTTATTCATTTTTTTCTTCTATTTTTTTTATTTTTTTTACTAATTATGATTTTTTTTCGTATATTCCATAATCAAATTTTCGAGTTATTTATTATTTTCGACTAGATTTTTTTAAAATTTTTAGATTATCCCTAATTCAGTTCTGTAGAATTTATTTTGCAGGTTAACGTAAAATATTAATATAACGTAAGTGAGAGTTTGATTATTAAATAAAATAATTTGTTAGTCTATTAATAAATATTTGGCGAAAATACGTTGGAGATTAAATAAAATTTTAGATTATTTCAAACAAATAAATCACGTGCATCGCACGGGGCAAGAGTACTAGTTACTTTGAAAATCTTGAATCAAACATTAAACTAATTAGTATTTAAATAATATAAATTAATTAATGTTAATAATTTAAATTAATGTTAATGCCAATTTTGAAAAAAACTATACTCCTTCCTAATTTTAATATATGACGTACTATTTTGGCAGAATCTTGCCCAAATAGAATTACCATAACATATACTATTACCTTAAGTTTTGACACAATATTTAAAAAAGGAATTGATGTTAATTAATAGGAGTATCTATTAAAATATATAAAAACAATGAAGTATGATTGGTTGAGGAAAATAAATAAAACAAGTGCATAAAAAATAAAAATGACATCTACACTTTGAAAAAAAAAATAAAAAAAAAAATTAGAATGACATATAATATGAATGAAAGAGAGTATTTAATTTAAATTGAAAATAATTGGAAAGATCAAAACTGACTTATATTATGAATGAGAGCTTACATCGGAGATCCGTTGAGGAGGACGAGATGTTGAAAGAGTTCGGGGCGTTTGGTGGCGGCGATGCATCCGATCATGGCTGACATGGAATGTCCGACGAACACGGCTTTCGTGAGTTTGAGCTCGTCGAGCATGGCGGTTAAGTCATCCGCGTATCCGGTGTAGTTGGAGTACTTGTTGGACTTGGGGTCAAAGCTCGGCGAGTTGAAGGCCAAGTCGTAAACAATGACCTTGTAATAGATTGAGAGCGGGCCCACAATGTTTCGCCAAACGCTCTGGTTGGCTCCGAACCCGTGAGACAGGACCATCGTAACCGACCCGTTCCCGTACGTGCTCGGGTTCAGAGCCGCCGTTAATGGACCTGCAGCAAATTCCATGTTTAAGTCTGAGTTATAAATTTTGTGTGTGTACAAAAATAATGAGTTGAATGAATGAGTTATTTAAAAGGTGATTTGATTAGTTTTGAGTGTTTGTCTTGACTTGGCAATTGGGATAATTAGCTGCGTGAAGAGTTGGGCAGTATCACAATCTGCCAACTATAACCTTTTGACCATTAATGTGAATTTTGGGCCTACACACAATTAAAAGTCTGTGCTTTTGCTACTACAAATTAAAAAACCACTTTCTCGCATTCATCACAATGGGGCCCGGTCCAACAATAATTCAATACGTCTCGTGCCGATGATCATACTTTTTGTCTATCACATATTGACGACGATCACATTTCATAAAATAAATTTAGAAAAAGTGTGACTGAAATCTATTGAATTTTAAATATCTGATAATATTCCATAAATATATTTAAATATAACAAAGTTTTCAACACCTGAAATATTTAGAATGTTGACTAAATTATTAAATTTATTTTAATATGTATGACAATGATTATTCTTTATATGCCAATTTATTATCAATTATTCTAGCTCCTCTTAGAAATAATATTCCTCTTCATCTTCTCACCAAATAATCATTCTTTTGAAACATGAGGCAATTTAAGAGTATATGAAATTTCAATATATTCAGTATTTTCTTTTGAACTTTAGTATTAGGAGACCATTAAGAGAATACCTTTTCCAGGATAATTTTATTTTTATTTTCCGTTTATGATCATACTTTTCATTTTTCTCTGTCACATTATCCACGGATCACATTTTATAAAAAAAAAATAATTACTTTCTTTTTTTTAAAGATAATTTTATTTTTATTTTTTTCAGGTGCTTTTTCTAAACTATACTCACTTTAACTACATTAATGGTCAAAAGGTTATAATCATTCATTTCAAACATAGGCAATATAGGAGTGTATGAAATTTCAATATATTAATTATTCAATATTTCCCTACATAGGCAAAGTATAGGAGTATGAAATTTCAATATATTCACTATTTTCCTTTAAACTTTAGTAGGTGACCATTAAAGAGGATACCTTTTCCAGGAAATGCACAACAATAAATTGGTCTGGGTTTCATCAATCACAACTCTAAAATTTATTGTACAATACTAAATTCTACTAACAAAGTTGTACAAAACTGAAGTTATTATACAACCATGACTTGCATCAAGAATGAACAGGATTGCGTTTCCTTTAACTCATTTAAGTTCAATCACGACACTTGTTGGGAGAGTAAAGATTGGACAAAAATGGGGACTTGTCGAATTGTTGCTTTCAAAACCCTAAACTGTAGTGGCCCTGTACAGGAACTGGATTGCCAACAGGATCATGGGGATACATTCTCATAAACACTCGACCATCTTCGGGGGCAGAGAGAGGAGAAGGAATGGAGAAAGTTTTCCTCTCTATTTTTTTTAGTTGATGGCGTAATGTACACGTTCAAGCAGCCTAACAACCTGATTAACCATTAATGGTGAAGTAGGTTTGGAGCTCATAGCTGTGTTTCGTGTATTGCCACCTGGAGATGCCAACACAGACTCTTGTTGCATGCTTGTAAGCTCCAAGAATTGAGAAAGGAGGTCACCATCGAGCATCTTGGGTGTTCCAGCCTGTCCATTGAATTGATTCACTTTTCGTATCAAGTTTCCAACAAATCACATGATAAAAGCTTTACTCTTGACTAAAATAAAATGGTCATATAGATAAATAAGGCTCACCCGACTTTCACGACTTCTGAACTCATTGTGATCGTTTCCCAAAATAGGAGCAGTAAGAGGGTCCTCCATTAGCCTAGCTTGGACATCTTTTAATAGCTCATATTCCTCTCTGCCGGGAAAAAAAGTTTGCAGTTTATTTAGCACAGGAATAAAATATCATCAGTTTATAAGTGTCAACTGCAAAAGCAGAATTGGCTCCAAGGGAATTATCACTTAGAACATTCAAGGTTCCAGGCATTAATTCTCATGGGAAAACCAGCGGCAATTCGACTCTCTCAATCACTTTATACCACCATGCTAGGACTTACTCAAAACATACATACATGCTGGGAAAGACGAATATGAACTGATTCGCATTAACAAGAAAACAAAAGAAAAATGAAAAATAACAAACAAATATTACCTCGCCATTGGTATGAAAATAATTATACCACCTAATAGGGTAGATGCCATGATACAATTCCGAGATGAGTTAATATTATTATTGCTAGGAGAACCAGAGTCTCTAGCATCAGAGTCCTTCAACATATCGTATGCTGGGAGTTTGTATGAAAATGATCCCTACACAAGGACATAATTAAAAAAGGATGCATAGTGAAAGGATCCAACTTCACCCAAAAGATGCAAGGGGACAAATCCGATAGTTCAATAAAGCAAAAACACCATCCATAATGATAATTAGAAATAAACGAGAAAACCAACATGATAATTTTTCCTCTGCTACCGATGTAAGAGTAAAGTCCAATTTATTAAATGTCTTGTGCAGAATATATAAAATAGATGATTTCCTTTTACTTACACCCTCCGGCCCACCATAAGTGTGACGTTTCTTTTCAACATAGAGATTAAGAAAAATGATTTTTTAAGTTTATAGCGGAGTGTCGTAGAGTTACTTGTAGTGTAGTATTTAATTCTTTACAAATAAAGTGGAATGATGTATAGTGGTTCTCACAAATATTGTAATGAAAATTTAATGTTACTTTTTGTTATTTTAGGAAATGTAACATATTTGGTAGGACGCCAAAAATGGAAAATGTAACATTTACGGTGGGAAGGAGGGAATAATAGAAAGGCATGGAGGCATAATTTTAGCACTACAAGTTCTTAAGATAAACATTACCTTACACATGCTCATGGCAATTTCACCCACATAAAACGAACAACTTAGAGTCAAGTTGCGTTCTGGACTTACATTATCTGCAAGAAACATTAAGCAACAGTTAAGCAATAATTAAATGTAGAAGATGACTATATACAATTAGATGCTTCATTTGAACCATATATAAAAATAAGACCATCCAGGAAAAAAAATACCAAAATTAAAATTTTCCTTTCTTTTACATTACAAGGAAATTTACAATGTCACTTGAATTTTCGATTATATCCTTTACACTTTACCATGCTGGTCGAATGAACTAGCATCTTACAAGCATAGCAAGTCTCTAGTTATACTAATTTAGAAGAGTTGATACGATAGCAAGAGTTATGTGCCAAACTGCCAATACATTTAAATGCACTTACCTAACCAGAAAAAACAAATGTACCTCGGTCAAAAAAATGGGGCAAAAAGAAATGTAATATTTCAATATTTTTTTTATTTCTTGCTACATTCCCAACAGAAGGGAAATCCATAACTGACTTCCAATTTCCAAAAGGGAGGTAAATGTAACGAGACAAGCTGTATATCAAGGGTGTACACTGGGCACACATAAGGGGAAACACTTCACATAAATTGATAAATAGCAGTTTGATACTAGAAAACTACTAATTATGCTTGAACAGTATGTAGCAAATACTCAAATAGCAGAAAATGCATTGATAAACATTAAAGGGTTAGGCTGCTGAGTTAGGTGCAAATTCGATTCACCTTCTAAATGATTTGCACATGACAAGACAACAACACTTCCTTTCCGATCCGATACAAAGGCAGTGTCAACATCCATAAGAACACAGTCAGCAACAAGCCTCTGAACAGGATCACAATACACTTGCTCCAGTTTTCTGGAATCCTGGATGCAAATAGTAAATGGTTATTGTAATGTAACAGCATCAGGCCAAGTTTATTAACATATTTTCTAATTTATTTTTTATATCTTTTATTATCCTCTTTTATTAAAAAACTGACATCCATCTGGGTTTCACACTAAGCCAATTACTATAATAATGCAAAGAAGTAAATCGGCCACATGATAAACAGGATCGTTACTGACCTCATGGTATGAATAAAAGAGAATACCGTCGCGGCAATCACCAACAGCTATCCTGGTGAAATGTGCAGTCAAAGTCATAATAGTAAATCGTGTTCTGGCCACAGACAATCTTCTTACCCTTCCAGGATTATCATTTGGAAACCCACAAACATAAAACTGAGAAAAAAAATGCAATCTCTTAGAATAAAAGATTTAAAATAAAAATAAAACTACTAATAACAATAATATTAATAATATTCTCTGGGATTTCACGTGAACAAGAATTAAAGAGTTTCACGACTTACAGAATTACCAGCAGAAGCCAAAAAATAACGGTCAAGATAGGGGCAGACAGCAACTACCATCCCTGGCCACATGGTTGCAAAAGATGAGCTCAAACGCCAAGCTTCTGTTTCTTCAATTTTGATTCCATCACTGCTATTATCATCTGGGCTGCTGCAGAGACTGCTGCTAGAAAGTTTCTCTGCAGCATACCCACTAACAGGTGAATTTCGTTGGGTAACAAAACCACTGTCTGAATTTTGCATGTGCTCAAGTGAGAGAACCACCAGTCGGCCTTTAGTACTGTAAAATGCACATCATAAAGTGTAAATGCAAGGATACACGTCACGAGATCCCCCCCCAAAAAAAACAGATCAGAATGACAACCAAATCAGCCAGACAATTCTAAACACTAAGCCTACAGCGTCTACAATTAGGCAATATAAGGGTTGTATATAAGATTTATAACCTTTCAGCTTCACCACTAGGCATTATAGCTGGCCCAGCAGATATACTAGTTCCGATCACCAGCACATGCTCATTTCCAACTTTTACAAACTCCATGCATTTCCCCGTCTCTCCAGGATCAAATTTAAAAGATGACAAAATAGAACCGCTCAAAGGATCCACACAACAGACATCAGATGAGCAAGAACCATTATCTAATTCTGTCCTCATGACAAGCAACAATCTGCTCTCACTATGAAATAGAACTTTCCTTGGAGTGCCCCCAAGA
The DNA here is from genome assembly GCA_954870475.1 of Euphrasia confusa. NCBI lineage: Eukaryota > Viridiplantae > Streptophyta > Magnoliopsida > Lamiales > Orobanchaceae > Euphrasia > Euphrasia confusa. Next base: position 2,670,087 of record OX940951.1, read on the forward strand.
TGAAATTTCTGCACATTAAGTCTCTTACTTGGCACCATTTCCACCTATGAACATATTTTAGACAAAATCAGTTCAAATGGAACGTTGTCAAATTAAGAAGTCATTTGTGAGCTTAAACAATCATGAGCCAATGTGAAAACTCCAATTCTCGTCAAACAAAAAATGCATTCTATATCAGTGTAAGCGTGTAACATCTACACAATTTACTGTAGCTTTCAGAAGAGAACTTTCACAGATACAAGAACAAAATAAAAACCAACTATCTTTTCAACAGATGATTCAAGATTGTCTGTCTAGCCCTAGCTTAGGTCCTAGTCCAAATAAATAATATGATTTCTGAACTTCAATTAGCCAAGGACAAATCTCCCTCCAATCGTGTGGCCGAATGATTTTCCCATGAAACCCCGTATATTTTTCTTACGAAAATATGCTAGACATGTCAAGGCCCAACTAGCATCACGAAAAAAGGGGAGAAAATATTAACTGCTCATACAGTCATGCAGAATCTAATTTGTGAACAATCCCAATAGAGAAAGTTATTAAGAGAGTTAAACAGAAAAACAGCAGAAGCAAAAACTAAAGAAATCACATTGATCAATTTACTTGCAGCAATGACCTCACCATTTCTTTCCTCCACCAAATATGGATGTTCTACTCTACATTGGCAATCAAAAGAGACTTTAAAAAAAAGTATGAACTCCCAGTGATATTTCACTATTGATTTGATTAAGGAGTTGATTTTCGAAGAATTCATTGATTAGCACATAAGACATGTAAACCCTACTAATTTTCCAGATGGATTTAATCTTCTAATCTAATTATGCTCCATCACATCAGAAAAATAAAAAATCTTGAATCAATAAAAAAATCCTAAACATAAAAATAAAAAATCTTATATTACCAAATGCAGGCTGTTCTCTGCAACAAATAAAATCCCTCTGGGGCATTCAACTGAACTCACAGGAGTGACATGAGTTGACGGTTGGAAGGATATGGAGGTATAAGAGAGGCTGTGTCTTGCCGTCTGCAATAACCAAGGACGGTCACTGAGAGCAATCACATCAGCATCAAGGGAATCACTCAATGGAACTAAGAAAACGGGTGTAATACCAATACGGCGTACAGCAATAAGCTGAAGATTTACAGGTAACACTATTTCAGTCTTTCCAGATGTACTGGATGTGAACATTGGTGGGACTTTAGTATTTTGAGACGTTGAATTCAACAACACATGGAAGTCAACTGTACAAGAACCAGTGTTGGTTTGCTGACTAGGTGGTCCCCTTGTAGACAGTGTAGCGCCACTGGGCCACTCAAACCTAAGTAGCATGCCATTCCTCAATCCGGAAAGAACATACAGATGGTCAACTAAGACAAGCCTCACATCTTGTGGGACACACCCACTGATACAAGTTCCCATGCTGCTCATTAATGAAATGGTCCCTGTGGCGTGAACTTGTAATCCCTTATCATGAGTAAAAGATACAACTTCTACTGAAGGCTTATGTGTACCAATAACGAACAAATTTTCAACATGATCTTCAGATGGAAAGGTTGTCGCATGGTTGTCAGCTGCATAATCCATCAAATCTCGATTCAGCCCCAGGTCCTTTTGCGGTATGGAAATACACGACAATTCATTCTGCAATTTTACAAAGTGCATCTGATAAACTTCATAATGATATGGCAATGAAGATCTAATGCCAAGGATGAATAAGAAAAAAGGACTGGATGTTGCTACAACTATCATGCCATGCCCAACAGCTCCAAGGCTTATAGTCATATTATTATCAGGGGACCATGATGTGCATATTGGAGATGACAAAGGAATGCCCTTGGAGTGGATAGTTCCAATAGGCAAGCAAAGTCTAACTCCGCACCGGTGAATCTGGACCATCACACCATCAGCCACAATACCACAAGCCAAAGTACAGACATCAGGTAGAAATCCAATTGATTCAGTTACATCAGAAAAGTTGACTCCAACAGAAAGAACCCTGGTTTCCTCAACAAATGATAGTACAAGAAAAGAATGATATGGATCGGAAGCAGTCATTTTGATGGTCCATGTACCAGTTACACCTTCATAAACTGGAGTAGTTTTCACTAATTTTTCAACACTGATACCACTTCGAATAATCCGCAAAGATCCCTCGGATGCCATTCCAGAGCAGGCAAACATTTGGTCCCGTTTCTCATTAGGATAATCAGCAATGCACATATCCAATATCGGTGCAATGTTTTGGATCGAACTTTTGTATTGCAAAAACCCGTCTTCAAATTTTAAGACCATCCCATCGGCCATATCAACAATGGCTGCCACAAACCCACCATCAAGCCATAGCAGAGCATTGGATGGAACACTTTTATAAAGACAATCGGATAAATTTACTTTGAGGCCATCAGACTCAAAAAGCACTTCAATAGCATAAAGATCTCCAGAATCAACACTGAAAATTATCCTAGGACCATGCGCAACACAAGGTTCCCAACTCCATGAGCAGACATAATTAGGGCCAGGTTGTACACTATTATAATCATCAATATTCATCGGATCATCACTTTTATATATGTCACTAAGTTCCAGCAAAGCAGAGGCAGCTACGTTATAAATGCCTTCCTCATCCATGATATCTGGTATTCTAATTATATTATTGAGTTTATTTTCCTCCGCTGGCGTGAAACTTAAGCTTGTTCTATAGACACAAGAAGGGCTGTGAACATTCCTGAAATCCATAAGAACAATATCACCAGCCCTAAACAGAAAGGCAAATCCATGTGAGTGAGGGACCTCAACTATATGATATGCTAAGGGTCCAGCTTCTGCAAATTGATATACCACCTGGACGGCTTGTTCCTCAATATCCCATTCCAACAACAAAAGCTCATTTCGATAGAAAGAACCCCACCTGTAAAACCAAAAACTAAATCTTTTCACAAATAGCAGACAGTCGCTAAGACGAAACTACTTATCACATACAAATGGAGCAAAAAGAAATAGTAATCACTTTCAATATTAGCTATTCAAATGAGAGAGAGCTTTCATTCTCAATGGAATTGAAGATCCAAATAATTTACCTATTAAGAAGAATGGCCAGTAAAGGCTTGCACCCCTTGTTAGGAAGCTGATGGTCATCTTGTGTGATGAAGCACATGCTCCATATAGTACCAGAAATATTAGTAGATCCTTTCGCATTTTTCAACCGCCCACCTTTCTCAGAGGGGCAAAAGATTTTCTGAAATGAATAAAGAAAGGATAACTTTTAGAAGATATTCTATATAACAAATAAAATTGCATTAAGCTTACAGAAAAGTGCTACAGTTCAATCTAGGGAATAATGTACTAGCTGAAGCTCAACCTTATCGATCATATCACCACTTCGGGACATTGAAAGAGAGAAAATAGCCAATTGGTCTTCATACGCACTAGCAGCAACAAAACAACCACTGTAGAGAGGAAAGCAATAAACAACCTACATAAATATCCATTCCACAAGCTCTGAGTGGCAGACAAGTGACTTTGTAGTTGCATAGAAACTCTAATACGTACAGGCTTAAATATTACCTGGAATCAACGGCCAGCATCCTTCCAACTTGATGCCTTGAGTTCCCAGGAGCAGACACTTGAACATGGGTCAATGGGAGAAACCTGAACATGAAAATCAAGCGAGAGCCATTATAGCATGATTTTCCACTGAAATAAACCCAAAGGTTTCAAACTAGTAAAATAAAAATCAAGCGGGGAAAAAAATTCTCTTCGACAGACCTGTGCAATTCATTGCAAAAGGTCAGAAATGACAGATTTCCGGAATCCGAAATGACGAGTAACATATCCTTCCCCATTATCTAAAATAAATAAACGAGCAGAGAATCCTTAATTGTATCTAAGATATCGTATACAATTCCAATGTGTATTTGGGTAAATGAATAAGCAGACAAACCTTTGGGCTCTGCCCTTGAAACCTTTCATTCCAGGGAAGTACTGCAAGATCTTTTATCGTGCCGAACACGGGTTGTTCAGAAATAGATTGAACGATCCCATCTCCATCAATAATCACCAGCTCTATTGATGTCTCCTATAACAAATTTCCAATAATTAAGAAAAGTAGCAATTACATCTCAAGTGAATGTTCACTTCCAGTTCAAGCGCATATATCAAGTGATGGCAGTAATGCAGCTTTTACGCCGCCGCCAAAGAATTGCAGGCGATCATGAAACAGCACTAACCAATCTACTAAGACCTGAAAATATACCTTTCCGAAGACGACGTCGTAAGAGGCGGGGGAGCGGAAGTGCCCACAGACGGCTTGTAGAACGACGCTGCCTCTGAGCACTGTCTTGGCCAAGTAAAAAGCGTCGGCGTTGTTCTTACTGTTAGAGTTAGATGTGCTCAGCCGTGATGACGACGCCGACGAAGATTCTTCTTCCGGAACCGCCATTGGACTGCAGTGGTGAGAGAGACAGAAGGTGGGGGTAGGGTTTAAAATCAGATATTGAAGTAGTGAAATTGGTTAGATAATTCGATTCGGGAAGATTGATTTGGGGGAGATTGAAATGTTTTTTTTTGTTACGCCGCTTTAATCAACAGAGGAGATGAAAATTAGTATTAAATGTGTGTATATCTTTATAAAGAATAAAAATTTAATAATACTTATACTGTACTCCTACTACTTACTTTACTCCCTTCTTCAAAATGTCTCATTATTGGAAGCTGGTTACACTCGGTGTATTGACTTTTCAATACACTTCCAATTAATTTTTGACATTTGGAATTTATTTGTTTAGTTTTTAGTCCTTTTCTTGTGCCGTTTTAAATTTTAAAAAAAATTGTTTTTAAATAATTTAATTAAATATATATAAATATAATCTTAAAAACTTATTATTTTTTTCGAAAAAAGTACTTTTTATTTTAAAAACATTTATTTTTCAATAATTTATTTAAATATATAGAGTAAATATAATTTTTTTTTGCGTAAAGAGTTCATTATTTTGAAAATTTTTGTTTTTAAAAATAATTTAAATAAATATATATAGTGTATATAATTTTAAAAACTTTATTGTTTTGCGTAAAAAAAAATTTAAAAAAAAATTGTTTTTAAATAATTTAATTAAATATATATAATAAATATATAATCTTAAAAACTGTATTTATTTTGCGGAAAGAGTACTTTTTTATTTTGAAAACATTTGTTTTTAAATAGAGTAAATATAATTTTTTTACGTAAAAAGTTTATTATTTTGAAAAAAATTGTTTTTGAATAATTTAAATAAATATGTATAGTGTATATAATCTTAAAAACTTTATTTTTTTCTGTAATTTTTTTTACTTCTTTTACAAATTTTAAAAATTAAAATACCTTATTTAGTAAAAAATAAAAAATAATAATAATTGATTTTTATAAATAAAATTACTGTACATGAAATATTATCAATTATAATATACACAATCTATATTTCATTATTATTTATTTAAGAAAAAATAAATGCATTTATTTTTCAAAGAATAAATTTATTTTTTTATTTAGGTCAATTGTACAAATTTAAATACTCACACACTCATGTTTCGATTTTGAACTGTGAACCTTACTATACTCAATTCAATTGAACTAACAACCTTCGACAAATAGATCATTTTTCTAAAAATATCACATGCATGGCATGTGCGTCTTTTAATGTAGTTTACAATAAAGTATTTTAAAATTTGAAATGAACGTCAAATTATTTTTTTGTTTTCATTTGTGATTTAATTTTTCAATATCTATAAATTAGATTTTAATCAACTAATTACTATAATTTAATTTAATATTATTCAATTAAAAAATATAAAAATTATTAATTTAAGTGAACTTCCATACACTCTGACTTATTGATTCAAATTAATATGAGTATATAAAAAAATCATATTATTTAAAAAATACAAAAACTATTATTATTTATTATTATTATTCTCATTTTTATTATTTTATACTTGACTTCATTTTTTAAATACATTAACGATACTCGTTTTTCATGTATCAACTTTTGTTATTTGTTAAATTACAATTTTTTCTATTTTATATCGAGATTTTCTACTAAATATTAAACAATATACAATTTTAAATAAATAGTTATAACCAATTTTTTAATTAAATTAAATATTAATACTAATAATATTAATTTATAATATTTTGATTTATTGTTAAACAAGTCTTTATATTAATAATCACAAAAATAATTTATTATAAATATGATCTATAAATAATTATTTAAAAAAAATATATAATTAGTCTAATTTTTTCAAATAAAATTTTGATTATTTGTCTAAAAACTATTTTAATAATGTGGAATGTAAACTTTTGTAATAATTATCAGCCCTACATTAATAGAAAAAAAGAATTAAAAAAGAAATCGATAGAAATATATTAAAATAAAAATAATTATTTTAGAAATATATTAAAATAAAAATAATTATTATTACAAAAGTAAACGCATGTCATATTTTTTGATGGAAATGTATACAAGATTTATTACCAATAATATTATTACAACTCGCCAAATGTCATGTTTTAATTGAAAGTGTATCACACATTAGTTACACTTTGTGTATATATAGCCTTTTCCCTCATTATTAGTAATTATATATTGTATCGAATAAAAGTTTTATTTTTCTCTCTTTGATTATGTTTAAATATAATTAAAAATAATCACAAAATGTTGTCGTCTCCACCACCCCTTCGTTTTCTATATATAGATTATTGCTCCCCAAAGAAAAGCTAATTCATATACATGTTCTCGAATTTGATTCACTCCTCGTATCCAACACATTGCTAATTTTCGGAATTTATTTTTCCGTCCATTTTTTTTACCTCTTTCGATCTGGGTACGTAAGGTCACGAGCAGAAATTATACATATATTTTCTTCTGTATTTCTATGAATGTGAAAAAAAATCGATTGACATAATCATTGTTATTCTTCGTGCTCGTGTTTTTCAGGTCGGATTCGATCGATGATCGATCTTACGAACGCGTGAATTTGTCTTTCAAAATCGATCTGAAAGGTAATTATATTTTTGTGTTTCGACAATCGAATCGACGATGAACGCCGTGAATAATAATTGATGCGATCGTATTTCTCTCTGCATTTTTTGTTTTGTTTATTACGATGTGGGTGAAAGTGCTTACGTTCATTTGCTATCGGATAGGTTCATTCTCAGAGCATGGATCCGCCGGCAGACGATACCGACCTCAAACCGGAGACGCTCGAAGAGGAGAAGGAAAGCGGGCCTCTGTATCAGTGCGATTTTTTCGACATGGACATGGTTTATAAGATAGGGCAGTCCCTTCTCCCGGGCCTTGCCTCGGCCTGTATCGACAACACGATCGGAGGTCTATTCAAGACCCCAGCCTCCGTGGCCGTTGACCTGAGGAGGGAAATGGTGGACTATCTCACCCAAAGGAGCGAGAGTTTCGTGGCTGAGTCTGTGGTCCTAGAGGGCGGGCCCGACGTAGACATCTCTGTCGACCCGTACGACACCATCTCTGATTTCGTAGACGACTTTGTGAGTTCGAAGAGGAATTTCTTCAGTCGAGTCTCGGGGTGGATAATGAGTGAGAAGAGGGAGGATTGGATAGACGACCTCGTCCAGGAGATGGAGTTGAACGGGTTTTGGTTGTTGAGTCAGAGGAATTCGGTTGGGCAGACTCTGTTGAAGAACCTCGATTTCAAGAACACGTATCACTGCAACATGAGCTTTAGGACTCCTGAGGAAGTGGAAAAGCACAAGCCGAGTTGTGGGTTTAGGACTCTGACGTGCGAGAGTGAAGGGTGTGATGCTAGCTTCAGTGCAGCTCAGTTGGATCATCACGAGTCGGTCTGCCCGTTTAAGATACTTCAGTGCGAGCAGAACTGCCCGGATAGTATCATGAGGCGTGAGATGGACAGGCATTGCATTACTGTTTGCCCGATGAAGCTCGTCAAGTGCCCGTTTCACTCGATGGGTTGCCAGGCTACTATTCCTCAGAGCACGGTCGAGAAACACAGGATGGATAGTATTTACGATCACTTGCTCTGCATCCTACAAGTCTTTCACAAGGAGGCGTCGACGGAAGATTTGAAAGAAAGGGTAGCAGAGCTGGAAAAGGTAAAATTTATCATGTTTGATTGATTTCATTAGGACTTATCACTTATATTCTTTCACTCGCGCTACAGATATCTTCTCTTGAGCAACTGGGGTCGACTCGTGATGCAAGGTCTCTGACAAACATGGTTAAGCGTCTTGAAGGAAGGCTCGGGCCCTTAAAAGTCACCACAAAGGCGAAGGAAAATGAAGAGGAGGATTCGGGTTTGGCTGATGAGAAAAAGGAGGAGAAGGTTGACTCGCCTAGCAAACACGTCAGGTTTGAGGACCCTCCAAGTGAGAAGGAAGATAAGACTGTTGTTAACTCGCCTTCCAAAGTCAGTGATCAACAATTAGGGGAATCGCCTACCCATGCGAGTTCACAGACACAACCCAGTGAGGAAAAGGTGGCTGAGACAGCTTCTGTGCAGGAAGAAAAACCGAAAGAGTCGCCCAAGGACACAGGCTCACCAGCAAAAAATGTTGAGGAGCAGATGGAAAAATTCTCGGAAGAAAAAAACTTGAATGACTCGTTGTTTGATATGAAAGAGGAGGAATTAAGCTCACCAATTGAAAAGGTTGATGTTCAGACTGAGAATTCGTTGGAAGAAGTCTCAGAGGAATTGCCGATTGAAAAGAAAGAGGACCTAGGATTACCAACAGAAAACGCTGATGGACAGATGGAAAATTTGTCGGAAGAAGAAAACCTGAAAGAATCACCGCTTGAAAATAAACAGGATGTCTTAGGCTCACCATCCGAACAAGTTGATGAGCATATGGAAAATATATCACAAGAAGAAAACTTGACAGGATCGACTTTTGAAAATAAAGTGGACGACTTAGGTTCGCCTATAGAAAAAGTTGATGAACTAATGGAAAATTTGCCAAAAGAAGAAAACGTTAAAGAATCACTGAGTGAAAAGAAAGAGGAGGATTAGAGCTCTAGCTGTTCAGATGAAGAAGCAGTCGACATAAGAAGCTAGCTGTTCTTGATTTCAATTAAGAAAATGTTTATGTTACATCATGCATCAACTGGGAATAGATGGAAGAATCGATTGGCGAGGGGAAACACATGCTGGATCAACTGTCGGGAATGAACAAGTGTCGAGCAATTATCATGTCACTTCCTCTGAAATGATTCAAACTACTAGATATGGTACCTACTTAGGTAGGAGGAGAGTATAGAAATTTTTTGCTTTAATATTGCAGCAATAAAATTGTTGGGATCGAGTTTGTTTATAGGCAGCATCGAGTTAGTTAGTTTCCAAAACCGGGACATATATATATATGAGTTGCAGTTTATGAGTTTTGTTTGTTTTCCTTTAACCTTTGTTGGTTTTTGAATTCAAATCTTTCGGAGCTTGTCTGTTTTGCCAGTAATTAAACTCGAATCTTGATCTTTTTATTTGTCGGCGAGTAACTAGTTTTCTTGAACACTATCAAACTTACCAGTCACTGAATTTTGTGTTTTTTGGGTTATGAAGTCATATGTTCTTTAATACATAATATATGTATGGGGTACTCACTTGATAATTTCCTAAATTATGTGGGGTAAATACATAAATTTTCAAATATAAGTGAATTATTTATGATACTTGTGACTTGTGAGTTGTGAATGGTCAAGGTCGTGGCGTGTGAAATCAAAAGGCCTATTTATTTATTTATTTAATTCTATTTTTTCTGGTAAAATATTTGACTGCTGAAAATTTGATTAGTTTGACAGTACACTTGTTGGAATGAAGACAATGAGATGGCTAAGAAACTTAGACGTGGTCTTACTCGGTGGACCAGAAGAAGACGACATTGTTCAACTCCTGTGGTGCTCACCGATTTAGGTCACTCTGGTCAAATCTCATTCTCACTACCAAGTGACGGTGACAAGGGTAGATTTGTGATTGCGATTTTCAAAACAACAATCTGTTTAGATTCCGAGAAACGAGATAATTTGTAAATTTAGGTAAGAGTTTTGATCTAATCCTCTCAATATTGATTTATTTTTCATAAGATAAATTCTATATTTCGACATTTTTTTATCATACTGGTTTGTTTGTGAAGTACATATACATACTAGTAGTAATTATACTAATTTAATTTTATAATTATAAAGAAGGTGGCGGTGTGCTTCACTTGAAATAATAATAAAAAATTGAAATAAAATGTTTAAAAAATGTGATAATACATGAAGAAGATAATTAAATAAGATAGGTGGTTGTATGTTCTTTGTTTTATAGTGAGACAAAGACAGCACAATACGAGCTCTAGAAATTACCTCGTAAATTCTATATTCCTCCATTGTTACCCGAATTCATGTTTTTACAGGTAAAAAAGTCGAAGTTACCGGTCGTATATATATCGTAACATCAACTTTTGCACTGTCGTAATCGTTGAAGCTCACCGTAATTCCTTTATGCAAAGTAATTTTCATGTTATTTGGTAGTAATACATGTTTTTTCATATGCAACAATATATAATAATTCTCCACATATTTAGTGTATTTATTTGGTTAAAAACATAAAAAGTAATTTATTTTCCTGACAAATTATATGAAACTTCCTCGTGTGTGAAGAAGAACACGTGTTAGGGAAAATTGTTTAATTCTTAATTATATATTTAAAATAAATAAAAAATCTTTCTCTCCTCATCTCACCAGTCCCTCTTGTTTTTCTATATATAGATTATTATATACAGTATGTTCTTGAATTTGATATACTCAGATATATAGTATATATAAATCAATCTGTGTTTATGTATGTATATGTATATTGTTCCAAGATAAGATTTTTCTGACTATTTTCAATCATATTGCAACACATATTTTCTCTCTATCCAAACATTTATTTCCGCTTTAGATCGAGGTACGTAATAATACGATAAGAAATCGATCCATGTGTGTGTGTTCCTCTGTTTGAATGTGATCGAAAAAATGATTTGCATTATGTATTAATGTGTGTTTTCCAGGTCGAGAGGCGGCTGGCTCGATCTATCCCGATAGGAATGGGAACGACCTTTTCCTGTCCATTTTCCGACAATCTGGATCATCAGTTGGAGTCTTATTTCGTCAGATCGATCAGTTTCCCGCGCGAGGAGGAGGGGGTCCCGCTTTCTTCACCTACCTTTAATGGTCGAGATCGTTCGATCAAATATTCAATGGACGAGGAGGATACATCAGATAACGACAGGCACGAAGCTGCGTTGAGGCTTCAAAAGACTTACAAGAGCTTCCGAACCCGGAGGCAACTCGCTGATTGCGCTGTTCTAGTCGAGCAAAGATGGTATGTGTAGTAGTAATATGTACACATACATACCTTATAAAAAAAACGAAAACTGAGTTTTTTTTTTTTTTTGGTTCTGTTTTCAGGTGGAAGCTTCTGGATTTCGCCGAGCTCAAACGAAGCTCCATATCGTTTTTCGAGATCGAGAAACCCGAGACCGCTTTGTCGCGCTGGTCGAGAGCTCGAACCCGGGCTGCTAAGGTCGGGAAAGGGCTGTCAAAAGACGAGAAAGCCCGCAAACTCGCTCTGCAGCATTGGCTCGAGGCCGTGAGTTGTCGTGAATTTAATCCTCGATCGTTTTTTTTTTTTCGTTTTTTATCGATTTTTTTCGTTCTGCAGATTGATCCCCGACACCGATACGGTCACAACCTCCAATTTTACTACGCGAATTGGCTCCAATGTGAGAGCAAGCAGCCTTTCTTTTACTGGTTAGACATCGGGGAAGGTCGAGACGTGAATCTCGAGAGATGCCCTCGCACGAAACTTCAGCATCAATGCATCAAGTATCTCGGCCCTGTAAGCAACACGATTACTCTTGACTCTCTCTATATATATATAGTCCGTTTAATGTTATATATAATGTGACGATGCAGACAGAGAGAAGCGCTTATGAAGTCGTAATAACGGACGGGAAGTTAATGTATAAGGAGAGTGGTAAGGTTCTGGATACAAAAGAAGGGCCGGAAGACGTGAAGTGGATCTTCGTACTCAGCGTGTCGAAAAACTTGTTCGTCGGAGAGAAGAAAAAGGGCAAGTTTCAACACTCGAGTTTCTTGGCCGGAGGAGCAACCTTATCGGCCGGACGTTTAGTAGTAGAACAAGGCATTCTTAAGGTATTATAACTTATAAGCACTTGCTTTTTTTTTTTTCCCTTTCGTCGTCTGATGTTGTTGTGGACTTAGGCGGTGTGGCCTCACAGCGGACACTACCTTCCGACGGAGGAAAACTTCGAGGAGTTCATGGGGTTCCTTCTGGATCATGGTGTTGATCTGAGTGTTGTTCAGGTAAAAATATGATCTTTGATTCGTTTTTCGCTCGAGAACAATCGTGTTTATGTTCCTCCGGATATATGTGTGTGCAGAGAGCACCTGATAACGAAGAGGAGGAAGTTTTTATCGGGCTTCGTAACAGCGTATCAGTGCCGGAACTTAGGTCCGAGGGCGGAGATCAAATTCGCGAGTCGAGTAAGAAGTACTCCAAAGATGCCGAGAGCATGCACTTGCGAATCAGTGCTCTTAAAATTCCGGAAAGGCAGAACACGATCGAGCTGTTCTTGACCCCGAAGCACGGGTCTCCTCTCGATAGTCCGATGGAAGATGGGTACGAGACGGCGGATGAATATCTGTCGGACACAGAGTTTGCTGTGTCGAAGCAGAATCTGTTCGACCAGGATTCGGAGGAAGAGATGGAAGTGCACATCATTCCTAAGGAAAAGATAATCAAGAGAATAAACTCACATAAGGGGATGAAGTCTTATCAGCTGGCGAATCAGCTTTCGTGCAGGTGGACGACAGGGGCCGGGCCTAGAATCGGGTGCATGAGGGACTATCCTTCTGAGCTGCAGCTCCGGGTGCTTGAGGAGGTGAGCTTGTCTCCGAGGAGGTCACTGATGTCGACTGGCTCGCGAAATGGAAGAAGCTCACTTGTTATGCAGTCACCAAATGTACCATAAAAATGGTACATCATGTTCTTAGGAATTCTTTTTATTTAGTTTCTTATTAATCATCACTTGTGATTCTTCCTGTATGTGTTGTGGTGGAAAGTTGGATTGTTCCTTGTTAGGTTAGGGTTTTTATGTATGTTTGGTGTGTGTAAGATTGCCATTAAGAATGGTTTGAAGGGTGGATTGTAATTTAACTTTGTCAGAAGAAAAGAGGGCAACACTTGAAAAGACAACAGAATCATAAGAAGTTCTCTGTGTATATCAAGTAATTTACTTGCAGTGATTATTGATGGCATACTCTTGTTAGTATTAAAAAAAAGAATACTGTTACAAAGGAAACAGAATACGTCTCCATCCTACAAGGGCTCCGTTGGTGCTCTTTCCTATTCACAAACCCGCGCATAAAAGAGCATCCGGCTGTTACAGCCCGTCTCGAAGAGAATCAACACTCGGGCTCGTTTTTAAGCTCTTGGGCATATGTTGGAAAGTAATCACTAGATGAAAGGGAATAATATGTACTCGGCATAGAACAGATTCCATATGAAACGATAAAACTCAGAGATGGCTTCCTGCAAATTTCGCATTGAGATTATAATTCTGGTGTTAGAATGTGTATATATAAGAAAAAACAATAATTTTTCACTTGAGAACCGTTGTTTCTAATTCGTACCTGCGTATACTTTGCCTTTTCCAGTGCCCATGCCTGCAAGTCGAAGGAAAAATGTCGTCAAAATTGTGATCCAGAGACATGATGGTCATGTGACTTGATTTTATATTTTTCTTTGCCAATGTTGAGAAAGAGCTCGATATTTTCAACTCTGTTAATATTTACCTGGAAAATTAAACCTAAAGCCATGATAGCATGTGAAGGTATCATCAAGGTTCTCTTAAAGGCCTGCGAAACATAATTTATACTTTCAAGTACTATAAATCTCTTAAGGTGCACTTAATGATAATGATAAAATCAAAATCATAGAGGAATAAAAAAGACATTAGTTCGTTAAATTATTTTTTTTTCAAAAAAAGATTAATAAAAAAGAAGAGGATACAAGGACTTCACTCCTGCCCCGTGGTGACTTTATTTCAGGACCTCATAGTGAGCATCTTTACCACTAGGTCAACCCACTTAGTCAAATTCGTTAGTTACCTGAGGCATGTAAATTGCTACCAAAACAGAACCAATGTAATTTATCAACAGAAGCCCGGACCCAAGGAATGCAATATTTCTCACACCAAGCTTTGTTGCCAGAGTAGATATCTCAAACCTATCGATTCACAGAATCACGAATCAGTGGAAACAAACCATTTGAAGAATACAATACAACCAAGAGAAATAAGAGTATAACAAAGCAATAATAACCGAGAACCAGCAGCAAAGCCAGAGGAGTTAGTTACGGAACTTACTTACGATCACCTTCCACATCCGAAAGGTCTTTAGTTATGGCAATGACAAGAGCGAATAATGTCACAAATGTGGTTATGAATGCAACTGGCGAACTGCAAGATATATTAACATAAGCACGACAAAATCAAGAAAACGTTGAGAAATATTTTTTTGTATGGCACTATGGCAATTTACCTCCACTCAAATGTTAGACCAAGGGCAGCTCTGGTGGCATAATAGACACCATAATTAAGTAGGAACCCACGAACCTACAATATGATTACATACTATTTTACTTCTATGATAATCAATTTCACAACCCAAACAAGTACAGTATATTATTCTCCTTTTTCATCTTAAAGGAATTGTCTAAAAGGATTTCACCACAAACAACTAAATTACTATAAATTTACCGTGGCTATTATAAGAAATGCAACGACAGGGAATCTCTTCATCCGAAATGGGGGAACAGAGTATATGGTGCCAAGGAAAAGTCCCAGGCAGTAAAGGGCAGTAATGAAAGGTCCAAAGTTAAACCCAACTATTGCAAGACCAGAAACAGCAAGCGCCAGCACCAAGAACCATGCTGTCTTTTCTGAAAGATCTCCTGCAGCTATGGGTAAGTAAGGTTTGTTCACCCTGCAAATGGAACGAGATAAGTACAAAAATATTAATAATTAAAAGAGGTTAATTAATTCCGACTCTTGCGCTATATAAACCCAAGCTTTCACATTAAAGGTGTGTATGATTGTTCCTTACTTGTCAATACCGACATCATATATCTGGTTAATGCCGACTATATAACCATTTCCACAAATGAGCGCTACGAGCCCAGAGAGCGCCTTCAGCACTAATGACCACTTTATCAGATTGGGATTCTCGATTAAAGCTCTGGTCACCAAAGAACTGTCGGGAAAAAAGTACGAATCGAGTTATTTCCATGAAATTAAAAGGAATTCTCTTAATGTCATGCATCATGATCAAAGTAGAAAGGCATGTTTTCCCCCATCATTTCTCACAGAGATCCTAATGTTGTTCCGCGAATGGTGTGGGGCCTCAGAAACCTCCAGAAGGCATCCCTGAACTGCAAAACTTTATTCAACGGTGTCGTAGGTGGGTCAACTCCGGCTGCATCAACTCTAGAGCAGGACTGACAATTAAATCTTTTATGTAAATTGTCAGAAAAAAAAAATTGACAATTCAGAGCAGAGATTCTACACACATAGTTGAATCAAATAGACAATCATCAACTCAAAATTTTCACCTCATTTTCACAAACGATCAAACTGATTATAAATTTTATCACCAATATTCAGTTGGTTCAATGCATAAGAATTACATCATTCTTTTTATCACATTTCTCGAACAAATTCAGAGAGGCGCGGACGAATAAATAAATTGATGAATTGAACATACCCGTATGGAACGGCGGCCTCGGGGTACGGCGGTGGAGGAGAATCTGAGGCGAGTACGGAGCCCAGCTGAAGTCGGCGAGAGGTTGACTGATGAGCGGGAAGTCAACTTGTTTCTGCATTGAATTTTCGAGGGAGCGGAATTCAGGGGAATCCTGAGGGACGAAATCGAAAGCTCCATACCCGAATCAATTAATATCCAGCAGCTCGATTTGTGGGGAGGGTGAAGCTCGCGAGGGAAGATGGCTTACGTCATCTCCTTAGATATGATGAATGGTTTGGGCTGTTAGGTACTTGATTTTGGGCTCACTTGTGTACAAAGCCCATACTCAAAACAATACTTTGATTTTGGGCTCGCTTGTGTACAAGCCCATACTCCATACAATTGTATCAATGGGATGAGCGTTTAAACTCAGATAAAACTTAAAACGAGTAAATCATCTTTTTCCGAAACAGAAGAGTACTACTATGATCTAAGCTCTAGCTTTTGATATATATTTCTAAAGTGAATAAATTGCTGTGTTGAAATTTTTTAAACATTTAAAAATAATTTTAAATTTCTTTTTTTGTTTAGTAAAAAAATACACTATAATTTCATCATTATTAAACCTATCATAGATTCAAGAGATAATATCATTTTACGTCCTGTAACTAAGGCTGAATCCAATTTTAGTCCTCCTTCTTTCAAACTCATGAAATGTCATCCTTTCCGTCAATTCTTTCAGCCGGCCGTTAAGCATCGCTGACGTGGATATTGAGTCCGTCAAACCTAAGACACGCGGCGCAAATTCACTGGGCAGTTATTCCACGTGTATCCGGTTACAATTTCCCCCCAAAAATCAATGGCATTATTCGTAAATACATCCTAAAACACCACTGCTTCTATACCCTCAGAATTATTGATGCGTTATATTGGGGAATTTTGCTGAAACTATAACACTTTCACTAGAACCCTAAAACTGCAAATCCG
Source organism: Euphrasia confusa (assembly GCA_954870475.1). Classification (NCBI taxonomy): domain Eukaryota; kingdom Viridiplantae; phylum Streptophyta; class Magnoliopsida; order Lamiales; family Orobanchaceae; genus Euphrasia; species Euphrasia confusa. The sequence goes on from OX940951.1 coordinate 2,686,884, forward strand.
TCAATCCCAAATCAAAACCCCAAAATTCCGATTGAAAACCCTAATTCGAGTATGAGAGAGCAAGGAGGAACCGAAAATGATGAAGCCGGAGGAGGGAACAAGAAACGCAAATGGCAGGTTGAAGAAGATGCAGTTGGTTATGAGCCAAGAAATCCAGTTCTCATAAGGGCGTACGCTGGACCCCATACAGCAAGACAACCTGGTTGTCCTCCTCCTCAATACCCGCCGAGAGCCGTCTCCTTCTCACTCGTTTTCAAATGTGGTGGCAGATTACTGAAGGAGTGTGATGCTATCTCTTTTGCAGAAGGTAAAGTTATAACTTTTGACTTCTTTTGTCGGGGTTGGATGAGTATAAACAAGTTTCATATGCTTTGTGAGCAAGAAGGAGTGAAGGGTAGTAGGAGGTTTTTTGGGTTGTCTGGATCTTCTTATCAACTGTTGGAAGATGATGTTGGTTTGAGTAGTTGGGTCACTGAACTAGGAAAGACTCACATTGTTGAAATATATGTTGAGTTAGTTGAGGAACAGGGGGCTGTTGATGAGGGTGTTGATCAGATGGATGTTGATGAGGGTGTCCAAGTTCAAGAAGAAGCTACTGAGGGTGTCCAAGTAACTGATATGAAAGGGAAAGAGACAGAGGTGGTTCAAGAAGATGATGTTGATCAGGGGGCTGTTGATGAGGGGGTTCAAGAAGCTACTGAAAAGGTGGTTCAAGAAGATGATGTTGATCAGGGGGCTGTTGACTTAACTGGATTGGTAGAGACAGAGGTGGTTCAAGAAGAAGGTGTCAAAGTTAGAGGTTGGAAAGGGAAAGAGGTGATTCAAGAAGATGATTTAAGTGGTTTTGTAGAGACAAATGTGTATATGGAAGATGAGTCTGTTAATCTATTTGAAACTGAGTTGGATGATAGTGGTGGTGATCACAGTGATGATGACAGTGATGATGATGATTTTGCTGTGGGAGAGAATGATGAGGTGGATAACTCCAGTGACAGTGTATCTATGGTTGCAAGTGATGAAGAACTTGCTGAAGATGATGAAGAGGATGTATGTGAAGATGAGTACATGGTTTCAGATGGAGAATACTATGATGAAAGGTTGGTTTCAGATGATGACAGGCCAGAGGAACCTCCAATCAAATTCAACAAGGATGTTGTGTATACTCCAGTGTTCAAGCTAGATATGGTGTTTGAAAGTAAGGATGTGTTCAGGAAAGCAATCACATCACATGCTATCAATACTAAAAGGTCATTGTACTTCCCAAAAAATGATAAGATCAGAATTTATGCTAAATGTAGGGAGAAGGGTTGTGATTGGGCTTGTCATGCCCTGAAGGTTGTTGGTGAGGCCACATTCAAGGTCAGGTTGTATAATGATGTACATAAATGCAGCCCTACATTTCATGTTACTAATATGAAAAGTACCTGGTTAGGAGAGAAACATTTAGCAGCCTTCCAAAGTGACCCTAAGAGAAATGTAAAAGGTTGGAGGAAGGAGGTGATGAGGGAGTATAATGTGAATGTCTCTGCTCAGCAGGCATATAGGGCAAAGGCAGTGGCACTTGATATTATTGAAGGTGAACCTGACCTCCAATACTCCAAGCTCTGGGATTATGCTGAAGAGATCAGAAGGTCTAACCCTGGTTCTACAGTGGTTATTGACATGGATCAAGATCAGAAATTTTCCAAGATGTATATATGTTTTCAGGCTTTGAAGGATGGATTTATGGTTGGTTGCAGACCTTTTGTGGGAGTTGATGGATGCTTTTTGAAAGGGCCAAGAGGTGGTATACTGTTATCAGCAGTTGGTGTTGATCCAGCAAATGCATTATATCCACTTGCATTTGCTGTGGTGCCAATTGAAAATAATGAAACATGGGACTGGTTTCTGGTGAATTTGAAGCATGACCTGCACATAGAGAATGAAGGTAGGGGATATACTTTTATGTCAGATAAACAGAAAGGATTGATTATGGCCATGAGGGATGTACTTCCAGAGGCTGAGCATAGGCACTGTGTGAGGCACTTGATTGCCAACTTTGTGAACTCTGGATTCAGAGGAGAAGCATACACAAATGCTGTATGGGAGGCTGCTAGAGCTACAACCCCAGGTATGTTCCAGGAGAGGATGAAGGAGATGGCATGTGTTAATGAAGCTGCAGTGAAGTGGTTTGATGACAAAGATCCAAAACACTGGTCTAAATCCCATTTCAGTGTCCACTCAAAGAATGATATGATCTTGAACAATGTTTCTGAAAGCTTTAATGCTGTGATTCTTGATGCTAGAGAGAAACCAATCATTACAATGTTTGAGTGGGTGAGGTTTTGGTTGATGGAAAGGCTACAAAAAAACAGAGACACAGCCAATCTTAGATGGAAGGGAGCATTACCACCAAATATCAAAACATTACTGAGAGAGAACATGAAAAGGATGAGCAAGTGCATCCCTGTGAAGTCTACTAGCAGATATTACCAGGTACAGTGCAATGATGGCACTCAATTTGCTGTGGACTTAGAGCTTTGGGAGTGTTCTTGCAGGGCTTGGGATTTATCAGGGATACCATGTATTCATGCCCTATCAGCCATCTGTCATCAGAGAAAGAACCCTGAAATGTATGTGCATCCATACTACAGCTTGGAAACTTACAGGAAGGTGTATGACAATGCATTACTCCCTATGGTTGACCAAGTTGACTGGGCAGGAACAATGTACATCCCACCTCTTCCACCAAAATTTGGAAAAAGGGTGGGAAGGCCTAAGAAATCTAGGAAGATTGACCCCAAGGAGAAGCAACTGAAAAAGCTTAAAAGGCAGCAAACAACTTTGAAGTGCAGCAGATGCAAAGAAAAGGGACACAACATAAGGGGTTGCAAGAATCCATCTCAAGTTCCAGCAGCTCAGAATCAACCAAATCCATCTGAAGTTGCAGCAGCTGAGCCTCCTCAATCTAAAGTTGTAGTGGATGAGAGTGGTGTAACCAGACCTCCTAAAGAAATTCCTATTAGGGGAAGAGGGAGAAAGACACTTGGTCTAAGAGGAAGAGGTGTTGCACCTGTGGTCAGAGGAAGAGGGGTACCTACTGTTAGAGGTAGAGGTAGAGGTAGAGCTAGAGGAACAGGGAGGGCTAATTCATCTACTGGAAGCAACCATGGATCAAGGGTAAGTGTAATTAATTAATCTCCAGCTATTTTGTTTATTTTTTAACTAACAATCCTTCCTCTTTTGTATTCAGCTTCTAGGTGGCTTGTTTGATGAAGATGACACTGATTTTGAAGCCCTACTAAGTCAAGCCAATACTGGAATGATACCAGGACCTACACCTTGGGATCAGTTGAAAATGAGTACTAATTTAGCATCATCTAGCAGTGGGGTATGGAAGGGTTAGATGTTATGGTGTTCTGTTTTGGTGTTATGTTGGGAGTTTCTCTTTTGTTTTGGTGTTTTGTTTTGGCCATGAACAAATTAACAGCAGGTTTTGTGTTGTCATTAACTATGTTATGGGTAGTCATTTTGTTTTTGTTTTGGTCTGAAATGCCTTTTGGATTAACTGTTGTCACAGGGAAGTTTATGTAATGAATATTCTGCATTTCAGATTCAATTTGATGTCTTATTACAGTTGTTTAATTACATATTGAGTTTTATGATTTACTGCATAACAACACAAAACAGGGACAAAACAATTCATTGAAACATAACAACATTTTATTCACTAATTCTTATTACATCAATTAAAACAGGGGCAACACAAGGCACATTCATTTCAACAACACAACAAGAACTGCAATTACAAGCAACAACACCATGAAAATTAGAACAACAACCACCCTCATCAACCCTGCCATATCTGCATTTGACATTCGCAACATCTTGAGATCAGTCTTCATTTTCATAATGGTTTGTGATGGAGGCACGTCATTTTCAGAATGGCTATCTTCTTGCTGATTTATAGGGTTACACCAGCTGTCGAATCTGTGCTCATAGCAATAGTAGTACAGCTTCTGAAAATTAGGAGTTCTTGTTGAAACAAGTCGGATTTGAAGTTTCTTATCACATTTCTTGCAATTCCTTTCCTCATACTTCAAATGGCTCGCGGTGTCGAACCCATTGAAATTCATTGAAGATGAAGACATGATCCTACGACGGGAAATGGAAAAATTCAGAAATTAGGGTTCACGATTTGGAAACGATTCCAGAATCGCGATTCAAAAACAATAAAAAAAACTTACCTTCAATTAGGGTTCTCTTGTGGTCGTCGATTCCAGAATTAGATTGCGCTCGATTAAGATTTTTCTGAAAAAAAAAATTTGTTTTTTCTGAAATTAGGGTTCAAGAAGTCTGAAATGGGGGAAATGAGAATGAATCCCGTTTTTTATTCTTGCAATGTTTCATATATTACGAAATTGCCATTATAATTTATCCGAAAATGAAATTGCATTTCCACGTCAGCGATGCTTAACGGCCGGCTGAAAGAAGCGATGCTTAACGGCCGGCTGAAAGAATTGACGGAAAGGATGACATTTCATGAGTTTGAAAGAAGGAGGACTAAAATTGGATTCAGCCTTAGTTACAGGACGTAAAATGATATTATCTCTAGATTCAAACATGAAACCACATCAAGAATGTACCCGAAAAGAATATAGTAGCAAATACATAGAACACTGCCGCGAATCATGGAGATGGGTTACTCGTTCATTGACCAGTCTACTATCTGTTACATAACAAATCTTCATTTATGTGAAGTATAGTTTGGATACTCGATCATCGACCCTACCCCTCTGTTAGATAACCAATCTTCATATGAAGTAGTTTGGACGTTGAACGTCATTTGTGCACTATCCTCTCAACCAAGTGTTGCGATATGAGGAGTTGTCTTTGAGTGAAGCATCATGTGGCTTGTATTCCATTACATAGTTGTGGGGGAGCTTCAAATGCCTCTTTATAGAATCCCTCAGTCCCATCACAGCCTTCGTATACAAAAAAAACGGCACGTTTTAGTTCAACATTCAAAAAAATAACAAAGAATTTTAGTACAACCAGGAAGAAAGAGCTTTTACCTGATGATCAGATGCATTGCGGTTCCACACACTCAATATATCCTCGTTAAAACGGATACTTAATACTGCACCACAAATGTTATCACCATACTCAAGTTGATTCCCTACTAAAGCTAGGACCTGAAAAGTCAATATCCATTATATAAATTAATGACAGGAAAGTTGGTGTACGTAACACCAGCTGAATGAACTCATCCCAACAAACATAGTACTATTTGTTTGACATACCAGGTCTTCCCAGAAACGGCCAGACACGACCTTTTTAAATCTAAGAATCCATTTCCCACCATTGCAGTTAGCAGAATCCTGAGAGGGGCGGACACGAGAGATATAATTAGTTTCACTTGATATAAATTGTGAAAACCTATCTACCGGCACAAACAGTAAATGATTACCTCCCAAAGTGGACGGATACCATCCTTGAACAGATGCAAATCAGTTGGGCTTGGCAATGTGGAAGGTCGGGCTAAGTAACAATAGCAGACCCAAAATGCTTCCACCTGAATCCAGCCACGTTAAATTGAATAATAATGATGATGCACTAGACAGATATAACCTCCTTAAATCATTCAAATTAGACAGAGAAGCACTCACTGTACTGAAGTCCACAATCTTCTTGACATTATCCTCATATGATGTTTGGGTTCGAACTCCAGGAGTTCGCCGAGTGTACCAAAATACGAATTTGTGCTGAAGGTCAGATAATGCATAAGATGGCAGAAGGAACCATTAAACCTCATATAGCTAGTCGTGAAATAATCAGTTGAGATCATTAAAAGTTTTACAGAACCAAGATTAATAATAAATGAAAAACAAAATCAACCTTCAAAGCAGTTTGCGATATAACGCGGGAAAAGTGTCTTTTTTGGTAGAATGATATATATATTTATTAAAAGCGAGTTTTGGGGCTTCCCGCTTTTTTAGGTAACCTTCGGATCTTGTATATGAATGAATTATTTTTCCCTCAAAACTATAAAAGAAAAAATATATGCTTTTATTGTTCTAATTCTATAAGATTATGCCATAACTAAGTCATTTTTTACCAAGATATTAAACTACACGCAGAAGAAAAAACTTCACAAAATCAAAGCCATGTATTCTACAAAGGTATAGACATGAAGGAGTTCGTTTTTCATGATTTTCTTCTCTCGTTTGTTTCCTAATGATCCTAAAGGGCATTGGCTCATTCGATTAGCGAAATGAGTTCAAGAATTGCTTCAGAGGCTATTAGTAACTTTTACGATTAGAGCCACAAACCGAACAAACCAAGGAAATCAATTTTTGCAGTCCCAAAACTCAAGAATTGGGAAATGAAGAACAACAATTCAAGGTTGATACTTTAATTTTCAATTAACCAGAACACATTACTCAACAAGAATTTGATTATGACTAGGGTAAAATCAAAGATGAGCTGAAACACAATAAATCGCCTAGCATATCAAATATCGCAATGATGACTACAAACCCAAATAAGACATTGATATAGAACCGAGGCATGGGAAAATTTCATGCCGGTAAACACGCCGAATGAGAGGGTTAGAGAAAACGAACTCTGAGAGGGTGGAGACCGGCCTTGAGATCGAGGGCCACACGGTCGTTATCTTCGTCGGAGACCTGCGGCGGTGGAGCGATGGTGTTATTGTCGTCTTCCTTGTTCCCTGGTTCCATTTCCTCTCGAGCCCTAGCTTCTTCTCTCTCTCTCCGTCTGTCTCTCTTATTCTGGTCCTCTCTTTGTTCGGGGAGTCACTCTCGTTTATTTACCGTAGTCGCGATTTGATTTTTTCGATCGGGGAGGGTAAAACCGTAAAAGGCTGAGGTTTGGTTACGATTTGGGCTTCCCTCGGCCCAATTCGGTCAATTTGGGTTGTGTCTTCATTTGTTTTTTAAAGGCCGTCAAAATAAGATGATAAAAAAGAGCCATGTATTTATCTTTCATAATTACTCCATATAATACGAGTACTAATTTTTTTATGAATATTATAGTGAATGATTTTACCCTAACTTGTTGGTAAGTTAAAAATCATAACTTGTATTCTATATAAAAGCCTCCCTTCAAATTTATTTTATTTTCTTATAATTTTATTTATCAAGTTCAAACATTCTTCATCAAATATTTATAAAAGTTCTACTCATCCTTGATTCGAAATTTCAATTACCAAATATGCAAAATCAGTTAAAATTTATATTTAATAGTTATACATATATCTATTTCTACTTATATTTAATACTTATACATATATATACTTTGCAAACAATTAAATTTCTCATCATCTTCTTTACAAATTGTTAATGCTGAAGCAATTAAATTAAATTTTAATAAAATTATAATATGGTACTCTAGAATTATTATCAAATTAATTATCTCAATTAAAATTTTAATGTTTAAATGTTCATGAAAATCTTAAAATTTTACTGTTTAAATGTTCATGAAAAATCTTGTGCTATCATATTTTTTAAAAAATATCAAAATTAAATATCTCTAAAAACATCCTGATATGATATTATAAATATCAATACCAAATTAATTATGATTATATACTTCATTATTTCAAATAATTGAGAACTAAAGTATATTATTTTGTATATTATTTTGTAATTGAAGTGGATATTATGGGAAAAATTATATATGGTGAAACCTTGATGCTTAAATTCATTTGATCTCCAAATGCTTGGGTGAGACAATCAAAGAAGCAAACATGACATCCCCGCAAGATCATGCAAAATCACTAATCTTCAATCGTCATTATCTTCAAGAAGGAATGCGTGATTTTGACAAAGAAAGATGTCGACGAAAAAAGATGAGTGATTTTGCACGATCCTGCAGGGATGTCATTTTTACTTATTTGATCGTCTCACTCAAACCAAATTCGGTAATCAAATGAATCATTTTTACTTATTTGATTGTCTCACTCAAACCAAATTCGGTAATCAAATGAATATCACTATCAAGATTCCACGATAAATAATACTTTCAAGAGATATCCAATTCAATGAAATCAAATTTCATTATTCGAAATAATTAGTATATAATAATAATCAATTTGATATTGATTATAATGTTATCATATTATTTCAAAATATTAGATTACAATGTTTTTCAAAAACATTTTAAATTTAATTGTGATTTATCATTAACAATTTATGAAGAAGTATGTATATAGGTATAATTAAATTGATATTATTTCAAAATATCAAATTATAATGTTATTTAAAAACACTTGAAATTTAATTGATTTATCTTAGCAATTTATGAAATAGTAGAAAAAGTAGATATATATACATATATAACTATTTAAATATAAATATAAATTCTTGCCTAAATCTTGATGATTGGAACTTTGAATCTTTAATGAGTTCGATGAAGTAAATAATATTATAAGAGAATAAAATAAATTCATTAATGAAGAAAGACACCTCTATTAATTGTTATAAAAATTACAACATGTCTTGGTACGTTATTAGGTGAAATCGATCGATATAAAAATGACAACCTATCTTGGTAGGTTGTGGAGGTGATATCGTTGTTATTTTTTGGGATAATTATACTAAACTGAGTATAATAAATTCGGGTTCTCAATCATAAACATAATTATAAGAATAAATAACAAAAGAAATTATACAAAAAATTCATCTATTTAAACAAACTAAGCAACACATTCAAAGCACCATTCAGATTCCTGAATTTCACAAAACATACAAAACGTTAAACATATAACAATTAAAAAATCTTCCAAAAGACAAAATTATTAAATGATAATTCTAAAATTAAATGTAGCATCATTTACTGAACCTCGAGACACTGTAAAAAAGAAAAGAGATTCACCCAAAAACAATGCACAACTAATGTCCCTGAAAATGTACAACAAAACTCACTGACATGTACAATGAGCCTTTAATTTAATTGCAGAATCAGGTTTTACACAAAAAAAAAAATCAATAATTTTAAACTGGGAATCAGTTTTAAAAAGCTCGATTTGTATAGCTTCATGGTTTAATAAGCAACAAATTCATAGGTATCATCATCTTCCCCAAAACAAAAACAGCAAATTAAACAATGTATCTATCATAGACAAAAGTGAGATCAGGAGAATAAGAGAAATCGCTTAGTCAGATGATAGACCAAAAAAAATGATTTTTTTCATGTTTTTGTGCGCCTCCGTCTGAACCAAATGGTAAGTGAGCTACCATTTAATTATTCGAGAGGCGAAAAATAGAAATCTAAATCTAACAGAAATTGAATTTCAGGAACCCGATCGAATAACTGTTGACGAAATTAACAACGGTCGGCTCGAGCGGAGATCCGATTTCGGTGTAGGCCTCCTAACTAAGTCAGATACGAGATAGATTAGCGTGAGCTGCTCGTGCGACTACTCAAAGAGGCGCGATCGATAAAAAAAAATGATTCGATAGCTCGTAAATTGATAATCTGAGAAATGACGAAATAAATTGATGAACTGAGATATTATGATTGAATTTGCGTGTTGTGATGTTGAAGAAGAGAGAAGTGCGTGTGTATATATATACAATAATAAGAAACGAAGTTCTGTTCTAGGGTTTGAGGTTTTACGGTGGGCTCTGTGCAGGCCCAACCCACGATATGCAGCCCAAGCAATGGAGGAAGGAAGAGAATATAATTGGACTAAAAAAATTTCCAAATAAGAATTATGGACAAATTAGTGAAATTACTACATTTGCTATGTAAAAATTGTCATTTTTTATTTTAAAATTAAAAAGAAAATATTACTATTTTAGTTTTTACGAGACCAAATGAACTATTTCCGTCTTTGAAAAGTTTTCCTAAAGAGTATAATTTGTTTGTGTTAAAATATGTAAGTAAAGATATAAAAAGTATTAATATGTGAATAAATAAAATAATTAGATGAAAATATTGTGTAAGTAAATATGTTTGTTGGATAAAGTCATAAAAAAAAATCAAAGGAAAGAGAAAAAAAACTGAAGTATTAATGTAAAATAAACAATTTTAATTATTTGAAGCATAAATTTCACTTATTTTTTTGAACTTCAAGTACTATGAGAATGTATTTGGGAATTTATTTCGGAATTTCACTTATTTTTTTGAACTTCAAGTACTATGAGAATGTATTTGGGAATTTATTTCGGAATTATTTCCTAGTCCAAGGCCACAACTGCTGATACAACAAGAGTTAGCTCGTTGGATATAAGGTTCGTGCTCGAGCTCTGTCGGGACACCTCTTGGTCTTCAGCTGCCACAGTTGATCGAACCATTAATGACATTTCCAAAATCACGAAGAAAACATTAATCGTCAATGCCTCAATTTCCACCGCAAGTCTTCTTTTTTGCTGTCTATATATCGAGAAGATTGACAATATGCAATGTGTGTTTTAGCTGTCAGATTTCGGTTGTGTGTGATTGTGTGGTATGTTCACTTCCTTTCTATCATAGATTCTCAGATTTCCATTTCTATAACCAGCACCTTCATATCCCTACAAAAGTTTTAGCAAGTAAGAAAACATAGAAACACAATTACAAGAAGATAATGACTTACCATGGCAATGAAACGTAATGATTTCTAAGCATACATTGTGCACTTCTATTAGTGACCACTATAAAACACAAGGGCAATCGAATACCAAAAACTTCATCATAGGTTTGTGGATTCTAGGAGAGAGAGATACCTGGTGAGCATGGATGAGTTGAAAGACAAACTGTGCACGAGGGAAAACACAAACATACTTGATTTGTTCACATCAACTATAAACGGAATAATAACAACATATTACTACTCTGTTTTCATGTTCTCACAAATACTAAGTGACCATAATTTGAAAAGTATTATTGCTTGTTTTGTGTTCAAAATTGTTCCATTTGATCGAGCTTCCGCTAATCATACAACAACCACAGATTACATTCAATCAACTAACATTCCACAATCGGCTATTGATCTCTCACTACATTCAACCAACTAACACTGTCTCTCTTCAAAATTCTACTAATAAAAACTTCAACATCCTTCACACATCCAACCAATAACAAACAACCTAAAACGAACACTTGTAAGTTAACACGTCACACCAATGCCAACACAATCAAGTTTGCCAGATATAAACCGAGGCAATCTGAATTAACACTGGCAGCCAATAACACAACACAAGAACTATGTTTTTTTCTCATAATTATGTAGAGAGGCCTTACCAACAACTCGAGAAATCGACGCGGTCGTCCTCGCTATAAATCTCGCCCAAACACCATGTGCAGCTAATTCTTACAACCACAAATTACATTTATCAATCAGCAAATAAAACATAATATTTTCACATTAAAACAGGATAAATCCGACGAACAACAAAGGATTGCATATGCTCGCTTCGTATCTAACGCTATATCGTATTCAGCATAAAATGGATCGAAGAAATTGCAAGCATTTCTGAAAGGGACAACGTGCTAATTAAATTCAACTGGGCAGCAATAATATACATTCATTAATACAGAAAAAAAAAACTTCAGCTTCAGATACAACACAAAGAAGATAAATCATATGATCAAAATAAAACTATCACAGCATTCCATCAAAATAAAAATAAGGAAATTACTGTACAACGAAGAACATTCGAATTCAATCGGAGTGTGGGTCCTCCTCCAGATCATAGAAATCGGAGTCAGAGGAAGAAGACGAGGAGGAGGTGAGGAAGGGATTTCCCGGCGGAGGGAAGCAAAATAGGGAGCAGAAGCAGAGGGCAAATCGGCGGAGGTGGTGAAACGGGAAGCAGCAGATGAGGTTGAGGACTTCGTCGGTGCTCAGCCGCTCCGGGTTACACGCTATGTATTGGCAAGCATTCGCCGATACCTTGGCCACCCCCACCACAAGGGGGCTGTTGAACACCATCTCTGAATCTGTCTATGATCTTCGATTCTCAGTTTCTGATCCTTCTGTTAAAAAAAATCGAAGGAATTGGGAATTTGTTTGGGTCAAATTAAAAAAAAAAATCAAAAATATCCAAATGAATAATTGGGAATTTGTTTTGGTCTGTTTCATGTTGAAAATAACAAATTTAATTACTAGTATATTTTTTTTGATAAATATTTAAATAATATAATTAGATAAATATATATTGAAAATGGTCGGTGGTCCAATGCCGTCGGCCCAGCAGAAATCGAAAGTTCCAGTGGCCTATGGGTTTGGGACGGTTCAGCCCAATTTGCCAGCCCTAGTTATATCCATGTTTTGCCGACCCGGCCCATTTGAGAAAGTAAGGTGGGCCCGGCTGCCTAAACACGCAACGCAAAAGGGATTAATGAGAAAAACAAAAGGTAGGAGTAGTGAATAATCGATTAAGTTGTACGTGACATAAAGCTAATCCTTTTCGTGGTGGAATCCAAAAGATTCCGAGGAGGATTCCAATTCCATTTAGGCATTTAGCTCAAGATTCTCCAAAACATTATACATTTATACCTGAATTAGTATTGTATTCCTCACAATAGCTAGGTATATAATGTTTTATTCGAACTAATTAATATTATGTGTGGTGATGTAATGGAATTCCACATTCAGCTACTAGGAGTAGCAAGAGTGATCCGTTGTTGGGGAACGCGTCAGATTACCATTATAGGCAAAAGGGTATAACTGGAATTTCACTTATCAATCAAGACTATAAATATACATGCATCTTGGCAGTAGCAGTTGTAATAGTAGGCTCGATCATGAATGCATTGGCTGCAACCAACCGGAACTTCAAGCTGGCGGCTCGGCTGTTGGGGCTGGACTCAAAGCTCGAGAGGAGTTTGCTCATCCCATTCCGAGAAATCAAGGTTCATTCCGTACTCAGTTATATACGTGTTAATTAATTTGATTATACAATTTAACGTAAATTGTTCTGCAGGTTGAGTGCACGATTCCAAAAGACGACGGTACCCTCGCATCGTTCGTCGGGTTCAGGGTTCAGCACGACAACGCGCGGGGCCCGATGAAAGGGGGCATCCGGTACCACCCCGAGGTTGACCCTGACGAAGTCAACGCCCTCGGTCAACTGATGACGTGGAAGACCGCGGTCGCCAACATTCCTTACGGGGGCGCCAAGGGCGGCATCGGGTGCGACCCTTCCGACCTCAGCCCCTCCGAGCTCGAACGGCTCACGAGAGTCTTCACGCAGAAGATACACGACCTCATCGGAGTCTACACCGATGTTCCCGCCCCAGATATGGGCACAGGTCCACAGGTATATACGTACACCCTCTGTCGGTTCGATTCGTTTTCGTTAAATATTGACGACGTTTATGAGTGATGGCAGACGATGGCTTGGATACTAGACGAGTACTCGAAGTTCCACGGCTATTCGCCTGCAGTAGTAACCGGAAAGCCAATCGTAAGCAAACTCGATTAAATATCTCTGTGTTTATATATACATAGAAACGGAGAAAAAAAAAACAAATTTGTGACACGTTAGATTCATATCAGGATCTCGGAGGATCACTCGGGAGAGATGCAGCTACGGGCCGAGGTGTGCTTTTCGCAACGCAAGCTCTACTCAATGACTATGGCAAAAGCATCCAAGGCCAACGAGTTGTTGTGCAGGTACAAATCAGTTAATTTCAGTTCAGTTCAGCTCGGTTAAGCTGTAACTAAACATTACTGTAATCGTAATGTTTTTGTACAAGGGGTTTGGAAATGTGGGGTCTTGGGCTGCTCGGCTCATAAGCGAGCAAGGTGGGATAGTAGTCGCGGTAAGTGACGTGACCGGAGCTATAAAGAACAGCAAGGGCATAGACATAGAGAGCTTACTCGAGCATGTGAAGCAAAATCGAGGAGTGAAGGGATTCGACGGTGGTGCAGATCCCATTGACCCTGACTCGATCTTGGCTGAGGACTGTGATATTCTCATCCCTGCAGCCCTTGGAGGAGTCATCAACAGGGATAATGCTCGAGACATTAAAGCGAAATTCATAATCGAAGCTGCTAATCATCCTACGGATCCAGAGGCTGATGAGGTTAAAAATATACCTTTTCTTGTTGATGATGTTCGTCTTGTTTTGAACGGAATGGTTCGTGCAGATACTGTCGAAGAAAGGAGTGGTTGTTCTTCCAGACATATACGCCAACTCGGGAGGAGTTACCGTGAGTTACTTCGAGTGGGTTCAGGTAATAAAACCACATTACACATGCAAGAATCCATGGAACACAGGGATAATTAAACTGTACATGATTGAAGTGCAGAACATACAGGGGTTCATGTGGGAAGAGGAGACAGTGAACACGGAGCTGAAGAAGTACATGACTCGGGGCTTTAAGGATGTGAAACAGATGTGCAACACACACAGCTGCGATTTACGAATGGGAGCATTCAGCTTGGGTCTCAACCGAGTTGCCAGGGCCACGATCCTCAGGGGATGGGAAGCCTGATCAAGATCAACATTTCATCAAGACTACTTACTTATCATCGCGTATATTATAAGATTTTACTATGTATTCGAACATACTACTTCACCATGAAGTGCAACAACTCAAATAAGTAAAATGACGTTCCTCATGGGAACGACATCCCCACGACATTGCCAAGGGGTTTGGCAGCTTCATAGTTGTTTTCATAGGGTCTCATAATTCATTTTACAGGAGCACAAGACAACAAGGATAAAATGTTACAGGACAAAAACCAAGGTCTTGGAGATACACAAATGGACTCGAAATTTGAGCCGGGTTTCTCTCGGCTTTTAAAAGTTTAGCCAATTGTCGTCAAAAGAAAAATACAGATGATACAACAGATTCAGCAAACAGTGCGGCCATAACTAATAGATGCAATGTAGAGATTCTTGGACCACTTCTCCTGTGAATATAAAAAAATGAAAGAATAAGAGCAACCACAAATAACTCATTCGTTCAAAAGTAATGAATAGTGGGAGAAAACGGATTACAAAAGCAAGATAATTTAATGGTTTAAAATGCTTGTTGTTACCTTTACATGAGTACTCGGGAATGCAGATGTGCGAAGGGTCTCCTGAGTCTCATCCATCATCTTTCGTCTGGGTATGCTAAGTATGAAGGCTGACTGATCAGTAGTTCCAGCCATGGAAGTTATTCTATAGCCGCTTTCCCACCGGCGATGAATTCCCTCACTCGGGTAAAGAAAATCAAGCTCTACAACCTGTAGAATCAGTCAACCATCAAGGTTTAGTTTAGTACTTCAGTTTTGTTTTTTGAAGTTGGCAATAATTCTCGACTAACAAGAAACATCAAGTTTTATTACCTGTTCAGAGTATCCAGAATTCCTAGACATCACAACACCCCAACGACTTCCAGCAGTGGTCATTGATGTGACATGGAAACCTTCCTTCCACTTTTTACTAATCCACTTGAACGGGAAAGACTCGCTGACTTTATATGATTGTTGGGTGTAAGGAGTTCCTAGGGAATGCCAAAAAGAGAAAAGCAATATTAATGTGTCATATCATTGATAAGAGCTCAAAACCACCAACTGTAAGAAAAATATAGTATTATAATATTAAAGAGACCGACCTTTAGACATGACTACCAGTGAACTTCCATTAGCTGCACCAGCTATAGAACTGATATAATAGTTTTTCTCCCATTGCTCCATGATCCAATCCTAATGAGAACCAAAAAAAACATGCAATAGCAATATAATCATTCCTAGTAAGGTTGGAGAAACACATAATACTGGCACAATGAAAACTTAGTAGGACAAACAAACCTTGTGAAGAAAAACTGCTGAAAGTTCATACACTTGTGAACTGAAACCTGTACCCGCATCCATGATCAAGGCCCAAAGATTTGCTGCAGAAGCGACGCAACTAATATACAAGCCATCTTCATTTCCCTTCTCTACATGTTGACGTAATCTCGAGTCTGCCACATTGTAGTGGTATCTACACGAAATAATACCAAACATATCTTAACTAGAAATTTTATGAAGAAACTAATTGAAAACAGAAGCCATGACAAACACTATTAAACGGCCAAATACACAGTTAGTTCTCATTTTATAAAGGTTGTCAATTTTCATAGATCAAAATAATATATAATATAACATCATTAAGTAAACCAGTTGGCGTAACAAATTGTTATCATGTAGAAATGATAGAATCTCCAACCAATTGTTGCTCGATTTCATATAAAGTGCAAAAGTGGAAAAGGAAAACAATACCAAAGTGGGTTTCAAAGTTCATTTGTTTTGATAACCATTTAAAAGGTGGAATATGGAAACACGTGTGGCATTCCAATGATTATTTATCCAAGTAAGATTTGACTCATAATAAGTGACATTATTTTCACAATAGGAGCCAAAATTTACGAATAAACTAACTGCCAGGTTAAATGTTAAGTTAAAATAAAGATTTCAACAACAAATAAATTGTGCATGTTTTACCAAATAAGAATTTACAAGTAGGCAGTCACCTCTGTTTCATAGGGCGCCGTGCATTATACACTGAAACCCATTGAGTAGCAGGGCTTCCAAGTCTTAATTTCTTCTTTGGTTGCTCATCCTCTTCTAAGTTAATTAGCATCCTGCTCCGCTTTTGACCAACCTGTGAAATAGAAACAGAAAGTTCAATATAAATGTGTAGCTGAACATATAAGCACTCATAAAACAATGACTGAGAATGTGTTGCCTTAAGAGCACCATCAATTCAATTGTACAGGAAGACTCTTTGTGTTACCTTAAGAGCACCATCAATTCTAATCGGCCTTAGATCCGTGCATGGTTCAATGATGCTTTCAAAAAAGTTTATCAGTTTAGCATAATTAGGTTCCTCGTCAAACTTCATAATAGTAACAGCCTCAAGGAACTGTTTA
Source organism: Euphrasia confusa (assembly GCA_954870475.1). NCBI lineage: Eukaryota > Viridiplantae > Streptophyta > Magnoliopsida > Lamiales > Orobanchaceae > Euphrasia > Euphrasia confusa. Next base: position 2,703,724 of record OX940951.1, read on the forward strand.
AAAGGAGCAGGGCAAAAGCAACACATCAACTCTGGAGAAGTGGACATTTTCTTTTTACAGACTAGAAAGCTCTTGTTGTCTCCCTGCCAACATCATAAACAGTAAGGACGGGACCAAAAAGCAATTCAAATATGAAAATCTCTCATATGTTACAGAAGCAGTCATAACAGTTACCTGATACCCTTGCCAAGGCAACCTTCCCTTTATGAGAAATATCAGAGTGTATGCCAGAGACTCAAGATCGTCTCTTCTACTTCCTGTACGGCCCAAATGTGCATGCGCACTAGCGTACCTTATAGTGCCTCTGGCAATAGAACAACATAATATATCCTATTAGTCAAAACTCAGCAGTATGGACCTGGATGGTGCAAAAATCACAAGAAAGTTGCACCAACCTAAATATATCTGGTCTCTGATCATACTCGACATGCTGACCAGATGAAGCATCTTTCCACCTAGAAGCTGCACCCCAAATTTAATTTAAAACCAGAGCAGATTATGAACTAACATAGTGAGTGAAAGTGGAAAAAAGACGGAAGCAACAATATATACTACTATGTCAGAAAAATAATTCATTGTGTGGTCTTTCATGATGTCTTATTCACTAATTCTCTATTTCAGATAGTCAAACTCAGAAAGATGGAAAGTCATACCCAAACCAAGATCAATAAGGTATAGTTTTTTCTCATCAGCTGTTCCAGGCTGCCCAAGTAAAAAGTTTTCCGGTTTCACATCTCCATGCACAAACCTAGATTAGTGACAGTGAAGGACATCGGTGATCAAAGTGTTCTCAAGTGAAAAAATTAATGAAAAGCCAATAACATAACAACAGTGATCATGAAAACTAACATATTTTCAAAATCTTAAATTATATAGGATAGGAATAAAAGAATAGTCTCAAATTGGTTTTACCCCTTCATGTGGAGCTTTTCAAGAATTGAGATAGCCTCCACCGCAATGCAAGCAACCATATTTGGAGACATCCTGTTTCAGGTGGTCATAATAAAACAAGGAAACATAAAGCATAAAAAAATAAGTATATATTTGGGACTCGTGGTTTTAATCATAATCAAGGGCATTTGAAATATGGTAAGCACACGGGATGGGAAAGTAAGAGAGATGTTCTTACGATTGGCCCAAAGAATTCCAGACATCCCAAAGACTGGGCCCAAGAATATCCATGACCTGAGGACGGCGTCCTTATCTGCAACACCCTCTACTCTATTAAAAGCTGCTTCCCCAATCCCAGCACCAACAGCTTGAGGATGAGGCTCACAAGGTGGCTCTGGGCCCAAATCTATTAACCTTACTCCCCTGCCTCGACCAGCACCAGTAAGCCTAGCTGCAGAAGGCCCTTTTGCTACAGCAGCTGTTGCTGCATTTCCTCTCCCTCTTCCTCTTCTTCTGGTGGTTCTATTCGGAGGAGCAGGTGCTGCACCAAGATTATTCTCTTCTTCCTGAGGGGCAGGCTGGAGATCACCAAGCCGTTTTGATCTCCTTGCTCCGCTACGCAATTCCGGCATCGTCACCCATGCAAATCACCTCCCATTCACTTCCAAACTCTGCTCAGAATCTTTCAGAAAGAAAATTGCAAATTAAAACAACAACGTCAGGAGAAGGGCAAAATCTTAAATTTTTCAGGTTTTTCATAGGAAATCATCATAAAATATAACAAACCGCAGAAAAATCTCCCACTTTACGAACTAATCATTGAATCATAAAAATATTAACAATAAAAAATGATCCAGTGATAGGCCAGATAAGTTTTAACAGTTCATTTGTTATCAAAAACATCGAACACAGGAAATAATTGCTACACAAAAATAATCCAATCCAAAAGCTGCCACAAACCGTACCTCGGAAACAGCAGAAACAGGAGGATCGGAGACAGAAACTCGAAAGAAATGAAAAAACCCAGTTGAATAGCCCGATTCGATCAACCGATCAATGATAGATCTACAGTAGAACTTTAACCTAAAAAAGTCTGATCTTCAAAGGGGAGAAAAAATCAACATATGTGAAGAATCTGAAGCTCAAATGATATAAAACATGGGGTGGAGAAATCGAAGAAAAGGAGATATGAATTTGAAAGTAAAATCAGGGGAAAGAAATGTGCATTGTAATGTATCGGTGTGTATCTAATCTATGGCTGTCTTTTTTTCTCTCTCTCTACAAACAACATCTACGGCCTACCTGCTTACACTCTCTATGTACGTTTATATATATATTTATATATTATATAGATACATATTATATATGTATATGCGTCTGCGGTCTGCGTGCGAGTCCTCTTGTTAGGTTAAGGTCATTGCTTCTCTTTTTTTTTTCTTTATGCAGCAATAATAATATATGGAAACAATTATCTGGTTAAATTATATTTACAGTAAAAAAATTAACATTAGCATAAAAAAATTATACTGAGTTAAATCTTGGAAAGACAGTGTGTTTTTCGAAGAAAAAAGAGTCCATTTTTAATTCGACGATCTTCTTGCTAGTAAAAAAAAAATTGAAGAAAAAAGTCCATTTTTGATTCGACAATTTTCTTCCTCTTAAAAATTCAGCTCCGAAATTTCGTCTTAAAAATTATAGTATTTGCAAACGAAAGAGATGTCGAAGTGATTTATTCAAGTACACTCTTCTTTCCCAATAAAATTTTTTAAGTTGTTACATTAGGTTTTTGGTACTCGCTTGAGACTCCTTAGAAAATGTTGAGCAATAATTTTAAAAAAATACGGTTTTTTAGGGTAATTTTTTGGTCTTTGAGATGCACAAATCAGCTATTATGCCCGAAAGGGCTATAAATTTTAGCTGGACTACTCTCAGCTTACAAAAGTTTAGCCAATCATCATCAAAAGAAAAAAAAATACAACGGTTTCAGCAAACAGTACGACCATAGCATATAGATGCAATGTAGAGATTCTTGGACCACTTCTCCTGTGAAGATCAAAACGATAGAATTATAAGAGCCATGAGTGCAGAAAACGGATAACAAAAGTGAGACAGTTAATAATGGCTTTAATTTGTGTTGTTACCTTTACATGGGTACTCGGGAATGCAGATGTTCGAAGGGTCTCCTGAGTCTCATCCATCATCTTTCGTCTGGGTATGCTAAGTATGAAGGCCGACTGATCAGTAGTGCCAGCCATGGAAGTTATTCTATAGCCGCTTTCCCACCGGCGATGTATTCCCTCGCTCGGGTAAAGAAAATCAAGCTCTACAACCTGCAAGAACCAGTGAACCATCAGTGATTTTAGTTTTGATTTGTTCCTAAAGAAATATGATGATGAAGTTTTGCAAGAATTTCTGACTAATAAATAATGAAAAAAAATATCTTACCTGTTCAGAGTATCCAGAATTTCTGGACATTACAACACCCCAACGGCTGCCAGCAGTAGTCATCGATGTGACATGGAAACCTTCCTTCCACTTTTTATTAATCCATTTGAACGGAAATGACTCGCTAACTTTATATGACTGCTGGGTATAAGGAGTCCCTAGGAAATGCCAAGAAATCACAATGCAATATTTATTTCTCATTTCATTGATAAGAACACAACCATTGAAAAGATTATTATATTAAGGACGACTATCTCAGCACACATAAGAAGAGACGCAGGAAGACAGAAACCTCAACCAACCTTTAGACATGACAACCAGTGAACTTCCATTAGCTGCACCAGCTATAGAGCTAATGTAATAGTTTTTCTCCCATTGTTCCATGATCCAATCCTTTCGAGTAAAAAAAAACAATAACAAGCATTTTTCATCAGAGTAGAGAAACACGCAATAATTACAAAATAAAAAATTAGTAGGGCAAACAAACCTTATGAAGAAAAACTGCTGAAAGCTCATACACCTGTGAAGTGAAACCTGTGCCAGCATCCATGATCAAGGCCCAAAGATTAGCTGCAGAACCAACGCAACTAATATACAAGCCATCTTCATTTCCCTTCTCCACATGTTGACGTAATCTTGAGTCTGCCACATTGTAGTGGTATCTACAAAAATGAACTCTTGCATAACTAGAGAGCCTATGTAAAATCTAATTTAAGATAATAGCCATGTTAAACAAAAACATTTCATGTCATATCAAAAGAAAAGGTATGCCACTTTTCAATATGACAGCATACACAGTGAGCCCTCAGAAAAACCAGTTGGTGTCTAAAAATTGTAACAATCTACAGATGAAGAAACAACAATCATTGCAGCTCGATTCCACATATAGAGCGATAAAGGCAAACTTCTATCCTAGTAGAGAAAAAAAATACCAAAGTGGATTTGAAAGTTCATCCCAAAGGATGAAGGACTTGTGGCTTTCCACTGATTATTATTCATGAAAGAATTGAATCAAGAATAAGTGGCATTTATTGTCACAATAGGAGCCAACATTGACAAAAAAATAAAATTAACTACAGGTGTAAATACAGTATACAAGTTAAAATAAAAAGTATTTTAACACCAAATAACATGCGCATATTGCGCAAAATAAGCATTTACAAGTAGGCAGTCACCTCTGTTTCATAGGGCGCCGTGCATTATACACGGATATCCATTGCGTAGCAGGACTACCCAGTCTTAATTTCTTCTTTGGCTGCTCATCCTCTTCCAAGTTAATTAACATCCTCCCCCGCTTTTGACCAACCTGTGAAATAGAAACAAGAAGTTCAATACAAATGTGTGGCTGAACAGATACACACACTAATAAGATGATCACCAAATGCAGACTATGTAGTCTAATTGAATTGTACAGGAAGACTCTATGTGTTACCTTCAGAGCACCATCAATTCTTATTGGCCTTAGATTCGTGCAAGGTTCAATGATGCTTTCAAAATAGGATATCAGCTTAGAATAATTAGGCTCTTCGTCAAACTTCATAATAGTAACAGCCTCAAGGAACTGTCTGAAAGGAGCAGGGCAAAAGCAACACATCAACTCAGGAGAAGTGGACATTTTCTTTTTACAGACTAGAAAGCTCTTGTTGTCTCCCTGCCAAAATCATAAACAGCAAGGACGGGAACAAAAATCAAATCAAAATATCATATATGAAAATCTCTCATAGGTTACAGAAGCAATCATGAAAGTCACCTGATACCCTTGCCAAGGCAACCTTCCCTTAATGAGAAATATCAGGGTGTATGCCAGAGACTCAAGATCATCTCTTCTACTTCCTGTCCGGCCTAAATGTGCATGCACGCTAGCATACCTTACAGTGCCTCTGTCCATAGAACAATAAAATTTATCATATTAGTCAAACTCAGACAGGATGGCGAAAAAACATATGAAAGCTTCACCAACCTAAAAATATCAGGCCTCTGATCATACTCGACGTGCTGACCAGATGAAGCATCTTTCCACCTAGAAGCTAGACCCCATATGAAATTCAAAAACAGGGCAAAACATGAACTAAGAGAGTGAAACTGAAAAAAAAAAACAGAAACATGTACAACTACTATGGCAGAGAAATTATACCCAACCCAAGATCGACAAGATATAACTTCTTCTCTTCAGCTGTCCCAGGCTGACCAAGTAAAAAGTTTTCTGGTTTCACATCTCCATGTACAAACCTGTATTAGAGACAGTGGAGGGAATTGGTAATCAATCGTGTCTTCAAGTGAAAAAAAAAATTAAGCAAATACGATGACCATGAAAATCATCGTATTTTAAGAAAATATAAATAAAATAAAGTAGGGTTTACCCTTTCATATGGAGCTTTTCAAGAATTGAGATAGCTTCCATTGCAATGCAAGCAACCATATTTGGAGACATCCTGTTTCAGGTGCGCATAATCAAACAAAGATATAATTAGCATTAAAAGGTATTATATTGGTGACTCAAGATGCAGATCATGATCAAGTGCATCTGAATACAGGTCAGCACGCAGAATGCGGAAAGAAAGAGAGAGGTTCTTACGACTGCCCCAGAGAATTCCAGACATCCCAGAGACTGGGCCCAAGAATATCCATGACCTGAAACGGTATCAAATAGAATTAAGAAACAGTTTTCTATACATGTTAATCAAAAGCTCAAGATAACAAACTAACCAGAATGTAAAAATCTCCTTGGCGCCCCTTGTAGTGAACCCATGGAATCCCATAACATCCATTCAGGGCACTTTTCGTAAATTAAGACGACAAACACATGAACAATTAAGGGGGAGAATAAAAAGAAAACAAACGCGTGAATAATTAAGGCATAGATAAACAGACAACGAACACGTGACCAATTAAGTGGGAGAATAAAAAGACACGTGCGCATCCTTAAATTGAGGACAGAGACTTACTTATACACCTGCCACTCATATGGAGGGCCATAATTGCAACCCTTACTATTTCGGTGTTCAAACTTCAAAGCAACCTACGTAAAGATAAATTATGTATTTAATTCAGATTCTGACAAAATAATATCAGATATAGTTCCTTTTACTCAACATCCACAACTGACGATAACACGTGGCAAAAAATACCTCAATTGCATCTGGTCCAGCTCTTTCCGTGCCACCACTTACTCTTCGGCCGACATAAACTTGGCCAAATCCACCTTTACCTAATTTCCTTTCTGTCTTATACATCGGCGAATTGCCCACTTGGACCTGTACAAACGAACAGAGAGTTGGTTAATAGATTCACCAAAAGCAACCAATAAATGAATAAGGAATAATATCCGTTGAGTGTGCAATCTCAAAATGTTATAGTCAATTCATAGAGCATTTAATTTTAGAATTTCTATATGCAAAATTAAGCATTTCTCATATAAATTTGGGTCCTAGGAAATTACTCTTTCAGGCACTGGAGCTGAACCCGCATCCTCTTCAACTCCCATTGCTTTATCACCACTCCCACCGTCCATTGCGACTTCCTTATCTGCAACGCCCTCTACTCTATTAAAAGCTGGTGCCCCAGCACCAATAACAGCTTGAGGAAGAGCCTCACAAGGTGGCTCTGGGTCCAAATCTATCAACCTTACTCCCCTGCCTCGACCAGCAGCAGTAGGCCTAGCGGGTGTTGCTGCAGTAGGCCCTTTTGCTACAGCAGCAGCTGCTGCATTGCCTCTCCCTCTACCTCTTCTTCTTGTGGTTCTATTCGGAGCAGGTGCACCAAGATTCTCTACTTCCTGAGGGGCAGGCTGGAGATCACCAATCCGTTTTGATCTCCGTGCTCCGCTACGCAATTCTGGCATCGTCACCCATGCAAATCACCTCCCACTCACTTCCCAACTCTGTTCAGAATCTTCAGGGAAAAGGTAAAGAATAAAAACAAAGTTAGAAAAGGCAAGAATTCATCAGTTTTAAGATCCTCAAGGCCAGAAACACACTACCAAACCCTAAAATTCATGTTTAGAAAAGAGACAAAAAAAATCAAATAAGAAATTGATTGTAAAATAATCCACAACCTAAACAAAAAAACTATTTTTAGCAACACTTTCACATGAATAAGTGCGGACATATCCATATTTGTATGCAATCAAATCATGATTTTCAAAAGTAGAAGCAAATGCAGATCAGTTACACATACATAAAAGGCAAAATAAGAAGACGAAATATGAATACAAATCATTCAAAATCAGAGACAGCAAAACAAATGAAATCCTGATTCAGAAAGCCAAAAGCAATCCCAATGGATATGCCCTCTGAACAAAAATGGTTAATTTGAAAAAATATGATCCACTGACAGACATCTAACCGCCGACTAGTTTCACCGATAATCAACAGTTCATTTCATCGAACAAATAAACTGATGAAAGCAACCACGGACCCGCACAACAGAGAAACAGCAAAAGCAGGAGGATCGGGAGATACGAACCCAAATCGATCAACCGATCAATGATAGATCTACACCGGAGATACCCATGACATACCTCTTAACCTAAATGGAAGAACGAGGAATCTGTTATTCACCCGAAGAAAAAAATTGTGAAGAATCTGAAGCTCGAATTTAAACAAAAAATGGAGTTGCGGACCAGGGTGTGAGAAATCGAAGAGGACGATGATTTAATTTAAGGGTTAATTTGGGGGAAATAATTGTGCGTTGCAATGTATCGGCGCGTTAGCTATAGATTCTGTGGTTATCCTATCTTTTCCTCTCTCTACACAACCCAACACATCAACCCTCCTCGCGTCTCTCTCTCTCTCTCTCTCTCTCTCTCTCTCTCTCTCTCTCTCTCTCTCTCTCTATATATATATATATATATATATATATATATATATATATATATATATATATATATATATATATATATATATATATATATATATGTTGTTAATACATGTAATATGTACTAGAAAGGTATCTAAAATTATATTATTGGGTAGCAAGTGGAATTCAAAATCGAATTGAAATTAAGTTCAAAATTGCAATCCCAGTCGACTCTCGATCATGAGATCGTAAAATAAGATATCGATTTGAAATTGTACGATTCAAAATTGTAATACGTCAAAGCAAGTTTTATGAAAAATAAAACTCTGGAAATATTTATGCACTTTACTGAAATTTTAACGTTTTGCTAACAAACTGTTTGATAAGAATTTTCGTTTTGATAATTCTTAAGTTATTTTGGACATGTGCAATCGATGAGCTCATTTGAAAATACGATAACGCGTTCGACGAGATACTTCAATATTATAATGCAGTTGAGTAATTACACGAGAATGAAATTGACTCTGTTATTTTTAATAGTGACACATTTAATACAAAAATCTTCGATAGTTAATAAAAATATAAGTATTGATATTCGAATTTGATGAATAAAAGTATAAATTTAAGTGTTGAAAATTGACAGTGGTAAATTAAAATGAACCTAAATAGAAAAAAAAAATTAATAATCAATAATATATGTGATCATAAATAGTAGTGTAACACAAGAATAATTAACTTTTACACATGATATTGTTATAAGAGTAAGATCAATTTCATTACAAAGGAGTAGTAATTAATTAGTAATTTTCTAATATTAAAGTGAGTTGAAATATAAATTTTAAAATTAATTTTTGTAATTGACTAAAATTGGTCAATATAAGAACATATGAAAACCCTTCTTCCCGCAGGCGATGTGGGACTCTTCCAACTACACAATTACATAATTTAGGATCTCTACAGAAATTATTCAAAAGTACAGAGTAAGTAAAGACATATTACTATTATGTGAATGTAAAAAGATTGTTTAAAAACATTGAACTATAATTGTAGGGTTTGCCTTAATTAAAAGGAACCCTTCCAGAAATTCTCAAAGGCCCAAGTTTTAACCCAGGCCCAAGAGGGGGTTTGGAAATAGTTTTCAACCAGCAATAGACGCGCCTCGGTTAGAACCTCACTAGCTGCGTCATTGCCCCAAGCGCAAAGATAAGAACAATTTACTAAAGCCTGCTTTATTTTATAATTCACGATCCTGTGATTGGTTCTGTCTCTTGTCGATGTGGGACAAATTAAAGGTATATTCCAATTTTCAAACACAGTAATGCCGAAAAAAATATTTGTGTTGTCTGAATAAATAATTGTATGAATAATTAAATTAAATTAATTGTGTTGTCTAAATAAATAATTACATATATACATTAAAATTTTATACTATACATAAATATACTTAACTATTTTTACATATAATTATATATTTTTTAATTTAATAATTTTATAATAAAATTAATAATTTTTTTTTTCTAGATCAATTGCAGGTTCTCAGTTCAAAATTCAAAAGTTAATAATTTTTTCTATATTTGAATAATCAAAATATTTCATATGATTTTTTTAAATTTTAATAATTTAATAATTAAATTAATAATCACTAGTATTTTATACTGAACAAATAAAAAAAATAGTGAATGAGAGACGTAGAAAAGTTTGATTCATATTAAATTATAGTACTCCCTTCATTCTAAAGAAGTTGTACTAACTTCTTTGGAACAGCAGTATCATTATTTATAAATGAGTTAAATTTTGAAATCTAAAAAAAAAAATTACTCCTTTCTGTCAAGATATATTGCCAAAATTTCACAATATCTATTGGAAAAATATATTAACAAAATATACTTACATTCGTCACGATTCAATATATACATTTTGATACTCACTGAAAATTGTCTGAATTGAAATAATAATAATGACTATAAACATTAATTTCATCAAATTCAGTGAATGTATTTAAAAATAGACCACAGTACATTTGGAAATGTTTGATTTTCCAATCGTATCCTCCAAAGAAAGTCAACTTATTATACTACGTACTCCAAGAATGGAAATATGATTTGTGAATCAAAGTCCAAACTTAAATCCAGCATTTCTATTTATTTATTTAATAAATACTCCAAATATGTTATATACGGTATAGGAGATGCTACTCCCGGTGCAATACACTTGGTGGCATACAGGGGCGGATGCAGGATTTACTGAAAGGGTGGGCTGAAAAAAAAATCTTCAATAGTCACAATAATTTTATAAATAATAAAATATTTTTAATGTTCAAATAAGTTGTGTTTTACGAAACTTCGAAACATAAAACTCATCGATAACAAAATTTATGTCTATATTTTTAACAAAATTTATTTCAATATAAAACATTAAAGAATTTTCAAGTAATTCATCCCTGTTTTGTTACGAAGTGTCGTCTTCACTTTCTTTATTGCTAAAAATACACCTTTAGTTGTTGCAGTAAAACGGATAATATCAAAATTAAATAGATCAATCTTGTTAATTAAGCGAAAATCGACGACAGCACCACATTTGGAGGCCACCAAAATTCACAAGCAAAATATCTAAATTTTCACAAGCAGCAGGAATGTCGAAGGGCAATAGCTTTATATATTTTTAATTCAAAATTTAATTCCAATCTCTTAAATTTTTATTTTTAGAGTTTATAAAATTATAAATTATTTAATATATGAGAAGAGAAAAATAGATTTTTATTTTTAAGGTTTATTAGCTTAAAAAAATGTAAATAGAAACTGAATTTTTACAAATATGAAAATAAATAAAAATAAAAATGATACACTTATGTACTCGATTCTCTCTTCTCAAACCATTCTCTAATTAACAAAATTGTTTTTTATTAATATGAAATATAATTGGACTTGGGCCCAGTAACTACAAGTACTACTAACAATTAGTTCCCTCTTCTCAAACCATTCTCTAATTAACAAAATATTTTTTTATTAATATGAAATATAATTGGACTTGGGCCCAATAACTAAAAGTACTACTAAAGTAACGGAATAACAATAGTTCAAAAGAAATACTCCATAAAATAGCATACGATACCTAATATATATATAATATATATATATATATATATATATATATATATATATATATATATATATATATATATATATATATATATAATAGATATTAAAAAAATTGCACTGGGCTGGAGCCCAGTGCTGCCCTTGAATAAATCCGCCCTTAGTGGCATATTAACGGTGGATGCATACACAATACACGCCGGCATGTGTGATTATGTGTGTATTGAATATAATAATATTAAATTAACGATTAAGATCTATATGATGTACTCCACCAGGAGTAGCATAGATAAAATCGTTATATACTCAACATTTTTTTATAAACATAACATTAAGTACTTTTCCTCTTGTAAGAGGTGATGAAGAATTTTCATCTTAAATACAGTAAGTATGTACTGACAATTCACATTTTTCATTTTTGTCTATTTCAAATCAATCATCATACTTCATAACAAATTTAATTTTATTTTCTTATTTTAAAAGATATTTCTATTCTTACTGTTTCACACAATTCTTTAAAATTATACCCAATTACATTATTTTATTATTTAAAAATATACTTACTTACGATTTTTTGATTTGTTTTATAAATGTTTATAATCGGGGTAAAAGCGTCTATACAGGCAGCAGATAAAAGCAGAGGATAGCGGGGGAAATAAGTAGAAAGATTCGGAAAGAGTCGTACCCCTAAAATTTGAAATAAATTCAATTTAGACAAAAGGTATCTCTCTCCCCACACTCTTGAATACAGTCACTATTTTTAGAAACACCCAAAACACACTTGATTCTTCACTCCAATTTTTTTTTTTTTGAATATTTCCTCACTGTATCTCAACCCCATCAAGAAGCATGAGCTATTGATTTAAAGGTAAGCGCTTTTTTTTGTTCTTCCAGAAGTTTCTATTCGAAATCTTGGCTGTTCATTCTTGAGTTCTTGAGCTTCAATTTCAGATTCAAATTTGGGGCCCACTTGTTTTTTCTTGGTTTTTTCCAATGTTTTCGTATAAATATCGAATCTTTGATGTGGGTTTTACGAGTACTGTTTAGTTTCGATGTCTAATTTGAAAATTTTCTGTTTCAAGGTCAAATCTTCGATAAACCCCTGTTGAACAGATTCAACCCGGAAAACCCGAACCGAAATGGGTCGAAGCCTGAGCCCGGTGCTCCGCCGTGAGCTGGAGAATCTCGACAAGGACGCAGACAGTCGGAAATCGGCGATGAAAGCTTTGAAATCGTACGTGAAGGACTTGGATTCGAAGGCGATACCCATCTTCCTCGCTCACGTTTCCGAGACCAAGCAAACCGGGATATCCCCTGGAGAGCACACGATTTCTCTGTACGAGGTTCTTGCCCGAGTCCACGGGCCGAAAATCGCCCCTCAGATAGACAACATCATGAGCAGCATTGTCAAGACCTTGTCCTTGAGCGCAGGAGCTTTCGCCCTTCACCAGGCTTGCTCGAAGGTTGTTCCGTCTTTAGCGAGGTACGCGATCGACCCAACAACTGCAGAGGATAGGAAGAGAGGCGTAATTCACTCTCTGTGCAAGCCCCTTTCGGATTGTCTTCTGTGTACTCAAGAAAATCTTTCTTCCGGGGCAGCCCTTTGTCTGCAGGCGCTCGTTGAGTCTGATAACTGGCGGTTTTCTTCGAGTGAAATGATCAATGAGGTCTGTCAGAGGGTCGCTGGGGCTTTGGAGAGTCACTCGCAAACCAATTCCCATATGGCTTTGGTTACGGCTTTGGCTAAGCACAACAGCTTGATTGTCGAAGCCTATGCTCGGCTGTTGGTGAAGTCCGGACTTCACATCTTGGACGATGGGTACTCGGAGGGGAATTCTCAAAAGCAGTTCTCGGCTATACACATGGTTAGTTCTCTGATGAAATGTCTCGACCCGAGAAGTTTGTTCTCCGAGTTGGAGTTGGTGATAAAGGAAATGGAGAAATGCCAGACTGATAGGATGCCGTTTGTTACCGGGGCTGCTTTCGAGGCGTTACAAATCGCGAAGAAAATCTGTGCCGACAAAGCCTCGAAATTCGACAAAGATGCTCATACAACAACGGGATCATCGAGTGGCTCTAACACTATGAGGAGGATGAGGATGAATGCTTGTAGTTCTGGAGAACAATCGCCTTTTGCTGCATCACCCGAGTCGCAAACTGTGGATTCTTTCACGGGGTATGATTATTATATCGAATCGCCCAAGTCGATGAATCTGGGACATTTAAGTAGCGATTCGAGGAACGTGAATCGTAAACTTTGGCGAAGGTGTGAGAATGGGATCCTGGATGTATCGCTTAAAGACGGCATGTTTTCGAATTTATTAACTCAAGGATCTAATGGCAACTTGAGCTCTGAGTATGATGAGCTTTCTCGAGAGCGCGGAGATCATCTCGAAAATTTCTCGGGTTTTAGCCATGGGAATGTGGAAAATGGACATGTGAGAAGCAATACTCCAAGTCCAAAGGTAAGTTTTGCGTACTTTCCCAAAATATATAACTTGTTTGAATCATATGTATTATTGAAAAAAAACTAAGTGTAACAAATTATTACTTATCACTTGGCGATGATGTATGTTTTCAGCGGTCGAACTCTCACATCAATTTGGATGACGTGAATATCTTCACAACCCCTAGAAGGCTCATACGCTCACTTCAGGATGTAGACGATTTTGATTCAGCCTTCTCTAAGAAACAAGCCAGAAGGTTCAGGAGCCCAATGACGATCGCATCATCGCGTCAACATCAGGACATGAAGAACCGCAAGAAGCACGATGGAGACAGTTTATTTTCTGGAGACGAATTCCAAGGCAGCTCCGAATCAGTTTCTTCCACAAAAGATGTCTCTAGAGATGAAGATCCAATAGTATTGTCTGCTGAGGGAGTTGTTCCGGGAAATAAAGCTCAACCGGGGAGAGTCCGATTCCCTGCTCTGAAGAATTCAGGTCGCTACATTGTTTTTGGTCTTTTCGCGATTTTATTCGCAATGCTTTTGTGTTTGTTGGCGACATGTGACCATAATGATCGCAACATTCTTGTCCCAACCTAGGTGTTTGTTTGTTCATTTGTTGTTCCGTCGTTTTAAGTTGTACTTGACTTCTAAGGTTGCTCTTGTCCAAGAACGATTCGCGCCTCGTAGAAAACTATTTGTTCAATATGTTTCAATGTTTGTTTATTGCTTCTGTTTTGAGATTTCAGCAATGCATGTGTTCTTAGTTAAATGAATGATGCATTCACTTGAACAGATTAGCTCCTATAGTTTATGTTTCAATTGGAATATATTATCCGTAAAATAAATAGAGTAACTTTTGCGGTGGTTGAATTCAGGGTGTAAATCACAGTTTATCTGTTAGTCAAATGCTTGTAGGGATGATGCTAAAATTCTGAGGTAATATCCTCAATAATATTTCAGGGAAAATAATATCTGGAATTGGTGGAAACACACATATACCCATTGCCCAAAAAAGTAAGCAGCATTACATTATCAGTAGCTTCTAGTTGAAATTGAGGCCTTGTGGGTAGTAGTTTGGAGAGTTGGAATCTATCTTTGAGCTCAGCTTTTTCATATTTTGTCATTAATTACAGGTTGACCCCGCTGGGGCTTTTCTGCTATTTGAAAAAAATTGAATTCCTTGTATTTTCAATAAACTTGTACACACACATACAGTATATAGTAAGGAAAAAACAATGGCATATACATAGTGTTCATCTGTATTCTTTACACATGCGATGATGATGTGAAGTAGCGCTCGAAGCAATCAGCGACCAAGAATTTGTATTCTCCCATCATCAGATTAGAGAGGGAGTTCTCCACTGATGCTCATATGTCACCGTTCTATTACTTGTACCCCTCTCCAATCTTCACCCGGATTTACAGTACCAACATTGATGCTGGACAAGTAGATTTCCTCATAACCCATTCATATCACCCGAATGAAGAGTTCACGCCCCTGAATATTATTGAAAAAGACAACGGTTATGTTTTTTTCAAAGACTAGACTAAAAAAGGATTCCTCCCGTTGATGGTTACCTCATCAAGCGTCTCATATTGGGAAGGAGCACTTCTATGGAATCCGTTTGAGCAGTCTGATGGTGGGGAGGCATAGAGGGCTCTTCTTTTCTCTCTCTCTCACTCTGTCTTTTTTTTTTTCAAAATCATTTTTTCCCTATTGATAGACTGCTGAGTAGAGACCACAGATATCATAAACATTCTCAAGTCAAGAGTGATAAATTAGTAAATTACCAATAAAGCAAGAGGCCACACTATAGATGAGTACCTGCGAAAACATGCCAAAAGACGTTCACTCAGTTCTCATGACTTACCTTCTGCCACCACATGTGAGCATTTTGGAGCCAACTTTTGTTCCAGTACCAGCGCAAACTTCACATGTCTCAAGATGAGACATCTCAAATTCTTTCTCAGTCCCAAATATAGGCGTCGAAAATTCCAACGTCATAATCATATCTGGCACGTGATGTGAATAATGAGTTACTATGTAACACTATCCAGAGTAGAGATGCTATAAAATACATTCACGAGAAAATCGGAAACTGTTTCAAAAATTGCTTGAAGTTCACAAACTATATTGAAAAAATATTACACCCTCGTACAATTCTTTTAAATAACAGAGACAACAGAAGGCATTCTAATGACAGTGACATAGGAATATGAATAACCATGTAAGCTAAGAAGTAAGCTGGTAACTGGGAGCAGTGGTAGGGGGGGGGGGGGCTTAAAGCCCCCCCTAAAAAATTACCTTTGTATTTTTTTTATTTTTTTTGAAAAAATATATTTTTCTCATGCTTAGCCCCTCCTAAAATATGTGTATATACATAAATATTATACATAAAATAATTTGAGCCTCCTCTAATCATTTTTTCTGGCTCCGCCCCTGACTGGGAGACAAGAAATTTTATAAAAGAAACAAATATGATAAAAGGGTCCAGACTCCAGATACATTCTCTCCTATAATGTTGGGATGTATTGATAAAAAAGGCTCCAGCCAAGATAAAAATGATGCATTTGTAAGCTAAAAAGATTGATGGTAACTGGGAGAGTCAATCTCGGAAAATCTTTCTCCAAAATGTAAAATTATACGTGGAGAATTTTTGTTGATTTTCTTCAACTTATAATAAGCTTCAGGGGTAAAAGAAGAAAAGACAAAGAAACATATTCAATACCGTGTAACCACCGGCTCCACCAACACTACTTTTCCCTCCAGCTTCACCATATTGAACATACAAAATGTAGAATAGCTATAGAAGTAGTGCCATGAGGAGAGATCAAACATCTTTTATTAGTTTACTATAACAACCAAAACAAGCTAAAAGTTGTTTTCACTTTTCAGTCAAATATACGGATGGATAATGATCTCATGCTCAATATCCGATATCCAAGAGATTACAAAACAAAAATCATATTTTCAAACCTTAAATGGCAATTACTATTAGCATATAAGTTCAAAGTGACTGGAAATTAAGCATAAGTAAATGTCTTGATAAGCAATTTCAAATTACTATTAACATAGTACCTTTTCTTCTCAGAAGCAACAATTCCCGAAGCCCACAACCATTCACACCTACATCAATAAGCCGTCTTATATTCCTGATCTTATATCAAAATTGGAAATCTTGGTCATGGAAAGGACTCATCAATAATTCTGCAACTTGCCATGAATTTCACGCATCAACAGCTTTGACTTGTCAACAACAAGTTTGCTTTCATAAACAATCTCGCGATACAACTCGTGCTTAGGGGCCGGCCTGAATTCCTTCAAATCAACAAGCGGATTAATGATCAATGATCTATTATTGTGGATCTCCTTCTTCGCTGGCTCAACATGCTTCAACCAGAAATCAGACAGTGCTACGTTCAAGAGCTTCCAATACTCTTCATTGCGGTATATCCTAAACAAGCTACTGCCATTAACAGTCCAGACGTACATGTCCATCCAATCCCGGTTGAGTATTTCCATCAAGCCCTGAGCTTGTGGGATATAATGCAGAGGGACCCTTTTCCATGGTAAGGACTTGCTCATGTCGCCATCAAAAAATGGGCACTTGATCTCAAGTACCCCGTGAAAAGGCACGTCGTAGTAGAAGTTGTCAATGGCTCCATCTGGGGAAGCAGCGAGCCAAATATCTTCAGAACGGCCCTTCTCATAAACCTGGAATTGGGGATATGTTACTGTGTTCCCCGTTATTAGTTTATATCTCTCTAGAGCTTCCTCTTCTTTGATGTTGCTCCAACATGTGGCTAAGTTACCATAAAATGGCTCGATTGCTCCGAGCTTCTCTAGCCATAACCGGGCCCGTCCGCGTGGCCAGAATCCAATTGACAAGCCAAAAGTGCTTGCCGTCAGTTTATGCTTTCTCAAGTGTTGCCAGTTCTTGAACCAATGCTGGAGTCCACTTGATTGAAGAATAGGGTGAGTTTCAGAAGCGAAGGATTCACAGGAGCTTCCACTGTACCCTCTCCTGTTGCCGAAGAAAGTAGAGGTTATTGCCTTCTTAAATTTGTTAAATTTCAATTTCTTCACTGCACAAGATAAATATAAAAAAGGACATGAGCATCAAGATCCTGATGGACAATTATGCCCAACATGTCCAATTTTCAATAAAACGGAAGACGAGTATTAAAGTACATTAACATATTCAAATCTCCTCATTAAACACTGTAAGAAGAAAAAGAAGCTTGTGCAGTGGTGCATATTCCTAGGAAGCTTATCAAACTCAAGAAAGCGTTCGACTGATTACTAGGAAACTACGAGTTATAGTTAACACCATTTATTTAGGCCCCAACCTCAGACTACTTAGAAGCTTGACATAGTTTACAACATATAGACTTTAGTAGTTCGATAACCACAAAACTACTTTTATCAATCGGATTTCAGCTTTCAACGAACCTCTTGAAGTACGAAACCGAGTACCGTCGGCTTCAGCGGCAAGTCTTAATAGTCTCATCAGCCCTTCATGCCTACACAATTTTTCACACAGTCAATTCATCAAACATGTAGAACACATTTTACACCACATCCCATTTTAACATGCTCGGGTTTTTTACAATAAACAATATCCAATTACTCTTCAATTCCATCAATATCTTATACACAAGAACATAGGGAATGGAATAAAAAATAAAAATAAAAATCATAAAACGTAAAACACGCGGATGGCGGACCTCAAAAAAGCTTGATTCCACACCAACATACTAATGATAAATACGGGAAAACATTAAATCAATTCTGAGAACACTTACTTTCGGTATCAAAACATATGCAGTGTCTGGGTTTTGTCATGGTGGGGTTTAGAGAGGGTTTAAGGTGGAGACGACAAACCGCAGTCCTGTCCTGTGAGTGAATATTGAATCGGTCGAGTTGAGACTTGGAAAGTAATCGACTATTCGACTCGGTTCGGTTGAACCGAACGAGGCTTTAAATTTCGATTGTAATTTTGGGGTATATATGTCATTGTATAAAATTAGAATACATTTACATTTACATAATTTTCATTATAACTAAAACTTCATAATTAAATTTGTTCATTTATGTGTAAATGATGCCTACTGAATTAAGTTGGGCATTAAAAAAATTGTTACTATGTCTCTTTATTTAAGATGATTAACTTATTTAAGAAGTTCTAAATAATAATATAAATTGAATTTTAAATGAGTTTTGGAATTGGTTTATACAATAATTAGTTTATTCTGTCTCGATCAGAATTTAATCAATTTATTAGTAAAATATCAAATCAAAAATTGATTTTTCGTATTTTTTTTCATTTTTCGATCAGATCAAATTCTTGAATAATCGACTCGCGCGCTTTTTGTATTTTAGTTTTCCTTCAAAATGAAAATTTAAAAATAAACATAATTGAAAATAAAACATGAAAAAATGATAATATTTGTTTTTAAAGATAAATTGCCATATATATTTTGTGAAATCAAAGGATTTGGATAAAATGTTATGTAGGATGATTGACAATGTGATGTGATAATACGTCCTTAGAATAAAGATGAGCTTATTTAAAAGAGTTTATAAAATTTTACGTCTATGAGTTGTTTTAATGGAATAGTTTATTTAATAAATAAGTTGTTAAATCGTTTGGATGAAAAAAATATAAAAATTTATAAGATGTTAATTTGTTTGACAATCTAAAATTTTATATAAATAAAATTATCAACAATAAATTGTTATATATGAGAAAAATAATTAAAAATAATTATATTAACTAACTAATAAATTTGAATTTTTTGTATACATATAAAAGGTAATATTTTTAATGGTATTTTGGTTTTTTATTATTTAAGTTACAAGAGGTTATAAGCTGTTTAAAAAAAAATACCTCTCCCTTACTTTTTTTTAAACAGCTTATAAGTTGTTAAACATTTTATTTGTAACTTTTTTAAGACGTTTTTTAAAAAATTAACAAACAAATTTTAAGAATTTATAAGCTTTTAAATAGCTTATAAGCTCAGCCAAACACTCTCTAAGCGAATTGTTAATATTACTAAAAATTAATTATTGAATAGTAAATAAATAATATAAAAAATACTTATACAATATATTCATAATAAAAATGTAAATTTAAAAAAAAAATGCCACAAATGTTGATATAGTTTATTGATAAATCTCATATAAAATTGAATTTATTGATAAATCTCATAAAATTTAAGAGAAGATAAATGCTTATAGGTTTGTAGAGCTTTTCAAATCTATTTACAATTCATCATAATTCCTAGCATGATCCTATCTAAATAATCTACATACATGTATTTCCTGATATAATTGGAATATAATTAATAAAATAACATTTCTCAATAAATAGAGATTGGCCAAGATATAGTGTGTGGGTTTTTCTTTAATTATTCTATGCAGCTCATTATAATAATGATTAGTTTGATAAATATGAAACGATAATCACGCCTTATTATTCAACCCTCATTGTTTAAGCATCATTTTCACTTTTCAACTATTACCAAGCTGTCATTAACTATATTCATCCACTTTTCCCGACAATCATATCTTACCAACTATACAAACGAACACCAATCAAGTTTAATTAATCGAGTTTAACGACCTATTATAATCATAATCGAGCTCGGTCAAACAAGAAGAATGACATAAGCTACTAAATTAGAAGGTAAAATGTATTGACTTTTGAGAATACGACTACTAATTTCATTTGAATTTTCAGTTTTGTATATTCAGCATTTGATTAGAGTTTCAAGATTACATAATTTTAAACTTCAAAAATAGTGCTCGGTCGAATTTTGAATCAAATTCAAGTAAATTAGGCTAAGTTTAAACTCTTTACTGGTCTTGTAGCAATCAAATGCATGTACGTTGTTTCATATTTAGCGCATAAAAACGTGAATGAAATACGGTACCTAACGATGGAAGTTCTATATATATCTTAAAATCAATTAATAATAATAAAACTAACTTTCTATATTTGTAAAATAAGCTCTTACAAGTTCAATCTTAATACATCAACTTTTAATGTGATTTTAAATTCAATTTGTACTTTGAACAAATTAATGTAATTAAACAAAAACTCACCAGCAAGGCAGCAAATGCTCGTGGGAGTTGTGGTTGAAGGGGCACTGAAGTTGGTACCGACGTGCATGTAGTATATGTTTAATATCCCATGTTTAATGTTGTACTTTGGAATATTTTATACTTACTTCGTACAATTAATTACTATTTAATACTGTATTTATTATTCCTTTTCCCTATATATATGATTAATTCTTGGTTAGAGTGAGAGTTTATTTTCATTTTCTCCTATGTTCAAAAATTTATAATGATTATAATTGCGCAAATCTTATTTTTCCATACATTGTTTCTTAATCACGTTTTAAAAAATGGTAAAAAAAAAAAACATTTACAATTCAATGGAGTGAGAATACTTCATTACTTCTCTTGTACCATAAAAATAGCTACACTTCATTTGCTATTTACAAGTAAAGTATGACAATTCTTATGAGATAGACCTAGTATAATGTTAATATTTGCAGTATATTATTTATATTATTGATTGACAGTTTTATACAAATTATTATAAATAAATTTAAAATTTGACCGATACATATTTCAATAGAATAATATTTTAAACTTGCATGCATTTAAAAATAGATCATAGAAGTATTTAAAGAAATAAAACCAATGAATTTTCAAAAGAACAATGTCCGTTTTTCTCATACAATCATCCTTTAGGAGCGATTTTTCAATGGTAGGAGACGAACAAACCTTTTACTACATGTTAGTATTCTTCACCTTTCTTTCTTTTAGTCATTTTATTCTTCCCTCATAAGTCCTAACTATACCTATAAATTAAAGTTTTGTTAATTGCAAAACGTGAAAAAAATAACATTAAAATAGATAATTATGTTGGATAAATAGATAAATACAGTATAGTGGAGTACTCTATCATTTTTCTAAACATATACGAGTAGGAGAGTATATAGAACAAAAGGATCAAAAAGGATGATTTTCATTTCTCTACCATTTTCCCACTTTTTTTTTTTTTTTTTTTAATATCTGTAATATTTTTTCAATTGAATTATTATTAGTAATTATTTAAAACTCGTCTATAACATTACTCTTTCCCGCTCACTCTACTATTTACCAAATGGACTTATTTCTCTCCTCCCTCCTCTTACTCTCTCTCTCCACCGTCACCACCGTCGCCGATGACACGGCCGCTCTCACCCTGTTCCGCTCCCACACCGACCTCCACGGCGCGCTCCTTCCCAACTGGACAACCACTCCCGCCGCCCCCACCGCCTGCTCCGCCCGATGGTCAGGCGTGAAGTGCACCAATAACCGCGTCACAGCCCTCATCCTCCCCAACCTCAACCTCCGCGGCCCGATCTCCGCGCTCTCCTCCCTCGACCAGCTCCGAGTCCTCGATCTCCGCGCAAATCGCCTCACCGGCGACTTAACCCCCATCACAAATTGCTCCAACCTCAAACTCGTCTACCTCTCCAACAACGACTTCCCCGGCGAAATTCCGCCGGATTTATCCTCGCTCGGCCGCATCCTCCGCCTCGACCTCTCCGACAACAACCTCCGCGGCCAGATCCCCACCTCCCTCTCCAACCTATCGCGACTCCTCACCCTCAAGCTCCAGAACAACGAGATCTCCGGTAAAATCCCCACGCTCTTCGATTCCCTCCCGAATCTCAGAGAATTAAACCTATCGAACAACGAATTCGTCGGATCTCTCCCGACCACCCTCCTATCTCGGTACGGCGCGAGTAGCTTCTCCGGCAATCAAAACCTCTGTTCAGAAAACCCTAATTTCCCCAAATGTTCGAGTCTCACCTCCCTCCCCCCTTCACCACCGCCAACACAAAATCCGACGAAAAATCACACCAACAAACTCAGCAAAGCCGCTGTAATATCGATAATCGTGGTAAGCTCCCTGATGCTGTTCATAATCTCATCGATCATGCTGGCGTCCTGCTGCGGAAAACCCTCGCCGGACTCGAAATTTTCAGGCGAACTGTCGAGCGAGAAGAAAGCGGCTCGCGGAGGCGCGTACAGCAGCGACGACACCAACGCTACGGATAAGAGTAAGCTGGTGTTCTTCGATCGGAAAAGTCAGTTCGAGCTGGAGGATCTGCTCCGGGCTTCGGCGGAGTTGCTGGGGAAAGGGAGCCTCGGGACTGTTTACAAGGCTGTGCTCGAGGACGGAAGCATGGTTGCAGTGAAGAGATTGAAAGACGCGAACCCCAGCGGGAGGATCGAGTTCGAGCAGTACATGGATGTGATCGGAAAGCTTCGTCATCCGAACGTGGTTCGATTCCGAGCTTATTACTACGCCAGGGAAGAGAAGTTGTTGGTCTACGATTATCTCCCTAATTCCAGCTTACATTCACTTCTCCATGGTATGAACTATGAACTTTCTCTTCATTAATTAATTTCAAAAAATAAAATCTGAGTTTTAATTTTGTTTATTTGAATAGGTGACAGAGGACCAGGGAGGATCCCTTTGGATTGGACCACGAGAATCAGCTTGATCCTCGGAGTGGCTCGCGGGCTTGCGAAAATCCACGAGGAGTACGCGGAAACGAGAATCCCTCACGGAAATGTGAAATCGTCAAATGTGTTACTCGACAAGAATGGGGTCGCTTGCATTTCCGATTTTGGGCTGCCGTTGCTTTTGAGCCCGCCCCAAGCCGTGGCCCGATTGGGAGGGTACAGGGCCCCCGAGCAGGCTGAGACGAAGAGGCTCTCGCAGAAGGCGGATGTTTTTAGCTTTGGGGTTTTGGTGCTCGAGGTTCTCACGGGCCGGGCCCCGAGTAGGTCGGCCCGGAACGAGGAGGAAGGCCCGACGGCGGTGGATTTGCCGAATTGGATTCGTTCGATGGTTAGGGAGGAGTGGACGGCTGAGGTGTTTGATCCGGAGCTGTTGAGGTATAAGAATATAGAGGAGGAGCTTGTGTCGATGCTCCATGTGGCGATGGCTTGTGCGGTGACTCAGCCTGATCAGAGGCCGGCGATGTTTGAGGTTGTGAGGATGGTGGAGGAGATGAGGGTGGCCCAGACTCCGTTAGGGGAGGATTACGACGAGGAGTCGAATGAGGTGTCGACGGAAGATGCATTGGCCTGAGTTTTTTTGTTTTTCTTCTGTGTTGATTCTTGTCATTTAGGGTTGATGGTAAATTTTGTATCCCCTGTACCATTCATTTGCATTGGGAGATTAGTTTAGGATTTGTTCTAAATTGTGTTTTGTTGTGATGAGGCTTTAATTTTCTTGTTTATTACTGTATTTGTGGAATGGAATAATAATACATCAAATATGGAACATACCAATTACAGTAGTTACAGTTTGTGACATGTTGATAACAAGGTGTCTGTATAACAAAGTACATACTGCATTCATTTTCAACAAAAAATAATCTGCAGATCACATTCTTCATGGGTCATGAGACTCATGACAACATGATTCACGCTTGTCACGCCTTCCTTCAGTCGAATGTCAACTCGATTAATTCGTTCGGTCGGTCAAATGTCAACAATCTGTTAAGAGCGTGCTTTTGACAGACGAGGTTAAAACACGGTTTCACCCAGTCTATATTTGTTTAATATCACGAAACATCCCGACACACACCGTAGGTCAAAATCTTGCTTGGACTCAGTAGTCAGTACCCCGTTTTTCCTAATACTCGGTCAACTACCTACAAAGTACAGTAAAAACCTCTATAAATTAATACTCCATACATTAATAACCTCTTTAAATCAATGGAATCTTCTGGTCCCGACTTGGTCTTTTAAATGAAAAAAATATCTCGGTAAATTAATAATCTCTCTAAATTAATAAAATTTTACAGTCCCGAGGCTATTAATTTATAGAGGTTTTACTTGTATAAAGAATTTTTTACCAAACTTAAAACAGGAGGCATCTCCACTTTTGCCTCTAACGGTAATTAACCTTCTTCATTTAATAATCTTGAAAAGAAAAAAAATATTGTAAATGCTGCTTACAATTGAGCACATTGTAATAATGATCCTAGCAGGTTCTCGATTGAAATTGCAACAAGAACACAACAAATATACAGCATACCGACAGTATCTTAATCGTATTGACTGCTTTCTGGGTACTGGCATTAATTCGTGCTAAACTCGTACATCATTCATTTCTCTAGGGATGATGATTAGTCCAAGTTACATAAAATAAAGAAATTCAATTATATTAGTAGGTGGTGTTCCTAATCGACATGAAAACACAAACGATTAGCTGATCAACATCTTATCAGTATCAGTTGCTACTGCTACTGCTGAGTGCTACACTACATTACTCTTTGTTAATAAAATTGTATTTTAAATCATTTCAAAATTTATTTAACAAAATTTTAAAATGTTTAAAATGTATTTCAAATCATTCAAAAATTATTTTAAGAGATGTATAGACTATTTTAAATTATTTAAAACTTATTTAAAACTTATTTAAAGACATTTTAAAATGTTTAAAAAGTATTTAAAATAATTTATAAATTATTTAATGTCACTTTAAAATGTTACTAATGTATTTAAATTATTTTAATTCACCTTAAAATGTGTAAAAGACTATAAAAGGTATTTTAAGTCTTTTTAAAATTAATTTTTTAAATTTATTTCAAATCACATAAAAATTATTGTAAAATACTTTTTAATATTTAAAAAGTATTAAATATTATTTAAAATCTATTTTAAAACACTTTAAAATATTTAAAAATTATTAAAAAAATTAAAAATCATTTTAAAACACTACGGGGTATTATTTTTTTTTTTAAATATCTAAAAAGCTTTTTAAATCATTTAAAAAATATTTTTAATTTATTTTAAAATGTTTAAAATGTCAGTTTCATCAATATTCTTACAATTTAATAAATTTTTTTAAAAATTAAATTATAAATTAGACTTAGTAAATTATTTTAACATATGTACTCCGTAGTATTAAATGAAACTGTATAATTTTGTGCAAAAGAATATGAGAGATTTTATTAATCCGGGAAAACGACGTCGTGTGTCTTGGCACACAAGTTTAGTTGCGGAGCCCACAGAACCTGTGGTCCTCTTCGACCCCCCAAAGCACGTGCCCTTCCCCTTTCATCGGCGTGCTCATCAACGTCATTTCATATCAGTATATCACACAGACGACATTGATTCACTGCTTCCTCAAGCTCAGCCTCCACAGTAAAGGAATTAGGGCATCAAATTGAAAAAAAAAAAAACAGTCGCTGATTTTTGCTTCAAATCATATTCGTCGTCCGAGTGATTCATTCGTTCGCTCGCTCGCGCAGATTAAAAAGAAAAAATGCATTCGAGTCACTTGCTTCTCGAGGAGCCAATCCGGATGGCCACCATCCTCGAGCCATCCAAAGCGGTGAGTTTTTTTTTCTTTTGAATTTTCGCAGATCTGTTTTCGCTTGTGATACGCGATCGATTCGTGTCGATTTTGTAATTTCGGCGCTTTTTCGTGGTTGCAGGGTTTCTTTCCGGCGATGACGAAGATCGTCGGGACCCTCGGCCCACGCTCTCGATCCGTGGAGGATATTTCTGCTTGCCTGAAGGCTGGAATGTCCGGTAATCAATCAGTTTTTTCCTTTGTTTTAATTTTTTTTTTTGGATTTTTTTTTAATTTAATGTGAACGGTGTAGTTGCGAGATTTGATTTTTCATGGGGTGATGCGGAATATCACCAGGAGACACTGGAGAATCTGAAGACTTCCATCAAGGGCACTAAAAAACTCTGTGCTGTAAGTCTGATTGTTATTATTTTGTTTGTTGGGTTAATTGTGTGATTTAAGGTGAATAGGATTAATATACGCCTTCCGTTTACTTTGATTTATTATCAGATTATGCTCGATACAGTGGGTGCTGAAATGCAAGTTGTTAATAAAAGTGAGAAAGCAATAACCCTCAAGGAAGACGACAATGTTATCCTAACGCCCGATCAAGGTCAAGAAGCATCATCGGAAGTCTTGCCAATTAACTTTGCTGGATTGGCCAAGGTTCTCTATATAATATATATGGCTTCCGTTTTTTTTTTTTTTTGTACTTTTATAAATCTCAGTTGCTGAGGCTTGCACAGGCTTAACTTAATGTTTAGCTATTTCTAATCAAATTTATTATGCACAGGCTGTGAAGAAGGGAGACACCATTTTTGTTGGTCAGTATCTATTCACGGGAAGTGAAACTACTTCTGTTTGGCTGGAGGTACGAGGTTTAATTTTGAAATTTCATAGTCTTTTATGTTTCACAGTTTTTACTTTTTATTATGTGGTTCTGTTAACTATACAAAAATCCTAAAACTCTTACTGAAATGCCTTTTATCCTTGACTTATTTTACATAGTTCTCATATGATTATTTAATCCTCACCTAATTATGATAGAGTAATTTTGATTTTCATCTTTGATGTGGTTTAATATGCCGGACCATTTGTCCAAATTTTGACGTTGTACACAGAAGTGTAACACACTAATGTTGTTGATTACTTTGACTATGGAAGACATAATTTTGTGATTTTTGTCTATATGTATTTTCTTGGTTTGTAGATGAGTTATCTTTCATTATTTTTACTCTGTATCACTATTTGAAGTATGCAATTTGTTAAAATAGAAGAAAACATGCCAGACAGTGCTTAAAGAATTTCCGTGCTTTGCATTGGACTGTACAAATCATAGTTTTTTTTGGAGCTCTTTATTAAACCAGACAGTTGATATGGTGCAGGTAAATGAAGTTCAAGGCGATGATGTAGTTTGTGCGATCAAGAACTCTGCAACCTTGGCTGGATCACTGTTTACCTTGCATGCCTCTCAAATTCATATTGATCTACCTACACTAACAGATCAAGACAAGCAGGTGAGTGGTGTATAATGTGTGTACCCTTTTTTCTTGCATTAAATAATTTTAAAGGGCTTGCTTATTAGTGGTTTTGGTAGCACATAAGCAGCCCTTGGATTTCAAATTTTTGTTTGTTACAATATAACTTATCTTTACAGAGGAGTTGGAAAAGTAACTAAATCGTAATTCATAACCGGTGCCTCACCTGAATTCTTCTAAAATACTATGGATATTGTTGGTTAAATGTGTTCAATGAATATCTGAAAGCTTGAACTGCAATTGTTTTCTGTATTTTCCTTCTTTTTTTCCATCTCTTAATCTATTTGTCACAATTAGTTTCTCTTTATTGAAAAGCATCATTTATGCTTCAGGTTATCAGCTCATGGGGTGTTAAGAATAAAATTGATTTCCTTTCATTGTCTTATACACGTCACGCAGAGGACGTTCGTGAGGTAAGGATAAGATGGTATTTAATTTATTTATATTGTGAATGCACAGTTTTATTGATCTTCCAATCATATCGATTTGCTCACTGATATTTTTTAATGCAGGCTCGTGATTTTCTATCCAAGCATGGTGATTTAAGTCAGACTCAAATTTTTGCAAAAATTGAAAACGTAGAGGTGAATTTAAAGATTTCCCTTATACTGATAGATAGGAAATTACGTGGCAACATATGAGTCAGTTGAAAAATCCCAACTGCTTATTTTGGCTCACTTGTTTTTGCAGGGGTTGACCCACTTTGACGAGATTCTACAAGAGGCTGATGGCATCATTCTATCGCGTGGAAACCTCGGCATAGATCTTCCCCCTGAGAAGGTTAGCAGTCCTGGAAAAGACTTTCTCTGTGCATCTTTCCGCTAGTTTTTGAGTTGTCTTAGATAAAATAGTTCAGAGTTATGTTATCCACTTTGGCGTGCAGGAATAACTGAAGTTGATCAAATGATATTTAACACTCTTAATCCAATATACACTAAACACTCTTAATCCAGTCACTAGATGTATGAATTTATGGGCTACTTTTATCGTGACTGATTTCATGCCTGTATATGGTTTGCAAAAATGTAAGTTTAAAATAGCAAATGAACCTATCTAGATAACTTGTAACTACATAGCAACTACATATCACAGTGATGTTGTCTTGGGGCGGGTGATTAATGATTCTTACCAGTTTTGCCTACATTTAATGTTAGCCATACGTATATCGGTATAGAACATCGATATGTTGTCTAATTTAAATAAATTTTAGCTAATTCTATTTCGTATCTGCAGGTGTTCTTGTTTCAGAAGTCTGCTATTTACAAATGCAACATGGCAGGGAAGCCAGCAGTGGTAACTCGTGTTGTTGATAGTATGACCGACAATCTCAGGCCCACTCGCGCTGAGGCAACTGATGTTGCTAATGCTGTTTTGGATGGTGAGTCACCGTCCTTAATACTTGGCCGGAAAATGTAATCAGTTTTTTTTTCTTATGTAATTCCTCCAGTTTGTGTTGTTACTTTGCGTAAGTAACAAAGTACAATTTGATCTGTAACCTACTTCCCTGGATGTTATTTTAACGTACAATTTATTGTTTCCAAAGTTAATTTTCAGTCATTGCCTTGTTCATTATTGGTTAAACTGATCCATCTAGGATGTTGTCCAATGTGTATGTTACAGGATGTGACACGATTCTTCTTGGTGCTGAGACTTTACGTGGATTATACCCTGTTGAAACTATTACAACTGTTGGCAAGATTTGTGCTGAGGTTAGTCATCTTGTACCCATTTGATAGTGGTCTTATAATCTTATATGAGTAATAGTTATAATAGCTTGAACCCTTTTCTCAAAATTTTAACAACAATTGCTAAATAAATCTTACATTTGCCATATTTGGCTATTTTCTTCAACAGGCAGAGAAGGTCTTCAATCAAGACCAATACTTTAAGAGGACAGTAAAATTTGTTGGCGAACCCATGACCCACTTGGAATCTATTGCTTCCTCCGCGGTATGTGACAGTTAAAATGTAAACAAAAAGGGGCAAAATGAAAACACAAAGAAATCAAACCTAAGATATCTGTTAGCCTTATTGTCTAATCTAGTAATGATTTGTAACTCTCTGCATTTTACTCCGTAGGTCCGTGCGGCCCTTAAAGTGAAGGCATCTGTCATCATATGCTTTACATCATCTGGAAGAGCAGCAAGGTATTATCATACTTTTTTATTCAGCGATTGATTGTTGAAGATATTTTCTAATTTAGGATGAGTAAATTAAACATCATCCTGGTTGGTGCAGATTGATAGCAAAATATAGGCCAACAATGCCTGTTTTATCTGTTGTCATTCCTCGACTGAAGACAAATCAACTCAAGTGGAGTTTCAGTGGTGCATTTGAGGTATAAGACTATTTAGCGCTTTATTGTACTCTAATTTTTTAGTGCCAATATAAAGAAAGATAATCGCTTTTGGTTATCCTTGGGTGGTAATTTGGTTTTCCTTCTAACGAGCTTATGGATGTTTCTATGCATTTGTTCAGGCAAGGCAATCACTTATAGTACGTGGGCTTTTCCCCTTGCTGGCTGATCCTCGACATCCAGTAAGTTCACGTGTTTTGGTTTAATTGCAAAAACATTCTTGCGGTGTAGTCTAGTTACTATAGGCACAGGTCTCAAAAGTTGTTTTCCTTTATTTTTTTCTCAACTGTCGGTTTTTATGTTACAGGCTGAGTCTACAAATGCAACTAACGAGTCAGTTCTGAAGGTTGCACTTGATCATGGAAAAGCCTCTGGAGTGATCAAGTCTCACGATCGTGTAGTTGTTTGCCAGAAAGTTGGAGATGCATCTGTAGTCAAGATTATCGAGCTTGAGGATTAAGCTAAAACCATGCCTCCTGACTCAATAAAAATTATGCGTTTAAGCTACACCACCTGTTTATCTTCTTCTACTTTAATTTTGTCCGGTTGAGGAAGACCACCGGAAGTTATAAATTGTGGCCCTACCATGGATTCCGATCTTGAATTTACATGGCTAACAATGATTTTACTTTTGGAACCGAAAAAACCATAATTTTATTTGTAGTTTTGAAAGGTGGAGGTTTGTGAATGCTTGTACTTGGGATAACAAATACAGTAAAATATTTCTATAAATTGAAGGATTAAGATTTAAAATATATACTGCACTTTTCTTTTGAACTTAATTCAGTTTATTTCAAAATTTTGGAAAAATGGTTAAATAAAAAATAATTAAAATAGATAATTTCAGTTAAATAATTTAGTTTATGTTTTAAATATTATTCAAAAATCATTTCAATTCAAGCTTATTGAGTTCAAGTTAAACACCATTTGTAGTGATATTGTAATAAAACATAGTATTACATTTTAATCCCTCAAAAATAATTAATTACATTAATTGTAATCCAATTGTAAGGGAATGGGACCAACTCATTAATTAATTGAATATGTTATAATCAAATTTAATGACTGTCTCATTCAATTATAGATAGAATAATCTCACACAATTATAATTAATTTCTCTTCACAATTATAGATAGAATAATCTCACACAAAAAATACAGGACTGAAAATGATAATTCTGAATGTTACCGTGGTGGAATTGTAATAAACTAAACTAGAGAACAAAAGGGAAAAAATAGAATAACGGAGGCGCAGTAGAGCTCACGGAAAAAACGAAATCCTAATTCCCTCTCTACCAAACGGCGTCGTACCTCCTCCGTCGGATTTTTTTCCCGGTAGGAACGAATTTCCGAGATACAATACCTGATACGCATAGCTTACGTTACATACATGGGCGCATCGTTATCGAATTTGTCTGAAAACGGTTCGGGCACCGGCGGGCCGGGCCTGGGGGACATACCGGAGAGCTGCGTGGCGTGCGTGTTCCTCTATCTGTCGCCGCCGGAGATATGCAACTTGGCTCGGCTCAACCGCGCCTTCCGCGGCGCCGCCTCATCCGACGCCGTTTGGGAGACCAAGCTTCCCCCTAATTACCTCCTCCTCCTCAACCTCCTATCCCATCCCGGTGCTCATCAGGGCCTCTGCAAAAAAGACATTTTTGCCCTGCTATCGCGCCCTCTACCCTTTGAAGACAGCAACAAGGTACGCTTCTTTTTTATACTGTATTTTCCTTTGCCTTTTCTACTATTTGTATTTTTTCAGAGATTATCTTGTTTACTATTTGTTGCTGATACTCAGATTACTCTGTGATTCAGTCACTTAAATTTCCTTAAATTTTATTTCCCTGATTTTTTATGATTTTACTTGATCATTTTTCCTTGTATCATTTCTAAGATTCTTCATCTCTGTCTATATCTTTTAGAGTGCTATCATATTGTTATCTGGTACAATTATCGAACACAACTTGGTTTTGTTAAAAGCAAAACAACCGACTATTCGATTATGTTGAATTTATGAATTTATGCCATGTGTTCGTCGTGTCTTTCACTCTTTCGTGCCAAATATGTGTGTTTAGTAGTGTCGTATATTTCAATAGCGACACCGAAAAATGTTATTTATGTTAAACATGTGCTCTAAGATGGTAAAAAAAATCATCATATTGCCTATCCATCGTTTTTCCTTCCAATTCCCCTTCCCTTAGGAATGGGTTTCATAACATTTTAATTTTCATTTCGTATTGGGCCAATTGCAGGTGATGTGGATTGATAAATTCAGTGGGAGAGTGTGCATGTCAATATCAGCCAAAGCAATGGCAATAACAGGCATTGAGGACAGGAGATATTGGAATTGGGTTCCGACAGAGGAATCTAGGTTAGCTGTTCTGCTCTTTGTGCGCGATACACTTCCACTTCCATTTATAGTTTTGATCCTCTAAATTATGTCAAGAATCTTGAAGTAGTGGTGTTAGATATATTCACGTTCATATGCATTTATCGTTAAATTTGTGTAGTAGACTTTATGTACTGTCTCTGATTGTTGTTTTGCATTTATTTTCCAATCTAAATCATGCCATTGTTATATTAGTATTTATTTAAGAAGATATACTGATAGAGAAAGTACGGTTTCTCCGTTTCTGTCTATTACGTTACTTAAAACTTAAATATGAGCATATCTGTCATTTTTTTTAAGATTTCCTTATTTGTGTGAACACTTGGGATGAAAAAAATTACTTATTAAACCGCAAATCCGTGAAGAAAAAAAAAAAGAAATCATGTGGAATAATTGCTTTTTTAATATATGTAACAGATGACTAGTGAAGGTGAGATAACTCATTGAGGTAATGAAAAATTTCAACTGAATCTTTGCAAAAGTTCAAACTGTTCAATTAGAGAATGACCTATGTAGCTCTCTTGCTAAAGGCATAATTGCGAATTCTGTACATTTCATGCTTACCTAAATAAAAGCATAAGAAATGCCGGATAGCTTTTATTTTATACTCATTAGACTCTTCCTATAATTGATAAATTTGGGGGAATTATCTTACATGTTACATACCTTTACTATATGCACACTTATTTCAACATACTCCACTTTTTCTTAGTTTCGAAACAACTTAAGCTATGTTAGATTAATTCTTTTGGTAACTGCCCCATTTTTGCAGATTTAGTGTGGTAGCTTATTTGCAGCAAATATGGTGGTTTGAAGTCGACGGAACCGTAAAATTCCCCTTCCCACCTGATATATATACCGTCTCGTTCCGAATTCACATCGGGAGATTCTCCAGAAGACTTGGACGTCGCGTCTCAAGTTTTGAACATACTCACGGATGGGAAATAAAGCCCGTAAGGTTCGAATTCTCCACTTTGGATGGCCAACAAGTGTCTAGTGAGTGCTTTTTAGACGACCCACAACAAGATGACGGTAGCAATAATAGTAGCAACGCGAGTCACAAGCGTGGGTGCTGGATAGATTACAAGGTGGGTGAATTTATTGTTAGGGAGCCGGGTTTAGAAACTGAGGTACAGTTTTCGATGAAGCAAATTGATTGTACGCATTCGAAAGGCGGGATTTGTGTTGATACAGTTTCGATTGTTCCGGTTGAGTTGAATGGTCGTAGGAGAAGAAGAGGGGTTTTGAAGTGAATAATGTATGTTTATTTTGATGTAGGTATGTTCCTCTCTGTTCTATGTAACCTCCCTCTCTTTTTTTCTTGTGAGGTTTTGTAAGCTTTTTGCAGAAGGGTGATATATAAGTACAGTATATTATATGGATATATGCTTTCATTGCTGTCTTTTATCCTTTTGAGTTTTTATGCAAAACCATACCATGTATGATTTGAAATACTCTTCTGCTAAAAAGAAGATGAATATGAATATATTCCATGAAAATCACGAGCAATCGATTTTTTTTCGCCATTTTCATGTTTTGAATCGATGAAATTAATTGGTGATCTTTGATTATGTTAGTCAGTCTGTATTATTTTGTATGTTGATTGTTGACCAATCTGGCAATCTGTAAGATTTTTTTTACTCATTTTGGTTATTACGGCTTCATCAGTATAATACAGTAAATGACAAAGCAAAAAATATTAATCAAGCATTTGCCATTGCATTACTACTGACTGCTGCAAAAATCTAAAAATCCCATGAACTCGTGGTTGTTTATCTTCGTGATGCTTTTCTGTATTCCGACAACGCCTGTGCACAAAATAATAAAAAAATCGATGCACAAAATAATAAAAAAATCGATGAATAAATATAATCATTGCAAATTTACGATTGGTAATCTGAGTTTGTTTGCTCGGTTCAAGACTGTTCTTACCCATTACGACGGCGCTGACAGAAATGACGGAGGAGAGTATGAACACAATAATCGAAGGCCTCTTTAGAATCGCCACGATTTTACTCACAACATATTGGCCCCCAAAACCAGCCAAAATAGACACCCCCATCAAGTACAAAGCTGCACATTTCATTTCATTTCATTTATTTTTTCTTGTTTTTTAAACAAACAAATAAAATAAAATATGAAATAAAACGTACCATAGGGCATTGGAAATCTATCTAGGAGATAAAACTCTACCACAGATAAAGATGCAGAAAACATCATCACAAAGGTTGATGTTGCACTAGCCACCTGAAATTTAATTAAAATTTCTCAATTTAAATATAGTAAACAATTACTACTATTATCTTTAACAAAAATCCAATCTTTATAACATAGATGAATTATACCTGAGGAATAACTTTAATCTCAAGTAGAAGAGGACCGAGAACAAAACCACCACCCGAACCTAAGAGGCCCCCGACAGTGCCGCCAACGACGCCACAGAAAGCGCAAAACACGAGGTTCGTCGGGGTCCACTCTATCGCTGCCTCGCACACTGGTTCAAGATTCCCTTCAATTCTCCGTCTTTTACTTTCTTTGTAAAGTTTAACACATATGTAGCCCGTCAACGCAAGAGCAATTGGGAGCTGAAAAATATTTACGAATTCTACCATCAAATAAATATACGACGAACCCCGTGTTCATCGAATTGTTAGGTTGATCGATAAAAACAAACGAGATAAATAATCAATGGGCTACCTGTAACAGGTTGAGAAACCAGTACAATGGGCTACAAGCCTTTGTACCATTCTGTAAACCACCACAAGCAATTTTAATACTTAATATGTTATTGCAAAATAAATTTAATCTCTAGGAAATCAATAAATAAATAAACAGAAAAATATATTTGCCTTGATGATTTGGAGGAGCAAGAAGCAAGACCAGACAAGTAGAAGGACCATGATTCGGTTCATGTTAAGGTTGTCCCTCACAATTTGCTGAGGTGTAAAACAAGTCAAAGTCAACATGATGAGAAATTAAAAAGTACTGATTAATGGTGATAATTAATTAACAAATACTATACCATTGTTGTTTTTTCCATTGTTATTGTTTCATCTTTATCAGCAGCCAATGGGACATAGTGGGCATCAATTACCACTGGTAATTAAAAAAAAACAAATTATAAAAATAAACAAAAAAATTAAAATAATTTGAATTAATCAATGAATTGAACTGGAGTACTACTTACCACTGGTGAGAGCAGGTGCATTTTTCCGTTTGTATTCTTCCATGGCTTTCTGCATTTTTTACACATTACTTATTTGACCAAAATCATAATTTACACCTTGACAATCGATATACGACATAATTACAAACGCTAACCTTCGAAATAGTTTCCTTCTTCCACATTCCAATGCCCTTGGAAAGGGACCTCGTCGAAGTCCCTATTTGGAACAACATTCATAAATAAAAGAAATAAACATCAAACAATTTGTTAATAATAGTGTACTATCTTTTATATAAGGTGAAGGGTAAAAGTGTAATTATGGTTAATACCCATGAACAAGATTATGATGAGTACAGTGATGAGCCAGTAGGGGAAGACCACGCTAAGAGAGACACCGATGGTGATGCCGAGCATGAGCATAGGCTGAAATAAAAGGGCCAAATCATAGTCGATTATTGGCACTTGTCTGAATGGATGGGCCACTCTCAAATTGTACCAAACCGACGATGTGCACGCACCCATTATCATGCCTGCATTCATCATTTTACTACTAGAGTATAGCACCTATTTATTGAATTAATTTCCAAAAAATTTAAATGCATTACGAATGCTGCTGAGCTTAGAGATGTTAACGAATAATGGTGTTCGATTCTTACATTTGGAGATAGCAGCAGCAGATTTAGTATCAAAGCCAAGTAATAAGTTGAGCATAGGAACAAAAATGCCACCGCCACCGATCCCACCAACGCTTCCACAGGCTGACCCCAAGAACCCAATAACGCTCGCCAACACTAGTCTCCAACCAAACTTCAACTCCTGAAATCAATATATATATATATAAATGCATGCATATGATATATAGATACAATAAGACGCAAATGTGATGAGAAGCTTAATTAATTACCGGCCAAACTTTAGCTTCAGAAGATTCGGCGGAGTTTGAAGATGAAAGAATTAGCAATGTAGTATTTGCATTGGCCCGAAACGAGTAGTCATTGATGAAATAAGCCAAAACAATTGCCAAAGAGAAGCCCGAAAGAAGGTACAGAAGGACCCCCCTAGTAGCAGCCATACTACGCGCGGACTTGTGTCGATTAATTTACCTACAAGATGATCAAGAATTTTATTATTTATAAACATCATAAGAAACATAGATAAATTATGGAAACAATTTCCTTTTATATTTTTATAAAGAAAATTTTGAAGATACTCTATGTAAGACAACAAATCAAGAGATATATTAAAACGAAAAAAGAAGTTTGGAAATATAAATTCATACAGTATATATTTAGAATTAAAAATATAATGTATGAAGGTTCGCCAAATGTTTGGGCCTTTTTACTTGCGGCCCAGCCCGCAATTTCTTTTAGGGAAGATAATAAAATCAAATCTGTCTTCCTCATCAAATCCTCTCGGCCATGCCTGTGTCACCCCTTCCCCCCTCACCATAAATCAAGTATGTTGATAGATCATAGATTGTACATACTGAATTATTGATGAAGTATACCGATTATATTCGATATATCAGTATATACATAATTTCACAGATACTGTAAGTTTTTCTCGAACTGGATCGAGCTTGGAGAGACTCCTAGGGGAGACGCGACGCTTTCGCCGGAGGAGGAGGATGCGCAGTTAACTTTTCCGGCCGGAGGTAAACTGTACAGCCCCTGTTTTGACAGCGTGGTGTGGGTAACCAGGTTTCGGGTGGGAAAATTGGGCGCGGAGGAGGGGCGATTGCGCATGAGAAAAATGGAGAAGTTTTCAGATTCCGCAGATGCAAAAAACTTGTAGCTAATTTTGTACCGCCGCCGCAGAGAGGAGAAATGGGGGAGGGAATGAGGGATAACCGGCGCCTTTTTGTTTCTTATTTATTGATGGCTGTTTGATTATTGAAAATGATAAAATATACTGCTGTACTAAGTAAAATTGAGATATCAATTCTTTATTCGTTGGATAGCAATAGATGTCATGGAAGTTTAGTTTAACTGCTGATACTGGTATTTCAGAAAAATCCACTCACCATTCAATAACTAAAAAATAAAAGAGCTGGATATTGTCAAGCAAAATATCTGAAAACACCAACAGAAAAAGATCCAACAAATATCTAAAATATGAATCCCCAACGGAGCTTTAAGACGGTGATGATTGTCATAGTTTCAAAACGAACTTTAAATCCATACTGTATTAATTAGCTAGCTTCCTTCCGTCAATTAACGGCAACTCCTGTAGAAACATACTTGGAACGCAGTGAGTCATGGTTGGGCACTTTGGACTTGGAAATTTTGAGCACCTCAACACCTTCTTGAACCTTCGCTGCTAGGGCCTCGGGTGAATCCAACAGATGTAGTAGCTCCGAGTTGTCCATCTCCAAGAGCATTCCTGTTATCTTTGTCGCTAGATCAGGCTGTAAAACATATACACAAGCATATAAATTAAAAAGGATTTTCAGGACCCACAAAAGAGTGCCATAAACACATTTAACAAAAGGAAAAAGAGGGGGAAAATCTGTTCACCCGATGATTTGCAACAAGCGGGAAAAGATGCTCCCCAAGTATATGTTTCTGATGCTCTGGAGGTGCTGCACCTACCAAGCTGCTTAGCATCTCCAAGCCTCCAGCACCGAGTCCAGGAGCACTCACAGTAGGCTGGAACACAAGTAATAAACCATTTTTATTTACTTTATTTGCATATTGGATAATTGAGTTCCATATTAACACACTAAAGAGATGTAGGCAAGCACAAGCCAAGTGATGACCTGATAGTTTCTTAAATCTTTTGGTTGTTGCAAATGTGATGCATATGGCAGAGCACCAACCTGTGGGAAACCAAACCCATTTATCTTTCCTCTGTTCTGTCTATGCTGTCTTGGATTATTAGGTGCCTGTAAATTTTAAAATCAGAAAAACACTAGGAAGAAAGTGATTGACCTGAAATAAATTCTTTAATAGGAAATGAGTAAACTGACCAATGTGCCTAGAGATGGATGCACTCCAGGTCTAGGGATACTTGCAACACCATTAGGCCTCCATCCTGGCCTCATCCCCGTAGGTTGATAAATGAGACCAGCTTGTGCTGGGATTTGTGAAGCAGCGCCATTAGTTGGGTAATAATAATGAGAGTATCCACCCGGAATAACAGCTGATGGCCCTGGTAGCCCTGGAACACGTTGTGCATATATTTGTTGCAACTGAGCTTTCCTGTCCTCTTTCTTCTGAGCAATTGCCACATACAACGGCTTTCTTCGCAAAATAAATCCTGAAACGTATGCATATGCAAGACTTCAGTATATTTCTCGCAAGGGACAATATCAAGAAATGAAAGTTTCCATGTAATTAACTCCCATTCACTAAATCAGCCTTTATGTTCACCGGCACACCAATCATTGTTTATGTCCAGAATCATTACAAAATAAGTTTTAGTTTTTTTTACTCATATGCCTTACTATATAAAATTAATAAGAATAAACTGCACGTAAACATACTCACCATGAAAAGCATATACAGCTCTATTTGCTTCCTCTGGGGTGGAGAAGCAAACAAATCCAAACCCTTTGCTTACTCCTTTATCATCTCGCATAATCTTTGCAGATGTAATTGTGCCACATTGGCTGAAATATTTCTTCAGCTCATCATCTATGACATCATCGTCGATATTCTTTACATACACATTTGAGGCCTGAAATTGATAAATTAAATGAATATCATAACCGCAGACAAGAGGAAAAGTTATATCAGAATACAATATAGGAAAATGAGTACTCCTGTGTGACCTGGTATTTCATGAGCCGTTCCTTCTTTTTCTCCTCAAACTGTCGGCGTAAAACTTCCTCACGCTCAGATCTTTTCTGTGCCCGGGCAACATACAAAACCTTTGAGCCTGTCGAGTAAGAACATTATATATATGCCAAAGTTTCTGAAGTGTAATCTGAAAATAAACTTTCGAAAAAAATATCTATGGCCATATACCAAGTTTTGATCCATGCAAAGCTTCCAATGCACTTTTGGCATCATCGGGGTTCTCAAAGTTGACAAATCCAAAGCCTCTAGATGCACCATTATTCTCATCTTTTGTGATAGATACACTTACAATTTTTCCATACGCGGAGAACTTCTCCTTGAGGGATTCTTCAGAGATTCCTGTATCCAAATTCTTCACAAACAGATTTGTGTATTTCTCTTCGTAGCTTGGAATAGCTCGGTCACTCTTCTTCACAAACTTGTCCACAAACCTATGCAACCCTCAAAATAGATAAAATTAGTGGCACAAATCTCTTAATATAAATGACAAAAAGTACGAAAAATGATAGGGGAACTAGACATACATTTGTTTCCCTTCATTAGTTGACCCATTGAGCTTCTCAATGGCAACTTTTGCAGAGCTTTCAGATTCAAACTGGACAAAGCCATATCCTTTGCTTTTACCATCGTTAGAGGTGGCAACTTTACAGGATAAAATAGTACCAAACTGCTGAAACAATTCTTGGAGCTTCACGCTATCAATTGAGTCGCTTAAATTCTAGCCCAACAGTAAATTATTTTGATTAGTTATATCCATCATGAAACAACACAAATAATATATCATTGACAAATTAAATAAATTCAACAGTGAAAACCAGAGTTACCTTGACAAAAACATTTCCAATTCCACTTCTTCTTGCATCTGAATCGCGATGCGACCGCATAACCCTTATAACACCCCCTTTCAACGAGGAATGATTTTTCACCTCAATAGCACGGACAGCTAGTCAAAGCAATAAATAGAATACATTTAATTATGATGTAAAATCGTGTCAAGTTAAAATTAATTAAGTAAATCAAAACTGAAGGTAGCACAAGGTTTCAAGCATCTTAGTAACCCCGATCATTAAGTGACCTCGAATCTACTATCATAAATACGACGAGCAAATTTGTAACATATCTAGATATTTTTCTCATAGGCAGGGGCTCATTGCCAAATTGAGGCAATATAATGCACAGATCAAGCAAACTAAATGAAGATACAGAATCACATTCATTTATTTTGTATCTCTTACAACCAGACAATCCCTCTCATGATGAACATTCCCATTTTACGCACAATTTATCGATCCGACATATTCAAACATTAAATTTTAAATAAAATCAATCAATCGGATCCGCTAAAAATCACGCAAAAACATCAATCGTGAAAAGGAACAATAAGATCGATCAGCATTCATTCGATCCGATCTAATCCACTGATCCACACGCACCAAAAATCACTCACGAACAGCACAAATACATAAAAACTCTATCTAGCACGCACTGATAAAATATTACCATCTTCAGGAGAGGTGAAGTTGGCGTAGCCATAACCGAGAGATCGGCCAGTAGACGAATCGCAGCAGACGCGTATGGACGCGACGTTAAAGTCCTTGAAAGCTTCGTACAGCACACTATCCGTCACGTCCTGGTGCAAATCCCCAACGTACAGAGACACCTGAGTCGCCGGCACCGTCGTCGATTCCGCCGCCATTAATTACCCCTTCGCCGATAAAACTTTACTGAACCAAAAAAACGCGAATATTTTAGGCGTTACGCAATGTATTTTCCGATTTACGGAAACGAAATCGCAGACGAAATTTATTGATGTTTTTTCCTTGTGAGGAAGATACCTGTGATTTAATGTGTGAGGAAGATACCTGTGATTTAATGGAAAAAATATTTTTTTGGGGGAAGATGCTGATAAGCGCAGGCGACGAGTGCGAAGGGGTTTGTTGAGTGTGTGTGTGTGCGCGAGTGCGACTGTGCGAGTGTGAGGTTAATATGCATGGACGGGGACGTTTGTGCCGTTTCGTGAAAGCGGGGCACCAAAACAGCGTGCGCGACGCGCATGCTGAGGCGCGTCGGTTCGACTCGCCGATGCTTATTTTGGGAAAATGGCTTTTTACATTTTTAGGTGGATCACGGCGACGTCACGGAAATCAGGATTTCCATTTTTTTCCTTTTTTTTATTTGTTGGAGAATTTTAATATATTAGGAATGTGTTTTCATTTAGTGGTAATTGCTCGATTGTACTAACTATGTATATAATTGAAAATCTGTGTTCCTTATTAGTAAATTATTTGAAGGCTGAATCGAATATTATTTAAAATGAAATTACATGTTCTTTTAACATTAAATAATTT
The DNA here is from genome assembly GCA_954870475.1 of Euphrasia confusa. NCBI lineage: Eukaryota > Viridiplantae > Streptophyta > Magnoliopsida > Lamiales > Orobanchaceae > Euphrasia > Euphrasia confusa. The sequence goes on from OX940951.1 coordinate 2,745,380, forward strand.
AAATTGAGCAATCACATAACTAAATATAATTAAAGCTGGGTCAATTCGGTTCGATATGGTTCGGGTCAAGGCTCATTCGGATCTTCCAAATACCGAAAACAACTGGGGAGTTTCCCTATCGTACATCAGCCATGGCGCTTCAATTCGCGGCGAGGAAAATTCTCTCTCCAAAGTTTCATAGATGTACGATCGCCGGTAACATCTCCATAGTCGGACTTGTCCGACGTGCCTGCTCTTCATCACCACCACCACCATCTTCTCCAAAGCCAGACAAGAAATTGAGCAAGTCCAACGACCGCCTCGCCTCCGTTATCGACGCCGTCAACGACCGTAAGCTCCCACCGGAGCTCCGAGGACAGCGCAACAACGTCAGGCCAGTATTTTTTTCATTCAGTTCAATTTGCGATTTCTGGGTAGGAAATACTTGTTTCAGTTTTAGAATTTGGGGCTAGATTCTTTGCCTGAGCTGAAAATAGATGGTGAACTATATTGTTGTGTGTTTGTATGTGTGTGTTTGATGTCATTGGTAATTCGTATATGATGTACTTTGATTTTGATTTTGTGGTAGTAGTAGTAGTATGAAGTTAGTAGGTTTTGTTGATTGCTTGTGCCTGTGATACTTAGGACTTTTGCTCTTGTGGTCAGCCGTATTATTTTTTATTTCCGTTTTCCACAAGTAGTCATTTATCTTCCCGAATTCGGTTATTGACATTTCTGGCCGAAATCCAGTCGAAACACACGTGTTTGGTGTCAACCAAAGTAGTATAGAATAAGATGTTCGGACTAGAATTCTTTGGGATTTTATTCATGGAATCATGGGTATTGATATACTTGTGAAAAGTATGACTTTTCATATGTTGTGAGATCAAGAATCATCTAATTTATGGATAGGTGTCAAACTATATTTGAAATGTAGTTAATCTATCATTGTAATCGATCCGCCTCTGGTGGGGATCGGAGAATTGGATCCTAGCATATATGAAAACTGAAATGAAAGTTCGGGCTCTTGACGTTAATCCGCCTGTTTACAGATCAGAAACAGAAATAATAAATGTCGTGGAGCAACGAGTATGGCATGCAATGGAAGAAGGAAAATTTGAAAACCTGCCAGGGAAAGGAAAACCCTTGGACCTAAATAGTAACCCTCATGCGGACCCCGCTGAAGACACCCTGTATAAGATTCTCAATAAAAACGGATGTGCCCCAGAATGGGTCGAACTCAACAAGGAGATACGTAATAGCATTGCCGGCTGGCGAATAGCCCTTAAGAAAGCCTGGGTGCATAAAATCGGGAATGATGACACTGATTCCAAATGGCACGAGTCATCGGAGGCGTTAAAAATCCAGCTTCGTGATTTAAATAATAAGGTGTTATTCGTGTTTTTTCCTCTGCAGTTAAAATAACTAGTCAAAGCATTTTAAATTTCTTAATCGCGTGTCGTCTTGTGTGTGTTGCAGGTCTTTCGTTATAACCTTATTGTTCCATTTGGACGGCAGATGTTTGGATTCAAGTGGGAGAGAGAAATAGATCGACTGACGGAGGAAATCCAGATGAATAAATGACAATAGGAAGGCTAGCTCCTTCTTTCTGTATATCTTCTTGCATTTCTCTATAAATGATTTTTCTAGTAAATTTGGGGTAAAGACACAAATGCCATTGTATCTATCTTTTTCTTTTTTCTTTTCTCCATAATTACTATCAATGGATAAGAAATTGAATAATATACCTATTGGCAATTCAATACTTAGTTCTATTTGAGAGAAATAGAATGTTTAATGATGATATCTGTGATAATGTGTATTTTCTTTTTGAAAAAAAAAAAAAGACATTTCAAATGCAATGAAAAGTAATAGTTTACCTCACAAGTCACAATTTATTCTATGAGCTTCTCGTGGAATTTAAAGTATATCTGGTTGTTTCTGTTAGGTCTATTTCTCTCTCTCTCTCTCTACTGCGATTCATCATCGATCACCGAATCCATCGAAAATGGTAATATTCATGTGAACATTAATAAGTCAAGCAACATGTTAAATTTATTTGATCTCGTGCCATTTAATTTGTGTGTGTGTGTGTTTGTTAGTGTAGACACAATATAACCTCCATGGCTGGAGAACTTGTTGAGCACGGTCACCTTCTTCAACCTCTGCCGGATTCACATCGTCACCGCCTGGAGCGAGTGCAGTATTTTCTGCTAGGGTTGCAATGTCGAGGCCTTTTTCATCTACTGCTGCTTGTCAAAACACAAAGATCATTAAATCATTCAGGTTTGGTTTTGTCAATGCTACTTTTTAGAGTCCACCATCTATCTAAATAAATACATAGATTTAGTAATAAACAATGCAGTAACAGTGTATGTGTTACGCCACTTGGTGTGTGTTATGTGTGTTTTCTGGTAAATTGGCAGTTTTGCAAATAGTAAATTTGATTTGATTATGATGTTTATAACATTATCAGTTAATTTTAAGATTTTGTATGAATTTTGATTTGATGCTATATATGTATAGAATCTATATATAGGCTATTGCAGCTGAACATAGTAAGCAGCACGAGGGTTTTCTTTCTGAACGAGAGGCCTCAGCCCAGAGGTGGAAAAGCTCTGGTTCTCATGTATGTAAAATCTGTGGGAGGAGCCTCTTGGACACATTTTGTTTTTGCTCTCTTGGATGCAAGGTTAGTAATGTACAACCCTAAGCTACGAAGAAACGAAATCGGCAGTACTCATCTTGTTTGGACAATAATTAAAAAAAAAAGTTATTTAAATTCCATTGATAAAAAATATGAAGTTAAAATTATATTTTAAAATACAAACTTTACTTTTATATTTTCACATTCTTTTTAAATTTTACCCTAACTCATTTATATTTCAACTTAAAAATACATTTTTGTCTTTACATTTTTATTAATTTTCATGTTTAAACTTGAGTACTATTATAAATGAGACTATTTTAAGTGATTTTAGTTTTTCAATTTCAACCTTTTGTTCTATTGAAGTATTACTACAGTCTACAGCTGCTTAATAATTGACACCTCTTGTCTAGAGCTGGTGATCGGACCGACCCGGCCCGGACCAGCCCATCGGGCCACCTGCTTTTTATTGACCCTGACCGACCCGGCCCGAAATTTTCGGGCCAAGATTTTCCCGGCCCAACCTGGCCCAGTGTCTTGTCTTGTGCGTGTGATACTCATACACAGGGGGGAGCCAAAAAAATCGATTAGGAGACTGAGATTTTTTTATATATAATATTTATATATATGCACATATTTTAGGGGGCTAAACATAAGAAAAATATATTTTTAAAAAAAAAAAATTGTATAAATTACAAAGGAATATTTTTTTTAGGGGGAGCTTAAAGCCCCCCTAGCATACAAGTGGATCCGCCACTGCTCATACATAAACTTGTACTTTACTAAATACTATTTCACAGGTACGTAAGTTTGAGATCACATGTGACGTCAGCTTCGATTTTTTTTTTTATATTAATGAATTATAGTAGTAATTACTATTGGTGTTTAATTAATTACCACCTAACGTTAATCACTGTGCAACTTGCAAGATATACAAATTTATTTATCAATATTTTAAATAAGTGAATATACGCGCAATCGTGCAGATTTGAGTTTTGTTGCCAAAGGGTAATTTTCGTCATTTCAATTATGTTAAGGTCGAAGCTTCGGCATTATAATTCATTTTCTGTGTTGCGTGGTCCCATGATCAGAAAAAACATCAAACATCTGTATCTAATACTTGTATAATACAAGGAAAAAAGTTTAACGTGGTTTCTTAAAATATATAGTCAACACATGTTCTTTTGAACTTAAATTGGTTGAATTGAACTTCACTTAATATATCTAAACTTAACTTGATCTGAATTGATCTGAACTAAACAAATAAAATAAAATAAAAAATTAAATGACTGAACTTGTGTAAACTTAATATGTCTGGACCTTAATAGGTTTACCTAGTTTGCTCTGAACTGAAATGAAGTGAAAATAAGTTAAAAAGAACATTATACTTCTTTCCCTCTTGTAATGTACTGTAATAGACATTCCGTATGAATGTCTTTTGTGTTTCCAAACTTGGGACGAGTAAATTTTAAAAAATATTGTTCTAATATTTTAAAATTAGTAAATTAAATAGTTGAAAATAATTTTGGATATTAGGAGTATATTCAAACTTATGTAAGTAATTAAATGATTGGATAAATATTAGAAGTTAGATACATTTTATCTTATATTTATTGACCATTGTTATTATTTTTGGAATTGTGCTTAAAATTTATTGTTATGTTAATGAAATTGTTTTGTAAAAATTCATTATAGGGCCAAGTGTATCTATTGTCATGATGTCAATAAGGGTTGTCAAATAGTGTTGTCTATAATTCAGGTGGGTAAATTTGTTATAATATTTTGAACGACGTCATAAATATAACTAAGACACATTATTATGATGTGAACAAGTGTTACAAAATAATATTATTATGACATCTAAAAATGTCATAATAATATTATTTTATAATATGAAAATGTGTCATCAAAATGCACTATCATGACGCTTGTTAAATAGAGTTATAATGACATATAAAAATGTCATGAATCAATGCTTTTATGACGTCACAAAATAATGTTATTAATACCTATTGAAGTGTCACCAAAAATATTTATTGTGACGCTTTAATAAAATTATAATAACATATAAAAGCGTAATGAATTAATGCTTTTATGATGTCACAAAATAGTGTTATTAATACATGGCGACTGTCACCGAAAATATTTATGGCGATTTAATAAAGCCTCATTAATTCATTAAGTTTTCGTGACATTTTTTAACGGTCTCTAAAATCAATTTTTGTAATTGTGAAATATTGTGAAATAATAGTGTCTGTGTGTCAAAACTTCAAACACAGAATTTAAAAAATTATTGTTATTTAAATTTTTTGATCAAAAATTGATATCAGTAAAAATGTATTTAAAAATTATTAAATTAATTAAAATTGAGAATAATATTTAAAAATAAATAAAATTATAAAAATATAATGTTATTTTAATAAAACAATATTTTTAAGTAGTAGTGATTATTATTTTTCTGGAGGGTCACCATTGATTTTGAGATGGACAAAATAAAAAATGTGAATGATTGGTAAACGAAGAGGGAGTATAAAACATCGGAGTACTTTTTCTATGTTTTAAATGTTTGTACAGAGAAAATAGCATATTTTCTTTGTCATTTATTTATATTTTTGAACTTAACTTATAAAAACTTATTTTATTATTTATTTTGAATTTTAATTTTTGATAAAAAATTTAATAAAATAGTGTAATCTTTTCTTAATAAAAATGCCTTGTAGACTTGAAGTGACTTGATTAAAAAACTCCACCGAGGGTTGGTTTTGTAATTTTCCAATGTCCCTTCTAGAATCTTTTGGGCGTGGTCCCCATTTTCATCAACTCATGCCTACCCTACCCGTTTACTACGAATCCGGATATTACCAATTACTTAAACACCGCAAATAAAACAAATTCTCAGCAAGAGAAGATTCAGTCCACTAAATATCCCTATCACTAAATTAAATTAATAATCCAAAACAATAAAAATCTATATAAACCCCCACAATTCCTTTTCAATTTTCCAAAACACCAAAACCCACTTATTTCTCAATCAAACCCCGCAACTTATTCTCTCCCTCATTTCAACCCCTTGAAAAAATTATGTTAATCCTTCTAGAATGAAGAATATTTTTGGCGTGATCCCCATTTTTAAACTAATGTAATGATTCATCGTCTCATGCCTACCCTACCCGTTTACTACTAATCCGGATATTACCCTTATTTAAACACCGCAAATTACCATTATTTAATAAAACACGCAAATAAAACAAGATTCGGTCCACTCAATATCCCTAAAATCTATATAAACCCCACACAATTCCTCTTCCCACTTAGTATTTCTCAATCAACCCCGCAACTTATTCTCTCCCTCATTTCAACCCCCTTTTTTTAGTTTTTCCAACCAAAAAGCCATGTCTCCAAACATCTCCCACCTCCACTTCGTACTCATCCCGCTCATGTCCCAAAGCCACATCATCCCGATCACCGACTTTGCCAAGCTCCTCGCCAAGCACGGCATCCACGTCAGCATCGTCACGACCCCACTGAATGCGGCCCGCTTCGACGGCGTCGTCCGGTGGGCCTCGGCCCAGCATCTAAAGATCCGCATGATCCCGATCAAGTTCCCGGCCCACGAGGCCGGCCTCCCCGACGGGTGCGAGAACCTCGACGCCCTCGACTCCCTGGAACTCTCCACGAAGTTCTTCCGGGCCTGCCGGATGCTCCGGGGCCCACTCGAGGACCTCATGGGGACCCTGACCCCCAAGCCCAGCTGCATCGTCTCCACCAGCGCCCTCCCATGGACTCAGACCGTAGCCGAGAACTTCGGCATCCCGAGGTACATCTTCGAGACCGTGTCCTGTTTCACCCTCCTCTGCTCCCGCAAGCTCCAGGGCGTTGACGAAAACGCGTTCCTGGTGCCGGGGATACCCCACGAGATCGAGTTCACCAGGGCCCAATTGCCTCAGGCCGCCATGATGAATAAGGAAAATTCGTCGACGTGCGGTAATAATCATCATCAGGACGACATAATGGAGGAGATGAAGCGAGTCAGGGATTCGGCTCGAGGGACCCTGATCAACACCTTCCATGAGCTCGAGCCCTGGTACGTGGACAACTACAGGAACAAGGTGGCGGGGCCGGGGAACGTGTGGTCCGTGGGGCCCGTTTCCCTTTGCAACGTGGCGATTTCGGAGAAATCGAACAGGGGAGATATTGCCACGGTGGACGGGGATTCCTGTCTGACGTGGCTCGACTCGATGCGACCGAAATCCGTCGTCTACGCGTGCTTCGGGAGCCTCTGCAATATATCCGCGGGGCAGATCAAGGAAATCGGGTCAGGTTTGGAGGAGTCGGGTTTCCCCTTCGTTTGGATCATCCGGAAGCTCGGCTGCTCGGAGGAAGTCGAGGCGTGGCTAAGGGAGGAGATGTTCGAGGAGAGGGTCGAGGGGAGGGGGCTCGTGATACGAGGGTGGGCCCCGCAGGTCTCGATCCTGTCCCATGTGGCGGTTGGAGGGTTCCTTACGCACTGCGGGTGGAACTCGACTCTGGAAGGGATATGCGCCGGCGTGCCGATGATTACTTGGCCGATGTTCGCCGAACAATTTTACAACGACAAGTTTGTGGTGAGCGTGTTGGGGATCGGAGTGAGGGTCGGGGTCGAGAGTTGCATGAGCAAGGAGGGTTTGGTGACGAGTGATCGGGTGAGGTCAGCAGTCGAGAGTGTGATGGACGAGGGCGACGAGGGGATAGAGAGGAGGAGACGAGCCGAGGAGATTGCTGAGTTGGCGAAGAGTGCGGTGGAGGAAGGAGGATCGTCGTACGAGAACTCGGTGAGGTTGATTCAAGATGTCATCAAGTTCCATAGTGATGAATGATGATGCTAGCTTATGAATTGTGTTTTTTTTTTTTTTTTTTTTTTTTTACATTCATATTTGAGAGTTATCTGGTGTTTCAAATTTTTAATGTTTCAGCAAGGAAAGAACAATTTGATTTTGAAGATTAAAAAATAAATAAAAAATATAAATACAGTAACTATTTAAAATAGCAAGTGCCGATTTGATTATTAATTTCAAGACTTTGACAAATTCAGTTTTATATATACAATATTATATTAAAAGTAAACTACACGTTTTCATCGTATACTCATAATACGGAGTAAGTAACATTGATGTCACATGTGAGGTCAGTTAGATCTTAGGTTACGTGTGCACGATACAAAATTAATTTAAAAGATTGTCACGAAGTTCCATAGTGATACAAGGGATTATGATTATTTTTTTCATTCGTACTACATGATTTATGAGAGTTATTTGTGTTTCAAAACAAATTGAGACCGAAAGCTTGGCTCATTTTTTTTATTTTTTTTTTTATTTTTTGATAGATATTATATATTTTTAAATAATTTTTGATATTTTAAATTGTAATTAAACTTTAAAAACTTAAATTATAAATATTTTATATAAATTATTATTTAAAATTGTAAATTCTATATTTTAAAAAAATAATAATAATAAAAATTCATTTTTAATAATTAAAAATATATATTATATAATCAAACTATCAAATTATACTATATTATTTTTTAGGGGAAAATGGTAACAAGACTATTTTTCAACATTTTTTGGTCAATAAGGTCAATTTCTAATTTTTCGTGTCAATTAGACTTTTTTGTTCCAATTAGGCCAAAAAATGTATATGAATGAACGAAACTACCCCTAACCTATTTTACTCTACCCGACGCCATTCACGACCTCCGCCGCATCGCCGAGCGGATGATCGCCGTCGGGTACCACCGCGAGTGCATTCAGGTGTACGCGAGCGTGCGGAAGTCCGTCGTCGACGGGATTCTTCGAGCTCCAACCCAAAGAGGGCGAGTCGACGCCGGAGACGAGCTTCCCCATCGAGATGCTCGCGCTGATCGCGTCCTTGAGCGATAATTTCAGACTGTTAGGGTTTCGGATCGGAAACCGGATCTTCGATTTCTGCCAATTCCGGTTGAAATCGGTTAATTCCTCTGTCCCTCCCGACGATTGCTCGAGCTCGCTGATGAAATCCATGGCGAACTCTGTTTTCTCCTCTTCCGCCGGGATAGGGTTTCCGAACTCCGCTATAAATTGGGGAAAAACCCCGGGCGCGGCGGCGAACACTGTCCAGCCGCGCGACAGTATCAGGAGGCGGTCGAGGAGGCCGAGGATCCGGTAGCTCGGCTGGTGAATCGACATCACAACAATTCTCCCGCTCCGCGCGATCCTCTGGAGCACCCGCACCACCATGTGCGCGCTCGTCGAGTCGAGCCCCGAGGTCAGCTCGTCGAGGAACAGCACGATCGGGTCGTGGATTATGTCTGTCCCGATCGTCACGCGCATCCTCTCCATCGCCACCAAACCCAGGCTGACGAACCCCGCCCCTGCCCACTCGACGCCGCTGCTGGGAACCCGGACCACTGCCCGTTAAGGAACTCACGGTCGAAACCACTGCCTCTAGTCGCCTCTCTCGCGGACAGGATCCGTCGTAGCTGCAGCCGTCGTAAATCAGAAATAAAGTTTGTATGAATATTTTTTTTAGCTCGTTCAGCTGCTGTTTAGGTTCAAATTCAAATTCACTTCTCGAGAGATTGCGATGGCGGTTCGATTGGTGCTTCCCGGCGAGCTGGCGAAGCACGCCGTTTCTGAAAGGGACTAATGCAGATACCAAGTTCACTAGTTCTTGAATGGAAATTGAATTGTGGTTTATGATGAATGACTTTAATTGATGTAAAGAAAAATGATTGATTTGGTGAAATTGTAATGGAATGTTGAATCGATGTTTTTATCACGAGTTTTGTGTATTTTTTCATTCGAGTTTTATGTATTTTTATTTTACATTCAAACCAGAGTACTCGCCCTCGGTATTCTCCCGGATCACGACGATATCAACACCATCGTGGCGCGTGGGCAGCCCCGGGAGATTAACGCAATGAACGATCGAAGCGTACAGATCGAGCTCCTTCCTCAACACCATATTTAACGAGCTCACGCCGCTGCCATCGGCGTTCTCAGTCCTCCCTTGAGACAAATCCTGTTGAATTCAGATTTAATAAAAAAAAAAACGAAGAAGGTCGAGATATGAGAACGCGATTCGAGAGATGAGCGGCGTACTTGGAATTGATGCGAAGAAGACGATCGGCGGGGGTTTCGTAGTCGGAGGACATCGATCCGGCGGAGCCGAAGTAATAGAAGCTGGATTGAGGCCGTGGATCGAGGCTTCATCAACTTCGCGATCTCGATGACGTCGTCAAGGAAGATGTTGCTGATGTGTTTGAGGTTTTTCGTCTGCTTCCAGTCGCGATCGGGCTCCTAGAGCGCCTTGATGACCAGGGCGGCGGCGGAGGGGACGATGGTAACCTTGGCCTGACAATTTCTTCGGGTGAGGAAGGAGAACGGGTTCGGCGAGAAAGGAGAATGGGTGCAAATTGGAATTTGGGAGAGAAAGAGTATTGAGGTCTTTACACATTTTAGGTGGCCTAATTGACACGCGTAATTTCTCGAAAGTTTTATTGCCGAAAAATGTTGAAAAATGGCTTTATTTCCATTTTCCTTATTTTTTATTCAAAATTATTAATTAATTATTAAAATAATATTAAAAAGATTCACTCTTTCATTTCTAATGAAATATTTATAATTTAAAGACCTCGCTCATATCATGTATCTCATTCTCAATAATTTTTACTTATTTTTTGAGTGAGAAATAAAAATACAAGTAGATTTCTACTTTTGAATATGAGTGCTCTTATATATTACTCCCCTACCTCTCAGAACTATTTAACATCTTGGTCAACTGTAATTTTGTTTGATCATTATTTATGATAAAAAATATATAAAAATTATTTATAATTAACATTGTTGCTTGTGCTTGCATGTGCTACATTAATATATAAATATTTCACAGGTACGTAAAAGAGAATTAATGTGATCTCACATGTGACGTCAGCTTCGATATCTTTTATATATGTATGAAATTACTATTGGGTTAAGTAAGAAGATAAGATGCTCCCTAAACCTAATTACTCGGGGGTGCAAGTGTGCAACTTGCAAGATATTGCACAAATTTTATTACCAATATTTAAAGTGAATATACGCAAATCGTTGTTAGTAATTTGTACAGTATATTGCATCTATTAAGAGTTGAAAGAAGTATATGTTATTTTACGTAAATAAAATAAATTATATATATATATTAAATAAATATAATATTTAACGTAAATATATTAATTATATTTGTTTGATATAAATTAATAATTAATAATATTTTACGTAAATAAATTAATTATATCTCTTTGATATAAATTAATAATTAATAAAATAGATAAGATTAATTTATTATTAAGGTTTAATAAACTAAAAAGTTAACTTAAAAAGGTTGCGTATAATATGTAATAAATTGTAAATAAATTAATTATATTTTGATATAAATTAATAATTAATAAAATAGATAAGATTAATTATTGAAAGGTTGTGTTCGCTTGTAAACAATCTATGTTAAAAAAATAATTTGAAATATTGCTTTGCTTGTGAACAATCTAGGTTCTGTGTATAAATATATATTTGCATAAAAAAGAAAGACAAAGAGAAACACAGGAAAAAAACACAATAGAGAAACACAGAAAAAAAAGAGAGAGAAACACAAAAACAAACAGTGAAAACAATATATTGTGTTTTATAAATTTCTCAAAATAATTTTGTGTCTTGTTTTATCTCGTAAACAAATCTGTATATAGTGGAGATATTATTTTTTGAAAAGTGATCAACATGTCTCAATGTTTCTGTTTCGTATATATAATAAAATACACAACAATCGTGCACCATAGGGTTTTTTTGGTCATTTCATTGTTAAGGTCGAACCTTCCTTTCTCCGTGTTGCGTGTTTCTTAAATCTATTATCATACTCCCTTCGGCATCCCGAGGTACAGCTTCGAAACCGTGTCCTGTTTCACCCTAATCTGCTCCCACATGATCTCCTCTTCCGATTCCGATTCCGGTTCGGATACCTTTCTGGTGCCGAACATACCTCACGAGGTCGAGTTCACCAAGGCCCAACTGCCCGGGGTCGGGAATAAGATGGACTCGGCCGAATTCCGGGATATTATAGACGAGATCAAACGGGCTCAGGGCTCGGCCCGTGGGACCCTGGTGAACTCGTTCCAGGAGCTGGAGCCCTGGTACCTGGAGACCTACGGGGAACTGAGAGGCCAGCTGGCCAGCGTCTGGTCCGTGGGGCCCGTCTCGTTGTCCGAAAAGTCAAACAGAGGAGAACGGGGGTCAACGGACTGGCTGGACGGGATGAGGCCGAAGTCCGTCGTGTACGCGTGCTTCGGAAGCCTGTGCAATATATCGTTGGGACAGATGAAGGAAATAGGGTCGGGTTTGGAGGAGTCGGGTTTCCCCTTCGTTTGGGTCATCCGAAAGCACGGCTGCTCGGAGGAAGTGGAGGCGTGGCTAAGGGAGGAGATGTTCGAGGAGAGGGTCGAGGGGAGGGGTCTCATAATACGAGGGTGGGCCCCGCAGGTTTCGATCCTGTCCCACGTGGCGGTTGGAGGGTTCCTGACGCACTGTGGGTGGAACTCGACTCTAGAAGGGATATGTGCCGGCGTGCCTATGATTACTTGGCCGATGTTTGCCGAACAATTTTACAACGACAAGTTTGTGGTGAGCGTGTTGGGGATCGGAGTGAGGGTCGGGGTCGAGAGGTGCATGATCGAGGAGGGTTTGGTGACGAGTGATCGGGTGAGGTCGGCAGTCGAGAGTGTGATGGACGAGGGCGACGAAGGGACGGAGAGGAGGAGACGAGCCGAGGAGATTGCTGAGTTGGCCAAGAGCGCAGTGGAGGAAGGAGGATCATCGTACTCCAACTTGGTGAGGTTCATTCAAGATGTCATTAAGTTCCATAGTGATGATGATTAGAAAAGGTTAATCGAATAACTTTTATCACATTAACAACGTTTGTTTAACACATTATTTACTCAACTTTTGACATGTTATTAGAAATGCTCAATACAATACAGTCTGCCCCAGTGGATAGAATTTCTGGTAACGAGTAATTTTGATAGAATTTCTGACTTTACTCGTGATGGGGATAGAATTTCTGACTTACTCGTGAAGGAGAGTGTTAAGTATCTTACAATAAAATAAAATTGTAAGTTAGAACAATATTATCACTTTAATAAAGTTTTAAAGGTGTTATTGACTACTTTTTGATGGTTTCAAACATTCAAAATAATAAAAAGAATTATCAAGATGAAGAACAATTTGATTTTGAAAAAAAAAAATAGAAAAATATAAATACAATAACTATTTAAATTAAGGAGTGCCGATTTCTTAAAAAGATTATGTAAGTCTTTGACGACTTCTTTTTATAGTATTAAAAGTAAACTAGTCCTGTATGTATTCATAATATACAATAAGATTATGTACTTTTAGATTTAATTTTAGTTCAGTTTAATTCTGATATTTTTAATTCAATTCATTCGATTCAATTTTAAAAGTGTATTGAAAATATAAATCAGAATGAATCTTGATAAATGATTATGGCTATTGATAAAATAAATATTTATGGCTATTCGATTCAATTTCATAATTAAATGATTATGGCTTTGTAAAATAATTATGGCTATTGATTCAATTTTTAAAAGTGTATTCAATTTATTCAATTTTACAAAGAATAATACATGATGAATGGAAATAATTATGGCTATTAATAAATGAAAATATCAGAACAATTATTACAAAGAAGAATTAATCATCATATATTCTCATATCTCAAATTAATAATCACATTTCTTTTATAAATTATAAAGTAAATGTGATTATTTTTCTTTTATAAATTATAAAGTAAATGTGATTATTAATTTGAGACGAAAATAAAATTATATTCGTGGGTAAGAAACAAAGATATTTTGAGTAGCTCGATCTCTTTTGTGAAGCTCACGATTCAATAATGAATAAATTTACTCATGTACATATATTAAAAAATTAACATCTTTTCGTTTTCCTATCATGAATTACAGTATTTGATTAATATTTAAATAATTTTAATTAATGTTAAAAACATTTAAATTAAAAAAATTATGAAAACCAAAAAAACTTATAAATAAAAGGGTTAAAAGCATTTAGCCCACAATGATTTCCTAAAAGTTGTATTTCACCCTCAATGTTTTGATAAAATGCATTAAACACTCAAACATTTGATAAAAACTGCATTCTACCTAAATCTTATTATTTTAATGTTTAAACTATTAATTTGTTTTTAGTAAAAAAATGTATTTTACCTAAAAAAAATCATAAGTAAATAAAAATCAATTTTAGAAATACCACATTTTTTATTTTTTTATTTTACTAGTATTAAAAATTTTTAATTCATATTATTAAAATAAATAAATAAATATATATTATTTTAAATAAAATTTTATTTATTTGTGATTTTTTGGAAGTAAAATAGATTTTTTACTAAAAAATTTAATATTTTAGATATTAAAATAATAAAATTATGTAAAGTGGACTTTTTATCAAATGTTTGGGTGTTTAATGAATTTTATCAAAACTTTAAGGATTAAGTGGAACTTTTACGAAAGTTTTGGGGGTTAAATACTTTTTACCCTAAATAAAATTGGAGTTAGTAAAAAAATAAAATATCTAATTGTTGGGTCATAAGAATTCGGTCACCGACACATGTCCAAAGTCAACCGCCACGTCAGCAAACGAGGAAATCAACCAAAGAGAATGCCGAAAAGACTGTCAGAAATACCCAAACCAATATTCGTAGAAATATGAACTGGAAAGATCGCCCTGACGGGCCTGACCAGACAAGAAAGATCGCCTTAGCCAGATAGGAAAGATGCCAAGATGACGGATTAAAAGATAGAAGGATAAATCTCCATGCAGCGCCAGGAGATCGCTAGGGACATTTCGTGTTCTTCATTTCGTTTTCCAGAATCGACATATTCTCCCTTCTAAAATTATGTAAAGTGTTGTGTTGATGGAACCAGAACCCTTTGTCTAAGTAGGAACCCATGAATAAATAAATCGACCACCAACACTAATATATACATTGAATAATTATTAATAATAAAAATTTCAAAATATTTATAACGAAATAAACCGAGATATTTGGGCTGGACTGGGCCCGAGAAAAGTAATGGGGCCACTCTATATCCGTGTAGTCATTACTCATTACAATCGTAAAAATTAATCAATAGTGATGCACTCCCGCTCGTCATTACAGTCATTAAACCAAAAATACAACTAATTCAGCAATTATTATTATTATTTTACTACTATAAATGAGCATTGAATTCAACTTTTTTGTCATCATCCACTTATTTATAGAAAATCATAATTAAATTTGTCCTTAGTCTAAGAGCCAACTGCATCCATACATACTCATACTCATATAGTATCATATAGGAGTAGTCTTGATTTATCAGTATCATCCACTTAAGTTTTCAACACACCAATACCAACCATGCCTCTTCACTTCCTACTGATCCCGCTGATGTCCCAAAGCCACATCATCCCCATCACTGATTTCGCCAAACTCCTCGCTAAACGCCGCCGTGACGACGACATCCACGTCAGCATCGTCACGACCCCCCTCAACGCCCTCCGCTACGACGCCACGGCCCAGGCCCATCACCTCAACATCCGAATGATCCCGATCAAGTTCCCGTGCCGCGAGGCCGGCCTCCCCGACGGCTGCGAGAACCTCGACTCCCTGGAACTCTCCAGAAAGTTCTTCCAGGCCCCCCTTGAGGACCTCATGGGGGTCCTGACCCCCAAGCCCAGCTGCATCGTTTCCACCAACGCAATCCCCTGGACGCAGAACGTAGCCGACAAGTTCGGCATCCCCAGGTACAACTTCGAAACCGTGTCCTGTTTCACCCTAATCTGCTCCCACATGATCTCCTCTTCCGATTCCGATTCGGATACCTTTCTGGTGCCCAACATACCTCACCAGGTCGAGTTCACCAAGGCCCAGCTGCCCGGGGGGGTCGGGAATAAGATGGACTCGGCCGAATTCCGGGATATTATAGACGAGATCAAACGGGCTCAGGGCTCGGCCCGTGGGACCCTGGTGAACTCGTTCCAGGAGCTGGAGCCCTGGTACCTGGAGACCTACGGGGAACTGAGAGGCCAGCTGGCCAGCGTCTGGTCCGTGGGGCCCGTCTCGTTGTCCGAAAAGTCAAACAGTATAAACCATGTAAAGGGATGGAAAGAGTATGTTAGTCCTTCTAGAATAAGAATATGTAGTAATTGTCATAATAATAATAATTATTATTAATTTGGAGTGTGACCACTAGTTTCAAATGAATAAAAAATAAAAAATGTGACAACAAGTATATTTGTAAAGAAAATTGCATATTCTTTGTGAGATTTTGTAATCATATTCCTAAAAAAAAAATTACTTTTTAATTATACTCTTAAAATTTTATCAGATTTTGTAATCATATTCATAAAAAAAATTATTCTTACTTTTTAATTATACTCTTAGAAATGAAATATTATTTTACTTTTATACTTTAAAATAAAAGTTTACCTCTATTTTATCAAATACTTTTTAAACTTTAGTTACAATAAATTTTTTTAACATAAAAATAAAATTTTACCTCATACGGAATATTTTTTTTAAAAAAAGGTCAAAAATTAATATGTTTTTTAATTTACACGTTTTTCAACTAGTGCATAAATAGGTGTGGATGGAGTCCGAGGGAGTAAAATTTTTAAATATTATTATTATAAAATTATTAAAATTTAAAGTTAAAATTATGAATTATAATGATATATAGTGAATACTTACCATTTTTTTGTTAAATTCGACTGGGTCATTTTTGTAAATTATGTTAATCCTTCTAGAATAAGAATATGTAGTAATTGTCAAAATAACAATAAATATTATTTTTTTGGAGTGTGGTTTCAAAAGAATAAAACTTAAAATTGTGACGATAGGTATACTTTTATAAAGAAAATTGCATATTCTTTGTCACATTTTGTAATCATATTCTTAAAAAAAAATCTTACTTTTTAATTGATTTTTTTAAGAAAATATATATTTTTCTTTGTAACTATTTATGCACATCTTTTATTTTTTTAATGTTTCAATTTAATATACACACACATTGAAATAAAATAATTATTTTACTTTTTATTTTAATATACAAGTTTATCTTACTTGTTAGAGTATCAAAAATCATTGAACTCACATATAAGTTGGTCAACTTTATCACCTTAACAATATCTTTTAAGGTGTTATTAACTCAACTTTGACATAGTATCAGAGCAGGCCCAACACGATGTGGGGCTCCGGTCGATGTAATTTCGACTATGGGCACCCCTGCGGATGAAATTTTCGGCCACGAGTAATTCCGATGGAATTTCCGGCTTACTCGTGAAGAGGAGTGTTAAAATATCTCATGCCGGTTGGATAAAGAACTTTGAGCTCACATATAAGTTGGTTAACTTTATCACCTTAACAAGACCTTTTAAAATATTATTGACCCAACTTTGACATTACTTTTTTCACATATTTTTTAGACTTACACACAATAATTTTTTTAACATAAAAATACATTTTAACTCATCATACAAATGATTTTTTTTCAATAATTCAAAATTTTACGTATTTCTTAATTTACGTGTTTTTCAACAGGTGGATAAATAGTTGAAATGGAATTAGGATGTAGTAGTATATTAATATAAAATAATTAAAATTTAAAGTTTAAAATAAAATTTTAACTAATACGTAAGTAGTAAGTATATAGTGAACACTTTTTTTTTTTTGTTAAATTCAACCGGGTTGATTTTGTAAATTATGTTAGCCCTTCTAGAATAAGAATATTATTCTTAAAAAAATTCTTCTTTTTTGTAATCACATCCTTAAAAAAATTATTCTTCTTTTAATTATACGCTTATAAGATATTTTTACTTAGGTAATTTCCAACCGAACACAAAAACATAAATTTAAAAATAAGTTTATTTTTAAGTTTAAAGTAATTTGGCTCCAACCGATTCCAATACTCAAACTTAAAAAAATATTTTCAAATTATCTTTTATATACAACTTTTTATACTTATTTTTATAAATAATCAATATATTTACAAATTTATAATTTAAATCCATGACTTAAAACATTAAATTTAAAAAAAATAATAAATATTATTTTCAATTAAAAATTTTAAAAATAATAAACATAAAATATAGAAATAAAATATTAATTAAATATGACAAAATTGCGTAAACATGAAATATTTAATATTTAATTATAAATATTTGTTTTTATTTTTAAAATAAAATTTTATTTTAATTATTAATGATATGATTATTAAGAAAATTACATTACGAAATATATTAATTAAAAAACTAAAATAAAAGGTTAATAAATTTTTTTTATTAATTTGTAAAATAAAATGATCATTTTATATATAATAAATAGTTTTTGGTTTGTGTTTAAGGTAAACGTAAATCTAAGTATTTTTTATGTGTGTCCTACCATAAAACCTATAATAAGTTTATGTTTTGGTATCGATTGGAGCATTTCCTCTCCTCTAAAATAGGTTTTTGGTATCGATTGGAGATGCTCTTAATTTATCGAGTATGTTTTTTCTATTAATTTAGAGAGTATTAATTTATAGTATGTTTAGTCCTTCTAGAATGTTTTGGGCGTGGTCCCCATTTTCAAACTAATGATTCATTATCTCATGCCCTACCCTACCCTACCCGGTTACTACTAATCCGGATATCACCTTATTTAAACACCGGAATCAAAACATCCAAAACAATAAAATCTATATAAACCCCACACAATTCTCTTCCCACTTACTTCTCAATCAACCCCGCAACTTATTCTCTCTCTCATTTCAACCCCCCTTTTTATTTAATTTTTAATTTTTTTATCTCACAATTATGTCTCCAAATATCTCCCAGCTCCACTTCGTACTGATCCCCCTGATGTCCCAAGGCCACATCATCCCGATCACCGACTTCGCGAAGCTCCTCGCCAAGCGCGGCGTCCACGTCAGCATCGTCACGACCCCACTCAACGCGGCCCGCTTCGACGGCGTCGTCCGGTGGGCCTCGGCCCAGCGCCTCAAGATCCGCATGATCCCGATCCGGTTTCCGTGCCGGGAGGCCGGTTTACCTGACGGCTGCGAAAACATGGACTCCCTCGACTCCCTGGAACTCTCCACGAAGTTCTTCCGGGCCTGCCGGATGCTCCGGGGCCCACTCGAGGACCTCCTGTGGGCCCTGACCCCCAAGCCCAGCTGCATCGTCTCCACCAACGCCGTCCCCTGGACTCAGAACGTCGCCGACAAGTTCGGCATCCCGAGGTACAGCTTCGAAACCGTGTCCTGTTTCACCCTAATCTGCTCCCACATGATCTCCTCTTCCGATTCCGATTCCGGTTCGGATACCTTTCTGGTGCCGAACATACCTCACGAGGTCGAGTTCACCAAGGCCCAACTGCCCGGGGTCGGGAATAAGATGGACTCGGCCGAATTCCGGGATATTATAGACGAGATCAAACGGGCTCAGGGCTCGGCCCGTGGGACCCTGGTGAACTCGTTCCAGGAGCTGGAGCCCTGGTACCTGGAGACCTACGGGGAACTGAGAGGCCAGCTGGCCAGCGTCTGGTCCGTGGGGCCCGTCTCGTTGTCCGAAAAGTCAAACAGAGGAGAACGGGGGTCAACGGACTGGCTGGACGGGATGAGGCCGAAGTCCGTCGTGTACGCGTGCTTCGGAAGCCTGTGCAATATATCGTTGGGACAGATGAAGGAAATAGGGTCGGGTTTGGAGGAGTCGGGTTTCCCCTTCGTTTGGGTCATCCGAAAGCACGGCTGCTCGGAGGAAGTGGAGGCGTGGCTAAGGGAGGAGATGTTCGAGGAGAGGGTCGAGGGGAGGGGTCTCATAATACGAGGGTGGGCCCCGCAGGTTTCGATCCTGTCCCACGTGGCGGTTGGAGGGTTCCTGACGCACTGTGGGTGGAACTCGACTCTAGAAGGGATATGTGCCGGCGTGCCTATGATTACTTGGCCGATGTTTGCCGAACAATTTTACAACGACAAGTTTGTGGTGAGCGTGTTGGGGATCGGAGTGAGGGTCGGGGTCGAGAGGTGCATGATCGAGGAGGGTTTGGTGACGAGTGATCGGGTGAGGTCGGCAGTCGAGAGTGTGATGGACGAGGGCGACGAAGGGACGGAGAGGAGGAGACGAGCCGAGGAGATTGCTGAGTTGGCCAAGAGCGCAGTGGAGGAAGGAGGATCATCGTACTCCAACTTGGTGAGGTTCATTCAAGATGTCATTAAGTTCCATAGTGATGATGATTAGAAAAGGTTAATCGAATAACTTTTATCACATTAACAACGTTTGTTTAACACATTATTTACTCAACTTTTGACATGTTATTAGAAATGCTCAATACAATACAGTCTGCCCCAGTGGATAGAATTTCTGGTAACGAGTAATTTTGATAGAATTTCTGACTTTACTCGTGATGGGGATAGAATTTCTGACTTACTCGTGAAGGAGAGTGTTAAGTATCTTACAATAAAATAAAATTGTAAGTTAGAACAATATTATCACTTTAATAAAGTTTTAAAGGTGTTATTGACTACTTTTTGATGGTTTCAAACATTCAAAATAATAAAAAGAATTATCAAGATGAAGAACAATTTGATTTTGAAAAAAAAAAATAGAAAAATATAAATACAATAACTATTTAAATTAAGGAGTGCCGATTTCTTAAAAAGATTATGTAAGTCTTTGACGACTTCTTTTTATAGTATTAAAAGTAAACTAGTCCTGTATGTATTCATAATATACAATAAGATTATGTACTTTTAGATTTAATTTTAGTTCAGTTTAATTCTGATATTTTTAATTCAATTCATTCGATTCAATTTTAAAAGTGTATTGAAAATATAAATCAGAATGAATCTTGATAAATGATTATGGCTATTGATAAAATAAATATTTATGGCTATTCGATTCAATTTCATAATTAAATGATTATGGCTTTGTAAAATAATTATGGCTATTGATTCAATTTTTAAAAGTGTATTCAATTTATTCAATTTTACAAAGAATAATACATGATGAATGGAAATAATTATGGCTATTAATAAATGAAAATATCAGAACAATTATTACAAAGAAGAATTAATCATCATATATTCTCATATCTCAAATTAATAATCACATTTCTTTTATAAATTATAAAGTAAATGTGATTATTTTTCTTTTATAAATTATAAAGTAAATGTGATTATTAATTTGAGACGAAAATAAAATTATATTCGTGGGTAAGAAACAAAGATATTTTGAGTAGCTCGATCTCTTTTGTGAAGCTCACGATTCAATAATGAATAAATTTACTCATGTACATATATTAAAAAATTAACATCTTTTCGTTTTCCTATCATGAATTACAGTATTTGATTAATATTTAAATAATTTTAATTAATGTTAAAAACATTTAAATTAAAAAAATTATGAAAACCAAAAAAACTTATAAATAAAAGGGTTAAAAGCATTTAGCCCACAATGATTTCCTAAAAGTTGTATTTCACCCTCAATGTTTTGATAAAATGCATTAAACACTCAAACATTTGATAAAAACTGCATTCTACCTAAATCTTATTATTTTAATGTTTAAACTATTAATTTGTTTTTAGTAAAAAAATGTATTTTACCTAAAAAAAATCATAAGTAAATAAAAATCAATTTTAGAAATACCACATTTTTTATTTTTTTATTTTACTAGTATTAAAAATTTTTAATTCATATTATTAAAATAAATAAATAAATATATATTATTTTAAATAAAATTTTATTTATTTGTGATTTTTTGGAAGTAAAATAGATTTTTTACTAAAAAATTTAATATTTTAGATATTAAAATAATAAAATTATGTAAAGTGGACTTTTTATCAAATGTTTGGGTGTTTAATGAATTTTATCAAAACTTTAAGGATTAAGTGGAACTTTTACGAAAGTTTTGGGGGTTAAATACTTTTTACCCTAAATAAAATTGGAGTTAGTAAAAAAATAAAATATCTAATTGTTGGGTCATAAGAATTCGGTCACCGACACATGTCCAAAGTCAACCGCCACGTCAGCAAACGAGGAAATCAACCAAAGAGAATGCCGAAAAGACTGTCAGAAATACCCAAACCAATATTCGTAGAAATATGAACTGGAAAGATCGCCCTGACGGGCCTGACCAGACAAGAAAGATCGCCTTAGCCAGATAGGAAAGATGCCAAGATGACGGATTAAAAGATAGAAGGATAAATCTCCATGCAGCGCCAGGAGATCGCTAGGGACATTTCGTGTTCTTCATTTCGTTTTCCAGAATCGACATATTCTCCCTTCTAAAATTATGTAAAGTGTTGTGTTGATGGAACCAGAACCCTTTGTCTAAGTAGGAACCCATGAATAAATAAATCGACCACCAACACTAATATATACATTGAATAATTATTAATAATAAAAATTTCAAAATATTTATAACGAAATAAACCGAGATATTTGGGCTGGACTGGGCCCGAGAAAAGTAATGGGGCCACTCTATATCCGTGTAGTCATTACTCATTACAATCGTAAAAATTAATCAATAGTGATGCACTCCCGCTCGTCATTACAGTCATTAAACCAAAAATACAACTAATTCAGCAATTATTATTATTATTTTACTACTATAAATGAGCATTGAATTCAACTTTTTTGTCATCATCCACTTATTTATAGAAAATCATAATTAAATTTGTCCTTAGTCTAAGAGCCAACTGCATCCATACATACTCATACTCATATAGTATCATATAGGAGTAGTCTTGATTTATCAGTATCATCCACTTAAGTTTTCAACACACCAATACCAACCATGCCTCTTCACTTCCTACTGATCCCGCTGATGTCCCAAAGCCACATCATCCCCATCACTGATTTCGCCAAACTCCTCGCTAAACGCCGCCGTGACGACGACATCCACGTCAGCATCGTCACGACCCCCCTCAACGCCCTCCGCTACGACGCCACGGCCCAGGCCCATCACCTCAACATCCGAATGATCCCGATCAAGTTCCCGTGCCGCGAGGCCGGCCTCCCCGACGGCTGCGAGAACCTCGACTCCCTGGAACTCTCCAGAAAGTTCTTCCAGGCCCCCCTTGAGGACCTCATGGGGGTCCTGACCCCCAAGCCCAGCTGCATCGTTTCCACCAACGCAATCCCCTGGACGCAGAACGTAGCCGACAAGTTCGGCATCCCCAGGTACAACTTCGAAACCGTGTCCTGTTTCACCCTAATCTGCTCCCACATGATCTCCTCTTCCGATTCCGATTCGGATACCTTTCTGGTGCCCAACATACCTCACCAGGTCGAGTTCACCAAGGCCCAGCTGCCCGGGGGGGTCGGGAATAAGATGGACTCGGCCGAATTCAAGGATATTATAGACGAGATCAAACTGGCTCAGGGCTCGGCCCGTGGGACCCTGGTGAACTCGTTCCAGGAGCTGGAGCCCTGGTACCTGGACACCTACGGAGAACTGAGAGGCCGGGGCAGCGTTTGGTCCGTGGGGCCCGTCTCCTTGTGCAACGAGGACGTCGGAGACGGGCAGCACTGCCTGACGTGGCTCGACTCGATGCGGCCGAAGTCCGTCGTGTACGCGTGCTTCGGGAGCCTGTGCGATATATCCGCGGGTCAGATCAAGGAAATCGGGTCGGGTCTGGAGAAGTCGGGTTCCCCCTTCGTTTGGGTCATCCGAAAGCACAACTACTCGAAGGAAGTCGAGGCCTGGCTAAGGGAGGAGATGTTCGAGGAGAGGGGTCTCGTGATACGCGGGTGGGCCCCGCAGGTTCTGATCCTGTCCCACGTGGCGGTTGGAGGGTTCCTTACGCACTGCGGATGGAACTCGACTCTGGAAGGGATATGCGCGGGCGTGCCCATGATTACTTGGCCGATGTTCGCCGAACAATTTTACAACGACAAGTTTGTGGTGAGCGTGTTGGGGATCGGAGTGAGGGTCGAGAGATGCATGAATAACGAGGATTTGGTGAAGGGGGATTATGTGAAACTTGCTATTGACAAGTTGATGTGTGGGAGTGTGGATGCTACGGAGAGAAGGAAACGAGCGGAGGAGATTGGTAAAGCAGCGAAAAACGCGGTGGAGGAAGGTGGCTCGTCTTACCTGAATTTGACCATGTTTATTGAAGATGTAATCAAGTTAACTACCAGTGTTTAGGATATCCGGGATTTTGAATCCCATGTATTAGAACATAGTACAACGTAAGCCTACAGGTCATGATAAGAAAAAAATGTCAAAGGAAATCAAAGAATACAAACAAAGACCAACTTCTGCACAAGACAATGTTACAAAGGCTACAAAATAAAATAATCCCATGTTTGAACAGCTTTACAGTAAATAAAGAAATACTACTACATTACATGATAAAATACAGTAAAAAAACAAAATAAATAAATTATACAAGGTCCTCTGTACTCAAAGTTAAACGACCAGCAAGAAATCTGAAAATCCATCTGTCTTTGTTATCAACACAATCTACAGTAGAGTCCCACGCCACACGTCAAAACCTTCTTGAAGGTTCTATGTCACGTCCCATCGAAACCGAGTCCCCTTGATCCAGACGTGCGGCTTTCCAGGAACTTGACTTGGACGACTTAAGTAGTAAACCGAGGGCCAACGAACCCGTTGCCCTCACAATAGCATCTGTCGACCGACTTGTCTTCCCAATCAACATTCCAAATACCTACAAAACAAGATGAGCAGAAAAAGTTCACGCGATTACAAAATCTAGAAGCGATCGTATAGATCACAAAATGATCGTGCACCAAATAAAATTTGTAAAATAAACGAGTTACGGAAGCAAATGACAACCTGGCTCAGGTAAAGGGTTGAGATATGTTGATCACTTGAGAAGGAAATTATACTGCTACACAAGTAGATGGCATTCGCTTGGATTACCGGCCAATGAGCCTCGAAAGCCTGTAAAAAGCTAAGTAGTTAATTAACTGTTAATCACGAACTGGTGTTTGAAAATTTAATCATTTGGATGAAAACCCGTGCCTTTCAAGTAAAATTTTTTGTATTTCTTTATAAAGTATTTAATGTTGAATTTTTATTTTTCATTAAAAATTATGGGCTAAGTTTTTTTTTTCAAGCAACATATATGGATTAGATAGATTACTTGGTTATCTATTCTAAATGAGCAAGTGGTTGAATGATAAGAACAACTAAAATAAAAATAAAAATCTGTTAATTATTACTCATTACATATTTACATGTGCATATATATGATTAAACATTATATTACAATATTTTGAGATATATTTTACAATAACAAATGCCTCTTTTTGTTATATATGAAAGTGTGTCATGATTGCTGACCTGGATTAACGATGCCATGTACGTGCTTATCCTGGATGACATGTGCAGAGTAATTTGCCTTGCAATATCTCTGAGGAAGTCTTCATAGTCACCTCTGATGCAGATATTTGAAGGTTATAGTCTCAAAAAAAACTAACATACACACGTAAAAAGCTCAAGGGTGGATCAGTTAAACACGTACCTGTGATCGGAACTAAATCGATGTGAGTTGGAAAGAGCAACTATACCATCAAAATCCAGTAATGGAACAACACACTTGAAAGTGTTCTGAGAAAAAGATATTAATGAATTTAAATAGAATAATTATAAATAGATTACTACATCTACATATGAAGAGTTCCCCAAAGCTAAAATAAGCACTTAAAAGTCGAGGGTAAAAAATCTACCCGGCAAGCCCGTCGCACACCAAGATCGTCATCATGAAGATGTAACACCAAGCGTGGAAAGGCGGAATGGACCTAAAATTAATAACATGTCAAACTACTATTAGAAGAAATACCTAAAACTGAAACTAAAAAAGCGAATAAACAACTTTTGTTAAAAATGTACGAATAATTAGGTAAACAAAACAGGTGGTGACACTGAAAATTACATTGAAACTTCATCTTATTTGTATGAACAAATTCTGTTAGATCAAATTAACAGTTGGGAGAAAATGAGAGTGAAAGAACCTTAACGGTGGTTTTTGTGATTTTCGGAATTAGTTCGATTATTCCGGGCGTATGGGACAAAAATGATCATAGAGCCCCAATAAACAACATAGTTCAAACTCAAATGCACTTAAAAACATGACCGCTGAGCAAATTGGTCTTGCTATTAACATCACTTTGGGATATTTAAAAAAAAGTACCTTTTAGGGTTGACCTGATTAGGGAAAAACCTAGTAACTTTATAATTACAATAACTACTCCTGAGGCGTTGATTCTGTACTAAAAAAGGAAGGCGCTAACTGCAATATGTTTATGTATGTGATCTAAGTGTTTTGAAATGTTTTTAGCTTATATAGGGGTAAATGTAAAATAAAATAGAACATGGGTAGTTTTTGTACTATGGATTTTTTTTTGTAATTAGGTCAAACCTCGATGGTACTATTCGTAATTAACCATTAAAAGTCAACTTAATGGACCTGTTCAATAAACGCTTCACGTTGGGGCCCAAGCCCGTAATTGCTTAGTTCTCCAAATCCTGCAAATGCATTGGCTCGGATTTTTGCATTCATGCATATCTGTTACAACAGGAAAGAATAAAATAGCTGATTCACAACTATAATATAAAGAATATGAAGTCTTAAGTTTTAACACAAATGAAACTTATAGCAACTTGATTCCTAACAAGTCTATGCGAATGAAACAACTTACATAATTATATTTCAGATACAAAATCATTTACATTATCTAAAAGCTGCCTGAGCTTACTACCAAATATTATGTGATGTTAACACTTGTTTCAATTAAACATGCAATTCAAATATTATCTCATGAAACAGGAACCTCCATAATTGAAAAACTCACTTGAAGATTACGAAGCCGAACTGAAAGATTTAGCAAAACGGGTTCCACAGCATCAGTAGAAGACGAACCAAGAACCTATAAAGCAAATATTAGCACACGAAAAAATAATGATAAATTCTTCTTTTTGATTTTTTATTTGTTCTAGAAAGCATCACATAAAGTTACCGTCAACAAACACGAGACGGCAGTGAGCTGAACTGATTCCTCGGGGTCATCAAGCAAAGCAACAATAACACTGAGAATCTGAGTAGTATACTGTACAACATGGACTGGGGGCATCTGCATATCCACAAAAATAAATAAATTAAAAGAGCTTGGCCTAAATATACGTGGTTTGACCGTTTGGCCTATTCCACATACAAAATGCCCAAATGGGATATTTATAAGGTGTGAGGAAATATATATATATATATATATTACACTCAAATTAAATATTTTGTATAATGAAAAATCAATTTTGATTGGTTTTGAGTCTTTGACTATCCTCAACAATGCCTAAATCAGAAATGGTGTAAACCAGAATTTTGAAAACTTGCTATATATTGATGCAATCCATAATCTGGTTATAAGACTATCTTAGAGAAGTGGTCATGCATATAATATAAGTGAAGACCCAAAATATGTTTTTTGAACCAGTCTGTTCTTAGGTAGTGGCGTAGTACTTCCAAAGTCCCAAATTAAACATCATCTTAGCTTCAATTTCTCCCAAAAATAAACGTCGTTCTAAGAATTTAAGACATTTTGGCTCATGACTTCCAAATTGAGTATTGTAAATAAAAAAAAGTTAAATACCCTTGCATTAAAAATCTTCTAGTACAACACTTTTTTGGGACGATATAGATTATGCATCACAATGAATAATTTTTTACTAAATTATATTCAAGTAACATGATTATGATAATCAGGGATGATTACAAAAAAGCAATCTATTAAAATAACTTATAAATGAAGGAGGGGTTCAAAAGGTTTTTTTTTCTTTTGTCAGTTTGTGTTTTGCACGAGGGGGTAAATGTACATATATGCTAGTTTTTGTAATTTAGAGTTAATTAGGAGTGCTTTGTAATTAGGTCTAACTTAAACGGTACCTTTGTAATTCACTAAACAATCGCCTACCTGCACAAGTCCTCTTAAACACAGACGTCTCACATTTGGAGAATCATCAGAAACATGCCGAGTCAGTCCTTCGACCATTTGCTCCAACAAAGAACCAAAACTATCACTGCAGAATGATAATAAATGTTTACATCAGCATTTGGAGGAGCGAGATTATACAGAACAAGACTAGGTAGTAGCACCACTGATCTCCATTTCCAGTAAAAAATTAAAACAGAAAGCGTAAGTCCTAATATTTCTCTCAAGTGCAAAGATGCTCTTTATCAAATTAGGTAATAGTGCATCCTTATGCAGAAAATGACGGGGGTCAAAATAGGTGAGGGGAAACAAAATGGAGAATATAAAATTTTGGAAAAAGTATTTTTGTGGGTGTGTGTATATACAATGTTAATGTTATTTTGAAGGAACGAATTGTTGGAGAGAGTAAACATACCTAAAGCGCACAAACTCTGACAGTGCAGCAGCTGCAGCTTCCCTCAAATATCTTAGAGATCTCTCCAGTGATTGACAAAGGATCAAACAAATCATAGGAACCTGAGCGGTTATACAAAGGTCAAAGTGAGAAGCGATAAAAGTACATCGAAAAATAAAAAAGGAATAACCACATGGTCACTCAGTAATGTAAATACAGCTCAAGTGAACAAAGGGATTTCTTTTTATTAGAATAAAATACCTCTTTTGGCCTTTTTATTGAAATGCACCCAGCCAGGTCCCCGATCAGACTAATCCAAGTGTCCTCTTCACTTTGTTCTCGGTCTCGAGCCAGAATCTACATATATTTAGCTTTTATGTCAAAATCAAATACAAATGTTTATAGTTGTTTAAACCCACTGACTAGAGACTCATTACCTTTCCCATTTCCAGATCACCAACACATTCACAGAAAGCATTAAATGCAACAAGAAGAGCTCTAAAAATCAAACAAAGATCAAATTAAATGGCACAAAACAATTCCAAAGTTTTATAATGAGATGCATGTAAAAATAAATGCAAGTGTTATTACCGCAGTGGCTCATGCTGGCCAGAATTTGCTAAACTATGACAACTTCCCAAGTGAAGCACAAGAGTTGCAAGGACAGAGCCATAGCTTTGTTCCACAGCCTTTTTTCCAACTTTACCCCCACCTCTGCAAATGCATTTAATGAATGGTTGATCAATTTGTGAACATAGATAACACAATAAATTAAGGTTAATTATAAAATACACAAATGTGGTATAGTCTAATTACCCAGAAAGGAAAAAGTGAACTTTCATAGCTGTATAACCTTTAAAATTATTATCATAATTGGGGGGTTTCAATTTTGATTTAGCTGACAACCAATTGTCAATTTTGAACCGCCACGGTTAACAACAAATTTGAAAGATAATGAGTCCTTTTTTCTATTAAGATCAAACCTCAAGGGTGGTTTTTGTAATTATTCCCAACAATAATACAATTCGACCTGAAGAAGGCAGCCAGAGCAATG
This sequence comes from Euphrasia confusa, assembly GCA_954870475.1. Lineage (NCBI taxonomy): Eukaryota > Viridiplantae > Streptophyta > Magnoliopsida > Lamiales > Orobanchaceae > Euphrasia > Euphrasia confusa. The sequence goes on from OX940951.1 coordinate 2,774,506, forward strand.
ACAGCAGCATGCCACAGATTATCTTCCACGTTGCTTTCAACAGAATTGTTGGAATTCTCTCCCTTTCCAGAATCAAATTGATACATAGGAGTCTCATTGAGGATAGAACTTACATGCTCAAGAAAGGAATAGGAAAGAACTGCATGCTGGGAAAATGCCTAATAATAAAGAATAAGAAAGCAACGTGATGTTATAAAAATGACTGTTAGCCTGTTAGCAACCAAAATCATGGATTTTACAAAAGGCTCACATGAAATACATCTTGTATTGGCCAGCCACCCCTCAATCTAGTTACATCTTTCGTGGCTATATCTTTCTCAGCAGCAGCCAACACTTCATCAAAAATGATTTTTGAGCTAGTATTCTCAGCAAGAGAAGATATCTTTCAATCGGTTAAAGGAAATTAAGTAAACTCTTTGAATACAAGTTCCTTCCAGATTTCAAGAACCAATAATAGAACAGTAAGTGAGGCCGTAAGGGCAAAAACTTAAAATATGGAAAATAAATAAGGATACAGCACCAAGTGTTTCTTGACGTAGGTACTTCTCAGTAACATGAATGGTAGCCGAAAGCAAAGATTGGGTGGTCCTGATGCCAATACCATGAGGATCTTATCACTTAATACAAATGCATTCCTATTTCATAATAGATGAAATAACAGAAACACTAGTCACAATTCCTTCACTCTACCTTGAGATATCAGCCTCATTTAGCTCCCTTCCCCTTTGTATGATGAACTCGATCACAGCTTGAATTGAACCTTCAGCCGACTGTTTGACCTTGTCACATATAGCTGCTGAGCAAACGTGTAAGGAAGCCACAAGCTGTAAAAAGTGAAATGGAGAAGAGCAATGAGGCGCAATAGCTCACCAAATTGCCTAACAGGCTCAAAATGATAAAAAGTATTTAAACTATTACCTCATCCTTGGTGAATAATATGCAAACAGAAGAAACAACCCTGTTGAAGACCTCTGATGGATCAAGTGATGCATCCTACACGCAAAGTAGAAACGAGAAAATTACCTCTTGTGGAATTGCAAGTTTAAGCAAAAAAACCTCTATTTTGCCTTTCCGTTGTCTTATAAGGAAGTAAGATGGAGTAGAGTATCAAAAGAAGAGAGTTTTGCTTTGACTTACACTCCTCAAGATAGCAATAACATCCTCAAGTGCCGACAGAGCACTATAGCACTGTTCAATATCAAGTCCAGAACTAATAACCGACTTTGGCAATGAAAGAGAGATACTAAAAAATAAATCGAGGATCTGCAAATACAGGGAAAAGATCAAATCGATACAATTTCATAATCTCTATGGGCCTATGGCATGCACTATAATTGAAGAAACCAAGAAAAGTACGCCAATCAATCTTGCCCATGTTAATATTTTTCTACAGGTTTGAACTAAGTGTACCAAGTGAAGCATTCACTAATTACTGACCTGCGCAGAGGTCTTTCTAACTTCAGGATTTGTATCAGCACAGCGTGGGAGATACACCATTATCCTCTCCCCTATACACAAAGCATCCCGACTAGGGGATACAAATGCAGCTGACAATAACCGAAATAGCAATAAGATTATCGTAACATACAAAATCAGAGGTAAACAGTTAAAATCCTCCTGCTGACCGCCTGACCAATATATCAAATTCACTAATTCTATATTAAACTTAAGACAGGAAAAAAAACTAAATAAGAAAAACTAAAACACTTCAAAAACTAAAAATCTGGATAACACAAATTAAAAAAAAAATACAAAACAAAACACTAGAACAAGTTAACAGAATTACAAAGCTAAAAGCTACGAATAAATATTATGGGCTACACCATGTGAAAACTGAAAAGTAGCTCAGTCTCTGACAAAAAAGACTAATGTCAGGCAGCCCTTGTCCTCTGAAACAATTTTTTGTCAAAGCTGAGAGAAAGAGAGAAACTAACATGGTAAATTGGTGAAATTAGAGGATGAAGCACGGTCAATCCTTTTGTTGTGAGTGCAACTTCCTTGGCAGCCAAGTGAACAAAATCCACCAACACATATAGTCCGAAACTTATGAAGCATCTCATAAGCCGCAAGACACCCTCTTTTTCTCTGATATTCAACAGAGGAGGAAACATATGGATCAATCTGTCTCAAGATATGTAGCAACTGTTCTGCTCGACTTCTTCCATCTTCTCCACTGTATTGAATAACAAATCAAAACTGGCATAGATTTTTTCAAACATCACTGTATGTGCGCAGTCACAGTAATAACTAATATGCAAAAAAGTTTCTATCCATACAATGGAACTTTGGACTAAATAACTAATTGATCAGACATCTACAAGGATATAACTTATAAGTTATAAGGGTAAGAGATGTAAATCTTGGTAAGGGTATGTCGTAAAAATTATGAGTAGTAGAAACTATTTATTTCTACACAAATCATGCAAGTAAAGAAGCCATCAAGCCTCAGTCATATGCGGTTGAAGGAACTAAGCTAAATATAACAAAATATATAAGGGGAAGACAAATAAATTTTACACGGACACAACAATAATTTCTAGACCTCATATTCACAATCCCTTGAAACATTTGGATTTAGTTACTTCAAAGAGTTTCAAGCATTCATTATAAATAAGATATCATAGCAACTCAAAAAAAATATTTGTTTAGGAAGGAAGAAGAAATGAAGTAAAATTTGTTCACCAACCTCGTTACCCACCCCCCATCCAAGCAAAAAAAGGTATATCCTAAATAGATATATTGCCTAGCACCAAACAAAAGCACTGAGCGTAAATTTCGGTCAAATATGAGAAACCCCAGATAATCCATGTCATAGAAAAAAATAATGACTAAAAAAAAATTAAGAGGTTGAATTTCCAAAAATCTATAATACTAAACACTCCCTATCAATTTGGTATGACTTGATAGGATTCTTCAACTATGATCTCTTTTGGTTTACTGGCATATGGGGTAAAAGGTTATTCTTCTGCTTTGCCAGGCTGTAAACCAGGTAATCTTGTATATAATTACAGGTTACCTCCACTGGTGTATCAATCTTACCAGCTTCTAACATGCATAAAAGTCTTTAATACCCACAAAGAGCCATATCAAGTCAAGATTTAATTTGAGTAGTCCAATTAGACATAAATACCTTGTAACAAGGATTGCGCAGAGAAGGGTAATAAGATTGTGAATGAGACTGTTCATAACATCAGGAGGATCGTTTGGTAAACCAAAGAATCCTAATGTGGCCTGTCGAAATGTTAAAGATTCAGCAACAGGATATTTTATTTTTCACTGACAGAAAACTGAATGAGTTTCATCTCTCACCTTCAGAACAAGGTTCCTTGTTTCAATAGTCAATTTTGGCTCCACAGAAACCAAAGTAGTACAAGCACTTAAAGCAAGACACTGCATAGTTATGTCATCAGTTTCAGGAAACAGAACAAAAACATGTCATCAGTTATGTCCTTGGTAATCATTAATGCAAGTGTGAGATACACACAATTTCCAATAACAATTGAGAAAAATTAAATAATTTCTCAACAAATAATGTGAAGAAAAATGTCGGCGCCAATTTATATATCCTTCAGCCTTGGAACCAATTATTAGTCACTTCATGTTTATTGGAAATTTAAAGTGTGACGTTACATGGTATCATTATTTTACAATATTGAGGTTCCCAAGAAGAATAATTTCATTGGTATGAAATTAGAATGAGAAAAAAAAACAATGCCAACAGATACTAGTATGTTAAAACCACATCAGAGCATTCAATAAATGGACTGGCTGTGGTCTGTGTACCATTCTAGTCTCTAGTCTCTACAATCTGTATATCGCATAAAATAAAACCATCATTATATTCATGATTATATTTAATTTATAATGGAATTAACAGCATTGTGAGTGTTTTAAAGAATTAAAGTACGCATGTAAACTTCTTGCTATTGATTATTTGGCAAGCTTTCATTTATATTATGTGAACATGAAAACTAATACTATTGATCATAATCCTTGTTCAAAACATCCATTTCTTTCATGGAAACTGACTTCATCATTCCAAGTAAACTTAAATCCTCCCCCAGCTTGTGCACTATATAGTAAACTTAACGGCATACAACACTATGATTGCTACTCTTAGTGTACTTAATCTGTGCATCCAGTGGAAACAGGAATTAACAAAATTATTTTGTATGGCACAAAATTTCCTATATTAATTTGTTTCATTTATTGGTTCATCGGTCTTCTTCTACTTCATACGACATCTACACTTGATTACAACATTACATCCATGCATCCAAATATATCAAACATATCTACATTATCGAGTTCAAGTAAATAGAATGTCAAACATATCACATCTCGTTGAAAAATCAAACCTGAGTGTGCAGAAGCTCCAAGTTAGAATCAGAAAACCCGTCCTCGTCATCTCTACCCATTAAAGTCAATATGTAGTCAAGTAGTACATCCCTCCTTTTCAACGGAAATGATGTGCCACTTTCAGCAGCACCAATGACAGCTTGACCTGCATGACCATATTAATTGTTCAAATATGAATTGACAAAAGAGCAAGACCTTATGTGTTAACAATGCAGTTCTCAATCAGGTGAAAATAACTCACAGCTTGCATGGATATAACAACCCATTTCATTGTGCACAGTATAAAAATAAGTAAAAAAATAAAGGACGGAAGGCATCAAGTAAATCACAAAAATGAAAGGTTGAGATTGAAAGTAACATAAAAACAATACTGATGCACAAGATACTAAAGTAAGAATAAAACCAGATCAATGCAAACCTAATAAGTCAATAGCTGTGATAACTGCCTGCTTTGCTGTAGGATGTCGTACATTAAGAAGACGTGAAAGCATATTAGTCCCCTGACAATGAAAAAATTGCATCGTTTAAATAATCAAATAAAAACACTAAGCAACATGTCAGAATACAGAGGCCAGAATACAGTTTAGACCATTAAGAACTGAAGAAGAAATTATTATTGCACAAGTTTCATAACTCTCCCAAGTCTTACACTTGCATAATGACAATTTGTCATTATGATGCAGCCATTATGATTCTGTATTGTCAGATACATGTCTTGACTCAACATCAAGGCTACATCAAAGGAGTAATGTCCCATTTATGCAAATTAAGGCTACATCAAGGAATAAGCAAATACATGTATAAAGGCAAACAAACACATTATTTCACAACTAACAGTCGGAGCATGCATGTATAGCAAATCAACAAAAAGATGAGTCCACTGTACCACAAGTGCATCAATTCTGGCTTCAATAACCGTTGATGGAGCATACTTCGCAGCATACCCATACATAAGAGCCAACGCGGCATGTACATCATCTGATACTTCCATTTTAGCTCTATCAGAAAAGAATGAAAACATCCTGCAACGGACCTTGTGTTGTTTAGAGTTAGTTGGATACAGTGAGAACATTGGTACATTACGCATAACACATACTTCTGCATGGCAATATTAGATACAACTAAATGCATTTTAAGTAGAACAGCCAGAGATATAGTCATATAGATGTAATTGTAAAACACAAAACTTACTGTCAGACATTACAAGCAACCAATAAACATATACATCAATGTTTAGTTTTCCTAGCAGCATAATATCCAAATGTAAATGCAGAATTAATGTCCCATCTATTCCTTTCAACATAAGATCATATGTTCTGAAACTCAAAGATAAAAATCTTGTACTTCAATGGCAAGTCACAACTACATGAGACTATGAGAGGATTTCTAATTCCATTAAAAAAATCAAGTTGTAACATACTTTGGGGGCCATACAAATTTATAAACCACCAGCACAACATACCTTTTGAAGATACTATCACCAACATTATCAAGAATGTCTTTTAGCTTATCCAGAACTGTGTCCAAGTGGGATGCAGCAACCTAGTGCAATTAAGCAGCAAGCCAAATGCATCAGTTGAATCACTGGTCAGCTTCAAAAAATACTTGTTCCCGAGGCTTGATTTGAACAAAACGTGAATAAAAGGCAATGTAAGTTGTGAATAATTACCAATCCCATGGCCTTTGCCAAACCAAGCCTATTCACTGGCAAAGCAATGTTAGCTTTCATGTACATTAAATTAATCTTATCATGAACGTAGGTTCTGTCATGTACTTTCTGCAACAATATACCAAGACACCTGCAGTAGGAATGAGAGATTGATTCAGCTTGCAGCAACACAGTCCATTGATTTCTCAATGAACATAGTTTAAGGTATTATAAAAACATGCATGTCAGCAAATGAACTCGAATATAAGATTCCCATTTCCCTACATCAAAGTATTTTAAACTAGAGAGTGAATTTAACTCTGCAAATTCAAATTGATACGGTTGAAACTTGCTAACTGAATCTTCTTTTCCATCTCCACTCTACTAGGATACTTGTAATGCTAAGCAACAGTTTCCAGTAAATTCAAAGCCCACATAATTAGACAATACAATGGGGTCTTAATAGTAAGGACCAGTCTACTAAATTTAGTCTTTCCAGTCGACCTTCATAAGTTTCATGAGAAAAAATACTCAAGAGATAAAAATAATGTGAACATTGTTAAGATGGTGTTCCCTCTCTATGCCGTCAATGGCCAAAACAAAGACATTCCGCAAACTAGGATTAAATCACTGATTGTTATATGATAATGAATCATACCTGTGAAGCAGTCCGCAATGTTCATCGTCAGATGAATAAAGTTCATATTGTTTAGCAAAAGAATTCCCAAGGGAAATTACCCAATCGACATCCTGAATCACATCCAATGATTCTGCAACAAACTGTTTTTCCACAAAGATTATATTAGTAGCACACACCAAAAAAAACTACATAGTTCTTGCTTTCCATACACACCGATAGCATACACACACATACAATACCCATCGAAGTATTATCACTGATTATATAGAAAATATGAATGCCTGGGTATCAAGGGAAATGAGCATATGATTTAAGAAGAAAAGAGTCCCCCATTTTGCCTGACCCCAAACACTTCAGTATATGAAGGTTATGAAATGAACTGTATCAGCTAAAAACACAAGATTAACTAAAATTACTAGAGCTTACATTGATAATCATGTCATCCCAAGTATCTTGATATAATGGATCTTGCTTAAGGTCTTCTGGATCACTCACATAGGCTTTCATTTTGGGAATCTAGAGCTTACAAAAGAAGACAAACAGTTAAAACAGAATATTCAATTTGTAAAGAAATCTAAAAACATAATATGAATAGTATTAGAAATTAGAAAAAGGTAACAAGATTAACCAATAAAAACCTACAACATTATCAAGTAAAGAAACTAAAAAATATAAGTGTATTAGATGGATAAAATGATAGAGGATTATAATCACATGACTGAAATGCTGGAACAAATATAATTTAGTAGCATAAAATTTTATTTCATGTCAAAAAGTGTCGGGACCTCCAATGAAATCCCAATCAATAATTTCAATGCTCTCTCCCCAAAAAGTGACTTCCAAGTATTTCATCTATATTAAAATTTAACAAAACAGAAAAACACAACTAGATGCAACATGGACACTTATCCCATATAGTAAATAAATTACCACAAAGCATGCCCACAGAAAGCATGTGCCAAATACATTCAACTCTTCAAATTAGATATCAATATTGAACTACATCATCTAGCTACTATACCTCCTCTTGCCAAAATAAGATAATATTCTTGGGAAACAGAGAAGATAAGTGATGCAGGACCTGAAAAAACAATTATACAGAGTCAAACAGGAAGGTTTGTATGGATAATGATTCTTAATTTCTACAGATCCTACGACATATAAGGGTAGAGATATTAAGGCACACTCGTATATCATTTAATCAAATTAATGGCCTACAGTCCTGAAAGCAACATTATCCAGTTTCATGCAGTTGATTTTGTCCATCCTTTTAAGCACACTTACAGTTAAAATCTGAGTCACCAGCTGCTCCCTTGCCAGTGGATTGTGGAGGAGCACCACAAGACGTGCAAAAAGATCCTGAATAATAAATTATTTTTTATTTTTTTGCTACAAATTACTATAAGCAAGCAAGTTAAACAAGTATAGAAAAGAGATGGTATGAAACCTCAGAATTAGGAATATCAGCACGTGCTTTACAATCAGATAATATCATATCACTTTGAGCATGTTTATTTCTGCATAACTCTGAGATGCATCTGCAAACCTATATAAAAAGATTTAGACCGCCAGATAAGAAAAACAATTGAAAGAATTGAATTGCATGTTACAAATAAACATAAAACATCCTACCGTAGCAACTGCACCAGTGTAAATCCGTGGTATGATCATTTTCAATAAAAATGGCCAGAGCACATGCTGAAAACATTAATAAAAAAAATTACCATGAATTCACGACAAATTTTTCCAGCTTCAATTAACAAATGTATGGGGAAGATATAAACAAAGGTGGAGAGGTGATTGATCATAGATCAAAAAACTGGTATCAGCATACCTCCATCTCAGGAATGGTGATGGTTATTAAAAGAAGACCTTTTTCACACACTTCACGTAAATCTGTTGGGCATACACCTCCAATATTCACCTGCAAGCAAAAGCTTTAAATTAATACATTACTATAATCTTGGGCTGGTTCAGATATAGTGCATTTATGATATGGAATGGCTAAAATCCAAGTCTTGACATATATGTGTCATTTTCAACCATGTGAGTTAAAAATTATAATAATGCACACCACACATTTTCATTCTGCAACATATTATTAGTAGATTCCAATCATCAATAAATCGCATGCACAAACAGAATGCTTTACATTCTGAACAAAATCAAACCTCTGGTTTTCTTTGCGTGAAAGGATTGAAAGAGCCACCAGTCAACCTAACAAAATCATTTGAAGACTCAATGTCTACTCCATTCACATCTGCCATTGCACTATGGCGTACCAAGTACTCCACAAATAACTCTCCTGGTGGTCCCACCAAGTAACAGTGGGATGCCATAACAACGATTAACTACGAAAACATTAAATTTTATAATAAGATACAATTATTGATTTTAACAATAAATAAATAAGTTCTCTGCCATTGATAAACTACCTCAGAAAGTGCCTTGCAAACGGCCAAATTACTCTCATCTAACAAATTTTTCACTGCTTCAACTAACAAAGGCCTTTTAGCATGCCAGGCTTCAGAAAGCCTTCAAAAGCAAATAATAATCACATACATAAGTTCATTTTATTGAATCAGAGAGAGAGAGAGAGAGAGAGAGTGAAAGAGGACCTTGGTAAAAGATGTTTTAGGACAGAAAGGGCACCAAATGTTATAAGTTCTTCCTTCAACCTGCATTTCTGGGACAAATGCATCATTAACACGTAAGGTAGACAAACCGAAAAAAAGTTCAACAGTTTTTTGGTGTTTACTTTTTAACTTCCTCAGATTTTGACTTTTGCAGGTGAAGAAAGATATAAAGGTCTCGCTGGTGGACTCTACATAGTTGTATATGTAATTACTAATTGAATTCCTATTCAGAATGATTTGTTTTGGCAGTTTTACCCACATAGAGAAGGAACACGAAGATATCTTCCGGGTAGACTTGACCAACTGTCAGAAAGCAATGCTGAACTTCATTGTATGTCTGCACTTGCATAAGATACATAAATTGATTTACAATCAACGTAGTAAAATAAACTATCAATGAACAACCACCTTCCTAGAACTTATACAGGAAACAGAAAACAAAGTATGAAGATAAAAGATTATGTTGACCAAATCAATGAAGTGTGTTTCTTTTTAGATGCGCAAGAGAAGAGAATACCATCGTAAAAGTTTTATGCACTAACTATTAAATATATTGTCTACATAAAAAATGTTCCATTAATTGGCATCCATAAATCAATCTGTAAACTAGAATATTAAACTGAACAAGAAAAATAGAAGAGGGAAATAGGCGATAAAAAACATAGCTGTAAATATGCATCAATAAGAGCTTAAATCATCACTCCAGTCAGAAAAGCGAGGGGGAAGAAACTGATCACAGAAAGTGAAAAATCAAACAGAACATCATCCAAAGAGGTAATTCAGCGACAATAGCAAAGAAGTTTAAATTTCCAAGCCCAGAATTACAAACAAACAAATCTATTGAATTAGGAAGTATTGATGGAATCATGGAACAGGATAGTAACACGGGGCATCCATAGAGAGGTAATTCAGAGACGATATCATCGATAATTATAATTACATTCTAAAGCTCAGTATTACACACAAAAACAAACAAGAATTGGAAAAAAAATATGGAATACCGCCAGACAAAATATTCTACCTTCAGTCCCACTGAAAAATCTGAACTTTGTTTACTGTCGTTATTGATGCAAACAACGGGAAGAAGTGTTGATAATATGACGGTAAGATCCTGAAATTTACATGTGTTAAGTCATGGCTTCTTGGAGTAAGAAGTGGACAATGATAATACAAATAAATTAAACAAGAAAGATAAAATTAGTAAATCCTAGTGATCATAAAACGACAGGCCACATATATACGCATGCACTTTTAACACATAATTTGCCTTGGCGAAATTTCCGCCATGCAATACAAACAGACATTTAGAACTTTGAACATGAAAATTTACTCAAAAAGACTTCTCCAAGTTCCTTTTAATTTTTAGATGAATCAATAACACTATGTGAGGCAATTCGGAACATGAAGTTAAAAAGTTCATCAAAAACCAAAATCTCTAACTTTGCATTTGAGTAAATAATTTAGTTTGCATTATAAAATTACACAACACTTCTACCATCAGTCAAGTGAAAAAAGTAATTGATCTCCCATACACCCCCAACCCCCTTAAGCTATAAAGGTTATGAAAGCAATTCACAACATTTGAACATATCAGTTAAAGGAATCATGCATATAAAATACAGTTTAGAAGGACAACCTACAACTAAACCTTGAATTAAATTGGAGACCTCGCACATCAGAAAATGTAAAAAAAATCACAAACATCAACAATTTTTTTTTTTAATATCAACATATAAACAAAGAAAACTTAAACAGCATGAAGTCCAATCCTTTCAATAGAAAAATAACAATAATATTCACTAACTTCAAAGTCCATCAAAGGTGGACCACTTTCTGAAAGTAAAGAAGCATTCAAGAGATTGTGGAGACTGCATGTAGCCACAAACGCAACATCGTGATCTTTCTTATACCTGCATTATAAATAAAAAAGCTAATTGACTCGTAGTTAATAATATAAATTATACTAACATCAGAACATTATTGGCCACCACATAGCATTAGTGAACTGTGGGAGCTATTTACACCAAGTCAAGCAGAGATGCTTACAATTCCAGAATAGTCGGCACAAGTCTTGGTAAAGCCGATTTTAGTTGCGTCCTAGTTACAAGACCAACCATCTGGCCTAATGCCTCAACAGTAGATACACGGACCTGCAGAAACAAAAGAATAAATTGTCCCCTTATAATTTCAAAGATTATCTTAGAATAAGGATAAATAATTATTTCATATCCCAGAGACGTATATTTGCTAGGTCCTAAGTCATAATATCAAATTAACAATAGCCAACTGGAGGCTACTTATTAATACTATAGGAATGTTAGTGAAGAAAATTTAATCTACCAAGGAAAAAACTATGGGCAACTATAACCTAATTAACAGTGGCAAAAACAGTAACAGTTGTGTTTCTTTTAATGAAGGCATACTGGTCGTATACATGGTTAAGACACTTACAATAAACATACTATCTCAGTTTTAGGCTTTATCAATATAAACTCGAGATACAAATTCCATCCCCTGTATAGAAAAAACTAGAATTATACTCAGAGTTGATGGATCATTTAGAAATTTCGAGTACCCAGATGTTTAGAGTTTAACGAAGCAAAGTTTCAGTGAGAGATTGGCCACAAGTGTGAACTGAAAAAAACAAGCTCAAGAGCATCCAGAACCAAGCTATGCAAGCTTATACCATACAACAATATAATACAAGTCAGAAGTGAAGAATAATCTCCTTAGATTTAAAATGCAGCTAGCAAGATATGTTTTAAGTAGATTGTCTCCTACCTTTTAGGAATTCAGTTGAAGATTACAGATATATTTCTCTGCTTATTTATAAGGATTATGTAAGGTGAATTCTGGGGTCCACGTCATATACATGTAGTATTCTTTCACAATGAATGTATGAGTTTAATTACACACTTGAAACTACAGGATCATTTTCCAGAAGAATAATATGAGCACTCATATAACATGTTTTATGTATACTGTCAGGTGATAACCTTTAGATCCCGTGAAGTTGCCCAAACTCTCAATAGAAGCTCGAATGCAGAGTTCAAGAAGGACCTGCACCAAACAGGTTATTACAAACCAACATAACCATCTGTGAGAAATTAAACGGAAGAAAATAAACAAATCTTACACAACATCACCATCTACAGCTGTAAACAGTGGTGACTCAACACTATACTGCCAACAGGCCTGACACCAAGACTTGAACGCTGGAAAAGGGTAAAAAACTTTTAAATCAGTATAATGTACTAATTTATCAAAACAGGAGAGAAATTTTTGCATAGCATGCTTTACAATCTAGTTACTAGAGTAACATAGTTAATGTCAGGTGAAAGGCCAAAAACTGAAATTTATTTGTAGATGGCAATTTAAATCCCACAAAAATGAGACTTCACCCCCATTTCATTGTATGACAAAGTAGAGTTCCAAAAGCAACATAAGATCATGTAGCCTAACATCTCACTATTTACATACTCCCTCCAATTTTATTTACATGTCGTTTTAAGCTTTTGCACAACTCTTAATAAATAAATAATATACCTAATTTAACCTTATTTAATGTTATAAATTCAACACTTAACGCAGCTCTCTTAATATTCTGATTAATCTTTTCATATTATATTAATAAAAAAAATGAATCCATAATAAATAGGGAACAATGAATAAGGGTATAATATGTCAAAATATTATAAAACGACAACTAAAAAGTAAAAAGAAAAAAACTCAAAACGACACTTAATATGAATGGGAGGGAGTAGTATCTAAGATAGAAAGTGGTTCATGATTGTATGGAAATAGCAACCTTTAATGGCAATAGAACAAACCCACTAGCTACCAAATATGCACAGATGCAACCAACATAGCATACCATTGGCGAATATTGGCCTGTGGATGTCTTTCACATTTCCAATAATGGGCAAAACTCTTGTAAGTATCCCTTTAAGTCGTGGAGTGAACTGAACAGCTTTAGATAGCACAAAAATGTTGCATCAATATATACTAATTTAAGAAAAAAAACATAGATACAGAGGCCAGACTAGTTCAATTTTCAAAAGTTGGAAAATAAAGATGGCACGCACCATCTGATGAAGCAAAATCTGCTAGTATTTGAACCATAGCAGGTAGCGCTGAATTGGATCCAGAGAGATGAAGAAAGATTTCCTCCATCATCTGGAAAAAATGCAAACATTAAAAGTTAAAACAAAATTTTAATAAAACCTGTAAACAGCACAATTAATGAGACAAATTATGGTAAAAAAACAATGCACAATACCAATAACAAAAACAATTATGGTAAAAAGTAAAAAAAGTAAAAACAGCACATTTTACGAATGAATTTACGTAATACTATGGAATAGCAACTAAACCAAATTATGATATAAACTATGGACAGCACAACTAGTGAAACAGTTTATAGTGAAAAGTATGAAACACAATTGATAAAGCTGGAGGTATAAAGTTGCTATGGTGTAAATTTCAACACCACCACCCCTACAATCAACACATTACATTATGAAGAAAATTCTCCTTGTTGTCTACAGTTACTATAATCGTAAGAATTAAAATTTCAATATCTGATTATCAAAATCAATATTAAAATTGCAAGATTGCAATTTTCATTCTACATTCCCCAAGTAATCGAGTCAAGATTGCAAAACTCTTAATGTTCACGGTACTAGTGATGTGAAAAATGATAGACGGATAGTTGCAGAGAAGTGTTAAAAGAGAATGATGTAAAACTCAAAATAACATATTTCATCACCAAGATTGTCCAGTATACGTGATGTGGAACTTACAAGGTCAGGCAGATGTAAACCTAATGCAACAAGTACACTGGATGCAGCCCTTTGCCAATCAGCATTGAGTTCCTACAAGAAGTCAACCACACAAAGTAACAATATACCCACAAAAATACAGTAATACATTACTTTTAAGAAGCAAATAATGAGATTTTAGAATGGACGACAATAAATAATAATTAAATAAAAGGCATGACCCCGAAGACTATGAAAAGAACCAGCTTTGCATGTAAGCATATTCCAAGTGTCGTCCTATTTCATGCCAGATTTAGGATGTAAAAAACGAACTAAATGTATATTAATATCAACTATATGAAAAGATGAACATACAGTATTATCATGTTCGGGTAGGCCATGTGGGTGATTTACCTCGCCAAGGTCCCTATTTTTTCTATTCTACATGCATAAACTTATATTAAGATTTAGAGATATTACAACAGGATGGAAAGAATTCAATTGCTTGTTGAAATAGTCTCACTTTCAATGACTTTTAGTTTATAATCTTCTTTCAGAGCCAAAACTCAAAGAAAGTAGATACAATCGTCAACTAGAGGAAATCTACAAGAAGTTGGTAATCACTTTCCCTCACACATTGCCAGAAATCAACACACAATTTTTACAGTCCCATGACATAAGTCTTGATAAAAAAAATCTTACTAAGAGCGTCTCCAATGCAAGTTAGAAATTTTGAGGTAGAAGTACGCTCCACGTTAAAAAGTTATTTATTTCTACCTTAAAACTCCTACCTCATGCAATGCATTCTACCCCACTATCAAATTATATATATTATATTTTATTTATAATTATTAATTAAATATTAAAATAATATTAAAAACCTTTACATTCTTTTAACTTCTACCGGGTAGAAGTATTTCTACCCCAAACTCCTCACCCATGCCACATCATCCCCTGCATAATGGTATCTACCTATTTTATGGGTGAGAGGTAGAATTACACGTAGATCTCTACCTCTCCATTGGAGATGCTCTAAATTACTGCTTCTGGAATTATTTATTAGGAATTACAGTGTTATCAAAGCTTACAGGAAACTAAAATGCTGCATTGAAACTTCTTTACATAAATTAAATCATAAACACAAAGAGTACACACCAGCAGAATATTTATCTGTTATTATTATACATAGTACATTATAAGAGAAAAGTCTTTCAATCTTCAATTCCATGATCAATTCATCCAAGGATGAGCAAAATTCTTACTGCAGGCTCGCAAGGAATAACACTCTACGTAAATACTGTATATAGTTACAATTCTATTTAAGCAAATTTTGAAACATCTGCATAGAAGTTGAAAATACAAGACAGTCGATGTTTTCATGACTCACATTCATACTTTAAAACAAGACATTGTGCATATGAAGTATTGAGTAAGAAGAGTTCATTACAATATCATCCTCCCAACTATACAAAAACTGGTCAGACTAGTATTGTACCTTGGTTGAAATGATCTCAGAAGCGGCTATTTTCGCAAGCTTTGCCATGTATTGAGGATCAACATCATCGTTATCCAATGCCCGAATTGCCACAGACATAACTTGAAATAATCCGGCAATGTTACCAAATCTCTGAAATTTCAATTTAAAAATATACAATCATTGATCACTGTTATATTGTTAGAAATTAATGATAAATAACCATGCTTGAACAAGAGCAAGAAAAATAAAAAGTACCCGCCGGCCGCCACGGGACACAGTTGAACAACAATCAAGAACCAGAAGTGGGTTCCTAGTAACATTCGAAAAATTAAAGAAATCAGGGGGGTTCAAGAAACATTCAAAGAATTAAGAAATCAGAGGGGGGGTTTCAATAAACATTCAAAGAATTCAAGAAATCAGAGAGGGAGTAACAAAATATTCAAGAAATCGATCATTTTATATTTAGAATCATTGTGTGTGTTACAAAACCACTAGAGGGTTTCAAGAATTCATTCAAGTTTCATTCAGAACCAAAATTACCCAATAACCATTCAAGGATTTCAAGAATAAATGGCAAAGAAATAATTTAATATACATCAATCAACAGAATTCACAATCACTGGAACACAAAGGGACAAAATAAGTGAAATTACAGAGACGATATGTGTTTGAGAGTAGCAGCCGAAGCTTCTCTGACCATGGGAGACTCGTCTGCAAGCGAGGATACAAGAACTTGTACGGCCTCTGAGAAATCAAGTAACCGACAGGCAAACAGAACATAAGTAAGAAAAATGTACTCAAGGTGTTTGTGAATATGCATGAGAGAATAAAAGCAATATTGTTCTTGGTGTTTTCAGGGTCGGGCGGTTTATTGTTTACCGGGAGCGGGTATGAAATTGCCGGAACTTGAAGACGCCATGATCGGCGACCTACTGTAAGAAGACGGGGAGATCCCAGATAGTAGAAAATGGAAACATAAAAAAGAAAAAAAAAAGTAAGTATATACTGTATGCAATAAAAATAATACGGAGTATATAAAATATAAATAGTAAATACTGCAAAGTACTCCCACTAAGAAATTTGTACTACTAACATTTTCCATTTTTTTTTTTTTTTATAAGGAGGAGAGACGAGAAACTCCACCCCCACCCGATCGGAGGTCCCTCGATCGGGTAGGATGTAAATCGAGGAATGTGCCCGAGTAGCAGACACCTGTGCGAGAGAGCCAACAGGTCGAACCCCAGGACAAACCTTCATAATATTTCAATGAAAATTTGTCCCACCCGAGATTCGAACCCTGCGTCGCCGGGGAATTACACCCACATCATCACAGGCCTTACCACTCGGCTATGCTCCTGGGGACAACATTTTCCATTTTTTAAAAAATTATAAATTGTAATTGTTATGAATATTATTATATTATAGTGAATGACTTGTTGGCTAAGTCAGAAACCCTAGATTGTATCCTATATAAAGGGGTCTCCCCATATGAATGAATACAACAATTCACAAGAATTCACAACAATTCTATTCTTCTTCTCATATTGTCTCTCTTTCTACTATATTATTCTCTCTCAATTCTCTTGAGTTTATAACACAGCACGAAAGCTCAACCGCGTTCTTCATCGAAGTTCTACTCATCCAAGATCCGAACTCCAAGGCAAGAATTTATATGTTTTTTTATATTCATTAATAATTATAAATATATCTACTTCTACTCCCTTCTTCTTAAATTCATATGTTCCCGAAGAACATTATAACCTGATATTCCTGAAGTAATATCATATGTTCCCGAAGAACATTATAATCTGATATTCCTGAAGTAATATCATATGTTCTGAAGAACATTGTAATCTGATATTCTTGAAGTAATATCAAATTAATTATGCTTAGTAAATTGATTAAATTTTTTAATGTTCATGAAGAACAGTGTGACATTATATTCACGAAGAAATATCAAAATTAAATGTTCCTAAGAACATAATATGATATCGTATCAAAAAAATTAAATGTTCCTGAAGAACATCGTGATATGATATTCCTGCAGAAATATCAATATCAAATTGATTATGATTATATACTAATAATCTCGAATATTAGTCGTACTACCAAAACGTGGTATGAACCCGGACTCACAAGTTTGAGTCGGCATTATAATTTGATATCCTGAAGTAATATCAAATCAATTATTTTTAATTACCAATTAAATTGAATGTTGCTGAAGAACATATATTTTCTGGTTTAAATATTATATTGATCGTTTTGGAAGAATATCATGATTTGATATTATTCGATATATATCAAATTAAATTGCTCCCGTAGTAGCAATATGTTTGGAAATATCAAATTACATTGCTCCCGTAGTAGCAATAAGTTTTAAATGTTCTCGAATAACATTATGATATGATATTTATGAATAAATATCAAAATTAAATTTTAAATATTCTTGAAGAACACCATGATATGATATTCCCGCAGAAATATCAAAACTCCCGAAGAAGCAAAGTTCAAATATTAAATGCTTTCGAATAAAGTTACATCATGATACTCATAGTGAAATGCCAAATTCGATTGCTCTCTTTGAAACAATTATTAGATGTGAATTATCCCTGAAGGGTATTTTTTGTTAATCGAGAACAAATATATCTTATTATGTGGGTACTTATGAAATATCGAAAAAGTCGATTATTTTCTTAATGTTTGACATGTTATTCCTGAAGAATACACAATTGATTTATTAAATTTGATAAATATTCTTGAAGAATATTTGATTTGATTATTCGTAAATAAAGTTTGAATGACACAAGTATTTTGATCCCGAAGGATCATTGGTAAAGATATTGTATCCCCGAAAGATGATTGGTAAAGATATGGTATCCCCGAAGGATCATTGGTAAAAACCTAATATATCGATCTCCGAAGGATCATTGGTAAACATAAAAATTAAGATGTATATCATGATTATTATTAAGTGCGTGGAAATTGTTATTTCCCATCTGCGAATTAATTTGAAATATGCAAGTTATATTCATATCACCACTAGAGCGTATTTTTATGAACGGGCATAATATCTCGAGTCGACGATCCAGAAGATCGGTTTATAGCAAATACGATGATTTGCATATTTAGCGAAGATCATTTCCCGGCATTAGGGGGAGATAAGAATATAAAAGTTATAAATGCCGAGAAATTTCTTTGAATGAAAACGATCTTCAAGTCTAGATCCACGCACGAATCAATTGAACCCGAAGTTCATTAAAATAAGTAACTTGCAATATTCAGCAAGTAATCTGCCAAATTAATGAAGGTGTGAAAAAATCACATAAATTTGTGATAAATGAACTATAAGAGTTCAAATACCAAAGAGGTCAACTCAAATGTTGATTCTAATATACGCCTGAAGCGTAATAGATCGATCTTAAGATATAAAATAAATCCGCGGAAAAACAAAGAAATTAAGTCACCCTCAAAATCTCCCGAAGAGAGTTAGATGGAAATCCCATTGAAAAAGCATGTGCACATGATAATAGAAAATCGTGGGATTGCGGAACAACCAAATTAAATATTTTGGGAAATGATTAAAGATTTGGTTGATAGAATGAATTGTCATCAACATGGAAAAAGTCGTCAACGACATATTTGCCTCAAGAGTTGCTCTAGAAAATTTGGATCCAACACTTAAATCAATAATAGTGTGCCGGCAGCACTCAAATAGAAACGAGCAATTGAGGCTGAGCATGACTCGCTAAATAAAGATATATTTTACTCTATAGTACACACCTCAAAATTTTATCCCAGAAGGATATACGTGGGTGTTTGTATGAAAAATGAATAATGATGTGGTGAGATATAAAAGCGAGTTTAGTTGCTCAAGAGTTTTTCGCAGAAACTCGATGTTAATCAAATATTTTGAAAGATAACATTAAGTTCCGCTACTTAATATTTATGGCAGCAACGACGATAGATATATGCATCGAATGTATGATCTGACCATCTAAAAGTCATTAGAAAGATACATACATGAAAATCCTGGATGGATTTTAAAATTCCTGATATGAAAGGAAATGAAAATCAGAATATGTACAATATCATATTACTATGTCATCATGGACACAAATGATATTGAAGACAAGGTCCCGAAGACCAGTGATTTTGGTCCCGAAGACCAGTGAATCAGTGATTGCACTCTTTTTCCCTCTACTAAGTTTTTCCCACGGGGTTTTCTTAGTTAAAGGTTTTTAACGAGACAATCACCACAATATACATGTGAATGTCATGTACTTTTTTCCTCGAATATTTTTTTCTACAAGGTTTTATAACGAGGTTTTTAACGAGACATGCACATCACTCGATAATATTTAATGAGGATATCAGAATGTTCCATATTAGTTTATTTTCGAGATAAATTGAGATATTGAACCTGAAGTTCAAATGATTGTGAATTGAAGTTCACATTATTGTTCATTTGTTAAGAAATGTATATTAAACACTAGATGCATTTAATATACTCCAGAAGAGTTACCGGCCGGTTATAGCAATTGCGAATGCTCTAGTCAATAGATGTCTGGTAAAGGCATGTCCCATAAGGACGAAAAATATACAATGATACAAATGAACGTGAAACTCGACAATTCGAAGGTTGTGTCCTGAAGACCAAAATGTATTCTAGAATAACTAAGTTTTTCCTATATGGTTTTATTAGTTACAGGTTTTAATGAGAACGATTAATCACCAATAACTACTGTCAAAAAGTCAAAGATCTTCGGTGATTACAATCAGGGGGAGCAAGTTGTACTCTTTTTCCTTCGCTCAGGTTTTGTCCCACTGGGTTTTCCTGGCAAGGTTTTAACGAGGCAGCAATCCTGTAAATAGTCATTCAAGGGGGAGTGTTATGAATATTATTATATTATAGTGAATGACTTGTTGGCTAAGTCAGAAACCCTAGATTGTATCCTATATAAAGGGGTCTCCCCATATGAATGAATACAACAATTCACAAGAATTCACAACAATTCTATTCTTCTTCTCATATTGTCTCTCTTTCTACTATATTATTCTCTCTCAATTCTCTTGAGTTTATAACAGTAATTTTATTTTTATTTTTATTTTATTCACTTATTTTTTAAATTTTTACTTTAATTCTCAATTTAAAAATAAATGTTTACTTACTTTATGATCCAAAAATTAAAAAACTATTATATTATTATTTTTCTAATTGCAACAAAATAAAATAAAAAAATCAACCTCAATCACAATAGGATTATCAATTGGTTTTAGATTGCGTTTGGAAACCAACAATTCATTTCGAATACTCGATTTAGAATTAAGATTTTAAAATTAAAATGAAGAAATTACAAATCCAAAATTAATGTTTGGAAATAATTATGAGTTGGGTAAGTGGGTGTGACTTGTGAGTGTGGGTGGCTGTGGATTTACAAATGAGGGTGTATAGGGTAAGATTCTTAATGGGCTCTTTTTCATAAGAGGGGAATTTCGTGGGATTTGGGCCAAATATCAAATCCAAATATGTGTGTTTGCCAAACAACTAATTTAACTCTAATTCGAATTGTCAAATGAAATTGCGCAGGATTTTTTTTAGGTAAAGGTCACTGACATAGAAAATAAAAAATGCATGATACATTAAAGCGCATAGGGGAATAAACTCCCACCGCATCACCGAACTACGCATCACCGAACTAACAAACTAGCTCTCCAACTAACCAAACTAAACATATAACACATATAACAAATTAGCTCCCCACCGCAGGATTGAGGGGTCGTACAGTGCACTTTTGCACTGCACAATAACAAGTGCAATATCTCACCGTTAATTTATTATATATATTTCTGTACCGTTAGATTTCAAAGTAATATACACTCATTTTCTTGTCAATTAAAATTACACTTTAACGCAAACTAAAATTATTTTATAAGTCAAATTAAAATTATTTTCTAAATATAAAAATTATGGAATAATACTTAAATAAAATAATATAAAAATATTTTTAATATTTTATATTATTATTTTAGAGAAATTTATATACAATATATTTTAAGTACAATTTTTTATTTTATTGATTTATTATTGATTTATTACGTTAATATATAAATCATTAAAAAAATTATATTTGATCTTATTTAAATGTTATTCCATAATTTAAAAAAATACTAATTTCGAAAATAATAATATAAAATATTAAAAATATATTTATATTATTTTATGTAAGTGTTGCTCTGTAATTTTTATATTTAAAAAGGATTTTAATTTGTGTTAAATTATAATTACTTAATTTTAAATGAAAAAAAGATAAATTTATTTTAAATTTAAAAAATAATTTTAATTTGTTTTAAAATATAATCGCTTTTTAATTTGCGTTAAAATATAATTATAATTGTAAATTTTAATTGAACAGAAAATAAGTTTTAAGTGTATAGTGTTTTAACTTTAACATCTAACGGTACAAAAATAAATCTAATAAATTAACGATGAGATATTTCACTTGTTATTGTGCAGTGCAAAAGTGCAGTGCACGGCCCCTCAATTCAATTGCGCCATCCAAACAGACCATTAGGTTATTCGAGTGCAATTTGAGAATTTCCGAGCTGCACATTGTCGATTCATCAATTGACAGTTTAATCCGTTGAACACCTTCACATATAGGTGAGTTTAAAACGATTTGTAATAAAAATTGATTAAAATGGAATTTTTTGATTAGTGAATTATGAGAACATATACTTTTGAAACAGTCTAGTTAATAACAGATCCTTGATTTTATTTATAATAAAGTTACAAATTTGAAATATATATTCTTATATTTTGTTTGTCATGTTTGTTGGATAATGACGCGTGTACGTATGTTTTAAAAAAACATAATGGTATTTGACTTATTTCAATGTCTGAATAATTAAATTAATTAATACAATAGTATGTTTTTTATCATACATCCCCACAAACGTATTATCAGGGGACCTACACTAAAGTCATTGCAAAACAATCATTTTGCAAGTAGTCTTTTAAATAAAGTAAAAATATTAATATAATATTTTGCAAATAGAGCTTTTTAAAAATAGAGTACAAATATAATATTCTCTTTGTTGGTAGAAAACTATTTTAATTTTATAATTGAAAATTCAATTTTAGCATTGAATTTTTATTGATTTTTTAAATTTTACTAACACTTGCTTTATTTTTTAATTTTTTATCTCTTAATTTGTTATTAAAAGAATAAGTTATAGAGGGCTTATGAGTCCTATGACGGTATAAGTAAGGTAAAATAATTTTAAAATTTTATTTCGGCAACAAATATAATTAAGTACAGAACACAATTGTTGACTTTTGACTAATTAATTTTAGTTTGGCAATAAATTTTCCATGTTTTATTGGTAGAATTTGGCGTGGGGAACTTTAGATAGGTTTTGATTTCCTACCATTTCCCCACTAATTAAGTTCTTTTGACTAAAAGAGAAATAATAATTGAAATACAAAGACATTTTTTTTTTTCAGAATAGAAAGGGAATAAACGTCATTAAGAAGCATACTCCATATAAATACTGCGTCACATTTATCCCGTTGCAATCTCCAAAAGGTAGATAAGATAGAGAGAGAGACTGAGACGGAGAGAATGGATACCTTCGCGGCGTTGAAAACGGCGGTGGAGACGGCGGAGCTCGTCGATGCGCACGCGCACAACATCGTGGCGGTGGACTCCACCTTCCCCTTCCTCGGCTGCTTCTCCGTGGCCTCCGGCGAAGCCTTATCCTACGCACCCCACACCATCAGCTTCAAGGTGAATAACTCGCCTAACACTACTTCTCCGTGCATGTATATCCACTTGTGTTCGAAAAGAAAAAATCGCGATCGTACTATTGCACTAAAAATTAGACGAGCGAATTCTCGATACAGAGTGAATCGTGCTTGAATATTTTTCGATTCCACTTTTTTCGGTCAATCGACAAGTTTTGCAACCGTCGGCGTCGCGTTAATTTACCGCCGACTGATCTGATTATATGTAAGTGAGAGCCCGTTTAGGCGAACTTATTTAAAATAACTTATAAGATATTACGTCTTATAAGTTGTTTTAAGAGCTGATAAGCTGTTATGTCTTATTTAATAAATAAGTTGTTAAAACGTTTGGATAAAATAGATATATAAACTTATAAGATGATAATTTGTTTGGCAATTTAAGTTTTTATATAAATAAAATTATCAAAAATAAATTGTTATATATGAAAAAAATATTTAAAAATAATTATATTAACTAAATAATAAATTTGGAATTTTTGTATATATATAAAAGGTAATAATTTTAAGGGTATTTTGGTCTTTTATTATTTAAGCTATAAGAGCTTATAAGCTGTTTAAAAAAAAGTACCTCCCCCTTACTTTTTTTTTAAACAGCTTATAAGCTGTTAAACAGCTTATTTTTAAAAAAATTAAGATCTTTTTTTAAATGTTTACCAAACAAATTTTAGGAGCTTATAAGCTCCTAAACAGCTTATAAGCTTGTTTTAAAGAGCTTATAAGCTTAGCCAAACAGGCTCTGAGTTTAATTATGTGTTAAAAAATATTTACAGAGGAGCTTGAGAGAGATTGCAGAGCTTTATGGGTCGGACGTATCGTTGGATGCGGTTCAAGAGTACCGGTCCAGATCGGGGGTGGAATCGGTAACTGAAAAGTGCCTCAAAGCTGCTAAAATCGCTGCCGTATTCATTGACGATGGAATTGAGTTGGACAAAAAGCATGGAATTGAGTGGCACAAGAAATTCGTGCCGTTTGTTGGTAGGATATTACGAATCGAACGAGTGGCTGAGAAGATTCTCGATGAGGCAAGTATATTAACATTTCCCCAAATGATTATAAAGGTGTTTCTAGTGGAACGAGGATGATGATCATGGCGGGAAGTAAAGGGTGAAATAAACCATTTCCATTTATTAAATTATTGATGATTTATATTTACTTGATCCCGTATGGGTATGAATGAGAAGCATTATTCAAATCACCTATATATAGTTGTTTATTTGATACTCATATCAAATCTTGTTCAGGGTAGCCCAGATGGAACTAAATGGACATTGGAGTCATTCACAGAAATATTCGTGGATAGTTTAAAGTCATATCCTTTTGATTCCATTATGTGTGCATTTTGGTTCTATTTATGAGGAAAGAATCTCCAGGTTCTCATTAATTTCCTTAACACTCATTAGTCCTTACAAATGTTGATAAAATTGTTGGCTTCAAAAGCATAGCTGCATATCGCAGTGGGCTTGAAATTAATTCAAATGTTTCAGATACGGAAGCCAGTGAGGGCCTTAATGACATTTTGCGAGGTAATATTTTATAAATGGTTTTGTGTTGTTATTTCAGATTGCAGTATATTGATAGTCTGTCTTTCCAGCTGGAAAACCCGTCCGGATCACAAATAAAAACTTGATTGATCACATCTTCATCCATGCACTGGAGGTTGCCCAATATTTCGACTTGCCGATGCAAATACACACAGGGTAATGGGGTGGCTTCTTTCTTATTCTTAGTTTCCTATACCTTTTGTGATAGACCAATTAATATTTACTGATTGTATTGTTCTGTAGTTTTGGAGACGGAGATCTGGATTTAAGGTTATCCAATCCCCTTCATCTTCGCAATCTTCTTGAGGACAAAAGATTCAGCAAATGTCGAATTGTTTTGTTACATGCGTCATACCCATTTTCTAAAGAGGCATCATATCTGGCCTCTGTGTACCCTCAGGTATAGTCCAGAAGTCGTGTATAAGTTAGTGATTAGGTCTCGTCATCAGAACCTTCGATTTTCTTGTGAACTGACATCTTTAATCATAGGTCTATCTGGACATTGGGCTAGCAGTGCCTAAACTTAGCTTTCATGGGATGCTATCGTCGGTTAAAGAGCTGTTGGAGCTAGCACCAATAAAGAAGGTTAACATCATGGCCTCTGGAATAGGATTTCTTACAAGATTATATGTAGCATTATGAGTGTGTCTTTGCTTTAGAAACAGTATGATCCACCATGCTATTGTTTAGGTTAAAGAGTAGCGAACTTCACTACTCATCGTTTTTTCCTAACACGGATAAAAACATATTGCAATTGCAGGTTATGTTCAGTACGGATGGCTGCGGTTTTCCAGAGAGCTTCTACTTAGGTTGGTTTAATATGTGTTGTGCTTCATATCACTCCAATGTTAGGTTTATTGCTAGCGAAATATCACGCTTAATCAAAATCACCTGAACATTGCCCATGTTGTTTTCCGGTGTGAAATTATCACATTTGATTACTAAATCTGGATGTTAGTGCCTTTACAGGTGCGAAGAAAGCACGTGAGATTGTTTTTGCTGTTTTGCGTGATTCATGCATTCATGGTGATCTTTCGATTCCGGAAGCTGTTCAAGCTGCAAAAGACATATTTTCTGAAAATTCAAGACAGTTATACAAGATTAAGCCTGTTTTGGAATCTTGTGACGCAAATGGCATTGTATCCCCCTTGGTAAAGCTCAACATAAATGCGTCTACTCAGGGTGTTGCATTTGTGCGCATTCTTTGGGTTGATGCTTCTGGACAGCATAGATGTCGCGTAAGCATCTTGTTTTTGCCTGGTACCCTGTTTCCAAATTGCTTTTTCTTCATTTGTCTACAACGATCCAGTTTCAAGAGAACTGTACTTATTGGTATGAGTAAGTTTAACTAAAGACTTTCATGACATTCTACAAAGATTAAATCATGATGGTCAATATGGAAAATATTACTACATATTTAGAACCTAACCTTACTGTATTCTTGTACCCTCCACAAATCTAAACACTAGACTGTTTTTCTTTCCTTTTTCAGAATTGCCTTAATTCAACATCATCTTGTAGAAAAGCTAAAAAATTAAAACCTTGAGCTACAATCCTTACATTTCCTTTTAGTCTTGTCTTTTGTCTTTATGTAGAGTATTCCAAGTGAATGTCATCAAGCTCTGGTTGCTGCTATAACCTTAAATGACTCAAAATTTTGATTTTTGTACCAGGTGGTTCCTCAAAAACGTTTCCATGATCTTGTTACAAAGAATGGTGTTGGTTTGACCTGCGCATCTATGGGAATGTCTTCTCACTCGGATTGTCCTGCTGATGAAACCAATCTAACTGGAGTGGGTGAAATCAGGCTCATTCCTGATCTGTCGACCAAAAGCATAATTCCTTGGTAGGAAAAGAGCCTAATTATGATGTCACATAATATAGCACTCATGACTTTACATTGCTTGAACATATTTAGTTGCATATAAGTTATAACTACTTGTGACCCGGATGATCCTCGTAGAAGTATATATATGTATGTTGTTGCAAATATTCTATCATTGTTTTTTACATTCTCTGCCACAGGGCCGAAAAGCAAGAAATGGTTCTAGCTGATATGCACCTTAAACCTGGAATACCATGGGAGTATTGCCCTAGAGAGACACTGAAAAGAGTTTCGAAAGTTCTGAAAGACGAATTTAACTTGGTACAGTATTACTTAGTATCCCTAAGTTCACTTTTTATATTTTTTTACAATCTTATGTAAGAATGCGCTACTTTTGCAGATTTTGAATGCAGGATTTGAGACCGAATTTTATCTCTTACGGAGTCTGCTTGTGTAAGTGGGATACACAATTATTTCTTCGTTGTTCTAATTTGATGTGAATTATGACTTGATAGTGACTTGTGATGTGCTCTTGTAGGGATGGGAAAGAAGAATGGGTCCCGTTCGATGCAACTCCTTACTGCTCAACATCAGCATTTGATGCTGCTTTCCCCATACTTAATGAAATTGTGGCTTCTCTCGAGTCCTTGAATATTGTCGTGGAACAGGTATGTATAGTTCTAAGGCTAGGTTCCTCTGCGAAGGAACTCTTTGAAGTTTTCATGATTGGAGGCGTATATTTCAACTATCAAACCTAAAATTAAAAATAATTGACTGTTGTTACTTTATTTAATCTCGACCAAAATGCAAAACTGGTTCCATTATATTTTGCCTTTTGGATGTTTCAGTTACATCCAGAGGCTGGTCATGGTCAATTTGAACTTGCGTTGGGTTACACTAACTGTGAAAAGGCAGCTGACAACTTAGTTTTCGCACGTGAAGTAATTCGATCCGTGGCCAGAAAACATGGACTATTGGCGACTTTTATACCCAAGTAGGTATCCAGATGTTGTTGCACTATATGTTCATAATGCTACATTGAGCTACTTTTTTGAGTGTCACGATGTCCAACTTCTTTTCATAGGTACAAGCTTGATGACGTTGGCTCTGGATCACATGTACACATCAGTTTATCTGACAATGGAGAAAATGTGTTCATGGCACGTAGCGGAGCAAGTAGATATGGGATTTCTAAAATCGGGGAGGAGTTCATGGCTGGCGTGTTGAATCATCTTCCTTCTATATTGGCTTTTACAGCACCAATTCCAAATAGGTAATGCCTTATACATTATGTTCATGGTTGAAGATATCTTTTTCTCATCCTGGGAGGCCAGTAGCATTTGAAGTTATGCAATAACACGGTTTTTGCTTGTTGATTTTCTTGTGTGATGAATAATAGAAAATGATGTAATCTAATTTCCTTTTTTTAGTTATGACCGCATACAACCGAACACCTGGAGTGGGGCATATCTCTGCTGGGGTAGGGAAAATAGAGAATCGCCTATCCGAACTGCTTGCCCACCTGGAACCCCAGATGGCTATGTAAGTAATTTTGAGATAAAGGCATTCGATGGTTGTGCGAATCCTTATATGGGCCTGGCCTCCATTATCGCTGCTGGAATCGATGGACTACAGAAGGACTCTGCTCTACCTGAACCAATCGGTAAGACTAATGACATACGTGCCATCAATAAGTGCTTGTCGATGGTTGATCTGTGATTCATTGTTTTTAAATTACGCTTGTTATATAGTATAAGTGTATACTGTATATGCTTTCTAGATCCTCAACTACATTTATATAGTATAAGAATATACTGTATATGCTTTCTAGATCCTCAACTACGTTAGATTGATAAACTGAGAGTTATCTAAAGGTGTATATTTTAAATCACAAGGGCAAAAACATGATAAATTAACGTCATGCGTACGCATTAAAAAGGAATGTCAAATAAGTTCTTAGAATTATGGGTTTTTAATTGTAAGTATTTTATTTCACATTATGTTGACAAGTGCATGATATTTTCCTTGGCAGATGACAACCCTGACAATGTCAAATGTAAACCCCAAAGGCTACCTCAATCGCTCTCCGAATCTATTGAAGCCCTCAACAAAGACGTGGTGCTGAGGGCTTTGATTGGTGAAAATCTTGTGGTTGCCATTCAAGGGATTAGAAAGGTACATACTTGCGTATTTTTCATATGGATGCACATGTCGAAAGATAAAATCAATGATTAAATTAACTATGATATATGCCGGTTATTGATCTTTTTGTTTGTTTAGGTAGAAGAAATATGGTCATGTTGTATGGCCCTTAATAATATCTTCAGGAAAAATGTTTAGATTCTTGAGAATGTTGAAATTCCATGGTAAATTACATACAATACCCTTTTGAGGTTTAATTGAAAATGGCAAAACTATAACTATGTTTAAATGATACAACTACCTTAAGGGGGTGTTTTTTCATCCTGTGACCACCTCACAAAAAGAAGGTATAAACCACTTGAGTTAAGCTGTCGTGGTATGAACCGATTAGCTAAGTACGTAGTTTTGGAGCTTATAAAATTCACTTTTGAATTTAGTCGATGTTCTAGGACTTATAGTAAGATGCAGGATGCCAGCACAAAATTCACTCATTGGCCTTTTACTAATTCCAGCTCCTTATTTTTGAAATTACTGTTATCATCCTCCGGTTTCGATCTAACGCGTCCCTCTTCCTCGATCAGCTATAGCCT
The DNA here is from genome assembly GCA_954870475.1 of Euphrasia confusa. Taxonomy (NCBI): domain Eukaryota; kingdom Viridiplantae; phylum Streptophyta; class Magnoliopsida; order Lamiales; family Orobanchaceae; genus Euphrasia; species Euphrasia confusa. Next base: position 2,803,928 of record OX940951.1, read on the forward strand.
ATAAGTAATTGAATTTACCTTGTCCTCTAATGTGCAGGCCGAGGTCAAGTATTACTCTGAAAACAATGATGCCTGGAAGAATCTCATTTACAGATATTAAGGTGACTGCTAACTTGAGTTGTCTGTCGAGCTTCTAAAGGTTCTAAAGTTAACGTTGCTCCATTACTTGGCTGCAATTTATCGCTACTTTCAATCTGTTTCTTTAATTTGAAGTTGTTGCATCTAGCCTTCCTATCAGGCCACTTCATTAAAACTGAGTACAGCGTGTCTCCTAGCTTAAGAATGACTAGCATCTTGTCAAGTATTTTATGACCAAAAAAAAAACTATCAGTGGTCTTTAAGTTTTTTTTTTTTTTTTTTGCCTAGTGAAATTCTTCCTTGGCAAAGAATATTTTGCAACTCTAAAAGAATGATGACGTATATTTCATGCCATCACTACTAAACTAGTTGTCTAGTTGTGTTGATGATTTAAGTGAAATCATTGTCCATTTAATGTAATTGGATTCATACAAAGTTTCGGTTATAATCCTAAGGCACTATAATGTGATTAAGGAGGTGCGGAGTGCACGATCATGTAAAAGTGATAAAGGATTATGTGTTGGATAAGTGATAGTATATATGCTGAAATTAATACTTGATGTTAGTATATATATGATGTTAATTTCGTGGTTGCATGTTTAGATATGTTCGGTTATAATCCTAAGGCACTATAATGTGATTAAGGAGGTGCGGAGTGCACGATCATGTAAAAGTGATAAAGGATTATGTGTTGGATAAGTGATAGTATATATGCTGAAATTAATACTTGATGTTAGTATATATATGATGTTAATTTCGTGGTTGCATGTTTAGATATGCTAATCACGTAATTGCATGCATGGAAAATATTTGAATTATTTTCCAAAAGGTGTGACCATTATGAAATGGTGCAACTCTTCCCAAAGGGTGCAGCCCTTCATGAAAGGGCATTTTCACTATCCAAAGGGGTGTTTCAACACCTATATAAGGGTGTTGAAAATCAGATTCTAAGACCCACGAAATTAAGAGCTTTGTGTTAACGAAGTATAGCAAATAAACATTCTATAATATACTTGTTTCTACGCCAAAGAACAAGTGCGGTATTGTCTTATCCTAGAAGAAGTTTCGTGATACCTTGGCTGTTATAGGGTCGAAATATTCTTTAAGGAAAACGTGTAAACGTGATTCAATATTTTCCAAAGCCTCCTCATTCAGAAACACACAAAAGTTACAACAATCTTAAAGAATATTTCCTATTCTGAACGATGGAGTCGGTTCGTGAAATGAACAGCAAATTTGGAAAATTGGAGAAGTTCGAAGGCGTAGACTTTCGAAGGTGGCAAAAGAAGATGCATTTCTTGCTAACAACATTGAAGGTGGTGTACGTTCTAAGTACTCCACAACCGGAAGCAGCGGACAACGAATCGCCGGAGGAAACTCGGAAACGCTGCAAATGGGAAAACGACGACTATATATGTCGTGGGCATATATTAAACGGTATGTCTGACTCTCTCTTCGATATCTATCAAAACGTGGAGTCTGCTAAGGCCCTTTGGGATAGCCTTGAATCCAAGTACATTGACGAGGACGCTTCTAGTAAGAAGTTCCTAGTTGGTAATTTTATGAATTACAAGATGTGCGACGGAAGGCCGGTAATGGAGCAATATAATGAATTGCTCCGGATCTTGGGTCAATTTACCCAACATAATATGAAGATGGACGAGTCCATCTCGGTGTCTAGTATTATAGACAAATTACCGCCGTCGTGGAAAGACTTCAAACACACCTTGAAACATAAAAAGGAAGAGTTGTCTTTAGTACAACTCGGTAGTCACTTGCGCATAGAGGAATCTCTAAGGGCGCAAGAGGGTGAAAAACCCAAGGACAAGGAACCGATAAGGTCTGCAACTATCAATATGATGGAAGCAGGGGAGAGTTCGTATAAGAACCGAGGGACAAAGCGTCCGTACAACAACAACAACAGCAATAATGCTGGGAGTAAGAAGCCTAAGGGCGCTTGCTGGATATGCGGAAAAGCGGGTCACTTTAAAAGTGATTGTCGTGCGAACAAGAATAAGAAAGGAACGATGAATAATCGCTCGGGACAAAGGTCTAATAACCAGGGTCCGGACACCAATCAAGGTGAGACTACTATACATAATTTAGATGTAAATTCAAATTATGTCCCTATAGTTTCTGAAGCATTTTATGTGCAGGATGATTCGGTGGCGTGGTGGATTGACTCGGGTGCTACTAAGCATGTTTGCAAGGATCGTCATTGGTTTCAAAATTATGAACCAGTTGTAGATGGATCAGTGCTTTACATGGGAAACGAGTCAACAGCCCCTATTCTTGGTCGCGGCGAAGTGTTGTTGGAATTCAGTTCAGGAAAGTCCTTAGTATTATTAGATGTATTACATGTACCTGGAATAAGGAAAAATCTTGTATCCGGTAGTGTTTTATCCAAGTACGGATATAAACAAGTGTATGAATCTAATAAATATGTATTGACTAAGAATGGTGTGTTTGTCGGTTTTGGATACCAATGTAATGGGATGTTTATGCTTAATATTATGAATAAAGTTGATGATTCTGTTCTTATGGTTTCTTCTAAAGTGAATGATTCATTATTGTGGCATGCTAGACTAGGACATGTTCATTATAAGCGCATGATTGATATGTCCAAACTTGAATTAATTCCTGCTATGAACATAGAAGAAGATAAGTGTAATACATGCATGCTAACTAAAATCGTTAGGCAGCCTTTTAAAGATGTTCAACGTGAATCTTGTATGCTTGAACTTGTGCATAGCGACTTATGTGATTTCCATGCTACACCTTCTTTGGGGAATAAGAAATACTTAGTAACTTTCATAGATGATTATTCTAGATTTTGCTATGTATTTCTGCTAAGTACTAAAGATGAAGCGCTAGAAAAGTTTAAAGTATTTAAAACTGAAGTTGAACTACAACAAGAGTGCATGATTAAAAAGTTGAGAACCGATAGGGGTGGTGAATATTACGATCCTGTTTTATTTGAATCGTGTGGTATTATACATGAAATTACTGCTCCTTATACTCCTCAACAAAACGGTATATCCGAAAGGAAAAACCGGGTACTAAAGGAAATGGTGAATTCCATGTTGTCTTATTCGGGTCTGAATAATGGATTTTGGGGAGAAGCCGTGTTAACGGCTTGCTATTTGTTAAATAGGGTTCCTAACAAAAGGAACAAAGTTACCCCCTACGAACTTTGGTACAAAATGAAACCGAACCTTAATTACCTTAAGGTTTGGGGCTGTCGGGCTGTCGTAAGACTACCGGATCCCAAAAGGAAAACTTTGGGAGAAAGAGGCATTGATTGCATCTTTGTTGGATATGCTGTGCATTCCAAGGCATATCGATTCTATGTGATTGAGCCGAATGATTCAGTAGCGATTCATTCTATCATAGAATCGAGGGACGCTATATTTGATGAAACTAGATTTTCATCAATGGTTAGGACCAAGGATCTGGTGCCTAAGGTGGCTGAAAGCAAGGAATTAACCTTGCCCGAGCCTGAGTCGCTTGAACCTCGTCGAGGCACGAGGATAAGGACTAAGAAATCGTTCGGTCCTGATTTCCAGACCTTTCTGGTTGAAGGATCAAGGGACGAAGTTGGATTTCAATACTCGTATAGCTATCATGTTGATGATGAGCCTAAAACATACGAGGAAGTCTTGAAATCGCAAGATGTTGCATTTTGGAAAGAAGCCATCAATGATGAGATGGATTCCATTATGGGAAACAACACTTGGGTGCTTGCTGATTTACCTAACGGTTGTAAACCATTAGGATGCAAGTGGATCTTTAAGAAAAAGATGAAAGTCGATGGTTCAATTGACAAGTATAAAGCCCGATTAGTCATTCAAGGCTTTAGGCAAAAGGAAGGTATTGATTACTTCGATACCTATGCTCCTGTTGCGCGAATAACTACGATTAGATTATTGATAGCTTTGGCTGCAATAAATAATCTAGTGATCCATCAAATGGATGTAAAAACAGCGTTCCTTAACGGTGAGTTAGAGGAGGAAATTTACATGAAACAACCCGAAGGGTTCGTTATGCCTGGTAATGAGCATAAAGTATGTAAACTTGTTAAATCCTTGTATGGATTAAAACAAGCACCTAAGCAGTGGCATCAGAAATTTGATGAAGTAATTTTATCGAATGGTTTTAAGTTAAACCAATCGGATAAATGTGTGTATAGCAAATTCGATGACTTTGGTAAAGGAGTCATCATTTGTCTATATGTTGATGATATGCTTATCTTTGGTACTGATCAAAGACAAGTGGATTTGACTAAGTCATTTTTATCATCAAACTTCGATATGAAGGATATGGGGGAGGCAGATGTGATTTTGGGAATTAAAATCATTCGTGAAAACAATGCCATTACTTTAACTCAATCTCATTACATTGAGAAAGTGTTAAAGAAATTTCATTGTGATGACTATTCTACTGTCAGTACTCCATATGATTCGAGTGTAAAACTCATGCCCAATACGGGTGTTGCTGTGTCCCAGTTGGAATACTCCAAGGTAATTGGGTGCCTTATGTATGCTATGACTAGCACAAGGCCGGACATTGCATTTGCGGTAGGCAAATTAAGTAGATACACAAGTAATCCTAGCACGCATCATTGGCAGGCTGTTAGGCGTGTATTAAAATACTTAAAGGGAACCAAAGACTTTGGTTTGACATATGTCGGATATCCTTCGGTGTTAGAAGGGTATTCTGATGCGAGTTGGATAACCAATATAGAGGATCATTCCTCTACTTCTGGTTGGGTTTTCTTACTCGGAGGCGGTGCTATAAGTTGGGCTTCAAAGAAGCAAACTTGTATTACGAGTTCTACTATGGAATCGGAATTTATAGCACTTGCGGCAGCTGGTAAAGAAGCTGAATGGTTAAGGAATTTGGTTTATGAAATTCCTTTGTGGCCAAAGCCTATTTCGGCGTTTTCAATTCATTGTGACAGTGCAGCCACTTTGGCTAAGGCATATAGTCATGTTTATAATGGCAAGTCAAGACACTTGGGCGTTAGACATAGCGCGATCCGTGAGCTGATCACTCAAGGAGTAATCTCTATTGATTTTGTGAGATCACAACATAATCTTGCTGATCATTTGACCAAGGGATTAGCAAAAGACTTGGTAGTAAAGTCGGTGATTGGGATGGGTCTGAAGCCTCTTTGAATCTTCAAATATGGGATACCAAATTCATTTCTAATTGTATTAGAACCAGAATTCAATTGGGAAGCTTATATTTGAGATTGAAACACATGGAAATTATCCCAAAGGTATGTGTTTGAACCTGCATGTTAAGGTTGAAGTTAATTCTTAATGAATCATTTGATAAAGTGCATTTTGCAGGTGCACGAAGAAATGATTCACCTATATGAGTGGGAAGTGTGGCAGCTTCAAGAGTCGTGGCTAAGCTCTATATACACTCAAGAATGGATAGGATACAAGGCCTAATTTTGTATCGGAAATCATTATAGAATGTATTTGGAATTATGTGTGTAGTATCTTTTATGTATTCAGATGGGTTGAAGAGTTCAATCTTTTAAGACACTCTGATTCTCGAATATATAAGTTGTATATAACACTAAGTTGAAAATTCAATCTTCAAGACATTTTCATTTTATGCATAATTCTGGCTGTTATTGTTAAAATAAGTGATTCAAGGATTACACTTAAATGGGGGAGGAATGTTGATGATTTAAGTGAAATCATTGTCCATTTAATGTAATTGGATTCATACAAAGTTTCGGTTATAATCCTAAGGCACTATAATGTGATTAAGGAGGTGCGGAGTGCACGATCATGTAAAAGTGATAAAGGATTATGTGTTGGATAAGTGATAGTATATATGCTGAAATTAATACTTGATGTTAGTATATATATGATGTTAATTTCGTGGTTGCATGTTTAGATATGCTAATCACGTAATTGCATGCATGGAAAATATTTGAATTATTTTCCAAAAGGTGTGACCATTATGAAATGGTGCAACTCTTCCCAAAGGGTGCAGCCCTTCATGAAAGGGCATTTTCACTATCCAAAGGGGTGTTTCAACACCTATATAAGGGTGTTGAAAATCAGATTCTAAGACCCACGAAATTAAGAGCTTTGTGTTAACGAAGTATAGCAAATAAACATTCTATAATATACTTGTTTCTACGCCAAAGAACAAGTGCGGTATTGTCTTATCCTAGAAGAAGTTTCGTGATACCTTGGCTGTTATAGGGTCGAAATATTCTTTAAGGAAAACGTGTAAACGTGATTCAATATTTTCCAAAGCCTCCTCATTCAGAAACACACAAAAGTTACAACAAGTTGTAGGTGATAGATTTTCTTTCACCACACCTATGACGGTATGACCTACGTTTTTTCTTGTGGCTAGCTAGGCTTTGGTCACGGTTCCTTGCGTGCTCGACTATTCCTAGATTGACACGATCATGATTCATGAAACGATACGATAAACATAGACTATTGTATTTTCTCTATCACGGGGAAATGACAATTTCATTTGTAAAATGTGTCATGATTGGATAAATGAGATGTTTTATTTACCCGGAAAGATCAAGAATTTAAAGTTCATATTCTAATCAATTATGTTTGCAAATCAATCAATTTTTTTGTTTGATGAGTAATATTAATGTGATAATAATAAATTAAGGGTCACAATACTCACAAACTTTAAAAGTAGTATAGGGTTTTAAAATAAATTAAACAAAGTCCGTACCCTTACACTAAAACGTATTAGGAGTCGCTAAACTGCTGAAGAACCTTTTATTTTTTATTTTTAATGATTGAATTCGGCCGGCCAAAGTCGACATCAATTTAATGAAAACTATATGTTTTGCAGTAATGAGGATATGTTAATGAATGTGTTAGTGATTTAATAACATTTGTTTAGAAACGTAGTTGATGATTAGTTAGATTATCTTGCCATGTTTAGATAGATAAGTTTTACAACAAAAGGGGCTGGTGTCAACGTCTCCATATCAATGTCTTAGGTTGTAGATAATCTTGTTTAGATCAAACAATGCACGATAAATATATAAAAGTAAGTGTTGAATAATGTATTAACTACTAATATTAAGTTTGATTTTCATGTAGGCACTTATGATCTCAATGTTGGATTAATAACACCTGTTAAAATGATAAGATTGTTCAATTTATATTTGAGTTTAATTTTCTTTATTCAATCTTTTGGGATATCTAACAATTTTAACATTTTTTAAATAAAAATTACCTCTAAAAAAATTATATCCACAATATTTCATTGATCAAAATATTATTATATATATATATATGAAAAAAAAAAGTTTTATTTATTTATTTCTCCAACACCAATACTGATAAAAGTAAACCAACTTTGGTGGTGAAATTTAAGGTCATTTCCCACCTCACAAATTTAAGGATGGATAAAATTAAGAGTGATGATATATGATGATGAATACAAGAAATCACACAACATGTGATAATCATGTATCATGGGACCTTATAGGAATTGTTAGTGCTTATCACTTTCAATTCACAACTGGGCATTACTCATGATAACACACGACAAGCATGTAAACAGCATACCACACTTGTTTAACCTAACCTAACTAACTAACCAATCACTTTGCGACAAATCACAATTCCACAATATCTCGTATCTTCACGACAAATCGTAGATATTATACTGAAACATGGTACACTGTACGTACGTAACTTTGTTTATTTACGTAAAATGTATACACAATACGTGTTGATTTTGTGCTCACTGATCAAACATATGTATATCCATTTTTACTTGTTAAATGGTTTCATAATTTATAATATCGTATATAATGCACAGAACATCGTACAATGGTGCTAATATTTGGGTAATTTGTGATCAAATACATTTTTTTTTCATATGGCATGGCTTTGTTATACTTATACATCATTAATTATATTTTAATAACATATTAATTTCATTCTTATTTGTAAGGTGTGGGCCCCACACCATGAACCAAGACGCCAATGGATTCTAGGACATGCTTTTGTAGGTTTGGTGGAGTGAAAAAGATATGATCCGTGAGCTATTGATTTGTACTGCTATCAGTTATTCATTGACATTTAAGGAAATACTGTAATCTATTTGCAATCACAATTACAATTATAATTATTTTGGCCACGTAGATCGCCCCTATAAGTTGGGCGAATTATAATTATTTTGGCCACGTAGATCGCCCCTATAAGTTGGGCGATTCCAAAATTAGGATCGATGGTAGAAATTGGAAATTTGACACAAAATTGTCAAATAAAAAGTTGCAAATTCTTAAAAAAGAAAAAAAAATGAATGTTTTGTTTTAATGATAAAATGAACAATCGTGTCACACTTATAATAATATATTAATTATTTGTATATTAATTATTTGTCTAAAATATACTTTGATCACTTGCAAATACTAGTTCCATATGATCTTGATAATATGCCGGGGCCCACTGCGGTCTATTTTTGCAACCGGATAGGAGGAAGGTCGGTTTGTTTTTGTAATAAAAAATGTTAGATTTTGTAGAAAGACTTCCTTTGTCATTTCCTCTTATAGTCCCACACTCTTGTGGTGAGGTCTCACCAGAATTTCTATATGTGGTGAAATGCACAATCAACATTTGCAAAATTGATGGTAAAGTGATGAGACTTTTGGTGCCTAAACTAATTCGTCCACAACATTTGTCACTGAATGAAACGAGTTAAAATATTCGGTGTATTACGAAGGATGGATTTGTTTAATAGTATTTCAGTTTTTTTATCTCATAAAATTACAAGTGTATTATTCTCCGAGCAGAGATAGTATACAGAGATAGTATACGAGACAACAAACAAATTACATCAACTAGAGTACATGGCGGAGCCACTTGTAATTTTTTTAATTTTTTTTGAAAAAATATATTTTTCTTATGCTCAGCCCCCCTAAAATATATGTATATACATAAATATTATATATAAGATAATTTCAGCCCCCTCTACTCGATTTTTCTAGCTCCGCCCCTGAGAGTACATGTATATTTACATGAACTCGATAAAATTGTGAAGAATACAATAAGTATGTTGTGAATAATCTAGGAATAATATAGTAGATATTTGTGATGAATAATAATTCAATATTAATGGTATGAAAAATAAAATATATTTTTGTGAAGAGTTTATTGTATAATTGTGAAAAATACCATAGTAAATGTTAGAAAATCGAATAACAATGTATTCTATATTTTGAAAATAAAATAATATTAATATTTGTGAAAAATATATACAGTGAATAATGTAGTAGTACTACAATAATTTAAAATTTTGAACTAAGTTTTATAGATTTATGTCAGCCTTATGTTTTAGAAAAACATCATTCAACTTAATATATGGAATGACACTTATACCCTTATTAAAAGTACTGTATTGGTTAATCAAAGTAAAATATTTGATGTGTGGTGTACTTTTCTTGAATCCTCAGCATCCATGGATCGGGTGTGGTTGGGATGCCTATATATTAATTCAATGCATTCACACGCCGTTCGTCACCGACTCCGTTGCTATTTCTTCTACTACGACGTCGTAATTTATCTGTAATATCATACTTATCATATTATTACAATTAATTAATACTATTAGTAGTACTCCGTACTATATATAATCCGATTAAAACCTCAGTCCCTTTTTCTTGGGATTCGATCCAAATTTTTTTTATCTCTCTTTTTTTTTTTTGCAGAATATATTCCATCAACAAGTTGTAATTGAAGATTGGATAAAGGAAACAAATAAAGAAGTTTTTTTTTTCCTTTTTGACCTCTTCTCAGTTCTCACTCATCTTTTCGACCGCATTTCAGGTATTTTTTGCTGGATTTTATTTCTTTATTTAATAATCGTAGTAATTTTTCTTCAAATATGCAAACTGTAGATTAAAAAAATCGTTTCTTTTTATGTGGGTTGTGTTTAATTTCCCTTGTTCAGCTTCTGGAAGGGTTGACTCTGTTTCAATTTATTTTATAGCATAAAGTTCCCCATTTGATTCTGTTTTCGTTTGGTCGTTTGTTGTTGCTTGTGAAAATGGAGGTCAACCCATGAATTTAGTTCCACATTATATTTTCTGTAGAATTCGAAGCTAGTACTGTTTTTTGTGTGTATGGTGGTTAAATCGTAAAATTCAATTCAATTCAATTCCCCTGTTCTGATCAAACATTCCAAGTGCAGGGTTTCACATGTCTATCGAAAACCCACCTTCTCCGCCCGAATCCAAGCCCGTCAAAATCTCCCTCCCGAACGGCGAGTCCTACTTCGGGCCGGTCCAGGCCCACTTGCCCGAGGGCCGAGGCAGCTACACATGGCCCGACGGGTCCAAATACGAGGGCGACTGGCGGGCTGGGACCCGCCATGGCTACGGGAAAGTATGGTGGGCTTCGGGCTCCACTTACGAGGGCGAGTTCTCGGGCGGGTACATGCACGGATCCGGGACCCACACAAAGCCCGACCGCCTCACCAAATACATCGGCCGCTGGAAACTCAACCTCAAGCACGGGCCCGGGACCCAGCGCTTCTCCAACGGGGACTCGCTCGAGGGTTCGTGGGCCCACGGCTCGGCCGAGGGGCTCGGGAAGTACAGGTGGGCCAACGGGAACGAGTACTTCGGAAATATGAAAGGAGGGAAAATGTCGGAGAAGGGGACTTTCAATTGGGTCAACGGGGATTCTTATGAAGGGAGGTGGTTGAATAATGCGATGCATGGGTTCGGGATATACACGTGGATGGACGGAGGTTGTTATGTGGGGACTTGGACGAAAGGGTTGAAGGACGGGAAAGGGACTTTTTATCCCAAGGGGAGCAAGGTTCCTTTCGGGCAGACTCTGTATCTCAATGCTCTGAGGAAACGAGGTTTGTTGCCTGATTTGAGGAAGCCGAGCCAGGTGTCGAGTGTCGGAAATGCGCATCTGGGGAGGAGGTGGAGTCTCGAGGTGTCGATCGAGAAGGTTTTGGGGCACGAGAGTGTTCTCGACGATGAGATGGATGATGATGATGATACTCCGATTCTGGAGAGAGAGTACATGCAGGGGGTTCTGATTAGTGAGCTTGTTTTGAGTGACGGGTTTTCGCCTTCTTCTAGGAGAGGGAAAAGGAGAGAGAAGAAGCTCGCTCGGGAGGTAAAGAGGCCCGGCGAACAAATTATCAAAGGGCATAGGAGTTACGATTTGATGTTGAGTCTACAGCTCGGAATCAGGTTTGTATGTTGTTTTCTTGATTATTATTATTTTTAAATTTCTATTTAATCGCGTTTTTTCATGTAACGGCTCAGATACACCGTTGGAAAAATTACTCCAGTACATAGACGGGAAGTGAGGCCGAGTGATTTCGGTAAACGTGCCAGCTTTTGGATGACGTTTCCTAAAGAAGGGTCTCAGCTTACGCCCCCTCATCAGTCCGATGATTTCAGGTGGAAAGACTATTGTCCGATGGTTTTCAGGTGATTTGTTTTTCACGGGCCGACTTTTATCTTGATTTTGATTCCTCTCTTTTTACCTTAAAATGTACTCCGTATTTTGTTTAGGAACCTGAGAGATATGTTTCAGATCGATGCTGCGGATTATATGATGTCAATATGTGGAAATGATGCCCTGAGAGAGCTTTCGTCTCCCGGGAAAAGTGGAAGTGTCTTTTTCTTATCTCAGGATGATCGTTTCATGATCAAGACTTTGAGAAAATCCGAAGTCAAGGTTAATTTAGTCTCTGAAAATTATAGTACATTTTGTTAAAGATTATAGACTTGTTATTTCTTGCTACTATGTAGGTTCTTCTAAGAATGCTTCCGAAATATCATCTTCACGTGCGTACATATGAAAACACGCTTGTAACTAAATTTTTCGGTCTGCACAGGATAAAACCTTCTAGTGGTCAAAAGGTAACTATAGACTCTCTCTTGTTTTTAGTTATCCCTTTCGTCATTATGACACGAGGCTAAAAATGCCGGCTTTCTCTTTGCAGTTTCGCTTTGTTGTAATGGGAAACATGTTCTGTACGGAGTTAAGAATCCACCGAAGATTTGATCTGAAAGGCTCTTCTTTAGGGCGTTCGGCTAACAAGGTCGAAATAGACGAGAACACGATATTGAAGGATCTCGATTTAAACTACTGCTTCTACCTAGAACCTTCGTGGCGAGATTCCCTCCTACAGTGAGTGGCATATTTAGTTTTCCATATTTACAACTACATCCCTCAATTTCTCAAATATTACAAAAAGCCCCAGCTACCGTCTTGCACAGTTGCACATAGTATAATTCTTTGTAGGCAGGCTTCGCATAAGATATTTATCGTTTACGTACTAATGCATGATACTTACTATTATTTGTTATATATACGCAGACAAATTGAAATCGATAGTAAGTTCTTGGAATCGCAGCAGATAATGGATTACAGCCTCTTGCTCGGTGTTCATTACCGAGCACCCCAACACCTACGCTCTTGCATATCAGTCGAGGGATTAGGAATTGTTGCCGAAGATGGTAAGTTTCTTACACTTGAGTCGATTGATGTCCCAACTCAATTAATATCATTGTAGGGTAAACTACAAAAACTATCACCGCCTAAAAAAGTTAGCCTAATTACCAAAAAACCAAAAAATCACATCCTCAAGAAGGGTGCATTTGTTAAAATATGTAACTATGTAAGGGTGCATTTGTAATTTCTTAAAGATTTAACTGAATGATACCAATTGCTTATTTTGGACCCAAGAGGTAACGGAGGACGAAATATCTCCACAAGGACTCGTTTTAGTGCCCCGTGGCACCAGTGATAACAGTCTGATTGTGGGGTCGCATGTTAGAGGCAGCCGGTTGAGGACAACATCTTCAACTGGGGACGAGGAAGTGGATCTTCTCCTTCCCGGCACAGCAAGGTACAGAAAAATCAACTTCGAAATTACATCATTACCCTCCAAACCAAAAAATTATACTAGTAATTAATCTCTATTCTATCAAATTATGTTTATTAGACTCCAAGTCCAGCTCGGTGTGAACATGCCTGCGAGGGCAGAGCTCATTCCCGGGAAAGACGGCTCGACGGAGATGTTTCACGAGGCGTACGACGTTGTCCTCTACTTGGGCATTATCGACATCCTGCAAGACTACAACGTGAGCAAGAAAATCGAGCACGCTTACAAGTCCATCCAGTTCGATTCCTTGTCGATATCCGCCGTGGACCCCACCTTCTACTCCGACCGCTTCCTGGAGTTCATCAAGAAAGTTTTCCCGCCAAATGCTGTGCCTGGTTGAACATTTTTTTTTTGAGCTTCGAATTATTTTTGTGTATGTAAACGAGCATATGAATTAAGTAAAGAATATATATATTTAATTACATTAAAAATAAATAAATCACTAACTAAAAATGGCAATCAATTAACGAAGGAGCTTTGAAGACAATAACTTGTTCTTGTGGAGCAGGAAGGTTGAGGTCTAATGACAAAACAGCCCTCGGCCTCTTGTGCCCGGTCCCGGCCAGCAGCGGCCTGTGCCGCCTCATGTGGCCGCCCAAGGCCTGGCCGGAGGAAAACTCAGCCCCGCACAGAGAGCACTCGTGAACCCTAACACTAACTGCAGCAACCGTCTTATTCCCGGCTGACGGGATTCTCAGGGACAGAATCGTACTTTCACGGTCGTCATCGTCCGGAAATATCATCGGCTTGACGGGTGACTTCGTATGGCTCGCCCTGTGGCCACCCAGCGCTTGGAAAGTCGAGAAGCTTTTATCACACGTCTTGCAACGGTAATAACTAACCTCCGATCGGGTGTTCTGGGATGTTTCCCCTCTTGCAAGCAGAATCAGACAGTTGGCCATGTCTTCTTCGTCCGAGGATGACACGGTCGTGAGTGCGAGAGGAGACAAGGGCCTCGGCCGCTTGCTTCGTTTTCCCTTGATCAAAACTATCTCTTCTTGAGTCATCACCATATGTGTGTGTATAATTTTGTTTTGGTTTGTAAGAAATATGGGAAAGGGGGTATTACATATATAGAAATGTTGGGAGTTTTTATTTGGTGTGTTGAGGTTGATCTTCTTTTCGTGCACTTCCATCTTAGGAAGTTGAAGATTGTGTACATATACTATGTGTCTTAAACTCGAACAAGCAAGGTATACTATGCTGTACATACATACGTACATAATTAGTCAAGTAATTTATACGTATTGTTGCATTCTCTAATTAATCATTACTTCCAGCTGCGTTTTTCCTCTTCTTGCACTCTCACTCGCGTGATGTCAAAGTTATATTTTGCAAGCTAGGAACATTCCATTAAATTTTTCATTTTAAAAAACAATTTTATATATACAGACAACAACGTCAAAAAAACAATATAAAAGAATAAAAGTAGTAGTACTAATTTTTATATATCAAAAAAATAAATATATTAAATACATCACCAAAGCTTAATCTGCAGCACATTTGCTTTTTAAAATGATCAGGCAAAAAAATAAAATCACAAAAAATATGTACTATCTGAGACCAAACAAAAATAATCAAAGAGTCACTAACCATAGCCATAGCAGCAGCTTCTAATCTTTGCCATACTCATTCTGTCGTTTTGTCATCCTCTCTTAATCCGGCTGCTTTCTCTGCATATTGCCTTTGACACTCTTCGAATAACACGTCATCCATCTCCAGAAACATTTTTCGAACATTGACGGTCAGACCATACACTGCCTGGTTCCAATGGGACTCTGTGTTCTTTTCCAGAGCCTCGAAAACGATTGGCAAAATAACGTTCCTATTCTGGGAAATAAGTTCCACGATATGTTCGTTGTTCCATAGAAAAAGAGCCCTCTCGGCTACCTGAAAGTTCGTAGTTGAATTCATGAAATATCATGAAAAACTAAAACACTATTTCATGACATTATGTGTCTCGTAAAAATCATCAATCTACAAGGTTCGCTATACATAAAGAAGCAAGAAACTTGATACTGCTCTTAAATACGATTTATCTAGGCCAGTTTCATCTTACAATCTACTACACCATCCCAAAACATTTTGTAATTTTAGAAGATCACACAATTTAAGATTTTTTGCAAAATGATATCTCACAACACGAAAATTACTTTGAAAAGTATGGTGAATGATTTATCACAAGATGCAATCGTAAACCAAAAGTCCCACACTCACATATATGGCTAATTGAACCAAAAGAGACCAAATTATCTATATGATAATTGATATGTATAGGCTAATATGAATGCTCAACAATGACTCAGAATCAGAAACAAGACACATTAGTATAAAAACAGAAAAATGCACCTATCACTAAATGTCTAAATCGCCATTATAACAAGTACTATAACGAACGAGTTATTAGCAAGTCATTATTTCAGCAACACAGAATGGTTCTAAACAAACTACTGATAGAATTTTCGGATTTCTCGCACCTGAAAGTGAGAGCTGTTGAGCGAACGCGCAATCTGTTTGAAAAGTGGAACAGCGCAGTGCCGGAACTCCACAGCCTGTGTCCGCTCCAAAATTTCTTCAAGCTCCCCGAGAAACAAAACCTCCTTGGGCGAATTCGTAACAGGCCAAACCTTCAAAAGACCCATGATAACATCATCCGCCAACTTATAATCCTTCTCCACAAACTGCGTTACACAATACGACAACTGCTGGTGGTACATAGCCAGCCCCTTAGGCTTGTGAAGCGGAATCAAAACCCGAGCAAGGAACACCTTATGCTCCTCCTTCATCGGCAAGGCAAACCCATTAATTATACTACCAGATATCTCCAGAAACTCCCCGACCCCATTGTGTTTCCCCGGCGTCTCGTATATGAACATGTACAAGATACTATTTATCGATTTTCGAATCAACGGCCTGTGCACCATGAATCTCCCGTAAATCCTATGGAGGATAGTTTTTAAGTAATCCCTTTCCCTCGAGTCCTCGGAATCGAACAGATCAAGCAGCTTCAGAACAAAGGAACTGTTGATGTACCTTTTCGCGATTTTGGTGTCTATATCCGAAGAAACCACATACCGCAGGAGGAGCTCGTACACGAGCTGTAGATGCGGCCACGAGGGCTCGAAATAGGGATCTTCGTCCTCAAGCTCTGTTTTATCTAGATCTGAATTTCCGTGGGAATTTGGGGGAAATGAACGGAAAATGTTTAGGGAAATCATGTGGATCAATTCATCCTGATTGGATTCCGTGATTGTGGCGGAATCGGATTGGGTGAAATCCACGAGCTCGACCAACGCCTCCCGTTTGATCTCCTTCTCTCTCGCCGATTTCAGAGTGTCGGAGAAATCGAATTGGTAGCAGCACACGTTCAATTTCTGGAGGAACAAGTTCTGGCGCTCCGAAACGGGGGCGTCTCGAAGGGTCGGATGTTTCTCGATCGCTCCGAGCGGCGTGCGAGGAGTCGCGATGCCCGGAGACGCGACGCTGGGGACGTGGCTGACGACGAAGGCGGGAGTCACGACGGCGAGATCGACGCCCGATGTGGCCACCTTGCGGTGGCCTCTTTTCATTATCTTCTGAAACATTTGTCCACCTCACGTGCGCGTGTCCATCAATGTAATCGCCGGCGATCGGAAAATCCCGGCGACCGTACGAGAGAACGAGGGAGAGCCGCGGGGATGGAGAATTGCATGTATTTGTATATTAGAGAGAGGCTGGAGAAAGTGACGATGGAAATTTTACAGTTATTTTATTATTATTGCATCTAAAATGAAAGTCTTTTTTTTTTCGAAATTGCAAAAACAAATAACTCGATATTTTTTTCTCATTTTAATTTGAAAAATAAATATGCCTACAATACAAATAGTAATAAAATGTTTTTCAATGATTAAAATGAAAACTTTTAAAGTATTTTTTTTAAGCAAAAAAAGGTGAAATGAAATTAGTTTTTTTTTTTTAATTAACATTTTTCTATTATTGTAATAACTGAAATTAATTATGCGTTTTTTGAAAAAAAAAAATCAATTAAATTATTAAAATGATGTTTTGTTTTTTTATCTATTAAATCACATATAAATGTTTTTTAACAGTGTGAATATCATTTTAAAAAAATGTATCAAATCCTAATAATTCTAATTTGATTGAGACTGTTTAAATAAAGTTATGTCAGTTAATTTATGGAGTTATATAGCAATTGAAGTTATGATGAGATTGTTTAAATAAAGTTATGTCAGTTAATTTATGGAGTTATATAGCAATTGAAGTTATGAAGTTATAAATTGTATGAATTAATTTACGGAGTTATATAGCAATTTGAATTATGAAGTTATGTAGTTATATGGAGTATGAATTAATTTACGGAGGAATTATGAAGTTATATATTGTATGAATTGTATAAATTTTTAGTTTATAGAGTAGTATGTAATAAATGGATAAAATATAATAAAATTATATTTAAAATGAAAAGGTTAAATTTTTATAAGTAAGAAAAATAATGTAAAAAGATTAATTAATTATATTTTTAAATGAGATCTTTTATATTAATAATAATTATTATTTATTAATAAATATTTTATCTTTGATTAGATTATCCAAATTATAAAAAAATACTAGTTATCAACTATGTACCATTAATTAATTTATATAGAGATTTGTGGAATATTCTTACAGATTATTCTAAATTATTTGAGAAATCTCTATATTAATTAATGACATAGTAATAATCAAGGTTTTTTTTATTGGGTACCCATTACCATTCTAACCCCAAATAAAATCAATTATATTAATTATAAAAATGAAATAAAAATTATAAGAGATTATGTAAATTTTATTATAATCAATTAAAATTTATAATTATAATACTACTTTACTAAATTGATGAAATAAAAATTACATTAGTTAAAAAAATTAAGTTAATTATAATTAGTTAAAATAACAAATTAAATAAAATATGTTTTTGGGAAATTATAATTGATTAAAATAAATTTTAGATAATTTATTTTAATTTTTAATTATTTTTTTAAAATTAATGTATTTAATTTTAATATAATTTACTAATATTTTATTGTATTAGTATGTTTTAATTTAATTAAGTATGATTTAACTAGTTTTTATAAAATATATAGTAACAGCGAGATGATGATCGAATTGAAGGACATATATCTGTCTGTGTATCTCCAATAGTAATAACTGAATTAAAGGACATATATCTGAAAGTCGTAGGCAGTTCTGCGGTAGAAATGCTGTTTTTTATATTTTTGTTATGTAAAAAATGTTTGGATATTGAATTGTGTTCAAGTTTGGGTTTTAAAGGTTTTTTGAAGTCGAAATGGCTGGAATAATTTAGAAATGCTGTTTTTTATATTTTTGTTATGTAAAAATTGTTTGGATATTGAATTGTGTTCAAGTTTGGGTTTTAAAGGTTTTTTGAAGTCGAAATGGCTGGAATAATTTAAACTGGAATAGCAGCTATATTTATAAAAAAGACTTTACGACGGATGTTCTGTATTTACGACAGGAGTTCATATGCGTGGGTGGTTGTAATTAAATTAAAAATAATAATAACTTGTAAATTACAAATATATTATTTTTAATATTTTTTTGAGAAAGTAAGGGACACGCTTGAACTTACGACAACACCCTAATTTATGATGCAAATTATAACTTTTGACAGGGTTAAAAACGACGGATCGAATCCGTCGTAAATAAGCTTACTTCCAACGGATTATGTGTAAATAATCCGTCGAAAATGCCTGTTTTTTTTGTAGTGACTGAATTAATATCTAAATATGCCTATGACAGTTACCGAACTGATATACTACCAGAAGGGATAAATTATCCAAGGCAGAGGACCAACCGAGAATTCGAGATGATCAGATCACCACATCGAGAAGTTAAAGGGACTAAAACTTCCAACATTAAAAAATTAACCGATCGAGCTTAAAGAGAAAAATAAAAATAAAATAATTAATTATATTATTTTTAAGCATGCATGTTAAGTATAAAAAAATATTGTATCCAGAGAGAATTCATTGTTTAGATAAAAATAAAAATAAACTCCTTAGATTTAATTTCCCGTAGTAATTGATTTGGAAAAAGCTAATTAAAA
The DNA here is from genome assembly GCA_954870475.1 of Euphrasia confusa. Lineage (NCBI taxonomy): Eukaryota > Viridiplantae > Streptophyta > Magnoliopsida > Lamiales > Orobanchaceae > Euphrasia > Euphrasia confusa. The sequence continues at coordinate 2,823,045 of OX940951.1, forward strand.
AACAAACATTAAAATATACACACTCTTCTAGTTTCTCTGCATATATACTTTCTTTGTGATTTAGTGCGGAGTCTCGTGAATCCTGAACAAAATAAGGAATGCAAAATACAAAATACAGGGGCTACTAGCTAGGTAGGTAGCACGGTGGAGGAGGACGGGATAATCTTGACATAATGGACAAATGCAGCTTTATAAACAGAGTGGAGGATAGCTTGAACGGTCTTGACAACATCACCATTTTTGGAAGCCATAGTGAATGTGAGATAATAAGAGAAAGGTTCTCCTTGTTTACGGACGGCCTTCTCAAGAGACACAAACTTATATTTTTCATTCTAACAATCAAAATCAAACAAAAACAAAATTCAAATTAAATAAACATATATATTATATAATATGAATGATACTCCAATAAATCATTATAAATGATGATGAATGGATGACGTACATAATAAGCGTTGTATGTGTGCAATGCCCTTTGTGCAAAAAGCTCGAGATAGAAGGCATCCCGGTTGGGATCGTCATCATCATCAGTACGATCGAAACCCTAGAAAGATCGATCGATGAATGAATTAGTAATCAAATGAATGAATGAATGAATTAAGATGAATAAAAAGTAGTACTACCTTTGGGTCGATCTTGAAATGGTCGAAATTGCCCCTGACTCTCCGAAACAAAGCACCCTTCCGCACAGTCTCCTTAGCTTGGGAGCGAGGAGAAGAGTAAAGGTAGCCTCCGCGACTCGTACCAGGTAACCATCCCGAATTCGGACGGGACCACTTACCCTTACTTGGCCGAGACGAATTACTACACCTTCTTGCTCTAGATTTAGGACTCATCGTCTCTATCTCTCGATCTTTTCTCCTTCCTATTCAAGCACCAAACATAAATTACGACTATTTGTGTCTCTCTGGTTTTCATCACACTATATATTTATTTACACCCCAACCCAATCCCTAACCCTAACCTAACAAAGTAACACGTTATTGGGCCATCGCTGGTTCAACCGCCCACACGATTTTATTTTATTTTATTTTTCGGGCTTCCTTCTAACCCACTTAATTAATATATCCTAATAGAGAGATTAGGGAACTTTGTGTGATCAAGACAAATCAATTGTAAAAATGGCAGTCTCGTCCATTCATATCTCTTTTTAAATTTTCAGACATAAAACATATATTAATTACAAATAATCTAAATACATATCACTGACTTTTCCTTGACATAAGTAACAAATCAAACTAAATTTGATTTTTTTTAAAACCACACTACTAATTTTTCTACCAAATTAAATTGACCCGAAAAAAAAAAAAGATTAAATTTGATTTATTAAATAATTAAAGTACTAATTGTGGATTCCACTTTTGTCGAAAGACAAATCTGTAATTGTGGATTCCACTTTTGTTGAAAGACAAATCTGTGAAATTGTTTCTATTTGAGTGTATCTTGATTGAATCATGTTTCTATTTGAGTGTATCTTGATTGAATCATATATATGATGTAAACTCATTTGTCATGTACATGAAAGGAAGGGGATTTGTACGTACATACTATACCGATAGCATTAGATAGTTTTAACATTTAGGTACAAGTTTGAACTTTTTTGATAACGAGGAGAGACGAGAAACTCCACCCCACCCGATCGGAGGTCCCTCGATCGGGTAGGATGTAAATCGAGGAATGTGCCCGAGTAGCAGACACCTATGCGAGAGAGCCAACAGGTCGAACTCCAGAACAAACTTTCATAATATTTCAATGAAAATTTGTCCCACTCGAGATTCGAACCCTGCGTCGTCGGGGAATTACACCCACATCATCACAAGCCTTACCACTCGGCTATGCTCATAGGGACTACAAGTTTGAGCTTTTAGGTACACTTGCCGTGTGATACCATAGTGTTTACTTTTGGTGATTGTAGTGTTTTTTTTTGTGTGTTTGATACCATAGTGTTTACTTTTGGTGATTGTAGTGTTTTTTTTTTTTTTGTGATTGTGATTAAGTGAATATTAATAAAGCCCAGAACATGAGATCGGTCAATCGAATTAATTAATAAACAAAATAGAAGTGTACGAATCATATACTCCCGTACGTAGTATAATTAATTAAACAGGCTACTGCTACCTCGAAGGGCTGCAGATTTCGGTGGACGAGATAATCTTGACATAATGGACAAAGGCACTAATTCTATAATGAAGTTTGCGGACGATAGCTTGAACAGTCTTGACAACGTCACCATTTTTGGAGCTGATAGTGAAGGTGAGATAATAATACATAGGTTCTCCTAGTTTGCGGACTGCCTTCTCAACAGACACAAACTTATATTTTTCATTCTAAGAATCAAAATACAAAAACAAACAACAACAAAAACTCAAATTAAATAAACATTTTACAGTATTATAATTATTAGCTACTTATATATATATATGATATATTATGATAATAAGATATGATCATGAATGATGAATCGATGGAACTTACATAATGATTGTTGTATGCATCCGTTGCCCTGCGTGCTAAAAGTTCGGTTATGCAGGTATCCAGGGGTTCACCATCATCATCATCTGTTCGATTAAAAGCCTAGAGATATCGATCGATCCATATACATATATATTTTAGTACTACTATTTAATTATTTATCGAACATGAAAGAATTAATTAATAATACAAATGAATTAATTAAGATGATTTAAGAAGTAGGTAAGTATAGGTACCTTGTGGTCGATCTTAAAAGTGGAATAATTGCCTCTGGGTCTCCGAAACAAGGCGCCCTTTCGCACAGTCTCCTTAACGTCGGAGCGAGGGCTCATCGCACAAAAAAAAATTATTGTGTTTATAGATTTTCGATCGTGAGTAATTTATTTAACTTAATTATATCACTATATATATTACCCTAATTTGTACCGGCAAGTCGGCAACAAGCATAGTTCCATCTTGATGGGCCATAGCTCGTTGGATCGGTTCAACCCACTCAGTTTTATTTATTGGGCTTCCAAGTTATATTAGACAAAATTTTGATCGACGTCCAATTGATGGGATATATCTATATATAGTATATGTTTGATGAAATCTTAAAAAAAAAAAACTGAAATTCACGACCATTCGATTCGAGTGATATATGGAAGATTAGAGGATTGTGAATATTACTGAAGCAGTGAAGCTTATATACTCCATTAAATTATAAATACAGCGCATAATTTTTTTTCCCCTGTAATTGCATTTATTAAAAAAATAAAAAAAATTGAAGGCCCCATATGAAGAATATAATATCGTAGGTATCTTATAGGTGATAAGTGCACCGGGGAAAAGGAATGAGTTAAATGTCATGTTCATGTTGATAGAATCATACACTTAGATTCGCCACATGATTTTTAATGTTCAAACAAAGAAAAATGGAATAGTTTGTGAGATAAAATGGCTAAGTTGAATTGATGATCGATGGCGGTGAATTTCATGACGAAATTCCTACACACTGAAATTAATTGTGCGATTTTTTGTATCTTGGGCATTTCATATATGCACTCTACCAAAAGAAAAAAAAACAAAAAAACTAGCTATGTGCACTATTACTATGCACTTTTTTAGATCATGTGCCAAAATGTGATAATCCTTATGTTAGAAACAAATCTTTGTGAACCATCGGACGAGAGTTTCTATGAATTTCTAATTATGTATAACCGAAATTTGTTAACTATTTGGCTTCTCCTGCAATAAATCACTCACGAGTTTTATTTTTTTCAAAAATATGTCCCGAGCATTCTATAATGTTTAATTCAAGTGATAATTTGCGATGCAGGTGGAAAGCTCAACCACTCTTGGAGATTCGCATTAAATTCCCTTATCTCTACATTGGTAGTAACTTGTTGATTAAATGTGTTTTGTTTTCTATACACAGTCATGTTTAATTCACGGTTCCCTTTTCTTGTGACTTGAATGGGCATGTCGCGACTCAAGAGGAGGCTCTATTGTCATTACATTCGAAGGAATGGTGAGGATGTTTTCTTATAGAGTATGAACTTAATTTGCAAGTTTGATATATAAAGGGAGGTTTTCGTAATTAGGCTGAACTTCAGTGCTAGTTTTGTCATTTCTGTTTGTAGGATAATATAAGAGTAGGAGCAGTGAAATTGTGTATATTTTGTACTTGGGTCTACCTACAATCCGGATGAGTAGAGTAGACCAGGAAATTGTATAAGTTGTACTTGGTTATACCTACTACTGGAAGGTGTAGGGTAGAGTACAATTACTTAACACAATTTGAGATTCTATAAAGTAAACTTGTATTGATCTTGTAATGGGTGGAACCACTTTACAAAAACATCTACAAAATTCTAGCGAATCTTGTAGAAAGGTCACACGACCAAAAACTAAGTCTAGGTAGAACTAATCTAGCGATGAGTACTACTAAGACTAAACAGAGGGTATGACCGGAGCTTTCTAGCGAAGTCTCTCGGTCTACAATAATTCTCTCTCTAGAATATGTGTAATCAAAAGTGTAATGAATGAATTCCAACAACCCACTATTTATAGGCATCGTAAAATAGGGTTTCCGGAATTCACGCTTAATGGGCCAAGCCCATGACGGCCCAATGGAACAAACGAGCCCAAGGCATCTTCGACGAATATTCCATTGTTCCGTACTTGATGAACGTAGCTCTACCCGCTGCCACACTAGCATGTGTTCGCGCTTCGAGCTTGTTGCATGCACAGCAAGTATACTTGGTAATTTCTTCTTGGACTTGAATTCTTCTAGCGAAGTCTTCTAGTCGCACTCGTGGCTGGCTTCATTCCTTAGCAGTCATTCCCCCAGCTCCATGTCTACCTGTGCTTGCTCCGTGTCCATCAATGTGTTAGCTCTGATTCAAGGTATTCACGGTAAGCCTTGAACTCTCTTGTTGGTAGTGCGATAGTTAACTTGTGAATCACGTTGATCCACATAGATCCACGTTGAGATTATACGAAACTCTATGTTGACGCACTATGATAACTCCATGATATTTGTACACCCAAGTCTGCTTGTCCATCGCTGAGTGTGCCTTGCAAATCGTGGTCCTAGGAAGGGCCACTTGTATTTTCCTCAGTCTACTCAGCTAGCAACACACATACCTAGCAGACTTGTATGAATTAATGAATTAAAAACATACAATCATTAATCATGAAGTTACTACAAAAACAAAGTGTAGTTCAACGTAGTTCAAACAAGAACAACACGATTCTATGTTGAACTAGGAAGAACTACACACTAACACTCTCTTGTTGGTGGTACATAGATCCACGTTGATGTTATATGAAACTTCACATTGACGCACTGTGAGAACTCCATGTTGTTTGTACCACCAAGTCCGCTAGTCCAACGCTGAGTACGCTTTGCATATCGTGGCTCCAGGAAGGACCACTTGTTATTTCCTCAGCTAGCACTACTCATACCTAGCAGACTTGTATGAAACTTAGTAATAAAAACATACAAACAATATCCATGAAGTTGCCACAAAACAAGTGTATAGTTCAACGTAGTTCAAACAAGAACAACACGGTTCTATGTTGAACTAGGAAGAACTACACACTAACAAGCAGCTGCAGAAGCATTGTGCAATAAGTTCCAACCATAGCATTGTCTGAAATTGGTTGAATATTATTAGTATGAAAACAAATGGCGAGTATGTATTACACATCACCATCTGTTCTGTTGAGGTTAATCAGGGTTAATTACATTGCAGTCCCTTGGATTTGGGTACTTCCTAAAATTTCAATAACTTTAACAAATTGTTTTTTGATAAATTGCAATTTGGTACAGTTAAGAAGCCTTAATTAACATTTACTCTCAAAAGTTGTAGTATTACCACAATTACTAGTCTACTTTCAAACAAATGGAATGTTAAAAAAGAGTTTCAAACTTTAGAAATATCATCAAACACAAGCGTAATAAAGTAGCAAGTAATTCAAGGGATACCCCAAACAATGAAGTTCCGAAAGATAAAAACATAAAAATAAACGACAAGTAAACAAATAATAGCAGTAAAATATATCAGGTCCAAACCATTTACTCATCTTCAACTCGTAAAAGATTCCCAAACCCTTCAAGCTTTCGGCTTAAGAACCTTAACAGTCTCCCAGGTGAAGTCAGGATCCTCACGCCCAAAGTGCCCGTAAGCAGCAGTCTTCTGATACCTGAAATCCCCTCCCCTGAGAAGATCAAGGTTGATCGCAATCATCCCCGGCCTAAAGTCAAAGTTCTCCTTGATAAGCACCAAGATATCCTTGTCTGGAATCGTACCCGTCTTGTACGTATCCACGAAAACAGAGAGCGGCTCAGCCACACCAATTGCATACGAAACCTGCACAATGCACCTCCTCGCAAGCCCAGCAGCCACAACACTCTTCGCCGCCTGCCTCACAATGTAGGCCCCGCTCCTATCCACCTTGGTCGGATCCTTGCCGGAAAACGCACCACCACCGTGAGCTCCCCACCCTCCATAAGTATCGATGATGATCTTCCGGCCAGTCAGCCCAGCATCACCGTGTGGGCCCCCGATAACAAACCGGCCCGAAGGGTTGAGATGGAAGATGGTGTTGGCATCGAGGTACTTAGCAGGGATGACAGGCTCGATCACATGCTTCTTCAGGTCAGCAGCGATTTGATCGTTGGTCACAGTCTCGTCGTGCTGGGTGGAGATGAGAACAGTGTGGACCCTAAGTGGGACCATGGCTCCGTTATCGTTCTTGTACTCGACTGTGACTTGGGTTTTTCCATCGGGCCTCAGCCATGGAACGGTCTTGTTCTTCCTGACCTCAGTAAGCTTGGCTCCGAGCTGAGTGGCTAGGACGTGAGTCAGAGGCATGAGCTCAGGAGTCTCGTCTGTGGCGTAGCCGAACATGTGGCCCTGATCGCCTGCACCGATTTCCTCAGGTTTCTTGGTGAGGTGGCCGTGGACTCCCTGGGCAATGTCGGGGGATTGCTGCTCGATGTAGACGAGGACCTTGCAGTTGTCGGCATCGAGGCCCACATCGGGAGAGGTGAACCCGATTCCTCTGCAGGTGGTGCGGACGATCTTCTCGTAGTCCACCTGGGCTTTGGTGGTGATCTCGCCGAAGACCATGACCATGTTCGTCTTCGTGCATGTTTCGCACGCGACCTTGCTCTCGGGGTCCTGGGCCAAGCAGGCGTCGAGGATGGCGTCCGAGACCTGGTCGCAGAGCTTGTCTGGGTGACCCTCGTTCACGGATTCGGAAGTGAAGAGGAAGGTATCCATTTCGATCTGAAAAAGTAATCATTAATTATGAACTAGGAGTAAGCACGTGTTAAATGATCTGATGAAGCTCGACCGCCGAAGATCGATTCGATTTAAAAAACACAACATTTGACGAACAACAAATACAGATCTACGCTCAGATCCACGATTCAAAATCAGAGAATCTATATCTAACACTAAAAAAAATTGTAATCAAAACTCAGGCACATTCTCAGACTAATCAACTGCGAAAATCTAAAAACATTCCGAAAAAACTGCTAGAAATTTAACTGAATTAGCTATAAAAATTACAGTTCATGAACAGAAAAAACAGAGGAACACAGAAATATTACAGATCTAAACATGGATTCGATGCGACATTAACAGATCTAAGAGTTTCAGAAGAAAGGGGTTACCTTTTTCAGAGAAGGAGCAGATCGAAGAGTGATGAATGTTTTAGCGAATTGGGTGAGTTTCCGGATCGGAGGCGAAAGGGTATATATAGCCGGATCCGAAGGCCTTGCGCCTCTCTCTTTCTGCTTTGGGGAATTGTACATACCATATGCCGTAGTGGGGCCCGAGTGAACGAGATGGCGCCACCTGGCATCTAGTGGGCGAATCAACGGTGAGAGATTAAGGCTTAGTTGGGTTTTTCTTTTCCATGCGGTAGGTAATAGCTGTGAAACATGGAACCCTTTTGTGGTACTTGTACCCCATGCTGCAGGAGATGTACCCGGGTTGGTGGATGAGTAGGTACTAACCAGTAACCACACTAGATTTTCGTATCAATTACCAATAACTTCTTTTTTTTTAAATATTCATAACTAAAATATTTTTACTTTTTTGCATCACGTTTAATTATCCCATTATTACCTTTTATTTAGTCAATGGATTATGTATTAAAATATTGATAAAAATAGTATGATGCTTAATTAATAAAAATATTTATTACTGTACCTTTTATTTAGTCAATATTAAGATTCTCCATTTGTTTTTAGGATATGTTTTATCTTAATTATGGCAAGCTTATAAATTAAGGATGGTGATTATTGAATATTATATCATCAATAATAATAGATCGAGTTTATAAATTGCTTTAAAAACAAATTATTCTTTGTATCTTTTATATTGATTGTCCTATTAAAATTGAGATTTTCATGAGTTTATTAGTAGTAGTATCTCTGGGATAAATTATGCAATTGTGGTTTATTGTATAATTTATTTTTAGTTGATATGTGACGTGATCAATTATTTTAGTAAATCTACATTTGATACTGCAATAGTACGAAGTTCTAAAACAATTTGATAGGAGTAGGAAGCAAAATCATTTTTCCTTATTGGGTTGGGTTATTAGGCCCAAATAATTTTTTCCCGCGAAGTATTAAATGTGGCCCATAATATGACCATATATATTTGGGGTTGGATTATGTGTGTACTTCCAATATTGCTAGATAATTTAAATTTTGGTTTATTACTCAAATGAATGAGATGATGTACAAACTTCCTATTCAAATTGATAAATTTTATCCTTTTTAAGAGGAGGTTTAAAATTCAACTTCAATATTATATCAAATCAAACTTAAAACGATGATATGTGTTCATAAGAATATGTTGTGAGGCCACCGAACAAGATAATTTTCTTATCTGTATCGTTCCAAATAAATGTATCGTTCCAATTTTATCGGATGTTCCCGAATGAAAAAACGTACTTATGTTGCCTCTGCTAGAAATCAAGGAAAGCTACTACCAAATAAACCGATGTGGGATTTGGGTTTTGAGCGGCAGAAGGGTCTCATGACTAACGCAACAAAACAAACAAGTAGCCCCAAAAAACTCTCGTTACTTCTTGGACCTTAACATGAAAAAGCCCAATTCCCACATATGAGTTTTGGAAACAATTGAATTGTTGGTCAAAATATTTGGTTGACTTTGGTTGTTAGATAAGAGTTTACAATAATCTTTTCAACCATCTAAGAAAAACAATTAATTTTAATTAAATAAGTTTCCAAATATTAAAAATACTTCATTACTTCCGCGGTTCTACCACTACTTTCGTCTCATACCAATTGTGACTAGGGTTGAGATATCATACCGTATCATACCCAAATAATCATATCGATACGTAACGAAAATTTCGATATCAAAAAAATCCATATCCCCCGAAAATTTCGGTATACCGATTATCGATATACCGAACAATATCGAAATTTTTATTAATCGAATTATAACGAAAATATCGAAGTTTATAGTCCTTAGATTCATTAATATTTTATTTAATTTGTATGTTAAACACAATTTTTACACATATATAGTCAAAATTTATTATTCAAAATTATTAAATTGATTTTGTGAATTTAAAGATAGATAATATTATATGTATATTATTTTTATTTTTATATTATTTTTTATAAAAAAAATTATTTTTATTTTCTAAAACCTTATATAAGAATAACTCTCTATAGTAATATTTTTTCCCGGTCCCAACGATATGACTGTACGGAGTTTCTACTGTATACCGAAAATTCAGTATTTGTCGACATTTTTCGGTACAATAATTTCGATATTTCGGTATTTTTTCTCACTCCTAATTGTCACTTTCTTTTGTTATTTATAAAGAAAATTGTCACACTTTTTTTGTTATTTACAAAAGAATTGGGACAACTAAAATAAGTGCATGATATAAGCATTGCAACTAGTATGAGTCTCATTGTAATTTGTAAGTGGTACATTTCTTTAAATCCCAAAAAATATTACTCCTAAAATAATATTATAATACTTATTCTACCTCTACAAGTTTGTCTACTTTTGTTTTTGTTGTCATTTAAAATTTTACACACTTATAAATAATTTTTTTTTTGTCAATTTTATCATTCTTATACTTATTTTTTTACATTTTAATACCATTACTTCTCTCAAACTTTTTGTCACACTTTCAATAGAATGAAAGAGTGTAACTAACATTTCTCACGTGAATTATTACCATACCAAATTCGACGAAGTTTTACCTAAAACATTAATCAGTATTTGGACCTAACCTTTGGCGTTATCTTCTTTCTGCAATCACACCAAATAAATGGAGTAATTAAATTAAATAAACAAATAAATTCGAGTATTCTAGACTCTCCGACTACCTGTAAATTCTGGTTATTTAAAGAGAGTGCTAACTTTTTTATTTTTTGCTTTAATTCAAAAGAAAAAAATATATGTTTTTCTCAAAAGCAAGTTCGTCCTTTTCTTTTCTCACATCTCGTATAAAGGGCAACATGGTCATTCCACTGGGTCATGCCCTCGTGGCTTTGCTGGCGTGTCACTTTTTACCCTACAAATTAGGAAAATTACAAATAAGCCCACAACTTTGTCTTTATTTGACTTTTTTATTTCTCGTCTTGATTTTATTGGTGGATGGGTCCACATTATTTCACAATAGAAAATTTAAAATTAAAATTAAAATTTAATCACACTTTCTATATATTCATTTCAGTACCTCCCATTTCTCTGTTCAATCAAAATTGAAGGAAAAAGCAAAAATTAAATTTCATAATTCTCCAAAAAATGGGCGAGGTAATTTAATCACTCTTCATTCTGATCCCTTCATTTTCATGTAATTAGAATCACGTCCCCGTGCGTTTAATCTTAATTTAATTTCTGCTGTTTATAGAAAGACAGCACAAAGAACAGAGGAGAGACTAAGGCCGCTCCGGTCGGCGGTGAGAAGGCGGACGCGGCGGTCGTCGGAGAGAACATAGATGTGGGACCCATCACGGTGGTGTTGAAGCTGGATTTGCATTGCGAAGGCTGTGCCAAGAAAGTCACGCGCTCCATTCGCAATTTGGAAGGTAACGCACGCGCTTAGTTAATTACCATCAAACTCTCATTTAATTTCCTTAATTTCTTCTTTTAATTTCATAATTGATTTATTTATATTAATTATAATTACAAAAAGTAACCATGATAATGCACAAGGAACAATTATAAAAGTTTATTATTATTATTAATTAAATTGCGGTCTTATTGATTTACTTTGTGAAGGCGTTGAGAAAGTGAAAGCTGACTTCGACGCAAAAAGGTTGACCGTGACGGGGAATGTGGACCCCGCCTGGCTCCGGGAGACGGTCGAAAACAAGACCAAGAAGAAGGTGGATCTCATCTCCCCACAGCCCAAAAAGGGTGGCGCCGCCGAGGTGAACACCGGGAAGAAATCGGAGGGAAATAAGAAACCCAAAGAGGTAATTTACTCTAAATTTAATTTTTAAAATTGCGATTTTAATTTTGTATTTAAAATTACTCTAAATTTAATTTTTAATTATAATTATATTTCAGGTCGTGATTAACACAGTAGTGCTGAAAATCAAACTACACTGTGAAGGGTGCGCGCATAAAATAAAAAGAATTATATTAAAGAACATCGATGGTAAGTCATTTTTTTTTTATTATATTAATTTTGAACTTATATTATTGTGTACCCTCTTTTATAAAGTGGGTATGAATAAAGTCATTTTAATGAGTTTGGACCAACTAATTTATTTTTCTATAAAGAGATAGGTTTTGGTGACGGTGTCTTTACAATAATGGAAGAATATTCTTACATGAAATACTAGTACTATTAGATTAATGTTACATTGACTCACTACCACGTCACTTATATGTGTTGCATTTGACATACATATTTTTTTTCTATAGGTGTTACCTCAACGGAAACGGAGTTCGGAAAGGATTTGGTGACGGTGATCGGAGCAATGGACTCGAAGGATCTCGTCGGATACTTGAGAGAAAAGTTAAAACGAGAGGTTGAAATCGTTACGCCTAAGAAAAACGAGGACATTGGAGGAAAGAAGGGAGAAATCAGCAGTGGTGATGGAGTTAATAAAAAGGAAAAAGCAAGTCGTAGTGGTGATGGAGATAGAGAAGAGGAAAAGGAAAAAGATCACGGTGTTAGTGGTGGCGACGAAGGTGGTGGAGAGAAGAAGGAAAAAGAAGGTGAGAAAAACGAGGTTGACTCAAAGGTCAAAGGCGAAGGTGGAGAGGGAAGCAAGGTTCGAGACGAGACAACGGTTGAATTGAAAAGGATGGAGCATCATCGCCATGATCTACAAACACACTATACCAATGATCAAACTTATGTCAATCCGAATTACGGTATGTATAATTATTATCATCAACATCAACATGATCAAAAGTATTCGTATTCGGAATACGAGGGACAATACACCAATGGACCGCCACTACCACCACCTACGTATATGAGCACGAACGACGGAATGTTTAGCGACGAGAATCCTAATGGATGCTTTGTCATGTAACCGAATTTTAAATTGTGAATAAAAATAGATATCAAAACGTATTGATGTTTCTGTTTTGCTCTTATATAAACTAAATTAACTTACCTGTATAATGAAAGTGACCTCATTCAATAAATAAATAGTTTATGCTAATTATGAAGATTGACTCTTATTTAGAGAGAAATCACTACCGTGCTAAAGATACCAAATCACGAAATCATGTTGTAGTGTGATTTTGTGTAGAGATTCAATCAAAAAAAATGTCGGGAATCCGAACAAAATGGTGGATTAAAAAATTAACTAACACAATTAAAACACGTTATTAAATTAAGGAAATAAAGTGTCACCAATATTTATTTATAATAGCATTGTATAAATTAATAAGTTCACATGCACTTGATCAAAATTGGAATACACGGTCAAAATTCAAATATCACGCCGTTAAGAAATTAGATAAAAATAAATAAAAATGAATAAAGTTACACGTGAGCAATCATAAAAGATATTTGGTAATTTCTTTATATTATCATTAAGATACCATAACTCATAGTTTATCACACTACTCAACTCATAATCAGAGTTACTCGAAAATTTCATAAGAGAGCTTCAACGAGTCAATTTGAATAGGATGGAAAAGTCGATTGAACTTGATTATAATGACTACTAGTCAACTTCGACTATTTTTTAGTTTGACCGATCAACGAAAATTACAGATAGTATATCTCAACAAAAATATTTAGCACAGGGTTTTGAACTCGAGTCTCGACTATATTTCGCTATGAGTTCAAGCTTCGTGTACCCCTCCTTAGCTTCGGTTGACGGAGCTTAGGACCCTCGAGTAGAGGGATTCGAAAGTTGAAGCCTTTTGATTGACTACCTGCCCATACACTAAACAATCAAGCAAATTTTCTCACCAATAAAACAAAATTTGTCTGTAGATTCAAATATTTTAAAATACAAAGATGCAAGAGACAATGAGCTTAAAAATTGAGCTTCAACTCTTTCGATTTTTAATCGAATCAATACGAATAAGAGTCTAGTCGAGGTAAATGTTTTTGTAGCTGTTTTTACACCAGTATTGAATTAACTTTTGATACTATACAGTATACAAACATGAACTTGGAAATACCATGCAGTAGTATTAGATTTTGATAAGATACAAATTATAGTAGCAATAAAAGCATTTGAAATAACAATGCCTCCGAAATTCTCAAGCAGATTTCAGTTTACATCCGAGCAATTGTTTGTACCGACCGGTTCTCTTAAACACGACGATATCGCCATCACAGCTGATTCAATAGATGCATCTTCTCCCTGATAATCACAACCCTCATCAGTGGTAAAACGAAAAATGTATAATTGCAAAACGACCCGTTCGGTTTAGCCAAATTACCATAAACATCAAGGATGGCCATCAAAATTACAAAGACCACCTCTACTTTTATTTTTCGATTTTACAAATACAGTGTTTGTCAGATGAATACTACTATACCAGAGTTGTAGTCGAATAAGCGCGACCTGCCATATTTTTTGTGACCCTATAAAAAATCAATCTTGAACGAGTTTGTTTACATTAGCAATTGCTTGTTTTTCGTAAATTCCCTAACGTATAATCACCTTCTCTTTCCAATAAAACATGTTTCCGTATTTCCCGGCTAAACGGCTCCAAAAGCTTCGTGGTATGTCTAAATCCACCAGAGACCCAACGTTGAAGTTAAGTATATTTCCTGGTTTATACAAAAAATATACAAGTAAATGAAAGTTCGGCTAAGTTAAAGAAGAGATAAAATGTAGTTTACGACAATTACCAAATGTGGGATCAGCAACAAACACAATCGTACTATCATCAACTTTCCAGAAATCTCTGATTGCTAATCCTACACGAAGACACAAAAATAATCGAGGGCACAAGATTCTTGACACATTATTGATTATAAACGAAAATTAATCCCTAAACTTATATTATTACCAGGCGTCTCGGGATAGTTCTGAGCCAATAGTCTCAACTTAAACCCAGTATCCTTTTCAAGATCAGCAATCTCTTGGGAAATTCTCTTTTCCTGTAAATAAGTGTATCATAGTCGAATCATAAATCCAAACTACAACACACCCGCCTCGTTTTTAGAATCTGATGATTGAAAATACGAAGCAACAAAAAACTCCGCCACCCGAACCGGCCTCGACTTTTCTCACACATATTTAAATTCAACGAAATATGCAACTAATACTACAACACACACCTGGCCATCGGATAAGAATCCGGCAACATCGATTACGGTGGTAAACTCTTTCGGTAGTAACTCCGGCTTGTTCACACCGGCCTTTCCCTCAGCAAATTCCACCCCTAACAAACGAACCTATTAGGGTTAATTGCAAAATTACCCCTGACTAGCCTAATTGGTAAAAGAGACACATAGGCGAAGGAGAAAACGTACATACCAGTGAAGGACAGAGCAAGAGCGAGAGATCCGGACAAGAAGAAATTCAAAGGCTTGAACCCTGCTGAGGATACCCATTGGGGCAAATGTTGTAAGTTTGAGAACTGTTGGGGGTTTTCCGGAAATGATGATTTTATGTGGGTTTTAGAGGAAGGGGTTGGGTTTTGGAGTGGGAGTGTGAAAGATGATGAAGATGGCAACTGCAGACAAAACGCCATTGTTGTTGGTTAATGAGAAGTAAAAAGGGGATAAACTATCTTGATTTAGATTTTGTGGATCAGATCAGATGGTTTGATATACTGTATGCTATTGATTTGAAAAAGGCTACAGTTACACAATGTGTATCATGTCATACACGTGTCATTAATTAATTATTGAATAAATATTTTTTTAATTATTATAAAATTGAATTATTAATTAGGAAAATAAATCCGTAGAATCTTAAAAAAAGTTTAAAAAATAAAATTAATATAATCTTTCCAAATATTAAATATAATACAAAATTTATAAATTTTTTTTCTCTTATAATATAATATTATCTAACAAATAAAATAAAATAAAATAATATATATACTAAATTGAAAAAAAAGATACGATTTAAAAAAAAAAAGTAACTTTATAAAAAAATATATTTATATATCGTTTTTTTAAGTAAAATTAATTTATACAATATTAAATTTTATATACACTAATTTAATTATTTAATTTATAAATAAATATATTTTAAAAATATGAATAATATATGTGAACGTGATAATTATATATATAAATATGAAATAAAAAAATAATTCATAATTAGTATTTTTTTTAAAGAATCATGAAAATTTGAATCAAATATCGAATTGAGTCAAATAATTCTATTAATTTTTCATTCTATCGTTATTTATGTACAAATGACAATAATTAATTTTATTTTTAGAATTAAATTGTAAGAAAAACTATTTTCCATATAAGCATGTCAAAAATATTTTAATATTATTACTACATGTGATATTATGTTTCGTATTTATTAAAAATAGAAATAATATAATTTAAATAAAAATAATATTTTGATTTAAATATTACATTTGATAGCTTAATTTCCAATATTATCTCACTATTAATTATATTTTTCAATAAAATAAGAATGTCATAATATTCAATTCGAATATTATGTTCAATTTTGCAACTTATCTTTATAGTTTATCTTGTATGACTGTATCAATGTTAAGTAAAGTTTATTTCATGTCAAACAAAAATAACATGATTTGACGTTAAATTTATTTATTTTTTAGTAATAACTCACTTGATTTGTAGTCACGCAAAATTAAATTAAACGACATAGTAAAATTTCGTTTAATTTTCAAATATATATTATCAACGTGTGAAATTAAATAAATATATTAAATAAAATAAATATTGATTTTTCACAAAATTAAAAAATTTATGATTTATTTATAGTAGTTTAAAAAATTACATATATTATTATAATTTTAATACTTAATTATAAATTTGAAAACATTACAAAATTATTTTTCTTAGAAAAAATTCAAATTTTCTATGTAAATGTAGATAGTACAAAAATAAAATAAAATAAAATAGGACTATATTTATTCAATGAATAAATTGTCTATATGTTTTTAATTTTATAATTAGGTGTTAGCGGAAAATTATATGTAATTTTCAAATATCACAATAATTTTTTAAGAAAATTAAATTTATTCAATAAATATGAAATTTTCTTAAGATAATACAAAAATAAACTCATAAAATAATTTTTACTTAATATTGATACAAGATAAAATCATAGAGATAATTTGATAGAGATAATTTGCGCGTAGATCTCTATTACGATAATATTTTAAAATTTAACATAGTATTTGAATTGAATATTATTTTTTTATTTTTTTTAAATAGAAAAAATATTTTAAATAAAAATCGTATAATATTTAATTTAAATATTACAGCTCAATTTTCAATATATATATATATTATTGTTAAAGTATATATAAATTTACAAAAATAAAAAATATATTTTTTTTATTTTATATATTATTTATAACTAGTTGACATTGTTTAAACTAGTACCACTGCCCGTGCGATGCACATGGTATATTTTTTTAAATTGATGCTAATGAAAATTTTATTTTATTTCATAATCTTACTCTCACTCTAATTTGTAGAGGTGAGCATGAGACGGGAATTAGGCTCTCACTCTAATTTGTAGGGGTGAGCATGAGACGGTCTTGTCCCGTCCTGATAATTTATATTCGAGTCGAGATCGAGACGGGATCGAGACTTCCCAAAATTTTAAATAAAATTATAAAATTAATAATAAAATTAAAAATTAAATTAAATTAAATATTATCAACTTATTAAATA
Source organism: Euphrasia confusa (assembly GCA_954870475.1). Lineage (NCBI taxonomy): Eukaryota > Viridiplantae > Streptophyta > Magnoliopsida > Lamiales > Orobanchaceae > Euphrasia > Euphrasia confusa. The sequence continues at coordinate 2,840,346 of OX940951.1, forward strand.
ATCAAAATACAATATAAAAAATTAAGTTTTTAAGAGAAATAAGTTAAATTATTCAATTTAAAAAACTTTTTACAATTTTTAAAATATAAATATTTAAGTATTTTAAAAACAAATTATATAAAAAAAAATGATTATTAGATTTGTGAAAATGTATTAATTAAGAAATAAATTTAATCGAAAGTGTGATTAATATTTTGATATTTATATCAATTTATGTTAAAAAGTAATATTTTCTATGTATATTAATAAATTTGCGGGACGGGACGCGATAAAATAGAATCTTCCCGATCCCATCCTGTTATGAAAAAAAATAAATCGGGACGGGACGGAACGCGATTGTCATTTTTAAAATTGATCACATTCTATCTCGCTAACTAATTGTATCTCATTCTCAACGAAATAATAAAAAAATTATGAAAATAAAGTATAAAATCTCATTATAGAAAATATTTATTTATTTAATTATTTTTAATATTTAAAATTTTGACACCATCATATTGATCTCACCTACAATGAAGAAAATATAGAAAAAAGAGAGCAATAGTCGAGAACCATGATTAAGCTATGATGCGGGCAGGTCAAGGTCGAGAACCACCGCGGCTGCGGGCCCGTACGTAATTAACTCATCGAAAATAGAACTGTAAAATAGAAAATGTTAATTTAATTTTTCTTCTGATCGATTAACATTGCAATTAGCAAATAGATATGCAAACATTTCCATAATCGTCTTTTGTCAAATTTTGTATCAATTCTACTCCTACTGAAAAGAATCTCATTCCAAACGGACTGTAGGTTACAATTCTAATTCAGTTTATGAGATATTGAAAAAAAAAACAAATTTTACTAATAAATTATACCTTAATTTGATTATGCAAAAAAAAATCCAAATTTGAATTAGAGAAAAACGAAAAAAAATGTATAATAAAATAATTAAAGCGTGCATGAAATTTTGGAAAAAATAAGAAAAATTCGACGAATATATATAAGCAGAAATATTGTAGCATGATAACATGAAATACCTGAGCGAATTGATCTCGATATGTTCTATAAAACGCGGTCAATTTTTCTTGGAAAGATAAACGGATCGGTTGAAATTTGAAAATAAGAGATGAATGGGTTTGATAAGAATAAAAAAAATATTTATGCAAATGGAAAATAAATAAAAAAAACGTATCATTAATTAGAATTACATATTCCTAAACTGTGCAAATTTACTGAATATAAAAACCTACCAAATAATTATATTAATGTACAAATTTTGACTTAATAATTATATTATTATTTTTATTTATAATTTATATTTAATATTATTGTTTTTATTTATAATTTATAGTGTGAACATGATAATATTAAACTTTTCTTATTGGTCCACGTGGCATTGAGAGATTCAGAAATTATATATGTATAGATAGATTTAGTGTGAAGTATTATTTTAATACAAAATTAAAAATTAAATTATGTTATATTATTTTACTTTTAAAAAGTAAAATATATTTTAATGTTTTTTTTTAACTGTGTGGCTGCTGTCTCCAGTACTGTTTTTTCGTCGTTGTGCTTTATAAGTCCTGTGCTGGCCGTTTCTCGCGATCTTAGATCGTCGAGTGACGACGACGAATGTTTGTCGTGGAAAAAACGACGATCAAAATGGTATTTATATTTAGACTTAACCTAACACTAAGATGCATAGTGAAAACTTTGACTACTCGTGCCTAATGGACCGAAATAGTTAGGGGTGAACACTTCGTCCCAGAATCCCGATCTCGTCTCGATCTCATCTCGAAAACTAGAGAGATGGGACGAAATAGATTTTAAAAATGACAATCCCGTTTAATCTCGTCTTGTCCTGTTTATATTTTAATATCAATTATATTTTTATTTTTTACACATATTAATAAAAATATCAAAATATTTATCATAATTTCAATTAAATTTAATATATTTTTACAATCTCATAACATTTCAAAATAAAATATTAACATTTCTACCTTGAAAATTAAAAAAAATAAAATATTATTTAAATTGAAAAAAATAAGTATTGTTTAACTAATTTAATAATTTATTTTTAAAATAAAAAAATTAAATCAATTCAATATATATATATATATATATATATATATATATATAGTATGTCAAAAACTTGTTATATTTATTTTATTTAACTTTTGATTGTTTTATAAATCAATAATATTATTATTTTATCTCAATTTTTTATTTTATTTTTTATTTTTTATTTAAAATTTTGGGAAATCTCGATCCGTCCTGATTTCGACCCGATCCAAACGGAATTGGAACGTGCGGGGGGAGAATTTTTAAAATACGAATCCTGTCTCGATCCCGTTCGGAAAATAGTACTACTATATTAGAAAGCTTTAGAATTATATTGTCTTAGGTTTGAACTTTAGACTGAAACATTTAACTAACTGACAACCCTTGACTAAGCTGAACTTTGTTGATAATTGAAAGCCCAATAAATAAATTATAGTGGACTGGCCCATTAACATGTTAATGGGTTTAGGGTTAGGTACTCGATTTTGATAGAGGAGGGGTATATAAATAAATGCTACTCCTACTTCCTCATCGAAAACAAACAATTTTGGGCGTAAAAAATTTGTCCTGTGTCGAGATAGAGAGAGAAAGAGACGATGAGCTCTATTTTATCTGAAAGTTTGGTTGATGCAGGTGTTCGTTCCGGAGGCATAGGTCGAAAGATTGATGAGAAGATGAAACTTATGTTTCGTGAATTGGTTGCAGCTGAACGTTCCGATATAATTGCTAATTTCTCTCGCATAAAATTACCCCCTACTCCAGGTTGTTCCGGATACGAAGGCATGCCAGGTCGTCCGAGACTTGCAGAATTCCTCCGTTATTCATTCTCTCGCAAGGTCGGTTTTGTTTATGAGATCTACGGCGCCTTGTATCGGAAACCTCAATGTTTGCTCCATTGCTGGATCGAGCCGGAGGTAATATATTAACTACACCGATCATCGATCGATCGATCTCAATTAATTACTAGTTAGTTACCATACCACTCGGTGTTAATTACAGTAGTATGTATTTACAATCATTATTAATTAAATGTTTATAGTGCTAGCTACCTAACTCCAATATATATGTATATGTGATCGATCAATCGATATAGGGTTTCGATACTATTGATGATGGTGAGATCACATATACCTACTCGTCGTCATCGTCTTCTGTTGTGCCTCATTATTCTACCGACCACACCGAACGGCGTTTGGCACGCTTGTCATTGGAGGAGGAGGCACACCATGATTATTCTAAAGACCATATGGAACGTTTGGCACGCCTGGCATTGGATGCACACAATGAGTATTATTCTGTAAGTCTTCAAACATCCATCTATATTTGATTGTCATCATTTTATTATCAATATTGGTCATGCATTAATAGTATACGATGGCATTGTTTATTTTGATTGTTAGGGTGAAAAAGAATATATGCTGGTGTCTCTTGAGAAGGCCGTCTTTAAAACAAGCATAAATGAGTATTACATCACCTTCACTGCCAGTAAAACCTCTGATAATGATGATGTCAAGACCGTGCAGGCTATCGTCGTTAACTACTTTGGTGAATTCGATTTTGTCCTATACGTCAAGATTATAACCTCAGACAAAAAACCTGCTGCCATTATTCGACCTAGCTAGCTGCAGGTATATATATATATGTATGTATGTATGCTTCTACTTTGTTAATTAATTCAATGTTGCTGCTGAATACTTTATTACATAGTGCATCAATTGGATTTTAATTATTTCTCAGGTGAACCCCGGGAAGAAATCGGAGGGAAATAAGAAACCCAAAGAGGTAATTTGATAATTTTGGTCATTTTTAAAATTGCGATTTTAATTTTGTATTTAAAACTACTCTAATTTTAATTTTAATTATATTTCAGGTTGTGATTAACACGGTAGTGATGAAAATCAAACTACACTGTGAAGGGTGCGCTCATAAAATAAAAAGAATTATATTAAAGAACATCGATGGTAAGTCAATTTTTTATTTATTTTAAATTTATATTATTGTGTACCCTCTTTTATAAAGTGGGTATGAATAAAGTCATTTTAATGAGTTTGGACCAACTAATTTATTTTTCTATAAAGAGATAGGTTTTGGTGACGGTGTCTTTACAATAATGGAAGAATATTCTTACATGAAATACTTGTTGAAACTTATCAGAGTTTACTCGTACAGTAAAATAAGTGACTTTTAATATTGGACATTTGTCTTAATGACGTGTCAAAATTAAAACTTTATTTTATTTTTATTTATTAATTTTGAATAAATATTCTGATAAAACAATGCCATTAACGGGAGAGGTTACAACTTTTGGATGAGTTTTTTTATGAATGAACTCATGCAACGTTTCAGAATATTGTAACGTTTAGAAAGTATAACTCCTTAAATATGCGTGGTTGTAGGTTTGGGCAGATTAACCTCTCGGCCCACTTTGTTGGGCAGATTAACCTCTCTTTTAATTTTTACGTTTCAGAATATTGTAACACTACACCTAGTTGTTGCTGCTGTGGTTGTAGGTTTGGGAGAAGTGAGATGTACACTAGGGTTGAGAGATTTGGTGTGTGGCTTGTGTTGAGTTTGTGAGGATAAGGAATAGAGTCAGTGAAGAGGAAAAGTCACGTGAGAGATATAAGGAGTAAGCAAAGTTGAACAGTCAAAGTGAATAAAATTTAAATAAGTTTTTGTATAAGAAATTTCAAGTGTATAAGAGAAAAATAATAGTAATAAAATAAATAACATAATATAATTGGGACTTAGGATATGAGGATTTCTACGTGATCATGAACATCAAATGAAATAAATCGTGAATCAAAATGCAAGGACACGATATGAAAATTAATTTGAACTTAAAAATCATATGAACTTATGCATGATATAATTAATTCATATGCAAATTGTTAATTGGGCCAAAATTACTTAATTAGTTAACATAGTATCAGATTATATATATAAATATATATATGTTTATATCAAAATATATTTGCGCAAAAGCAAAATATATTTGCGGGATAGTATCAGATTATATATATAAATATATATATGTTTATATTGATTGTTGTCAAACTAATTTTAAAGTTCTAACAATACTAGTATTATTAGATTAATGTTACATTGACTCACTACCACGTCACTTATATGTGTTACATTTGACATACTCACATACATGTTTTTTTTTCTATAGGTGTTACCTCGACGGAAACGGAGTTCGGAAAGGATTTGGTGACGGTGATCGGAGCAATGGACTCGAAGGATCTCATCGATTACTTGAGAGAAAAGTTAAAACGAGAGGAAATCGTTACGCCTAAGAAAAACGAGGATGTGGGAGGAAACAAGGGAGAAGGCAGTGGTGGTAATGGAGTTAATAAGGAAAAAGCAAGTCCTAGTGGTGATGGAGATGGAGACGAGGAAAAGGAAAAAGAACACGGTGTTATAAGTGGTGGCGAAGAAAGTGATGGAGAGAAGAAGGCAAAAGAAGGTGAGAAAAAAGAGGTCGAGTCAAAGGTCAAAGGCGAGGGTGGAGAGGGAAGCAATGTTCGAGACGAGACAACGGTTGAATTGAAAAGGATGGAGCATCATCGGAATGATCTACAAACACATTATACTGTGCCGGATACGTATGATCAAACTTGTGTCAATCCGAATTACGGTATGTATAATTATTATCATCAACATCAACATCAAGACTATTCGTATTTGGAATACTCGGGGCAATACGCCAATGGACCGCCACTACCACCACCTACGTATATGAGCACGAACGATGGAATGTTTAGCGACGAGAATCCTAATGGATGCTTTGCCATGTAATTGAATTTTAAATTGTGAATAAAATTAAATATCAAAACGCATCAATTTTTTTGTTTTGCTCTTATTTGCACTAAATTAACTTATCTTTGTAGTGAAAGTGACCTCAATCAATAAATAGTTTATGCTAATTATGAAGATTGACTCTTATTTATCTTATTTAGAGAGGGTAGTACAAATAAACAATATTTTTTTCTGGTTATAAAATTACTACTACCATGCTAAAGATATACCGAATCACGAAATCATGTTGTAGTGTGATTTTGTGTAGAGTTTCAATCACAAAAAAAATGTCGGGAATCCGAACAAAATGGTGGATTAAAAAATTAATTAATTAACTAACCCAATTAAAACAAGTTATTAAATTAAGGAAATAAAGTGTCACCAGCATTTATTTATAATTGTATAGTATAAATTAATAAGTTCACATGCACTTAATCAAAATTGGAATGCACGGTCAAAATTCAAATATCACGCCTTTGAGAAATTAGAAAAAAATTTGAATAAAGTTACACGTGAGTTTGAGCAATCCAATTAAGATATTTTTCTCATGTTTTAGTAATTATTATAAATCATAAAATATATTTGGTAATTTCTTTATATTATCATTAAGATACGATAACTCATAGTTTATTACACTAATTCAACTCAAAATCATTTTAGTTACCCAAAAAATAATTTCATAAGAGAGCTTCAACGAGTCAATTTGAATTGGATAGAAAAGTCAATTGAACTTAATTGATTCTAATGACTATTCCGTATTAGTCAACTTCGACTATTTTTTAGTTTGACCTTCATCGAGAATTACACAGTAATATCTCAACAAAAATATTTAGTCTGTCTCAAAAAAACGTTACACTTCTTTTGTGAAATACAAATGACTTATGAGAGATTTTTATTTCTTAATGAAATAATTTGTAATTAAAGGTGTGAGCTTTACAAATGTTATCATTTTTAAATGTGAAAAATTAAAATTTGATTGGAACTCAACACGTAAAAATTTATACAAATTGGTGTGGCAATTTCACCAGAGGTGTAGGGAAGAAAAATAAATGAAAGCCCATCTGATTTAGTTTCCATTCCACACCACATGAAGGGGACACTCTATAAATTTTATTTTAGTATTTTTTAAATAATTTTTATATATTTTTTATCATAAGTAATCGACGTTCAACAGTGAGGAAGTACTACGTAAATATTCTTTTTAGTTGTAAATTAATAAAATTATATGCAAGTTAAATGTGTACAAAAGATACAAGAGACAATCATGAGCTTCAACTTTTTCGATTTTAATCGGATCGATCAACACGGACAAGGGTCGAGCCGAAGTACATGTTTTTGACTTTTTGTACCTGTTTTTACAATATTTAATTAACTTTTGATATTATACAGTATACAAACATAAACTTGAAAATAACATGTAGTAGAACTGTAGAAGTAGTATTATATTTTGATAGATACAAATAGTAGCAATAAAAGCCTTTGAAATAACAATGCCTCCGAAATTCTCAAGCAGATTTCAGTTCACATCCGAGCAATTGTTTGAACCGACCGGTTCTCTTAAACACGACGATATCGCCATCACAGCTGATTCAATAGATGCATCTTCTCCCTGATAATCACAATACATACTCTCATCAGTGGTTAAACAAAAAATGTATAATTGCAAAACGACCCCTTCGGTTTAACCAAACTACCATAAACATCAAGGATGTCCTTCAAAATTACAAAGACCACTTCTAAACGTTTTATTTTTTCGATTTTACAAATACTGTGTTTGTCGATGTATTAGTCGAATAAGCATGACATGCCTTATTTTTTTGTGACCCTATAAAGAACGAGTATTGGGAATTTCTATACATTTGTTTACATTAGCCATTGCTTGTTTTTTCGTAAATTCCCTAACGTATGTAAGGTTTCTTTCAACACAGTACTAAAAGAGATGAAGATAGTGTTATATCACCTTCTCTTTCCAATAGAACATGTTTCCGTATTTTCCGGCTAAACGGCTCCAAAAGCTTCGTGGAATGTCTAAATCCACCAAAGCCCCAACGTTGAAGTTAAGTATATTTCCTGGTTTATACACATATACAAAAAACATACAAGTAAATGAATGTTTGGCCGAGTTAAAGAATAGAAAAAATGTAGCTAGTTTACGACCATTACCAAATGTGGGATCAGCAACAAACACTATCGTACTATCATCAACTTTCCAGAAATCTCTGATTGCTAATCCTACACGAAGACACACACACACAAAAAAAAAAAAAAAAACGAAGGCACGAGATGCTTGTCACATTAATTTTCGAAAAAACGAAAACTAATGCCCGGAAGCTATAAACATATATTATTACCAGGCGTGTCGGGATAGTTCTGAGCCAAGAGTCTCAATTTATATCCGGTATCCTTTTCAAGATCAGCAATCTCTTGTGCAATTCTCTTTTCCTGTAAATAAGTGTATCATAGTCGAATCATAAATCCAAACTACAACACATCCCGCCTCGTTTTTAGAATCTGATGATTGAAAATATGAAGAAAAAAAACTCATTTCATTCGTGCATCGCCACCTCAACCGGCCTCGATTTTTCTCATGCTTTTTTTAAATTCAACGAAACAATTATTTCTACAACACACAAACACACCTGGCCATCGGACAAGAATCCGGCAACATCAATTACGGTGGTAAACTCTTTCGGTAGTAACTCCGGCTTGTTCACCCCGGCCTTTCCCTCAGCAAATCCCACCCCTAATTAGGGTTAATTGCAAAATTACCCCTGGCTTTAACCTAATTGGTAAAAGAGACATAGGTGAAGGAGACATACCAATGAAGGACAGAGCAAGAGCGAGAGATCCGGACAAGAAGAAATTCAAAGGCTTGAACCCTGCTGAGGATACCCATTGGGGCAAATGTTGTAATTTTGAGAACTGTGGGGGGTTTTCTGGAAATGATGATTTTATGGGGGTTTTAAAGGAAGGGATTGGGTTTTGGAGTGGGAGTGTGAAAGATGATGAAGATGGCAACCGCAGAGAAAACGCCATTGTTGTTGGTTAATGAGAGGTAAAAAAGGGATAAAATATTTTGAATTAGATTTTGTGGATAATATCAGAAATGATTCATACTTTGTTGACCGGGTTTAACTTTTTTGGATATTAATTAGATTGTCACAATTAGAGTACAAATTGATTTGGTAGTTATCTTAAAATACACAGCGGGGCCTAAATTTGTGAGGTGTTCGTCGCTTCGTTTACACGGGATTGGTCGGGATGAAAATCGAACGTCGTGGGAATTTCATCATTGACCTCCAGCTTGTCCATGTAAACATCATCCGTTCAACAATTGACACCAATTCAGTTTTACATCTGCATTCATTCTATTATTATTGCATGTTTGGTGTAATTTTATGCGTTTTGAATCGAAAATTCTAACAATCAAAATCAATCAAAAACTTTATTAATAGATCCGTTTCGTATTTACATGTACACTTCTTACCCACCTGAATGAATATGGTTATTACACCTTAATTAAGGTTTAGTTATTTATCAACCAACGTGACACATGTATATATATATATTAGCAAGTATCTTTCTACATTTTTATAAGTGTCACATACATATATACTACGTTAGATTTTTCATTTTTATAAGTTCTCTACATTTTTATAAGTGTCACGTACATATATACTACGTTTGATTTTTCATTTTTATAAGTTCCCGTCCCGCTCCGAGCACATGAAGATCACCGTGCAAAAGGAGGTTGAACCTTCTAGCTCTATTGTCCCCGGAGGCAACACCTACGTCACGCACATGATCACAACCATCACTAATATTCCCCGAGTACGGAGGATCCGATTTCAGAGACGTGGTCACGACCATGGATTTTAGTAACCCGAATAGAGTAGGTTTTTTTAAACTTGATCGAGCGGGAAATTAATTAGAGAAGAAAAAGAGGGAAAAAAATGAATGAACTTCCCAATCCATTAACACAACTCAAAACAAAGGGAAAAACCGAAATTTCAAAAGCAAATAAACAAGATCATCTAAACACATATCACAACATTTTTCATACTCAAAATAAAGGTCATAATACTTGAACAAAAGTAAGTTCCCATAAACACAACCACGAATAGCACTGAGAACTCAATCACGAGTCTACTTCTTTTTGGGCTTGCAAAAATAAATATACTTTCCAATAATAAATAAACAAAAAATAATTGAAATTCTCAAAAATTACTCACTAGCTACCCTTATAAAGGTTTGCGACCAATAGAGCGATGAACCTCTGTGTTAGGTCGACCTACATTATCTAATTATTTTCGTCCTTTAAATCCCATTTTTGAAATATCTACCACATTACACAGAAAAGATGAAATTGTTTTAAGAAAAATAATATATATACAACATGCCATCCAAAAAACAAGACTTTGAATCCCTTACAAAACTGCACTTTTCATAGGCCATTACTTTATTAATACAAGATGTATCATGACCATTGACCACCACATTTAAAATCGACAAAAAATACTTTTATTGAAATAAGATGTACCACGATCAGAAGTGACCAATAAATAACACATACTATATATAATAACCCTAGCCTAACCTCTTTTATTTCTATCATTATCATCCTTAACAAGCGTTTCCAAGAAACTATCATTAGCTGATAAAGGTGGTCGACCCAATCGGTCGCTCTTCACAAAGTCAACAACACTTTCGGCTTTTGCTAATTTTTCGAGTTAGACCATCAGCTCACCATTCTCTTCTGCACCCAACGAATATTTCAAATCAATCAATTTTATTCAATTATAAATTACTACAGTATAAAATAACTTAACAACCATATATAATTTTAAGTAATGAATTATCATTTTCAACATTGTTTAAGGAAAATGGTTCAGAAAATTTTATCGAACCTTCTTACATAGAGCAAATTGGACAACGCCAATAAGTTAACAAACATAAAAGTATTATATATATACTAAGCTTAATAGATTTCTAACCCTTGTATTGAGTGTCATCTATCAACGGTATTGTTTCATTATAAGTTGCATGTTCACTCCAAATACTTTGTAAAACAATATACTTTGTAAAACAATGGCTTCGTACTACTATCTGGAGTGTGTAGTACTACTATCTGGAGTGTGTCCCCCATGTATACACTAACTATTTACTATACAAAATTTTACTATCTGGAGTGTGTCCCCCCATGTATACACTAACTATTTACTATACAAAATTTATCACCCGCAACTTGCGAACATAATTCTATAACCCTAACAATGCTTAAAATGTGCATAAATAAAATTTCTCATATATATTTGCAAATCATCAAACATAATTACCTACAATCTGTAAAATATAAAAAAAAAAACGGTAGAGCTTGAATTGTGATGATACGAGTTTCTGGAAGTCCATATAACAACTTTAAAATGTTTTGTGGAAAACTTCATAAATTAATTCACTGGTCAAACAAAAATAGAAAGTTAATTACAAATATAAAATGAAATATTGTATAAAATTGAATAAATGTAAATCAAATGGTTGTACACTTGTAGTACACTCTCTTCATATACTATATGAGCAAGAATTCCTTAATATCGTATACGAGTTTCTGGAAGTCTATATAACAACTTTAAAATGTTTTGTGCAAAACTTCATAAATTAATTAACTGTGGCGTTAAACAAAAATAGAAAGTTAATTACAAATATAAGATAAATATTGTATAAAATTGAATAATAACATAAGCTGTATAGAAAGTTAATTACAAATATAAAATGAAATATTGTATAAAATTGAATAAATGTAAATCAAATGGTTGTACACTTGTACTACACTCTCTTCATATACTATATGAGCAAGAATTCCTTAATATCGTGAATTGGAAGTTTACTCCGGGCATGCATATTTATTATAGGTAAACTTTTAACCTCACACAAATAAATAAATAAACTTTAACCACACTCTCAAAATTTAAGCTCCACACAAATAAAACACATGCTCACACAAATAAAATGCTCCACACAAATAAAATAAATGCTCCACACTAGGTTTTGTAACATTATATTGTTTGTTTGTTTGTTTTTTAAATTAACTATAACATTATATTGTTTGTTTGTTTGTTTTTTAAATTAACTATAACATTTCATTGCTTGTTTGTTTGTTTGTTTTATTTCTAGACTTGTGTTTCGTTGGTTGACATGTTACGCTTACGGGATTGAGAATGAGATATGCCGACCATCCCACTCTCGGCGATGGAGATCACGTATCTTTTATTATTTGACCATTCATGGGGTTTGTAGTTCTCACAACAATATCCTTGTTTCTATACCGAGAGAGGTAATACTTTTAATATAATTTAAAGTAATTTTTAACTAATTTTATTTTATTTTTAAATTGAAAATTTTATAAAATATATTATTTTAAATAATATTTGTATAAATTATTAATATTTTAATTTTTAACCTTTTATTCGTATTACATGAGTTCGGAGAAGTGATTTGTCAAAATATTGGAGGAAAGTTTGTTAAGTTTTCATGTTTGCATGTCTACTATAAAACTAAGCAAGTTATTAACAAATAAGCAAGTTATTATATTTTTTTTATTTGAAATAGTAAGTTTTATTAGAATCGGTAGTTGTTACTCAATAATCTTTACAATTTTATAATTTATATTTTATTTCAAGGTAAATAAATCATATTTTATTTAATTGAAATAAGTTTTATTAGTGTTGGCATTTTCATATTGAGTTATTAAATAATTATTTAGTGACAAGTTCAACCGAATAATATTTAGTATGTCTAACACAATTTTATAATATATCAATCCAATTTCAATTTGTAGGGTGTGTATGAGTGCTCCACCTAGCATAGGTTTCTCGAATTAGATTAGTAGTCGCAATTGGTATCCTGATAGGTTCTGCTGTGCGGTATGGGATCGAGGGAAATGAGTTGTATAACTGTATTAACTCATCAAAAATTCATATGAGAGATTGGGGACTGAATATATCAATCCAATTTCAATTTGTAGGATGTGTATGAGTGCTCCACCTAGCATAGGTTTCTCGAATTAGATTAGTAGTCGCAATTGGGTATCCTGATAGGTCATGAAGTTCTGCTGTGCGGTATGGGATCGAGGGAAATGTGTTGTATAACTGTATTAACTCATCAAAAATTCATATGAGAGATTGGGGACTGAATAGATTGATGAAGATGTCGGCACAAGCTGTGGGGAAATGCTACGTCTACCGCTAGGGGTTATATATCTTGCTACTAATGTTTTTTTTTTTGTTATTTTTGTCTTTTATTAAATTACTTTTAATTGTGTTGTGAAGTATGATTTTGTTTTTATTTTCATGTTCTAAATAGTTGCAATATGTTATACATGCTAGTACATGAAAGCCGAAAGTGCTTGTCTAGGGTTGAGGAGATGCAAGAGTTCGCCCAAGTACCAATATGATTTTACCACTTAGTTTTTACTAATATCTTACACTACTATTGTGTTGAGAATATTAAATTTTATGTTTGAGTGCTTGTCTAGGGTTGAGGAGATGCAAGAGTTCGCCCAAGTACCAATATGATTTTACCACTTAGTTTTTACTAATATCTTACACTACTATTGTGTTGAGAATATTAAATTTTATGTTTGAGTAGGGAGTGCATATATACTACTCCGTACATAGTTTTTACTAATAATTTACACTATTATTGTGTTGAGAATATTAAATTTTATGTTTGAGTAGGGAGTGCATATATACTACTAGCTCAAACGATAACCTACTTATTGTTTTTTGAAAAAAATGTATTATCAAGTCATCTTTATTCATTGGGTTTTTGATTTCTTCTCCCTTTAATACTTAGTACTCCATATTAACTATCTACAGTCTAAACAGTAAATTTTACACAACACAATATTATAATTTTTTAAAAAGTATTTAGATATTATCGTTGGTTTTCACCCTCAAATAAATATTCAAAAATAAAATAAAATGATAAATACGTACGTACCTTTCTTCTTCAACATGTCATATTGTCAATATCTGTGAAGACCGGCAACGAACAGCTCAAAAAGGCACCATTCCCAGAGTGAAGAACCACATCTCAGTATTCCACGAGTCCATATTGAATAAAAACAAGGAAATCCCTAATCGGCAATTGCAACGAACACCTTGCATACACGACAAAGAAGATCAAAGCAGGGCCTAACATGGCGCACTACTACAAATCAAACAGCTCACAAATGTAAATATGTAAATTAGAAGGTTGTTAAAGTTGGGCCAATATACACCTTAAAAGGCCTTATTAAGGTGATAAGGTTATCCAACTTATATTTGAGCTTTAGGATCTATATCCAACCGATGTGGGATATTCAACACGCCCCCTCACGAGTAGGCTCGGTTTTGTCGGCTCTACTCGTGGACATAGTGCCATCTTTGGGCAAGCCGGAAATATCATCGGCTGGGGCACCCATCATCGTGTTGGGCCCGCTCTGATACCATGTTAAATAATGGACAAAGAATAATGTTTTGTTGTGTCTTTCATTGTCAATATGAATGCCTTAAATAGGCTTACATTGGCAGGATACAAATAAGTAACAACGAGAATTATGCCTAACTATATGTAATTACAATCGCCTATAATTTGTGTAGGATTTATAGGCTAAAATATATATACATAATTCTGGAAAGTGTATCTTTCCTAATACTCCTCCTCAAGTTGGAGCATGAAGGTTTCGAAGGCCCAACTTGCCAACAAGATATTCAAATGGTGTTCGCCCCAAAGCTTTCGTTAGAATGTCGGCCAAATTATTGCGTGACGGTACATAGACTGGATTGACAGTCCCAACAAGTAATTGTTCCCGAACAAAATGACAATCGATCTCGATATGTTTTGTTCGTTCATGGAAAACTGGATTGGCGGCAATGTGCATTGCAGCTTGGTTGTCGCATAGAAGCCGCATGGGCTGATTATGGAAGACCCCGAGAGATGCCAGAAAGGATTTAAGCCATATAAGTTCACACGTAGTAACCGCCATAGCACGATATTCGGCCTCCGCGGATGAACGAGACACTGTAGCTTGTTTCTTTGTTTTCCACGAAATTGGAGAGTGTCCAAGGAGAACAAAATAACCGGTAACAGAACGTCGGGTCAGGGGGCATGAAGCCCAATCAGAATCCGAGTACGCATATAATTGCAAATTACTATCAGCACGCAAAACCAAACCTTGACCAGGGCTACCTTTAAGGTAACGTAAGAGGCGATAAGCAGCATCGAGGTGGTCTTGTCTTGGCGCTTGAAGAAATTGAGCGAGGACATGAACTGCATAACAAATATCTGGACGTGTAATAGTGAGATACACCAATCGTCCGACTAAACGACGATATAGCCCTGGATCTGTAAGTAGTGCGCTGTTAGTTAATGCAAGATTATGATTTTGCTCCATCGGAAAGCATGCTGGTTTTGATCCAGTTAGGCCTGCTTCAGATAAAATATCTAGTGTATATTTGCGCTGAGACAAAAATAAACCGACAGGACTTCGAGCCACCTCCAAACCCAAGAAGTACTTCAGAGGTCCAAGATCTTTAATATGAAAACATTTATGCAAGTATTCCTTTAACCGAACACATGCATTAGAATTATTACCTGCAAGAATGAGATCATCAACATAGACCAACACAGATAAAAAAATATTGTCCTTGCGATAAAAAAATCGGAGGTGTGTGAGTGCGGTCCCACGACTAGCGCACAAAGACGGGAAAGGAAAGACCCGGGACATGTAGGAAGGTTTCATCCTAAAACCAATTGGTACTAGGTGGAGTAGCTCCCTACTCTTATATTTTGGTCCCCCTTTCCTCAAACTTTCAATGTGGGACAACTCACAAGTGACCACAACACATACAATTTTAACACACCCCCTCACTTGTGAGTCCTAGACAAATCGGTCCCACCACAACAATGGCCGACCCCCCTGACCGAGCAACCATCACGGTGCCCTGACATCACTACATGAGAGGCCGAACCGATGGGCCGTAACAGACGAACACGCAACAGAAGCTACACCGCTCTGATACCATGTTAAAGTTGGGCCAATATACACCTTAAAAGGCCTTATTAAGGTGATAAGGTTATCCAACTTATATTTGAGCTTTATGATCTATATCCAACCGATGTGGGATATTCAACAAAGGTAAACTATACAAGAAATTTCATGTAAGATAGTAATGCTTACTTTGAACTATAATATTTAAAAAACATATTTAAAACTAATTTAATTTGCTTGAAATTATTATTCTTATGGTGTTATAATTTACCTTCTTTGACGTTTGTATTTATCTATTAAGTTTTTGTTTAGTTCATAATTTTTTTTATGTTCTAACTCGAGCAAATGAACTTCTCAATTTCTCTTTGGTTTCTAAAATACTAAGGGAGATCATTTCGCTTTATTTATATATAGTATATATGATTAATTGAACATTTTCATGCTAATGTTAATTTAGATCTTTCGACTAGTCATTTAGAATAGACACATCACGCTTCCTAAGTCTTACCGCTAACTTTTTAATTTTTTCGTTTGAAATCGATATTTCATTTTCTCGTTTTTGCTTGCATTTATGCTCCATGGTGCAAAATTATTTAAACTTTTTAAAATCTTTTTATTTTTATTCTACGTTTAACTCTATTAAAAATTAATTATTTTAAAATATGTAGTATAACAATGAAATTTCCCAAACACTTGACTGTAACAATTACATGCATAATTGGTTAGTGTCTTGTCATTTGTTAATTATGCTACTTCATATAGAAAATAACTCACCTTACATTTTTGTAAATCTGAAATTAGATTACTGGATTTGGAATTGTTCAAAGATTATCCTTATCAATTGTAGTAAATCCTAATTACCCCTAAATAGGTCAACTATATTTAGGGTTATTAAAATATAATTAATAAATAAATAATCCACTAACAGTAACAGGTGGCATGCCATGTGTGTCCCACTTTTATTCCTTTTTTTTCCTCTATTTATTTTAAACTTTTAACCGCACTTCAGGTTTAAGTCTGCGATTTCTTCCCTAAAAAATAAAAAAAATCTCGTGTTTTTTACAGTACCTTTTTTATATTTTTCTTCGTCTTCTTCACCTCTTCTGGTTTTTGCTGCTCTTCAATCTCGATTATGGTATGCGGTACGCCATCTCTCGTGATTTTTTTTTCTTTTTTTATTTCATCGTATGCTGATAATACACATTGAAGTAGGCGTGAATTTTATGTTCTTATTTATACACATTTATTGCCAGTATTTTCGAGTAATAGATCTTAGATTTTTTTTCCGTCGGCTGCATAGGTTGGTGAATGCAATCGGTAAGTATAATTTCGCTGCTGTAACTCGAAATTCGTTCTCGATTCATCTTTATTGGAAATTCAGCTGCTTAAAGTTTGTGTGTGTGTTTGAAAAATAAATAAATGATTCTTAAACCCTAATTCCTTTTTGCACATCTCGATTTTCACTCGATTCCAAAACCATTTGTGATTGTGATGCTCTCTTCGTCGTCGAGTAGCCTGGGGAATTTCAATTTTCTAAATGGGAGTTTTGATGAATCTAATTTTGTTTTAAGCTAAAATTATTGATTAATATCCTCCCAAGTTGACATTGTTAGATATGTAATTCATTCATAGGAACTTGAATAGTCAAGTAACAGATGGTTTTGTTACTTCTAAAAAATGAGAATCATTGTTTCGATACGGTTAAACCTTAAAAAAATATTTTCCATTAGTTTATTTACTGACTTCTCTTTCAATTTTTTTTGTCGACCAGGTGCGTGTTGGCATTCAGGCGATCTAATAATGCACGAAAGGGTATCTGTGTAAAACAAATTAGATAAACAAATGGTGACGCAGGTTTCATCCTTAGACTGTGAGCTTTGCCACAATCCTGATAATCTTGGAAATAAGGATGGGGATTCTAATGTGCCTTCATCTTCTCAAGAAAATACTGCTCCACAGTTGCCTGGTACTTTTAGATGTTATCTACTGTATTTTATTTGATGTACTCTATATCAGTGAAATCTTTATGCTTATTGACTTCAATTTACAATGCAGCCAAAAAACAAACGAGACAGTGGGCTGCTTGGACCCGTCAAGAGGAAGAAAGCTTTTTTGCTGCTCTACGACAAGTTGGCAAGGCAATTTTTTTGCTACTCCTTCTTACATAAATTCCTTTGTAAATCATTTGCTTTACCTCTGTTGCTGACAACGGAATGATTTGTATTTATGGCAGAATTTCGAGAAAATTACTTCCCGTGTCCAAAGCAAAAACAAGGAACAGGTGAATGATTTAATGAAATTGCTTGTTAACTTACCCCTATTTTTCTTTGAATATATATACTTTATACTTACTTTTATTTCTCTTCTTTGGAGTTCAGGTTAGGCATTATTACTATCGTCTTGTTAGGCGAATGAACAAGTTGTTGGGCCCCGAGCTTTCTCTTGATGCCAAGAACTCAAAAGATACCAATGCTGCCATGCTTCGATGGTAATTATTAGCGGTTTAAATAAACGTTTTTTTTTCCATTTACAAATATATATTTTGCACACGTTTTCCATATTTTTTAGTTCTTATTATTCTCTAAATCTCTTGTGCTGTGTACTTCTTCACTGAATTTTAATTTACTGGTTATTTAGAAAAAAATTGAAGGAGACGTTATTCTTGATATCCCGAGTACTTTGCCTTTCTTTTCTCTACTTTTCTTTATTAAAGCGGTAAATATTTTTTTAGATTGTGAACTGATGGGCTTATCAGCCTTGATCGTGATTCGTGACAGATATGCTTCCTATTTTGTTTTTTCTCCTGGTTTTATAGATAGATCACATTCTGTTTTGGTTGTATGATATATGAAGAATAGCTTTTTGTTAAATATAATTATCTCCTAAATAATATATATTCTAGGTGGTCCTTATTAGAGAAGTACAGCTGTAAACCCTCCAAACTTCACTTGAAACCTCGGAGATACAAGATGTTTGTGGAGACTCTGGTTAGTTACGCCTAGTGGATATCGTACCTTGAAGATGAATTGCCAAGTTATCATTGTACTGATTATTTATTTGTAATGAAGGAGAACCAACTCTTGAAAGATCGGAGAAAGAATATTAAAAAACAGCTTTCCAATGGAGAAAACAATAATCCCATTCCAAGTGTTCCTGCCCCAAATCAGGTCAGGCCACCGGGCCACGATAGCCGTCCTGTAAAAATGGTTCTTGTTGACAGCCAGAATATTCTAAAAGTTGGAAATGGAAAAGGAGTTTTGTTCAAACGCAATATAAACATGGATACGAGCGGTACGAACTGCAAAGTAGACACAGCTTCCGTCAAAATAGCAAAACATCGACGAAAAACAGGTAAAATTTGAATAAGTTGTGCCATTAGTTAGTGTTGTGTGCATTATCTAATTATCAGCAAGAATGTCCCGCACCTGTTATTTTAGTAAGGATCATCTTTTGGTCTGATATAGCTATTTTTATTTACCAGAAAGGTGTGGTGCCTGGTACCATAGTTGTAAATCCATTAAATATGAGGCTTAGTGGCACATAATTATTTTTTATCTAAAAATCTTTAAACCTCCACTGTAATTCTGGATTCCCCCGTGCTGTAGAATTATTTCTTGTTAGTAGCTAGGATTTAATATAGTTGAGGTGATGTAGCTAAAATAAAAGTAATGTAGTTTTTTCAGGGATCTAGCATAGGAAGAATATTCCGTGAATATTCCGTGTTCTTCCATCAAATCCATGAGTAGTTGGTAGAGACCAAAAGATTGTGAACATGCAATCTATGTTTTTGATGAGATAATGCATCTGTTCGTGTAGACATTTACATGAACACTTCCTATTTAGTTAATAGGGATATATAACCTATGTAGGATGTTTTTTTATAAGCATAGGCGTACATAAGCCTCAATTTTATTTTATTTCTATTTTTGTTTAGCAATACATCTTCCTTTTTTGATCATTGAATGTTATGTTTTTATTGCCAAATCTCTATATAGGATTTGTATCAACAACTGCATATAAAAGATGGGAAAAAGCGGCCATTGCTGGGGTTTCGTTGGTTGCTGATGCTGCCGAACATTTGGAAAAAGTGAATACTGATAAAGAGAGTGAAAATTTTCAGAAAGCACAATGTGCGTTGCAAATTTTCTTGAACATTGTGAAGGAAGGACTTGTGGTGTTATCCATAAATTATTGATTTTAAATAACCCAATCCATTTTATTTGTTTTCAGGCCACGATGGTTCTCAACTTGATGAAGAAGTAGCAAACTCTTTAGAAACGTCTCCACAATTCAAGTTCAACGAGAATAATACTCATAACTCCACAAAACTTAAGCTCCAGTTGTTTCCAATTGATGAATGTACCCGTAAAGCCTTGGAAACGGTACGTTAATGGAAGAAAATGACTAATGGTTGAGTGTTTGCTGGGAAAATGACTCAGGAATTTTTATTTATTTTTCAGGATCATCATAACCCTCATTTGGAACTAACTTTGAGCACACGGAAGAAAATATCATCTATATTGGAACATCTGAATCGCAAATGGGGTGGCTCAAGCTTACCAAATCAAGAGTTAATGCTTTTTCCTTACTGGGCTCAGAGGGAAAATCTGGTGGGGTATCAGAAGTGGACAAAGGACTCTACTCTTTGTGCAGCTGATGTTCATTACCATATTGGAAGCCCATCAATTTTCCGCCTCAGGTTAATACCCATATTCAATTTATATCTGTAATTCTGTATCATTGTGTTTGATCAGAATGGATCAAGCTGTAACATTGTTTTTATTTACATAATTTTAGATATGGCTGGTTTTCAAAAGATGAGATTGAATCTGCAACTGCTCACGTATTGTCTCATACGAGTGTGAGAGAGCAATATTCGAACATTACTAACATGGTAACAGAGAAGCATGCAGAACCTGAGAACCCGAGCACACCTCGTAATAGTTGTCCTGTCTCTGCTGTACAAACTATTCATCCAACTCTCTCATCCACAATATCTACTCCAATTAAGACTGTCGACTGTGGCGTCTCTGTTCCCAACATTAATGCTTTGAAATATCATGATAGCGTGGCAGGTGTATCATCACTCACAAAAACGAGTGGAGATTTAACTGTTACGAGACAAGTTGATAAAAAGGTTTGACTCATTTTTTTTTTCTTTTTCACTGCTTTAACTTGGATTCTTATATTAGGACTGAACTCAAATGGTGAAAATGTTTAACTTACATGAATAGTAATTGATGAAATTCGGTGGCAGAAAACTGTTTGGGTGATTTAAGTGTTTTAGCATATGACCTTAAGTCATACTCTATCAAGATTCCTTCTTCTAAAGTACATAGGATAACTCCAAAAAGTATCCCCAGCTTTACTTTAATTACAAAAACTCTAGCTGCCTTTCAAATTACAATTTCCCCCTCAAAAGTGTTACAATTTTCCTAGCAAAATTCCTCTTGATTCATGAGAATGCAAATTGTGAAAGAGAGACCAATGATATATTTAGGATTAAAGAAACATGAATTTTACATGGTTTTTTAATTTCCATGCAGAAGGATATGTCATTGTCTGCTGGGGAGTGGGCTGATAGTCTTACCAATATAAGTGTGGGCGAACTTCTATCCGAGTCGACCCACAATTTAGATGCAACCAATTTCACTGATTTCCCAGTCCCCATAAGTTCAAACTATCTTCAGCAAAACCCTTTTACTTGCGATTCTTTCGATGCTGCAATTGCCGCACACATTTACAAGCATCAAAACAGTGTCGATTCACAGCAAGACCTTGCTTCTAATTTGGCACCTTCCATTTGGGATGCTGAAGAGACTTGTGATGCCTTTAGTTTCCGGAAGAGAAGTGGTTTTTCTGACAAAGACCCGTATACTCGCATGAATAGTTCTGTAGGGATATGTGAACAAGCTAATATTACGAGTCCTTCAGCATCTCACGAGGAAGTCGAGGTTTGATTTGGATCTAAATTTATTTTGTATATCTTAAGACTTGAGATTGATTTCATGCTAACACTACTGCTCTTTCTTTTAATCCAGGAGTTGCCTGAGGTGGAGAAATTGACGAACTGTGGAGACTTGGTGGATGACTGTGGAGCCAACTGTCCTTCAGAGAATGCCAAGGATTTCAGTGGTGGGCTCACTGATATGTATTGGGTAAGCCTTTTCCCATATGGGTCTTTTATTTCCTTATCAATTTATACGTGGCCTTGTGTTTCATCAAAACCGTTGAAATATAGTTCATTACAAAAAATCCAGCGTAGATTCAATTATAAATACCTCCATCGATATTTGTTTGTGTTACGAATTGCACCCTCAATTGGGGTATTGTCAGTTAATTTCCCATATGGGTCTTTTATTTCCTTATCATTTTAGTTATCTTAGGGTTAGTTACAAAATGTCAAAAACTACCCTGAGGTTCTGTCTAATCGCAAAAAAAGACACAATAATCTGTCAAGGGATTATTTGTACTTAAAGATAATCTGGTTTCTTTTGTAATTAGCCTAAACCTAAGGTGCAGTTTTGTATTTCTCCCTTGGTTTCAGTTCCTATGATCTGATTATATTCTTCAATTGTTACAGCCCGACTCTTTAGGACCGTTAGATTTGGAGATACCACAGTCGTGTAGATACCATAACAACGATCTAATTCTTAGCGATAATAATAGCCTTGGCGGGTTGAACCGCCTCATAGCAAACAGTGTGGACGCGTTTCAGAGCTGCTCCTTCTTTGGCGGCATGAGCAAGAAAGAATCTTCCTCGGCACCTGAAGCTCATCAACAAAATAATCCACCCTTCTCAGATTTCAAAGTTGTAGGTGAACTGTAAAGTTTATGAAGGACTGCTAGAGGAAATATAGTTGGGTTGTAATCTTACCTCATGTAATTATACCGTAGATGGTGTGTTTTATGTTATCAATAGGGTTAACTATTTTCTTTTGTACAAAATTGGAATTTGGTAAACAAAATCGTTATATGTTTTGTATATATTTTAAACACATTTTCTCAGGATCAATAATTTGCCTGAGACATGACATTTTCGAAGTGGATGTATCTTTCAAGATTTCCATATATGCGGTAGAAACGTCATTAATGTAACTTAGGTGGCCAACTTTTTTTGGGACGGTGCGATTTTGTATCATGAATCTCTCGAAATTGTAATTTGAGTGTGTGTGACATAGAAAACATTGTTTGTTTGATTGTTTAGTTGCAGGAGACATCATGGAATCATAACTTAAATAAATAAAATAAAATAAAAACAGACAAGGATGGACACACACAAAAAAAGATACATTTTCAATCGACAAGAACTACAAAATTTCTTGCAACTAATGCCGGATAAAATAGATGGGCATCAGTTTGATTTTCCTTTACTTGAGGGCTCTTTTTGTGATGTTTTCTTAAAATGTTTCTTGCCAGGCTTCAACCTGTCCAATGTAGATGGTTTCATCTATGGGAAGAGGAAGGTGGATGGGTTTCATCTTGTATAGGAAGGTTAGTTTGTGGTGTCACCATCTAGTTAAATACTATAACAAAAATAAAGATGAATTAGATTACAAAATTTTAATAAATAAATTATAATTATTATGTATTTTCTTTTACATGTAATATTGATATTTTACAACAGTAAAAAATATATATAATTGTTGAACATATATAAGATTAGGAATAAAATTGATGATGGTCATATAGTGTTAATTGCACGTCGTATTGAGTTAAACTAATCGGACAAATCTCCCTATAATTAATTTTGTAAACTACAACTCTAACGAAGCGGAGAAAAGGAGAGTCCTGACGAGAGAAGACGAATCTCTCGGCGACAAAGCGATGTATTCGGTGACAAAGCGATGTTTCCGGTGACGGAACAAGTGTTCTCTGATGATGAGAAGAGAGACTCAACGGAGAGTGGACATACGAGATTAGAGAGCACAAAAGCAACAATAAAGTCGAGAGGTTCTACTACCACACGACGGTCAACAAGATGATACGATCTGCGAACGACATTGCAACATTCATCATGTATGGAGACTAACGATCGATGTGTCATGTTGTGTACAGTGATATCTGAATAGACTGTTTTGTGCTATATATCCTGTATGTATAGTAATTTTCAATTAATTTGCGCGATTTATACAAACATTAACTTAACAAGTGATTCGTTAAATGTACACTATTTGCGCGATTTATAGTACTAGTGTATTTATAACTTCTTTAAATAAGGTAGCGCATGTTATATGTTTTAACTTTAATATATACATTTTGATTGATTGTTATTACTGGGAAAATTTTGATTAGCTGGCGGTTGCTAATCTTGTTGAAATGAGAAACAATATATTCAAAATGATGCATATATGTTTAAAAGTTTGACTGAGCAATTGGCTATATATATATATATATATATATATATATATATATATATATATTGATGTGTTATTTTTTTATGCAACTTGAACATGTCATCATTGAAGTACACATTATTTTTCAGAGCTCTATTAGTTTCTTGCTTTTAATGGAGAATTATAAATGTATATTCTTTGTGAAGGTTATGCCAAATAAAATATTAAAAACTCCCTTGCACATATATTATTCTCTTTCCACGCATATACGAAATATTTAAGTTTAAGCATAAATTGAAAAATCTGCACAGGAGTCTGATCTCTTATTCTGATTGACTTGTTTATGCAGGGTTTCCCTGATAGCTACAATTTCTCAGGAAATGTTCTGAACAAGCACAGGCAAATAGGAAATGTTGTCCCTCCTCCCCTGGCTTACGCTTTGGGACGAAAACTCAAGGAAGCAATTGAGAGTAAACAACTTTACTAGTTGGACTCATGTTGTGCCTTGTTGTATCGACTATAAGAATCAACTGTTACTTGGTAATGTTGTTATATGTGCTTCCAATATAGTAGTATAGACCAGATCAAGTCAACTTTTCTTGGGAGTAAACATCTTAGCTAGTTGGTCATGTTTGTGTCTTGTTATATACCGACTGAGGCTTCTTATTTTGAAAAAAAAAAAAAGATTTGCTGGTAAAGTATGAAGAAGCTAAATTTGCAGTTGATTCTTCTGAGTTGAAATTTAAGTGCGTGCAAATTTAAGTGCGCACGCGCTTGACAATTTCGCACGGGGCATACAACAATTCTTCCTAACAAGCGAAAATTCTTGTATCTCCACAAACTTTATAAAAAGATGATTCAAATTACACATTACATAAAAAGAAAATCATATTATTATAAATATACGACTTTATAAATATGAGCATGCGCAATGTCTATCATCATAGCGCTAGCTTCCTTTGCGCATCACGGTTTCTTTGCACGATTATTAATCAATACTCAATTTTTTTGATAAAAAACACATTCGAACAACATCAATTGTATTTTCGGATTTGAAAATCGCGGAATTGTAGACACTATAACAAAAATAAAGATAACTTGAAATACAAATATTAAAAAAATAAATCATATTATTATACTGTTAATATTTTACTACAAAAAATTATATAATTATTGAACATACAAGGAATAAAATTGATGATGATCGTATTGTGTTAATTGCACGTCCAATTTGCTTCAACTAATAGAACAAATCTCCCTGTAATTAATTTAGTATTCATCTCTCCTTTGTGCAAATTTAGTTCACAGTTATTATTCTCTCTGAAGTTCATGCCAAATAAAATATTAAAAATCCCATGCACATATATCATTCTCTTATTCTGATTGACTTGTTTATGCAGGGTTTCCCTGATAGCTACAAATTCTCGGGAAATGTTCTGAACAAGCACAGGCAAATAGGAAATGTTGTCCCTCCTCCCCTGGCTTACGCTTTGGGACGAAAACTCAAGGAAGCAATTGAGAGTAAACACCTTAGCTAGTTGGACTCATGTTTGTGTCTTGTTATATATATATTGACCGGGGCTTCTTATTTTGAAAAAAAAAAAGGATTTGACTGGTAAGGTACGAGGAAGCTAAATTTGCAGCTGATTCTTCTGAGTTGAAATTTATATGCGCACGCGCTTCACAATTTCGCCCGTGACGTACAACAATTGACAAGCGGAAATTCTTGTTTCTCCAAAAACTTTATAAAAAGATGATTTAAATTACACATTACATAAAAAGAAAATCATATTATTATAATATACGACTTTATAAATATGAGCATGCACAATGTCCGATCATCATAGCGCTAGCTTCCTTTGCGCATCACGCTTTCTTTGCACGATTATTAATCAACACTTTTTTTTTTTGATAAAAAAACACATTCGAACAACATCAATTGTATTTTTTGATTTGAAAATCGCGGAATTGTAGACACTATAACAAAAATAAAGATATCTTGAATTACAAATATTAAAAAAATAAATCATATTATTATTCTATTAATATTTTACTACAAAAAAATTATATAACTATTGAACATACCAGGAATAAAATTGACGTATTGTGTTAATTGCACGTCCAATTTGCTTCAACTAATAGAACAAATCTCACTGTATTTAATTTCGTATTCATCTCTCCTTTGTCCAAATTTGGTTCACAATTATTATTCTCAGTGAATGTCATGCCAAATAAAATATTAAAAACTCCCCTGCACATATATCATTCTCTTTCCACGCAAATACGCAATACTTAAGTTTAAGCATAAACTGGATAATCTGCATAGGAGTCTGATCTCTTATTCTGATTGACTTGTTTATGCAGGGTTTCCCTGATAGCTACAAATTATCGGGCAATGTTCTACACTAGCACAAGCAGATTGGAAATGCTGTCCCTGCTCCACTGGCTAACGCACTGGGATGGAAACTGAAGGAAGCAATTGAGAGTAAACACCTTAGCTAGTTGGACTCATGTTCGTATTCATCTCTCCTTTGCGCGATTTATACGAACAAGTAACTACAGATTTGTTAAATGTACACGATTTGCGCGATCTATACGAACAAGTAACAGTTGATGCGCTAAACGTACATCATAGCGCTAGCTTCATTTGCGCATGCATCACGCTTTCTTTGCACGATTATTAATCAACACTCAACTTTTTTTTTTATAAAAAACAAATTCGAACAACATCAATTGTATTTTCGGATTTGAAAATCGCGGAATTGTACACTATAACAAAAATAAAGATAACTTGAATTACAAATATTAAAAAAAAAATCATATTATTATACTATTAATAGTCTACTAAAAAAATTATATAACTATTGAACATACAAGGAATAAAATTGACGATGATCGTATTGTGTTAATTGCACGTCCAATTTGCTTCTACTAATAGAATAAATCTCGCTGTAATTAATTTCGTATTCATCTCTCTTTTGTGCAAATTTGGTTCACAGTTATTATTCTCTGTGAATGTCATGCCAAATAAAATATTAAAAACTCCCATGCACATATATCATTCTCTTTCCACGCAAATACGCAATACTTAAGTTTAAGCATAAACTGAATAATCTGCATAGGAGTCTGATCTCTTATTCTGATTGGCTTGTTTATGCAGGGTTTCCCTGATAGCTACAAATTCTCGGGCAATGTTCTACACTAGCACAGGCAGATTGGAAATGATGTCCCTGCTCCACTGGCTTACGCACTGGGACGAAAACAGAAGGAAGCAATTGAGAGTAAACACCTTAGCTAGTTGGACTCGTGTTCGTATTCATCTCTCTTTTGTACAAATTTGGTCACAATTATTATTCTTTTCATTATATTACCTATAAATACACACTCACACACCCTCTCTCTCATACACAAAACACAAACACATAAAACAGGCACACATACACACACAGTTCAGCAGCATGAATCATTTTGTAATAATGGCAAACTACTCTAATGAAGGAAACAATGTGTGTCACATTTTTTTCCTTCATAAATTGTTTATTATCATCTTAATTAGATATCGAATCAATAATCTGATCGTTGTTTGTGCGCAGATGTCTTCGAGAATCAAGATGGACGAGCGCTACGGTTGCATCACAGTGAACGGTGTTTTCAGCTGTCATGTATAGTAATATTGTTTCAACTCTTTAATTAATTTGCGCGATTTATACGAACAAGTAACTAAAGATTCGTTAAATGTACACGATTTGAGCGATCTATACGAACAAGTAACAGTTGATGCGCTAAACGTACATGATTTGGGCGTTTTCCACGAACAAGTAACAACTGATGGTAAGACTTAGATAGCTCCATTGAATTAATCGAGTAGAATTAGGTCGTGAAAAATCGTATAATCCCAATTACAACCCCACAAACAAGGATATGTCAAACCTGGATACGGTACAACGAAGAGACTGTGATCATACTTCATATACTGTAGTCTAGTATTTATTTTATTGGTCTTTACACCTTCAAAGCTTCAGCAGCCTCCTTGATTTGCTCGATTGTGAAGACGGCAAATGCGAGATCATCCATGATCACGGGAGGAGCCAGAAGTAAGTCAAAGGTTTCGTGAAATTCTCGATGGCGCTCAAGAATTTCTCCACCGGTTCGCCTACTAAGTCCACTTTGAGTCTTTGAAACGACATTTCTTAACACCTTATGTAAAAACAGCTTATAAGTTGGAAGATAAATCATTTTCAATGTATCCTAACACTTGTTTAATCAATAAGACTTAAAATTTACAATCTTGTGGGAGGCATGGGCTTTGGAAGCTGAATTAACAAATAGAAATATAAATTCAGGTAATGTACAACACAAAAATCTTGACTAAAACACTTCCCATTTTTTCATTTTTTTAATTTCACATAAAATGTATACTTTCAAACTATTAGAAATTGGGGATTCCTTTTTTACTACGCAGTAATAGACCTATGATACATCATACATTCAAAACCACCCAGCAAAATTACTTTCCGGCTTTTCTATGGGCAATTTGGTGCGGGAAAATTAACGATGGATCCGTCGGAGTCCTCCGTCGACGGCAAGCTGAAAAGTGAGTCGGCGATTGACTGACCTAATTTCGTGCCTGATCAATTGCTTCGTTTACAATTTCCTCCCTGTTCGAAGGAAAAATACAACTAAGAAACAAAGACGAAAGCTCGTACCATTAAATCTAAATAATTACAGAGCTTCTACGAAGCAAATTCGAACGAGTTCGCGACATTGAAAACCGGTCAACTGAAAGAGAAAAGGAGTAACGATGAACCTGTACGGAGGAGGAGAAGCGAATTGGTGATGACCGTCGAAGGCTATAAGGTTGCCTAAATCGATTTCGTACTGTGTTTCCGCCATGTCTACGTGCGTGCTCGACTGAAAAAAGAGCTCCGACTGTTTGCGATATTTACCTATTTGCAGGAGCGCGTGGGCTTTTTGGTTACGGGCCGATAATTTGTGCCCAAGTAATAATTTCGGCCTAAAGTCGGCCGTTACTTTTTGTTACGGGCCGATAATTTGGGCCCATATAATAATGTGGTTATTCCTAATTTAGGAAAACAATTACGGAGTACTTATTATTTCTCTCAAACTAATGGTAACACTTTCTTTACAAAATATAAATGAAATGTGAGTGTGTGACTATTAATCTGACACGGAGAGTCTTTTTTTTTTTTTTCATTCGAGTTTGATTTTGTCCTAGCTCTATAATTCAGGATTACCGTAATTCTCTGCATTTAACATTTACCTTGCTCGTTGTTTTTTTTCAATTTTTATAAAGTTATGTTATAGTTTGCTTCAAACAAAAACAGAGAAAATCGTTATATCTTTCGAGATATTGCGTCGGTAATAATAAATATTATACATTCTAAAAAATGAAACACTTTGGATCGAGAGAAAATAATTATATATTACATTCTATAATATCAATATTCATGATCATGTGACTTTAAGTACCTAATCTATTATGTGTCTCATGTCATGATACATATATATTTCTCACCAAAAAGTGTGACAAGTCATTGGTCTAACAATGTGAGCGCCTCAAAATGATCACAATTCACACCAACACACTGTGCGTGATCAATAGTAGGAGTAGTAGAGAACATGGCTTGATGTCAAATGTCAATTATTACACTCCGAAATTTTACATCATACCATCATACAAATAATAGCTAGTACTAATATTTAAGAAACTTTTTAAATAAATTCATAATGATAAAATATACTTAATTAAGTTCACTTCAATTCGATTAATTCATTAAAAATTTAAAGTCAGAGAACTTAATATGATACAAGTTTGTATCATAATGATCAATTTTAGATTGTTTAATAGTACTAACAAATATTTGACCATAACACGTAAAAAAATTAACAAAATTATTTTAAATTTTTTAATTATGTAAAATTGAATTAATTACTTGTAAGACTTAAAAAATCATTCAAAATTATTTACACACATTAATTACTTCCCATACTTGTTGAGAATCTGAGATTTCACATTTTCCACGCCTCCAATTTTCCTCCTTTCTTAATAAAAACGATAGGGTGAAGATCCAATTTGATCACCTCACAAGTCTTGCCAATAGCAAGAAAACAAATGAATTAATGAATGTTTTCACCCATAACATTCCCTCTAAATTCTACTCCCTCTATTTCAAATAAATTAAAGATTTTATATTTTTTTTTGTATTTTGTGAAAGAAGTGAGTCTGTTTTTATGAAACAAATGTAATACGGAGTATAATATAGATATATATATACATACTGCGTTGCGGGATGTAAATATACAGGTAGGGGTAAAAAACATGTAAAAACATAAGTGCCAAACTTAGTCCCTACGCGTTAAAAATAGGCAATAAGGGTTACATTATCACGTGTAGCCTAACCTAAACAACAACACAAGCAAAGGGAAGAAGTCAATATAGGATGGGACCAAAAGAGGTGAAGATGGAATTGAAGGGGGCCGCACGAGTGGGGGAATTGACCTACCAACCACAGGGATATCGATCTACTGCACCAATATGCTATCTAGCTAGCTTCTTGTACGTACGTACAAAGTCCAGACAACCGTAGGAGAAATTTGATGGAGCCCGAAAGTGCACCTTTCAAATTACTATCAAACAATATTAATTTATGAGCTTATAAGATTTTATAATACAGTTTGAGTTGTTGGATTTGTTGGATGAAGCGTTTTCTAACATGGTATTGCTATTCTACCGTGAACTTATTGCTAATTCTTAATACATTAAAAAAATCTCTGATATTTTTTTGAATATTTTTTTTAATAAAATATTAAAAATTATGAATATAAACTAGTTAGATCCACAAATTAAGTGGCTTGCGTAACATAAAAAACATCAATGACAATATATATGTGATAATAAATTAATTAAAGAAAGATTTCTTTAAGGGAAAAAGTAGTAAAAAATTAAACCCGGAAAATAAAATAAAAATCAGATGAAGAAAATGCGCATTGATCATAATCATATAACTATTTATATAAACTTATTTTACAAGCTTTTCATCATATACTGAAAAAGTGATCAGTAACAAATTAGAAAGTAGAAACTATACAATAGTACAATACGTAACTTTTCATACACATAATTAGCAAAAATATTTACTGGGGTACCATTAATTAATTATTACGTACTCCATTTATTTGGTACTCCATTTATCATTATAATAAATAATAATGATAATAGTAAAATGAAAAAGAATTAATCCCTTAGCTCATTAATTCTTCTCGCGCCAACAAAGCAGCAGTGCAATACAGCGGCCAAGGATGTAGAGTTTGGCCCTCTGCCTCCTCGCAAGGTGGCTGCATTTCTCGCGGAATGAACGGCCCGAGCCCGAGCCCGAACATGATGAATACTCGATTTCCTCTTCGATTTCAGCCATGATCTCAGCTCAACTACCTTCTTGTCTCAAGATTACCTTATATAATAATATTGCAATTATTAATTACTAGTACGTGCTGAGTTGAATAGAGAAAAGTGGTCTACTCACTGTGGTTTGAGCTCTAACTTATGTTTGTGACTTGTCTTAATTCATTAGATTTGCACGGGAGAAGTTCGGTCATTTTATAAGTGTAGGGAGTTAGTACATTTACCGCAGATTAATTTTAGAAGGAGATAATTCTAAAGTTAGTCAGTATGCCTTTTCATTTTTGTGCGTCAAGCGTTCTAGGTGAAAATTGTTGTTTTTACGTTCTCGCGCGTTCGCAAAATAACAGAGTAACGTAATATTATGTTTAATATTCCCGACTTGAGGCATCATAAAATTTAAACAATTAATAATCAAAGTCCTCTAAATTCACAAAATTTCAATCCAATTAAATTTAAGCCATCAATATCACAAAGATCAATTTTTTTTACAACGATGCACACATTATCGTAACATCACTTCAAAGGATTTACATTACACGTTTATGTCACACGGGCTATCTAGACCATCAAATAAAAAGTAGTGTTTATAATTTACTAAAAATTGGATGAGTCCAATCGGTTACTATATTTATACACACACACAATCGTGTCTCATCCCTTACATCATAGTCCACGTGAGGTCTTGAAGCCATCACAATGCCTATGGTTAATAATGTAAGATTGTACATTCCGATTCGTGATACACACTTTAAAAATTACACCTTTCATAATGACAAATGTTGTCACTACAAAATAATTAAAAATATTTTTACTTTAAAATACAATTTTAGTTCTACTATTTAATTTGATTTTTAAATCTTACTCACAATTAATTACATTTTAACTTAAAAAATGGAGTACATTTTTGTTCAAAAAAAAAAAAAAGTACTCCGTACCTTTTTTTTTTTTTTTTATGTCTCTACTTAGAAACATGTCTGTTTTCCTCATAAATTATATATATAATGGAATGATAACTACCTAAAAGAATACAAAGACTATGTAAATCCCTAATTATGACTAAAAAGATTGATCTCTTACGTAAGTCACATAAACGAGGGTGTTTATCAATTTAAAATATAATCGAATCTTAATTATCAGGGTAAGAGAATGACCTTAAAAGAATCGAAATTATGCTAAGCTCAGTTAGGCTCTGTTCTTTTGGACTGAAACTGACTGAACTTTACTGAACTGAACTGAATAGATCTGAACTGAACTGAACTGAACTGAATGGACCTGAACTGAACTGAACTGAACTGAACTGAACTGAACTGAACTGAACTGAAATTAAGTTCAAAATTAGAAACTTAAAAATTATGAAAAACTAAAATTAGTATTTTTAAAATTTCAATATTTTGTATATTATAAACAATTTTATTAATTTTCTTATTTTTTTATGAGGTTAAAAAAATTAAAAATGATTTACATTCTATAACTTTTATGGTTTATCGATAAATTCAAATAAATTGTTCATGTGAATACTCAAACAAAGTATACATATTTATGACACTATTTTTTTTTTTGTTAAAAGTTTCGATATTACACAAAATTACTATATAATTTACATAACCATTACAAATAATAAATAATACAAAATAAATAATAATATAATATTATTATAGCACATTGTTTCTTTAATATTGATGCAAATTTTATTTTACGTTGTAGGTAAATACTATTTGGTAGACTGTGAATATCTTAATACTCTTGGATATTTGTCTCCTATTTGCTATCCCAACATCAGATATCATATTCCGGAATATAAGCATGGACCACCTAGAGGAATTTCAGAACATTTCAATTACCGACATTCTTCATTAAGAATGAAAGTTGAATGTGTTTTTGGTCAATTAAAAAAAAGGTGGAAGGTGTTGAAAATTATGCCTCAAATATCACAAAAGTATCAAATGTCAATTATTGTTTCTTGTTTCACACTTCATAATTTCATACGAATACACGAGAGTGGTATTCCAATTGTACATCATGATGTTGCCAGTGAGAGAACAGATACAAATTTGGATGACAAAAATCGAATGAAGCTCATGTCTAAGTTAAGGATGGATATATCCGAAGCTATTTGGAAAGATAACAACACCGAATAGCATGAAGATGGAGTACAACAAAATGATAAGGAGGTAGATCATATGAAAGTAGATTGACCGATTATTTAAATTTTGTATTTTTTATGATTTTTTTCAATATTACAAACATTTAATATTTATTGACATTAATTTTTATTATTAATTTTTATTATTATTATTATTATTATTATTATTATTATTATTATTATTATTATTATTATTATTATTATTATTATTATTATTATTATTATTATTATTATTATTATTTTTTTTTTTTATTTTTTTTTTTTATTTTTTTTTATTGTTGTTGTTGTTGTTGAACTGAACTGAACTGAATTGAACTGAACTGAACTGAACGGACCTGAACTGATCTGAACTGAACTGAATAGAACTGAACTGAAATGAAATGAACTGAAATTAAGTCCAAAAGAACAGGTCATGTAGGCGAAAGAGAAATTAATATACTCTACCATAATTAATCCGGAAGAATTAGACGTATCTAATAAAAAATTATTCTTTTGTTAATTTCAATTTTTTTTTGTTTTTTTAACTAATTTTTTAAATTTACTCACAATAGTAATTTTTATTAATTTAAAAATACATTCTCTCTATTTTTATAGTAAAGAAATTAATAAAAAAAATTGAATTTTCATGCTTGAACACATTATACATGGTTTCTATTTAGTTTGATATTGAGACCGTATAAAATATACGTAGCAATATTACTAGCATATAATATTTCTAAAGTTGCTAATCGAATAGTCTATTTATGTAAATTGGGAATAAACGAACAACAAGTGGCTGTAGTTTAGTGGTAAGAATTCCACGTTGTGGCCGTGGAGACCTGGGCTCGAATCCCAGCAGCCACACTTAAAATTTTTGTTTCACTTATATTTTTGTTTCCCTTTCTTCATTTAGCATTTCTGCTAAGACCAACCCCTTCTTCACACCTAAAGGTTAAATATAATTTTCTACTGTAATTCTTAATGTAAAAATTTGTCTAAAAAGATAATTGTGTAATTCTTAATGTAAAAATTTGTCTAAAAAGATAATTGTTCGTCACGGATTTGAATATGATTCACACCTAAGGTAGATATAATTTCCCTACTCAAATGTTTAATGCAAAAAATTGTATAAAGAGATAAATTGTTCTTCATGGATTTGAATATATTTTCAAACTTGTTCTTTACGGTTGTCACACTTCTTTTGTTATTGAAGTGTGACAACTGTAAAACAGAATGAGTAGTACATATTTTTACAGTTTTTCCGTATCTGATTTGTCTTTCAATTTTAAAAAATAAAATGATCATCCAACCACACCCAACGTCAATAATTATTCAAATAAACGATTTGATTTATAAATAAAAACTTTGCTCACCGATCAAAACAAAGTATAGTAACGACTTCCCTCAAATCATAAATGATAACCAAAAAAACTATCAATATGGGTTATTCCTCGTAATATCACAAATGATATTTTATGGTATGTGAAAAATAGTACTGGTAGACGAGTGAAG
This sequence comes from Euphrasia confusa, assembly GCA_954870475.1. NCBI lineage: Eukaryota > Viridiplantae > Streptophyta > Magnoliopsida > Lamiales > Orobanchaceae > Euphrasia > Euphrasia confusa. Next base: position 2,875,616 of record OX940951.1, read on the forward strand.
AACATCTCTACGCAAAATCGGGCTTTTCTGGGTAAGTGCAGCCAGATCTCTGTATAATGACATTAGCCGCATAGCAACCTGCCTTGACACAGTGTTCGATGGGCTTACCCAAAACCAGCTGAGACAGGAATCCACCAACGAATGCATCCCCTAAAGTTACCAATCATGACAATCATTAGAACGTGGATTTCAAAATCATCTTTAGGGAGGAGAATAGTGTATTGTATGATAATTTTTAACAAAATCCTCTCTTTACATATTTAAAGAGTAAATGTGTTTGGAGACGTTCTCATTAACTTTGACATTATCTATTTTCTACACCTCAGAGATTTTATGGATACTTCACTTCAATGATGTATTCGAGTATTCATAGCTTTGAAAGATGATTATGCAAAATCTCATGGTTAGTTCTGCAATTATCATTTATATATATGATGGATCAAGTTTTTTTTTATCTCACCTGCACCATTGGTATCGACAAGTTTCTCCTTTGGTAATGGAATGACGGGCAACAGCTTCAGCTTTCCATCCTCAGCAACCACAACCGGATCCGCACCCTGTGTAATGACAGTGATTCTTTTGTGGGTCGTAGATGCCTTTGGCAACTCAGAAATTTTCAAAGCAATTTCTTCAACGTTATCGGTCTGTCAATCCAAAACAGCCATATTAGTTACGGTCACTAATGATTTAACAATTAACACGTAAGTGATTCTGGTTCAATAAAACTAAACCATTATTACCTCCCAGCCATGAACTTTGGAGAAAGCTCTTGCTTCTGTTTCATTTCCAAAAACGTAGTCCATGTACCTGAAACCAATAATATTAATGACATGAGATGATCTTAATAGATGTGTTTACTTCCCAATCATACACGCAAAAAAAAAAAAAAAAAAAAAAAAAAAAAAAAAACCATTCTTACGGGAACACTTTGTCTTGTACGTCCTTGAAGAACTCGCAGATAAATGGAGCAGAAAGGTTGGTCAAGAAAATCTACAAGTACATGAACATTTAGGAGAAAGTAAGTAAAACCAAATTAGGCAGTTAACATGAGGATATTTACAAAAAGTACGACATGTACTGTAGTTTGTATTTATCAATAGGAGCAATAGTAAATTAGAGAATGCGTAATTATATAACACAACTCAGTTTCTATAATCAGCAAGATTCTGAAATTCGGACCGATCAACGAAAGGGTGAAGCTAACCCCAGTCAATGCCTCAATGGTTCACAAGTTCGACCATGGTCGAACTGGTGGTAATTATTTATTTTTGTAAATAGTAATATATGATTTTTTATCAACAAGTAAATTATAAATATAAAGATATAGTAGTAATAAATAAATACTTAGAGAATTATATTAAAATAACTAAATTAATTGACAAATTATTTATATAGAATCAAAATATAACACTATCAGGCTCAACTGGTGCTTTGCACCGATTTTCACCTGTTTATGACCAGGTTTTTTGACAGTTAGTTTCGGAGGAGAACCAAACAACCAAGGTTCCAGTTCATGGTGGAATCGGCCGGTTCGATTGTCAGAACCTTGATAATTAGGCTAAACACCTTAACCTCAAAGCTAGTGATTACATAAACTAATCTTCAAGCATCTGACCTTGTTATTAGCTACTGCATGCTCAGCGACAAGCATGATAGACTCTGGAGAAACAGTGAGGAAAAATCCAGCTATATAGTAGAATTTGGCCTTCTCCACTGTTGAAAGATATAATATGTTAATCAGGTTAATGATGCCGATCAATGAGTATAAATTAAGAAGTATAATATACCCAATGCCCAGTTTTCTGGTTTCTTCAAGTGATCAGGCTTGTAGCAATTTGCAGCTGACAAATTGGCCACAAGTGACCTGCATAATTATTAACATATATGATATATGATAAGGTTAGCCAAGAAATTGCGGGGGCAATGAAAATAATTACAAATCTCATCAAGTAAAAGGACCTTTCGCCACCAACTACGCATACACCACATGTACCAGTAGGAGAGTCATCCTCATAGTAATGAACCTAGAACAATCACATAGTACAAGCCAAAAATGGGAATGTTAATTAGAATACAAAACAATCATGAAAGTAAAAATGGAGAATCAAACAGAAACAACACAATTACATTAACACCAGCTTGTGTGGCATTTTTCTTCATTTCCTCCCCGAATTTGTCCTTTCCAATGGACCCCATGTAACTAGTTGCACCAGGAATTCCTAGCATCCACTGTAGATGAAAACTTGGAATTCATTACATGTTTAATTGGTATTGATAAAGCTAATATGATTGCCAAACAATAAACAAGAATGTGTTTTAGTACCTGGGCAACTCTGATTGAGTTTTGAGTAGCTCCTGAAATACGAAAGGCCTATTAGTCAACATTTTAGAGAGGTGTAACACAAGAACCCATACGAAAGAAACCCAACATCCACAATTGAAAAATACCTCCAGCAATGTACTCCACTTTGTATTTAGATGACATTTCATCGTACCTAAGAGATACATTAATCAAGATTTATAAGACCAATGATATGAAGTATGAACAACCGTTTGAGATAAAACCTCAAATATAAAATCTCCCGCATTTATCAACCGAAATTATGCCATAATGGTCACTTGTTTTGTAGAAAGTTATTAGTTGAATCATGTAAACGGATAATAATAATTATCAAATGCTAAATGATTGGTTTTGAACTGAAAAAAGTATATTCTCAGCATGTGTTTTACAAACTGAATCATACTGGTTAAACTTTAACAGGCATTACGACATCTTGATCTATCTAATTAGGCAGTAGAAAGAGGACAATGACAGTATTATAATCGTCTCAACCGCAACTAGATTTTGAAATTGCTCGAGTTCAGCTAGCTCAGAAGCGTAACAAAGCTCATGATTCGTAAGATATTATTTATTCAGATCACAATCACATCCTCAATACCAACTCAACTACACATTCAAAAGTACAGGAAAATAGAAACACTCACAGAGGCAAGTGCTTTTCCTCGGCGAGAATCGCATTGTTCAATTTGATATCATATCTGTCGACGCAAAGAAAAAAAACATAAATAAAATCAGCTCGATCGCGTGGTGGCAATAGATCTACCAAAAACGAGCTGTGTATGAATGCAGGCACAAAGATCCGTACAATTTCTGAAAGCATCGAAATAATACCATACATATTTTGATGCATATAATCATTAAAACTATATATCAATCTAAATCGATGCGAAGAAGATGGAGCAACAGAAACTTACTTGTCGAGAAACTCCTGATCGACGACGGCGGAGATATCCAGAAGGGGATTTCCCATTCCGAGAAGAACACCCTGATGATCCATTTTTTTCGAATGGGTGAGATCAAAGATGAACGGGGAGTATATAAAGCAGAGCAAAACCACTGTGGGTTGGTAAGAGTAGGACCGCGTTTGGGGGTGGGAATGAGATTTTATCTCACCAACTTTTTTTTAACTTTTCCTATTAACCTACGTAAATGATTTAACTTATGACTTGTGAGTGAGTTATGAGTATTAATTTAACACTTAATATTTAATTAAAACAATTCATGCAAGATGAGTATCTCAAAAAATTATGCACACTTTTCTATTTACAAAAAAAGTATGTATAAGTTTTTGGCATAGATGTAGTAGTTCAAAACTTCGAATCTTACTAATAAATTGCATTATTAAATTATACATTACTTTGAAATTGTTATACTAATTACTCCCTCTAACTCACTAAAAATGAAATACTTTTGTGAGAAAATTAAGAAAAATGTTATTTTATTTTTATTTTTTGTTAAACAAAAAGTATTAAGGTTTAATATATTTTTAAATTAAAAATTAAGATAGTTAAGAGTGAAATTTAAAAGTAAGTGAATAAAGTAAAAGTAAATTATATTTTTAAAATTTAAAAGTTAATATTTATTTATTTATTGAGTGTATCAACTATTATGAGATTTTTGGTGTATCAATTATTATGAATCAACTATTTATTTATCTAATGATCATACCTTATTTATACTTTATGATGTAAGTGTAACCATTGAGTTACATATTTCTAGTAATATGTTGGATAGCACATATCAAATAATACGTTGAGGTATATCCGTATATAAGATTAAAATAGAAAATCATGACATCATCAATATTGGACAAATAATTAATAAATATTAAATTTTGGAAGAAAAAAAAAATCACACAACCCCAAGTTTCACTCGAAATTGTAGTGCCCCTGAATTTGTGTTAAAAGGGCCGTGCCTTGTACTCTTATTCGCTTCATCAAGCAAACAATTGCTGGGAAGGATCTCCTTATGCTTCAAAAACTAATTGCCAAAGTCTAAATTTGCGTTGAAATAACAATAATGGTGTGCAAAATCAAATGTGTACAAGAGAGCTGGGCCACTATTTCAGAGATGATCGCAGATTGCCTGCGTGAAATCCGAGGTGGTCGATTTACCACCAAGATCACCAGTCCTGTATTTGCCTTCAGCGATTGTATTCAAGACGGCATCCTGGATTTTATCAGCCTTGTCGTGGAGGTTCAAATGACGCAGCATGGTGACGGCACTCAGAAGCAAGGCGGTTGGGTTCGCAAGATTCTGCACGTATACAAACAAGGATTAGCCGAAATTATAGAGAATTCATTCAAATTCGAGTGCCATGATATGCCAAGCTCAGTATGGGATGTCAAATTTTGGTTGTTTTCTTGGCCCAAAACAAGAAACCCATGTCCAATTCGAACACAGGGCCGGATCCAAATTTGACAGCTCTTCCCACAAATTCGAACACAGGGCCGGATTCAATTTTATGATTCATTCAAAATTAAACAGTTCAGATTGAACGAAAAATTGAAAATGTAAAAAAATCATGATTGAATAGTATTCAAATCAAATTAGAAGAGCAATAAAAATAGATAAGAAACAGGAGCCGATGAGAAAGGAAATGTGAAAAAATAATTTCATATGATGAAATTGGAAATGCAACTTCAAAGATATGCTAAACCATCCAAAAATGGAGAATATGAGGGGTATAGAAAATTATTAATGTATTGGAATATGAGTCATGATGTTGGTTGTGAGATATTTGCTTTTTATTTTATTACACCAGTTATTTATTATTTGTGTGAACTATGTTCTACTCAGATGATATTAGTTCATATTAAACTATGTTAAACAATTTTTTTAAGTTTTATTATCAGATTTTCATTACTAATCTCATATAATTTATTTTATTTTATGTGTATTGATTATATAAAATCTCGTGATTTCTGATTTGATTTGTTGATCCGACCAAATTATAATTTTAACATTACTTGAAACTTGAAACAAATGTCTGGAATGGATGTGGACTTCAGCCCCTTGTGTTGCATGTGAACACAAAGTTAATGGTTAATTAGAAAACTACACCTAGGTTTGGGATAATTTCATAAATTCCAATGTTTTTGGAATTGCGGTTTGAATGTTTGATTCTATGTGAAACCTCACTCCCTTCAAAAATCATTTTAAATACCCCTTGCGATAGTAAAAGGCCTCAAGGGAGGTTTCTATTAAATTTGAGGCTCTCATATTATAGGGGTTTGTTTTTGTAAACACCAAGAAGTTTATTTTTGAAAAGTGAACTTTAGTTGAAAAATCAAGAGAATACAAGAGCACAATTTCCCTCACTACACTCAAGTTTAGAAGTTGATAAATAAAATGTGAAAATTAAGCGTTTAACACACCTACTACTAATGAGCCTAATTCAGAAAACAGAAATATCACAAGAGAACTCCGGATACACAAACAAGCAATCTAGAATACCGATTAATTAGGCGGATTAAAAAAGAACTACAAGTCTACAAATTAATAGTTGTTCAAAGCTAACCTTTCCAGCAATATCAGGTGCCGAACCATGTACAGCCTCGGCAAGAGCAATACCTCCCTCGCCAATATTGATGCTGTAGGGGACCGAATCAAGCAAAATCAATTAAAGGTGCATACAAATTTTGAAAGAGCGGTAAAACAGATTGCATACCTGGGAGTTAAACCTAAGCCTCCAATCAAACCTGCACAGAGGTCACTGATAATGTCACCGTAAAGATTAGGCATCACCAGAACATCAAAAAGTGATGGATTCTTCACAAGCTGCACATTGGAAAAAGAAATTTTAAGATTGCATCAATTAGTCATTTACGTCCAATTAAAATTTTAACTAATTGATATAAGGTTTCCCAATATTTTTCAGGAGTTAGCATACAAATTTTCTCGTACCATCATACAGCAGTTATCAATCACGACCTCTTCATATGTTATCTCTGGATACTTTTCTGCAACCTCACGACAACACTACAGAGCACAAGAAGAAAATTAACAGCTGGAACAGCTAGAAAATAGAATCAATCATCAATTTAATGCATAAACAGACCTTGAGGAAAAGACCATCAGTTTTCTGCATGATATTCGCTTTGTGTATAGCAGACACTCTTTCTCGTCCATGGGACTTGGCATAGTGAAAAGCATACTCTGCAACTCTCAGACTCGCTTGACGAGTAATGATCTTAAGACTTTCAACCACACCCTTGACCACCTACGAAAATTGAAAATGGGGTCAACCACGTTGACAACATATGAATAGTAAAGTATAATCTATGTGGCATTAACAATCGTACCTGATGTTCAAGTCCACTGTATTCTCCTTCTGTGTTCTCACGAATGGTAATGAGATCAACATTGTCATATTTAGTCTTGTATCCAGGTAAGCTGTAACAAGGTCTGACATTGGCATATAGGTTGAGCTCTTTCCTCAAGGTGAGGTTCAGAGAGCGATGCCCTTTCCCAATTGGTGTGGCCATAGGACCTTTTAAGCCGACTCTGTTTTGTCTCACAGATTCAAGATTTTCCCATGTCAGGAAACTCTGAGTCCTGGGATCAATCTCCGTCCCCACAAATTGTTCTTCCCATTCAATTGGCACATCAGCAACCCTAAATACCTGTAATTTCACCAATTATAAAGAACATATTTCACGATATATCAAATTACATATAGAAATACTTTTTTGTGGAGATTTTCATTCCAAAAGAAAACCTGATCTATAACATATCAGTTCCATGAATACCATGGAAATACAAAGTTACAAACTAACACTAGCTTAGCTGGAAACAACAATAGTTTTTACGACAAAAACAGATGATTATTTACTTTATAGTATGACTAAGCAATGTCAATTTAGGTTTGTGATTCCAATGAATTTTAAAAACTAGCTGAACAAGGTCATTTCCCCTATAGGAACTCTATTTAGGGCAAATTTTCCGGAAAGTAATTTGAGAAAGCATTTTCTTCTTTCTACCATAATGATAATGCCTTTTGAATAAATGTCAAGAACAAAAAATCAGAAAAGAATTTCTATTCCCTCAAAATATATATGAATCATTAAATCAGTCAAGTAGCTTTATATATCCCGTAACCTCGCTAACTATTACAAAATAATATTGATAAGCATCTGCGCTTAAAAAGTTGATACCGAAACAAGTAATGTTAACAAAACATCTACAGATCAAAATTTCTCCAGGTGAATCTCATATAGTCATAGTATCACATACATCCTAAATAATTTTACATCTACAGTTCTCCCCTCCACCAACAAAAACCAGCAGATACCACGCACCCGCAAAGATCGAAATTCTAGGTCACAACTCAAAACACCGCCACATCATGTTCAATCCGATCGAGACAATTGAGATAGCGGTTTAAACATGGTTCAAAATACAGATGTATAATTAAATGTTGATGCAGCGCGATTTAGTACCTGTTTGACCGATTCGGCGATCTCCGGCCCGATTCCATCACCGGGGAAGAGAGTAGCGCGGATCAGATTAGATTCCGACGAGAAGGTCCGATCCAGGAAACTAGGGTTTGAGGATGAGAAGCTCCGAGCGAGCCTTCTTACGATTTGAGACGCCATTTTTACAGCTGTTGCGGCTTTCAGGTTATGGCCTGCGGACAATCTTCAATCGACCAATTTGATATACGAAAAATAAATAAAATGGTTGTTGCCCTTTAAGTATTAGTACTAGTAGTGTATATTTAACAAATTATTATCCGGATTTTAATATTATACGTATTTTATACGGTATTATTATTATTATTATTATTACTTCTATTTACGGAGTAATAATAATACGGAGTAATAATAATTTTACATTTTATTTTATTAGTAATAAAATGTAAGCGATAGTGTTGAAATCATATGTGTTATTAAGAAATAATCGATACAGTCTCACTTGTAAGTTATAAACAAATCGATATCACTTCTAACAATGATCGACCTCTTAACCGAACAAGCACGTGCTCTTAGTTTCTAACATCATAACTATAGGTGGTCAAACCGATCGAGCATGAGCCGCATCAGAAGAGACTTAGTTATGTTATCATTATGAAATACTCCCTCCCACCCAAAGCAATAGTCACAGAGGTCAACTTTGACTTTCTATTATATTTTATTTTAGTATTTTTTTGGGAAAAATGGCAATAAGGCCATTTTTCAACATTTTTTCGGCAATAAGGCTTTCGATAAATTACGCGTGTCATTTAGGCCCCCTAAAATATGTAAAGACATCGTTACCCTTCTATATATACAAATTTGAACACACGGCGATTCTCATTTATCTCGCACGGGATTCTCACTCACCTCTCTCCTCACCCTCGTCATTGTTACTTTCTGCACAAATCTCGCGACTGAACAGAAGGTGAGGCCGATCGGGGCGGGTGGATCCCGATCCGGATCGCCGCCGTGAGGGAGAATTTCAATCTGAGTTACGGGTTATGAGCCGCGGCGGAGATGCGACGGGGCTGGAGCTCGCGGTTTGGTGAGAGGACCGATGCAGCAACATTTATTGAATACAATGCGCAGCTTGAAGATGATAGACGGGTGCAAAGGCGCCCAGGTCTACGCCCTAAATCCGGCGGCCAGCGGCGCCGTAGCTTCCGCCGTCGGAGAGAAATTCCTGCTGCAATTGCAGGACTACACCTTAGGGTTAATTCGCTCTTGTCGAAGCCTCATTGACGCCACCAAATTGGGGTGCGTAAGTAGCGCGCGGAAGGTGTTTGATGAAATGTCCGTAAGAAATGTCGTGACGTGGTGGAATGTCATAATTTCGGGTTACTCCGAGAACGGCTTCGGGGAGGAAGCTTTGTGCTTGTTCAATGTGATGAGGAAAATCCTTCCCTCCCACGCGCTGGAGGAGACAGAGACGTCGACGAGGTTCAGGTGCAGATGAAGGTGACTAGAGTAGCAATTTACATTCAGTGTTTTTATATGTCATTCAGTGTACTTATATGTGCGTTCAGTGTATTCATGTATTTCGGATGGAACTTAGTCACGGGCTGGGAGCGTTACATCTCGTCGTGGACGAGCCCCGACGACCCTTCTCCGGGGAGCTTCACAGCTCCCTTGGACATAACAGGATACCCTCAGATCGTGTCGCTACTGATTTTAGGGTCAATATTGTGAGTTTTTCCTCCCTCTGATTTCAGTGTGTTCTTCTGTGTGAAGTTGCAGGTTGTGCGTGTTTTTAATTTTTCACCATTGAAGAAAATGGTTCAAAGTTTTCTTCGATCGAACGCGGTGCAAGATCTGAGGGGAATATATATATATTTTTTTTGTTTAATTCATTTAATGAAGAGATAATGTAGAATGGAAGGAAGGAGTGTTTGATCATATGCTATAATCTCATCCATTATTCATTACGTTTACAGGAGGTCTAAAGCTAAAATTTGCAGCTTCGATTTTTTTTTTGTCGGTTGAATGGTTGACAGAGACATTTGAGCTAACTTAGAACTTCACTATTTATTGTGTTTTGAGTTTGTGTCACTGTATCTGCTCATGTTATTTGGGAATAAACATCTCTTAGATGTGCTGTAGATCACTTCCTTGAAGCTCGAGATCAAGGAGAGATAAACGAAGCCAATGTACAGTCACGAGGACAGGAAGTATCCCACCGGCACTCGCACAAACTGAAGGATCTTCTGTACTTGTTCTTGTATTTATAAAAATGTGGTTACGTGAGCAACATTGTATATGTAAAAATGTAGTTATGCTCGTGAGCAACATTGTAATTGAAATTGTCATTGATACATTGTATTTTTTTGGAATAATATTTATTTTATTTTTAATGTGTTTTTATGACGTTCAGTGTTTTTTTATGACGTTCAATGTTTTGGTCATTTAACATTTTAACACTGAATGACATATTTTAACACTGAACATACTGAATGTCATATTTTAACACTGAATGTCATATTTTAACACCGAATGACATATTTTAACACTGAACACACTGAATGTCATATTTTAACAGTGAATGACATATTTTAACACTGAACATACTGAATGTCATATTTTAACACTGAATGACATATTTTAACACTGAACATACTGAATGTCATATTTCAACACTGAATGTCATATTTTAACACTGAATGTCATATTTTAACACTGAACATACTGAATGACATATTTTAACACACTGAATGACATATTTTAACACTGAACATACTGAATGTCATATTTTAACACACTGAATGACATATTTTAACACTGAACATACTGAATGTCATATTTTAACACTGAATGACATATTTTAACACTGAATGTCATATTTTAACACTGAACATACTGAATGTCATATTTTAACACATTGAATGACATATTTTAACACTGAATGTCATATTTTAACACTGAATGTCATATTTTAACACTGAACACACTGAATGTCATATTTTAACACACTGAATGTCATATTTTAACACTGAGTGTTCGATGAATAAGACTGAATGTCACATGAATACACTGTTTGATTAAAAAAATACACTAAATAAGACTGAAACACACTGAATATGAATGAAACACACTGAATGTCACATGAATACACTGTTTGATTAAAAAATATACTGAATATTATCAAAAAACACTGAATATGATATCCAATATCATTCCAAATACAATCTCGATGAGTTTTAGAAGACAAGGGGAAATCATTGGGCCAAAAATGTACCAAAAATTCTGAAAACTTAATCAGTTCTAACTTCTAAGGATAGGAACAGAAAACAATCGCATCACAAATTGAGCCAAAATTATACGGAATTCTGATCTCGAAAAAAAAGCGATAAATATTTGCTTACGTTTATCGATTGCTTTGAACATGTCGACATCGTCTTCGATTTCTTCTCTCTGCACGAGCTGTAGCTGACTCTGTTTTTCATCTCTGTTGCTCGTAATTCAACCATGAAAAAAAACAGCGACACCCTCGCTTCTCTCCAAGCATTTTGGTTTTTCATCTCTGTTGCTCGTAATTCAACCATGAAAAAAAACAGCGACACCCTCGATTCTCTCCAAGCATTTTGACCTCCCTCCATCCCCTCCTTACTCGTTTATCATCAAGCACTCCAAAGGGTACCTGTACAAGCTCAACCGCTGCATGAACCTCCAACACCACAGTATATCTTCCCTCGTCACAAAGTACCCCGATAAAAGAAAAAACGACCCCATCGCCCCTCCGATCACCGACTTTCCTGTTACATAATCCGACACCAACACACTAAAGCACACGACGAAAGAGTTCGAAGCTACTACATCTGTCCAAACGACGAGGGCAGAGTATAGGAAGCCTCTCGTTTCACGCCTCGGCCCGACGCTCGCGTTCCTTTCGCGGGCACACCCCGAAATCAGAGACGTCCAGGAAAGCGAATCTATGCCCGTCATTTCATCGAACACCTTGCGAGCACTCCAGAAACATCTGCCCCTCGCTTACCCATCGATCACGGCGTTGCAGAAGTAGACATTCTCATCCCCGCGCAATGGAACATCCCCGCGAAACTCGAACTGCCGCCGCATTTGCTCAGTATCGAAAGCGTGTAGCCGTCGCACGGAACCCCCTTCTCCCTCATCCTCTTGAAAACAGAGACGATCGACTCGGCGAGGACCGAGTTCACGCGGGCCTTGATGGCCGCGTCACTTCCTCCTGCTGGTGGTCGCTGCTGACGACATCGTCGTTCCTGTCGCGCTTCGTGCCGGAAAATGGTGGTTGAAGTTGTTGTTGATCCGGTGGAGGTGTTGCGGGGTGGGGTAGGGTGGGGTGGGGGTGGGTTTTTTTAGTAGAATAGATTGAGGGGTATTTTCGTCCTTTAAGGTATATTTTTTTGGCCCAACTGACACAAAATGGCCTAATTGACACGAAAATTTGAAATTGGCCTTATTGCCGAAAAAATGTTGAAAATTGGCCTTATTGCCATTTTTCCCTATTTTTTTCATAACTTTTGTACACTATTTATAATATGTATTGAAAGGACGAAAAAAGTCAACGTTGACCACATGTGACTATTGCTTTGGATGGGATGGAGTATAATTTTAATGAACGAGATCACACGCTAAGCGCTAAGCGCACAAAGAAAGAGAGAGGGAGATCGAGTCACTTGAAATGTTGCATTTTAAAATCATTTGATAATCGAAAACGTAGTTTCATGAGCTTAGATTGACTACTTTTGTCGTCTACAAATTAAACCTGTGATAACTCACAACTCATAAGTGAACATTCACAGTACAACTTTAACCGATTGATTACACTCAGTTGAAAATGTTTGATTCATAATAATTTGTAGACATCACAATACAACTCATTAACACACAAATATACAAGATAAAGAGATCACACACATTGAACATTATGGCAATTGAACAAGAAATCAAGAGGTAAGCAAATATTTTGATATTCATCTCCTCTTCTGATAATATGTTTGATTAGTCATTACTCTTTAAAAAAAAAAGTCAACTAATCCCCATGGAGGTTCTAGCTGCGCCCAACTCCACACGGTCCCCGCTCAAGCAGTCGAGCTGTAAATTAACTATTCGAACAAAAGCTACACATTATTTAGGGCTACAACATGGTCTAATGTCGTCTGATCATATCCGTTTAATCGGAAAAAGAAAGATACAAGCAACCGTTGCAGCTTCAAATGAAATAAAATCGAATCTTATCAAGAATATCACAAGACTATACAGATACAAACACAGAAACATTTCACACCCCCACAAACTCCTTTACATTTCGAGGCATTGCCTCATGTAGAACTTACACACACACATAATGAATACAAAGGTACCGTGAACTCTGAAATTACAAAATACAACAAAAAAAGCATTTAACAGATCGGAAGAGGTTCACCATTCCAACCCTCGAGACACTTCAACAACGGATCAACAAGAAGTCCACTGCTCATAGCAGCAAACACCTTCTCGCATTCCTCTCCAGGCGAAACAACTCTCTCCCCCGTCAAGTACTCAGTCCCCAGTTCTTCCCTGATAAATTTATACAGCGGATAAGACCTGCATTCCTCGATCCGATTCCCAATCTCCGGGTTCCCACTCTCGACTGCAGCTCTCGCACTCTCCACCTCTTTCGGCAAAACAGCCTTCAGCTCTTCCTCAAAAGCTCGAATCTTCTGGAAAATAGACGTCCCCTCATTCTTCTCACTCTCTCCGTTTTTCAAAGCATGCTCGACAAGGACTTGCCTCAACTTCTGCATCAACGGGTAATTCTCGCTGCAAGGGTCGTCGATGTACGTGAAGACATACTCTCGGTCAACAACTCGAAGCAAATCCTTCTCGCAGAATCTCGACGGGTGGAGCTCCCCGTTCGGGCCCATCGTCAGATTCTTCTTGCAGACTTGCCCGACTGTGTTCTTCACTGCCAGCCTCAAGTTTTCCTCCAAGTGCCTCAAGTCAACTGCTTGGCAGAGAGCGATCAAATAAGTCGACGACATGAGCTTTAAAATATCCAGAGCCTCTGCTGTTTTTCTCGAGGAGATTAACCCGAGAGAGTTCACGTCCTGATTATGCTGCTCAGCGCTTTGCACGTGATTCGTGACAGGGTTCGCTAAAAACTGAAGCTCAGAGCAATATGAAGCCATGGCGATTTCCGACCCCTTGAACCCATAGTCCAAGCTAGGGTTCCTCCCTCCAGAGAGATTAGACGGCAATCCATTGTTGTAGAAATCGTTCACAAGCTCGGAAAACTGAGCGAACAGTAATTTCCCGATGGAGGCGATGGCCAGCCGAGTGTTGTCCATGGATACTCCGATCGGAGTGCCTTGGAAATTCCCGCCGTGTATTGCCTTGTTCCTCGAGACGTCGATCAAAGGGTTGTCGTTGACCGAGTTGATCTCGCGTTCGATCATTTTGGTTGCCGTGCGGATGACTTCTATCTGCGGGCCCAGCCATTGGGGCGAAGTTCGGAGGGCGTATCTGTCTTGCTTCGGCTTTTGCAAAGGGTCCATTTCGTGAAGCTTCTCGGCGGCTTTCACGTAGGCGCTTCCGTCGAGGATGTGTTCCATTATGGCGGCAGCCTCGATTTGGCCCGGGTGGTGTTTGAGCTTGTGGGTCAGGTGATCAGTGAATTCGGGCTTTCCGTTCATGACCTCGGCGAAAATAGCTGACATCACCACGGATAAAACGGAGAGGACGTTGGCTTCGTAGAGGGCGATAGAGGCCAATCCTGACCCGACAGCTGTCCCATTGACCAACGCGAGGCCTTCTTTCGGCTGGAGCTCGAAGAATCCAGTAGTGATTCCGGCGAGCTTGAAGGCTTCGTCGGCGGTGAGGGTTTCTCCGGTGGGGCCCACGGCCTTGGAGTTGGGTCGGCCGGTGAGGAGGCCGGCGATGTAGGATAAGGGGACGAGGTCGCCGGAGGCGGTGATGGTGCCGCGGAGGGGGAGGCAGGGGGTGATTTTGTGGTTGAGGAGTTTGGTTATGGCTTCGAGGATTTCGAACCGGATGCCGGAATATCCTTGGAGGAGGGTGTTGATCCGGACGAGCATTGCCGCCCGCGTGGCGGATTGCGGCAACGTGTGTTGGGATTCGGCGCCGTTGCCGAATATTCCGGCGTTCAAGAACCTGGGGGAGTGATTAATCGATCGAATAAGTTAATTCAATTAATATCTATATAATTTAAGAGAAGTTAGGTTGATTTGGTTACCTAATGAGCTCCTTCTGTAAGGCACCGCCTTGCTTGGTCCGCCGGTGTGACGTGGCGCCGAACCCGGTGGTGACGCCGTAGCTATCGGTCCCTTTGTTCATGCTCTCCATGACCCAATCGCTGCTGGCCTTCACGCCGGCCCTCGCCGCCTCCGCAAGCTCAACCGCCACCGCATTATCTCCGGCGGCGATCGCCGCCACCTGCGCTATCGTCAGGCTCTCCCCGCCGAGCTTCACCAACGGCTTCCTGAACTCCCCCACCATCCGCTTGACCTCGTCGAGGTGGCTCCCCTCCATCGCCGCCGCCGCCGCAGCCCAGTTCAGCGGATCACGGGTGCTGCTTTTGTTCTCCTTCACGCAGAGACCGTTTGAGCGGTGCCCGTTTTCCATGACCAGAAGGTGTTCGAGGAAATGACTCAGAGAAGTTCGAAGAAAGAAAAAAAGATGAAAGTAAGATTTATTTATTTATTTATTAATTATTATTATTTTGTTTTTTTTGGAAATGTGAGTGGATAGGTGCGCGGCTTTAAATAAGGCTGGAGCGGTGGGGGGAAATGACGATGGTGGTGGTGGTGGTGATACATACATCAACGTGTGTACGTATATGCGTAGGTAGGTGGTTAAAAGCATGAGCGGGACGAGTGGAGGAGGGCGGGCAAAAAATCAACCTCACGGAAGAGGGGGTTGGTTGAGGATTGATCTCAGCCGTTGACGGGGGCGATCGACGGTCGGGATTTTCGGGCGTAGGTGTGGCTTTGATATATGGAACTTGTTTTCTTTTTTAATATGAAGCCTTTTCGCGTGGGGGTTGGTGGGGAGTTTTAGGATTCTTTTTTTATTGGTAGTAGTATTTGATATAATCGATTGATTACATTAAATTTCTATTTTTATTTGGTTAATACGGTTACATTTTGAAAGTTTTGTTGATTTCTAAAATTGATTAACTTTATTTATATATTTAATTTTTTTAAATTGATATGGAAAAATATATCAAGATTACTGAATATTATAGCAAGGGAGAATGGTGGTGAAAAAAATAAAAATGCAATTCGTAGATTCACAAGCTCAATTCTAATATTACTTGCTTTAATTAGTTGCTTGTAACATCTTGTTTTTAAAAAGATTTAAATAATTAAAATGATATATTATAAGATTAAATTTTGGAGTGGTTGATCAACAATGTAATTAGTGATTGAATAGTGTTTTTCTTCCATCAATTAATTTTAATGATTGATTTGAAGATGGTATTGGTGGTTGAGGAATAGTGGGCTATTGACTTATTATGAATTTGAATGCAAAATTCAACAAAATTTCTCATTTTAATTATTCTAAAATGCATAATTATAGTTTTTATTAATATATATTTCAATTTTCAGCTACACATATATAAAAGTTAGTATTACCTGCATTCCATTCACACTATCCTCTATGAATTTGATATTCTATTCAATTAGTAACTGCTACTACTATATGTAATTGCCAACACGTTTCCTATAAATATTAGTTAGTCAAAAATTTGTTCAATTTTAGTACGTCTTCCTGGCAGCTCATGAAATTATTCCGCTTCAAACCAAACATTCTAGGTATAAATTGGGTAAGAGATTATACTAAGTATTAATTGAACGACTACATCAATTTTAATCAAATTCGAACGACCCAAACAAATAAATTATACTCCTAGGAACAAAATTTCTTATTTGAAAAATAATTGCATATATAATATAGTAATAGTACTATATTTTTATACAATGCATGCTTGGTGTGTGTAATTTATACATGTAATTATATAAATATACTATTCATTGTGTTGAGCCGAGGAAGGTGAAATTGGTGGTTTAACGTGTGCCGAGTAGACCTTAAGTCGAGAAAATCAAATTATACCAGAATCAAATGCATCATAAATACATACATCGAGAGGAAGGTGAAATGGGTGGTTTAGCATGTGTCCATGGAGTCCAGTAGAGTCTGGTTTCCATCTCAGATCAAAATGAATGAAATAACTACTTTCCCCATAAATACGATAGTTAGATAGTTAGCTACCCTTATCACATCACACTTCAATTATATTCAATTACAATGTTTGTTGGTGTTGAGAAATGCATTACATGTATAACGTACGAGATACAAGTACAAAATGTGATCTTAGTGCAATGATTTTCTTGTCGACACAAAGCGAATATAGTTATAAGTATGATATGATATATGTCATCGTAGATGACTTGGGTGGTGACTGATGATACTATGAATGTCGATAACAAATGCAATGTAGCATATACAATAGTGTGTGTTTATACTCTATATTGAGTGCACATATATTGTTGTGTATAAACGATTATTGTTTTTGTCTAATTCTACTTTGTGTTTAAGATTTAGAGAGGCTATATCAATTTATATAACTTGTTTAGAAAATGGGAAACTGTTGAAAGGTGAATCGAATTCGAGGACGAGACAGCAAAAACTAAAATTGCGCAACAAGGGTAGCGGCACGTTATGTGTGAAATATGATTTTTTTTTTTTAATTTTTATATTGTATATACAATTGATTACGTACCTATTTGAAATGTTTTGTATGCTTGTGAATAGAAATCTTCATATTTGACTTCCGACGTTTAGTTTAATATTGAAACCTATTTGAAATGTTTGGTGTGCTTGTAAATAGAAATCTTCATATTTGACTTCAGACCTTTTATAATAAAATGGTGATATTATAAAAATATCTAATAATTGACTAGAATTGTGAAATTGAATCTAAACAGATCTATAATTTTAATAACCTTTTATAATAAAATGGTGATGTTATAAAAAGATATAATAATTGACTAGAATTGTGAAATTGAATCTAAATAGATCTATAATTTTAATAACGTAATTCAATTATAGTGATATTTTTTATTTTTTTCGTTATTTTCATGTAAATTCAGATTCTATATTTATTAAGCGTTTTGGTTGGGAGTGTTACAAGAAGTCGTCCAATTCTAACACAAACTATGTGCTTTTGTTTATTTACTTACTTAACGCTTGTAATGTTTCAACTTTTGCGTTTTGTGAATGAGACATTTTTGATGACAAATAACATGTACAGTTCGAATGCTTGGATTAAAGCAAAAGGCAGAGTTCGAAAGGTAGTTGGAAGATATCAAAATTGATTCTGAGTCATATCACATATACTTGATTTTTCGATTCTTCGAATAACAATATAAGTTATACAGGACTATTAAATATTTGTGACAAAATTTACATTAAATACAGTATAATATAAATAAATTAGGTGAAATTATAGTATTTAACTAATGGATTCCGAAGTTGGTATGGAAACATATCATGTGATGCCATTAGGCCCAATTTACTAGAAGTGTCGGGGCACATTGGATTTGGACATGGCCCATAAACCACTTAACTTTCTTTTGCCCAGTGGAGACGTGTAGTAGATAGATACACAACACTCACCAAATACTTGGTCTTTTTATCCCTTCATCTTGAATCGGTTAAAATTGTTGAACCGAAAATCCAATTGAAAATTGAGCAATCTTCCTTTTGTGATGTGATGAATTAAGAAGTGATGGTTAATTACGATCAAAAAGTATTTTGAAAAAAAAGAATACGGACGTACATCATTAATTTTGATGGTGTAAAAATAAAATAGAAATTTACGCATAATTTAAATATTAGATATTGGCTTGTTTTTATTAACACAAAGGGAGTTGGGCCACCAGTGACCTACGGAGACCATGTTTAGGCCCATGTACTTACGTAATTGGGCCGGGGAATTTACGTCTGGAAACAGTTACGGTTAATTTTTCTTGATCCCGCGCGTTTTCCTCCTTGAAATAAACCATCACCATTGCATACATATTTTCATTTTTTCCCACCAATATATAAACTTCAATCTCATCTCTTCCATTCGAACACAATTTCTCACATTAGTTTTACATCCACCATAAGAAGCGGGAAATAATATATTATATATAATATATACCTTGTCACATAATTTTCAGCTTCTTACATTAATTTATCTCTCCTCTTTTTCGTGGAGGAGAGAAGCTAGAGTCATCCCAAGCCGTTTTGGAAAACAATTTTTTTTCGTGTTAATAGAAAATGCCGAGGACCAATATTATGAGGGCACAAGGGTTGAGCTCGTGGATGGAAGTAGCTCCGTCCTTGATTATATGTCCGCTCAAGGCTTCAAATGTACCGGATTTGGAGACTATTGAGGAAGAGATCAACGAAGAAGATGGAGAGACGATGCAAGGCATGAAATATGATCATGAGTGATCAACCTTATTTTATTATTTATTTTTAAAGAGATTTGACGAATTTCATTTACTTTAAGGCGATTCGAAACACCCAAGAATCCTAGGTATGGAGCGCGTCAATGTGTACTATATATCGATCGAGTCGTGTTTAGGGTTTGTAGTTTGCTATTTATTTTTGTCTGTTAATGGCTTTGCATTCGCGGTGTTACTAATGCTGCAATTGGTAGGATGCTAAAAAGCAAGACAAATTTGTAAAATGTTGTATAGTAGTAGTATATGATTATATTTTGATTATTTTTTTATACTATAAAAGCTTATAATTAAAAATTGTCGTATATATTTGTTAATTGGGTTGATAGCGTTTACCTTTGTATGTAAATTTTTGGTTTATACATGTCATCCATTAGAGGGCTTCTAGGATGATTCTTAACGATTACTCGAATTTGTGATATGTTATTGAGTCGTCTTTGGCGTGCCAAAAATACGTCTAATTAGTCTTTACAATATCATTTCCCGGAACTAAACTAAAACAATTTCAAATCAAGTCAAAACTATTTCACAACAACAAAAATACAACTCAAAACAAACCAGAACATGAACACTGATCACAGTTAACAATTAACAAGATAACAAATTAAAAAATAATTAGATAATATAATTTTTCATCTTAACATACAATTTTATTTAAAAAAAAAAAATTCGACCCGATCCAACCCGTGGTTACTGGGTCGTACTCGTAGGAATGAACCGGCATTTGGGCAGCTTCGACCCCTTTCCCTCCATAATTAGAATCGGGTTCCACTAACCCTTCTTTCCCCTTTTTATCCCTACCACCACCACCCACCACCCACCACCCACCACCCACCACCCACCACCCACTCCGCTGATACACGTATACAATACACCCACCGTTGTACGCATCTCCCACTTCTTCATTCTTATCCAAACGATCCTCAATTCACCTTCCGATTGATTCGCCCCTCTGGTTTTGCTTACTCGATTGATTTTTCCCGAGAGTAAAGAGACAAACAAGCGAAAATCGGACGCCATGGGTAATATCGGGAGCAGCGGCGTGCACGGCCGGAGGAGAAATTCGAACCGGAACAGCCACGGCCACCCGCCTCCGCCGCCGCCTCAGGCTCCGCAACCGGAGATCACGGCCAATCGATACGTTTTCGCGGCTGCGACGCCTTACCCTCCGTCTCAATACCCCAACCCTAACCCCGCTCAGTATTACCAGTACCCGAGCTACTACCCGCCTCCGCCGCCCTCGGCGATGCATATGCCACTGCCGGCGCCCTACGATCACCACCACAACCATCCCGCGGCGGCGGCGGCTCATGCGAATTGGGTCAACGGGCGGTATCACTACGGGCCGATGGTGCAGGCCCCGCCGCCGCCGTACGTGGAGCATCAGAAGGCGGTCACGATCCGGAACGATGTTAATCTGAAGAAGGAGACGTTGAGAATTGAGCCTGATGAGGGGAATCCGGGGAAATATCTGGTCGCCTTCACGTTTGATGCCACAGTGGCAGGAAGGTACAACAAGGGTTTGTGCTATTCGTAATTTTTTCAATCTTTTTTGTCAATCCTGTCTGTGTTTTGTTTTCGAGCTTAGTTGAGTACTAAGTAGCTGATAGCTGGTGGCCTGATAGATGGTTCTAAATTATTACTGACTGATTAGAGTAGGTAATTGAAAAATATTCCTCGACATTAGAAAACAATTGAAATATTATGAACATCCATTATGAGAACATGCCTTGATGTAAATAGTGATTTCACTATCCTTTTGTAAGCAAGTTTTTCGATACTGAACCTTGCTATGACAATGTCACGACGTAAATTCATTTTATTTGGAAGGTTTGTCAATAGTGTTTCACTATCTCAACTTAAAATAAATTCATTTTATTATTGACATATGTTTGGGACATAATTTAGAGGATAAAAACAAGATTTTTATTTATTAAGAGCTTATTCGAAAAGGCTATAGATATTTTCTTCAACAACAGTCAAGCTTAATAAGCTGTCAGAATGTTATTGCATTCTGTATCCTAGGTAGCACGGGGACGGATACGTAAAACGGAAACGGTACGGTACGGATACGGGAAAACGGCAAACTTTAAATAACCAAGATACGGATACGTCAAAAATACGTTTTAGTTTTAATATTTTTTAATATATATAGTATCTTAATTATAGGAAAATTAGTATTTTTAAAATATTATTAAATTAATAAATTAGTTAGCTAAATAATTGTGAGAATAATTAATTACTTAGTGGGGATGGTCAAATAATTACTTAATTACTTAGTGGGAAAGTGGTTAAATTACTTAATTATGTAGTGGGGAAGGGGTCAAATAATTACTCACAAAAACAGGCGACCACATTAACTGCTATTTGTATCCCAAACAATTAAAAAAAGGAGAAAAAAAAAGAGACGTCATAAAAACGTCTCTATGCGTTTTCACACCGTATCCGTTTGCAGAACGTCTCCGGTACGGGGACGGCGCCACTTTTGCCGTCCCCGTGCTTCCTAGTCTGTATCAAGCTATTTCAACAACTTATTGTAATAAATATAAGCTATAGTCTCTTCCAGAAAGTTGAACCAAGCGACCCCTAACTGATTACTTACAATGGTTAAGTTCAACTCATGTATAATTCTCTAGAAAATTTGCAGATAATGTTGGTTTATTGCCAGAGTTATTTTTAAAATGGATTGTGCAATGAATTTCGTGCATTTAGTTTGTGTTGTGATATAATCCAATCATTTTCGACCTGTTCTGGGTGCTTTGTGCTGCTTTAAATACGTTCCACCAATTTCTGAAGGCTCATTTAACTATTTAAGATCAGCTTGGAAGTTCTAACATGCAGAGCCTCTTAAGATCATTAAGCTCATGTTATTAACTGATACATCTAGCTAAGTTGGATTGTCATTTCTCTAGTTTATAGCTCAATTAGAATCTAAATAAACTTTACCTTAGTAAAAAATTAAGCTGTGAATGGAATACATGAAGGTTGAAGTAAGAGTATGAATTATTTCATGTTAAACTTGGAGTCTCATGTGACTACTTTCAGTCCAATGGTGTTTTTTTTTCATTAATTCTGGAACATAGTATAACATCTTTTTTTTCTATTGTTTGGCAATAATGCATAGGAAGGGGAAATTCACAGAAATCCATATGGGATATGGAAAATGTTCCATATTATAATCTGGATGACTTGACTCATATTTCCTGTACTCGTATTTTCAAAATCATGTAGACTTAGCAATGATTTTTTTCTTCCGCAGTCCTAAGGGATGAACCAGAAGCTTATTTTATGATATGTTTTTCCTTGTTATGTGCAGCATTACCATGGTTTTCTTTGCTAAGGAGGGTGAAGACTGTTGCCTGACTCCAACTAAAGAAAGTTTACACCCGCCCATCACAGTGCATTTCCAGCAAGGTTTAGCCCAGAAGTTTAAACAGCCCTCTGGAACTGGGATAGACTTTTCCATGTTCGGTGAGGGAGAATTGTTGAAGGAAGCGGATATGGATGTTTACCCTCTGGCAGTTAAGGCGGAGGCATCACCACCGGATACTACCCAGAGTGGGAACTCCGACGGAGTTTCCACAAACTCCCAGATAACTCAGGCCGTGTTTGAGCAAGATAAAGGCGAGTATCGGCTAAGGGTGGTGAAGCAAATACTGTGGGTGAGTGGGATGAGGTATGAGTTACAAGAGATTTTCGGGATTGGGAATTCGGTCGATGGTGAGTTTGATGCAAATGATCCTGGAAAAGAATGTGTTATATGCCTTTCTGAACCACGGGACACTACTGTTCTTCCTTGCCGACATATGGTACTCTCTCTCTCTATCAATTTATGTCTACCTCATTCTCTATGCACAGTTAGTTAGTAATTCTTCAAAATCCAATATGCTAATGTTACAAGTTATAACAAATGCCCTCAATCTTTAGTCTGATTATAATAAAAAAACATTTGATATTTGTTTATATTTTCAAAATTTTCATGTTGTAATAGGGGTGTATTCCCTAAAAGTATACAAACATTTGGTGTCTTGGTAATTCCTTTAAAAGTTTATTGTTTTTTTTTTTTGTAAATATGCCAAACCTTGAGGGTCAGTTTTTGTTACTATCCCCGAATCATTTTTGTTTCGTATCAGTTTCGTAGATGACATATATTTATTTATTTTTCTTTATGGTGCAGTGCATGTGCAGCGAGTGTGCAAAAGTTCTGAGGTTCCAAACAAACAGGTGCCCTATATGCAGGCAACCGGTTGAGCGTCTTTTAGAGATCAAGGTCAGCAATGGGACTGATTCTGATGAAAAGTAAGTTTGTGCCACCTCTGTTTATGTAAATTATTTTTCCGTTTGTATCTATTACGTATCCCGTCACTTGGCCATACCCTCATTGCCTTCCCTTTCGAGGTATTAATAATCAGAAATCAGTAGACCGGAAGTCTCACTGGTAGGCAAATATGTCTGTTGTACACTATGGAATTTAATTTGTTTTATATCTGTAGCTGACATTGGTTTTCCTCCCATGAACGATTTTGAACAAGTATATCTTTAAATACTAAATTTTTGATGTGGTTTGTAATGTTCTCAGCTGATCCGTTATTCTAAATGCTCTAATGAGCCCCGACATATATGCCATCTGATAAGTGGTAACTGGGTTCTGTGTTGAAAGTACCATATGAAAGTACAAATATTAAGTAGCCTTGTCTCCAGGGTATAGCCGAGTGGTAAGGTTTGTGATGATGTGAGTGTAATTCACCGGCGACGCAGGGTTTGAACCTCGGGTGTGACAAATTTTCATTGATATATTATGAAGTTTGTCCTGAGTTGAGACCTGTTGCCTGTTGGCTCTCTCGCACAGGTGTCTGCTACTCGACTTAACCTAAGATTTTGGTTAAAATTAAGGGTTAATTGTAATGTTTATAAATGGAGGGATAAATTAAGGGGCTAAATGGCTAATCTAAAGTTTGGGGTGCTTTTTTGAAAGTTGCAAACTATATCGCCCCATAAAAGAAAAGATATTTGAGGTTAATTCTATGCTAGCTTTAAGTGCATTACCCTAATTCTATACACATATTTATATGTAAATACTTTAGCTTTTTTCTTAAAATGTTTTTATGGCTACATGTTACATTTTGTGTGATTTAAGGTAATACTGACATATAATAAATCCATAGTTAGATACATGTTACAGTAAATTTGACTAAATATTTTTGACTAAATAAACAAAAATAATCAAAGATAAAAAATAAAATATATGATTAATATTTAAAGTTTGAAGTAATTCAAATATAATAATAATTATTATTATTAAATATTAATATTAAATTTATATTTGCATGAACAAATATTTTTTATTATAATAATATTAATTTTCTAAGTTTGAGAGACTAGCTCGAATGAAAAAATTAATGTTAAAGCTACTAATTTACAAATTGAAAATTTTAAATTTTTTAGCCTAAACCAGATGAAGCTAGTAATTTACAACTTAAAAAAATTAATTTTTTTTAGCCCGAATCAGTTGAATCAAAATAGTTAGCACATAATTGAAGTGTGCCTGACCAAAATTATAATAAGATTATTAAGGCTAAAAATTTCACTTTCACCCATTTAACCTATTTTTGTTGGTAAAACTTCCCCATTTCACATGCTAAAATTGAGACAGTAACAAGCAAGATGTTTCTAACTCTGCACCAAAAAAACATGTTTTTAGAAAAATATAGATTCGTCATATTAACCCTAACTCTAACTCTTAACAAAAAACATGTTTTTAGAAAAATATATATTAGTCTATATTAACTCTTAACCCAAAAACTCTAGAAATACACCTGTTTTTAGAAAAATATAGAACAATCTATATTAACAATTTCTTAGGTTGGATTGTAATATTGGAAAAACACTCTTCTCTTAATAGTGATAAATAGGTAAAAAAATCTTCTATCAAAATAATTATTTTTCAATAAAATTTGAGTAGTGAAAAAACAAACCCATATATTTACTCTTACATAAACATCCACCATATACGTTTAGAACCTTATCTACCTAATTAAACTGATTTAAAATTTCACAACTTAATTTTCAGAATAATTTTCAGTTTAAATTATTGTTTTTTCTGTACGTAAAAAAATTCATTGATAATAGTTAACAAATTGATAATAATTTTCAGTTGAAATTATTCAAAATTTAAAACAGTTAACAAATTGATAATAATTTTCAGTTTAAATTATTATTTTACTGTACTTTGTAAAAAAAAAAATCATTGATAATAATTTCAGTTTAAATTATTATTTTACCTGCTTTGTAAAATAAATTAGTATTTTACTTTTCATCTAAAATAAATTAGTATTTTACTTTTCATCCTAAATTTGTGTATTTTTTTTTATCTTTAATTTATTTATTTGTAAAATAAATTAGTATTTTACTTTTCCATCTAAAATAAATTAGTATTTTACTTTTCAATAAAATTGTGTATTTTTTTTATTGTGTATTTTTTTTTATCTTTAATTTATTTAGTTGAAGTAAAAAAGTATCATTCTGTACTTTGTAAAAAAAAATTCATTGATAATAATTTCAGTTTAAATTATTATTTTACCTCTTCTTTGTAAAATAAATTAGTATTTTTTTTTTATCTTTAATTTATTTAGTTGAAGTAAAAAAGTATCATTTTTTCCAATCTTTATGTTAAAAAAAGTTGGGTACTGTATTTTCAATTTTCAAATTTATTATGACAGAACGTTTCTGTAGGGGTGTGGTACTGTGGTAGTATGAAACCATGTTCTAAAGAAATTATAGGTAATAGTATAAAGAAAATACCGAGTAGTAGGAGTATAATTTAAGAGGAGCGGGTCATCAAAAGCTTACTAGCCTCAAGAGCTTCACAAAGCTCACTCATATATTATCCTGAACTGAAACCATATCTTCAAAATTTAATAAAATTGTTTTATACATACAATTTCCCGATGGTATCTCCTTGTATCGTTTCTCAAGACCAAGCTCTAACAATGATAAAGCATTTGCAGAGGTTGATTAAAACAACTACTCTAAAGAGAACAGAACAGTGTTCTAAGCCCCATACTAATCAGCGATCTAGGTAAAATAACAAAAGGATCAGTGAGACACATTGTCAAAAGATTCAAAACTTGAGTGAGGTTAGAAATGGAAACCTCCAAATCCACCACCGCCCCCGGGGAATCCTCCTTCAAAGTGGAAGGTATATTGTTGGCCACCACCACCACCACCACCACCAAAAGGGTCAAATCCTCCGCCGCCCATTCCTCCCATCTCATCCATATCTTCACCTCTGTCATATTTTGTACGTTTATCATCGTCTCCCAGAATCTGCATATATGTAACAGTCATCATACTGCAGTAGTCAATCGAATTAAGAAAAAGCAACTTTTGAGAAACGTATATTAGGTCCTAAGTAGTATTTGTCATCAATCTACAATTTGTTTTTATAAAAACAATCAATTAGGGTGATGACAAATAACAAGCATATAATAAAACTAACCTCATAAGCAGCTGCGATTTCTCGAAACTGGGCTTCAGCTTCCTCTCTGTTGTTTACATTTTTATCTGGGTGCCACTGCAAGGCAAGCCTCTTGTAAGCCTTTTTAATCTCCGACATTGATGCAGTTTTTGAAATTCCTAAAATCTTGTACCAATCCTTCCGTTGGCTTAATTTCAATGATCTTTCAGCCCTCATTAAAGTTTCACGAATATTTCCATCCTGTCAAATTTTATTTGATGAGTAGTAGAAATTGTGTCGTATAAACAAAATGTTACATGTATCAGTGACACGTTGAAATTTCAGCCTCGTCCAATAGATACATTAATTTAAATTACTGGGGAAATTACAGGGGAGTTAAATATACACCATATGCATGTATACATTAACGAGCACAAGTACATTATGTTTCACCATTAATGGTGATTCCCGTCCCACTATATAATTTACAGTGCTCGAGTACACAACTAATAGTCAGACAAAAACTCGAAATAGGTTAGACAAGATTCTAAGTAATTCAACACAAACACCAAGTGATTATCAGAAACTAAAAGTTTATATTCAACTGCTAAGTAAGAGTGGAGGGAAAGTTATATCGATAATGCAGAAGCTCAAGAAATATGTACAAAATTGTGGCAAATGATAAAACCTGAGGTGACTTTTCAGCTGCTGATTTT
Organism: Euphrasia confusa; assembly: GCA_954870475.1. Taxonomy (NCBI): domain Eukaryota; kingdom Viridiplantae; phylum Streptophyta; class Magnoliopsida; order Lamiales; family Orobanchaceae; genus Euphrasia; species Euphrasia confusa. Next base: position 2,903,074 of record OX940951.1, read on the forward strand.
AGGTCAGACACAGCTCCTTCCCAATCTTCAATTAAAAGCTTAGCTTCGCCCCTCTAAAGATGTAATTAACAAAAGTTAGAAAGAACAATCCAGAATTTAGACAGCACCTCATGGTATAGGTTATAACGAATTTATTTGCTGCTTAAGAGAACCTTACAATAAACAAAAGATAAATACCTGGACTAGAGCTTCAACTAAATCTCCATCATTGTCAAGTACTTCTGAGCAACTTGTAACAGCATCTTTTCCTCTACCAAGTTTCACCAAAACCTTACACAATCCAAGCTGAAGGTGTATATTGTGTGCAGAATGGTTTGGATCCATGGAAAGAGCAGATTTATAATCCTCTACCGCCACGCGAAGCTTACCCTTGCCCGCGTTATCTTCTGCCTGCAAGACATATCATTTTTTAACATTATCAGATTTTCACATGGGATCAACATGTTGACAAGGAATCTCACAACAAATTAAAAAAGACTTTACGCTTTGAGTCTTTTTAAGGAGTTTTTTCAATCCAAAATATGCTTTCTTCAAGTCACCATGCTCTGGGTCCAACCGAAGGCCCTTCTGGTAATGTCTGAAGAAAAAAAATGCGAAAAGAATAAACATATAGAAAAAGAATTCTGAGTCATTAAATATTATACCGACGTGCATAATTCATGACCCAGACTAATTTTCTATGACCTATAAAAATGCATATATGATTTTTTCCCAAACACACCTAGTGGCAACATCATGATCGGCCAAATAATAGTAGGCACGACCACGTAACAACAACGCCTCCAGATTATCCTCATCTTCTTTAAGAATGTAACCAGACTCGGATATTGCCCTCGAATAATCTTTAGTTGCTATTAATAATCTCACTTTGAGGAATTTGGCCTGCAGGAAAACACCAACATTACAATCGAAAAATCAATATCTTTTAGTAAGGCACCTAACTCAGAAAAACAGATATTCCCTACAATTTTCAATAAAAATAAATCAATCATGTGTACAGCTTTAAAGACAGACCTGGGAACAAGATGGAGAGAAAACGAGTACAACTTTTTCTATGTAATCCAATGCTTTTGTAAAGTCTCCTGAATCAAAAAGACTGGTAGCCGAGACCAAGGCATTCTGAGCTTGATGTAACTGAGAAAGCTCTTTCTCAGCAGCTGAATGCCCAGGTTTCATCTCCAGGAACTTTTTGTAGCTTTCCTCTGACTTGTCATATCTACATTAGCCAAAAACATACCGAATCATATGAACAATCGGATATCAAAAATGTGTCAAGACTACGAACCATCCAATACTTATCTAACATACATATCTATAAGTGCATATGGGCTTAAACCTTTTTTTTTTCAACTTGGTTAAATCAAGTAGCCTGCTTTAAAGAAAAAACATTGTTTAATCGAATGCAATGACAATTCATTTAGTTCCAACCAACTGGTCGTAAAGTTTAAAGATGCAACTTCACCCAATATCCCTAATTTTTGTTTGATTAATAACGAGTATGTATAGTATTTTCCACTATCACCGGTCACAAACACATGCACACACTTAAACCCTTGAAGGTTAGTTGAAAGGCTGTTGTAAGACCTGCACATCTGGCGAAGAACGGATGCTCGATGCCAGTATGCTTCTGAGAGCGCTGGATCTGCCTCTATAGCAGCATTAAGATCAGCTAGTGCCTCACTATATTTCTTCACTTTTATACTCTGTGAAACTCTCTCAAAAAGAGCTGCAGCATCACCAGGGTTTCCATCTGCAATCCAAATAAAGAAGGCAAGAAAAAGAGCTACTTTTAATTCTATACCATAATGAATAAACAGTCATATCATACTATATACGAACTCACCATTAATTTTTTGGCCACAGGGCTCGATAGTTTACAAATACGGATTTAAGCTTGATATTAGAATAGCAACATTATGTAAAATTAGAAACTAACATATTACTGTTAGTTACTAAAAATACATAACATGGAAACACAATATAAGCATGACAGAGCACACCAACCAGAGCAAAAACATTTTCCAGAATCCTTATGCTAAATATTATATATATATATAAGGATGAAATTATTTTTTCTACTCACTCCTCTTTCCACGAAGAATTAATAAAGAAAAGTTACAGATCCATGTCTAGAATCATGCTCAGAAATCACATTGGAGACCATTGTTTCTTAAATCACAGTCCCAAACTACCAGATACGGTTCGAAATAGATTGCGCGCTCCGTAGGAAAAAAATTGGGGATTGTATAAACTGAAAAATGAAAGTAGAAATTGAAGGTTACCTATGGCGGCGACGAGCGGCTGGAGGAGGATGAGCTGACAGCAGAAGACGAAATTGAGGATAAATATTGTGTATACAAAACCTCTCCAAGCCACTGAATCGAAACTACAGAGTTTCATCATCCCTATCCCCAGTCCTTAAATGCTCGAATTTGCTTCACAGGTAAAATTGAAAATCATAGGTTTAACGAGGTGCTGTTGTTTTGAATTCGGGGATTTTATTCTGTTTTAGCATTGGAGGGTATTACTACTTAGATTACTGCAAGTCTGTAACCAGAAAATTTTGTCGAGGAAGGAGATCGGTGTTGGGGAGGATTCGAATGTCACTACACGTTATACTGACCAATAAAAGTTCTCCACGTGTGCGGGTCAGGCCACTCGTGGCAATAGATCCGCGAATTAGGAGACACCACGTGGAGGTATTAATACCATGTCACAAGGTTAAGATATTAAATTCCAAACATGACATCTAAAACATCCGCGAATTAGGAGACACCACGTGGAGGAATTAATTCCATGTCATAAAAAGGGGCATTCCGAGAATTGAACTCGGGACCTCTCGCACCCTAAGCGAGAATCATACCACTAGACCAAATGCCCTGATTGAAAACTTCTGTCTAGTAAACATATTTATATATGCCACAACACAAATCCTTTTAAAACAATTTTCAATTTATATTCATTTTTCGGATTAAATTATAAGTCCACACATCTCCAAAATAATCCAACCCCGATATTTTAACCCAAAGCAAAACTAATCAGTGACGACTGACGACTAACGAGTGAATAATTTGGTAAATGAAAACTTAGGTTAGTATCATGCGTTAAATGAAACAAGTCATTACATATTTACTCATTTTATACCTATGTTAAGGACAAATACTTATTTTCAGAGACCAACTCAGTATCATGCACTACAAAAGAACTGCTAATACTTATTTTCGAATCGATTTGTAAATCAATCGGTATTAAGAAATTTATTGATCGATTTGAGTTTTTTATTTTTGAATTGATAGGTAAATCAATCGGTACTAAGCAATTTATTGACGGATTTGAGTTGTCGTTAAAAATTTTACTAGGTAAACATTTGTAAACCGAAAAATAATTGTAAATCGGTAATTACGGCGATGAATTTTGGTTGTTGATAATTACCAACATGTTTTGAAATTGAAAAAAAATCAAAAAATTATGTATTAATTAAAATAATTGATTTTGTTAGTTATAGTAATTAGTGAGTAATACTCCTTAATAGCGATCCATAATTATTTTTTTTGTAATTAAGGAGTATAGATTTACAAGCATTAATATAGATTTAAAATAAATAAATGTCCTCAACCCATAATTATTTTGTGGTGATTGATTAGAAGTATGTTAATTGTATTTCTTTTCTTATTCAATGAATAGAGGGGCAATTAAATTACAATTATGACTAAAATAAATTAACAATACGACCGTTTGGATTTACACGTGTAGCGTTCACTCGTCTCCTCCTATCCCTCCTTCCTTCTCACTCTACTACACTAGCAATACCCATCCCTCTCTATCTCTATCTCTATCTCTCTCTTTCACCTTTCTTTTCTTCAGAGCTACCAAAAAATTTCTTTATTTCATCGGATGGACTTTTCCAAATCTGAACTGTAACCATGACGTCACTTTCCGACGGGTTCCTCCCCGCAGTGATTTTCGTTCTGGTTTCCTTCATCTCCGGCGACGTCCTAGCCGACACAGATTTCGAACTCGGCCCATCGTTGCTCGCCCGACTGAAGCTACTCGGCCAAGCGCACGTGAACAACGGTAGCGTGAGCCTCACGCGCGACCTACCCGTCCCCTACTCCGGCGCCGGCAGAATCGTGTACCCCGACCCCGTCGTAATCCGGCGTCCTGGGTCCCAGCACCTTGCGAGCTTCTCGACATTTTTCTCGTTCTCCGTCTCCAACATGAACCCGTCTTCCATCGGCGGCGGCCTGGCATTCGTCATCTCCCCGACCCGGGATTACGTCGGCGGCGCCGGCGGATTCATGGGGGTTACGGACGACAGGGGAGGCCCCCCGGGCGGCGTCGTGGCGGTGGAGTTCGACACCCTCATGGACGATGGGTTCGAGGACATCAACGGGAACCACGTGGGCTTAGATCTGAACTCGATGGTCTCGACCTCGGCGGCCGATTTGGGGGAAATCGAAATCGATTTGAAAAGCGGCGACCCGGTCAGTTCCTGGGTCGATTACAACGGGTCGACCCGGTCAATCCAGATCTACGTCTCGTATACCAATTCCAACTCGAAGCCCCAGGAGCCAATCGTCTCCGCCGCCGTCGATCTCAGCCCCTACTTCGTCAACGACTCGGTCTTCGTCGGCTTCTCCGGGTCGACTCAGGGCAGCACCGAAACCCACACCATCCACCTCTGGAGATTCAAATCGTCCTTCGACGATGCCGCCACTTTTTTTCCGAGCGCGCCGACGGCGGCGCCCCCAAGCACCAATACGACGTCGCACGAGGGGGTAAAGGGTAGCGGCGGTAATCGGCCCGGTGTCATCGCCGGAGTCGTAACGGCAAGCGCATTCCTCTTGGCGTTTTGCGCTTTCGCATTTATGTGGGCTTACAACAAGAAATACAAGAAAGAAGACGAAGAGACGTTTTTACCCTCGGACGTCATCAAAATGCCCAAGGAATTCACCTACAAGGATCTCAAATCCGCCACCAAAGGCTTCCATTCCGACTCCCTCATCGGCCAGGGGGCTTTCGGCACCGTCCACAAGGGCATCTTGCCGGGCCCCGTCGCCGCCGGCGGCGGCCCCGTCGCCGTGAAGCGGTGCAGCCACACCGGACAGGGGAAAGCAGAGTTCTTCTCCGAGCTCTCGATAATCGGAACCCTAAGGCACCGAAACCTCGTCCGGCTTCGAGGGTGGTGCCACGAGAAGGGCGAAATCTTGTTAGTCTACGATCTAATGTCGAACGGGAGTTTAGACAAGGCCCTGTTCGAGTCTCGGGCCGTGTTGTCGTGGGCCCACCGGGTCAAGATTCTTCTCGGTGTGGCTTCGGCCCTTTCGTACTTGCACGAGGAGTGCGAGAATCAAGTGATCCATCGAGACATCAAGTCGAGCAACATAATGATGGACTCAGAGTTCAACGCTAGGTTAGGTGATTTCGGGCTCGCTAAGCAAACCGAGCACAACGCTTCCCCCGATGCAACTGCAGCCGCGGGGACAATGGGCTATTTGGCGCCCGAGTACATGTTAACGGGCCGGGCCTCGGATAAGACCGACGTGTTCAGCTTCGGGGCGGTGGTGTTGGAAGTGGCGACGGGCCGAAGGCCCATATCGAAGGAGTTCGAGGGAAGAAGTAATTTGGTGGATTGGGTGTGGGGTTTGCATAGGGAGGGGAGGTTGATGGAGGCGATTGACCCGAGGCTCGGGAGTGAGTTCGACGAGGGGGATATGAGAGAGATGAGACGGGTTGTGTTAGTCGGGTTGGCTTGTTCGAACCCGGACCCGATGGGTCGACCCGGGGCGAGGGGGGTGGTCCAAATGTTGTTAGGGGATAGGGAGGTCCCGATTGTCCCGAGAATTAGGCCGACTACGAGTTTGAGTTTTAGCACGTCGCAGTTACTGATGACGTTGCAGGATAGTGTATCGGATCTGAATGGGATGATCTCGCTTTCGACCTCCTCGTCGGAGAATGGTGGTGGTGGTCTAGACATGGTTGGTTTAACTTAGTTTGGTCTATTCTTGATGGGGTCATGATTTTAAATTATTGGTGATATAAAGTCAATATATTCATTGATTAGTGTAACTATGTATACTTAATAATCAATAGGAATGAATATACACAAAGTACAGATGAAAGTGAGTGTTGTATGTTTGTGATCCAGAAATGGTGGGGGTGATGCTTGTAATGAAAGGAAAGAAGAAAGGGTGAATTAGTTATATATTGAGAGGGGCAGTGAAGGGTGGTGGTTGTCATTTTCTTACATTATTATTTGTTTGGTAGATAAATTGTTCTTTTGGGTAGTAGTACTACACTATTTGTTTTATTTTATTTTGTTTGAATACTAGTGGGAAGTTGCTTTCAAGTCAAAAAAGGGAATGCAGGATTTTAAGTGAAGGCATGGGTAAGTGCCTAAGTGGGACTTGGGAGAATGATGTAGGTAATTGGTTGAAGAAAAATATTACTATTTCTTTTAATAAAAAATATCTTTAATATAGTATTTCAATGACATTAATTAGAATATAAGTTGCACAGGATATTTTTGTTGTAGCTTTTTTCTAGTATCGCGAGTCAAAATGCAATCTCAAACATGCAGTAACTTGATTATTTTAGTTAAATTACTAAAATAATTGACATTTTTACCCTTGACATTTCTTCTAATTTAATTTAAAAATAACTCAGTTTTAAAAGTCTTCCGTCTATACTTATTACCACCTAGTTTAAATTGGGTTGACAATGAAAGCCCAATATATAAAATAAAATCGATTGCCCATTAACTTGTGTCGGTTACTGCTACCAAATTAGGGTTAGGGAATTAAGTAGAGAGACGATATGAGCCCTAAATCTAGAGCGAAAAGGTATAGTTCCTCCGACGGAAGAAGAGCTTTCCGGAAATTAAGTTCGAATCGTTCCCCTCACTACCTTTATCCTTCCCATCGCTCCGACGCTAAAGAATCTGTGAGAAAGGGCGCCTTGTTTCGGAGACCCAGGGGCAAATCCGACTCTTTCAAGATTGACCCCAAGGTACTTACTTTTTAATCAGCTTAATTAATTCATTCATTTCTATTATTAATACATTCAGCTAATTAATTAATTCGATCCATCTCTCTAGGGCTTCGATCGTACTGATTGTTGTTTATGACTCGAATCGGAACGCAAAAGAGGTCAAAATCGCCGAAGGAGGTTTCGGCGGGCGCCGGAGAGGTTTCGCCGACCGCCGAAAATCAAGAATCGGGGCTGGGCATTTTTCGGGCTTTCGGCGCTCGCCAAATGTTTTCTGCGACCGCCGAATGAGAAATGGCGGTCGCCGTTTTGTCCAGCGGGATTTTTCTGCGCAGATTGCGTTGGTTCTTTTTTTGCGTGGCTTTTTGCACTGGGATTTTTGCGTGGGTTTATTTAATTAGGGAATTAGAATTATATGTATTATAATTCTATTCTTTGCGGGATTTTTCTGCCAGATTGCGTTGGTTCTTTTTTTGCGTGGCTTTTTGCACTGGGATTTTTGCGTGGGTTTATTTAATTAGGGAATTAGAATTATATGTATTATAATTCTATTCTTTAATTATTTAGGAGTCATAAAATTAGAAAAATGATTTATTCCTAATTCTAATTGTTACCAATTTGATAGGTTTGCTACACCTATAAATTGAGGTTCTCCGGTAGACGAAAATCAGACTAGACAAGACGAGTTATTGTAAGCCTCATCGATATAGTGAATTGTTTCTTCCTTCCCGTGGTTTTTCCCGTATTTTGGGTTTCCACGTAAATTTTGTGTTCGTTCTTTATACGCATATCTTTTTTCTTTGTGTCATCTCGTGTTTATATTCGCGAGCGCCGTGAGCGATTTGTGCTTTAAATCGCAACACTGATGATGATGACGATGGTGATATCGGACGGGAACCCTTCTATATCGAACTTTTTGCACAAAGGGCGTTGCACACATACAACGTTTATCATGTAAGCTAGCTAGTGAATTTTCCATTCATTATCATTGTTAATTATTTTTTTGACTATCAATATCCATTGTTCATAATAATAATAATAATAATAATAATAATAGTAATAATATGTTTATTTGACTTCTGTTTTTGTATTTTGATGGTTAGAATGAAAAATATAAGTTCGTGTCTCTTGAGAAAGCCATCCGTAAACGAGGAGAACCTGAGTATTATTATCTCACCTTCAGTATCACTTCCAAAAATAGTGATGTTATCAAGACCGTGCTAGCTATCATCCGCTCATGTACTTATCACTCTGCATTTGTCCTATATGTCAAGATTATCCCGTCCACCCAAACCTCCACCCCTTCGACCTAGCTACCTAGCTAGTTGTCTATATATTTTGTTTATTAATTAATTCGATCATCTCATGTTTTTTTTAGGTTTTATATATTCACTATATATATATATATATATATATATATATATATATATCAATTGGATTTTAATTAATTAGTTAATCAGCAAAATTAACCACACAAACAGGCCCAAATCTTTACACTATAGCTAACAAAACATCACACTTGAATGAACGTGCACATAGTTTACTGTCTTAATCTCAGACGACACGAGCGAGGCTATGCCTCCGAGCTGCGGGCGAGCTGGAGAAGCAGAAACTGGAAAACCAGAAGAAGGTTGATTCGAACAAAGAGCTGGGGAGACTCTTGGACATAGCGAATTACTACAGGCATTTACTGAACGAGGACACAGGGCCTTACATGGTGAAAGCCAGGCCGAGAAAGTACAGGTTCACGCAGAGGTGGCGCGATCATGCTGAGAGGATGGTCGAGGAGCTGAGGTTGAAGCCGTATGCTGAGAGTACAGGTGAAGGATAAGGTTGTGAGGTTAGAGGAACAAGTTCTGGGGTGGGTTAAGGGAGGTTGGCTCGGAAAAGATGTTTTCTTGGATGAGTCGACTTTTACTAACTGGTGGAAGACACTACCTTTGGAGCATATATAGACTAGGGTCTCGTCTTGCAGAGTTTATTAGAGCTTGAATATCTGTAAACTTTGTGTTTGTTTTCCTTTGTTGAAGTGAGGGAAAAAAATATTAATGCAAATTAATGAAAATATGAAAGGGGATATATAATCATGGTTGATCTTATACCTGCAATTGGTCTTTTATCCTTTTAATTATGACGATGATGTTTCTCCGTGGTGTGTGTATATATGTCCAAGTATTCTTGCTTCTTTTATTGGTATCAAGTTCCAAAACGGCTCGTGCAGTCAATATTCCATTATGATAAATACTGTTTTTTTTTAATAAATTGAGTTAACCAAACCCTTTGACAAACTTGTGTTTTTTATCATGTCGTAGGAATTATATACCAAATTTATGTTTTTCTACTCTTTAAAATGTACGTCCAAAGTTAAGCCTCGACCACTTTATTAACATGAACTCCATTTTGTATTTGATTTCATTTACCTTTTTTTATTTCTCATACTTTCTAATATTCAACACCAAGGCCACTTTATTAACATGAACTCCATTTTGTATTTGATTTCATTTACCTTTTTTATTTCTCATACTTTCTAATATTCAACATGGAGTATTCAACGTGAACTCCATTTTCCTTTTGTATTCATTTTGCTTTGTATTTGATTTCATTTAGCTTTTGTTTTGAAACGTATACCGTTAAACTCGACACAACCATTTTGCCTAGCATTTATAAAATTATATTTTATTCTTAATTTATTTTTTATACATAATTATTATTTGTGTGATCTACCCATTATAAAATTATATTTTATCAATTTAATTTTTTATACATAATTATTATTCTGTTTTCCATACATTTATTATTTTTTATGTTTCATATATAATTTATTTTTATATAAATATTAAATTAACACCTTAACTCCTTAAGTTTATTTTGAAAATTTAATAATAAGTGGCAAAATACTTGTTGTTTTTGCATATTAGTAATGTAATCAAATAATAGAGTTGATTCTGAAAATTGAGAAGTATTAGGCTCCTTGGAAATTTATAAAATTGAAAAAAAAAACATAAATTAAGTAAAAATTTAGTAAACATGCATATAGTTTTTGGGAAATTTATAAAATTGAAAAAAACATAAATTAAGTAAAGATTTAGAAAATGTGCATATGGGAGTTTTTAATTCTAAATAGATGGAACAATATAAAGAAACACAAGTTATCACAAGTTAAAGCAAATTTTTATTAACTCAAATCAAATAAAAAAATAAAATTATATTAAAGAAATATTAGAATAATGTAGAAATAATGTATATTTCTTAGCTAAAATATTTAACTAGAATATTATGATTTAAATACAAAATCACTATATTTACTAAAAATATATGAATTTTGCACGTATATAAATATATTTGAATAATATTTAATTTTAAAATGTTTTCAAATATAAATATTAAATATGTAATGAAATAGAAAGTATTTTGTATAAAAATCAATATATATTGTAGGAATAATGTACATTAAAATATTTAATTAAAATATTATGATTTACATACAAAATCACTATATTTATTAAAATACATGAAATTTGCACTAATTTTGCATGAATTTTGCACGTATATAAATATATTCCAGTAATATTTAATTTTAAAATGCTTTCAAATATAAGTATTAAAATACTTTTAAATGTAATGAAATAGAAAATATTTTGTATAAACATCAATATATATGCATATGATTGTACTCAATTTATTATTTATATATAATTATTATTATGTACTTCATTCCACATATTTATTATTTTTATGTTCTATATTACTTTTATATAAATATTTAATAATAATATGTAAAATAATGGTTAATTTAACATGTATAAAATTATATATTTTTTTCAATTTATTTTTTATAAATATTTGTTTTGCTCCACACAATTATATTACTTTTATATAAATATTTAATAATAATATTTAAAATGATTGTTAGTTTAACATGTATAAAATTATATTTTATTTTCACTTTATTTTAGTTCAAGAAATAGAATATTTCGCATCATTAAAATCACCTTTATCAGTTGTCATGGCAGTTCACAAATTTATTTCTTACTTGACTTCCCTTGCTCCGGCAACATCCGACATCTTTCGCCGCAAATCCGCTCCTGCAACATCCGACATCCTTCGCCGCAAATCCGCTTTCCGCCGCCGCGAAACATCTTCCTTCATTCATCAACCGCCGTGCCATAGATATGTTATCGAAAAACGCTCCTGCATCATCATTAGCCATCCGCCGCCGCGCAGCATCGGTCATCCGCCGTCCAAATACCGTTACTGCGGCGTCGCCGAACTGTTTGATTTTTTTTCACAAGATACAGATCTAGGTTTTTTTGTAAGACTAGATTAACTATGTTTATGTTACTTATTTAAATTGTGAGTCTTCTATTCTATTGATACTGTATTCAATCATTATTAATGGATTTCGTATTTAATTTGTGTCTGTGTTCAGAGTTTATGCAATTAGTTGATTGTGAGAATCTTTTTTTTAATGCATTTTTTGATTGTGAGAATACTTTTTTTCTGAATGCATTTTTTTATATACTTCATTTGGCAGTTGGTAAATATTCAAGTCAAGACAAAAAAATCATACTAGAGAATCTACACGTATCACGCATAAGCTTATTTTGCATATTTACTAAAATATATGAATTTTGCACGTATATAAATATATTTAAGCAATATTTAATTTTAAAATAATTTCAAATATAAATATTAAAATACATTCAAATGTAATTAAATAAAATATATATATATATATATATATATATATATATATATATATATATATATATATATATATATATATATATATATATGCACATATTTATTATTTTTATACTCTATATTACTTTTATATAAATATTGTATTTAATAATAATATGTAAAATGATTGTTAATTTAACATGTATAAAATTATATTTTATTTACAATTTATTTTTTACAAATATTTGTTTTGCTCCACACAACTATATTACTTCTATATTAATATTTAATAATAATATGTAAAATGATTGTAAGTTTTACATGTATAAAACTATATTTTATTTTCCCAACAATAATTCAATAATACATTATGATTTATGTGCAAAATAACTCTTTTATGTTCGATCCTTACCTATATGAGATTTAGGCCATGAATACTCATCATCATCGTTTATCCCAGATAGTTTTTTTATCTTTTCAATCTCCAGCATTTTCCCCTTTTAGTTAGGGTAACTTTATCGGATGATTTAGTTTGGACGTTTTTTTTTTTATATATAATTAATAAAAGTTTGCACATTTATAATTAAAAAAAATTTATAATTTTTTTCTTTCAATACTTATCTATTTATATAAACATAATTAGTTTTTCACTAATACAACACGTTCTCTATGGTATAAAGTATATTTATTTTAGTGAAATTTTGGAAAAAGTGTAATTTATGTACTATAGAGTATATTTTTTTAGGAAATTTTTGGATAAAGTGAAATTTCTAAAATTTGCTAGAATTAAATAACTCATTTTTTATTATGAACAAGAACAATTTATTTAATATTATTTTAATTTTAATAATTTAAACAATTATTAATTATTATTAATAATATAAATTATATGGTTATCACACTATTCTAATATGTAATTATAATATAAAAATTATTCTAATTAATAAAAAATCTAAATAAATTAAATATTAAATTAAACATTAATCTTAAAATTACTCTAATTAATAATTTTTTTAAAAAAATTAAACATCAAATTATGAGCGTAATGTAATTATAATTTTATAATTACTCTAATTAATAAATTATTTAAAAAAATAAACATTAAATTTTAAATGAAAATTTATGAAGGGTAAGTTATAACTTAATAATATTATAAACTACTATAATACAAATTTTCAAAAAAAATTATTTATTTTATTATTATTGCACAGATATATATTTTTTTTAAATAAGAACTAGGGATCATACTTAGATACGAACTCGGAACTCACAACCAAAATACAGTAATACTCCGGTATTACAGTACTCATTCGATGAAATTCCCTCGGGATTAAAGTTAGCTAAAGGATCGAGATTGACTTGATTAAATTACGGTCTTTTTGGGCAGGGTGCCGCAATAAGTAAAGGCTCCGCCGGATAAATGGCCTTTTTGGAAAAAGTCTTTGTGAAAATGTTTTTTCGAGATTGAGTGTTGTCAAAATGGCCCTTTTTAATATTAATTCATTTTATATAATTTCAAAAATAAGTTAAATCATTTCTTATTTTCTGAAAAATACAAAAATTGTTTTATATAATTAAAATATAGATCCAACCCATTAACCCGTACCCATTTAATACGAATCGAATCACAATTTCCACCAAATCAAAATCCCCAAATGTTCAAATTAGGGTTCTAAAAAATATCACGTTTTGTTTTTCTTCTTCTTCTTCTTCTTCTTCTTCTTCTTCTTCTTCTTCTGCCGCCTCTCTCTCTCTCCTCCTCCCCGAACTCCACCGACCGGAACGCCGAACATCACCTCCTTCATCTCCTTAATTGTTCCATAAATGTGTGTTTATGGTCGGGATTTTCTGGAATTAAAGAAAGCTTGGAACGATAAAACCATCTCAACCGTTTGGATTTGCTCGTATCCCAATCGTTGTTGATTTGTTTTTCCAAAATCTGACCGGAATTAGATCCTCTCCAGTAGAACGCGCCGATGGCCCCAGTTTCAACAAAAAAAAAAAAAAAAAAAAACTAACGCAAAAAAAAAAACTCACGAATTACCAAAAAATATATTTTAATTATTAATATAAAATTAATTTACATGGAATTAAATTTTAAATATTAATATAAATTTAAATTACATTAAATTATATTTAAAATACTAATACAAAGTTAATTTACATAGAATTACATTTTAAATACTAATATAAAATTATTTTTTGTGAAATTACAATTAATTACTAATATAAAATTAAATTACATGAAATTATATTTAAAATACTAATACAAAGTTAATTTACATAAAATTATATTTTAAATACTAATATAAAATTATTTTTCGTGAAATTACAATTAATTACTAATATAAAATTAAATTAGATGAAATTACATTTTAAATACTAATACAAAGTTAATATACATAAAATTATATTTTAATTACTAATATTAAGTTGATTTTAATAAAATAACATTTTAATTACTAGGACTCGGATCAACAAAAATCATCTGTTGATTATCTTGAATGGATGGTTGTGATGTAAAGTTGACCATTAGATCGGATCAACAAACACAATCGTTGATTACGTTTGAACGGATGGCTGTGATTAATTCTTGATTTATTCCTTTTTTATTTATTGAAATTAATAGATGGCTGTGATTAATTCTTAAATTATTTACTTTTGAATGGATAGCTATGATTTAATCATAAATTTTAGACACACATACCTAATCATAATTGTAATATACCTAATGCAATTCTAACCCGTTTAGTATGAAGTCTCTTATAGACAATATGCATGGTATATAAGCCATCTTCTATGAAATTAGACATTGTGATAGATAGATTTTCAATACACCTAAGACTAAATGTAATATACCTTCATGAAATTAACTTTATATTACCAAATAAAATGTTATTTAATGAAATTAACTTTATATTAGTAATTAAATTTCTTGAAATTAACTTTATATTAGTAATTAAATTTCATTATATTAGATTTAAATTTGTAATTAAAATGTTATTTCATGAAATTAACTCTATATTAGTAATTAAAATGTTATATTTCGTGAAATTAACTTTATATTAGTAATTAAATTTCATTATATTAGCTTTATATTAGTAATTAAAATTTTATTTAATGAAATTAACTTTATATTAATAATTAAAATGTTATTTCATGAAATTAACTTTATATTAGTAATTAAATTTAATAAATTATCTTTATATTAGTAATTAAATTTCATTAAATCAACTTTATATTAGTAATTAAAATTTTATTTAATGAAATTAACTTTATATTAGTAATTAAATTCCATTAAATTAACTTTATATTAGTAATTAAAATGTTAATTCATGAAATTAACTTTATATTAATAATTAAAATGTTATTTCATAAAATTAATTTTATATTAGTAATTAAATTTAATGAAATTAACTTTATATTAGTAATTAAATTTTATTAAATTAACTTTATATTAGTAATTAATTAAATTTCATTAAATAAACTTTATATTAGTAATTAAAATTTTATTTGATGAAATTAACTTTATATTAGTAATTAAATTTCATTAAATTAATTTTATATTAGTAATTAAAATGTTATTTTATCAAACTAAAAATAAAAAAGCCATCAAAAGTATTTTACATTCGCGATAAAACGATCTCGAGACCATCAAAATTTAATGAAATTTATCTCGAGACCATAAGCTAAATTAATATATAAAATTTTAAATGAAATTATTCGTTAGTATATATATATTTAAAGTTTGATAAAATTTTCAAGCTAGTTCACTTGGTTCAACGGGAAACAATCTAATTTTCTAGATTAAAGTCGGGATGGTCTTGGGTTCGAATCCTCAAATCCCAGAAAATTATTTTACTTGCTTAAATGTGATAAGGGCAATATAGAAATTTCCTTGTTTATTTGAATTAAAAAATAGACATTTCCTTTTTACTTGAATTAAAAAAAACAAAATAATTAAAAAATATGGTTTGACTTTTTCAAAGGCTTCATAAACAAATGGCCTTTTCTCAAAGGCCCTTTAGACAATAAACCCATAAGTAAATCTCTTCGTATGATGCTTTCAGGGATATATCAATAGTCATTGACATCTCTTCTCCATGTTTCTCCCGTCGGGCAATTGAAGGATACACATCTCCCGTCCAGTTCATATTTCCTTCTAACCACTCTTATCATGAAAAGCTGCTTTCAGTTCCAACACTTCTTCTCTGACAAGGATATAAGCTGCAAAAAACAGAAACAAGTATCATGAGAGATAGATGGTCTCACTGATTTTATGTTTAGTAGTTATGTCTTAGGGTGATGTTAAAGGAACGATTATGCTTAGTTCTTGTATAATTTAAAGGAACAATTTTTCCTTATGTAACGTGACAAGTTATATTAAATTAAATTGAAGTTGTAATTTTTACTATCCTGACTCTACTGGTCATAATGTGCAAGAAACATCATTCAGGCATTCAGAAAGATGCATATGATATCTAGGCTAAGCATCATACTCAGAAAGATAACTAAAAGTTTAAAACAATGAAAATAAACATAAAAAAATATCAAAGCAAGACTTCTTTTCATGCACCAACCTGACGAGCAACTTGGGCCAATCGCCTATTCTCTCGTGTTGACTCTTCCTTAGCCTTCGATTTCTCACCACCATTCTGTTCAACTACTGTTTCATTTACTGTCTCGATTTTAGCATCATTCACTTTAGATCCGCTCAAAAAAGCTTCTCTCTTGCGCTTCCTTTGAAACGTGTACTTGATGACTCTTTCCCTTACTGATATATGGACTGCATTTCGACTCTAAATCATTTGGAGGCAAGTCAGCCTTGTCAGCCCCGATTTTACAATTGGGAGACGAAACACACTCTGCAAATTCAAGTTCACCCTCATCCTTTTGCAGTGTAGTATCACCAGAAATTTCCACAAGGCTAGTTACTTTTCCTGAAGATTTTTCAGGTCCTGAATGAGTATGTGTTTCAGTAATATGTTGAGAAAACATTGGAGCTGTTTCAGTTAGATTGTCTTGTAAGTCAGCACCGTCGTTGACTAAATCAGGAACATGTTTCCCATTCGAGGGGATATGGTTTTTCTTACTCTGGTAGCTCTCTTTCCTTTTTGAGGAAACGATTTAAAATTACTAAGGTTGTTATCTGGCAAAAGCTTCCTCTCGAGTCCGGTCAGAGATTTAGACTCAAAAGAAGGTTGTGCTTGATTTAGGTTGTAAGTGTGTGTTTTCGTTTATGTTTTTATGTCGTTTTTGAGTTGTGTGTCGTCATGTTTGTGTCGTTTGAGTCGTATTTTATGTTTTTGTGTGTGTCGGATCTCATGGGGTGAGTTGGAGTGGTTCGAGTTCATTTTGTAGGTCAAAAGTTGAAGAAAGTCGAAGAAACGAGAAGGAACCGAGGAAACCAGAAATGGCGAGCGTCGAAATGAGAACGGCGGTCGCCGGATCAAAACGGCGGTCGCCGGAGATGAAATGACGACCGCCGAAAGGGCCGAAATGATGCAGAAGGTCAGCCAAGACTTTTGGGCAAAACGGCGGTCGCCGAAATGTAAATGACGGTCGCCGAAATGATTCGGCGGGCGCCAAAATGAATCGGCGGTCGCCGAACGGGGCTGGACAGGTGCGCCATCGGCGGTTACGGGGCAGTTTCTTGGGCGTTTGAAGTCCGATTTAAGTGATTCTTTTTGCATTGGAAAGCTAACTTCCGCCTTCTGAACTTGGAGAAAAGATTGGGGACGAAGCCATTGACAACGGAAACGTTCACAAGTCGAGAACCACGATAGAAGTTCTACGGCCACTACTTTTACTAGTTTGAACTTTAAACTTGATTTCGATTATGTGTTTTAGTTTTCTTAGCTTCTTTTCATGCTTTTAACTTCTTGTAATAAACATCTAGATTTCTAATTGCTTTGATGTTATTTTTATTAATGCTTTATCTTATTTTAATTCTTGATCATGTCTCTTTTGATTATCGTTGTTAAATATTTTGTCAAGATGTTGAACTAAATTTTCATCTTGGATGATGATATGATGAACGAACGAGAATAACTAGCAATTACTTGATTGATCTCAATACGTCAACATAATCTTAGAATCGTAACCCGATCGGGAGCGAACCTCTAAGTGGATTAAACGTGTGACGACGAGTGAAGTAACCCGACCGGGAGCTTGACTTTCGTGTGTTGATTGAATTGATTTAATTGAGTGTTTGTGAAATTATCTTTAATGTTTTGATTGTCATCGTCCAAGTCGTTTTCTCATATTTGTATTTTCATTTTTGCTATTTTTATTTGTCGAACAACTTGAATTTAGGATTTAGAATTATGTCATATGCTTCTAACACGAACATTCACTTGTATATTACTCTTCCGTTTCCTTGGATTGATACCGAGTCAAACTACAACTGACCTCGGATTTTGACGAGAGACGCATTAAAACGTCTAATCAAAATTGGCGTCGTTGCCGGGGAAACGGATAGTTTTGTTTAAGTGTTTGTTAGTATTAGTTTCATATTTCATTTAGTTAGTTTAGTTTAATTGTCTTGTTATTTCTAACCATCTACTTTGAGTGTTCATGGATATCACAAGAAGCAAGATGGATAATCAGATGGTGCATCCTCGACAATACGGCTATCCATTCCAACAATCAAATGTTCAAACATATCCCAACATGAATGGACAACAACAACAACAAGTGCCATTCATGATGTCAAATCCGATAATGCAAGGAGGATATGGAATGCAATACAATGCATATGGATGGAACTCTCAATTGAATACTCCATTAATGGCTGAAGAGCAGCAAATGAAGAATGAGCAACAATATCAACAAACATCGGGTTCTCAATTTGAGGAATGGATGAAGACATACGTGGAGAAAAGTGATTTGAGGATGAATAACCTTGAAGTGAAAATTGGAGGCTTAAATGCGGTGTTGAACGATATTAGTACACAACTTGGGCAAATGGCAACAACACTTAGAGAACTACAAGAAAAAGATGAGGCCGAAAAACTTCTAAGCCAACCATCACATGCTAAGGCTCTTACGGTGTTAAGATCAGAGAAAGTTGTGGATATTAAAGTTCAAATACCGAAAGAGAACATCCATGTCAAAGAGGAGAAAAATGAGGAGAGTGAAGTTGAGGATGCGGAGGATGAGAAGAAGAAAATGAGGAGAGTTGAAGAAGATGAAACGAAGAAAGGTGGGTTGCACATGTTTGAAAAGTCATATCATCCACCCGTATTGATTCCAAGCAACCTTATAAACAAGAAGCAAGACCAACACTTTCAGCACTTGTATAATTTGTTGGCGAAAATCGATTTTAAGGATGTAGTCAAGGCGGATAACATCCTATTATATGGAAACGGATCGAAAGTGGGAGCAACGGAGGATGATTGGGTGCCTCCGATTCATTTGATTCCAAAGAAAAGAGTAGGCAAGGAACAAGAGAAGAAGAAGAGGTACTTCGAAAGTAAGTCGCATGTAGAAGACGACAAGGATTGGCGACTGGACAAGAAGAGGGGCTGATGTGAGAAGAGAAATAAGTCAAGCTCTCGACATAAAATTGAGCAAGAATAAAGGCTAGGAACGAGATCGTGATTCAAGAATTACTTGGCAGCCCACGAACCAAAACTACCCACCACCCGACATGTGAGAGAGGTCGTGCTAGCCACGACCTAGGTATGTTTTTCTTTTCTTTTCTTTATTTTTTCTTTTATTTTTATTTTGAGTCTTGTATATATTTGTGTGTTTATTTCTTGTTAGTCGGTTGAATGTTGTTTTTTTTGTGTGTTATTTTAGTTGGGGATTATTCGTCTACGCTAAATGAATTTGATTTGTCCCGAATGTGGTGTGTTTGCATGTGGATATGGTCAAGTTGTTGCTTGAACTCACTTGGTTAAAGGTTGAACTACTTGTTAAGTGTCGAGAAAATGAGTATATGATATTCATGAGTTTCTTACCTTGTTATATACATGTGAGCTTTTGAGCCTATTTTCTTTGGAGTGTATTTATGATTTTTCTCGAGTGTGAGCATGAGATGATTAAGAATGGATAATTGGACTTTGTTGTGTCATTGCATGAATATGAAGTTACTTTGCCTTGGTTAAGAATGAGAAAATGAAGTATGAGATTGCTAGGATTTAACTCTACATATTTAAATTTCCCAAAATGATCGTGCCCGTCGAGGGACTCCCTAGTTAACCCTTTTGAGCTTACATGGTGCCTTTTTCTTGTAACCGAGAGTTCCACGAGTGATGTGAGAATTTGATAGGTGTGCTGCAAGTTTTGTTGTGAAGGTTAATAAGGGATATTGTGATGAATTGTAAACGTGTTTTCTCGTTTAATGGCATGTTATAAGTGAAAAAAGCTTACTCCCTAAAAAAAACGAATACTTTTCGGTTGTGAAAACAATTGATGAGGGATGAAAATAAAAAAAAAAAGCAAAAAGCAAAAAGAAAAAAAATGAGAAAAGAAAGAGAATGAAGAAAAAGAAAAAAATATATATATATATAAGAATAAAAAAAAAGGGGAGTAAAAGCATATTAATAGCCTATCGAGAACATGTATTTTATAATGAGTATTGAAGTTATAAGGGGGGTTGTATGATTTACATTTGGTGGAGGAGGGTGTCGAGAGCGATTTTACTCGTATTATTATTATTTCGATTCCTACCTATAAACCGAGCCACCTAATTTGCAATCTCATTCCGATTCTTGTTCTTCTTTGTCAAGGTATGCGGATTTTCTTGTGATGTGTTGATTTTTATATTCTCGATGTACTTGTGAGTGATGACCAATTTATATTTTCGAGGGATTCATTTGGAGAGATAGGTGAGCTTGTGTGACATGTATCATTTCTCTCATTTTTTCTCGTTCTTGACAAGTGGTTGGTTGTGGTTTGTTAGTGAGTTCAAAGTACGTGATTTGTGCAAACACATGTTGGTTGATTTACCTTGCTCGGGACTAGCAAGGACTTGAGCGTGGGGGGTGATTTAGGTTGTAAGTGTGTGTTTTCGTTTATGTTTTTATGTCGTTTTTGAGTTGTGTGTCGTCATGTTTGTGTCGTTTGAGTCGTATTTTATGTTTTTGTGTGTGTCGGATCTCATGGGGTGAGTTGGAGTGGTTCGAGTTCGTTTTGTAGGTCAAAAGTTGAAGAAAGTCGAAGAAACGAGAAGGAACCGAGGAAACCAGAAATGGCGAGCGTCGAAATGAGAACGGCGGTCGCCGGAGATGAAATGACGACCGCCGAAAGGGCCGAAATAATGCAGAAGGTCAGCCAAGACTTTTGGGCAAAACGGCGGTCGCCGAAATGTAAATGACGGTCGCCGAAATGATTCGGCGGGCGCCAAAATGAATCGGCGGTCGCCGAACGGGGCTGGACAGGTGCGCCATCGGCGGTTACGGGGCAGTTTCTTGGGCGTTTGAAGTCCGATTTAAGTGATTCTTTTTGCATTGGAAAGCTAACTTCCGCCTTCTGAACTTGGAGAAAAGATTGGGGATGAAGCCATTGACAACGGCAACGTTCACAAGTCGAGAACCACGATAGAAGTTCTACGGCCACTACTTTTACTAGTTTGAACTTTAAACTTGATTTCGATTATGTGTTTTAGTTTTCTTAGCTTCTTTTCATGCTTTTAAATTCTTGTAATAAACATCTAGATTTCTAATTGCTTTGATGTTATTTTTATTAATGCTTTATCTTATTTTAATTCTTGATCATGTCTCTTTTGATTATCGTTGTTAAATATTTTGTCAAGATGTTGAACTAAATTTTCATCTTGGATGATGATATGATGAACGAACGAGAATAACTAGCAATTACTTGATTGATCTCAATACGTCAACATAATCTTAGAATCGTAACCCGATCGGGAGCGAACCTCTAAGTGGATTAAACGTTTGACGACGAGTGAAGTAACCCGACCGGGAGCTTGACTTTCGTGTGTTGATTGAATTGATTTAATTGAGTGTTTGTGAAATTATCTTTAATGTTTTGATTGTCATCGTTCAAGTCGTTTTCTCATATTTGTATTTTCATTTTTGCTATTTTTATTTGTCGAACAACTTGAATTTAGGATTTAGAATTATGTCATATGCTTCTAACACGAACATTCACTTGTATATTACTCTTCCGTTTCCTTGGATTGATACCGAGTCAAACTACAACTGACCTCGGATTTTGACGAGAGACGCATTAAAACGTCTAATCAGTGCTTCACTGGTATCTTCGCCTTCTTCCTGCTCTCTGCTGGGGATGAATCCAATAATTTATTTCAGAAGATTACAAATCATGTCAATAACAATTGTCACTAATATTTTTAATCAGTTAATACCAAAATGAGTGATTTTACAAAAACAAGTCGAGCAACTATCTAAAAGTCTATTTTTTTAATCCCAATTTTACTGTATTTCAATCCAGTGACCGTCATATGGAACTCACAAATGCGAATGAAATAATGTATACTATGGTTACATGACTATTATGCGAGTCGTGCCTTTTACGAAATCCTTCTATTACAACCCTAATGTTTACACGTCAAATTTTGCAATTTTTTCCAGAAATAAATAACGGATTCCACCAATTTGATTCTTTGAAAATGCTGGTAAAAAAATATAGGAGTCATACCTTTGTATTTGTTCTCTGCTACTGTTCTCGTCATGTATTTTAACGGTTTCCCCTGAGTGACATATTGCCTTGTCTGATAAATTCCTCACACATGCACGGATTCTCTGTGTGTAACCATTTCTATATATATAGCCCAGCCTCTTTACCCCTCAATATTATGGATGGTAAATCCCAATTTCTACTGTATGAACAACACGTGCAAACTATCTCACTATTACACTTGGAGCAGTCGTTTCTTTGTCTTGGTTTCGGAACTTTTGCGTCAAAAAAGTTTTCTTGGGAGTTCGGATGATGGTATTCATCGGACTTACCGTATGAGTAATTGTTGCACGCAGATAATTCGTGCATGTGTGAGGAATTTATCAGACAAGGCAATATGTCACACGAAGTTTGTATGGAGTATATAGAACACACACACACTGCAAAAACGGAAAGAACACGATGATTTTACGTGCTTCGGCCGCCGGGAAGGCAACCTACGTGCACGGTGGAGGGAAGGGTGGTTCTGGGATTATACGAAGCAAAAGAACGATTACACAACGTTCTCTCTAGCTCACTTGTTGCATATTCATCGCTAATGTTAACGAGCGGAAAAAGCCGGGCAGGGTGGTCTTTTCTCTCCCGTAAACTCAAGAATGTTTTTGAGAATTGAGCCAACAATAAATTATTCTTTCAAAAAAGGAAATATTTCTATTTTTTGGAGGCTGAAGATCTGCCCATTTTGGTAAGAGTATCAAAGTATTTAGAGCTACAATTAGGGTTTTTCCTTTTTTTTGACCTAATGGGCCTATTAATTCTATTACATGGGCCTTGTACATGGACCAACCCAAATTTTCGCTGCCTTTCCAGTCGAGCAAACCCAGTACGCATAGAGGGAAGCTCCCAGTTTGATCAGCCGACCTTTACTCAGCTCGGCTTAGCTCCACGGCTTTCGTTGGCTCCCTTCATCCCCGGTGGTCCACGGATCCGTCGTTCTCGGGGATAGATGCTTCGACTTCCAGGGCATGTCTGGGGCGTCCTCGGTGGGTGATGGTTGATCTGCTCGGTGGGAGTTTCTCGGCGCTTCGACGATGTCTCACTCCTCGATCGGATCTCCGCGGTGAGACAACGTGACACGTGCTCTCTGCACACGGGCACCTCCGAGCTGCTATCTGAACAAATAAAAATAGTGGTATAACAGTTAACACTCGCGATTATATACTAAAATGGAAATGCACAAAATCGATTTCATCATCTTCCGTCGACCTGCAACTGCCTCGCAAATCACAACCGTGCGATCAATCGATACAATTCCATGTGCATCTTGTAGATAAGCTGGCGGGGACCACAACTGCGTAAGAATCATGCAATGAGGTGAAGAATCGAGTGAGAAATCGCTCGCCCTAAACCCGTACACCCGCAACCAATTCACCTTCAAAACGGCGTCGTTTCAAAGCTGCGGAAAATTCAAATTCCAAGGGAAATTATCAAAATGCCTCTGAGCTCGTTTTTGTCGATTTTTCACCCGGAGTTGGAATTTTGTGTACATTAACATTTCATGTACAAAACAAATGAGTTTACATCATATGATTCAATCAAGACACACTCAAATAGAAACAATTTCACAAATTTGTCTTTCAACAAAAGCGGAATCCACAACAAAGAGTGGAATCTACAATTAGTACTTTAATTATTTAATAAATCAAATTTAATTTTTACAATTGACACAAAGTTCCCTAATCTCTCTATTAGGATATATTAAGTGGGTTAGAAGGAAGCCCGAAAAATAAAATAAAATAAAATCGTGTGGCCGGTTGAACCAGCGATGGCCCAATAACGTGTTGCGGTCTGTTGTTACTTGTTACTTTGTTAGGGTTAAGGATTGGGTTGGGGTATATAAAATTATAAATAAATAAATACTCAGCTCTAATGAAAACCAAACACAAATACTCGTCATTTTTGTTTGGTGCTTAAATTGGAGAAAAGAGAGATAGTCAGATAGAGACGATGAGCCCTAAATCTAAAGCTAGAAGGTTTAGTAATTCCTCTGGCCGCCTAAGTAAGGGTAAGGCGTTCCGTCGACCGAATCGTGGTCGCGGAGGCTACCTTTATCCTTCACATCCCTTCGACTTTAAAGAGTCTGTGCGTAAGGGCGCCTTGTTTCGGAGACCCAGGGGCAAATCCGTCTCTTTCAAGATCGACCCCAAGGTACGTAATTAATCATCATCTCAATTTATTCATTTAATTTAATTTGTATTATTATTAATTCATTCAGCTAATTAATTCGATGAATACATAAATTAATTAATAATATGTATGTCATCGATCGATCCATCTCTCTAGGGTTTCGATCGTACTCATGATGATGATGGTGATCTCCAGCGGGAGCCCTTCTATATCGAACTTTTTGCTCAAAGGGCATTGCACACATACAACGTATATCATGTAAGCTGCTCATATCCAATATTCCTCATCGCTTATAATTATTTATTCCACTATGGCACTATCAATATCCATTTTCGATAATTAGGTACGTAGTTGTTCATAATTATGATAATAATATTATGTTTATTTGATTTCTGTTGTTTTTGTATTTTTGATTCTTAGAATGAAAAATATAAGTTTGTGTCTCTTGAGAAGGCCGTCCGTAAACAGGAGAACCTTGGTATTACTATATCACCTTCACTATCGCTTCCAAAAACGATGATGTTGTCAAGACCGTTCAAGCTATCATTGAATCACGTATTTATAAATCTGCATTTGTCCTATATGTCAAGATTATCCCGTCCACCCAAACCTCCTCCACCCCTTCCACCTAGCTGTGCATGGCCGGTATAGTTTGCATATGTTAATTCGATATATCTGCATGCATGTGTTTGCCAGGCATTATTCACTAGTACTTATTAGATTAGCACTTCTTGTTCTTCCATTCATATTCAATTGGATTGTACGTAGTTCATTTGTCTTAATAATTAGTATATATTAGATGGTTAATTTGAAACTATCAAAATTAACCACACAATATAGAATTTTACACTAACAAAACATCACATTGGAATGTAAAACTTATTTAACTCTTTTGATACCTACAACTTGATCTAATTTAAAAAATTAAAAATTACCATACCGATATCATATTGAAAAAATTTATATCGATATCGTACCCAACATTCGGTATATCGAAAATGTCGATATATCAAACTTGCATACCAAATTTTTTACTAACGAATTTTACCGAAAATATATAACGAAATACAAAAGAGATCGTTCTTTATATACCAAATTATATCGATTATTTTCGGTATGTCAGTATATACTGAAATACCAAAATGTTAAAAATTTCATATTGATCGCGATGATTGTAACGAAAATTTCAATATACCATATATTTTGTATACTGTATTATATTGTACCGAAAATTGTACCGAAAAATTTCAATATACCATATATTTTGTTTTTTTCTGTACGATATGTTGTATCGAAATTTCATTATATTGTACGGGAAATTTTCAATATACCATATATTTTGTATTTTTCTGGATATGTTGTACCGAAATTTAAATATACCAAATTTCAATATACCATATATTTTGTATTTTTCTGGATATGTTGTACCGAAATTTCAATATACCACAAATTTCAGTATTTTTTCCCACCTCTATTAACATTGTTGACGTTGGTTGCTACTACAAGTAGGGTTAGGGATTGGGTTTATGTATTTTTTTATGGGTGATTTTGGATAAAGTGAACATTAATTTTAAAATTTCTTTAGAATTTAATAACCCAATTTATTCTAATTATTAATATGAGCCGTTTATTTAATATAATTTCAATTTTATTCATTTAAACAATGGTTATTAATTATTATTTATTATTTAAAGCACACGGTTATTACACTTTTATTTAATTAAATCTTAAGATTACTCTAATAAATAAAAAAATTAACCATTAAATTCTAAGGTAAATTTATAGAGTTTAAATTATAATATTATAAACTATAATACACTTTTTCCTAAATTACTCTTTTTTTATATATAGATGATCTTTCTTTTAAAAAAATATATTTTAATTTTATTTAACTTTAAAATAAAATTTTACTTTTATTTTTTATTCATTACTTTGTAAATTTTGTTACTATTGCGTCAAACGTATATAAAAAAATCTTGATATATATAATTAATAGAAGCCCAATAATTAAATAAAATGGAGTGGGCGATGACCCATTAACGTACAATTATTAGGGTTAGGGATTGGGGTCGATCGAAAACCAAACACTGTTTTATTTTTGTTGTTTGGTGCTTCAATTGAAGATAGAGAGAGATAGAGATCGACGATGAGCCCTAAATCTAGAGCTAAAAGGTTTAGTAACTCGTCTGACGGAAGAGGAAGAAGACCTTTCCCAAAGAAATTAGGTTCGAATCCGGGAGGGTTACGAACTGGTTCGAATAGAGGCTACTTTTCTCCTTCCCTTCGGTGCTTCGCTAAAGAGACAGTGCGAAAGGGCGCCTTGTTTCGGAGACCTAGAAATAAATCTGCCTCTTTCAAGATCGACCCCAAGGTATAATTCATTCATGTGAGAATTGAATACGTACGTACCTACTCCAATTAATAATTAATGTATTGTTTATCTCGATCAATCTCTCTAGGGTTTCGATCGTACAGATGATGATGACGACGACGACAGTGATGCTCTGGATACCTTTCATATCGAACTTTTAGCAAACAGGGCATTGCACACATACAACGTTTATTATGTAAGCTAGCTACTCATCCAATTAATATTCATCTTGTAATGTTAATTAATTTGCCGTTTGCACGTTGTTGTATTTTGATTGTATATTATCAGGTTGAACAGTATAAGTTTTTGTCTCTTGAGAAGGCCGTCCGTAAACGAGGAGAACCTACGTACTATTATCTCACCTTTACTATCACTTCCAAAAATGGTGATGTTGTCAAGACCGTTCAAGCTATCGTCCGCCATATGCATCATAGACATGCCTTTGTTCATTATGTTAAGATTATCCCGTCCACCCCTTCGACCTAGCTAGCTAGTAGCCGGTATATATTATAATTCCATCCATCTCATGATGTTTGTCCAGGCTTTATTCAGTATTCGTAGATAGCTCATGTGACCATTTCAATAATTTATTGTTTCAAAATAGTAAATACTTCATCTATTCTATTTAGGTTGATTAAGTTCTTTTAAACTTAATTTCAATTCACTTTAATGATTTGTCATTAATTTGACCGATCTCAGGTTTTTGGGCTTTTTTCAGTACGAAACTTCCACTGTAGTACTTTTTTTGTCTTTGAGTAGTAAATTGATCAGTTCATGATCTTTTTTGTCCTTGAGTAGTAAGTAGTTCAGTTCAGGATCTTATCCTCACTCGTGAATAGGAGTAGTAATAATTAATTGCATCATTTCTATTTTTTAATTATTTTGTTTTGATTGTTTCAATGAAAATATTTGTCAATTAATTTTATAAAAAAATAAAATCTAATTATTTTGTTTTGATAATTTCAATTAAATAATTTGTCAATTAATTTTATAAAAAAATAAAATCAAATAGTAACATCTAATTTACTTGGCAATTTCAACACTTTATTTTCAAACAAGGGACTTTTTTTAGTATAAAATAAACGAAAATAAGTATATATGAATAAAAATTATTACTCTTAAATGGGACGGAGGCGCGGAGGGAGTGAGTTACGAGTACTATCGTATATGGGACGGGAAAAATTTACTACAGTACCTATGTACTGAATTTATTCATTTCTATTTTTTTTTGTTATACGTGGCATGATTTGATTGGTCACCCAATAAATAAAATGGAGCGGGTTGAACTCTCTTGGCCCATTACCATGTTAATGGGTCGGGTTGGATTGATTAGGGTTGGGTCTCGTTAAATAAATAATGTAATGTGATGGATATCGAAAACTTAGGGGGATTGTATTCAATTAAGAGTCTATAGGATTTTAATGGACTTTTAAAGTCTAGGTGTATTCAATCCAGATTTTTAAAAGTCCATTAAAATCCGGAGGTATTCAATTAGGATTTTAAAAAGTCTTTAAAAATCTGTAGGTATTCAAAAGTCCATGGATTATAATGGATTTTAAAAGTTTATGAATTTTGATAGATTTTCTTTACAAAATATAACTAAATTTGACTTTTCGAAATCTCTCATAATTATGAGAGATTTCAATGGATTTCTTTAGGACACGAAAACTCAAATACAAAAAATAAAAATAAAACAATTGTTAGTCATTTTGACAATAGTTACACAAATCACTCTTCAAATTTTTATTTGAGAAAATTGATCTTATCATATTTTCGTTAAAAATAATATTTATACATGATATTA
Source organism: Euphrasia confusa (assembly GCA_954870475.1). Lineage (NCBI taxonomy): Eukaryota > Viridiplantae > Streptophyta > Magnoliopsida > Lamiales > Orobanchaceae > Euphrasia > Euphrasia confusa. The sequence continues at coordinate 2,931,714 of OX940951.1, forward strand.
ATAATAAATTACTTTGTGATGAAAATAAAAATTAGAATAATTAGAATAATAAATTATTTTTTTTTATATAAAAATATGTTCATATACATTTTGATATAGTTGATATTTATGAAAATTTACGTAAATCATATAAAATTCTAATCGAATACACCTTCATGGAGATTGAAAATCAAGTATTGCTAATGCTATGTGGGAAATGAGGCTACAATAATATAAATGAAGATAAAATAATAATGATAAATAATAATATTTATTTATTTTTGAACAAATGCATTTTTTGATAAATAATAATATTTATTTATTTTTGAACAAATGTTTTTTTGATAAATAATACTATTTATTTATTTTTGAACAATTTGGATTTTTTAAAATAATTAAGATTTTTTATATATAAAAGTTTATAAAAATTCAAGTAAAACAATTTAAAAAATTATATTTGAAGTTTATGAAAATCCATCAAAATCAATGGAAAAAAGTTAGTCAAACTCTACGTATACTCCGTGGATTTAGATTATCCATAAAAATCCACGGACTTTTAAAAGTCCAAAAAAATCCATCAAAATCCTAGTTGAATACACCCCCTTAATTTAGGTTGGAGATGGAGACGATGAACAGTGATTCATGTCGTTCCTCTTGCAGGTTCGTTGCTGAGAACAGCGGCGCCGTGTTTCGGCTATATGAAAATTACAGTATTGATCCCCAGGTAGTTAATTTAATTACAGTATATATTAATTAATTACATATATTCATCGATCTATATATACTAATTAATTATATACTCTAATACATATATCTAGGTTTTCGATAATATTGATGATGATGATGCTGAAATCACGAAGTACAAAACAGGGCATTATTCTAGATATCCCTATGCCAACTATTTTGCACACAAGGCATTGAAGAAATACCATGATTATTATGTAAGTAATCGATCGATAGTTATATACTGCAATTAGTTAATACAGTAGTAGCTAGTAATAATAATATACTTTGTTGTATTTAATTTTTTTTACTATTAATTAACTAGGGTGAAGTATACACGTTGGTGTCTATGACATCAGTTAAACACAAATATCTCAAGTATTATATCACCTTCACCGCCAGGCAAATGGGAGCACGCGTCTCTCATGAGGTTTTCAAGACTGTTCAAGCTGTCGTCATATCTGGTAATGGAGGTTCCACTGTCCTTTATGTCAGAATTATCCCGTCCAAATAAACCAACTAGCTATCCCTTCGATTAATTTCTTGTATATATGCTAATGAACCAGAGGTTTAATTTGTTTGATCATTTTTATTGTTAAAGTAGCATATACTGTAGTATGAAGAAGTAAAGCGGTAGGAGTCTTTCTAATGCGCTTGATTTTGCATTGCTTATGTAAGTACATACACGAAGGTACATACAGTTCAATTAATTGGTCAACTTTTATTTATTTTTGGTAAAAATCGATCCACTTGTTTTTTTTTTTTCTTTTTAAAAATCATAATAGATATACGAATAAAAGAATTAATTATAAACGATGAACAGACACCTCGGTCTAGTTAACTTCTTGGAGCAAATTTTGAGTATCTAATTTTTTTTAATATAAATTACAATTGTAATTGTGAGCTCATTTTTCATTTTTCATTATTTATTTTTAAATATATGTAGGTATAAATTGATAATTATATATATTTTTTATGTTTGCAAATAATGTGACACAAATTTGTACCCATGGAGAGGTACAAATGCTACACATTTCCATGACTTTATAATTCTAAGTTAATATAATTTTAAATAAAAATAAATTAATTAATTATAAATAAAATTAAAAAATTATGTAAATTATTATATTTTAAAATCAAAGAATAAAAAATAATAATCATCTTACCAAAAAAACAAATTGTAAAAACAAATTGTAAAATGAACAGTAACAAGCACGCCTTAGTTTTTTATTCATATTATTCTCTATAACTTTTTTATATTATTAGTAGTATTTTTTTTTTGGTCTATGTCAATTGCAGTGTTTTGGGATTCGAGCCAAGGATCTCAAATCACCAATTCAAGTGCTCAATCAACTGAGCTAACAACTCTTAGTATTATTTTCGTTTTAATTATATATGCATTTGTTGGTGGACACTTATTTTTTTTATTATTAGTAGTAATATTTTCGTTTTAATTATATATGCATTTGTTGGTGGACACTTAAATTAAGAAAATTATTATTTTATAATTTGTTCACATTTAATTAAAAAAATATTATTTTTTGATTTGTTGACGAAAATGTAAAAAATAAATATATGTTTTTAAGTTAAAAAGTAAAATAGTTAGAAGTAACATTTGAAAAATAGTAATAAAAAAAGTAAAAGTAAAATAATATATATTAAAATGTAAAAGTAATGTTTTTTTAAATGTGTATAATTAGTTGACATGTTTAAAAAAGATAAATGTGCATCAATTATTTGAGACGGGAGGTACTATTATTTTTAATAAAATAGTAAAATCTTAGAAATTCAATTGACGTACTATGTTATAAAATGGCCTTCGTGGCAAGATTTGATTGGTCGTGACTTGTCACACAGCAACGACAAAAAAAACAGGTCCTTCGTTTCAATCCAGGGCTCTCAGCTTACCCACTTTCGTCGAATTTGTTTTTACTCTTTACTTCACAAACGAATTGTTTTTTTAAGGCGATGGATTTCGACGGTGATGCTGACTTCGATCGCGTCCCTCCCTCGTTTAATCGTGCGGTAATAATTTTTTATTTTTTTTTACTCAACTTGATTTTGGTAGATCTGTTTTGTTCGAATGGATTTTTATAGGTATTTTGTAATTTTTATCCGTCGATGTGTAGAGAAATTATAGATACAACAATATAACCATTGCGATTTTTCTCTTTTTCATAATTTTTTAAATTTAATTTCGATAATTTAATTTTAGGCAATGTACCTAAAGTTGATGGTCATCTAAAACCTAAAAATCCCAAATTTCTGCATTCCCAATTTCCCATATTTGATCAATTTAACTTGCTGTATGTTCTCAATGTGTTCGTGTTTTGTGTTTCGTTTAGATCAGTTCGTCCTTACGAGTGTTGGTTTCTTATGTTTCACCCTTTTTTTCTGTTGCTGAATTTTACTCTGTTTCACATGTTGGATGGAACAGAAAAATGCAGCCGGGGGTGTCGACCCCCAAGGGTTCAACCCGGGACTGATTGTCCTGCTTGTTGTTGGTGGACTGGTGTTGCTGTTCCTTATCGGGAATTACGCTCTGTATGTGTATGCCCAGAAGACTCTTCCTCAGAGGAAAAAGAAGCCCGTCTCGAAGAAGAAGATGAAGAAGGAAAGGCTGAAGCAAGGTGTATCAGCTCCGGGAGAATAGATTCTTGCCCATGTTTTTTTCCTCAAATACCTCTGTGTCCGAAAATATCAAACCATTTTGAGTACTAAAAACAGTAGCTTGATGTTTTGAAATGAGGTGTTTGCTTCTTTTTCTCTTCCTGCAAGACATCAAATTCATTTTAAAGATTGTGTTTTTATTCAACAGGGCTATGTGACCAACCTTAAAAATTAACAATAAATACAGTATCTTCTTACAGAGATTTAGTAAAATAAAAATATAAAACAGGGTACTTCTATAGTCCTATGCACTTTATAAACAACATTATAGGACACTTGTATAATATATCAGAAGTCCAGAAGTTGTATGAGCTCTCGAACAAAACACAGTCGAAAACATAGCAAGTTCTTCAGGCTAAACGCCCATGGTCTGTCCGTCAGGCGGCATCATGACCAAGATGGGCTGCATAGCAAGCCCAGGGTGAGGAAGCCTCCGGCGAACCTCACGAGCCTCCTGACAAAGAGCGCACGCGTGGCAGAACACGTGGGTCCCGAAATCACACGAGGATTCGCATTGCTCTCGCTGAATCTCATCCATCACATAGTTTCCACAGCAGCCGCATGATCGGGTCAGTGACTCACAGCTGCCCTGTTGTAGGTATCAAACAAATCATCGATATTAGTATACAAGGGGTGTTTTTGTAATTATGCCAAACATCGAGGGTAGTTTTTTGAATTATTTTTGTAAGAAAGATTACTAACCTCTAAGTTAAACTTGCGGCGTACGGCTGTACGATTAGGGTATGAGAACCAAGGGGCGAGGCAGTTCCACCCAAAAAAGCAATTCCCGATCAAGTATAGGCCGGTGTATGGCAAGCAGTGATTAGCGAAAGCAGCGGGTGAATGTCCGAGTCTCTCCACATTGCTTCCGTGGAGAACACATGGGGCAATGCTACCGAGTAAACCTGCTCGGTATCATAACCGCAAAATATTAGTAGTTGACAAAGATGCATATGGAGTGTGTTTGTTTAAATTTTCGCAAGAAGTGATTTATCAAAAGTTGTATGTCGAATATTTCGCCAAAGTGCTCAAGGGGTATGTCTGATTTATTACTCAAAAGTCACTTATATCAAAAACACGACATAAAAACTAATGAATTACTAACAACAAACTCAAGCAATCGCCCATCAACCGAACAACAATTGGACAAGATTTCACAAGCCAAAGTACAAACCACGTTTCAAAACATCAACTAAACATGGTTTTAAATATTCATTGCCGGAAAAGAATCATCTATCTATAAACACTAAAAATCCTCGTACCAAACGTGGCCAAATACATTATGACTAGAGTATGATGCGAAATCGGATCGGGAATTGACACTTAAAAGCACTAAACACCGCCTTTTTTCATAACATGTTTGAATATCTAAGAATTCGACTACAATACACAAATTTGAAATCTCACATGAGAAATTTGTTTTCAAGAACCTAAATGCAAATTTCAAATCCCACAAAAAAGTTCACATTATCCCCCAAGAATCTAATGATGCATAAAAATCAATTCTTTAAAACTCAAAAGCAAAATTCACCATAGCCCATATGAGATCATCATCATAATAATGATAAGAATTAAAAAGAAAATCTCACAAACTTCAAGATCGCTGCTGAAAAATTCATCATTCGATCCAAGGCAAGAGAAGATGCTGGTTTCCCACTGGGACCTCTGCATCACCGGGATCCCATCTGCCGGCCATCCCATCGACACCTCGGACGGCGGAGATCCGGCGTTCTTTTCAATGTCTACATGTTTCGTCTCAGCTTCTTGTTCTTGATTCGGCACGAGCTCGTAATTCGCCATTTCCCCAAATCGAAAATAAATAAATTACAGAAGACAAGAAATCGAGATGAGGGGATTTGTGAGAGATGCAATTTCTCGCCTCCCGAATTTCTGCTGAATTTTGTTGATTTATAATTAGTGTGTATTTATTGGTTTCTTTGAGGTTGAGCCAATGAAGCCTTTTGAGGCAGGCCGTAGACTTAGGATAATTAATGACATTTTATAAATTTAAGTACTCTCTGCCTATTTGTGATTACAAATGAAATTTATGTATTTTTTGTCTGTTTGTAATTACAAAGGAGAGTTGCGACAACTGACAATTGATCCGAAACAAGAAGAGAGAATTTTTTGTGGTGATATCTAAATTCATCCATGTGGAATTCATGTATGATTCTTCCTTTTATTAGATATCAAAATAAAACCACATCAAAGGGGGGCGACAAGTCATTGTGTCGTGATTAGGCCAATCAGAAAGAAGTGTTTTCAACAAAGTTTTAACCCTTAATTATCAAGACTACTTACATTAATAGACTAGATTTAAGCTTTACCATTTTTCCAGCAAACTTTCTGAACTTATTCAATTTTTCATATCCGAGTTTCTCAGTGCTTTGTTGGTTTGAAATTTCATATACGATGATGTAATTGATCGAACTAAAGAGAAATAAGAAAAAGAAGATAAAAATTAAAAAGCCTATGATCGAATTAATAAATTATCATGATCAGATCGAATTCATTAACAAAATAGACCGAATCGAACTATATATTAAATTATTAATCAAATTACTTAGGGCAAAAAATAAATTGATTTGCCTAATCACGTGATTATTAATTCGATACCAATCGTAATAAAAAAAAAGTACTGTAAATAGAAAAATAACATAAAGCTTATATTCACAGAAAGTAATTCTCGTAAAATTTGAGAAAAATCAAATTCACAATCTACTGTAGTAGTAATATTACAATAGTAATTTTCAAGTGCCACATACGCTTTCTCCTCTTCTTGCTGGCTCTGAGTTACACCTCGTGAGCACTGCACCAACCGTATTTTCAAACGAACAACCCCAAAATAACCCTCCAAGCGAAGAAGGCTTGTACGGAGCAGACCTGCACCGGGTCAAGAACATCACTGGCGGCACACTAGGGGCATTTCCGTCATTACAACCAGGGGCAACTTCGGTCTTTTCACTCCTCCTGAAAAACAAATTAACCCACCTCCCAAAAGCAGCCTTCCCTCGGAGCCCTGAAAACAGGGCTCTGGTTTTCTCGACCCACCGGCACGGCCGGCGACGGCGTCTCGCGGCGGAGCGGCTGGCTCTGACCTGGCCGATGCACGTGACTTTCGGGGAGGACGGTTCCCGTGCGGTCTCGACCATCACCCTAGCAGAATTTACTCTCCTCCGGCGAGTGTAGAATCTTCCTCTGCTTCTGCCGAATCTCGAGAACCCCATCAGGGGCGACGGGAAATTGTCGGGCCTGCTCGGGCTCGACGCGGGCTTCTTCGATAAAGCTAACATCTTAATTTTACCCGATCGATGGATATCAACAAAAGTAGACATATATATATTACACGGTCACTACGCGCGTGCGTGTGGTTTTCGAGAAATTCCTGTTCCGGCGTGGGAGTATGTGTGGAATGTGGATAGAAGCTACTCATTTGTTTTTGCTCCACTTTTACCTTTTTTTTTATTATGTCTTAATGTAGTACTATAAAAACATGACCAGGAAATATAAATGGATTTCAAAAAATGAAATTGAAAATGGAAATTGATTTTTATACCTATTAAAATCATCTTATTAAAATTGTCAACTAAAAAGATTAAAATTTCACCAAATTCAAATTCAACTCCAATCATTTCATTTCACCATTAAATTTTACTATTACTACTTTGTTCTAAAATAATTAAAAAATGCTTGGTTTTATATTAAAAAAAATAGTATAAAGTATTAATTTACCTCAAAAATATTCTTCAATGTGAAAAAATTAATAATTAAACGATTTTTTTTTATTATATTTGAATTGTTTTATTAAAATAAATTTGAAAAAAAATGTCATATTCATTAAAGTTGAATTAATTAATTTTTTATTATCAAAGACTAGTGAATATTTTAAATGCATATAATATAATATAATATATTTTAAATTTTAAATATGATTAGCAAGATGATTTCTTAATTTCAATTTAACATTTGTAATATTAAAACTGGATCCTCACTTCAACCAAGAGTCTTTTCCATGAAAATATTTGAATGTTACATTGCCATCTAAATTTGATAAGGTCATCTCAAAGAGACAAAGACTACTTCATCTAAATTTGATAAGGTCATCTCAAAGAGACAAAGACTACTTCCTCGGAGCATGAATACAAAGATAATAAAAGTTGTGTTAACTATCCTTTCGGTAATAAGTACACTGAAGCTTCTCTATCTTCCAAAGCTCTGACTAAAGCCCCGGCAAGAAACAGCAGAATCGTAGATAAAATCAATAACTATATCTTCTATCACATTATGATCCTGCAATTGTTTAAGAGGTCAAAAGATTAAGGCTACTTCAAGCACTGAAGAAATTATAAACCTTGGAAATCTTGCCCCCAAAAAAACACATTTTAAGTTTACCTTCTACTCACTTTTAATTCTCAACTACAGAAATCAGAATTCAAACCAAACAAAACAGAAATCAAAAGGGTATATAGTTGTGAAATTCAAAAGGACTTCAATCCGATCGCTTGTAAGAAACGTGTTTCCTAGCCGCCCTCGCGTTTTCGTACTCGAATCTCAGCACGTTGGGCAAGTGCGAAGTATCCTTCACGTAGAAGAACCTCCCGATCGCACTCTCCTCGATCGCCTGAAACCGGCACCAGATCAGATTATTCACCACCCAAAACCACCCCCCGCCCAAAACCGCCCCCAGCGCGGCCCCCGCGAGCACCTGCGCCGCCGTGTGGTACCCCAAATAAACCCTAGAGTACAGGGTCAGAAACGCCACGGGCCACACGACGAGGCCCACGATCCAGGCCTGGTATCGAAACAGAGCCCCGATCCTGTGATGAGTCAGCAGGGAGAGATAGACGGCGAAGAAGAACATGTACTGGGAGTGGCTGGAGGGCCAGCCGTGGGAATCGCAGGTCTCGAGGAGGGCGCACATCTCGGGCCGGGCCTGCTGGACGGAGGTCTTGACGAGCTCGTTGACGAATTGGGAGATGATGATCCCGACGGCGAAGAAGATGCCCTGGAGCTCGCGGCGGAAGATGAAGTGCGAGAAGAAGCCGCCGAGGGTGATGAAGATCGGGACGAGTGAGATCCACGCGAGGAAATGCCCCAATTGGTCGCCCTTGTGGTACCGGACGTGGGTTAGGGTTACGGCTTTTAGGGTCGGGTTCGGCATCATCGGAATCGGATCGCAGATAAAATTTTAGTGCTAATATGAAGATGGAGATGAAGTGGATATATATAGTGTGGATTGATGAAGATATCAAGTAGGTGAGGCTTGTTGAGAGTTGGCTGTTGCAGGTCGAATTTGAGAGGGGAAGATGACGAGTTCCGGACAGGTGGCAGTACCCAATATGTTAATACTCCATCTAACTCATGAAAGCACTGTTGTTACTGGAGTTTAAAAATGAAAAGTTGTCCGGAGCATAGCCGAGTTTGGTAAGGCATGTAATGATGTGGGTGTAATTCTCCGGCGACGCAAGGATCGAATCTCGGGTGGGACAAATTTTCATTAAAATATTATGGAAGTTTGTCCTGGGATTCGACATGTTGGCTCTCTCGCACAGATGTCTGCTACTCGGGCACATTCCTCGATTTAAAAAAAACTCGCACAGATGTCTGGTACTCGGGCACATTACTCGATTTAAAAAAAATGAAAAGTAAATGAATAAGTAAAAATCAATTTTGTTTGTTTGGTTGGGTAATTTTGAACGAAGGGAAGTTTTTCAAATTTTGTTACAATTAAATAACTTATTTTTTCCCAATTATTAATAAGAGCATATTACATAATATTATTTTAATTTTGTTAATTATATAGCGGTTATTAATTTTAGCAATTATTAATTATAATAGTTATACAGTTATTACTCTATTTTACAATTATAATTTTAAACTACTCTAATAAATAAAAAAATTTAAAAAATGAAACATTAAATTGTAAACGGTAATTTATGCGGTAAAACTTAAAATATATTAAATTATATTACCTTTTAACATAAATAGTTCTTTTTGTTTTTGGTGTATGAACTATTATGAAACATGCCAAAATTTTTTATTTTTCTTTCTTAAATATCAATACTCAATAGTTAATAGTACTAGTAATATTTAATTTTGTTTTATAATGATTTATATTCTTTTTTTATCGAATCAATTGATTACATTTTATTTTATTTATAAATTTACAAATAAAATATAGACAAATAGTATTTCTTAATAAAAATATGCACATTTTTTTATAATGTTACTATTTAATAATTTATTTTTGATTTTAAAATATATTTTTACTCTTATTTATTTCAATTAAATTTTGAATTTTTATAAGAATTATTTTTCTTTTTAATTTTAAAATATATTTTTATTCAAAAAGTTTTGTTTTTTTTAATAAATGAATGACCCTAGAATAACTATAAATATCATCTTATATTACTTTACTTTATTTATAAATATTACAACTATTTCTAATTATATATAGATACTCTCTATGTACTTTTTCAATTATTTGCTTTGCTTTCGCTCCTCTCACAATTATTTGCATATTTTATAACAAGTTTTTTACAATTTTTTCTTAACAATACATATTTATTTACTTATATGTATGATTGTAAAAAGTTTGTTAAGGAAAAATTGTAAAACAATTGTTTTAAATATACAAATAATTGTATGATATATATGTATGATTCAAAAATTAAAAAAAACAAAAAAACTAATAACAATGTTGAAACTCAACTTGACTCATTGATTTGTCGAATTAACTTGATTTTTCAACAAAATTTCAACTTGATATATTTTTTGATAGCATTTATAATCAATTTAATTTAACTTCAAACTTGTGGTATATTTTATAAACACAAAAATATTAAAGACAATGGAGTTGAAACAAAAGTTCCTTTATTTTTATACATATAGATTAGTTACACTTTATTTTTAAATCATAGCGTGAGTGTGACTAAGTGTAAAGACAAATGCAATAAAATTCACATTCTAACAATTACTCCATGATACAATAAACAATATTGGAGTCAATACGTATACTATGCTCCCAGGAGCATAGTTTGTTATTGTGCTCTCGGCCCATTAATCAATAAAGCTCAAAATCAATATACTCATCACTTAAATATTTATTGTCTAAAAAAAAAATTATTATATAAATCATCATTATTGATAGTTAAAATCTTCATTTTCAAGCTATAGAATCATCATCTTGAAATTATAAAATCATCATCTTCAAGATAATTTTATCGTACTAATAAAAATCACTAACTTAAGCATACTAAAATCACTAACTTAAGAATAACAACATGAAATCAGCGTGTTACTAAAAACTTCATCACAGTAAGTAATTATCTTTTACAAAAATAAATAACACATTAAAATTAAATAAAATTATTTATTTAATTACATAAATAAGTAATCATCTTAAAAAAATAAATTACACATTAAAATTAAATAAAATTGTTTACCGTATCAAATCCTCCTTATAATCTTCATCAAATAATTAATAAATTATCATTAATATATTTTCGTATAAATTTTCGATTATCAACGAGAAGTCCATAAGTATTATTAAAATACTTTTTGTTAAACCATATATGTGTAATCATAAAATAATTTATTGATTTTAATAAAAAAATTAGGTTGTGAAATATACTGATAAAGAGAATAAAAATAGTGGGGAGAGAGAAAAAAAAATTAGAAAGAGAAAAAAAAACTTAGAAATAATTTATTTTATATTTTATTTTTTATAAAAATAAGTGGGTACACGATTCTCATTTTATTCCTAGGTACACGCTATAAATTGCCTATTGGAGTAGTTTATGCTTATGCTTATGATAACAAACATTATCTTTTATTTTAATTATTAATTATGATGTGTAATTATTCATTTTATGATATGAAGATGAAATAAAAAAAAAATGAATAATAATTGTTTGAACAATTAATCTTTCTTTCCCTAATTTTTAGATTCCCCAAAATTGGTATGAAAGCCACCACACGAAGAGGGCGCGATAATCATTAAAGTTTCAACTCCCTCAAAATCCCTAGCGAAGCGACAGGAGGAGCGCGTGCTTGTTTTGTTTTCCCCTCTCTACCTTCACTGAGATTTTTCAAGCTGAAAGCTGTAAAACAATGGCGGACGAAACCTCGACTCCCCCCAAAAGAGGATCCATCAAGTCAGCAGGTAAACATCCCTCTCTCCATTTCTCTCTCTCAACATGTATTTGTATTTGCGCCTTTTTTAAATCCATTTTTTGCTTATGCGTGGGATGGTGATAGTGGAAATTGTAATGTTCTTTGTTTGATACATGAGAAACAGAGACGGCCTTTTTTTTCTATTGGCATTTTGAAATATGGATTTACTGTTCAAGATTCCACAATTGATTTAAACAAGGAATCTGTCCTCTTGACTGTTTGCATTGTTCGTTGATTTGATCGATTGCTCGATTCCGCCTGTTATTTCAGTGGGAAGTGTTGCAGTTCAGAGGAGACGAGAACACGCGGTTACCGTAAAAAAGGAAAGACGAGAAGCGTTGATGCGTACGAAGCGTTTGTGCAGAGTGGGAGTTAACATGGATGACAATGCCGATGCTCCCGCTGATGACGACATGATGACGGAGGAAGAACAATCGGTTCTGGAGAGTCAGACTTTGAAAGCCGTGGAAGAGTTAAAGCAAGCCATTGGCCATCAGTATGCTAATTTTCTTTCATTCGTTGTCTATAATTTTGAAAACTCTGACGCAGACTAATCTCTTAGTCAAATATGCTTGTATCATGCTATTTGAATATAATTAGGATCAAGCAGTTAAACAAATAGTAGTAGTAGTAGATAATTGGGAAATGACTATATGGGGTGATATTGTTATGTATACACAGTATGTGTTATATAAGTACTCTCTTGAAGAAAGTTTATTTATTAGCTAAAACTGCATCTAGTTTTTCTATATTTGTGTCATGTGGAAAGTGTGAAAGTCTGCTTTAGAAATGCACTCACACAATATTACTTTCCAGGGGTAAAGGAGCACTGCAGAAAAGAGTTAGTGCACTTCGTGAGCTAAGGCGCTTGTTGTCAAAATCAGAATATCCTCCAGTTGAAGCTGCCCTTGAGGCTGGAGCAATGCCTACTCTCGTTCAGTGTCTTTCATTTGGTTCAGCTGATGAACAGGTTTGATTGTGTGATTTCTAGTCATCTAGATATCATCGTGTTACACATAATCTTATATAATGGGGTACCATATTTTAGTTACTTGAGGCAGCTTGGTGTCTGACAAATATAGCAGCTGGAGAGCCTGAGGAAACGAAAGCATTATTGCCTGCATTACCATTACTCATTGCCCACATAGGAGGTTGGTAGTTCTTGGATGCAATTTTCCTTTAGGAGTTGATTCATGTATTTTTTTTTATTCCTCACCATATTGACATTTTAATGTTTGCCTAACAACATAAATTTGTCTTTTTCGTCAACTCTCTCAAAATATCTTCATGAGTTGGAATGCTTCTGAATAATTCTTCTCAAATTAATGTAAATCATTATTATACTTTTGCAGAAAAGAGTTCTCTGCCTGTTGCAGAGCAATGCGCCTGGGCATTGGGAAATGTTGCTGGTGAAGGAGAGGAGCTGAGAAATGTTCTTCTTTTGCAAGGAGCTTTACAACCTCTTGCTAGGATGATGCTACCAAGCAAGGGCTCAACTGTGAGAACAGCTGCTTGGGCATTATCTAACTTAATTAAGGTGCTAAAACTTGTTTTTAGCTGCATAGTATATACTTGGAAATTGAATATTTAAAAAGGGAAGACCGTTAAATCCCAAAGAGAGCTCTTGGATTCTCCCAATAACTAACAATGAACCTCACCAACCTCATCTTGGATTGTTACCACATAAAAATATATTTGATAATTGATACTGCATAAGAGGTCTAAATAATGATGAAAACTTATTTAGGTTTAGTTCACTCTTTCTGTTATATATAACATAATTTTCTGGATTTAGGGACCAGACCCAAAAGCTGCTACAGAATTGATTAAAATCGACGGGGTTCCTGATGTTATTCTTCAACACATGAGGAGAGGGTAAGTGGAAAGTAATTTTTCGCTCATTAGGTTATTTTTACTCCTGTTAGAAAGCTGTACAGGATGACATTTCAATTCATTTGTTGATTAACCATGACTGGTTCTTAATATTGATTAGGGGTGTCTAATCTTTACGAAATTAACCATTCCTAAAATCTCTTGATCTTCCTTTGGAAAGGGAAGTTTAAAAAATGTAGGGATTATTACTACTGATGGACATGTATGCATGATGGAGAAGCAAACGTGGTAGACAATGTTTTCAAGGGATCTACTCTATGTTGCGGCTTCTTATAAAAACTTTCCTTCCTAATAATTAGCCGTAGTTGTATTTGAGATACAGCCTCTTGGATGGCGAGGTTAAAAAAGAGTCAGGAAAAAGTGATGGAAAATAACTTCATTTTCTATAATGTTGAGCAAAAATATGGCACATGCTATTTTCTTACGTTCCTCTGTCCATTACAAAATGAAATGATTAAGAACTGTTGGTACGTCAAATACTAACTGGAGTAGCTGCGCCTGTCAGTTTCCTCATAACATATGTAAATGTATGTATAGATACGTATGAGTGTGTGTGTATTCATTATGAATTCCTCTTTCTCTTCTACTGTGTTTGAATGTGGCACATTTGCTTTCATCTTCTCTTTTCATATAGTCGTCTTCAATTACTTTACTTGTTTAATCAGGGATGAAGAATTAGCGACTGAAGTGGCATGGGTGATTGTGTATCTCACTGCCCTTTCAAATGTTGCTACTAGTATACTTGCAAAAAGTGAATTGCTGCAAATACTCGTGGATAGACTGGCATCATCAAACAGCTTGCAAATGCTTATCCCGGTATATACCTGAACTACATATGTTTAGAAAACAAATCTTACAACTTACGGTATGCATTTTTAAGCTGGTGATTGTATATTGGACCATTGGTGCTAATACAACATTCTTTTAGATCTCTACTTTAATGTTTCTTTTAGGTACCATATTTCATATTTTGCTGTCTAATCAATCCATTCAGGCTGTCTTGCTTAATTCTCTCACTATTTGTTTGACATTTTGCGAAACATGGACTCATTGATTATATAATGACAAAACAAACTCCCAATTTCTTGATTATGTTTCCTTAAAATAACTTTCCCATTTCGTGAATGTCTTGATTCCACAAATGACTTCTTTCACTTTCAAAAATGAAGAACCCATGATTCAGCTTTAAAAACTGAGACTTCAACAAACACTCATCTTTCCTTCACTGTGATCTGTTCTAGATCAATGCTCACCCGACAGATCAAAGCTGACCAGTCTTTCATTGATGACTTTTATAAGATTCAGTCTTCTCAGAACCTTGTGTGGTTTATATATATATATCACCGTTATCCAGTATCTAAAAGTTCTTTTTTCTTTCCATAGCACTTTGACCTCTATCATTGTCCACCTGCATCACCAGCTTATCAATGTGTTAACATAATACTTTTCTAGACTTTTTGATGACAATTTCATGTATGCAGGTCCTACGGAGTTTAGGTAATCTTGTTGCTGGTGATTCCTATGTAACTAATAATATTCTGGTCGCTGGACATGATATCACAGGCTAGTTCTTCTAACTCTCATTATTATTGTTGTTGTTGTTAGAGGATTTGCATGAAATGCGAGCTTTGGACCCAGTTCAGATGATTGGGCAGTCAAATCCTTTTGTGAACACGGGTTTTAATTGATTTAGGAAAAGTTGGTTAGATGAGTTTTTCTTCCAAAAAAAGGATTGTGAAAATGGCTTGAAATGACGATTTAGGTTAGCCAAGAGATACACCTTTGTCATTCTAATAACTGTCATTAATGAATAATGAGAATTTTATCTTTGATGTACATGCAAAAGTTATTTGCATGAATTTAATTGAGTAATTGTTCATGATTTTTTTTTCTATTTGCTGAAACTTAATTCTTTCTGATAATTCATGAAATAATGACAATTTTATTATTTTGTTAACATTGTTTTAATTATTCAATAAATTCACCATACAAATCTATTTTATTGACAATAAGAAAATATCAATAAATTGTGTTACCAATTTTCACAATAAGTAGTTACCAACTATTTACGAAATTATTTTATGCAAACAAGTAATACATACACACAGCTAGTCAAATCAATGAGTACACCCACCTATCAATTATTATCGAATGTAATATGTTATAATATCCGCCACCCACTACCCGCTAATTGCCTAATTAAGCCATAGTATAGTTTGAGCCATAGGAGATTACAAATATACAAAAAACATTTATTGATTTGCCATTATAAAATGACTTTTTATGAAGGGTTTTAGTTACATAATTTATGTTAAAAAGGGTTATAACATTAAAAGAATGGATTAAGTATTATAATTAAGCGTAAAAAGAGAACTATACAAAGGGACATCCAAATCGAGAAATAGTGGATGCTATTTTGGGGTCGAGGGAGTTTTTTTTCCGGCTGCTTGTGTATTGAGTAAATTATCCTTCACTAACAATGGGAATGCCCAATGTCCTGCAGTAAATTTGATTCAAGCATTGATCAAGTGCTTGAAAAATGAGCACCGTGTCATAAAAAAGGTGCGCCAGTTCGTGTTGTGATCTTACTCCAAATTTTCTTGCTTATGTGTGAATTTAGTAATTCTTACATTTTTGCTGTTATCATTTGTTTGTATGTATTTTTATAGGAATCTGCGTGGGTCCTATCAAATGTAGCTGCTGGTTCTGTTGAACATAAAAGATTAATACATTCAAGTGAAGCAGTGTCATCATTGATTCACCTGCTGTCAACCGCGCCATTTGACATTAAAAAGGAAGTCGCTTATGTTCTTGGTAACCTCTGTGTTGCTCCTTCGGAAGGATCCGGAAGGCCGAGTTTGATTGTTGAGCATTTGGTTTCTCTGGTTGGCAAAGGATGTCTTCATGGTTTTGTTGACCTTGTGAGATCTGCAGACGTGGAGGCTGCTCGACTAGGTCTTCAGTTCATGGAGCTGGTAAGCAACTCTTCCTATTCAAGACGGTATGATTACAGTGTCTGGCCCTCGAGGCGTGGCCTAATTAAAAAAATAAAAGTAGTCCATTGAGGTATTACAAACAGCCCCTCAATTTTAACTGAGTTGACTCTTGCTGGAAAATTTCTACCTTTTCATTCTGACACACAATGATTTGTTGTTACTCCTGCAAACCTGATCAAATTGTGATTTATTATGACGAATGGAACAATGAAAAACCGTATATACCATACAACGAAGTCAGTTTATTTGTGCTCGAACGTAGAGTATGTGACTTAAGGGGAAATGTGATAATAAAATCTAAGCAATAATTTTGATAAATTTTATTTGATTAATTCCCGTGCCATTTTCCCCAACAGGTTCTAAGGGGAATGCCAAATGGCGAGGGGCCAAAGCTTGTTGAGTTAGAAGACGGAATAGATGCCATGGAAAGATTCCAATTTCATGAAAATGAAGATCTAAGAAACATGGCCAACGGCTTGGTCGACAAGTACTTTGGGGAGGACTATGGGCTTGATTCATGAAAACGATTGCAGGAAAAACAGGAAACAAATGTGTTAATTAAGAAAGTAATCATATTCGATTACAGGGCGTATTTATGTAAGTGTTTGCCGAACCTTGTGGGACACAGTTTTTCTTGTATGTACTTGTTGGTGGTAGTGTTGGACATGTTTGAGGTGCAGATTCTAAAAGCAATGGTCAGTTAGTCACCGATGTATATTTTGATTGGTCTTGTTTGAATTTTACATCTTGTGGTTGAACGAACATTAGAAGAATCGAAGGTGGTGTTTATTTGTTGTGTAATTTTTAGTATTTTTTACTCCATTATTTATGATGTTTTGCCATTCTCAGTTAAAAACAATAATAAAATTGATTGATGAAAAAAAAATCTGATGCCGGGAATCGAACCACTCGAAGGTGGTGTTTATTTGTATGTTTTGGTATTCTCAGTTAAAAACAATACTACTAAAATTGAGTAATGAAAAAAATATGGGAGTGGTGTTTCTTTGTATGTTCTATAAAAGAATAAAAATATTTCCGATGCCGGGAATCGAACCCGGGTCCCCTGGGTGAAAGCCAGATATCCTAACCGCTGGACGACATCGGAAGATTGTTGAGTATTCTGATTAAGTAATATTAATATCGTCCTATTAGTATTAGATTCCAATCTAATAAAGATTTAAACTTCAAACACCAAGCTACCTTATATGTTAATTATAGTGAGATTTTTCCTTTAAGGACTAGTTCTATCTCAAAAAGAATAAAAATACTTTATTTGTAAAATATAAATAAGAAGTTTATTCTATTTGGAGTTGGGACAATCCCTCTATCTGATAAGAAAATATATACTCTTTCGGTTCAAACTAATGATCATAATTTATTTGTATTTTGTGAAATAAATGTGATTATTGATTTGGAACATAAATAGTTTTTTTTTTTTAAAACAAAAATGATCTGTGTTGTTTTGAGACATAGTACAATTTCATCAATTCAATTTTTCATTTTTTAATCATTTAAATGGGGAATTAGAGTTCAAAGACATGACTTAAGTTTTTGACAAAAATGAAACATGGAGTACCATAAAATCTATTTTAAATACTCGCTCAGTCTTAAAGTAATTGTCACATTTTTTTAAAAAATTAATAGTAAATTAAAAATAATAGTAATATTTTTTTAGAAAACTTTAACACTCTTATTTTGTAAATAAAAGTTTTTGACAAAAATGAAACATGGAGTGCCATAAAATCTATTTAAAATACTCACTCAGTCTTAAAGTAATTGTCACATTTTTTTATAAATTAATAGTAAATTAAAAATAATAGTAATATTTTTTTAGAAAACTTTAACACTCTTATTTTGTAAATAAAAAATGAAATGAATAAATTTACAGTAATTTGCAAGATTATTGAAATAAATAATTAATTAATGAGTAAATGAACAGTCAAATAACCCCAATTCTCTCAACGTAAGAGCATCTCCAACCGATACCAAAAACTTATTTTGGAGTAGGATAGATGCTCCAACCAATACCAAAACATAAACCTATTATAGGTTTTATTGTGGGACCCACTAAAAAAATACTTAAATTTACGTTTACCGTAAACACAAACCAAAAACTATTTATTATTTATAAAATGATCATTTTTTTAAAAATTAATAAAAATAACTCATTAAACTTTTTTGTTTCTTATTTAATAGTATTTCTTGTAACGTAATGTTTTTAAATAATCATATCATTAATAATTAAAACAAATTATTTTATAAAAAAATAAATATCACAATATTAAATATAATTAAATATTAAATATTTAATTGATAATAAAAATAAAATAAAATAAAAATAAAAATAAAATATTTAAAATAAAATGCTACGAATTACAAAATTAAATACACTATGAATCACAATAACAAAATTGATCGATAAACAAGTAAATTGAAAATAATATTTATTAAATTTTTTTATGTCAAAAGTTATGTGGTTAAATAGTAAATTTATAAAGATTTTGGTTATTTATAAAAATAGTATAAATAATTATATAAAAAGAATATTCTTTTAAGTTTGAATATTGGTTTTTCGGTTGGAGTAAAATTACTGTAAACTTAAATTTAAACTTATTTTAGGTTTAAGTTTTGGTTTCTCGGTGGTTGGAGATGGCCTAAGCCCTAAATCTTAAATCATAAAACCCCTTCCAAACAAAATTCTGTATCGTCTTCTCGCTCGAGCTCCCATGAGTTTACTTACCAGAGCAAAACTGTCCGCTCGGGGACGCCATTTTTCCGTCCTTCAACAGCTCAATTTCTACTCGTCTAAAACAACTCCTCCCACCCCCAAAACCAAGCGATTATCCAGCAATGCCGGAGTCCCAAAACCCTCCCAATCGCAGAGTTTACCCGAACAGACCCAGAAACCGACCGTTTCAATTCTCAATTGGGCTAAGCCGATCGAGATCCCGTACCAAGAAAGGGTCGCCAACTCCGTGAATTTGATCGGCCGCGTCAAAAACCCCGTTCAATTGGATTCCGCAAACCCCGACGGAAACCACTTCGCGGCCGCCCTGATTTCGCAAGAATGCGGCGGTGGGGCCAGCTCTCTGTTGATTCCCGTCGTGTTCGAAGGCGACTTAGCTCACGTCGTGGCTTCCCACGTGAAGGATAACGACCGTGTCTTCGTTTCGGGGCAGCTGAGCATGGGTCCCACCCGTTTCTCCTTCACCGAATGTCTCGGTAAGCTTCATATAGTAGGCGAGAATCTCAATTTCGTGGAGGGGTTTGAGAAATGTACCCCGGGTCAAAAGCCCGAAACCGAGAAGCCTTTGGGTGAAGAAAAAGCCAAGGAGATTGTGAAGAATGATGAGGGGTTTACTCAGAATTCGAAAGAGGCATTGGAAGATGCAAAAGTAGAGAAATTTTCGGGCGAGAGTGATTGGGGTTCGAGTTCTGCTACTAAACAGCCAGAAGTAGAAAATGACAATGGGAAGAGTGTAGTAGAGAGTGCGAAAAAGAATTCGGTCTTGGATTTATGGAAGGATCTTTTCGAAATCCCCAAGCAATGGTGGGATTATCGCGGCCACAAGGTGAATGGCTTGTTTAAAGAAAGATTCCCTGACTTCAAGCATAAAGTGTCCGGAAAAGGGCTTTGGATCAACAATGCACCCGATTGGGTTTTGAATGGCATTGGGAAATTGGAGTTTGATGTCAAGATTATGCAGGTGAAACCAGCGCCAGATGGCGAAGTGCTCGGCGAAAGAAAGGAGATTGGCGTTGAGTTTGGGAAAGCAAAGCAAAGTGGGAAAAATAGGGAAGATTCTTGGAAGGACTTGGTGGAAAATCCTAATAATTGGTGGGATAATAGATTGAACAAGAGATACCCGAGGTCGCCCGATTTTAAGAACAAAACGACGGGCGAAGGTCTATGGTTAAGCGGCTCGCCCGAGTGGGTAATGTCCAGGTTATCAGATAGCCAGAAGAAGAATATGGAAGCACTTTAAAGACATGGATCTCAGAGGCTGGTGGTGAAATAGTAATAGTTTCGGATCATTTTGGGTTATGCTTATTTATTTATTCTACGGTGGTGCAGATTTTGTTCATGGGGGTGTGTCTTGTAAGTTCTATTGGCTATTTATCAGCAAGGGATTTGGTATGGTTTATATTGTATTGTACTCTCTGCTTCGATTACTATACTTATGCATGCTCTATTTGTCTCTCTCTATCACTTTGATTCATTTTCTTGCTTTTTTGTGGCATGTAAAAACTCAATTTGAATGGTTGTAAGGTTCTCAAAATTGATTTATTTCATTTTCCCCCACATGTACCTTCAGAAATTGCAAAATTAGACTTGTAATTTGGAAGTTTTATGAAAACAGTCCTTACCTATGTAGAAACAAGTTACTAAATAAGAATTAAGACGCATGTTTTCTAAACCACGGCACATATAAACTTTCATTTTTCAAGTTCATGCAAGTATGAAGTAACAACACAAACAATTTTGGAAAAAGAAACGACAATTTAATCATAATCTGATACAAAAACTGTTGAATTCCCTTGTGCAGTTTGTTCCTTTTTATAATCCCATGCGCATTCGGTTGCGTTTGTGTATTTAGTAAGATCTTAATATCTGTTGGTTTTCTATGTTTAGCTGATGGAGTTTTTCCCACTTAAATTCTTGTGATGTGTGGTTGCTGTTGTTTTCATTTAGTTTCTCGGTTATTTTCTTTTGCCTACCCTTTGAATATGTAGATCTGTATAGTTCACTAAAGCATGAAATTACAATGCTTTGTTTCCACTTTAAATTTTGTCTTGCAGATAAATTGTTTCGTAATCCTAGTTTTTCTCAAACTGTTCACATTTTAAAAACATTGAATAACTGTGTTTCTGTTTTTATTTTTGTTGATTTGTTTATATGATATGGATGGTTAGAATATTTTATAGGTCCTGGAGTGAAAACGAAGGAAGATTAATAATAGGAAAGTGAAGGGCAGCTTTCGTAAAATTATATCTGTTTCTTATTTCAGTTATTTGATAGCTACTTCATTCCTTTTTTTAATAAATAAAAATTATCCTTTTAATCTTTCTTTTTTAGTTTGGTTTTGTTTGGTAGAGTGGAGGTTGTTCCATTGGTATCCCTTTGAAGGAATAACACATTTTCTTCTTCTTTATCATAGTTTGTTTTTAGTTTTTACAACCACAATCTGAAATATTGCAGGGTGAGATAACAAAAATATGCAGACGACTAAATCAAGGTAAGTGCAGACGACCCTATAATTTTACGTCGTGTCCGCATGTCGATCTATTGTGACATGCCAAAAATTGCATGCACACCCTCGTCGTGTGATCTATGTGTTCGACTTTTTTTTCTTAATGATCGTGTATGTGAGTGAATGCAGACCAGGGCCTCATAAAACATCTCATGCCAGACCTCGTACTCAAAGGAAACACAAAACCGGAGGATCAGACTCATCTCCAAGTCCTGATTCTAATGTTGTTGACTGCTGGTCTCCAGCTGTAGAGGTATTGTTTCTCGTTTTTCATCGAATTTCATACTATGAATTTTCCGGAGAAATGGAACCATTATTAATAAATCACAAAAACTAACCATGGCAGTTAGCCTAATTACAGAAAATACCCAGTTATCTTTCATATTGACAAGTACCCGACAACCTCTAGAGGAGACGAGGGTATTTGTATTTGTAATTTTGCGTTTCCGTAACTAGTCTAAATCTCAGGAACAAATATCTCAGAAGAAAAAACCAAGCGAACTCTCCGAAATCGAGTCTCAGTTGGCCCATCTCGAAGACGAACTTGAGAAGGCCAAAGACCAGCTCAGCTCATCTGAGTCCTGCAAGAGAACAGCCCAGGAGGAGGCAGACGTCGCCCGAAGCCAGCTGGCATCTGTTTTAGCAGAGCTCGATAATACTCAAAACCAGCTTAACGAACTTTACGATTCCGAGGACTCTCGAATCCAAGAACTGCGCAAAGTATCTCAAGATCGCGATAAATCGTGGGAGTCGGAGCTGGAAGCTGTCCAAAAGCAGCACTCTATGGATTCGGCCGCTTTAGCTTCTGCGCTTAACGAGATTCAAAGGCTCAAAATCCAACTGAACAAAATCTCCGAGTCCGAAGCTTCCCGAGCTAGGCATGCTGAGTCGGCTCATGCAGAAATTCATGGCCTGAGGGTCGAACGTACAGAGGCTCTTGATATGGTCGAGAAATTGAGAAGTCAGTTGAGCGATAGCAGGGAATCTGAAGAGCGGGCTCTGGAAGAAGCCGGTCGTGCTCAAGTGATATTGGAGGTAGTGAAGAATGCGGAGGAAAATCTAAGGTTGGAATATGGCAATGTTAAGGAATCGTATTATTCGTTGCAAGTGGAGCTGGAGGAGTCGAAGAGTAAGGGAGATTATCTGGAGGGTCTCTTGAGCGAATTCCAGTCTGAAAACTGGAGAGACGAGATTAATGATTTGGAAAACGAAGCGAGTAAGTTAAGGGCTGCACTTGAGGATGCCGAAAGAAGGTATAAAGGCGAACACCTCGAGATGACAGCTGAGATCGAGGAACTGAAAGAAAACTTGAACGGCAATGAAAACGAGCTTCTAAACGAGTTAATTAAGTCTGAAACAATTTTAGAGGTTTTGAAAGCAGATTCATTGGAGAAAGAGACTTATTTTCAGAGCATCACCGAAGAGAACACGATACTGAAATCCGAAATAGTGAAGAAAGATGAAGAAAAACGAGAAACTCTAACGAAGCTTGGGACTTTAATCGAGGAAGCAGATGCAAGTAGTAGAAAAGTTGGTTGGCTAACTGAACAGGTAGAGGCGGCTCGAGCTGGCAGCTCGGAAATGGAAGCCGAGCTGAGGAGGCTGAAAGTGCAATCTGATCAGTGGAGAAAGGTGACGGAGGCTGCTGCCACTATGCTTTCGGCCGGGGATAATAATTTAAACCGTAACCGAAAATATGTCGAGAGATCAGTGAGTTTGGAGACGATTGGTGGGAAAATGGGGTCGCCTTTCCGGGACGAGGAATCGAGTGTGAAGAAAAATGGGAATGTGTTGAAGAAGATTGGTGTGTTGTTGAAGAAAGGACAGAGATAAAAGAGTTTAAAGTATTCAGGTTTTATACCTGTGTTGAACTATATAGTTATTTTGTATACTGAACCTTCCCCCTTAATAAATAAATGAGCTTGAGAAACTCAAGTATTATTTTTTCTGGTATAAACAATTTTGGCTTAAAAGCATTTTATTATTATTATTATTAAAAATGTGTTTCACAATAATAAAATAATATCAGCATAACATGTCAAATTCTACTTTAAATCATAAAAAATAGAGTATTATTTTTTTATAAAATTAAATAAAAATACTGCGGATATTATAAAATTAATGAATAGAATTGCAATTTGTAGAATGGATTAAATCCTAATTGGGCTTGGCCCAGTAACTGTAATACGAGAAGGGTTCTTTATTCTGGGCCCAGACCAAATATTAAGACCAAACTTCATTTTTAACTCGATTCTTATAGCTAGGGTTTTTTCTCAGACCTCAGCGTTTCCTCTGTCGAGCCTCATCTCCATTTCTGCGTTCTCTCAACTCAGCAACCATGGGGTACGTCAATTCGCCTTTTCTTATATTTATTTTTAGTTCTTCAACTGTGAAATCTATTGTTTTTTATTGATATTAGATTTAGCTTTTTTTTAATAATTGGATTTATTCGAACCATAGTTTGGAGCAATGATTTAATCGGTTTATAGAATCATTGTTCTGTGACGATGTAAATTTCTCAAATTTTTTTTTATATATAATTTTGATAAATTATGGTTGCAAATGTAAAATGTTCAAATCCCCTGTTTTGCATAAGATTTATCACTTCATTTTCTAGTGCAAAGGCCAAAATTGATCTTGAAACGAAGAATGCATGAAATTGCTGGTGTGTTTTGTCTGGTGATTGAAGTTATTGCTGGAAATAATAAAACCCGGATTGATGGCTTTTTCAAGTTTCTATCATTGATGTAGATTATCATGTTAAATAGTGTTTCTGATGCTTAACAAGGGATTTGGCTTATAAGCAATGTCTGATAAGGGAAATTGCCTCTTGAAATTTGTGCGGTTATTAAATCTGTCTAGCAAAAACAAAATGATACAGAAAACAACTGACTTTGATAACCCTTTTGCAGGAAGACACGTGGTATGGGAGCTGGTCGCAAGCTCAAGTCCCACCGCATAGCACAAAGGTGGGCCGACAAGGCATACAAGAAATCCCACCTTGGGAATGAGTGGAAGAAGCCATTTGCCGGTTCTTCTCATGCCAAGGGCATTGTGCTCGAGAAAATGTGAGACCCCCTAACGTGTCTTACATTCTTTTAAATTAATTCTCTATTGTTTTTTTTGTTGAACTATGATTCAGATATTCATTTCATTGACCTTTGCAGAGGCATTGAAGCTAAACAGCCAAATTCTGCCATTCGTAAGTGTGCTAGGGTTCAGCTCATTAAGAACGGAAAGAAGATCGCTGCTTTCGTTCCTAATGATGGTTGCTTAAACTACATTGAAGAAAATGTGAGTTTCCATTATTCTTTTTCTTTCCCTAAATGTACTACATTTTGTTTCCTTTTCTAATTATTTATTGTTGGTATAGGATGAAGTGTTGATTGCTGGATTTGGACGTAAAGGACATGCTGTCGGAGATATTCCTGGTGTTAGATTTAAGGTGGTGAAGGTTTCCGGTGTTTCACTTTTGGCCCTCTTTAAGGAGAAAAAGGAGAAGCCTAGGTCTTAAGATATGCTCTTGAACAATCGCCACCCAAGTTTTTTCTGATGAAACTTTGAGTCATTTTTGTGATCTACCTGTTTTTTCCTTTAAATGTCAAACCTTTTTCTCCTACATGTTTATGCTCATGAAGAACAAATGAGGTTGGATTGATTTAGCAATGAGGTTGGATTGATTTAGCTCTATGTTTGATGTTCATGTGCTATTTTCAAGATTTCATTATTAGTTAATGCCTTGTTGTTTTGTTTCCATGGTGCATTTTTAGCCTTAAATTGCATTATTTTCATCCGTGATTTGTTGCACCAAATGTTCCAGCAAGCTATAGCTAAATCACTATAATGGAATGGTTCTAATTTTTTCTTTCTCAAAATTTCATAAACATTGGCAATTTTAAAATTATAATAAAAAGATGCTTATTAAAGAAAAGATAGGTGCAAATAACACTAAACTAAATAATTTTTTTACATAATCTATTTGGGTAAACTAAATAATTTTTTAACATAATCTATTTGTGTAAGCTCTACTGTAAATTTTACAACTACTGTACTATCATTAATTGTATAGTTGGCATTATTTTTTCACTTTAAAATATAATTACACAC
This sequence comes from Euphrasia confusa, assembly GCA_954870475.1. NCBI lineage: Eukaryota > Viridiplantae > Streptophyta > Magnoliopsida > Lamiales > Orobanchaceae > Euphrasia > Euphrasia confusa. The sequence goes on from OX940951.1 coordinate 2,957,509, forward strand.
TTAACTTTTTTACTTATTTTCTTATTTTTTTCAAATACCTACATTTTAAAAGGCATTAAGATTAAAAAAAACTTTTATTTTTTTATTAAAAATTAAAAAGAAAAAAAAGTACTTTATTAGTTAAAAAGGTAGACGTAAAATTGCAAAAAGTGTTGCAATTTTCTTGTGCATATTATTAAAATCGGAAGAAAGGAATTATTATTTTTCTTGAAGGAAGGCAAATGAAAACAAAATATGTACGCAGTATGTTATCATAACTAGGCACTCAAAGATAACCAAAGGGCCTTTTATATAATGAAATATCCACTCAATGAAGGTTTCAATTCTATGAAATACAGTACAAAACAAGACATCAAATTATTTCTTCCATACTAAGTATTCATATAGCTATCTATCTTTCTCTCAAGGGGATTAGAATGGGCGCAGAAACGGTTCACTTCTGGGAAAAAGAAACCAAAACAAACGGCTATAATATCATTACTCATTCGACTCAGATGCAGGCAACAGAAAACCCGCCCTATCCGCAACCTGGGTAACAAACTCTTTCGGCATATCATAACATTCATAGCTGGTGAAAGAATTCTTGAGTGCTAAAGGTGCTCTGCACGCTGACATGTCACCTACAAGTTCCTCGATCGAGCCATTAACTTTATGATATGTGCTTTTATCATAACTGTTCTCCTTCTCAGTACCCTCACAACTTGGCTTAAGTTCCTTAACTCCGTCTCGGGTCTCAACTTTATCTGCCTCATGACGAATTTCTTCAGATGCACTACCACCTTTAACTCCAACTGACGAGATGGGAGATTTTATGACATCATTTGATGCAATAAAAGCATGTGGTTTCTGTTGAAAGGATACCGGATGTGTGGGCTTTGGAGAACTGGTCTTTATGGTTGCAGGAGAAGTAGCCGTTGGGGCCTTAGCAGTCTTCGGCTTGATGTTTGAGGTTCGAATTTGAATACCATTCTTGGGAATCCCATTGGGAACGGCAGACGGAGAGTGCTGAGGCCTATTAGGAGAACGAATAGACGACTTCCCCTGCAAGACAACACTATAGCACTCAATACAGAATACGTAAAATGTGATGAAACGAGATTGAGTTGAGGAATTTCTCAAAATGTTACTTGTTAAACTCCAAAAAAACTTACCCCATCAAAAAACCCAAATTTATGGGACGGCATTCGCAATCCCGAGGGTTTCCCAGGTGCATGAAGACTGCCACCGGATTGAGTTGAGGAATTTCTCAAAATGTTACTTGTTAAACCAACTCCCTGAAGTCCCATGTGCCCGTCGTCAGCATTTTGTTTGGCTGGATGATTCCTTAAATCTAAATGGGTGATATCGCCTTTCATTGATCTACAAGATGACGATGAAGACACTGAAGACCACTCACTGATTGAACTAGCTGGTGAGACACTCGAGGAGATGTTATTAGATGTCATGTAAGCTGAAAGGGTAGATGTTGATGACGGTACTTTACTCTTCAGTGTAGCTCTTGAAGGTGTTTTAGGGATGGGGCCCACACCGACATCGCCACTTTTACCTGTATTTCTTCTCGGTATCATTAGATTGGATTTACCGGGATTTGTTCTTGATGACAAATTACTAGAGCTGTCGCTTGAGGTAGAGGACCTATCCGAATGCACACTGCTTGTAGTCGAAGAGACCAACACGGAATTATTCGATGAAATTGCAGACTTCGGTAATAACCCCCTCCTGGGACCACTCAACGAAGATACTTTTGGTGGTTGAGTTCCTTTACCAGGGTTTGAGATTCCACTTGTAGCTCTGGCACGACCAGTTCCGATAGATTCCCTCTTTCCTGTTGTTGTTGAAGAGGGGATGGGCCTGATGATAGTATTGGAAGGTTTGGGAAGAACCGACTTTTTCTCTCCGACTTTAGCCACTGACGTCTGTATAAAAAATGGCTGGTGTCAGTCATTTACAAGAACCACAAATCCATTACTTCTATAATTTACTAACACACAAATATGTTATTTCACACATTAATTAAAAAAATAATATCTGACATCCGTAAACTCGATCTTGTTTCACCTGTGAATGATCTGGGTCTGGCTTGGTAGGTTTCACTGATCCTAATTTCCCGATATTTTGCTTTGGCTGACAGTTTGACATCCCAACAGTTGGTCGGCTACTGTGATTCTTCAAACCTGGTTTTACAACAGGAGCTACCTTATTCTGAGAGACAGTGTCTTCCTTCTCCGGAGCTGCATATGAATAAACAATTAGTTTAAACGAATAATTTGACAAGCCACTAACCAGATAAAAACACATGCACACATTACAAACTATGGTACAACCAAAATTTTCGGGGAATTAGCAATAACCATAAGATGTGTCTAATGACAAATGAAGAAACTGTTTAATTAGTTTCCCCCAAGCAATCTATTCAAGTAGAAACAGAAAAATATATAAATGAGATAAAAGCTGTTTGCTCACATGAAATGTCTGCGCTGTCTATCTCCATAGCTGCTATTTTGCTGATTAAGACTCTCGAATCCATTACCCTTTTACTAGATCTTTGGATGGAAGCTCTAATATCTACAAACAAGTCATCCTCGAGAGTTCCCATTGTCAAAGTATCGCTTCCAAGGGAGGAAAGCGACTCAGTTGACTCTGTCATTTCCTCTTGAATTCCGGGCAATAGACGCTTCTCGCACTTGTCTGCCCCGGTAATCATTGTTGTCAATTCTTCTGCATCTAACACTCCTACGAAAACCGGAAAATAAGATTTAAGTGTACTACCGCAACAAGAAAAAGACAAAAACTTTCTCATTGAAATATTCAGTTTACCTGCACTAGTGAAGAAAGCACTGTCCCAGGCTAGACTTTTCCGCAAATTACACCTTCCGGTTTTTCGCTTGCTTCCGGGCTCCACCGATTCATGAAGTTCGGGCAAGTTATCATTCTCGATTATGAAGATACCATTATCATCGTGTTTTTCAGTGCTCAATCCAACTGTCAATATGTTGAACACAACAAACTTATGCTTGATTCAGAAATAGACTATAGATCGAATAATCATCGGATTATTGTGAGAGGTTCAGCTGATCTCAAGAATCGAAAATTGAGTCACGCCTTAGCTCAAACCAAGATCCCAATATTGAGACACTAGTCGATGATAAAAATGAATAAAGAAAAATAAATAAAAGTTAAGAACCTGAAAACTGTTCGTCTATGAGATCGTCGTCTTCGAATTCGAGGTCAATTTTCTGGCAATCGTCCATTTCAGTTATGTTCGATTTATCGAATTAAGGTTTCAAGATCTTTGGTTTTCAATTGTGAATCACCGAAAGCGAATTGGAGAGAGCGTGCGTGTAGACACTGTAGAGAGAGGGAAAAAGTTTTGAACTGTCCAACGGCTGGTTTTCTGAATATTAAATTTGAAAAAATAAAATAAAATAGGAAATAAATTTGAATTTTATATAAATATTACTCCTAGAATGTTCCATTATACGGTCAATTATCTTATTACTATTTCCATCATAAACTAATGATCAATCTCTTTTATAATTTGTAAAAGAAACGTAACAATTAATTTGAAATTGAGAGAGTATTTCCTATGTTAAATTTTGTTACAAATATAGTAATAGTATAATTATACTTCTTGTTCCTTCTTAAAATTTGAATTTTGATTACTTTAAAATACAGTTTATATTTTTGCGAAAAAATCTGTTGCAAACATAGTAATAGTATAATTATACTTGTCTTGTTTCTTCTTAAAATTTTAATTTTGATCACTTTAAAATACAATTTTTATATTTTTCCACAACTACAACACAAAGAAACTAGGAAACACAACCCCATCAATTCATATAAACATTAGATACGTAGTACTATATGAGAAGAAAAACAAAAACGGTGGAACCGTTCGATTGTTCAGAAGCATCAAGACCCATTTTGTCGAGCAGAGTCGAAATCATCGCTACATAAATACTGTACATAAATTCAAAGCAAAACTAGGTCTAAAACAACCACCAAAAAGATTTTACAGTTACACTACCCACCATACTATACAAAGCACATATGCTCTTTTCTGCTAACAAAAGGATTATTCAGTCTGCTATATATATATAACACCATAACCCAGTTTCAAGAAATCATGGGTCAGCTTCCATTATATGCAAGCCCTTCCTAGTTCCTATTATGTATGAACATAATTTTTTTTACTACAATGCTGTAAGAGAACAGGTAGAATACACCAACTAAACACCTCACCGTAACTTCAAGCATTGACTTTCGAAGATGCGCCCTCATTGGTCCGCTTTGTAGGCGAGGGTGCATAATTAAGCCGATAACTGACGAGTGCAGGTCCAAAGATGCTATATTTCCCACTACTGCTAAAAGCAGTCTCAGCATCCGCACGCCTCTTGAAGATCACCTTGACCCGCTTGCTCTTGCGTAATATACTCGTCTCCGACTCATTCACAGGCCCATAACGGCTGAATATCTCGTTCAGATTCGGAACTGGGGGAATATTATCCATGTTCGTGAAGTTCAGAATCAAAGCCGTTGGCTGACTATCATCCAATGGTTTCTCTGAATCCAAATCCATGACAACAGCATCTTTTTTAGGTTCGACCAATACCTGTTCTTGGGTGCAGCCCTGAATGATTCTGTCAGTCCAGTACGAGTCCTCAGTACCTTCGAGTCCGGATGTATTTGCAGCAGTCTCCAAATTTACAGAATCCATGAGACATCCAGATTTATATTTTGTTTCCAGACAAATTAGATTCCGGAACTCACGAAGGAAATCGAGCTCTGAAATCATGACACTGAACCCTTGCATGGGAACTTTTGCAGACAAGATTACCTTCGAAAGAATCACATCAGGAGTGGGCATCTCGGACGGAATTATTTCCACCAATTCAGATTCTTCACCACCACCAACAAGACTAACTGGCAAGAGACACTTCTGTCTTTTCACTTTTAAATTACTGGCTACAGAATTACTCCCCCTCCTTGCCCTTTTCACGGGTTTCTCATCAACACTCGGCAAAAGTGAGGCGGTCGAGGACATCAAGGTAGATATGCTTTTTTCTTTTAGCGTCGGGGATTTTTTATCACCTGAAAGGTGTCTGTGCTTAGAAGAAGGACCATCTCTAGCAGTTGATTTTCTCTTTCTGGATGAAAAATCATTTTCCTCTTCCCCCTTCACGGTGACTTGAGTATCATCCTGAAACAACACAACATATTGTTCAAACACTGGGAGCTCATAGTAACCCTTCCATCTATTGAAGGCCAGCAGTTGAGCTTTCGCTATAGTAAACTGCAGTCTATCAGTTTTAGACTGCGGCCCACCAGCTGTCGACACTAAAAACTGCACGAGTCTTCCGGGTAGAAAAGAAGCTGCACCAGATAAATTGTCCCCACCATCTATTACACTTTTCTCTTTCTCGATACCAGCATTTGAAACAACTTGGAGTTTTAACTTATCTCGCACTTCCTCAGACAAGCATGGACACGACAGCCCAAACTCAACCCGTCTAGCAACCTCATCCAGGGCACAACTCACGCCATGATAAAATCCGTCCGAATTGCTCTGTTTCACCATTTGAGAGAAATGTTTACGGAAAGGTTTGATGCTCGAGGCTTCGTTCCACGCGAATGACTGGTCCCCAAAATAGGCTATCAAATAACACCGTTTCCTGATATAGTTTGCCGCCATATCCGATGCGTCTATCGTTGGAAATATCTGACCTGGCCACCAGGGATGGCTCTTGACCTTGCCCCACACGAGATCCGACACGTAGTACTCTCCTTCCTTCTCGGAAAGTTGTTCGTCTCCTCGTGTTTTTGGTACCAAAAATGTTGCAACATCGACATCATTTAATTCGTCAGTTTCCATTATCCTATCTGGCAACAATACATTACATGGCGAATCTTCGGCCTCCTTTAAACCGGTTCCCACAACTAAATCATCCGAATCTTTCTCCATATTTAAACCGGATCCACCAACTAAATCATCCAAATCTTTCTCTCCATCAGAACCAATTCCCTCGACTAAACCATTCAAATTTTTTCCCACATTTAAACCGGTTCCCTCGACTAAACCATCCCAATATTTCTCCCCATTTAAACTGGTTCCCTCAACTAAACTGACCAAATCTTTCTCCTTTTTTAAACCAGTTCCCTCAACTAAACCATCCCAATATTTTATCTCCCCATCTAAACTGGTTCCCTCAGCTAAACCGACCAAATCTTTCGCCCCATTTAAACCGGTTTCATCGACTAAAATGTCCAAATCTTTCTCCCCATTTAAACCGGTTTCATCGACTAAACTATCCAAATAATTCTCCCCATTTAATCCGGTTTCATAGACTAAACCATCCAAATATTTCTCCCCATTTAAACTGTTTCCCAGCTCAATTAAATCATCAAAACTCAAATCATCCGAGTCTTTGTCAGCAACAAATCTTTCAGTGTCACTTTTATTCACGTATATCGGCTCACGAATCACACCCTGACACGCGTCCTTATCTACAGCCACATCCGCCTCACGTCCAATTTTAGAAGTGTTTACATCTTCCGGCGACACTTTTTCGACAACAATTCTATCCACCTGACTTTTGTTCAGGTATGTCAGATCTCTAGTCACACCCTCCCACGTGTCCCTATCCGCAACCACATTCGCCACACATCCAATTTCAGAAGCATTTTCATCTTCCAACTTCATATTTTCGACAACAATTACCTCAACTTCACTATTGTTCACGGAGGTCGACTCAGTAACCACACCCTGCTTGATTTCACACGTGTTCAAGTCCTCCATCTCTTCATCCACACCAAAATTCCCACCCAACACTCTCTCAACCATATTCATAACTCCCCGCGAATCCCATCTATTGCATCGAGACGTCACATCCCCAGCTTGATTTTTACTCACATAGTCGATTTCCATCCTACCAGACTCAACTGATTCCTTCCCACCTCCATCAATTTCACCCTCTGTGATAGATTCCCCACCCAAAACCTCTGAAACCCTAACCCCCTTGTCACTAGAATTCTCCGTTAGGGTTTTAGATTCAGAACCTTCAACCATTCCACCGCTCGCCCCTTCGTTATCGACCACCATTATTGTCAGAGTTTAACAAGCCCTATAAGCAAAATCATACATAAAACCTATCAATCGTCAAGCAAACTGTATCATACACAACTCGGTTACTGGTGTGTTATAAAATTGAACATGCATTTACAATTCACCTCACACCAAAAACACACACACACAGAAACTGCATAGTTGTGAAAAAATAAATCTCTGAATTTGAGAGAGAGAGAGAGATAGAGAAACGAAATCACCTCATAAATCTATGAATTTTATCGAACGAGCTGAAATTCATAAAAGCTGCTTCGAGATTTATTTCCTTCAAATGCAAAAGAAAAGAAGCTGCAAAAACAGAGAAGAAGATAAAAATGAAAAATCTCGATTTAATTTTCTCTGTGATTGTTCTTTTTAGCTCAAATGAATGAAACAAAAAATGGTTATAGGAATTTGCAATGGACACGTGTCACTATTACGTGGCATGACCAAGAAAATGTACTGTACTCAATATTGGCCATTAGGCCGTGTTCAAGGCCTCAAGGGTATATTCGGCCTTCTTGGAAGGTTTAATGGGCCACAACTGGTGTCTGAGTGATAAGAAAAGTATTTGGGCCGAACTGTTGTATCTAAATAGCCCATTGCTTCGAACAATGCTGGCGTGTTGGGGGCTCTACAAAATAATTTTCACTATTTTTTGCTACTGTTTCTTGTGAGTTTATTACGTAACTTATACTCTCTGTCCCATAGCTATAGTAACAGGTGATCAACACTGACTTTTTTTTACCGTCCAATAGTATGATAAACGGTATACAAAAATAATTAAAAAATAACTAAAATAAAATTCAATAGGTATACAGAAATAATTAAAAAATAACTAAAATAAAATTCAATAGTTGAATTTTATTTTAGTTATTTTTTAATTATTTTTGTATACCGTTTATCATACGTATTGGACGATAAAAAAAGTCAGCGTTGACCACCCGTGACTATAGTTTTGGGACAGAGGGAGTACTTTAATTAAATTGATTTGATCATACTAAATCATAAAGTATAAATTTGATCTGTATATGTATATAATTTTAATTAAAATAATTAATATTCCATCTGTCTTGCAATAATACTCATCAGTATCACTTCTGCATTTTGAGACGCTTCATAATAGTATTCATATTATAAAAAATGAAATAACTACATTATTTTTTCATTTAAAATATAATTTTACTCATATTTACAGTATATAATTTATTCTTTAATTGATTTATTTGTGTTAATTTTATTTTTATATGTAGAATTATGTTTGTGATTTAAAAATAATCGTATACTAAATTTTATTAATAATTTCTGACGTAGTAGTATAAGCTTATTCAGAATTAGTTATGGTTGTTCTTTTGGATAAAGCCAAGAAGAGACGGACTCTTGGTTGTTGACGAGTGCCTATATTGATTATTGCCCTTTGGTGGGGAATTCGTGTTTAGATAAAGGCTGCAAATCGCGTTGTGTTTTTACTTTTTATCAACGTATTGACAACTCATGGTATCGATCTATACACGACAAAATATAATTTCTTTATATTTTCAACGCACATAATTATTCTCGTTAATATGAATTCAACGAAATAACAAGTATAGTAGTACTACATTTATTTATTAAAATTTATTTATGTTAACAACATTTTGTTTTATTTGATTTCAAGAAAATACCTAATACAGTATTTATTTACATTACTAACATTTTTTTATGTTAACGGTGATAAACATAAGAAGGAAAGGATATGAGAGTTGTCAAATCAAATTAAACACGATTTATAAAAGGTCCCTTAACCCAATCAGTCTACGAGGTAGCTAGTGCAATATATATGACGACCACCACAGCACAGTCTTAATTAATGGGCCGGGTCCTGGGCCTGGCCCATGATCTTACAATTGAACCTACATGCATACTTACATGCATGGTTTTTAGTTAAATTTCTGTCATTTATTATCGACCTGCAAGAAACATCTGAGTTGTCCGAGTCAATTACTAGCTAGCTTACAAGGCTTTCTTCGTCTTAAGTTGAACGAATTACTAACGTTTGGTAATATATATATATATATATATATATATATATATATATATATATATATATATATATATATATATATATATATGAATGGTGAATCGAAACTTGTAAAACGAAAGTGCTGATGGGCAAGGACCACTCTTATAATTAACAAGTACTACTACAACTTATAGGTTATTTAAAATACTACTACATTTTCCACTCGAATAATATATACATGTAGAATCGTAGATAGTGCGCACGTGTTTCGTATACTTATAGGCGAACACAACAAAAAATCATGTAAAAAAGAAAGATGAAAGATTAACGAAATAAAGTAGCATGTGCGATCATCGAAGCTCGAATTAAACGAGTCAATAACCGATGGATGACGAGTATAACACGTACATAGGTGCGTGCATGTGTATGTGTGTGTGATGATGCACATGCAGTGCATCTGGTGCATGGCAGCTCATATATATATATCAGTAACTGAAAACAGTAGTGATGATTTAACAATGATTCAGGAGAAAGAGGAGGAGGCTAGCTAGGGTACGTACGTACGTGTGTTAATGCATTGGTACTAGGTTCTGTTACAACTTACAACAATAATAGAGTAGTTTATAGTATTACAGTAATAGCTACGTACTACATGAGTTAGTTCCACCTAATTTTAAGGACCCTTTTAGTTTCATTATGAGGAAAATTAATTACTACTATAACTACTTTTAAGACTAAAACACATAAGGACATGAGTTCGTATTTGTAGGATTAATGTTCTCATTTAATTAGCAAATTAATTATCTCTAACTAGTCATAACGCATATGAATCATGAATATTACAGGCTTTTCGAAATTAATACGAAAAATTGATATTGATCCCAAGAGCTCATGATGATATCAGTTTCATGTGGAAAACTCTTATAAACTTAATTTATTTGTTAACCATTTTCCCAATCAAGCTAGGAGACAAACTAGGCTGCTGCGCCTATTACTTGATCAATCAACAATAATAATATCATCATCAAATCCAGGTCTGATGTGATCAAGCGAGTAGCGACTATTCAAATCGGCAAACGCTGATCTTAATTAATAATTGAGCTGCTGATGGTGGATAGCAGCGGACGAAGAAGAAGTAGGGAATCCTGATGATACTGCAGTAGCCAAGAGTGGTAGTGCATGAGGATATTGATTCCCATCAAAGTGTTCAACGGATGAAAACCATCTACAGTTTGCCGACGAGCCAACTTCCGTAACCTTCAAACGAAAAATGGGTCTCAAATTGGTTGAACAAATTTATATATGCATCCATTAAGAAACAAAAAGGAAAAAAGGTAGACTCTTAGTATGTTTCAAAGTTACAAAATATTTATAAAAAAAACAAACACCAACTATTTAAATATAGCTTAGCATATATAGAACCTTAGCTCCATGAGGTGGAGCTATGCACAAGTTTAGATCCAGATGATCATGATGCTCGCCTCCTGCAGGAGATATAAAAGAAAAAAATGTAAATCAACCACCATAAAATGTAAACACACAGCAACGTAACGGGATAATTTCAAGGAGGAAACATTAATTAATTAAGCTCTAAGAACTTTAACCTCTAACGACTTCTACCACGTGGCCAAACTCCTCTTCATACATGTTTGTCTCAAAATTAGTGACCGCGTCTCTCCCACTGCACTTGATAGCAGCTTTGTCGTATGCCCTATTTATAACATAAACCTCTCGAGTAAATAAGATGAATTATAGAATATTCGATATTAATAAAGAATTGAGGAGCGTTATCGACTATTGACCTCGCAGCATCAATCTCACTGTCGAACAATCCAAGATAGATATACCTGCAAATATATATATATGAATAAGGAACACCCTTACTAATAATAACTAATTTAAATATATATATGACTAAGGAACACCCTTACTAATAATAACTAATAATACAAGAAATGTAAACTGATCTTCATGAGAGATTTATATTACTTCTTGCCAAGAAACTGTCCCATTCGAGCTTCCCAGCGTCCACATTTGTGCAAGGTTACTCCCCTATACTTTGAACTTCCTCTAGAGAATCCCGTACTCTGGCGACGAAGTATGTGCACAAATTCTTCCTTGGTTATATTATTCATCTATAATCGAGAAACAAAATCATGACTCACAAACTATCGAACAATCAAATCATAGAATGCGCACGTATGTAACCAATTAATCTACCTGGATAAGTTCATCTTCATAATCAGTAACCATAAAATTGATGTCCGCGTCCAGTCCACGAAATTTAATTGCAGCACGGTCGTATGCCCTACAATTCAAAAAGCTCGATCACAAATTAAATATTACCAAAACCACACCACACCTTATTTTTTTATATATATCTAAGATCATTATATATATGATGAGTAGTGTTGAATTTACCTAGCGGCGTCATGTGCAGTGTCGAATCCACCTACAAATTCAGTAAATTTCATATGACTGATAAGTATACGCTTATGAATGTGCGCATATGTACGTGTATATATAACAGGGGCCGGATCGAACTTACCCAAATAAACTTGTTTACCACAGTCCCTGTACAAAACAAAATATACGAAAATCAGTACATTAATTATATACTATTTAGTAGTTGGTAGTAATTTGTAGTAGCAAAGTAATTAATTAATTAATTAGTATATATATATACCAAATGTGAGATTCCCAACGTCCCGTGCGACGATAAAAGGTGACGCCGCGATACTGAGAGCTGCGAGACCTCGGCCCCCTCCGACTCTTTTTCACCATCATTTGTCTCTTCTGAGCCTGAGCCTGAGCAGAAGAACAAATATTATTAATATTATAATTAATCGTGCTCGGCTTCTTCGGCATCTGAGCTTCCGCAGGAAAATACTCTTTCGTCATTAATTTCTCGCTCTTCCATATATCGAAACCAACAGAGGAATTGGAGTACTCCATTCGATATGATTATGCGTGGTAGAAAATGGAGGTGAAGGAATATTGAAGAAGAAAGGTATAATACAGTTTTTACCTAAATTGTGAAATCATAATAGATATATATATATATATATATATATAGGGCACTGTGTATGTGTATACTCCAATGGGGAAACTGTGACGATGATGTGAGAATGAAGGCCGGCTATATAAAGTGCAACAGGAGATTGTGACTGTGGTATGTGGATGTGGAAAGACAAATTCAACCACCAAAATTAAATAAAAAAAAAAAAAAAAACGGTTTTTGGCGCGTGCCTTTAATGTTCGGAGAAAAGAGTTTGTTGGGAGGCGTTTGTTTGTTTGGATATGTTCTCGCCAGCGCGTGAGAGAGACGGACAATGTCCCAAAAAATTGATATACCTGTAAATAAAAATTCATAATCATATAAAATATCGACTGTTTTTGTAAAGTAAAACTTTCTCTTCCAATTAATGTTTTATTGTTAATTTAATTATTCATGGATTGTAGCTAGGGTTGATAATTATAGCAGAATTTATATTTATACATCATTAAAAATAGTACAGTAGTTATAATGAATTATTTTACAATTTTTAAACTGCAAAATTATAATAATTTTTATATAGATGGATAGAGAGTATAAATTTACTTCAGATGTTTATAAAAAATATTAAAAAATAAATTAATTCAGCTTCCTTGAAAGTTGAAACATCAATCAATTATTTAAAATTAATTTGAAGGTGTATGTAGAAATTGTAAGGAGGAGGCAGGTGCATTGATGTGAATCGTCGTGCATCTCCTTTCCAACGAACAAGTAATCGTTTTTGTTGATACCACATCGGCCGGGCCCCCGCTCGGGAGTGTCTACAATTGACACGTGTAAAGAGAAAAGCACAGACAGTTGAATTTGCGTTGGACGTGAGAGCGTGGGATTACGCTCTATGCTTCCCTATGTTTTTTATATATATATATATATAGCTATATACTTCCTCTTTCCCTTAAAACAGTGTACACTTTCCTTTTTGGTTCATCTCTTAATCCCTTAAGACAATGCACATTCCATAAATGGAATTCCTTTTCACAACTTTATCCTCTCAATACACATTTATTTACCCTTATACAACTACTTTTTCAACTAACTACTTTATTACTTACACATCAATACCTATTATACCCCTACTTTATATTATTAAACACATAAAAAATCATTTTTTCTTAATCCACGTGACATTTTCTCTATGCAATATATTAAGGGATGGAGGGAGTATTAAATAAATATCAACAAGATGTAACACGGGAGAATGCTTGACATTATTATTTTAATCTCGGTGTGAAAGTTATATTGACATTATTATTTTAATCTCGGTGTGAAAGTTATATAACGCAAATCACACCCTATCCCGAGATTAAAAAATAAAACATGACACATAATATTTTCGTACTTAAAAAATAAAACTAATTACGAATTATTATTAATTTTACTTTAAAAGATAATTTTATTACTATATTTTAATTTTATTTGTTTTTACTTAAAAAAATAATTTTGTTTGTCCATTTTTTTGTCATTTTTTCAATACTGTATATTTTATCTTATTTTGTCCCCAAACTGAGATGCTGCCTACAAAACTAAACAAAATATGTTGAGTAAATAGATTTTCAAAAAAAAATAAAAAAATTAAAATGGGAATAAATAATTGGTTAAATGAGTAAATCGGTAGCCCTCATTGCTCAACGTGTGTTGTACAAACCTAGGATCTTGAATGCATTATGCATGTACCAAACCAATATATCCCCAACCACAAAACTACACTTGCAATTTTAATAAATAGATTTAATGCAAAATAAATTAATTAGATTTAGATTAGGGTCACATAATTGAATACTAAAAGTGACAATTCTTAGTAGAGATCAAATAATGAACTATTTTATTTTTAAATCACAATATATTTAAACATAAAAAACATAAAGCTCATAATGAATTAATGATAACAAGAATAATATTACAAAGTAGTTTAATCATAATTACTTTAATCAAAATTTGATTGAGTTTTGATGATTCAACTAGGAAAGGGAAGATGAAGAGCTTCTATTCATATTTCTCTAGCAAATTTAAACATGCAAGAAACTACGAGTCTTAAAATGGTGAGACTAGAATTTAAAAAGATCGAGGCGGCATAATAATATTAACCGGAGAATTCTACATAATTGCCCCGAAGAACACAGTTATAAACCTGCAGATATCACAAGGTAAGCCTAGAATGAAACCCTAAATTCAAAAAACATCTTTTCATGCCAAACATAAATTGAGAAAACAACCTTGGAATTTCGAAGTGAAATATCCTCCGGTTACAAGAGTAGGAACAAAAGAAGGTATTTGGGGCAAAAAGAGAAACAAATTCGAACCACACTGGAAAAGGAATGAAAAACACAAACACCAGAAGAGTCAAAAGACAGTAACCAGCAAGACATGCAAAGAGTCTAATCAAAATTTTCTCAAGCTCACAAGAAACTTGGGCACCAAATAATGGGAAGGAGAACGAACAATCACTCCTGTACCATCCATGTCTTCAGAACTCAATGTCAAAAACAGTAAACAAAACAGATCAGAAGTAAAGATTCTAACAGGCATTAGAATAGAACTCAAATTCACTCGGACACACCCAACCACTTGGAGAAGTTGTCGAACTCTGTATAGTCAGAGTCAGAGATCATGGTCTTGTACCAAGCCTTGCCAGCTGACTGGATTGCAGATGCTTCCTCCTAAAAGAGCATAATGGAGACAAAACAAATCAAGGAGGTAAAAGCAGTCCATTAATAGAGACTTCAAGAATAAGCTATAACACAACAAACCTCAGTAACCAGTATGAGACAAAGGATATTTATGCTTTGGCCAAGGTTATTATAATTAAAATCCCGAAACATAAGGTCTTACTAAATAGTAGTAGTATCAATTAAGAATTCCTAATAAAAATAAGGAAAATGGAAATTTTGGCAAAACGAAAGTTAATACAAAAGAAGTCAGAAACAAAGTTTACAAATGATGTTTAAATTCCTGAAGTCTCAGTACGAGTGGTAGAGGAGAGAACCAAATTGTAAATTAAGAACCTAGAGGAGTTTGTGGCTTCTGAGATTCAATATGATTGGCCGACAAGGAGTAGTAAGTAGGAACAAATATAATTATGTGAAATGATCTAAGTATTAAGAAAGATGTCTGCATGTGAATATTCCGGCCACTAAATTTAAAAAAAATAAAAAATCACCCCCTGTCCTAAAGGAATATATCGAAATCGAATAGTAAGATTCAAATAACAATTCTGTTTGCAAAATGTAACAAAATCTCTAATGTCACTGTTAATTACAACACACGAGTTATGAAATAGAAAATGCAAAGGTGCACTTTGCTTAAAAACTAATTTTGGACGAAAATGTACCGAATACATAAAACTGTTCACAAACACAACATAAAACTAAAATTCACATCAGCAACAATCACAAGTGGCATATAATTACAAAGGCACCAACAGATTTCGGTATTAAGAGCCAACATAAAAAACTGGTGTTTTAGCAAATAGACGCTCTGACGCTCATAATCAATTTTTTTGGTGTGAAAAGAATATTTAATAGAATTATGTTCATTGACTTTGAATAAATTACACAGTAGTAATATACTAAGAATGTGAGGCATAATTATCACTGCAAATTGACAAATAATAAATTTGACATACATACAGCAAAAACCGAAACATAAAAAAATAAAAACAGAAGTGTACCTTTGTGATTGGCTTCCTCTTCTTGTCGAGCTTCTCCTGTTTAGCCTTAACCCTCTGCGCCTCAGCCAAGAGAGCCATTCTCTTGGCAGCCTTAGCATATGGGTTGAGCTTCAACATCACATTGAGATTCTTCAGCGGGTTCTTCTTCAACTGAGCCCTCTTGATCTCCTTCTTGATAGGCTTCACAACAGACTGCACCTCGTCCGAGTTGATGATCCTCGCCAGGTCAGCATTTATCATCTTAGTCCTCGGCAAGACATACCCCTTCTTCTTCTCAGAGGGCTTGTCGAATCTCCCGTATATCTCATCCAATTTCTCAAAGGCAGATTTAGTCCAGACAATAAACCTTCCCTGATGGCCTCCTGGAGCGAGCTTGAGAAGATTCAGGCGAGACACGTGGGCAAGTTCGACACCGGGGATGTTTCTGAATGCTCGGGTGAGCTTAGCCCCTTCGGTTCCATATACAACCAGAGGGCCTTTCCTAGAAACGTAGCGTCTGTTGCGCATTTTACCCTTTCCAGCGCGGATAGCACGGCTGTCCTTAGCCTTCTCAGCATCAGCATAGGCTCCGACCTGCTTGAGGATCTTGAGGGCGGCGCTGGTTTTCTCGACGGCCTCAACGGAGTCGGAAACGACCAGAGGCAGCTCAGGAGCCTCTTCAATCTTGTGTCCACGGGCGAGCACCAGAGACGGAACAGCAGAGGCTGCGATCGCGGAGACGATGGCGTGCCTCTTCTCGGTGACATTTACCGATCTGTGCCAGCGGCGCCAGGTCTTCGTCGGCGCGAACATACGACCGCCTCGGCACATGTTTCCGAAGGCTGCTTGACCGGCGCGGTGAGTGCCGCCTCCGGGGACACGGGGGATACGTGAAACGGCACGGCCGGTTCCCCACGACTCGGCGGATGTCTGGTGGCCGGCGAGTTTGGAGACGGCGTAGGGCTGGCGAGAGTTTTTGGAGATGAGCCCGTGGACGTATGTGACGATGTCGGGGCGGATGGCCGACTTCATCACGTCTGGGAGAGGGACGGAATTGGAAGCGGCGCCTCCGTCTGTGGCCATGTCGTTCTCGGCCGTTTGCACAGTGACGAGGGGGCGAGCGGCGGCAGCCATCGGTGGAGTTCGGAGGTTGTGGCGATCAATTAGGGTTTGGGGGATTGAAAATGAAAGGTTGGAGTTGTGTGAAATATATTTAGTTAAGAGCCCAAATAAATGTTTATCTGGGCCCCTATCAGTTACTGGGCCACAATATATTCTAACCATTTCAGCTTAGAAAATATTTTGTTGTCAATAAAAACAAACATTTTTCTTTTCCAATTTTATTGAGAAATTGGGGATTTGTTATACAGCATTTGAAAAATTAAGTTACCATTTTAATGAATAGAAAGAAGTAGTATATTTTATTAAGTAAGAGCATTTTGTTATTTTGAATAAACTTTATTACCTTACAAAGCTACTTGAAGAAGTATTATTTGTGAAAGTTCGATTTGTTGCAGCTGAGTTATGATGATGATCGATGCTTCATAACCACTCTTGCTTGGACGATGAACTTATACGATTAGTTTTGGCATTAGCCATAGTTATAACCATTTTTTTAATGAAGACCGGTTTCATGGCCGAGGAAAATATCTGGTGACAGGTGTAATGACATAGAGGATGTCATTTTACCCGGAGCGGACACTCATTTGATTACCGAGAGTAAGTACATTCATTCGGTTAAGACCACCTGGAACAAACAAAATTATACCTTTACCTCGCTATTTGCAGTACATCCCATGAAATTTATACCTAGTCGGAGTGCAGGAACGAGAGAGCCAGAAATCATCGGGAATAGCATTGCAATTCGATCAACCTGCTGGCAGGTTATATGTTCTCAACTTTGAGAAAAATAATAGTTCAGCATAAGTTGAATGAACCAAGCCTGGAATTTTCATTGAAGGCACTAAGGGCCAAATCCAAGCCAAACGAATGAGACTACACTCAGCTCATCTAAGCAAAATGTATGCTTGCAACCCTGTAATTAAAGCAAGACAGTATGCTTAGTCAGGCGCTCGCACATTTCATCATTCAATAAGCTGAGATCGAGATAATCTCGTTACACACATTGTGCACGCCTTTTGAGCCGAGCTCGAGCAATTCTATCAAACTAATCGTCATAGAAATATAAATTTCATCAACTCACCCTGCTGAGAGGAGAAAAATATTCAAACAGCTGAACTCCATTCGAAGAAAGTAAGTGAGTCAATCATTCAACTCAATCCACCTAGTTTGCAACCACTGAATCTTTGATTATCACATCACACAAGTAATGGCAGCACACATATTTGCAAGAATCAATTATCACAGCGCACAATAAGTTGAAGCACATAAAGATATCAATCGCAATCATATAAGATCATTTGAACTGATTCAAAGCGACTATAAAACCAGTCTTCGTCAACAACAACATAATTTCACAACAATAAAACCTTAGTGTCACTTGTCATAAACATTGAGATAGGTAACATGCCTGAGCAAAAGCCATCAAACTCAACGCACGCACAAATAAGCTCAGAGCCAATCCTTCTGCTGTAACTTCAACGGCAGATACACCTCAGTCAGATACTGAAACCCGAACGAGCTCAACGCCTGTATTTCGGCCTTCTGCTTCGACTTTACCATTATATTCAGCTCATCAACCCACCCCTCGTTCTTCTTCACGAAATCCTCCTCCAGCAAATCCCTCCCAGTCTTCATATCCGTTTCAGTCATCGGCAAGCGGCACTGCTCGGGGATCTTGTACTTATCCAAATCGCTGGGCCTAACCCCAAGCCACTTTATGTCTGGGGTCGTCAGATTCGCACTGTCATAAGACATGTTCTTCGACCCGCACCCGTAGACTGATAAAATCTTCAACCCATATGGATCACTATCTACCAAAGCTAACACAGGAAGCTTCAACTCCATCTTCATCTTCCTCAGGAACAATCTAGTTGCCACATCAGGTTGGCCCTTCGCAGTCACAATGATGCAGGGGAATCGATTGTAAAACCTATCCTCGGCTAACCTCATATAGGCGGCGTCCTTTTCGACTAACAGTATGAACAAAGCGTCACTCTGCATATCTCCGACCCTGTCGATGTTCGGAGGGATTGCTTTCCCGCCGATCCCCATTTTGGTGCAGTCGATCATGTCTCCATTGTCGCTGAATATTATTCTGCCGACGACCACGCCCTTTTCTGCTGCGACGACGTTCAGGCTAGATCTGGTGCAGCCGAGGATGCAGGAGACGTCGTCGAGTATGGCGTCAGATTGTGCCTGGTCCTGGAAGAGCTTGACGTCGGTGTAGAAGAGATCACGCTTGGTGACGTGGATGCTCTTCATACAGAGCTGGTGGATGAGCTGGATGATGCGCGTGGTGATGGTGGCTTTCCGGACGGAGGAGACGTTGGCGAAGGGGCGGCCGGAGGATTTGTCCTTCAGGACAATTCGATCGAGCTCGGGGACGTAGAGCTGGTTGGCGGAGGCGCGTGAGGGGACGGAGTAGGAGAAGCCGTTGCCGGAGAGGATGGAGTGGGCGAGGGAGAGGGCGAGCGATTCGATTGTGGATTGGACGGAGGAGAGGGGGAGATCGGATACCTCCCGGCAGGCGGTGGAGAGGTTAAGATCGGATAGGGTTAGGGATTTCGAGGCGGATGAGGAGGCGGCGGATGAGGATTTGAGGGTTTCGAGTGTCTGGAGGATGGTGGAGTCGGGCTTGAGCTTGGATTTGAACTTGAGCGGATCGGATTCGTCATCGGAATCGGCGGATGTGCGGCGGCGCTTTTTCTTGTCGACCATTTTGGGGTAAATGGGCGGGAAAATGATGTAGAGAGTGTGTTAGGTCAAAGTTTTTTGGGGTTTACCACCACTTTTATGGCCTCTGTGGAGTGTGGACTGATGAAGAGAACTGAGAGAAGTCGCACAGTACGACGTCGTATCTGGTTGTTGGATAAAAATTTAGAGAAAAAAATACTTTTCAAAAAATCAAGATGTTTTATTGACATTTCGTTTCAAACTAATGGATGGTCTCCTCTCATTTGTAGGTTAATTCTACGCTAGCTTGAGGGTAGTAACCCTATTCCATACATATTAATTAGGCAGCGTCCTTTTCGACTAACAGTATTTTTTTCATAATTTTTGTACACTATTTATCATATATATTGAACGGACAAAAAAAAAAAGTTGACCCACTGTGACTATTGCTTTGGGTGGGAGAGAGTATTTTTAAATTAATAAAGTAAATAGTTAAAAAAGTAAGTGTATATATATGTCTTTTTAAGTGACAAAAATATAACTATTTTCTATTGATATTAAACAATCCGAAATTGAAAGTTAACTATTAATACAAGACAGTGGGAGGTACTATATACTTCCTCCATCCCTTTAAAGAGTGCATAGAGAAAGATACACGTAGATTAAGAAAAAGTGATTTTTTGTATGTTTAATAATATAAAGTAAGGGTATAATAGGTATTGATGTGTAAGTAATAAAGTTGTTAGTTGAAAAAGTAGTGGTATAAAAGTAAATAAATGTGTATTGAGGGGATAAAATTGTGAAAAGACATTCTATTTATGGAATGTGCACTGTTTTAAGGGATAGACTAAAAAAGAAAGTATGCATTGTTTTGTTTTAAGGGAAAGAGGGAGTATTTTTTTATTGTTAGCTCGGTTGAGTAGAGAGGTAAGATGTAATAGGAGTATTATTTTGGTTGACTCTTGCCTTTAACACTAAAAATATTGCTACATTTTTATTTTTTCTTAATTTTTTTTTGTTTAGTTCTTGATTTTTATTGATTGATATAAGAAATTTCGTATATTTAAACTTTTCTTTTTGATAACACTTAATTTTAATCATATAAGAATTTCAACTAGGGCAACACAAGTGAATCATATGAATTTTTCCTGAACGTATCTTAAGTATTTGAAATTTTTGATTTATTGAAATAAGTATGAAAATGAACTTGCCATTCAAAAGAATGATAACTGTAGTACTCATTTTTTACCGCGTGA
Organism: Euphrasia confusa; assembly: GCA_954870475.1. NCBI lineage: Eukaryota > Viridiplantae > Streptophyta > Magnoliopsida > Lamiales > Orobanchaceae > Euphrasia > Euphrasia confusa. Next base: position 2,978,365 of record OX940951.1, read on the forward strand.
ACTAATTTTTATTCAGACCAGCTTAATTGAATTGGATTTACAAACTATATTTTTTGACAATTTTGAGAGTTATGTAATACTTAGAATCCACAACAATTTTCTATCATTACCAACAAGTGAGATCAATTAAACATGTTTGTAATAGAAGTATCTTGAAAATTATTATGCAGTTTATGCCTGAAGGTAGATGGAGCTCACCTGTGGTTATAAGATATTCATTGCCCGTGAATCTGAGGCAGCCATAAACATCAATTGTAAACCTCATTAATCTGATCAATTGTGAAATACACAAATTACACTAAAAACACGATATATCATGGAAATTATCACCAAGGGGCAAGCATATGCAGTAGTAGGGTTATGCTTACTAGAGAACATTTTCACAAGTATATCAGATACGTATCCTTCAGATACAATCGAATAGCAGCAAAAATCCTAAAACCAGTCGATGATGACATAAACAAAAAGGATTAACTGGAAATACCCTACAAAATCGCAACTCAATATACTACAATATTCGAATGGAAAAAAAATTAAAAATGTAAAACCACCCAAACGGTAACTTCTCACCGATTTTAATTGAGGTTGGCATCACTAGATTTAATAAATTTACATTGAGATGTTCCACCTGATGAAATATAAAGAAGCATGACAAAAAATCTAAATAATGCAGACCTCCTGACCAACAATCAGTACAGGAGATGAATTAGTACAGACCTGACCAACAATCAGATGGATAGCCGGGTTTAGGAGCAGGATTCTACATTTAAAAAGATGACAAATTCAACCATGGGAGCTTAGAGCTTAGGTCTAAAAAACAAATATAATTTCAGAATAATAACTCGTAAAATCCAAACAGTGTTCTATTATAAACATCTAAATAAATTTTCATCATTGCCTCTTTAAAATGAAGAGCATTTTCAAATACTACAAAGAGCAGCTCAAAACAAAAGAACCAACGGAACACATACTTCAATGAGAAATCTCGACACCAAAATTTGTTACATTATGTTGAAACCCCCTTTTGAAGGACCAAAAAAAGAAGGAAAACTATTGGAAGAAATCATAATCTGAAGCACCACAAGACGACTAGACGAGAGAAAGAGGGAGTTCACTTACTCGGATACCCTAAGAAAATAGCTCAATTAAGCGTAACATTAAGCGTAACGTATATCATTTATGGACCCAAACATACCTCATCACTTGATCAAGGAAGAAAAAAATAAAAAGTGTAGAAGGACAAATAATAAAAATGGGAGAGAGTAATAATAATAAAATAAAATATACTGTAGTATTAATTAGTAATAAAATAATCGAACAAAAATGAAGTTTTAATTAATAAAAATAAATTAAGTTTAATTTCTTATTTTCGTCGCAATAATTTATGCCCGGTCCGAATTGACACAAACCCTACATAAATCCCGGATCTATATTTGATATCTCGAAACAGATTCCGTATAAAAACCCTCACTCGAATTAACCGAAATTCCTTTCCTCCCCGCAGTGCAATTTTAGAACCCCTTTTCTCACTACCACGCTTCCACCACAAATGGCGGCCATGACCCGCCTCTTCAGATCCTCCTCCGCCGTATGTTTCATCCGGAGGTCTCTATCAACAGCGGCCGCCACCGAATTGAAATCTCCGCCCCGTGTAGATCCCAAGGAACGGAATGTCCAGTGGGTGTTTTTGGGATGCCCCGGCGTCGGAAAAGGCACGTACGCGAGCCGGCTGTCTTCTCTCCTCGGCGTCCCGCACATCGCCACCGGAGATCTCGTTCGGGAGGAGCTGAAGTCGTCTGGTCCGCTGTCGAAGCAAGTAAGCTGACTGAATAATATGATGCTGTGATTCTAAATCTGATTTTTTTCGATTCATTTGATCATTATGATTGGATCTGCATTTGAACAAATGTCCTTGTCCTTGTAGATGTATTTTTGATAAGGTAAGTTTATAAGTTTGAGATGTTTTTTTTTAGATTTCGAATTTTAGAAAAAATTAATCGTTGACTTGGAATTTGTGTTGGGCACTCAATTGATAAACCATTTTTTTATAAACATCATTTGAGTTTGTTGATTTGAGAGGAAGTTGGGTCCTTTTTTATCATCAATTCTCTTTTGAATTTGCTCAACTCGATTTGTTTTTGATCCCTATTGCAGCTTGCAGAGATTGTGAACCAGGGTAAATTGGTATCTGACGAGGTTATTATAAATTTATTGTCAAAGAGGCTTGAGATGGGAGAAACCAAAGGAGAATCGGGATTTATTCTTGATGGGTTTCCTCGCACAGTAAGACAAGCAGTAAGTATAAGTTACGTAACACTTGATTTGTGTTATTTCTTTTGTTTGCACTATGGAATACTGGAATAGTAATAATTATTTATGTTTTTTTTTCTTTTTGAAAATATATTGTCTAATTTAAAATATAATTTCATATTTAAAAATGTTATAGTAAAACAAATATTTTGCATGCTTGAAGAATGTATAATTCTATAAAACAGTTCCCATTCAGGTTGACTTGGATTTTTATTTGTTACTTTCTCTGAAAATCTTTCTTCTGCTTGTGTAAACATCTTGTCACTCCTGAAGAATTAAGGCTTTGTGCAATTTTGAGGATTTCTGTTAAATTTGTTAATTAATGTGCAGGAAATATTGAATGAAGTGACGGACATTGATCTGGTGGTAAATCTCAAGCTACCAGAAAATGTACTATTAGAAAAATGCCTTGGGAGAAGGGTTTGTAGCCAATGTGGGAAGAACTTCAATGTTGCATGCATAAACGTCAAGGGCGAAAATGGGAATCCAGACATAACTATGGACCCACTTCCTCCTCCGGTGCAGTGTGCTGAGAAGCTCATTACACGCTCGGATGATACAGAAGCTATTGTCAAAGAAAGACTCCAAGTGTATAATGAAAAGGTATTGCCTTTCCCCTTCTCCTGTGTTAATGTTAGTTTGATCACAAAGGATACTGTTCAACTTAGTTTTGTGAGGTTTTACCTAATTACAAAAAAAATGACTTACAAAGGTTCATAATTTCAAAAATACTTCTGAAGTTAAGTGGCTAACTGCAGTGTTTTATAAATGTGAAGGGGTGTAAAAATATTTATTGCTTCTGAAGCTTAACCTTAAGGTTCACTTCTCTTTTTTTTTTTTTTTGAAAGTTTTTTAAGTGATTAGGTCAAACCTCATGGATACTTTATGTAACAGGTACAAATAACCAATTAATTTTCTTTTACTGTTAAAAACACCCACTTTCAAATAGATTTTGAAAACAAATACTAACCTCAAGTGAGTTTCATTATCTTCAATTACGACATTTATTCATTTGCCTGAGTGGTAAATTTTCTGCAGAACGACCCTTCATTTATTATGGTCAAATACATTTCTAAAGTAGTTCTGAACTTGTGGGTTTTTTCAAAAATTAGTTTAAACGATCCAAAGACCTGCTTCTAGTTTTACATTCCTTTTCTTTTGCAGAGTCAACCTGTGGAGGACTTTTATCGAGGGCAGGGTAAGTTGCTGGAATTTGATTTGCCCGGAGGTATCCCTGAGTCATGGCCAAAATTGCTTGAAGCATTGAACCTTGATGAGAATGAGGAGAAACAGTCAGCCGCAGCATAGGTTCTGCTTAGCATGTTTTCACTGCATGCATATTTTTTGTCGCAGATAACTGATAATATTACAATGATTGCATACCTTATTTTTCTCTCTTCCTGGATAAAATAACAAAACAATGGGGTTCACTTGGCTATTTACTCCGGTGGCTGAGTTTTACGTCTTCTGGTGTTTTATAACATTATGTGAGTGAGGGTTGCAGCAAGAGTTTTTTTTTTTTTTTTTTTAACTATTTATTGCAACTGTAATACAGTAATAATTTAATAACCAATGTGGAGTGGCAAGTTTTTACTATGTTCCTTTATTTCTTCCCAAGTTAACTTGCTTTGATGTAATTTGATTTGTTGATTTCTATGATGTTACTTCCGGCAAATAATATTAAAAATGAAAATAGTGTTGCTGATTTTATTTATATATTATTTCATCTTCTTTTTCTTATTTATGACTCTTAAGATTTAAAAAAACAACCAAAAAAAAAACAAATTAATATTAAAAATGAAAATAGTGTTGCTGATTTTATTTATATATCCTTTCATCTTTTTTTTCTTATTTATGACTCTTAAGATTTAAAAAACAACAACAAAAAAAAAAATTGTTTCATAAATCGCCTTGTTTTCCTGTCTGTGTATGCAGAATACATTTAGGCATAATTCTTACAAATCACATTTGTAACATGAACAAACCTATTAAGAGATGTTACTAGGCAATGATTCTAATGGAGGGATGAATTATAATTTTAAATATATGAATCGCCTCCCATCTCATCATCACAAATTTTGATCAGCTTCCGACCGAAGGGCTGCCACTGTTGCACGAATTTGTCGAGACATAATCAAACCCCCCTTCATCATATTTCCATTTTTACAGTGGCTCTATTTTTGATGGCCATCAGTATCTCCATCCGCAATGCTTGGATCCGATCCATCATTTTTAAGCCTGTTATTACTTGACTTTCCCTGCATCCGATCTCGCCAACCCATGCCGAATGAGAGTATACCCGTCCTCTTGGTTGCTTCCTTCGAAGAATCTAAACGTCCAATCATGCAATGCATGTTTCTACACAAAGTCATGAACATTTCAAAAACCATTAAAGGAGTGCTAAATATTTGTGATAATTCATATGGAAGCAATGGTAAATACAAAAACTAACCGAGGTAATATAGCTAATTACACAGAAGAGTTGGTTATCTGTAAAAAGTATACCCTCCTACCCCTCTACAATTGATTCTCACCCATGGGGAAGTACTTGTTAGTAAATTCAAACTTGTAAAAATTTTAAATGCAGTTTTAAATGGGGGAACTTTGTAAATACAATCCTGGTTTAGTTTTGTAGTACTAATTATTAACATAGTAATATAGGAATTTCGGAATTTAGAAAAGACCTTGGAGAAGATAAGGCTTTACTTTGCCCGGATTCGTACTGCATAGTTGCTTCCAACATTGACTCTGCCATAACAGCCCGCTTTTCCATCTGAGCAAGATCGGCCATGGCCTTGTCATACTTTTCCTGCTCACAGAAGAAATCCTGATATTAATCTGATCTGGGAAGTTGAGAACAAAAATAATCAAGTGTTTTTCTCCGGGTCGAGTCTTGTGTGGGTTGCATTAACCAAGTTTTCATAAAAAGTATACCCCCTCCTAAATATAGCTAATTACAAAGAAAACTTGGGTTGCTCAAAATATGTGTTCATAAAATATGTATTGAAGATATTGGCTGCAGAAGTAAGACTTATAACTTTTCTTCCTCATAAGAGCGTCCCATTTTTGTGAAAGAATGTCAAAATGGGAAGTGTTTACAACCTCCAAGAAAAAAGGCAATTACATTGTTAAGTCGGGAGCTTATAATATATAAGGTCATTTTAACTTTTGAATGAGCAAAACACTATTGGAGGTTACCACGGCTCAAATATCTTGAAAGCTGTTGAAAGAACAAAGAACCTGAAGAACATGCACTGCACATTTCTGAGTAGCAACCTCATGTTCCGCAATATGACGGACATTTTCAGTTATCCTCTGTTCCTGCTCAACTTTCATCAAAACCTAACAACAAAGACCTTGTAACCATGAATAAATTGATTAAATTCTTGAGAAAACAAAATCAGCACCCTTTTCCTCCAGCAATGTATTATGACTTGTTGAATCAGGAAATTGAAACCTGGAAAATTGCTTTCTCCTCTTCTTTCTTATCAGCCAGAGCTTGCCTTAGTTCAACCACCTCTTGCTCTAATTGCTCAATCTGCACCAAATTCTAACAGTGACATCTAGCCTGATTTGGTTATAATGTCAACATTATAATAGACAGAGAGAGTTCTAAAATACCCTTGCACTCAGTTCCCTTCGATTATCTTCCTGGACACTTTCCATAAGCGCAGCTTCTAATTCTTCAGCCCTATAAAACAGAAACCGCTATTTTTATAAATGTAATTACGATTGATAACATCTCATTCAAATGTAATGCGTCTAAACATAATGTAATACATTTTTTTACCAAAACGTAATACTTGTATGCTATGCATTATATCAACAGTGTGAGTATGCACCGAATTCCAGGCCAAAAACGAAGGAAATGTATACTTAACACCTAAACACCCGTCTTCAGGGGCTAGACGCATGACTTCTAGCATAGTAGGGCAGGAGAAGGATTGGAAATGGGGTGTGAGAGTGTGTGTGGAGATACACACATGCACATACGTAAACATTTATTATATATATACTAATAAAAAACTTATAATAATGAGAAAGACATGTCCCTTACCAACCCCCTCCCCTCAGGGTGGGTGGGGAGCAGAGGTCTGCCTATGCTTGTCTTCAACTCAAATTCTAAAATTTACAAAATATAATTCTGGTTCGAGATTACCAGTGTAGGCATTTCAGGCATCTATCAATCATTGTATTAATAACCTGAGCATAGCAGATCTCTTCTCCTCTAGCAGCCTGCACAGTTCAGCCTTCATCCAAACTACCTGAAAGAAAATACCTACAGTTGAATCTCAAAAAAGTTGATACAGAAGTAAGTCTATTACATAAGTCTATTTTTTGCTTTTGAAGGTGTAAACGTAATATAGAAAAAGAGAATATAATCACTTTGTTACTCAAATGGACAGTAATAGACCTGTTCCTGAAGTTCTGGAAGAGCAACCCCTTCAGAATCAACGGTTATGGTTTTAAGGAATTCATCCAATTGGGCAGAATGAGAATCTACACTCCTTTCACCGACATCTGTCTTATCACCCGATCCTACTTCGGTCCTTTTTTCTACGGCTGTTGATTTAGAATCACGCTTGAAACTGTATAACTTAGTTGCAAGGCCTTTAGGATCTTTAAACACCCGGCCGCCTTTTGCTCTTTCCTCAACTGCCGCAAGTATAGCTGGCCGATGCTTCTCTCTCAGTTCTTGCAGTCTGTCTTCGTTGATGGTCAAGAAACCAATGCAAGCAGTCAACACGAGCTGGCTGCTATCAAACGTGGAGCCAGTAAGTGTCTGAAATAAGGTTATAGCATCTCCAGCATCCTTAGTTGTAACTACAGCAGGCCCTGCAAACAATAAGGCGTGATAATGCAATCTGTACTCGTGATGAAATTAATTATTTTCAAAAAGATATTTACATTACCATACAAATCCATCAAAGCAAGCGCAGTTCGAAATAGCATGACACGGTTTCCTTCAAACAGGAGCACATCCCACACTCGAAGAACTGAAGTAAAGAATAATAGTTAAAAACGTTTATGCCATGTAATTTAGAGTTATCCATTAGTTGCAATGAAAATAAAATAAGTGAATTACGGTTAAGTGCATAAGTCCTCACCACTTTCCCATGGAAGCATATTTATGAAGATGGAAAGGAACCAAGGGCTAGTTATCCATGCCACCTCTACCCCTAAGTAGTCGAGATGACTCACTGCATCAGTGTGGTGACAATGAAGAAATTAATATTCAATATAAGGAAAAAATAGGGAGCGACATTTATAAAGAGGCCAAACCCAGTTTAGGAAACCTTTCACGCATCAAGTCCTCGAAAACAAGCTGGTCAACCTAGGAAGAAACAAAAAAAATAAGATGACAGTTTTCTGATAAGACGACCATAAATCCTTTTGCAAATATAGGTTTTACTGAGATGCTAACCTGTGATTCTATCATTTCTTGAGAGAAATAACCCTCAAAATAGTCATCAATAATGCCCACCAGTGTCCTGAAAGATAAATGCCAAACTGGTTGAATATAGATAGCTCAGTTATTATTATTTTAAACACACATAATTGTTACATTAAGACGCATTTGTATACACACAAGTGTGGATTCACAGTCCCAAATTAAATGTTTTACATTCATACTCCATAACTTGGGTGTTTCAATTTAATTTTTCTAATATTCACTCTCTCCTCAACAAATAAATTATTGGATGAAGATACATCGATTTAGGAAGCGTATGGAAGACAAACAAAATTACCAGAAATAGAAATCCATTATTCACTATGTTATGAAATTCTGATTTGTTCCCTCATTATCAAGAATCATACAAGCCCACAAAGGTAAATCTTGAATCTTACCAGAAAGCATTTTCCTCGGGCATCATCAGAAGTAATAAGCCAGCGAAAAAATTCATTGCCTGCAAATCAGATGATAAAAGAGTAACAAACTGAAATTAAGAAACCTAAAGAAAATAATTTATCATGCACGTTGTCCAACCTAATGACATGATATTGATATGCCATGAATTGATTCCATCATGCATGCAGGCTGATGTAAGAAAGCCTACACAACACTCTATGACTGAAAGAACTTTTACTCCAGTCTTTCGAAATAAAAATATTTTCTAAAACCTTCTCTACATGTCACACACCATCATTTAACTAAATATGTTTCGTATATTATTGCATACTCATATAGTAGAAAACTCTAAATCTCTTACTTAATGCTTCAATATTCATCTCAAAATGTCCTACCAAGAAGGTTGTCAACTTCCTTTGTCAACTTAAGCCAAAGATTAACGAGATGAATAAAACGTAAAAGAAAATGAGAAAAAAAAAAAGTCAGCACACAATCACCTGACAATACCCAACAGAGGGGTTATGCCGTGCATATGCCAAAAGTACACGCCGTAGTGAATTTCTTCCATTATCATTCAATGCAGGATGCCCTGGGAATGTTCGTGGAAGATCCTGCAGCAAAACCCGGCACGAAGTTAGTTTAGGGAAAAATCAGTGTACATGCAAAATATAAAAGTGAAACTATACGGACAACAAACCTTATTGGAATTTGAAGATAACAATGATTGTTATTAAAAAACACAATAAAGTACTTGACCAAATAAGACATATTTACTTTAAAGATTATCAACATTGTAAAGCAATACAGATTTGTGTCTTGTCCATAAGAAACCCTGACTTCATTCATAAAGCATGAAGTCACCATGCAAGACTAAATGACAATCTGACAAATAATTAGCAAGAAAACACTCTCGAAGACCAGCTCAGATAAACCCTAAAAAGAAGCAGCACCTACGAATTAAAAAGACTGAACGATAAAGTCCAGGACCCATGCATCTAATGACCTTCTCAATCTGCTTTCTCGACTTTTCAGGCAAATCATATTTCATCTCTTTGTGTTGTGTCCTATTATCTCCTGGGGATAATTTATCTTCCTCCTTCCCATCAGAAGAATCGCTCTCTTTAGCTAGCAAATCCTGGTAATAACTTTCTACTCTACGGGTTCTAACACCAACGAAGGCTTGCCACACCTGTCCCATTTAAGCACATGTATATATTAATAAACTTCAGTGTTGGACATGGCATTTTTATAACTGTACATTTGTGGAAGTGTGGAAATGTACCTCTCCTCTAAGGTCCTTAGGCACTCCTCCTCGAACAAGAAACTCTAGTTCTTCCCAAGGGAAAATAGAAGGTTCCGGGGTCATTTCATCAGTGGCACTACTCTCTACTGCAGAATCACCCGGACAATCTGTTATCTCCTTGTCATCAAACATATCCTTGTCATCACCATCTTCATATTCTACTCCTGATGGTCTTTCTTCATCAATTGATGGAAGTTCATTGTGCATATTTTTTGTCTCAGGCATGTTCTTTCTCTTCTTTACACGTAAACTCATCATATGATCAATGGAACTCAGAGAAGGACTGATTTCAGCCCACTGCAGCCCGCAGGATTTTCTATGTTGAGTAGTTGATAGTTCCTCTCGAGTCTTTTCACTTAAAGCATCATCACTCACCTTTTCAACTGGCCCGGTTTCATTTGTTGCGACTTCAGAGTCCCCAGGTCTTTGCTGAGTTGAACCATCCCTTTCTGAACCGACTGTTCGAGTAGAAACTATTGACTGCTCGGCAAGTTCAGTACCCGTATGTTTAATATCGTCTTCTTTAAGATGATGTGAACTAGTGGGATCCACATGCTGCTCAAGAAAGGTCTTCCATTTCTGCAATCTCTCTCCTTCCTCCTCCTGCAATTTTAACTGGTATGGTTACCCTGTCTCTTATGTGACCACAAAAATACTAGTATGAAAACAGAAGTAACCCAAATATTCCAATAACTTTATTAGAAAGAAAAAATACCTTATAGATATTGGCGTACTCACGATATGTTTGTATATGTTGAGGTCTTACAGTAAATCCATACGTATCCCTGAAAACATTTTCTCGATTATCATATGCTCAAGGAATCACAAATACACCTATATATGCAAATATTGTACATGTATCCTCGTATATTCCTCTCTGAATCAGATCAGAAAAGATATTGCATACATACAAAACAAAAAAAAACTAAGATCCAAATTATATGTGGTCACTTTCCGGCAAGAGTTTGTTTATTTACCTGGAATCATCATTCAACGAACGCTTGCTCAGCAAGGACAACAACATACTTCACAACAACGCTAACTTTACCGCCCATATCGCTTCTACTGGTACTGTGGCTCAATGCTAAGATCTATACAAAACTAAATTCCCCTATATATACTTCTTCTTCTTCTTCTTCTGGATCCTTATTTCAAAATTAAAATTAAACGGAGATTATCGACATATCAGAGAATCATGATCAGTCTGCAGTGCAGTTTATTCCAATCAGCTACATCGAAGTCAGTTAATTACTAAATATATCTGTCTAAAAAATAAAAAATAAAAATCCCCTCAAATTACGAGTACTCGTAAAAATAAAAATAATAATAATCCCCTGAAATTACGAGTCCTCGCCAGGTTCTAAGTGCAGAAAGGTCTGGGCATTGTCACACGTGTCGAATTCGCTGAAATTATATGTACACAATAGATATACATGGTGCATGGGTGTTACCGCTTGAGATCAAAATTGGGGAAATTTTGTGAGGTTTTGTGCGGCATCTTCGGTTGTGATCGGACGGCGGAGATTGAGTCTGTAGGTTGCATTAGATTATCGAGTGGCTGAACCATCGTCTCTAGCTCAACAGCTCACCGTTTGTTCCCCTATTTCTCTGGTAGTGTGAGAGTGTGACTGAAGGACGAAGGTCACGTGCAATTTCTGTTTTGTGCCAACAGAGATTTCCTTAAGTGGCCGTGGATTATGGGCCACACGTGCCCGGAAAGGCCCACATATTAAGTTATTAACTGGACTTACTAGAATTGAAGTTGGGCCTGCCCCAAGTCCAGCCCGACCGGTTGACCATTTCTGTCTCGGGCCAGGCCAGTTTCTGTTTTTTAGAGCTTCGCTAATAACTAGGGCAATTGTATTGATCGTGTCATTATGTAATTAACCGGTTAACTGGTGGATCATAAATAAAAAATGCACCGTACATTTTTTGATGGAAATATAAGAAAAAAACTTTAAAAAAATTACATATCATTGATTTATTTACCATGGCAAAACAACTTTTTGTACAAACTGAGGGCATATATATATATGAATCGTATCTTCAAAACGAAGTTTAACTTAATCGGTATGGGCGGGTGTATAAATAAATTCACCCTTATTAAAAATGAAAAATTAAATACTGTAATAAATTAAAAAATACACTTATAGGAGTAATTGATTTTTCATTATTTTTTTTATAAGGAGAGACGAGAAACTCCACCCCCACCCGATCGGAGGTCCCTCGATCGGATAGGATGTAAATCGAGGAATGTGCCCGAGTAGCAGACACCTGTGCGAGAGAGCCAACAGGTCGGATAGGATGTAAATCGAGGAATGTGCCCGAGTAGCAGACACCTGTGCGAGAGAGCCAACAGGTCGAACCACAGGACAAATCTTCATAATATTTCAATGAAAATTTGTCTCACCCGAGATTCGAACCCTGCGTCGCCGGGGAATTACACCCACGTCATCACAAGCCTTACCACTCGGCTATGCTCTGGGACTTGATTTTTCATTATTTTGTAAACGAACATGTAAAAAATTAACGAAACTAACTCATTAACTAATGGTGATTTAAAAAAAAAATAGGAATAGTGAAATAATTTAAGAAGTCGCATTGGGAGTTTGGTGCTTCTCTCGCGAACCATCACAATGGCCACCGTGTCGGCAACTCAATCGGAAAACCCTAAAAGTGGTTCCGATATCAATTCAAAGTTTCTGTCCGACGACGACGCTTCATTGAAGCAGAAGCCGGCATCTCCCGGCGGAGGCGGCGACGAATCGGCGGCGCATACACATGACATCGGTGCTGTTACTGATATTCAGAAGAAAACAAAGCGTGCGGAGCGGTTCGGCATGCCTGTGCACCTGACGGAGGAGGAGAAGCGTAATTCTCGAGCTGAGAGGTATACTATTTGATTCTCGATTATTCTTACTCGGTGGCAAAGAATTAGGGTTTTAGTGAATGTTCTTGTTTTAGAGTTTATAATTTCATATCGCACACAAGTTAATGGAGGCATTTGCTTTATCTGATTGCAGTAGTATTTAGTGATAAGATCATTTTTTTCCTTATGTATTTATGGATACTTAATTCAGTGAGTTAACCTGTCTGAAATCGCCTCTTGTGCTGAAAGGTTTGGCACTGGTTCGGGTGCCAATGGATCGAATACTTGTAAGACATCGGACGAGGTGAAGAAGAAAACTAGAGCCGAGAGGTCTCTTTGCTTATACTCATGTTTACTTAAATGGATGTGTTATTTACGGGTGAGTTGGTGACCGCTTTCTGGTTGTGTGACAGGTTTGGGATTGCGCAACCTGATGCATCTAACAACGAAGCCAAGAAGAAGGCTAGACTTGCTAGGTTTGGGTCTACCCCTAAGACTGATTCAGTGGAAGAAGATAAAAAGAAAGCCAGGGCAATCAGGTGAGTTTCAATTTCACTCGTCTCCTTCCATGTGTGTTGTGATGTTTGGTAGTTAAATATGCAGCTTTTGATTCGTTAGTTTGATGATTTTGTTCAAAAATATGCTGCAGATTTTCGCAGTCCGGTTCTGATTCAAAGAATGGGAAAGGGAATGTTGAGGTGGTAAGTTACACGTTTTGGTTTTTAAGAATTAGACATGTCCGTCTTCTTTCTAATATTGTCCCTTGATATATTTTGTTTTGCGAATTTCAGAAGACAAATATTGCTGGCAACGCTAATGGAGGAAATTAAACAGACTCTCTTCTACGATCGATAGTAAGATGCCTTCTACAGAACTCGATTATTCAAATATCCTCTTCCATTCATTCACGTGATGCGTGTAATCTCCCTTCACCCATTGGCCATTTCTAATGGTTTCGTATTATTCTCTGGTTCTGTTTTCAGGATGGAAGGTTAAAGAGTCATCTTCTTGTTTTTTTGCCTCCCTGAAGCAATTTCCTAAATACAGCCCTTTCGCATGGCGTTAAGTTGATGTACAAGAGATTCATGTATTCTAATTTTGGACTTGGTTAATTAACCCTCCTATTTGTTGATATTTTTGAAGCGGTCTATTAACCATATTCAGATTCTAAAACTAACTTAGTTCCAAAAATTATTTAGACCTTTCAGCGCCTTGTGTGAGTTGTTGTGGCTATCTTGCTTCTTTGTTTTGTCTTTCTTTCTTGTGCATATCAAATATCTACTTCTGCTTAATTTCTAACATATATTTCATGTAAATCATCGTTTAATAGGTGTTTTATAACTACGAAACCTTGTGCTGCATGGAATTGATTTTCACATTTCAGTTTGTTCTAATGTAGATCCTGAACCAGGGACTATATTTCCGGCACAACCGGCTCAAATTTCTCTCTTCAATCTCTCTATGCACCTCGACAGCCTCGTCGATTCTCTGGGCCCTGCACAAACTATTAATTATAGTCGTGTAAGGATGTGTAATATGTTGGGATTGCCCCAGTTTTTCTTCATCATCTCCATTACCCTTCCGGACCCAGTCGGATTTCCCTTCACGGCTGAACCCGTTGGTTGAAAACTTGAAACATTGCCAGTCAAAGCATCGGGCACTATGAGCCGATTTTAGATTTCTCCATTTCCTATATCACTTTTAACAAGGGTTCAAGGATCTCCTTTCTCATTACTCGACATGATGCTTGACAAGAGTACTGAAGATGCACGTATTAGGCAACGCTTGAAAACCGATGAGCAATTTCCTTACCGAACGTTTACTGCACACAGAGTGATTAACGGCTATCTGAGTTTTTTTAACATAACAAATATTGAAAGTTTGATTCATTTTTCATTGGCCCCCCATGCATGTGACAAGTGACAACAAAATTCTGCTCATTTTTCAGTGTGACGCTGACTTTCCAATTCAGTTGAGGAAATTTGGTTGGTGTGAGTTTAATTGGGGTAGTTTTTGCAGTTACAACCTTTTATTTTCACCCGATCAAGCTTGTAATTTCAACCATGTAGAAATAAATGAAGATAATGGAGTATAAAATATTTCTATGATTAAGACTCCCTTTTTCCTATTCAAATTCAACCCATGTTTTACCTTTTCCCTTTTTTTTCACAGCTTTTGTTGCATAAATCATTCAAGATTTCACATAGTTTTCATCAATCTGAACCTATGTACTTGACTAATTGTTCAACTAACTGCTTTATGACATACAAGAAAAACAAGCTTTTCCTTGTAAGTTGATAGAGCATAACTGAAAAAAAGTTGTCATATACGAGTTCGAGCGCTTTGTGAATTAGGTACTCAATTATAAAGAATTTACTCAAAAAAAACACTAAATTAATAGAAGTATAAATTAAAACAATACAACGAGTTTGGATGTAATTGATTAGTATGAAATTAAACCCAAAAGGCTTATTTTTATTGCTTGGATCAATATTAATCAAGTCCATCTCGAGTATGTCATCTATTTGCTTATCGAGTCGAGCTCAAAGACTGTTAAAATAAGTTTATCAAGGCTCAGGGCTCGAGTTTTCGACTCCACTCTTTTGTAACTAACCAACTCTAATCATGTTCACGCGCCTTTTCTCCATGGAACTTTGAAGTCTTTCCTTCGCGAGCTTCAGAGCATCAAGCACTTCTTTCACAGCCGAATCAAGTACTTCCGGATCAATGCTCCCATTTTCCTGCTGCTCATTATCAACGACAACCAAAGCCATCGAGCCATCTACTCGACACTTGTCGCCATCCCGAACATCTCCTTTGATGAGCCCATATTCTTCACTTGGAAATCGGAATCTATGATAGCAGATATCACTGCACGGAAGTACTAAAACATTAGATCTTTGAAGGGTGTTTTTGTAATTTGACAAAAAGTAGAAATCCCACCTATGATCAGATCCCTCTCGGCTCGATTTCTCAGAATTCGCATCTCCTTCAGAAAACAAAAAATTCTCCACTATGGAATCTTGCTCTGTCGAATTCCCATTTTGCCCTTCTGATCCGGAATTTTCCGAGCTGTTATTATCATCAGTAGTATCACCACCAACTGATACAGATACGGATGAAATGTCGCTTTTGCCCCTGAACCCATCTGATGAGGCGTACGCAATGTTCATGTAGTCGAGCTTCTTGAATAGTAATTTCAGCCTTTTCTCAGCCCTGTCTCTTGATTTCACCTCTTGCTCCACCATCTTTTCCAGACTCATTAACTGAATTTTTTTTCATTTTTTAATAACAAAAATGGGAATTAAATTAAATTGAAAAATCGAGTAAATAAATAAATAAAATTAATCAATAAACCTTGTTTCCTAACTGTTGGGCGTCATCTTTAGCATTTCGTGAAGCCAATCTCTCTGCAAGCAATCTCCCTCTCAAGCAATCCACAGTAGTCCTAACACTGTCATCTTCTTCCCCACTGAGAATAATTAAAATTAAATTAAAATAATATAAAATATCAAATACTCCAATGTATATGAAATTAAATTAAAACCAGATAATATGAAAACACATACCACAATTTGGAACATGCATTGTCTCCTTCAGACATCCTGTGTTAGGTGTGTTTGTGAGCTTATCAGTTAAAATCCCATTGGAGCTGATCAATGAAATATATAGTAGATTTAATAACACAAACCTTTTACTTTTGTCTGCTTCTGTTTGGACCAGGTAATTCATTATGTTTATCAAATTAATTTGGGAAATTTCTATTGATTATTTGATTGTAGCTTGTGGAAGACAAAAGATGCTCAATAGTCACTACTACCATTAAATAATTATATTGTTTTTTCCTTTTTCTTTTTTTTACATATGTTTGTCAATTGTCACAGCCTTTGGACCTTTGCCCATTACCCCCAATTAATTTAAAATTAAATGCTTTTTAACTGCAGCAACTGCACCTATTGTAACTTCACTCTGCACCTGTATAGTACTAGTAGTTATCTGAGAGTGTTAATTATGTATTTATGTATAATGTGTATTGATTAAATTTGTTATACTACAGTATATCCATTCAAGGTGGAGCATAAACAAAATTGTTCGCAAAAACATGCTCGACCAAAGTAAAATGCAAGATCGAGGTGGCGCCCGGTGTTCTTTTTCTTTGTAAAAGAACACTTGACGCTCCATCAATCCATGTTGTTAGCTTGATCGGAGCATAAGAATTTGGTCTTGTGCAAACCTTTTTTTTTTCTTACAAATCATTACTATGTTATTGTTATATAGTACAAATTGGTCGGGACATGAGGTATATTATATAACTCTTGTGAATTGAAGGACACTTAGATTTGTAACTAGGTGTAGTCACATGGAATGAGTTGTGAGTTGTGATCACATTCATTCATTCATAATAGTATGGCATTTACATTTGCCTCTGAGTCGTGGTCCCTGTAATTAAACCACCTCACACTTAACTTGCTTCTAAAATTGAATAATTAATTAATTAAATAGTTAATTAAGGGAATAAATTGATGATTACGAGGATCATATGGGCCCCGCTTGTTGCTCACGCGTGGGCTTTAAATATTAATGGGCTTGAGCCTTAGTCATAATTTGGTCACAGTAGTGCAGTAACGTTACTTAACTTGTACTTGTACACTTGATACCTACCTACTTTTGTTTTTGGAATATAAAATACTTATAATATAATGTCATTTAATAATATTGAGCATGGATTCGGGTCGGGTTAGATTCTTATTGGCAAGCGGTTTGCGAATGTTTTGAAATTCGGAGGGTAAAGTGTCTCGACGAAACGAATTCAACGTTGCCTCTTGATTTTTGTAGGGTAGAAGATAAGAATCAATTGAGAGAATAAAAATAAATAATATTTTTTAAGTAAGGTTACATGAATTTTACATACCGTGTCAATTATCAAGTGAATAAAAACATGGGGAAGTGTCTGATTGTGTATGTAATAGTGTTAAATGGGTAAGGCCTTAGCCCATGTTTGCATGACCAATTTAACAACGAACTATAGGCCCAACTTAAATAAGATTCGCCTGTGCAGGCCCAGCCCAATTATCGTGAGCTTGAACATTAGCAAAATATATCAACTCTAACAAGTTAATTACATCATGTAATTCCATTATTTAGATATTTGAGAAGTTGCGAGCTACGATATTCATCAATTATTGCATATCAATTATCAAGTAAGTAAGGAACATGAAGAACGCAAACCACACATGGGGACAAAATAGTCAACAATCAAGATCAACAACGAGTGATCTTCATTCATCCTTCCACATATTCTTTTGGACACCAAACACTAAATACACATTTGATGCTTAGTACTGCGATGCATTACGCACCTCAAAAAATTAAAAATAAATAAATCAATAGCTTATTTATACATTTTTTTAACAATTTTTTTATTTATTTTTAACTCCAATCTCACATATTTCCTCACAAAGTTACGTTAATATTTCGAATTGCAAAATGTAATTAACCCATAATTTTATACATTTATTTAATAATTTTTTATTCTTTTAGTTATCCTCTAAAGCATTTTTTATTAATATGTAAGCAAATTTTACAAAATAAACAGTGAAATAGAAATCTCTTCTTTTTATTTTCATGTTTCTATGATATATAAAAAATACTCCGTATTACTCTCCACTCAAGCTAATGGTCACATTTCATTTTTTAATTACAAAAAAAATGTGAGCATCCATCTCACAGTCTCACACTCTCACTCACACAAATAGTCACATATCTTTTTTAAATTACCAAAAAAATGTGATAATTACTGTGGTGAGGAAAAAGTATTTTTTTAAAAATATTTTTACAATAGTAAAATAAATCCAATGGATAAGAAATGACTTTTTTCATGGGCAATTTTATTTACACCTCAAAAATCTCTAAATACACCAATTAATTTATATTTACAATAATCTTATTTAGTTAAAAGTCTAATCTATCCCTTATTAACTTAAATACAATACACCCCAATACCCCATCAATCCTTTGTCGTTTAAGTTTTTGATATTTTTTTCCACGCCGTCGAATTTGCCAACATCACCGGCTACTCCATCCTCTCCGGCCTGAGACCTTCGTCAATCGTCGCCAAGAAGTATACCCTCCTCGGATTCTCCCTCAAACGCACTGCCTCCTCCTCACCTCCCTCCCCATATTCCTACTCTGGCTCTTCATGAAAGACACTCTCCTCCTCTGCGGCCGGGACGAGGCCGTCGCCGTCCAATACCAAACCGAACTTGCTCGCCCAGTGTCGCCTCCTGTAAATGGATTAATTTAGGGATTTACAAAGAGAGAGATTATCACCCGTAGAATTAAAATGATGTTCACGTACCTGCGAGAGAGCTCAGATATATGAAGCAAGCAAAGGATTATATGTGGCTAATTGGAACTGCTGCGGCAGCGATCGGCGGCGGCCGTGTCGGAGAACTGGTGATGGAGTTCTAATTTTTTTTATATAAGAGGGTATAAAAGATATTTTAGGGTGATATATTTAGTATAAAATGGATATTGGGGTGTGCTTATAGGTTTTTGGGGTGCAAATAAAATCACCCTTTTTTCATTCTCAAAATTTGGCAAAAACAAAAAAATAAATAAATTACTCTAGTGGTGAAAATGGCAAAAGCCAAAAAATAACTATTGCCAAAATTCTAGCCAATTTTGCTATTATTTGGATGAAAAATGGCAAAGGATATTCTTGACACCCACACTTAAACATAAATTAATTAATAAATTTTTTTTATCTATTTATATTATTATTAATAATAATAAATGATTAATTTTCAATAATTTCACACAAAAAAAAAAAGATCAACTACTCTCACATCAATTTAATAAATTATTTATTTATTAGATTATTTTAGATTTTACTATTGTATATATAATTTAAAATAATAATTAAAAAAATTATCTAACTTAAAATTTATGAAAAAAATAATATTAAAAAAATGTAAAAAAGTCAAAAATAGTTTTTGGTGCTTGAAGTTGGAAGCAAAAAATGTCAAAAAGTCAAAAATAGTTTTTGGTGCTTGGAGTTGGAAAGCGAAGATTTCGTCGCAGCTAGATTTAACTTGATTGTCTATGATTTTATTTTTGTAATTGGAATGTAAGGTAAATGAGACATTCTAATTATGAAAACTAAGGTTCAAATATAATTATACACAATATCACTATTTTAAATTATAATAAATAAATAATATTATTTACCTTTTTTTTTTAAATTATAAATCAATAATATGGTAGTTTTTTTATAATACTCAAAACCAAACTTATTTTTTTCTCTAAATTCTTCTAAATTGATATACTACCTTTTATAATTTTAAAGATAAAAATAAAGTGATGTACATTAATTAATTTTAGACAATAAAACATGAAAATCGTATCTCTCCAATTACAACTTCGGCTAATTTTCTAACACAGTCTGATTCCATTAATTACAATTAACGTTTCTGATTAATTTCCTACCTCAGCCAATTCATCTTACAATCCCCCACCGCCGATCCTGCCGAGATCCTCCAACAGCCGCTCGATCTCACGACGAACGTCGTCCGTGGGGAGTCGCCGCCGGCAACAGGGACACGTGTCTCTCTTCCTCAGCCACCTCAAAATGCACGCCCAATGATACAAATGCCGGCACGGCAGTTCACACACATCCCTCCCGCCCTCCATCCTCTCCTTGCAGATCGCGCACTCCCCTCCGCCGCCCACCACCGACGGCAGCGACACCACCGCCGCCGCCGCCGCCGCCGTCACCTCCACCTCCTTCCTCCCCTCCCCGACCCCCATCGCGCCAACCAAATTCCAGCACCTCCTCACGGACTCGACGAACCGAACCAAAACGTCGACATCGGAGCACCCCCCGCCGAGCCTCGACAGCCGGAGAATCTCGCCGGAGACGTAGTCGCGGAGGACGGGCCGCCAGCTGGACGGCGGCCGGTCGAGAAAGGAGCGATCGCAGTGGTGGAGCTCGCAGAGGAGGAGGAGGAGGAGGGCGGAGTCGAGGTCCCGGAGCTTGACGGAGCTCGAGGCGGATCGTGGAAGAGACGAGGCGGAGAAGTGGGGATGGAGGAGGGAGAGATTGGAGAGGAGGTGGCGGGCGATGAGGAGTGATTTGTGGTGGAGGGAGAGGGACTGGAGGTGCCGGAGGGAGAGGGAGAAGAGGGGAGGGGAGGAGAGAAGGCTGACGAGGCGGCTGAGGTGGCGGTGGTGGGCGGAGGAGATTGTGTGGATCAGATGGGAAAGGTGGGACGAAGGGAGAGTCGAAAGGGCGGCAATGATTGTGGTGGTTTCTTTGGAACAAGCCATGATAGTATTTTTTTTTATTACTAACTGTGTTTGTTAGTCTTCTTATACTTAGAGGTGGCCATGGGTTCGGATCGGGCCGGGCCCAATCTACCCGAAACGGGCTCGGGTTCGGATCAAATTTGATTCACTAGACCTAAAAAAGTCGACTCCTCGGTTGAAGTGGCTAGTTGCATTATTGATCATGGGATGAAGGTTTAAGAAGTAAGAATGGTTGAGAAGTATTGGAAGTTGAGGTAGAGTAACATGGAAGGGAGTAGATGGAATGTTGGGATCTTGTCCACAAGTTTGTGTCTATATTGATTTCATTATCTATATGTTCCCTAACTTGCAAAGGAACAAATAACAAGAGAATAGAAAACAAGTTCACACATATATCTACTCTCATGAATCTCTTGACCCTAAAAAACAGCAAATTAATAAGGGATAACTGCAAAACATACACTTGAGGCAAGCTGTAAACGAGATATGATCAATGTTCAACTCGACTCAATTTGTATGTAATCCTTATATAAGGTAGGGTCTATTTGTAACATTTTTGAAAATTTAATGGTGCAACTGTAAAATATTTGACAAACTCCATGTATCAATCACCGATTGAACCAAATGTAATAAAATAAAACAAACCTCAAGAGTGTTTTCCCTAATTTCAAATTGTGTTATGCTTCTTTGTAAATAAATTCTCCAAACAACGGGACAGCTTTTGCAATTACTCCTAAATATTGCAGCTGGTACTCAGGCCCTTAGCCAAGATGCATTCTATACACAGAAGTAGTAAACATCAAAGATTAAGAAATGTGTTGAAAGATGAATTGATATTTGATTCTAGCAAATGCCTTATGGGGGCCCTAGTATGAATCATGAATGAAAGCAAAAGGAAAAAAGGAAAAGGATTTTTGTGTGCCTGTTTCTTTTAGAGTATATGCATGTACAATGCAGACAAATATATTCGAGTGTCATGGGGGATCCTAGGTGAACCGTGAACGTGACGCTAATTGTCTACCATCCAATTAAGGATAACTGAATAGAAGGCAGACATAATATACGTGGAGCTAATTTATGAAAACGAGGTCGAAAACACAAACTAAAATTTTAAATATTAGATAGATAATAATGTGGTGGTTGCCAGCCCAGTACTTCTGCGGGTCACCATTTCAGAGGTCCAGAACATTATTAGATTTAAAAACTTGTACATTATTAGGTTGCGACTGGGACAAAAAGGCTTGAATTTGGGTACTATGAAGTATGAGGCCAGGACCGGTTATTCTCAGACCATGCTGGGCGTAAAATTTCTAGCTCTAAATGTCTCTGGTCAAAAGTCAAAACAAAACCAAGCATATTTTCCATTATCTTAGTGATGATTGATGAAAGAAAGAAGATGACAAACTCCTAGACAATGAGCCAATTAACCAAACAGATTCAACCAGATAAATCGCTAAATTTTGTGCACTAAAACTGTATATTTCAGGATTATTGCATTGGATGAAAAAATATGTGAAGAAAATCAATTTACAGAATCGAATAAAAAAATAAACAAGATACTGTACCTCTTAGGTAGGTGTGTCGATTTATCACAGGATGTATGAAACTAAAAGCTCTTACTATGTGACTCTGAGTTCATGAATACCCATTAATTAGCTTATCACCTTCTGGAACAAAAATCATCGATCCTCTTTAACATCATAAAACCTTCCGGAAGATTCTATTCGGCTGCTGCCAGCGACTTTCTTAAACTCAAGCTTCTCCAAATTCTCTCTGACCTTTTCGGCTTCTTCCCACCTACCAACTTTCGAATACATGTTCGCCATAACTATGTAATTGGTCGGGTTATCAGGCTCCAGTTCAAATAAGTGACCACAAACAAATTCGGCAAGCTCAACATCACCAAATTCCGAGGCGCCGCTGAGCAATGCACCCCAAACCTGTCCAGTGGGCTCCACATGCATTTTCTTCACAAATTCCAAAGCTTCATATAGCTTCCCTGCCCGGCAAAAACACGCGACTACACAAGCATAGTGATTAACCAAAGGTTGAATTCCATACTCTGGCAAAACTGAATGAAATATTTCCAAAGCTTGGTCAAGTAAGCCAGCATGAGCACAGGCTGATAAGACAGCAGTAAAAGTGACGGCATCCGGCTTTGTCCTGCTACTAAGCATATTGTCAAAAAGACTGAGTGCCATGTCAGCATCTCCATGAGAAGCATAAGCCGAGATTATCGCAGTCCAAACAACTACACTCCTGTCTTTCGCCAGATTAAACACTATTTGTGCTCCATTCAGAAAACCCAGTTTGGCGTATGTATCTATCATTGCAGTAACTACATATATGTTTCTATCAAAATTTACTCTAATTGCATAAGCATGAATCTCTTTTACCCCTCTTAAATGCGAGACTTGTGGAATGGCCGGAAGAATACTCGAAACAGTAACACTGTTAGGCTTGAGGCCCGAAACCTGCATCTGACGAACTAAATCTAAAACATTATCATACTTATTGTTTTGAACACTACCCGAAATTACCGCATTCCAGGAACTCAATCCTGGGTTCCTCATTTCCATGAATATCTTCATAGCTTGGTCAACAAACCCATGAACCATGTACCCTGATATAATCGTGCTGTAAGTTATTTCATCCTTTTCACTCATTTCCTCAAAAAGTTCCTTAGCATAGTCCAAGCTACCACATTTTGCGTAAACTGCAATAATCGAGTTACAAAGCGAGAGATCCATTCTGATCTTATTACCAATCACGTATTGATGCACTTCCATCCCGAATACGAGATCAGTTGATTGTGCACATGCGTGCAAGACGCTCACGGCTGTAACCCCATCAGGCGTTGGGTCTCTCAAACCCAGCAATGTTCGGTACAAAACCTTGCATTCCTCATCGGACCCGCCTTGAGAGTACCCGGAAATCATCGAGTTCCAGGATACCAAGTCTCTCTCAGGCATTCCATCGAACACCCCTCTCGCGGACACCAAATCATCGCACCTTGAGTAATAACTCACCAACCCATTGCTCACATACACATCCGAATCAAGCCCGTGTTTAGTAACGAAACAATGCATCATACCAGCCATTAGAGGTCCGTCCGAAGCCACTTCCATCATCGACTTCAGCACACAACTCAGGGTGAAGCTGTCTGGTTTAACATCCTTAAGATCCCAACGAACATCCATCTGGGACAAACACAGCTTAAACAGTCTCAACGTCTCCGTGTGGTGGTGATGCACGGAGTACGCGATGAGGAGGGCATTGAAGGCGAATGTATTCTTCTGGGGAATTTGATCGAACACGTGGCGTGCGTAGGAGAGTTGGTGTGTTCTGGAGTAAAAAGCCATGAGCTTGGAGGCAAGGAAGTTGTCGGCGGTGGTGGAGGAGAGGATGAGGCGGGCGTGGAGCTGCTTGGCCTGGCGGAGAAGGCGGCGGTCGGTGCAGCGCTGGATGAGGCGGCCGTAGAGAGTGTAGTTGGTGAGGTGGCCATCGGGAGTTGTGTTTCGGTGGAGAGCTTCAAGGGCTTGGCGGTGTAACGTCTTTGTGTGTTTCATTCAAATGTTTGTGAAATTTGAAAACTGAAAAACGTTGTTATAATTGAGATTTGAAAAATAAAAATAAAAGTACTCAGAAATATTACTGTATAATAAACAAAACCAGGAATATATAATTCATCTGGTACACATTCACTACAATTTTTTTATTCTCAACTCAGGAGTGTACTCTATTTTGCGAAAACTTCGGATTTAACATGAAACGAAACGATAAAAACATTTGATAAAATATATCTAGGGCAAAACAGAAATACATATTCCAAAGCCTTGCTGACATGAAAACTGAAAAATAGTTCATAAAGTTTCTCAATTGAATAAATGTCGGAGCTAATGGAGAACGTGCACTGCGACTTGATTGTTAAGGCAATAGCCTCTGTTCTTGGTAATATATGCGTGCATGGCCATAGCCTGTGATGGGAACTTCACGACTGCCATTCTGACAAGGCCTTGGTTTGTGATCCTGCATTATATTAAACCGAAGAACTCAGACTTTCAGAAAGAGTATACAAAAATGAGAAATATTAGAAGTCTCCAGCTAAAAATTATTTCAGCAATTACCTGGCAATTATCTGGATGGTAGATGAATTATACTGGCAACCAGAAAGGAAGCGCTCGATATCATCGATCAATGCACTGCGGGGGATTCCGAAGAGTAAAACCTGAGATTAAAATCGGAAAATCAAACCAACTATATAAACTCACAATGTGTCAGGTTTATTTAATATGAAACACTATCATTTTAAAACTTGAAGTCTAATTGAAGAATGGAAAATGAAATGGTACATGGAAACCAATAATAATACTCACCGCTTTCCCATCATAAGCATCATGAGCATCCCATTCAGATTTATCAGCCTGGAAGAAAGTTTGAAAATGTGTAAAATAAAAAAATAAAATAAAGGGATAATCACAAAAAATTATACTTGAGGTTTGATCCAAATTCCGATTACAAAAAAAAAGTCAAATTTGGAAATTACATTTAAACCGATCTTGATTTGGTGGCGGGTGGCGGTCAAAGATTATAAACAACCACATCATTCTTCTTAAAAATTTACAGCCACAACCCTCAGCGTTTCTAAACATTACAAATAGCTAGACGAAAAGATGTCGCTAATGATAATATTTAAAAAAATTGACAGTGTACCCTTAAGGGTAGTTCTGTAACATTCAAAATGTAGATGGGCTTCTTGTAATTACCCCAAACCTGAAGAGTACTTTTCGTAATTACTCAAGAATATACTAAAAATCGAATGAAAGTTCAGGAAAAGTAATAATGTTGCATGCTTTAATACTTTACCCTTAGAATTTTATACAAGCGGTCTTTCTTATTAATCGCCCTGAGGGCAGCATCGTAAACTGATCTAGATGGGAATTCAACCATCCTACAAAAGACAGCAAATTGCATGAGGCACTCACCGTTTTTGATAATTAATAGCATCAACGCAACAAATTCAGGAGAATCTTACATAGACAAAGGAAAATAGCTTTTATTGTATTCAACTTTAAGGTTTCCCAAATTCAACTCACACCCTTCAAGATGATTGATTATGTCACTCTTTGTTGTGTGCCTCATGATACTGCCGAGTTTGGCATAAACCGATCCTGAAACGAAAAGTTAACATTATCATACTTAGAAACTTTAACGGGTAGAATTCGACTAATCTCATTTATCAGCAGAAAACAAAAATGCAAGATTTGAAAAATGTTACACAACTCAGAAATCATATAAAATCACCACAGACAATTATAAATTAAAACCTCAGAAAAAATTCAATCAATTCCTCCAGTATAATCTAACTCAACAATAAAAACATGGATCAAGAAATAACACTAAACCTCCAAAACCCTAAACCCTAAATCTTATGAAGGAAAATGAAATGCCGGAGAACAAGGTAGATATAGGATGTAAACATTGAAACGATAGCTCCGAATAAGAAAACAAATCGAACCGGAGGAAGGTGTTCGAAGAAACTGATCGCCGGAGGACCCGAGGTTCGGCTGGGCTGCTTCGGTAGAGAAGAGCTTCGGCGACACGAAGAAGCTCGAAGGAAGCCGTCGATTGATCTGAGACGATTCGATTAAGCGACTACATTTCATCGCGGCTCGTCTCATTTGGGCCATCTTTGCTGGTTTTGGTGCGTTTGCGTAAAATCACTGCACTACAAATTTGGGGTTTTGCAGTGAGAAGTGGGATTTAGAGTGGATACGCCGTCGTTTTTGTGACGATCCGCCTCTGTCAGCCCAATGGGCTGTTTGTGTCTTCGGGCCGTATTGAGCCTTTAGATAACATCGGTCAAGTTAATGGGTACATTATTAATTTATGAGAGTACTTCCACTCTCTTTCCTCTTTCTTTGTATTTTCTTTTTGAGTATCCCATAATACACTAAAAAAATCTATTTTTTTCACTTTAAAATAAAGTTTTACACTTACTTTATATATACTTTATAATCACAATTACTTTATTTTTTAACTTAAAAATATATTTTACCCTTTACTTTTTGTTCAAAAAAAATCAAAAAATATCATTTTTTAATCTCTATGCCAAAAAATGTATTTCTTCCCAATCTAATAGTCACACTTCTTTCACAAAATACAAATCAATATTATGTTTAAAGAGTTGGAGGGGTACCTTGTTATTGAAGTTATTTACCTACTTCAAGCCTTAAAAAATACAAATTATTAAATAATTTATTATTTTAATTTAAAATTATAATATAAAAAATTGAGTACAATAATTTTTAATTTTATTTAATTTAAATTACCGTTATATTTGAGAATTGTATCTAACATTTATGTACTATTTTCGTCTCATACTAATGATCAAAATCTTTTTTATAATTTGTAAAGAATATATGATTATTAGTTTGGAATGAAATAAAGTATATACAATATTAAGAAATTCAGTTGTATAAAATTATGGGACAAACGAAATTGTGACAAATGTCTACTTAAAAGAATACCGAAGCCCGAACACGATCAAAACTGAGAAGCACCAAATTGCAACATCTCAAGAAATAGAGCACCAAAAGGGCAATTTAATTTGTCTTAGATAGAGTGGTTATAAGACCTATCACGCACTAAAGTAATCAAAATCGCATTATTCAAAATTCAACTCGCCCATCGGATCTGAAGATTCTCTTTTACTAAAATACATAAAAGCTCCAAGTGCTGTGTGGTACCATTCGTACCACTATCCGTGGGCCTCAAATACAAATACCAACTGCCCTAGAAAGAAACATTCTATCAGGTGAAGGTCTCTTCTCTTCACTTCTACCTTATATTTCACCTCATTTATTATTTATACTATTACATGATAAATCTCATACGTACCTTGTGTCGGTTGATTGTATAATTAATTAAGTACCTACATTTAATTATTTAAGGATTTTCCTTTTTTTTTGATTAATTAATTATTATGGACTGGGAATGGGTGGTTGAGTTTCTCAAGGGCATGATAAAGCCCGCGGCGGCGCTGGTGGTGGTGGCGGTCGCCGTGGTGCTGTCGTACTTCCAGAAGCTGGGTCTGGAGGGTGAAATGGTCTATTCCATTCTCAGAGCTTTCATTCAACTCTCCATCATTGGCTTCGTTTTGCAGTTCATATTCAACCAGAACAATGTTATTTGGATCGTCATGGCTTATCTTTTCATGGTTTGTAATTGTCTCAATTCCTTTTCATGAGTGGGACCGCACTCATACATCTTCGATTCCAACTGATAAATTAATATTTGATTCAACATTTCTTTTGTTTTATTGATAAAAACTTGATTAATTTTAATCAAATATTTATTAACAGGTGGTGGTTGCTGGTTACACTGCCGGTCAACGTGCGAAACATGTGCCGAGAGGGAAGTACGTTGCTGGGTTGTCGATTCTTGCCGGGACGGCTATCACTATGCTTTTGCTTCTTCTTTTGAATGTTTTCCCTTTCACTCCGAGGTACATCATTCCTGTTTCCGGGATGATGGCCGGAAACGCCATGACAGTCACCGGAGTCACCATGAAGAAGCTCCGGGACGACATCAAGATTCAGATTAATCTGGTATATATATATATATATATATACTACTTTCGTCCCGTGACAATAATCGGTGATGGTATACCTAGATTAAGAAAATATAGTGTTATTGATTTTTTGATTAAAAAGTTGAAGGCTTCAGAGTCGTGTTTAAAAAAGTAAGTAGAAAGGTACATTATGTCTTTTTAAATAAAAAAATATGAATAATTATTTTCTTTTAAATGAGTGTAATTATTAATATGTGACAACAAAAAGAAAAATGCATGTGACTATTAATATGTGACCGAGAGTATATACTCTTACAAATTATAGTCAATATAAATTAAATAAAATTTTCAAATATCTTGTTCATCTCTCAGGTGGAGACGGCACTGGCTCTAGGAGCAACTCCTCGACAGGCGACTATGCAACAGGTGAAGAGGGCTCTGGTGATCGCGTTATCTCCGGTGTTGGATAATGCAAAGACCGTTGGCCTAATTTCTCTCCCGGGAGCAATGACGGGTCTCATAATGGGCGGGGCATCGCCCGTGGAGGCGATCCAGCTCCAGATCGTGGTGATGAATATGCTCATCGGAGCCTCCACCGTCAGCAGCATTTTTTCGACCTATCTATGTTGGCCTTCTTTCTTCACCAAAGCATATCAATTGGAAACTAACGTCTTTTTAATCGATTGAATCTTTTTTGTGCAACATATATTGTATTTTCTTGGGCAAGTGAAATAAATCATTACACTTATAATCATACAAATTTGCTACAGTTCTTATATTATCTCATATTTCTCACCCTTTGTATAAAATATTTTTAATTACCTTTATATTGGAATATTTCAAAAAGCGGATCGCACAAATAAGAGCGCTATAAAAAGATTATTCTTCTTTGATTTTTTTTGCTCGGCTAATACTATAGTCAACTAATTACGTAAATTATATTGATCAGAGAGGGAGGAATTGAGAGGAAGAGCCAAAAAAACATGTGATAATACTATTGATGTTTAAGAATAATAGTAAAGTCTATGCTTTATTTTGACAACTAGCTAGTACTAATTAGTACTAATGGAGTATTAATATTCTTCAGCTTAATGTTATGGAGTATATTGAAAAGGCATATAAAATTAATTACTATACACATTTTGATTTTGAATTAGTTAATTTGTTTCCTAGTTACTCATCTCAAATAATAAATTCATTACATTAAGGACCTGTTCTTTTGGACTTAATTTCAGTCCAGTTCAGTTCAGTTCAGATCGCTTCAGTTCAGTTCAGTTCAGTTCGCTTCAAAATAAATTAAAATAAAATAAATAAAAAATAATTTAAATCTATAATTTTCAATATACAATCTAGTTATTGTCATAATATTATTAATATTTTTAAAAAAATATTTAATAATTTATAAAAAGTATTATTGTTTTTATAAAAAAATCAATTCAGTTCAATTCAGACCGCTTAAGTTCAGTCCAGTTCAGTTCAGATCGCTTTAAGTTCAGTTCAGTTCAGCCGGTTTATTCAAAAACATTTACTAAATTAGCAGCAGTATTAAATTACTCAAGTACATTACTCAACTAAATAAAATGTCTCCATTAGAAATATATAAAATTTTAAAAATTCTTTGAATTTCCTAGACAAAACGGTCAAAACCTCCAACCGAATCCGTATTCGGTACACTATTATATGCGCGGCGTACAACCTCAAACAATAGCACTTTTCTTCTCTTCCACAGTTGCTCTCTGTTCACGTCAGCTTATCGACGTCAGAGAGGAAAACAAAATAAAAAAAAAAATTGGTAAATTTCGAAAAGCACTGTATTCGATCAATTAGAGCTCAATATATTTCCAAGTTCTGATCTCTGAGCAGTGATAAGCGGTGAGATGATACGACGTCGATTGGGACCGAGGGTTCCATTCCTACTTCTGATTCTTCTCAGCTGTTCTACAGGTAAATGATTTTTCCGATTCATTTCATCAATCGACTTGTAGATTAATTTTCATGCGATTAATCGTTCAAAAATGATTACCATTATTAATTACAGAGATATTTATATATGTAATTTTTTTCTTATATGTGAAAATATCATGTCTGATGCTGTAGGTAATGGATTTGTGAATATGAATTTATTAGCTTGGATTTAAAACTGTAGCGGAAATTAGGGAAACAAACAAGGGGATTTTCTGCAGGGGAGGGGTGGGGGTTTAGGGTAAATGATGGTGAAGGAGGAGTCGATCATTTTGCTGACTATTGACCAATTTACCCCTTTTCATGTTGCTCCAGTGTTGGTATCAGCTGCCTCCGTTACGCTTGGTTCGATAGAGATATTCCAGACACACGAATGGATTCTGTCCAAGCCAACAGTTTACTTTCAGTGTAAAGGGGAGGATATGATAATTTTACCAGATGTGAAAGAAATAAATATTTCATATACCTTCAGAGGTGAAGAATCTTGGCAGGTGAGTGTTCGTTGAACATCAAATTCGACTTTGATTTTGGTATGGTCTTTAGTTGTTGGATCCAATTGTTGCAGATCTATAGACATTCTTTTGGTTCTCGAGGGAAACTGAAATCACTAAAGTGGTTATACTATAAAATGTCTATTGTTTTCAGCCACTGACAGAATTCCGAGAAAACAAGTGCAAGCGGTGTGGGTTCTACGAGAAGGATCCTATAAACTCCGACGAGTTTGATGAGTGGGAACTATGTCCGTCGGATTTCACGCCGAGTGGAAATTATCTCCACTCCAAGGACAGAGAATTCAATGCCACATTTGTATGTCCAGGTTGTGTTCCTATAGGAAAAGGTGAGTTACTCGTTCCTTTTGTTTTTCTCCTCCTTTTTCCTTTGGCTCGTTTAATGTAAGACTTTTTTTAAGGGCTGTTGCAAAACATTCTAATGAACCATTAATAAGTCCATTTAGGGTTGTCAGAATGAACCATTGAGGTTTGAACTAAATACAGAAAAAACAAGATAACTTTCATTATCGCAAAAAACATCCTAAGACAGTGTTAATTTCCTCCGGGCCGACTGTACTATTATTATACTCCTACATGTGAAGAGGGACTTTGGGATTTTGAAAGGTAAACCGTAAGACAAAATAAATTCTCTTAGGTATCATGTAATTTTGAAAGGTAGACGGGTTTTTATGTAATTAGATCAATCGTTAAGGATACCTTTTTTATGGTATTGATAATGGTTTCGTATTCAGATGCTTTCAATGTTAGTTATTTGGGCTAATATGCAACCATGGTGAATAACAAAATACCACCCTAAAGGATATGGCTGTGTGTGGCGAGCCCTTTAAGTTAGGGTGTCCATAATATTTTTCTGGGTTTTGAACTGTTAGCGACATTTTGCTGTTAAAGTGAAATTTGATTGCGTTCTTCTTTCTCAGGTCCACATGACTCTTCTGCACCCACAACCGACTCAAAATCTGGCTCAAACCAGCTCCATTGGGCGATAATTGCGGCCATCACAATTGTGGGCTCGGCCGTATTTATTGCTGGCTTAGTAAGCATTTGCAAGTACTATCAGAAAAGGAAAAAGCAGCAACAGCAGGCGCGTTTCCTCAAACTGTTTGAAGATACAGATGACATGGAAGATGAGTTAGGTATTGGTCCTCTTAGCCATGCAATTTAATTGAACATTGTTATAGCACTCAAGGTTCTTGGGCTTCTTGTATGTGTAAATTTAAGATACGATACGACTACAGAATGGCAAATTCATACAAGAATACGTGTGAATAGTCGATTTTCGCAGATGGATACTCTTAGCATGGTTATGGCCTTTTTTGAGTTTGACACACAAATGTAGTGTAGAAATGCTGAGATTTTCGGAGAAACAAATATTGATATGTGATATTATGAAAATCTTATTTTACTAGAACTTTCAAGTCCTGATTCCCTGATGTTATTTTTTATTTCGCCACAGGAAGTCCAATATAATGTAATAACAAAACAACCCAAGGGGTTGCTGGTAAAAACAAATAATTTTGGGGTCAAATTATAAAATAGGCGAGTATCATAGTTCATATGTACTGTAGACTTCTTGTAGTCAGAAATTTAGAGTTTCAATATATGGAGCTATTTTAATACTTTCATAAGATTTTAAACAAATCCAAAGTGGCACATTTGTAAATCCAACAATAAATAAATACAACACTGATAAAATCATCTCTAATATTAAAATTATCTCAGCTATTACAAAAAAAAAAAAGTGAACAATGTGGGGACTGGGGAGTGTAATTTTGAAACATAACTGGATTTTCTGTAATAAGGCTAATCCCCAGGGGTAGCTTTTGCAATTAAACCAAAATCGAATCAGGATTCATCAATTGTGACTGGTGCTCCATACCGCCTGATTGAACTTTTCCAACTCTTCTGAATGTGATCCATAAATGGCTTTGATCGTGTCTACACAGCAACTGAAAGTCGAGATAGGGAGAGGTGTCGATTGAAAACCGATCATAACAATTAACAACAACCCACAGTGGGATCGATCAAAAGAGCGGTAAATTTGCAAACCTGCAAGCCTCCTTGTTGAATTTCTTCTTGTCAATCCCGTATAAAGAGTCGAAAATCTCCGGCTCAACCCGGCAAAAATACGGACGCTCTAGAAAAAAAAGAAGTCAAAACGAGTGAAGGCGAAAGGAAATCAAGAATTTCGAAAACTAAGAACATTATTAATTTACCAACCATCATAAATGGAACATTTTCTTGAGCTCTTATCATAGTGTATGCACCACCCATCTTCACCAACCAAGCTTTTGTACACCTGAAACCATTTGTACCCACCACATTCAACATCTCTTGAACAAACAATATAGGGACAGTTACAAAAGCTACCCCTGAGGTTTACTCTAATTACTAAAAGGCCCACTGATCTTTTTAAAATTACATGTTACTCTTCAATTTGTACTCCCTCTGTCCCAAAGCTATAGTGACTATAGCTCTGGAAAAGAGCTCTTATTTGCCTCCCAAATAGTCTTTCCGAGTCCTATGATCGGTTTAAACATTTATTGTAATTAGAGGGCTATTTTGCAATATGCAAAAAACTCAGGGGTAGTTTTGTAATAAAAAATATAATGGGAGAACTGCACAATATAAGCATTAGACCTCGATATCAGAAGGGTCGTCAAAGATTTCTTCAGGGGTAGGAAAAGTGGGGCCCTTGTCGAGTTTGCAACACGCGCCACAGTTCTGTACGCACTGCCACACGGGATCCTTTTTCTTGCCGCCGAATCCTTGGTTGGCGGCTGTGGTGGTGGTGGGCTGAGAGTGCTTCTTCGAGGGTGGTTTCCTGTTCGCCGCCGCCGCCGCACGCACGGCAGCGAAACACGGCGGAGAATGGGCCACCAACGCCACGGAAAACATTCAAGTAAAATGGGGAAATTGGATTGACGTTTTTCTAGTGACCGAGGAGCAATAAGGAAGGTTAAGTTGGGAAGATAAAATATGGGCTGAGAATTGGGCCAATTGATCCAATATGATTATGATTATTGTCCCACTTTTCTTTAATTGCGATTACTTATCATAAAAAATATCAAATAAAAATTTAAATATTCACATACATATTCGGGGTATTCTGGGGTTTGAACTTATTAAACAAAAATTTAAATACTTACACACATCTACGAACATAAATTAAAAATACTTACATTTATATGTTTTTTAATAAACTAAATTATTATTAAAAATAATAAAAACTAGAAAAATATAAAAAACTATACTCAGCTTTTTTAAGTTGTTAAATTGTTATTAAAATGTTTATGAGTCATAAAACTATTGTAAATTCATAAATACAAATATTTTGTAATCAAATTAAAATTTATAAATACATAAAATATAAATATTATTATCAGTGTATATTGTTTATTTGATTACACGCCTGTATAATTCAATAAAAATAAATAAAATCACTATAAATAAACAACATACATATTTAATTTTTTATATTTTAATTTATCATTATTATTTATTTAATATTTTATCTTCAATTTTGTTTACTTACTTTTTATATATTCTAAAATTGAATTAAATAATTAATACCAAATTATTATACAATTCATCTAATAGTTATAAAAATTATTCTAAAATTTTATAATTATTACATTCTACGTAGTAAAATATTTTAAAATTATAGTATATAATTTTTATAATATTATGCAATATGTTTTATAAACTGTAGTAAAATTTAAAATATAATTTTTATTGTGGATAATAGAAGTAATAATTATATTAAACAATAAAATTTACTACAAAATAACATTCAATTTTTTATGCGTATTTAAAATTTATTTCGATTTATTATACAGAAAAAAAATAACATACAATTTTTTTTATATTTATTTAAAATTTATTTTGATTCATTATAAAAAAATGTGATTTTATTGTTGTATATAAAAACTAGATAGAAAATAAAACAATAAAATTTATTTTGATTTTTATACAGAAAAAAATAACTTACAATTTTTTTAATATTTATTTTGATTGATTATAAAAAAAAATTGTGATTTTACTGTTGTATATAAAAATTAAATAGAAAATAAAACAATAAATAATAAAGTAAATTTATATCTATATTTCAAATTAAATAAAATAAAAAATAGCCTGCTAAGTGAAAAACAACACCAAAAATAATAAATGATTATGCTTTCTCCAGGACGTGCCCAACGGATACGGTTCCAACTTCCAACTGCCCATTCCAATAACAATTTCCAGTTCTAACTTTTGTTTTTGTTCTAAGAACCGGAAATCACTGTTCCGAACAGGCAGATCCCGGTCAATTTTAGGGATGTCTAAAAACACAAACTTTAACCCCACTTTAAATAAATAAAAATTAACCAACACAAAGTAATATTAATAAGAGTACTTTTAACTTTCAAACATGGCTGGTGAAAAAAAAATAGGTTGCACATAAATTAATAAGTATCAAAAACTCATCATACACCTAAAAAAAACCCGAAAGATAGTACAGCCGCCAAAGTATTTCAAGTAAACATCATTTTTTAAGGAGACTCACTGCTCCTCGGGTATTCACCGCCATTTCCATCATCAGCAGGCTTATTAGGGTACTCGCCGCCATTTCCATCATCAGCAGGCGTAGGGGACACACTGCCCCTCAGCTGTCCCACCTCGTTTCCAGGAGATTCGCTGCTGCTGTTGGGATAGCCAACATTATTTTTTTCAACAGGTCCCGTTTTCCCTATGCTGGGGCTTCGGCTGGCCTCCTTTGGACTGCCTCGCCCACCCTCATCATTACTAATATACCCTCCTCTGTCAGGCGTGAGGCTCCGCTTCCTTGTCTCAGAGGGCGAGATGTGCCTCTTTGGTTTAGAGCTTCTGTATTGAGGACTCCTTGACCTCCTCTCATCATCTCTAACCCTCCTCTCGCTATCTCTAGCCCTTCTAGTAGGAGACCTTGACCGGCTGTAGGTAGGTTTAAAAACAAAAACAAGTTTTTTATCTTCTAGTAAATAGGCTAAACTGTAAGGGCTAGTCTTTGCAAATTAACCAACTTAACAAAACTAAAAAAAGGCACCCTCACCTGTAACTGCGACTTGGGCTGACACTTCGACTCCCACTCCTACCACGGCGTGGAGAGTAAGACCTCACAGGTGAGCGCGAGTAACTCCGTCCACGTCTGTGACTTTAAAAAAATTGATAAACAGCATAAGCACCACATCTTTTGTCATATATTTTAAAATAAGCATAATAAATGAACACGTAAACAAATTTGCAAGTGTAAATTTACAAAGAAAATAAATATAATGGTGAACAAGAAGCTTTTATAAGTCAATTGAAATACATTCTACCTGAGCTTCTTAGGACTGTTCCGGCAACTCCTTTCCACATGACCTCTTTCCCCACAGCGGTAACACTTATTCTTCCAGTCACCATCCTTGCAATCTCGGGCCCAGTGGCCCTCAATCCCACAATTGAAACAGCGCCCAGATCCTGGAGCAGGGCCTCCACTACCATATTCCCGAACACCTCCAGGTCCCCGTGGAACCTGAAAAAAACATCACGCGACAGCACTTAATTTACATTTATTAGAATTAATTAAGAACATCCAGCCATTCTCAAGGATAGGGCAGCTTTGGACTAGAAATAATACGCAGGTCCATAAATTGGGCCAAACCAAGAGTCCCCAAAGCAGAGTTACCCAACATTATATAGACACCAAATGGGATGTTGGGTTGGGCTGTCCAAGCCAGCATAATTTTATGCGCTGGCGCAGTTAAGCTATGGATAAATGTTCATCTTGCACTTTTGGGGAACATAAGTAACACCCCAAAGACTACAGCGTAAGTATTAAAAAAAAAAAATACTTACTCCTCTGGCAAATTCCACAGTGATACGACGCCCATCAACATCTCTTCCATCCAGCTTATATCTTGCATCGTCAGCATCTCTCGGATCACTAAATTCCTGTGCAAAAATAGAATGCCAAAGCAACGAAGTAAAAACATACTATGTCACAAAGTCAAAGCTCTTTCCTAAAATTGGAAGTGAATAGATTTAGCAAGGCAGCGAGAGTTGAAATACATACAATAAAGGCATAGTCTCTCTTCATATCCACGTCGCGTACTCTGCGGAAATCGTTCGTTAGTAACAGTTTTGGTCCATCGAGACTAAAAACTATAAACACCAGTTTGTTTGTCTTGTGAATTCCATAAAACACGTAAAGACAAATCCACAATTGACCACCAGATCAGGCAGGTCCACCCTCTCATCATTGACACCAGTTCAGGCAAAGACTCAGAAACCTTCAACAGAATCATTTGAGTTAAAATCAATGGTGCACCTAAAACATACTTATTCCTCCCCAAAGTGACATTTATAAAGGCACCCGAGTAAAAGTCATTCCAAAAAAACCAATTATGTCCTTACTTTCTAAAACAACACTCTTCGGAGCATAACAAGGAAGGGGTTATCACTAACTACAGAAAACCTGTTCAGGAACAACTCTGCAAAAGTGGACTCAGCAAATGGACCTCTTAATGACACACTTTCCAAAAGTTCTCAACTCATAACTCTCAAATATTTACTCTCTAGAATAAACCTTTTGAAGTGGTGGCTTATCCAGAAGGCGGGAAGCCCATTCAAAAATAATTTCGAAGCGGTTTATGATGAAGATGGGACTTTTAAATCCAAAACTCCATTTCATAAGAGCTCCCAAACGAGCAAGAAAGACTTTTGAAGTAGGTGAGATGAGGCTCTATCTAAAAGATAGCTCATTTTTTAATCCCATAGAACAAAATAGTATATAAAATTATTATTTTAGAAAATACAACCAACACGGCAATACTCACTACTCAGAAGAGTGAAAAAAAGATCTACACAGTGGAGAAAAAGTATCTAATTCT
Source organism: Euphrasia confusa (assembly GCA_954870475.1). NCBI lineage: Eukaryota > Viridiplantae > Streptophyta > Magnoliopsida > Lamiales > Orobanchaceae > Euphrasia > Euphrasia confusa. Next base: position 3,015,942 of record OX940951.1, read on the forward strand.
CCGCATCATAACCCAAATCAAAATGATATCAAGAAGCATATAGAATTGCACAATTTGTACTCCTTCAAATCTCTTACCTTCCATATCTACTGAAAATGTGCTCCAAATCACGAGAACGGGTCCTTGAAGACAAGTGACCAACATAGAGCCGAGTACTATCTTCATAACGAGGCATCTTTATCTTCAAAAAAAACAATGAATTTATATAAAATTGGTTTCGTCCGGTAAATAAAAAAGGACAAGAAATACTGAGCTTCAATCATATTCTATAGGACATTCGTCAAAAGAGCTACTTCCCTTAAATCTCTCTAATTGATGCTTGAAGAATTTCAAACAGAACAATTTGATTGAAAACAATACAGTAGAAAATTCAGATACTAACCCAATTCTAAACAAATTAATGAACAAAATAACAAAAATCAAAACATTAAAAAAAAAACTCAATTGAGCTGTAGCATTGAACTTCACGCCCGTACAAATCATGGCATCAGATCAACCCAACACATAAAGAGAATAAACAAAAACATAGAGACGAATAAATATAGGCCAAATGCATAAAGTAAATCACCTGAGAGATTGAAGAAAACAGCCCTAATTTCAAATTATGAAACCCTAATGTTTCTGGAGACAGCGGATAGGTGCGTATTCGCTCACTATAAATAAATAAAAGGAAATCTCATCGGTATTTATATTTTGCAATAAGACGGTTTGCACGTGTGATTCGTCGGCTTGAATCCGAAGACCGCCCATTCACGCTAATTGGGCCGGTTTTTAATTTGTTGGGCCGATGGGGAAATTAAGTTGGATAACAAAAGTTGGCACTTTTATTTTTACTCCACAACATTCATATGTGTATTTATACTCTCTTCACACTTATTTCACAAAATATAAAGAAAGTGTAACTATTTTTCTAAGGTTGAGAAGAAGTATATTTTAAATAATATAATAAAATACTTATATGGATTATATATATATTTTTAATTTTTCATAAATTACTCAAATTTTGATCATTATATTAAAAAATTATCAATGTCAAATGATTATAAAAAAAAATATAAATAAAATTTTCAATCCACTACTTATATTATTATTAATACAAAAAATATCACAAAATATAAATAGGAAAAACAAAATCTCACTAGTTTTGACAATTTCCTTTCAGTGGTTAAGTAATGAAGTGTTGTTGTTTTACCTTTTTTTTACCAAATTATGTTCAACATGTCGTGCTAACTGTCAAAACAAACAATTTATGTTCGAAATAATCTAGTCGAACATAAGTACGATGACTTTAAGAAATGAAATTTATTAATCTATCGAGAATGGCCACATAAACGCAACATAACACACTATTTTGCTCAATTGGATTGGAAATGAATGTGCTAACAAAATAATAAAATTTGTTCACTAAAAAAATTAGAATTTATGATATGATGTAGTAGTGTTTTTTAAGAAATACTAGTAATTATTAATGCATTCCATTGGAAAACAAAATAATTGAGACAAAAAAATTGGAAAAAATAATAATTTTCACTGATATTAGCACAAAGTAAATGACGTCTAAAATTTATTTGTAGTGATTGTAAAATTTTGTAATTGTAAATAAATTTATTTTTATTTCAAACTCAATTTTAAAATAAAAATAGAAAAATACTAGTAGTAGTTAATACTTCGAAAATAAATTAATACAGTATAGATCAAATTTACAGGAAAAACAAGAAATCGAAGTTCCTACTCAAATCACCGACCCCGGAAAATATATTCCCGGAATCTTCTCTCAGAAAATAAATTGCATTCAGTTCTTCAGCTCAAATGTATTAAATTCGATCACCAAAATTCGTTCGAGGCCGATCATTTTCTCTGAGAATTTCATAATTCCTGGATATGTAAGTTTGCGTTTAAATTCTTGTTTTTTTTTTGTTTGATTGGATTCAGTTTTCCTCGATTGCGATTCCTCCTGGTTTTCCCTGATGTGAAATCACAAAAAAATTAGGGCTCCATAATTACTAATTGAAGACTGAATTGAACTCGATCCCCCCTTTACCCTATGGATACAATTTCTGCACGATCAGTTTCTCAATCTTGTTCTTAACTGCACTACATGCAGATATTTTAACTTGATGTTGATGCGGGGATTTGGAGCAATCGTCTCTTTTAATTTCTGTAACTGTTTTTAAAGAAAAAAAGAAAGAAAAAAATTGGGGGCGAGCAGAATGAATGTAGTGGGGAGAGTCGGCAGCTTTATATCCCAAGGAGTCTACTCGGTGGCCACTCCGTTCCACCCGTTCGGTGGGGCCGTTGACATAATCGTAGTTAAACAGAACGATGGGTCCTACAGGAGTACCCCTTGGTATGTCCGTTTCGGTAAATTCCAAGGCGTTCTCAAAGGAGCAGAGAAGCTCGTGAAGATAGAAGTCAATGGCACCGAAGCAGATTTTGAAATGCATCTCGATAATTCCGGCGAAGCCTATTTTGTCAAAGATGACGACCCAGAAAGCAAGGACGACATTAGTGTCGAGGGCTATAAAGACTCTGAAAGTTTTGGGGTTGGGGATGAGAATATTGATGGTGGAAAGGAAGACGAATTCTTGGGACAAGAGGGTGGGAATAGTGAGGTGGAGGTGATAGACGAGCGTGCAACTCTTGGGTTGGAGAGATTGAATAGAGTTGATTCGGAGAGGATATATTACGAGTTCCAGGATGAGCAATCTTCTTTGGAGGGTTCGGTTGACTTTTCGGAGTATGATGTTGATAGTGCATTGAAATCTCCAGATTCGAGTTCGGAAGTAGTTTTGGTGAGTGTTGACGGTCATGTATTGATGGCACCGATATCATCTGCGCAAAATGCAGAGGACGTGCAGTTGGAAACGCCTCAGTTTCATCTCGTCCCTGGCGAAAGTCCAAAAGAGTACGATAGAGTGGAAGATGCATGGACAGATGATACACAGGGAAATGAGGATAAAGAGCTTTGTGCAGAGAGTGTGCGCAAAAAAAAGAGCCAGTTTTTGCAAAGGCGCGAGGTGTTTAAGAGCTGTTCCGAGCTCCATGAATTGTTGGGGCCTGAGTCTGACGACTTGGATCAAGAGAGCGCAAGTTCTTCACCGATTGGAAATGTCAAGGGTGTCGATGTTGATGATCCAAACAAGAAATCTTCGATGAATGAAGAAAGTGAAGTTATGGATCTCGAAATATCGAGAGACGGTGATGCATTGTCTGTGCGGGATTCCGTTAGTCCGAAAAGTGTATCTTTTCCGCAGGAGTTACAGGTTGAAGTTGAAGCTGTGACTCAAGTGGAGAGTAATTTGGATATCAATCGTGAAGGTTCTGATATAAATGATGATGAAATCTCGACGCGAGTTGAAACCGATCAGACGGTCAGGAGTGCACGTAGTGGTTTGGAATCTCCTTGTTCTGATGAATGCAGTAAAAGCAATACTGTCGAAACTCTGAAATCGGATTTATCCACTGGTGAGAATTGTATTTGTTTGTAAACATTTAAGGGCTAAGTACAAGAGGGGCTATTGGTTAGGCTGATGCAATCTTCAAGGGGTGTTTGCAATTATGAGAAATAAATGGAAATTATTGTAAGTAGGCTAAATCTCGGGTGTATTTTTTTTTTAATAAAAATGAAAACTATCCTACCATTCATTTTGGGGCCTCTACGTGTTTATTTTTTTTGTTTTTAACACTTTATTGTTTACATTTTAAAATTACAAATACCCGGTAGAGATAAGTTTGATTTATACACTGGTTATGAATGTATTGTTTACACTGATTACAAAAACAAAAACTTGACATTTGTTTCCAATTTACATATTGCATTAAGAAGGGATTATTTCTTACCTAGACTCAATGTTCAGGGGGGTGTTTGAATTTGATACAATTTAATAGGAGAGAAATTTGCAATTTTTGTCCCGCCCTGACAATCTTTGTTACTGTTTGCTAATTTTGGATTTTTGGCACCACTCGTTTTTTTTGGTCAAAAAATTCCAATAATTGATTTTACGGGACTTCTTCTGCCTTTTCAATGTAATGTTATAATTTTGTAATCTCTGGAAATAAATGTTTGTTATTTTGGGAGATAACTGATGAATTTTATAACCAGGATAAACCTCAGGTGTAGTTTTTGTAATCATCCCTTCCCCTGAGTTTTTTTTCTTCTTGTAAACTTCATTCATCAACAGGACTCGAGCTATCTCTCTGTGGAAAACTGCTTCACCCCGGAATGGGCTCCACCGCGGCCCAAGACGCCTTCAATGCGAACCGCATATCATCGGAGGAATTCAATCTATCTGCGACATCATTCATTAAGAACTCAGACCTAACTGTGAGACTAAAGGGTAAATACTTGCCATATGATAAAGCCGCCCATATCATTCTTGGCATGGCAGCTTTCGGGTTGGATCTTCCTGTTGAGGTGAACGATATAATCCCGGTCGACAAAGAAATTTCGGAAGCTAAAGAAGATAGTGAGCTGGAAATCACTCCTACAACTCCATTAACTCCATCTCGGAGATGGAGGCTGTGGCCTATCCCTTTCAGGAGGGTCAAGACACTTGAGCATAGTGGGAGCGGGTCTTCGAACGAGGACGCGTTTGTGGATTCGGGCTCCGTGGCTTCGGAGGATCCAAGGGGTATTGAGACTCCTATGTCCCGATCGCCAAGGAAGCAGATCGTGAGGACGAACGTGCCGACTACGGATCAGATAGAGTCATTAAATCTGAGGGAAGGTCAAAATTTGGTGAATTTCATTTTTTCGACTAGAGTGCTTGGGTGCCAGAAGGTTGGTATTTTTTTTATCTGGTTAATGGTTGTGGTTGGATAACATTGTTATAAAGATTAATTACAAAAAAAGGTACCCTTGAGGTTTGTCCTAAATACAAAAAAAAAAAAAAAATCTACTTTCAAAGTTAGAAAACTACCCATGATATTTTATTTTGTATTACATGAATCTCTTGGTAAGCAAACAAATTAAATAGATTTGAAAACCCAATCATATTTATAAAAATATTAGTTAGCCCGTTCCGTTCTTTTATCACTGAATCAAAGATTTTTATTTTTATATATTCCTTTTGTAATCGCTAATTGGTCAAACCGAGATTGCCTTCGGTAAGTTGTAACTAAAATTTTGTTAAAAATTCGATTATCGTCATGCAATATTTTTACTGAAACAGGTTGAAGCTCATATATACTTGTGGAAGTGGAATACGCGAATCGTAATATCTGACGTGGATGGAACTATTACCAAGTTAGTTTTTTTTCCTTAAATATATCATTTTGCTTGTGTTTAATAGTGTCTAAATTATATACTGTTCTTGTTTGTGTTTCCTGATTCTTTTTCTTCCTTCTCAAGGAGAATTGAAATAAGAGAAGCAAATGTGAAGATATATAACCAATCTAACATGTTCTGAAATTTGTTTTACCTCTTGTATGCTTGATTTTAGGTCTGATGTTCTCGGTCAGTTTATGCCTTTGGTTGGAAAAGATTGGACACATACCGGGATAGCACATCTTTTTTGTGCAATAAAGGTAGTTTCTTTTTAAAAAAATGTTTTTGTAAAAGTGCTTTATGGTCCTTGTTTCGGCCTTGATCCATTGCCAAAAATTGTAAATACTTACAGTATCAGATGCTAAAGCGATCCTAAAAAAAAAACTGCTTTATTTGGTGTTATTTTCTTAAAGTTTTTAGAATTTGTTTTGGGAAAAAGTAGTTTTACTATGTATATAGAATAATACTTATTCCCCTCCTTTGTTTGCGTCTATGTTTTATTATTGTAATGATAATATCTTTGATCTTCCTTCGTAGGAGAATGGGTACCAGCTCTTATTTCTGAGTGCACGTGCAATTGTTCAAGCATACTTAACCAAAAACTTTCTATCCAATCTCAAGCAGGTAAATTATTATCATTATGATACATTTTTCTATGTTTGCTCTACTGGAGAGAATTTCTTATTATGTGTTCGTTTCATTCACGTTTTGGTTGTTTCATTGATCAAATTTGCATGTTATTTGTCGCTGATATAGATTTTACCTGAAATACCCTTTAAAAAAAGGAATTTGTAAAGTATTTTGTTGAGTTTAATTTGTTAAACTTGTTCACAGGATGGGAAAAGCTTACCCAGTGGACCTGTTGTTATTTCCCCCGACGGTTTATTTCCTTCATTGTACCGAGAAGGTAAGATGTCTTTATTAATCTAGGGTCAATTTATTAACCATCTAAGTTGTTACTTGATACTTTGTAGTTTGTACCTCACATCACTAACACTGCTTAGCAGTTTTACAAAAGGTTTGTTTTAACCACAAATCATTTTTCTTTCTACTAATGGCAGTCATTAGAAGGGCTCCTCACGAATTCAAAATAGCCTGTTTAGAGGTAAATTTAAATAACACTGTAGCTTCGCTTCATAGTTGAAGCATGCAATTTTTTGATCTCTTATATTTATTATTATCGTTGAAATTTCATATTCGTCCTCTTGCAGGATATCAAGGCACTATTTCCCCCTGATTACAATCCATTTTACGCGGGTTTTGGAAACAGAGACACCGATGAGCTCAGTTATCGGAAAATCGGGATTCCAAAGGGCAAGATTTTCATAATTAACCCAAAGGTAGCTTTTCCCCGAAATAATTAGGAATCGGTTAATTACAAAAGTTCATGCGAAGTTCAGTCTAATTACAAACTAACACTTATCTTTTCCAATTACAAAAATACTTCCCCGAGGCTTGTATTCACCTTACAAATAGGCCTCCCTCTTCTCTCAAACCATCTTCGTAAGATGAATAAAGTGTAGTTCATTTGTAATTTTAAAGGATAACTGTGTTTTTTTGTTCTTAAGCGAAACCTAAAAATCAAAGAGAAGTTTTCACTGATTTATTTTCCTCTTCATCGGTCACCTCCAATAACCAATTTTTATCTTTTACATATAGGGCGAGGTGGCAATTAATAACCGTATTGATGTGAAATCATACATTTCGTTACACACATTAGTGAACGACATGTTCCCACCGACATCACTGGTTGAACAGGTACGGCTTCTATAAACATACACAAGCCATTAAAGAAGTACAAGTAATTTCCAAAATCACCCCTTGTTTACCCTAAATACAAAAGACCCAGTTTTATTTAGAGATTACAAATAACCCTCAAGTTGAAGCTACTTTTGTAATTTCAAAAGAACTGGGTAATTTTGTAATTAGCAATTTTCACGATTATCCTAAATGACTATAGCATGATTCAACGGTTTTAAAAAAACCTATCGTTTTCTATAATTGGTGTCCGTGCAGGAAGATTATAACTCGTGGAATTACTGGAAAATGCCGTTGCCTGACATTGAATAACTTGTATAGAAGCTTGGTTCGAGCAAAATACTGACACTTTTGCTGGCTAGAGATGCTGGACAGTTTTTTTCTAGAACCAGTATTCTTCTATTCATCATTTTTGATTTGTTTAAATGAAGAATAACTTGTAGCAGTATTCATTGTTAAGTGCGAGAAAAACGTAGTCCTGTAACAGTCCTATAGTCGATCATAAACCGATAGTGTCTACGATACAATTTGTCATAATACAATTCTGGCTATTGGAATCTCAGATTCATATTGTTATCTTTCTTGCGATATATTCCCTCAGGCCATTAATAGATGTCATACTTTCTTGGACACGGAGTTTAAGAAAATTATTGTTGTTTTATTTTTTAATTGAAAAGTAAGGATTAAAATATATTTTAAAAGTGAAAAGTAAAGTAGGTGTGAGTAAGTTTAAAAAGTAGGTAGGGTAAAGTTAAATAAAATTGTATATTAAAATGAAAAAGTTAGAATAATTATTTTCTTTTTTGGGGTGTGTCAACTATTGTTGGACACCCCCAAAAAGGAAAGTATGACAACTGTCTTTGGACCGAGGGAGTAGTAAATACTATTAATTCGCGACTGTATTCTTTGAATTAACGTTAGAGATAATTCGATGGTATGCACTTATAAATGTTATTTTCAACAACTCGGTCTTTAGATGATGCACTTCTAATATGTTGGATGGGATGGGCTTGAGGATTAAAACAGAATTGGGCTGAGTGAGGATTGGCCCAAATCATCTGAATAGACGGGGCGGCCCTAAATTCATAGATTAGTTTTCTTTTGAAAAAAGGGGAGATTTACAAAGAGGGAGTGACTGAGAGGCGGTCGAGGGACGACGGAGATTTCCCTGAGGAGGAGCCGGATGAGGCGTGGCAGCTTCGTATCTTCAGATGTTCATCCTCACGTCCAGGGGATGGCAGCGGCCGCTTTAGCTGACGTCTCAGGGAAGCAACTCGGCAGCATTGCGAACGAGCTTGGTGTGGCCGATCTTAGATCTCGATTAAGTTGCTCGGGAGGGCATGGCAGAGCTCGACTCCGGCGGCTACGAAGGTGAGTGTGTCTGGGGAAGATTTAGGAAGCTGGATAATGAGAATCGGTTGATCATTTATGTTATGATTGAGGAGCAATAGCTCGATAAACAAACTGACCATGGCTAGGATTTGATATACTGCATAATAGAGCTGAGATATCTGTGCATTTAAGTTACTTGTTCTGCAGGTTGTTGGTTTCGTATTGTCAGGGTGTTGCTTTGGATAATATGCTTCGAATGAACTGTCGAGACTATCCTTTTATTCTAAGGCATAAATGAAGGAGGATAAAATCTATGGATTGTCCTTCTCATGAACCACAAACTCTACATTTTTACTAACAAACAATCTGAACATTGATTGTTTCACTAACAAATTTTGCATGAGTATAGTTGTACTATTCGTGTATTATAATGAAATAAATTCTTGAATCCATATTTCTAATCTACGATTTGTTGTGCTGGGGTGTCAAGTACCATCTTATTTAAAATCCATCCGTTCACCTGAGTAAAGCTATTCTCTGTTTCTTGTTCTGCAGGCTTCTTACCAGGCCGCAGGTGGTACATTCGTAAGTGGGATTGAACTAGACGTGGACAGTAGAAACTCCGTCTGATGGTATCAAACGTTTTCTTCAACACTGCAAGAGTTTTCAAGGTATTCAAAGGCCTACTGATATGCCAAACCCTTGATTTCGTTTTTGAGGATAATTTCAAAAATACCGCAAACTACATTGTGTATGTTGTGCAAGGGAAATTAATAAATGAATATCAAGGGGTTATTTGTTATCTGGAAATTTAGTAAATTGGGTTTGCAATAGAAAATTTTTCGTGTTCAAGCAAATTAATCTTTCTTGTAAAAATATGTGTTAAGAGGGATGTAGATATATCTGATCACAATTTTACTCTTTAAGTTGTTCATAGTTGTTTTTTCTATAATAGTATAAGAATCGTGATTGCATTTTACATATGATATTTTTCTAAGAAATAATCAAATAATTTAAGGTCCTCTGTCAATGACCAGGAGATGAGGAAATAATCTTTGCATCAACATATGCTCCAAACAAACAGATCCGACAAGTGACGCCTCACATCTCCAGGGGCATATCTGACCGCCGACACCGCAAATCTCACTCCCTCCAACTTCTGCCGGTGGCCATCGTAAAACTCGCGATACGGTCGAATTATCTTTCTCGCAACCGAAACTTTTATCTCGTCTCTGAGCTTGCTATCCGGCACGACGCAGACCGCTTGCTTCCTGCACGCTTGATCGAATGATGCGTTAAATGCCTTGAATATTTCTTTGACTTTGGCAGGACTGTTCACAGCCGCAGGATCTGATGGGATAGAATCGATGACGTGGCCCCATCCCAGCCGCTCATATTTCGACACGAATCGTTTCACCTTCGACTCGTACTTCCCCAGCCACTCGTCCCCGAAGAGGTATTTCAGATTCGATGTGCGCACCTTTACGACGACGTATTGGAGATTATTGGCCAGGAATAGGAATGACAGAGAGATGTCTTTGTAGTACTTGGCCTTGGTATCGAGTTTGCAGAGGAGGACGAGGACCAGCCACACCATCTTCCGAGAGATCGCCGGCGCCGGACACTCGCCGGAATCGGAGAATCCGAAATACTTATCAGGCGGCATCTTCCTCTTTGAGTCTGCGAGGATTTCCGGCAGTATGTTGCAGTAGTCGGCGAGGCTCGAGACGTAGCTCATCGTGTCGACGGTCAGATCGTGGATTCCGGCTCCGGCGATCGTTGATTTCGAAGAATCCTTCATTAGCGTCGCCTCAAAGCCGCTCAGCGCTGCTCGCACGAACTCGCTGAGCCTGGAGAGTGACGTCAGCACCTGCGATTTGATGCTCTCTGTTAATTGATCGGATGAGGAGAAGATCGAGTCGATATCCGGCCGGAGATCGGAGATGGCGTTGTACATGTCGAGCGCCCGGAATATTTTCTCCGGCGATTTTCTGGTGTGCTTGGAGACTTGCTCCGGGAAAGCGAACAGAATCATGGCCCCTGCTTTCGAGATTTCTGCGAAACACGACTCTCGGAGCGAGTCTGAGCTGGCGAACACGTGGTCGCAGAGGATTCGCTCCCCATTGAAGAGCTTCTTCGTAGCCGTCCTCACGGCGTTCAGCCAATTCCCGATCCTCGTCTCCAGAGCTTCCCAGCTCATCCTACGGATCTGATTCGAACTTAATTTCTCGACTCCAAGCCTGTAAATGCATTCGTCGACGATCGATTTCCGGATGATTTTGTATATGTTGGAGCACTCCTTGCCGTAGCCGGACGAGATCATGCAATCGGAAATCAATCTCAGATCCGAGACTGAATCCGGATGGAGGTGAGCTCGATTCATAGACAGAATCTGGTAAAACTCCTTCTGAAGTCTGTTCATCGCGATTTGCAAAAGGCTCTTGGCGCGAGCTAATTTGTGGGATGTGTAGGTGGAGGTGGCCTGAAAATGTATAGCCTTCTGCAAACCGTTGACGGTTTTGATGAAGTCTTTGGCTTCGCGTCGGCTCTCGTAGAAGAGGGAAGTGATGGATGAAGTTTCAGGGTTCCATTTCGTGATGAGCGGCTCAGCTATTTCGAGAGTCCGGTCCATCACCAAGTCGGAGAAGCTCGGATGAGAAGGTGAAAAACCGAACCGGGAAGGAGAAGGCGGTGGAGTTTTAGGAGAAAAGCCCAAACTCCTCATTCCTTTTCTCGGCATTTCAAATACTATTGAGGTATGATTTTTTGATGTTTTTTGTGTTTGCAATTCAAAGCGAGGGAGGGAAGGCGCCTATTTATAAAAATAAAAATAAAAATAAAAATAATAACTATAATATTACTAATAATTATTTATTTGATAATTAAACTACTTTCGGCGACCTTAATTCTTGATTATTTAATTCTATATGATCTGTTATTAATTAATTTAATAACCGATCTTATAAGCAATCTTGATTATATGTGAATTTAATATCTGAACGATAAGCTGGAGATCTCGAGCTATATCTATATATGTGCAGTCAAAAATTAACAACTTATTATTATTACTAGTAATAACTCCCGGTGCGATGCACCGAAACACTTAATGTAATTTATTTGATTAAAAAAAATATGCTTGAAATTATCATACTATTTCTTTTTCACTATTACTTAATACTTATTAAAATATAATTTAAAATATGTTAAACAATCGATATCCTTATAATAAATTTTCTATATCACTTAATATTTATTAAAATACACGAAATTTCATGAGTTTATTTATAAACTTTTTTTGAAAAGAATTCCTAATAAATATATATATGCCAAGAGGTCAAATGAAAATTGAGTTTAAGAAAATTAAGTTTAAGAAAATATAATTAATATTAAGCATACTAAAATTATAATCGAAGCAATTAATTAAGTAATATATTTTTTTAGAAGTAATATATTTTTTAATTAATATAGTTTATTCATTACTTTGATATTTCCCATTCAATTTAAGTAATATATTTTTTTATATTCTTTTTTATATTCGAAACAATTAATTAATATTAATTGTAAAATATATAATACTTATCTCATACACTCGTCATGCATTGCCCATTGACTCAATAAGAAAAATTAAATTACATATCAAACTCATTGTGATTGTAAAAAATACAAAAAATATTAAACGAAACATAATAAACTTATGTTGAGCACTGAATCTCATACACTTTGTCATGCATTGCCCATTGACTCGTTTTCGGATATTCACCAATTCAAAAAATCACCTACAAAAAAAATGAGAACAAAAAAAAAAATACAAACAACTATACGCGAAAAAAACACATAAGAGCAGCAAATCAATTAGAAATAAACAACGATCAATTTGAATTAATATGAACACAACAAATTAAATTAGATACACAACAAATTAAATTATACAAATGCACACTTTAAATCAATAGAAACAACAAATTAAATTTTACTTACATTGCTCCTGAAAAAAAAACAATAAGAAAAATTATTAATGATGATAATAATAATAATAATAATAATAATAATAGAACAATAATTAATACATAAAAAAAAAATGATCCGTATGATTTTGAAAATGAGTGAAGATGAAGATCTTTTTATAGGTGTAGTTATAAATTAGGGTTTGTATAACTTTTGAATAATAATTGAATAATTATCTTAAATACTATAATCAAATCCGGATTTTTAGTTAAAAATTTCTATATTTAAGGAGTGATTGAATAAAATATGATAAATTAATATAAAAGTAGCCTATTCTATGTAATATTAATAGGAGATAAAATCAAGGTTTATTTATTTTCTATAATTAAGAAGTTGATTTATTTAAATAAGTATTAATAATATTATTTATATAGTATGACAAAGGGTCCAAATTCAATATATGCAGATTGATAATATATGGTATAATTATTAGAGAATTGACCGGACGATTGTGTTAAATATATTAATTTTAAATTATGAGAGAATTAATTGTGTCTATTGTTATATTTAACCGAATTATAAGAATCTTACCATTTATTATTATTACTATTTACACATTAGGAAATGAATACAAATTAGGATAGCTAATTAATAGAAACCCGAATCATTCCATTACCATAACTAAAGATTATACGAATTGATTTGTTTATTATATGGTAAGAGATGTAATAGAAATGATAAGTTAAGTAACAAATCAATTAGATATATTATTTATAAAATTCGGTTAACTAATATAATTGAGCAATTTAAGGAATCGATGACTAAAGTATTATAATTTAGGTAACAAATCAATTATATATATTATTTAAAGAACTTGGTCAACTAATATAATTTAGCAATTTAAGAAATTGATGACTAAATATAATAATTTCGGTTACTCTTAATTATTAATGGAAATCTGAACTAATTAAAATTTCGGACAATTTTTTTTTATCGTATTATAAAATATCATTGATCTTCATTATTTTATATATAATTATTAACAATATATTGTTAATTGCGTGTATTAATTTAGTAACAATATAATAATTTGATATTTGTACTATTTCCATTATTAAATAGATTTATTACAGTAATTTCATGTATTAACATAATTTTCATTTTTTGAAATATTTCAATTTATTAATTAATATTTTATAGATGTTCATTATAATAATATTATAAAAAAATAAAAAAATTATGTACTAATTCTTTTCCTATAATATCATAGGAATTGATGACTAAACTATTATAATTTCGGTAACAAATCAATTAGATATATCATTTATAGAACTTGGTCAACTAATATAATTGAGCAATTTAAAAAATTGATGACTAAATATAATAATTTTGGTTACTCTTAATTATTTATGGAATTATGAAATATTTAAAATTTCGGTTGAAATTTTTTATTTATGGAATTTGAAAAATGCAGTAAATAACTAAATATTGAATTAGAAGCCACGTCATAATTAATAAGGGTAAAAAAAAGCCACATAAGTAAATTTCGACCAATAAAAATTTGTTTGTGCCACGTAGTGTGAACATACTCATTTTTTGTAGTGTAATTTTTTGTGTTCACATTGACCACGTGTTATTATCAAAGTCTGGATTTATATATTACAGTATATAGATTACTATATTGTTATCTTTTTCAAGAAAGACGAAGTGGGAGTATAATATAAATAATAAATTATATAATTCGTCATTGAGATAAAATTTTCAACTATATTACATAATCTTATCTTTATTTCTTTTAATTAGTGTTGATTAGCCATGCAAGTTGGCAGACACCAATTGATAAGTCATACAACTAGCTAGCGACCAATGTGAAAGTGTGATTAATTTTTAGATATTACATTTATTCATTTTATGTTAATTTTTATTTTATTTCCTATTTTGTGATTGACATTTTTTTAAATAAATTTTGACCGCATAATTATTGACATTGTCTATATTATATCAATATTTATCTAAATTACAAAAGAAAGGTTTTGATTTATTTGTGACAGGTATAGTTTTTATTTGGTCAAAATATGAAATTTAACGAGTAAATTGGGATGTTTAGACTATGATTGCGTCATTGTGTTACGAGCTTTCGTTCATATATTTTGATTTTCAATTTATTTTAGATTTCATTCAATACAAATTCAAAGTATATTGTTCTGATTAGAAAATTTTCAATTACATTTTTTTGTTATATTAAGCCATAATTTCAAGTTGAATTCAAACTTAGAATTATTTGCAAAAATAAACAAATTAATATATAGCAGAAAAGAGGAGAAGAAATGAAAGAAAATGACACAATGAAACATACGTTAAAAGAAACATTATAATTTATTTACTAATTCATTTTGATAAAGATAGCCATGTTGAAATACTTGTACAGTTGTACGGCTAATATATGCGATTATAAATCAAATTTCAAAGTTGTTGAATTTGATGTTATAATTCAGTAGCATATTGAGTTGTACGGCTAATATATGCCATTATAAATCAAATTTCAAAGTTGTTGACTTTGATGTTATAATTCAGTAGCATATTGAGGCAACTGCATGGCATGATATAATATTGATCGTATCAAAATCAAAGGAAGATTTCATGGGACCAATTCAAGATTTCAAATTATAATAAATAAAAACAAATAAAAAAAATAGATAATCGAAAACGAAAGGATAAAAAAAAACGAACAACCAGAACAACATAATTCTGATTTCTGAATGTAGTATGAAGTGTTCTAAAATCAATTTTTAATTCATGTATGTTTTATATATATATTGTAGACTGGAGTCTTTCATCAAAGACCGCATAGCGCAGTGGATTAGCGCGTCTGACTTCGGATCAGAAGGTCGTGGGTTCGACTCCCACTGTGGTCATTTTGATTTTTTCTGTTCAATTTTTTCACTAATGCTTATTTCCTGGTTACGAAGAGTTTTATAGGTCCACTCAAATATTTTTAAAATGGGCTCGGCCCATTAATGGAAACAAAACAAGCAACTTACATTGGCCCAACATCAGATATAAAGTTGTTTTATAAGAGTAGGCCACGTGTGCGCCAACTCATATTTTTTCTACTTCTACCCAAAAAAACTTCTACCCCATTCAACTGTTCTACCTAAAAAAATGATTTTTATATGAAATAAAATAAATATTTAATATTTTATATAATTCATGATTAAAATAAAAATATTACAAAACATAAATTTAAAATAAAAATAAATACTATTTTTTATTTTAAATTTTTAGCATTAGAAATTTAATTTTAATTAATTTTTATATAAAATAAAAACTATTTTTAATTAATTTTTATATAATATGAAAATATAAATAATCCGTTAACTATTTAAAATTTTTTTAATTTTAATTAATTTTTATATAAAATAAAAATGTAAATAATCTGAGTTAAAAATTTAATTAGTTCAAAATTCTTAATTTTTATTTAAAATATAAAATTAAAATATAAAATAATTTTTAACGCTGAATTAATAATAATAATAATAATAATAATAATATTTTTCATTTCTACCCGGATAGAAGTTTTTCTACCTCAAAAGTTTTAGAAACTTCTAATCTCAATACGTCAGCGCAGCTCCAATAATTTCTACCTCGTTTTTGGGTGAGGGGTAGAAGTACACACTTCTACCTCACCATTGGAAATGCTCTAAAATTAATTTGACTTATATTTTAAATACGATGGAGTGACAATTAATTAATACTATTACTAAGTAGTATTAATATGTAACCGTTACATTTGTCTGATTATGATACCGTGCAAATTCAATTCTCTCATATAATGCATAGTTTTCTTCACATTAACGCCACTTACAATTTGTCAGGCTTTCAGGTAGGTCATGCACTGTTCGTTCTAATATAAAATTACCAATTTGTCCTTTGCTTATTAATATTTTCCCTCTTTTGATTTTGATGGAATAATTACTTTCAACTAAAAGGAGGAGTATTTAATTATTTGTGCCGTCCTAAATATAAATTTGCCATTTAAAACTAATCTCTTGATGAAAAATATTTGTGGTAGTGGTAGTTTGATAAACGTAAAATCCTACTCCTTCCCTCTAAAATAGTTACTAGAATCATTTTTATTTTTCAAAATTAAGATTAAAAGTTTTATTTTCCAAATTAAGAACATTGATTTGAAAAAATGAATAAATATACTTGATATATTTGGGCAAAGAATATATCATTTTCACCTCTTCTTCTCCCTCTTCCTCCTCTCTCTATCTGTACTCTGTATCTCTCTCTCCCAAAGCATGAAAACAATTGATTTATTCTGCGCCTCACAAACATCAACGGCAATACGCCACCAAAACTCGCCGTCGTCCACCCCTTCCTCCTCCTCCGCTTTCCTCCTCCCCGCCGCCGCCGCAATCGACCGCCACAACCCCACCATCAGAGACCCCAAATCTCTCGCGAACCACTCTCACCCGTCCGTCGCCCCCAAATCTCAAAAAGCCCATCCCAACAACAAGGAAAACAGAGTCGACAAGATTAAAAAAAGCAGCTTTAATGGAAAAAGAAGCTGGAAATGCACCAATCCCGGAGACTTCATCACTCCTCCCAGTTCTTCCAGGTTCCTGCCGAGAGAGAAGGAGTTTTCCGACGCACCCCCGTCGGAAATTTACGCCGGCGACGGAGGAAAGAAGCCGGAAATTTCAGATGCCGTGAAAAAAACGGAGGATGCTCTGTTCCAAGAAAAGCCTCATTCCCCACCACAAGGAACAGAGCAGGTTTTTTTCTTCTCACAATTTATTTAATAATTACAATGTGTTTTTATTGTATTTTTAAATCTGATTTTCATTCAGTAGTAATTGTTGCATGCAATTATTAATTTTTATTTATTTATTCAATTATTGGTCTGTAGCTCAGTTATCTGTTGTTACCTGTTAGCCCAGATAAAGTGCCATTTTTTTAATCAGCAAAGAGTCCACAAAAGAGGAAAATTACTATTTTAGGCCTGTGGCTAAAGGAAAATTGTGCACTTTATAAAATGTTTAAACAGTTTTGAAATATTCATGGAATTGAGGGGTGATTATTTAAATTTTGGAAAGTTGTAGTTCTTCATTCATGAATTCATGTCTTTGTTTTCTTGGTAGGTGGTTGTTCTGAGAGTGTCATTGCACTGCAGGGGATGTGAGAGAAAGTTGAGAAAACATCTCTCTAGAATGGAAGGTAGTAATTAATAAATGGTGTATACTTGCTCACCATTTCCTTTTCAATCCATCTGTTCTACACTTTTTGTGTTGCTCATTTTTAGCAATTACACAAGTTCAAATATACTCTTACAATAGTTGCATTACATATATGACTTCAAAACATATCGAGTATATGTCACGGCAACAAATTACGTAGCCCGCTCTCAAGTTGGTCACGGTTGGTTGATTGTTTTCTTCTTAGGATGACGGGGAACCAGCGAAAAGTTGGCCGGTAAGTGGCCTGGCCCGACTCGTCCACCACACCATTTTGGGCCATGAACTAATGGTCATCAAAAAAGTTAGGCTTTTTATGGATTGGTCCATTAGCCTAAATTTGGTGATTGGCCAGGCCCGGACTGGCCCGTCACGACCATTTGTCAGTATTATTTTATGTAATAGAGTGGGCACCTATTGAACATTCAATGATAGTAGTTGTGGGTAGAGCCACAGAGGTTTCAAAATCGGGCCGGGTCGAGTTTTCTTTAGGCCGAGCCCTACCTTACCCATGATTTTATTTGATTTTGGTGCAGGTATATCATCTTACGACATAGAATTTGCAGCAAAGAAGGTGACAGTGACCGGGAATGCGAGTCCTTCAGATGTTCTTACAAGCATATCTAAGGTCAAAAATGCGCAGCTGTGGTCTCCAACAATAACATCAACGCCTAATCTGATCACCGAATCTCAAATCAAGAATCATTGCAAAGAAGAAGTCGCTGCTGCATAAACAGATTGTCGGTCTTTTTATTTTCAGCGCCAGTGATTGAAATGGGATTAACAAATTGGATTGTAGTTTACTTACTGACTTAGTTTTCTTTTCAAGCATTAGAATTATGAGAATTCTTAAATATTTGATCCATGGACTTAAATTTCGCGTTTCTTTGCGTGTCTAGTTAAATTTATTGCATGGGATGATGTAGGTGTACAACACAATATCGATCATATGATCAAGATTCCGACTTTGGAAGATATTTCGTTGGATATATCATTCATCTGTCTACGTTAGACCTAGAAACCAACACTATAGGTTACAAACCTACATAGCTACATGAAACTATTAACCAAATCCCTTATCATGTCAAATATCAGTAATCTCACAATTACATCACTGACCTCATCCATTTCTCCTTCACCATCGAGCCACTGCATTTCACTGTCGAGCTCTCTCACTTGTTCCTGCCCATTCAAGGATTCTTGTTTGGCCAATTTCCCAATAACATATCCGGCTAGTACCTTTGGACAAATTGAATAGTGCAATCCTCCAAGCTTTGGTCTCACCCAAGGGCACATATCAATATGTTGCTGGAAAATATCCAATACTGCTGAATCTATTCTGTCGAATAATAACATTCTATGTGACCTCGGCCCTGTTATCTCATTATCGTATTTCTTTTCCAGATCATCAAACAATACTGGGTTGAGAGGGCGGTCTGGGGAATACCATTTTGTTCTGAACATATCAAAGCCAAGCTCTAGTAGACCAGAGTGGATCAGCACATCCACAGCATAAGAGGATTCCCAGCTTTCAGATTTTGATGCGTAGTAGTTTATTTCTGAAAGTACAGAAAGAGAATGAGAATATAAAACGAAGGTCAAACAAATGAAAATAACCTACTTCTCCCTCACTCATTCTAAAAGAAACACAAATCCCTATTCCTTCATTCAACGATATAAGAACTGATAAAAGAATAATTCCGTGCTAGCAATTCATATGTAAAGTGGTTCAGAATCAGGCACATACACACGCACTAAATAAAAGAAGCGGAAAATGGGTGGCTACAAAAGACATATTGCTACCTCTGACGGGTTAAATTCCAAGACAATGCATTCAGGTTTTAGGTAGTTATTCCTTATTGAACACCATATAATTGTTATTAGTTCAGCAAGGCAGGATGATTCGTTCAGAGTTAAAAATTAAAACAGTACAGGGTAGAGGGATTTTATACCATTCTTCTCGGCACCAACTTTCTCAAAGCTTTCAGAGATAAACAATGCATCTTGAAAAGTGTCCTCAAGGACCGACACTGGACTGGCACGGTCCGCATCCTTGGAGCTTTCTGATGAAGTAGTCGTCAGCACAGCAGTATCTTGGCGCTGCAAGGATAATGCATTCATGGTTCAGTGGATGTAGTGAAAAGATATTCAATAGCCTAAGCATCATAAAATAAAATAAAAAAATCACATGATTTGTTTATGAATCTCTTTTTTGATTTATAAATTGTTCAGTGATCGTCATCCAATGACTAAATAGACAGTGTGGATTACACGACATATCTGAAGATTCAGACCTGGATACAAGAATCTCCTTGATCACGAGCAGAAGCTTCGTCATTATTTCCAAGTTCGGATAACATGAGCTGCTTTTCAAATAAGTCATTAACATTTGCCTCCGTTTGAGTATCGAAATTAGCTGCTGATATTTGCTGGCAGGGGAGAGGTTTCTTCATATTCCTGGGTTTTGAGACTTGGGATGGAAGGATTTCTTTACGGCTTCGATATTCCTTATCAAAATTACTTGTGCGGTGGTGTAAAGAAGCAGCAGGATCATGATGATTAGAAGATGGAAATCTACTCCGTTTAATTGCTGCTCCGAATGAATAATATCTAGACAAAGAGTTAAGCATCTCTGGAGCATCATAAGAATTCTTCTCATCCCCTGCATATTGTCTGAACCTAGGAGAATACCTTATAATTTCCCTGGATATTCTTCTAGCTTCTTTGGAAGACGGCTTTGAAAATCGTACGCCATCATAAGGAAAGGCTCTCCTTCTCAATGTATCTGAATTATGCTTAATGAGCCCATGGTTCGGCCTTAAAACAACGATTCTAGGAAGAGTTCTTTTATTCTTCACCGATGAAAACTTGGAGGATTTACGGGAGATTTGGCTGTGATCTGCGCATAAGAAATCCCGCCTGAAAGCCTGCGCATAAGTGTCCATTGATTCGGAAATTCCACCACTTCTCCTGGGTTCGATTTCTTTCAACACCCTTCCGGCAGCTGTGGGTGACTTATTGGAGCTCTGCGTGGTTCAAATCAAAGGTACCAAATATTAATCACAGCTGGAACACCTGAATTTACATGGTAAAATTGTACAAAAACTGAAATAGCAAAAGGTTAACACGAGCAACCACGTCGTTTTGGGGGCACCGGTCGAAACAAGGAGGAGAACCTGGGGACAATCTAGTCATGGCAGCGTTATCGTGTTCGTGATTTTTTCGATGAACTCCTGCATCATCATCGCAAGTAAAAAAAATTGCACGCATCAACATATGCTACACACCAAAAATTGTAAAACGAACGAACGAATTTCATCTCTCAGAATCACCAATCAGAATCACGGCGATGGAAAAGCGATTACGATACTTATACCGTATTTCTGGATGAATAAATAAATAAATAAATAAAAACAGAAAATAAAATGTTCGTGTGATTCTTACCCAACTTCATCGAGAGTTTGGGTGAGAGTGCGAAAAACACAGCGTCATCTCGATTCGAGCTGCGATCCAAAAAAATATGAATCCTGACTCCGTGATCCGATGAAGACGGCGGCGAGCATTAACAAGTAACCACTGCAGCGTCAGCGTGTGACAGTTATCACGCAATGGAGGTTGGTTATAGACTGTGCACGGGAGTCACACAGAGAGGGGCAATATATTTATGATAGGGGCAATATTGTCAATTAAGTTTGAGAGAATTGTGAAATTGGTCCTCGTCAACTATTAATTTGCAATTTTGGTCTCTTATTTAGTGTTTTGTTTTATGGTAAAATTGGGTGGTATGGTTAACACTGAAAGATGGTGTTGAGACACAAGCTTCTTTTAATTCTTCATGTAGCTACTTGGTGCTTCACTACAAGATCTCCTCGACAATGCACTCAATTTGGCTAAAGTGTTCGTTTCACCCTTAAACTTCAAGCACTCGATTTGGCCAAAGTGTTCGTTTCACCCTTAAACTTCAAGCACGACAAGCTCCTATCACGTATAAGACCTTTGACGTCGTGAACAAGTACTCACTCAGACTTTCTTTGCGAGCTCATCTCGTGGATAAAAATGTATTTTTAAATTAATAAAGTAAAATTAACATTCCTAACATAAACTAAAGCATCATTAAACCTTCCCCTCATTCTCATTTTCACTCTTCTCAGAAAAAACCTTAGCAGCATTCAAAATATCATCGTCAATAAAAGTGTGATGAAGATGACCCTCAGGAGCCAATCTCTTGTACTTCTCAAGGCTTATCTCTGCTTCATCTTTTCTTTTCAACATTCCATACACTAAACCCTCACACAGATAAACCTTGAAATCCTCCGGCTCCTCCTTCTCCAGCTCCTTGTACAACTCCAGAGCCTCTTCCAATTTCCCGTCCAGCACACGAATCTGGGCGAGCAAAAGCCTCAAACCCCTCGATTCCAGACTATCGTTTCCACCCGCCAATCTGATTGCCTCCGAAATCCTTTCCTCCGTTCGTTTCAATTCCTCGGTCGACTCCTCCTGCGAGTCGACATTCACCAGGCCTTGGCACGCCTCAAAGGAACTCGGGTTTTCATTCAGCATTCCGTGAAACACTTCTCTCGCCGACTGGTATTCGCTGTTGAGGGCGTACAGGTGGCCCCTCAGCAATCGCCACTCGATTTCGTCCGGCTCGAGCAGTATTAGTTTGTTGAGGACCTCGATGGCTTCCGGAATCTTCCTGCTGTTTATTTTGATTTCGATCGAACTCTTCAGTTCGTCGATTTCGTCAGAATTGGAGTGCGGTTGTATTTCCGCGGCGGTTTCGACGGTCGGCGGGGGTGGGATTGGGGTGGCGAAGGAGGGTTTCAGAGAAAGGCGAAATCCAGTGAGGAAAAATGCGGCGGCTGCAATGGTGGCGACGAGGGTGGATTTCAACGGAATTGATTTCGAGATCTCGTCGGTCAATTGAGGGAGGAATAGGTTGTTGGGTTTATTTAGGGGTTTAGGGTTTGGGTTCTGAGAAGAGGCTTTCACGGCGTGGAGAGAGAAACGGTATGGCGCAGGGGTCGAAATCCTGAAAGAGAGAGATTTGGAGAAGGATGGACGGTGTGGATTTAGCAACGGGCGGATGCCGGCGGGTTGGGCGGCGAGGGGATTCAGAGTATTCATGGCGACTGGGTTTAGACTGTAAACGAGGGTTTTCGGCAGGGATATAGGTACTGGGCTTGAACGAGCTGGGCTTATGGGCTTATAGAAATGGGCAGCACGAAAGCCCAATAACAACGTCAGCACCTAAAGCCAGGTGTACGGAATCCCCACAAAGCCACGTGTAGAGCATGTGTGAAGATCAGAAAACACGTACCGAACGAGCAAAAGTCACACTCTCCCACACGATAAGACTTTAATACTAGAATGAATTTGCGTTTTTTTAATACTCCATTATTATTTATTTCCACAAATAAATTAAAAATATTTTATCATTTTGTTTATGGAGTATATTTTTACTTTGTTTTGAACTTACAAAGACTTCGGAAGTGGAAGACTTGGAAGTGACCAAAAGATCAAGAATGATCTATAATCGGAAATCATGTCATGAATTGATTATTGATGTGATCTCATATCAAATGGTAACACGATATTGCTCCAAGTTAGTCAAAGAACTTTCGTAAAATGAATTGAACCCGTGAACAAAGTTAGTCAAATAATATCAAAATCGAGGCAACAATGGATTCGATAAGGCGATTATTCCAGCGAGTCGAAAAAGTAGGCATAAAAAAGAGACATGGTTTGAATGTGTTGTGATTTTTATTTTGGGGTAAGAAACAAGAGAGCTTTAATTTAGTTATCATGATATTACTAGCTAGGTAGTACATGATGGGCGTGAATGAAACAAAACATGTTAATTGGTAGTGTTCGGTCGGTCATGAGGATGAGAATCGGATCTTGAATCTTCTTGGGTGGGCATGATGGGTCTTCGACTTGTCTCCCTCATCTCGGATCCAGATCCTACTCGTCTCTTCTCGTAGTCATCGAAGAAACCCTTGTTCTCTTTCACTAACTCATTCCACACTACATATATATATATACATATTTAACTAGCTTTTGTTTCATAGAATATTATACATATGGAGTAGTGTAATATTTATTACCTGTGGAAGTAATGATTGGATGGATATTTGCATGTTTGGAGAGAGACACCATGCATTCATCTTTGCTCATCTTCAACACTATGCACTCTTCTATTAGGTGGTGAACCTGCACCAATTAATTACCAATATATATATATATAATACGGAGTATTAATTAATTTATTGGGACAGAAATTAATTTAATTTAAATAGATCAAAATTACCATGTGGATGTATGGAGCAGCATAATCTGATGATCCCATGGAGTATCTGAATCTGAATTTGAATTTAAGGTCTTAGGTTGAGAGAGAGAGAGTGAGAAGCAGCAGATTAAGTATTGATGATGGAGAGATGGAAATATATATATTTATTTGTTTTAAGGAAGGAAGTAAGGGTAGGGGTGAATCAGGTGTGGCAGGGTCAGTACTCCCACGTGGGAAATGCCACGCTATTGGCTGGGAAAGGATTGGAAATACAGATTTTGTTTTTAAAAAATAACGCGAGGAGGCCCATTGAGATATATAATGGGCTTCGTTAAGGCCCACCAAAGTTTCACATTTACAACTAAGTAAAACACACACACACCATTTACCATTTAAGTATATTTAAGATAAAGGGTAATTTAGTTTTTTATTTGATCTTTATAAATGAAATATATAATTGAAAATATATATTATTTGATGTTTATAAATGATTTTTACGAACGATTAGTTTTTGAATCATGAGGTGGGTTGAATACAGTATTGAAAGAACCGTTTACAAACTTGTGATTTTTTTTTATCTCTGAATCATGAGGTTGGTTAAAATTTTTTTTTAATATCTGAATCATGAGGTGTGTTGAATGCAGTATTGGAAGAAACGTTTACAAACTTGTGGATTTTTTCATTATCGCAATTTTAATAAAAAATATACTACAAAAAGAAGGTTAATTTTGAAAGTATGCCCTATTTCATAATTAGGAAAAATCAAGCAATTTTATTATAAACAAACATTATTTATTTCCTTTTAATCAAATTCTCCCTTTACTTAATGTCACTCCCCGAGTAGTCACTAAGTAAAATATTCGATAAGTGGCTATCCCACTTTACAATTTTTTTACAGAATGGTATACCGTCTCAATATTTTATTTTATCCGTTTTCAACGAGCAAATCGATAAATTTCATGTGCTTATTCTCACTTTCGACTAATGAAAATTTAAATATAATCACGATAAATTTCATGTGCTTATTCTCACTTTCGACTAATGAAAATTTAAATATAATCACGATTATCATTACAATATATACATCGCATAGTTGTTGTTTGTTTGCAATTAAACACAAACACTTAATGTTGTTGATTGGTCTTTATCAAACTCCACTGCTCTCTTAAATATGGCCAAGTACGATTAGTGGACATGAAAATGAAGTATCAATCACAGAATAAATCATTTATTAATTGTTTATCATGTGTATACAAAATCTAATACTTCCCTCTTTCTTATTTACATAAATTTGCACTTCCGAATAGTTATTTTTACATATAAAATGCTTTGGTCCAAAAATTAATTTTGGATTCTCATAATTCTAATTAAATTGTCCAACAGATGAAATTAGAATTGAAATTATTATCGATTAATTCAAAATACAAAGTCTAAAATTCATAATTATATATCGATTAATTCAGCCAATAAAAATATCTTTTAATCAACACAAATTCCGTACCATCTATAAATAATGAGATGGTAACTAACAATACAAGCAACATGGGTGAATATATTGGCATAAAGAGGAGTAATTTCTTCCCGTCAAAATGGTCAATGTAATGGATGTCTCCGGACATCCTGTCTTTGGAGCGTTAGTTCGTTAACCACAGCAAGCGGATTTTTGTGTAGTTTGTTCTTGTTGGTTAATTTTTATGGTTTGAGGCTGCATCAGTTATTTTATTATTAATGAAAAGAAATAAAAATTGATTGCACACAAACAAACACACATGCAGGTGTAAACTAAGACTTGGTACCTCAGCCTTTGAGTCGGTCTCGGAAAGTCTTTGCTTAATGTCTCTCGCTATTGAGAAGAAAACCTCCTCCACATTCATGTTCGTCTTGGCACTCTGTTTGACACAAATGTCGCTTTAGGATGAGTTTCTTGAAATTAAAATCCATTTATAAATAACCAATGTTACTTACTGTCTCAAAGAATTTGATCCCATACTCATCAGCCAGAGCTTGGCCCTTTGATGTAGTTACGGCCTACAGAATACAGATCATTGAGAAATTTGTGTAAGATCATATGCAAAAGACAAACTAGGTTAGAGAGGCGTGTGTGAATGCCTCAAGATGTTTTGAAGGAATTATGGAAATATTATTATGCAAAATAGAGCTAGATAAAAAATATATGTGAGCATAAGATTAAAAAAAAAACATGTGGTTTCTCTCTGTATAATCACGCTAACAGACTGGCAGTGAACATAGATGACCTCCCAAGTCCCAACATAATATACTAGCAATTTGAAGGGAAATTTACGAAAGATACTTATGAGGTGTCGAGGTGAGGTTTGACCTAATTACAAAATTAAAAAAATTAAAAAAAAAAACTAAAATTCGAATTTACAAAAAACACCCTTGAGGCACATTTAGTTTTAAAAGTAATGGGGCTAACTGTAATTATTTTATAAATTTCAATGGTTTTTTAAAATCATGCTTGGTTTACAAAGGCAATTAATGCAAGACAAAATAAAATATTGTGAGTAGCTTTGTAATTTTAAAAGCAAGTAACCTGGGTTTGGCAATTTGGCCAAACCTTGGAGGTACATTTTGTAATTATCCGGACCTCAATTTTAATTCTACAAATTCAAAATATGCACATGCTTTTGGGGTAGAGAGAGAGAGAGAGAGAGAGAGAGAGAGAGAGAGAGAGAGAGAGAGAGAGAGAGAGAGAGAGAGAGAGAGAGAGAGAGAGAGAGAGAGAGAGAGAGAGAGAGAGAGAGAGAGAGAGAGAGAGAGAGAGAGAGAGAGAGAGAGAAGGCAGACCCTTTTGCTTTCATCCATGTCAGCCTTGTTGCCAACCAATATCTTGTTGACATTGTCAGAGGCATGCTGCTCAATGTTTCTGATCCAATTCTTAATGTCTACAAAAATGAAAAAGACAATTTTGGGCAAAAGACGGCATAATATGCAAATAACTGAATAAATAAAAAGATAATTTAGACCCATGGATAACATTTTAAACATTAAAGAGAACATGAATAAATAAGAAAATCAAACAATCAAAAAAACCTTTCTCACGCTTGATCATGACAAAAATATAGGGGATCAAGAGAAATTACTGTTGAAAGATGACTCGTCAGTAACATCGTACACCAGCAATATACCCATTGCCCCCCGATAGTAAGCTGCAAAAGAAGCAGTTGCTTAGGCAGAACCAAAATTATATAGCCTATATTGTTATGGGGAATATGAAAGATAGATGGCACAGCAGACATGTAATGTACAATAAAGCCCACAACAAAACAAGATTGAATGCATCACAAATATAACAGTACAATATTATTTTATTCTTAAATATTCGCTCCAGCTGTTTTTAAAATAAACAATAGTAAACACAAAAAATAGGGAGAGAGGTAAGAGATAATATAAGGCTACTGTTTTTCAGAGTACAAATGGAACAAGAAAGATGTGTAAGCCAGGATTTTGCTCGTATAAGAATAGCAGTGCAATAGTGCTGCAGTAGCATGATGGTAATATTGTGAAGATATGTGACCATGTGAAAATAACATGGGAGTCTTCCAGTCTATTTTACAGAACACAACAAAACTATGCTTCTGATTACTGAAATAAGGACTTCTCCTTGTAAGAAGTTTTGTGACTTTAACAAATATGCCTAAAAGACTTCTAAGTTCTAGGACACAATTTTCATATCATATAGTACCAACCTCACACCAGATCGTGAAAGCCTGTAACGTGAATCACATATAAATTCCTCTTTCTGTATTAACACGTCATAGCCAAGTGGCACCCTCAACTTTCTAAAACTAATACGCGAAACTAGCATATAAACATTATCATGAAATATTTAAGGGAAGAAGGAAACTGCAGTACCAGTTGTGATGGTCCTGAATCGCTCTTGTCCAGCAGTATCCCAAATTTGCAATTTGATTCTTTTTGCATCAAGCTCTATCGTCCTTATCTTGAAATCAATACTATAATAGAAAACAATACACCAAATAACGTAAGGTATAATCCCTTTCGAAAAAGCCTAATGGGCTAAGTTCTGTATGATTCAAGGAAACCAACCCAATGGTAGTAATAAAACTGGTGGTGAATGAACCATCGGAAAATCGTAAAAGAAGGCAACTTTTACCCACACCTGAAAGGAAATAAATAAATTATGATAACTTCAAACCCAGTCCAAACAAATATAACTTCGAAAAAAAAAAGAAATACACAAACAGCGTTTTTGGTGAAACAAAATTTAAATTCTTGTTAGTAAAAATCTAGAGTCTACAGTTCATGGGATGGTCAATCTTCAACAAGGCAATCATGCTACACTGACAGAGTAATACTTGGATGAAATAAAAATACAGATTTTATTCTTACTCGTTTATGATTTAAAATAAAATGATAGTCTCATAATTCATTTGAGGCATATTATCTAAAGCACAGCCTACCATACGAAACTCACAAACTGCAGAACCAGTAACTCAAATGCACAGCTATCTGATCTATTATCTAACATTCTAGCCATTGCCTTTGGCCAAACTCATGAGTTTGGTTATCCAGCTTGCTCCCCAATTCACAGAATAAATGATAGATAGATTCCTCATTATTAAAGCAAAATTTAGCACACAGTCGTATGAGCCTGCACGAATATAAGCTTGAATGGTGAAGAATCTATTGCACCGTCAAACCAGATGAAGCAACTCCTTTTACGACTTCATCAGAGTTTTGCAAACATCGAGGAGGAAACAAAAAACACTGATAACATCTCCCACAAAATACAATTACAGCATGATCATATTCATGATTAAGGCCTGTACACTACAATATATTCCATAACTAGATGCAGAAAAAAACTGCAGAAAAAACCCACGCACCGCTGTCGCCGATCAAGAGGAGTTTGATGAGGTAATCGTAATCGGCTCGAGCTCTGGCGGGAGGAGCAGCCATCTGATTTGCTTAATGTGGAGTTTTATTAATTCGAGTCAAAGCAAACCCTAGCAACAGCAATTGAAAAATAAAATGATGAACAAATGAGATGAAATCAGAAACCAGAAAATAAAGTTCAAAAATGAGAAAGAAAATTAGAAAGAGAAGTGTAAAAATTACCAGATCGAAATATAAGAGGGATCGTATAAACAAGATATGAAAAAAGAGGGAAGAACGTTACCAGCGTTCTGTGATATTATTATTATTATTATTATTATTATTATTATTGAGTTATTTCGTTTACCATCATTATTATTAGTAGTATTGATTTATTTCGTTTACAATTTTCTACCGTTTTTTGAAGAGATGATATCATAAAATAAAGTAGTTAGATTTCACATTTAATCTTTAACTTTATAAAAATTAAATTTCATTTCTACCATTTTTTGAAGAGATAATATCATAAAATAAAGTAGTTCAATTTCACATTTAATCTTTAATTTTATAAAAAACAAATTTCATTTTATTTCACAATTTTTAGTGAACATTGATGATATCTAAATTCTAAAGCGTACTTGATAACTCATTTCTCGATTTTTAGTCAATTCAATTGAGTGTCACGAAAACATACAATAATTTTTTAAGAATAAATATAATACAATAATTTTTTAAGGTATAAATATATACTCCCTCCTTCCCCCAACACAGTGCATAGAGAAACTTGCACGTGAATTAAGAAAAAGTGAGTTTTTGTGTGTTTTATAATATAAAGTGAGGGTATAATAGGTATTGATGTTTAAGTAATAAAGTAGTTAGTTGAAAAAGTAGTGGTATAAAGGTAAATAAATGTGTATTGAGAGGATAAAGTTGTGAAAAGACATTCCATTTATGGAATGTGCACTGTTTTAAGGGATGAACTAAAAAGGAAAGTATGCATTGTTTTAAGGGATAGGGGGAGTATATGTGAAACAAGGAAAAAAAAAGTGAAAATATTTAAGAGACATAAAAGTAGGGCTGGAAACGAGCCGAGCCGAGTCGAGCTTTGAGCTTATCGAGCCGGCTCGGAAAAAAAATTGCAGGCTCGAGCTCGAGCTCGACGAGCTGCTCGGGATGGTGCTCGAGCTCGGCTCGTGAATTTTTTCTCCAGATCGAGCTCGACTCGGTCGAGCAGCTCGAGCTCGGCTCGATCGAGCCGCTCGGCGTTTGTTCGCTCGATTAGTTAAACTCCAACTTGTTTGAATGACTTTGCCGTATTGCTCGAGTTCGACTCGACTCAAATTGCTCGAAAAGATCGACTCGACTCGATATATATACATATATTAAAAATATTTAATTAAAATTCATATATACGAGCGGTTCGCGAGCCGCTCGATTCATCAGTACTGGGGCTCGAGCTCGACTCGAATAGAATAATGTTCGGCTCGAGCTCGACTCGAGCTCGAGTTTGACCGAACTCGAGCCGAGCGTTGATTCGAGCAGCTCGCGAGCTGCTCGGTTCGTTTCCAGCCCTACATAGAAGTAATTCTGTGAGAAAATACATCAGATACCAAAAGAAAAAAAACAAGAAAAAATAATTTCATTATTTCATCACAGATCACAAACAAAAATGTTCTATCCAAAAATTCAAAATTCCATTAAAATGCAAGGAAAACAAAAGGGAGATTGCACGTATAATATGGTCGACACTAACCATCTGTAAGATCATTCCCCATTTCAAACTAAAAAGGAAAGGAAATAAAAGAGGGAAAAAACAAGAATGATCGTCATGCATGCGTACAAAAATGTAAAACGAGAGTAGCATGCCTAGATAATTTATCAATGTAACTTGTAGTTGTACTATCATCTATCTTAGCATCTCAGGCAAACGCCCTACACCCATTAAAGAATGGGCCCAAGGGATACTAGTAAATATGAAAATTTCCGAATTTAAACCTTGGGCATTCAAGAGGTAGAAAAAAGATGCTTCTCTGACAAAACCGACATCACATGACAGATATGCTTCCTCAATTGATCAAGCCGGTAGATAATAGAATGATCATAACTGATGAAACATTTTACTGTCGGCCTACGGAGCCACATATGACTCAAACATCATATATACCATGCAAACCAGGGACTCTATTGTATGGCATTCCAAGTGGCCAAGTCATGGACACCGTTGAGATAGTACAGCTTCTCGCAGATCTCCTCAAAAAATACTCTGATTAGTTTTGAAACTTTTGTACCTCCTTTTCTAACAAACATGTCCCCTTAAAGACTGTTAGCTGGAAATCCCTGTACCTGAGCATCTGCTCGAAAAAAAAAAAAAAAAGACAATTCAATAGTCAGGAAATATAAAATACACAAAATTAAGAGCACAATTAAAGGGAGATAAAAATAAAAATGAACCAAAACTGATCTTGTGGGTTATAAAAAAAACATTCAAAAATAATATAAATAAAATAGAATTGGATTTTTTTTGCCGTGTTGCAATAAAGAATGATGTAAGTCAACATAAGAAATAAGAATGATGTGAAGGTGCCTTTGTTTTTATTTTTGAATTAAATTTCATTTTCTTCACCCCCTTACTGATTTTTTTCTGCACCCTCAATTAACAAGTTGAACAGTGGAAAACACTTTCCCCTAAAAAACTTCCCACATCCAAAGTGGAAACATAAACTCAGGAATGTAGGAGGAAATTAGAAACTCCCAATGACCACATCTCACAAACACCCTAATACCTTATTCCTAAAAACACATTCGCAAAGGATGCCCACTTATTTCCTATTATATCTGCAGTCTGCTTTCACTATTTGCAGCCACATTAACATGTGGCAACATACTTTACTCCAAATGGATAATTTCAACTAAAGAATTAAAAAAATCAAGTCAAATTGCAGTACTTACTTGTTCATTGCTTGTCTTACTGAAGCCTAGCTTATTTGTCCACATAGGCTCAGCTTCCTCAGCCGCAGGAAGTACGAGGTGTTTCACACTCATAGATGACAAAAGTCTCTCTATGCACGTAAACAGAGCTTGAAAATAGCCCTATACAAACGCAGTAGTTAGTAATTATAAATTAATAATAAACTTATGCAACAAATCCACTAACAACCTGAAATCGCTTTCACAATATACAAAGTTAATAATGAAGTACAAATACCTATTTGTTTTAGTAGAGAAGGTTATTTGAGTCTATAATCAACCTAAGAAAATCCCACTTCAAGTCATCAACTCTTATTACCTTTCCTTGATTTTCTCTAGCCGTAGCCACTAAAGGAAGTTCAGCAACATCTCTTCCGAATATCCTGAGAAGAGCAGCTGATACAACAACTGACCTGCAAACCACAAGTTTTAAAAATTTTATTATTAGATAATAAGAAATTGAAGAAATTAATAAATGGTTGGAGAGAATTTTTAGAGACTTACTGTACAATCAAAACCACACAATACATTCCACTAAATTCTTGTCCGGATATGTTCCTTCTGCAAAAACGAAAGTAAAAAAAAACAACGGATGAGATTGCAACATAGGCCAAAAGAATGAAATCATCAAAACCAATTATTTAAGCTTGTTTGTCAACCACCACATTTCTGATAAATAACTTATCAGCCATAACTCGTACATAACAAAGGAAGGTTAAATTACTCACCCATACACCATAACTGGGATGAGATCACGACCAGACTTGACAACAATAGGGTCAAAGCATTCCTACATAGACAAGACAATCAAGTTAAAAAGTCAATTATTCTCCAAAGGTGGGTAATAACAACAATTTAGATGGTAACTGTTCATACGATAGCCTACATATAAAAACCTGTATTAATATACCTCTCAAAACTATAGTAAAATGTTACAGTATTTTTTTGTTAAAATGAACTCCCACACAACACCAATGCAGAGTTAGAAAAATTAGTAAAAAAAACATAATAAAAACATGCAGCACTTAATTAAGTCTTGGATTTTTTTGAATTTTTTATTTAAAAAAAAAACTAAAATGACTACCATGTGAACAGCAGGAAGTAAGAGCTTACACGAAAGATTGCTGCAGCTCGAGAAAGCAGCAATATATGCTCGGGACATCGACTTTTTCCATTTAAGATGCACCATTGTATCTCATTCTTAGACGTGGTATTGAAACCTATTTTTGTTTGCTTCTCATGTACGGCATCTAACACTGAAGCCGGTATTACCTCAGGTGCACTACAGGACATATTCTCAAGTGTTTTGAAAATATTATGGCATTCATTACGACAAAACCATTTATCCTCGGGAAGTTCCTGTAAACAGTTGTATTGCAATATCCATTAATTACAAAACTGCAAAATGCTGCTGCTGCACTCATGCATGCCAAAAATGTACATTCGGGACTTACTTTCAGATCACAGAACCCAGACTCACGCAGACAACCAACATGATATTCCTTCTCACACTAGACAGTAAAATAATTGGAGTATTAATTAAAAAATAAATACAACAAATACATGCTAATTAGTCAACTAATGAAAAGGAAATGCAATACTTGATCGCAGATTATCACTGTCCTGTCATCAAACTTGGCAGCACTAAAATCCTGGGACCTGCAAACATATTTTTTATGAAAAGAATTCGTAATCAGAATACAAAGAACCAAATACAAACGATAAGTGGCAGTAAAGTAACTAATACTTGATTGCTACAACGGACCTGCAGATAACACAACCACCAGGCTCAAATTCTGGTGCTTTAACAACTCTCTTCAATCGAAGGATAATATGTCTCGACTCTGCAAGTGCTTTTCTGCCAGGACCAAATCTCTCAGTGCAATATTGACAGTGCCAATCATCGTCAGGGGGATATTGTAAACCCAAACAATCTGCAAGAGTCTCGATGTTAATCAATCACGATAAGGTGGAACCCACAACTCACAAGCACATCAGAAATGTGCAAGCCATCCAAATTCGAGGCAAAAAAATCTAAAACTAAAAATCCCTGAAAGTAAAAACGGAGCATAGAATTATTATGAAAACATAAAACTTAGAAATTGAAAGAAAACTATAAAATCACCTGCATGAAAAGCTCGAGGGCATGCATTGCAAATTATAAGTTCACCTCTATTCCCACATACCGCACACATATCATCACTACCACTGGAGGTGATATTTTGGCCATTGGCCAGCATCAAGGCTATGTCATGAAGTGTCAAGCCACTGGATGTATAAATATGACGATAGCTGCAAAAGAACATGAATTATATAACAGTCTCAACAAAATATAAAGTAAATTTATACTTCCAAATTCACTCACGGTTGACGTTTGGCTGACCATCCAGCATGGGCTTCAAACTGGGAAGGACTTATCTGTATGAAGCAAATACACACAACAACCATTAGATTGGAACTTTTTTCAAGCAGGGCAACCAAATAGGCTAAATTCTTGAAGCTTGAAGAGACAAGTGCAGATAGATGGACTTGCCTCACAGTTACAACAAGTGCAGAATATACCATTTCCCTGCTTGTGACCCCCGAGAATCTTCTGTAAGGACACAAAATTTTCACGAAGTTAATAAACTCCCAATAGATAAAATAATGCAGAAATTTAATGTATTAGGCTAAAATACAACCTTTCCTTTAGAATAGTAAGCCAAGCTGGTCCCATCAGGCAATCCGTTTGGCATGAAAAGTAGTTTATGCAAATCATTATCCCTGGCATAAAATGGCCTATTAATATTCTCCAAAGGCCAAAGACCAAAGTGGACAGAAGATTGAAAACAATCGATAACAAGACACTGAAAAGATACATAAAGAAAAACAAGCTTGCCTTTTTCTGTTACCACCTTCACCAGCTTTCTTCTTTTCCCCAAATGAGTTAGAACTGTTCTTCCTCGGCCTGCACATGACATGTGAACTCAGCAGATTAAGACCATCTACATGAAAGAAAAAAAAAAGAGAGATGGGCATTGAACAAACTTCTTGACCAGACGCTTCTTCTCTACTGGCGACTCTATATAGCTTGACTGATTGAAGGGATTTACATGAGAATACTGGTATAAAGCAGGATACGGGCTCTCTTCAGTAAAATGACTGAGACAAGTGGCAGCTCGTGTTAGAAAATAAAGCAATAAGAAAAATGGGAAATTCAAAAGATTCACCACGATCATTTCTCAGGTGACCAATGCAATCAACTTGAATACTATTAAAGGCACCAAAAAGTGGTGAACCCTCCGTGGAAATCTCTATGATGCACTTTATAGAATTTAACCACAAAAGTTACAAAAATAATGAGTTTTTAGTTTGAAGCTGATAATATATATACCTAACTCTAACAATCATCTTCAGAGTAAGTGAGATTATTTGCCAAGGGTGGCGCATAAAGGATTCTAGGAAGATGTTACCAAATATACATATATATACCTGCTGGTGCAGTAAGGCATGCCAAAATGCCTGCTTTGGTATACACTACCTGCATAAGCTACACCATTGCCATTTTGTAAATTTTCTGCAAAAATTCGAGAGCTAATTAAAAGTTGAGAGTTTTGCTAACAAAATAATTGATGCATTCCCATATCCTCCCCCTCACGTCCATAACCCTGATCTCCGAGAATCAAGTATTAATTCTATCCAAACGAGTCTTGCCTGAGTTAGCATCTCAAAATGGTTAAATTCTTTGTAAATTCTTATAATCTAGTTGTTCAATTCACCTTCCAAAATATTACTCAATCCAATTATTCTTTCCCCACACACGGAAGACCCCATTAGTTCTCAGACCCTATATTGTTCCATAACATAGCTCAACTTCATAAAGCATCTGACTGAACTTCAATAAAACCTGAGGAAAAATGGTAGTATTGAAAGTTTACCTTTCCAAACCTTGAAGTATTCCTCATTGACAGATGAACCAGCAACATCTTTTATCACGCTATCAACTGTGCTGAGAGGAGCACTCTTGAGTTCCTTAACAATGCTACTGATGGACTTCCCATTCTCAAGATATATGTGATTATTTGGATGCCTAGTCTTCACACCCGCATGGAGTTCAAACTCATAGGCATTAACCACCTGCTTACACAATAAATCATTGTCAACACAAAAATCAAACTGACGTTAAAAACTACACAATTCAACCTGCAGATAAGACTTACTTTGGAGAAGTTGCAGATGTAACAACCACACAGGTATCCACCATCCTTGACGATTCCTTCAAGCTCTTTCTGGCATTTGAAAAACAATTTAGTGCCCACAACAAATAACTAGAATAACATCATATTTGTAAGGATTAGTTACACGGAGTACCCTTGAGGTTTGACATAAACAAAAAAGTAAATTACAAATTTACAAAAAAAATACACCAATTATTTTGTCTTAAAACAGATTCAGTCATTCAGGCACCCCTTTATAAGCGAAGGACATTTAAAAAAAAACTTCAGTTTTAAAAAAATATAACAGTTAGGCCCTTCATTTAAAGCATAAGTGAAAGATACACATACCATGCCAGATATCGAAATATATTTAACACTGGCTCCTTCTAGAATCCTAGTGGAAAGAAGCTTTTTAACATTTGTAGGGTAATTATCCAGGACAATCTTCTTAGACATTTTTAGTTCCCTGTTAGGAACACAGTAGGAAGGGCTCTGTGTGTGCTGGAAATCCATGCCATCCATGCTTAAACTCATTTCCTCATGTTCCAAAGCACTCCACCCTTGATTCTGAAAGGCATCGCCCATTAAATGTGCAGTCGGAGACATGGATACATGGTTATCATAAAACCCCTCATGAATGTTTCCATCATCAAACGGTTTAACATCAGTAGATAAGTCTCTATCATGACCCACATCCCGTTTACTGAACTTAAACGTGATCTTTCTAATACCAGTGGGTCTAACATGCTTTGGGATCTCAAGCACCACGCAAGCTTTGTTAACTGGTTCCGAATTGTCTGTACATAAACTCTCCTCGGCAAATGAGCTTCGGCAACAAACAGACGTAATTTCTCCACAACCACCGTGATCGACACCAACGATACCAAGTTGACTGCTAGAGGTGACATTCTTTGGGGACATGTTTGGATTCGAAACTTCCGAGTGCATATCATCATTAGTTGCTTCTTTCACTCCATTCTTAGCACAAGTTTCCGTTTGTTCCATTTCAACGTGGCTCATCACTTGCTTCAACTCTACTTTCTGGTCATTCGGCGATTTTCTCATGCAATGCTCTTCTTCTGATGGTTTTAGCTCTCCACTACTCAAAACGTCATTCAATTCTTTCATTTGGACTTCAGAGCAAGATTTTGATTCCTTCAGCTCTACTTTTTGGTCATTCTGCGATTTTCTCATGCAATGCTCATCTTCAGACGGTTTTTGCTCGGCACTACCAACAACATCATTAGATTCTTTCATTTGGACTTCTGAGCAAGATTTTGATTCGGGGTACGTAACATGCCTTTCCAGCAAAGCTTGGGATTCAGTGTTACTCGGGACTTTGTTATCCAACACCCCGTCTGTTACCTTCAGCGAGGCACGGGCAACATCAATGTCACTGTTGGCACAATCCATAGTTTTCATTTCGGTATCATCAATACCCGGTTTCTCGTTCTCATTTCCCGCCTCCTCACACAACTCTGTTTTGGCATCGTCTACAGCTGAACGATGTTCGTTCTCTGACTGAATCAATCCCCCGTTCATTATTTTCGGCAAATGTCACCCAAACTTCACTCCAGTCCCCCCATCTACAAACCCAACTACATGCAGTGAGAAAGCAATCCAATAAACATGCGCAAATGCAATCAACACAAAACTAAACAGGACGAAAATGCTATGGATAAATAAATAGTTCGATTAATCAAGAAAATCAGAAGTGTACAAATTCATCAAATACAAAAGACGAGGGTGAAGAAGAAGTGAATGCTCTGAATACAGAACTAACGAACATAAGAAATCCGATCAAAATCCGAGTTCAAAACCCACCTCTTCAATCCTAATCCAGAAAAAAAAATAGAAAAAAATGGAAATCTAATCTTCCATTTGGGATGAATCCCACAGATCTAGTTTGAGCGTCATGGATTCACACGAAATCGCAAACTATCGGCGCGAAGAAAACAGATCTAAAGAGGGGATGAGGTAGAGAAAGGGATTAGGGTTTTGATATTTGATTTATTTAATTTAATTTTGTTCTGGTAAAGAAAGGGAGGATGAAACTGAAAAGTGGGATTCGCGGTTCAGGGACTGATAGTTGTTGTTGGTGAGTTCAGATTCATATAAAGATAAATAAATTAATTAATTAATAAACAATTATTTATTTCTTGTCTCTTAAGTTTCAGAAGAAACGAAGATGGGGTCGAAATGTGGATGTAGTGGAATTGAGGGATTAAAAATGTTTGTTTGTTTTTTCTTTCTTTCTTTGGAAGGCGCGAGAATAAAGCGGGGTCATAATTGTAAATTAATAATGAATTGAGGGTGGGTCCGAGTAGGTTTGAAATAGCTGATTCTTTGCGTGGTTTTGATTTTGACCAAAAATAATGTTTTTTTTCATGAATAAGATAATTTGAAGTAAAAATTAAAATAACAAATTAGAGGTAATTTATTGTAAACCGTTCTAAAAATAAAAGTAAATATAATTTTTTGGATGAATGGAAAATGGATGTAATTTTTTGGATAAACGGATTTAATTCTTTTATAACATTTATGTATACTTTTTTCGTTTTGACTTGGAATAAACAAAAAAAATCCAAACTCTAATAAAATTGTACATTAAAACATGAGATCTTGAGAGATATAATGTGAGAGAAGAAGATTTGTAGGTTAAAGTATACTTCAAATGAATGATTTCAAACATTAGTGAATAAGTTTAAAAAGTAAATTAATGATTTATATGTTAAATTATATTTTAAATTAAAAAAAAAATTAGATATTTATGTTTTTTTTAATGGGCAACTTATTATAAAATATCTTAAAATGAAAAGTGTTTCAACTATTACGTACCATACTAGTATTATTCTGTTTTCTCCTCTAAAAAATGTGAATGCTAAATTAACAAAAAAACAGTTGTACCTCTGCGCAATAAACAGAAAAAATCTACAGTAATTTATTATTAGTGAAAATAAAATCAGGCACCAGGAGCAGCATCCTTGGCTTTACTCTGGAAATACCCACCACCGTACTCTTTCGCAACGTCCTT
Source organism: Euphrasia confusa (assembly GCA_954870475.1). NCBI lineage: Eukaryota > Viridiplantae > Streptophyta > Magnoliopsida > Lamiales > Orobanchaceae > Euphrasia > Euphrasia confusa. The sequence goes on from OX940951.1 coordinate 3,054,829, forward strand.
CACGTGGCCCGCCGTGTCAGAGAACCGGGTCCGGGCGTAATCGAACCGGTCCGACCCGGGCGGATGGAAGCCCCTGAAATACCTGTAGATCCAGGAACCGGCGGCCACGGCGGCGACGCCGAATCCGAAGAAGGAAAGAATCCCGGAGACGGCGACGAAGATCAGCACCCCGATCGGGAGCCAGACGGGGCTCGTGACGAGAATCAGCGGCGCGAAGAAGATGATGGCGAGGACGGCGGAGGTTAGGGTCAGGCCGGCGAGGATGAGGACAATGCCGCCGGAAATTACGAGGGTGGCGAGGCCGACGAGCTGGGTCGAATTGGGCGAGTGCTCTCGAAGCTTCTGTAGGGCGGAGGAGACGGCGGTGCCCGGGCTCGGCTTCGGGTATTGTCGATCCGCCATTGCTGAGTGATAGAGAGAGAGATTAGGGTTTGTCTGATGTTTGAGGGTATGGGGATTGGGGGAAGGTAGACGAGGGAATGGTGACACGTGTGTGCCAGTGACTTCATGCATGATAACACGTGTGAGGGACGTGGAGTGCCTTTTGATTTCGGGTTTTTTTATTCAATATCACAAGATATATTTACCGGCAAGTGTATTTTTAAAATAAACCCTTTAAAAATAAATTTTTTAGAAGAAATGAGCAATTTTTTTCTTCTCTTTCTTACATTTTAAAATTTAAAAAGTAAGTCCATTGATATAATTTTTTTATAGGAAATGTGTATTAAAAAAATGAGTATTAAAAAAAGGGTAGTTTAATTTATTAATATATATTTGAAATTTTATAAAATATACTCCCTCTGTCCCAGAGCTATAGTCACTCAACGCTGACTTTTTTTTACCGTCCAATACGTATGATAAACGGTATACAAAAATTATGAAAAAATAACTAAAATAAAATTCAAATTGAATTTTATTTTAGTTATTTTTTCATAATTTTTGTATACCGTTTATCATACGTATTGGACGGTCAAAAAAAGTCAGCGTTGACCACCTGTAAATATAGCTCTGGGACAGAGGGAGTATATCTTAATTAAGTACTATAATTATTTTTATTAATTGATATATTATTGGAATTCTACTTATGATAAAAATAAATTTAAATTATTTTAAATAAAATTAAAAATATATGTATTACTGTTTTTTTTTTATAAATCAATTAAATTAATAAAAAAAAATATTTAATAATAAATTTTAAATTATTTATTCCATTTTTTTATAAAAAAATGTATACTCTATATAACTTAATATATATGTATACTCTTAGTATATATATATATATATTAACTTTAATTTATGATAATTATCAAAATACTATTATTTTAAGAGTTTAAAATTTTGTTGAGCTAGCATGTAAAAATTTTACAGCTTTCAATCATATAATGTCATTTAAAAAGGAATTAGGGATGAAAATAAAATGTATCAAAGACATAAAAATATATTTTTATCATATTTTTTAAAAATATTTGATTTATTGTAATTAATATATTTTAAAATGGTAGTAATATTTTCTCTATCTTATAATTGACTCATTTCAAACAATTAAATAAATGTTTCTCTCGTGATACATATAATCGACTTATGTCAAACAATTCAAATATATATATATATATATATATATATATATTCAATTTAAAATATAATTTTATTTACTTATTTTTAAATTTTTATTCATAATTATTTTATTGTTTTAATTTAAAATTATATTTTTTCTTAATTTTTTTATTAAACAATTCAAAATCAAATAAATCAATACTATTCTTTTTGCTCAAATTAAGAATACATGTAGTATGTGTTTTTTACAAAAAGAAAATGTAAACATTTATTAGAAGAGATTGAGTATGGTGAGACCAAATAGAGTATTAATTGATTACGGTGATAATTAGAAAACTATTGGAAAATACATAGTAATATAATTTCAATTTCCTCATGGATCGCACTTTAATTCTTCAATCTAGTACGGCGGCAGCGCGTTGATGTCACATTTGTTCTCAATCCAGTCACACTCACTAACACAATTAGCAACTTTCTCAATATCATCCTCCTTAAAATCTGTACAATGTTAAGAATTGAGACGAATTGTACAGATAACAAAAGAGATAACTTCATTTGTAAATAACAAAAGACTTGTGAATGTTCGTGTGGTACGGATATGAACATTAAAATTAAATAAAATATAGATAACTCACCATTTGTAATAATACGAGTGCATCGGTCAACTGCGCAGTTGTTCTTGCATGAATCAACCTCCATTTGCATTTTTTTTGGGGAGAGACACTTGGCAAAGCAAGCGATTGAGCAAGCGGCCGCAAAAGGAGTAGACTTGCATTTAGCAGCACAATGACTATAGCACCTTGAAAAACCAGCAGATGCGTGTCCTGAAAACAACAAGATCAAAACTATTGTTACACTTGTTATTGTCTGCACATCATTCTTTCTTCCCTTATACATGACTCAACTAACTCAAAATGTGAATTCAGATATTTAATTTTCAGTTGAAAAAAAAATGACTCTTTTTATAAATTGGAATACATGATAAATTTTTATAAATTAATTTTCTTATTTAGAGAAATTAAATTAACTATAGTATATATATAATTATATTCCTTATCTATTGAGATTTTGAAGTTAGGTTATGTTTAAAAAAATTATTTTCTATTCATATTGGTTTCCTAGTTTATGAATTTTCTGCATCTCTAAATAGAGGGTATATTCGTAGCTAGAACACAATGATTGACAAATTATTGTGTTGAAAATGACAGAGAGTGTGAAAGTGAAATATATCATCTTTGTAATTATTTCGTTATTTTTCATAGTAAAATTCTCGTTGATTTTTTTCCATTTTTTTTCCGATTTGAATTTTTACGTAAATTATTTGTCGATTTTTTTTGTTGTAATATTTAAAATATAATTTTATTTATTTATTTTTAAAATTTTATTCACAATTATTTTTTTATTTTAATTTTAAATTATATTTTTTCTTAATTTTTTTTATTAAACAATTCAAAATCAAATAAATAAATAAATACTATTCATTTTGCTCGAAGAAAACATGTAGTATGTGTTTTTTACAAAAAGAAAATGTAAACATTTATTAGAATAGATTGAGTATACATGGTGAGACCAAATAGAGTATTAGTTGATTATGGTGATAATTAGAAAACTATTGGAAAATACATAGTAATATAATTTCAATTTCCTCATTGATCGCAATTTAATTCTTCAATCTAGTACGGCGGCAGCGCGTTGATGTCACATTTGTTCTCAATCCGGTCATACTCACTAACACAATTATCAACTTTCTTAATATCCTCCTTAAAATCTGTACAATATTAAGAATTGAGACGAATGGTAATTAAAATTTTTGTTTATAAATACTACCCATCAGAATAGTCACACTTCAATTGTAATTAAATAACAAAAGACTTGTGACTATTCATGTGGTACGGATATGAACATTAAAATAAAATAGAGATAACTCACCATTTGTAATAATACGAGTGCATCGGTCGACTGCGCAGTTGTTCTTGCATGAATCAACCTCCATTTGCATCTTTTTTGGGAAGAGGCACTTGGCAAAGCAAACAATTGAGCAAGGGGCAGCAAAAGGAGCAGTTATGCATTTAGCAGCACAATGACTATAGCAGCTTGAAAAAACAACATTTGCGTGCCCTGAAAACAACAAGATCAAAACCAATGTTACACTTGTTATTGTCTTCTCATCATTCTTTCTTCCTTTATACATGGCTCAACTACCTCAAAATGTGAATTCAGATATTTAATTTTCAGTTGAAAAATAAAATGACTCTTTTTATAAATTGGAATACATGATAAATTTTTATAAATTGATTTTCTTATTTAGAGAAATTAAATTAACTATAGTATATATATAATTATATTCCTTATCTATTGAGATTTTGAAGTTAGATTATGTTTAAAAAAAATATTTTCTATTTATATTGATTTCCTAATTTATGAATTTTGTGCACCTCTAAATAGAGGATATATTCGTAGCTAGAACACAATGGTTGACATAAATAGAGAGACAAATTATTATGTTAAAAATTACAGAGAGTGTGAAAGTGAAATATATCATCTTTGTAATTATTTCGTTATTTCTCATAGTAAAATTCTAATCGTTTCTTTTTTATTTTTTTCGATTTGAATTTCCACGTAAATTATTTGTCGGTTCTTTTTTGTTGTAATATTTAATTTAGATTAACTATATTATTTAATTTAAAATTTTATACCATGAAAATAAAATATTAATAATTTTAATTACCTTAATAATTTTTTTTAATAATTATTATTCAAATTATTTTTTGCAAAAAAAAATATTCGTTGAATTACTTTAATTTTAAGTATTCGTTATAATAAAGTTTAGAATTTTGGTTAAGGAAGGCATTTTGGTTTTATATCCATTGCACCGTAAGGGTAAATACTTTAAATACTAGTACTATAGTTAATGAAATTTTAACCTCCCTCCTATAGAAAAAAAAAATTATATATACAAGATAGTAAAATTTAATATGAATATGATGACATTTCAAAGTGTTATTGGAATACATACAATTTAATGATTTTACATTCATTAAAAGCTCAAACTGAAATAAAAAAATCGGATCGACCTCGGGGCCTAAATTTTTCGGAACCGCAAGCTCGGATCGGTTCGACTTTATGATTTTTTTGCATTTCAATTTATAATTTTAAATTTTAAACATAAATTTTACACTTTTATATTAATAATATTAAAAATTGTATATTTTACAAAATTGTTTTTGTTTATTAAATAATTTTTTTGATTCAAATAAAATATTTTTTATTTTATAAAATTATTTCGTTTATTAAAAAATCGGGCCTGAAAAAGCTCGAAAACTCGGCTCGAACCGTGAGTTCGGTCCCCAGCCGAGATTTGACTCCAAAAAATTTCGGTCTGTCCCAGTTCGGGCCCACCCTAAAAAGCATTGAATATGTGATGATGTGGTACATCTAGAGACATGTTTGGTAGACAAGATAAAAAAAGTTAGTTGAGTTAACTCAATTATTTCATTTTTGATTTATTAGATTTTGTTAAAAATAATAACACTTAAACATTTTATTATAATTATTATTAAAAATGAAGTACTTTTTTTAACATTTTCAATTTAAATTTATTAAAAATAATATAATATTTTAATTAATTGATTTTTTAATAAATTTAAATTTATTAAACATAATATAATATTTTAATTAATTAAATAAAATAAAAAAAATTGATTGTAATTTTATTAGTAATGTATTTTGTTAGTGGAAATTATAAATTTAAAAATATATTTTTATAATTATATTTAATTAATTTATTATTATTCTATAAATTAGTGGTAAAAAATTAAATTAAAATAACTAAAATTTATAAAAACAATTTTCTTACAGATTTTTCTAATATATTATGCATGAGATCGATCCCTACGGAGATTAACAGTACGGAACCTCTAATTTTTTTGAGGGAGCCATGCTCTCCAGCCGTAAGGGAGATTGCGCCAAAAATCCCTACGCTAGGCCGTAAGGGTGGCCATATGAAATTTTGGAGAGAGCGAATTTCTCTACGGCATTCCCTGTTGCATGACACCTGTGACCAAGTCTGTAGGAGATGCCAATTTAATAATGAAATAAAAAATCCATTATTATTAAATAAAAAAACAAGGTTATTTGAATGAGGAGTAATAGATAAATGTATTTATTGCTACATAATTCCATTATAAACGCATATAAAAATATCTATACATATATAATTTTAGAATCCACTAATGCCACATGAACCAATAAAAAAACAATAATTATATTGTGTTCACACTATAAATTATAAATAAAAAAATTATAAATTATAATTAATAATATTATTAAGTATATTTAAATTATTATATATAAATTTTAAATAATAATTTGAAATTATATATTTTTGGTACTAATAATTACTCTCTCGGTCCAAAGACAGTTGTCATACTTTCCTTTTTGGGGTGTCCAACAATAGTTGACACACCCCAAAAAAGGAAATAATTATTCTAACTTTTTCATTTTAATATATTATTTTATTCTACTTTACCCCACCTACTTTTTAACTTTACTCACAACTACTTTACTTTTCACATACTTTACTTTTCACTTTTAAAATATATTTTTACTTTTTACTTTTTAATAAAAAAATTAAAAAATAACAATTTTCTTCAACTTCGTGTCCAGCAAAGTACGACATCTATTAATGGCAGGAGGGAGTAATTATTATGTTAAATATATATATATATATATATATATATATATATATATATATATATATATATATATATATATATATATATATATATATATATATATATATATATATATTTATTTTTTTTTTCAAAATTATTTTTTATTCCATTAATATAATATAATTTTAATTAATCGTATATCATAAAAATCAATCTCTTTATATTCTTTAATCTATAAAAATTAATCAAACTTTTTAAGTATATTATTTTTCTCTTGCTATAATCTATCTTCGTATGTATTTTTTTATTTTTTTAACATTGAATCGAGTTATTAATTATGTTCGACTAGATTTTTTTTAATTTTTCGTTTATGTCTAATTCAGTTATGTTAAATTTGTTTTGCAAGTTAACATACGTTATATTAATATAATTGCATTTCTCTCCTCTCATCTTCTTCATGTTCACCAAAGTAAATTCAATTTTTTTATATTTTTATTTATTTTCCAACATTATAATTTTTATTTTCCATTTATTTGGATCTCTTCCAACGGTTTTAAGTATTTGTTGGATGTGTTTAACACTCGAGAAATGCAGAGAAGATAAACTTCTCTTCCACCAGATAATGCAGAAAAGAGAAACTCCTCTTCCATCATATCAGAGGCTTCTCGATCGAATAGGATTAGACGAGAAACTCCTCTTCCTCCAGATCAGAGGCTTCTCGATCGGGTAGAATGTAAGATCAATGCAGAGAAGAGAAATTCCTCTTCCACCAGATCAGAGGCTTCTCGATCGGGTAAGATGAGACGAGAAACTCATCTTCTACCAGATCAGAGACTTCTCGATCGGGTAAGATGTAAATCGAGGGATGCGCCCGAGTAGCAGACACATGTGAGAGAGAGCCAATAGGTCTCATCCAAGGACTAACTTCATAATATTTCAATGAAAATTAGTCATAGCTAATAGGTCTATGACTAACTTTATAATATTTCAATAAAAAATTGTCATATCCAAGATTCGAACTCTGCATCCGGAAATTATACTAACATCACCACAGACCTTACCTCTTGACTATACCCCAAAAAACTTACATACTATAAATTATATCAAACATTTAAATAAAATTTTAGATTATTTGAAACAAATAAATCACGTCTATCGCACGGGAAGTGGTACTAGTTTGACTTAAATTCTCTATAAAACCCCGACAACTCAGTATCTTCACCCCATCATTTTTCCCCAAATAAAAAAAAATAAATTGTCTCAGAGACCTAACCGTCACCAGCGCCGGCTGTCGCAGGGTGTGTTCGTCTTTCCGGACACTCTCACGGAGGATATCATCGCTCCGATGCAGCCGGTTGCCTCTCGAGCCCCGCATCCGCCTCAAGACAGAAGCCGCGGTATTCAGTTGCCGCCGCAGGCGCCGGCGAAGACGACGGAGGAAATGCCGACTTTCGATCGCTCCGGAAAATGATGCGATGCCCAGTGGTTCCGCCGCCGAAAGTATGAAATAAAGTTATTGGTTTTATATGGATATTTGCTGTGAGAAATTATTGTAAATTTACAGAACAGTTTCTGCGTTGCCTGATCAGATCTGTTTAGGTGCTTTTGGTACATCTCCTTATGCACGGTTTACAACAACTACAATTCTAACGAACGCAACCGCTTAAATAATTATATCTAAATAAAAGTAAATTATTGAAAATTCTAATTCTAATTTGGAGAATTGTAAGAAAACTACAAAATTCCAATCCCCTCCAGAACATCGATTGCACATCGATTGCTACCTCTTCAGTCGTATTGCTACATGCGATCGCTATCTCAATGACAATAGGATCCCGCAATGCTCACTTTCTTGGTTTCGAGGTCTATCCTTAAAATTGAATTACATTTAAAAAAACATCATGTATAACCAATTTTAACTCATTTTCAATTGCACACATTGGATTTTTATGTTAAGAGTGATAATTTTCAATTCAACAATTATATATACTAGTTTAATAGAAATCGACACATTTTACAAATAAAATGCGTACTAATTATGAAGAAAATAGAGTTGTATTTTAAAATGGTTTAAGAACAAAATAAAATATGTAAATGTATTTCAAACGATTTAAAATTGATTTTTAGATACCTTAAAATATTTAGAAATATATTAATTTATTATAGAATACTTCAAACACCTTGTAAAAAGTTTAAAAGTATTTTAAATTACTTAAAAATTATGTTTTATAGTTTTAAAATGGTTCAAATATAATTTAAATTATGTAAAACTAATTTTAATATGATTTAAAATATTATAAATCTCATTAATTTTTTAAAACCTTTAAAATGTTTATAGAGTATTTGAAATCATTTATGTTTAAAAAGTATTTGAAATTATTTAAAGACGCTTTTTTTAAAAAAAATATTTTCAAAAATTTTAAAATATCTCAAATCATTTTAAAAATATTTTAAAATAATTTAACACGCTTATATAAATATTTCAAAGGAATATACACATTTGTTTTAACATACTTTACAATATTTAAAAAATATTTTTAATCATTTGAAATTTATTTCAAGTAAAATTAAAATGTTTTAAATATATTCTAAATATTTTGAAAAATATATAATAACAATAATTTTAATTTTTTTTATATAAGCTTAATAATGTTTTAAAGTTTATTTTAAGGGCACCCACAACTAATTTCTTTTAAACAAGAACACCTAACTATCATATTTATGATTAAAAGTAAAATACTCATTTAACTTTTTTAATATAAATGTACTTTATACATGGTAATGGTATTATAGTAATTAACGATTTCAAAAAAAATATTCTTTTAATTATAAATTAATAACTATCATAATATTGTAGTAATTAGCAATTTCAAAATATACTTTTTTATAATTATAAATTAATAACTACCCAATTAATATAAAAATATAAAAACATTAACATTAAATTGTAAAAATTATTTCAAATCATTTTATAATTCTTTTGACACCCAATAAAATGTTCATATGTATTCCAAATCATTTAACAAGTATTATAAGAAATTTTTAATAAATGTTTTTTTTTGTCAAATCCTTTAGATTTTATTTTAACATAATTTAAAATGATATAAATTTTTAAAAAAAGAATAAGAATTTATGGTAAGACAATTTATAATTTTTGAATAGGTAAATTCCAATGTTTCGAGTTCGAAGTTTGAACCTTACGATCCTTAATTCAATTGTTCAACCAACAGATAGTAACATTTTAAATGTATTTATAATTACTTAAAATTACTCTAAATTAGTTTCAAACATTTAAAATTTTATTTTAAATTATTTAAAATATATTTTTAACGTGAAAGATAGAGTAATTGTGAAAAAAAATTTAAAAATAAATAAATAAATAATTTATAAATTGTAGTTTAAAGTGGAAAAATTAATATAATTTTTTTATTTTTTTATTAAGTGTGTCAATTATTGAGAAACCATTTAATTTAAATTTTATTACTATTTTTTAGAAGAAAAAAACAATATTTTTTATAATACTTTTTTTATTCAACTATGTAACTCACATTGTGAGGTAGAATTAAGGATGTAATTTTATCTAGACTTTAAAATAAAATAAAAAGGAGCAAATAAGTTTTCCTTAGTATTTTCCTTTTTTTCTTTTACTAAGAAATTTGGCAACCAAACAAATAAAAAAAGTTTACAAAAGTCAACATCATCACGTAGCGTGGAATTAACGCAGGTAGCAGAGAGAAGGTGTGGTGGACCTCACCGACCATTACATTATTATAATTATTATTATTATTATAGGAATTAAATTACATAAATTTATATGCTTAATTTTAATTTAGGAAAAGTTAAAAATATCTGAATTTTGTAATTGACTTCGTAGTTCCGCGCCGAGTCCAAGAGCCAAGCCATATCTAATGGCTTCTCCTTTTTGGAGTATTATTGTGTAATTTTATTTTATTTTGAAATTTGGGTGGTGTGTAAGTTGAAATTTCAATTAATTTAAATAATAAAAATGATAAAAGGGATATCGGCTAGTGGCTACTCGGCCAGCCGACGGCTAACCCACAAAGGGTTTACGCGGCGTAAGTGATTACTGTAGTGAAATTTCAGCAGCAGTAACATGGTTTCACACGCCGTAAGACCATGTACACTAATGAATATTTCATCCTTCATCTCTTTTTATCTCTCTCCTCCACATCACTATTATTTATCATTCACATCACTTTTCTTTATTCATCCTTCATTTACAAAAACACTCCACAACAATGGGGCAACATCACATTCTATTTTTTACTTTATTTTACTCAAAATTTTATATCTATTAAAAAATTAATTCAATAAATTTTATTATAATTTTATAAAATAAATAATTAAAGTTTTTTATATAGTGCAAAAAATGAATAAAATGAGAAAAGCAAAATATGTATTAAATATGTATTTTTAATTAAATTTTAAAAATATGTATTGGATAAAAATGTAAAAAAATTAAATAGGGATATAAAAAAAAATAACAAGATTTTAAAGTTTAAAAACTGTATATTATTATTTACATTATTTTGTAAAAAAAAGTAAAAAGAAATATAAAAACAAAAATTGATCTTTTAATTAATCATCCAAATCTAAAAAAAAATAATAAGATAATAAATTTGGCCCACTGCCTCGGTTTCTTCCCCTCCTTTTGAGCTTCACAAAACAGAAGGAATCCTCCTCCTTCCTTCGTCCTTTCTACCACTGCTCTCTCTCCTCTTGCCACATCAGCCCCATCACATCCCCATCCTTCCACAATTTTTACCACTGTGAGTGCTCTAAAAACCCTAAACCATGAAAAGTAATAGATAAAAAAAAATACGCTCGGTTATCTGTCCCTATAAAAATCCCCTCCCATTTTCTTCTTCGACATAGTTTTATTTGCTCGTCGTTTTTTCTGCTTGAAACTGAAGCACGCGCAAAAATGGTATGTTCCGGTTCCCCATTTTTTCGCCCTTTCCAGAATTTGGTATCGCATTGCTTTTGATCGTATTGTTGATAAGTAAATTCATCTGATTATATTATTTTCATTCGAATCCCTTGAAAGGATTCATGTTTTTTTCTCTCGAGTTTTTCGTTTGATCAACCGATTAATTTGTTTTGAGAATTCAGTCTGAACAGAGATTGATCTGATTTCTGTTGCGAGCTTCTGATTGAAGTTGATCGATTACCATTTTTGTTCTTATGTTTTAGTTAATCTCGTTTCATATAACAGAGTTAGGTGGATTGATCCGTGTTTTTGTACTGGTTTATCCGATTTTCTTGATTCATGAGTTATGGATATGCCTTTGGAACGTTTGATGCATTTTTTGCAATATGATCATGTATAGTTTTCACCTTTTTCATTCCATTACCTGTGGTGATTGATCGATAAGAATACTTTGAATTCGATTTGTTTTTTAATATCGTAATCTATTTTCGTTTGTTGTTATATTCATGGAGTTTATCAAAAACCAACATCAATCATAAATTGAGTTATATTGGTTGTTATCCCTTATGCAAAGCATGTTGTAATTTTGGTTTCTTTCTCTTCAGGATTGATATCATGATTCTTTGTTTTATGTATTTTATATTGTCTTTTGATTTTTTTAGGGTATTGATTTGTTCATGTCACATTTTTGTGATTTCTTCTTGCATTTTTTTGACTATTATAAAAAAACAGCTTTAAGAATGACAGTCTTACAATCCTATTTTGTAGGCAAATGCAGCATCTGGGATGGCTGTTCACGATGATTGTAAGCTGAGGTTCCTGGAGCTGAAGGCGAAAAGGACTTATCGCTTCATACTATTCAAGATAGAGGAAAAGCAGAAGCAGGTGGTTGTTGAAAAAGTTGGTGAGCCCGCTGAAAGCTATGAAGACTTTACCGCTAGCCTTCCAGCTGACGAATGCCGCTACTGCGTTTATGATTTCGACTTTGTGACTGCTGAGAACTGCCAGAAAAGCAAGATCTTCTTCATTGCTTGGTATTGCCTCCTTTTAATACCTACTATTTCCCTTGAATCGAACATCATATTCTGCACTTGTTGATACAAAATAACTTCCCTGGTGGTTTAATGGCATGGTTAGTAAAACTTTAAAGGGACATGTATACGTGATTTTGAAAGATAGCTGATATTACATCTATAGGGTCGCACTTGGTAAGAAGTCCAAATTTTGCCTTTGTAGGGCTACTGTCCATAAAAAAAATCATTGTCATTTTTAGTTCAAATCAAAGATAGACTTCAAATTTACCCTTGAATAATCACGTGAGGATTTATTAAATAATTATTTGAGTATTAACTATTAAGGTGTATTTTAGTCACAAATTGAATTTTTGTAATAATCGGGTGTGAGAAATGATTATTTACCGAGGAATTTTATTTGTTGTAATTTGAAGGTGATAGTCTTGTGAGAATGACTGAATGAGAGTGGACTTCTTCGCAAGTTTCGTTTTCCTTTTGTCTCCCTAATGATAAACGTGTTTACATAATAACTGAATATGATCAATTTTGCATGTACGATATTGTCATTTTAAGGTCTCCTGACACTGCACGGATCAGAAGCAAGATGATTTATGCTAGCTCAAAGGACAGGTTCAAGAGGGAGTTGGATGGATTTCAAGTTGAATTGCAAGCAACCGACCCAACTGAAATGGATCTCGATGTTATTAAAAGTCGAGTTTACTAATTTCAAAATTTGCAGGCCTTCTGTCGCAGAATTATCCATGCGAATGACCTTTTTTTCTTAAAAAAGGAATACCCAATAGTTTGTGGGATGGTAAAACAAATGTATGACTACTACTAGTCACTAAGTTACTTCATATACTCTTTAACGTTTCTTTATGAACATTATGTGTCTGTGGTATATGGTTATTACCTTTGTACTTTAGATATTGTTACAACTGTAATTTGATATCTACCAGCTGATATGTAACATTTTAAGAGAGGTTAACGCTCTTAACCTCTTCACCGTTATTTAATATATGTGGTCTCTGGTTTTGCTTTTCATGTTAGGTGTGTTGCTTTACATTTTTTATTAACATTTGAGCATTTTATTGATATGAGGGAAACATCTTACTATTAATATGCATGTTTCGTTTTTCCAATCGAACCTGAATTCATGTTATTTCCAGGTTCCTGAATTAGGTGGAGGTCCAAATCCTAACATTTTTTATGATGCACTTGACTTGATTTCATTGCAGCTGTATGATGTTTATACTACATTTGCTTGTCTGGACGTTTTTTTTCTTTTTTTTTTTGGGTTTTATTGTCGGGTTCTGTAGAGCCAGCCAGCATTTTTGATATTATATATTTGGGCTCGTATACAAATCATTTGGGCCTGAAAGCCCGAACAAACATTTGGGTAAGCCCAACATAATTTGGAATGTCACTATAATCTCTTCTCCAATTGCTTAATTATTTTAAGTTATTTAATTAGTCACGACCAGTCACCAGTGGCAGTGGGTGGCCAGCAGCCAAAATCCAGATCTGACATCTGATACATTTCCCTTTTTTAAGCCCCACCAAACTCGGAAATGAAATTATAAAAATAAAATAAATAATAATAAAAATAATCTTCCCCTCTCCCTGTCTCTTTATACGGTGCGTCTGCAAATTTCCACCGACATTCTTATTCCCAATTGATCAGATCGTACCGATCCATAAACCCCCTCGGCCACAAAGACACACCGGATCCGGCACCCGATCAGACTCCGTATGGCGGCCTCACGTCGGCTCCGGGATCTCCAATCGCAACCAGGCAACAAGACCTGCGTCGATTGCACCCAAAAGAACCCTCAATGGGCTTCGGTCTCCTACGGCATCTTCATGTGTCTCGAGTGCTCCGGAAAACACCGCGGCCTCGGCGTCCACATATCCTTCGTCCGATCCGTCACCATGGATTCCTGGTCTGAGATCCAGCTCAAGAAAATGGAGCACGGCGGAAACGACAGATTCAACAATTTTGTCTCGCAGTACGGCGTCCCGAAGGGAACCGATATTGTCGCCAAATACAACACGAAAGCTGCCGCCGTGTATCGTGATCGCATCCAGGCGCTCGCCGAAGGCAAGCCCTGGCGCGATCCCCCGGCGGTCAAGGAGACACTGAGATCGAATAGCAGTTTTAATAGTAAGCCGCCGTTAAGCGGCGGCGGTGGAAGGAATATTAGTTCCGGGGCTGATTCTGGTTGGGATAATTGGGACGATGATGGAAATAATAATAGTAATAATAATAATATTAATCTTAGGAGAAACAATACAGTGGGTGATTTTAGAAGCTCAGGGAATGGGGGCAGTCCGCATTCCAGGTCGAAATCGACCGAAGATATTTATTCGCGATCCCAGCTGGAAGCATCAGCGGCAAATAAGGAAGGCTTTTTTGCCAGGAAGATGGCTGAGAATGAGTCCAAACCCGATAATGTCCCACCTTCGCAAGGTGGCAAATATGTAGGATTCGGGTCCAGTCCAGGGCCCTTGCCCAGGAAGAATTCTGAAGGGGATGTTCTTTCTGTTGTATCTCAGGTGGATTTGTGAGCATTATCGCAATTAAGTTTACGCGCGTAATATGTGTGTATGTAATGTGTTTTTTGCATATGCAGGGATTTGGCATGCTATCTATGGCAGCTGCATCCGCTGCAAGTGTTGTTCAAGCTGGAACTAAGGAGATTAGTTCCAAGGTTATTTTGTTTTATTGTTTAACTTGCAATTTCATACGAAAGTCGTTACTTTAGTAAATATTATGCAGCAAAGGGATAAATTTGGTGATAATATGTGCTGTTTGCTTATTTTCATATATTCTTAATCATTGAAAATGTGTAGTAGACTAAAAAAAGATTTGCTTATTTTTATATATTTTTAATCATTGAAAATGTGTAGTAGACTAAAAAAAGATTAGGGACTGCTTTGTTCTATAGTAATTCAGATCATGTGCATCTTTCAGTTTAACAGAAACTTACGCATTCATTGCTTTTTATACAGGTTATAGAAGGAGGATATGATAATAAGATGAATGATACTGTCAATGTTGTTTCTGCAAAGACATCAGAGATAGGACAAAGAACGTGGGGGATTATGAAAGGTGTGATGGCGTTGGCCTCACAGAAGGTTGAGGAGTACACTAAGGAAGGAGGCCCTGTCTCTGGCACTGGACCTGGATCGAACCAAGGCTCAGGCTCTAGCTGGCAGCGGAGAGAGAGTGAGAATAGTGGTTATTATCAGGATTATGGACAGGAGTCCAGAGGAGGATGGAATCCTTCGACTGAGACACAGAACTCGTCCGGCCAGCAATCTAACTCTGCTAGTTCTTGGGATGATTGGGATATTAAAGACAACAGGAAAGAAGAGTCATCAAAGGGGACGGCATCCCATAATGGAGATAGCTGGGCTGGCTGGGATGATGATAAAGATGATGGTTTTGATAGTTTTTATCAAAGTGCGCCTAATAATAAGTCTGTGGATTATAATGGGAAATCCGATACAAAGTGGGGTGATGGTGGGTTTCATTGAGGTTAGTGTACTTTATTCCCAAATGGATTTGAGCCTGTTTTCATTTTTACTTTGTACTAACCCACTGTGATGGGTTTGTGTGATGAAAATGGACTATAAAATGTGAAATCTCATCTGTGGTGGACCAGCACAAAGCCCATGTTTACTTGTGGTGTAAGGACCCTTTTTCCCTTTATATTTTTAAATTTTTTTCAGACTGCTTTTTTATTTCAATAACTATACCTGTTTTTCTTTTGATATATATTAGTTTGTAATTGACTTTGGATTAATATATACCGCTTCTTCGAAGCTGTTTCATATTCCGTTTTGTTTTCTTTCCTATGTATGATTTATTTATTGGATATGAAATTGTATAAGTCTCGTGTCTTAGTTAGGAATTCTTTAGTAGAGAAAATTTTCTTTTGGTCATTAAGAGCTAAAAGCTTGGTGAGAGTTTTCATCAGTTTGGTTCAAATGTAGTCATTGACTTTACTCAAATTGTGGTTCTATATCTTAAATGTTTTTTGACCTTGCTCAGAATAGATTACGGTGATTACTCTTTAGGGTTTTGTTCAGTTTAGGGTCCTACCTATAAAGCTGTGACTTATGGTTAATCAAAGTTAACTTTGGTGGGAGCTTTTTCATCTTATTGGTTCATTGATGTCAGTATTCATTTCATATCCATTAATTCTAATAGATTTAGTATGGAGGCTTTTATGCTAGATCAGGCTCTCTCTCTCCCCTAATCTTCTTAACATCAAACTAGATCGTAACAAATTTCTTTCTTTGGAAAAATAAGTTTAACCCCGTTCCTAATAGTGTGGAAACATGAGTTTGCTTATCAAGTATATATAGAATTTGGATACAATATTGTTTTTCCCTTTTTCTATTCTATGCACTGGCTTCACTGTTCTGCAAACTAACCAAAGATTTGGATTTGATCATAAGCTTATTTTTTAGTATTGATATGATGCACATGGCCTTACATTAGTTCAGTCATGTGGTTGGGGTCGATGAGTTTTTAGTTTTTTACATGAGTTCAATATGGTTAATTCGAGAAAAGAGCAGCTGTTTGTGAGTGTGGTTATAGATGAAGGGAGGAATGCTAATAAACCTCCATTCTGTCTCAACTCTCCGGCGCTTAACTTGTTAATTGGCCACAATTGCATGCAGAACTCTTCCTTTTCAGACCAGTATGAAATAAATTTTGCTGCTCCTCCTGATTAGTAATAGCTCTTTCACTTATTACCTGTTTCTTTCTCGACTTAATGTACTATACATACCCACCTTCCTGTGACCTTCCGTATAGTAGCTTCACTCTGCTCATCATCCTCGTAGTTTAATTTGTGTATCGAGTATAGTTGTTTTCATACAATCTTTTGTATGTCGGGTAGAGATAGAAAAGGATCCAGAAAAATGTAAAATTTCTGTTCTTTTGTCAATTGTCATCTGTGAATTTTCTGCCATTAGGCGGCCTCCTAACCGCCAAAGCTTCACAGATACCTGGCCCACCTTCCCTGTTGTTTGGACCCATCTGTTCTTTTATCAAGCAAGGCACATTCTTAGTACCCTCTCATTGCATTCTTAGTAATCTCCATCGGAAGCCCTTCGTGTTGGTTCAACTAGTTGCATAAGATAGACCTTTATGGTGGATGATGGTGTTGTGTGTGATGTATATGAACCAACTGATGCTTGTGAGAATGCAAGCTACTTCAATTAGTTTTACATTAGCTGGTAGAGACCTTTAGGGGATTTAGACTTGCTATGTTCAGATATTCAACAATAAAATTACAGTAGATTTAGTTCATCGCCAAACAACTAGACTCAAGCACTTCATAGTGAACAAATTCGATTCCAGACCGACACCCAACGGTTTTTTACAATATACTAAAACGAAACAAATACGCATGACATAGTTCACAATACTACTGGAAAAAAAGGTGATCAATACTTATACAACAACAGTTCCGAACTAAAACATGGAGAGAACATCAAAGGTTCCCAAAGACATAAAATGACTCATGAGAATTATTACCTCGGGTCCACGACTTAAGGAGTCGAAAGCCATTCAAAGTTGTATGAAATGGAGACTTTCGCCCCATGAACACTTTCCTTTTCCACAAACTAAAGAAAGCCTTCGAGTAGGTGTACGAACGGCATACCTGCTCAACCTTATCTCTCACCAATAATCTTAATCGTTTCTGTCAGCATATAGAATAAAACATTTCATGGAGGATA
Source organism: Euphrasia confusa (assembly GCA_954870475.1). Lineage (NCBI taxonomy): Eukaryota > Viridiplantae > Streptophyta > Magnoliopsida > Lamiales > Orobanchaceae > Euphrasia > Euphrasia confusa. The sequence goes on from OX940951.1 coordinate 3,072,777, forward strand.
AAGGAAAGGCAATCAGAGAGCATCGAGCCCTAAAGCCATGGCTTTGACCTTCAACGACCTCAAATAGTCAACCGCCTCGTTAATAACAACAACCCCGTCTTTCCCTTCCGTGTCTGGAATCAAACCACGCAGAACCCTCAAGGTCTCGTGTATTTTGTCTCTCCTAGCTCTCTTATTACAGCGATTATCAATCCCGGTGTAGACAGACTCTGCTTCTTCGTCTCCCAGCAAAGTGGGCTCGTGCAGAATTCTCTGCCGTTTGGTGGTGGGCCTACCGGCAAAACTGTCGACCTCCTCCTCTTCCCATGTTTCCTCAACCGGGCCCCGCGGCCCGTTGTTGGTGATGGTGCTAGGGGAATGTCCCGTGCTCTTCTCTTCTTCTTCTTCGTCGTCATATTCATCATCGGAGTACAGGAGAGCATCCAGCTCTTCCGTGTTCTCGTGCATTTCATCTTCTTTTTCTTCTGTGGCTTCATAATCGTCTATACTTCTTACAGCTCCAAATTGAGCATTGGAATTATACATAGTTCTTTTAGCAAGGGACTGGTCGAATACGAGGAATTTCTTCTCAGGAGGAGTGGAGACCATTGGGGAAAATGTTTTTCGCACGAAATCAAATTCGGGGATGTTCTGAATGGGTGCAGGGTAAAATAGAGGAGGGAAAGGGTTGTGGTAACGAAGCGTATCGTTGTAAAGCCAATCTTCCGAGTTATTGGCGTTCAGATTTTGGAACCCAGATAATGGGAACATGGATGTAGTTTCCTCGAGCGAGTGGGGGATCTCGCAAACGGGTTTAGGATTCGAACGAACGATTTCAGAATGAAACCCGAAAAGACTCTGATTATTCGGTGGCATCCAATAAGGATGTTGATGATATCCAACCCCAGAGTACTTTTCCATTTTAAGCAAGGCAATGTCCTGATATTAAAAAAAAAAACATTAGGAAAAAAATTGTGTGTAAAATAATTGCATATAATCAGAGTGAAAGATTTAACCGAACCTAAAGAGTAATTGATTTCTTGTTGTATCTTCGAGTTGAAAACAGGAATAATAAAGAAAAAAAATCCAGCTGAATTTGAATGCGCGGAAAAAAGAAGTCAATCTACGTGACGGGTTTAAGCAAAGCACGGAAATATTCAGCCTGAAATACAACACACGAAAACATTATTAGTATTTCTTGAATCGCTCGGAAAATAGAAGTATTCGTGTTTACAAACCTGGCAATCTTGGAGGGGCTGAAAGCATTCTATGACTCTAATTGTAATGGTGGCAAATCCTTTAATCCCACTCTCGTGTTTTAATGACCGGAATTTTGTTTGACTGGCTGATTGGCAAACCATAACTACTTTTCCCCTTCACTCAAATACAAGAAGAACTGAGCAACTTCTAAATTTTCAAAAAGGGTCGGCGAAACAAAGAGTCTGAATAACAAAGGGTATAAAATGCTTCGGAAAAGCCGAGGGGATAAGAAGAAAGAAAAAATGATCAGCTTATCCAGCGTTCGTAGCATGGAATGATGACAAAGTGGTTGGATCCCATGGATATATAACGAAAGGAGAGAAGGTAATTCTGAAGATGGGAATTTTAATTGAAAAATGAAATTTAAAGAATCACACGGCAGTACAAATTCAACGAGTTAACTTTACGAAACACACACCACATATTCGGATTGATTAAATCTCCACTCTTAGAAACTGCCGAGTCCTGCAGGAATATTGAAACACGTCGATTCAGTAGAATATCGAGGAAAAATAACAATATCTACAAGAAAAAGAACCATATACCTACATAAAAAAAACGGTGATTATTATCCGTAAATTTTAGTTAAAATTTTCAGTAAATAAGCAAGTTTGATGTTGGTTTAAAGCAAATATAAACAAGATTTAAGGCTTTGGTGCTCGGTCGGGATATTATCTTGCATTATACAGGCATGGGTGAAGCTATATCGATAAACCATTTTGGTGAAGACTGAAGAGTATTACATCCATAAGCATACAGATGAATAAAAGTTCTATTAAAAAAATTCAAATTCTTTTACCCCCAATAAAAAAGATTACATTTTTAACCCCAAACTCTGTAAATAAACGAACCCAGATAGCATAAACAGAGAGATCCAAGAAAACAACAGGGGGAATTTAAGGTACGGTTTTTTCTTCCTGGCATCATCAATTGATCAAGGGAAAACAAATCTAATGACTAAACAGACATAATTTAAAAGATCAAAGTAACAAACATATAACAGAAATTCTCAAACACATGAAATTCGAGAATCGTAATGTGTAAAAGCAGTTGATGAACTGATGAACTTACGGTGAACAGTAGCAACCAAAAATCAAGAACCAAAAAAAGGCTTATCAAATACCAATTGAAATAGAGAGAGAGAGAGAGAGAGAGAGAGAACAGGTAATGTGAGGGCAGAAGGATGTGGAGTGCACGGAAGGTGTATGTGTCATGTGACAATAGAAGCAAGTACCCTTGCTATATAGGCACGAAATCATGATATGTGAAAATGAAATGAAAAGCAATTTATTGTAATACAGTCGTATTTTAATTAGTAATAAAAAGTTTTTTCACATTACAGGAGTATCTTTTTTAATATTTGTGTACATAAATAGTTTTTAAGAAATCGGATGAAATTACCCAAAATTCACGTCAAAATCGTATAGTTTACATTGATCATAATTTTCTTTGAGTTGATTATCTGGATTTTTTTTATATTAATTCATATGTAAATTACTGAATATACCCAAAAACAAATTATTAAAACAAATAACTATAAAACAAAAATGAAATGTTTTACTAAACATAAAAAGTCTCACTTTGTGATTTTACCTATTTTGAAACTGTTTAGTACCTTTCGCGTTACAAGACAAGACCACGAGAATTAACTTAACTTATGTTTGGTTATGAGTGATGGGTCGGGTCACGGGTCAACCTTTTTTGGGTCACGGGTCGGGTGTTAAACGTGAACATGATAAAATGAATAAATGATGAGGTAGCTACTAGCTAGTTAGGTGTGCGTGCGTGCGTGATGCTTGGTGGACCCGTGGGTGGTTGCATTGTACGATTAATTATCCAATTGTTCACGAGATATATGATTATGTATCTAATTCTATTACTAATTTACTCTTAATGATCAATAGTAGTATTACCGTGTCTTTTGGTAACAAAGACTAATCACTAACACAATGAAGAACTTTAGATTAGAATCCTAAATGCGGCTGGGTATGATACGATATGTCAGTCCTTGTTTTATGTTTTGATAACAAAGACTAATAATCAACGTCAATAACATTGTGTCTGCCGTCTGGTATGATATGATATGTCAATTCTGACGTTATTTTTCCGGAATTAATCAACTTAACACATGAGATATTTACAAAGCCTTTAAAGATAGTGGCATCCTAAGTTTCATATGAAGACCAAATCATTGAATTTTGACCGTTCAAACTTATAAATCATAAAATCAAGAAAAAGAAAAAAATGAAAGTATAAGAAGAGGATTAGTGGGGTCCCAATTACCCTTTATTCTTTCTTTTTTAGCCTTATTAGTTTGAAAGAGGCTACAATAGACAATAATATGGTCCATGTTAGCAGCTACATTTGAAGGTAAGTTGATTGATCTTCTTTTAATCCATTGAATAACTTCACTTTTGATTGAGGCGATTTTATGGGCGTGTTTGAAACTTTGAACAAGCATGTGAGCCATGACCCATCATTTAGGGAATTAGGGCTGCCCAAAAACAGTGGTACAAGTGTGCAACACACCACTACGCGGTTTGTTGATTAAAAGAAGTGATAACTAAATTTTGCTAGGGTCGAATACGGGTTGTTACGGTTTTTATTTTATGTTTAATTAGAAGAAGAAAAAAACAGCAATGGTTGAATATTATGATTACTTATTGATATCTAGGGACAATTAAAATTGTTATTTCTATATAATTTTGTTGTTAAAATTTTGACGATTAATTAACCCACATCATTCATAAATAACAAAATCATAATAACGGTCTCGAAATCACAAATTCAATTGTAATTGCAGTCAACTCATGCTGCTAAAATCAACTCATGCTGCTAAAATCGTGAACACGTCTTTAATTTTATCATGATTTGATCAAATTTTGAGTGTGTTTACCATTTATCTACCACTTACCACTTGTAAGAAATTAAAAAATTACCCATTAAATTATTATTTTTTAATCAAAAAATAGTGTTATGTTTGTTGGTGATTTATCAAGACCACCTATTCATTTGTTATTCAATAAAAACAGTCTCCATTACGCTAAAGTTTAATAGGGTTAGTGACATAGATGGGCCACCCATGAACTAAAGTTTGGAAAATAAAGTTACTATAAGAAAATAAAAGAAAAATATGAGGCCAAAAAGAAATAAAAATAAAAAAATTGAAAGCCACCATAGTGTTTTGGACATTGCTCAATAAATAAATAAGATTATTTAGATGGACCATTACAAATTTACATATACTAGTAGTAGTACTCCTATTAATATTGTTCATCACCTGAAACAAATCTAGTATGCAGGGAGGGAAGATCTTTAGGCATGAAACTATTTATTTAAAAAATTGAAAAGATTAAATTAATAATGTAAAAGTATTGCCTAAGTTTAATTTTAAATTATTAATTATCACAAATTCACGCTTTAGTTTATTGTTCGAAGTGGGGCTGTGGGGAACACTATACTCGAGTTCTAATATTTAGTCTTTTTTAAAGTTTCCCATTCATATGTTACAATAATAATTGAAAGAGCCAAAAAAGAATGGATTGTTAACCTATTGATTGGTGTTGTTCTTAATTAAGCTATGTAATTTAAGTACAATATATTAAGATCGATTATTTAATTAATTTATTCATCTATTATTTAAGTTCCATATATTGATTTCTTAAAAATAATTTGGTATGTGGATGTGAATGTAGATTCTTAAGTTGTTGTTGTTAAAATTATCAATTTTATGTCATTTTCAGTTTTAATGCGAGAATGTTTTTAAGTTTCGATAAACAAAAAAGTTGACAAACAATTTAAGAAAATAGGTACTGTACTTATCTCAGACTTCTCAGTACTTATTCGATTCAATCCCATCGTTTAATTTACACGAAATGGTGTGTTTTGTGTCCAAAGGTTAAAAGATTTAGAACATTAATCTGGTAAATTTAGAAACAGTAATTTTTATATTAAAATGTATGATTTCAATTGTAAAAGAAGAACATAATCTGGAACGGTTTCTCAATAATTAGGGGAATAATTAAATTATTTTATATGCACGTACGCGTTGTCGAGTGTTTTGAGTGTTGAAAATTAAAACTAAAAAAAGTGGGGTATGAAATGGGTTGTGGATTCTCCAACATCTAAACTTTATTAATAGTACATTATACTTTGTAAACGTATTAATTAGGCAATAAAACCACCTTTTGTCACGCCCGACCCGCACTATATACCTTAGTCACATATGTTTATATTTCACATCATTTAAATTTATTTCAAAATAAAATTTAAAAAGATAAAATAAATATTAAAAACAAATTGTTGGGTACATAAATTTGATTTATGCTATAATATTATTTATAATTTTAAAATAATAATAATATATAAACTTATTATTCTTATTATAAAATTTCCTATTCAATTTAAATACTCCATCCAATTGAGATAACATTAATAATACGTTATTAAGTACTTAATTACTCCATTCATACTCAAATACACCAACTACATACCACCGCAGAAAGTGCCAATTTATCCGCCCATTGTCTCTTTATTATTAATATATAGAATTGCTCATTAATGGCTTTCACAACTTTATGTCGTCGATTAAATTATGTGACGCGTGATCATCATGATAATGTAAAAAAAAAATGATCATATATTGCAGCATTCTACTTATTTGATCGTTCTTTAATTGTAATGATGAAATATTTACGATGTTGAATCGCACGAACTGAACTCATTCTTGTAGCATAAGATCCACGAAAGTGTGGTTGTAAACAAAATACGTATAATGTTCTTAATGAAATAATGAAAAAAAAAATGCAACACTTACGGTTTGTGAGCGTTGTGACGCAGGCGGAAGCGATAACACACAGATTAAAACTCGTTGATTCTGAGAATACCCGAGAATTAAAACATCAAACTTTCGTTGTTGATTCTGAGAATACCCGAGAATTAAAACATCAAACTTTCGTTGATTTCGAAGAATACCGAAACCTGATAAAAACCCTCGATAGAAGAGAATCTTTTTATTTCATATTAAAAAACAACCGCGTAAATGAATGTAAAAGCATAATATAAATAGTACTAAAACCTTAATTAAATAAATTAAAATAAATAAATAAAATAATAATAATGTCTTGTTCAACAAGACAATCTTTTTCTTTTTAGTATCCGCATCATTCTCCCCCTCTAGGAGAAGGTTCGACCGCGAACCTAAAAGACCGAGCACGGAGATACCGGGATCAAACACCAATCGTTGGCGATCCTGAGGGCACGACGCAAGAGCAGCGACATGTTGATGTGGCGCAAGGGCAATGGATGGAAGAACGACAGTAACTTGAGAAGGCGACGCAAGGGCATCGTCAACGACATCGAGATGCCGCGCAAGAACAGTAACATGCGAGACAAAGGCAACGTCATCGGGGTGCGGCATCGGGGCAACGACGTGGTGAAGCGGCTCGTCGTCCCAAATCGGCTCGGCAACCCAAATCGGCTCGGCATCCAAGATCGGCTCGGCGGACTCGGCATCCCAGATCGGCTCGTCGATCTCGGCGTCCCAGATCGGCTCGTCGGGCTCGGCGTCCCAGATCGGCTCGTCGAGCTCGGCGTCCCAGATCGGCTCGGCATCCCAAATTGGCCTCGTCATCCCATATCGAGGCCGATTCGTCTTCCGAATCATATGGATCGAGTTCATCAACAAGGGTGCGCTCAAGCGCGGGGATCGGTCGGCGTGGAGGTGACGATAGCTTGTTGGAAACAGCAAGGCAGAGCTCCTCGAGATCGACGGCGAGGGCTGCGATTTGGCGGCTTAAGGCGGCGACGTCGGGGTCGCGACGGGATGCGGCCTCAACGGCGGATTCGCGAGCATACTGGCGACGAGGAGGCATCGTGCCTGGAACCTGATACCAACTGACGCAGGCGGAAGCGATAACACACAGATTAAAACTCGTTGATTCTGAAAATACCCGAGAATTAAAACATCAAACTTTCGTTGATTTCGAAAAATACCGAAACCTGATAAAAACCCTCAATAGAGGAGAATCTTTTTATTTCATATTAAAAAACAACCGCGTAAATGAATGTAAAAGCATAATATAAATAGTACTAAAACCCTAATTAAATAAATTAAAATAAATAAATAAAATAATAATAATGTCTTGTTCAACAAGACAATAATTGTTTTTGACATTGAATAAAAGAGTTTCTCTTTGTTTTATCATTTATCGGTATTCATATGAATCAACGATCTATGATCGGTTAATTCTCGGTATTCCGCGGAATTAACGAGTCTTTATACTGTTTATTAAGCTTCCGCTACGTCACGTTGGCTCTTTAAACACAAAATCTCGTTAGGATGAGGAGTGGTCAAATTTTGCATTCTTGTTTTGGACATGCAAATGGGTTCAATCCGTTAGCAAGGAGATGTTATTTATGGGTCTCTTATTGAACTTATTATTTATGGCCCAGCCCAAATCATATACTACTACACAAAATGGACCCAATGCTAAATGGGCTCACTCACATGATGTCATTCCCAACAAGTCAATACGTCAATTCAACTCGAATTTGCGGGCTGACTCGAAATCCACCCGAAAATTAAGGTCAAATATTTTCCACCCCAAAAAATTGAAATCGAATTGACCCGAACCGGAGGAGCCCGACAAACATTGAACTAGAATAGAACGACAACCCGATTTATTTGAACATATTATAAATTATTTTATGTATTTATTTATATATTTTAAATAATTAAAATAATATATTTAAATAAAAGAGAAATATCAATTAACATTACAATTTTAAATATTAGTGAATGAATATTTGAAAATTTATACAATTTAAATATTAGAATAATTAAAATAATAATAATAATAATAATAATAATAGTTATTAAATATTAATATTTTATTAATATTAAATTTAAATTTGTATTAATTTTTTTTTGTTATATAATATTAATTTTCGGCTCGAATCTGAATATTTTAGAGTTAGAGTTACAAATTTACCGTTCGAAAAAATTTCAGCCATAACAACTCTAATCGAAGGAGCCCGATAAATTATGTATTATTTTATACACAACCGTCTTTCGTATTCTAATTAATACACACGATTCAAATTAAATATAAAAACTCATTACAATTTTTATCATAAAATAAAAAAAATCATTATTAACAGTAAAATTATTGTTACTACTACTACTACGTATTAGTATTTAACAACAAAATCATTTATCATTCAACAATATAATCATAATTATAAATTGCAATAGCCAAACCTTCTCAACCGGTCCAACCGCCGGTTGGAGAAATTTTCAATTGCACCCGAACAGCCTGGACTCAGTGGATAGTATTGTTGGACTCGGTTCTAGATGAACCACGATCCGCACAATTATATCGGTAATCAACCACCACCCTCGATCTACTCCTCATCAACGGCTTTCAATAGCCCAAATAAACAAAACGCGGATCGAAACGCACAGCCGTCGATTAGATAATTACGATCTCACGGACACCATTCATTTCCATTTCATCCGTCTACTTTATAAACCCGCTACACAAATACAATTCCCAAACCAGTACCCAATTTCAAAATACCTAATTTTCGATTTTTCTGTAAAGCTCAAAAAAAATGTCTGGCCGTGGCAAGGGCGGAAAGGGATTGGGCAAAGGCGGAGCCAAGCGACACCGCAAGGTTCTGAGGGATAACATTCAGGGCATCACGAAGCCGGCGATCCGTCGTCTGGCTCGCAGAGGCGGCGTCAAGCGAATCAGCGGCCTCATCTACGAGGAGACCCGCGGCGTCCTGAAGATCTTTTTGGAAAACGTCATCCGCGATGCCGTCACTTACACTGAGCACGCCCGCCGCAAAACCGTGACGGCGATGGACGTCGTCTACGCTCTCAAGAGGCAGGGGCGCACTCTGTATGGATTCGGTGGTTAATTAGGGTTTCGAGATTCTGTATAAATTTCTGTTTTCTGGCGTTGAATTTTTTAGGTTTTAGGGATTCAGATTATGGGGATTATCAATTTAGGAATGATGTACTGTACTTGCATTGAAGCTTTTACGAAATGAAATCGGTTTCTGAATTTTGGATCTCTTACTTTGGAAGCTTTATTCAGTTTCTGGTTAATTTGATGTATGTATGATCTCGTGTTTATTGAATCTGACGATGTAGTTGAAAATGCAAATTGAATTAAGCTGATTATGTTTCTTGCAAGTGCATTACAATCTTGTGATTTGTCACTAGTAAATTTCTCTTCATTTACATTGGCTGGGGTTCAAACATTAGCTACATGAAGCTTTTCTGTGTTTTCAAGTAAATTTGCCTCAAGGTTTCCAAATGTCTCTGCTGCTTGGGATTCAAAGTCAAATTGGCTGTGGGGGTTCTGATCGGGTGCAAAAGGGTGTTCAGGGATATGAACCCGATCGTCGGTGATTTGGTGAAGCCGTGTTTTGCGTGGGCTGTGCTGCTTGCGGTTTTGAACGTTAGGCTTTTGTGTGCAACTGATTTCTATGTTATTTACATATCATTTGTAGCTATCTTCGAAGAAACAGCAGTATTAAGACTAAAAGAAAGAAAAAAAAAAGAAGCAAAAATAGTTTGTGTTTATAAAAAATTTACTAGTATAGGCGTAAAAAAAATTGTGTTTATAAAAAATAAAATCTCTTGTAACATAAAAGAAAATAAAATTTATCGTAAAATGAACCCATCAAGAATTAAGAGTAAAAAAAGAAAAAAATGTAGAATAAAAAAGTTGTAGAATTATATAATGTAACATAAAAGAAAATAAAATTTCTGGTAAGATCAACCAACCCGAATTAGTAAAAGAAGAAAAAAAATGTAGAATTATATAAGAAAAATAGTTGTGTTTATAAAAAAAAAAAATTCTTGCATAGAAGCTTTTACGAAATGATGTACTGTACTTGCATCGAAGCTTTTACGAAATGAAATCGGTTTCTGAATTTTGGATCTCTTACTTTTGAAGCTTTATTCAGTTTCTTGTTAATTTGTTGTATATATGATCTTGTGTTTATTGAATCTAATGATGTATTGAAAATGCAAAATTGAATTAAGCTTGATTATGTTTCTTGCAAGTGCATTTCTGCTTGCGGTTTTGACGCTTGTGTGTAACTGAACTCATTTAATTCTATGTTATTTACATAACATTGTGTATCTTCTTATGAAGAGATACGCAGTTATTGAACAGATCATTAGATAGTTACGATCCGATGGACACCATTCATTTCCACTCGCACAGTTATGTAGTAAAGAGATAATAATCAGCGTTAGTGAACACAAGTAGTTGAGTCACATCGCTCAGCTCACTAGTACCATAGTACTTGTGCTATTCAAAGCTTATTTTCTCTTAAACTAAGATATTCTAACATTATAAAAAAAATTAAGTTTGGGTTATGTAAAATGTTTAACTTGTTCATTAAATCTCAGTCAAAATAGAAAGTCGAACTCTATCGCCTTATTCATTAAATCTCAGCCAAAGCAGAACTCTATCCTTTGCTCTAAACAGTAAAACAATGAATTAGGATTTTCTCTCTGCTCTTTTATTTATTTATTTTATTTGTTTTCATTATGTCTCTTTTTATTTTATCAGTAAAACAATGAATTAGGATTTTCTCTCTGCTCTTTTATTTATTTATTATATTTGTTTTCATTATCTCTCTTCTTATTTTATGATAGAATGAAAGAAAACTTAAGTCTATATTTATAGATTCTGATAAATAACATTATTAAACAAAAAATGTCCATTATCAAATACTCTCCATCTCATTAGAGAAACAGAGAAACTTCTTTCTAAACTATACAAAAATATTTTGTTATGAAAGAGAGAACATTCTATTTAACATAAAAAATTCATTCAATTACTTCTTTTTTCCATATTGTATATCTACTTTTTTTCTATCATAGTAAAATAAATACTTAGTAAATTGTTTTATTTTTATTTATCAAATTGTTTTATTTTTATTTTATTTTGTGCGAATATTAAAATAAAATATCAAGAGCTAGGACCTTGTCTAAATTCCAATTCTTCCCCTTATCTAGCTAGTCAAAATATCAAAAGATTAATTAAGTATGCCTCTGTAGTGAGTACCCTCTCCAAACCCTAAAAAGCAACAATGAATTAAAAATAGAGAACAAGAGAGATATACTACTTGCATTGCTGTCTCACTCTTCTCTACGTATATAAAAAAAGTATAAAGCAGGCCATTTATGGTCACTTTATATTCTCATTCTCATCCCTTTATCATTTTCTTTCATTCTCTCCGGTAATTAGCTAGGTTGATGCGATATATAGATTCTCCTTTACAAAAGAGAAGCAAACATCAAGCTGAGCTAGCCATGGTTTTTTCTTCCCTTCCACCTTATCACCTCGATTCATCCAACTGGCACCATGTAAGTTTTGGATCTTATCTCTTTTCTTCAATTATATTCCCTTTTTTTCTTTTTATCTAATTTTTTTTTACATTTTTTGTAGCAACACATAATCGGAAGCTCCAACTCACCGCAGGCGCCTGTTCCACCTCCTCCTCAGCAGCCGCATGGCGGATCCAACAATATCCGGGCCGGGTCCATGTCGGAGCGGGCCCGGCAGGCCAACATCCCTATGCCGGAGCCGGCCCAGAGATGCCCTCGATGCGACTCGACCAACACCAAGTTCTGCTACTTCAACAACTACAGCCTGACTCAGCCCCGCCACTTCTGCAAGACCTGCCGCCGATACTGGACCCGCGGTGGGGCCCTCCGGACAGTCCCCGTCGGAGGTGGCTGCCGCCGGAACAAGAGGACGTCTTCTTCCTCCTCCTCCAAAGCCACGTCATCATCCTCCTCCGGCTCCAAGTCCTCCCCCGCCCCTCAGTCCACCACTAATAATAATAATAATAATATTATTAATAATAATCTTCCCTACGGTTTGTCGAGCCTGGGCCCGCACTTCCAGCCTATGCTCATGAGCCAGCTCAGCGAGGGATTTACCGGGGAGATGATGATGAATCTCAACACCTATAACAACAACAATAATATTAATAATATTAATAATAATAATATTCCGAGTAGTAGTGATTATCACGCATCGAGCAACAGCTTCTTGGGGTTCGAGCAGTGGAAGATGCAGCAGTTTCCGTTTCTGGGAGGTTTGGATCTGTCGCTGCCGGGGGTTTATAACGAGTTTCAAGGCGACGGGCAGAAGATGACGTCATCGTTAGGTCAGATGGGGTCGACGGTGAAGATGGAGGAAAGCAAGAACCCTGCGGGCCAGTTGAGTTTGATGTCAAGGGATCAGTGGAGTCGTGATATTAATATGAATGGAAATGGCGGTGGAAGTGCGAGTGCTGCTGCTAATAATTGGACTCATCAACTTTCGAGCTTTGCTTCTCCTTCGACGAGCAATCACTTGCAGTGATCGCATTTTGAGGCGGGTGATGCAAGCTTAAGAACAATTATATACGATCGAGAGTGATTTTGAGCTGCAATTGAGCTTTGTTTTTTGTAATTTTATTCCAATCAGAAGCTTAGACTCACTTTTTTTTTCCTTTAGAAGATATGATCGAGTTTTCGCAAACACTTTCCGGGCGAAAACCCCCTAGCTAGAACTGGCTGCCGGTAGGTTTAATTTATGTACTTGTACTTGGTTTAACTAATAGTGTAACTCCCTCTCCATTTAGACAAGTGAGTGTGTGTTCAATGTTTCTTGATTAGGGTTTTTATTTAATTTTATTGTTCTCTAAACTTTCCAAACAAATTTTATTGATAATTGCAGCTGGTGAGATCGAACTGATCAAGCTAATGTATATGGTGATATATGAATATGTAATAGTTTGTTTATTGATCATCATCGGATCGGATAATATTCTACCTCTACGCGATCATCGATTAATTAATGTACGTATACGATCTGATCAAGTTTTAACTTATTTAGTTTTGTTTATCTAGCTAATTGAATCATATATATATATATATATATATATATATATATGAAAGAGTACTCTATATACGATGCCCTAATGATCGATTCTCGGTTGCAAACTAGTGTTTAATTTCAAATTTTATCGTAGTTGATATATATTCGGCGCGTGTATTAAATCAAGATTATCCGATCAGTCAGCCTAAGACAAAACATTTGTATGTTTCTTTTCTCATTAAATTGTCAACAAACATTTGAAGAAAACGAAAAAAAAAAACATCATTATATTTACAATGTTCCAAATTCAGTTTTGACCAAATGATTCCTACATACTACGTACAGATCGAAAATCTACCTTGGAGTTAGTACTGTTCAGTGTTCACTTCCCCCCAAAAAATGAAAAGGAAGAGGGAGCTTCTGGATCGCTCAGAATTCAGAGATATCATGTGGAGTGTTTATAATACGTACGCATGTCATGAATTTAATACTATGTACTAAGAAATGATTTGTCAATAATATACTGTATTGTGAATGTTCTGAAGAGTTGTGTAATATTCGGACATAAAGAGATCCTCAAAAGACACAAAATTTGAATTCAAGACCCAAGAAAAAAGCATTCAAACCCCAGAAACCCAAAAGGAATAATCTCACTGCACAATATATGATGAGTGAAAGATGATCGCAACAATTAAGTTCACAATCTGCACGCTCCTTGTTCCGCGTGGAAACAATATATATGCATGTCTCGATTTGTTATTGATTCAAATTTAATTTGAACAACTTTATCATCTTACTAAGATATATATAACTATATGTTAACATGTTATTGATCATTTTACTTTAAATTAAAAAAATATATCACAATTACTTAGTCTGATTTTATGTTGTGTAGTGGTCCATTCTTGTTTGATCGGTTCAATCCACTCATTGTTATGGCGTTAGGATGGCTGTCTCGGTCAGAGGTCGATCATTGTTATAAGATGTAGAACGGATAAACTTACAAAACTCGACCGCACGAGTTATACTCTTGATCAAACACAACTAAAAAAAACGTCAATTAATTTGAATTTGCATGCACTTTTGATGATTAAACACTTAATTAGACCGGCGAGCAAGTTGTACGTATTGGCTTGATGATGACAAGGAATCTACGCTATCTATATATATCTAACTTTTGTAAGAACCAAAGCTGACTACAAACAACGAATAAAGTCACAGACACCATCACACCACGCCCCCACATAAATAATATGAAAAATATTTAAAAAAGCTCTCAGCCCTCAATATTCACACACACACACAGATATATAATGATCATGTAGATGGGATTATTTGTCGGTTAGTTGTCTTCTCATTCTTGGATGACTACAAGAGTACGTAAGTTAAATGGTGAGATCCCAAGATTATACTATACGAATAAACGAATTAATGTTTCCAAGATACGTAATGGGACGTACGAGGAGCATATATATGTACTCATCAATTTATAATTTACTTTACTAATCAATTAATTAGCATACTACCTTTACTCATGTCACCGGAAAAATTGACATACTTCATTCATTCGTAAATTACAAATTACAAAAGAAGTTATGAAGTGTCAATTTTGTTAAGATATATAGAATGAGTAATAATTATAGTACTATCTCCATCGAAAATTATGGAGTACTATATTTTTGTTGTTGAGGATTCTTTCCAAAAATAAAAGATTCTTTACAGGGAACTGTTTACGCTTTCGCACTGTGGAAGAGTTAACGCCTTCGCATTGTGACAGAGTTAACGGCTTAACGTTTTCGTACTGCGACATGGACCTGCCTTATATAAAAATTTAAAATTCCGAACATATCTTCACATTTGTAAATTACGAAGACCAACACTAATTATTCGAGAGACATATAGTATTTGATATATGTATATGCATGGCTCGGAAATTCAAGCCCGATCTCGGGTGCCATGAATCAAATATTTAGGGTTTAATTTGCAGCTTTAATTACCTTTTATAACGTTCTTCTAATTAACTCTCTCAATCTCTCTGCCCCACTGCCCCCACATCTCGAGTGTACATTATATTATAATTGTAAGTAAAGTTGGAAGGGTTGAGATTCGAATTAGGTCTATCACGTTTAGTTGCCCCTCGATCATATAACATGGAATCTGATTCCCCGTATATTTCTCCCTGCACTACCACTCCCACCCCCACCACCTGCATCCTCATTATTATTATTATTATTACCAAGTGTTAGAATTCATTTTTGATCCATTCTTAAAAAAATCGGAAATTATTATGATCACGAGTTAGTGAGTTCGATCACTAACTCATGAACTCGAACAAACTGCCTCTTTTAAATATAGGTCTAGTAAACTCCAACTCATCTCGACTCATCGTACAACCCAATGCTAACACGCCTACACTCGCTCTGCAGTATCCTCTGTCATGTGCTCGGTGTTATGATAAGTATCGGCGGAGTCGCAACACAACTTTTTCATAATTGATTCAGTTTTTAACTCGAATTGATGTTCAACTTAGTTTCAATTAACTTAAAAGAACTGAATTGAGTGAATTGATTGTGAACTATAATTGATTATGAACTAAACTTAAATCGCGCGTAAACATAAAATTTTACTATAAAATTAATAATAATCTTGATATATTATTTTTAATATATATATATATATATATATATATATATATATAATTTTTAAATAACATGAAATCATTTATTTTAGTTACGTAGTACTTTCTCCGTCCCCCAAAAGTTTTTTTACTTTTCATTTTGGGTTTTCTGTTAAAAGTTTGCACACTCATAAATAAAATAAAAAATCACAATTTTATTTTTATAATATTCATTTATTTAAATTAATACTATTACATTTTAACCTAACTCATTGATTACTTAAACAATAATACCTATTATACTTCTACTTTATAATATTATTTAACACATAAAAACATTTTTTCTTAATTTAGGGGAGTATTTTTTATTTTAGTTTTTATAATTTTATTTTATAGCACAAAATGGGCCGGTATCTGAACAATAAATGATTGGGCCGGATTTACAATTTAGCGGCCCATTTCAATCACATACATCGGCCGGCGGCAACGAATAAATCTCCCCGGTAAAACCTTGTTTCGACGATCGATAGATATCCCAGAAGAGCAAAGTCTGGATCGTCGTTATTCCTACCGCGAGGTAATTTCATTTCAGATTTTTGTGTGTTTGATTCCTAAACTCTAGGGTTAGGGTTTACTTTTCTGAACTTCATTTTCTGAAAACATGTAAATTAAAACACAAATTGCACCTCTGTTACAATCAAACAATGTCTACGAGCTACAATTTTGAAAAAAAAAGAAGGATAAAAAAAACTGCAGCAATACCCCCATTGCATTTCCTTTTGCCTAAATGGAATTCCCAAAAATAAAAAAATAAAATAAAATCTATTGCACTAAAATAGATTAGCCTGCCGGCCGACTTTAAGAGGCAGCCCGAAGTTCTGATACACCCGAATCTCCCCCTCCAGGCTCGCCGTCACTATCACCACTCCCCACGCCGTCGCCTGAACGGTTTGCGCCGCCGCACCGCCACTTCCCGAAGCCGAAATCGACGGCGACTCAGTCAAGCGCATCGACCCCCCAACCCCACTGCCCGAAGCCGAAATCGAAGGGGACTCCGCCAAGCGAGCCGACTGAGATCTTGGACCGGCTGAATCACCAACCCCGATCCCGGGGTCCACCGGAGGGGAATTAACTACCTCCTCCTCCGGACAGCTGGCACCGCCCTCCGAGCTGTTGCCCTTCTTCGGCAGCGGCGGCAGGTTCTTCCGGCCGCTCTGACCCACCGGACTGCTGCTGTTGCTGTTTTCCTCGAGCAGTGGGCCCGCGGACGGGGCCCACGAGTGCCTCTTTGAGTGGCCCTTCGATTGTATGTCGACTGTAGGGGGCTCGCTTCGGGTGCTCCCGGGCCACGGGATAGCCACCGAAACGTCCTTGCAGGGAAAGTGCTCGTAGGACTGGACAGTTGTCTTGGTCTTCTTTTTGGGGCCCGCGGGGGTTTTGGCCTCGTCGACTCTCCATATGTAGACCTGAGAGTCTTCGCTCGCGCTGATCACGTGCTTACCGTCTGGGCTGAAGAAGGCAGAAATCTGGCTGCCGGTGTTTCGGAATCCTGGTAATCCATTGTTCAAGGTAATAAGTTTACACTTCGGTTCAATTTTTTTTTATGTAGTTAGAACTTAGAAGCATACCTCTGTATTTTTGGATGAGTTCTGGCCCCTCGTAGATACGAATTCGAGAATCCGTAGAAGTTATAAGCACTTCAGTTGGATCCCATGGTGTGTACTGTTTTGGCAAACAGATATAATTATTTGAAGGGAATAACACAAGGACAGCCATGGCCTGGAAAGTAGTTGTATATATACCTGAAAGCCGGTGATTTTTTTGGGTTGAGGCTGAGTTTGAAAGCCGGGGAGTTTCTTCATTTGCGACTTTACCTTCATCTGGACATCGTTGATGTGTTCCAGTTTACAGTCTGTTGACACAAACAGAACATGTAAGCCACCGTGAAACTTGAAAACATTATTCGAGTTTCCAGATGTTCTTACCCTCGATACTATAAAAATGGCATACCCCTTGATGAGAACCAATGACAGCACCCTTCAACGATGAAAATAAGAAACAAAGGTCAGTGTGATTCGATTCTCGTACAAATTGCCCTCTCAAAATGACTGAATTTGTTTATCAGTCCGTAAGATAGAGACCTCCACATTGTGTTAGTAACACTTTTTAGATGGTGTTTTGTAACTTGAAAGATAAAAAAGGAGTTTGGTGTACTGTAAATGTAATCAGGCTAAACTTCGGAAGTAATTTTTGTCATAGCTTTCTATTTTTTGTCGGGTTGGTGGGTCTGTTCTGATCCCTGTGGCTGTGGTTGGGCTTAAAAATGATGGACCAAAATATTTCAGGTTCGTTGGCTGCCCGCCCCAACAAGCTGTGTTTGGACTGGGTTTTTTAGACTTGAAAATTAAGGCACAGCCTGAAACTTTGACAGCTGTACTTTTTGTAACTATCCAAATTTTACATAACTTTTTTTTTTCTCGATTGCAGAGTTCGATGAAGTTTTTGTATAAACTATACCTGGCCATCAGGAGTATAGCTTGCAGCGGTAACCATTTCATGAATATCCATCCAGTCGACAACATGCCTCCGTGGTGTGTTCCAAATTCGAACCTTTCCATCAAGGGAACCACTAATGAAGTAATCGTCATCTACTGGATTGAAATGTATGCATGTTACTGCATACCATATCACATAAACTCATCATTAGGCACAAACTATTTGTTCCAGGAAATATAATGCAGACTACCAGTCTACCACTAGTTATGGATTGATGACTTATAGTTTTTGTCATCTCACCGTAGTCATTGTGAGCAAACATCTTCAGACAGCTCTTCGTTTCCAGATCCCACAATCGAACAGTCTTATCCATTGAAGAAGATAGCAGTAGCTGCACAGAAATACCTAACTTTATGTTGTTATTTTTTCCAAAGAATATTATTTTTTTCAGTCTTGAGAAAAGTAACACTTGAAAGTTGAACTAATAATACAAAAGGAAACTTTCTTGTTCAAAGCTTAGACACAATTTCTTGCAAGGGAGAAAAGGAAATTACTGAGCATCAATATTTCTACGGTTTCAGTCTATTTAACTTTCTGTCTTTCTCTTAATTGTTTATTAACAGATAAACTAACAAATTGCCGGAAACTGACCTGAGATTTTGACCATGACAGATCCAAGACATCATCCTGGTGACCATTGAAAGTGCACACCGGCTTTTCCGAAAGAGCGAAAACCATCTCAGGCATGTTCACGTAATCCGGGATTGAGCTCCCTTTCTTCTTGTTGGTCTTGCCCTTTTTCTTCTTTTCAGACAACATAGGTGTAAGTGGAGGCCGTTCCGAACCCATCCCAGCCATCGGATGAACGGGCGTACTACTTGCTGCGCTCAAATCATCGCCCGGTCTCGTTGACATGACATCACAGTCCTGCACTTCCCACACATGAATCATCTTGTCCTCCCCTGCGCTCGCCAGATACCTCGCATCCTGGCTGAATCGAATGGTCCATATCGAGCCCTCGTGCGCTTGGATCTCTTGCGACATGTGCAACGCAGTGAACTCCTTGTAAGTTTTCCCGTGCTGTCGGGCTTTCACCCACTGCGACGCGACTTTCGCGGGCTTCTGCTCCTCGGGAAAAGAAATATTCTCGTGGTCCTTGTTCGATATGCTCATCGAAGTAGCCACTCCTTTTATGTTCTTCAAAAACGCGGCCCCTTTCTTCTTGCTGTTCCTGAAGCTCTTGGTGAAGGATTTCGCATTGAGCTTCCTCCCGTCGTCTCTATTCTGCCGACGCATCAGCTCCTTTACAACCGGCGAGTACCCAACCGACTTCTCGAACTCCTCCATCGTCAGTTGCTTCCCCGTTTGGACATCGCTCAGCTTGTTCCACATGCCTTGCTCGTTGTACTCTTTCACGATGAACTCCTTCCCCGTGTCCAAGTTCTTGATGAGGAAAAACGAGTCGAAAGCATCGTCCGACCCCGCCTCGTTGTTCGGGTTCGACGATAATTTGTTCTTCACTAAATTCGGGGATATTCTGACGTCCCTCGAGTACTGGCACATGCCTACGCTCGGTACTTGCAGGCCCGATGAAGTCCGGGTCAGCCTTTGCTTCGAAACGGACCCGAGAAGCTCCTCTTTCCGTTGCTTGGTTCTAGCGGATATGGAATCTATGTCGCTGTCGGATCTCGATCGGACGAGGACAATCGCTGCAGTCGGTTTCGGAGGTTGAGTTTTTATTTGTTGTTGTTGTTGCTGTTTCTGTTGCTGTGGTTGCTGCTTCTCTTTATTCAGAGAAGAATGCTGCATGTTTTTATCCACAGGCTTTTGCGACGGGACTTGGCCGTTGTGGTCGATTTTCTTGGAGACGGCTTTGGTGATCTTGGAGCTGGCGAGACGAAGCATGTCTTTGGAGCTGGTGAGGCCCATGCCCTGGAGGAGTCGCTTACGTCGTTCGGTGATGTCACCGGGCTCGGCCATCCACATGTCGTAGCTGGCCATGACGGAGGTGGTGGTGGTGGGAGGAGGAGCTTTCTTGGCGGTGGAGATGGTGGAGGCCGCAAAGGACATGCGGCTGTCCTCGAAGTCGTCGTCGTCATCGGAGTCGGAGGCGAGGTCGAGGGGGACAACGGCCGAGATGCGTTGGTTCGACTCGTAGAATTGGTCGTCGTCGTCCTCCTCGCGGAGGCCGTCCCAATTCATGGTCAGCGTCCTTCGATTCATCGTTGCACATTGCATATGTGAGATGACAATGACAATGGAGCTAGGAGAAGGAAGAGAAGTTTGATTGAGAAATGTTTTTTGAGGAATGGAGTGATTGTGGAGGAAAGAGAGAGAGAGAGAGAGGTGGAAGGGAAGGGAGGAAAACTAGGACAAGGAATATTAAGAGATGTTGCATAACACTAACTAAACATATTGGCGTTAGAATTTGGTGAGGAGAGAAAATAGTCAAACGAAAGTAATGGTCATAATTAGTAACCTCTCTTCACGTCTATTTCCCAACATATATTGCATTATTTATTTTTAGTAATATATTTATGTTGGAAAGTGGCACAAATACATTATTTAATTCATTCAAATTATACAAAATTTACCATACATTTTTTTATTTTTTTATTTGGCATCTAAGAAATGAGATACTTAGTTTCTTTACAAATTTCAAGGAAGAGATGATTATTTATTTGAAAGGGAGATAATACTTATTTCTATCTTATAGAGAAGTTGAGATATTTTCTTAGTAATTTGCGTATTCTGTCGTGCTACATAAACAGTACCTCCTATTAAGATAGAGAGTAGTGTTTTGTGCGCTTGATAATTGATACTATGGAGTAATTATTTATGAATTATGATTAAGCTTATGAAATAGAACACGTGGGCATGGGTAAACTTGTCATTTCATTTGTCAGGATGGGCCGTCTGTGCATATTGGGCCAACACGCAAAATATATATGGTTTGGGCAATAAAATTAAGTAAGTAACCCGAGCCCATAGACCGTTGTTGGATTCTCATTTTTACGTATGGGCCTTGAACAGTCGAAATTCAAATGATCAGGTGCTGAGAATTCAATTTAATTTAAGTGCTAAGAAAATGAGATTTTTGATTTCTAAAAGTAATTTCTTTATATAAAAACAAAACAGTCAATATTGCTGAGATTTTCTTCAAAGATTTTTCTAAAAACAAAATTAGTAAAAATGATGATGGATTCAACGAACAAATTGGATCACCATGATTTTCGAAAAGACTCACTCAAAAAAGATGATGACGAGGATTGAGGACGACGACGGGTCACGTGACTTCTGCGACCTCATGCACGCGAACAACTACTACTTCAGATTTCACTCCGAGATCTCTTCTTTATCTGAATTTCTACGAAATCCGATCCGAATTGCAGCTTCCGGCAAGCTGCTGTCGGCGCTTTCCTCTTGAATTGAGGCCTGATGGGTTTCATCGGCGCCGACGGGCACTTCCTGATCGCCGGAATCCGGTGAGACGACGGCGTTTTGAGGCCGATATCGAGGACTTCTTCGTGTTTCGGCTCCCTCGAACGCACTGCGACGTTGTTCTTTTCCTTGAATTCCGAGGATGGGATTTCTTCTATTCCGCCGGCGAGAGAATTGGGTGTGTTTAGGGATTTCGACATTAATAATTATTAATTACAGAAGATTTTTTTTATAAGAATGGGTAAAAATGAATAGGTGGAAATTACAGTTGCACGGACGGTGAGTCGGTATTCATTTTTATGTTATCTCATTGCTTGTAGACAATTAATGAAAAAATAGTACCAATTATAAAGGAAAAAAGAAAGAAAAAAGAAAGAAAAAAGGTCCTTCTGCATTTACTTTCAAATTAATTTGAAATTATTAATATAATTGTCATGAATTTTATTTTTGAAATTATTAAAACAACACAAAATTTAGATATGATGATAAATACCAATATGTAATTATGTAAATTACTACTACGTTTTAAATAATTATGCATAATTCATTTGTAAATTATGTACTGTATCTGAAACCGGCTATATTTATTATACTAATTTTGATATCGACCATATTTATTGAACTAATTCTGAATCAAATGAATCATGTTTACATGTTATTAATTTTGTACTTTCTTTGTTTTAAAATAGATGACTTATGACATATTCTTTTGGAGTGAAACAGGTGAACTAAACTGAGCTGAACTGAATAGATTTGAACTGAACCATCTGAACTGAACTAAAGTAAATTGAAATTAAGTCTTAAAAAACAGGTTCTTATTTCATTTGTAATTTATCTATTTTATTCACTTAATTTTTTAACTTTATTTACAATTAATTTATTTTTTAACTTAAAAATATATTTTTAACTTTCATTTTTGATCAAAAATCAAAAAATACAATTTTTTTAAATTTCTATGTACGGAAAAATGGTCATATATTTTTGTATTTAAAAAAAAAAAGTGTCAATTGCTATTGGAAAGAAAGAATATTTTTTTATAAAATTTATTTTAAGATTTGGGCTTATGAACAATGGGCCGTCCCGCATCGCTCTTTCATTAAACTGGGCCATAATTTCCAGCCGAACCGGTCCATGACACTGACAGTTCGACTCGACCCAGACGCATTTGTTAAGGGCCGGCCCGATATTTTGGTGGAAGAGACGAAGTCCACGTTCGAGGGGCATAACAGTCCAACCATATGATAATTGGGGATGCAAAATGTGTGAAGTTCACTATTATCAGCCCGTAAAAACATTCCGTACGCTAAAACGCGCGAGTCAATAGCGAGAATCGAGCTGCATTTAATGGTGGATTTCTTTTCCTTTTCTCAATTGCATTTCACTGCACCTCATTTTCCCCTCCATATTTTCGATAACAGAGAATCGAAGAAGAAGAAGCAGCACTTCGAAGAAAATCAAGGGCGAAATCGTTCGAAAATCGATTAGCTTCTCCGAATAAAAAAAAAGGTGACGGAATCACTCTCCGAATCGTATTTCTGATTTTCGATTCAATTTTTTTTCTCGATTCGAGGTGTGCTAGATCTTGTTTCGAAATTATTCGATCCCTTTCGGCAGGCGATTGTTTTTGTCGTGTAGGAATCGTCTGATTTCACTCGACCGAAAAACCTTGATGTTAATCGTGTTTTTTTTGGTCGGCAGGCCAATTAAATGGCGGACGGCGAGGATATCCAACCTCTAGTGTGTGACAATGGAACTGGAATGGTCAAGGTAATATAGCCATTACAACAATGATTGTTTTTTTGTTTATGATCTGTTTTAGATTTAATCATATGTATTTTTTTAGGCTGGATTTGCCGGGGATGACGCCCCGAGGGCCGTGTTCCCTAGCATCATTGGTCGTCCACGCCACACTGGTGTGATGGTCGGCATGGGCCAGAAAGATGCATATGTTGGGGACGAGGCTCAGTCGAAGAGAGGTATTCTTTCTCTCAAGTACCCAATCGAGCACGGCATTGTTAATAACTGGGATGATATGGAGAAGATTTGGCATCACACCTTCTACAATGAGCTCCGTGTTGCCCCTGAGGAGCACCCGATTCTTCTGACAGAGGCACCCCTCAACCCGAAGGCTAACAGGGAAAAGATGACTCAGATTATGTTCGAGACCTTCAATTCCCCTGCCATGTATGTTGCTATCCAGGCTGTTCTGTCTCTGTATGCCAGTGGTCGTACAACTGGTAAGTTGACTCGAAACTTAGTTTTCTTGGTTGAGCATTGAAATGATAGCGTTTGGGGATTCTCTGAAATATGCTGAATTACATCTTACACAAATCTTATAACCTACAAGCATGCCTGGATTTCTTTATGAAAAGTTCTTTTATATGAATTCTTTGTCTGAATGAGATAGATATCATCACCTACTGTGGACTACTATCAGGATTTCATGGTTGTCTCATCATTTACAAAAACAAAATAGATGGCTGTGAAGGAAATTCTCTCGACAACATTTCCTTATGAGCAGACTTATCTTGTCAGTCTTTTCTGCTATTATACGATTTTTATCAACTATTTTGTCCAAAATTTTCTAGTTTTTTACTGGGGCTTGAACCAATAACTTTTATTTATCTTGTTTGGTAGACATTGATTGCACTGGATATATTTGTCAATCATCCTAATATTGCAAAGCAAACAAGTCCTTAATCCATATCCATATCCTGTGGTGGTTTGACCTTTTACATTTTTATTTTTCTGTGTTGTGTACGTATGCAGGTATTGTTATGGACTCCGGTGATGGTGTCAGCCACACAGTCCCCATCTACGAAGGCTACTCCCTTCCCCACGCCATCCTCCGTCTCGACCTTGCTGGCCGTGACCTCACGGACAACCTGGCCAAGATCCTTACCGAGCGCGGCTACAGCTTCACCACCTCTGCCGAGAAGGAAATCGTGAGGGATATGAAGGAGAAGCTCTCCTACATCGCTCTCGACTTCGAGCAGGAGATGGAGATCTCCAAGACCAGCTCGAATGTTGAGAAGAACTTTGAATTACCCGATGGTCAGGTTATCACCATAGGTAACGAGCGGTTCAGATGCCCTGAGGTGCTTTTCCAGCCGTCGATGATCGGTATGGAAGCTGCTGGCATCCACGAGACCACATACAACTCTATCATGAAGTGCGACGTGGATATCAGGAAGGATTTGTATGGAAATATCGTGCTCAGCGGTGGGTCCACCATGTTTGGGGGCATTGCTGATAGGATGAACAAAGAGATCACTGCGCTGGCTCCTAGCAGCATGAAAATCAAGGTGGTTGCACCGCCGGAGAGGAAGTACAGTGTTTGGATCGGGGGGTCCATCTTGGCATCCCTCAGTACCTTCCAGCAGGTATGTTGTGTATTTTTGTTTAGCATTTCTGTTTTGAGTTAATAATGAAAACATTGGAGTCTTTATTATTTTGGAATTTAAGTAATCAGGGTGAAGTATCAGGGGTGGTTTCTTAGTTTCTGCCATTAACCCTCTCGGTTTTACAAGCTTTTTTTAATGGCATTTATTCTGAGCTGTCTGTGATTGTCTGCAGATGTGGATAGCAAAGGCCGAGTACGATGAGTCAGGCCCGTCAATTGTGCATAGGAAATGTTTCTGAACAGAAGCATCTTGTCTGCGTTCTGATTATTATTACTGCAATCCGGGATGTAAATTGCTGTCGGCGATCTATTTCCAGATTCCACAACATAACCGATTTATTACCAATCTGCGTTATTGTCAAGTTCAGAGAATTTTGTTTCGTTTCCCTGTTTGTTTTGTTTGGTTTTGTTTTTTTTTGCAGAAACTAGCAGTATAACTAGTGTTCTTGTTATGCTTCGTATTGTTTTGCTTTATCGAGTATTTGTTGAACATTGGAGTTGAGTTTATTTTGATCAATAAGTAGTTTTATTATCAGTTAATGTGTTTTCTCTGTTTTCTTTTTGTTTTGCTTAAACTTCCATGATTTTTTTTACATAAATACTGAAATACTGTATTAATTTGTAATTATGGTAAATAATTTTAAGTAAAAATAATATTATTTTAATATTAAATTAAAAAAATTCAGAGTCTGAAACAAAATTTAAACAGAAAAAATTAATTGATTGAATGGAATAATCCGTTGCTTCTTTTATATATTACTCACAGATTAAAGTATTACTATTATAATTGGGTTGTGGTTAAAAGTCTAAAATTTGGCCTTTGTGAACAAATAGTTCAACCATTTTTATAGTTAATTAGCTCAAATCAAATACAGTATACAAGTCAAACAGCCTACCATTTGCATAATAATTTTGTTGGCTGAGGGGTACATTAGTCATAGTAATATTTAGTGCTTTATTTGAAGTCTTGGTTTGACTTTTTTTTTGTTGTGTAACAAGTCATTGTTCAAAATGTCTTTGCTCCTCATTGCCAGCCATGTAGACCGGATTCATGGAATTTGGTTACTATTTGAATGTCTCAACTCTCAACTCCATTCTCCTCAAGATGTATGGAAGTCCTCCGTAAGTTCGTACGATTTGAATGGCTCAACTCCGGGTGAAGTTCTTCGTCCGGGCTACAAGAAAAGTTACGCAAATGTAAAAAGTTTCCTAAATCGTGACATCCCAAATTTGGAATGAATCTTCAATTTAGTATCAGGCGAATAACGAATTAGGTGATATAGGTGAAACGAGAGGGATTGACCAATCACATATCACAATCATATTCACTGGTTCCAACAATTGAAATTGATACTTCCCAATTATAGTACTACTAAATTTGATTTGGAATATTTAAATAAATTCTGTATATATGTCACGAGAGATACCGAATACCACTTCAAATTGATAATTTTAAATGTTGCATCACTCATTTTGACTTTGAGATCAGTTCGTGTATTTTATTATAAGTATTCTTATTATTGCAAAATATATTAAATTACAAACATGCCCTTAGATGGTTTCAATCTATATGCATCATTGTCCAAACTTAAATAGTGGTGGAATCAGATTTAGGGCTCATGCAAACTTACTGTCTTTGTCTGTTTTGTTGCTCAATCATACTATTAATTTAAAACACAATTTTTTATCTTATTTTTTAATTTATTTTATCATTTTTTTTAAATTATTTTACCTTTTAAACATAGAAAGACGAATTATTCCTACTTTTTAATTAAATAAAATTATGATTTAACCTTTTTTTTGCAGAGTAATATACTCTTTCTCTGAAATATACTTAGTAAATATAAAATTAACAATAATACTTGGAGTTTATTAAAGAAAATTGGTGAGGGATTCACGTGTTCGGATTTGCACAAGGTCAAATTAAATTAAGGCAAATAATAAGTAATACTCTAGACAATTTTGGTATTTTGATTATTAGAGCAATTAATTTACAATATTTGACTTTTAGTATACAACATGTTGAAACTAACGGCCAAACCAAATGTTTTGTAACCACTTTTAAATTTACATTCGGATACTACATATTTTACAAATCAAACAAAATTTTAATTGGTACAATAAGAGTTGAACATTGAGTCGAAAAACTACATAAAATAAAATAAAGCAAGAACCAAAGAGTTCATCGTGTCGATAAAAAAATCGGACTTGAAGAAGACAAAAATATTCTTACCTCAAGTTGAAGTAGCACCAATACATTCAAGATTATGAAAGCTATATCACAACTCCCTTATAAGGGAAAAAAAAGTGTAGTATATATGACAACTAGTTTTTTTTTTTTTTTTTTTTTGGTTTGTTTTTTTTCATATGAAATAAATATAAACAAAAAAAAGTATTACTCGTGTAGATGCTTCTTTTAAAATTGTGTTTTTTCTTCTTCATCTTCTCCTTCCTATGTTTGTCTTGTGCTAGTTACACTGACGAACGCCATATCCTTCCCTCGAACGAAATAATGATAATCGACACATCGTCGTGGTACCTCCGTCGGTCTCCCTGCGGGATGTCCAGAAGTTCGTGGAAATCCATACCTATTACGATCATCAACGTACGAAAAGTATAAGCATTTTGATGATTAAATTTTGGGCTGATATAGAACAATAGGTTTCAATTATCCTATAGTCCACATACCGGCCTTTTTGGCAGCGCGAAAAAGAACTTCCTCGACGAGATGTTGAGCCGGATCACCCTCGGGGAATGTTGCTATGAATGCTTCCACTTCCGAGACAGCCTCTTCGTTGGTGAAGTATTGGTACAATCCATCGGAGGATAAGATCAAGAACTTGTCTCGACTTTCGAGTTTGTGGTGGCAAAGAGAGGGCGAACACGTGACGTATGGCAAACTCCCTACGTACTCGATTCTGAACATCTCTAGAAGCGCGTTGTTCCATTTAGGCTGCCAAAAACAAGACGATACACGTATCAATTGATCGATCGCCTAAATTTGGAAAATGTACTATGACATGATTTTAAGATAAGTTTACCTGTTTGAGATAGCCGGCTCCAAACGCCCGGGTGACCTTTAAAGAACCTTTCACTCTATCGTTGAAAATCGCACAAGGGTCGTCTAAATGCGCGTTCCTAATCCTTCTCACTTCCTAAGAAAAGAAAAAAAAACGACGTTACAACGCAAGCACAAAACAGAGGAAACAGAGGATCAATGAGGCAGATAGCCCTAAAAACCCTAAGCATTAAACAGAGGAAACAGAGGATCCAAGAGGCAGATATAGCCCTAAAAACCCTAACGACGAGCGCTCACCTCTTTAACCGAGGTGCTGTGATCCATCGTGAGCTGACTCGAACTCAAGTGATTCACGTTATCGTAATCATAACCGTATAAAGGCTCTTCCATATCCTTGCCCAATTTTCTCCGAGCTAAAACCGCCCTACTATCCCCGACGTTCATCAAATAAACGTCATCGCCTTTCATCACCATTACAAGAACACAAGAACCCATCAAGGCCAGCTCGGGATTCTCCGTTAACATCATGTCGGCTATCTCCAAATACGAGGCCTCGGTTTTCCTCAAGGCTTCGTACAGCGCTTTCAAAATTCCCAAGTGATTAACCGTCTTTATATCGACATTATTATTACTACTGCCTAAATTGCTCAGTCTTTCCCTTAGTTTCCGATCGAGCTCGATCCTTTCCTTACTGTCCATACTCTTGGATGTAAACGCGCACGATTCGGATTCGCCCTTGTCGGACCAAAGCAGCCCTTTGAGCTCCTTGTCAACGTTCGAATACAGATTGTTTAAAAGGAAATCGGTCGCGTCGGGCCCGTTGAAACCGTCGTAAATTCCGACGAAAACCCACCCGTGCTCTTCAGAGACGACGACGTGGACTCTGTCCTCGCCGGCTTTCCCCTGGGCCCACTGCACGTGTCGACTACTACTCCCGAAGGACGACCCCTCGTTTTCGTTTTCGTCGATTAAGCTCATGATGTCGCTGCTGAGGGTGTGGCCGGTGATTGTGCTGCTGCTGTTGCTCAGGGCAATGGCGATGTTGTTGTTGTTGTTGCCGGAGTTGATGTGGGGCCCGCCGCACTCGTGGATCCGAGGGGCCCAGAAAGATTTGGACGCGACTTTCATCACGTTCTTGACCAAAGCCCATTTCTTGGATTTGGGCCCGTGGGTTTGTAATTCGATCGGGCCGGAGATGAAGCTCCGCTCGATCGGGCCGGAGAGGAACCCGCGCTCGATCGGGCCGGATCCCGGGTTCCGGATGATCGGGCCGGACTTGGGGATCGGCTGGAGTGGGATCGAGGAGAAGAAGTCGGAGCTCTCGAAGGCCGAAGCCTTGTCGACGGCGGCGCTGTGGGCGAGGGTGGAGAGGGGGGTGTAGGCGTTGGCGGAGATGGAGGCGCCGGAGATCGCGCGGAAAGCGGAGGGTGCGGCGGAGGTGGAGTCGTCCGGCGAGTGGGAGGGCTGCTCCGGCGGCTTGTAGCAGAAGGAGTGGCCCAAGCCCTCGTCGGGGATTTCCGCCGGGAACAAGCCGACATCGTTTCTCAGACCGGAAACCTCGTCGGCGTCGCCGCCGGAGAAACAGGTGCACATATGCGCTATTCCGTAGCCCATGTTTTTTTTTGTTTCTTCACTCTCTTTGGAATTTGAAAACAGGGGACTGTTTTTTTTTTCTTTTTTCAGAGAGCTGAGGAATGAAAATCCATTGTTTTGCTTTTTCTTGGTTTTGGTATTTGAATTTGCAGAGGAGGGGGAAGAGAGAGAAAGTGACGAGGGCTGAGAGTTGACTTTCGGGCGATTAAATTTGGAGGTTTTGTTTGCCTTTCTCTCTGAGTTAGGGGTTTTGGTGGGCGTTGACTTGCAAATAAAAATACTTTTTTTTTAGGGTAAGTATATGTTGTATGTATGTATATTTAAATACGTACTGTATATGCTTTTATTTTTTTAAAATTTTATTAATTCAATCCGCGTGGCGTGGGGTTTGAACTTTGAAGGGGGGGAATGGAATACAGATGAAGAATATCTTGATTATATGAGATCCTTAATACATTGCAAATTACGATGCTACCCCTGTGGGCATTATTGTAATTAGGCAATGAGGGACATCATACTCCTACTCATGTTTGTTAGTTGAAATCAAGTCGTACATGTTGATGGTTTGATGTACACAATGAGTGATTTATTTTGATTCAAAATCAATTTTATTATTTTGGTCAATTGATTCTTCGGTCCTTTCTATGGAATCGACAAAATAATAAAGTCAAAATAGAGACATTATAATAGGTTGGTAAAGGTAATTTTATGGGTGGTGAAAGTCAATGTTTTTTTCTTTTCTTTTTTCCTCATAGTGATATTATGTGCTATTCAATCATTTTTGAAGTGAGAAATAATGTGTATAAAGGTAATTATTTTGATAATTTTCAAGTATTACTACTCAACCCGTTTAAGAGACACTTGTGAGTGAATTGTGTTCAATGAGTAAAGAATAACTCACTAGAATAAAAGGACAGATGAGTACTCTTTTGGGTACTATGAAAAAATCTTCCTTTTTTTTCATCTTTTGAAAATGGTTACTAATTCTGTATAAAAAAACAATTTTTCTTTTTTTTTTTACCTTTTTACTATTGTAGTGTGATCATTTTTTATAAAACGGGACAGAGTATATTTTTACTTTTTGACGTTTGAAAAAATAAAATAAAAAACAAAACCTCATCCACACATATCTAAAAAGATTGAAATATTTTTATAGGGTAAGGAATAATAAAGGTAAGTTAAATAAAAAGAGAAAATGGTAAATAAGGTAAAAAAAAAAAAAAAAAAAAAAAACGAGGAAAGAGAGAAGGGTATGAAAACCGTTTGTTGCAGAAAAAGGCGGGAAGAGTAGAAAATATATAAACCGCGAAGCCGCGAGTCTCTCTACCTCTAAATTAGGGTGCGTAGCCATGGCCGCAGAGCATAACAAGGGTATCCTCTTCCTATACCTACCGAAGGGGTCTCGTCTCCTCCACCTGCTACTTGCGAAAACTCCATCTCTACCTGTACATATATACGCACAATTTTCACCGATTAGGGCACCGATTTATTCGAATTGCCGATCCTTAATTTGGGCCTTTTGTTTTTGTCAAATTCATACTGAGAAATTGAATACTATCGTTCTCGGGAATCGAAACCCTCTGGATTCAGCGATTTATTTTTTACTTTTCGGGTTCGATTTGTTTCGTTGTTTGATTTTGAAATGGGATAATCGAATTGGGAATATATAAATGGTAAAATTTTGATGATTGCATCACCAAGAATCTCGTTTGAGCTTTGGAGAAACGTATGTGGGGAGTACTTCAAAATCTTCATCATAACCGCTGGATCCATGGCAAGAAACGGCCTACCCGTAAGCCCCATGGTCCTGGAAAATACTCGCCTCTCGGTAAAATGCTTTGCTCGATCGATCATGTTTTATTTGTGCGCCTGTTTTCGATAGGGAGAAAATCACATGTTTTATGCGTATTATACATCCGTTTAAACTTGGAAATGTTGGTACAGATGACGAAAGCACAAGAAATACTTCGGATGTTTCCGAAGTGCAAGAAAGCATTCAATCTTCAGCCGAAAACTCTTTGGTATTTTTCTTGTTCTTCCTCGTGTTCTTAACATTTGGTATCTGGGAGTCTTGGAATTGAATGTGATATTTTAATCAATTCAGGTTGAAACAAAACCCACCCCTCCTAGTCTTCCCTCCAAGAACTCAATGAAATCTCGACTAAAATCTCTGATCACGGAGGAGATGTACAAAATGAAAGGCCGCCACCAAAGGAGCACCTCCTACCCTACAAGGGCCCCACCCGACCAAACTAACTCCACGCAAGATCACGAGTCTTCAAGTTCTGCTGATAACAACCACGAAAGCCTTCCTCACGATTCGAGCAAAACGGACTCATGTGAATTGTGCAGCACCATGCTTCGATTGAACTACTTGAAGCAGAATGAGGTCACACAACCAGTCAGAGACCACACCATTCTTCGCGACAAGTTGGTATACGCAATAGAGCAGACCAAATGCGATTCTCTTCAGGAGTCGAAGCTGTTCATGGACGCCTTGGATTTGCTCGACCTGAGAAAAGAGGTCTTCTTGAAAATCCTGCAAGACCCGAGTTCTTCCTTGGCCCACCAGAGGCACAGAAGGCAGGCCCCGAGTCTGACCAAGTCGGTTTCGTTCCCTGCTTTGGGCCCGTCGGCCAGAACTGATGACAATAATAATTCTGATTCTAAGCAATTGGCGATAGTAGAAAAGCCGAGGGCGCTTAAGATCTCAGACAACGTGCTAAAAAGGCGCGACGGTAATGATCAGGTTCTTGTCCTGAAACGTTTCAAGAATCTTAGAGAGAAGATAAAGCACGTGATCCGAGGTCATAATAGATTGAAGGAGAATAATCGGATCATCATGGATGCTGTGCAGCATATGATACCTTACGGCCATAGTAGAATGAAGGACGACAAGTTTGGAAGCTACAGTAAGAAGAAATCTCACAAGAGAACATCGTCTTTGGATGAGTCTTACAGTCGGTATAACCAGTTGCTCGATATCAGTTCGAATAAAGAAGCAAAGGACCATAATAATAGTTCTGATAAGTTGAGGCTTAGAACAGGAGATAATGCAATTCCAAGTCGCCATAAAAGGGTTCTTTCGCTTCCGGATCTAAGGACGTACTCTTCCATTCAGATAGACGATTCTTCTAACGCGGGTACTTCTGGGCAAGTGGGCAGTGATAGTGTGAGACTGACCGAACAGAAACCATTCGAGACATGTGGGGTTTCGGAGAGCAGGAGCCAGGACAATTTGTTCGAGGTTGGGTCTACTTTCGATGAGTCGGCTGATTCAAAGACGTGGGAAACTGCTTCTTCACATGACTTGAATCTTGAGTTTGTGTCGGGCTCAGGTCCTCCGCTGTTGGATTCGGGCCAGGTTTCGGATAATGAATCGAATTACCAGGAGGAAGATGATATGGGACCAGAACCTTTGTCAGAATGTAAGTTGCCATTAGCTTATTCTCACTTCTCATTCTGTGTTCCAATCTACATTATTTTGTTTTCATCACAGATTCAAAATTTCCCACGGAAGTAGACACTTCAACCAGCTTGATTACTACCATCCCTCCAGAAAATCAAGCTATGAAGAAACTCTACCACGACCTCCTGCAACAACTCCACGTAGAAACCAAGAACGAGGCTGAGTTCAACTACGTGAGAGAGGTGCTGGAGCTCTCTGGATTCACCCGAGACGAACTCCTGGGGAAATGGCATTCCGCTTACCACGCGGTAGACCCCATGTTGTTCGACGAGGTCGAAGGGGGCTGCTCTGTCTCTCAAACAGAGTGCTCTGGAAACGAGGACATTGGAATCTGCGAACACCTTCTGCTGTTCGATTTAATCAACGAGGTGTTGTTAGATATTCACGAGAGATCGTTTTATTACTGGCCTTCGCCCCTGACCGTCCGATCACACATGCATCGGATGCCGAAGGGGTATCGTGTGCTTGAGGAGGTTTGGGCTGAGATAAGCTGGTTGCTGAACTCGAGGCCCGAGACTGATCAGTCGATCGACGATGGTGTGAGCCGGGATTTGGCTAAGGGTGACCGATGGATGAGTATTCAGATGGACGCGGAGTTTGTGGGGATGGAGGTTGAGGAACTTATATTTGACGATCTCTTAGAAGAGATTGTGTCGACGGGAGTGAGTGAGTTCACGGCCCACTTTTAGAAAGGTATATTTTGTGCAGGGTTATGGCATTAGTTCTGACTCTTTTGAGTATGTTATAAGGAGGGTAAGGAAGTGAAGGGTGAGAGGAAGAAAAAAATAAATATACTTTTCACCAGTTGCAAATCAGCAAGTAGGAAGCATTTCAGTGATTTTAGTCCGTATGTGCATTGAAATGTTTATCAAAATTTTTATGTACTATTGGAGAACAATAGCCTTACTTACAACCATAACAATATGTTTATGAGAACGATTGATGTAAACAATTACATTAAAGCACAAAGCTATTTCAATCAGCCCGTCTAGCTCAGTTGGTAGAGCGCAAGGCTCTTAACCTTGTGGTCATGGGTTCGAGCCCCATGGTGGGCGTCTTTAACTTTTTTATTTTAACATTTAAATTTTTTTTACCATATATATCTAAAATAAGCAAAAATGTTTTCTCTATTTTTAATTTTAACAATTTTTAATTAAATTTCAATATTCATATCTAAATTACCAAAAATTATTATTTTCTCTATTTTTTATTTTAACATTTTTAATAAAATTACCATATTTATATCTAAAATACCCCCAAAAAAATATTTTCTCTATTTTTAATTTTAACAATTTTTAATTAAATTTCAATATTTATATCTAAATCACCAAAAAAATATTATTTTCTCTATTTTTATATTTATCTCTCATTATTACAATGAAAAACATAAAATGTGTGAATAATTAACAAATTATTATTTTCTCTAATTTTATATTTAACTCTCATAATTGCTTACACTTTATTTTTTTAATTTATGTATTTATTTATTTATACATCAACACACATGTTACATATATATATTTATTTTATATTATTTAACGCATAAAATTTTATTAAAAAAAAAGAAGTTGTGTACCATTTTATCTGTATAATCAAGTATAATATGATGCATAAAATTTTATTAAAATAAAAAAAGTTGTGTACCAATTTATCTGTATAAACAAGTATAATACTATGATTACTGTATTGTATTATTTTCTCCTTCTAGTTTTTCAACACATTTTGTTTTCCAGCACCATTTTTTATATCTTCAAGATTCTTTTAAAGTTTTAACATAAATCATTTGAAATGATATAATTAATTTTGGTGGAAATAAATCAATCCACTCCCTCCATAATAATTACTGCCGTTTATTTAATTCATCCCTAAATTCTTCCACACTTAATGACCATCAGAATAATCTCAGCCATTCAATTAGTTACATAACGGATCTCACGGTTCGCAGCAATCCAGGAGGACATTTCGCTGCGAATTACCTAAACACCCTTTGCAAGTTCAGTTCGGTTACAACGTATCATTCACGCAACGCCGCAAATCAGTTAAATCGAGTCCCTCTACCGCCTTCATCAACGGCTGTCATTAACCCGGGAAAAGATGGAGCCCCCCCACAACAAAACGTTTCGCGTTTTCACTCCGTGCCTAAAATTGGAAATGTGCCGTTTGAGCGAGGTTTTCAAACTTTTACCCCAACGGTCACGTGCGACCGTCTCACGCCGTTATAGCAACCCTCGCAATCTTCCGCCTCCAACTGACGGCGCCGTAACCGACCCCCCTTCGTAAGTATTCGTTACATACAAAACATAAATTAATATATAAGTCTGTACTCCTCCCCTCTCTCTCTCTCTCTCTACTTTCTACGAGTTTTTTCGCATCCCCGGGATTTCTATCTCTTTTATTTCGCAGATATTTTTTATTTATTTTTTACGGGTGAAGAAAATTCGATACGAGCTCGTCGGCGAATTCATGGGAGTTTTCAGGATTATTGAAATTTGTTTTTGGTAATTACGGTACGTTTTTTTAATCAATTTTTAACTGTTTCATATATTCAATAAGATCTTATAATTAACGATTGCTTGTATTAGGGTTTAATATTTCATTTTTTTTAAATTTCTGATTTAGTATTCGGTGAATTTGGTATTATTATTTGGTATTGAGATCTGAACTTGGTTTGGTTTAGTTGTTGCTGTATAAGACCGTTTTTTCAATTAATTGGATTTGGTGAATTTTGACTTTCGGAAGCTGCAGAATCTGGAGGGCGGGTGAGCTGTGGGGATTAATGGCAGGGGTGAAATCTGAGGAAATGTTCGTCGAGTTCGAGAACAAGGAATCTACAGCTGCTTCAAGCTCCTCGATTTCAGAGAGCAGCCGAAGCTTCGTGGTGAAATCACCCTCGCCCCCTTCTACTTCTCAAGCTCATAGGTATTTTTCTCACAACAATTTTCTATTATTCATGTGTGTGGTGGAAAATATGTGGTTGTGTCCATCCTGTGATTGGGTTGTTAAGTCGGTTAGTGTTTTTCGAGGGGGTTTGTTAAAAAATATACACGTGTGAATGAATTTCCAAAAAAAGAATGTTTTCTCATGAATTTATTGTGCCTGGTATCATGGAGTTATACGTAAACACACTAAACAATGCATATTTTGCGTTGGAAATTGATATGTTTCAAAAGGTCTTCAGGCCATGTTGACTATCTAAAACTCAAGGGGAACTGTTTTGGTTTTACAGGAGAACTACGGGCCCGCTTAGGAGGGCAAAAGGAGGTTGGACTCCAGAGGAGGTAAGTTTTACTGAGGAGATGGTGCTGATGGAAAATATTATTACGATTTTAATAGTTATTTGAATGATGATCACTACTATCTTGAGTTTATTTCTTGCTATATAAAAGGAAATTGAAGAAATGTATTTGACCTTCGCTTAAAATTGATGTGCATATAATTAGTAAAAATGAAAATTTTGTTTTTCTTCAGGATGATACATTAAAAAACGCTGTTGCGGAATTCAAAGGGAAGAGTTGGAAAAAAATAGGTATGATTTGCTCAAATTCTGTCTCTTCAGGATAATGCAGCATTTTATGTTGTGCAACTTCAGTTGAACCTCCATTGTTGTAATGCTTTCGTGATCTTACTATGATTTTTTTTATGTTGAATGTAAATTGCTTATCTTGGAATATGTAGGGCAATTTTGTTTCTGAAAGGTATCTAAAAGATTTAATCTCTTTATCAGTATCTCATATTGCTAATTGTTAGTAACTTAGTATGTAAATTTTTGTATATAATTCTCCAAACTACAAAATGTTGGCCAAATCAATTGGAAGATTTAAGAGGTCTAAAACTTCCAACATTCTTTATCTGAATATTATTGGTTCTAGATTCTTCGTCAAGTAGTGTGTGCGTGTTTCTTTGGTGCAGCTTCCTTAAATATTTTGGCTTTAAATGAAATATCATTATTACATTTGACACATAGTTCAATAATTCAGTTTTGTGTGCATTTTTGTAGTTTCTTTTTCCTAGGTAAGATATTTACATTCTGGAGTGATGCTAAACAACTTTTCATGTACTAACACTGATATGTATACAGCTGAGTTCTTTCCGGATAGATCAGAGGTGCAGTGCTTGCATAGATGGCAAAAGGTTCTGAATCCAGAACTTGTTAAAGGTCCCTGGACCCAAGAGGTTGGCAGCTATATTATTGGTTTTATTTTAATATTTGAGATATTCTTTCGTCATTTTTTGGGATTATAAACGTG
This sequence comes from Euphrasia confusa, assembly GCA_954870475.1. NCBI lineage: Eukaryota > Viridiplantae > Streptophyta > Magnoliopsida > Lamiales > Orobanchaceae > Euphrasia > Euphrasia confusa. Next base: position 3,110,201 of record OX940951.1, read on the forward strand.
GACTGCTTGCCTGACTCACTTGCAGGAGGATGAGAAAATCATAGAATTGGTAGAAAAATACGGACCTACAAAATGGTCTGTCATAGCAAGGTCATTGCCAGGTCGGATTGGGAAACAATGCCGTGAGAGGTAACTTCAATTTTAGTTTCGCATAATATTTGACATATATTGATTTTCATTTTCACCATAACTTGCATACATGTGAAAAGTTTGATAGATTGATTTCCTGTTTCATTATAATTTTCTCTTTCCTGAAAACTTTCAGGTGGCACAATAATTTGAATCCACATATTAAGAAGGATGCTTGGACTCTGGAGGAAGAGCTTACTCTACTTAATGCTCATCGGGTTAACGGAAATAAATGGGCTGAATTAGCAAAGCTTCTACCTGGAAGGTATCATTCTTATATAATACTATTATGAAGATGAAACAGTGGTATATGGATCGATTTTAAAAGAAGTCAGCCTGTAATTAATGGCTTTAATCAAATACAGGACGGATAATGCAATCAAGAATCGCTGGAACGGCTCTCTGAAAAAGAAGTTAGATTTCTACCTGGCTACAGGAAACCTCCCCCGTGTTGTTAGAAATTCCCCAGTAAATGGTGCTAAAGTTCTCGATAGAACTACTTCAGTTAGTGAAATGCATCTCGACTCAAATAAAGGATCAGATTTAACCACCCTAGCTTCAAGTGAAACTACCAATCCATATAAAGTGGAGGATGGTAAGGATAATAAGCTACTGGCCATGGCTATAGATAGTGATATTAGCAATCCTGAGTTATCATCAGAGGCAGATACAATTCATTCCAATGTAGAATCCAAGTTTGATCAATACCGAATAATTGGAGCATCGTTCCATTACGATTTCCCAATACGAGGGACCCTATTTTACGAGCCACCGGTGATAGAAAATTGTAGTCAGCTAGATTCGCATCTTCCGAATATACCCTTGACAACACAAGCCAAATCGAATGTCAGTCCAATGGAGTCGCCCACGTGCTTTTTTACTCCACCTAGCGTGAATTGCAGAAGGGTGTCTGGGCAGACACCCGAAGCATTACTGAAAATTGCGGCGAGAAGCTTTCCAAATACTCCGTCCATATTGAGAAAGAGACATTGGAAAACGGAGTCGAAGGAAGGGGTTGCATCAAATGGCAAGGATACCAAATATGGTTATAATGTTTCTTGGGATGATGAAGGGTTAGGGAGCCATGAGTCTTTTAATTTATCTCCTCAGTATAGGTTGAGTTTCAGAAGGACTTCGGTTGTTAAATCGGTTGAGAAGCATCTCGATTTTTCTGTTGACCTAGATCATGAGTTTGGGGACAATAATGCGAAAAGACTGGGGTAAGTAAAGCTCTATTGTATTTTGTGTTGCATCAATAAAATATAAAAATATTCTAATATACCTGTTAGGTGACATGGCTTACACATGCATACAATATAATTATATATCTCTACACTGTTGTTTAGGAGTAGATTAACAGCCCCTGTAAGATTTTTCAAAAATATTATTTGATTAATCTAACATGATTTTTCATCAGTCATCACTCATCAGTCATCACCAAGGGCTGACATGTTCATTAGATCTCTCCATGATCTTGGGTTGCAAATAACACGGATCATGATTCTGAATGATAATACTAGGCTTCTTGTTTGCATTAGGCCTGTACTTATTCTCTTCATTTGTTGGTTTCTATTTGTCTATCAGCTGCTGAAAAGTTGTACAGAAAGTTCACGGCAAATCTTCATGAGGTATATGCGGAATTGATTGGAAATGGATAAGTTGCAGACAAAGCTTATATGGGGACGTGGGTGGCTCGTAATTATAGGATTTTGTCATTTGATTTATTTATTAATCCAAATTATTCTTCCTGCGGTATACAAGTTTTTGATCGATTTGTACAGGAGCCCCTACATATGGAAATAAAGTGGAGTTTTTTCATTAATACCAGTTTTTGTTTTCAGTACAACATAGCTTTAATTAAGTTACTACTACTACAACATATTCCATATAGCATGAAAATCATTAAAGCTGCTCAAACTGTAGAAATTACACATTCCCCCAAAAAAGGAACTGTACAAGCTTCTTATGTGTAGCGAGCCGAGGCTGAAGGTCTCGGATAATTCACCACCTTATATGTTTCTTCGGCACTGCTCCCACAGAACATAGTTTGGCTCTGCCTATTACCCCGTTGATGCTTTTGATCGCTTTTAGAGAAAACGCTCTTTGAGTCTTGGAGCTGCTCTAAAATCATAACAACCTCGTCCATATTTGGTCTACGCCTAGCATCCATGCATAGGCATCGGAGAGCAAGGTTTGCTGCCTTGGAAGCTTGTGTCAGAGAGTACTGCCCTTCGAGGCGTGCATCAAGTACACGGAAAACTCTACGATTCTTGGTCAGGTAAGGCTTGGCCCACTCGATAAGATTGTGTTCACCTGGCGGGCGGTTCTTGTCTATCGCTTTCTTACCAGATAAAATTTCAAGAAGGACGACTCCGAAGCTGTACACATCGCTTTTGGCCGTTAAGTGACCTTTTCCCAAGGATGAAAATATGTGTTTGTTAGAAATGAATTAGGAAGTACTACTAAAAGCTTAGTAGTATAATTTAGGGATGATTAAAAAAACGAAATTGCAATAATGCCCAAAAGATTGATTCAGTTGATATGGCATAAAGTGAGGGGTTAAAAGTAATATTTGAGAATTGTTAAAGGGGGGCAAATGTAAGGAAACATAAAATATTGGGGGTACTTTTGCACTCATGCCTTTTGTAACTAAACCTTGAAATTTCAAATAGTTTCATGGCTGGTCGTGACTCGTGAGTGAAGGCATAAATAAAGTGTAAGCAATTGTTCGTTCCTCTATACCTGTTGATATATACTCGGGAGCCGCATATCCATAAGTCCCCATGACTCTTGTCGAGACGTGACTCATATCGCCAGTGGGCCCATCCCTTGCCAATCCGAAATCAGAAAGTTTGGCGTTATAGTTCTGTAAATTGAGAAGCAACAAAAAACAGAATGATGCATACCACTTACTTAATTCCATAACAAAAATGGCCACCACAAAACATATTCAAATTATATTAAATTACAAACCTACCCCAAGGTTTAGCTTAATTACAATATAATAATAAAAACACCCCCTCATATAAGGGTAACAGCAGGGAAAAAGGGCTAACATCTAACTATCAAAATTACAAAAACTACCAATGTGATATTTATTTTTCTTAATTTTAACCTCGACTCAATTTTCATGGGTACTTTTGTAATTTTGAAAGTTCGCTACTTTTTTAAGAAGGTACTTTTCGTAATTAAATCTGAAAAACAGAATACATACTGAATCAAGCAGGATATTAGAAGTCTTGAAGTCCCGATAAATCACTTTTGCTTCATCAGTGTGAAGAAAGGCCAGGCCCTTTGCGGCCCCAAGAGCAATTTTCATTCTCAGACTCCAAGAAAGCGGTTGGAAGTAAGAACCTCCTAGCTTATTGCAAAAGGAAAAAAAAACAATTGATCGATAGATAGTTGATATCGTATGGGGAATGCAAATGTCCGTATAAATGTAATTCTGGACTCACTCCTGAATAAGTGATTCTCCATGCTACCCTTGGGCATGAACTCGTACACCAAGAGCCTGTGGTCGTCCTCTAAGCAGTAACCGACCAACTTCACGAGATTAGGATGCCGAAGCTGCCCAAGGTAGTTGATTTCAGCCTGTTAATCCAAACAGAACTTATCAGTGACATGTTTTGGGCAAGAATAATCGTAAAAAAATAAATCACTTCAGGGGTACTGTTGTGATTTTGAAAGTTCGATTTTTTTTTTTGTAACCAAACTAAATCTTGGGGGTAGATTTTGTAATTATCCCTAAATATACACAAAGTGTTTCATGATTGAGTTTTATCTTTGTTACATACCAACCATTCCTTATGTCCCTGCCACCCTTCTTGGTTGAGCCTCTTGACGGCTATGACCAAACCGGACCCCGCCCTGGATGGCCCGAGTGAATGCTCGTCGATCCATCCTTTATAAACCGAACCGAACCCACCTTCCCCGATCACGCTGTCCGGACGGAAGTTCCTAGTGGCCTCCTTAAGATCGCTAAAGGTGAAACTTTTTATATTAGACGACTGAAGAATTTCGCCTTCGCTTCTTGGAGTCGGAGGCACGGATATCGAAGAGCTTCGGCTGAACGAGTGACTCACGTCTCTGCTCGTCGTTTTAGATGATGTCACACCCACATCTACAATCCCACAAGGCTGAATTAATCAAATTAACTAGTAGCTGTTAAAATTCAAATCTTCTATTCCACATTGTGCACGAAAACAGCACATTTAGACTATTATTCACTGTATGAAGTATGAACTCTAAAGGTAATTTTTTTTGCAGTCTCAAGAACCCATGTAACTATTTCTAATCATTCCTCATAACAAGTAAAAAGAACCGGTTTTTATCTCTTAATATTAACTGGAAAAAGAAAAGGTGAAATCAAGAACACGACTGAAAAATAAAATAAAAATAAGTACCTGTACCACTACCAGAACGAAAAGTGCTTTCAGCCTTTATCTGGTTGCTCAAGCAACTCCCCATCAAAATCCCTAATTCAAAAATAATTTATTAAATAAAAAAAAAATGCACAAGAGCAGAGAATGTCTTGATGAATTCAGGGGCCTAAATGAAATTAAACAAACTTCATTACCAGCACAGATGCAATGTGAATCTTTTGGGTTTTCCTGCACACACACACTCTGCCTACATGTGTGTGTTTTGAGGTTTTTAAGCCTTCAAACAAAAAATGAGTCTTGGTTAAGAAGGATCAATTTTGAAGAAGAAAGAAGGAGGGGTCTTTTTAATAAAAAAAACGAGGAAGACTTTTCAAGAACTTTGTGGTCTGCAAGATTGACTTTGTCTATCCAATTAGCTACTGATCTTGTATGAATAATATTATAGGCGTGGGTTTATTTCATTTTTCTGTTTTCTTTAGCTTCATCGTCTTTGATTAGAAAAGTTCAATCTTGACATACAATTATCTTATAAAACAATGTACTACTACTAGCTTCTTCCGAAATGGTTGCATGTAAATTAAAAAAAAAAATTTATCAAAAATTAAATTATAAAAATGTATTTTTAAATTAAAAATTAAATAATACAAATAAATTTGAAAATTTTAAGTCAACCTTACATATTTCAATTATTAGTTACCATAATTCTTTATTTATGTTTTCCTCCTTTTTAATTTATAATCATTATAATAATTTGAATAATCAAAATCAAATAGTACAATTAAATTGAGATTTTTAAGTCAACCTACAATATGAATATCAGATCATGTTATATTTCTATGGAGTTTTTATATAAAACCTCATGATGAAAGCAGATATGGTAAATTAATCAATATTAGAATGCACAAATAAATAAATAAAATAAAATACCAACAAGATTAAATTTTCAAATAATTATATGCAAATAGAATCATTAATTGTAGAGAACAAATCAAGAATTAAAATAAAATACGAAGTACAAGATATACAGCTATACGTACAAGTAGATACGATAGGGGTTTTCATTCAACACGTAAGTAAGCTATAAACGTTGAGAGCAATCGAGAGAGAGACAGAGAGAGAGAGAGAGAGAGAGGGACGCAGTACGAATTCTAGAGATCCTCAGAAGGATTTCACTAGGGTTTTGAAAATTGTGGGAAAGATTTAGGGAAATGTTTCGTATGGAGGTTGATTCGCCGCCGGATTCCGTCGGCCTATCTGCCGACGATCTCATTATTCAGGTTGTGATTTCGCCTCGAGATAAAATTTGGAATAATCTGTTTCGCCCCATCACATATGTTTTAACCTTTTTTTTTATATAATTCAAACTCTTAGCCAAGAAAGACGATATCTTTTTATATATACTGAAGTCTGAATATGATCAATTGAGCTCAATGTCAGATTTTATTGTTAGGATATTCGAATGAAGTTTATATTTTACATTAGTAATAATATGCTTGAGCTGTTCACACTAAAGTTAGTAAATTTTGTGTTCCAGAGGCTGTTACTCATAGGGGTTCCCAAGGAGAAGTTGAATCAAGGACATAATGGTTTGGTTGAATTTGCGAAAAGTAAAAGCAGATTACATATACAGGACTTGTTCTCCGCTATCATGCCTGCTGACGGAGAGGAGGTTGACGAAGACGACTTCCAAGAGAGCATGGTTTGGTTGCAGTGGTTGATGTTTGAAGGCGACCCCGAAGAGGCACTTGGGAATCTAGCTAAAATGAGCGTTAATCAACGAGGTGTCTGTGGGTCCATATGGGGACACAATGATCTTGCATACCGATGCCGGACTTGCGAGCATGACCCGACATGTGCAATTTGCGTGCCTTGTTTCGAAAACGGGAACCACAAGGATCATGACTACTCTGTCATATACACCGGCGGAGGGTGCTGTGATTGTGGGGATATTACGGCATGGAAACGCGAAGGGTTTTGTTCGAACCATAAAGGAGCTGAACAGGTTCAGCCGCTTCCGAAGCATTTTGTGGAGTCTTTGCGCCCTGTTCTGGATTTATTACTTAACTATTGGAAAGAAAAGCTACTTTCTGCCAAGGCTGTCTCAGAGGAATGCCCTAGAGTAGTTCATGCCGCGGAACTCAAGCAAAAGGTTGCAGAAGATTTGACCTCCAGTGTGGTGGATATGCTATTAGATTTTTGTAGACACAGTGAAAGTTTGCTCTGTTTCATATCACAGAGGGTGTATACTTTATCGGATTTATTGGATATACTGTTGAGGTCGGAGGGGTTCATCAGTGTTGGTGTTGTAAGGAAGCTCCAGGAGTTTCTTCTGAAAATGTTAAGTGAACCAATATTCAAATACGAGTTTGCGAGAGTGTTTGTACTCTATTACCCAACAATTATAGATGCAGCCATAAAGGAGGGCAGTGATGTTGCTTTTAAAAGATACCCATTGATATCTACATTCTCTGTCCAAATTTTTACTGTCCCTACCCTTACTCCACGTCTTGTAGAGGAAATGAATCTGATAGATGTGTTATTCCAATGCTTGGGGAATGCTTTTGTTTATTGTGCTGGAGAAGATGGAAAGCTGCAGGTATTGCAATTATTTTGATCAAGTTATTTTCTAAGGAAAACTTTTTCTCTTTAATATTGATGCATTACTAGGGATGAAGTCTTCTGATGTTTGTATTGTTTAATCCTTAGATGAGTTTAAGCATGCATAATCCTTGCTCATCTTAATACGCTGTTACAGTCTCTCTGAGTCCATTTTGGGGAATAGTGGCTGACCTCAGTTACCTTTGCAGGTTGATAAATGGGCCAATTTATATGATACAACGCTTCGTGTGATTGAGGATATCAGATTTGTACTGAGCCATTCTGATGTACCCAAATATTTATGCCATCGCAGGCGAGACTTAGTTAGAACATGGTTAAGACTTGTGGCTTCTGTACAAGGGATGAACACTATGAAGAGAGAAATAGGGAGTCTCATAGAAGATGAAAGTGAGAATGTTCATTTGCCTTTTGTGTTATGTCGCTACATATCTAACATTCTCTCTCTTCTAGTCGCTGGGTCATTTTCAGCTAATAGTTATGGTGATACTCTTGAGGAAACATTCTCCGGTGCATATAATCTAGATTGTGAAGATCAAGACAGTCAAAGACGTGCAAAAGTTGGAAGGCTATCCCAAGAAAGCTCTGTTCGTGCTATCACAGGAAAGGGCACATCAGATCTCGAGGCCAAGTCTGCTGATAGTTTTCCGGTTCCGTCATCTGCTTTGTGGTTAGTGTTTGAGGTCTTGAGATCTGTTGAGAATTGGGTTGGACTGGACAACACGTTGGGTCCTCTCAGTGCCTTATCTCTAAAAACAAGTGATGGTTCCGGTAACAATTTCCTGGCTCTGAAGAAAACTCTCTCTAGGTTGAGAAGAGCCAGACTATTTAAATCACCTAGTTCATCAGATAGTAAGTCTCCCATCTTAAGTGAAGCTCATTGCAAACCTTTTCATGGTGGGTTAAAAATTGGTGTTGGGTCGGAGGGCAGCCAATCTATAGGAATAGGACAATCTGACCTAGTTGTTAGTGACGAGAGTGTTCTAGGAGAGATCACATCCGATCGAGATGTTAGTTTGCGAGTTCTCAGTTCAGCAGATTGGCCTGCTATCACTTATGATGTTAGTTTGCAGGAAATCTCTGTACATCTCCCGTTGCACCGGCTTCTTACAATAACTCTGAGAAGGGCACTTAAAGAATGTTTTGGTGAATCTAGATCATCATATGATCCAAGTGCGTCCTCTGCTAACTTCCTTGGCCAGATTTTGGATGGATGCCACCCTAATGGTTTTTCTGCCTTTTTGATGGAGCACCCTTTACAAATTAGGGTTTTCTGTGCTCAGGTTCATGCTGGAATGTGGAGCAGAAATGGGGATGGTCCCATCTTATTAAGCGACTTGTGTCGTTCGGTCCGCTGGTATGTGTGCATTTAGCGGACAACTTATATATGTGTGTGTGTGTGTGTGTGTGTGTATGAATCTAACCTCTTCATGTTATGTCTACTTGCACCTCATGTGATTATGTCTAGTGAAGTCTAAGACTTCTCTTTTGTTATTTTCATGATGCAGGTCTGAACAAGGTCACGAGCTTGATCTATTCTTGCTTCAGTGCTGTGCTGCATTAGCTCCACCAGATCTTTATGTTCAGAGAATCCTAGAACGTTTTGGGCTTTCAAACTACGTGTCTATGAATCATGAACAGTCTAGTGAGTATGTAATTTCTTCATCAACCTTTCCTTCTTGGAGTTTCAGTTAGTTTTACTGTTGATTGATATAGTTGTCTGCCTTGATTTCGTCTAAATTTATGCATGTTGGACACCTTTGATAAGAATACATGTTCTATCTGAGTTACATTTACCTAATCTCCGCAATGTAATCATCAGGGATTTGACTGAATCCAGTTCACCATAATCTTTTGATGTAGCTATTGCTTCATGTAAACCAATACTCTCCCTCTTTGCCTATTTACCTTTTGCATAATGTCCCAGCAATTTATAGAGATTACTGACTTGAGATGTTAGCAGAACTTGACAAATCAGTATTTACAATCAACATTGAGTGCAATATGCTACACTTCCCTCACAGTATTTTATCATTGCATTTTTTAAAAAGTTTCCGTGCTATGTTGTACTCCCTCCGTCCCACCGTAAGTGGGACTTTTTTTTTTTCGGCAGTAGATTAAGAAAATGATAATGTAGTGGAGTGTGGTGAGGGCTATTGCAGTACTTAATTGTTATTTTATAAATAAAGTGGAGTAATAAAGTGGAGTGATGTATAGTGAGTCTCACAAATATTATAATGAATATTTATTTTATATTTTTGCTATTTTAGGAAACATAAAATATTATGTGGGATGCCTAAAATGGAAAATGTACCACTTACGGTGGGACGGAGGGAGTATCATATTCATACTTGAGACGAACCATATTAGAATCGTCTACAATTTATATTATTGAAAAACGTGCACGACTAGGTTCGATCCTTTGTAGTGTATTTGTCAAGGGTTGTTAGCTCAGTTGGTTGAGCACTTGAATTGAGGACCTAAGGTCCAAGGTTCGAACCCAAGACATTGCAATTGACCTAGACAAAAAAAAACGTGCACGAGCAGCATTATGTCTGTTCTTTAACTTTAATTAGGGAGGGATACATTATTAGAACATCAGAGTTTTTCATTTATTAGTTGCTGGCCATCCTAGGTATTTTAATGCAAGTGAGTTCCACTATTATGCATCTTGATCCACCCATGAGTTATTTTGTCAAATAATCATGTGGAATATCTGTATGATTTTGATTTTCAGGTACGAACCAATTCTAGTTGCTGAAATGCTTACCCTTCTAATACAAATAGTGAAAGAAAGAAGGTTTTGTGGCTTAACAACTGCAGAGTGTTTGCAAAGAGAGTTGGTGTACAAGCTGTCTATTGGAAATGCCACACGTAGTCAGATTGTCAAATCTCTTTCTCGTGATCTTGCCAAAGTTGATGAACTTCAAGAAGTACTGGATAAAGTTGCAGAATATTCACACCCATCTGGCATGACTCAGGTTTGGTTTTGCTATGAAATATCACTTGCATAGTTGAATACAATATATATTAGCAGCACTAATTTCTGTTGTCCTCAGGGCATGTATAAGCTACGGTCATCTTTCTGGAGGGAACTCGATTTATATCATCCTCGCTGGAACTTGAGGGATCAACAAGCAGCAGAAGAAAGATACTTGCAGTTTTGTAATGTTTCTGCATTGACCACTCAACTTCCTAGATGGACAAAGATTTATCATCCTCTTAGGGGTATAGCTAAAATTGCTACATGTAAAACACTACTACAAATAGTCCGTGCGGTTCTATTTTATGCTGTTTTCCCTGACAATCCTGCGACATCACGTGCTCCGGATGGTGTTCTTCTAACTGCTTTGCATTTGTTGGCACTGTCACTTGATGTATGCCGATTTCACAAGGACTCAGGCGACCCGTTATGTTATGTGGATGGTGTGATTCCAATATTGGCATTTGCTGGTGAAGAGAGATGCATGAACAAGAATGGTGGACAGAGCCTGTTGTCACTTCTTGTCTTGTTGATGAGGATGCATGAGAAAGAAGCTGCGCAAAACTTTATGGAAGCTGGCGATTTTGATCTATCATCTTTAATTAATGGTTTAATCAAGTCATTGGTTGAGCTTGAACCAGGATGCATGAACAAGTTGCAGAAACTGGCTCCTCAGTTGGCTAATCAATTTTCATTTTCTCTTATAAATGATAATGCTGAGGGCATTGATTTAACTTCTGACAGCGCAAAGCGCAAAGCAAAGTCTCGAGAAAGACAATCTGCTATATTGGTGAGGTTTTATCATTTTATTTACTACTACTCAAATATTATCCAACAACCTACTTTGGTTCGAATTAAAATTATTTTTTCTTGTTTTAGTTCCTTCCTTCAAATTCATTTATTTTCCTATGGAAACTCTGAAAGAAGTTTGTTGGATAATATTTGAGAAGGCAGAGTATCTAGCCATGTATGATTCAAGTTGCAAAATATAAAGACTAACTGGCGAAGTTGAATGTATGCTTTTACATTATATTAATTCGATCTTTCTTTTTCTCCTTTCACCTGACTCCCCACCCCAGCAAACAAACAAACTATGCACTTACAGATAATCTTTATTTTTAGTGACAACTTTCTTTCTGTATCTTGCTTTTTGCTGCTTTGGTCATTGATTTAGGTTTTTCAATATGATCACATATGCCTGTTATTGTATAGCCTATTAAATAGAAAAGTTGACGTGGATTTCGGATAGCAAATATATCCTTTTTGGTTTCCTTTTGTAGTTTACATGGTTTCAAAATCTGATACATAGGAAAAGATGAAGGCCCAACAATCAAAGTTTTTGGAGAGTTTTAATTCTAGCCAAGAAGATGAGATGGAGGATGCTAAATCTGAGGAAGAAGAATGTGATACTGAAGTCAGTGATGACACCCAAGAGTCTGCTCAAGTCATATGTTCCCTGTGCCACGATTCTAAGTCTAAAAGTCCAGTTTCGTTCTTAGTTCTTCTTCAGGTAACTGAGACTCATTATATGTGTCACATAGGTTATAATCGATATTACTTAATTCCTTAACTCATTCCAGTCGACCAACTTAGACTAACATTAGTCAAATAAAATTGCGATGTCATTCTGATTTTTCTCTTACTTTGGATTGAAGAAATCCACGCTTTTGAGTTTTGTCAACCAAGGGCCACCTTCATGGGAGCAAGTTAGGCGATCTGGTAAAGAGCATGTTTCTAGTCACACAACCCTGGGTAGTGATTTATCTCCAAGCAATGTCTCAGATGACTCGCAAATGATCTCTCTGTCTCAGTTGGAAGATTTGGTTCATAGTGCTGTAAATGATTTTGCTTCTATTGGATCACCGCCTGAATTGAATGCCTTTATAGAATATACTAAAGCTCAGTACCCTTCCATCAAGAACATTCAACCCTCTTGTATGTCAAAAGATACAATGGAGAGAACTTCAGACTCTCTTGAGGCATTTGAAGATCACACGTATTTGTCGATCAGGGATCATCAATCTAATTTGAGCGGCTCAGATTCTCCCAGAGATGAGGATAAATGTTCAATTGCCAACAGTGAATCGCTCTTGCTTGGTAAGTACATTGCCTCGCTGCCTAAAGAGCCATTGGATAGCCCTTCGGCTTCACAGAATGACTTCTCTAGCAGTTATAGAATGAAATCAGAATCCTCTATCCCACGTCCAGGATCTGTTGACTTTGGTCCCTCTGGTGCTGATGGAATTTATGTTTCTTCCTGCGGACATGCAGTGCATCAGGGTTGTCTGGGCCGTTATTTATCATCACTCAGGGACAGGTAGACCCTTTTTGATCCCCCATTTATTTCATGGCCTTCGGTACCAAAACATATTTACCGACCATAACCAACTTAAATATTTTTCTTAGATGCTCATATTGTCTTGCAGTTCCGGTTAGGTTAGGTTAAGAAAGCAATGCAGATATGAACATTCCTTGTAAATTCTGATTATGGATCTTTTATTTGGTGTACAGGCACCATATTTATACCATATATTTTGAGGCTTGCCTTTGAATATGATTGTTTTGTTTTCTCTGTTTTGATAGATATAGCAGAAGCATTGTTTTCGAAGGAGGGCAAATTGTGGATCCTGATCAGGTAAACCTTTTTTCTTTGCCGTTGATATTATATGTATTTGATAATTCTCATTTGTTTTTGGCAGGGTGAGTTCCTTTGTCCAGTATGCCGAGGACTTGCTAATTCAGTCCTGCCAGCTTTGCCTGGAGATATGAGAAAGGTGCCTCAGGAATCCCCCGTTTCAAGCATTAATTTTATGGAGGCTCCTAGTGGTCCTTCAACATCATCAGACGGAGGTGGTTCGCTTTATCTTCGAGAAGCTTTTTCTCTTATACAGAGGGCTGCAAATATTACTGGAAGTCATGAGAGTCTAAAAGCTATACCGGCACGAAATGTGAGATTAAAGCCAAATTTAGAACGCATCATCCGTTTATTGTGCAGAATGTATTATCCTGCACAGGATAAGATTATAGATATTGGTAGGGTGAGCTATTCATTGATTCTATGGGACACTCTGAAGTATTCCCTCATCTCGGCTGAAATTGCAGCTCGATCAAGAAAGAGCTCATTGAGCCCAAATTACAGTCTTGGTGCTTTATACAAGGAGCTTAAGAACTCTAGTTGTTTTATTTTATCCTTGCTTTTAGATGTTCATACCACACGGACAACAAATTCTCAGACTCTCCTTTTAAGATTACGAGGCCTTCAGCTCTTTGCCAAGTCTATGTGCCGTGGTTCCTATTCAAGCAAATTATCCGGTTACTCCAATGGAGGTGTGGTTTCTTATACTGAAATATTTCAACCACTTGATTTCAAAAGATTTTCCTATTGTGTCAAGTTATAATTCAATTGTAGTAATGAAAAATAAAATTGCAGTGATGTTATCATGATTATCTAATCAGTTATATACTTGTGTTATAATTTGATTGGACTGATAATATTAATCTCAATTGATAATATACATCTTCGTAAATATATATTATTTGAATCATTTGTCTTCTTATCTGTATCCAGTTTTTTTACATGTTGCGACCCAGTTCAACATGAGGCGTTTTGATTCTCTATTTTCTACATATATATAATGCATGTTATGTGATTCCACATGAACAGTATGTATAATATTCAATGAAGGCGTTTGAATTTGAGATTAAATATGTGATTGAATTTCTTCGCATTGTGTGTTTTTCTTTTTCCTTTTTACATTTAGTGTACAAATTTTGTTTTCATCTGATCTAAAACTAATTTTAACCCATTATGATTTGCAGATAATATGCTTAAGATATTGGAAAATGCCAAACCGGATGTGGTGTATCCAGACATTCAATTCTGGAGACAAGCATCTGAACCAATTCTCATTCGTAATCCATTTTCATCATTCATGTGGATACTCTTTTGTCTTCCATCGCCATTACTACAGTGCAAGAAATCGTTTTTCTCCCTTGTGCGTGTCTTTTACCTTGTTGCAGTGATTCAGGTACCTAGAGTTTTTTTTTTCTTCTTCAAAGATTTGCACTTCAGTTTGATTTGCTTTTTTTGAGAGAGAAACTTCTCAGTGCGACTGTGTAACCTTTATCTGGCAGGCTATAATTTCATATCAAAAAGAAAGACAAAGCACTGAAACCATGCTTGGAACGTTTGATAATTTGATCACCGACATATGCCTTGTGATGTCTGAATGTCAAGAAGCAGTGCAGTATTTTGAGACGTGTTCTATTAATCCTGCATATGATATCAATAATTCAGTTCGCAGTTTAACCTTACCTTATTTGAGGAGATGTGCCTTGCTTTGGAAATTAATAAACTCTCCTAATATGATGCCATTTAGCGATCGGTCAGACTCCTCGGGGGGATCATCCTCCTTTGCAGATAATGATTTGGAGTGCATTTCTAACTTTTCGGAAGAGCTTCCAGAGATTGAGAAGCTGGAGAAAATGTTCAAAATCCCTTCCGTTGACCTGATTGTTAGTGATGAAGAGTCGCGGTCAACAGCTTTGGGCTGGCTGGGACATCTCTGTCAAGTGTTTAAATCTTATAAGACTCAACTTGTTTTGAGATGTGCTCCTGCAGTTCCATTTAGGCTGATGATTTTGCCTCACGTCTACCAGGATCTGCTGCAAAGGTTGGCTCATAACAGCTTGAAGTAGTATCTTACCTTTTTTGTTCTATTTTTAACAGTCACATGGATGTGTGCCATCTTTAGGTATATAAAAAAATGTTGCCCTGACTGTGGAATTGTAAAGGATGACCCTGCATTGTGTTTATTGTGTGGTAAATTGTGCTCGCCAAACTGGAAAACATGTTGCAGGTTTTTGTCACTAACTTATGTTATATTCCATTTATGCACAAAATCCTCTCTCTCGCTCTCTCTCTAAATTTTTGCTTGTTTTGTCATTCAGTGAAAGCAGTTGTCGGACTCATGCGATGACATGTGGTGCTGGCATTGGGGTATACCTATTGATCAGAGTATGTTTCATATTTTCAATTTATTAAACTAGTTATTTTTGTAATATGTCCAGTTATTACTCCTCTAAATGGAAGTATTTTTTATGACTTTCGAATACTAATTATGTTCACAAACATTTTTCTTCAGAGAACTACAATCTTGCTTCAGAGGTCTGCCCGTCAGGCACCTTGGCCGTCTCCATACTTGGATGCATTTGGCGAAGAGGTAAATTAGTTTTCAAAAATGATGTACTGCTCGACTGATTGCCTCTTTGTAAATGTTGTTACATGAACTGTAATGCCTGTAGCTTTCCAAAGTTAAGCTCTAGTTGGTTATTCACTCTTTACTCAAGATTGAAATTAGCTACCTGAACCTGATTGAGTCTTGTTGTCTAGTGAGTGTCTGAAGAGTTGAAAAGTTTGTCTTCCTTCGACAATTTTTTAGTCTTCAAACTGTTTCCAAAAAAAGTGAAAACTTAATTATAGAGAAGATGATTTTTTTTTCCTTGATATTTATTTAAATTTTCTGAGTTTCTTAAACACTATAGTAGGTTACTCTCTTATATCTTCAAGTTACAACATTTTCTTTTTGACCGTGTTGACTAATTGCTTGCCAAGAATTTTCATCTATTGTGTGTGTGTGTGTGTGTGTTTTAATACATCTTTGCTTCATCTCTCCATTAATATCTGTTAAATATGATCCTCTATCCGTCTTGCAGGATGTTGAGATGCAGAGGGGAAAACCATTGTTTCTAAATGAAGAGCGATATGCGTCTTTAACTCATATGGTATGATGGCAATCTATGCTTTCATCTCTGTCTTTTGATTGTATCTCCTTGTAAATTATAACGCGTGATTCTTACTTAGGTGGCTTCTCATGGGCTTGATCGAAGTTCAAAAGTGCTCGGGCAAACTACAATTGGTTCTCTTTTCATGGTTTAGACCGTCTTGACATGTAATAACAATACATTCTTCTGATGAGGTTTGACTACGAACTTGGACTTCATGTTTAAGATTCTTTTCCTTCGAGGTTGAAGTCTTATTATCTCGGCAAAGAATTGTATTAGTACCTAACTGAACATTTCAGGCAATTTAAGATTCGGTGTCCACCTGAGAATCAGGCAATCAACGGCGGTCTGAAATGTACGTACTTCACTAAGGTTAGCTTGCTTTTAGACTCAATAACATGAAAATGAATAACTTATTTAATGCACAATCACTCGTAAACTAATGGATAATAACTTATTTATTATAATTTGTAATCAGGGCTAAAGCTGTGCAAATAATTCTGATGGGGGTCATTTGGTTCTGCTGGTGGATATGCATTTGATTTTCCTTCCTTATGGAATCTTCTTAGTGAAATGTTTTTTCTTTGTTCGATTTCTTTCGCTGGCTAGCATCTATAGTCTTCTGATATAGATTGCACACTTTCATGTATAAATTCTTGATCCTGTTTGCTTATCATGCCCCAGAATCGTTGCGTTGTAAATCTTGATCTAGCAAATAACTCATGCTTGATTTTTTTTTTTAAATAAGATTGTTGCACTGTGACTTTTAGAAGTTACATTATGCGATTTGGATGCAAGGCTCACTAAGGAATCTGCAATACAATAGAATTAGCCAAGAGTTGTAACAACATAAAAAACGATACAAAGAAATACGAAATCAACACGAAACAAGGAGCACAATAATCTACTGGTAACATGTGAAAAAACATTACTATAAGGTAAAATACCCAAAAAATGGCTCCAACACTTGGAAGAAAAATCTTTTTTCTAATAAATGTGATCTGAGTTGAGTTCATCATAAAACAAGAAACATGCGCTTGTGGTTGCTGAAATTTACAAAGAAGCCAGAGGTGCAAAGCGTCGTATTGGCAAATATACAAAGAATAAATGAGACAAACATTATACCAACACACATCATACCGAACATAAAAAACACATGGTCAACATATCATCGACATAGTTGTACACATAATCCCTGAATCTGAGTAGAGGTCGGATTGGGGAGCGAATATGTCATGTTTCTACCGTTGTTGTTTGAGCAGGTTAAAGTATATTGGCTCCCAGTTTGCACAGCCTGCATTTATGAGACTATTAATATCGATCTCCAAGTTCTGGCAAGTCGAAGAAAATTACAAGGGTATGAGACGCTAGCAGTCTATTTTTTATGTGTAAATCACCAGCTCTAAAGGTGTATTTGTATTTTGTAATATGTCGAGGACGTATTTGAAATTTTGAAAAGAAAAAAAAGGTTGTTTTTTCTTTTTTCAAATTATGCTCACTCTCACGGATAATTTTGTAGTGGTTTCTCGTTTGAAGCTCGCACTGTTAAATTTATCGATGTATATAGGTCTAATTAAAAAAGAGAAAAGACGATTGATTTTAGGGATTATAGTCTTCACCTGACAAGACACGGGCTCAGTGTTGCAGCTCCATCTTGAAGTAGGAACGCAACTCAGATAATGACACCACGAACAGTGATCGTTCAAATTCACCCCGCGAAGAAGCAAAACCAAGCCAACAGTGAATCTATGTATATAAAGACGGTGATCATTTAGTTATGACAATCCAGATACTATAGTAGCTATATTTTCTTCGAACATTCTTGAAACAGAAAAATCTGAGGTAGATAAAAGATATTAGTAGAAAAGTTCAAAAAATGATTTTTCATGAATTCACGGCGAGTTTCTGAAATATTTTTTCTCATGGATGGGGAAATATAATATAAAATTAAATCACAAGGGTTCTTGTGTAATTTTGGGATTATTTTGCAAATACTCCAAACCTTCCGGGGTGGTTTTTGTAATCCTCCGTTGATGGATTCAATAAAATTTATCGAATTAAAAGGAATTCTAAAGTTTATCTTACAAAAATGCTGTTATGAAGAAATGGCTTTATTTCACAATACCTGCCACAAGACTCTATTCGTAACAGCATTTATGGAAAGTCAAGATGAAAGTAAAACGACACAAGGCACTGAAGGCAGACTTACCCAACAACTAGAAGGATCAACGACAGCATCCAAAGCACGCGCTGATAGGGCTTGAATTTGGATGTGCGACCTGATATCGTACTATATCCGGCAAGGGAATGTCTTTGGTTAGCCCATCCGAAGTGCGGGCGGATCAGAAAAACGAACCCGAGAAGGAAGCCTGATATAAACCCTCCAATATGAGCAAAGTTGTCAACGTGGGGGAGGATCCCCACGGCTAAGTTGATAGCAATAATTATCACGAGGGTCAATAAAGCAGCAACCTGATGAAGATGAAATATATTATAATTTCGTAGGAGATCAAATTGTGAAGCATGAAAAAATAATCAAAAATACAAAAATTTCTGAGATTCTACTGTTTTATTAAAATATAAAAAATCGACACCACACTTTCCCATTTATATATTATAATGAATTAAACACAGGGAATTTTTTGTAATTTTGATAGTCTGATGGGTATGTGTAATAAAATAAAACCTCAAGGCTATTTTTAAAATTTTGTATTTCTACCTCAGGATTTTCTAGAACAATACCTAATTACTGAAAAACGTAACGATCATTCAAAAGCTAACTAACTATGGTTGAATTAGTTTGATAATTACAAAAAATACCCCTGAAAAATTATTTACCTTACGCTAGTCCGGCCTTTCATAAGCAAAAACACGTTCAACATTTATAAAGATAGTATAATGTAATACCTTGTTAGCATATATGGTCCAGTTAGTTATTAGCTCCGACAGCATGCCTCCTAATAAACCAAAAAGAGCACCAGATGCACCGACTGAAATGTTCGATTGAATAAAAAGAGCGGATAACAAACTTCCGCCGAATCCAGAAATCAGATAGAGCAAACCTACGCGAACTGTGTAAAACATCACAAATACCAAAATAAGTACCGTGAAATAATAATTGCAATTTATAAAGTGTCGACCTACGTAAAGAAACTGTGCCTACAAATAACGGTTAAAAAACATATATATATATATATATATATATATATATATATATATATATATAGTCAATAAGAGGCACATCAAATAGTTATGTCTTTGATAAACTCACCAAAATGGAAAATGGATTAGTAATACACACAGAAAATTAAAAAAAGCTACCATAAGAGAGTCAACTTAGTAACTTGAATTCATAAATAATCGGCCATCATTTTTAACTTGAATTCATGATCGAAAAACTAGAGCAATAGTGATTTATTACTAGAATAAAAATATTGATTTTACATTATTAATTGGGAAGTCAATACGTACCAAATCCAAACTCTTGCTCGAGCCGAATGCCAATAACTATCAAGCTCAACATATTAGCAAGTATGTGAAAAACGCCACCATGTAACCACATACAGGTGATGAGCCGCCATCCTTCATGTTCATCCACGACTTTAACCACGTCTAAGGCGCCCATTTTCTCTAATCTAAAGCAAATGAAAAGTTGGAAAATCATGTTGTTACTAGTTTGAGTTGTTTCCCATATATATACATCATTCCTAGAATTGATGCATTTTTCAGAATAGGAGAAAGGCCGTGGATCATGTCTAACACTGTCGGGGAAATACTAAACAACAAACCATTTTTTGTTTCTTGTTGTTTACATATGCTGTTTTTAAACATAAATTGATAAGAAATACGGGTTTGATCAATTTAAGGCCCGAAAGATAGGTTCATTGTCAATCAAGTTCACGATCTGGAAAATAAAACTTCAACTAAACATCTACAAATTTACGAACTCATTCACATCTCGTCATTCATAACCTCATTATAAGTACATAAGATCTTTATTACTAGTAATCTTTCAAAAAATTCTCACACGCCTGAATTTCATAAATATATATCGAATTATAATTTAAAAAATGTTTCGCAAGATGTCAAACAACGGATTTAGATCCCGACAATTAACCATCTTTCCGATCCCACAAAAAAAGTATCACCATTAAGAGCACATTTTGTGGAGTAAGACTATAACAGATGATGACCACTTTTGTCATTCAAATTTACAAATGAGTAACAGCAATAATAAATAATGAGAGCAATAAAATTGCTATTATTATTAAAAGGATGGTTTTTTTTTTTTAAAAAAAAAAAAAAGAACTTACGCGGAAGACGACGGGCCAAGAAGAGGATTTTCACTGAAGGGCTGAAACGAAAACCTGCCCAAGAATCCAGCGACACAGGTGATAGAATTCTTCGGGCAATCGTTCACATACATAGTAATTACAAACATCACTATATTAGCCGCCACGAACGTGGGTATCAACCAGGGGAACCACTTCTTGGTGCGCTTCTCCCCGACGGCGACGAGCGGCGGAGATTCCAACGAGGCGGGGTGGACGGTGGTGCCGCCCCTCCGCGAACTCGCTGGTGATTGGACGGTATCCGGCGCGGCGGCGGACATCGGAAGCTACAGTGGCTGATTACAAAAAAAAAGATTGGTTTTTTATATTTGATTTTTGGGGAATATGAAAATGGAATTAGTTGAACAGAGATTTAGACACAAGGATTAGGTGGGGAGTGGTTGAATAAGAGGAGGGCGATGGTGATTGGGTCAATTATTCAGAGCTCTCTATGTGAATCCATGGCCGATGTAGTACATTTATTTACTCTGTGTTTACTTTTCTTTGCTTGGGGCTTCGATCTTTGACTCGCCGGTTTTCGATTCACGCGTTCAGGCGTAATATGAGGTGCCTTAAAGTTTCAACTATACTTGGATGCTTAAACGCTTACTAATTAATAACTTCACATATAAATTTTTTGACTTTAGTCAATTTGATAATTTCATTGTGTAACAAATGTAGTACACAACAACGAATTTAACTTAATTTTATGAAAAAAGTATTCAGAATAAAGATTTAACTTATTGGTATGAGTAAAATATAGAGTAATTTTATTACTATTTTTATAACAAATATTTCCTCCGAATAATTTACAAAAGAATATTGCATCTTTGTTTTTTTTTAGAGAGAGAAAGTAAGTCTTAATTTTTTCTACATTTTTAAGTTTAGTATGTGACATTCTTCTTGTGGATGACAAATAATTTGTGCTAAATTTTGGTGAATATTTTTTATCTAAATATTTTAATTCTTGTAAAATTATTTCAAAATATTAATTTATTGTTACTTTATTATTTGTAACATTATTTGCATTCATAAAAAATTATAAAAAAACACTTATTATTTTATTTTAACATTTTTATTCATTATATTATTTTTTTTCATTTAAAAAATATAATTGTCACTTAATTTTAGTAAGAAAAAAAACACATAAATTTGAACATTTTTTAAGAGCATAAATCGAATATTTTCAATAATATTTATTCAATATTTTCAATTATTTATTCGTTCATAAAAATAATTTCATAAATTTTTGTTTGTGTGAAGAAGTCTTTTATATAAGAAGATCTCCAATGATTCTAGTGAATTCTAATTACATAAAATAAAATTAATTAATGTTTTGTTATCAAATTAATTCCCAAACTCTTCATACAAACAAGCCGCCAAAGGATATATCGGAAATTAAAATAAAATAGGAATAAAATAAAAATAAAAATAATCGGAAATAAAAAATAGCGGAGAGATCTTTATATGATTGCACACAACCTACATGCGCTGTATTCTTCGTCTCCGAAATAATTTGAACTCTGCTCTGAGATTTTAGCGAGAAATATATTCAAAATCTTGGATCCGATGGACGGTCAGAAACAGGGCACCGGATTCTTCGCCTCCATAGCTTCTACCTTCTCCGCCATGTCCAAATCCGTAAATGGGTAATTTCAGCGCTTCGAAATTTTCGATCTTCACTCTATTTGGGGAACCCCAGATTCACATTTGTTTTTATTTCTGATTTTTTTGAGTTGATTTCTTCTTACCCAGATCAGGGAATTATAGTTTCCTTTTGCTGTATCTTGGCTAATTAATTATTGATTTACATTTTATTGCATGAAATTCCTTCATATTTCGTTCATATGTTCTGAGATTATCTGCTAGTATATTTTTGCCCATGATGATTGGGCTAAATCTGGGAACTTGTGAACTTAATTTTAAAGAAGTGAATTCGATATTACTTCGAATCCCTTGGATAAAATATGTCTGCTAGAAATGGGTTTTCGATATATTTCTTTCTCTGCTAGTATTTTTCAAGTGGAAATGATACATGAAATCGGATTTATTCATTCCGGGTATTGGGGTTTTATCTAATTATACTACTACTCAACAGGACCTTCAATTCTAGTTTTGGGAGGCGAAGTTATTATACTAGATCATTCAAAACCTGACCTTTTCGTTCGTTTGGCTACATTGGTGGCAAAAACACACACACATTTGCCTTCACTCATACTTAACTCTTTTTTGGCGTCTTTAGTTTGTTAGGCTATGAAGGACTGGAAGTTATAAACCCTGAAGGAGGAACAGACGATGCTGAGGTTGAAGCTCACAAAGGAAGATGGAAGCAAGAGGTAAACAGTTTGCATATAATATCTTTTTTTTTCCTTCCTGACATGTTATACTGTCATTTTCCTCCTGTAGTCACTATTATTATTGGGCTTCATTACTAACCACACACCATTTGCTTGTGAGATTCTCATCCTTTAAATTTTTCTCTATTCTAGGATCGTGACAGTTATTGGAAAATGATGCAAAACTATGTTGGATCTGATATCACGTCAATGGTGACACTTCCGGTTCTCATCTTTGAGCCAATGACTATGCTTCAGAAAATGGCAGAGGTTTGAGTTATCACATCACTTTTTTAAGCTATTGATGTGTATATAATATTGTAAAGCCCAATAAATATATTTGATGCGAGTAAATTCGTTTGCAGTTGATGGAATACTCGCATCTACTGGAATTGGCAGATGAATGCGAGGATCCTCACATGAGATTAGTATATGCTGGTAATTTTTATTTTATTTATTGTATCGCTTTAGTTTTTAGCAATAATTACAAATCTACCCTGAGATCAAAGATAACCATATAAGTCCCATAGCTCTTACTATGGGATGTGCCCTCATTTAAAAGTAAATACATTGTTTTTATTATATACTATTGATGTTTAAACTTTATATTTTTATGAATCAGTTTAAAACATAAATCAATGGCCCCAAATTTCCTTTTTTGATGTAAGTTATAATTGTATTTAAGAGGGGTTATTTAGAAGGTAAATGCGAAACACAAGGGAGTATTTGTAATTGTTAAAATTTACTGGAGTTCTCTGGAATTAACACACCCCTAGGAGTAGTTTTTGTATTATTGCAAACAAACTTGTTATATTTAAAATTACAAAATTACTCTCATCATATGTCTCTTTTCTGCACATTTTAGCCTCAGAAAGTGGTGAAATGTTAGGTAAATGATTACCTGAGCTCTCTGTAACTAGGCTAAAATAATGGGCAGATTTTGTTTTTGTAATTATCCCAAATCTAGTCAATAGTCATTCTGATGTGAGTATTCTGTTCAGCTTCTTGGTTCATATCTATGTACTATGTCGTACAAAGGACTTGGAAACCATTTAATCCGATTCTTGGCGAGACTTATGAAATGGTCAACCACGGAGGCATTATGTTTATTGCAGAGCAGGTGACACCTTGAAGCAACGTATTATCTGTTTTTTTAGTACATATCCCTTTGGGATTTTATTTTATCTCCCATCTTGATATATACTACAGTATGACATTTCTGTAATTTTTTTTACATGTTTTTTAATACCAGGTTAGCCATCACCCTCCAATGAGTGCGGCACATGCTGAAAACGAACATTTTGTGTATGATATTACTTCAAAGCTGAGGACAAAATTTCTGGGGAACTCAGTTGATATATACCCTGTTGGAAGGTAAAACGTTATTCTCATTTTCTTGACACTTATTCTTTCTCCTAGGACTATTTGTGCTATAAGAGTATATAATTAATTTGGAGTCTTCACCAAGAACCTCTATTTTATACTAGTATTTATTATCGAGACACATTTTCTTGGTTTTATTATGAAGGATTTTTTTTCTGAATAAATTGATTTGATTTCATGGACTGCTGATTTTTATACAATGATTCAAATTTCTGTACAGGACGAGGTTGACCCTCAAAAAGTCTGGTGTGGTTTTAGATTTGGTCCCTCCTCCTTCCAAAGCGAACAATATTATATTTGGACGAACATGGGTTGACTCACCTGGTGAAATGATATTGACAAACCTCACAACAGGGGACAAAGTTATATTGTATTTCCAACCTTGTGGATGGTTTGGGTATGTTTTAACGATTAACTGGTTGACACCCTACGTGGCTGACAATGTGCCTTTTGTGTGCTTTCTTTCGTTTAGTTTTATATATTGATATTCAACTTGTTTAACCTCTCATCTTTAGCTTTAATTTTCTCCACTATTAGAAGTTAAATAAAGAGATACTTATAAAATATAGTCTACTTTCACAAACCAGAAGCAAAAAAAAAAAAAAAAAAAAAGATAAATCTAAGGCATTACTCTCCATAGATTATGATTAATTACGCAAAAAAAATTAAAAAAAATTAGGATTTTTTGAAAATATTGGAAGTATTGTTCTTCTCGTTAAAAGATGATGGTCTCTTTTTCTTGTAGTGTTTGAAAGCACCATGAATAAATATTTTCATGTGATAAAATGTATCTGTATTTTTATATTGTCTTTGTATTGAATTATGTTTCTGTTTTTTACTCATTCATTTAATCTATTACTATTTTGTGCTTGTATAGTGCCGGTCGGTATGAAGTGGATGGCTACGTTTACAATGCAGATGAAGAACCTAAATTCTTGATGACCGGAAAGTGGAATGAGTTCATGAGCTATCAGGCTTGCGACTCTGAAGGAGAACCCTTGCCGGGCTCTGAACTAAAAGAGGTACCAACATATTAATATTTGCTTTGCAATTTCCCCATTCATCTGATCTAGTGATTACGGCATTTTAATTAAAAGATCAATTATACTGCACAAAGGTTAGGCGGCAAACTAAATATTGTTAAAGGTATGATAACGGAAAATCTCATTGAAGGATCTCATTATTATTATTTCAAAAACTACACATGTTTTGTCTCAACTCTGTACTTGTTTTACTATTGTACCCCTCAACTTTTCAAAATATGACAAACCATCCAAACTTTTTGTGACACCATTTGTAAGATTTAGAAAATTTGAGAGATGCCATTAACAAAATTTAGACAAAAAGTTGGGTTATTTGGATTCAAAGTTAGCTGTTGTTTCGGTAATTATCTTTTATTATTATTAGTGCCCCAAAAACTAAAAATACATCTTCTCTAATTGTGATAAGTCGTGTTTTGATGGCGTTGATTGTACAGGTTTGGAGGGTTGCTGATGTTCCCAAGAACGATAAATTTCAGTACACGTATTTTGCACACAAATTAAACAGCTTTGACACTGCTCCCAAGAAGCTACTCCCATCAGATTCCAGGCTGCGTCCAGATCGTTTGGCACTTGAGCAGGGTGACCTATCCAAAGCTGGATCGGAGAAGAGCAGGTCTCTTATCTGTGGAACTTTTTTTTCAAATCTTGCTCAAGTTTTCAATTTTGATACTTCATGCATGTTTGTGTGTATAACTACATACACACGTTCTGCCATGATTTTGTGATTATAATTCAGTCTTTTGTGATTATTTTTTGATTTGTGTGTTTTGGCAGACTGGAGGAGAGGCAAAGAGCCGAGAAGAGAGCGAGAGAAGCCAATGGGGATGAGTTTAAAGCAAAGTGGTTTGATATAACAGATGAAACAGCTTCAACACCTTGGGGTGACTTGGAAATTTACAGATACAATGGAAAATACGAACAACATCGTATGGCTGTGGATGGTTCAGACAACATAGAAGAGTCAGAGAACTCATCATCAGAGTTCAATCCATGGCAGTACAGCTCGTCTACTTCTCAAACATAAGATTAGACAAAAAACAAATGGTTCCAAGGCCTTTTTCTTATTTTTAGTTGTGAGTTTTCGACCCTGATTTTTTTTCTTCTATTTTCTTTCTCCCTTGATCCTCCTTGCACCTGTTACTTAAGAGTAGAATTGTAAACCATTGTATGATATCTTCATTTTCATCTACATTGTATGGATTTATTGGGTATTTTCTTCATTGCACAAATTGCTTATCTAAGGTGCTGCTATCACTGCCAGATTCTGGCAACCATGCCAACGTACCATTTGAGTGCAAAGTCATAGGGCTGATTGGGGAAATTAATATGGAGGGAGTTTGTGGTGATCATTTTTAAGTACAATTTATAAAAATTGGAAATTTGTTTTTTTTTAAATAAAAAATTAGAAGTAATTAATTATTTTTAAATGAAGTGTAATTATAATATGGAGGGAGTTTGTGGTGAGTCAATCCTATTTCCGATAGGGGCAGTTGACAATTGAATCCGATTACGAGCTCAATCAAATATTTTTAAGTACAATTTATAAAAATTGGAAATTTGTTTTTTTTTTTAAATAAAAAATTAGAAGTAATTAATTATTTTTAAATGGAGTGTAATTATAATATGGAGGGAGTTTGTGGTGATCATTTTGAGACTACAAACGAGCTCAATCAAATATTTTTAAGTACAATTTATAAAAATTGGAAATTTGTTTTTTTTTTTAAATAAAAAATTAGAAGTAATTAATTATTTTTGAATGGAGTGTAATTATTGATTTGAGATAAATAAAATACTAGGAGTACTAAATAAAATACACAGTTGACAGTACTACTTACTCTATAATATACTAGTTTTGATCAGGTCAACCATATCAAAAGTAAAATCTCATCACATGACTTGTTTATAGTATTCTTAAATGGTTGTAAGTTTAATAATTTAAGACAACTAAAAATCATTATTATTTTTTTAGTTCATTATAACTACTCTATAATGGAATATCAATATCGTCATGAAAATCAATCCATGACTGAGTTGTGGAATCGAAACTCAGTCTATGGACACTCGCTTCAAAATCATTATCACAACATCAGCAATCTGTCGACAGCTACCGGCGATGTTCTGCGATACATCGACCGCATGCTCATGGACGAGGACATGGACGACAACGAGGCCCTTCAAGACTCCTCGAATCTCCAAGCCAAGGAAAGGTCATTCTACGAGGCCCTCGGCCAAGCCGAGACTACTGATGTCGTGTCTCGGAATTTCTGGCTGGGAGTCAACGAAGCCCGAAAGTTCCTTCCTAGTACCACGTCGGCGCCGGTTAAAGAGAGTCGTGAAAACGAAGATCCGGTCAACAACAATTCCAGAGGATGTCTCGACGACGAGTTCGACACGTGGACTTATGTAGACGACGGTTGCGAGAAGTTGGCGTCGTACGTAATCGACCTCAGAACCGCATCGACCACACGGCGAAAGACCAACAAGCGAAAGTCGTCTAATTCGGTCGATTTAACTTCTGTCCTGATATCTTGCGCCCAAGCAGTCGCCTTGAACGATAAAAACGGGGCGAACGAAAGCCTGAGGCGGATCAAGCTCCACTCGTCTCAGTTCGGGGACGCGAGCCAGAGGGTGGCTCACTACATGGTCCGCGGGCTCGAGGCGCGGCTCGACGGAAGGACCGGAAGCTGGATGCACGAAAACTTCTCCTACGAAAATCTGTCGGCTTCCGACTACTTCGCGGCCTACTGCACCTCCCTCATATCGTCCTCCTTCCGGAGGATCTCGATTTTCGCCTCCAACAAAACCATCGCGTGCCGATCGAAGAAGTTCGAGAAGATCCACATTATAGATTTCGGCATCCTCTACGGGCTTCAGTGGCCCGCCTTGATCAAGCGCTTGTCCGAACGAGAAGGTGGGCCCCCGAAGAAGGTTCGGATCACCGGAATCGACGCTCCGCAGCCGGGGTGCGATCCGGCGGAAAGGATCATGGAAACGGGAAATCGTCTAATCCATTATGCGGAGATGTTCGGTGTGCCGTTTGAGTACAGCTCGATAGTGAAGAGTTGGGAGAGTGTAAGAGTGGAGGATTTGAACATCGAGGAAGGGGAGTACGTGGCGGTCAACTGTTTGTTCCGGGCGGAGAATCTGGAACCGGAGGATGAGGAGTTAGTGCTGGGTCCGAGGAGTAAGTTTCTGGAGTTAGTGAGAAAGATGAATCCGGACGTGTTTGTGAACGGGGTGGTGAATGGGGGCTATGGGGTGCCGTATTTCGTGACGAGGTTTCGGGAGGCGTTGTTCCACTTCTCGAGCTTGTTCGACATGACGGAGGCGCTGGTGCCGGAGGAGAGGCGGGAGAGGATGCTGCTGGAGGGGATGTTGGGGAATATTGCGATAAACGTGGTGGCTTGCGAGGGGGCGGAGAGAGTGCACAGGCCGGAGACGTCGAACCAGTGGCGGCTGAGGTGTGTTCGGGCCGGGTTGAAGCAAGCCCGGTTCGTGAGGAAGTTGTTGGGCGAGGTGGTGAAGAAGGTGAAGAGCTGTTACCATAGAGAGTTTGTGGTGGTGGAGGATGATAACAAGTGGCTCATGATGAGCTGGAAAGGAAGGACAATTTGTGCGCTGTCGTGCTGGGAACCTGATCATGATCATGCTGGAGCTTCACTGCAGATGCAGTAGAAAACTTTATTATACACAATGTTATTTAAAGCTCGTAAAACTTTTTATTTCGTATCAAAAATAACTAGTAAATACTGTAAATGTGAATAGCAGAAAATAAATACTAACAAGGGTAGAGCTGTCAAAATGGGCCCGGCCCAACGGCCCATCCCAACCAACCTGACAAACAGGCCAATTTGGGCTTGTTTCAAGAGGGCCCAAACACTGTCGGGCCTATTTGGCTCGGCTCATCAAATCCATCAGACTTGTAGGGCTTGTGTCGGCTTACCCCCATTTTCCGGGCTGCCATGATTAGGCTGGAAACGAACAGAGCACTTGGCGAGCCCTCGCGAGCTGCTGCTCGAGTCAACGCGTTGAGCTTTTCGAGCAATTCGAGTCGAGTCGAACTCGAGCAATACGATTCGAAACACTCGAATAAGCTGAAGTTTAACTAATTGAGCGAGCAAAATCCGAGCAGCTCGATCGAGACGAGCCTGCTAATTTTTTTTCGAACCGGCTCAAAGCTTAACTCGTCTCGGCTCGTTTTCAGCCCTAATATTTATGACCGAATTATTTTAATCGACATTTTAAAACATTTTTTTCTATTATCAACTTCGTATCTCTTTACTAACAAAAACCTAACCACAAAGCTCCAAATCAAAATATGCGTCTTTTTCTGAAAAATTAGCGTTTTTTTAAACAATTTAATATTTGATTTTTATTTTATAAATAAAAAAAGGGGGAAAATGGCAATAAGGCCAATTTTCAACATTTTTTGACTAATAAGGCCAAATTCCAATTTATGTGTCAATTAGGCCTTTTTGTTCCAATTAGGCCAAAAAAATGTATATGGAAAGACGGAAATACCCTTACTCTATTTCTACTCAACCCACCCCACACCTACCCCACCCCACCCCTGCTCAGACACTGAATACCATGAAAAAACACTGAACGTCAGATTTTTTTTTTCTACTCAACCCACCTCACCCCACCACAGACACTGAATGTCACACACTGAATACCATGAAAAAACACTGAACGCCAGATTTTTTTTTTTACTCAACCCACCTCACCCCAGCACAGACACTGAATGTCAGACACTGAATACCATGAAAAGACACTGAATAACACTGAATAACACTGAATAACATTAAAAGACACTGAATAACACTGAATAACATTAAAAGACTCTAAATAACACTGAATAACATTAAAAGACACTGAATAACACTTAATAACACTGAATAACATTAAAAGACACTGAATAACACTGAATAACATTAAAAGACACTGAATAACACTGAATACCATCAAAAGACACTGAACGTAAGATTTTTTTCTAATCAACCCACTTCACCTCCAGACACTGAATACCATTAATAGACACTGAATATCTGAATACCAACACTGAACGTCAAAAAAAAAATTCTACTCAACCCACCCCACCTCCCGACACTGAATACCATTAATAGACACTGAATGTCAACACAGACACTGAATACCATTAAAAGACACTGAACGTCGGATTTTTTTTTTCTACTCAACTCACCCCACCTCCAGACACTGAATACCATTAATAGACACTGAATAGAGACACTGAATACCATGAAAAGACACTGAACGTCGGATTTTTTCTTCTACTCAATCCACCCCACCTCCAGACACTGAATACCATTAATAGACACTGAACGTCACCCCAGACACTGAATACCATGAAAAGACACTGAACGTCAGATTTTTTTTCTACTCAACCCACCCCACCTCCAGACACTGAATACCATTAAAAGACACTGAACGTCACCCCAGACACTGAATACCATGAAAAGACACTAAACGTCAGATTTTTTTTTCTACTCAACCCACCCTACCTCCAGACACTGAATACCATTAAAAGACACTGAATGTCAGACACTGAATGTCATAAAAAAACACTGAATGTCGTAAAAAAACACTGAACGTCGTAAAAAAATATACAGAATATTATAAAAACACTAGATTTCTCAATGTATGTTATAAAAATACACAGAATATTATAAAAATACACAGAATAAAAACAAGCAACTGCACCAGATTTCTCAGTGTATGTTATAAAATCTTCACACGCCCCCATAAGGTCTGGATGTGCTCCGATTAAACTATCCACCTGAAAAGATAGAAATAACATATAAATTAAAGGGCTTTATAAGCACAACATATAAATAACATAAAATATTGACTAATGACTCGCAGTTTTTTTCAAAGCACATCTACAGTTTTAATTACAAACACGACCACTGGTTATGGTGTGACAGTAGAGTATCAGTGGCTTACATATACAGCTTGATAAGAGGTAGTATTGAAGTAAGATGATGAGACATTGTTTAAAACATTAGAATTGAATCAGTTTATATAAGAACGCTAAAGAGCTAGATGCAGAGATGACTAGAGAGAATCACCAGAATTCGAAATTGAGCTGCTGTGACAAACTTGCTTTTAAAAGAACTTATACAATCTGAAACTTTTTCATAATTTTCAGGAGCCTGTAACCGTTCCTTCACTTTCTCACGGAAAGCCGACTCTGAATCCTCCAGCACTGAACAAGATAAAAAAAAAACAAATTATTGATTTTATAGCTTTGATTCAACACATTACAAAGATTTGACCCGATCAATATTGTATAGCCTAATGACCAAAGAGAATCTGAAGATAGAAATTCATCTTATGATCGTTAATACATTCTCATACTTATACATTTCTCACTATCCACACAGGAGTTTGGATGAAACTAATTAATACCCTTTTTTTTCATTTTTAAACATAACAGCATTAAAAGCAATGCGATCTCCCTCGTATTTTGCAATTTGATGGAAATCACAAACCTTGATAGGATTAATTTAGCAGTAAAGTGAAGGGCTCGTTGATCCTTATCGCCATGGTAGTCGCCCTCACCATCGGCACCCGAGAGGAAGAGGAAACCCCTGAAGTCACCTTCTCCAAAAAAGCCGTCTCCACCATCTGCGAAACCACCGACTACAAAACCACCTGCGTCGACGCCCTCAAAGACGGGAACACCACCGACCTATCGGCGACCAATTCGACGAACGACGTCCAGACGCTCCTCAGCGGCACGATAACGAATCGAGCACCTGTCTCGACGAGTACACTGAATGAAACGTAAAAACACTGAATGTAAACAATACTACAGAAGAGAGACGTTGTACCAGGTCGAATTCGCTCTCTGGCCGGACCCAATCAAAGCCTGCGTCGCCCTTTGAAACCATCGCCGTCAGATTCTGAACCGCCCGGCGCCTGATTCGGGCGGCCTTGAAGCAGTTGCCGAGCTTCGATTCGAGGGAATACGACGGTAATTCGCCGGAGACGACGAGATTGATTAGAATTTCGTCGTCGATCAACATGAAAAGGAAAATCAAATCTGTTCAAGCACAAAAAAGCAAAAAAAATGACGTCGTTCTCAATTACCTTGGTTTTAGTCTCGATTTTGACATCGAGCGAGTTGATCCTGGTGGATAAGATTCCGGCGAGGCATTCCCCTTTGACGGGATTGAAGAAGTGGAGGCCTGGCTGAACGAGGCGAAGTCGGGTTCGCCGAGGATGGCGTGGCCGCCGGGGAGGGTGGTGGTGCCGCTGCATCTCTACGAGATTCGCCACTCGATTGCGTCGGCTTCGGCGATTTTCGACGCCAGATCTCCCGCGCGTTCGAGCACATCGCGGTCTCGACGCCGCGGGGCGTGCCGCCGGAGAGAATCGTCTGCTTCGTCGGCGAGCTCGCGGCTGATCGGGCCGGAGGGAGTTGCTTCTCGTCATCGTCTTCTTCCACGGCGGTGGCTTCGTTCCGATTTGAATTTGCCCATTTGTGTGAATTTGTCCGTATCGATGGTGAAGAAGCGTGAATTTGGGGATAAAGGTTAATGTGGTCTTTACACATTTTAGGCGGCCTAATTGACACGCGTAATTTCTCAAAAACCTTATTGCCGAAAAAATGTTAAAAATTGGCCTTATTGCCATTTTTCCCTAAAAAAAGATTAATAAAGTAGAATGATGTTTAATTGATCTCACATATATATTTTATAATAGAAAATGTTAATTTTTGTCATTTTAAGAAATACTACATTATTTGAAATTAGTCAAATGACACGTTCTAATTGGAATACGTAGTGTGTGTAGTAGTGTAAGTACATGTTCTTTTAGACTAAAATTGATTGAACTGAAATAAACTTAAGCCATCTTAACTGAAAGCTATCTGAAGTATTGATTTTTTATACAAAAAATAATAATTTTTATAAGTTTTTAAATATTATTTTAAAAATATTAATAATATTATGATAATAATTAGATTGTATATTTGAAATTATGGATTGAAATTATTTTTTATTTATTTTATATTAATTTATTTTGAAACTAACTTAATCAAACTGAACTTAACTTAAGCGATCTGAACTGAGCTAAACTGAAATTAAGTCCACTGAACTGAACGTAAACTGAACTTAACTAAACTGAAATTAAATCGAAAAGAACAGGTCCTAGTACTCCATTCAAAAGAATCTTACAATAAAAAAACCTCAGTCAGATTTATTGTTATTTGCTAATCAACTAAACCCGTGCCTACAAATAGGTGTAGTACGCACTCAAAGAGTCATGTGTCAATGTTGGGCCAATAACACCTTAAAAGGCCTTGTTAAGGTGATAAAGTTGTTCAACTTATATTTGAGCTTTAGGATCTATATCCAACCGATGTGGGATATTCAACACGCCCCCTCACGAGTAGGCTCGGTTTTGTCGGCTCTACTCGTGGACATAGTGCCATCTTTGGGCAAGCCGGAAATTTCATCGGCTGGGGCACCCATCATCGTGTTGGGCCCGCTCTGATACCATGTTAGAAACCGCTTCATCTAAAAGCTCGAACTGGTAGAGAAGTTGGACTTCTTTACACTTATATTAATGGGACGAATATATTCTCCAATACTCCCCTCTCCAATACTCCCCCTCACTTGTGGGCCGATTTCAACCTCTTTGAGGAGGCCCAACAAGTGGATAATTAAATCGGGTGGAGTCGCCACTGGCGGGAGTCGAACCCAGGACCTCGGGTTATCCCAAGGACCTCGGGTTATCCCAAGGCTCTTAGATGCCGCTTAATCCAACAGCTCGAACTTTTAGAGAAGTTGGGCAACTAGACATTTATATAGTGGGTCGAATATAGTCTCCAATACTCCCCCTCACTTGTGGGCCGATTTCAACCTCAGGGGAAGGCCCAAAGATCCAGGACAATGTCAAGACCAAGAGGCAAAGATCCAGGACAAGGAGGGCATTCCTCCAGACCAGCAGAGACTCATATTTGCCGGTAAGCAGCTCGAGGATGGCCGTACCCTCGCTGATTACAACATCCAGAAAGAGTCGACCCTTCACTTAGTTCTCCGTCTCCGTGGTGGTATGCAGATCTTTGTCAAGACCCTTACTGGAAAGACTATCACTTTGGAGGTGGAAAGCTCTGATACCATGTCAAAGTTGGGCCAGTATACACCTTAAAAGGCCTTGTTAAGGTGATAAGGTTGTCCAACTTATATTTGAGCTTTAGGATTTATATCCAACCGATGTGGGATATTCAACACGCCCCCTCACGAGTAGGCTCGGTTTTGTCGGCTCTACTCGTGGACATAGTGCCATCTTTGGGCAAGCCGGAAATTTCATCGGCTGGGGCACCCATCATCGTGTTGGGTCCGCTCTGATACCATGTTAGAAACCGCTTCATCTAAAAGCTCGAACTGGTAGAGAAGTTGGACTTCTTTATCATGTACGTCATTTGTGAGTAACAAAGGTCAGACAAAATCAACCAAATCGAATATTTATTTTATTTTTGCATGGAAAAGCAACAATATTAATAATGATACTGAATCCAAAAATCTTTAGACCATGATCATCAAATATTTTTCTTAAATTTAAAAGACACAGTGTCTTTGAAATTCACTTATTAATTTGGTTTCAGCTGTATTCCCACAGGATTCACATCTTATGAGGTACGCGCTAGCTTATAATTAAATGTAATACTGTAATAATTTTTGTTTGTTGAAATTAATTAATTAATTCTTGTTTTACCAGCAGGGAGAAGGGATTCAATGGAAATGAGGTTTAGTGATATATCCACGAGGACGGATGGGGTGCTGAGTTACATCGACAGGATGCTGATGGAAGACGACGACACGGATGACGAGGAGAATCGGATCCTCGAATCCTCCACCGATTTCCAAGCTAAAGTAAGATCATTCTACGAGCTTCTCGATCCATTGCCAGCGACGTCGAAAGAAACTGATAGTGTTGCGGTGGTCACGTCGAGGCGCAAGAACAACCCCCACGACGAACTCGACGCGTGGGTAGACGGAGGGTGCGAGAATTTCGCATCGTACATAACAGACCTCAGAGAGGAGTCGAAAGCCCAGCAGCAAGGTCGGAAAAGCAACGACAAGGACAATAAGAAGGAGGAGGTGGACATAAGATTCCTCCTTATATCGTGTGCCCAGGCAGTCGCATCTTACGATTACAACGAGCTTCTCAAACAGATCCGACCCCACTCCAATCAGTTCGGACGACACGCGGACCAGAGGGTGGCCCACTACTTCGTCCGCGGGCTCGAGGCACCGGCGGACCAGAGGGTGAAGAGCTGTTACCATAGAGAGTTTGTGGTGGTGGAGGATTATAACAAGTGGCTCATGATGAGCTGGACGGGGAAGACCATATGTGGGTTGTCGTGCTGGCAAACCAATAATCACAACACCTGCTGAATGCTGATTATCGATCTCTTTCTTCAATTCCTTTCTTTTAGTTCTTGCATTTTAACGTATAGTTTTTCATTCACTGTTAGGTTTCTACCACTCGGTTGGTTACAAATTACTATCCAACTCAAATCGAACTCTTTTCTCTAGTCTGGCCTTCTGCTCTATTGGGCCCAACTGTTTGAAACACACTGCTTTGATTTCAGCCCACTCAAATCGAGTCGGATCAAAGTCGATTTCAGCCCACTCAAATTGACAATTTAGAGAGAGAGAGAGAGAGAGATCGAGAGAAAGGGTAATTAATCGAATCTCACAAATTAAAAAATTAATAAGAAAAAAAAATCAATCAAAATCGAACAAAATCCCCTTCTGATCGGATTTATTGGTACTAAAAGTATGTAAATATACTTAGTACTAATTTACCCGTGCTTTAAATTAATGTACTTAATTAAAAGTCCCGCAAAATCCACCGAATTCAATATTTATGTTACTATTTCATTTTATTTTTGCATGTGCTAATGATAAGAGCACATGCATGCGCCAAACTCGACAATTAACTTTTTCAAAATGACATCTTTGAAAAACAAAACACCATCTTTATTTACCCTAAGCTCTTGGCTTCCGGCTATCTCCCATTCTCTTTTTTTCTTATTCTAAAAGTAAAAGCAATATTTTAATGGATCCCTTTTTGAATGGAACCTCGGATTCTTCGACGTTCAATGAATACCATCCTCTTGGAGCCGAAACTAATCATTACCAGCAAATCAGCGACCTATCGACGACGGATGGGGTTCTGAGTTACGTCGACCGGATGCTGATGGAAGACGACGCGGATGACGAGGAGAATCAGATACTTGAATCGTCGTCTGATTTCCAAGCCAAAGTGAGATCGTTCTACGAGCTGCTCGGCCAGGAATACCCACCGCCGCAACAACCAGAACCTCCACCCAACCCTCGCTCGAGTGAAGTGGTGTCTGTCGAATACTGGAATCAAATTGATCATGCGGGCGATAACAATCCCCACTCAGACGACGAATTCGACATGTGGACTTACGCTGACGGCGGGTGTCGGGATTTCGCAGCGCACCTAACGGACCTCAGAAGCGCATCCAAATCGAAATCGCAGATACAACATATAAAGAAGAAGAAAGAAGAGGTCGACATAAGAATTCTCCTGGTATCTTGTGCCCAGTCGGTCGCGTCCTTCGACCAAGCCGGTGCCAACGACTTCCTGAGGCAGCTCAGGCCTCACTTGAATCAGTTCGGCGACGTGGACCAGAGGCTGGCCCACTACTTCGTCCGCGGGCTCGAGGCCCGGCTAGCCGGGACCGGAGCCTCCATACCCAACAAAGCCGCTTTCGTCTACGAGACAATGCCGTCCTCCGACTACTTGTTAGCTTACTGCACCTCCCTCATATCCTCCTCCTTCCGGAGAATCTCTATTTACGCCTCCAACAACTTGATCGCGTCCAGATCGAGAAAATTCGCTCGGGTCCACATCGTAGATTTCGGCATCCTCTACGGCTTCCAGTGGCCGCCTTTCATGCGGCGCCTGTCCGAACGAGAGGGGGGCCCACCGAAGCTTCGGATCACGGGGATCGACTTCCCGCAGCAGAATGGTGAGCCGGCGGCGCAGAGGATCAGGGAAACGGGGGACCGGCTGGCCCACTACGCGGAGATGTTCGGGGTGCCGTTTGAGTACAATTCGATAGTACAGAGTTGGGAGAGTATAAGAGTGGAGGACATTAGAATCGAGGAAGGGGAGTACGTGGCGGTCAACTGTTTGTACCGGGGGGAGAGTCTGATGCCGGACGAGATGGCCGTGACGGAGAGTCCGAGGAGCATGTTTCTGGAGCTGGTTAGGAAGATGAATCCGGACGTGTTTGTGAACGCGGTGGTGCACGGGGGGTTCGGGATTCCCTACTTTGTGACTCGGTTTAGGGAGGCGTTTTTCTTCTACTCGGCGTTGTTCGATATGGCGGAAACGATTATACCTAGCGGGAGGCCGGAGCGAATGGTGGTGGAGGGTATATTGGGAAACGAAGCGATAAACGTGGTGGCGTGCGAGGGAGGGGAGAGAGTGGTGAGGCCGGATACGGCAAAGCAGTGGCAACTGCGTCACCATCGGGCCGGGTTGAAGCAAGTCCCTTTGGGAAGGAGCTTGGTTCAGGCCATTGTTAAGAAGGTGAGGATTTGTTGTCATAGAGAGTTTTTAGTAGCTGAGGATGATAACAAATGGCTGATGATGAGTTGGAAAGGAAAGACAATATCTGCACTGTCCTGCTGGCAACCCAATAACAAAACCTAGCTTATTTCTATTTATTCGATGAAGAATTACGTCGATTACTAAGGAGACGAGCTTTTCTCGTGTTGGGAGGAGTTACTTATTCCTGCTCAACCGTGACAGTTTGGTATTGTTTAATCCACACTAAAATCTACTGAAAACTTGTGCATATTACAAATCTTTATCCCGCATTGGAAAATTGAAATCATTGAAATCTAAGGATCCTGAATATGAGACTATACTTCTTTTTAGCCGTCAAAACACTCAAATTCATAATTCAGAGAGAAAGAGTTGTTTGCTACTCGGCCACACTCAAATTCACAATTGAAAAAGAGAAGAGGTTACAATTCTGTTGACTCTCTCTCCACATCCTTTGATTTACGTTTCACCCGATTGAGCTGAGTAACCATGGATCGAGTGGAAGTAGAGTTTCTCCTCTCTCCAAAAGTCACCGGATCCCCCCTTAATACCTCCAAAAGAGTTGTTGAAACTCACATTGTAAGTCAAAACAAAATCGAACCAAATCCCCTTGATATTGGAATTATCGCGCGGTACTAAAAGTCTGTAATTAGTACTAATTAATTTAACTGTGTGAAATCTTTTCCCCTATCCTTCTTTTGTTATTTTTTCCCTCTTTTTTTAATTAGTCAAACCCTATTAAAAGAGAAATATAGAGGAGACAATTTATTTTTAATTTTGACAAATAATTCATTAAAAAATAAATATTTTGTATTTATTAGAGATTTCAGAATAGTTAATTTTTTAAATATAATTTTGAGAAAAATTAAATTTAAGAAAATTCAGACAACCTTAAAATCCAAAAATAATAAAACATCAAATCTTAAAAGTTCAAGAAAAATCCAAAAAACTCTCGATTAAAAATTAAACACAGTACAACAAAATCCACCGAATTCCATATTTTATTTTTATTTCATTTTATATTTACACGTGAAAAAAGCAATAATAATAAAAACCAGAAATCTTAGCACGGGCAAATTCAAAAGGTAGGCCTTTTCAAATTTTCTTTAAAAGGTCATCTTTGAAAAACAAAGCACCATCCTAATACCTAAGTCCTAGCTTTTTTATTTTCTCCAATCTCCCATTATGTTTGTAAATGTAAAGTAATTCTGTGTTGAAATTCACATTCTCCACACATATATGTAATTGACAGGGGGTTTCACATTCAATGGATCCGTTTTTTAATCGAATCACCTCGGATTCGTCGACGTTCAACGACCATCAACCCACGACTCATCATTTATCGAATTCAGAGTTAGCGGTCCATGGACACTACTCTCTTCAAACCGAAACAACTAATCATTATCAGGAAATCAGCGAACTGTCCACGACGGATGGGGTCCTCAGATACGTCGACCGAATGCTCATGGAAGACGACGACGACTTGGACGACGAGGCCAACCGCCTTCTAGAATCTTCCGAGGAGTTCCAAGCCAAAGAAAGATCATTCTACGAGTTACTCGGCCAAGAATACCCTCCGCCACAACAACAAGAACCTCCGAAGGGGGTAGATCTAGATGAGGCCACCAAAATTCTCCCTAATGATGCGGACGAGGGCGAATTGGATAAGTGGACTTACGCGGACGGCGGGTGTGAGAAGTTAATAGCCCACTTATCCGACCTGAGAATCGCGTCGAAAGCGCAGACAGCTGAACAAAGAAAGAAGAAGAAGAAAGCCGAGGTGGATGTAAGAAGTCTCCTGATATCCTGTGCCCAGTCAATTGCGAACTATGATCAAGCTGGGGCGAACGAGTATCTCAGACAGATCAAGCCTCACTCGAATCAGTTCGGTGACGTGGACCAGAGGCTGGCTCATTATTTTGTCCGTGGGCTCGAGGCGCGATTGGATGGGACCGGCGCGTC
Organism: Euphrasia confusa; assembly: GCA_954870475.1. NCBI lineage: Eukaryota > Viridiplantae > Streptophyta > Magnoliopsida > Lamiales > Orobanchaceae > Euphrasia > Euphrasia confusa. The sequence continues at coordinate 3,149,771 of OX940951.1, forward strand.
AATTCACAGACTCTTTGTCTACGAAACGATGTCGGCTTCCGACTACTTGTTAGCTTACTGCACCTCCCTCATATCCTCCTCGTTCCGGAGAATCTCTATTTTCGCCTCGATTAAGCTGATCGCGGCCAGATCGAAGAAATTCGCTACGATCCACATAGTGGATTTCGGTATCCTCTACGGCTTTCAGTGGCCGCCTTTCATGAAGCACCTGTCCGAGCGAGTAGGCGGGCCCCCGAAGCTGCTTCGGATCACGGGGATTGACTTCCCGCAGGCGGAGGGTGATCCGGCGGAGAGGATCAAGGAAACGGGAGACCGGCTGGCCCTGTATGCGGAGATGTTCGGGGTGCCGTTGGAGTATAATTCGATAGTGAAGAGTTGGGGGAGTATGAGAGTGGAGGATCTTGATATTAGGAAGGGGGAGTACTTGGCGGTGAATTGTTTGTACCGGGCGGAGAATCTGATGCCGGACGAGATGCAATTGGTTGAGAGTCCGAGGAGTAAGTTTCTGGAGCTGGTTAGGGAGATTAATCCGGACGTGTTTGTCAACACGGTGGCGCACGGGAGTTACGGGATTCCGTATTTCGTGACTCGGTTTCGGGAGGCGTTGTTCTTCTACTCGGCGTTGTTCGATATGGCGGAGACGATTGTGCCCAAGGGAAGGCCGGAGCGGATGCTGCTGGAGAGGATATTGGGGAACGAAGCGATGAACGTGATAGCGTGCGAGGGAGGGGAGAGAGTGGTTAGGCCGGAGACGTTGAAGCAGTGGCAGCTGCGACATGTTCGGGCCGGGTTGAAACAAGTCCCTTTGGGTAGGAGGTTATTGGGGGCCATAGCTAAAAAGGTGAGGAGTTGTTATCACAGAGAGTTTTTAGCAGTTGAGGATACTGACAAATGGTTGGTGATGAGCTGGAAAGGGAAGACAATATGTGGATTGTCCTGCTGGCAGCCCAATCACAAAACCTAACAAAAATCACACTTCATTTCTTCTTCTTCTTTTTTTATGTTACTGACATTAACCTACTGCACTAATGTTTCTCATTCACTTGCTTGTATTTACTTGCTACTAGCATGCATTGAGATTTCAACGTTTGTGAGTAAAATGTCTAATGGCGGTTAATGGTCAAAATTGAGCGGTAAGACATCGGGTGTAATTAATGGTCCTAAGACCATGTACATTTGAGAGTCAAATAGGGTTTTAATATGAGATCAACTCATCTAGTAGGATGTCATTGAAAGTGTCAAGTTTAACACTTGGTGGTACTGAGCAAAATTTGATCGAATCAAATATCAAATTTATTTGACACCCTACCGTGACTTCACCAAATAATATTTTAATATTCCTTAACAATATATTTTTGCCCTATCACTAAGTAAGAGGAATTATTTAATGTACCCGGTACATAGATGATTTGGTATTCCCAACCTTTAAGTGTGCGACATGTGGCATAAAAAAGGTGTGATGTGAAGTCCTCTTAATTTCAACTTCTCCATTTAATTTCTTTTGACTCCCGTTAATAAAAAATAAAATAAAATAATATATAAAAATAAAAATAAAAATAAATTAAAAATACCAAAATTTAAAACTTAAACCACGATTTTTTTCACTAAAAAAACCCAGAAATTTAATCATCTTTAACTTACTCTGTTAAAAAAATCAAAATTAAAATTACAAAAATAATTTATATTTTTTTATTCTAGAGCAATAAAAAACCTCGTCCTAAATCAAATTAAGATCTTAATATGGAGAATGCCGGAATTTGATGATGAAGCTACGGTCAACTTCACCATCATATTGCCAGCATAAACACCTTATGCGAAATCATCGTCGGCCCTCCAAATCCGAAGTCATCTTCTTCCTCGAGTCCCACGACTTCGATCTCGACGCCGCCGCCTCAACTTATTTCGACGATGCTTACACCGTCGACGCTATTCCGCCGCCGCAGGCTCAGCCTCAGCCTCCTTACTCGTTTTTCAGAGTCTCTTGTTCTCCATCTCGATCCAGATTCCTCCGCCTCCTCTTTTTGTGCGCTTTTACAATCTTTGCGCTGCCCCTAAACTTAGAGCCGCCGGGATCATCTTACTCCAAGATGAAGATTTTGTGGGATCTGAGTTTGTGATTTTTTAAATAAAAAATAAAATATAATCTTATATTTTAATTCTGATTTTTTTAGGGGAAGTAAGTTAAAAATTCTTGATTTTTAATTTTATTTTTTAAAAGGCCACATGTCACTTGTTTATAAGTTTGGATCACTACGTCATTTGGGCTAGGTGGTATACCGGGAACACATAATAATTCCTCCACTAAGTAATTAGTACTCAACACCACCTTTACATTCGAGAGATCCAATCCTCAAAATCATAGACCAAGATCCAAATGGATCAATCTTGTTGGGAGGTACTACTACATATATAGTATATTGGATCAATTCTTGATTCAGCTGTTTTATTTCATAAATATAAACTCATTTTATTTACACATTAAAGGTAAGTATTTATTCAATGCTGGAATTATAATTCATTTTTCAAAGTAAAATTTGCAGTTCAAGTTAAAGTCAAGGGAAATAGAAATTAAGAAGGGTGGATTGGTTTGAAATCAAGGGAAATAGAAATTAAAATCATGAGCTATTCAACCTGAATTTTAAAAAATCAATGAAAATCTATAGTTATTCAATAATTTATAAATTTTAAAAGATTTTTAAAAATTCATAAATTTTAAAAGATTATTTTGAAAAATATAAAGAAATTTCGCCATACAAAATTAGAAGCTTTGTGCAATTGGCTTCAAATTTTAATAATAAAAGTTACTCGGAATCAATTGGCAAGGTCAACAATCCCGTGAATCGTTTAAACAATTTCAATTTGGCACAACGGTAGAAGAACCCGTACGAGCTTTTTTACTAAATATTCCCCGGAACTCCGGAAGTATCTTTTCACACTTCACTGTTCATTACTCTCCATAGCTTTTCCTCTTCTTCCCTAGCTCCCTGTGATCCTGCATCCAACGGGGGTTGACTTTTCTCTAAGGTACGCTACTTGTGTATTATTATTTTTGTTGACTTGAGGGTTTACCACAGAGTCTTTCTGAGGATCAATGAATTATAAATGTATTCATCATCGTTTATGTTCAGTTTTCAGTATCTCAAATTGTGTTCGATCGGTATGAAATTCAAATTGAAAAGTTCGATTTCTATGGAATTATAGTCTGTTGTATTTGATTTCTATGGTAGTTTTTAGGTCTGAATTACATGTCCAATATCTTGATTAGGTTTTGATACAAAAAATGGACCCACGGTTGAAGGGGGTTCGATCGGAAAATCAATCATCAATGGCAGAGGAGCCTTCCGATAACATAACGGGTGGGATTTTGAGGTACATTGATCAGATGCTCATGGAAGAGGACATGGACGATGAGACGCACGTGCTCGAATCGTCTTTGAATTTTCAAGCCAAGGAAAGATCCTTTTATGAGCTACTTGGCCAGAAATACCCTTACCCGATTGGTGTAGTTGATCGAAGGTCTATTGATTATGCCGATTGTTCAAATATCTTGATTATCCCACCTCAGACAAGTGAGAGTCAAGTGATTTGGGATTTTAGTAAGGGGGGCACTGAATCCAACAACAAGTCTCTTCCGAGTGGAAGTAAAATGTCGGGTGATGATGATTCTGACAAAAAAAATTGCAAGGATCTGGGAACTGACAATCTGTGTGCGGTCCCCACGGACGAATTTGAAGATCTCTCGGTATATACACTCGGAGGGTGTGAGGAGGAATTCACAGCATGCATAAAAGACTTGGAAAACGTGGAAGTGCAAGAGAATGCGAAACCAAAACCAAAAGGTCGCCGTGCCAAGAAACGGAAGGGGAAAGACGAAGTGATTGATCTCTTACATCTTCTGACGAGTTGCGCCAAATCTTACGCTGATGACGATCATATCACGGCCAATGAATTGCTGAAACAGATTAGAAGTCATTCGTCTTCAATCGGAGATGCAAATCAGAGACTGGCTCATTATTTTGCCGAAGGGTTGGAGGCGCGTTTGGCCGGGACCGTAAGCAGTGTGCAGAAATCGCTCGTCTACGAAAGATCATCGTCTTCTGATTACTTGATAGTTTACTGCACATCCCTCATGTTTTCTTCTTTCAGGAAAATCTCGATGTATGCTTCGAACAACCTGATTGCAATCAGATCGGAAAAAGAGGCAACAGTCCACGTCATAGATTTCGGTATCTCTTATGGTTTTCAATGGCCACCTTTCATCCAGCGCCTATCTAGGCGAGAAGGCGGGCCCCCGAAGCTTCGGATCACTGGAGTTGACTTTCCACAACCTGGGTTTCAACCGAAGGAAAGAATCGAGGAGACAGGCAACCGCTTGGCCCGCTATGCGAAAGCGTTTGGCGTGCCGTTTGAGTATAAGGCTATATCACGGAACTGGGAGAGTATCAGAGTGAAGGACCTTGAGATTGAGGAGGGTGAGTTTGTGGCAGTCAATTGTTTGTACAGAGGTAAGAGCTTGCTAGACGAGATGAGTTTGGCAAAGAGTTCAAGAAGTTTGGTTCTTGACCTGATTAGGGAAATTAATCCTGATATCTTTGTGCATGGTACAATCAACGGGGCTTACGGTGTGCCATTTTTCATCCGTCGGTTTCAGGAGGCTCTGTTCCACTTCTCGGCTCTATTTGATATGAATGAAACCATTTTACCTAGGGAAAGCCCGGGTAGGATGCTGATAGAGAGGGAAATATTTGGAAACGAAATAATGAATGTGATAGCTTGCGAGGGCCATGAGAGAGTGGAGAGGCCCGAGATTTATAAGCATTGGAACCAGCGTCATTTGAATGCGGGTCTCGTTCAACTCCCTTTCGAGAGGAAATTGCAGGACGTCATTCTGAACAAGGTGAGGAATTCTTTCCATAGAGAGTTTCTAGTAAATGAGGACGCTAAGTGGCTGTTGATGAGCTGGAAAGGGAGGACAATATCTGCATTGTCGTGCTGGCAAGCTGCTTGATTGAGGAATCGAGAGACTACTGTAGTTCTCTTTTGTTGGTATTTCTCTCTCTGTGATTTGCAGTGTGCTTTTAGGTAATAATGGAAATACGATTTATTATAGCTCGAGATATATAGGGGATTCAAATACAAACTTTTTTTTTATTATTAAACTCTAACAGAAGTTTCAACTGCAAGCCCTTTTTTGTGGATAGCTTCTCAGCTTCTCATAGCTCTGGAATTGCTCCTCTCACTCTCTGTGGTCTTCCAAGCTGTGTCACCCAGCAATTATTTTCCATCGTGTAATATGCAAGTATGCAACTACTTCCAAAAAGTATTATCGAGACCTTTTGGTTTTTTGGATCATGTTGACTAAGCAAGGTACTTTTATGGTACTCTACAAGTTGATCTTCTTACATGTCTTTAGCTGTGGAAGAGCATTATAAAACTGTACATTTTCTGTGAGAAGATTGAGTATTACTTAAAAATCTAAGCACATGCGGCAAATTGAACTTTTCAAAATTACTTTAAAATGTCATCTTTGAAAAACACCATCCTTACCTTAGCAAGTTTTCTCCTATTTTCTCTTCCTCTAAAAGCATTTCCCATAGGATTCAAATTTAATGAGGTATTTATATATTGGAGTGTTATACTCTCAGGATCCCAGAATAATTAGTTTTTTATAATTTTTCAAATGAAGTAGGAACATTTGGAATAATATCCAAAAATCTAAGCACGTGAGGCAAATTGAACATTTCAAAAATTCTTTAAAAGGTCATCTTTGAAAAGCATATTCAATAGATTCACATTTTATGAGGTACAGTACCCAGTATTTTTTCTTGTTTTATTTATATACATATCTGGATACTAATAACATGCATGAATCATTGCAGGGATTCAAATTCAATGAATGGAAACTCCGATTCGTCGTTGCACGAAGAGTATCAACCCACGGCTGAGTTCGCAGTCAATGAAGGTAATTATTTTCTTCAAACCGAACTCAATCGTTATCAGGAAATCAGCCAACTATCGACGACGGATGGGGTTCTCAGATACGTCGACCGGATGCTCATGGAAGACGATGACTTGGATGACGAGGCCAATCACCTTCTAGAATCCTCGGAGGATTTCCAAGCCAAGGAAAGGTCGTTCTACGAGTTACTCGGTCAAGAATACCCTCCACAACAACAACAACAACAACAACATCCGCCTTATCATCGTGTCGATAACAATCCCCACTCAGACGACGAATTCGACACGTGGACTTACGCAGACGGCGGGTGTCGGGAGTTCGCAGCGTACATAGCGGACCTCAGAACAGAATCCAAAGCGCCCAAAGAACATGAAAAGAAGAAGAAAGAAGAGGTCGACATAAGAAGCCTCCTGATATCTTGTGCCCAGTCGGTTGCGTCTTTCGACCAAGCCGGGGCCAACGACTTTCTGAGACAGATCAGACCTCACTCGAATCAGTTCGGTGACTTGGACGAGAGGGTGGCTCATTATTTTGTCCGTGGGCTCGAGGCCCGGCTGGCCGGGACCGGTGCCTCGATACACAAAGCCTTTGTCTATGAAATGATGTCGGCCTCCGATTACTTGACTGCTTACTGCACCTCCCTCATATCCTCCTCCTTCCGGAGAGTCTCTATTTTCGCCGCCAATAAGTTGATCGCGTCCAGATCGAGGAAATTCGCTAGGGTCCACATCGTAGATTTCGGCATCCTCTACGGATTTCAGTGGCCGCCTTTTATGCAACGCCTGTCCGAGCGAGAAGGCGGGCCCCCGAAGCTTCGGATAACGGGGATCGACTTCCTACAGGAGGGGGGTGAAAGGATCAAGGAAACTGGGGACCGGCTGGCCCAGTATGCGGAGATGTTAGGGGTGCCGTTTGAGTACAATTCGATAGCGCAGAGTTGGGAGAGTATAAGAGTCGAGGACATTAGAATCGAAGAAGGGGAGTACGTGGCGGTCAACTGTTTGTACCGGGCGGAGAGTCTGACGCCGGACGAGATGGCCGTGACAGAGAGTCCGAGGAGTAAGTTTCTGGAGCTGGTTAGGAAGATGAACCCGGACGTGTTTGTGAACGCGGTGGTGCACGGGGGTTACGGGATTCCGTACTTTGTGACTCGGTTTAGGGAGGCGTTTTTCTTCTACTCGGCGTTGTTCGATATGGCGGAAACGATTATACCAAGTGGAAGGCCCGAACGAATGGTGCTGGAGAGTATATTGGGAAACGAAGCGATAAACGTGGTGGCGTGCGAGGGAGGGGAGAGAGTGGTGAGGCCGGATACGGCAAAGCAGTGGCAACTGCGTCACAATAGGGCCGGTTTGAAACAAGTCAGTTTGGGAAGGAGCTTGGTTCAGGCCATATTGAACAAGGTGAGGAGTTGTTGCCATAGAGAGTTTTTAGTAGCTGAGGATCAAAACAAATGGCTGATGATGAGCTGGAAAGGGAAGACGATATGCGCATTCTCCTGCTGGCAACCCAATCACAAAACCTAGCTCATCACTTCTCACACAAATTATAGTTGGTCTGTTGTTTTGTTTTCTGTTTGTTACATGCTTTCATATTGATCATACAAAACTTGTTATAAGTTGAGCACAACTTTATGAATAAATAAAAAAATCCCAGAAGTTTATGAAAATTGCAGATTGACCTCAATTGGGTCAGAAGAGTATTTAACTGAAAATATGAAAGGTGTGACTGTTCTGTTCTGTATCCTCTTCCATTACAAACTGAAAATCCAAAATAACGTTTCCTGAAATATTAAGTTTGTGCAATTAATGTCACTGCTAAAAATGAAAAACTAATACAGTAGTAGAACTCATAAAGCATTTATTATTGAACTTATATTCGACATTAATTACAAACAAAGAAACAAACAAAACAATTGAAATCATCAATGCCGCCAATCGAAATCAACTACCAACTCAGCATCGATCGAGTAGTTGTGTGTAGTGTTAGGAAAACAAGATGGTATTTAGTTTTCATGGAAAAAAGGAAGAAGAAAAAAACTGAATGGAACGAGCGATCGATCAGCATTTGGGAAGATCCAACGGTGGAGGAAGGATCTTCTGATTGGGTAAGTTTCCGTCGAGGACGAGCCAAGCCATCTTCAAACCCCAGCTCGTGTGGACTTCGAGGTGGCAATGCATGAACCATACACCTGGATTATCTGCCAGGAATCGAATGGCAACCCAACCACCTGATGGCACACCTACGGTGTTCCTCTCGACCGGATCAACGAGATTGAACTTCTTGGGATCGGTTTTCGGGTTATAGTTACCAAACCCTTGTCCGACGACAAAGAAGTTGAAGCCATGGAGATGAAGAGGGTGACTCTCTGCCCCAAGAATACTCGTGTCCTGCATCACCAACTCAACACTCGTGTTGAATGGCAACACCATCAACTTAGTCCCGTTTCCCACCATCGTGTTGTTAGGGGCATTCCCAGTGAAATTGAACCATTTTGGGCTAAAAGGAAAACTCGAGTTGTAAACGCTGCTCGACAAGCCCGTGTAATGGGCCTGGAGGAGAGCGGTAGTGGGCTGCACGTACGATATGTTACTGATGGACGCAGCGAATTTGGTCCCATTGGGCCCCTGGCAAGTCGTGTTTTGGTCACATGGGTTAGTCCCCAACCCGACCGTGAAGAAAAATTGCTTACCGACAGTTTGTGGGACGTTGGCTGGATATTGGGGGCTGTCCAAGCTTCGTAGCTTATTGCTGAAGTTTGTGGCGAAGGATGTGTCGTTGAGCGAAGGGAGGGTGGGGGTGTAGAGTGGGAGAGGGCTACTATTACTATTACTATTGCTACTGCTCTCTGACTCCTCGTCGTATTCTAAGATTCCGGCGACAGTGGAATTGTCGAAAGTGCCCTGACCGGTTACGTAGGGTCTAGCCATCATGTAGAATCTTGCAGCTGGGGATGTCGGTTTTGTCGTGAGTAGGACGTTTGTGGTTTGTCCGGGGGCGATCAGAATCGTGTCGGTTACGAAGGGTTTGACGTAAACGGCATCGACATCGACTACAGTGAGAGTGTGGTTTGCTATGCTGAAAAAGAGCTCATCATTAAGTGCAGCGTTGATGATCCGGAGGAGGTAACTCATTCCAGCCTTCACTTTCAACTTGAATGTATCTATTATGACAGATATGCAAATTATTACTACTACTCTACTAGTAAAATAATTACTAAAATCATGTGCACTAGTAACTTTTACTCACCTTGGGCCGAGCAATTGTATAAAGGGCCAGGAAGCCCATTAATGGTATAGGCATCGGATACATTTGGGCCTCCACCGGTTTGTAGCGCCTGGTTGATTATGGCTTCCGTGTCCGCATTGAACCATTCACCAAAAATCATTGGGACTTCCTTGTTGGGCTTTGGGAATGGGTAGCCCACGTTTTCCTTCGGGAGGATGATAATGGGCCCATACAGAGTGGACCTCAGCCACGAGATATGTGCGTGCCAGAAAAGGGTTCCTCGTTGGCCCACTATGCTGAAATTGTACACGTAACTCTGTCCGGTTTGAATCGGGCATTGGGTCACGTATGCAGGCCCATCGGCCCAACCACTTCGAATTTGTCTTATGCCATGCCTGGTTTTCATCCCATTTTTATTAGATATTTTGTATTTTTTTTTACAAAAAATAATAATTATATATCAAGTATCAATTTAGTTTTATACCAATGGAGTGTGATATTGTTGGGGACATTATTCGTGACCTTGATAAGCAGGCGATCACCTTCCCTCGCTATAATTTCGGGTCCCGGAAACATTCCGTTAACCGTGACTATGCTCTTCGTGTGGCATAAGCGTGTAACGTTTTGCATCGTGATCTGCATGAATCAATGATTATGGAGTATATGTTATCTGAAACGTGAATAATTAAAAATCAATTGTATCGTAAGAAAAACTTACATTGAACTCGTACTGTCGTGTGATGGCTTGTGCATGCTGAGAAAGAAGACACACGGCAATAAAAACCATAATTTGAGAGGAACCCATTTCTGAAGGTCTTGTGTAGGTAGTATATGTTTTGTTGTGTTGTATAATTAAACAAAGGGGACTGGGATTTTATAGTGTGCAATTGTTTGGTTGATTAGGTGATGAAAATATAATATAAAAATATTAATTTAAACTGAAATAAGTCAATCACCTGTCCACAAAGAAATAAAAATATTAATTGAAGTATATATATAATATTAACTACAGTTGGAAAACAAACATCAGAATAGTACGTGGTTTCGAAGACATGATTCTTCATCTTTCCGTCGAATCTTCCCTTGTTCGAAGAAAAAAGTAGTTGGATGTTTTAAATATAGTTACGAGGTAGGTCAGAATAATATAGCTAGTATTATACAGTTTAATTTGTGTAGTAATTATATTTACAATGTACCAAATTAAACAAGAAAGTAATAAAGCTAACCTAATTAAATAGTATGTTAGTCAGAATCAATTTCGTATAAGATAATGTTCCCAAAATTATTACCAACCTTTGACCGAAATAAGAAATATGCACGAGTGAACGAAGGATTCACATTTTTTTCTTACTTGGCTGGAGCACTTCAACAAACTAGTTTATATTGTTCTCGATCCTTAACACTAAAAAAATGTTGGCACGGGCTGGTGGGTTAGACCCGTATGAGTGGGGGTGGTCCGAACAATCGAATAATTTTTTAATATGATTTTTGGTTATCGACGTATTTAAAATTAGTTGGTATATATTGTTTTATTTTGGCAAATTTTTTAACAGGCCCGTTTCAAAGTTTTGAGAGGTCCTAGCAAAATATCGTAAACGGGTCTCACATTAAATTACTAAAAAAATTTATTCATTTAAATTTTTATATTTTTGAACAAATTTATCAAAAGTATGATACAATTTTATTATATTAGTATGGAAAAAAAAACTAAAATTCCATTAAAAAAAATTAATTTTTTTCTTAAAATTAATAAAAGCTTTCAAAAATTTAAAACTATAAAAAAAACTTGGAAAAAAAATATAAAAAATTGACTAATTAATTTTAAATTTTTTTTCAATAATTTGTTCTATTTTTTTTTAATTACTAAGTAATTTAGAACTAATAAATAATTCTCAATAGAACATATTATTAAAAAAAATTGAGAATTAATTATTTTTCGTTCTAAAATACGTAGTAATTAATAAATAGAATACAGTTATTTTTAATTCATTATTAAGATAAAGAGATTTTTTTTATGTTTCTTAATAAAATTTGAGAAATGTTAAAAGATTTTGTTAAAAAATAAATAAACTACAATAAAAAAATTTTAATTTTTAATGTTAAAAATATAAAATAATTAAGATAAGCATTTTGAATTATATATATTAATATTATTTTTCAAAAACATCAATATATATATATATATATATATATATATATATATTTTAATAATGGGCCCTAAAAAATGGGGGTCCTAAGCCGTCGCACCCAGGGCCTATTCCCAGGGCCGACCCTGATTTTTAACAGTTGGCAATTACCAACAATTAAATTCATTCGTAATTATGAATGAACAATAATTTTCAGTCATTAAATATTTATCGCTGAACATTTTACTAATTGCTTGTAACAATCAATAAACGAATTACTAACTAAATTACCTACCAATTCGAAAATAGATATTCGACAATTTTTGTGTAGCGTAATTTACGAGCTCGCCACAACATTACAGTCAGTCGAACTAAGCTCCAAGGAAGTCGAGGCTCGAATAGAACATGTTCCGAGCTGTAGGCCTTACTGGACGAGGTAGGTTTGTCGGAGTGCTTCCGGGCATGAGCTATGGAGTAAAGAACCTCAAAATTGGGGCTCATGCTGGCTGGCAAAAATCAACTTGCCTCGATTGATCCTTCATCTTAATGGGAGAAATATTTGTTTGGTGCCACACAAATCAGCCATTCTAAATTTATTCTCAGGTAGTCACACTTTGTTGATTTAGTCTCATGTAGTAATTCGAAATTTGCGTCAATTTAATCTCTCTTTTTTTCGGAAATTTTAATTTTGACCGATCAAATACTTATGTGGACACCTAAAATTAGAGATTTATGATGACCTATGACACATGTCAATTTTTGATTAGTTGATCATTTTTATTTAATAAAAAATATTACATGTGTACCATAAAAACTGTCACACTTATTTTGTAATTTCTATTCTTATGGACCGGAAAGAAGTATATACTGGAATATTATTTTTCACGTAAAAAATGAGATCTTACTCATTTTTCCAAAATCCTAAATAGTTATTCACGTGGGAATCGAACTTATGACAAAAAACTTATATTTTGCAGCTTTACTGTTTTTCCTTATTCAACACACGTAAATCCACTCCCTATAACATGATGTTGGGTTTGGTGGAGCCAAACCAAACCGACGAAATCACGACGAAAACGACCGCGAATGGAGAGTTTCTCAAAACTCAGGAACTGGCACGTTCGTGCCAGAATGTGCCATTCTTCCAAAACTTCAGAGGCAGTAGCACGTTCGTGCCAAAACTGGCACGTTCGTGCCACTTCCTGGAAGCTTTTGGGCCAACTCGTTTTTGGGGCTTTGACTAGGTCTTGACCCTAGTACTATATATACTACCTCCTCTCTCACATGTATCTTATCCACAACATTAGTAGCCACCATTGTAGAGAGAGAAATATAGGAAGAGGGTTAGAGTTAGATTTTTGGGAGAAAAATCTTGTAAGCTCTGGGAAGCTCTCGTTTATATTTCGGTGTATTTCTTGGGTGGGATAGAGTGTGAGGATCCTAGAGAGAGTCGAGAGAGTTAGAATTCGAGGGAGAATTTTTGTAAAGCTCGGTGTATCGATTCGGTGTATCTAGTGAAAAGATCGTGGCGCCAAAGTGGATGTAGCCTATTTAAAGGTGAACCACTATAATTCTCGGTATCGTGTTTATTTGCTTTCTCGCTTTGTGATTGTGTTGATTGCTTCGATTGTGAGATATCTCCTATATTGCTTGAATATGTATATTGTGTATGCTTGTGGTGCATCGAGGATATATATGTATTGCTTGTGATTGGTTGTCATTGTTGGTTGGTCGGGAATTCGGAACACTCGGGTTGAGTGGATTCCCGACAACGGTTGGACGTCGGTTGTTCTTGGGAAATTGGTAGTAGAGTACGGGGTGGATTCGTTTAGAGATCGATAGGAGTTTCCGTCACGCATTGGGCGTGTCCGATCGATTAGGGATCGACGAGTCAAAGAGAAAGTCCTCGTCCTCTAGGAGCGGGTCCCGGTGGTCCGACGTGTAGTCGGTGGTCTCGTTGACGTAAAGCACTGCCCGCCTTCCCTCGGTAGTGTATATCGATCCTAACACATGACCCCTTGATTCATATCAAAATAAGTTCAATGTTTAGTCGAGCTTAGGGCCAATAATGTCCACTTATAGTCTAATAACTAATTAAAATAAGTTTAACAGTATCTTTTTTGTTGAGGATTTTATTAAGATCAAACACACAATCTAACCGATCGAGTACTAATTAAAAAACTAATATTGGAATTTCAAGCTCCAACACTGACAAAGATTGAAACAAATGTGGAACTCACAATTGATTAATGAACCTAGCTAAAAGTATCTCTAAACTCCAAATAATACAGCATAATTGAAATAACAGAAAATGAACAAATATTTTACGTGTTTCAATTTGATCGATTAAATGTTCGATCTTCATCTGGAATTTAGCAATTTTCACGCGTCCGATCAAAACACAAATTGATCAGTTCATATCGTGACATGCGAGAAATCTATAGCACTTGAAATAACTGATTTTGGTTGAGAAACACGTAATCAATTAATGATCGAAGCCAGGCTACGCAGAAGGACAAAATGGCGTCCTTTATACCAAAAAAGCATCGTTTTGATGTTAGCGGCAAATTCAACTCAGGTGAAATGACAATTTTTACTCCAATGTTCCAAATGTCAAATATCTTTAAACTTCAAACTGTGTAAATTTCAATAATTCTCTACCACAATCTTGCATTGATCACCAAAACCTCAGCAAAATTACCAAAAACCAAGAATTAAAATCAAACAGATTTTGTTCTTGCATGAGCTCAAAATTGAAACTTCAACTTTAATCTCTTCTCCTGGACAACAATCAAAACACCAAATTAATTCCAACATGTTGTCTAGTTGTTGTTGGTACGTTCATTTCATATTTTCATATTATTTTGTTGTTATTTGTATATTTATCTTGGCATTAATTGGATCTTAAATTCTTATCCAAGAAATGGCTAAATTAGGCAGCAATTTTAATTTGGTAGGGTTGGAACATATATTTGAGGATGTGACTATGCATTGCTTCTTATGGCCGTCCAGTACTCTTTGTCAATCGTATTCGTTGGTGAGCGATTCTGACCCGCGCGGCCCCATATTATATATATATATATATATATATATGTGTGTGTGTGTGTATCTTAATATTAAAAGCAACAATAAGCCGACTTTTAATTATTCTTGTTATATATTTATTCATTGCTTGAAATCGAAAAATAAAATATTCCAGACAGACATGTATAATTAAGTTACTTGTAATATCATATACTATATGGAACCTAGCTAACCTAAAACATTGACAACTTCATAGCCAACAAATTCAGCTTCTCAGCAACTGTTTCACCCTGACACGTGTCATCCATGCATATGATAAGTATGGTATATCAGCTCACATGATATACTAGTATATGTCAATTGTCATCACAACACATCAAATTCTTTTTATTTTGCTTAAGCACCAAGAAATTATTTGTTTTGTTTTTTAACTTCTTGAGGGTGGGTCGTGATATAATTATATATATGGTCAATTTAACATATTTATATATAAATAATAACAACATTAAATTAAATGGGAAAATTTGATGTATACATATTATAAGGGTCAACACATAACTAGAATGTCTTTGACACCACTCTAATGTTGTTTTCTAACAAAAGTTCAATTTAATTACCACTATACAAGTTTTCATCATCCTCACCAATATAATTACCAAACACCCCTCCTCCTCACACTCCCTATATAAATTCTCTTGAACTCACCTTATTCTAACACCACCACAACACAAACAACAATTAGTAACTTCTCTAAACCTCAAAAAATGATGAGTGCCTATCCATTAATGCTGGTTTCTACAAGCTTTTTTGTCGCTCTCTGCTTGCTTGTTCCGCAATACGCAGAAGCTGTCACTCGACATTACGAATTCAATGTACGTTTCGTTTTTTCTCCTTTTTTTCACTTGTGTTTTCTTATACAATTAAACTTGAAAATTTCAATCACTACATGAAATAAAGTGTGATCGACACGGTTAAATTTGTAATATGTTAATAATAATTACTCTTGATTCATGCAGATCACGATGCAAAACGTTACACGCTTATGCCACACGAAGAGCATAGTCACGGTTAACGGAATGTTTCCGGGACCCGAAATTATAGCGAGGGAAGGTGATCGCCTGCTTATCAAGGTCACGAATAATGTCCCCAACAATATCACACTCCATTGGTATAAAACTAAATTGATACTTGATATATAATTATTATTTTTTGTAAAAAAAAATACAAAATATCTAATAAAAATGGGATGAAAACCAGGCATGGCATAAGACAAATTCGAAGTGGTTGGGCCGATGGGCCTGCATACGTGACCCAATGCCCGATTCAAACCGGACAGAGTTACGTGTACAATTTCAGCATAGTGGGCCAACGAGGAACCCTTTTCTGGCACGCACATATCTCGTGGCTGAGGTCCACTCTGTATGGGCCCATTATCATCCTCCCGAAGGAAAACGTGGGCTACCCATTCCCAAAGCCCAACAAGGAAGTCCCAATGATTTTTGGTGAATGGTTCAATGCGGACACGGAAGCCATAATCAACCAGGCGCTACAAACCGGTGGAGGCCCAAATGTATCCGATGCCTATACCATTAATGGGCTTCCTGGCCCTTTATACAATTGCTCGGCCCAAGGTGAGTAAAAGTTACTAGTGCACATGATTTTAGTAATTATTTTACTAGTAGAGTAGTAGTAATAATTTGCATATCTGTCATAATAGATACATTCAAGTTGAAAGTGAAGGCTGGAATGAGTTACCTCCTCCGGATCATCAACGCTGCACTTAATGATGAGCTCTTTTTCAGCATAGCAAACCACACTCTCACTGTAGTCGATGTCGATGCCGTTTACGTCAAACCCTTCGTAACCGACACGATTCTGATCGCCCCCGGACAAACCACAAACGTCCTACTCACGACAAAACCGACATCCCCAGCTGCAAGATTCTACATGATGGCTAGACCCTACGTAACCGGTCAGGGCACTTTCGACAATTCCACTGTCGCCGGAATCTTAGAATACGACGAGGAGTCAGAGAGCAGTAGCAATAGTAATAGTAATAGTAGCCCTCTCCCACTCTACACCCCCACCCTCCCTTCGCTCAACGACACATCCTTCGCCACAAACTTCAGCAATAAGCTACGAAGCTTGGACAGCCCCCAATATCCAGCCAACGTCCCACAAACTGTCGGTAAGCAATTTTTCTTCACGGTCGGGTTGGGGACTAACCCATGTGACCAAAACACGACTTGCCAGGGGCCCAATGGGACCAAATTCGCTGCGTCCATCAGTAACATATCGTACGTGCAGCCCACTACCGCTCTCCTCCAGGCCCATTACACGGGCTTGTCGAGCAGCGTTTACAACTCGAGTTTTCCTTTTAGCCCAAAATGGTTCAATTTCACTGGGAATGCCCCTAACAACACGATGGTGGGAAACGGGACTAAGTTGATGGTGTTGCCATTCAACACGAGTGTTGAGTTGGTGATGCAGGACACGAGTATTCTTGGGGCAGAGAGTCACCCTCTTCATCTCCATGGCTTCAACTTCTTTGTCGTCGGACAAGGGTTTGGTAACTATAACCCGAAAACCGATCCCAAGAAGTTCAATCTCGTTGATCCGGTCGAGAGGAACACCGTAGGTGTGCCATCAGGTGGTTGGGTTGCCATTCGATTCCTGGCAGATAATCCAGGTGTATGGTTCATGCATTGCCACCTCGAAGTCCACACGAGCTGGGGTTTGAAGATGGCTTGGCTCGTCCTCGACGGAAACTTACCCAATCAGAAGATCC
The DNA here is from genome assembly GCA_954870475.1 of Euphrasia confusa. Lineage (NCBI taxonomy): Eukaryota > Viridiplantae > Streptophyta > Magnoliopsida > Lamiales > Orobanchaceae > Euphrasia > Euphrasia confusa. Next base: position 3,166,896 of record OX940951.1, read on the forward strand.
TTCCTCCACCGTTGGATCTTCCCAAATGCTGATCGATCGCTCGTTCCATTCAGTTTTTCTTTTCTTCTAACACTATACAAGTACACAACTACTCGATTATGTTGAGTTGGTAGTTGGTTTCGATTCCCGGCATTGATACGATTTCAATTGTTTGTTTGTTTGTATTGTTGAATATATATAATGAGTTTGAAATAAATGTTTTATGTTATCAATTTTTCTTTTAAATGTTCTTTTATGGTATCAGTTGAACTGAGCTAATGTCAAATGTAGTGAATGAATTTGAAATTAACTCAATTGAGTTCAACCTCTTTGGAGAGTCTTACCAAGTGAATAATTTATTCGGAGGTGGAGCTCGCTCTTTGGAGAGGCCTAACAAGTGAATAATTCACTCGGGTCGAATTTCCTCTGGTGGGAGTAGAACTTAGGACCTTAGGTTATTTCAAAGCTATATTGTCATTTTAGATGTCGCATCATCTAACAGCTCGAATTGGTAAAAAAAGAGTTTTTCATATTTTCAGTTATTTACTCTTCTGCCCCAAGTGGGATCAATCTGCAATTTTCATAAAGTTCTGGGATTATTTTTATTTCTCTTCAAGCTTCTCTTCATTCAAAGAAGAATCTCAAGGCCTTTCCTAGCATCCACCCCAATTAACTGAACTACTCTCTTCTTCATATTTTCGCTAAGCACGTAGTGTAAAGAATGATCATTGACACGGGGACTAAACCGTTTGTGCCTTAATGTAATATTGTGATGATTTTTCTTCGTCGTGTGGTGTATGGTTTCAACAGGCAGGAAGATTATTATCAGTACTGAACACTAGTAAAAAAGCACGGCATCAGAAAGTTCAAACCTGTTCAACAATGAATGACCCATGCGCCCGCCTGGAATTCCAAGTCTCGGCTGTTCATGTCAAAACAAGAAACGGGACCTTCACTCTTGGCTGCTATATCGAAACATCTTAGAAATTTCATTCCTACAGGATGTTTCGCAGCTTGAATCTTTCAATTGACCCATCTGTGAGGCAAAGAAATAAAAATGCTTGTGAAGAAGTTGCCATTTTCTTTTTGCAAATAGTAAATGCTTTTTTTCTTACTAAGATTACAGAGATATCTTCAAAACATGTGCTCACTGTTGACTTCTTACTTGAAAGATAACAAATTAGTCGATCAGACTGAAAATCCAAGACACCTTGAAGATGATACTCTGGAAAATGCAATGTATGTACACTATTTATCGTCAAAATGCCTATGCAAGAAGATGACAACATTCGGAATTCCATAGGTTGATTTCCCTTCATCGTCGAAATGGATATTACACTATAATACAATATTTTTCTTACAAAAGGGAAAACAAACAACAATAATCATACACACAATTGCCGATTCTCGAACCTAAAAATGCAACTCAACCCGACCAGAACTTCAGCAATGGCTGCCTCCGTCTTCTCCTTATCTGAAAAATGCAACGTCTGCAACAACATCACAGAATTAGGATTCGCATCTATCCTCATCCTCTCCATATTCCTCTCCATCTGCCAATTCACGCTATCGTGAGCCATGGGTGCAAGCCACCCCATCATCTCCGTCATCGCATCCCTCCACCCCTCCGCCAGCCACGCGTCCTTTTCCGAGCACTTCCCCTTCTTGCTCAGCTTCGTCCTAAGCACGGATCTCACGTTCTCCGGCACCATCTCGTAAAACGACTCGCGATCTTCGTGGCTCACGGCTACGTTTGAGTCCAAGTCCAGGTACTTCTCTGCAAGTATGATTAGATTGGCATAACGCATGACCAGGCCCGACCCGCCTACTGTCTCTGGAGCAGCCGAGTTAAACAGAGTGTTGTTGGATTTGGCAATCTTTGTCCCTTCGTCTTCTTCGGGGAAATGGATCGATCTCTGGCTGTGGAACCGGACCATGGCAGGGTTCGATTGGTTTAGGAGAGGGCCCGAATGAGCGACGAGGTTTCCATGCGTCTGGGGCCCGAAAACAGAGCAGATTCTCAAGTAGACGACGCAGAGGATTCGGGCCATGAGATCGACGCTCTTGTCGAACGTTTTGCTCCAGAGCGAGATCTCCCTGAAACGACGAACTTCCTTTCGCTGGGTTTCGAGCTTATCGATAAATTCGTCGAGGTTTATCTTCATCGTCTCTATCTGCCTGTAGCTCAGCTGCTTCAGCTTCCTCTCGGAAATCTCCATCTCCGTCAGGGAATCAAGCGCCGCGTGCAGCCTCGACGTCGACGAGACCAATTTCTCCATCCTCCGCACCTTCTTCTCGGACGCTCGCGACCCGTACGGTTCCAGTTTCCCGAAATCGTAAATCCCCAATTTCAGGTTCGTGTAGGTCGAAACGAACCGATTGAGCCCGAAATCGTCGCATCTCTTCCCCAGCCAGGACACGGCATTCGCGGCGCGATCGAGGTCTTCGAGCTTCTCGGCGCACGCGAGGCCGAGAAGGAAATCCTCGTCGACGGAGTTTAGGAACTGAACTCCCCTGGATCTAACGACGTCGTTTTTTAGGGTGGATATTCCTTCGTCGGAGAGGGATTTGTACAGAGAGACTAACCTCGACATGATTTTGGCGGTCTCGAAGGCGAGAATCCCCAATTTGGAGGTTTCGTTCTTTTCATTGGAGGCGACACGGCGGCGATTCGTCTCCGGCGACCAAACCAGGTTCTTAAACCTAACCATTGCTCTGTGTTTTTTTTTTTTCTTTTGTGTTTTGATTTTTTAATGGTGGTCAGTTGTTTTAAATACAACCTTCCGCCCACGTATCCTACATGGCACATGCTCTGGTAAATGATTTCATTATTTTAGTGTAGAGGAGACCAAGAAATATAATACTTAAAAATACAATAGATTTAAATTATATTTTATGTATATTTATAAAACAATGTTAAAATGGAACAGAGAAGCACATTATCAATGCAATTATATAGGGCAAGATTTCTTACAAAATACTATTCCTGCCGAAAAGTTTACTTAGAGCACTCGATAAGTGCGGTTCGTATAATAAAATCCTACAAAATCCTTATCTAAAAAATAATTCCTACAAAATTCAAAAGAGGATAAAGGATTAAGGATACCAAACGTTCAAAACAACACTTAGAAAAAAAAATTAACATAGACTATATTGACATAAAAGAGTCTGTGGTTAGTTGGGCATATGGTCTTCCACATAACATTATTTTATTACTATTCCATAGTCCAATTTGAAAAAAATTAAAATCAATACTATATTTTTTATTTTTGTATCTAGGGTACTATTTTTGAAATTGGGTAATAAATATTCTTTTTTATTTCTTTTCTATTTTTTAAAGAAAATGTTACTATTAGTTTGGGAGAGAGTGAAAATTAAATAAATTGTCAAAAATAATTTGTAATTTAAAAAGCGCATTTGTCCATTCATCTGGAACATAATGAACAATACTATATTCGTTTTCATACTTCTTTGACATAAATAATTAAGAAAAATATTAAATTTTACTATCTCTATCTCAAAAAATACACATTTTTTATGTCTCAACAAAAAAGCACACTGTTAAAAACAAATATTTTTTTTATTTTACAATACAATTTTAGCCAAGTTTGTTAACTTATTTTATAAATTAAATAAAAAAACATGATCTTACAGTATTTTTACTGGGAACGAAATTAATAAAAACTCTAAAAATCACATAAATTACTTCAACCTCCCACCCCTGACCCCACTAGTCAAATATACATGTGATTAATAGGCCAAAGTCAATCCTTATACCTCATGCATTAGAAGTTGTACTGTCATATCATGTGAGTTACCACCGCGCCATACACCAAAAGTATTAAAGTATAAACTAAATCATAGGTCAAACTTTTCTTCAGTGTAACATCCACAGCTAAACAAGAGGCCATTTAAGGATGTACGTAGTATTACTTAATGATTCCACTCTACTACAGAACCTTCCGTCCCATCCGTCCAATTGATCCGCTCCGGCCACCACTATTTCGCAGCATCGTCAGTAGTCAGAATGTGAACGAGACGAGTGTCTAGATGGGATTGGATCACTGATCAATGAAAAAATTGATACGAAAAAAATCAATGGGCGACAACTATATGGTTTCCAATTCAATCCCCATTGAAATATTAAAAGGGTTCGTTCGTCGAAAAATATTGTCTCAAAGACATTTGACAATATAAAATTTGTTTACGAGTCTCATTTTAAATCATAAATAAATATCATTCAAATAAAAAATGTTTCTTGAAGAATTATTTTTTATTTGGGTTTTGTTCTTGTATACTACATATAGTTACTATAATATTTAGAAAGTCAATTCCCTATATAACCCTATTTTACAATATTAAAAGCCAACCAAAATTGGACGTGTTCAATGTTTAACAGGGCTTCAAATTATTGGCTTGCACGTTCAATTTCATCAAACAATTAAAACAAATATATAGTCCATAGTATTAGCATAGTATAATACTATACTTTCTCCGTAAAAAAAAAGGTCACGCTCATATCCCAAAAGTTTCAAGTAATTCAAATTCAAGGACAAAAAAAAAACGATGTCCTTAATAATGGGTTTGAAGTAGCAAATAAGAGAAAAAAAAATAAGGGTCATGTTTTTCAAAAACAATTTCTGCCTCTGAGGAAGGATCAGACCTCTAACTCGTGGAGATGCTTAGGTTCTTGTGTGTATAAATGACGCCATCGTCTTTCTGCACGACATGTCCATTGCCTCTTAGAACCCTGCACTCGCAATCGAGAAAGCGTTAATTGCAAATATCACCCCCAGGTTTAGTTACGGCTTACATACCATTTTGTCGTCAACAGTCCTTCAAGTCCAACTGGTCCTCGAGCATGTATCTTGCTCGTACTAATTCCAACCTTTGTACAACCACAGATTGTACGAACAAACTTCAATGCACTGAAATTTCAAATAATTACGCAGACTAATATATACAGGTATGTTTTTTTTTTTTACCTCTGCCCCAAGTCCAAAACGCATGCCATCACAGAACCTGGTGCTTGCATTGTGAAAAACTGCAGCACTGTCAAAGCCAAGAATAATGCACATGAGTTTTTGAGAATAATTACGAAACAACCCTTGAGTTCTGACCTCATTACATTAATGGAGTTATCTTTTCAAGATTACAAATACCAGCCGAAGGTTGGGCTTTTCTGTAATTTCACCCAGAAGTACGATTCTATGGAAAAGCTAACCTGTCAACTTGATGCAAGAAATATTCAGCAGTTTCTTTATTTTCTGCGACAATGCATTCGGTGTGACCGCTGCAGTTAAAATTACAAGTTAGAAATATGCAAAGATACGAATAACCGTAAAATGTAAAAAAAACAAGCATGCCTTCCATATCTACGTATGTGGTCAACAGCAGCTTTCACGTCATTAACAATCTCAATCGTGCAAGCCCTCGAGTTATACTCGTGATGAAATGACTTGGCCTCCGAAAGATTTAGCAGGGAGCTTGATCGGGGGCCACCGTACAGTGTAACACCTGGAACGAGAAAAACAAAACAACAAATATATATTGCCATTGGCCAGTCGATGTTTCATGATGCAAATTGTCAATTGAAAAGTTATGAGGAGTGTTACCTCCATGACTGAGTTCCACTAGAAGATCCTGTAGACCTTCAGAGCCTGACAAATCCTGGTGGACAAGAATCGTCTCCTACAGAAAGGTAGAAGGAAATCAAGTAAGAGTTTTTTTTATCAGTTAAATAGAACGAGTTAATATATATTAGTTGTGATTAAAAGCTGACATTACCATGGCATTACAGGCAGCAGGATAATCGAGCTTAGAATCAACAACAATGCGCCTCGCCATTTCCATGTTTGCTGATTTATCAACATAGACATGGCAAATTCCATCTGACACGAAATTATAAATTTAGCATTAGTCTCTCTCTTATATGCTTTAAACTTTTATGTAAGAAAATTAAATCTGCACAAAGTTTTCTACTTTCCTACGTACCAGAATGGCCAAGAACAGCAATTTTCGTCGAACTCTTTATCTGTGAAACAAGCCTATTGCTGCCTCTCGGGATCACGAGGTCTATCACATCATCAAGCTGATATTGCAGAGTATAGGTTGGGAAATGTTAGATAAATAAACTCACATATCAAGTATCTTCATATGCTTTTTTACCTTGAGCAAATCGGGAATGTCCTCTTTCGAAGTCACTAGTCCTATTAGCTTCTCCCCGACTGTTTGAGGAATGGCTGAAGTAATAACCTAAAACAGCACAATATAAAATAAACATCAGAATAAGCAAACACTGATAAAATAGTCGTAATTGATAAATTGTTTTTCCAATAGTATGAGTTCGAAACTCACCTTGTGAAGGATTGCATTTGTGCGCCTGGCCTCTTTGCCTCCTTTCAGCAGCAGACCATTCCCACTCCGGATCGCTAGTGAAGCAATCTGTCAAAAAAAGTCTATAAAACAACACGATGATACATGTTAAAGAGTACAAAAGTGACCCTCCAATGTATTATACCTGAACTAGAGCATCCGGTCGAGACTCAAAAATAATCAGTAGAACACCCAAAGGACATGTAGTCTTTTCTAAGACGAGTCCTTCTGCAAGCTGGATATACGGAAACAGTCGAGCCATGAACAAACAAAAACTATGAGAATTATTTGAATAAAACTACACTTTTCTTAAGTCATAATTCAAAAAAAAAAAAAAAACTTACCTCAGTCTTCTTCATTATCTGACCAATTGGTTCTTCCATTTCCGCAATGACACGAATACTCTTCGCAAGAGTAGAGATCTGAGGAGTGCACGGATTCAAAACAAGAAAATGTTTTGTGTTTTGCTTAAGTTGCATTATTCAAATATTTTAAACCCCACAAGAATAAATGAGAATTCACTTGCCTTTGCGCGAGTCAACACTAAGCGAGAAATTAATGACTCGTCGTATCCAGCCTCTTGAGCAGACCTCACGTCCGCTTCATTCTCGACTTCGATTAGAGATGATTTTTCCTCTAGCATGTCTGCAACATCCAACATAATTTTTTTCCTCTCTTCGGTTGTTACACTCTGTTTAACAGTAGAATGTTACTAGCAAAAATCGTGAAACTATGCGCTAACGAGGTGACATAGTCAATCACACCCTCAACTTTTCTAAATATTACAAAAAACCACACCTTTTATCATGCATTTTACATTTACATCCCTCTATTTTTTCTAAATATTACTCCTAACAGTTGGAAAAAGTTGGGGGGTGTTCATAATATTTCAGCAGTTGAAAGGCATATTTTCAAAATATTTAGCATGTCATAAACTTCTTCCGAGTTAACTAACGGCTTGGCCAAATTGCAAACGGACTCAAGCCACAAGGGTGGTTTTGTAATTATCCCTAAATGTAAAATGTGCCTAGGTCAAGAATCAACGGAGTGATCATTGTTTCCACCTGTAGGGCCATCGAACAATCTCTAGCTGCAACTGCCATCTCACGAGCACCAAGCTCGTCGAGTGTACTCCATGTGTGTGCATCTCTGTGGAATAGAGTGCCGATACGTTGTCCTTCGAGCACTTTGGCTATGTTTCCTGCAACAAAACCACTTCCAAACAAACGGAAAACACAATCAGGGGAGAAAAAAAATTACATTCTAGAATAGAAGTGTTTCGGATTTCTTATTACCCGATAGATCACCAAGTCCTCGAGAGAGACATAAAACATAGGTATCAACACTATCGACAAATTCAAAGCAAGCATCTGATCAATGTTACCTGGCTATGATAACAGGCGTGCCCGACTCCGCACATCCAATGGCTGCCTTCACTTTAGCTGTCATCCCTCCTCTTCCGACCCTCGACTTATCTCCGAATGTAATAGCACCATGATGCTTTTGCTTCACGTACGTGTGAATCAGCTTCGAAGTCGGATCACTTGGAGGGCCACTGAATAGACCCTCTACATCACTCAGCAGCACAAGAAGGTCCGCCTTAAGCTCGAGCGCCAATAGAGCCGCCAAACTGTCGTTATCCCAAAAGATTCCCGACGAGTCCTGTCGACAAGCGAGGTGACAACAATGTCCTTTTTGTGACGTGTATATATCGTTTTTCGCTGTGGTGTTTATGGATGAAAGAGATATAATTATCAACGTACCTCGTATGGAGCTCTTCTAGTGCTGATTGCATCGTTCTCGTTGAAGATCGGTATGCTCCTCAGGGCTAACAGTGAGTTCACCGTTTGAGAAAGCTGGTTTCTGAATTCAGGGTTCTTAAAATCGTTGTCTGTAACTAGGAGTTGAGACGAAGTAATATCCAACTGCAGAAAATTTCACTAACCATTAGTACTATTATAAGTTGTTACATATTTTTTTCGACTTATTTCATCACGTGTCCTTTTTTATGTTTGCATCTAGGTCATTTAAAAATATTGCCTATTGTGAAACAGAGCGAGTATTAAACGTTTTTATTCTTCGGATGATTCTCGATTACTTTCTATTTCTGCTACAATTACTTATTCAGTAAATGCCAAATTTAGGTACCTGGCTAAACAAGGAGTCGTAGAGTGCCATGAGACCATTCTGTCCAACTGCAGCACAAGCTTTCCCATCGATTTCAACTTGTGGCTTTTGTAAGTCAGCGAAGCTGCCAGACAAGGTCCAACGTATTTTTCAGCCAAACGAATCATTGCGCAGACTAAATAAAATAATCGGAAAATCAATTTAATTTTTCACCTGCTGTTTAACAATCTCCTATACTTGAGCCTTTGCCTTCCGGCTCCAACGGCTCCGGATGTTACTAGAATTATCTCGAAGCCTTGAGTGTTCAATATTTGAAGCTGGATAAGTATCAAACATCAACAGTAGTTAATCACTCTTTAGAATGTACGTACATTTCCAATTTTTGCACGTAATTTTCGCGTTAACTTCAAACTACTCTATTACTCCACTCTTTGCATAAAGTTAAAATCGAACCTGCTCGAAGATTGCTCCAACTCTCCCGACTGCTAATCTCCCATCAGTTCGCGTGACCACTGCTGTTCCTACCTACACCATGTGTATAATCAATATATGTACAAACTACAATTACATTTTATTGATAAAAAAAATACAAAAAATAAAATAAATATTACAGGGACATCCAAAATCTAGATCCACTCTAAAATCCATAGATTAGTACTGAAAATCAACTCGATCATCATCTCCTCCAAATTAAAATCAGAAATGAAAATTGAAAAATGATTTTCAGATTTATATATTCCATATATATATCGTGCATGAACTTCAATTAAATTGCACCAATATAAAAATTAATTAAGCAAATTCCGTACATAAAATCGTATGTATACCTTGAAAACGACACGCTTGACGTGCTTCACGAAAGCTCTCGTAGGATCCATTGCACGACGAAACCTGATTTTTTATTTTATTTTATTGATTTATTCAGGAAAATAAAATAGAAAAATGAAGAAAATGAAACAGAGAATTTATGAGAGTGTTGAACGCTTTAGAAATAGATGCAGAAGAAGCTCTTGAAACGTCGTCGGCACATTGGGCGGGAAGATTAAGCCGTGACCCGCCGCCACTTGTAACCACGCTGAGCGTGCGTTCACAAATTAATTGATTTCCCATTTCAGGAAAACTAATTTATTAGGGTGGTTTTAAAAATGAAAATTGGAAAAATTAAAATTACAACTTATTTTATTTATATATTCTTGGTGATAATAAAAATCAAGTACTGCATAGTGCATTTTAGTAGTATGATATTTCGTAGTTAGCAAAATATCAATTCACAATGAATTGCTTGTTCTTAAAAATATTCATAAATACTGTTGAATCGTAATTTGAGTTCTGATGGCAATAATTTATTTTTGATTTTTTTTAATACATCAACATCTGAGAAATATAGCCTGAACATAGAATTCAGGAATTTAAAAACACTACCTAACATATTCTAAATCATTCAAAAAACATCCACACGTAAACTTGGTAATCGAGCGTATACACACACGCCAAGCATGGTAACGAAAACCATTAATAAGTTTCATATAATTCCAAGAGATATAATCCCACAAGTCTCAAATCCATTATGGTAGTTCTCCGTTTACTACCCAAACAAGGAATTCAAGACATGTACACACACCACTTCCTGCGTAAGACTGCAGATCTAGGCAGAGCCTCTGTTTCCCAACGATTTAGCAGCTGGCTTCAAAAACACACTATGCTATCGTCCTTCATACACAATGCCTGCCCCCTACATACGAAAGCAAAATCATCTGATGAGAAGAAACACAGTCGCATCCACAATAATAATAGCTGCACTTTAATTCCAAGTGATTCAACACAAGTTGCAAACAGAAGAGAAGGAAAGCACAAAAAAATGTATCGTGTTTTCACCGAGCATATCAAGAAACTCAAAAAACTCATTACCAAAAACGCTCAAACTTATGAACTTATAGTCAAGAGATGTAAGTGGATCCAAAATTAGAGTACCCAAGTATGACTCTTATGAACGTCATGGAGATTGTCTTGAAACATATTTTTTAAGTACTGATTCATGGCATGAAGTCAGTCTCCGGCCTCTGCAAGTTTCCCATAAAAATCTATTGTTCTGCTGAGGAATTACACGTTAACTGTCGTCTTAAAAGACATGTTTGAAATGTTTATTCTCTTCTCGTATGATCAGGCGACAATTTAGTTAGATGACTTACTGGATAACTAATTGATTTACAATTATGAATTTGAGACTTGTGGGATTCTATTTCTTGCAATTATGATTAAAAAAAACTTATGAATTTATAGTAAGAAACTGTGACTGTTTTGAAATTTGAATAGTGAAATTTATGAGAAAAAATGTGTTTTAATAATGATCAGTGATTAGATTATTTTTATATAGAAACGGTTGAGGTGATTGGTAGGAAGGAGATGAAAAAGTGAAAAAATGCAACTTTTTTAAATCTCAATATTCCACCTAGGGAAAAGATCTTGAGAGAAATTTGGTACATTATCTATACCTTCTACCTAGCCCACAATATTCAATATTTTACTCTCATAAATTATCATAAATATGGTCGATAAATCAGGTGTGGCATATTCAAAACAGAGAACCGTGCTTCTTTCCTATAGAAACAAGTAAACTAATTTACCTATCAAGGACTAGCAAGTGACCACCAGAAATAGTAAGAGCCTTAATTTCCATAAGGATTGTTTCAACTTGCAAGGGAACTTGGTTAATTATATATTCAATTTAACCCAACCTGGGTATATTATTCAGCAATGTAATATCATACAGAAAAGGCGTGATACCTGACATGTGCTCTTCCACACAAAAGCTACAGCTCACTATAATTGCGCCAAACAGCACGAAACTCTTCACGGAATGTGTTCAGACGAGCTTTCAAGTTGGGTGTCCTAAAGCTTGCGTGAATGAGAGTGGCTGTGAGAGAGAAACATAGCTTAAGCTAGACACTTCAAAAAATATACGGGCGACAAACCATGAAAGTAAGGAAAAAAGAAATTACCTAGAAGTCCAATAGCAGTTGTCCATAAGACCATAAGAAGACCACAAGAGGCAAACCAGAGGAAGAAACTCACTATAGAGAGACATAAGAATAACAGGATTATTATTTACTGTCGCACTGTGATGTACTCCCTCGGTCCAAACACAGTTGTCATACTTTCCTTTTTGGGGTGTCCAACAATAGTTGACACACCCCAAAAAAGGAAATAATTATTCTAACTTTTTCATTTTAATATACAATTTTATTCTACTTTACCCCACATACTTTTTAAACTTACTCACAACTACTTTACTTTTTACTTTTAAAATATATTTTAATCCTTACTTTTCAATTAAAAAATAAAACAACAACAATTTTCTTAAACTCCGTGTCCAAGAAAGTATGACATCTATTAATGGCCGGAGGGAGTAACTATTAAGCCTTGAAAAAAGTGAACATTAATGAAAGAGAAGAAAAACCTCTTACTTGCAGAAAATATCAAGACAAATACCCATCTAGGCTGTCCACATACGTGTATAACTCGTTTTTTGGATGGGCGACCCCGAATCACAGGTCTGCAAATGAAATGTATACATACGTAAGAAGCAGAATCAGATGGCAATCAAGACTGAGAATACTTACGTGGGGGAAGGTCTCATTTTAGCAGCTAAATGTGGAGAAATCTGCCTGACGGTTCTTGTGACTTTTTCACTGAAAGTACCTGAGAAACTAATGAAAAACAAAATATCACCAGCATAAGAAAGCTGAAAGAAACCACAATGACGGAAATCCAAAGAAATATGGTTCAAATCCATCCACGAATACGAATATAACCAGACATCAACTAGAAGGAGCAAGTTTTGTATCCAAGAAAAGTACTAGCGAGGAAGAATACATTGAGGATTCTGATTCTACCATAACCTATGGTCTTCCATTTAATTATCGATAAAAGGATAAGCAATGAACAATAATAATTTATTCGGAAAATGCACACCTATCGTTCAGGAAAGCAATACTCAAAGCTGTCATTAGAGCAGCAACAATGGCAAGCGGCCTCCTCAGAAATCCCAACCCTGAAACTCAAGCAGACATGATACGTTTATATCTCAATCTTCACAAAAACAGGTATACAACATGTATCATCGTAGAATCTCTTACCAAGAATGAACACAATCATCAGGAAATAATTCGTCCGGTAGCTGCAGAAACTCAAAATAAAATAAAAACGATGATGCACGAAACAAAAGTGAAATCTGAATTGACTGTACTCACTGCTCCGATCACGGGAAGGCTAAGAGAAGAAATCTTACTAATAGAGGTTGCACTTGAGGCGACTGTTCCATTTCGTATACGAGCGGGGCACCGTGAATCGAGAAAAGAACTCAGAGAAAGGGCGAGGCGGAGACGACCAGTCCACCTCGCGAAGGGCTTCGACCAGATCCTCCGTCGTCACGTTACTCCAATCCATTTAAATTCCCTTTTCTTGATTGATCGGGAAGAAGAAAAGAAAAATGATTCTGACCGATGATTGATCTGGAAAAACCCTAAAACGAGAAGCGAATTTTTATTTTAAAATCAAAATGGGCAAAAGGTGAACAGAAGAAAGAACGAAGAAGTTTATACTGTTAAGAAATTCGATTGCTCTGATTATGTGACTACGAGGAATTTGGAATGAATTTTCAGAGTTTCTTTTTTACACGTATCTTCGGGTTTATATCTTCGGGTTTTTTTTTCAGAGATGATGAAGATAAATGAGAAAAAAATATTTAAAAAACAAAAATGTCTGAGCCCGGGTTCGAACCGGGGACCTCTAGTGTGTGAGACTAGCGTGATAACCGACTACACCACCCAGACGATTTGTTAACTGTAGCCATCTTACTTTATAAATTAAGAATAAAGTTTTTAGTTTAGTCTTTTTAAACGAAAATAATTATTGACAATTTTAACCTTTACTTGTAGTACTCCGCTTTTTAATATTTACTTTCTGAAATCAAAAGATCCTAGAACTAACCTCACTAAAAAGTAAAAACATTGTGTTGAGATCAAATTAGCAATGTCTTACTTTGTGTTGAATGACTACCAAAGTGAATTATCCGAATCCATACACAATTACCACACTAGCAACTAGCTCGAAAAACACTACATTAATTCGTAACAAAAGTTCAAACAAAACCATTGCCATCCCCTTCTTCGCAATCCTCCTCCACGGCCGCTACCGTCGTCTTCCTCCCATTCTTGTAAGAAACATTCGTCGCGACAAAGACAAAAACAATCAAATTCAACGCCGCAACCCCAGCCAACAGATAGTAAAAATAGTCGAGCCGGCTCCGATTCAAGTCCTCCCCGAACCAACTCTTCCCGCCTATCTTAGTCGTCGCCCGATCAACCAAAGTCACCAAGAGGCTGCTCGCGAAACTCCCGACCCCTAACACGCTAAAACACAACGCGATCCCCAAGCTACGCATCGATTCCGGAACTTGATCGTAAAAGTACTCTTGCAGCCCCACGAACCCGAAAGCTTCCCCGACCGCAATAACCAAAAACTGCGGCGTTATCCAGAACACGCTCATCGTCGACGACTCGACCGAGTCGAGCCTCTTCCTCTCCACCAACGCGGCCACGACCATCGACAAGGCCGAGAAAACCATCCCGATCCCCATCCTCGTGAGGATGCCGATCCCCCTCTCGTTCCCGGTGGCTCGCCTCATGATCGGAACGAGGGCACGGTCGTAAATAGCGACGGAAATAATGACCCCGACGGAAGAGAACCCGAACATGGTCGCCGGGGGGATCGTGAATCCGTGCCCTAGTTTTCGATCGAGGGTCATGCTTTGCTTGATGAAGAACGTGTTCGATTGCGCCACGCATATCCCGAACGGGATCGTTAATATCCATATCGGAACGATGCTCGCGATCAGCTTCAGCTCCTCGACTCTCGTCACGGTCGATAACCTCCACGGATCAATCCGAGTTCCCTCGACGATGATCGCGGCTCGGTCGAGAAACCGGAGATTGTCGGTGTGCGGGAGGAGCCGTTTCCCGCGTTTCGACTCCACCTCGTAAAGGTCCTCGATCCGAGACGGGCGCTCGGCTCGTCTCTTCGCGATGGCCGCGACGAGGACTTGAAGCAAGGGAGTGAAGGGGCTTCCGGAAGGCTTCCGGAAGCGGTAGAAGGGTCGACCCGCGAAAAAGATGGCCAAGCCGAAGGCCATGAGCGAGGTGAGGACGATGTCGAGCTTAGCCCAGCCGAGGTGGTCCTGGATGTAGACGATCCCCGTGACGCCGACCAAGAGGCCGCAGGATAAAGCGAAGACGTACCAGTTGAAAAACGACGGTTTCTTCAGCCGCTCGATCGGGTGGTCCCCGTCGAACTGGTCGGCCCCGAAGCTCTCGACGGAGGGCTTGTGCCCGCCCATGCCGATCGAAAGCGCGTATATCGCGAGGAAGAAGAGTGCTTCGTGGATCTTTCGAGGCTCGTCACACGAGGGCGAGCCGACGTCGCAGGGCTTCAGGGCCGGGACGACTCTAGACATCGTCATGAGAAGCAACCCCTATATATTTTACGCATACACATCTGGAAGTGTTAGAGAAGTTGAATAACTTGACATTTATATTTTTCAAAACTTACTAAATTCAATTCAAATCTAGTAAGGTTATATTCTTTTGGACGGAAAGGAAAGTAGCTGATTGAATTGATTTTCCTATAAAAAAATAATAATAATTTTTTTTTATTCGAGCTGAACTGAACTAAAATAAACTGAAACGAACATAGCCTAAGTTCAATTTTGTTCATTTGAATCAACTTCAGTCCAAAAAGACAGTTTCTTACCAATAGATATACTAGGGATGCGGCTACGACCATCGGAAATCGTCCAACATAAGAGTCGGCTAGGAACCCTCCAAGCAACGGCATGAGCATGCTCAAGCCGGTCCAGTAATTAACGTTTCTGACGGCTGTGGCGATGTCTTGGTTGAGCTCTGTCGTCATGTACACGATCAAATTCGACGCGATTCCAAAGTAGCACACGCTCTCGCAGAAGCCCGTAACTGCATATATATATATATATATGACATGATCAATACATATATAAGTAGTCTATGTTTGGGATGGAAATCATGTAATGAAAGGTGTTGCCTACCTATGACAAAAAGGGAGGCTCTCCATGAACCGGTCGAGGCTCGGAGAGGAACCTGTCCTCTGTGATCGAGGGATAAGTCGTGAACCCATTTCTCTCCATCTGATTCTTCTGCTTGGTTCATCATATCTGCAGCTTTGTGTTTTTAATTTGTCTAAGATTAGTTTGTGGTTAATTGTTCACTTTGCTCTTGTTCTTATATGCATGTCGGTTAACATTACAACACTCTTTACAAAAAAAGGCATCTTCCCAACATGAACAATTAAATTAATATTTCTTTAACCATAATAAAAAAAAAATACTCAACTTGATTGCACAATTAATGATCGATCGCATGGATTACTATATTATTTTGTCAATTCTTTGGACAAGTTGTTTTGTTTTTTGATTTTTTTTATTATTTAGTTTATTTCAAATTGATGTTTAATTTATTTAATTCGTTAATTAGTTTGATTTTTAATTTATATTATTTTATTTTAAAATTTTGGAAAAAAGGTATTATTATAATAATAATAAAAAAAAAGGTAGAAAAATAATATATATAATTATAAATAAGGGGTGGGTACCGAAATTATCTTTTTTTTTTTCACAATATATCTAAATTAGATAAATATAATTTCTTGAGTGATGGTTTTTAAAATACATATTCATTCAGAATTAGGGGAGAAAACAAATCAAATATGATGTATATTCATTGTGAAGTATATTTTATGAAGTTGAAATTATAATTTAATAAACTAACTTTAATTAATTTGTTTCCAATTTTTTTTATAAAAAATGTGTAACTTTAATATAATATTTTTTCTATTTCATACTTAGCTGTGACATTTAGATGAGTATTAAATTATGATAACAAGCAAGTATGAAATTTTATCTTAATTCAACTTTTTGGGATCAACCAAATTACTTTATTAAGACACAGGAGCTTTTCAGTAGTAATTTTTTATTTTGAGTTAAATTACTACAGTATGAATTATCATGTGCCGAATGAAACGGGGTGGTATTTTATTTAATTATAGGTTCGTCAAGTGAGCCAATTGTGCTCAAAAGTCAACTATATTATTTCCTGGATTATTACTACTATCAGTTCACAAACTTTTTACTTATAGTAAGGAGTAGTATTTTTTATCTGATGCGTATGATTAAGAGATAACATCATAACGAGTTCGGTTACTCCTGCCAGCACTCAGTGTCACGAGTTTGATTACCCATGTCAACACTTGTTCGACTGAGCCTCTCGCACGGAGCTTTTAATTTGCAAGTTAATACAAGTTAATACATCAAGTTCAATTCTTTTATCTGATGCTTTTAATTGAACGTTTTTATCGAATATATATTATTATTTAATTTTCCAGTTTCATTCAAAAGTTTAATATGAAATTGAGTATACACTTACAGTAGTTTTATTTTTGTCAAAACATTTTTACATTGTTCAAATTTTTACATTGTCCTCTTTTCAAGTACAGGTAATTATAGTAATTGATGTTCAAAATATTAAGATGATTTGAGTCTAGCTCTTTCTCTCGGCTTCTTTCTCTCGGTTTCGTACATTAAAAAAACGAGTGATTTCAATTTCATCCTTTCAGTTAAATTGTAGCTCAATCAAAACTCTCTTTAAATTTTTTCATATCTAAACAGCAAGTTACAATGTTAACAAATTTAACTCACAATCTTTATTAATATAATTTTGTCCATCTGACCCACAAATAGTTAAATTAAAAATAATGTAAATATAATTATGAAGCTTTTTACAATATTTTAATTTCTTATAATTTAAATACTGTTTTTATCTTTTCGAAATAATAAATCAATATGCAAGTATGCAACAATATAGTGCTACTTTTGTATAAAGTTAATTGTCATTAATTTTTAAAAAACGTTCATTAACAAAGATCACGTGAACGTGACACCTGAAGCACCCACGTGAGCTTGGTAGAATCCAAAATTTATCGTTGACAATAACTCAAGTTGTCATTATTTGGAACGGAAATATGGCATGAGATTAAAAAAAATATGTTTATTTTTTATTAAAAAAAAAGTAAAATTCTAATAGTATGCTAAAAAATTAATTGTATCTTAAATTATTTTTTTTGTTTAATATGTCATATGTATTTTTCTGCAACGTACGAGGTCCATTCTAGTATCATAAAAACATATCACAAACCTATTTAATTTTATTCTTAAATAATATTAATTTCGTCTCAACTAAATATGTATTTGTTGATTTGTACTACGTAAATTAAGAAAAAAATGTTACATTTTAATTTTTTAACCAAAAAGTAAAAGATAAAAATGTAATTTTAAGTTAAAAAATAAAGTTGTTGTAATTAAAGTTTAAAAAGAACCTTGAAAAAATAGAGGTAAACTAGTATTTAATGTGACAAAATAAATAATATTTCTTTTTTAAATGAGTGTATAATTAGTTGAGACCCATTTTAAAAACGAAAATTTGTATAAATAATTGAGACAATATTGGTACAAGCATACAGATACTAATAAAAAATAATAAAGGATGTGCACAGCCCACATATTCAAAAGCCCAAATGAATAAGTCTCGGAGCATATGTATTCACAACCCACGTTTAAGTTCTGGGCCTCAGCCTGCGAGTAGCCCAATACATCGATCAAGAAATATATTAAGGCCAATACAGTGAATCGGTGATACACGTAAACGAAAAAAAAAAATTGCCATTGCCGGGGATCGAACCTGGGCCACCTGGGGGATTTTTTACCACTATACTACAACAAATTAAATTTTACTGATTTCTATAAAACTAATTTATATCAATCAATAACTATCTGATTTTAACTTGATTTTGATTCTTTCTCACTTCCTACCATTGTACTTTTTTCTATTAAGGTTTGCTGATGTATACTTTAGTATCATGCTTCAATCGATCGATTTAATTCATGCCCACGAGTACACCAATAAGAGTTATTATCAGTCGATTTCATAATCTGATCGGCGTAGCAAAGGATACCCGACAAATTAAATATATAGTCGGGGACGTACGGCATATGCATGCACGAACACTCTCTTGTCTTGTAGGTGCGAAAACGCAAAGTTCATTGAACACAAGAGATCTGGATCTCGCAACATGCACAATGGATATATCTGCATGTGCACTTCCCCACCATATAGATAGCATTTTATCATCCACACATTCTAACGTTATTATTAGTTTGAATTTTTGAAATAAAAAATCATATTCCTAAACCTAACAGTAACGTGGGATCATGGAGGAGCATATGTCCTAATTATATCGTTCCAAACGTGACGGGCGTCGGGTGTAACCACCACTATCCTTTTTTTTTTTAACCATCATTAGAGTAATAGTATTGATTTAATTTGTTCACATTAATTAATATCATTGAGGTTGAGATTCAATGCATAATTTGTGAAATCTGTGACTTATTTCTTAATTTTAAGTATTCAAATCAAAAAATAATGTATCCTATGTATAAATTTAAACGTGAGAATTAATTTTTTGTTAATAATTAATTATGTAATTAAGATTAGGAAATTAGAAATCGAGATATGTAATTTAATTATAAATTGACTAATATAGCTTTTAACGAATTACAGTACTGTACAGTAAATTTTTTATAAATTAATAGACTCGAAACCGTGAAATTTTATTGATTTAAAGAGATTATTAATTTATTTATTTATTTTTCATTTAAAAGACCAAATTGAGATTGAAATATTTTATTAATTAAAAAATGTTATTAATATATTGAATATTAATTTATAGAGATTTTATTATAATTATATGATGTTCACGTTTAATTTGAGTTTCTCGTCTTCGAAATGGTTGACTATATGTTTTTTTTTAAATAAAAAAAGAAAAGAGAAGTTAAGGGTACGTAGTCAAAGAATTATATGTAGTGCCATTAATATTTTTTTATAAAATTAATTAGTATGGTTATTAAATCATTACTGATCGTAATGTACGTATAGTTTAATCCATTAATGTTACTAATTGTGGTTTATATTTCGAATATGTATCATGTGAGATTGGACCCAATGAATTGATAATTTATTGTTAGGCTATCACACCACATCACATCACGGGCAATATTGAACATATAATTTGAAATTTATTATAATTTGAAAACTGAATGTTTCTTCATCAGTGTTCAAATTATTTTTGAAGGATTATACCCAAATCACATGTTGCATGGTTGAATAATCAGAAGGGTTTGGTAGACATCACATATGACGTCACATACTCACACAGTCGAACTTTATAATAAATGATTTTTTTCAATATATTTCAATAAATATTAGTTAACGTAAATTATTGTTTTAAAAGAACACAATATTTCTAAAATGACATCAATTTTATTTAATAAAAGTTAATCTTCCACTAAAAAAATAAAATACCACTTTAATTTGGTTAATAACAATATAATGATACTATTTTCAAATCAAAGAGTTTGCACACTTTCCAAATCACAAGAGTTTGCACACTTTCCGACAGATCAATTGTATATAACAAAAAAAAGTACAAAATACAGTACAAAGCATAGAAAAAAAAAAGCATTAACGAGCTAACATACTAGTATGAACCACCAATAGTAACATATATAAATTACAAGACAATTAACTACCTTTTTTATTATTTAACAAATAAAAAACTATTTTTATTATCTACGTAAAAAATTCTCAATTCAAACTCTTCAAAGGATGAAGTAACATAAAGTACAAGGCAATGAAACTACTTTTTACTAGTATTATTTAACATATAAAAAACAATTTTTTCTTAATTACCAAAAAATTTGTCTATGAAAACTCTTCAAAATATGGAGGGAGTATTATTTTTTAACGGCAGTGCTTATATTATTGAAATAACTAGTATGAGATATTTTATTATTGAACATATAAAAACAATTCTTTCTTAATTACCTAAAAAATTCTCTATGAAAACTCTTCAAATACGGAAGGAATATTATTTTTTAACCGTCATACTTATATTAGTGTAACAACTAGTATGAGACGTAAAAAATACTAAAGCATATAAAAACTTTAAATTCAAATTGTACTAGGATTCTAAATGGCAAAAATAAATACAATTATTTAATTTTACCGTGCAAATTAAGGTGTACCGATCTCAAAAATAAATACAGTAATAATAAAAATAACAATGTGCATGAAGGCCAAGCGGCCCCGTTTATATCCAAGAAAAATAAACAATAATGGTACGACATCACATCAAACATAGTACTATGCATTTGCATTCGGTATCAATAAATTATTAAATTATACTCCTACAATTTTTTATTTTTTTAATTTGTCAAGTTGCACATTTCTAAAAAATAAATAAAAACTTTTTTTTAAATATAATTTAAATTCTGTTTTTACTAATCACTTTTTTAAATTTTACTTATAATTAATTTAATTTTAAATTTAAAAATAAATTTTTATTTCTTACTTTTTTGATAAAAAGATTAAAAATACAATATTTTTGATCTTAATATATATACTATCATATCAACCAATACATTATTTATTGAGATGATCTAGTAATAATATTTACTTTCAACTGCAAACCAAACTCTCTAGACACAATATAATTCCACAAATTTATTAACAATATCTTTTATAGGTCAAAGGTTGGGCATCAAACTTCAAACCCTCGTACACATCCAACAAGCTTCAATAATAATCAATAATATTTAACTTTAAATTAAATTCGTACAATATTACACCTTGTGTATTTCTGATTCTTTTTTTATTTGTCAGGAATTTTAATAAATATAGTAATTTGTTGACGTAACGTTTCTGTACAATTGTAATTATTTAATAAATATTTGTAATAATCATTTTTTTTACTTTAATCAAAACTATTTATATGTTTTTGTTTATAAAGAGGAGAGACGAAAAATTCTACCTCTATCCGATCGTGGATCATTCGATCGAATAGAATGTAAATCGTTAGATGTGTTCGAGTTACATATACCTGTGCGAGAAAGTCAACAAATCTTATCCCAAAACAAATTTTATAATATTTAAATGAAAATTTATCTCACTTGAAATTTAAATTCCGCGTCGGCGAAAAATTACACCTGTATCGTCACATGAAAACAATTTATACATCAAGAGTGAGTAACGTAAATAAAAAAAATTGTATAGAGAAGAAATACAAATTTATAATACAGTTAAAAATGTTATTTTTGTAAAGAGGGAAAGAATGAATTAGTACTGGCGGGAAATGAAAAGTAAATACAGTTGTAAAATTTAACCGGAAGGAAAGCTGGCGGCCACGAGAAAAGGCGGGAAGCCAGCGCCTTCTGACGCCGGCAGTGAAAACGACCGTCCGCAATGAAAGCGGCATGAATCCACGAGCGGCCGTTACAGTAAACGGCGAAATAAAAAAGCGGGTTGACCAAACATAGGTCCACCGTTTGCAGTTGATCTGACGTATCTGCACTTCCACACTTATGCCACGTCATCCGAAAAATAAATAATATGAAAAACAATTTGACATCTTATTCTTTATTTTATTTTATTAAAAATAAATAATATGAAAAACAATACTTCTTCACTCGAGGAAGCAAACCAAACATCTTTTCCCACACGCATTCATACTGTTGCCCACTACGAATGACACGTATTCTTAATTGTGTTGTTTTCGTTTTTCATAAATTATTTTAAATTTCCATAGATTTTTTTAATTATAGTTAATAAATTGTTTAAACACAAATAAATTACAATATTACTCTTTGTTTTATATATCTCATATTTTTTTATTGTTTTATTGTCAAACTTTACCGATCATATTATTCAAATAGTTTTCTGTATTATAATAACATAATTATTGTACCTCAAGTCATAATTATTCTAACTAAGTACATGGATAAGAGAAAAATAAGTATTAATTATTTGATGTTATATACAATTTGAATTTGAGTTCAAGTTGTTATGTTTTTAGTTTTTATAACTCCCTCCGATCATTAATTAGATTTCATACTTTGCTAGATATAATTTAAAAAAATTTTTATTTTTTAATTTTTTAATTATAAAGTAAAAAGTAAAAATATACTTTAAAAGTGAAAAATAAAATAGTTGAGAGTAAAGTTTAAAAATTAAGTAGATTAAAGTATAATAAAATTGTATATTAAAATAAAAAAGTTAGAATAATTATTTCATTTTCTGGGATGTGTCAACTATTATTGGACATCTCTAAATACAAAATGTGTATAATTATGAAATATTTAAATAATAATTGTATCTTAAAATCGTTGTGAAATGTAAATATAAATTGATAAATACATATGATTTTTGTGTTAAGTGACATGAAGTGTATACATGAGAATAGATAATAAACATATATTTATGCAGCTCCGTTCAGAGTAGAAGTATAAATAGTACGGATAATTTTTGCTCTCAATTAGTCAATTTTCATTCGCATTATTTGTTAAAGATATGGTATATGGATTATAAGAAATTCGTGATACAGATTTGAAAACAAATATTGTTTGTGGGGATATGGTATTGCAATTATCAGGTGAATGCGAATTTTTACTAGAATTATCCGATCTTTTTAATTAGGATTATTATATTATAATTAGTTTAAATAATCATTTTTTTAAATTTTCAAAATATATATTAAATTATTAAATAATTTTCCTTATTTATCTAAAAGTACATAATTTTTTTTCTAGATGAGAAAACAAATATTGTTTGTGGGGATATGGTATTGCAATTATCAGGTGAATGCGAATTTTTACTAGAATTATCCGATCTTTTTAATTAGGATTATTCGATTATAATTAGTTTAAATAATCATTTTTTTAATTTTCAAAATATATAATAAATTATTAAATAATTTTCCTTATTTATCTAAAAGTACATAATTTTTTTCTAATATTCCTTTCTCTTGTGCAACTATTTTTATTTTTAATCTTTTCACAATTCAAATTGTTTTTATTTTTCCGCAAAAAGCTAACAATTATTAAAAAAAAAGTATAAAAAATGATTTTATATTTATACGGTTCATTTTTTAATTTATTTATGAAATTATGATTTTTAAAGTTTTTAGTTTTTTTCTTGTATAATGGATGGTACAAGGAATGTATTTTAACAGTAATATTTTTCATATATGAGAATAAGTGAAAACAAGTGAATTCTGTTTTAAAAATAGTTTAATCTAAATATTATTAGCATTTTTTATGTCTTGTTCTGTGTAATTATCCATTAATATTTGTCCGTTCATATTGTGTTAATCCGTACTCCGATATTCGTTCATCATCCGCTTCCTGAATGCGACGAAAATATGATTAAAATATGAAGAAAACATTATTCTGATTCGATCTGTTTATGCCATAGTCCACTTGATTAGAATGTCTCCTACATCATTCCATTGTTGATTTGTTGGATTTTACATTTCAATTAAAGAGCAATTATTGTGCTTAAATCAGGGGCACAATGGGTATTTAATCGTTTTCTAAACTCATAAATATCCAAATAATTTTCAACATCACACTTACTTGCATATGTCACATCACATATATTATTACTCCATTGCATATACTTTGACCTTATAATTGTCGAAATTACACTCTGTGCCCGCACACCACAATGCAAAGTGCTGCTATTTACACGGATGATGTTATTTATTTATTTATTTACTTATTTATATTATATAAATATATTAATTTTATAATAAAAACAAGTTTTTCGAAAATATTAATTAAAATTATTTTTATAAAAATTAAATATTTTTTAAATATATAAAATTTGCAGGTAATATAAAAATCAATTTTAAATATCAATTAAGTTTTGCGATTTTAGTACTCGTACACACAATTTTACAAAAACTTAAATATTTTATATTTTTGATATTAATTAAAATTTGTTTTTACGAAAACTTAAATATTTTTATATTTTTGAAATATACAAAATGCGCACCTAATATAAATATCAATTAAGTGCGTTTATACTTACTCGTACACGTAATTAATTTGTCACGAATTTCAAAACATATTACGTTTTTAATTTTTGAAAATTGCGCAATAAATATAAACAACTTTTATAGTAATATATAAAAAAATGTGAAAATGTTAACTGTTTTTATTAAATATTTTAAAGTATAAAATGTATTTTATAATATAATTTATTTACGCTTGTTTTTTAGGTTAAGTTATTTCAATATTTTTATGATTTTTAATTTCACAAATAAACTTTAGAAGTCTCTTCATATTTGTTTATATTTATTGTGTAAATTTTGAAAACAAAAAATATATTAGTATGTTTTGAAATTCGAACGAATTTAATTGCGTGCACAAATAAGTAAAAACGCAGTACGTTTGGTTAAAATGAATTTTAATTAATGTTTTCAAAAAACGTGTTTTTATTATAAAATTTATACTCCCTCTGTCTCAGAGCTATAGTCACAGGTGGTCAAAGCTGACTTTTTTTGACCGTCCAATATGTATGATAACAATATACAAAAATTATGAAAAAATAACTAAAATAAAATTCAACTATTGAATTTTATTTTAGTTATTTTTTCATAATTTTTGTATACTGTTTATCATACTTATTGGACGGTAAAAAAAATTTGCGTTGACCATCTGTGACTATAGCGCTGGGACAGAGGGAGTATATTCTTATATCTTAACAAAATAAAAAAAATAGCACAGTGACAAACATTTTGTCAATGTGCAAATAGCATTTCTGCATAATGTATTAATACTCAATACATTAATAATTTCTTTAAATTAATAAAATCTTCTGGTCCTTATTTGTTCTTTTAAATGAAAAAATATATTTCGATAAATTAATAACATATCTAAATTAATAAAAATTTTATTCTATTACGAACAAGCGTTGATCAGAGATCACTAGACATTGTAATTTATCGACAAACTCACAAACAATGATTTTTTTTTAATATTATTTTATCACTTTATTTTATTTTAATACGCACAACAATATAAGTTGATTAGCATTATTTATTCTATACAATTTTTTTTGTTTCTTTTGAAGAGTTGCTCATGTTTCGTTGACCGTGGTCAAATCTAATGTGTGCAAATCAGAATCCCCTGTACCGAGGAAATTGATTTCCACCCCAAAACAAGAAAAGGCGCAAACACGTTGTCACCACGCCTTCATACGGATGCGACCATCTACCCTTAATTGAAGGAATAATTACAAATTTTTAATCTTGTAATTCAAAAAAAAAAAAAAGTCCTTTCCGGGCCCACAGGCTGGTTCACATGCGAACCGAGTGACCGGTGTCAGACAGGGGCCCCACCACTCGCACCCCCAGCCACTTCACCACCTCCCCTCTCCTTACCTGGCCACACCTCTTTCCAACTAATTCCCTTTTTCTTTTTATTTAACTAAACAATAATAATAATTCTATTTTTAATTTTTATTTATATTTTTTTCTAATTTAAGATTTTTTCAAAAAAATTCAAACATTCTACCGCCGCGCGTGACCCTCAATCTCCACCCCGGATGCGCCAGCTTTTTAATTAGGGTTTCCACCCCCAAATCTGAAATCACAATTTTTCTCCGCATTATAAAAACCTATTTCCTCCAACTCATTCATTCCTCCTTTCACACACCCTGCGAACCGCCTTCCCTCTCTCTCTCTCTGAAAAATTCGGTGGCTGTATTTAAAACCTATATCATATTATTTCTGTTCGAATTCCATGGCGCAAGAGATGGACGACTTGGAATTCCTGTTGCCGTCGGAGCTTCTCACCGACGACGACCTGCTGTCCGACTTCGGCTGTGGGCTCGAGAGTTCTTGTGGCTTGAGTTCAGATCTGAGCTCACCGGTAGAGTCGGTCACCGGCACCACCGAGACAGCTGGCGACGAAGATGATTTTATTTCCGAGTTGACTCGGAAGCTAACTCATTCCAAATTATCCTATGAGTACCCTGCTAAGGTTTGTATATTTTTCCAGAACCTTCTCTCTTGTTTCGCTAAATCAATTTCCGTCAATTAAATGATTTTGTATTTTTTATTTGCAGAGCGTGAAGCAATCCAGTTCGCCGCAGTCCACTCTAAGTGGGTTGAAGACCGGTTCGTTGGGAAGCCCGAACTCTGACTATCGGGTTTTTTCCCCGCCTGATGCGAAGGATTCCCTGAGCTGGGACATGCTCTACGCCGCCGCGGAGGAAGCCGCGAGAATTCGTATGGTTGAAGAAGCCGCAGCGTTTTACACATCTGAACTCTTCGGCCCGGCCCGAAAACTTAATCCGGCCGCCGGTTATTTCCCGAACCAAGCAGAGACCCACGCTAGCCATTCTTATCAGCAGTTGCAAGGCGCTAAGGTCTGTTCTTATTATCAATATATTTTTTTTAATTTTTAATTTTTTAATTTTTTTTCAGCCGGATTTATCAATTTCTCTTGTCGGGTATTATCTGCAGATGAAGCAGCACCAATTGATTATGAAAAACAGAGTAATGAGTCAGGGCAACGTGGATTATCTTCTTAAGACCGGGAGGCGTGACGGCGGAGCCGACGGAGCTTATGGCTTGTCGATGTCCGCTTGGCCCACCCTACAGCAATCCCAGCAGAAATCCGGCGCCGGTATGAAACCAGTTTTTCCCGGAGAGCCCGGCCCGGTGAAGGAACGCGTCGGAACCGGGGTTTTTATGCCCAGAAGATTCGGTCCAATCCCAACCGAAGCCAGAAAGAAACCAGCCGTTCACAGTTTGAACACCGACTTTATTGATTTCCACCAACATCCTTTTGGAAATTTCACTGCTGAATCTGGTATGTTTTCTGGTACTATTTTTTTTTAATTCACCTGTATTTTTCATTTTTTCTAATTAATTTCAATATTATTTCACTGCAGATGCCGTTTTGAAGCTGAGTAATGATTTGAAAATGGCTCAAAACCAGGGCGGCAGAAACAATCTCCGACCTCCGCCGTTGATGAAGCAAGAACTCATGCTTCCTCCTGAGTGGACTTATTAATGATGAGGAGGGGCCCACTTGATTTTTAAGTTTGATTTAGGGGGGGTTATGTTTAATTATTTAGTATTTTTGGGAGGGAGGTGTGTGATTAGTGATAGTAAAATTTTAATTAGATAATAATAATAATAATAATAATAATAATAATAATAGTAATAATGTTTGGTAACATAAATAGAGGGGTTATTATTATAGGTCAAGAGAAAGTGCATGTAGTAATAAATTGCTTCATTATAATTATTGAAGATGGTAGAGTTTGTCTTCAATTTTTTTTTGGTTTTTGTTTCTAATAATTGAAATAATTAATATATAACCATTATTTTGAACTTTCAAAATTTATGTGGTTTGCTTTTATAAATTCTCCTTTTTATTTAATTTTGTCTCCTCAAACATAATTACACTACATCTAATATTAATGTGCTCAAAGCAAATCTATATGCGGTCAATGTATGGGGAAGAGGAAAAGCAGGCAGCACAAACCTTCTTTTGTCATTTGTCTTTTGACCGCTACACTAATTGCAAACATTTTGGTTTGGTTAAGAATGTTATTTTATTATCATTTGAGAATTAAATGTAAAAAAAGAATTGTACGGAGTCATGTATTTTCAATGCAACTTAATTTATGTTGTTGTAATTGTTAAGTGAAGTAACAACTGTAAAAAAATAAATATACATTTCACTCAACGGTAATTCTTTGTGGGCAGATTCTGCCCATGGGCAGAACTGTCCAAAATTATTATTTATTTTTTATTTTTTTATGTTTATATGATTATAAATATAATTAACTTAATAAGTTTATTAAAATAAAAATTTTATCTTTCATTTTTATATATTAAAATAATTTTTTTCTAATCAATTGATTATTTTAGTATAAATATAAAAATATTCAATATCTTTATCTAAACATTTTTATTTTTTATTTTTTTTGTGCAATATATATTTGATATAGTGTACTTAATTATAATATATAACAAAATTATAATAAAAATATTATAATAATTTATAAATAATTTTTTAAATTATTTCTGCCTTGGGCAGATTCTGCCCAAATAGCAGGACCCTTCACTCAAAATGTGACTTTTTTTTCATTCTAAATGTTATGTTTTATTATATTCATAAATCATAATGTATTTATTTATTTATTTTGTAATTGCTTCACGGCGAAGTGATAGGATATGAGGAATGATGAGCTGTCTGTCAATTGCTCTAAATTGAGCGTCACGCAAAAAAATAAAATAACTATATTAATGCCACGTTGTCATTATTAGATTGCCAACGAAAAAATATCTTTTTCCTATTATCTCTTGATATAAATTTGAAATTAAATCTACGAGTAATGTTTGTTCGGGTTGATCGTACGCTCACAACGAGTCGGGTGTGTTCGAAAACAAGATCTCTTCGAAAGGATTGTATCATTGTATTGTATGGGTAAATTATTCATTTCAGTATTGGGGTCAAATCAGTAGGACGTTGCTTCAATTTGATGGAGTTTAATTAGATTGATGGGATGGTCTGTGACTGGGCCGTCAAATCACACAGATCCAAAACCTATTTCATGTGCTTCTTGTCTTTTTATTTCGCGCCTAAATAAATGTACAAAGTGTGACTTACAAAATTACTCCAAATTTTACTCCTTCCCTAGATACTATACTCCTAAAACTTTTTTGTTTGGTATTTAACACTTAAAAAAAATTAAAAAATAGTGTACTACTTAATTATTTTACTATAATATAATTTTAACTTGACTCTAATATTATTTGTTTTTTAACGATCGATCACAAAAAAAAAACATGGAACATATAGTAGTTTCAACTGTCAATATTGTTTGATTCTAGTAAATTCAATGGTCGCTCAACAACTACCCTAACTAACACTTGTTCTTTTTTTAAGCTTAATTTCGATGCTATAAAGTCAACTAATTAACACCAGATGGAGTCTCAATTCAAACATGTAGTAGTATATTTTATTTTAAATATAATTTCACTTCTATTAAGTTAAATTTGATTTATTTAGTTAAATTTAAAATTTTAAAAAATATATGTAAAATAAAAAATAATTAAAACAAATGATTTTACGTAAAGAATTTAATTTATGATATACTATTGTTTATAATATTTATATATAAAAAATTAGTATAAAAACCAACTAATTTCAAATTATTTCAACGAATTTAGTTAAAACATTTTTGCTTAAAAGTTAAAACGTGATAATTTTGTACATTACTTGCGAGTGATTCACAATATCAAAAACTCTGCTCTTATGGGCATAGTCGAGTGGTAAAATTGATGATGATTTAAATGTAATTTTTCGGTGACGCAATATTCGAATTTTGGATTGAACAATTTTTTTTATTTAAATATTATGAAGTTTGTTTTGGAGTGAGACTTTTTGATTCTGTCTCACATATATTTATTACTTGAGCATATCACTCAATTTACATCTTAGGTGAGATGGAATATTCAAAACTTAAAATATTAGCATGCGCTTTTGTAATACGGTAAGTAAGACAAACATTTGAAGCACTGATTATTAAGTTTCACATTTTCTATTAGTGGAATTTTTTCACGACGGCTAGTGATGATTTATAGTGTGTGTCACACTTCTATTTGGGCCAATAATTATTGGGCTTTGTTGCTAAAAAGAGTACGATCCATATACCAACTGGGCCCATGAAACCCCCCCGAATCCTATTGCAAGGAACATATACCTTATTCCGCTTCCGAAATGAAGCAAACTTTACTCCAAGTGTACTCGTCCAAAGCTCTAGGTTGACGATGATGTATGTCACGCCCTATCACACTTTGCAAATCGCATACCAGTTGCGTAGCACATCGTGATGGAGTTACGACTTTTAGTGTTGCCCAAGAAGGTACATTACAAAACCATGTTAGTAATAGAAGGGGCTTTCTAATCTTTTCAATAAATGATGTAGATTTTACATCAGTTCCATTAATTTGGAGTGAAGTAGCCGAAGTAAAAAAAAAAAAAAAAACTGTTTTGGTTTATTTTCATATTTTGTACATATTTTTACTAAAAAAAAGGTAAAAAAACACATATTCAATGTTGAAATTGCTTTTCAATCCATTTAATTTATAAAAAAATTTATTTGCATAGACATTACACAATTGAATAAGCGTAACACAATACACAAGATGTCAGAGTTGTCAAGTGATTTTATATTATAATTCAACTTAAAACTTCAAATACAATTAATATTGTTTTTTTTAAGATAAAATAAGCAAATATAAGATCTATTTATATTAGAATATACTTTGGTAATAAACAAACTTTTTACTCTACTCAATATTGTATTTTTTTTCTCTGTGTAGGTTAATTTTCAAACACAAATGTTTCGGGTTTGAACGTGATATTGTATTCTTTCCATATTTTAAAATAATACTTACTTTTCTTTTTTATTGTCTATTAAAACACGGTACATTTATAAATAAAATACATTTTTACAAATTTATCATTTCACTACACATTTATTAACTTTTGTACCATTATTTTTTTAACTATCTCATCAATTTTCTATTATACTTTAATTTTATATTATTAAACACTTAAAAATCACATTTTTTTAATTTGGTAATTTTCTTTAGGTAAGAGAGTACTTAAATATTGACTTATTATAGACCCCCTTGATTTCTTTTCTGACTTTGACCTATACCAAAAAAGATCGTAAGTTAGTACATGATTTTCCTATTTGACGAGTATATAAGTACTATATACAATCTGGTAATTATTGGAAGGAGAGTATATAAATACTTACTACTTTTATTGGATATCACTCTCTCTCATAAGATCTCACACATTAAACTTTTAATTTTTAATTAGCAGTGAAAACAAGAAAATCAGACGACTAAAACATGGAGAAATTAACAAGCAGAAGAAGAAACGATAATCAGGAATTTGAAAGACAACAAAAAAAAAGCTAGAAAAGGGTGAAGCTCTTTTTTTTTTTCTGTGCGCGCACACAAAATAAGTACTTACTTATTACTGTTCACACACACATACACACCTCATGCTCTTCATATGTGAAGTTAAAACCAGCTTTTCCAGCGCAGTAAGAACTGTTCTTGGATCCACAAAACCCTAAAGATCTCTTTTTTTCTTCTTCTGAGAATATGGGCGCAAGGTGTTCGAGAAATTGCTTCGGTTGGCGGCATTCCAATCTCAAGCCCAATGCTCAAGAACCAACTGGTACGGGTCGGGTTTCTTTTCATTTCCCTTTTGCGAAAATCTCGATTGATTCGGGCTTCGATTTGATTTTTTAAAAAAAAAAAATTGTGGGTTTTGCAGAGAAAGGGGAGAAAGCAAATTTGTTGGCGAGCTTCAGAGAGTTTAGCTTGGACGAATTGAAAGCTGCGACAAATGGGTTTTCTTCCGACAACATCGTATCCGAGCACGGGGAGAAGGCTCCGAACATTGTGTACAAGGGCACTCTTGAAAATCCGAGCTGCTACATTGCTGTGAAGCGATTCAATAAGTCCGCGTGGCCCGATTCTCGTCAATTCCTGGTTAGTTCAGCTGTTAGTGTAAGAATCGAGATGTGTTTTGTACTTTTGTATTTAATTAGTGGATTGGTGTTGGTGAAGGAGGAGGCGAAAGCCGTGGGTAGCCTGAGAAGCGAACGGTTGTCGAATCTGGTTGGGTGTTGCTTCGAAGGGGACGAGAGGTTGCTGGTCGCGGAATTCATGCCCAACGATACTCTGTCAAAGCATTTATTTCACTGTGAGTTGAGTTTCGTGGTTCTATGATATGGTAGATGGTTTTTTTTTTTGTAATTTGACCGAAACTCAAGGGTACATTTGCAATTATATAACGACAGGGGATAAGCAACCGATGAAATGGGCAATGAGGTTGAGGGTGGCATTGTATTTGGCCCAAGCTCTCGAGTACTGCAGTAACAAAGGCCGAGCGTTGTATCACGATCTCAATGGATACAGAGTCTTGTTTGATCAGGTGAAAAGACAAAATGCCATCCACATATTTTGCTCTGAGTTTGGGAATTCGTTAGTCTTATACGTGTCTACTTGTTTTTTGTTTTTGTTTGAAGGACGGTAACCCGAGGCTCTCTTGCTTTGGACTGATGAAGAATAGCAGGGACGGGAAAAGTTACAGTACGAATTTGGCTTTCACTCCTCCAGAGTACTTGAGAACCGGTTGGTATACATATAATATACATGCTTAAACTCAATATAGTAAATATGACATTGCTTTTCCAAGAATTGGTTACAGAGAGTTTTGTGTATATATGGTAAAAAAAAGTGAGTAATACTTGTACAAATCAGACCAGAATAGAAACAGAAGCAGAAGCTGGTTTAATAATTAAAAGCCAAGAGCCGGTAATTGTTTCCTTTTTGCTTTTTCTAGTAAGTTTTCTTTCATTTGCTTTTTGCAGGAAGAGTAATTCCGGAAAGTGTGGTTTACAGCTTCGGGACCATGCTGTTAGATCTTCTAAGTGGCAAGCATATACCTCCAAGCCATGTATGTTTTTCACTCTTGAAATGTAAAAATAAACGAGTTTTTTTATACTAATTTCATTGTTATATTCTCAGCTGGTAAATATATCAAATGATCAGGAATATCATATTTATCTACTTTTATAGGCACTTGATCTTATTCGAGGCAAAAATTTCATGATGCTCATAGATTCTTGTTTGGAGGGTCATTTCTCGAATGATGACGGGACTGAGCTAGTGAGAATAGCTACCCGTTGCTTGCAATACGAAGCTCGGGAAAGGCCAAACGCTAAGTCTCTAGTCACCTCTCTCGTCTCTCTTCAGAAAGAAAACGAGGTATATGTTAGAAATATGGGCAGAAGGTGAAAGAATCTATTATTGCTTTTGCAGTCCTACAATCTGGTGGAGCTAAAAGTGCCGTTTTCTTGATTGCTTAATATCAAAATCGTTTTTATCCGAAAGAAGAATAAAACATTTGTTAGTATTGTTATGAACCAGGTCCCTTCTTATGCTTTACTCGGCATAGAACGGGGAGTTGCAAACAGCCCACAACCGATCCCGTTGACTCCAATGGGCGAAGCTTGCTTGAGAATGGACCTCACTGCCATACATGAAATATTGGACAAGCACGGATATAAAGACGATGAGGGAGTTGCTAACGAGGTTAACACCTTTCTCTGATGCTTTGTTTCTTTATAAACCATGTATTGGCTTGTTAATTCCACGCATCTCGTAATCAGTTTATATTCGTACACAGCTATCATTCCAACTGTGGACGGATCAAATGCAGGAAACTTTGAATTCTAAGAAGAAAGGGGATGTTGCTTTTCGAGCTAAGGATTTCACCACCGCCATCGATTGCTATACCCACGTAAGCTTATGATGTCGATTATTTTTGCTAGTACCACTCGGGATTTTTCATCAGGTTAAAGTTGATGTCGATATTAGGAATAACCTAGACCACTAAGGTTATATTCATAATTTCACAATTTTACTCGTGTTGGGGAGAATGCCTGAACTGAACTTGCGTTTCTTGCAGTTCATTGATGGTGGGACCATGGTTTCACCGACGGCTCATGCTCGTCGTTGCTTGTGTTATTTGATGAGTGAAATGCCAAACGAGGCTTTGGGAGATGCAACCCAAGCTCTGGTGGTGTCACCGGAGTGGCCCACCGCCTTTCACCTGCAGGCGGCTTGTTTCTTTGCTCTTGGAATGGAAAGTGACGCTCAACAATCACTCCGAGAGGCCACAAACCTGGAAGCAAAAAGGAACAGAAAGTGAAAAAAAACAAAATTGTATAGACTTATTAAAACTGTACGTTTATTTCTTAATTTGATCCTTCAAATGTATTTAATTTTAGCTCCTGTCAAACACCCCAAGAATTGACTATCTGGGTTTGATTTCTAAATTTGGTTTCTTGAATTATGTTAAGCCTTGATCAGGCCCTCATTTGCGTTTTTTTTTTGTTGTGGAACCGAATGAATGATTGAAGCAAATTACAGCGATTCTTGAAACTCCCTTATCTTAGTCTGTGAGAATCGAAACGATAAGAACATTTGGTTCTCTATGCATTTGTCGGAACGTGCGTATGTAAGCCTGGATCGAAAAGAAAGGCATCACAAGATTTCAAGATCACGCGTATTTTGGTAGCAAGAAAGTCAAGAAACCCAGCTATAAGGAAGAACTACAAAACAAGATTCGAGCATGCACAAAAATTCAAGATAAATCATGTAAGACTTGGGCTGTTGTGACTCTATGAGGCCATTTCACAAACATTGTAGTCTGTACGCATTAATTTATTAAATTTTGTGACGAAAAGTTACCAGAGACATTAGCAGTGAGACAAAGAGAGAAATAAAATTCACCGTATTCCTTCTAATTTTAGACCGGAAACACAATTAAATATTTTCCTTTTAGTTTTTTGAACTGCTTGAATCAATGGAATGACATAACCTAAAGGTCCAAAAGCTTTACCTCATAATTCAAAAGAGAAAGTACTTGAAAAAAAAACATCATGATAGAAGCAACATCATTTTTCAACAAACAAAGAATTAAACTTAGAAAAATCAAAAATGTACTCGTGACATTGTTCATGATGTTCTTGTATTACTCGATCATATATGTCCGAGCACAAACTGCTTCGTTCCTTCGAACTGGAGACACTCAAATTGAACTTGTAAATCGATTATCAACACACAACATTCTGATTTTACAATTTTTTTTTTTTTTTTAATTTTACTTGTTCACTTTAAAATCGAAGTATTGTATACTTAATTTTGGATTCATAACAAACACAAAATAGTTGTCAACTAAGATGGTTTGTTGAAGCGGAAGAGCCATGATAGGACAAAGGCAAACACCATACAAGCAAGAATGAAATTCAAGAATCGGTGCCCGTGCAAGCACACCCGGGCAGTTCCCGACAGAGACGTGCCCGATCCGGCGTCGCCATTATCGGCCGATGCGCAGTCGACATTTTCAGCAATCGAGTTGCAAATTTCACAAGTCCTGCAATATCAAAATTTCAAAAACTGACAGAAAATTAAAGTAAATTAAATAACCAAAAAAAAAAAAAAAAAGAATCAAGAAATTATCCCTCACACATACTTATTTCCCTTGATTTTGAACCAGGTGTCGGCGCAGTGTTTGTGGGCCGCCGCCAAATCGTCCTTACAAGAGCAGCCCAACTCGATGGCGATCACCGGAGAAGAAGAATCAGGTGGGCTACTGCCGTATAAACTCAGATGGCAAATTCGGCATTCTCTCTCTAATTTCTCGGGGTCGTTGATTTTGCTATTGTTTACACATTTTGCGCCGCTTTCGATGTCGGCTGAACAACCGGGACCCTCCGTCTCGGCGGAGCTCCGGCTGCCGGATTCTGGCAACTCTAAAGTTGCCATTTTTAGAAGACCCGGATGCTTAAAAACGTGGTTTATATTTGGGACTTTTTTTATGAGAAATAGACAGCTAGGTTTGAGGCAGAGACTGCGGAGTAAAGAGATGAAAGTTGAATCTTGAAATTACCTTTTTTTTTTTTTTTTTTCTTTTTCTTGCAACTAATTCCTACGTGGCTAACCATTTTGTTTTCATTAAATTAAGCAATTGAATCTAGCTAATAAATTTGAAATCAGTTTTTTGTTCATTGTTTAAATAAAATTATTAATTTTTTTTACAAAATATAAAATGAACTTAATGAAAGTTAAAATAAATCAAATTGAAATTAAATTAATATGAATGGAATTATGCATAGTACAATAATATTGTAACAATATTATTAATGTAATGAGTATTCAAGTTTATTTAATAACAAAAAAGAAAATCAGTTTAAACTCGGACCAAAATCTATGGTAACCGCTCGAGGCCCATGAAAATAAGCCAACAAAAAATATCGCTCTAGGCCCATGAAAATAAGCCAACAAAAAAATTAAAAATCGCCGTTGCCGGGGATCGAACCCGGGTCACCTGCGTGACAGGCAGGAATACTTACCACTATACTACAACGACTTCGTTGTTTTGCTTGGGAAACATTATTTATAGATACGAATAATGTAACTGGTAATTGCATCTTCAAATCTCTTATTCTACTTACTTTTAGAGAGTTGATTTTTTTTGGTAATTATACTCCTAAACTGAATAATGTTTTTCCAAACATCTAACTTATCTTCATGTATTTGTGTACACTAATCGATAATGAAATATTTTAAACAAAACAATTAGGTAATAAATATTTGAAAGCGCTAGCGAGAGAACTCCGAGAAGCGTGTTTTTCATTTTTGTATTTCGATTTTTTAACGGCAAAACTGAAAGACGCTGTGTCAGGTATTACGGAGTTCCCACGAACACTCTGGTAGTGGTAGGTTTTTCTTCGTT
The DNA here is from genome assembly GCA_954870475.1 of Euphrasia confusa. NCBI lineage: Eukaryota > Viridiplantae > Streptophyta > Magnoliopsida > Lamiales > Orobanchaceae > Euphrasia > Euphrasia confusa. The sequence continues at coordinate 3,203,767 of OX940951.1, forward strand.
TATCTCGCTCTCGCATAGAAACCATCGAAAAATAAATAAATAAAAATAAATAAAAATAATGACAGTATAAAACTCTGTTTGATTCTTCTTAACTGTGGTGTGGGTGTCGAACAAGCAGAAATCAAAGCCTCAGGTGACGATTTCTCTCTCCCGTTCCCCTATATCTACGGAGCGGAAGAAGGGTTACTTCGATTTCTCCGATCGATTCATCAGATCTCTCTGTTGTATCGGTTCCGTGGGGAATTCGATCTCACAGGTCAGTGTTCATCTCTGTTTATTGCTTAATGAGAATCCGACTACGTGAATTATGTTGTTCTGGGAATGAAAATGGGGATATGTTTTTTGATTCAATTTTACCTGTGTGATTCGGTTAATTCAGCTGAACTCGTTACTTGCTTGCTCGGTTATTCGGGTCATTTGCTTGACCGAATCTCGCGTAGAAAAACATTGGGGGTTTTTGCTAATTATTCAATATTTGTCTCTTCTACGTTTCAATCCGTTTGGAGTATTATTTAGTCTATAAATCTTTATTTCACCCCCTTTATTACTTAAATCTCATACACTGGTGTTAGCATGTTGGTTTACTGAATCGAGAATTTCAATTCTCTATAGATGCTAACAAAATCTAATTAAAATAAAAATTTGCAAGTAAATCAGTTCAACTGAAGTCTCTACTTTGCCCGTCCATCTTTTCATAAAACCATTATTTGGGCATAACTTTGATTACTCTTATCGATCTTATGGATATTTTATGCATCGGCATGTTGGCAACATATATTTAAAGTACGAGATCGATTCAATCTCTGAATATCCACACTCAGTATGATGTATTTCCCATACAATCAGTTACTTTTGGTGATTCTTTTGTCTGGTCCTATTATTCTGCCTGCAGTGGAAAAATGGCCTACATAACCCAGTCTCCAGCATCATTCACCGGGAATTTGGTTTCAAAGCCTGCTGCGTCGGATCTTCTTAGGAGCACAAGTAATGGTGTTTGTGGTGTACCACTGAAAGTGCTTGGAAAAGCTCAACTAGGATCAAAAAGGAGAGATTTCTCTATAACAGCAAGGCTTAGAAAAGTAAAAAAGCACGAATACCCTTGGCCAGATGATCCTGACCTCAACGTAAAGGGTGGAGTCCTTACCCATCTCTCATCTTTCAAACCTTTGAAAGAAAAGCCAAAGCCTGTTACTTTGGATTTCGAGAAACCTCTCATGGATCTGCAGAAAAAGATAATTGATGTATGATCCTTTCAACCACTCTGATATGGCATGCTCTTAACATAAGTCCGTAATATATAATGGAGAATGTGGATGTTTGATTAAATAATATTGCCCGTTCTTCATATAGGTGCAAAAGATGGCAAATGAAACTGGTTTGGATTTCAGCGATCAAATTATTTCACTAGAGAATAAATATCAACAGGTTTGACCAGTACACATGCTTTTTATTCATTGCCACTTAGTATTCCATCACACTGCAACTTTTTATTGAATTACTATTCATGATCACCATGATTTCCATTTCCAGTCTATATTTGCTGCCAATCATACTTGCTCTTCATTTTGATTTTGCAGGCGCTGAAAGATCTGTACACTCATTTGACACCTATACAACGTGTGAACATTGCACGTCATCCCAATAGACCAACATTTCTTGATCATATCTTCAACATTACTGAGAAGGTCTGGTAGTTTTTTTTGTCAAGCTCGTACCTGCCAAGTATTTTCTCGTAAATAAAGTATATTTACTGCATTATCAATATTGATATTCAAGGAAATCGTTTAAATGTAGAAACTAGATAAACGAGGGGTGAGAGTCCCTCTTTTATTTGGAGTCCCAATCAAATGTTTCATTTTATATATGTCTAGTTTGTGGAGCTCCATGGTGATCGAGCTGGATATGATGATCCTGCTATTGTTACTGGACTTGGTTCAATTAATGGCAGAAGCTACATGTTCATGGGCCATCAGAAGGGTAGGAACACAAAAGAGAATATTCAGCGCAATTTTGGGATGCCTACTCCACACGGGTAATTCATCTGAAGAAATTATTTTGATCTATTCTTCTTCCTTATCATTTTGGTAATGTGAAAAATTACTCATTATGCCTGGTTGCTTAACACATTGAGGGAGATTCCATTCTTTAACAACACATTCTGATGTAAGGAGATCAATTCTTTTTCTGATATAGTAAATTATTTTCAACAGTTATAGGAAGGCACTGCGGATGATGTATTATGCAGATCATCATGGATTTCCCATTGTCACTTTCATTGACACTCCTGGGGCATATGCTGATCTCAAGTCTGAGGAACTGGGTCAGGTACTTAAAATACTGTACTGCAAAGTTTTTCTTAGTCAACCAAAGTTTGCACACGCTAATTATGTGTTCCTTTGTTTACAGGGTGAAGCCATTGCTCAGAACTTGAGAACTATGTTTGGTTTGAAAGTACCTATACTTTCAATTATTATGGGTGAAGGTGGCTCTGGTGGCGCTCTGGCTATTGGTTGTGCCAACAAGCTGTTAATGCTTGAAAATGCAGTGTTCTACGTTGCTAGGTGCTTATGCGTGCTGTCTATGATGCTTGTTGTGTTTTCTATGGGTCTAGACTATTGATACATAATTTTCTATAATTTTGGACTTCTTATTTAATTACATTTGTGCTACCTTCTTACATGGTGAATATCTTCTTTAGTTACCTTCTTAAGAGTCTTGTTTGCTTCATTCATTCTCCTGCGCTTTTTTGATTTGACCCTTTTAACAATTTCTATGCGACAGCCCTGAAGCATGTGCTGCAATCTTGTGGAAGACTGCAAAAGCTTCTCCTAAGGTAGTTTAATATGCTGTGGATATGGACATATGTTATGTATAACAGATGCAATAGTTGTAATCTGTTCTGCTTCTTTTTTCTTTCCAGGCGGCTGAGAAATTAAAAATAACAGCTACTGAGCTGATAAAGCTACAGATTGCTGATGGCGTCATCCCTGTAATTCATTCTCCTTTTTTACCTTTTCATTTTTATTACATGTATTTCTTCCCACTTCAATCTTGAATTCTTTGCATTATCTTGGTTAAGCAATTTTAAAGCGTTGTCTGCCTCGTGTTTCAATTAGGAACCTCTCGGTGGTGCACATGCAGACCCATATTGGACTTCACTTCAGATAAAAGATGCAATTGTTGAAACAATGGATGTGAGTGCCCGCACATTTTAATCGTTTTCAAGTGGCCATATATGCAGCACAAATCTTAAAGCATTCATAAATCTCATCTCTGCAGGAACTTTTAAAGATGGATACTGAAACCCTATTAAAGCATAGGTCCCAAAAGTTCCGTAAAATTGGTAGCACTAGCTTCCAAGAGGGAATCCCGATCGATCCCATACGAAAAATTAACATGAAAAAGAAAGAAGAACCCATAGTCCCCGTCAGAAAGATTTCAGAATCGGAGCTGAGGGATGAGGTTGAAAAGCTTAAACTACAGGTGAGTGAAGCCAGTAAAAAATCAGCTGAACGTCCTGTGACAGGATTGAAAGAAATGGTCGAGAAACTGGAAAGGGAGATTGAATATGAATATGATGTGGCCGCAAAAGCTCTAGGCATGTGGGACAAAATCCTTAGGGTGAGGGAAGAAGTGGCCAAAGCAAGGAATCTAACCGACCAGGTCGCTGATTCTACCATGAAGGAAAAAATCGAGCACCTGAATGATGAATTCCGCAAGAACCTACCCATGGCTCCTAATTACCCGAGCCTGATATCTAAGCTTAAGATGCTGGAGGAGTTATCCAAACCATCAGATCTCACTAAGAAGGGCACCAACAACAGAGATGAATCAAAACTCGAAATTAAGAAGAAATTCAATGCAATCATGGACCGGCCTGAGGTGAAACGTAAGATTGAGATGCTAAAGGGAGAAATTGGAAACTCAGATATCAACTTGGATCCACAGCTAAAGGAAAAAGTTCTGCAGTTGCGTGAAGAATTAGAGTCGGAATTTAATACTCTTTTTGATTCCGAGGGCTGGCATGTGGTTTCTAGGATCCCTAAGGCCTCGGCTAAAATAGATGCATTTGGTGAAGAGGTTACTATGATTATAGACGATGTTGTCAAGTCATCGGATTTGAAAGGGAAAATCGAGCTCCTTAGGACAATGGTGACAAAAGCTGGAAATGCACCTGACGAGGAGTTGAAAAGTAAGATTCAGGCGTTGGAGGCTGAAATTAAGAAAGAGATTGCTGAGTCTATAAGTATTCCAGAATTAAAAGAAAAACATGAAAAGTTGGCAGCTGAGATATTAGAAGACACTGATTCTTCGGTTGGATCAAATGGGAGTCTCGCCGTGGAAGCTAACCGTAGCATTGTATGATGTAAGTGTGCACATCTTTTGCAATCATTGGAGTTTTAGTTGCTGCCTAACTTTAATACCCAAAAATTATAATATTTTTAGAGCAAACATCCTCTTAAACTGATGAATTTGTAGGAAGATGATTATTGATGGCTGTGGATAAATCTGTTGAAACTTCTTGGGACATACCCGTGGTGTACTACATCCTTCAACTTGCCGTTTGAGTCCTCAGGGTTCTGAATCTGCTACAACAAGAACTTGGCATCAGACTGATTTATTTATTCAATTTGAACTACCTCTCTCCTCTAGCGGTTGTGATCTGCATTGCTACACTTTTTTTTTTGCCCTATCTAAATTTTTTAGTTCAGTCGTTGGCTTTTGTAGCTGATAAAGATAGAGAAACTGTACAAGTGATTTGCGTGCTTATTTCCGTTAAATGAGTTCTGTGTGGATTTGGATTGAATATTTGTCGTAAGAGCATTTGGTAGTATCATGTGTTGAATTTTGTCACTCAGGTCTGGTTAAATCGAATTTCGACATGTGCCTGTATGTAATTTACATGAGGAATCATGCATAATCTTCCGAGACTGAGGGATGGAGTACTTGTATAGATATATATGCATCTTCCAACTATTTTTGCTATAGGTTTTGTGTTGTTGGATTTGTACGGTACTCAAAAGACCCGAACGAGAGCAACTGGTACCAGAACAACAAAAATCCAGATTGCAGAAAGACTAATATAGAAGTCTGTAATTTAGAGTAGCAAATTTGTTGAGCATTGATTTAATGAGCATGTTAATGAAAAATCAAGAGAGCTTGAGCTCGGGACCCTTGAAAAAATAAGTTTGATAAAAAATTTAAACGAGCTCAACCAAATCATTGCAGATTTTAGTTGTTTTATTAGGGGTAATGTATGTTTGGTGTTATTATTGATGTATTAAGTTAAAAATATTATTTTAATTTTAAGAAAGTGATGTACTGTATTTAGTAAATAATATTACTACTAGTACTAGTGAAGGTAATTTGGACTTGTAAAAAATAATTGCATTTGTAGTAGTACTACTTGTATTAATTAGGGGTGAATACAGTACATAGAAATATGGGGTAGTAAAAAATAAAAAGAAATGAATCCTATACCGTAGTTGGGCCGAATGAGTAATGGGCTTACCACATGAGATATTAGGCCAGCAGCAGCAAGTCCCTTTTGAAAAGCTTACAAAGCCTCCTAGGGTTTCTTCTCCTAAATTTATTTCCATCGTCACTCGCCGAAAAGCTTCGACACAAGCACAGCAACAATGGTGAAGGGGCGCCAAGGCGAACGCGTGAGGCTCTATGTCCGAGGAACTGTTCTAGGATACAAAAGGTACGATTCCGACACTCGATTCTCATGCGAAATTCCGTGTGTTTGGTTGATGTTAGAAGCTGAGCGGATCGTTTGAAATTTCAGATCCAAGTCGAACCAGTACCCAAACACGTCGTTGGTGCAGATAGAGGGAGTCAACACGCAGGAGGAGGTGGCTTGGTACGCCGGCAAGAAAATGGCGTACATTTACAAGGCCAAGGTTAAGAAGAATGGCTCGCACTACCGTTGTATCTGGGGGAAGGTCACTCGCCCCCACGGTAACAGCGGTGTTGTTCGCGCCAAGTTCAAGTCCAATCTCCCCCCCAAGTCCATGGTACACAATTCATTTCAAAACCTTTTTTTTTTAATTTGTTTTATGAATTAATCGAGTATAGTAATTGGGAATCATGGGGTTTGAGTTATTTTCTTTTGCATTTCGTGCTGATTGATTGAACAGATTTCGAGAAAAAAATGATTTTGTGTTCCATTGACTTAGAATTTCAGTGTACTAATTATCTGATATTAGTACTAATTTTGTTTAGTTAGTTTGCAGTTGATTGAATACCAATTTTTTTGATTCAGCTAGGATCTTTTTTGCTTCTCTGTGTGTTGTGTGCGGGTTGGCCTCATTAATGTAGGCTTTATTAACTGTGAATTTCATATTGATTTGTGTGTGAAGTTATTGTCATATTTGGTTTATAGTAGCGGGTTACTAATGATCTTACAACTTGTGTCTTTGAAACAGGGGGCTAGAGTAAGGGTGTTCATGTACCCAAGCAACATTTGAGATAAATAATCGAGCTTGATACAATGTAATGCTCTTCATTCCTTCATGATTTTTTATCTAGTTTGTTATACCGCTGGAGTGTGTTTTTGTACTGTTGAACTATAACACTACAGTTTTTGTGAATTAGCTTAAACCTAAGGGACATTTTTGTAATTTACCCTTTGTAACATGTTTGACTTGTATGTTTGTTTGGGAACAAATTTATAGCATTTTGTTTTTGCATCGACTGCTTTCTTACCTTCTACTTTTGCTTTGCAGGGATTGAACTCTCTTGTTGATCAAGTTGGGAGTACTAGTTTTTTGACTCTTCAGAATTTTCTTTATTATTATTGTTAGCCAGTTTTGTGCTATTCTCTAGACATTGAAACTGAAGTAACATTGTGTTCGAGAATTTTCAAGTTTATATTTTGTTTCAATATTTCTGTTTGACAATCCCAAACTCGATTTTCATTTTCCGACAAAATTGATCTACTGAAACCACGGTGGTGGGTATCCAATTGATTTCTATTCTGAAGAATTTCTTTTAAATTTTATAAATTTTGAGTACACTATCCAGATTTTATTTTTTAAATTCTCTTATTAATGAAGGCTGTAATTAAACTTTATAGGATTTTTTTGGACTTTTCTCTTATTAAGAGAGGGAGTGTAAGGGTATATTCAATCAAGATTTAATATAGGATTTTAAGTATTTTTTAAGTTTTAGAGTATTTAATTTAATAGATTTTAAAATTTTATGAATTTTTATTGATTTTATTACTAAAATATAAAATAATTAAATTATTTAAAATTAAATCTTTTAAAATTTTCTTAATTTTTTATGAATTTTTATTTTAATTGACTAATTTTTTATTAAAAAAATAATAAAACATAAAAAAGGGAAAAATGGCGATAAAGCCATTTTTCAACATTTTTTCGGCAATAAGGCTTTCGAGAAATTACGCGTGTCAATTAGGCCGCATAAAATGTTTAAAGACATTGTTACCCTTCCATATATACAAATTTGAAACAAACGGGTTCTCATTTCTCTCTCGCGCACGAAACCACGAAACCACTGCTCTCTCTCTCTTCCTCTCGCTAAAACACAGTAAAGAACGAAAACCTCTCTCACTTTCGATCTCATCTCAACTGTTCGATTTTCATCTCCTCTGTGGCTCCGTCGAGAAGAAAACCGCCGCGAAAAAAATCCACCGTGCCGACTCCAACCACCAGTTCTGTGGCTGCTTCCGAAAACACTGAACGGAGGGAGGCTTGTTCAGTACACTCCGTCGAGTGAAGAGCAGGAGAGCCCTAGCCTTCAGCCTGCCGCCGGCGAGAAGAAGGAGAGGAAGTAAGTATTTCGAACCCTAATTCGATTTTCACTTTCAATCTGTTAATTTCCATTGATTGTGTGTTTTTTTATGTGTTTTTCGGTGTGATCGTGTGTTGATCAACTTGATTGTGTGTGTTGGTGTATGTTCAGTGTTAAAATGTCATGTTCAGTGTTGTACATGCCATTTAAGTGCCTCTGCATGTCACTCAGTGTCATTGCATGGCCACTCAGTGTTGATTGTGTGTGTTGGTGTATGTTCAGTGTTAAAATGTTCTGTTCAGTGTTTTTATGTTCTGTTCAGTGTTGTATATGCCTGTTCAGTGTCTCTGTATGCCACCCAGTGCCATTGCATGGCCACTCAGTGTTGATTGTGTGTGTTGGTGGCTGTTCAGTGTTAATATGTTCTGTTCAGTGTTAAAATGTCCTGTTCAGTGTTGTACATGCCATTTAAGTGCATCTGCATGCCACTCAGTGTCATTGCATGGCCACTCAGTTTTTGATTGTGTGTGTTGGTGTATGTTCAGTGTTAAAATGTTATGTTCAGTGTTGTGTATGACTGTTCACTTAAAATGGGGGAGGCAGATAATAACTACTTTTATTTAAGTTATATAAAATGGGATTCTGAAATCACCCAGGTTGTGGAGTTTCATTATTTTCTGTACACATAAAAATGTCTAATTCCTATAAGATTACTTACCGACTATTTATTTATTTTCCTTACAGGCGGCTGGTAGAGCGAAGGTGAGTAGCTTCTTACAAACGTTTACACATTCTGCTGGTCTATTTGCCTTTTCCTGTAACTGATTTCCCCTGTCAAAAATTTATTTGCAGAAATATGCAATGGAACAAGTCTGTGGGAACAGATGCTGGAATGCCACATCATATCCATATCTCAAACCCCTTCACCAAATGGATTGAGTCCATCGAGAATTGGCTTTTCAAATGCGTCTTCCTCAAGCAGAACAAGATATTCGAGCGATACAAGATCGGATTCAAGCCTCCCTCGCTCAAGGACTTGGGCCCGCCGATATACATGATATGCGGGGCCTGGCTGGACCGAAGATGTTTGCTGACCTCCAGGAGGCTATGAGCAGTACAACTCACAGCAAGGATGACTCTAATATATTTTGCAGGAGAATTAATTTAAGGAGATAAATTAAAATAAAGAATCACATATGGAGTACTACATAGTTAGAGAACTATAGAAGAAACATATACATGGTGGGGGTATTTATTTGTACATGACAAATTCAATAAAAAAAAAAAGTTTTTTTTTTTTTGAAATGGGATGTTATGGAGAATGTGGAGTAGCTTTTTGTGTAAAGCTATACAAATTATTTTATATCAGATTTTGCTTTTGCTCAGTTTATGCTCTTATAGTGTTTTTAATTGTTCTTGTGTTGTAATTTTTGCATTTGGTTGTTTTTTAATGTTGCAATTCAAGAAGTTTTCAACTGCTGACACTGAGTGGGCAAGATTAACACTGATGACAATGAAATACAGAATAAACACTGCTAACACTGAGTAGACAATATTAACACTGAGTAGATGACAATTACATAGAAATATGAACAAAAAACATTTTTTTTTACAGAAAATAAAACCAAAACACAATCATAATCATGTTCATACATTTACAGAGAAAAACAAATACTTCTTGTTTTTTTCAACCAGAACTAAACAAACAACCCACAGGCCAAGAAGCGCACTACTTTTCCTTCATGGTCAGGATGGTTCGTATCACGTGAGCCTTGAATAATTGGAACTCTTCCGTCCGGAATGGACTCTTTCTTCAGAATTTTCTCCATGTAGTAGCATACGTACAAAGCACATTCATTCCTGGACACACACATAGGCGCAGAGGAGTTAAAGGGGAAAAAAAAAAAAACTCTGACACTGAATGCATAAATATAACACTGAGTGCATAAAATGAAACACAGAAACACTGAATGAGTTAATTATGCACTGAACTACTTACAGAGATGGGGCTTGCTGTGGGAGAGGCTTCACGACCTCGATTTCATGTATCGGGAAACCAGACTTCCCCGCTTTCTCAAGCCTTTGGTCCACGTTGGTTTCTAACTTTTCCTTCTGAAACGTACGAAACAAACAATTTATCAGTTATCATTAAAAAGGGACTATTTTTAAATATCGACTAAAAAACAGTACACGTACCAATTCCGCTGCATTCGCCATGTAATGGTCCTTTGATTTCGACCCCCTGGGTTGAATCGAGTTGTAGAATCGCCATTTCCGTTGGACGAAGTCGCAGACGAGCAGCGTCCAATGGTTTGGAGCTGCATTCTTTCTCAACCCAGGTGACACCATCGGGACATTATAATCCCTTCTCGCACGCATGAAATCATTTCTGTGATTTTTTCATACAATTTCTCGTGGTCAAGAGTTCCCAAGACAATGGAGGTCTGCGAGAAAAAAAAAACAACAGAGTATAAGACAATGAACATGACATGAAAGACACTGACTAACACATAAAAACACTAACTGAACATGATAAGCACTGATCAACCATCATTAACACTGAACAGCCCTAACAGCACTGATTAACCATCATTAACACAAATACACTGAGCATATACACACTGAGTAGCACATTAAAACACTGAACAACACACACAAACACTGAATCAACCATCAATAACACTGAACAACACATACAAACACTGAGTAGCACATTAAAACACTGAACAGCAGATATAAACACTGATCAACCATCAATAACACTGAACATCACATACAAACACTGACAACCCCTAACACACTGTATAACCATTAAAAACACTGAGTAGCACTGAATGCAACGAAAAAACACTAACATGTATATTAAAATCCACACACAGTGCGTGCATGCTGAATCACGCATTTAAGCACTGATTGGGTATGTGGATTCGAAATCACGTACCTGGATTCGAAATCGCCGGCAAGGAAGGCGGCGGCGTATCTGACATTTGAACTGTGCCAGAAACGGCGGCGGCGGCGGCGATGAAATCGATCGATCGATGCCGATGGAGACGGACTGCATGAAATCGATTCTCCTTAGCGGCGGAGAATTCAAGGTGCTCACCGGTGGCGACCTTCCCCCTCTCCTTAGCTTGAACGCGGCGGCGACGGCGATGAATTCCCTCGGCTCGGAATTGAATTTCAGAATTGAAATCCCCTCGGTTGGAGTAGAGAGAGAGAGAGAGAGAGAGAGAGAGAGAGAGAGAGAGAGAGAGAGAGAGAGAGAGAGAGAGAGAGAGAGATGCGCACAGAATTGAATGCGTGATTTTACTCCCGGTTCGATTGTGAAAACAGGTGGAAGGGTATTTTCGTCCTTCCAGGTATATTATTTTGGCCCAATTGACACAAAATGGCCTAATTGACACGAAAATTGAAGATCGGCCTTATTGCCGAAAAAATGTTGAAAAATGGCCTTATTGCCATTTTTCCCCATAAAAAAATACATAAATAAATATAATAGTTAGACAAAAGGATAAAAATAAAAAATAAAATAAAATTTTCAAAAAATAATATTATATTATTATATGTTTGATATATATAAAAGTAATATTAAAATTACTAAATATATTAATAAATTTTTTATTTAGTAAAAAAATTATAATTGTATAACGATTATTAATAAAAAAAATTATTTAGTAAAATTATTTTATTTAGTAAAAAAAATTATAATGGTATAAAATTTAAAAAAAAAATATTTAGTACAAAAAAATTATATGGTATAAAATTTTGGAATCAGATCGAAAAATTAAAATCTTAATTTTTCTTGAGCCGAACAAAAAAAAATTAAACAATTTATTTTCATAAACTATTCAAATTTTGAAATCTATTGAAATTTATAAAAATTCATATAAATCAATGCAAAAAATGTATTTCAAAATTATTTACAAAATGTGAAAATTCAAATAAATCAATCAAAACTAAATAAGTCAAATTCTATATAGATAATGTGAATTTTCTAAATAAATGTTCATACACTTTTTAAAGTTCAAAAAATATCAAATCAAATCTCAATTAAATACATTCTCCTAAAACTTACAAAAAAATCTTGTACCTACGCTTTTAACATTTTTTTTCTAAGTCTTAACAATCAGTCATATTCATCCTTTCTTGCATGATACAAGCACACCACTAGTGCATCCGACTCCAAACTCAACATATTCATCCTAGGAATTGACCAAACGTAGATAAAGAATCCGCACTAGGACTGTGCGCCTTCATCAAAGGGGTTCTTCATCTGTATTTTCTTTTAATATACAGTAAAATTTAAAGAGGGAGAGGAGGAATAAGCAAATAAACTGCACACAATGGTGCTTGCTCAAAAGTCAAAACATTTTCAAAAGTACATTACCACGTAACGTCATTATGGTATGAATATGATTATAAGGTACAACAAAGTTTATACAATTTCTTTCAGAAAAAAAATATAAAATGTACAGTCTTGATCAAGACAGTAAACAACTATGCGAACAATCACTTATCTCAAACATGTCAAATTCATTCCTTTTTGGCTGCCTCCGAATCATTTGTCACGGCACTGGGTTCAATCTCGACTACCGAAAAAGAAGATTCCGCAAGACTCGCTGCTATCGCAGCTTTCAAATCCTCATCTTCATCATCCAACAAAATCCCTGCAGAATCTGACGGCCCACGTCGACTGCCACCACCACCCACTCTCGCTGTGGAGTTGGTTATTCTCTCTGCATCCTCCGGCAGCAGCCACTGTCCATAGCCGTTGAAAGCATCAGACGATGCAATTGGGCAATCCTTTGGAAAATCTCCCCTGACTAAGAAAATACTCCACCCAAACCCCTTTAGAGAGTCGAGGTAGGCTGAGAGGTAGAACTTGGAGAGGTGCTCAGGTGCTGCATACAGGCTGTCAAAATTGTACCACTCACCATTGACTTTTCGAATGCAGAACCAATGGTCCTGCAGATGGCATATGAAGGCATTTTCCTTTTCTGGGTCTATTTGAGCTGGCTCGGCCACAGGGCTGTTGAGGGGGATGACTTGTAAGTTCCACACTTCTAAAGCTTTTTCTAGGACCTGCCACCACAAGAGTGATATGTACTCAGTAATTTGGCATTTTTTCTATATGGATTACCGACAGAGATACTATTTTCAGTATTTTGGGTGTCCTACAAAGAAAGATTTGGCAATACAAAGTACTTTATGATATTAAAGTTCCATTTCCATGTGAATCCCTATTATTATCTTGGGTATCACACAACTCCATCATTTATCTAAACAAACTTTTGCAGAAACTAAGTACACAATACAAAAACAATTAATTAAACATGTGGGAGGCTTAAATAGATAATGCAATATGTTAATTATATTAACAAACATCTTCATTATAGTAATAGATTTATAGCTCTATCTTTGTGGGATGGAGGGAATATAACTATATTCAAGTAAAGAGATTACTACTAATAATAATCATAAGTACACATGTGAACATTTGAGGTTTAGGTCAATTAAGACGAAACCTAGGAGGCAAGTGTTTCTTAAAAAAACAAAAGCTTCAGCGTGGTGTAATGTAATTAGAGTTTTTGTAATTAGGCCAAACCTTAAAAGTAGCCTTTGTAGTCATCCCTAAAATATAATCAGATACGTGGTACATCATAGACTGGAAGAAAAAGGAGAAAATCATGGTTCCTCAGATAGGTGAGATTACATTTATAATTTGTTGGAAAAAGAAATGGAAATTGATCTGGTTCTCAATTGCAACCACTTGGCAGACGAGCAATTTATGGAAATAAATTACTGTTGGCCCTCTAGTTTCCTATTATTTCACTAGTAGCATAAGAGTTTCTATAATTTCGCTAAAAGTCCGGATCAGCCGAAACCTAGACTGTCCCACGAGGACCGTTCCTGTCACCTGACCCGAACCACCCACTAGATGAGCATCATTAAGTTATACTTGATTTATAGGCAGAAGAATAGTAAACTCACAACTCACAAGCGTAAGAAATATTCTACCTTTTTTACAAAAGTGTATAAACAACAAACTTGGGATATCAATAGTATGTACAATTCACATTTCATATATTTCTACAGTGATAAAAGGGCAAATGTTAACTTATTCTTCCTTTACCGTATACATTAAAAAAATGAAAAATTGGCATTCCATATATTGCACAAAATTAGGATATCAATAAAATGCACAATACACTTTCCATATATTACTAGTCACAGAAATGTTCAATTGGCATTCCATATATTTACAATTACACACACACACACACAAATGTTATTATGTTAATAGCAAGAATGATATATCAAGTTGATTTTCTTCCATAATTTATTTATTTAGTATAGATTTTTAATTTCAGTCCCGACTAGAAATCAAAAAAATCACATTTCCTATTATTGACATTATTTTCATACACACAATTGACATTCTTTACCGATTTTTTTTGAAGTAACTAAACACACACACACAAGTGTGAATGTAGGCCAAATAGGATCGATCAATGAAAGGGGTAACTGTTATCATGATTCCCAAAGCCAAAATAACAAGATAGAACAAATTAAAACTAAATATCGGTGTCCGGTGTCCAGTTTCCAGTCAATGTAAAGTCAGATGAGCAGGTCATACAGATTCTGCCAGTGTACAACAGTCACACGACCTTTTGAGGCTTTTCATTTTTCAAGAATTCACTACTAAGCTTGGATCCATATTCTTGAATAGGTATGAAATGAGAACCCCGTCCACCAGGCTGTACTTGTGATACTTAACTACAATTGGTAATACTTTTACACAGAGCTATAATGACAATATTGTTTTATGATAGATGATGTACACATTATTACGTTTCATCATTGATGAATGGTGGTCGGCGGCACGGAGGATATAGGTTTAGGGAGGAATGTTCTTTAATACACTACATAATTTGGGCATAAAAGGGAAGATATTATTCTTTCTAAATTTATTAATATATACGTTAAAGGGGTTTGCGTATGGGTGGGTTGATATTATTTTTTACGATTAGAATCAGTCTCATCAGTCCCACGTTTAGACTCACCGGAGAATTTGCCATATTTGCTATATTTATCATAATTCATAAGTAAACGTTTAGGCATTTGAGGTTTAGGCTAATATGAATGAACCCAATAGGTAAGTAGCTTTTGTAGTTGTCGCTACTATATAATCAGATAGGTTACATCACAGGCTGGAAGAAATAGGAAATTATTATGGTTCTTCAACCGCCCCCGCCCCTCTTGAACCATAAAGGTGTATTTGATGATTCTCCCATTTGGTGAAGATGGTAGTTATAAGTATAACCTCACGGCGATTTATAGAAGGATAATTAATAAAGATCTGCTCTTTACAAAGACAATCTTTCTCAAAACAAACAGGATTAATTGTAAATGAGGCTATAATAAAAGTGACAATTTCAACAAAACCCGCGTAATGACATGCCACGCGGCAGTTTATTCAACCTCAAACAAAAAAAACTTGCTCATTCTAGACTGCTCTATAAAATTGACACTGCAATTACATAAAAAAAAACTTATACTGATAGAAAAGCAAACCTCTAGAATCCCAAAACAAATAAACAACCATAGCCAAAGGCCTCATCAGTTTATCAACAACATACAGCTCCTCGAGCTAATATATTTTCAACAACTCAAAATCTCATAATTCAAATCACATAACATGAATCTCTATTCATAAAATCACTGAGATAAAATCACTTAAAAGTCGATCATCAAAAAAATCTTCCATATAAAACAAACATTCTGAAAAAATGATATAGCTATTAAACTGAGCAAGACACTTTTTTCAACAGAAAGAAGACACGTGATTTAAGGCAAGATAAAATCAACAGCAAGAGGTGTAAAAATCGTGAAGGATGACCTGGATGCTGAAGTCTCCGTCGAGGGAGACGTTATGGGAGACTTCGGGTAGATAATCTCCGGTGACGGAGCCGAGCATCATCTGGCGCTCCGTTCGATCCAGATCGGACGCCAACGCCGCAAGATCGAACTCCGAGAAGAACGGGCCCTGCAACACCGCGTTCACGCAATGCACCGCGCACAGCTTCGACTCTTGTACCTCATGGTACAACATCCCCCCATTCATGGTCCCTCGTTCTTCCGAGCTACTGTCCATTTTTAGCGATATCTTTCTCTCTCTAAAAACCCTAATTATCGCATAAAAAATGAGCCTTGGTTTGTGTAGAACGCTGAATTGGCTTCGATTCTCAGGTGAAGAAATGGAAATTTTATCTGATTTCCTTCTAAATTGAAAGTTGAAGCGAGCAATTTGTGGGAATTAATTCCTGGTCCCTGTAGTTTAATTATATTAAACACTAATAGCATCAGAGTTTCTATAAATTTCACTGAGACCCCTGAGCAGGCAAACCCGACCTGAACCGACCTCAAACCGCTAGATATCGGTTATATTTATTTCTTTAAATACACTTTATTTTTTTATTTTTTTAATATACTCTTCATTTGTATATTTCATTAAATACACTTTATTTTTATTTTTTTAATATACTCTACATTTGTAAATTAAAATGAAGTAATGCATATTTCCTGATAGAGAGGGAATACTTTACAAATGAAGTAGTGCATATTTCCTGATAGAGAGGGAATACTTTTTAATTTTGGCTCATAATTAACATAATTTTCAAATTACAATAAATTTTCATATTATTTTTTGTAAAAATACTTTTCTAAATTGTGTGCTCAAAGAATAACATATTTTTAGGCTGGGAGAAGTATGTTTTAATTTTTGATCTTGAATGTAAATTATTTAGTAGCTTCTTTTTATGAAGATTTGACAGTTTTTTATAATTAAATTATTGATCTTGTACAAAACTGATTTTTTTCAATGACAATGACCTGAATTCATAGTTTCATACTACAAATTGTCAACGAAGATAGATTATACCTTAAAAACAACACATTTTTTACAAATATTTTCGAGAAATGTCTGTGAAAATCGTGCAGAGTGCCTAGTGTTCGGCCAATTTAATGTCAGACGAGCAGGTCATAATGGTTTCTGCCGGAGTAAAGCAGTCGCACGACCTTTTCAGGCTTTCCTTTCTCTGAGGCTTTACTACGAAAATCAGATCCATATTCTTGAATAGGTATGAAACCAGAACCCCATCCACCATGCTACAAATTCCAGTAAGGTTAAATTCAGTCGACCAATCACGACCGAGTCATGAGAAAGACTTTGATAAGTGATGTGTACAAAAAAATGCCCTTCTTCTAAGTGCAAGAATAAATACCTCATTTTCCGGAATGTATACAACTATAGGTTGGCGGCACAACTTCGATAGTACCTAATGTTTAGGGAAAAAAGCAGTAATTAGAAGCCGTTTATATTGTGGACTTTCGGATATACCTTCTGGAGCCTCGTTATTTTTGGTATAACAATCATGCAATCAGATTAAACACACCTTGTATTACATTCAAGCACACATGACATTCAGCAGGTGCGAAGAAAATAAGAAAAAAATGTTGGGTGTTCAATTTCACAAGGCTGCGAGAGACATATTCTATAAATAGCAGTAGAATTTTCGGTAAATTTTATCCTTAAATACCATAAGAATACCCCATTGATTTACGAACTCATTCAGGAATTCAACATTTTAATGAGTTATGCAGAATCAAATCATATGATGCAAAGGTTCAAATCACACTGACGATGTAACATGTTGTAATCCTAGGATGCAGCGGAAACATTTTTCTTTTCTTTGTAATCCTTAGAAGCTTAATTTATCAACCATACTAATTGAGAAACACAAGAATGGAATGTTTTGAAAGGTTAATTGACAAGTAACATATAGAAAACCTATGAAATGAGCTTTTGAATATAAGTACAAAACTAACATATACTAGTAATTTATTGTTAGCAGAAATAGAATTGTGGATAGAAATTTATTTAAAAAAAAAAACACGATCCCAAAATAAAAGGCACAGCTACCCTATTTTTCAATTCTTTTGGAATAAATTAGAAGCTAGCACAAATGTGAGTGTTCAGACAAACTATAAAAAATGCCGTTTCAAGTTGAAAGCTTAGACAACGTTTTCTTTGAGTTTGCAGACACTCCCTAATCAATTACATTTGCCCCGCCACCCACTTACCCACAAAGAAAGGCCACGATATATAAAACTGTATACGCACAAAATAATGTACTAACCAGAAGCTCAGCCTCTCCGCCCCAAAAATCTGGCCTTCCAATGCGTTCGCAGTAACTGCAAGGGCACAATGTTAATTACGACTTGAACTTCAAATTTCCTTCAATCATAACAGTTAAAAACTTAAAATGGGTGAAGGGTCTCCTCTTCTCCACTAACAAATTCAAAGCCTCACCGCCTCAAAGGTTCGTCAACCGTTATAGCAATCAATGCCTCTTCATACTGATGACGCTCTTTGCCATTGACACATATAACCTCTTTTACCGCCATCCGTAATTCATCTATTATATTTAAATTAAGTCATCATAAGTTTCCATTTCATAGTGGGTATAGTTTTTGAAACCTGTTGTTTGAATAAACACCGTTTTCGGCTCTTAGACAGACCTGCACTCTCTCTCTCTTCCCCCGGGCCAAGTGTCATACCCTTGTTGAGAGCCATCCCTTTTACCTGAATCCAATCAATAAAACTCAAAATCCACAAAACAATTATACTTTTCTACACCGCACACACGTAACAATAAAAAATCCAAACGGTACCCAGAATCGAGGCATGTGATTTTGATAAAATGGACACACCAAAACTAAACCTAATGAACTTAAAAGCCACAAAAGCAAAACTGTAATTTTTCATTAAACCTAAACCTAATGTGCAGCAAGCACTTTGCTACAATAGGTAACAGAACATTCAAAAAGCACACACAAACTACAGACTAGCTTACCAGGGCACGAAACAGGCAACGCCCATCTCCGGTAACTTTCCGAACCGAGTAACGTTCGACTTTCTTCCTTGCCGGCAAACTTTCATCCCTGAAACGCAAAAAATTTATAAAAAACGCCAATTTTCTATTCGACAGTATTTTGCCCATAAGGCGTTTGATAAAATTATTCAAGAGATTTCACAGAATATCTCGAAAAGGATAAAATCACGTACTCAGAGCGTCCAATCCTGGCGAAGAATCTAGAAGTGGCATTCGATATCGAAGCGAGATGGGGAGTGCTTCGACGGCAGCGGCTGGAAATGGAAGCCACCGGTGACGCGGTGAGCTCGAACTTCGCAATGCCTTGCCTGAGTTGCTCGAGGATAGCTTCTGTTTAATCGACAGCACAATGTATTACGACAATGGAATTGGTGTGTGTGTATATATACATATACATATACATACATGTATGGAAATAATACGATTAAGGACTACCGTTGGAGGGAGCTCCGCCGGCCAAGTGATTTATGTCCACCATGGTGTTCGACGAAATGTTGCAATAACCGGTGTGAGTCGACTCGTTTGTAATAAAAAAAAGCGCTGAGAAAGTCCTCGGGAGTATTTTACTTTTATTTTATCTACTTACTTCTTAAACTTAATTCACAATTATTTTATTTTTATCTTTTACTTTTCTTTATCAAAAACTAACATTTTTTATTAATTTTCGTGATCATAAAAAGAATTGTATATTTTGTAAATTAAATGGATTATTTTTTAACGGCAAAACCGAAAGACGACGTGTCAGCTATTACGGAGTAATTATTGACGACGTTGCGAATACACTGGTAGTGGTAGGGTTTTCTTCGTACACTCGCTCTCACTCTCACATAGTCACATAGAAACCATCGAAAAAATATATATATAAAAAAATATAAAACTCTGTTTGATTCTTCTTTCACATTGTGGTGTGGTGGTCGAACAAGCTCGAAGCAAAGCTTCAGGTGACGATTTCTCTCTCCCTTTCCCTATATCTACGGAGCGGAAGAAGTGTCACTTCGAAATCTCAGGAGCGGAAGAAGTGTCACTTCGATTTCTCCGATCGATTATTATATCTCTCTGTTGTATTCGATCTCACAGGTCAGTGTTCTTCCCTGTTTCTTGCGTAATAAGAATCGGAATACGTGAATAGTGGTTGCCTGTGTTATTTTGTGAATTATGTTGATCTAGATATGAAAATGGAGATAGGTTTTTTGCTTCAATTTTACCTGCGTGATTCGGTTAATTCAGCTGAAACTTGTTCCTTGCTTGGTCAGTTACTAGGGTAAATATTTATTTCATAGACTTGTGTTAGCATGTTTGCTTACTGAATCGTGAATTTCAATCCTATAGATGCTAACAAAATCTAATTAAAATACAGTTTAACTGAAGTCTCTACTTTGCCCATTCCATTGCTTGTGCATAAATTTGAGTACTTTTATCGATCTTATGAATATTTTATGCATCAGCAACACATATTTAAAGTACGAGAGGGATTCAATTTCTGAATATCAGCACTCAATATGATGTTTCCTATACAATGAGTTACTTTTCCCAAATTTCAAATGCTCCCATCATACTCCGTATTAGTATTGTTGCTTTTATTATTTTGGTGACTCTTTTTTGTCTGGTCCTATAATTCTGTTTACAGGGGCAAAATGGCCTCCATAACCCAGTCTCCAGCATCATTCACCGGGAATTTGGTTTCGAAGCCTGCTGCTTCGGATTTTCTTAGGAGCGCAAGTAATGGTGTTTGTGGTGTACCCCTGAAAGTTCTTGGAAAAGCTCAACTAGGATCAAAAAGGAGAGATTTCTCTATAATAGCAAAGCTTAGAAATGTAAAAAAGCAAGAATACCCATGGCCAGATGATCCTGACCTCAACGTAAAGGGTGGAGTCCTTACCCATCTCTCATCTTTCAAACCTTTGAAAGAAAAGCCAAAGCCAGTTACTTTGGATTTCGAGAGACCTCTCATGGATCTGCAGAAAAAGATAATTGATGTATGAACCTTTCAACCACTCTGTTATATCATGCTCTTTACATAGGTCCCTAATATATAGAGAATGTGGTTGTTTGGTTGAATTGTATTGCCCGTTCTTCATATAGGTGCAAAAGATGGCAAATGAAACTGGTTTGGATTTCAGCGAACAAATTATTTCACTAGAGAATAAATATCAACAGGTTTGACTCATGCTCACTTAGTATTCCATCGCACTGCAACTTTTTATCGAATTACTATTCAAGATTTCCATTTCCAGTCTATATTTGCTGCCAATCATACTTGCTCTTCATTTTGATTTTGTAGGCGCTGAAAGATCTGTACACTCATTTGACCCCTATACAACGTGTGAACATTGCACGTCATCCAAATAGACCAACATTTCTTGATCATGTCTTCAACATTACTGAGAAGGTCTGGTAGTTTATTTTTGTCCAACTCGTACCTGCCAAGTATTTTCTTGTAAATAAAGTATATTTACTGCATTATAAATATTGATATTCATGGAAATCGATTACATGTAGAAACTAGATAAACGAGAGGTGAGAGTCCCTCTTTTATTTGGAGTGCCGATCAAATGTTTCATTTTATATATGTCTAGTTTGTGGAGCTCCATGGTGATCGAGCTGGATATGATGATCCTGCTATTGTTACTGGACTTGGTTCTATTAATGGCAGAAGCTACATGTTCATGGGCCATCAGAAGGGTAGGAATACAAAAGAGAATATTCAGCGCAATTTCGGGATGCCTACTCCACACGGGTAATTCATCTGGAATTTTTTTTTGCTTTATTCTTCTTCATGATCTTTTTGACAATGTGAAAAATCACTCATTATGCCTGGTTACTTAACACA
This sequence comes from Euphrasia confusa, assembly GCA_954870475.1. Taxonomy (NCBI): domain Eukaryota; kingdom Viridiplantae; phylum Streptophyta; class Magnoliopsida; order Lamiales; family Orobanchaceae; genus Euphrasia; species Euphrasia confusa. The sequence goes on from OX940951.1 coordinate 3,225,313, forward strand.
TTGTGGGAGATTCCATTCTTCAACAACACATTCTGGTGTAAGGACTAAGGAGATCAATTCTTTTTCTGATATAGTAAATTATTTTCAACAGTTATAGGAAGGCACTGCGGATGATGTATTATGCAGATCATCATGGATTTCCCATTGTCACTTTCATTGACACTCCTGGGGCATATGCTGATCTCAAGTCTGAGGAACTGGGCCAGGTACTTAAAATACTGTATTGCAATGTTTTTCTTCGTAAACCTAAGTTTGCATTCGCTAATTATGTGCTCATTTGTTTACAGGGGGAAGCCATTGCTCAGAACTTGAGAACAATGTTTGGTTTGAAAGTACCTATACTTTCAATTATTATGGGTGAAGGTGGCTCTGGTGGAGCTCTGGCTATTGGTTGTGCCAACAAGCTGTTAATGCTTGAAAATGCAGTGTTCTACGTTGCTAGGTGCTTATGCGTGTTGTCTATGATGTTTGTTGTGTTTTCTATGGGTCTACACTATTGATACATAATTTTCTGTAATTTTGGGCTTCTTATTTAATTACATTTGGTCTACCTTCTTACATGGTGAATATCTTCTTTAGTTACCTTCTTAAGAGTCTTGTTTGCTGCATTCATTCTCCTGCGCCTTTTCGATTTAACCCTTTTAACAATTTCTATGTGACAGCCCTGAAGCATGTGCTGCAATCTTGTGGAAGACTGCAAAAGCTTCTCCAAAGGTTGTTTAAATATGCTGTTGATATGGTATGTATAACAGATGTAATAGTTGTAATCTGATCTGTTTCTTTTTTCTTTCCAGGCGGCTGAGAAATTAAAAATAACAGCTACAGAGCTGATAAAGCTACAGATTGCTGATGGCATCATCCCTGTAATTCATTCTCCTTTTTTACCTTCTCATTTTTATTACATATATTTCTTTGGTTTTCTTCCCACTTAGAGATGGGAACTAGGGGGCATATGGGCCTGTCCCACACCTCTTTCTGTCCAAACACTGTTAAATAGTGTGGACGTATTAATTTTTACTATAAGAAATCTCTCCGGCCCACCCCACTTTATCTTCTTGGCTCCGCCATGTTTGTGGCAAATCTTGAATTCTTAGCATTATCTTGGTTATGCATTTTTAAAGCCTCGTGTTTCAATTAGGAACCTCTCGGTGGTGCACATGCAGACCCATATTGGACTTCACTTCAGATAAAGGATGCTATTGTTGAAACAATGGATGTGAGTGCCCGCACATTTTAATCGTTTTCACGTGCCCATATATGCAGCACAAATTTTAAAGCATTCATAAATCTCGTCTCTGCAGGAACTTTTAAAGATGGATACTGAAACCCTATTAAAGCATAGGTCCCAAAAGTTCCGGAAAATTGGTAGCACTAGCTTTCAAGAGGGAATCCCGATCGATCCCAAACGAAAAATTAACATGAAAAAGAAAGAAGAACCCATAGTCCCCGTCAGAAAGATTTCAGAATCGGAGCTGAGGGATGAGGTTGAAAAGCTTAAACTACAGGTGAGTGAAGCCAGTAAAAAATCAACTGAACGTCCTGTGACAGGATTGAAAGAAATGGTCGAGAAACTGGAAAGGGAGATTGAATATGAATATGATGTGGCCGCAAAAGCTCTAGGCATGTGGGACAAAATCCTGAGGGTGAGGGAAGAAGTCGCGAAAGCAAGGAATCTAACCGACCAGGTCGCTGATTCTACCATGAAGGAAAAAATCGAACACTTGAATGATGAATTGCGCATGAACCTACCCATGGCTCCTAATTACCTGAGCCTGATATCTAAGCTTAAGATGCTGGAGGAGTTATCCAAACCATCAGATCTCACTAAGAAGGGCACCAACAACAGAGATGAATCAAAACTCGAAATTAAGAAGAAATTCAATGCAATCATGGACCGGCCTGAGGTGAAACGTAAGATTGAGATGCTAAAGGGAGAAATTGGAAACTCAGATATCAACTTGGATCCACAGCTAAAGGAAAAAGTTCTGCAGTTGCGTGAAGAATTAGAGTCGGAATTTAATACTCTTTTTGATTCCGAGGGCTGGCATGTGGTTTCTAGGATCCCTAAGGCCTCGGCTAAAATAGATGCATTTGGTGAAGAGGTTGCTATGATTATAGACGATGTTGTCAAGTCATCAGATTTGAAAGGGAAAATCGAGCTCCTTAGGACAATGGTGGCAAAAGCTGGAAATGCACCTGACGAGGAGTTGAAAAGTAAGATTCAGGCGTTGGAGGCTGAAATTAAGAAAGAGATTGCTGAGTCTATAAGTATTCCGGAATTAAAAGAAAAACATGAAAAGTTGGCAGCTGAGATATTAGAAGATACTGAATCTTCGGTTGGTTCAAATGGGAGTCTCGCTGTGGAAGCTAACCGTAGCATTGTCTGATGTAAGTGTGCACATCTTTTGCAATCATTGGAGTTTTAGTTGCTGCCTAACTTTAATACCCAAAAATTATAATATTTTTAGAGCAAACATCCTCTTAAACTGATGAATTTGTAGGAAGATGATTATTGATGGCTGTGGATAAATCTGTTGAAACTTCTTGGGACATACCCGTGGTGTACTACTTCCTCCAACTTGCCGTTTGAGTCCTCAGGGTTCTGAGTCTGCTACAACAAGAACTTGGCATCAGACTGATTTATTTATTCAATTTGAACTACCTCTCTTGTCTAGCGGTTGTGATCTGCATTGCTACACTTTTTTTTTGCCCTATCTAAAATTTTTAGTTCAGTCGTTGGCTTTTACAGCTGATAAAGATAGAGAAACTGTATAAGTGACTTGCGTGCTTATTTCCGTTAATGAGTTCTGTGTGGATTTAGATTGAACATTTGTCGTAAGAGCCTTTGGTAGTCTAATGTGTTGAATTTTGTTGATCAGGTCTGGTAAAATCGAATTTTGACATTTGCCTGTATGTAATTTACATGAGGAAGCATGCATAATCTTCCGAGACTTAGGGATGGAGTACTTGTATCAGTGTTTGTATATATATATATACAGTATATGCATTTTCCAACTATTTTAGCTATAGGTTGTGGTGTTGGATTTGTACGGTACTCTAAAGACACGAGCGAGAGCAACTGTTCTAGTGTTCTCTGACATGCAGCAGCTCTAGAAAAAAACAAAAATCCAGATTGCTTTCAAACATCCTCATGTTAAAGAAAGAACAGAGACTAATAGAGACTTGTAATTAGAGTTACAAATGAGTTGAGCATTGATTTAACGAGCATGTTGATGAAAATTCAAGTGAGTTTGCTCAGGGCCCTTGAAACTCATTGCAAATTTGGAGTGCGATCGTTGCTCATCATTCACGCACTCTTACTTTTTTTTGAGCTGCTCAATAGTTATAAAATTAAATTTCGAAATGATATGTTGAACGTTTATAAAGTAATTTGGAATTCAATCCATATTTTTTGTGGAGGAAGGGAAAGAAATTAAAATGAAATATTTTTTTTTTTTGAATAATTAAGAAGAAGAAAGTCCTATATTTATTATGTACCGTATAGTGGAAACAAGAAAACCAAAATTTTATACAGTGTGATTCAAAAATTAATTATTAATTTTGTACCTGGTACATGTTTTTTCTTTTTTCAATCGATTCAATTCATTTCACCTCTATTAAATTTAGTCTTCAACTCATTCATGGCTCGACTAAGCTCAATTTATTTCATAATTTATATATAAAATAAATTAAAATAAAATTGAGATTAATAATTTTATCTAAATAATATAGTTTATAAATATTAAAATTTTATTAATATTAAAAAAAACACTTTAATAATATATATATATATAATATTATTAATATTATAAAAAAATCGTTTGAGTAAATCAAATTGAGCTATTTTAGTCAAATTTTGCGAATCAACCATTTCAAACCCTGTGCAAATAAATAATAATAATAGTAATTTTTAAACTTTCAAAATTCTGCATATTTATTTAACATATCAATAAAGTACACATTTTATTTGATAATTAAATTTAAAAAAATAACTTAAAAAAAGATACAATTTTATTTTTAAGTTAAAAGAGTGAAATAGTTGTCAATAATTTATTAGTTATATATGTACTGTTTTTTGTAATTTGCCCTGAATAAATAATCCATCTTACTATCTGATTCGTATTTTTAAGTATATTCAAGTATTCGTATTCGTTCGAATATTAAATTTTAATTTGTATTCGTATTTGTCGAATATTCGAATATATATTAAAAAAATTAAAAAAATAAAATGAAATGAACAATATATATTGTTTAATTTTATCTTAAGAATATTATAAAATTGAGATAATATCAATTTACGTCCTGTAACTAAGGCCGAATCCAATTTTGGTCCTGTGACTTTCAAAATCATCAAATGTCATCCTTTCCGTCCAATTTTGCAAATAACCGTTAACTATTGCTGACGTGGCAAAGATTTCCGTCTAACCAAAGTTACGCGGTGCGCCGAATCCAATTTTGGTCATGTATCTTTCAAAATCATCAAATGACATCATTTCCCTCCAATTTTACAGAGCAACGATTGTTTACGTGACAAAGACCTCCGTCTAACCTAAATCACGCGACACAAATATATTGGGGATCGTTATGCCACGTATATTGGGATGCATTCCCCCCTTAAAACATGGATGGCATATTCCGTAATTAAAATCTATAAACACCAATATTTTGACACCCTCAAAATTATTAAATCGTAATTTGGGGAATTATCATGAAATTCTATTCATTCTCCTTTGAACCCTAGAACTGAGAGAGCCAAAATCCGAAATCAAAAGCACAATAATCCAACTATAAACCCAAATATAAACGCGCGCACCGGTACCTGCGCCTTGCTCAAATTATGTTGAAGTTTCGGTTGATCCGCCGAGATCCCAAACTCCTCTGTCACCTACATCAGCGTCTTCTCCGTCTGCACCTGCAGCATGCTCACGTGGTCCAACATCGTCTGCAGCTCCCCCCGCACTTTCGTATTCTCCTGCTTCATGTTCAGGATCTCCCCTTGCAGCTTCGCTTCGATTTCGGGGTTGTTCATCAACTTTGTTATTGTTGTTTTCTTGCGCGTGGCTGAGTTTATCGCGGATAAGTTCAATTTCTTGGTCCCTTTTCAGGATGCCTTGCTTGTGGTCTCTCATCTGAATGGTCACGTGGAATTGGTGATCCTTTTCTTTCTTTTCTTTCAACCATGTAACTGTGTTAGTGTCATCTATTATGATTTCAACATGTTGAACATGACTGTTTTCAGACATAGTGATCTTGACAGCTTCATCGGCGTCTTCCACGTTCGGCTTCACCGTGCTTAGCTTATCCGAAAGGTGGTCGAGGCACGAACGAGCCTCGTAAAAATTCGTCTGGAGATTCGTGATCTGATTCTCTACGTTCTTGTTTAAACTCTCGACTCGCCTGAGCTTATCCTCCATTTCATTCACCCATATGCTCAAATCCTGCTTGTCCTCGATCAGACTCTTCTTTTCGTTTTCAAACTTTTTGCTGATTTATAGGGTTACACCGATTCTTGTTGTCGTCGACGGTACCTCTTCAATGGATTTAGTCTTCAACAATTAGGGTTACAATGGGGAAATGGGATTATCCGAATTTAAAAAGGAATACGTAGTCAAATATTACGAAAAAACCATTGCAAATTAATAAGAAATTGAAAATGATTTCCACGTCAGCAATCGTTAACGGTGCTCTGCAAAATTGGCGAAAAGAATAAATTTTGATGATTTTGAAAGATACAAGACCAAAATTGGATTCGGCGCACCGCGTAACTTTGGTTAGACGGAGATTTTTGCCACGTCAGCAATAGTTAACGGTACTCTGCAAAATTGGACGGAAAGGATGACATTTGATGATTTTGAAAGACACAGAACCAAAATTGAATTCGGTCTTAGTTACAAGGCGTAAATTGATATTATCTCAATAAAATTTTCATGAAAATGGGAAAGCCTGTCAACCGAGAATCGGTAAATAAAACCAAAAATGTCTGAAATGACGGTACTGCCCCTTCCCCTAATTGACCTCTTATATATATAACATACCCCTCGAATCTGTATCGATAATAAACGATGTTCAATTAATTTGAGTGAATTTGCCATTAACCGGCTCTATATACTTTCAACGGCGTCATACACGATTATGTATATTTACTCTACAAATACAATGGCTCTCTGTAATTTTAGTAATCACCCCTCTCCCCTCATGGATTGAATTACAACGCCCCGCTCGCTCGTTTCTCTTTCTAGGGTTTTTGTGAAGTCGAAAAAATCGATTTAATTGATGTTCGGTTGTAGGGTTTAGTCGCCACAGGAATTGAAGGAAGCATTTTTATTTTTGTTTAATCAATATTAATTCAGTGGGTATTCTTCCGACTGAAGCGGTGCTTCGAAGGCTTTCGGTGAGAGCAATTTTTTTTCGAGATTGGAACTCGTTTTTTTTTGTCCTGGTTTTTTTTTGGGCATTTTTATTCATGTGGCTGTGGCCATGAGATTTGGGTTTTTGTTTTTGGATTCACTTTTGATTTTGCAAGAAAAAGCAGAGACAAGCTATAGAGAGTTTAATGATAACCTGGGCTTTTGGTAAATAAACGATTGTGTAGCTTGTTTAGCACTTAAAGTAAAAGCAATAAACTAGAGGGTTTAATAAATTTTAATTGATCGGGCGGGCCATGATCGCAAACAGATATTTTGCTGGGTGGGTGGGGACTGTTTGCTATCCAGGTGAACTCTTGATTATGGTCTATTGGTATTCTTGATAAAATTTGGTAGAAGTATGTTGGCTTCTAGACATTGGATGATGTTGTAGCGGAGGGTGATTTTATTCTGTCCTATTAAGTTTCTATTAGGAATTTGGTGATGTCACTTCTGAAAGGGCTAACATAGTCTGGGAGCCCGAGCAAGTGAAAATGTGGTTGTTTGTTGGCTCATCTACTGAAACTAGTTAATGTTCCTTACATCTGTCTTTGCGTGTACGATTTTTTTTGTAAACACACAGCTGGGGCATTCTTATTTTACTGCGGATTTCATTAACATTATTTTTATTGCGTTCTTTGTAGAAACGACATTAAGATTTGATTGAATATTGAGATGTGCTGAATCTTATTACTTCAGCCTAGACTTGTGACTTGTTGCTTGGTTTAATTTGTTTGATCAGCTATCGACTAGAATCTCTTGAGCATCGATTTTTGCATTCTGTCTATATTTTTTATGGTAGGGGTGAAATTGAATCAGTAGATTTCTATGTTTTTATTAAATTTCACTCCAACCTTTCGTATTATAATTCAGCATTAATATTGACAGCATTTTCTAATAAATAGTTAAAAAGAAGGAAATAAGTAATTTGGTGGGAATAAGTTTGATGGTGAGTCTGTTGACTGTGTCTTTAGTCTCTTCTATTTATCTCAAAGCCTCTTTTAATCCTTGCTTTTTCCCATTGTTTGATGGAGTAGTAGTTTTCTGATTAGTCATATGAGATTGGTGGACATATGTATCTGTATAAATAGTGTTGCTTGAAGCTCATATACGATGTATCTTTGTAGTTTCTATTTCGATTTTAGTCTAAGCAGTGTACTCCAATATATATTTTGTCATTGCATCCGCCATCCGGAAATGCTTCTGATTCTACTTTAATGATTGTCAGCATGGACTTGAATGTCTCCCCCCAACCAGAAGAGGATGAAGTATACCCTGGACCACATTCAGAAGAAGATAATGCATCATATGAACAACCTGACTACAATGAACACGTGGATCATGGGGAGTCTGGAGCTCAGATTTTACGCAGGGTATCATTCCATCTCATCTAGTTTCTAAAGCATGACCAGAGTTTTTTTGTTCTTTTATACAATGAGTCAGGTTAATGCTGGTTTTCTCAACGTTGCAAGTAGTAAACACTTTGTTACAAGTAGTCAAGAGTTTATAGCATGCAATATTTTCTTCCGACTCTATGCTAATGGCTAAGCTGTACTCATGCTCATTTTTTTTGTGATTGGACATGGTGTTTTGTATATCCACCAACATTGTCAATATTCATTTTATTGGATGCATTTTCTTCATGTGTAATACTCTTGGCGAAGATGCTGATACTATTGTCTGCTTAGGAAACTAAAAAAACATAATCTTACATCTATCAAGGTCTGTTTTGTCTAGGAATATTATGCTTTCAATCCTATAGGTCCTTAGAGCACTGGTCAAATAGAGCATCGTGGGTTTATAATATGGTTTCGAATGATTATTGTTTTGCTGGCTTAAAATTGAAACGTAGATCATTTTTGCATGTGCCCTTGGATCAGGAGCGCGAGGAAAGGACGCAGAAGATGCGAAGAGAACGTTCTGAGGATACCAAACCATCCTATGGATATCAGCCACCTCAGCGTGATTATGGGAATCATGTAAAGAGGCAGAAACCTAATAGTAGACTTCCTCCAGGTACATTAATTTTCAATTATGTTTCACACACCTTTGATGGGATGGGTACCAATAGCACAGGGATTTCAGTACTAAATTTCCTCCTTATACCAAGAGTGCAATACCAAATCTCATACTTCCCCATTTTATATGCTTTTATGCAAAGAAGTGTTTGGGATATATTTTTCAAGTTTAATTGATTATTGAATCCTTAAATCATATGACATGGACATACCCAAATGTGGAGGGTTTAACATTCTGATACAAGTTGTTGATTCAGCAAAGGTTTTTGAGTTCTAGTCACTATAGGGAAAGTTCGAAACATTAACTTAGCTCCAAGTCTTCTAGTCTTTTCCATCTGATTCTTTATAGGTGACTTTCTGCTACCTTTTCAATTTGTATCTGGCACCTATTAGTGATGTAGTACAGTAGTAGTTCCTTTGTTGTGAGGTTTGGTGTTTTTGGGTTCTTTGTATAAATGTGTTTTAAGGTTGGAAAAAATCTGCTTCAACTAGTGTTACTATCATTTCATTTGTGGTTGGTTCTTAGTGCCTTGTCATCTTTGCAACTTCTGTTTTTCTCATGGCAGGTTGGTTAGAATGCCCTTCTGCTGGACATGAAATAGGGTGTTTGATACCTTCAAAAGTTCCTTTAGGTGAATCGTTCAATGATGAAGTTCTTCCTGGTAAGAGATACTCATTTCGTCAAGTGTTCCATCAGCAGAGAGTTTTAGGAAGAACGGTAATAAACTTTACTGCTACTTAATCGTATTATATCATTATTGTAATTAATTTGTTGGTTCAACACATCTTTGATTATATGGGGATTTCCCATTGTGATTGCACATTTGACTTGTGTGCTTTGCTGCTTTATGAAATTTTGAATATTCCATGATTGATTAGTTCATCAATTTGTATTCTTTTAAAACTATTTTGTTACTTGTTAGTATTTTTTTGCTAAATTATGGTGTTAAAAAATTATTGATTTATTTTTTAAATGTTTTGATTGGGATTGAAGAAGCTATGTGATAGAGAGGAATGTAGGGGTTGCGGGAATAGAAGTACCATGCTGTGATGCCAGTTTCTCAAGCTTAAATTAGTAGTACCATGTATTGGTGAAATAATTCAATTACCATCATCATCCTTATAGCCATTTACCCTAAGTCTCTATTACCATCTTCTCAATTTACAATAATCTATTTCTATGTATTAATGAAATCTCAGTTTCTTAGTTCAGGAGACTCTTCTGGTGCCTATATCATGATTTAATTTTTCTACTGAATCTTTTCAGCTTGGTTTGGTGATTGATCTTACCAATTCAAATAGATACTATAATGTGAATGAATGGAAGAAAGAAGGTATAAAGCATGTGAAGGTATGCTATATGTACACTTAACCTTATTTAGCACGTGCTTATTGTTTCAACTACTTTCCAGTTTCCAGTATGATTCTTCAGCTCCTGACCATTTGGCTTCTAATTTAGATTGCGTGCAAGGGTCGTGATTCTGTGCCGGAGAATGAGGCTGTAAATAAATTTTTTTACGAGGTATATATATTTGTAGACCCAGTGCTCTGCAGTATATAAATAAATTTTCTTGTATTGGTTCTGATTTTTTTGTAATTCATTCCTTTAATTAGTTAGAAATAGCACCCTTGTGCATCCTGCCATCCTCCATGGACCATTCTATGTGATTGCAACATCAAGTTAATTTTGTGGTTGCTGTCAGATATATTCGTTAATTAATATCGACCCGGGCTATATATTCATCATCAGTTGATCTTTAACCTCTTATTCAACTTACAATTTTGTTTTTTGTGTTTATATATTATGCAAGTTTTGCTTATAGAGCCTTGGATAACAACATATTGTTTTGGTGGTGTTTTATGTTTTATTAGGTCTACCAATTTATGACGCGGCATAAACAATCGAAGAAATATATTCTGGTTCACTGCACGCATGGGCATAACCGTACGGGATATATGATTGTCCACTTTCTCATGCGTACTCAACCCATATCTGTCTCTCAGGTCTGTTTGCTGTCAGTCTGTCACTATATCTTTTTTTGAGCGGAAAGCCAGAAATAAACTATTGGACGTCTCATTTTTGTCTTCCTTTGCAGGCAATTGAGATATTCGCTGATGCACGTCCACCAGGGATATATAAACAAGACTACATTGATGCTTTGTACAGTTTTTATCATGAGAAGAAACCTGATAAGGTTGTCTGCCCTCAGACTCCTGAGTGGAAAAGATCTTCTGAACTTGATTTGAATGGTGACGCGATTCCAGATGACGATGATGATGACGGAGATTTGGCAGCTCCCTTAGATGTATGTTTTGTGTGTATTTCCTACTTCCCGGAAAAAGAAAATATTTCCATTTTTATTGTGGTGCACAAAATACTATATGGAAGTGTTGAAGTTGAAACTGCCCCCATGAAAGTTGATGTCATTACCCTTATCCTTGGACCGTGTAAACATTTCAGGGGGGTCAAGAGACACAGTTGGTCATGACAAATGATGATATTTTGGGAGATAAAATACCTAGTGACCAAGAAATAGCAATGCGCCATTTCTGCTATCAAATTATGAAGTTGCCTACTGGGGTAAGGTCTGCTGTATCAAAAAATTATTGCTAATTTTCTACTTTCGAGTTAAATGAGTTTCATATTATGATCCACAGGCTAGAGGACCTCAGCAATTTCCAGGCTCACATCCAGTTTCCCTCAACAGGTCTCTCTAAGTCAACCTCCTCTTGATTTGTATGGCTCATTTGTACCTGAATGAGTAAACCCATTTGCATTATAGCGGGTATACTTAAAATAAAATGATTTTTCATCTCGCATGTATATATTGACATTTGGAGATTGTTTGGCCAAGCTTTTCTAAAGAGCATAAATGCTCTTTCATCCTGGAAGATATGTTTAGCTTCTGATGTATTAAATATTATTTAATAAATAAGAGGTTGAAGAGAATGGATAAATTAGATGAACGAGCTTATAAACAATTTTATTTTCAAACTAAGAATGGATTATAAGATTTCTTTAAATTACCAAACATCTTAATAGTTGCTTTATAAGAGCTTAAAAGCTTTGGTAAGCACCCTCTTACTTGAACTTACATTGAATCTGATTTTTGTGAGCTTCTAGGTCACTATCTATCGTCTGCATAAGAAGGATTTGTATTTTGATACATCATAACCATATCCATACAGGGAAAACTTACAATTATTAAGGCAGCGTTACTATTATGCCACCTGGAAAGCAGATGGAACAAGATACATGATGCTAATCACCATGGATGGTTGTTACTTGATCGATAGGCATTTTAGTTTCCGTAGAGTTCAGATGCGGTTCCCATGCAGGCATGCGAACGAAGTATGCACCCCCTGCTCCCTCTTTGTCCAGTGACTTGATTTCTCGAGCTATTTAATAGCATTGCAAATGAATTTTTCCTTCCCTTTGTTTTGAATATCAGAATATCTACATTTTTATTTGTCCAGAAGGGGATACCTGAGAGATACCATCATTTTACGTTACTTGATGGGGAGATGATAATTGACACTGTTCCTGATTCACAAAAGCAAGAGAGGAGATACTTGATCTATGATATGATGGCCATTAATCATGTATCCATTGTTGAGGTATATATGAAATAATAATTAATTATTTATCTTTATGTCTCCTGTACAATGTCGGAAGTAGGCATGCCATTATTTTTTGTACTAGACTGATTCATTGCAATGCTTGCCAAAGTCCTTCTGTTTCTACTGACTACTGGTCCAGTTTTAATTTGATCTTGGAACTTATATGAATTCTTATGACTGTCACATACAAACAATATATAGGTTGTAATTATTAGAACTATTTAATAGACACCCACCGTCCCTCTAAAAGTGTCCCCTTTCTTTTCGGCATGGTATCTAAGGAAAATGTATTTTATGTGTAAAGTGAATCTGTGTGGTTGTGGTTTTTTAAATAATTGTTTAAATAATCAGAAGTAGAAAGTGTAACATTTTCAGAGGGTCACCCAAAAAAACAGTGAGACATTTTTAGAGGGACAAAGGGGTACTAGTTTTTATTTTTTTATTTTTTATTATTTAGTTAGACTTTCTGTGTGGTTAATAATGTGTACCTGAGATATTTTGGGTTCTTATATTGAATTTTTAATCTCCACTGAACAGAAATATGTTATATTTAGATAATACAATGGGTTCTAGAGAGTTGTTTCAGTACTGTTTGCACGGTGTAGGAATTTCTAGTTATTTCTGCTAAGTGCTGGCACCACAAGTTATTTGTCTTGATCATTTAACAGTATGATCCTTTATCGTTTTAATATGTCGTCTTAACGTAAGGGGCAAGTGTTCAAATAAAAATAAATTTATTGTATGAAAAATAAAACTAATAGCTTTTCTTTGATTATGCTCTTTTCCTGGTTTTTGGTTTTTTGTATTGTTTGTTGTTGTAGGACTTTAAAACACAAATCTTTATACATGCAGCGCCCATTTTACGAGCGTTGGAAAATGCTGGAGAGGGAAGTGATCGAACCACGCAATTTTGAAAGACAACAAATATATCAGAGCCAAAATCCTTATTACAGATATGACTTGGAACCATTCAGGGTTTGTAATCATCAAAACCTCTATGTTTTCCTCCCTCTTTCCCCTAGGATCTGTCTTTTAATTTTTTCCCGCTGGATTTATGATACTTGACAGGTGCGGAGGAAAGACTTTTGGCTTCTTTCCACCGTTACAAAGCTCCTGAAGGGGTTTATTCCAAAGCTCTCCCATGATGCTGATGGTCTCGTCTTTCAGGTGCTAATACTTAGATTTAAAACACCTGCTTTTATTTTTTCCTCATTTCTGCACTATAGCGGATGAAGTTTCAAGTAGGCTATTTAATTTGTCATGAACCCTGTTTCAATTATGCAAGTATATATTACATTCTCAAAGGTGCTATGTAAGTATGTAACTAAAGAAATTATGTGATGGGCTATTTGATGATAAGTGGAGTTTTGTCATTTATCCCTATATAATAGTTATCTTTTTTCTCTGTCTTCTCAGGGTTGGGATGATGCTTATGTTCCTAGAACGCATGAGGGCCTCTTGAAGTGGAAATATCCAGAAATGAATTCAGTGGACTTTCTATTTGAGGTTTGCTGATTCTATTAGGATTTTTCCTTTCCAAAATTAATTGGATCTACCTGATTTGTGTGTTTATCTTAATTTTTCCTTTCTCACAGATGGTTGATGATCACCAATCACTTTACCTGTTTGAGCGAGGGAAGAAGAAATTATTGGATGGGAAGGTTGTGTTCCCTGGTAAGTTGTTCACCTATTATTTTCTAATCATGCAAAAATAAATTACTAGTATTCTAATATCACCTGGCAATATAATTGATACTACTTTTTGTTATATTTATATATATGTAGGGTGGATGTGCTTTTACCCTGTTTCTTTCAATATCACTTTTGAATAATTACTATTACCACCTGTGATTTAAGTTAATCACAAAATTACTTTTATGATCCCTTAAAATACAAATACCTCTGTAAGTTTTAGCAAACATTAAAAGTACGTGTCCTCCCTCTTGGGGGTGCAATTGGAGAAATACAAACAATTATGTAGTTTTTGTAATATTGTAATATAGTTGGATTCTTTTGTATTTATGCTAAAATCCTCACTTTTAGACCCTTAGTTTATGTTGGCTCTTTTGTTTGTGCCCGTATATATCAAGTTTCTTATCTTGAGGTGCTGTTGATGGATTGGTTGTTTTCTCTCATAATTGTTTGTACACATTTTGCAGATGGGAATGATGCTTCAACTTATGCGGGTAAGATTATCGAGTGTTCTTGGGATTCTGAGGTGAACGTGTGGATGTGTATGAGGGTCAGGGTAGACAAAGGAGCCCCCAATGAATTCAACACTTACAGGAAGGTAAGTAACAATTGCAGCATTGTCATCCTATCACTTTTTCTTCATAGATTAACTATCAATATGACCCCTGGGTCTATCCTAATTATAAATTTCATCTACCTTTAAATTTTACAAATAGAAAAAAACTTGATGTGTGAGGAGCAATTTGTAAAAGAGTTAACCTAATTATGAAAATTTCAGCCGTATTTTCATACAGAATTTTTTTATGGGCTATTTTTAATTTTGAAACATAAACAGGTAGTTTTTGTAATTTATCATTTTCTAAAGTGGTACTAAGCAAAATATTGTCTTAAACGTAAAAACAGGTTATGAGAAGTATAAAGGACAATATCACTGAGGAGGTATTGTTGAACGAGATCAATGAGATCATTCGTCTGCCGATGTATGCGGATAGAATACAGAATGAGAGCAAAGCCCACCAACATAATTCTTCACGTAGGAGGTGATCGGAAAAAGAGTTTGACTGATCAGATTACTATTAGAGAGTGATTGTGAATTACGAGCAAACTGTTGGTCGGTTTGTGTTTGTGCGCGCTTAAATAGTAATGCCCTTGGGCAAGATTCAAATTGGCACACTTTCTTATACAAGTGAAGAATGATGGATACCCTGAAGTTAGGCTATTATCTCTCTAATAGTCTTTTCTCTAGGTTATTACAGGATATAGTTATTAGGATGTGCTTGTATATTAGTATTATTTCCGGATGCAGTATGTTCCTTCAAAAATTTAGGAAATTTGTTGTTTCTTTTTAGAATAATCATTGATTGTTTTTATATTAATCTGTTGTACTGGCTGATTCATTTTTTACTTTTCTATTTTCACTACACTACACATTCTTTGGCAGATTTTTGCAATCAAATGCAGTGAATTTTGTGGTCAGAATTTTGAATTTTTTTTCAAAATTAGAATGTGGGCTTAAAAAGTTGGTCTGGTTCTCAGACTCTGGAACAAGGAATTGTCCAGCCTGTAAAAGTTCTTGTTGGGTCCATTAATAATTCAATGTCCAATCCAACATCACATAGAAAACAAAAAAAATGTTGGTAAGATTTCTTTATTGAATAATGGGATTGTTTTACTTTGCAATTGCTTAATCACAACATTTCATGACTTGTCTGAGAATCTCATTCTAACAATTTTGTGGATAATGTATCATGCAACTTGAATATAAAATTATAAACATAGTAGTATATCATTATTATTGTAGTATATACTTCTTATATAAAATTATAAACATAGTAGTATATCATTATTAATGTAGTATATACTTCTTATGTACAATTATATATATACATGTGATAAATGATATACTTGAGATCCTTAATTTTTTTTTGTCTAATAAATAAACTATTTTTATAAATAAATTAATAAAAAAACACCATTAGTGATTGATGATTTTTTTTCTTTTTGAATACTAAAAAACTATACTAATATTGCATCAAAAGCCCAACAAAGATCTAAAATGAGTGAGGATGATGATGAGTATTTGTGAATCCCAATGTATATATGCCTAGAAAATAATACTAATAATCTTAGGGTTTGGCTTTAGTAACATGCCAAAATCTGTATTTCTATGTTTCTTGGGATTCCTTCAATCATTTTATGGGAGATTACAAAAGCCAAATTAAAGGAGTTTGTGCACCCTAAAACTTTTTCTAGTATCATATGAATTGTTTGATGCCAGACATTCTTAGCACGCTCTCTTTAGAATCTAATCTTTTGGAATGCATCCGGATATATATATATCTTGATCAGATCGATTTAGATTCTGAGTTTCATTTATAAGCTACATAAACTCGATAAAAATGCTATTTTGATGATGTAAATTCAAAATCAGATACATTTTTTTTGGCAAATAATAAAAATTGTGACATTTTTTATACAACTTTACACGATTAAGTTATTGCTTTTTTGGATTGGAAATATTCGAAATGAATTGAATTTAATGTGTTTGAACTGATAAATTAAATTTAAAAGAACTGAATATAAGTATATTGAAAATCAACTTAAATAGTGTGACAGTAGGACTATTTTCAATATTTTTTATTTTATAATTTTTTATACCTTTTTTTTTTATGCATTTTATAAAAGATTTTCACACTTATCAAATATAATGTTCATACAAAAGAAGTGAATTGAAAATTAAATAAAGTTGATACTGGTCAATACACAATAAAAAAATAGTAAAAAAAATATGGTTGTCAATAAAAGTACTATATTTTTATATATTTTTTAAAAATGATATATTACATAATATCTTTAATTTATTAAACTTTAAATACTTAATTAATATGAAATTATTATTATTATTATTATTATTATTGTTGTTGTTGTTGTTATTATTATTATTATATTTTAAATTGAACTTCAAATAAATGGAGCTAAACTGAACTAAAATAATTTAAAATTAAGTTTGAAAATAATGAAACTCACAATTTTTATTTTTTTTAAATGGACATAATGCATTGGGTGGGATTCAATATTTTGTTAGTGATTATATGATGGATACATAAGACAACATAATTAATTGAGCATAATTGAATTGGATAATGGAGTTGCGAAATTGGTGGAGGTGGAACCACGCGTGCGCCCAATTTAATTTATTTATTACATTTACATTCACACGTACCAAAAATATAAAATAACTTTTGCAATTTCCAAATCTAAGTTAGGTCTTTCTAGCCCCTTTGATCAAGACTTTTATTAATTTATTTTCTAAACACAACCTTGTTTGTTTGTTTTCAAAATTAAACATTGGTCACTTGATAGTTGTGGAATCATACATATTCACCGATAATAACTATTTTGTGTTGAATTATTGATTGTGTTGTTGTCGATCAAGCTTGTGAGCTATACAATCGAAATATTTGTTTGTAGGATTTTGAAAGTGTACGTTAAACCGAATGGATTAGCGTACGTATATATGTTAGGAGAGTAAAGAAGAACAATAAAGAGATGCGGGGTTGGCAACCCAAATATGTGACCCAAACTTAGAAATAAGTCTTGCCATGTTATGTTTATGTATATCTTTGAGTTACAATATTTACTTTCGCATAAGTATATTTTTTGCTCTTTTTTTATCTTCGTTCTTAAAAAAACATTATATTTAATGGAAGTGATCCTGCAATTAAGTTTGATGATTCACTATGACAAGTTGCTAAAACAGGAATCCGTTCTAACAATAATCCCTTAATTGTTTCACATGTTCATATTTTTTATTTGTTAATTACATACATATTCTCACTTAATTAAAAAAAGTGAATAATTATTTATTGTAAAATACTACAGTATTTTATTTCTATATATATATATATATATATGTTTTTTTGTATTTTTACTCACAATTATATAGTATTTTTTTCAAACTAGTAAAAATAATATTAATTTTAATATTTTTTTCAATTTTAACATATTGATTGAATTTCTTTTTCTACATGATCATTGTGTTTATGGCCTTGTGCATGTGTGTGGAAGCAACATGTATATATTAATAATGATGAGGTCTAACCAATATACAGTCACATATACATGCAACTCATGGAACATTATTTTAACTATATTTTATTAACGTATATAAGAAAATTAATTTTTGTCTCAATATATTTTTAAAAATTTTATTAGTTAAAATTTTTGTGAACTATTTAAAACAAACAATATGAAAAGACAAGCCCTTAGCTTACAAAGAAAAATATTACAAGGATTTTTTTTTCTTCAGTTTTATTTTCTTTTTGACCCAATTTAATTACATATATTTCAATGCGCGCGCGCGCGCACACACACACACACACACATATATATATATATATATATATATATATATATATATATATATATATATATATATATATATATATATATATATATATATATATGGAGTATAATAACTCGTGCATTTTGGACATTATAATAAATAAATAAAATTTTATAGTATATATAAAAGGCGAAACACGGAGACAAAATATGAGCTCAGGAATTGGCAGGCACGAGTAGTCAGGACATGAAACAATAATGAAATACTCCTGCGTCATACGTGTGCCTCTACAATCATGTTACAATAATAACAATTGGAAATTCTAATTAAATATTTGATTTGTTTTTTTCTTTTTTAATATTTAAAAAATTAATTAATTGTTTATAAAATTTGATTGATAGCTTGAATTAATTTGCAAATTGATGTTATTGAAATTACTGCACTGTTTTAGTAGACAATAAGAGTATCTCCAATGAAGAGGTAGAAATATACGTGTACTTCTACCTCTCACCAAAAAATGTGGTAGAAGCCATTCGAAGTGCGATGACGTGTTAAGGTTAAAAGTTCTTAAAAGATCTGGGGTAGAGAAGTAAATTATATTATTATTTTATTATTCTTATTTACTATTATTAATTTATTATTATTATTGGTTGTAATTTTTAACGTAAAGGATTATTATTTATTTTATATAAAAATTATTTAAAATTAAGAATTTTGAAATAAATGGATTATTATTTATTTTATATAAAAATTATTTAAAATTAAAAATTTTGAAATAAATTAAATTTTAATTGTATTTTAACAGAATTGTTTTATTTTATATAAAAATTAATATAAAATAAGAATTTTCAAATAGTTAAATTTTTAGAGTTAAAAATTATTTATATAAAAATTAATTAAAAATAAGAATTTTGAAATAGTTAAATTTTTAACGTTAGAAATTATTTTTTATTTTATATAAAATTTAATTAAAAATTAAAATTTTGAAATAGTTAAATTTTTAGCGTTAGAAATTATTTTTTATTTTATATAATTCGTATTTTATATGATATATTAATTATTTATTTTTTTCTATCTAAAATTTTTTTGTTTTAACTTTTACTATTATTATTATTTAAATATAAATAAAAAATAAAAAATAAAAAAATAAGTAAGTAGTGGGACCTATAAAATTTATGTTGTGGGTAGAACGGTTGGATGAGTAGAAGTTTTTTTAGGTAGAAGTAGAAAAAGTATGAATTGGCGCATATGTGGCTTACTTCTCACCCAAAAGTTGAAACTACCACTGGAGATGCTCTAATACACTGCTTACACATCAGTCGGCCACACGTGGATCGTCCATTCGACTTGGCATGATTTGAGCTTGGTCAATCGGGCAATGGGCTAAGATGGACCGTAAAGAATTATTAATATTGTTGTTGTTGTCGTAATGTTGAACTCAATCAACAATATTGGTTGGATATCATGTATTGTATTTATCTATGCTCATACAAATATTATGTACAATGCTTGATTTTCTCATTTTTCTCACTTCGATGAAATTATTCACTTATACATATACTACGTACAGTGATTGGTTCTTATTGAAAAATATATTCGATTCATTATAAATGTTTAGTTGTATCAGAGCCTAGTCTAGTCTTGTAGCATGTCTTGGGTTCGACTCCCATCATGTGCGACTCTACCCGAATTAATTTGGGTCTCTTTAGGTTGAGTCTCCTTAAAGAGGTTGAAATCGACCCACAAATGAGGGAAGTATTGGATAATATATTCGACTCATTAATATAAGTGTAAAGAAGTTTAACCTCTCTACCAGTTCGAGCTGTTGGATAAAGCGGTTTCTAGCAATTCTCTCAATTTTTTAATTCGGTTAAGTTTTTAATTTGTTGGGCAATTAATAAAAGAAATGTATGTTCAATAAAACTTTGGTTCAAATAACCTGCAAAAGTAGCGGATTGATGAAGTAAAAAAACATGAGACTTGAGATGTCACGAGTTCGATTGCCCTTACAAACACCTTCTCGATTGAGCAGAGTTTACTCATGAGTGCGTAATTTACAGCCAGCCGGAGCGGCTGCGGTTCCCCCTTCGTAAATAAAAAAACTTTTGTTCAAATATATATGTTACACATACTATATATTAGATGTGTTTTGTATTGCAATAGCAATGGCAGAGTGTTTTCTTTTTCAAGAGACAATTTGGAGTCATATATGTCCCCACTCCCCACTTTATTTCTTTCATTCACAATTTTGTTTTTATTATTTACTCAACTCTAAACAAAATATGCACATTTGTTTTTCACAAAATTAACTTTATTTTTTCATAATTTTTTAAAATTGATTCGCAAGTATCTTTATTTTTAAGTATAAAAATATATATTTTTACTTTTTAAGTAAAAAAATAGAAAAAATAACAATTTATAGAGTATGTGTGTTTTAATTCAAACATATATTTATGGAAGCGAAGCAATAGTTTCTACTGAAGTACTGAGTAATTTATTTCTCATTTATCCGAGCTTGTTGAAGCCATTTTTACCATGATTTTTATATAAACTTTGATACTACTATTAGACATTAGTTTGAAGATTATTTGCAACTCTATTTTTTGTTAACTTTTCTTAATGTTGGGTTAAAGTATGGCATCTTTTTCCACTTTAATACACCATAACAAAGAGTATGTCGTCATATGTTAATTTAAATACCGAGTATTATTCATTCATTCTCAAATATTCTTAGGTTTTAGCCCAAAATAAATACTAACATTACATAAAACATAGCTAAGATTTTACATAACATTTGGAGTATAACATTGGTAAATATAGTTTGAAAACAAATTGAAAAAAAAAACATTTATATTTATTTTAGCGGGAATACAAAGGCTACAAAAAGAAATAAAAAAAGAATTGAAGGACCCTACTGAGATAAAGGAAAAGTAGAGGGGTCGAGTGTAGAAAAGAAAAAGTGAGAAAGGGATTTGAGAATGCACACACATTCAGATTTCAGAGAGGTATATAGAGAGAGAAGTGTTGGTTGGTGCTTTTGCTTTTTCGATCCCTCCGACAAGGAATCTTTCAAAATTGAGAAATATAATTAGGGGCAAAATAGAGATTAAGGGTTTCTTTGGGGTTCTTTTTGCATTAATCTAATAATAATCTACTGAAAAGTAATTAAATGGAAATTACCACCAAAGTCACACGTCGTAATTAAACCGGCGAGGACAAAACCGTAATTTCCCTTCTTTCTTCTTCTTCAAAGCCCATTCAACCGTTGAAACCAAAAAACAAAAAAACATACCAACAAAATTAAAATTAAAAAGTTCCCTTTCTCTCTCACACACTACACACGCTCCGATGCACACACATCTCTGAAGCTGCTGCTATCTCGCTTGATGCGGACGGACATCAGCAGGTGGGCGCGGCGGCGGTGATACTCCCCTCCCAACGGTTATGAATCCCACTTCCGCGGACCCAACAGCGCCTCCGCCGCCGGCCCAGCCGCCCAGATCCTCCTTCAGCTGCGACCGCCACCCCACGGAGCAGTTCACCGGCTTCTGCCCCACCTGCCTCTTCGAGCGCCTCACCACGCTAGACCAGTCCTCCTCCAACACCCCCTCCTCCTCCCGCCGCCCCTCCTCCGCCTCCGCCGCGGCCGCTGCCGCCATCAGGTCCCTCTTCTCGAAGCCGAACAATCCCGCGCACCCTCCGCCGCCGCCGCCGAAACCCTCGAGGCCCTCCTCGTTCTTCCCCGAGCTGCGCCGCTCCAAATCCTTCTCCGCCTCGAAGAACGAAGCCCTAGCCCTAGGTCTCTCCTTCGAGCCCCAGAGGAAGTCCTGCGATGTCAGAGCGAGGGGCACCCTCTCGTCGCTGTTCAATCTCGACGGCGGCGGAGGTAAACCCTCATCCATTCCGTCTTCCTCCATCGGCGCTTCAACCTCCCACCAGAACCCCAAAATCCCAGATTCCCGTGTAGCCAATAAGCCCGTCCTCGAAGAAACCGAAAATGAGGACGATTTCAAAGACCCTGAAAATCTCGACGATGCTATTTCGTGCGACGAAGACGAAGATGGAGATGAAATTAAGCCCGTTAGAGATACCCATTTGGAGAATTTGAGGAATCCGGTCCAACTCGAAAAGATTAGCGGAGAAATCTTCGAAGAAGAAGTGGCGAGTGCTGGCAATAATAATAACAACATGGAAAAGGCGATTAAAGAGGATGAGTCTCAGGAGAAGAAGGGTAAGTTTTGGGCGGCGGCCTCCGTTTTCAGCAAGAAATGGAACGAATGGCGGCGTAAGCAGAAACTGAAAAAGCCCACCAACGGCGAAGCCCGCCCTTTCGCCACCTTGCCCGTCGAGAAGCCCATCTCCAGGCAGTACAGAGAGACCCAGTCCGAAATAGCCGACTATGGCTTTGGCCGGAGGTCCTGCGACACCGATCCAAGGTTTTCCCTCGACGCGGGCCGAATCAGCTTCGACGATCCGAGATACTCGTTCGACGAGCCTCGGGCTTCGTGGGATGGCTATCTGATCGGCAGGAGCTTCTCGAGAATGGCGGGCCCTCCTATGGTTTCCGTGATGGAGGACACCCCTAATAGACCGGACATGCAGATCCCGGTGGTGGTGGAGGAGAGTTTGGTGAGCAGTTGCAATGGTGAGAGTGAGAGTGTTGTTTTGCCCGGAGGGTCGATCCAGACTCGAGACTATTATCTGGATTCCTCTTCTAGGAGGAGGAAGAGTCTCGATAGGTCTAGTTCGGTGAGAACGAGTTTTGCAGGCGAGACTGATGAGCTTAAATCGGTAGCTTCTAATGCTCGGGTTTCTCCTACCACTGCGGATGGTTTTCCCGGGGCAAATAATAGTTTTAAAATTAATTTGCGGGATTCAAACTCGAATTCAAATTCCTTTAGGGACGATGGTTCGGAGGCTTTCGAGTTGGGTAGTAACGGGTTTATTAGGGATAGTAGCAATTCTTTCATAGGGAGTGGGGATAAAAAAGAGTCGAAAAAGTCCAGGAGATGGAGTTGGAGGATATGGGGTTTTATACATCGGCGAAACAGTAATAATAGTAATAAGGATGAGGACGAGGAGGTGAAATACGGTGGTAGAGCAAACGGGGTTGAAAGGTCATTATCGGAATCTTGGCAAAATTTGAGGACGGAGAGCGGAGATTTGAGAGCCCCTCAGTTGAGTAGAAACATGTTCCGGAGTAACAGTAGTGTGAGCTGGAGGAATAGTAATGGGCATCATCATATTGGAGGTTCGTTCGGGAGTATGCGGAAATCAGGTGTTGAAGTGAACGGGAAGAAGAGGAAGGACGAGTTTGTGTTGGAGAGAAATCGGAGTGCGAGGTATTCGCCTAACACCATTGATAATGGGCTGTTGAGGTTATACTTGGCCCCGATGAGTAATAGCCGGAGAGCAGGGGGGTTGACTAAAGTCAAACCGAATAATTCGCACTCCGTTGCAAGAAGTGTGATGAGGTTGTTTTAAAGATCATCTGGGTTTGGGGAGGAGGGTAAAGAGAGGAATTCAAAATATACTCACATACTTGTATGTATGTGTAGAGGCATTGTTTCTTTCTTTTTTGTTCTTTCTTTAACTTCATGATGAATTCACAGGAAGCGAACGGTAGAGGGTTTGGAGTCTGATTGCGATTCGTGATAATCTGGTTGTTTCGTGTTCGATAGAAGGTTTTGACTTCACTGCATTTGTTGTGTAATTTCAGATATAGCCTATTAGGGTCCTGTTGTTTGTAAGTGCATTTGAATCCTTGATCAGAAAAAAGATTGATGTTTATTTTGTGTTTTTTGGGTACCTCAAGTATTTGTGTTGTGTTTTATTACAAAAACAACCCCTATGTTTGGCCTAATTACAAACAGGACACCATTCTATCTAATCGAGTTTATGGAAGTGATTTTGATGGTTATGAGCAATGATTGTTGGGCCTAAGTGTGTGTTGGAGAGCCCATCTTATACATTCCTTACTATGATTGAAACAAAGCAAAGTGGATCATCCACCACATAAAGGGAAACAATAATTTGGTCGAAATGGACATTACATAATATTTTTTTGTCTCCACAATTGATAAAATGTGACTAAATTTGCTTCAAAGGGAATGTTACTTCAACCCTTGTTTGTTTGTCCCTTTGTATTTTTGTGCTTTGCTACGCATGCTTGTGTTCGTTCGACTTTTGTTATGGTTCGTTTTTTTTAACGAGTCGAGACCTGCAGGTCTTGACTCTCTTTTATTGGATTTGTGTTGTACACTTGAACTGCAAACTCATGTCTTTCGCAACTTACTATATGAATTTAGTGAATACGAGATGAGGTGAGATGAGATTCGACAAACTCTTGAACATTAATGATACGATTAAGAGATTAATTAAAGTCGAAAGTTTGCAAGAAAAACAAGTGAGGATGCTTAGTTGGTGAAGATAAGAAAGTAAGGTTTGCAACAAAACATACAAAAGAAAGATGAAATCAAAAGAGTTGTAGGCTCAAAATTCAAAGGGAATAAGGTCTCAAATAAGCATTGTGTAATAAATAAATAAATAAAGTCATAAATGATAAAGCTATTACTAATTTATATTTTCTTCTTTAATAAAGTGGGACTCCTCTTTGTCAAAAATGTCACACTTCTTTCCTACCAAGGTATCATCAACAATGCTTTGTGTTGGTACATAGCTAAATTTCGAAGAAATGTCACACAAACACAGTAAATATATAAATATGATATATTGAATAAAAACAAAATAAAGTGAAATAAAATAAAGTATATTGTACAATGGGGTAAAATGAATTTACCCGACAAACTTATTGGGAAATTGAAATAGACTACACAACAACAAGGATTTAATGGTACGATAGAGATTTCAGGAAACTTATTGGGCCGATTGGGATTTGAGCCCAATCAATACTCTGGGCCTGTCAGCGGATTGATCGCAACTTGGGTCTTTGACTTCCAAGTATTTATCTTTCTCGGGCCGCCGACTCCAGTTGATCAAGTCGGCCCGTTGTCATATCTATTGGGCGTATATGTTCAATTTTACCAAAATTTATTGTAGACCCGGTTCCCACTCCCCACTTGATCCAGATTCTTGATCAAATTACTATGAAAGATAATGTAAGGAAACCAGAATCCCCGTTGGAATTGAATTGTTCGACTCAATAATATATACGTACACTAATAATATCATTATTGGAGAATATATTCGACGCACTAATATAAATGTCAACTTGTTCAATTTTTCTAATAGTTCGAGCCATTTGATGATGCGACTTCTAACATAGTATCCGAGACTTCGGCTCGAGTTCGACTCTAGCCAGATGCAAATAATTATCCAATTTGTAATTTTGTAAAATTGTTTGGGTTTCTTGTAATTATACTAAACTTAAAAGAGTACAGTAGTTTGTTTTCATAATTAAACATACTACTAGTATCTATTTTTAGGTAAATGAAAAATGACAATTTAACTCTTTTTTTTTTTTTTTTTTGTTTTTGGAGTGAAGACCGGAGAGTGATTATTTATTCAAAGGCAGTTTTGAGAGTGGTCAATTCAGGCAGGCAGGCATTCCCAGTCAAAAGCATTTTCCCATTCAAACCAAACATTTATTTCAATGCACAAGTTTCTTTAATGTCTGTAGTACAAGGTAAATAAAGGTGGTAAATAACAAAAAGGTTAAAAAAGCAAATTGATTATCAAAATGGGCCACAAGTAGAATTTCTGATTCTTGAAAGGAGTACAAATGATGAGAATGGATAGTAGTTTTATATTATCAAGGAGGCCCCTTGTAACCTTTTTTTATCCTTTTTGACCCACAAAAAAACTTTCCATTTCTCTGGTCTGAATTTTTGTGATTGGTTTCAATTCAAAATGAGATTCATGATAGGACAACATACATATCAGAAATTACAGAAAATTACAGATACTGCCCTTGAAGTATATCCTTATTACAAAAGACTCCCCCTCAGCAATAGTTTTCAATCACTTTAATCCTCCCTTAATAAATACCACCTTCACTGTCATCACAGCTGCCTCTTCTTCCACATTTCTCCATTCTCTTTCACTCTCTAAAACACACACAAAAGGTCAAGGTGAAGGTGCCACAGAAATCGAGATGAGTAGAAGGGTGAGTTTCAGCTCAGAAGCATACATCTTCGGTGCCCCAATCAACGTCGATACTGGAAACAAGAAGAGATCAGCAACGGAAAACACATGGATTTTCAAACTCCCGAGAGGTTCGTCTTCAGCGGGGAAGTTTTTCAGAAACGTAGGGGCAAAAGTGTCGAAAGCCTTACCGATGATCTCGACTCGGAGGAAGTGTTCCGGTAAAGTTTCATCATCCCCAGCTGCTAGCTTGGCGAGGTTGCGTTCTTATGCAGACGCTGCTCTTGATTCTCAAAGAGCGGAAGCTATAGAGGATTGTATCGAGTTCTTCAACAATCCTTCGTTGCAGAGGTCGAGTTCAGTTAACAGCTCTTGTTAGTTAGGAGGGAAAAGATGTATTGTAAAGGAAATAGAAAGACAATTGTTCTGTTTTCTGTAGGTTAGATTTTTTAGGTATTGTAGCTTTGTCATTTTCACATAGTTCAAATGCATACAGCCAATTTCATGCAATTTTATCCAACTACATTTACATGCAAAGAAAACAATTTAAAGATGAGCAAATGAAGTATTCAAAACAAAAGAGTTGATACTAATAATGAACTTTATCACAAAGAATTCAAGTAATAAGCAAAGAGAAATAAGGATTCATAATGTGAATAACACCAAATTGAGTGTATTTGACAATAGTACAGACAAGTATCTCCACATTGAGTGCATACTTCTTTTTACTGAATGTGAATGTTGTCGACAGGGATATGTAATATTTTTTCATGGATCAAGCGAAAGCTTCTCGAGACCTTGGGTCCCGTGACTTGAAGCTTTCTTCATTTCCAAAGCACGCTTGTACGGTGGGGCAATAGGAGGTTGTACAGGATCTAAGCTCCGGTAAGATCCATCAGCAGACTTAGGAAGAGGATACGAACGGTCCGAGTCATACCCACTGAGATCGCCGCAGGCCAAAAACGGGATGTACACCTTGTTCGGACCTTCAAGCCACCCACTGCTGCAATCTGTCACACACAATGTATGTGATTCAGTATAATCAGAATTATACAATAAAGACTACACAATTACAAAATGCACCCTTTAGGTTTGATCTAACTACAGAAAGAACATCAAACTTTCAAAAGTACGACAAAATATCCAAGAAGTTGGGTTCAGTGGTAAATATAAAAATTAAGGGGCTGTGTAATGTTTTTAATATTTTATAAATGTGGAGTGACTTGAAATGTTTTTTTAGCATATGAAGGATTAAACATAAGACAAAAGAAGAATTTTAGGGGTAATTGTTGTACTTGTTTTAATTAACCCTAATAAAAATAATATAATTCGCCTTAATCAATTACCTAGATCATCTGCACCAGAAGGACTTCCAATTTGCTCCAGGAGGCGGTGAAGATCTTTTTCGTTAAAGCCTTCAGGGGGCGAGTAATTCTCACAAACTACAAAAGCCTCTGCGTAGGAAAAAAAGTTTATATTCAAGAATATCAGAAACTTCAAATTCTATTAATATACCAAAAGAAAAATGCTTAATCGGATTGTACTGGTACATTTATGTAAATTACATTTAATCAACCAGCAAAATTAAGGAAAACATTTCTTGTAGGTTGGTTACCTATGCTCGAATTACGACTGCTCTTTGGTTTAGCAAATGTGACTTCGGTGAAGAATAATTTTAACTGCAATAAAGAGATAAAACAACAGACTTCATTAGTTTCGTGATATATCTGAATGCTAATAATTTCCTCAAGGCTGGGAGTATAATTAACAAAAACAAAATCATGTGATGAAATTAATTCTGATCAACCCTGGGGCTGGCTATGCAAGTAACTAACAAACCTGGCAGTACAGGAGACTAGTGTCTTTTCCTCTAAATATTTTCGCAATAAACTTCCCACCTATTTTCAGTATGTGTGTAACTATCGTTAATCCCTGCAAGAAAGATTAGTGAAATATTAGATGGTTAAAATTAATAAATAAAGAAGAGATCAAACAGTGACATTTTACTTCCTATTCTAGTTGCTATAGGATTTCATAGAAGCAACAAGTATATATGTGGGCATAAAAAACACAAACAAAAAAATTACAACCTTCATTATTAGCAAAAAAAACAGAGAATAAAAATTACTAACCGCCAATATAAGTTGCGATTGAACAAACTCATCCATGTCATGTAGACCAGTTACTGAAATACACAGTGACAGCTCGGGTTTATACAATGCCTCATATGATTTACACATACATAGCAGAGGGGGGGAGGGGGAGAGACAAGTCATGTAATTCAACAATAATTTCACCAACCATCAGGTGCACCATCACACACGACAAGATCAGCCTTGCCTCCGTCAAAATGTCGAATGACCTAAAATTTAAAGTGGAAATATCTAAAGTAGGTGCAAAGCTGAAAATATGAAATGGGAGACAGAATTATGACAAATTTATACGGTTTCGGCTGTCCTAGCATTTGTTATATCCCCTTGAACTTGAATAACACCTTCTATAGGAGCCATAGGCTGCAAGTCTATGGCCACAATAAGAGGTAGATCACCATCCCTATAAGTTTCAATCAGAAGGATTATAATCAAAGGATAGAAAAATAAATAAAATAAAAGATACAGGTAATCAAGAATATGATTTTTATTATTTGAAAAAAATACTTCGAATCAGGTGACAGCTTTGCTGGCAGATATAGTTTTCGACTCAAAACCTGAAATTAAATTTTAAATAGAATCTTATATTCTTATTAGGTATAGGGTCTCAAGAAAAGAATAATTTGTTCCATAAACATCTGAAATTTATTACCTGACTCCAGCTTCCGGGTGCAGCACATAAATCTACCACACGCTTTACTCCTGCTTGTTATTATTGGCATAACAGTACAATCACTTAGCTGAATATAACTTTTTTTTAAATAAAATTGTGCTTAAGCAAAAATTAATTAAGGATGAAGAGAAAAATTGTTTCTTAAGCAAGCTTAGAAATACACGCCAGAACTATAAGTCAGACTCAAAATATTGATAACAAATAAAAACAGCAATGCACCTTCAAATATGTTAAATTCCTCATCAATTTGGAGCAATTTGAAGGCACTTCGGGCACGCCATCCTTCTTCTTTGGCTTTCCTATAGTAGATGTCCTGCAATATCCATAAAAATCCATGAAACAAAATCAAATAAAAAATAAAAATAAATTCGAAAGAGGTTACCCTTTTATCCCTCGATGTTTTTCCCATGGACTCCAAGTTACCAGCTAACCTTCAGAAAAACTGCGAAGCACGTTCGAATTCGCTTCAGAAATCGAACAATGACTACGAACTCGAAGCGCGAAATTGTTTTATCAACTCAGTAATTACTTCAAACACCTTATGTGCATGTTCTAATGCTTCACATTTCTTAAAGATAATACGTATAGCATTGTGCTGCTCAAAACTCAGAGTAGTATATCACACAAACCTAACCTCAAAACTAAGCGTCAATCGTTGTTCAAACGACAGTAAACAGATCGTCAATCGGCATTAGCGAAAAGATGTTACATAGGAAAATACGCAAAAGACCTAGGTGGTGAAGAACAGTACCTTTCAATTTTCTGAGTCAGTCGTAATAAATAAAATCTTAGATTAGGGTTTAAGGTTTTCCGATGGAGGCGAAGCGATGTAAAACGTGAAGCCTGAAATTTTCCCGCAACTGAGATGGGAATGATTTAGAGAGAATCGCAAATCGCAACCGCGAAGTTTTTTACAGAGAGGGCTGTTAATTTGAATTTGCTCGTGGGCCTAAAATGATGATCCAGATGAATCAGGCCCGAATTCTTTGGGCTTGCTTGAAAAGATGGATCCAGTTTAAAGTGGTCCTTATAAATATCACTTCATCTATGGCCCAACTATTCACGCACTCTCTTATATAGTATTTATACTTTTATTTTTATTGAAAAATACTGATTAGTCTACTATTTTATCGTGTTATCGTTCTAATTAACCGATAGATCAAAGTCGAACATTATCGTTGAAAATAATTTATCATTTGTATTTTCACTTATCAATTATTACATCTCTATTTTTTTTTAATACACTACATTATCTTGCATGGTTGTAGACTCGTAGTTGATCATTAAATAAAAAATCGAAAACAACATAATTTCTTCCTTCGCAATAAAATTTTTTGTCAAATTTTCAATATTCTCAAACAACAATTAAACGTCTATGAAATTTTACCTAGCATTTTAGAATTTGAAGACCCTCGCTACTAAAAATAAATTTATATCTAGTCGAATTAAAATTCACAAATCATATCATTGACTACGTACTCATCTGAAAACACAAATAAAATAATCAAATATGATAGTAGTAGTAAATAAAATTTATTTATCTATCTTTGATATGAAAGTAAAATAATGCAATTTATATTGTACTCCTATATGATTAAGTGGGCAAGGCTAAAGTAGTTCCAATAATCGAAAATAATGAAACCTAAATTTGATTGTAGTTAGGTTTTGACAAAGGTCCATATATAACTAGAAATAATTAAGTTGATGAAATAGGTGTTTTGAAGATTATTTATATTTATTGCGGAGGGACTTTATAAGCTGGAAAGCTGTCATTACAGATCGAAGAAAATAAAGTTATGAAGGATGAATTTATGAATGCAGTTGGCACACAACGTGGCCTTCATAAATAACCTCTACGATTCATTTCATTCATTTTGCTGATTGTGATTTTTTATTAAATGAGGGTCCACCTCACTTATTAGTACAGTATTTACTTATTATTCTGATTACTATGTACTATCTCTTCAGTTTCTCAATAATTTGTTCATAAAATATGATGCAAAACTTAAAAAAACATAATATTAAATATTGATAGGTAACTAAATAAATAAATTAATCAACAAAATACTGTATTAAGTATAAACGTAAATAAATATATATTGAAATAATAAAATATTTTTTATGAGTAAAATAAATTTGGAGCATAAGGAAAATACAAAAAATATAAAGGACAAAAAGAATACATATTTGGATAGAGAACAAACAAATAACTCAGTTAATTCTATGTAACAAATATTGGTAGTGATCATATATTAATTTATGTATGAATTAAGAGAGTGACTATTGAGTAGCATGGAATAAACCCAAATTATTCACACACCCTCTATAATGCGAACTATTAAATAATGAAAGTAAAATTATAAAGATACTTCGGACGGTAGAGTATCACTTAAACATCATAGAAAATATTGTTAGTAAAAATATCAATTCATATTATTATGCAGTTATAAAATATGTTATCAGTCTTAGATAAGATAATCATTATTAACGTTTGAATTAAAAATAGAGGGTGTGTGAATAATAATCATTACTTTTACATTTTAATATTAAAAATTCTAAATACAAATTTATCTAATTTTTATTTTATACTAACTCTTTCCTATATTAATAGTTATATTTTTTTATTATTTGTGAAGTAGGCATAAATATTGCTTTAGGACAAAGACATTAACTTCTCTCAAAATAGTACTGTATTTTTTTTTTCAAAAAAATAAAAAATTAGTTTATTTCAAATTTTCATATTCACACTTTTGCCAAATTAGACTGAACATTTTTTACATGTAAATAAATTAATAAAATCAAATGTTAAATTTATAATTAATTCAAAAACAATTTCACGAAGTTAATTACTACTCTCACACCGATAAAATCACATAAATAATTTTATTTATCAATTTTACAAGTTCAATTCAATGACTATTAAAAAAAAAAAAAAAAAACTAATTATTTTTTCCGTCCTTCTCCTCCTTGGAATCAGCCACGCGGCCATCCGTTCCCGCCATCATCAAATACTTATCCTTCCGGGTCAACCCGGTGCACTCGAACCCGAGGGTCCCACCCACCACCGTCTGTATGTAATTCGCCACCTCAATCGCCGATTTCCCTCCCTTCACCGTCAACTCCGGCGGCAGCTGCTCCAGAAACGTGATCTCGTACACCGGCCTCGGGTTCATGAACGCGAAGTACGGGTCCAGCCCCTTGTACCCACGCGCCGTCGTCCCGTAGAACACGCTCTGCCTCGTCCGTATCGCCACCGGCACGATCCGGTCGCTGAGCTCCGCGAAAAGCGCGCTGAACCTCAGCAGGAACGGCTCCCGGCACGTGGTCCCCTCCGGGCATATCACCAGGTCCCCCTCCTCCAGCAGCCGCTTTATCTCCCGCGCGTCCTTCTCACGCTCCCTCGACAGCGCCACCGCCCTTATCGGCGAGATCAGCTCCGAGAACCTGCTGATGCTGTACGTCACGCAGCTGATCTTCCGCCCCAGCGCCACCGCCGTCACCACCGGATCGAGGATGGTCCGGTGGTTGCAGACGAAGAGGACGCCGCTCCGCCCCGGCGCCGGCGGCGGCGGCGGCGTCCCCTTGACGACGAGCTTTATCCCGAGTAGCCTGTATGTGTGCCGGACGATTTTTTCCGGCAAGGGGATGCTGACGTAGATCCGGATCAGGGAAAGTAATATCCCCACTGGGCCCCACAGGAACGTCATCAGCGCGACGAGTGGGGTCGGCCGTTGCACCAAACGTCCCTCGTGGAAAATGATGGGGGTCACGAGCTGCTCACGTGGGAGCGCTTCTAATTTCGTTGCACCCACTATATATCCATCCTGTAATTATTAATAAAATTAATTTATAAGTATATTGTAACTACTTTTTTAAATGACATTGATGAATTTGTTACCTTGCATATTGACATGAACTCGTGATCACTCTCTCCATCCCCAAGCCCTAAATCAGGCACATTATTCCCAAACTCTTTCACAACTCCGATCTTCTTATTCTCCCCGACGAGAACTCCCGGTTTCTTAACGAATCCCGTGGCCCGCCCGCCTCTCGACAACTCCAACTCGGTCCCGATAACTTTATCCGCCCCCAAATAGTTTTTTCCGAAATGCTCGACCATGATCCTCGGAGTGGAAGTGATCACGTACCTCTTTCCGCAAGACCTAAACACTCTCCACGCCTCCGGGTTCACGTCCTCCGAGTAGAACCTCGGAAGGACGGACCTCGAGACGAGCTCGACGTCTCGGATTTTGAGGCCCGCGAACGATATGAATACGAATATTTGGATTGCGAGGGACTCAGAAACGAAGAATTCGACTAGGTATACGAATGGGACGGAGAGTAAAAGGATCAATGCTCGAATTAGGTTTCCGGCTTCTAAGGCAATGAGCATGTAGTAAGGAAACGCGTTTGCGGATCGAAGGAGCGTGCCGTCTAGATCCGAGACGACCGTTTGGTGCGATCGTCCCTCGGTGGTGCATTTCGATATCGGCTCATAATGTCGATATGCTCCCATTTGATTTTGGGAGTGAGAGGGAGAGAGGAGCTTGCTAGGTTTGATTGAGGAGTGGTGGTTTCATATGAATGTTGAAGGGGGTTTAAAAAGAAGTACTATATGAAACAATATGGTCATGAAGTTGGTGGTGGAACATAATTGAACTATTGTGTGGTTGAGAGAGACAAATTAATTTAATTTTTAATTATAATAGGAAACTATACGATATAGTCGAATCCCTACTTTTAGTTTTATTTAAAGGGCCGGCCTACGTGAACCGTAATAATGGTTTGGGCCTATTTATGGGCCTGCTGCGGTTTAACCTTGCGAGTACAATCACTCAACTAGTAAATAATTGTTACTCGTATTATATACTATTTCTGTCTAGCAGTAATAGAAACTCTAGACATCTCGATGCGGTGAGATATAAACCGATAAATGTGCTTCCCCTTCACTAATTTAGTTAAATATTCAAATATAAAATAACGGGTGAGGGGAAGTTTCAGAAGAAAAAATAGAGTATGGAAGTGTGTGGCTTGAACTATTGATTGGTCTGAGTAGATATAGATCTGCCACTGCCACATTGGAATTCACAACCCAATGTGTCTTTGTTTCAACTACCACATACGTAATCCCTTGAGCTGGTTTGCTTGAAGGAAGTAGCATAATTTTTCAATAAAAAAATGTTTTACTCGAAAATTGAACCTACCCATAGAATTTCACTCACATCACCACAATTCTTACTACTCAGTTTTATCCGAAGACCACTCTTATTGTATACTTTGTTGAATTATTAGTTATATACTAGTACACAATTAATGTGTATAAGAGCTTCATAACATAACTTATTGAAGTATAATTGGCTCGTTTACGTGTGATAGGTTTCTGTAGTTGTGTCTTAAGTAATTTAAACTGAAAATTTTGACATTCCAATAACCATCTGATTTTTGTCGTCGTATGTGAAGATGAACTACTCGGGCATGTTGTTGTGTTTGTATACTTTAGTGCTATATGTTTAGTTGGTTGATTGGAGAGTTAGTATGTTAGCTCGTGTTGTACTGTATCATACATTTTTCTTTTCCATGTGAATGATTTTACCAAAAAAAAACTCGGGCATGGCATTGTCCTCACTTTCACCATAAATAAAATGGGCCATTTATTCAAGAACAATCACATGTGTTCTTTTAAGTCTATCACCCACAAATTGTCGTCTTATGTAGTTGAACGATTCTTTTTTGGCTTTTGATATATTAAAGTTCTGTGTGTATAAAAATTGAATCTCATATCATACTTACAAAAAAAGAAAAAAAAAGAAAAAATCTTTTGGCAAATGAACTTATGTATGCAATGAAAATGCTAGTTGAAAAATCTAGCAGTTAAAGAACCCACATTAGTTTTTCCTGATTACAAGACATGAACGTTCGGCCCCACGGGCATGTGTGAGTATGGCTTCATGAGTTGCATTGGTTTTTAATTGTAAATTTGTAACGCTGTTTGTCACGCCAGGCGAGCGTTGGGTCCGAGATCAGTGTTAAGTATCCCACATCGGTTGGTAAAAGGTCCTAAAGCTCACATATATGTTGGACAACCTTAACACCTTAATAAGGCCTTTTAAGGTGTTATGGCCCAACTTTGACATGGTATCAGAGCGGGCCCAACACGATGATGGGTGCCCCAGCCGATGAAATTTCCGGCTTGCCCAAAGATGGCACTGTGTCCACGAGTAGAGCCGACAAAACCGAGCCTACTCGTGAGGGGGCGTGTTAAGTATCCCCCAAAGATGGCACTGTGTCCACGAGTAGAGCCGACAAAACCGAGCCTACTCGTGAGGGGGCGTGTTAAGTATCCCACATCGGTTGGCAAAAGGTCTTAAAGCTCACATATATGTTGGACAACCTTAACACCTTAATAAGGCCATTTAAGGTGTTATGACCCAACTTTGACAATCAGGGACACCTTAATAAGGCCATTTAAGGTGTTATGACCCAACTTTGACAATCAGGGACGAGACAC
Source organism: Euphrasia confusa (assembly GCA_954870475.1). Classification (NCBI taxonomy): domain Eukaryota; kingdom Viridiplantae; phylum Streptophyta; class Magnoliopsida; order Lamiales; family Orobanchaceae; genus Euphrasia; species Euphrasia confusa. Next base: position 3,260,827 of record OX940951.1, read on the forward strand.
ACATCAAGTATAAACCAGGCCCACGTACGTGTAAGCTGATCATCTCGTCCCAATATATTATGCACACTTTCTCTGGATCTAATTTGTAAGATGTTGATCGGATTAAAAGCACTCACGATGATGGGTGCCCCAGCCGATGAAATTTCCGGCTTGCCCAAAGATGGCACTGTGTCCACGAGTAGAGCCGACAAAACCGAGCCTACTCGTGAGGGGGCGTGTTAAGTATCCCCCAAAGATGGCACTGTGTCCACGAGTAGAGCCGACAAAACCGAGCCTACTCGTGAGGGGGCGTGTTAAGTATCCCACATCGGTTGGCAAAAGGTCTTAAAGCTCACATATATGTTGGACAACCTTAACACCTTAATAAGGCCATTTAAGGTGTTATGACCCAACTTTGACAATCAGGGACACCTTAATAAGGCCATTTAAGGTGTTATGGCCCAACTTTGACAATCAGGGACGAGACACACATCAAGTATAAACCAGGCCCACGTACGTGTAAGCTGATCATCTCGTCCCAATATATTATGCACACTTTCTCTGGATCTAATTTGTAAGATGTTGATCGGATTAAAAGCACTCGGGACAATTCTAGTCACTTGCCTGCAGTGGTTAGTAGTAGTATGTAGGTAGACTTCACTTAATTAGGGAGATCCACTCTTGAATCTTCTTCATTTGTGGCCAATAACCTACCATTGCAAATATGATAAACAAAACTCGATGATTCATAAATACTCAAAAGAGAGTTCGATTTCATCTCAAAACGATGATCGTTGTTCAACTACTTCGACAGATGAGACCTCCCGACTTGCAAATAATCCCATTCGATCGAATTATACGAAACTCCAAACATAATACTTGCATTGAAGGCCTCAAGTGTGGAACAGTAGCAACTAGCAAAATTTCCAAGAGGGCATCAAGGTATAAAGTTCCTAGACAATGTTAAGTCTGTAAAGTGTGGGCGTTCTAGGATCATACAGCAAAACTAGTCTCCAGTTAAACTACGTGCTACGTGTAAAAAATATAGAAATACTTAGTCAGGAAAAAAAATGAGAATACGCGTGCTTAGTCTGAGGATGTACATTTCATTATCAGTTGCGATTGACGTCTATTGCTAACTCCATAAAACTATTCAGACTCGCTATCACTTCCAGCCATCTCTGCTTCTTGAGTCATTGAATAGCTGATTCCATTTGGGTCCAATACTTTAAACCTGAGAGAGAGAGAGAGGCTATATCATTATATGTTATTAAAAAAAAAAAAGAGACGTGTTGCAAAGTAAGACCCATTGTACAAGCAAAATTTGCATACCTCTCAAGGATATATTTCCCAATTTTGTATCTTTGGTCCTTCTGAAAAGCAGCTTCCTAAGATCAACAATGAAAGACAAAAATAAGCCTAAAAAAAAGGGGTTATCCATCAAAACTGTGATACACCCATTGAACTTTGTTTCAATTTTACAACTGGGCCCTCAAGAAGGGGTATTTGTAATTTCGGTATATAATTGGAGATTTTTGTAATTACTAGCTTGGCTAAGTATCAGGGTGATATTTGCAGTTATTCCAAAAGAAAGAAAAAAAAAAAACGAGCATCAAAGGGCCTCACATATTTCCACCCCACAACTGAGCCGCAATTCACGCAGAATATGTCGACCACAGTGTGCAGTCCAGTTATCATCATCCGCTCTTCTTTATCCCCAGTAGTTACATTCACACTGATATCAGTAGGTACTGTGTTATCAGATGTTTCATAAAACATAACCTTAAACAACTATGGTCGGGTGTATAGAGATGATGCCATATATATCACGACGGAAAAATAGACACATAATTATCCAAAGAGAACTTACACTTTATTAAAGAGATAAGCCCTCCCATGCCTGCAGTGGAAAGACTGCAAACAGGTAAAGTTATGGTTCAAGACTTATGCAAACAAATCCATGATTGTGTAGTGTTATTAAAAGGTGGAAAAAGACAGAACTTCAAACTAGTTCACTTGCACGTAGTTTAGATATGAAAATAAATAAAGTATGTACTTTAAGGTGTCTATCATTCATGCTAGTAATTAAAATATCTCAACAAACGAGGCAGTGACTAGAATGCATAGATAGGGTACGGAAAACATTGCTTCATATTTCTGATTAGGGATTCGATTAAGATGAAACGGGCTTCACTTGGATACAGATTAGCAGCAGCTGTATAAATCGTCAGGCCAAAATAACTAGGGAATGTGAAACTTATATCTATGATAATTGGGAAACTAGAAGAGCTCGAGACCCCAAAGGGAAGGAAAATTTTATTAAAATTCCTTTTTATCCATAATAATTCACAATGATATGGATTTCACCAACACCCTAACAACAACTTCAACTTATTCCGATGAGGCTCCTCAGAGGTTCAAGAACTCCACATCCAGCTAGCCCTATCACACTCAAACATTACCATAGAATAACCATCGATTTCTTAAATCTTTATAGTACTTTTTTTATTCTTAAATCTTTATAGTAGTTTTTTTATTTAAAAAAAGTTAATAACAAGAGGAACAGCAAAAAGAGGTAAAAAGGGTAAATGCACGCAATAAGAAACCATCAGGATTTAGCCTTTGTATGTTCAAACTTTGATAACCTGGCCAGCAGAATAATAAGTATAGGAAGAAGGAAGATAGCGAAAACATAACAGAACCAAGCATCACCAATATTAAGGCAACACTCTTTAAAGCAGTAATAAAGATGTAGATTAATAGCAAGTCTTCAAGGAGCTAAGGCTGCATACAAGTACCATAGAGCCTTAACAAAGTCTAGCGACACAAAGTTGGATCCAACAACCAACACACAATATGGTTCACCTTGAGTGCAATACTCGAGTGCATAACCATAAAAACAACAAGTACATCGTATAATCTTAGGCCTCAACCAATGCACGAAGTCACCCATTATAACATTCTTATAACCACGGCTATTTAATACCCACATTAATATTACAACGGAAAAGGTAGAGCCGCAAAGATTTTTCAGATGCATTGGTGAGTGCAATAAGCGTCATAGTTGAAAAGAAAATATCAGCACGATGCATACATATATCATTCTCCATTAAAAAACTTGTGTCAGTCTGCAAATATATATGTTTCCAAGGATCAGTCGAATGTAGTCTTTACATCCAGCCAATAAACGGACATTTGTTCATCGACGAAAGAAAGCATTTCCATATCAAAATTGCAAAATACAACAATAAACATGTATATCTAAACATGTTCATTCAAAATTCAATCAACCAGTCCATATGTAATTCTGATTCATAAGCAATCGAGATTGACTTTCCGATTTCCACCCAACAATAAAATAAAATAATCGAAGGGAATTAGAAAAATGAGAAAACCTTAGAAAGAATGTCCTCGACGAGAGCGAGATGAGTTTCGCAGTGCTTGCAGGCATACTTATCCCCTTCCAAATAAAGCTGAAATAGCCTTCCCATCACAGACGCCTAATACGATCGTTCAATCGCGATTAATTAATTCTTCTTTCACCTAAAACGCACAATATATATATATATATATATATATATATATATATATATATATATATATATATATATATATATATATATATATATATATATATATATATTCCATGAAATTGAACCACAAAACAATAAAAATGTAAAGCAAAATCCATGAATAGAATAATACATTTCACATATATATATATATATGAAGAGAAATGACGGACGATCTCACACCTGATCGAGCGGCAGTGTTTGGGGAAAATGTAAGCGGCATGCGATGCGAGCTAAACCATCACACCGACTGAGCGGGTGATTTCTGCTATTTATACAAATGTGAACAGAGAGAGTACTCTTGCTCTCGATTTAATGCTCACGGATACTGTGTATTATTGAGATATCCTAAAAAATGTGCATTACTAATAAAGTAAATATGTTATGAATATTAATATATTATAGTGAATTACTTGTTGGCTAAGTCAGAAACCCTAGATTGTATCCTATATAAAGGAGTTTCCCCATATGAATGAATACAACAATTCACAAGAATTCACAACAATTCTATTCTCTTCTCATTGTCTCTCTATATACCTATTATTTTCTCTCAATTCCTCTTGAGTTTATAACACGTTATCAGCACGAACGCTCAACCGCGTTCTTCATCGAAGTTCTACTCATCCAAGATCCGAAGATTTCAACTACGTTTTGATATGAAGTTCCAATCAAGTAAGAATTTATATTTATATTTATTAATAATTATAAATATAACTACTTCTCCTCCTTTCTTCTTAAATTCTAATGTTCCCGAAGAACATTATAATCTGATATTCCTGAAGTAATATCATATGTTCCCGAAGAACATTATAATTTGATATTCCTGAAGTAATATCATATGTTCCCGAAGAACATTATAATCTGATATTCCTGAAGTAATATCATATTGTTTTGGCACGTTTTGGTCGGGTTGAAAGTAACGGGGCTGGGCTGTATTTAGAGGGTTTGGAAACGGTACCAATACATTAAATTTATATGTAGAAAGGGCTGATTACTTTAGACTGGAAAACAGGATAAGAGCTTGGAGCTTGGGAGGATAATTATCCTTTATTTTATTAATGGCTTTATTCGCTAATTTGTGCCGCCCTTTAATCGTTTACATGAGGGTGCCTTTTATAGGCGAAGAGCACATGTTCATTCATGCCACGATACCCTAAACACGTCGAAGACCTATGCTAGATATATTAAATGCCGGGGCACGATTCCGAGGCGCGCTTTGCCGAGATACGGTATCCCTGATGTTGGTTACAGCGAGCCGCCCCGTCGTGGTAGGGGGTCCGTGACGATGGTAGGTTAGTGCCTTAGCTCAGCTCACTCTCTGGATGCTCTGTGGCTGGTCGCCTGCATGGCTTGGTGATCCCGGCCTTGATTCCGGGACGGCAGGAGAGTCCGGGTTCTGGTGATCCGGGCTTCGCGAAGGGGTCCCACGGCCATGTGCACGAAAGGGATCCTTATCCCTTCACGCCCTGTGCTGGACTCCAACTGTCTGAAGTTGACACGTGTTCCTTCGTGCGTGGATAAATACGCCTTTGTTATGTGCGGGCTGGGGCAGGTCGTATCAGTGGGGTATCGGAGTCCCGTGATCACGCCCCGGTATGGGACACCCGGGAACGTGTGCGGCTGTCTTCCGCCTTCGTGCTCCCTCCGCTGAGTGCGTCATCTATGTGGTAGTCCCCCGCGACCGGGGCACGGAGGAGTTCTGGGGCCCGATGCCCGTTGTTCCCGTGACCATGCATCCCGGGTCGCGGGGCGCCCCGAGCTCTGAGTCGCGTTCCGTGACTTATTTGGCCCGTCGTCCCGTATGTCGGCTTATTTGCCCCGTGTGCGGGATGCGCGGGTATTCTCTATCCTCAGTGATGGGGATCTGTTTGTGGGGGCCCACGACACTGTCTGGTGCTCTGTTTTTGGGCTTTGTTTCCCTGTCGTCTGGGTAACGGCTTTTTCCACGTGTCGGTGGTGGTTTTTTATGGCACAACACATATGTTCTCGAAGAACATTATAATCTGATATTCTGAAATAATATCATATGTTCCCGAATAACATTATAATTTGATATTCTTGAAATAATATCAAATTAATTATGTTTACTAAATCAATTAAAGTTTTTAATGTTCATGAAGAATAGTGTGACATGATATTCCCGAATAAATATCAAAATTAAACGTTCCTGAAGAACATGATATGATATTCCTGAAGAAATATCAAAATTAAATGTTTCTGAAGAACATAATATGATATTCTTGTAGAAATATCAATATCAAATTGATTATGAGTATACACTAATAATCTCGAATAATATCTTTAAAAATTGACCGTAAAAGAAATATACGATCACCCGAAGTTGTTCGTATTATAGCTTTGTGGAAAGATTTAAAAGAAATATACGATCACCCGAAGTTGGTCGTACGTACTACCAAAATCGTGGTATGATTGACTCCACGTTCGATTACGAAATTTTAAATTTGTCGAGACATATAATAAAGCTATAATAAAAGTAACATCTCACAAGTTTGAGTCGCATTATAATTTGATATCCTGAAGTTATATCAAATCAATTATTATTAATTATCAATTAAATTGAATGTTCCTGAAGAACATATACTTTGGTTTAAAGATTATATTAATCGTTCTGGAAGAACATCATGATTTGATATTATTCGTTAAATATCAAATTAAATTGCTCCCGTAGTAGCAATAAGTTTGGAAATATGAAATTTAATTGCTCCCGTAGTAGCAGTAGTAGCAATAAGTTTTAAATATTCCCGAAGAACATTATGATATGATATGATATTCCCGCAGAAATATCAAATCTAATGTAACAATTATTTTTATTAATTGCTTCCGAAGAAGCAAAGTTCAAACATTAAATGTTTTTAATAAAGTCACAACATGATACTCATAATAGCCAAATTCGATTGTTCTCGTCATATAAATTATCCCTGAAGGATATATTTTGGAAATCGAGAACAAATGTAGCTTATTATGTGAGTACTCATGGAATATCGAAAAAGTCGATTCCAATTAAATGTAATTTTGAGAAAATTATATATTGAGATATATTTTGATCCCCGAAGGATCATTGATAAAACCTAATATTTTGATCCTGAAGGATTGTATCCCCGAAGGATGATTGGTAAAAATACTGTATCCCCGAAGGATCATTGTTAAATATATTATTACGCATGACCTATTAAAAGTTGGCTCCGGAAGAGCTTTACTAATTATCCCCACGAGTACTATAAATGTACTTAAACATGAAAATGATGCATATCATGATTGTGCGTGGAAATGAATCAAACATTTCCCATCTGCGAATTAATTTGAAATATGCAAGTTATATTTATATCACCACCAAAGTGTATTTTTATAAACGGGCATAATATCTCGAGCCCACGATCCAGAAGATCGATTTATAGCAATTACGCTGATTTGCATACTTAAGGAAGATCATTTCTCGGCATTAGGGGGAGATAAGAATATGAAGATATAAATGCCGAGAAATTTCATTAAATGAAACGATCTTCAATTCTTGATCCACGCATCAATCAATTGGACCCGAAGTTCATTAAAATAAGTGACTTGCAATATTTAGCAAGTAATCTGCCAAATTAATGAAGGTGTGACAATATCACATATGTTTGTAATAAAATGAACTATAAGAGTTCAAATACCAAAGAGATCAACTCAAATGTTGATTTTAATATACGCCTGAAGCGTAGTAGATCGATCTCAAGATATAAAAGAAATCCGCGGAAAAACAAAGAAATTAAGTCACCCTCAAAATCTCCTGAAGAGAGTTAGATGTAAATCCCATTGAAAAAGCATGTGCACATGATAATAGAAAATCGTGGGATTGCGGAACAACCAAATTAAATATTTTGGGAAATGATGAAAGATTTGGTTGATAGAATGAATTGTCATCAACATGGAAAAAGTCGTCAACGACATATTTGCCTCAAGAGTTGCTCTAGAAAATTTGGATCCAAAACTTAAATCAATAATAGTGTGCCGGCAGCACTCAAAGAAATAGAAATGAGCAATTGAGGCTGAGCATGACTCGCTAAATAAAAGAGATATTTTGACTCTATAATACAAACCTCAAAATATTATCCCAGAAGGATATATGTGGGTGTTCGTACGAAAATCGAGTAATGATGTGGTGAGATATAAAAGCGAGATTAGTTGCTCACGAGTTATTCGCAGAAACTCGATATTTTTAAGGATGACATTAAGTTCCGCTACCTTATACTTCTGGCAGCAACAACGACAAATATAGATATGCATGAAATGTATGATTTGACCATGTAGAAGTTATTAGAAAAATACATACATGAAAATCCTGGATGGATTTTAAAATTCCTGATATGAAAGGAAATGAAAATCAGAATATGTACAATATCATATTACTATGTCATTATGGACACAAATGATATTGAAGACAAGGTCCCGAAGACCAGTGATTTTGGTCCCGAAGACCAGTGAATCAGTGATTGCACTCTTTTTCCCTCTACTAAGTTTTTCCCATGGGGTTTTCTTAGTTAAAGGTTTTTAACGAGACAATCACCACAATAAATGTGAATGTCATGTACTCTTTTCCTCGAGTATTTTTTCCTACAAGGTTTTATAAGGAGGTTTTTAACGAGGCATGTACATCACTCGATAATAATTAATGAGGACATCAGAATGTTCTATATGAGTTTGTTTTCGAGATAAACTGAGGTATTGAACCTGAAGTTCAAATGATTGTGAATTGAAGTTCACATTATTGTTCATTTGTCAAAGAATGTATATTGAACACTAGACGCATCTAAAATACTCTAAAACAGTTACCGGCCGGTTATAGCAATTGCGAATGGTCTAGTCAATATAGATGTTTGGTAAAGGCATGTCCCTGAAGGACGAAAAATATACAATAATACAAATGAATATGAAACTCGACAACTCGAAGGTTGGGTCCTGAAGACCAAAATTTATATTTGAATAACTAAGTTTTTCCTATATGGTTTTATTAGTTACAAGTTTTAATGAGACTGGTTGATCACAAATATTTACTTTCAAGAAGTCAAATATTTTCGGTGATTACAATCAGGGGGAGCAAGCTGTACTCTTTTTCCTTCGTTCAGGTTTTGTCCCACTGGGTTTTTCTGGCAAGGTTTTAACGAGGCAGCAAATCTGTACATAGTCTATCAAGGGGGAGTGTTATGAATATTATTATATTATAGTGAATGACTTGTTGGCTAAGTCAGAAACCCTAGATTGTATCCTATATAAAGGGGTTTCCCCATATGAATGAATACAACAATTCACAAGAATTCACAACAATTTTATTCTCTTCTCATTGTCTCTCTGTATACTCTATTATTTTCTCTCAATTCCTCTTGAGTTTATAACAAAATATTTATAATTGTGAGTAAAGTTTAAATAAAAAAAATAAAAAATAAAAAATAAAATTATTTAAAAAATAAAAATAAAATAAAAGTGTGATCAATAATTTAAAATAGAGAAAAATATAAAATGTCATCATTAATTAAAAATTAATGAAAAAGTTGAACTTTAAATATATTTTTCCAAAAATACTAGTACTATCAATAATATTCCTTTTGAATATATTTTGATAAAGAAAATATGTTTGGAAAAAGAAATTTATTTGCCCCTTTTTATTCTATCGGTTCAATATATAAGTAGTTGATTAAATTACAGAATTACAAAAATATCCATAATAATAGTAGTAAAAATAATAAATAAATGAGATCCCATTTTCATTTTCAGATAACATGTAACTAGGCTAAGGGCAGTCACATTTTGGCTTGCTGCTGCATGTAGAAGTTTTGTTGTCTGGTCTGTAATCAATCAATGTCTATAATCTTAGGAAACGCTTCGCGCTTGAAGTTCAGGAAGTATGCTGTTCTGACTGTTTACTCCGCCTATTCTTTGAGGAGGCCAGACAACATGTGTAACCCGTCCGCTTATCAGCCCGAGAGGAACCTGCCAATCACAAGTCAAGAAAGTTACAAAAACATTAGCAATGAAAATGAAAATCTACAAGGATAGTCTTCTTCTTTTGCCGGGACAATCTACATATGTGCTATATAGTCTCGTTTGGATTTATGGATATGAAAAACTAAAAGTTGTTGTTTTAGGCACATCACATAAATGGAAGCTCGTGTCGTACCGGACCGAGTGATCTCGAGTCCATGCTACAAGCTGCATTGTCTCCGACGAGCCAACAATGACCTTCGGGGACCCTCATGGTGAGCCAAGGGAGATGAATCCATTCTCCAGGCAAAGCAGCAATCCGCTTCACGATTTTCTGCTTGTGATTAGTCGGGGAACTGCAAGAAATTAATTAAATAACACCTGTGTAATCTCAGCTAGTTTTATTAATCACATTGTCAAAAATACTAAATCACACAGTGAGGTATGAAGAAAATACCGAAAAACGACGACGTCTCCTCGCGAGAATTTGTACTTGGCAAGGCATAGTTTATCAACCAATACATAATCATCTTCAACCACAAACCGAAAAAAAACAGAAACAATCAACAATCGATAACGATTCATAAATTCAAAATTACTTTAGGGTTCCGAAACAAAAAGAGGGAAATTACCGAACGCGAATCCGGTGGAGTTTTCGGTGTGAGGATTCAGAGTCGGAGACATAGACGAGCCGCGGACGGCCATAATTCCGGCGTATCGATCGGAAATTGTGAGGCCGATTAGACCGGCGGTGAGGTATCTTTTAGCTAAGCTCCATATGAAGTTTCGCGAAGCCATTTTCTGGCTTAGGCAATACGAAAGAAAGAAAGTAGCAGCCGCCAATTTCGGCGAATGTGACCTGCGGTGTTATTTTTAGGTTGGATATCAGATCAATTTTCAATTACGAAAGGGATAATCTCGTTTAATATTTATTTTTGGCAAAGAAGATGTGTGTTTTTTTTTTACCTTTTATTCCGTACAGTAAAATAAAATTAAAATTAAAATTTAAAATTGAAAAAATAAATAAATTATGTTTATTATTCAATTTTTATTAAAAGATATACAAATAAATTTATCTGATTTGTGGTTTGAAAATGGTTTAATTAACAAAATCTTTGATTGGGTTAAAACACTTTAGTTAACTAGATAAAGCATCATGTTTATTTAGGACAGAGGATGTTTTTAATGAAAGCCAAGAAAAACTGTAGGAATGAAAAAAAAAAGTACAGAATAAAATCATATATACACACAGTAGTTTTGATTTCAAAACATATAATCAAGCAGTAATAAAACCTATATTACTGTGTAATATTTTCATCGAAAACGAGTATCAATAGTTGGTACCACCATTGAATCTGGAACAATGAGAGGCAGCTTGTCAATATACATAAATAGCCTCTTCACATTTTCCGTGGCAATCACAGTTAAATCAACGATGTCACAGTTGCTAGTGTAGACCCAAAGCTCCCCGGAATTCACCCTCTTCAGATCATCACGACAGAATGGGCACGACTGGGACCGGGTTCGCCTGCATTGTCGACAAAACCATAAAGATGATAAAGGATGATCATAAGAAGAATTCAAACACAGTTTACTTACCAATTCGTGTAACATTTCATACACAAGGAATGGATGCAACTGGGCAAGACAACCTTAGAATCCATTTCCATACAAATCCCGCATTCTTCCTCTCTCTCTATTTCCATTTCAGACATCTTCCCCTTGCCCCCCATCTCATCTCTTCTCCTGTATTTTCTCTCGCATAGCTCTCTCTGTTTCCTTTCATCAATATCGGTGATCCCTTTGTTAAGTTGCTCCAAAGACGGGAATATGACACCTATCCATATACTCGGATCAGTTAAATACTTACTTGCAAGAACCTTTAAGAGCTCAAGAAAGATTTTGGTACCAAAATTCTCAACTTGTAAATCGACTCACTCACCATAAAATTGTCTCAAACTTGCTTTTCTTTCGTGAACGGACATTGTTGTACTACCATCCTTGTGCGCCTGCAATGATTCATATAAGCACCACTTCATAATGAGTTTGTTCTCGTGAAAACGCGTATAAGCTAAAGCACTACTCTAAAACACACAAAGATCAGATCAATATATCACCTTGTAAATAAGTATCCTAATAAGCCCCAGTGCACCGGCAAGGTGACAATCGGCCCATTGAACGAGAAACAGAAAAACGTTGGCACACGGGCTGTATGATAATCTCATCTGAAGGTAGGCACCATCATTCCCTCTCGAATAATCCGAAGCTCTGTATTCTCAAGAAATAACAATTAAAATAATAACCCAGAAATTCAACAAGCCACAAATACATACTACTCCATAACATACATAATTCCAAATCATGGGTTTAATTATTCTATGAACAGTAAACTTAAATTCAATTTTGACTTTCACAGAAATTATTGCACCGATTGCAAAAAAATAAAATTGAAATGAAATGAAGAGTAAAAGACTTACAGAGCGTTGGCATGGTGAATATCAGCTTCAAGCGCTTTCAGTGAATCTTTAAACGTCATCGTCACCGTTACCGTTGTCTCCTAGTTTTATCTTCTGTTACTACTCCCAAATCTCCCATTCAATTCCACATTAAATAAGCAAAAAAAAACAGAGGAAAAAAAAACAGAGAGTGAGTACAGTTCACGGAAGAGGAATCTGAGAATTAAACACCGAATCTGAAACTCGGCACGGAGGAGATTTTGATGGATTTGCAGGGACGGCGGGGTGCGCAGTGCGCACTATGCGTTCTCGCTTGCACCGCACGCTTCAGGGACTGTACCTCTCATTTACAGTATTTGTTTTTCTATTTAAATACTGTTATTAATAAATTAATTGGGGGTTTTCGTTGGTTTAGGTCATTGAAACCGGAAATTTCGCCCATAATATTTGTGCTCTCCCCTTAATTATTACGCACCGAACACTTCAATTACGATTTTACCCCTAAATTACCTTTTAAATTAAGAGCTAGGGTTCCCTGTGCTGTTTCGGGGGCCATTTTGGGTTTCTGGTGTGGGGGCCCAGTAAACATTAAGAAATAGATGTCGTACCTAATGAGTATTTGATTTGATTAATCAGGATAAGATTATGTAATGTGGTAATTAATTACAACTTCCGCAAAACAAGCGGCGACTATCATTACTATATTGTATTATTTTATTCATTCTCATTTATTATTATTATTATAGTATTTTCGGTATTCAAGTTTTTGGAGTTTTGTATGTTAAAAAAGCACGCCCTTTTGTTTCTTGTGAATTTGACTTGAGCGTGACACAGTTCCATTGTCAACGGTTGTTTTTTGTTTTTGCAAGCAAGAACATAGATTGATATTGTCGGAGGTTGACATAAGTGAAAATTTGGTCAACATATTTGATGTTCTTCAATGTGGACTAATAAGAATCAAATTTCGTAACTATTTTTTCACGAATCAGAAATATTATTATATGAAAAGGAGTTATACGACGGGAAAGAAATAGTGTTCAATTCACTTTGATTAGAAAATGTTTGAATAACTTTCGGGATATAAACTCAAATACGAGGGGAAAAAATAGAGTTCAATTGGCTTTTTCATTAGAAGATGTTTGAATAACTTTGGCTTTGGGGATATGAACTCAAAAAAGTGTAGTACATTTTTATAGTAATGTGTGTTTATCGTATCATCTTCATGTTTACAGGCAAACTCCCGTCACAACACTGTCTTTGATCCAAACTGTCGTCAACACCTTTCGAGATAATCACCAGAGATAAAGCTAACCTTGCTCGGTTCACAACTAAAAACTAAAAAGCTTCCCGCAAAGTCAAAGAGACAAAAGTAATTTAAGACATGTGTAATAGTAGCCCATGAGGCCATGACTAACAAAGACATAGCAACCTCAAATTCCCCAAAAGAAAATCATGTTTGAATGAATTATACTTAATTGATATACTAACATTTCAATAAATAACTTCAAACTTCTTGTTCTATTTCTTGTTCTATTAAAATATGATCTCAACTGAATGCAAAAAAAAAATTAAAAAAAATACAAATATCATCCCCGGTTCTTGTTACTTTTCTCTTGTTTTTTCCGATTATGCTACGTATTCGTTTGGAATTCTTTCCCACCAGTTGCAAGCAGACGATTGACATAATCGAAAGTGGCGTGAGTCGTATGATATGGCAGAACAATAAAAGTAAATCATACGTAAAATAACTCCAGCTCATAAGTCTAGTTCTAATGTACTTAGTGTTGACATACTTCACTTAAAAATTATAGTAACGAAAATTACACACAATTTTATTGTCCAATGCACTTTTGAACTGAACACTCCCCCTAATTTCGTATTTAATCAAATGTCTGATTGACTAGTGAATACTGAAATTTTGAATTCTAAAACAAAATAAAAGGAAAAAGTGAGTATAAATGAAAAGAAGGCAAACCGCAAATTGCAGGGCAAATATTTGGCTCTGATCTAAGATTCGGTCAAATTACATCCAAGTGTGAACTCTTTCAAATCCTCAATCCGACCTTCCACATAAATACAAGAAAGCACAGTTACACGAAACAATTTAATAATAAAAATAAAATATAAGATACATACAAAGAGCAGGGAACAATCAGAGCCACCAAAAACCCTAAACCCAGAAGTTATTCAAATCACTTTCACAAGGTACTCGATTTTTTCAGATGATGTTAGTATATTCTTCTCCAGACAATGAATAAAACAAAACCGCGCATGAATTAGCATCAGTTTCATAATCGAACAATCAATAAACCCAGCTGGTACAACAATTCAAGCAGTGTGTTGTTTCATGAGGAAAGCTTGAACTTGCCGCTTGGTTTCTTTCTTCTCCATCCCTGAAGAAGTTTGAAAATGTCAAGTAGTTTTGAGCTCACAAGAACTACGTACATTTATTTAAAAAAAAAAAACTTTTGAGAAGAGGCGCTTACGAAAGCTGCGTAATATACAAATGTGAGTCCTGCAAATATAATGAATGCAATTTGGAACACGTTATACCTGGAATAGCAACAGCAAAAAAAATATTAGTACCAAAATCTTTCATCTCAAAAATTATGAATAAGAACACAATGCAATTGGTAACTCACTTGTACAAATATTTAATTCCACGAAGAGATTGTAACGTGTGGCCAAATATTTCTTGGGCTGCAGTAGCTTGGGCATAATAACTGAATGCAGTGGCACAGAACTGAATCACACTGCACATTTAAAAGGAAAAGAATCACCTCCAAAGTTCACTATAAGCAATAGTTATGCGTTAGCGCAGCGATGTGTGAATTCAAAAGGGAGCGTGCACGATCTGTGATAGAGCATAATAGTGAAAAACCAATTGACTTACACTGCTTACGGTTGTCCGAATTTTATTCCAATGGGGTGAAGAAATTATATATAATTTCACAATAAACCTTCAGTTTGGAACAGAAACAATATATATGATATATTCACATGTTAAGCTACTGAACTACAAGTGTTGAAGCGTCAACTACATGTCTACAACCATAGCAAAAACGCCTAAAACTGCTATTACAGGTAAATTGATTATTGAAGCCTCAAAACTGAACAAAGTACCTTATTGAACAAAGAAGAATGAGGCCTACATTGAATAGAAACGAATTCATAAGTGTAGCTCCCCATCTGGAGACAGAAACCAAATGTCAGCCAATAGCATCAAAATTAAAAGAAGGAAATTTAAAAATAAATATAAAGGTAGAGAAAAAGGAAAGGAAAAATTCATTAATATACAATGTATATTATACATACTTCATGGGATGTATCGTTATAAAAACCAATTTCAAGCCAAGCATCATAGCCCCGGCTATCACAGCTAGCAGCAGATAGAAGCAGAAGAATGCAAATGCTGCAGTGCCCAGAAGACCTTCATGTAGATGAGACAAGTTTCCCATCACATATGCGCCTCCATTAAAAGAAAGTAAAGACAGCAAAGAGAAATTATAGGTTTACCCCAAACATCATCCAATTTTATGAAAATCTCATTAAGAAATGGCGAGAGAGGAGGGTCAATAAGCAAGTATATCACAATATGCACAATCCAAGCCACTGAAACAATCAACCTGTCCATGAAAATGAATCTTGTTCAGTAACAATAATTCAATCAGTCTATAAAAAACACTAAAGCATGAAAAAGGACGAGGACCTAATGCACAAGTAACACGAACATACCCTACAACTCCAAGTACCAGTTTGGCGAGGTAGCCGAGAACTGTCAAAGCCCAATTTGCTTCAGCCTGTATAAATTTTGTAACATCAAAATTAGTTCATTTCTGTAATTGTTTCTTTCTTTATCTCATTTATTTATGGGGCTTGCAGTGTGGAGGCGTCAGAATTAATCCCTAAAATAGCAAAGATGAGTTTCGAATAGACATTAATTTTCTCTAATATTTCACCTTTTCGCCTTGAGGATATACTTCTTCCAAACCCTTCACGTCTTCTTCTAAAAGTAGCAACTCCTGCACTTTTAAAACCCCTTTAGGAATATTGATTGGGTTGTAAGAACAAGTAAATCAAACAACTGAGGCAGTCATATTATATCCAAAGCAATAAGGGGATAAGCACCAAGGGACCACAAACCTTTTCTACACTTTTCACATTTTTTCTCCATTTCCTTCCCTTACCGCCACTCCTTTCTTCCAGGTGAAGTGCATCAGCAGCTTTTTTAAGTTCTCTTGCCTTTTTTGCCAGTTCAGTTGCTTCCTACAGATATGAAAACCAAGTGTCATTTATAATGATATAAAACACCGTTGTCAGAAGACTAAAGTTGCACCCCGCAATGTCACCAGAAAAGAAAAGCATATCAACCACAGCAAAACAAAAGTACCTTAATATATTGAGAGCGTGTAATAACAGCTTTTGGACGCCGTATGAATGAAAATATGAGTCCAAGTGGAAGGCAAGCAATGCCAACACCACCAAATATCTGGAGACAACCCAGATAAAATCTTGAGTATAATTGTACAAAATATTTATATGAAGTTCAAAAATATCAACCAGATACAGTACATCAAACATGTTTGTGTCCTTATCTACAATAAGACTAATGACTACTCATTTAACAGGAACTGTGAAAGTTTAAACGAGTATCAAAACATGTATGCCTCCACATGACTGCATGAGTTTTGCTACAGCTGAAATCCAGCAGATAGAAATGTAGTGGGGTTACTAAGCATTCATTTAAGATTAGTGTGAAAATCTCGGTTCCAGATCAGGAACATATAATAAATGCAACTGAAAGAGAAAACATACAAGATCTCTAAGATTGGTTTAGTCAGATATTTTCAAAAGTGGACATACAGTGAAAAGTACGGATCCAGCAATTGTAGCAAGTGCAACAACATATTCTGGGAAGGTAGTCTGCATGGTCCAAGTTGTCTCAGATGAAGCATTGGCTGTATATGCCGAACACTGAAATAGAAAAGAACCGCTGAATAACTTAATTTTATATTCAGCAATCGGAACCAACTTCAATTAATATATATCCTGACCTGCCTTGCCCCATTCCCAATACATTGTTGATTGCTGGAAAAATCCCATGAAGAAGGGAATGTTGTAGTTGATGAGGAAAGGTGCCTAACAGTGAAGTCCACCTTTCCAATAAGCCCTATCAAATAGACAAACCAAAAATTATTTTAAAATGTCAGCCCTACTAAAGTTTCTGCGTATATTAAATTTGAAGGGATTACACAAAAACTATCATCACTGATCATATGTTAGGAGCTATAAGAATGAACTGTGCACGAATCAAATTAACTTAGATAACAAGATGTGAGGTCAAACTTAACTGATCATGCATTAGCATTGTACAATCATCTTAATATCACAAGATAACCGACAATAACGTCAAGCGAACTAAAATAATTCATCCGTAAGTAGATGATATTCAAAGCTCACAATTCACATATGATACCGTATTTGGGCAAACCTCACACTATTTCAAAACCCCCCAAAACTAATAGTTGAAGAACTCAATCAAGTTTTAAGGAACATGTACCGTATAAAATTCCGAGAAGGAGGGCGCAAACAACAGCCGTGACGGTGACCCATATCAATGCACTTTTCATCCTCTTCCAAACACTCCTGAAAACCCCAGCTCAACAAAAATCAGTCACAGCCATTTAGAAAAACCATATACAGTTCAATAGGAATATGAAAGAGAAGCCCTAACTTGTCTTGGTCCCCTTCGTAATAAAACATTGCGAACGGAATGATGAAGAAGACGAGAATCGCGTCCACGATGTAAATAGCGAGCCACAAATCCTTCATCGGGAGCGTCAGATTGCACGCGCCGTTGTAGATCGCGTGGCGGCATGCCTGCCGATTGGCGACATCTGCCGGGAGCATCAGGATAGAGATGGCGGCGACGGAGAGCCCCAAAACGACGACGAATTTGGGGAAATATGCCTGGTTGACATCGTCGGGGTGCTGGTAGTTGACGAGGAGGTAGACGTTGAATATGAAAACGAGCACGCAGACGACAATCGCCACGATCACTAGGGCTAAATTGAAATCCCCCATTTCCGATGGGGTCCGCCGCGCTTCGAATCAGTCTCGATCCTTAATGTTCTTGTCGCGGATCTAGTTGTGGATAGAGGTTTCGCTCCGGCGATGGTTTGAGGAGAGAAGGTGCGGTGGACAGGCTGGGCCAGACACGTAATGGATGAATTTACCGTATTGCCCTTCACAACTTCAATCACTCCCCACAATTACATACATAGTACTTAATACGGAGTATAAAAATAAAAATACAGTATAACAGGAACTATAGTATTTTAAAAATATAAAAATAATTATCGATTTTTTTATTTATTGTAATATAAAATCGAAATTGAAAAAGAATATGAATTTTGTTTTAAAAAATTCAAAATATTCTAAACTTATAATTACTCAATACCCAATTCTGACTTGAATTTTTCCTAAATATTTGAAAAAACAAATTAAGATTGCATTTATTCACAAAATACTACAAACTAAATAATTATATAAGTAGTACTGTATTTGTTTAGAAGAGAGAGTTACAAAGTAGTAAAATTTTATTTATTTTCGACTAGCTATGAAATTCAAAATTGAACATGTTTAGGTATAAGCCAAAAAAAACACCAAAATACATACCCGAGTTATGAATAAGATTGCCATAGATATTTAAGGAAAAATACAAAATCTCTCTAATCTACCTATTTAGTTATTAATCTGTTAATAAATTTATTTACTCTGTATTCTTATTTCAATTGGAAGAAGAAGAAGAAAGATATTTGGAGAAGGCGACACAGAGGAGAAAAAGCATGGGTGTGGACTACTACAAGCTACTCCAGGTGGATCGCTCCGCCAGTGAAGATGACCTGAAAAAGGCCTACCGCAAGCTCGCCATGAAGTGGCACCCCGACAAGAACCCTAACAACAAAAAAGACGCCGAGGCCAAATTCAAACAAATCTCCGAAGCATACGATGTAAATAAAATTTCACAATCGCTCGTTTCTCAATTTCGATTTCCCCCAATTTTTCAGCCCTCGAATTGCTCGTTTAATTTCAATTAAATACTTTAGGTGTTGAGTGATTCCCAAAAGAGGGCGGTTTACGATCAGTACGGCGAAGAAGGTCTGAAGGGGCAGGTGCCGCCTCCTGGTGCCGGAGGTTTCCCCGGCGGCAGGGACGGAGGCGGTGGTGGATCCACCACTTTCCGGTTCAACCCCCGCAGCGCGGATGATATTTTCTCCGAGTTTTTCGGGTTCTCGAGCCCTTTTGGAGGGATGGGGGATCATATGGGCGGCGCTCAGAGGGGCGGCCCGTCGGGATTTTCGAGGAGTATGTTTAATGAAGACATATTATCTCAGCTCAGGAATGCATCTGGCGGTGGGGAAGGCGGCCCGAGCGTGCCCCGTAAGGCCTCTGCTATAGAGAGGTCGCTGCCATGTAGTCTGGAGGACTTGTATAAAGGGACTTCTAAAAAGATGAAGATCTCGCGGGATGTTGTTGATTCAAGCGGGTAAAGTCTCGATTTTTCCTTGGTTGTTTTTGTTGAATTTTTTGTTATTCATGCGGGTTTAGTACGAGGTGATGAGATTGGAACATGTATGTGTGAGATATATTCACTTGTTAGGCGATTTGGTTGGATGCAAGATTCTATTCATGCGTCAAACTTCTTTTTGTTGATGTACAGATGTAACTCTTTCGTGCTTAGTGTTTTCAAGATAGATTACTTACATTTTCCAACGGATCAAGCAGCCAAGCACACAGCTTTATTTTATTTCTGAGATTTGCTTCCCCCCAGAATCTTATCATCACGAGATATTGCATATTGAGGGCTAATCTCTGACTTTAATAAAAAAACTAGTCTTTTGAAAATCTTTTCAGCTAGTCAATAAGTGTGAGGATAAAATCATACAGTAAATGAGTAGACATGACTGTAAGAGCTTCATGTTTTGTTTGTTCACTCTTCTCCTTGTGTTCTAGAGATTATTTGCGAGTAAGGTTTATTCCTCCTAGCTCAGAAGTTCCATTTTCTCTGACTCGTTTGTTATAGCACCTTTCCCTCTATTAGGTGAATATATGAGGTTGGCTACCATGAATTTAGATAGTATTTTGCAAAATGATGCTTGCTTCCCTTTCGTATTTTGGTTATTTATGTCAAACCAGATATATCTGCAACGTATCTATTTTAGGGTTACTTGATTTGCAGTTTCTTTTATTTACCAAGAGTCTCGAAATCACATGATGAAATACTACTTCAAGTAGTGCTCCTTTATTTGCTTCTTTGGGCTTCTTGTTTTATCTTATTTATTTATAATCATCTTTTGGCAGGAGACCCACTACCGCAGAGGAAATCCTTACAATCGATATCAAGCCCGGTTGGAAAAAGGGTACCAAAATAACCTTCCCAGAGAAGGGAATCGAGCAACGAGGTGTTATACCCTCCGACCTAGTTTTCATCATCGACGAAAAGCCTCACAGCCTTTTCAAAAGGGATGGCAATGATTTGATTGCCACTCATAAGATTTCTTTGGTTGAAGCCTTGACTGGCTATACAGCACAGGTAACTACACTCGATGGCAGGAGTCTGACGATTCCTATTAACACCATTGTCACTCCCAACTACGAAGAAGTCGTTAAGGGTGAAGGTATGCCGATCCCCAAGGAACCGGGCAAGAAGGGAAATTTACGGATCAAGTTCAATATTAAATTCCCGAGCAGGCTCACTTCTGAGCAGAAGACGGGGATTAAATGGTTATTGACGTCATCTTAAACGCTACTAGATATTGTAAGCGTACGTTTTTTTCTTATTCGTTTTATTTCTGGGGTTTGGATATTATGCGGGTGCTTTGTTTCAAGAGGAGCTATTTTAATTTTTTTAGCTCTTTCTTTGTTGATGCTTTCATTTACTGATCGGATATATTTCATTTATGAGTTTGTTTTGACGCTCCTTATATCATTAATCCTTGTTTGATGTGGAACTTGCACCATTGGGAGTTTGGGATGGTCATAGGCAGTTCAAGACACTGGAGTTTTTGTTTTGTTTTTTTGTTAAGACACGAGGAGTGAAGTGTATATAACTGCTGAGTTTCTTGCACTTTGCCACAACACCTCTGTTGTTTTTGTGCATATGATAGAATGTTTGAATGTTAGTTTAGTCGGTGAAGTGCGAAAAGCCCCGTAGTCGAGTGGGTTTTTAGTGTAATTTAATCTCATTTGAGTTGGGTGATTTGAATCAAAGGAATTGTATTTTCACATACAACATTTATTGTGGGTTTTTAGTGTAATTTAATCTCATTTGAGTTGAGTGATTTGAATCAAAGGAATTGTATTTTCACATACAACATTTATTGTTGGGGAGAGGCAGAAAGATTGGCAGTAGAGGTGCTGTGGTTTATTTCTGTTTTCTGTTTTGTAGCAGGCAAGGTAAACATGTGTGTGTTTATGATGGTAGTTGGACTTGGATTATGATGGTTCATAGATGCTGGAGATGATAGTACCATACTACCCCTGGAAGAAGAAAAAAACTCGTTTCAGTCATTTGAATTAATTATATTTACCTTTTTATATTTAATTAATTAATTAATATCATATAATTAATAATATTTTTTAAAAAATAATTTTTATGCATAATAATAAAATATTTTAAACATAATATTAATCAATGTTTAGATAGTAAAATAATAAAAATTGCTTATAAATTTAAAATTTTATAACATTTTCAATATATATATATATATAATATTATTTCAATTTTGATTTTATACTCAAACTTTATTACAATATCATTTAATTTATTTGATTCATCAAGTTTAAGCATCAAATTGGAATTGCACAACTAAGTCTGTTTGAGGAGGATCGTTTAAGTAAAGATAAAACTAAGTAAATTTAAGCGGCAAAAAACGAGTTTAGTCGAGAGGTGGGTCAGTGGGTGGGTTAAAGCGGCGCTAAGGCGGCTTGGAAGCCTAGAGCCTCGGGGCTAAAATTTAGGCGGTCGAGCTAGGCCCAATCTGCCCAATCGAAGCTAAGCGGAATTTTTTAGAACAATGCTATTTTAAGTTAGGCCTAATCGAAGCTAAGCGGAGATTTTTAGAACAATGCTATTTTAAGCTTGATGAAGTAAAATTTATTATAACCGAATTTTATAACTTTAGAGAAACATTTTTTAATTTCTTTTTCAACTTATATTTTTAAAAGGAGTAAAATTGAAAAATAAAAGTAGTTTAAAAGTAAAAAAAATCAGATCTAAATTGTAATAATTAAAGTAGACTATTTAAAAAGGAAAAGCACGGATTAATTAATTAATTTATTTATTTTAAATGAAATTGACAAAAAAGAAAAGAAAAGTGGGGGTTGTAATAAAATCGAAGCATTCCGTCCGGAGGATCAAAACGACGCCGTCACAGCTCCTCCTTCACAGCTTTACTGTGTTTTGATTCTCCCCGTTTCATGCACTCTTGACTTTTTACACGGTCTCACACTCCAATTTCTCTCTGCAATTTCTCCATGTAAATTGATACTAGTATTTACTGAATAAAATCTTAGATCTCGTGATTTACATACAGAAATGGCATCTGTTTCTTCGAGCCCTCGAACTGTAGAGGAGATCTTCAAAGATTTCACTGCTCGTCGCGGCGGAATCGTTCGTGCTTTAACTTACGGTACTTTCTCTACACTTTCTAATTAAAATCTCATGATTTTCTCTGTAAACATGTGACCTATCGATACGATCTTTTTTTCCTTTTTTAAATGTTTCAGATGTGGATGAATTTTACGGCCTCTGCGATCCAGGTATTTTAATTTTACTGCAGTTTTTGTTTGATTGGCTTCGAAATGTAGATTAGGCTTAATCATCTTCTAATTGGGATTTTGACCTAGTTGAAATAGGAATATGTTCATGTTTATTTTGTGGAAGATTATTAATATAATGGATTGAGAATTATGCTGTTTTATTTCTGATTATTTTGAGGAGAATTGTTTTAGATTTTGGTTGACTTGAAGGTCAGCTATCTGTTTGATCTACGACGATATCCGTTTCCGAAAGAGTGAATATTTGCTTTAAATTCAGATTTCTTACTAAGAAAAAAATTTAACTATCCCGATAGATACTTGATATGCTTATTTACATTGCCATTTTATTCATGTTTGTCAGGTTTTATTTAACTGGTTGTTCATTTTTTGGTTTCTGGAATTTACTTATTATAGAGAAGGAGAATCTGTGTCTGTATGGGCACCCAAATGAAACTTGGGAGGTAAATCTTCCCGCTGAAGAAGTTCCACCGGAGCTCCCCGAGCCAGCCCTCGGGATCAATTTTGCAAGGGATGGGATGACCCGTAGAGATTGGCTTTCACTAATTGCTGTGCACAGTGATTGCTGGTTGCTCTCTGTGGCTTTTTACCTTGGAGCCAGGCTGAACCGCAATGAAAGGTGTTCAATTATATATGATGTACTCTGTATATATTATCTTTTTTCTTCAACACGGTTTGTGGGTGCGTTAACTAGTTCTTTCTTTGAGTTTACTTTAGAAAATCTTATTTGGTTATCCATCCAACAAACACAAATCACAAACTGATGTGTATTTGTTTTTTTACCGTCCCAATTTCAATTTTCTGATTTTCTTATTATCTTCTTCTTCTTAACTAGGAAGGTCATTAGTTTTATCCGGTCTCAGTCATTTAATGTAATACTAGTTGATATGGATTAACCTATACGTCTTTTCTGTGCAGTTGCATAATTTAAATAAATCATATTTATGTTTATTCTACGAAAACCCAATGATGGTACCTACTGTTTGCTATTTGGTTGCTATTTTACTGTTTGATGTAACTATTAGCTATTGCCGGAACGGTGGAACCTTGAGCATCATATATTTTTTCGATTTCTTTCCACTAGTTGTTCCTTATGTTGAAGAATAAACAACAATTTATATTATTGCTAGTAATTTATAAAATTAAAATGTATCTTGATGTGCATAATATGTTGATTATTACTGCAGGAAGCGGCTGTTCAGCATGATGAATGATCTGCCGACAGTGTTTGAAGTGGTAGCAGAAAGAAAGCAGCCTGTAAAAGACAACAAGCTCAATGGTGATAGTGGAAGCAAATATCGCGGTAGCACTAAGGTTGGGACTTTGCCTCAAGTTTAGATGTTTGTCACAGTTAATAAAATTAAATTCCACAGTAATAATACTCTGCTTATTCAAATTACAAATTACAAATATCCTCTTACAAGTCTTACAAAGACTACTCTTGAGGTTTGACCAAATAACCAAGAATAAAAGAGGCTAATTTTGAAATTTATAAAAAATACCCTTGAAGTTACATCAGGCTTATTGTCAACTATTCTACGACGATATTCCTATATAACTTTTCTAGATGTTATTAATGATCCCAACTTTTAATCTCACATTTACATTGATCTAATATTTTTCTTCTAAATTATTAAAAATAGCCTTGCATAAAGGTGGGGATATCTGAAATATGGTTAGGTATTTGTGAGGTGTAGTTATAAAAGATTTACTGATTTCAACAAATGTTTCCAACTAGCAATTGGTGCAAAACGTAAGACGCCGAATAAAGCCTGAATGGGTGATTCCTGCAATTTTCAACTTCGTACTTTTCATAGGTGCTTGTCTTAGATATACGTTAGTTATTCTGCATATAGCCTGAAAAAGTTGCTCGCTTATTTGCAGAGATCTAGTGATGGTGAAGCCAAAACTAAGCCGAAACTGGCAGATGAAAGTTACGAAGAAGACGAAGACGAACACAGTGAAACCATATGTGGTACTTGCAGTGGGAATTACAACGCGGATGAGTTTTGGATCGGGTGTGACATTTGTGAGAAGTGGTATCATGGCAAGTGTGTGAAAATAACTCCAGCAAAAGCCGAGAGCATCAAGCACTACAAATGCCCTTCTTGCGTGAAACGGGGCAGGCAGTAGTGGTGAAAATGGATCTCGACTGAACATTGATAATGTGTGTTGATTCGGTGCCTGACAATATAGTATAGCTATATTTGTTCCCAAAACTGTATGTAACATATCTCTTTTTAGTAGAGGTTTTTTTTTTTTTTTTTGGGATTTTACATAGGTATTTTAATGAAAGATATGACTTATATTTATGGCATGCTGTATTATTAAGTTAATGAGGATGGGATTAATTTGTTTTTGTTCTCTTCTCCTTGAAAAGTATTTTTTTTCATGCTGCTCCAAATCAGGGTATAAATTCTTGTGGAATCTTACTGTTTAAATTTTCAATTGGACCAATTAATCATAGGCGTATCTTCACGGAGGAAAACAATCGCATTATATATACTGAGAAAAGAAAACTCATGTCCAAGGCAAGATTTTTTGCACAAATATATACTACATTGCCAAATATCTAACTTGATAGTCAACAAGAAACATTCTGAAAACTAATACAGATGAGAGCATCGAGGAAGGATCAAATGCAGATACCAGTCGAGGATTGGGCTTACAAGGATATGAGCTTCGGTAAAATCAAACTGAAAAGAGGCTAATCGGATCATGTACTACTTCGCTAGCCTCGTTCATAATCCACCGATCTTAATTAAAACCACAACTAATGAAACGAGGCAGCAAATAATGATAGCAAAGGTAGTGTATGCTCAAAACAAATGAAGAAAGACTTGATTTATAACATATGAAATTAACAGGCGGTCGGTGTTATATTTTTACTCACCACCCAAATTAATCGAACCATCCTTCATCAACTTTATGCTCAAACTATTGAATCTCCCTCTCGAATAATGTCGAGAAGCCTTTCTCCAATCAGTCCCGGTTTTCATCATGGCCACAAATTCATCGTAGCTGATAAGTCCATCCTGCATCCATGATGAAAGGACAGTGAGAATTTACGTAAATTTACAAAAACAGCTCAAGGTTATGTGATTAGCCTATTTACAAAAACAAGGAGGTTGTATCTCTTCAGATTGTAGTATCCGAAAGATTGTTATTTATCAAGTCTCATGAATTGATTATTTTTTCTGTCAGATACCGAACTGATAGTTAACCTATCTTTTTGGCCTGAATTGAAAAACCTCTGTAAACAAATCAAGTTATTTCTCATAATCACAACTTACTTAATACTATATAGTACCTCCTTTGGAGGGTTCAGTGCAATTTGTAAAAGATGGTTGGATACATTTTATGTAACTAGAGGCTAAAATACATTTATGTAACTAGAGGCTTAACATTTGGGGTAGTATTTATAGTTCACTTAGTTCTCACCTTGTCCGTGTCAACCTCCTGGAATATATCATTTGCCACATCCGTACAATCGTCAACTCCATCTTCGGTCAAGGTGTCACGAAGTTCATCAGGCTCAATGTAACCATTTCCGTTCTTGTCGAAATAGGAGAAAGCCTTGTGGAGATGTTCATCATTGGCCATCTTCTGCAGATGGAGCGAAATCGCAAGGAATTCGCCGTATTCCAACGTCCCTTTACCATTTGTATCCACCTGTTGGAATGAATTTCTATCAATATACTCCTCTAATGAGAAAGAAGAATATTAAGAATAAGAGAGCCTGTAAACATATTTTTGGGGAATACTACAAAAGCTGACCTCAGGCAGGTGGTATCTTATGAATTCTATCAAAAGATTCCATCTTATGTATTGTTTTATCAAAATTACAATAATCCCCTTGGGGATGTGATTCTGTCTTCTGTTTTTTCCTTCGTAAGATTTTTCTTTTCCTTCCATTCCCCCAACCCGATATATTAATAGAGAGATTAAAATTATCTTAGTAATATTAAAACAGAATCAAACCTTAGGTGAGTTCTTTGTCATGATGGAGCTTTTATTTTTTTTGTAAAAAAACCCAAACCTCAAGGCTAGTTTTTGTATTCATCCATATCATTTTTATTAAAAGTGGTCATGTTGATGGGCACTGCAGGGATAGCTAATTTAAAAGGTTTATTGAAGTGAGAAGGTATAAATAAGCATTTTCCATTGGGTTAGTTAGTAGAGCTTACAGCTTCAATGAACATCTGTACTTCAGACTCGGCCAGTTGTGAATTGAATTTTTGCAAACCAGCCTTTAGTTCTTCAGTTGAGACAATGCCGTCATTATCAGTGTCTATCTTAGAGAACATTTCTTTGATACCTTCAACTTCTTCATTAGACAGGAAATCAGCAATTACCTAATGCAAAGAATCAAGGGTCCCAAAATTCTCAGTGAAACTACAGCTGCATGAATGATTAGTTAAGGACTAGAACATCAACCTACCCTGAGAGCCTTCCTCTTGAATCTATTCATCACTGAGAACTGCTTCAATCTTGACCTGACAACATCCCCAAGAGGAACATTTGGAGCCTTTTTTGCGTTCAGAAGCCAAGAGTGTTCTGCGAGTTCAAATATATATTCAGATAAAATTAAGTATTTGCATAATAGCTTAGACACAAAATAATAGTATATCATTTGTGCTCAGCACAATATACCACCTAAAATTTTCACTATGTAGTATGTAAAAATTATTAGAGAAAAAAAAGAAAAGGATGGAAAGTATATTCTGGATTTATTGAAAGGTAACTAAGACATAAAGACCACCAAGCACCAGGGACTGAATTCTAATTAAGTGAGTAGAGCTGTAGAAGTTCATATAGAAATGATTCTCACAGAAAAATAAAAACCTGGTTATCCAATAATCGACAAGTTATCAAAGGGCACACATAATTGGCCATAAATTGAACATACCAAGAACTTGCTTCGCAGTTAGTCGAAGCTTAGGGTCTGGCTCCAGCATCTGTTTTACAAGGCTCTTTGCACTCTCTGATATACTTGGCCATGGTTCACGCTCAAAATCTATTTTCCCACGAATGATGGCTTGGGCAACACCTTGTTCAGATTCTGTGTAAAATAATTGCTTATGAGTTATGATATGCATCAAGTCATTTATTGATGTTTTATTTTCTGTTGTTACGAGATCACTTAAATACCATGACAATATTGATAATAGGGAAATAGAACTCCAGAGAGAGTAAATTACCCGCCCAGAATGGAGGAACTCCACACAACAAGATGTAAAGAATCACACCAGCACTCCAAATATCTATTTCTGGTCCGTAGTTTCGCTTAAGAACCTCTGGAGCCATATAGTAAGGGCTTCCCACAATCTCAGAAAACTTTTCACCTAGATTTATCAAATATTCAGTGAGACAAGGAACATTTGGGGATTACAACCATCACACTTTTCTACCATGGCTGGAAACAAAAATAATCTGAAAAACATTAGCTTGTATCATGGCATAAAAAACACAGTAACAAAATGACATAGAAGGTATTTTACAACATTAATGAGCCTCGGAAAGTATACAAAGCAAATGCAAACATACATACTTAAAATATATATAGATATTTAATAACTTTCTAATTCAAAATTGGGAATCATGTCTTTTTTTTTCTTGTGAGTGGACGAGGAGAAGGGTCTCTGTGTTCCAATAGATGCATCATTTCTAGAAACATGGATGGGTAAGAGGATTAATAATTATTGAAAAACTTCACAGGTTATCATGAACTATACTTGAATTTTGGGTTTCCATAACATTAGTCATTTATCAAGAACAATTACAATATTGAAGTTTATCTATGAAAGAATGAGTCCAATAACTGTGCTGTTGGTTAGGCACCTGTGGCATAGCATTCTATCTCACATATGCCATCCTAATGAAGCTCATCACTGAATTCTTTTTCAGTATCATGTGTTATCATTATAAACGATTAACGATTATTATCTCTTAATCATATTTTCAATTGGTGAATGGAACAATCAAGCCATAAAAAGAGTCTTCTAGTAACCAAACCAGTCAAACTAAACAAATAAATTAGATGACCCAACACAATATCCGAGGCACAAAATATGTTATGAGTACCTGGCTTGAAGAAGATTGACAAGCCGAAATCAATAGCCTTAAGAGGCGAATTCTCCTTCTTATTGGCAAACAGAAAGTTCTCGGGCTTCAAATCCCTATGAATCACCCCTTGCTTGTGGCAGAGCTGCACCACCTCCACGATCGTCCTCATCACAGCCGCAGCCGCCCGCTCAGTGTAATGTCCGCGAGCCACGATCCTATCAAACAGCTCCCCACCCTCGCAAAGCTCCATCACCAAATGAACGGCGTTCTCGTCCTCGCAGGCTTCCCTGAAGCTCACGATGCTCGAATTTCCCGGCAGGTGCTTCATTATCGCCACCTCCCTCCGCACATCCTCCACATCCACGGCCGTCCTGAGCTTCCGCTTCGAAATCGACTTGCAGGCCAGCATCTCCTTCGTTCCTCGATCAATGCACAGATACGTGACCCCGAACTCGCCGCGACCCAGCTCCCTGTCGATCAAGTACCTATCCTCGACGTTCTCCTTCTTGACGCCCATCAGAACGGTGATTGCTTTCTTCACATTCCCGGAGGACTTCTCCTTCTTGCCTTGATCGTGGCCGGAGAAGTTGGAGGATTTGACCTCTTCTCTGGCGACGGCCGCCGGAGATCTGCAGCAGTTCCCCATCCGGAATCGGATTTGAAAGTGATTCCTTCAATTTCAAGCACGCAACTAAAAAAAATCGAAAAGACTGAACTCGAAGTGCGATAAGCTAGGCTTTCACATGACTGAAGTGTGAAAACCTATCTCCATTGATATGGATTTGCTAATAGCTTAGGGCGATAATGTGCGTGATTTTTTACACAGAAAAAGTGATTTTTCAGTGAGTGAAAGGGGAAAGGGTTTCTTTCTCTTTTTTTTCTTTTTTTTTTTCACTCTGCAATTAGTAGAGTTAATCAGTTAATATATCTCTTTTTGAATATTGTATTCAATTAATATATAATTATATCTATTTATCTATCTGTATCTCTCTCTCTCTTCGACAGAGAATTTTGTTTCTGTAAAACGGAACGGGTTGTGGGAAGAAACAGAACTGCTTTTTCGAAGGTGCCACCACAGTTCGGTTGTCTACAGTTTGATATATGCGGTGCATACAATTTGTTTTGTTTTTTTTAATAAATCGCGTTTCTTAATAATCATTGTATTTATTATACTGTACTTATCTTATAAGAGTACTAATAAATGAATATAAAATAAAAAAAGATTTGACTGAGTGCTCTCTTAGATTTCTAACGACTTTTAAATGAGGTTTTTTTTAAACGTTTTTAAAGATTTCCGTTATAAACTTCTTAAAAAATTACTATTAATTTAAGGTCAACTTAATTATTAATTCATAAGAAGACATTAAATAATTTTTCATTGTAATAGTATCATATTTATTACAAGCGTACGTATTAAGAAATAATGAAATATTAGTAATAGTCAACAATTATTTAAACTATTCTCAAAATTTTTGGTGATCTAAATATACTTCTTAATAGACATTAGGCTTCAAACTGCCGTAGCTGATCGAGTCGAGCAATGTCTAATTCGAACCCGAGAAATACTCGAGCAGTCGTTAACGTAAACGAGCCGAACACGAGCATAAGTACCATCTTCTGCTCGCAAACAACTCGCCGAATAGGTTAATGAGCAACTTGCGAGCCGCTCGATAAGCTGCTCGACAAGCCACACTCGCGAGTAGTCATTTTTTTTTAACGAGCCGAAGTTGAGCTCGTTTAACTTTTTATCAAGCATGCTCGATAAGGTTAATGTTCGACTGGGCTCTACTCATTTTTAAAAGATCATTTTTACAAATGATTTTTTAATAAAACAAATTTTAATTTTACATAAGATATGGTACGAAATGGATATAGGTAGGTGCACGCCATTGACTCGTGCTTCCTAAATCTTTCAGAATGGGAGTAACATTCGCTCAATTTTCAATTGAAATAACCGGGTCATTGATTTCAATTTTCAACCTTCATTAATACTCCTTCCTTCCAAGAAAAATATGACTCTTTAATTTGTATTTAGTGAAAAACAAGGAGTAATTTAAATGATGTACACATAAGAATACAAATCTTATTTTTGTGACAAAATTTTTCCTTCAAACATAGTAAGATTCATGTTACAATATTTCACTGCAGTTACTTCTGAAAACCTAGCTAGTAACATCTTATGCCTATAGCTAGCTCATAGTTAACGTCGGCTCCACCTCCACGAGCTCATCAACGAACTGTTTCAGCAACACCTGCAGAATCTCCTGGCCCAAGTCTTTGCTTACCTCATCGAAATCCTCGTAAATCCATTTCTCACTTACACTTTCATCCGTGAGCCCACATATTACCTCGACCATTCTTTTGTAGTAGCAACTCTCCTTGTAATTATCCTTCTTCATCCGTCTCTTCCCTTTCTTCCCTTTCTTCACCGCTCTCACCTCCACATTATCCGAATACGGGCGTCCGATTTTAGACGGCGAAGCTCGCCTCGGGCTCACTCCCCCACCTTCCACTTCTGCCCAAAAAAACAACAACAAAGCGTTATACAATAGTTTGTTTGTTTTTCGTGCAAACAAAAACGAATAATATACTTACTTGTTGGATCATCGGTAGCTGGTTCAACGTGAGGATGTACTTTACATCCGGAACCGAAAGACTTATTCTGCCTTCTCTTAGAAACCTTTGTCGTCGGAGTCATTTCTTCCTTCGCTTTCGCCTTCTTCTTCTTATTATTCTTCCTCGTAACCGGCCTTCTCTCGTTCACGCGCCCTTCAGATCTTTTCTCAACCGCATTTTTCTCGAGCAACTTTGCGCTATTTACACTTCCGCCCCTCCTCTCGTTCTTAATATTCCTCTTCTCTCCCGACTCGGTTATTCCCTCCTCGACTTTTCCCGCACGATCGTGGTAATACATCCCCTCGCGGAACGAAACGGACGTTCGGACCCTCCGGTGTTGTTTCACCGGATCGAACTGCGTGACGAAATCGATCGAGCTCGCGGACTTGCTCCTGAAATAGGAGCCCAAAGTTCGGTCTTGTTGGAACGAGGGAGAGTTCGGGAACGAGTCGAGCCCCATCAACCTCGCCACCACTCCCGGATTAATCGAGCTCCCGACCTGAGGTCGCTTCGCATTTTCCTCGGCCGGCGGTTTGAAGGAATGATCGACTGCCTTCGTGTCGTCGGAAGGGTGAGTCGGGGGGCTGCCGGAGCACAGCAGCCGCCGGAGAACCGCGGAGTAACAGTTAGTGGCGGGAGGTGCATTTGCTGCCATTGTTAAATTGTAGGGTACTGTAGGAAATAGTCTCAGTAGAGAGGGTTTGAAATTCGAATGGATGGGAGGAATATAGAATTTTGATGAATTATTGGTGTCAATTGTTGTTATTATTATTACTATTGTATTGAATTAATTATCTGTGGAAATTATATAAAAAAAGGAAGATGCCAAGATCTTGGGACTTTTTTGTCTTTGGGTTCACACTAAGATGGAGAAATTAAATTTGACCAAGGTCAGTCCAAAATCCAAATAGCAATTTTTTCGTCCAATAAATAATCATAATTTCTTTTTACACGAAAATTATAATAATAAAAAAATATTAAAATTTTATTTTTGATTAAGGTAAAAATATTTATTAAATTTAAACGTTAAGTAATTGAGATAAAATTAAATTAAAAATAGTGTGATTATTTTGTGAATAATTGTAATTGTTAAAATAATTTTAAATAAATGAATTGTGATCCTTTGAATTTTTATTGGCTCGGAGTAGTACTACTAATAGTCGAGCATACAACACATGCAGCCGGATATGTTGACTTTCTTGCAATGTGTGAATGGACATTATGGACATGAGTCCACACACCCAGACCACCAGACCTTTATCGGACTTCCGGTGTGGGCCCACAGGCTCAACCGACAATATTACTTCAGATTCGGTGTGAAAATTAGTTGACTCAGTCGCTAGCTCTCTCACTTTTTTTCTTTTTTTTTAGATAAGGAGGAGAGACGATAAACTCCACCCGATCAGAAATCCCTCGATCGGGTAGGATGTAAATCGAGGAATGTGCTCGAGTAACAGACACCTGTGCGAGAGAGCCAACAGGTCGAACCCCAGGACAAACCTTCATAATATTTCAATGAAAATTTGTCCCACCCGAGATTCGAATCCTGCGTCGCCGGGGAATTAAACCCATATCATCACAGACCGTACCACTCGGCTATGCTCCTGGGGACCGCACTCTCACTTTTAAAAGCAAAACATCTCATCTCTGCAAACAATTCAAAAGATCCGAATCTAAGAATATTGATATTTTAAGGGGTCTTTTTAAAATATCAAATAAGTTTCGGACTTCAATGCACAAAAACATGAAACAATGAATACTCCAAGTAAGTACACACACCATGGACCACCCACTAAACCTACTACAACTAACACTCTTTTTTCTTCTATGTTAACAACTACTGTAAAAAGTAGATTAAATTTGTCAATAATTTGAAGGGATCAGAGATTACCGATCAGGCAAAAATACCTAAATTTAAATGAATTTTGCTCCCGTGGTCCCACATCTGCTGTTATTCTTAGATACTCTATGGTTGCAGATGGTGATAAAAACTGGATGTAAGATAAACTTTGAGGTATATTGACTTTTAGGCCGTGTGAGTCCTTGTATAGTAATTAGTTGTTAGACAGTTGATTAGTGTAAAATCTTTAATCATGTTTAATTCATAGATAATGAACAAATAAATGTTAGTACTACTATTCTTTTACAATGAGAATATATTTAACATGGGGATGTAACACAGGTTTATTATTTTACATTGAGAATTTAACGTCATCAAATGGGGATGTAGCTCAGATGGTAGAGCGCTCGCTTAGCATGCGAGAGGTACGGGGATCGATACCCCGCATCTCCAAGTATTTTTCTAGTAAATATTTTTGATCATTTTTTTGTCCGGCAGTTTGTCCGGTTATTTTCATTGTTCATATTTTTGAACTTTTAAGAATTGAGTCTGAACTTTTAAGAATTGAGTCTGGTAACCAAAAGGTTGAATTTAAAAATAAAAAAACACAATTAGCCAAAAACACATCATACTGTATAAATTAAAGAGGACACAGAAATAACAAAATGTCATAACTGTTTGCCAATCTCATTATAATCTAATTACACATGAAACTCCATCACACAGCGAATATTGTTATTTTGGAACGATAAAAGAAGGGTTCATCATCATAATCATCTCTTCTTGAATTTCGCGTCAACATAATCATCTCTTCTTGAAGCCGTACTTCTTCCGCTCGTAGAACAAATCAGTTTTGGCGCTACCCAAATTTACAATCTTGGGGCAGCCGTCCCTGTCCTTCTCCATCTGAGTGCACTCCTTGCAGTAGTAGGCATCAGAAATTCCCACGCCACCACATATCACACAACGCCCTTGGAAAGACCCGTAGTTGCACTCGTCGCATATCCTAACAAGCGTGCACGGGCGAACATACGAATCACAAACAACACATTTACCATCATCTTTCTCACACAGCCTTCCTATGGCTATCCCTGGCTGCTTACGGCACATGATTAAATCCGGGTGATGTTTAGCCATACTTTTTCTGCATCTTAAAATGAAATCAATTACTTACTCAGAATGATTTTCAAGTTTGATTCAACAATTTTTGTTATCCTAATCAAAACATTACTTCAACCAGAACTATATCTTCCTAATAACCACAACCAAAAAATCAATTCATAATTTTACAAAAAAAGAAAACAAAAGTACATGATTAAAAACCCGAAAAACAACGGACCGAGAAAAGCAAATCTCAATTGCTTATAGGAATCGAACTCGTATCAGGATCAGTACATCACTGTTAATGTATACACCAAATATTATTTGTAATGTGTTCATGCTCTTGTTTATACATTGAAAAAAAACCTAATTCACAAAACAGTAGAAAAATCAAGTGTAAAACGCATGTAAGAAAAAAGGTTAAATTGTTTCCGCCTTCGTTTTCCTGTAATTTCTTTGTGATTTTCTGAATTAAAAAAATGCAGAATATCAATATTTCAGAAACGCCATAAACAGACCAGAGGGATCAGAATTTGCGAAAATATATATACTCAGCGAGAGTACTCAGCGAAAATATATATAGAGAGAGAGAATTTGCGGCGAACTTACGGCGGCGATTAAACTGAAATGAGCTTCGATCAAGTTCCAAGTCGCGGCGGTGATAAGTGCGAATCTCGTTTTCGGGCGTGTTCCAGGTTCTTCTCTTTTTGATGCCCTTTCCCCACTTCGTCTGTTTTATGTGATTATTAATTTATTATGTCAACCGTAAATTAGGAATTGCACCCTGAAAATATATAAAATTCACGTATTAAAATTTAACACACAGGCCCAGATTAGGCCCATGTTTTGAATGCCCAACTGTTTCATGAAACTTGGGCCCAGTAGCCCACCTCACCCCGTACGAGACAAGAATTTCATCAACGACTTGTAATTTCCAAGTTTTTACCACTGCCCCCGTCGAAAATTCGAGAACTAGGGTTTGTTTCGTCGGATCTATTTTTCCGGTATAATTTCGTCGGTTTGTAGAATGGCCGGAGGTGGAAATTTCATTCACAGGGTAATTTCTTATCTCGCGAACGAGCTCATCGTCAATGGGCTCGCTAACAAGTAAATTGATTTCTTTTCGATTTCCATAATTATTGATTTTTATTTTCAATAATCAATATTCGATCTCCGATCCGCTATGATTTATGCTTTGGCGATTCCAATTATTTTTGTTTATGCCGATACATAACTTATTGCATCACGTTTTATCACAGTCAGGGATTCCAGAGGTTTGCAGTGAGGACGTCTAGAAAGATCGAGGAAATAACCAATATTGGTATGGCATCTTGTTTGTGTAAAGATTATCCGTGCTTGTTCGATTTTTCGTATTTTGTTTATTCATGATTCATTTGATTTGAGTCGTTATTGGTTTCGTGTAGCTGCACAGAAGAAGAAAGAATTAGCTGAGCAAGTGAAGGATGTGTCTAAGAACTTTGAGGTTGGTTTTCAGTTGTATTTTTCGTTTTTTTCAATTCTTGTGTATAAAAGTTAAAGTATGAAGTACCCTTTCTTCTCCTGCAGTCATTCAAGAACCAGTGATGCTCTTTAGAGTTGTATAATTGTTATATGCCTCTCAAGTTTTCCTTCGCTGTGGATAATGATGATGAAGCTCGTTTGATTTCGTTCGATTCGAATATGGTGTTTGATTTTTGCTATTTTGTATTCATATACGTTTGTCCCTAATTTTGTAATTTAATCGGGGCTTTGAGAACCCTTTTGCAGTGTGTTAAATGAGGTATTAGATTCACTCCACTGTGAGTGTTCAATTCGATTCGGTTACATGATTCGCAGTTATTTCTAAAAATCCCCGACCCCAGCTTTTAATCGCCCTCCATCTCTTCCTCTGTTTCCTGTGAATTGAATCTTGTATTTGCTAACTATCCACCAGATTAACTAGCTTTTGACGGAACTAAACGCTAAGCATATTTTAAAGTTGGATTACTCTCAGAAGCATTCTTGTTTTTTCTTGTATTCTAAAAATATGTAAAATAACAATAAATTTGTTTCATTTGTATTTAGTTTTTTGATTTTTGGAAATAAAACATCTAGACTAACCACTCTCCATGTTTGACAAACCATTGCATGCCTTTTTGAAGAATAAGGCAACTGAGCATATACATCTTTTACTGTATCTTAGGATTGAGTTTACAACTTCCTAATGATGGTTCTCACCTCTAAAAAACGAGAAGATGAAAAAAAAAAGAGAGAAAACGATTATAACTGAACTGAAAACCAATTATTTAATTAATCAAAATTGAAATTCGATTAATCGAATATTAATAAATTAGTATAATTTTTATCCTCACATTTTTGGGGCATTTCCCCATTGGAATCATTCATATGTTACTCCAAATTAGTGTTTGATTTTTTTTTTTGTTTTTTTTTCTTTCTTTTATATACATACAACTCATAGAAAAAAACTACAAGTATACTTTCTTTGTTCTTGGTCCAACTCCCTTTAAGAAAAGCTACATCTAATTTTTCAAAAAGACATTTTCGTCCTCAAATTTCAAATATGAATTGGAAAAAATTAAGAGGCGTGCCGGGGAGAAATGCGACTTTAGTTGCAAGACGAAGAGATTGATGAAATCATTTTCCGATTTAGGAAATCACACTATTTTTTTTTTTTTCAATTGGGGAATGGTGCCACAAAACCCTAGCTCCAAAACACTTCACTGACTTCAGTACATTTACACTATATAAGCACACCGCTCATCGCCCCCAAGTACAACTGCCGACCTCAAACCCTAATTAAATCTCATTTTATCTCAGAAAAAAAAGATCTCAATCGGTGAGCTTCACTGTTCTCTCATTTCAATTCGTTTCTGTTTATTTTATTTGCATTAGTGTCTGTTTATTTATCTGCGATCGATTCGTTTGTTTCGATGGTTGTAGCAATGTCGGACGAGGAGAGAGAGGAGAAGGAGCTGGATCTCACCTCATCTGAAGTCGTCACCAAATACAAATCAGCTGCCGAAATCGTCAACAGTAAGTAGCTCTTGCGTAATTATCGTCGCTGTCTCTTTTTGCGTGTTTGAAATTATAGTTGATTTCGATAGTGAATTTATGGAGATATCCGTTGAAATTATGCAGAGGCTCTGCAACTGGTCTTGTCCGAATGCAAAGAAGGAGCTAGGATTGTCGAAATTTGTAAGAAGGGCGACGCCTTCATCGCAGAGTGAGTATTCTCATTTACCTTGATGCTATAATCATGTCTTTATGAATTTCTCACACGGCGTATTTATATTTCTTCGATAACAGACAAACCGGAAACATGTACAAGAATTCGAAGAAGGTGATAGAAAGGGGTGTTGCCTTTCCGACTTGCATATCAGTGAACAACACAGTCTGTCATTTTTCCCCTTTGGCCAGTGATTTAACTTGTCTGGAAGGTGGAGCTGTTGTGAAAATGTACGTATGTTTTTCAGTAGCTTATTGAATATTTTTGAAATTTGGAATGATGTACTGTATTTTTTAATACAATTATATTCCTGTATTTGCAGTGATATGGGATGTCACATAGATGGTTTCATTGCTGTAGTTGCGCATACCCATGTGATTCAACAAGGACCTGTTACAGGGAGAGCAGCTGATGTTATTGCTGCTGCCAATACTGCTGCGGAGGTTGCCTTGAGGCTCGTGAGGCCAGGAAAAAAGGTATTTTTTCAATATTCTCCACTGTGTTTTATTTAATGTGACTTGCTTTTGTCTTTGAAGTTCTCTTTGTGTTGAAATCTAGTTATTTGACACATTAGTCTTCTCTTCCCTATATGACGAATACTTTGTAAGAGCTATGGGTTGATATCCAAATGATGCTTTATCCTTAGTCATAGTTACTCTGATAGGGTATGGTATCTGTTTTTCTTTGTACATTTATAGTTTGAATTTTATTTGAATGGTATTACAATAAAACTGGACAACAATTTAACTGTTGTGCACTTGTGCTACTGTATTAAAGTAGGCAACTTTGCCGAGGTGATCAGATTATTGTTGATCTCCTCTTTTTCCCTGTTGCCTATATTGATAACTGTCCGGCATAATGATTTCTGGTGGTGAAGTATTTGTGGCTCCACTCATTTCTGGTGGTTGACATTTCACTTAGAAAATGTTTTCTTGTAGTTTTATAATTTCCTCTTTCAGTATTTGGCTACTTGATCGAGAGGTGTATTCTACTTGAAGTCACATTGATGTTTTATGGATTTTATATCCAATGAAATTTTCTCTAGTTATAACTACACTGATATAGGATTTAAAATTTATTTGAGTTGTGCAACTTTTATATTGGTTTGAGAAATTGAACTGTTGCACTTTTATTTTTCGAATCAGGCGACTTTGCCGAGGTGATCAGATCATATTGATCTCCTCTTTTTCCCTGTTGCCTATACTGATAAGTAGCCAGCACAAATATTCTTTGCGGTGAAGTACTCCTGTCTCCACCCTTTTCTGGTGGCCAACATTAGACTTCAAAACTAATGTATTTAATAGTTTCAGATTTAAGTGTGTTTTGCAATACTTTGGAGAAGCATGGGTCTCTACATGATGATCACACTAATGAGCTATGGATTTTACATCCGATGATGTTCTATATTGTCATAGTTACTCTGATAGAGAATCCATGTTTTGTTTTCTGTACCTTTTTTTAGAATTTTGCATTAAATATCCCGAATTCGTATCATTATCTTGTTAAGCCAAAACATCATAATCATAAAGATGTTAGGGAGATTTATTTTCATTTGTATTTTTAATTCTAACAATTTGTTTTCCTTCTTGTCCGCCAATGTGTAGAACAAAGATGTTACCGAGGCCATTCAGAAAGTTGCTGCTGCTTATGACTGTAAGATTGTTGAAGGTGTCCTAAGCCATCAAATGAAACAATTTGTGATTGATGGGAACAAGGTTGTTTTAAGTGCATCTGGCCCTGAAACAAAAGTTGACGAATCAGAATTTGAAGAAAACGAGGTCTATTCTATTGACATTGTTACAAGTACTGGTGAAGGCAAGGTACATTTTCTTTTTCAACTCAAACAAGTCTTTTAATTTATAAATTATTTGGTTATCTTGTATGTTAATGTATATTTTTATTTAAACATGCACAGCCAAGACTGTTGGATGAAAAACAGACAACAGTGTATAAAAGAGCTGTGGACAAGAACTATAGCCTAAGGATGAAAGCATCCAGATTTGTATTTAGCGAGATAAGTCAGAGTTTTCCCATCATGCCATTTTCTGTCAGGTTTGTCATGATATGTGTAACACCTGATGATGATTTATGTTCTTTATTAAATTTCTATTTTTCTTTCCATTTATCACTTACACTAGTTAGTTAATAGGGCTCTAGATGAGAAGCGTGCTCGTTTGGGACTAGTGGAATGTGTATCTCACGATCTCTTGCAGCCATATCCTGTTCTTCATGAGAAGCCTGGTATGAACTTTTGGGATCTAATGTCATATTTTCCCCAATGTTTGTTATAAAAATCATATTTTCCCCAATGTCTGTTTTTCTTTGTTAGATTACTGAAATTTGCATGATTCTGTGATTACAGAAACCAATAGCCAAAGGGGATATTTAATTAATGTTTCCGAGGGTGTCCTTTTTGTTAACTAAACATTTGTGTTTTTTTTTATGTATTTCACTTTTACTTGGAATATTCTACCTCAATGGTAATTGTGTCTTTATAACTTGCACCCTCTTTTTCGTTTATCGTACATATGCTCATGTCAAACTCTGCTTGTCCATTGAAGGTGACCTGGTTGCACACATCAAGTTCACAGTCTTGCTTATGCCAAATGGGTCCGACCGAATCACTTCACACCCCCTACAGGAGTTGCAACCGACAAAAACAGTTGATGACCCAGAAATCAAAGCCTGGTTGGCACTTGGAACCAAGACAAAGAAGAAAGGCGGAGGCAAGAAGAAGAAAGGTTAGTTTGAGTTCTAATGAGAGTTTTGTATGTTCTCTCCTGGATCAATGATAATCAGTGACAATAATATTGTTTTTTTCCAGCTAAGAAAGCTGACAAGTCTGAGGATGCTATGGACGTTACCGAGCAACCTAGGAATGTTTCAAATGCAGATGATTCTTCCCAGGGATGATGACACTATTTTCTATACATGTAATGAAATTTTGGCTGCGCTGCTCTAGTTTGGTTGCTTTCGGTTCTGAGATGTGAATCTAACGCTGAAAACAATTACCTGTGATGTGAATTATGTGAACCCTGTTTTCTGTTTCTTTCTTTTTTTGACTTATATCGAAAATAGAAAAAAATAATTCAAACAAAGTAGTAACAATTACAGATTTACAGTTTCTTTTTGGTTTTAAAGTGTGAAAATTTTGAACCAAGGCGAACATGAATACTGTACATGATACATTTGTTGAAAACAAGACTTGATTTCTTGATAAAATGAAGGAAGAACTTGAAAATTTGCAAGTATTGTGGAGGGATCAAAATGCAAACATATATGTATATTGTTGGATCTTATATTTCACGAGTATTACAAACTTTTGTTAAATCAAACAAAAAATTGATACCACTTATAGTTTACAAATCGGATAAAATGAAGATGCCCATGGTATTATAAATTTCGAGATTTTGTTTAAACGGCAAACCGTCTGACACAATTCTTCTGTCAGACCGACTACCATAAATAGTTTGGACGTGAAACATAATAAAGCCCATTAGTCAGTAAAAGCCCATTACTCTTTACTCTGGAGTTGGACCAGCCCAAATAAGTCAAGGCCCATTCCTTATATATAAATGTAAGTGCAAACCTGAACTAGGGTTTTGTCTTATCTATCCGTTTCGTTCCCCATCGCCATCCTTCGTGTTCACCGTTTTTCCCGAAGGTTTAGAGTCTCTGTTTTTTCCG
The DNA here is from genome assembly GCA_954870475.1 of Euphrasia confusa. Classification (NCBI taxonomy): domain Eukaryota; kingdom Viridiplantae; phylum Streptophyta; class Magnoliopsida; order Lamiales; family Orobanchaceae; genus Euphrasia; species Euphrasia confusa. The sequence continues at coordinate 3,302,188 of OX940951.1, forward strand.
ATGAGGGCCAAGGTATATTTTATTGATTCAACCATTCGTTTCAATTAATATTTATTTCATCTGCGATTCCTTAACTTTTGTGTGTGTGTTTTGCAGTGGAAGAAGAAGCGCATGAGGAGGTTGAAGAGGAAGCGCCGAAAGATGAGGCAGAGATCTAAGTAGGCTTCTTTTTTTGTCCCATTTCCTGAATTTCATTACTTAGCAATAAGTTTGTTACTCCTCGGAACTGCATTTTCATGGATCAAGTTTTTTATCAATTGATTTTTTTTTCAATTTATTCTTGCCTAATTAATTAATTTGATTTTAGTTTTGTTTTTATTTTAGAAGTTTATGGGCGATATGTTTCAACCCTTCAATATATATATCATGAAAATCGTTTTTCTAACGAGATTAAATAAGATCACGTTGTATTAAATGAGATTCACTATCTTAGACAATTTTTTTTAATGTGTTACCAGCACTGTTACTCACGAGTCTTGTGTATGAGGGTTGTTAAATTTTAAAATAATTGAGATATGTTGTGGTGTACGAGGGTTGTTAAATTTTAAAATAATTGAGATATCCTATTGTGCAACGAATTGATTTACCACTTAAAATATATATTAATGTTTCTCTATTACTTTTAAACATGTTTATTCAATTAATTTATTTTATGAAATGAATATGATAATATGTGAATTGAGATTACTTATTTAAGTTATGCTTTTGTTTTGTTTGTGTTTCATGGTTATTTCTTGGCTACAGTAAGGTCTTGTTTGGTGGCACCTACTAGTAAACACACGATAGTATATCTTAACCAAATTGATAACTTACTTGTAACAGTTTTTAATAATCGGCTGTTTGATATATTTTTTAGTTACCAATATAGCATTTTGATACTCATTGTTGTTCCATAATTAAATGACAAAATTGCCTTTCTTTTTTATTTTTTATTCCATTATCATCACATTTTTACCATCTTTGTTATACAGAAAACAAAACTTGAATTCAATCATCACACAACATCGAACAAGACAAATTAATTGGGTTTTATAATTTTCACGAGCTGTGGGCATTTCATTTGTAAGAAAATTGCCCAAAAAAATCCAAATGGTTATGAATAATTGCAGAAAAGAAAACGTAATCGAAATCTCATAGTCATACTTTTCAATGTAAGAGAGGCATCCAAAGGCCCCCGCCGAATAAGCTTCCCTAGAAGATTCAGTAAGCGGTGACGACCAATACGGATGCAGCGAAACCAGATCTGGAAATTTTCAGCAATGATTTCGTAGATTTCGAGTTGCGTCTCGAAGATCTGGCTACAATGGTCCTCGTCTATGAACTTTTCGCTGAAGGTAAACTCGTACGGTTACATCTCACCACGATCCTCGTTTCGGATATGCCGATTCGACTCTCAACTTTGAAATGCCGATCCACGTTTGCATCTTCTTTCATCTTTCTTGCAGGCCACAGAAAATCTTATGAAAAGGATAGATGAAAATATGAAGATTCATTTTGATGAAGAAATAAGGAGAGAATGAAATCGAGAACAAATAAATTTGAAGTGTTTTTTTGATATTTAATAAATAGAGGGGTAAATTAGTAATAATCTATACCAATCAGAGTCACGGTTGAAATGAGACCGCTTATCTCCCCAAATTGGGCTGATAAATTCACTGAAGAGGCACAGTATTTATGAGCGGGCCTTTAATCTATCTCAGGCCCACACAAATGAAACCAAACATCTAATTATCCCGTTATCGTTAACTATCGTGTATTTATCATGGTCACCAAACCTGCACTAAGAGTATAGTACTCACACAAACATACATGTGGTGTGTGTATAGTACTCAAACACACAAACATATATGTGGTGTGTGTTTGATGTGAGATTTTTTTATAATTTAAAAATAAAATATTCATACACTACATGTTTTGTGTGTTGTGTACTATACTACTACCTTTAGTTTAGTCAAGAATAAACCATGTTTCATTCCATATTTTTTGTTTGTCACCAAGAATTGTAATCAGGTTCAGCCTACTAACTAAAAATAACATGTGAATTTTAAATTATTTTGTTTATATTTTATATTTGCTTATGAAATATTTAGGGGTTATAAAAAAAGTAAGTTTTAAGTCTTTTATTATTGTTAAATATTAATCTTTTGTTTAATTGTAAAAAAGATAATACTTTGTAAACTACTTTTTATTTTTGTTTAAACAATTATAGAAAATCCTAATCTTCCTATTATAAGGAGCATTGCGTAAACGGAAAAACAACACCACCGTAAAAACAACACAATATGAGCCATTTATTCTTGTTGTCATCGACCATTCCTAGAAAAAAAAACCACTACTCCACAACGGTAGGAAGAGACATTGAATTTTGAGCACCAAGATCCGGCTGTGGGTTAGTTCTATGCTAGCATAAGGGTACTAACCCATTGCCATACACCCATTTACATGTGTATTTATATTTATCTTTTTACTTTTTTCATTGGTTAAGTTTTTTATAATGACCACATGTAATATTTTATATGGATTTGGTACTACCCCTATTAGGGTAGCATAGAATAAACCCCGGCTGTGATAGTCACCCGTTGAAAAAGGTAACCTCCTCGATTATGCTGAACTAATTCGAAGCGGCAATTCAAAAGGAAACCTCGAAATTGATGGCCGAGCTCAAGCGGAAGATAACTTTGATTTTCATGTATACTAAAATATGCGCAATGTAAATTTCAATTATGTTGTCTCAAATATTTACATGGATGAATTAAATCTGTGTTTGTTCTAAAGATCCTAAGTATCTTCCTATTGGGAAATTCGGATTCTCTTATTAACATGTCCATATTTGGAATACAGAGGCTAAAGTGCACATTTTCACATTTCAATTTCTTGGTGGTGCTCGCCGATTACAGCGGCGCCGTCTCGACATCGTGACGAATTGCTTATTTAATCTAAGCGAAATGGTAAAGTAGAGATCATACCACATTTGCACGTAGTATATGTTCATTGTCTCAGTAATACAATTTGTGTGTAGTTGTGTTCATTATTAAATATTTAAAAAATTATGAAAAATATTTTAGCATTACTTAGATTATATATTTGAAATTATTGACGTTATTCATGTTTTATATAAATATTTAATAGTTTTTATTTTATTTTAATAAAAAAAAGTAAAGAAACTAAAAAAATAAATTTATATAAATTTAATAGAGTAGTAATATTAAAAACAATATATAATAACTCCAGAACTTATGATTTTTAAATATAATGGTAGAATAAAGTCGTTATGACAATAGAAGACATTTAAAAATAAGTCAGATTATTTATTCGTTAGTTTTGTACCAACTGTAGTAAGAATTAGACATAAAATAATTCAGATTATTTATTCGTAATATATTTGAAATTATTGATGTTATTCATGTTTTATAAAAATATTTAATACAGTAAAATCTCAATAAATTAATACTCCATAAATTAATAACCTCTCTAAATTAATAGAATTTTCCGGTCTCGATTTTGTTTTTTAACTAAAAAAAATATCTCGATAAATTAATAATCTCTCTAAATTAATAAAATTTAACGGTTCACTATTAATTTATAGAGATTTTACTATAATTTTTATTTTATTTTAATAAAAAAATTAAATAAACTAAAAAAAATAAATTTATGTAAATTTAATAGAGTAGTAATATTAAAAACAATATATAATAACTCCAGAACTTATGATTTTTAAATATAATGGTAGAATAAAGTCGTTATTTATCAAAATATGACAATGGAATACATTTAAAAATAAGTTAGATTATTTATTTATTCGTTATTTTTGTACCAACGTGTAGTAAGAATTAGACATTTTAAAATAATTCTAATTATTTATTCGTTATTTTTGTACCGTAGTAAGAATTAGACATTTTAAAACAATTCAGATTATTTATTCGTTCGTTATTTTGGTAAGTAAGAATCAAATATTTAAAAATAATTCAAATAATTATTTATTTGTTATTAATTTAAATACAAGATAAATAATTAAAAAAAACCTTAAATTATTTTCGAGTTCACTTTTCTGGTCAGTTTCCGACAACTTATTTTGTGTACATAATCTGTAACATGCAATCATTTTTAGTTGTTATCTGTGTGTGCTTTTCGTTAAAAATATTATAAAATTTATTTTTAATTTATTGTTTTTTGATTTTTTTAAATATCAAAATTAAATCAATAATATATCTTATACGTTTATAAATAAGATTGACTCTCTATTTATACCGTTCATCTAACTATTTAGAATGTGTAAGAATAATTTTGTATGAGTGTTAATCTAATTATTTAGAATGTTGTATGAATAATTTTGTATGATTAACTCTATATGTTGAATACTCTTATGATGTTTGTATTATATGGTAGAAGCTTTATACGTAGGTTTAATACTCTTATCATTTGACCTCAAATTGAGCTAAAAAAACAACGAAAAAAATGAAATAAAAAAATTTAAAAACAATAAATAACCGATGTAAAAATGAAAAATAAATAAAATAAAAATTAAAGCACTAACATCTCATTGTAGCTAAAAATTTTCTATATATACTACTTCATTCTCAATTAAAATTTTCAATATATACTACTTCACTGATTGACCGGTACATAGATTAAAAAAATATTATTTTTTTGATAAAAACTAATGGGTAAAAATATATTTTTAAGTTAAAAATAAATTAGTTATGAGTAAAATATATTTTTAAATTAAAAAGTAAAGTAATTGTGAATAAAATATTTTTAAGTTAAACAATAAAATAGTAACTATTTTAAAGTGGAAAACTAAAATAATTATTTATTTGTGAAGTGTGTCCATAATTATTGAGACATTCAAAAAACAAATATGTGGATAAATAATCAGGATGAAAGTTGTAGTTATTTTTAAATTATCATATTAATCATTAACTTAATTTTAAGCTCATCTCTAACCATAAGTTCTCTTTGGGGTGAGGGAGTATAATCTTACAACAAAATGTCAAATAACTTTAGGGATGTTTGGTAGGCTAGTTAAAATCTAGTTACTTGGGTTAACTGGTTTATAAAGTGTTTGATACATATTTTATGGCCGAGACAAATAATGAGCCCGTTCTTAAACACTGTTACACTTTAGTGGAATTAATGGACGAAATGGAGTGTTGAGCTCTCTGGTCAGAACAAGAACGGTAACAAAGTTAAGTTATTCCATGAACAAGAACGGTAATAAAGTTGAGTTATTCCAAGAAACATCGAGATAAATTATTTGTCTCACCAAACACGCTAAATTGATGAGTAATTAATACGAATGAGCATCCAGAGGCATAGTCGAGCGGTAAAACTTGTGAAGTGATTGTAATTTCCCGAAACTTGTTGCTTTCTCCAACATATGCCTGCTTAATCGAGCAAATCTCTCGATTTACGTTATACTCGATCTTCAATTTACATCATACTCGATCGAGGGATCAACAATTAAGCAAGGGAGGAGTTTCTCGTATTTATTCCTTTAAAAAAATGAAAAATTTAATACGAATGACCAACGATCAAGTAAGAGAGAGTTTTCTTTTCTCTACCCTATTAAAATAAATAAATTAATACTAATTGTACGCGATTGTATTGCAAACCGTAGGAACTTGAGCAATTGGAACCGGAGCGACTGGCCCTCGCCCCTATAGTCAGCTCAATTAGTGGTAATACAAGGCGAAAGGTCAACACACAAATTCCTTGCAAATGAAGAGTTTGAATCCGAACTCGAAAATCAGTAAGAGAAATGGAGTAATCGGGCTGGGCTTGATTCCCAATCACGGGCCCGCTACCGTTAACATCAAGCTCTCTCACGGCCTCAATCAATACGACATTTTCGTCCCCTCTACCTCCAACTTCGGTACTACTATTCCCTTCTCATAATCAAGTCCTTGCCGTGATCCAAATTTTATTGTTATAAATATTTCGATTTTGTTAAATTTGTATAGCCGATGTTCATTTGTGAGTTGTCCCACGTTGAATTTCTCGAGCCAATCTTAGCCTAGTGAGATGCTACTCATGTTACTGTTTGGTTTTAAGGTGAAACCTCCCGATTTTCAACTGATTTTATCAGAAAAATCTGCTAACTTATGATCTGTTCTAACTAGCAAGCACTCGTGCAATCGTCAATTCACATATTTAGTTAATTAAACAAGTGATTTATCAGATGCCTATATATTATATTAGTTTTTTTCATCTACAAATCCGTTTAAAAAATTCTCCGAAATGAACTTTTTTTAAAGTTCGATGGATGTTGTTATTGGTTGAATATTGTTTTTGATTGCTACAGGTTACCTCAAATCTTTCATTTGTCGAGAGATTGGTTTGAGGCCCGAGAGACACAAATTGTTCTTAAGAGGCACAGAAGTAGAAGATGATGAAGATCTCTTAACAGCTGGTGTCACGGAAAATTCGGAGGTGGTACTCGTGAAGGCTAAGGCAAACGAACAAGAATACTCTGAAGAAGTTTCGGGAACAAATGTAATATCGAAAGGAGAAGAAGAAGTTGCCCAAGTCAGGAAAGAGGTTGACCAGCTCGCACAACAGGTTGATCTCTTAGTTTCTAGATCAAATTCCATTTTGGTATTTGTAATTTTAGTTTTTAATATGGGTAAAATTTGGGTATCTTTTGGTTTCATGCTATTTCAAGATGATAAAATGGACATCTTGATTATGTTTTATCGATCCATCATTTTCATTGACTGGATCGAGACATGGAATCTAAATGTGAAATGCTATAAATTGACAGGTTTCTGCATTTCAAGCACTTGTGGACCGTGGAATCGAGGTTGACAACAAGGAGATTGTTTTCGCGACAGAAATGCTGATGAGACAATTGCTTAGATTGGACGGCATCGAAGCTGAGGGAGAAGGGAGGGTTCAGAGAAGGATGGAGGCTAGTTATATATCTAGTGTTTTATTTCCTAATTGAGCTTTCTTTTTAGACTTTTAGTACTCCCGTGTGTTTATTTTTTTGAGGTGATGATTCTGTTCAGGTGCGTCGGGTCCAAAGCATGGTAGAGACGCTCGACATTCTGAAGTCGAGAAATTCGAACACCTTTAGCAACACACGTAACAAATCTCTATCCATGAACACAGGTTGCGAAGGTGTGAATGAATCATATTTCCCTATGCCATCTCCTTTGAAGATATAGCACGAATTAGTTAGTTTGGTAAGTGTTGTTTGGATCGTTGGGTCGTGAAATTTCTTGCATCATTCCTTATTGAAATTTCTTGATCTGATTTTGCTTTGGAAACACTCAAGGGTAAGTAAGTACTTGATCTTCCTTTGTAAAATACAAATGAATTTGGTATAACAAAGTTAATACAAAACTGGTTGAAATTTCCCAATATTTTGTAGTTCAATATTTTGGCAAGTGTGTACTGTATATAAACTCAAAACATTCATATAAACTAAGTTTATTATAAACATATAACAATACAAATGATTACATTAGGTGTAATTAGTAAAAAAATTTAAAGTGAATGTAATTTTATTTTGAAATTATTTGATAATTTATATAAATAATTAGAAAATTAATACAATTAAATATTAAAAAATAAAAAATTAAGACACTACTGTACTTAATTTTTTTTCGATAAGTTCTATTTACACGTCTCGCAGTCAGTCCACTTGCATAATCATTATACATTAATCATTTGGTTTCATTTTGTTGTTGTTTAATAAGTACAAGTTGCTTTTTTATAAACTAAAAACCCCACACATCCACGCGCCACAATACTTCTTGTCTGACGAGATATTATTTCCCACGCGCGAGCTCTAGAGCGTGAAGCTACCCCATTTTCTGGGATATTTTTTTGCGTGTCGGAAAATACAATAATATATTTATATATATATATATGGAATAATTATTTTGAAAGTTCAGCGGTTCTCCATTTCTGACGGGTTTTCTCACTCATTTAATTTAACAATTTATTTTCTCATCCGATAAATAATTATGATAATACACGCACGCACTCTCCATTATTATGAAAAAGCGATATAACAATCAATCACACATAAAACGAATCTGTTGGTGATGTGTATATATATTATAGATACAGGTCCCTAGAGAGAGAAAAAAAACCACAGAGTGGCCGTGTAAATTAACGGCCACCGCCGCGGCAACCACCGTCGCCGATTAAATACAAATTTCCAACAATAAATTAATCGCCTATCTCGGTCAACGGCGGTGTTTGCAGGTACATACATATTAAGATCTCTCTCTTCCGTCCGTGTTCTGATCGCTTTGCTGAAATTAATTTATAGGGTGATGTTTTTTTTGTTTGATCGAGGAAAGATGCAGCAACATTTATTGAATACAATGCGCAGCTTGAAGATGATCGACGGGTGCAAAGGCGCCCAGGTCTACGCCCTAAATCCGGCGGCCAGCGGCGCGGGAGTCTCCGCCGCCGGAGAGAAATTCCTGCAGCAATTGCAGGACCACCTTAGGGTTAATTCGGTCTTGTCGAAGCCTCATCGGCGCCACCAGAGTATTTCCCCGGCAAACAATTTGAATCCGGCCGCTGTTGTGTCGGAGGCTCTCGCGATCTACGGTCTCCCGCAATCGGATCTCATCGAGCCTCAGATTGATTCGTGCCTCAGATTCGTCGATTTCGTCGGGACCTTAGCTGACGCCTACCGGAAACTTCAGGATTGCCTCGAATCGAAGAGATCCGATTTGTACATGGAGCAATGCGCGATATTCAGGGGATTGTCCGACCCGAAGTTGTTCAGGAGATGTCTCCGTTCGGCTAGGCAACATGCCGTGGACGTGCATTCCAAGGTTGTACTCTCTGCTTGGCTGAGGTTTGAAAGAAGGGAAGACGAGCTTTTCGGGGTATCCGCCATGGATTGCAGTGGGTGGAATATGGAATGCCCAAAAATGTCCTTGACCTCAGGGTATAACCCGGAATCTGCTCACGATATTTGTTCCTGTCCTCGTCGTTTGGTGGAAAATGTGGACACGGAGTCGGGTGTACAACTCCAGGAATGCCCGACTTCAATTTCTCACGTTGAGGATGAAGAAGAAGACGATGATTACGATATGTGGTTTTGTATCGGGGAGGAAGAGGTTAGGTGCAATAGGTTTAAAATTGCTTCTCTCTCTAGACCTTTCAAATCTATGCTTTACGGTAGCTTCATGGAATCAAAGAAGGAGAGAATATATTTCACTCAGAACGGGATTTCTTCTAAGGCGATCAGAGCTGCCGATGTTTTCAGTAGAATCAAAAGCGTGGAGTCATTCGAACCTAATGTCGTTTTAGAGCTACTGGTATTGGCCAATAGATTCTGCTGTGACGAAATGAAATCCGCATGTGATGCTTTTTTATCGTCTCTTGTTGATGATATGGATACCGCTGTCTTGCTCATTGAATACGGATTGAACGAGACTGCGTATCTTTTGGTGGCGGCTTGTTTGCAGATGTTTCTGAGGGAGCTTCCAAATTCGATGCAAAATCCGAATGTGATGAAAGTTTTCTGTAGCTCAGAAGCTAGGGAGAGGCTTGCCCAAGTCGGGCACGCTTCTTTTTCACTCTACAATTTCTTGAGCCAAATAGCCATGGAGGAGGACCTGAAATCAAATAATACTGTTATGTTGTTAGAAAGAATGGGAGAATGTGCTAATGAGGATTGGCAAAAGCAACTAGCCTTCCACCAGTTGGGTTGTGTGATGCTCGAGAGAAAAGAATATAAGGATGCTCAGAAATGGTTTGAGGCATCTGTTGAAGCGGGTCATATATGTTCTTTAGTCGGTGTAGCTAGAGCCAAATACAAGCGTGGCCATAAGTACAAAGCATATAAACTAATGAATTCCCTTATTTCTGATTACACGCCTGCTGGGTGGATGTACCAAGAGCGATCTCTGTATAGTGGTGGGAAAGAGAAAATGATGGATCTAGATATTGCCACTGAGATGGACCCCACACTTTCCTATCCTTACAAGCACAGAGCAGTGTTGCTGATGGAGGAGGAAAAAATTGGTCAGGCCATATCCGAGATTAACAAGATTATCGGTTTCAAGGCCTCGCCTGATTCCCTCGAGCTCCGTGCTTGGTTCTTAATTGCTCTGGAGGACTATGAAGGGGCTTTGACCGACGTGCGTGCACTTTTGACATTGGATCCGCAGTACATGATGTTCCATGGGAAGCTCAATGGGAATCAGTTGGTGGAGCTTTTGCGGCATCACGTGCAGCAATGTAATCAGGCTGATTGCTGGATGCAACTGTATGATAGGTGGTCTTCGGTTGATGATATTGGATCTCTAGCTGTTGTTCATCATATGTTGGCTATTGATCCTGGGAAAAGCCTTTTAAGGTTTCGTCAGTCTCTACTTTTGCTACGGTAAGTGTTTGATCTTTAATTGTTTTGTTCATTGATTACATCTGCTTTTTCCAACGCCCTACTGTAAAATTGTGTTTGAAAAGTATATGCATTTTTTAAAAACAGAATGAACACATTTTTAAGTTGATTTATTAATGGCGGTTGACGAGTACCTTCTCTGACTTATACAGGTTAAATTGCCATAAGGCTGCTATGAAAAGTCTGAGAATGGCTCGGAATCATGCATCCTCCGAACATGAAAGGCTTATCTATGAGGGCTGGATTTTATATGACACCGGTTATCGTGAAGAAGCAATAGCTAAAGCTGAGGAATCCATTTCGATCCAGCGTTCGTTCGAAGCCTTTTTCCTGAAAGCATATGTTCTGTCTGAAACTACAACAGACCAGGACTCTTTGTTCTATGTAATCCAGATTCTTGAGGAAGCTCTTAGGTGCCCATCTGATGGCCTTAGGAAAGGACAAGTAAGTGCTTATAGTCCAGATGACTATTCTACCTCCGTTGTTTCTAAAAGAGTCGGTTACCGAAAAATACCCACCAACAGGCTACACCCCCTTCCAATTTTAGCTCAAATTTTGAATATTTGCAATTAAAACACTCACTAATCACTATTGATTTTTGTTCCACGAATAAATTCTGGCATCATCACACTCTAACTTTCACTTTTTTATAAATAGCTTTACGCAATTTGATACTCAACTATTGTTGATCTTTGTGTTTCTGCAGGCTTTGACTAATCTGGCGAGTATCTACGTCGATGTGGATAAACTAGACCATGCGGCTGATTGCTACACGAATGCATTGAACATTAAGCATACAAGGGCCCATCAAGGCCTGGCCCGTGTATACCATCTCAAGAATCTTCGAAAATCTGCATATGACGAGATGACAAAGTTGATTGAGAAGGCCAGATATAATGCATCAGCTTATGAGAAACGTTCAGAATACTGTGACCGTGAAATGGCCCGAGACGATCTTAGCATGGCAACCCGACTTGATCCATTAAGGACATACCCATATCGATATAGGGCTGCTGGTGAGTTTTTGCTTTAGTTATAGTTTTATCTTATTATTATTTATTTCTTGCTTTAACTTTTGATTTGGAACTACCACTGCCTCGGGAACCTATGAATTCATTTAATTCTATATCATGCTTGTTTAAAATCTCTTTCAAAATCAATATACTTGTGGTATGATGGAACAAGTGAGTTATTTAAGAGTTATCATGCATATATCTTCTATTTTCTCTGGTAAAATCTAACCAAAAAGTTGTTTACCTGAAGTGAAAATCCAGACATCATTGGCATTGCTCAATTTATAAATGCCAATTACCGAGAACTTTCTTTTTATTACTTTTAATAATAATCAACTGCATATCATATTATCTTATTTATTTATTTTTTATAAATTTGAATCACCTTTACCTATACATATCAACTTTCCATATGTGCATTAGTGCTTTTCAAAATACAAATTGCCATCATAAAACAAGTTGCTTGAATTTGCCTTGAACAAAACGCTCGACTGTTTTGATCAATATGCACCAATTATCATGTATGTCAGTGTGAAGCGAAGTTATTATATACGACTTCAATTTTTGTTAATAGTTTATCATGCTTTTGGTAACCAAGAATTAAATTATTATCCCTTTCAGTTTTGATGGATGACCACAAGGAAGCTGAAGCAATATCAGAGCTCAATAAAGCCATATCATTCAAACTGGATCTACAACTGCTTCATCTCCGTGCAGCATTCCACGACTCAATGGGAGATTACATTTCTACCCTCCGAGACTGTGAGGCAGCCCTTTGTCTCGACCCTAATCACTCGGATACAATAGAACTTTACCAAAAATCACAAAAAAAGGCCGCCGAACAACAAAAGTGAGAAGTGGTCAGTATTTTTTGGTGGATGTCTCATAATTATTGTTGTCCATACACCACGGCTCGACTTTAGGAGCACTTTGTTTATATTATCATTCGAGCTTTGTTCATAGCGCATCAGTGCTTGGATTGACAAAAGGGAAGATAGAAAAAAAAGTATGTACATTGCTTGGAAAAAAGGTAAATCAACAAGAGCAAAATGCCTTGTAAACTCATTCACACATACTTCTTTTTTGTTCCTTTTTTCTTTAATTTGTATTTTATTTGTATATTTTTTTGGGTATAGGTAGATTCACATTTGGCCTTTTGCCCTTTGAAGCAAATTGGCATGTGATGCAAAGTTTCTGTTTGAAACTAGCACAAAAAAGTATTTGTGTACTCTTTTAAAAAGTAAATATGTAAATTAAATTAAATTTCGCCTTGTGATCTACTTCATGTCCTGTTGCACTGTTGCTGGTTTTGAATGAGTTGCCAGATAATTTTTTCATATCTGTTTTTTCCTCTGTTATTAGCTTTTTCGAGTTTCTTCATTTGTGTACCTTTTGTCTTAAGAAAGACTTTATCAATAGAAGTATCTTCTGCATTCATGGAGGAAATGGAAGAAACATATTCGACAAGTGTTGTGATTATTGCAAAAGAACAAGTGGTGGTGGTGGTTGTGAAAAACATGGTCATAATGAACATTTCCTGGATGACATCGAACATCTACTCGTTGGCTGAATCAACAGAAGATATGGAATCAGACGGTAGAGAAGCGACAAAGGACAAAAGCTCAGAGGTAAGGAATCACCATTCACCAAACCCTATTACAGAGAGATTTTCTTCGCGATGCTTAGGCCTTACCTGAGGCATGGGTTATAAGCAAGTTTGTTCACTTGCGAATCCTGTTTCTACTGTTTGTTTCTCCAAAGGGGTGTTGGCATTGAAAAATCGTACCATTCACCCAAGATATGGTTTAGGTAGTTTTATCTTTTACCGCGAAGAATGAAGCCTAAAACATGTCGGTTTGCGACAAATCAGAAAAAGAACCATTGATCGATCATCTTAGATTTTGTGTGATTTGCGATTATATTGTAGAGAATTTTGTGTGCATGTCAACAATATATCGTACATAAATATATAGCAGTTGCACTTGCACTTGCAAAAGAACATATATAGGACAATGCTCAAATATTTATTTCTTGTATCCTCTAAATAATCTTGTTGCCATTAGTCCTCCCGAGGGCAAACTTGAGGCTCGGAAGGGGCTGTTTTTGTTGCGTCAAGTTCAAAGGATCTTGATTTGCAAGCCTCTGGGGTCTTAGCCCCTTTGTAAGCTTTGCAGATGTAGCTAATGAAATTTTGATAATCCTGCATATATCCATAAAACAAAAACATGGTTGACATTCATTAAGTGATCTCGACAAGAGAGGAAAAGGGTGTGTGGAGACTCACTTCTTGAAGAGGTAAATTGTCGACAACCACCCATGGCACGAATCTGTGTTCAGGATTGAGTTTGGCGGTTTCATCAGCATACGCCCTCTCAAGCTGCACAGTGAGTTTTGATTCCGAATTAAAATAAAAAATTAATGCACGCAATTTACAAGAACATACACACAATACATACTTGATAACCGAGACCATTTTTATAGCAATCATCGACCGGCTTGGAATCCAATTGCGTCGAGGCGAAACAAGATTGCCACTCAGTGTGCCTCCCAATCGAATGCAGCTGCTCTACACAATGTATGAACTTGAAATGCGTCTCCTGCAACAGATCAAAATAAATCAAATAAATATATACAGTATTTTATTAATTAAATTAAATTACTAGTAATTTAAAATAAGCACCTACCACTGCAGGCCATGCATTTATGGCACAAGCTTCTGTAACATCCAATTGGCACTCGTCCACGCCGTGCTGCAGAATGACAAGGCGTATATTATACCTATCGAGTATTCGAGTACAATATCAGTTTTGATTTAACGAACCTGACAAATCCAGGTGTCGTTTGTTTGAATCTGCGTATTGCCCCAAGGGATCAGCCTGAGGTTGACGATGTCTTTGAGATCCGTTCGGAAGATTCCAACGAGATGATTGACTATGAAATCAGCACAGTACGGGCACAGGGACTCGTAGTAGAGTGACAGAGTGACCCTGTTTTCCGAATCTTTTTCGACAAAGAAATCAGGATTGGCTGCGGAGATTCGACGAGTTTGAGACGATAGACATAGAAGTAGTAGTAGTAAGGGAACAAGTGATGGAATAGATCTGTATGTATAATACATGGTTTGGTTTAGATTGATTTGATTTGATGATATGAATTTATATATTCTACAGAGGAGGAATTGATGTGTGTTATTTATATATGGAGCTGCTGCAGCTGGTTCATCACTGTGTATTTAATGCTGTGATTATGGATGGCATGAAGCAAAGATGACTTCTTAAAGAATTATATCTCAATGTTTTATACTTTTATTAATATTACTTTATATTTATTTTGAGATGGCTTTGGCTTTTAAGCTTTTAATCTGACATAAATTGAATTGTAATCCTTAACGTTACATTTTGTGTGGCTTTCAATTGCTAAATTAAAGTTGGGGTTGCTTTCTTTGGTGGGAGAGTAGATTTGTCTTACCGCCCGGACATTTACTTTTTCGGGGCCAACGTGCATTCAACGGAAGAAGTGATAAATAAGTTTTGTAAAAATCTAAAAATACAAATTTATTTTTAATTGAAAAACTGATTAGTCAATTTTTTTTTTGTTATTTTGATATATTTTAGAGGTATAAATAACATACTTTTTCGTTTAACACACGAAATTGAGAAAGGGAGAACTAAATCAGTTATTGAGGCTTCATCATAAAATTAATTGGTGAAAGAGAAAGTAGTTCCAAACTTCCAAATACTTATAAAATTAACGTCTATTTTTATACAAATTCAAGATGAAACAACTCACAAGTAAACATTTTGAAATTGAACTTTAACAAAAAATACAAGCTTACAACAAAACTAATTCAACAATGTGCAGAGTTTAGGTCGAACCGCTTGAATCATTTGAAAATTATAGACAATTGTATGGAAGGTAAAATAATTTTCACTGTATTTTTTATAGTTGAATAAAATATAGTATCGCTTAAGTTATATTTTTGTATTATTTTTTTTTCTTTTGCATAATTTTTTGAAATCAATAAATCTTCTCAATCTTTTTTAATTTTGGATTTTGAATAATTTTTTGAAATTAATAATCTTCTCAAATCAAATTTTGAATAAATTTATAGTACTATATAGTGTATTAGACAACATTTTACATTTATTTAGATACCCAACATTTTTAAGGAGGCCCAAACGCCTTATCATTGAATCTCAATAGTTGGGCCTTCGTAACCCCAATCTGTGATTCGGCCCAGTAATCTTCTTTTACACACCGTCCCTAATCGGATCAGTCGTCCCGGAGGTACAGAGGGTTTTAGCCCGCTCAGAAGAAACTGCAGTTATCCGTAGAAAGGTAACCGGAGAGAACAACACCTAATTAACATTTCTCCTCATTCACTGACCTTGAGGCTGAAAAAAAGCTCCGCCGTCAATGGCGTCGATGAATTTTAACCCGTTCAGCGAAAACTGGTTCAGAAACCCACCGAAGCTCCCCTTCCAACCCATGAACATCGTCTCCTCGCTCTTCAAACCCCGTTCGAAAACCCCGAACTTCGCTTCCATATCCGACCCGCTCTCCACAAAACCAGACACCAGCGAGCCCCAAGCAAAACCTGGGAAACATCGACGAATGCTCGATCAGTTCTACTGGGAGTGCGAGAATTTGCCGGATTACCGACACACTCCCGAGGTCGAGAGAATTTTACAGGAAGACCCGATTGCCGAGAAGAAGGAGAACCCGACCCGGGAAGAGATCGAGGAGAACGAGAAGTGGTGGGCTGATTTTCGGTCCAGCCCGGTTGTGCAGTTCCTGGCCCGGGCCGAGGAGATTGCGGATAAACTGAATGAGATTGAGCTTGAGAGAAACTCTGTCCCGTTCAAGAAAGAGGACAAGAAATTGTGGCAGGTACCTTTGATTGATTATCACTTGTGTTTGTGAGATTTCAACCGATTTTGTTTGTGAGATTTGAACTGATTGATTGTGTTTTTGAAGGCAGTACCTCATGTGACTGGGCTCGATGGGAGGCCGTTGCCAAGGAAAGCTATAAAAACGCAGCAAGAATCGGACGATAAATTCTGGGATTTTGCTAGGCAGTTCTTTTTTGGGCTCTGGGGGTTCCGGCAGCGTCCATACCCGCCCGCTAGGCCCATTGACGCTGCTCAGGCTATAGGCTACAAGAAACTCGAGAATCGGTATTATGACTGTGAGTTCAAAACTCCACTCAATTATTTATGATCAGTTACTTTAAGTCTATCACTACTACTTCATGTATTGTTAAGTAACCAGTGGATTTATTTGTATATTTGCTTTCATCATAGTTATCATGAAAACTGGTAACTGGTTCTATAAGGATCGGTTGGGTCGAACAAGAGGGCCTATGGAACTAATACAGCTCAAAACTGCTTGGGGTGCTGGAATAATCGACAAGCATACGTTTATATGGGGTGATGACATGGATGAATGGGTACCTATAAGCATGCTCTATGGTATGGAGCGAGCAATTGCTACTTGGGAAGGTTTGTAGTTCCTTCTGCATTTTTTCTTTTATCTAGATCGGACTTGCTGAATCTCATTTAACATCTGATTAAGCAGTGTGTATTCTTGGAATGAATGTAAATACTTCTATCTCTGATAATATTTGTTGTTTCAGATGGCATTTCCAAATCTTTGTTTCTGTGGATATGGTTAATCTCATGTTATATGTAATCATGTTCTGCTAAATGTGGATAGAAGTCGAGTAATCTCGCATAATAACTCAAATATAGGAAATAATATAGAGATGCTTTCAATAGAGAACATAACCGTATTTATCCGCCTCCAATTTTGCCATTTTGGAAGTGTTTAAGGATTATTCGATTTACAAACCTCTTTACCTTTTAGGACTCAATTTTTTTTCAAAAGAATAAATTAATAAAAATTCACGTACCTTTTAAGATGAGTTGTTATGTATGTCAAATCATTCGGTAAAGCTTGTAGCAATTATAATAATCGCCATGGTTGATTTGAGCCCAATGACATGGAAACTCTTGGTTCTAAATCAATATTAAAATTAAAATTCTCTTAGATAAATAAATTGTTCGAGTTCTCAAATTTCTCTAATGCGGTAGTGTTAATGAACTCTGCCTTTTCGTAGTATACACTATACACCCTATTCCGGAGTAAATAAGAATAAAAGAGAAGGCTAGAAGCAGTTCTTCATTATCTGTTATTAACAATAGCTTTAACTAATCAGTGTTTAACATGAAAAAGACTTTTAGAGTTCAAACTTACTCGTATGCTTACAATACATGGCTTGTTTTTTCAGTTCGATTAGGCGCTGCCGCAACAGCTTGTCTCCATAAGCTACAGAAAGGTATACCACCTTGGGTTCCTCTCAAGGGCCACGAGAATAAAACCTATAAGCAGATGCAAGAAGAAGCATACGAGAGCAAAAGACGTGATTTAGCTGTGCTTAAGGCTAACGATGGTGTTTGGCCCGGCATGAGGACTCCTAGTCACGCGCTTTTCCTTTGGGCAGGTGGCTCTGAGCTGACAACACTTCTAGAAGAGGACTTCATGCCCAACAAATTCATCCCCAAAGATCTTAGGTACTATATTCAATTTTTTTTATATAAAGCATTGTCTTGGATCATAAATGTACCAATCTTGCGTCTTTCCCCCCTGAATTTCTACGGAGTTGCAAATTTAAGTTTTTGAGCTACTCGTATTATTTTGTGAGCAGAGATGAACTAGCAAAAGTGATTCCTGGGTTGAGGCCATGGGAGGTTCTTAGCGTTGAACAAGCCATGGATCAGATAACCTATGGTGGTGAGTGGTATCGTGAACCTCTTGGTACATTCACAACCGGCCCTCCATACATCCAAGAATGGAACAAAGATGCCATGGTACGTAAATTATACTTGATACACGTTGTGCATAATAATCATATACTTATATTATTGATTGGTTGGGAACTTGGGATAATGAAGGGGTAAATACAAAACCCACCCTTTAGTTTCGACTAGTTACAAAAGAAACTGCACTATTTTTCAAATTTACAAAAAGTTGCAATGCTTGGTTAAAGGTATTTACAAAGTTACCCTGAAGATATTGATGGTGTAATTTGTAAAACAAACACAAATATCCGGGTAATTTAAATTTATTTGCTAATTTTGGTAATTAGATTAAACAACCACATTTCCATCTTATTAACTCAATTTTATCTCAACTTCTCTTGCTTATGCAGGATCTGTTTGACATATACCACAACTTGAGTGTTCAAACCTACCAAAAACTGCTGAAGACGATTCCAGGCTTCGACAAGATCATGGAGAAGGCCCAAGCTGATGCTGATGAAAAGGCTGCCAAAAGGGAAGCAAAGAGGGCTGCACGAAAGAGAGCAGAAAGAAACTAGGATAAGGTCTTGTGAACTTATTTTCGTTTTCCGGCACCGATGATTTTCGGCTTTGCAAGATTTAGTGGAAGTATTTTCATCCAAAATTCCGATGATTTGAGTTATGTTGATATGATACTTGCTATTTTGTACTCGTGGATTGGATGAATGTAGCATTCTATCAAATGTCAATGGGAGAGGGTAAGTTGAACTTGTTTGAAGGGTTGCCCATATCACACCATATCTTCACACACACGCACACTTCATACTTCTGTTCGACATTTAAGAAATTGGTGTTTAGGTTGCGTTAGTTTAAGAATCATGATCCATTTTTTAAATTAAAGTGCTTCATTTATTTTAAAAGATAATTTTAATCTTAATTTTACAGGTACGAAAAAAATCGGAATATTTTACTTTACTAATGTAAAAATACATTTTATTCTTAACATTTTGGTTAAAAGTCAAAAACAATTATTTTTTCAGTCTTCACTTTTCATGCTCGAACACGTAACATGTGTCTATTGTTTTGAAATCGAGGGGATGCATATTTGCTCTTACCATAGTTTTTTTTACATTATTTGAAATATAAAATAATTAATGAATATTATAAAATAAAAATGAATTAAAATTGTTTATAGTAATCAAAGTAATACATATTTAAATAATACCCAATCAAAAAGCACCAGTGGTCTAGTGGTAGAATAGTACCCTGCCACGGTACAGACCCGGGTTCGATTCCCGGCTGGTGCAAAGTTTTTTTTTTTTTTTAAATTTTCCCTTTCATACGGATAGATTTTTAATTTTCCCTTTCATACGGAAAGATTCTTTGTTCACTCGTTTCAGAATTCCTAAGTTGCAACAAGTTTTAGGGTTCATTAAAATTCATTTAATTATTCCTTTGTAATTAATAAATCATCAAATCCTCACTTGTATTTTTCAATTGTAAGTCCTCACAGGTGTAAGTAGTTCTATTATTTTCTATTCATTGTATTTTTCAATTGTTTTGAGTTCTTGGCGAACTTCCAATCTCCGATTTTAG
This sequence comes from Euphrasia confusa, assembly GCA_954870475.1. NCBI lineage: Eukaryota > Viridiplantae > Streptophyta > Magnoliopsida > Lamiales > Orobanchaceae > Euphrasia > Euphrasia confusa. The sequence goes on from OX940951.1 coordinate 3,321,972, forward strand.
GTTCAAACGGTTTTCAAGTTGTTATATGGAAAACTATTGTTGTTTGGTTGGGAGTTCAATTAGCTTTGTGTTCATTCAAACTTGGGAATCTATTTTTGTTAGGGAGTTCAATTAGCTGTGTTCAAGCTTGATTCACTGGCAATAAAAGTCAAAAGCATGTGTGGATGTTTTGTTTAAAGTATATATATGAAAAAACACATGCCATCCCAATGAATATTGCCAACTTTGCGGTGCATTAATCCGTGTGGGATTACGACTTTGCATCATGTGGACACACCTCTTTCGCGGTCCATCTCTTTCGCGGTCTCAAATGACGAGATATAAACTTGTATACAAGAGAACTAGGACGAACAAATAGCGTTTTAGGAATTTTGGGATTCAACTCCCTCATAGAAAAAAAAGGTCACAAAATTAAAAGCACCAAATATGATTGATTTTCTAATCCAAACAGCAAATCAAAGCCATTAAAAATGAATGAAACATAAAATATTACTAAGGAAAAATAACAAAGATTCTTCAAGCTTGGATAAAAAAGTAATGTAGTTGCTAAAAAACTAGTAAAAACAAACTAAGAACTCTCTTTAAACTACCGCAAATATACCCTAACTGGAAAAGAGGATTGAAATGTGTGAGAAATGAGTTGAGAATTAAGATATGGCATACAGTCGAAGTATTTATATCGAGCAAATTGGATAATAGCTGGAAGGGGTTCGGCACAAGAGTGAGCGAAGAAGTGGAGGGCAAGAAAGCTTATAATAACTTTGGCCACTTGTGACAAGTGACCAACCACCACCTAAAGATTAAAAAAACTACAAGGAAGGATAAAATTTACCCACAAGTAATTTGCAAGCAATGCAAATTACCCGATGAATTCGAGGATGAGCCATCCCTTTTCATGAAAATGATGATTAATTCGAGCATACAACACAAAGGAAACGTGGGATAAGAAGTCTTGCTACCTAAAGGCAATGGGATCATAAAACACTCAGACTCTACAAGTTGAATGTTAGGATAGGGCCGATTTCAAGTACAAAAAAGTTGAGAAACACGACTTAGAATCATACTAAATACAATCAGAAAACAATCACACAAATGGAACATAAACAACACTATACAGTAATTCCGAGGAAACGAAAATGCATCACATAAACCAGAAAATTGTGAAAATGAAAAGATCCAAAGTTACAAATATCGACAACCCTTAATCAAGCATATATGTATGTATATCTCACTCATCTAGCTAATATAAAACATAGAACATCACTGTATGGATCTGTCTCAGTATTTCAACCATCAGATTCAGGCAGATTATTTTATTAGATCTAGAAATTGGAAAACAAAATGAGTTTATTCATTACCCCTGAGGCCAATGACAAATCATCAAACCCTAGCAGCTAGGGGAGGCTGAGCGACGGCGGCGTAACTGTTGGTGAATAGAGAGAGGAATCCCGGAGCGGCTCCCTGCTGCTCTTGCTCATCCAGGAAAAGATCTTCAGGAGCCCTAAAAGCACCGTGCAGGGAAACGAGGCCAACTCCGACCAAGAGGGAGTAGACGAGCACAGATCCGACGCTTGTGAGGAAAAATACGACGATGGATGAGACGATTAGGAACAGGAGCGTCTCGCGATCTGAAAATTGACGGCCGAAGAGGCTGATCGGCGGATCGGACGACTGGCGGAAGACGTAGAGGAACAGCCAGGAGGCGAGGAGGCCGGCGAGGAGGATCAGGGAGAACGGATTCGTCAGAAGCGAGATTGCGAGGACGGCTGTGATGACGACGAGGTAATTGGTGCGGAAATAGGTGTAGTTTTTGCGGAGGCGGAGGGTGGCGTCGGAGACGGTCTCAGGCTTGGAGAAGGCGGAGCGATCGAGGAGCTCCGTCCAGGGGCGGCGATTGGAGAGGCCGGAGCGCACGGTCGCAGAGAGGCCGGAGATGAATGCGCGTACGGCGGAGGGTGGCCCGGTGGAGGTTAATTGTTGATTGTCGGTGGTGGTGACGGTGACGGCGGCGGCGACGGATTGGGGATTGGAAATTGGGAGGATTGCGGGGGAGGAGTTTGCGGCCATTTTCAAGGTCGGTTGAGATTGAATCTAAATCTAATTTCACGAAAAAGTAGCCGGTTAGTTGTGAAGAGGAATTACTGTTTATTTATAAAGGAACGTTGGGGTCTTGTACTTAACTCACAAGTCACAAGTATCCTCGCACGCGCTAATGGCACTATTGTCATTTTACAATTTTTTATTTTATTTTTTTTTAATCGTCCAATAGACAGGCAATAAACAGTGTATATATTATATAGAGATAATATCAATTTACGTCCTGTAATTAAGGGCGAATCCGGGTCCTGTGACATTCAAAATCATCAAATGTCATCATTTCCGTCCAATTTTGCAAATAACCGTTAACTATTGCTGACGTGGCAAAGATCTCCGTCTAACCAAAGTTACGCGGTGCGCCGAATCCAGTTTTGGTCCTGTATCTTTCAAAATCATCAAATTTTATCCTTTCCGTCCAATTTTACAGAGCAACGATTGTTGACGTGACAAAGACCTCCGTCTAACCTAAATCACGCGGCACAAATATATTGGGGGTCGTTATACCACGTATATTGGGATGCATTCCCCCCCTTAAAAAATGGATGGCATATTCCGTAATTAAAAGCTATAAACACCAATATTTTTGACACCCTCAAAATTATTGAATCGTAATTTGGGGAATTATCATGAAATTTTATTCATTCTCCTTTGAACCCTTAAACTGAGAGAGCCAAAATCCGAAATCAAAAGCACAATAATCCAACTATAAACCCGAATATAAACGCGCGCACCGGGACCTGCACCTTGCTCAAATTATGTTGAAGCTTCGGTTGATCCGCCGAGATCCCAAACTCCTCTGTCACCTACATCAGCGTCTTCTCCGTCTGCACCTGCAGCATGCTCACGTGGTCCAACATCGTCTGCAGCTCCCCCCGCACTTTCGTATTCTCCTGCTTCATGTTCAGGATCTCCCCTTGCAGCTTTGCTTCGATTTCGGGGTAGTTCATCAACTTTGTTATTGTTGTTTTCTTGCGCGTGGCTGAGTTTATCGCGGATGAGTTCGATCTCTTGGTCCCTTTTCAAGATGCCTTGCTTGTGGTCTCTCATCTGAATGGTCACGTGGAATTAGTGATCTTGACAGCTTCATCGGCGTCTTCCACATTCGGCTTCACCGTGCTTAGCTTATCCGAGAGGTGGTTGAGGCACGAACGAGCCTCGTAAAAATTCGTCTGGAGATTCGTGATCTGATTCTTTACGTTCTTGTTTAAACTCTCGACTCGCCTGAGCTTATCCTCCATTTCATTCACCCATATGCTCAAATTCTGCTTGTCCTCGATCAGACTCTTCTTTTCGTTTTCAAACTTCTTGCTGATTTATAGGGTTACACCGATTCTTGTTGTCGTCGACGGTACCTCTTCAATGGATTTAGTCTTCAACAATTAGGGTTACAATGGGGAAATCGGATTATCCGAATTTAAAAAGGAATACGTAGTCAAATATTACGAAAAAACCATTGCAAATTAATAAGAAATTGAAAATGATTTTCACGTCAGCAATCGTTAATGGTGCTCTGCAAAATTGGCGAAAAGGATAAAATTTGATGATTTTGAAAGATACAGGACCAAAATTGGATTCGGCGCACCGCGTAACTTTAGTTAGACGGAGATCTTTGCCACGTCAGCAATAGTTAACGGTATTATGCAAAATTGGACGGAAAGGATGACATTTGATGATTTTGAAAGACACAGGACCAAAATTGGATTCGATCTTAGTTACAGGACGTAAATTGATATTATCTCGATTATATATATCAAAACATAATTTTAGGTAGGGTTAATAGTTAATAAAGCTCAAATTTTTATAAGAATGTCAAATTTATATTTTTTGTTCAACGAAACATAGTGAAAACAAAAATTGGCAATAAGAAAAACCAAAGATGAAAACACACAAGCATGTACCACACACAACCTCAAACAAAATTTGCTGAGTACTTTCTCCACACCACAATAAGAAGAAGAATGGATTTCTTAACTTACAACACAGAATTTCTCCACACCACAATAAGAAGAAGAATGGATTTCTTAACTTACAACACAGAAGTACGAGACGACTAAATTTGAGAAAAAGCTAAATTGAAGAGAACAAACTACAATGTTCTTCTCAGGCTATCCTATATTGAAAAACAAAAACAAAAGCTTTCAAAAACCAAAAAAGTTGCAGAGTAAACTATTGAAGAATTTTATATAAGTATAAATTTTATTTTAGTATTTTTTTTTATAATTTTTATATATTTCTTACTTCGAAGTTCAAACAAAAAATCAATTAACCACCCGTTACAACTGTGGAACGGAAAGAGTACTATATTTGGACAAGTCAAATATGTGAGATATACTATTGATCTCCTAAAGATGTGAGGTGTCTTTAACACTTATTATGCCCCACAAAGTGTCTTCTTAGATTTACAATCGCTACGCAAACCTCGTCTAAGAGACTAGCCGAACCCAACATATATACACAACCATGCACAAGAAAAAATCTCCCACACAATATCTTGCTCATTCATCTTCATCAACTCAAATTTTTTCACAGATTTTATAATTACAACCACACAAATACACATATACACGTAATGTGCACTACCCCCAAAAAATCCACATTACGTGTTGTCGTATAATACTTGTTACTCTCGAACAGGCTCGAGTATGTCCATCCTTTTTTTCCTGTTCCGCCCCACGTGAGAGCTCACCTTACCCCCGGCATGACCCCTCTTCGAGCTCTTACTAATGTCCCAATTCAAAACCGTGTCGAGCCCATCCCCATCGTCGCTTTCCGTGTAGCCGTGGGCCGCCACCTCAGAGTAGCTTAAGCTGAGGTGCGACGCTTCGGAAACAGATTTCGTCAGCAAAGGCCGTTGGCGCTTGAAGAACAAACACACCACAGCGCAATCGTCGATCTTTGCACAAGGGAATTTGTGTCTCCAAGCTCTAACGGCCGCTTCTATAAGCAACTTAGCCGCCAAGGATCGTTTCCTCGCCGATGCCACGACCTTCACTACTTGCTCGTTCGACAACACGTCCCATATCTAGTAACAACACACACACAATCGGTCGATAAAATCTTAAAAACTGTCAAAGTTGGGTCAATAACACCTTTAAAATACTTGTTAATTCATATTTAACAAAAACTATATAAATCCTTTTTTTCTCTACTTACCCCGTCGGATGCGAGGACTACAAACTCGTCCCTCTCCGTGAGCTTTCGATAGGTGACCTCGGGAGTTGATACGAGGCCGAAGTCCTTTAAACAAAAATCCCCGAAAGCTCTCGACATGGCAAGCCCCGGGCAGTCTCGATCGGGCATCCACATTCGGAACACTTGTGGCTCTTCTTCCATTGCCAATACTCTGCCTTGACAACTTTTTATTCGCTCCGTCTCGTCTGATCAACGACAAACTAGCTGTTAGATGATGTGACTTCTAATATAAATGTCAGGTTGATCAACTTCTCTAATAGTTCGAGCTGTATCAGAAACAAGCTGATTAAAAGATGGGAATTGAACGACAATCAACCTGGAAGATTCGGTTTGAGATCGACCGTGAGCTGTTCGGAAACGAGCTGATTGTATTCGTCCCTCTTGCATAGAACGGCGCGAGAGTCTCCTAGATTCGAAACGATCAAATGCTCACCCTACGAATCAAACAAATTGCTCGATCATGAAAACAGAACTAGTCAGGATCGAGTTGTCATTATATGTGTACGTACCTTCTTAAGCACATTAACAGATGTCGTCCCACTGCTATAGCTCTCGACCGAAGCGTCGGCCTCGAGTTCATCATCCGTCTCGCGAAAGCACTTCACGAGCCTTTCTTTCCACAGTAAAAAGAGTTCGACATTCTTATTAGCTTCGGGACCTTCCGGAATATTCTGACTCAACGAGGACGAAAGCTTGGAGGGCAAGGTGTCGCGAATGTAGCGGGACACCACGTGGCCCGAGGGGCCGTGCCCGTCGAACACGCCGCAGAAGAACGTGTCCTTGTCGCCTAAGAATCCCTGAAAAAAAAAAACACAAAAAAACAATATGAAAATCTTGAATATATATTGATTTATTCGATCAATTTGATAATCGAGTTAATTACCTCCCAAACGGTCATGGAATCTTGGTTGATTCCTTTCCTCCCTTTCTGGGAGAACATGGAGACGTACTTGGAGGAGCCTTGGAGGCGGACGAGGGCGCCTCGATCGCCTCGGAAGACGGCGTGGTCGTCGATCTCTCGTTTTTCCTTGGACCGTTTTTCGTCGGCGATGAGGATGGGACCGCTGCCCGTTTGGCATGAACAACACGCGCCCATATCTTTTTGTGGGTCCCTCAAGGAATATTTGTTGAGATATTGTGAGGGACCAAAAGAATGAACTTCTTGATCAGGGCAATTGAAATTTACGTGGTTGAAGAGATGGTGATGATGATGTTGATACAATGATAAAAGGAAAATTATAATAATTGTTAGAGATTCTAGGAAAATGATCTCAGAAATAAATTAATTGAAGAGGTTTGAATTTGAAACAAATTTGTTTGTGTATTTGTTCCTTGATTTAGGGGTCAGAATTTGGCCAAATATACAAAAGTGAAAAAATGGTTCAAGAGGTGAAAATGTGCAATATGAATAGAGACGTTATTAGCTTTACAGTTAACTGTCACGTAAACATGTAAAATTCAACTAAAACTCCTCAAAATATTCATTAAATTAAAAAAATTAAAAAATTAATTTAAAAAAAAAACAAAAATATAGGAAAGGAAATAACAGCACATATTTCAGCATCACTTTCGGAGTTTTCGTGAAGATCAAATAAAAAGTACGAAATAAAATTATTCAAAGAAATTCCCATTTATTATTTTATTTGATTTATTTATTTTGAATCTATTGAAAAGAAGAAGCTACATGTCAAAGCCTGATGGACCGAATCCGGAAACCGGGACGGCACCGGCGCCGCCCCAGCCCGCCGTAGATTTGGAGAATCAGACGACGGAGTCAGCGGGGAGCGAAGGAGGAGTAGCGACTATCTTGCGGCGATGGAAGAGGGAAGATCTCCTGAAGAAGAGCTCACTGATTCTACGCCTCGCGGGCTTGGTTTTCTCTCTGCTGGCTTTCGTCATAATGGCTTCTAATAGGCATGGCGATTGGCGGGATTTCGATCACTACGAAGAATACAGGTCGAAACTGAACCCCCGATTTCGCTTCAATTTGTGTATTGTTTTTCTAGGGCATGATGAATGTGCGATGATGATAATCCTCTGTTCTTGATTCATAGGTATGTTTTGGCAACATCGATTATGTCGACATTGTACACAGGTTTCCAAGTTTTCAGGCAGCTTCACCAACTCTCCACTGCCAAAGAGATCATCTCGCGGCGGTATGAAGGGAGGGTCGATTTTTTCGGTGATCAGGTTATTGATTTTCTTTCTCCCTTCACTTCAGTTTTATTTGTTTGGTCTGCGAGTTTCTTGAATTCTTGATGTTGTTGCAAATATTATCATTTAGAATGGTTGTGATGATTCAGTTGAATCCACGAGTCGAATAGATAATAAGTAAGTTGAGTAGTGAGAATCGATGGGTGCAGATTGTGGCATACTTGTTGATTTCGTCCGCTTCAGCGGCGGTACCTTTGACTAATAGAATGCGAGAAGGTTCGGATAACATATTCACGGACTCTTCAGCATCAGCCATTAGCATGGAATTTTTTGCTTTCTTCACTTTGGGTTTGTCGGCTATTATATCTGGATTCAAACTCTCTCATCAATCTTACATTTGATCAGGCTCCTGTTTTTACGTTTTTTTAATTGTCATTTGATTGTTTCTTTGTTCATCTATATACATTTTACATGTAAATTTCATTCAAGTTCTTTTGTTGACAGTGAACGTTTTCTTGTGAAAATGAAATATAGTATGTCCATCTGTCTCTTTATATCAAGCTCCCCTAGCTTTATTCTACTGATTCTTTTATCAAAACAGACAGTCAGACACTGTTCTAACCTTCAATGACTCAAAAAACAATGGAAACATATCCTCAAATCCTCCTATTGTAGGACCTTTAAACACAGCACAATGCAAAATCCAATTATAAATGGTCTAAAACTAACTAAGAGCCGGGATAATCTTTCTCCCAGTTAAGCAGAGAGTCGAAAAATGAGTCATATTGAGCATCTTCATTGGATACAGACATATTATTATTCTCCGTCTGCTGGTTCATCTGATTAGCATAGTGCCCTGATGTTGAGTTTCCAAACCCCGAGAGCGCGGAATTATCATTGCTTGCGTCATGCAGCATCTGGTTGTACGGTGGTACTGTCTGGTTATCATGCATTGTTTGTTGAATGCTGTTGTTGCTGTTGAGGTTGGGGGAAATAGTATCGTTGCTTATCCCAGATGGCCTTAAAGCTGCTGTTGGAATATTGTTGTTGAGTAGAGGCATGTTCATGTTGTATCTGCCCAAGCCTATGCCTCTGCCTCTCCTTCTGCTTCTTGTGTCAGGGACATCATGGTTGTGTATCCCTTCATATGTGATTATAATTGCACTTAAGTCATGGGATGCCCGTTCCACGTGCTTTCTGACTTGACACCCGATGTATGTGCATTTATAGTAGCTCCTGTAAGAAATTCAAGGATCGCTGAAATATTGTTCCGAGTTAAATAAAAAAGTGACAGCGATACGAAAATAAACTTTTCCATTTGCTCCTGTCTTACTAATTGAATGTAATTTTGTGAAATAGTTTGAGTTGTTTTGGCAGTTATAGGTTAAACTTAGTTTTAGTAATGGTCTCTAGCTGATAATACATATACCTAGGATTTGGGTTTCCCTTGACCACCTTCTGTCCATACTTCCTCCAACTGTAGCCATCATCAAGAATGGTATTTCTTGTTTGTATCACGACTCTAGGCTCCTGAACGTCCTTACTTGCAGTGGCCGGTTTGCCTTCATTCTCAACTCCCCCCTTCCTGAAAGATGTTAACAACATTATCAAAACAATTGTAAGTTATACATTGTCTAATTTGATTGGATTGAAGTAACTGTTTAAGCTTGAATATATGATCACCTTCTCTTGGCTTCAGGTTCATTCTGTTTGCCCCGACTCGAGTTGCCCACTGCTGAGGCAAGTTTGAAATCATCGTTGCTGAAAGAAGTCGGCGGATTCTCCAGTGCCATCATGGAATCCTTCTGGACGTTATTTTCTAGCAATGGACTTGGATTGTTTGGCATTGCTGAAGCAGTATCATTTACTAGCAATGGACTTGGATTGTTTGGCATTGCTGAAGCAGTGGTATTTTCTAGCAATAGACTTGGATTGTTTGGCATTGCTGAAGCAGTGGTATTTTCTAGCAATGGACTTGGATTGTTCGGCATTGCTGAAGCAGTTTTATGTTCTAGCAATGGACTTGGATTGTTTGCCATTGCTGAAGCAGTGGTATTTTCTAGCAATGGACTTGGATTGTTCGGCATTACTGAAGCAGTGTTATGTTCTAGCAATGGACTTGGATTGTTCGCCATTGCTGAAGCAGTGTTATTTTCTAGCAATGGACTTGGATTGTTTGCCATTGCTGAAGCAGTGTTATTTTCTAGCAATGGACTTGGATTGTTCGGAATTTCTGAAGCAGTGTTGTAGCTAGGGTTCTCAAAAAAATTGGAAGACGATCTCCGGGTAGATTGGGGCTTTGGATGATCGTGACTTCCTATGTACACTATCTCAGTAACATACCCGTTCAGGTTGTGCTCGACCTTCTTTTTGGTGGGGCAGTTTGAGGAAGTGCACTTGTAATAGCTTCGAGGATTCTCATTCCCCTTGACTTGTTTCTGGCCGTATTTTCTCCAGTTGTAACCATCGTCTAATACTCTCTGCTCTGGAGCAATCTGCGAGGGTGGTTTTTGTTGGGCATGGTGCAAATGGTTAAGGTGTACTAATGAGTCCGAGTAACCTTGACTGTGATTACTATTATTATTGGGTCGAATTGTTGAAATATCTTGAGGAAACATGGGTAGAGGTGGTTGTATTGGAAGCTCAAGCTGCTGTGAAGTGTATGTCTCAAGCTGCTGGTATGGATTCTCTTCAAGAATATGATCCTATGAAAAAATAAATGCATTCAGGCAGAAAATTTAGTCATGACTCATGGGTATGAAAATTCTTTTCAAATTATATATATATATATATGCACAATAATGTTTTATGATTCTTAATAGAACAATATACAGTGCAAAGCGTATATGATATACCATTGAAGATGAAAGTGAAGGTAGTGTTTGGGATGATGACGGTCCATCATAAGTCACCATAGTCGGATTAGGAAGAACCTGTTGTGTTTGGGATGATGATGGTCCACCATAAGTCCCCATAGTCGGATAGAGAAGATCTTGTAGTGTTTGCGATGATGATGGTCCACCATAAGTCCCCATAGTCTGACTAGGAAGAAGCTGTTGTGTTTGGGATGATGACGATCCACCATAAGTCCCCATAGTCGGATTAGGAAAAACCTGTATTGTTTGGGGTGATGACAGTCCACCATAAGTCCCCATAGTCAGATTAGGAAGATCCTGTAGTGTTTGGGGTGACGACGGTCCACCATAAGTCCCCATAGTCGGATTAGGAAGAACCTACATACGTGCAAAAGCAACGTATATGCAGGTATTAAATACCCGGAACAAAATCAATTATAGAAAAATACAAATACTTACATCAGATGACCATGATGTAAAAGACAAATATTTGTTGTAAAAATAAAATATTTTTTTTTTTTGCGTTTGAGCAAAACACTGAATAGGGGGTCAGCTATCAAACATTTGTTACATAAAGAATGATAAAAGCATAAGGATATACCGATGAAGATGAAAATGTAGGCATTGTTTGGGGCGATTGAAAAGAGACATCGGAATACTTTCTTGTTTCTCCATTTTTGTACGATGATATTGATGATCCACCATAAGTCCGCATAGTCGGAGATGGAAGAACCTATGTGCGAAACAACGGATGTAGCACATATATATATTTTGTATAGTATATTAAATACATGTACAAAAATTCAATGAAAGAATAATCTCTATGGCATGATTTTTACGACATTTGAAGTCATTATCAAACATTGTTACATAAGAGCATGTATTTATGTATGGCATACCATTGAGGGTGAAAACGAAGGCTGTGTTTGGGATGACTGGAAAGAGACGGAATAATTTCTTATTTCTCCATCCCTGTATGATGGTTCTAGTTCACCAAGAGACCCGGAATAATTTCTTATTTCTCCATCCCTGTATGATGGTTCTAGTTCACCAAGAGACCCTGCTGCCGGAGATGGAATATTCTGCATATATCAATGAATATTAACAAGGGTTTAAGAATATGGACAAATATAAAAATAAAAAACACAAAGAAGTATTGATGCATCAAGAAAAAAGACTAGTGGAGTTTGTGTTGCTGCAGCTGTAAAATTAAAACTGAAATTTAATTTTAACTCCATGGATGATCTAAAGATAGAAATTAGTATAATTAATTTATTCAAATGCGATCATAATTGTATTGATGTCAAAATTGTGACATCTGAAAATTATACTAAAATGTTCATTAATATTTTCTGACAGACTCAATTGACAAACATATACCATCCAAGATGAAAGAGGACTCAATTGAGTTGACACTATTTTTGCATCGGACGATGTTGGTTGACCATGATTGAGAGGAATTTGTGATGGACTAACCTATATATACAACAACAGAAGATCGTTATCACATAATATTAAATATATAAAAACAATTCAATAAAAAAAAATCAGATCGTTATCACATAATATTAAAAATATCAAAACAATTCAATTAAAAACGAAAAAATAAATTTACATCTGATGAAAATAGTACAGAAGCATCCAAAGCATCCAGGTAAAGAGGATCTGATAAACGCAAAGGATATGAATAATCACTCTCCTGTTTTTGTTTATTGCTTTTGAGAAGACGATACATGATTATACAATGTATAAATGTATCTTTCTGATAGAACGCTAAATTAACTCTAATATATATATTAAATAATTAAAAATTCGAGATTATGAAATTCTGAAATGGAGAAGTTATGTAAATGAGATTTTACGCATTATAATTTTTGTTTAAAGTCGTAGGTTTTACAAAATCTTGAGCGCCTATTATATATATAATATTAAGTTGTTTTGTACTTTACAATCTATACGATTTAAATAAATTATAAATGTTAATTGAAAATTTTCATAATTTGCGTATTAACGGAATTTATTTCTAAAATAATTTCCTTTATTAAAATTATCTAAAATCATTTGTAAATATTTTAGTATACTTGTTTAATTAAATAATTTATTAAAATCATTTGTAAATATTTTAATATACTTGTTTAATTAAATAATTGTCATTATATTTAAATTATCTAAAATCATTTTGAATATTTTAGTATACTTGTTTAATTAAATAATTTTCATTATATTTAAATTATCTAAAATCATTTGTGAATATTCTAAAATATAATATAATATAATATAATATAATATAATATAAGTAAGGTGATGAATTAAAATAAAGACATTCATTTTGCTATATATATCTTTTATTTCAAAATAAAATTTTGTAAAAATTATAATATCGATTTTATGCGTAAAACAATAATTTCAAAATAAAACAATGAATTATAATCAATATTTTTATCTTTTATTTCAAAATCAAATTCGTGTAATATCGATTTTATGCCAATAAATTACAATCAATATTTTTATCTTTTATTTCAAAATAAAATTTGTAAAAAAAAACTAATATGGATTTTAAGTCTAAAACAATAAATTACAATCAATATTTTTATATTTTATTTCAAAATAAAATTTATAAAAAAATTACAATCAATATTTTTATCTTTTATTTCAAAATAAAATTCGTGTAATAGGAATTTTAATAAAATTCGTGTAATAGGGATTTTATGCGTAAATATTCTTGATATTTTATCTCAAAATAAAATTTATAAAAAAATTACAATCAATATTTTTATCTTTTATTTCAAAATAAAATTCGTATAATAGGGATTTTATGTGTAAATATGTGTGTAATAAATTTTATGCGTATGATATATATTTGTGTAATATTGATTTTATGCGTAAAACAATAAATAACCCATAATATTATTATCTTTTATTTCAAAATAAAATTTGTCAAAAAAGTGTAATAGATTTCCTGCGTAAAACAATAAATTAAATTAATATTTTTATCTTTATTTCAAAATAAAATTCGTGTAATAATAAATTAAATTAATATTTTTATCTTTATTTCAAAATAAAATTCGTGTATCTTTATTTCAAAATAAAATTCGTGTAATAATATATTAAATTAATATTTTTATCTTTATTTCAAAATAAAATTCGTGTAATATCGATTTATAAATAATTTATACGACAGAATATTTTTATCTTTTATTTCAAAATAAAATAAGTGTAATAAATTTAACAAGAAGTAAGATAGAGAGTATGAATTTTCAATTAAATTTCAATTCGATTAGAAAAAGATTTATTTGACTGTATAAAAAACTAATCACATACTATGAAATGAAATGAAAATGCTATATATTATACTATATATTTAATTTTAATTTTTTAGATGACATTTTAAATATTTTATTCACTTTTTTTTTTAAATTTTACATTTTTTACTTTTTTTTATGAAGGTCAATCACATAAAAAATAAGGGTTATGATACAGTACTGCGCGGATGAAAACCCCTCCGCCAATCAACCACACTAAACATATATCACTAAAAAGAAACAAACATAATTACCAGCTATATGTCAAACCCTCCTCAGTGCCCGCGCCTGAATAGTATCAGCGATAAAATCCTCTCCCGTATGATAGTAATCTAGGAAGCTACCACACACCAACCGAGCCTCAAATTACATTTTTTACTTTAAATATAATTTTGCTCTTAATTTATGTGATCCTATTAATTTCAAGACGAATATGAGAGTAATTTTTTTAATGTAAATTCATTTTAAATTGCATATTTTATTTTATTTTTAATTAATAAAAAACATGAAAACTCAACTGGGCCCATCATCAAACTCAGTCATGAGACTATCTTTCTTTTCAAAAACACAAAAAGTTTTTTTTTTTTTTTTTTTTTTTACAATTGACATCACAAATTTCTGTTGGCATGTTTATTTTATATATTAACAGCACAAATAATTTCCATACACCCAATACAAATATACAAATAATCAAACAATTCAATTAAAAAATGAAACATAAATTTAAGTATAGAAGCATACATCCGAAACATATATTATTATAGAGAGTACATTATTGATCGAACCTCGATCATCACCGCAAATGCATACAACACGTACTATTGCACCTCAGCCGATCGAGAAAAACACGAACGAACGCACGCACACACACACTTAGCATCGAAACGAAACACTTAGCCGGACATGGCCAGCCATTATTCAAACACTGATTAAAATTCAAAACACGTAAAACACACACACATATATAAATGAATCGATCGATTCAATTTTTAAATATGATGTGCCTCGATATCTTTGGTGAGGTGGATGCAGAATGCCAGCAATGAAATGGGATGTTCGACGTCTTCATTCAGCGTCTCGTAGTCCAAAGTCCAAGTAACCAGATCGATGTTATCCTTAGTCTCGACATGGATGGTTATGAGGAAGTCCTTGTACTCCTCCATCAGATCCCCTTCCAACACCTTGAATTCAATCAACTTTTTCTCCTCGTCTATCGCCTGGATCACTTCTTTCGCGGTCTTCTTTTTCCCGTCTGCAGTACAACATTATATACTACCGTTAGGTGTGATTGCAAATAATGTAAATATAAGTACTAATTAATTACCATGTGTGTAGCTCCAGAAAATGATGGATCCAACATGTCCAAACTCTCCCTCGTGCAAATCACAGCCTTGCACTTTCCCAGGGCTAGTTTTGGAAACATCATGTGGCTTGTTCCGGAAGAGTTCATGGAACACGTCACCGCCCGCCTTGAATTCTACACCTGCAACAAGCTTTCCTCTCAATCCCATAATATCGCTTCCACTGAAATATATATATGTGTGTGTGGTGTGTGTGTATATCTTAGTATGTGTTAGCTATGCACATATATATAGGTGAAAAAAATCATGAACTCAATTATTATGGATCGACTTGATTATTAATGACTATTCTTTTGGAGTGATAACATATACCATGTGCTCTGGCATTTTATTTATGAAAAATAATCAACCCTTTATTGATCTCATCACATCTTCATTGCTTAATTAGTTTAATGGATGTGGTTGGATAGTAAGATATTGTTATTAATGTTACTACTTACTACCTTGCCCCTACCGATAATGGGATCAAATTATATTATACTAGTACCAAATATTGTACCCACAATATAAATTATAATGATATGGAACTAATGAATATTTGACGAATAATAAATATTTTCGTAAATGAAAAGTTATATTTTATTTAATAATAATTTTAATTTTTTAATGAAGATTTTTTTTTTTTGTATTTATTCTGTATTTTTTTTATTTGTTTACAATAATAATTATTTATTTTTATAATAAATATTATAAGATTTTTGTACATTTATTATATAAGGTCAATTGAACACAAAAATTTAAACTAAAAAATAAGTTTAGTTTTAAGTTTACATTAATACTTCAACCGATATTCTAATATTAAAACTTAAAAAAATATTATCAAAATATTTTTCAAATACCAATTTTTATACTTATTTTTATAAATAACCAATATTTTTACAAATTTAGAATTGACCTCTCATAACATTTGACATTAAAAAATTAATAACCATTATTTTTAATTTAAAATTTAAAACATAATAAAAAAATATTGTGATATACCAACTTCCTATTGTGTTATTTTATTTTTAATATCAATTAAATAATTTAATATTTAATTTTATTTGATATTCATTTTTATTTTATTATTAAAAATATTTTTATTAAAATTTATTTTAATTATTAATGATATGATTATTAAAAAAATTAAATTATAAAAATATTAAATAAGAAACTAAAAAACAAATTAATAGATTATTTTTATTTTAAATTTGTAATTAATTTATATTTTGGTATCAGTTGGAGAATCTTTCTTATTCTAAAATAAGTTTTTAGTACTTTTTCAGTCCCGAAAATGTTTTGTCATCCTATCAACTGTTCTCTTATTTGACCGTTGATTACTTAGGATAAAAAATATATAAAAAATATAAAAAAATACTAAAATAAAATTTATATGATAAATTATATTTTAGTATTTTTTATAATTTTTATATATTTTTTATCAAACAAGAGAACACACAAGGTTTACAAACATTTGCGGGACAAATGGAGTATTTGTTAGAGATAGTATCATGATAGAGCTATTGAATACAAAACAAATTAAATAGAAAGATCCACTGACCTCAATCAATTCAAAGAAGCTGTCAATTATTGCGTTAATAATAATAGCTATAATTCACATGATTCACGCTGTACCTGATTTGATTATTGTTATTTATACATCAACGATTCAACATACAATTTATTAATCACCATGCAATAAAGTACCATATTATATACTACTCACTTTATCTAGATTGACATATATATATATATATATATATATATATATATATATATATATATATATATATATATATATATATATATATATATATTTTTGCATTTTATAAAAAAATGTGTATATAAGTTGAAACAAAAGGAATATATTTTAGTACTATTTTCATCACAAACCAATGATCAAATTATAAAAAAGAAGTATGATCATTAATTTGCTATATAGAAAGTGCACTAATTATAGTAATTTTTTTTATCACTTTCCAAAAAACGAGAAGATTTTTATTTTTGATCCCATAAAGATTACCTATTATTGATTTGTTCCAAATTAAATACACATTTTCAATTTAGTCTCGTATAATTTAAAAAAAATACATAATTTAGTTATTTTTCACCAAAAATTAATTTTGACCGATTAAGTGCTTACATGTTATTCAAAATAAATATAAATAATAATTCCCAAATCATATATTTTCAAATATTAGGTAGCCAATTTTTTTTAAACACTCGACATTCCATCTGAGGTGTAGAGAACAACTATAAAATTCCTCTTTTCCAAAGATAAATACATGAATACAATTAATATTTTCATAAGCGTCTAGTCGGTGGCGTGGGAAGCATTGAATTTCTTGCGTTTATCGTGGACTTCTCATTGCTCTGGATTATTTTAGATGGGAGGAGAGGAACACGCGTATATTGGGAGGCTCGCTCGGTGTCGTCTGAAGTGGTGGCTACTCTAGCTCTTACGATCGTAAGGGATAGGATCATCTCTTTACGACTCCCGGACTCACTTCAGGCACGAGCTCTAAAGTGAGTGTGACATATCGCTTGTAGTTTTTCATTATGATTTTTTTTGTACATTATGATACGGATGGTGATCCGGAGAGCTAGCTTGTTAACTGTCGTAGAGCTTTTTCCTTATACTGTACCTCCATATTTTTTTTTCTTCTTTTATATGAGATTGAACTTTACCAAAAAAAAGTAATAAAATTATTCATTTGCAATTTAAAATTAATTTTTAAACTTTAAAATAATTAATATTGTTTTGGTTATTATTGAAATTGACATATATAATTATATGGCATAATTATTTATTTTAAATACAAAATATTTATAGTTATATTTATTTTTTTAAAATTAAATGTTAATAGTATAATTTATAACTATTGTTGGGGGCAGGAAAATCAAATAAAAAAACGTATATATAAGGTTGGGACACGTGGGCAAGGACCCACCCAAAACAAGCCATGCTGGAGAAAGCGCGTGGCGCGAGCCCGGCTCGCGGCTCGGGTCACGGATCCGTCGATCAAGCCATGCGGAAATATGGCGCGAGGCGCGTACTCGGCCCGTGGCTCGGGACACCTAGCCTTGCATGAATATGGCGGGAGGCGCGAACTCGGCCCGCGGCACGGGCCACCGAGTCATACAAAGAGATGACAGGAGGCGCAGATTCGGCCCGGGGCACGAGTCACATGGTCGGCTTCAAATGAAAGGACTCGTCACGAGAAGAGCAGAGACATCTCCCATTTGAGTCCACATGCATCGTTTACATGCCGAATCACGGACCCCGGGACACCGCTAGCCCCATTTAATGCTATAGACTTAGGACGTGGTCTGGATGTAATCATTCCGATAAAACCCTATAAATAGGGGGCTTATCCCCTCAGATTAAAAGGGCGGCACTAATTAGTGAATAAACTCAATATTAAAGGTCTGGATAATAGAAATCCTTCAAAAGAAGCTTCAAGCTCAAACCTCTGTTCTTTTCAAGATCTAGCTCAACCCCTACTCCGAAATATAAATATACATGTATTAGTATCGTTTCAAACTTTCTATACATAGCTCAGCCCCGTATAATACTACCCGACTAAAACGTGCTAAAACATTTGGCGCTAGAAGGAGGGAGTTGTTATACTAGACCCAGAGAAAAAAGAGCCGAAGCCATGACTGATGGAGCCACCGCGTCAGATTCCACCCGCTCCGCCACGAGGAAGAAGCTGGAGAGAGGGAAAATGTCGGCCATCGAGCTAGACGCCGCCCCGCCACTCTCCCCGAAGAACCTAGGGGAAATCCCCGGGAACGAAGACGCCGTCGCCGCCAGGGAGCTAGACGACCACGACACGTCCAACCACTACCTCCGCAGCAGCTCCAAGGCCCAACGCCTCAGACGCCGCCAGCAGACAAGGCGCCATGCTCATCGCTCGGATCCCGAGTTCCGATGCGGACCACATCCCCCCGAGACGCCGGCCCGGGACATGCACCTCCTATTGAACACTCCAGAGAAGATTGACGTAGCCATGTCTGATTAAATAAGCTTCAAATTTATTCTTGAGGGCACTATATATGTTTGATAAAAATTCCTTCACTCGAGTCTTCACTCTTCACTCGAGTCCTAGACAATACATACGAGTCCGGATCCCTGAGACTCCAGCTAAGGCCTTGGAATTGATCGAGGGAGAATATTAATAACTTCCTTGAGCAGTGGTGCAACCCCAAGCTCCAAGAAATGGACCCCAAGTTCCAGTTCACTCGACCCACCACGAAACCGCCCCCACAAACTCAACTCTCTTCAATTTATGATACGACAAAAAAGTTTTTGTTACTGCTCGTCGTTTTATTTTTTGAACGTCGGCCTGTAATGTGACACTACTGCATCAAAACAAAAACAATATAATCGTCCGAATTGAATGAAAAAACGCTACCCAAACGAAATAGGCTAGCTAGTGTTTTACCTTGAGTACAAATACTTGCAAGAAAGGCGAAGTGCGCATGAAATTCATTCGTAACAGTAGAAGAAAATTGTACTCTTCACATTTTCTTAAGCTTGCTCATCTTCATGACACTTTTTTTTTTGTCTTGGTCAATTGCAGAAGGAGCATTATTTATTATTATAAAGAGTATATATATTATTGATCGAACTGGCCTCATCACCACGAATGCATATAACACTATTGTACTCGGCAGGCAGATCGAGAAAAACACGCACACACTCACACTTAGCATCGAAACGAAACACTTAGCCCGGCGTAGCCATGGCCATTATTCAAACACAGATATATTAAAATTTAAAACACACACGCAGTTTAATTTATTTATATCGACCGATATTCAATTCACATGTGATGATCCTCGATATCTTTGGTGAGGTGGATGAAGAAGGCGAGCAATGAAATGGGATGTTCGACGTCTTCATTCAGTGTCTTGTAGTCCAAAGTCCAAGTAACCAGATCGATGTTATCCTTAGTCTCGACATGGATGGTTATGAGGAAGTCTTTGAACTCCTCCATCAGATCCCCTTCCAGCAGCTTGAATTCAATCAGCTTTTTCTCCTCATCCATGGCTTGAATCACTTGTTTCGAAGTCTTCTTTTTCCCGTCTGCAGTACAATTAATTATATACCGGCCGTTAGGTGTGATTGCTTCGTATGTACATATATATATATATATATATATATAATTAATATAAACGAGTACACTACGTAAGAACTTACCATGGGTGTAGCTCCAGCAAATGATGGATCCAACATGCCCAAACTCTCCCTCATGCAAATCACAGCCATGCACTTTCCCAGGGCTAGTTTTGGAAACATCGTGTGGCTTGTTCCGGAAGAGTTCGTGGAACACGTCGCCGCCCGCCTTGAATTCTACACTAGCAACAAGCTTCCCTCTCAATCCCATAATATCGCCCTGACTGAAATATATATATGTGTGTGGTGTATGTGTATACCAGAGAAAGTTTTAGCTATGCACATATATATAGGTGAGAAAAATCATGAACTCAAATATATTTATTTAGTTTATTTATCTTATCATTTTAATTTAACAAGGATTTTTAAAATGTTATTGACTCATTTTAATGCCGTACTATATGAGCAAGTTCAAAACAACGATGAGTGTCCCCATCTTGAAGAAATTTATGACGTGTCCAAACATGACAAATAAGACAACTGAGTAAAGCCGAAAAAATTGATTGGAGCGTATCAAACACCCTACCACCTCGCTTGTGAGGAAAACTTATGTAACAATCCGGCTCCTTGCGAGTCCTTTGTCGATTTTTATGACTCGACTCGATTACTAATGACGGCTTTCGAGAATATTAATGTCCAATGTGTGCTGGCATCTGATCAAGTGCTTGTTTAAGAAAAATAATCAATTATTAATTTATCTTATCACATCTTCCATGCTTAATTAGTTTGATGAAAGTAGTTGGTATAGTAACGTACATATTGATTAATGTACTATTTTCTTTCCATACCAATAATCACGTAGTAACAAATTTATTGATATTATAAAAAATTCCATGCTTAATTAGTTTGATGAAAGTAGTTGGTATAGTGACGTACATATTGTGATTAATGTACTATTTTCTTTCCATACCAATAATCACGTAGTAACAAATTTATTGATATTATAAAAAAATTATGGGCAAAATTATATAACTTACTAAAAATATAAAATAAATGTATAGAATTTTTTTATTTTGATAAATATAATTAATTTTTTACAAAAATAACTAAAATAATTAAAATAAATGTATATGATCAACTTTTCTATTGTTTGATAAAAAATATATAAAAATTATAAAAAAATACTAAAATAAAATTTATAATATACACTTTATAACAAAACAATATTTACATTTAATTAATTTAGCGAATTTAATTTGCATGCTTGTTTTTTTTTAATACTTTAATTTGCATTATACCATTCGAAATCGTAGACCAACACCATAAATTCAATAAATATTTTTCAAAGAACACCACAAAATGTAGTTTATAACCAAACATCTAAGAACACTAATTTCATGTTCACTTCCAAGTTGTCTCTATATTAGAATTAATAATAATAAACTCGTTTAATCAAACAGCAGAGAGGATACATAGCAAAATCAAACAGTTGTACGTTTCATACCGCTTGTATAGTTGTATTGAAAGGTGACGCGCTCGGGCTATGGCTGCTGCTCTCTTCTCTCAATCTTGAGTTTATCATGGCAAGCTCGCGTAGCTACTGCATATTTATAAAAATAAACAAATATACAAAGTTACAAACAATCAAACAAAATTTAGCACACACACACACACATATATATATATATATATATATATATATATATATATATATATATATATATATATATATATATATATATATATATATATACTCATTTTATAAATTACAAAAACATATTACATTTTAGGACAGAGGAGAACATTATTTATTATTATAGAGAGTACATTATTGATCGAACAGGCCTCATCACCGCGAATGCATACATCACTATTGTACTCGGGAAGCCGATCGAGAAAAACACGCACGCACACACTTCGCATCGAAATGAAACACTTAGCCCGGCGTAGCCATGGCCATTATTAAAACACCGATTTAAATTTCAAATACGCACGAAGTTTAATTTATTTATATCGGACCTATTCAATTCATATGTGATGTGCCTCGATATCTTTGGTGAGGCGGCCGGATGAAGAAAACGAGCAGTGATATGGGATGTTCGACGTCTTCATTCAGAGTCTCGTAGTCCAAAGTCCAAGTAACGAGATCGATGTTATCCTTGGTCTCCACATGGAGGGTTACGAGGAAGTCTTTGAACTCCTCCATCACATCCCCTTCCAACACCTTGAATTCAATCAACTTTTCTCCTCGTCAATCGCTTGGAACACTTCTTTCGCGCTCTTCTTTTTCCATTACGTACTCAAGAAGCAAATGTATGTTCATTAATCTGCATAGAAAGTATGCACTGATTATAAAGAAAAACACCTAGTAAAAATCTTTATCACTTAAAAAAAATGAGAGAATTTTTATTTTTGGTCTTGTCTATTCTTGATTTGGTTACAAATTAAATATATATTTTCAATTTAGTCTCGTATAATTTAAAAAAATACATCAATTTAGTTTGTTTTCATAAAAATTTAATTTTAACCGATTAACTGCTTACGTGTGTCATTCAAAATAAAAAAAAATAATAATTTCAAAATCATATATTTTCAAATGTTATGTAGCCAATTTTTTTTAAACACTCGACATTCCATCTGAGCTATGGAGAAAAACTATAAAATTCCTCTTGTCCAAAGATAAATACATGAATACAATTAATATTTTCATAAGTAATAAAATTATTCATTTGCAATTTAAAATTAATTTTTAACTTTAAAATAATTAATATTGATTTGGTTATTATTGAAATTGACATATAATTTTAAAAAAATATTAATATATTTATAATTATATGGTATAATTATTTATTTTAAATACAAAATATTTATAAATATATTTATTTTTTAAAATTAAATGTTAATATAATTTATAACCATTACAATAATTATTCAAAAATATTAAAAAATATCAATTTTAATTTAATAAAAAAATTATAAAGTAAATAAATTATATAAAAAATATTATTTAGAATATAATTATATATATTTTTTTATAAATAATTATGCCAAATATTATATACATAATATTAATTTTAATTTAATTAAAAATATATAGAATAAAAAAATTATAAAAAGGATTACCAAATATTATATACATATATTAATATTTTTAAATTTCAATATCAATTAAAATTTTAATCATAACAATATTAATTATTCTTAAAATATAAAAAAATATCAACAATATTTATTGCATAATACTCCCTTTGTTATATGTTATTTATAAATTATAAAGGACATATGATTGTTTTTGGATTGATAGAATAGTTAAAAAATTATAAATTATACTCCTGATATGTTATTTATAAATTATAAAAGACATGATTGTTTTTGGATTGATAGAATAGTTACCAAATTATAAAATTAAAAAAATTCATGTTTTCTTATAATACATTTTCGTAAGCTTGCTCACCTGATAACATTAATCATGTTTCCAATAAATACAAAGGAGATTAGAGATGTAAATAAATTCTTTACTTGTATATATTTATATTACAAGTAATAAAAGAATTTAAAATAAATCATTTATTAATAATTTTTTTGATTTAAATGAAGAATTAGAGGAGAATTTTGATATAATTAAGGGAACTTAATTATCATTCTTTTTATACAATTACAAGTTTTAATAATTGCCCTAAAATGTAAACATTTCAGTACTTTAATTTATAAATAATAAAATAATATAATATAATTTACTAGTCGATAATGAACTGAGCTGTTTATATATTTAATTTTTGTTTCGACTTTAATTGATTAACAACACAATAGTTTCCATAAATCAAATAAATATAAAATTAAGCAATCAAACAAAATTAAGCACACATATGTATTATTATAGAGAGTACATTATTCAGCCTCATCACCACGAATGCATAAAAATACTATTGCACTCCGGCGATCGAGAAAAACACGCACACACTTAGCATCGAAATGAAACACTTAGCCGGACGTATCCATCCATTACACGTACGCGCCAGACGCAGTTTGACTATATATATAAGAGAATTGATCGATATTGAATTCATATATGATGTTCCTCGATATCTTTCGTGACGTGGATGAGGAAGGTGAGCAATGAAATGGGATGTTCGACTTCTTCATTCAGCGTCTCGTAGTCCAAAGTCCAAGTAACGAGATCGATGTTATCCTTGGTCTCCACATGGAGGGTTATGAGGAAGTCCTTGAACTCCTCCATCAGATCCCCTTCCAACACCTTGAATTCAATCAACTTTTTCTCCTCGTCGATCGCTTGGATCACTTCCTTCGCGGTCTTCTTTTTCCCATCTGCAGTACAATTAATACAGTTAGGTGTGATTGTTTAATAATTAGTATATATGTACATATAATATATAAACGTACTCACCATGGGTGTAGCTCCAGCAAATGATGGATCCAACTTGCCCAAACTCTCCCTCGTGCAAATCACAACCATGCACTTTCCCAGGGCTAGTTTTGGAAACATCATGTGGCTTGTTCCGGAAGAGTTCATGGAACACGTCACCGCCCGCCTTGAATTCTACACCTGCAACAAGCTTTCCTCTCAATCCCATAATATCGCTCTGACTGAAATATATATATATATATATATATATATATGTGTGCGGTGTGTGTGTATATCTGAGTAAGTGTTAGCTATATATGCACATATATATATAGGCGAGAAAAATCATGAACTCAAATATAATTAGTTTGGTTGTCTTATCATTTTAACAATGTTTTAATTTTAAAATGTTATTAACAGTACCATTTTAATATGGTATATGAGCAAGTTCAAAATGATGATGAATACTGCCCGTCACGAAGAAAATTTTGACTTGTCCAAATATGACAAATAAGAGCACGATACAGTATAGCGATGAAATTGATTGGAGCATATCAAACATCCAACCTCGGTTGTGAGGAAAACTTATGTAACGCGTCGGCTCCTTGCGAGTCGTGTGTCGATTTTTATGGGTCGATTCGATTACTAATGACTATTTTCGGGAATGTTGGTGTTCAATGCAATCCCAAGGGCCGCTGGCATTGAAGTGTTTGTTTATGAAAAATAATCAATCCTTAATTTATCTTATCGCATCTTCCATGCTTAATTAGTTTGATGAAAGGTGGTTGGTATAGTAACATAGAAAAATAATCATCCCTTAATTTATCTTATCACATCTTCCATGCTTAATTAGTTTGATGAAGGTGGTTGGGATAGATAGTACATACATACCGTCATTAATGTTACTATTATTGTTCTTGAAATTAAGAAAAATATTATTTTATTGTATTAATTTTTTACTAAAATAATTATAGGAAAAAATTATTCAGATAATAATTAAGTGGCATTTAACGTATAATATTTTTCAAAAAATGTGATGATTTTTATATATGTTTATTATATACTCCACATGATATTTATACACAAAAATTAATCTTTAGTAAATAGAAAACATGCAGCACCGATCAATCAATTCAAAGATGCTGGCAATTATTGCGGGTAATAATTGCTACCTATAAACCACATGATTCACGTGATTTCATTATTGTTGTTTATAAATTAATATAAAATAATATTTTTATAAATTAATAATATCGTGAAATTTTATCAGGTTAAAGAGTTATTAATATATCATAAATCAATATTTTATTATTTAAATGAGAGATTTAACAAATTCGATAAATTTAAGTGAATTATATTTAAAATAAACTAATTAAAATTAATTTATCAAAACAGATTGATTGTACCTAATTAATATATTCATGTATAATATTGATTTAATGTATACTATATATTAACTACTCATATTTATGGAATTATATATCTACTCATTGAAATAATTTAATTATTTGAAAACGGACTAAATATGCTTCTTCAAAATATGTTCAAAAATATATTGGTTATCGCAATAAAATTGACGTCAACAAATTGATAAACCAGCAATATGAAAATTATTGTAGATATTATGAAAAATGAATATTCAATAATATTGTTGTAAAGGTACAAAAAGAAATGAGGTTTTGAGCGCGACAATTCTTCAATTTTTTGTTGCAACTAACACATAATTTTTTATGTCAATTAAAAAAAACTAGAGATAAAATTCAATTAGATTATATTTAAATACTAACAATAAATTGATATTTTATAAAATTACAATAATATTTATAATCGTAATATTTACAAATTATTAATTTAAAATTTCAATGAGATCTAATGATTATAAAAAGGTTTTCCAAAAAATTATTATTTCAATCATTTTTTATAAATATTGAAATTTGATAAAAATAATTTATTATTTTTTAAAAAAATATTAATTTATTGAATATTAATTTATAAAAATTTAATTTACTGTACAATTTATTAACTAATACGGAGCGCATGCAATAAACTATAGTACTTACATTAGACTTATAGTGCAGTAACTATTAAAAAAAAGCATATATGAAAAATCTTTATCACTAAAAAAAACACAATAAACTATAGTACTTACATTAGACTTATAGTGCAGTAACTATTAAAAAAAAGCATATATGAAAAATCTTTATCACTAAAAAAAACAGATAGTATGAAAATTAAGATAAAAAAACTAATTAAATTTATTTTTGAGTGAACTCTCTTTGATAATGTTGTGGGTGCGCTCCGATGGCCGTCGCTTCAAGGTGCCTGCAAAAACCAACAGAAAAGGAGCCAAGTCAGATCTGTAATTCGCCTTTAGGCTATCTCAAGATCCCAACGCACAACGGTCACAGATCTCGAAAGATCCGGTCCGTATAACAGGTGATGGGCTTAGACGAGCTCTAAAAGCACATGCAGCGGCATAAACAAACAGATCTCATATATGTATATATGTATAGATTTATATAAGAAGAAAATCAGAGATAGAGATATATTAGGCTCAGGACTGCAGATCCGTCATCGTAGCATGACCGGGTGGTAGTGGTGACAAGGCAGTGACTTCACGGCGGCCTCGCCGGTGACCCAAGAGCACTCAGCTCTCACCTCACTCAAACAGTCAACTCCGCCTCACAGAAGAGGACACCACCAACGCTGCCGCTTCACGGAGCTTCTCCAGCCACCGGGCTCACAAGGAGGCCAGCGGAGAAGATGAGGGAAGCCGGCGGAGAAGGGTGGTCGGAGGAATCGCACACAGTAGATGGTGGAATCGCACACAGTAGGCTAGGGTTTGAGTAAGGGTGAAGTGAGTCAATGCACCGGCCAGAGTTCAATATATCATGAGGGATCAACGGGTGAGATCAAGCCACAGCAGGGTAACCCTAGGATCGACGGTCTAGGTAAGTCAAAGGTTAATGGACCGGGTCAAGATAATTGTTATCAGAAAACAATTAAACACACAGTGGGCTACAACACATGGGCTGGGCTGATATAGAATAAGATGGGCCAGCACTCTATTGGGCCCGGCTGCCATGTGATAAATGGACTGGGCCAACACCCAAATAAATCCAACATTCTCCACCTTGTTGGGCCACCACCACCAAGTCATAAACCTGCTACTAGGAACACAATCAAATACAAGTATTGAATACAAGCACAGTCTCATCATCGCCTAGCCCCGCTGCCGGAGCAACGGGGACTTTCCCTGCTGCCAAAGCAACATGGGTGGTTGCCCTGAGCAACCGTCACACTCGGTGACAGCTAACACCCCAAAGGGTGAGAGCTAAAACAAGTTTCTACTGAAACGCCACAAACTCAGGGGGAGTGGCAAAAGCGTGGGCTTTACGGCTGTTTTTCTTTATGTAAAAAACACTTGCTACACCCATAGTAACAAGTAAAAAACCACCTCCCGGACTGGCCACACAACAGTAGCACTCCAGGGAGTACCCACTGGCACAGCATCAGCCCGGGGTATCAAAATTCAGCAGCTGCAAGCAGTGCTTGAATTTCTCAAGAGGCAGGGGCTTAGTCCCCATATCAGAAGGATTGTCATGTGTGGAAATTTTCTCAAGCAAAACATCACCATTTTCAACAAGATCCCTAATGAAATGGAATCTAACATCAATATGCTTAGTTCTATCATGGAACACAGGATTTTTGCAGAGTTGTATACCAGATTGACTATCAGAGAATACAGTCACAGAAGCACGCAACATCTTAATTTCAGTTAGCAATCCCTTCAACCAAATAGCCTCTTTAAATGCATCAGTAATAGCAATATATTCAGACTCAGTGGTAGACAATGCAACAACATGTTGTAATTGGGATTTCCAGCTAACACAACCATTACACACAGTAAACACGTAAGATGTGGATGACTTCCTAGTATCTCTATCATTGGCATAATTAGCATCAACATATCCACACAAAGACACATCAGTTTTTGCTTTACAAAATTTCAGCCCCAAATTTTTAGAACCTGCTAAGTACCTAAGCAACCATTTCATAGCTTCCCAATGAGGCCTACCAGGATTAGACATATATCTACTCAAGCAACTAACAGCATATGCAATATCTGGCCTAGTGGAAACCATAAGATACATCACAGAACCAACGACACACGCATAAGGTACAGCACTCATAGAAGCATATTCAGATTCTGTCTTCGGACATTGGTCCTTAGACAACACAAAATGTCC
The DNA here is from genome assembly GCA_954870475.1 of Euphrasia confusa. NCBI lineage: Eukaryota > Viridiplantae > Streptophyta > Magnoliopsida > Lamiales > Orobanchaceae > Euphrasia > Euphrasia confusa. The sequence continues at coordinate 3,350,647 of OX940951.1, forward strand.
AGCTAAAGGTACAGTAGTAGTTCTACATCCAACCATCGAAAATCTCTCTAACAGCTTCACCACATAATCAGATTGATTCAAATAAATGCAATTTTCAGATCTGTTCCTAACAATGTTCATGCCTAGAATCCTTTTAGCATCTCCTAAATCTTTCATCTCAAATTTAGCGCATAAACTTTTCTGAACAGATTGTATAGCTTTCAAGCAAGGACTCATAATAAGCATATCATCAACATATAAGACAAGGAACACAGGCACATTTGCAACAAACTGATAGTACAGACACGGATCATAGGAGCTTCTACAGAATTTTAAGGACAACATAAATTCATCAAACTTCCTATTCCACTGTCTAGGTGACTGTTTCAAACCATACAGAGATTTCTTAAGCAAACACACAAAGTCAGCTTTTGATTTATCAACAAAACCTTCAGGTTGGGACATGTAAATTTTTTCATCAAGTTCACCATGCAAAAAAGCAGTTTTTACATCCATTTGTTTTAATTCCCAGTCAAATTGAGCACATAAGGACAACATAATTCTAACTGTAGTGAATTTAACAACCGGACTAAAAATCTCAGTATAATCAACCCCTTCTTTTTGTGAAAACCCTTTTGCTACAAGTCTAGCTTTATATCTGACCTCATTACCTTCAGTTTTCAGTTTGTAAATCCATTTACAATCAACTAAGGAACATTTAGATGGTTTAGCAACAAGTGACCAAGTGTCATTTTTAATCAAAGAATTCATTTCTTCATGCATTGCAGACAACCACTTAGAGGAATTATCAGATTTCATAGCTTCAGCAAAATTCTTAGGTTCACAATTATCAATCAAGTCATGCATGTTGAACACGAAATTACCAAGTTGGAAATCATTAAATCTAGCAGGCAGCCTAGGGTTCCTCCTAGTCCTATCCCTAGTCAATTGATAACTAGTCAGATTTGGATTCACATCAACCACAGTTTCATCTTGTTCAAATTCAAATTCAGTTTGTTCATGCATAGGGGGATTCATATTTGCAGGCAAATTTGGATTCACAGGATTTGGATTTTCAGAGTTTGGATTAACAGGAGAATCATGTTCATGCACATTTTCATTAAGCAAATTTTCAGCAGAATCAACAGGCACGTTTTCAGGCACAATTTCAGTAGAGGAATCAACAGAATGTTCACCTAAGGGACCTACTGAGGGAGAAGACTCCACCTCGCCGGAGGTATCACCAACCTTAGTGTTACTAACATTCAAACACGGCATTTCATTCTCATTAAACACCACATCTCTACTCACAATCGTCCTAAAACCAGGTTCACTTCTGAGCCACAGCCTGTAGCCCTTAGTACCCTCGGGATATCCAAGGAAAACACATTTCCTAGACCTAGGTTCAAGTTTATCTACTGATTGATGCACATATGCAGAACAGCCAAACACTTTCAAATTATCCAGACACACATTTTTACCAGAAAAAACAGATTCGGGACATTTTCCTTTTAAGGGCACGCTAGGTGACCTATTGATCAAATATGCAGCAGTTATGACAGCTTCACCCCAGAACCTCTTGCTGAGGCCTGAGGACGCAAGTAGACACCTAACCTTCTCTAGAAGGGTCCTATTCATCCTCTCCGCAACTCCATTTTGCTAAGGGGTGTAAGGTACGGTTCTATGTCTTTTAATCCCATATTTAGCACACAAATCATTCATTTCAGTGTTGCAGAATTCTAGGCCATTATCAGTCCTAAGAGCCTTAACTTTCCTACCAGTTTGATTTTCAACCAAAGTTTTAAAATCACAGAATTTAGCAAACACATCAGATTTGTTTTTCATAAGGAACACCCATGTTTTTCTGGAAAAATCATCAATTATAGACAAGAAATATTTGTTTCCACCTTGAGTAGGTTCGGGAGCAGGGCCCCAACAGTCAGCATGTAGGTATTCAAGCACAGCAGAAGTTTTAGGCACATTGGGGGAGGGGTTCACAGGAAAACTAACCCTAGTTTGTTTCCCTAACACGCAAGTTTCACAAAATGACATGCAAGACATTTTAGCATCACCAAAATAACCATCAGCTTTAAGAAACTCCATGCCTTTTCTACTTATATGCCCTAACCTCTTATGCCAAAGCTCAGAGGTACTATCATGCACAACATGGGCAGATTCTTTCAAATAAGGATATGCATCACAGATGTACAGATTATGGCATTTAGCAGCTTTACACATGATAATTGAACCCTTCACAATAGTCATAAAACCATTACCCCATTTTCCCGAAATTCCATCAGATTCTAAAGCAGCACAAGAAATCAGATTTTGGCAAAGATCAGGCACATGTCTAACATTCCTAAGAGTGTACAAGTACCCTGTATCAAATTTAACACATACATCCACAATTCCCTCTACCATGCATCTCTTATCATTAGCCATGGACACAGAAGTGTTATGCAACTTTTTATATGAAGTGAATAGATGCAAGTAGGGTGTCATATGATATGTGCAGCCAGAATCAAGAAGCCATTTATTTTCATCAAATAAGGCAGGTTGTGCAGCATTTACATTTGGAATCACAGAATTTTCAGAAAGCATGTATACCATACCAGCATGATCATGTTCAGCAGCCACATTGGCTTGGTCACCATTGACCTTTTTGGGCTTGGGACAATCCTTGATGAAATGTCCCGGCTCACCACAATTAAAACACTTCTTAGCCTTAGGTCTGGACTTAGACCTTGACTTACCCCTTCCCTTTTTCTTGTCGTTGTTTTGATTACCATTGCCTTTATGGCTTTGGTTACCATTGTTCCTAGACTTAGACCTCCCTCGAACTTGATTAACTTCAGAAACCCTATGGCCTCTATTAGACCTTAAGTCTAGCTCTTTACTTTTAAGCCCATTAATCACAGTTTCTAAGGTCACTGTATCCCTACCATACTTAATGGCTGACTTCACATCAGAATACGAATCAGGAATAGCATTCAACAACACAATAGGGGTGTAGTCATCAATGTGTTTATCACCAGTCAATTTTATATCTTGAATGAGTTTTGTAAAAGAGTCTATGTTATCAGAAATATCCTTACTCATGTCCAGTTTAAATCTGAAAAATTTTTCAAGTAAAAAGAGTTTGCTGTTTAATGAAGTTTCAGTATAAAGTTCATGCAATTTTTCCCACAACTCTTTTGCAGACTCAAGTTCACCAACTTTTCTCAAAACAGATTCAGATAAACACAGAATAATGGCAGAGTGAGCAAGTTCATTTGTCTCAAATTTTACTTCATCAGAGTCATCAGGAGAGTAACCTCCACTTATAGCTTTAAAAACCTTTTGTTGGATCAAAATCCCTTTCATCTTTTGTTTCCAAATAGCAAAATCTCCTTTTCCATCAAATGGTGCCAAGTTAAAACCAGACATTTTTGAAAATAGATTTTGATGACTCAGTTTTGAAAAACAAAGTGAAAACAGCAGGTTTAAGCAAAATCACAGAAGCACAACACACAAGTTTAGCAGCTGACAGAAGACAGTAAGCACCTCTAAAAAAGCTAACACACACACTATCCAAGTCCCTACAGCAGTGGGGACTTACAGCAAACAGTAAAACCTTACTACCTAGTGAGTAACTCAGAGCCTATGTTGAGTAGTTCAGGCTGATCCAGACAGGTGTGCACCCCAGCCCCTCCCAGATGCCACACACTCTCAAGGAGTCTGGCCAAGGAGAGTTTTCCCACCGGGGATCACCACTGGGGCCTGAAACTGGCACTCAACTAACTCCAATAGGGTAAGTTACTATAAGATTCAGGGAGCAGGCAAAACCCTAAATCTAGACACACTCAAGTGCAGTCACAGAGGGTTAAATCAACTTCAGGCAAGAACACACAAGTTCAGGCAATCAAGTAAACAGGCAGTTCATATTATTTTCACAAATCCAGTTTTTCAGAGGCAAATTTTGAAAACCAATTTCCAGAAAATATTTTTGAACTCAGTTTTGAAAACAACTTTTCAACACCACACTATCACGACCACCAGGCGGGCCACACCATCAAATATGACCTCCAGGAGGGTCGTACCGTCACGTAGACACGTTGAGGATGTTCAGAAGGCTTACCAGGCAGGGTTATTCGCAAGGGACCCATTGTAGCAGTTCCCTTTTCGCGTTTCACAGGCGGCTCGGGTATACTAAGCCAAGGGGGTCATCACTCCCAAATTTTCCAATGGCCTGTATACCTTTCGAGCTCGTTACCTGGGCCTCCTCCCAAGCACAGCACCGAGCAACTCCGACCTTCACAGTTCCTGGCAGATCAGAAAACCCTAGGTCTCGGATCTACGTCTCTGGTTGCCGGGAACCACCGTCACGCGCTCTGATACCACTGTTGTGGGTGCGCTCCGATGGCCGTCGCTTCAAGGTGCCTGCAAAAACCAACAGAAAAGGAGCCAAGTCAGATCTGTAATTCGCCTTTAGGCTATCTCAAGATCCCAACGCACAACGGTCACAGATCTCGAAAGATCCGGTCCGTATAACAGGTGATGGGCTTAGACGAGCTCTAAAAGCACATGCAGCGGCATAAACAAACAGATCTCATATATGTATATATGTATAGATTTATATAAGAAGAAAATCAGAGATAGAGATATATTAGGCTCAGGACTGCAGATCCGTCATCGTAGCATGACCGGGTGGTAGTGGTGACAAGGCAGTGACTTCACGGCGGCCTCGCCGGTGACCCAAGAGCACTCAGCTCTCACCTCACTCAAACAGTCAACTCCGCCTCACAGAAGAGGACACCACCAACGCTGCCGCTTCACGGAGCTTCTCCAGCCACCGGGCTCACAAGGAGGCCAGCGGAGAAGATGAGGGAAGCCGGCGGAGAAGGGTGGTCGGAGGAATCGCACACAGTAGATGGTGGAATCGCACACAGTAGGCTAGGGTTTGAGTAAGGGTGAAGTGAGTCAATGCACCGGCCAGAGTTCAATATATCATGAGGGATCAACGGGTGAGATCAAGCCACAGCAGGGTAACCCTAGGATCGACGGTCTAGGTAAGTCAAAGGTTAATGGACCGGGTCAAGATAATTGTTATCAGAAAACAATTAAACACACAGTGGGCTACAACACATGGGCTGGGCTGGTATTGAATAAGATGGGTCAGCACTCTATTGGGCCCGGCTGCCATGTGATAAATGGACTGGGCCAACACCCAAATAAATCCAACAGATAACAATTCCTTCACACGAGTCCTAGACAATACATTATACATCCGAGAGTGGGAACGATCAGCAGAGGCCTTGGAAGCAAGGGGAGTACCGTGTTTGTCCATATTAACTTCGTTCGACAGTGCAACACATGGGTGTATTTAAAATTTTCACTCCGGGCCAAAAAAGCCCAAATTTTATTGTCTAGGTATTTGGTACTATTAGGTAAGAAATAAAGAAAAGGCTTTTTAAAGTTTAAACTAGTAGTCATGTTTTTAAAGAGTCACATTACTCAAATCTCAAACTTTTAGCATTAACACTCAAAAAAATTGATAAAAATTGCACTTTCTGTCAATTCAATAAATAGTTTTCAAAGAACATGACAAAATCTAGTATATAACATCTAAGAACACTAATTAATTTCATTTTCACTTCCAAGTTGTCTCTATATTAATAGAATTAATAATAATAAACTTGTTTAATCAAACAGCAGGGAGGATACATAGCGAGGTCAAACATTAATATTTCAGCGTCCGGTTTTTGCACGTTTCATACCGCTTGTATTGAAAGATGACGCGCTCGAGCTAGGGCAAGCTCGCGTAGTTGCTGCATCTTTATAAGATCCTGAGACTCGTCCTGCACACAAAAACAAAACACGATCGTGATGAATATTCTCGACTGCGGAGCAAGTTCGTGTATGCACGTACAGGTTCGATCGAGATCATACATACCACTGGCTTCAGCAGTTCTTCAATTATATATCTCCTGTGCTTGTCTCAGTCTAATATCAACAATGTTTGATGGTAAATCTGCCTCGATTAGGATATGGAGAGATTCATTGAGGTGCTCATACCCAGAGCTTATCTTCCTGCAGAAGCAAATTGTGGCTCCAATTAATTTCCGGACAAATAAGAGAAAGTACTAATATATGGCAATTTATACCGTGTTCCTAGTAGTAGGATTTTAATTGTACACCCATGTTATATCTTCATGCATTATTTGATAAATATTCATTGGTTATGCTAATATATTCAGTGTTTGCATATTATATTTTTTTTAAACTAATATAATAAATTAGTTTTCGTAAAAAAAAACATAAAAACCCAATTGGGCCCATCATGGAACTCAGTCCTTACCTGGAGCTTAACCGAGAGGTAAAGCTTGTGGTGACGTTTGCGTAAAAAAAAAGTTGATCACCCGATATCACAAATATACATACAAATATATGAGATTTAAAAAGAAAGTTGGCACGTCCATATAGTTTCCATAAACCCAACAAATACATACAAATAATCAAACAAAATATCATGTAATGTCTATAAATTACAAAAAAACAAAAACATGACATTTATCTTAGAATAGAAGAATCATTATTTATTATTATAGAGAGTACATTATTGATCGAACTAGCCTTGTCACAACGGCAGGCCAATCGAGAAAAACATGCACGCACATGTACACCTAGCATCGAAATGAAACACTTAATTAGAGCCATGGCCATTATTCAAACACCGATTAAAATTTAAAACACACACGCACAGTTTATTTATATCGACCGATTCAATTCATATGTGATGAGCCTCGATATCTTTGGTGACGTGGATGAAGAAGGCGAGCAATGAAATGGGATGTTCGACGTTTTCATTCAGAGTCTCGTAGTCCAAAGTCCAAGTAACGAGATCGATGTTATCCTTGGTCTCCACATGGAGGGTTATGAGGAAGTCTTTGAATTCCTCCATCAGATCCCCTTCCAACAACTTGAATTCAATCAGCTTTTTCTCCTCGTCGATGGCTTGGATCACTTCTTTTGCGGTCTTCTTTTTCCCGTCTGCAGTACATGCATGAATTATATATATACCGTTAGGTGTGATTGTTTCATATGTTCATATATATGTATAATCAATTAAGTACACAACGTACTAATTATCATGGGTGTAGCTCCAGCAAATGATGGATCCAACATGCCCAAACTCTCCCTCGAGCAAATCACAGCCATGTACTTTCCCAGGGCTAGTTTTGGAAACATCATGTGGCTTGTTCCGGAAGAGTTCATGGAACACGTCACCGCCCGCCTTGAATTCTACACTTGCAACAAGCTTCCCTCTCAATCCCATATCTCTGTCGCTCCGACTGAAATATATTATAAATGTGTGTGTGGTGCGTTGTGTGTATACCTGAGTAAGTGTTAGCTATATATGCACATATATATAGGCGAGAAAAATCGATCATGAACTCAAATATAATTATAGTTTCTTTATCTTATCATTTATCTTATGCAAATCTTCCATGCTTAATTAGTTTGGTGAAGGTGGTTGGCAGAGTAAAACATACATACTGTCATTAATGTTTTTATCTTAATTATCACATCTTCCATCCATGCTTAATTAGTTTGATGAAGGTGGTTGCTTACTGGTTGGTACTTGGTAGAGTAACATTCTTACATTCATGATCATACTGTCATTAATGTTACTATTTTTGTTCTGTATCAATGAATTAGTACTCCTATCCTTCAAAATAATACATATTTTTCTTTTTTGGTTGTTTCTTAAAACAAGGCACATTTATACATGAAATGTCTTTTCAAACTTAATTTATCCTCTCAATACACATTCATTTACCTTTATACCACTACTTTTTCAACTAATAATTTTTTCTTAATCTAATCACAAATTTCTCTGTGCATTATATAAAGGGATGGCCTGAGTATCATAAAGATTAAGAAAAATACTCTATACATTATATATAAAGGGATGGAGGGAATATTAGATATTCAGATTAAGAAAAATACTAGTATTATTTTGCCTCATTATTTTTTTATTGAAAAAATTATAGAAAAAAATTATTCATTATTTTTTTATTGAAAAAATTATAGAAAAAAATTAATATTTATAAAGCTGAAAGTAGAGTTTACAAAAATAATCAAATAAATATAGGTAATGTAATTAAAAAAACAATTTGTTGAAAATGTAGGGTATATATATATAAATAAATGAGTATGATAAGAATAAAGTTTTAAAAAAACTTTTTATTTTAAGACGTACAAATAAGCATTATATAAAAGGATGGAGTGAGTATGAGAAAGATTAAGAAAAATACTCTATACATTATATAAAGGGATGGGGTGAGTATGAGAAAGATTAAGAAAAAGGGATGGGGTGAGTATGAGAAAGATTAAGAAAAGTGAAAATACTCTATACATTATATAAAGGGATGAAGGGAGTTTCAGATATTCAAATTAAAAAAATTACTAATACTTATTTTGCTGCATTATTTTTTTATTGAAAAAATTATAGGAAAATATTATTTAGATTAAAAAAATTACTAGTACTTATTTTGTAAAGTTTAAAAAACTAAGCAAATAAATATAGGTCTAAATATAGGTTAAAATAAGTAATTATATTTATAAATGGGGTGATTATTGATTTATTACACAATTAGGTTTATTTATTCAATATTAGTACTTTTGTTAAAAATTGAACTTTTTTTCAAAAAAATATTTACATTTCAATTAATTTAGCAAATTTAATTTGGTAATACACATGTACTTTGCATTATACAAATTTAATTTGGTAATACATATGTACTTTGCATTATACCGCTCTCGTAATTGTAGACCAACATCACCAATTCAATAAATAGTTTTCAAAGAACATTGCAAAATCTAGTTTATAACCAAACATCTAAGAACACTAATTTCATTTTCACTTCCAAGTTGTCTCTATATTAGAATTAATAATAATAAACTCGTTTAATCAAACAGCATAGAGGATACATTGCGAGGTCAAGCAACATTTCAGCGTCCGGTTTTTGCACGTTTCATACCGCTTGTATTGAAAGGTGACGCGCTCGGGCTCGGGCTGCTGCTCTCTTCTCTCAATCTCGAGTTTATCATAGCTAGCTCGCGTAGTTGCTGCATCTTTATAAAATCCTGAGACTCATCCTGCACACAAAAACAAAACACGATCGTGATGAATATTCCCGACTTCGCAGCAAGTTCATGTACACATACATGTTCGAGAATCGAGATCATACATACCACTGGCTTCAGCAGTTCTTCAATTATCTCCTGTGCTTGCCTCAATCTAATATCAACAATGTTTGATGGTAAATCTGCCTCGATTAGGATATGGAGAGATTCATTGAGGTGCTCATACCCAGGTCGTCCCCGGAGCTTATCTTCCTGCAAAAGTAAATTGACATATTATTTCAAATTCAAAGTTTCCAACAGCAAGTAAAAAAAACATGTTTATACCTTCTCAGTGTCCTTTATTGAACCTTTCCCTCTAATAAACACACGACATCCGGTGGTAGCTTCAACTTGTTTCAGAGAATTTCCTCTGGGGCCCAAAAGTCTCCCAATAAAATTGAACTGTGAAACAGCCAAGCACTAACTAAGAAGAGAGACAGTTGAGGAGAAAGGGAAAAGCAATGTTTCCTTAATAGAAAGAGAGATAAGCAGGCATGGTAGATTAATGAATCTTACATTAGGAAAGTTGTCGACGGGAATATCTAATCGCAAAATCCTTTTCACAGTGTAAGAACTGGGACTTGCTGGTGCTCCTTGCCAGTCCATGTTCATGCCATGAGGCACACCCAATCTCTGTTTTGGTCAAAAGATTTACGAATAAGAATTAGGAAAATAATACATTTGAGGTCGTATCAAAATCACCATCCAGTTTAAGGTGAGAGTGAAAACAATAATATCAGAATTTGAATTAAACAAGATGTGACGAGTTATAATTGGATATAAATACGTGGTTATGGTATCCAAGGGACCAAGAGTGTCTTAGACTTTTCCGTATACATATTTAATGTCCATGTTGAAATGTGTGATGCATATGATCCGAATTTTATCAAGTGATGAAATAATTTAATTAATAGTCAAGTCGATATATGTTTCAAACCACTTTCATCATTTAACTTTCTTGATATCAAATAAGTTAAAATAAATAAGAAGAAAGTAGAAACATCTACATATCGAATTTCAAACATCCAAAACACTCTACAATTTACTCAAGTTTAGAGCTTCACCCTTACTTAAGATTAAAAAAATGACAAGCATAGAGAGAATATAACACATTCCAAGCTTTACATAAACATAGAAGGACTAAATTAGAACCAAATATTGGAGTAGAATTGCTGCCTCTATTTTGCCATATATTCATATAACAATGGAAGATAGCAAGCGGTTTATATGAATGTGAAGAATTAAGAAATTAAATTACCTCTTGCGGATGTCCATTCCATCCGTGCAATCCGGTTGATAAGAGGTTTGACGAGGCCATAGGGCTGGGACTTCTGTGCCTAAGTCTCTCAAAATCACCGAAACTTTGAGTGGGCATCATCCCGGTAGCCCGCAAGATCTCTGACAGAGGTAAAAACGAGTTTAATAAATGCATTTAGATTCTAAACAAGCAAACTCCAAATTCAATCGAATCAATCACAAACATTGTTCGACGGAAACATAAATGTAAGCGACAACATATGCATTAACCAAACATATGGTTTTATCATCAGTAAAACATTCACAGATCCAACCAGAACATAAAAAAGCAATTAATGCTCTGGAACAATTATCCACCTTGATTTAAAAGCCTGCTACATATAGGAAGAACTTGCATGAAGGGGCCAAGCTTATGATGCTCCGCCAACAGTTCCGACAAGTACTGATTACTAGAAAAAAGAAGAAAAAACATCATTAATGAAAACATAAATCTTGATTCTACCGATTGAAAGAAATGAGGAATGGGTAAAAATGGAATAAAACCCACTTGTCGGCATCTGGAGCACTTCTAATCTGGGGTGAGGCGGCCCTCGCCGGCGAGAAGTTAGGGTTGTAAAGACCCGACATAGATTACTTACCTACACACGCACACACCAAATCCCCTCCGAAACGAAAAAAAAAAGGGAAGTTGAAAAGGGTTCTGAACAAAATCAAAGGTGCAGAAGCTGAAAAGGCTACAGCAAAGAGAAGGGAAGAAAATCCAAATTCTTTTGCTGTGCTTAGCTGTAAAAAGAATCCATTTTTACCCCAAAAAATGCATTATTGACTCGTTTATTTTGTATTTACAACCCAGTGAAAATGAGTCTTTAATTACTCACACTTACTATACAGTAGTTGGGCCTAGCCCAACCTCAGGACCAGGCCCAAACACTGATTGGGGTGGCGTAGTCGGAAAACTAGAATTGGGGATCTCACATTTTTTCGGCTGGCAGTAGAAAGAGGGAAATATCTGAATTGGAGGATCGGAGAGGAAGGTGAAACAGTGATTGTGAATCCATTAACAATGGGGCTTGCGTGGTTGGAAGCGATGTTGCCGATGGGGATCATAGCGGGGATGCTCTGCGTCATGGGAAACGCTCAGTATTTCATCCACAAGGCTGCCCATGGCCGCGTCCGTGCTCCTTCTTCTTCGTATTCGTATTCGCTGTCATTAGGGTTCTGAAAAAATCGTGTTTTTTTTTGCAGCCGAAGCACATCGGGAACGACATGTGGGACGAGGCTATGGAGAAGCGCGACAAGAAAATCATGGAGATGCTCTCTTCGCCTTCGCAGTCCTAACCGGAGTCTCGGTGCTACCTCTTTTGCCATTGCCCTTTTTTATTTATTTCCTGTCATATGTTTCTGCTTCATAATTTAATTGGATATTCAGAATTAAATTCTCGATTGAAACTATGATTGTCATGAATAACCTTTGTCTGCATTTTTTTATTGGTACTTTGAATTTGTCTTGAAATGATGCTTGCTGGTATGCGATAATTTGTGGTTCAAATCAAGCTTCTGAATCTCCATTTGTGTATTGTCATCCATGATTCACACTGTTGTTTGTTTTGCAAATTGGCTTCGTTACTCTGCTTCTACTTAAGGTTTCTCCAGTTATTTTTCTTATTATAAGAACTGCCTTTCCATGTATGTACTAAGCTTACATCAATAATTACGCTGTATTGTTTTATTTAGGTTTGGTCTCTCTTTCAAATACTGAGATTTGGCTTAAATTGGGCTGATTGAAAGTAGCCATAAAACCTGCAGATAGTGTATTTATATTTATATGTAATTTCAGAATCTTTTGCGACTTCAATCCTAGTTGTCTTGGTCAGAGAGAGATAATTTCATCCTCGTTACGTTTTAACTTGTGTGAGAAATCAGATATGCCTAAAGTGTGTTTTGAAACTAAAACTCAGTATTTAATTATTATGAGATTTACTTCAGCATTTTTTTTGTTATTTTTCATGTTTTGAATTGCAATTGAAATTAAATGCCTTTATGTTTCTTAAATAACGAACTTTAATGTATATAATCAGAGTAGCGTCCAAAATTTCCTCCTAATCATTTGCTTAAATGTTTATCATTTGTTGTTGTAGTGTCTTAAACGTTTCTTCAGAAGATGACTTGTTGAAGTTTCTATTGTCTTGGCATTGGATTGAATTAACCCAAAGAGATTTTATGCATTTTGATAATGTGCAAGTGAATAGATTATTATCTGCGTCGTTAGTTATGGATATGATCTGAAATTAGACCTTTAAGTCCTGAAACACACACGGGTGTTTTATTGTCTAGAGCCCAAGTCCTAAGCAAGGACTTTATAAACCATGAAGAAACATATTAGTTCTAAGTTTGAACTTTATTCCTTTATATCAAATTCGGAAGCCATAGATAGGACTCAATCACATTTTTATTTTACTACACTTGTTACATATTATTTTTACTTTTTCTTTGCCTATCAAGATTTTTTAATCGCACATAGTCCTTTTTGTGGTGATGCAGGTACGTAACTTCGAAGGGCTTGTTTTGGAATAATTGATTTGCAAGTCTCAGTCAGTGTACTTCTCTATATGAGATCTTGTACTTTATGTTTTTCCTTTTTCGCATGCTTTGTACATGAACTATGTTTCCGAGAGTATGATGCTCTGATACTGTGTTATCAAGAAACGACATTTCAATTTGAATTAAAATTTTAAGTCGAGAATTGATTGAAATTTGCATCGCATTGGGACCCGTCTGATGCATTTCCAATAACCCATTAGGTAATGACTGTTTGAGGATTCCAACCGTACACCAAGCTCAATCAGCTGTGAAGTGGCTAGTTGCCACTATTAAGTACATACAGAAGATAGAATGAAGTAAATCTAGATGAATGAATAATTAATAGAGTAATTAATAAATACTAATAAATAGACAAATTAAACATGAATAATGTTCAAACTGAGAAATAACAAGAAAAATACTAGAATCCTCTTCAAATCTCTCAATCTCTTTTGAAGTTGTTCGTTTTTCTTGGATTTTCAATTTATGCGGCTATAGAAACAAATTCGCAATCTCAAAGACTCGTTATATTCGTCAAGTGTAATTCTCCTGAAATATTTACGTCCCGAAAAGAGGAAAAAACACAGAGTCTTTGTCTAGAGAAATGGCAGATGTACAGAACTGGAATGGATGAAGTAAACATTTGAGCATGAACTATTATTAATGAGAGTAGAATTGTTGACATAACAGAAAATGTAATGTAGAAGAAAAAAAAATCCTAAAATGAATGAAGTATGTTGTGCAGAAGTGTGTTATGTGTTCTGTAGCAAGTAGTAATAATAATAGTACAGCTAAGCTGATGGAGTATCATTATTAATATTTTTCTTTTCTCGAGGAGCCGATGACAGCGACAGCATCTCCTTGGCGACGGAAGAACTTCTCGACAAAGAAGAAGAAAAGGAGTTGCGACGAGCGGCTGGAGAGACAGGGGGCGATCCAGAGAGCACTCTCCCGGATTGCACAGTCGGATAATCGTAAACCTCTGTAACCTCTTCGATGCCCTCGTCCAAGTACACGATGTCCTGCATCGTCAGCTGATGGTATTCGACGATCTCTCTCAAGAAGCGGTTCTCGCACTCGTACACCGAGTTTTCATGAGCCAGTCGAGCCTTCTCTGCTAAGAGCGTCTCCAGCTGGAGCCGTATCTGGACAACAAGCACGTCGTCATTCTCAATATATTTGAAAGGAAAAAAAAAAAAGAGAGAATAGAAAATAAAATACCATGTCGTCGTCGCCTGGGAAAATGCCCTTTTCGTGACCCTCTACGAGGGCTCGATTCTCCTCTTCTAGCTGGGAACACCTCTGCCTCGCGAATGCAAGGTCTGCTTTCACTGTCTTGAGCTCTCTGAGTAGTAGCTTTGTTTTGGCGGCAGTTGCCATCGCCACCTGTCAATAACGTAACCATTTGCGATAAAAACATCACATGTCGATAACACGGATAATATTTTTGTACACAGTGGGCCACCTTACGTCGCGAGATGCCTTGAGAAGATCTTCTTGGCTGGTATGATTTTGCGTCGATATTGTTGTTACTCCTTTCCTCCTTATCTGTATGTTGTTACGCGTTTCTTCCATGAAATCAGATGTCTTGTTTTCGCGTCCTTCCTGAAAAAGCCAAAGCCAAAGGACAGAATCGTAATTTCACACGGCACGACAGGAATGAAGGAATGAGCATGAACTTGTTATTACCTCCAAAGCATTTCCGAGGGAGTCGCCGATGCGGCTCATGGAAGTCGTCAGTGCGACGAGCCCCTTGCGCAGAGTAGGATTATCGTTGTTCTTCGTAGAATTCTCGCCCTGATGAACGGGCCTCGAGGGATTGGCGGTTTCGGGCCGAACCTGCCTCGTGATATTGACGGTTTCGGGCCGTACTTGCCTCGAGGGCTGGACGGGTTCGGGCCGTGTGAGGGTAGGATATTCCGACTGATAGGGAACGGAGTTATCATCGTCGAGAATAGCTTTTGCTTTGCGGGCGAGAACTCCCCAAAAGCTTCCCGCCTCGTTCGAGCCTTCCATCGACGTGTAGTCGTAGGTAGGACCTCCCTATATACGGTTCGTTTTATGTTGTGTATGATCACAATATATAATGCTTAGATCAATTTAGATGTGTTATAAGCCACATTATCTAAACAGATGGAACTGTTAGAAAAATTGAACAACTTGATATTTATATTAGTGAGTTGAATATATTTTTCAGTAAAATGTACCTTATTATAGTGGTGGTCTTTGAAAGAGGAGGAAGGGGAATGGGAGGAGTCGCGGTGGTTAGAGGAGGACATGTTGGCCTGAGCCGGAAGAGACGAGGATGAGGAATGAGTCGGGGGTGGGCCCTTCTCTTCCGGCGGAGGTCGATATGTTTTTTCCTCCTTGAAGGTTGACGATCTCCCGATCCCTCCTTGCCGCCTTCTGAGCGCCATCTTTATGGTTTGTAAGTTTTTTTGAAAAAATGTAGAGATAATAGGTATTAGTGTAATGTTGTTTGTTGTGTGGGGTCGGTGGATGGATCTATGGAATCGTGTCCCGGCGGCCACCACCGGAGCTAGCAGCACCTCGGAATCTTGATTATGTTTTTGGAGGAAAATGATGATGATTAACCGAAAGGAAGGAAGAGAGGGAAGGTAGAAGTGAATGTCCGGATGTGAGCTCACGTCGTAACAAACTATCCTCTTTTAGGACTATTTTTTTTATTTATTTATTTTCTGCTCTCTTTTTTTAATGACATATTCTTTTTAGGAGATGCAATAATTTATTGATATTAAATATATTTATTTCTAATTTTGGTTTAATATATTCGCGGTTCTAATCTTGTTAAATATATTTCTTGGTATTTTAATGTTGAGTTCAATAAGATCTATTGTTATTTGCGTTTTTGGATTTCACAATTGTTGATCGAATTTCGTAAGTTGGTATGATCGATTCACTAATCACTAGCAATTTGTTTTCTAGTTTATCTCATCCTAATAAATAGGAGCAATTATTTTCTTAAAAATAAATAAATTTTATTTTACAATATAATTTTTCTTTTATTTTAAAATTTTTACTTACTCTTATTTTATACTATTTTTAATTTAGAAATATTTAAATATTTTACTTGTGATTTGATTTCTGTGCACGTGAAATGGGTATCCTAAGTAGGCATGTCACGTGCGCGGCACTCGCAGTCGCAGGTGTATCTCAGACACACCGACCAGACACCACACCAGCTCGCCGATATAATAAAAATCACACCCAAAATCAAATCACACTTTTCCCATTAACTTAAAAAGTACTCCACAGAACGTGCGTGCGGACCAACGGCGACGGCGACCCACTTCACCTCCGACCTTCATTCTTTTTCCACCGCCGGATCTTTCGCTTTCCCCTTTCTTTCTAATTATCAATCAAAAGGTATTTTATCACTCCTCTCTCTCTCTCTATAATAATATTTATATATATATCGCTTCCAATTTTTCTGCAACCGCTCTGTTTCATCGTCGTCCGTATCGAAAATTTAGTTACGATTAGTTTTTTATTTTATCTTTTTAGTGGCAGAGAATCGTCGCTTGCCGAATTAATTATGCAAAAATAAAATAAAATGGTTATTCCCAACTCGGGATTCTCTGGTTATTACGGTTTCGATTGGATTTTTTTTTTTTTGGTGCGATAATTTCAATTAATTCTGATGTGGTTTTTCTTTCTTTATTAGGGAGAATAAATTAATTAATAAATTAATAATGAGTGGTGCTGAGCCTGAGGTAGACGATGAATTGTTGAAGGAAGAGAATCTCATTTCCACCTCCAAAGTAGCTGATGCCATTGTTGACATCACAGTGCAGTCACCGCCAGCAAATCAAACTTGTTCAATAGGGCCGGTAACTCCCGACACTGATCGAGAGATCGTTGTCGAACAGCACCACCAGTTGCTTTCATCCCCGCTCACAGACACAACTGAAACCAACGACGACAGTGACAGCAGCTCCCATACCCCGAAAGAGACGTTATTTGACTCTTTCGCCCCTCCGAGTACCGATGACAAATTGATGCTTGCTCCTCACCACAACAAATATAATAAGTTTATTCGGGAAGAAGAGTCACGGGTCAATGTCGTTCGGCGCCTCATCTTCAAAGATGTTGCTACTACGAATCTTCAAGAAGAAGAAGAAGAAGAAGAAGAGCATATGTTTCAGATTGTCTATGGAGCTGTAGTGGATGCTATCGTCTCAGAACAACAACAGCGACTTGATGACGAGTCTCCAAGAACGCCTCCGAAATCTCTCCTTATAGGTACCGTTGAGACACCGTGTCCTGGAGCTCCAATCAAGTCCACAACAAAGTACAGCAGAATTAACTTTCTTGACAAGGAGATATGCAAAAGGCTTGAATTCTAACTCAAACATAAGTTGCTCATGTGGCCTTATTAGTAGTAGATTGATTCTTTTCTTTACTCGCTGCTTCTGTGCCATATTAACAAGTCAGCACTCTGTTGTAATTTCGTCGTTAGGTTTCGTGTCTATTACGCTAACAGGCCGCACCTGTTCCTTGTACTTTTCTGATTATCAGACTTTGAGACTACTACTGCTGCTTTAGTTGTTTTGACAAATTGTTGGTTCTTTTCTGAATGTCATTTAGGTTATATTCATGCTTGTTATTACAGTGCTTTTAGTTGCTAGCAGTGGCACGAGGAAATAAACTTCGACTAATGTCAGACATTTTTTTGTGGGTATAAGCATAAATTCAGTCGAACACCAGCAAAAACTCTATAGTCGAGTATTGATGAATTTACGATAAAGAATTGTAAGGGGAAACAACATAAATGAATACCAAATATTCTTGTTTTTTTTCTCCTCCCTATTTGGCTGCAATCTTTCAGCCATCTGTGAACCTACAGAACATCCAGGCATAATTCTACGGGATAGTGAAAAGTTAATTACACTGATTTGCTTAAATCATGGAAATGAGTTCTTTGTTCTACATCTTCTAATATCATCATCTATCAAACCGAAAGGAAAAAAAATACATAAACACCTTCGCAGAGAGGTTATCTTCTTTATTATCTTTGAAATGCTCAGAAAAGCATTAGGTCGACGAGTTGAAACCTAAAAATAAAAATAGAATTTTTGTCCATAAACAACAGGCACCACCAAATGTATACCATGAGTCATGAGTGTAATGAAGCATAGTGTTTTATGCATTTATTTACCTTCAATAATGTGAAGTCAATTCAATCACCTGCCACAAAAGTTTTATCTTCATAATACCTTCTTTCACTTTCAGCCTTCCTCTCATTTCGTCTCTGCACAGAACCCGTTTTAGTGCAACATAATCGAGCAATGAGAAAACTATTTTTTTTCATCTCTCAAGTCAATAAATAGCAAAAAAGCGTGAAACCTGATATGCCTCATTATTTGACACAATCCTCTTGATTATTGTGCTTGTTGTGATGTCAAGAGGACTATCCAGTAGCTTGAAGATACCAAGGCTGATTGGAACAGCATATTTACTCTGCTTCTCCTAAATAAGTAGCAAAAGTACGTAAGAACCACATTTGGTAACTTCCATTTTTCCCTCAAGTTTAGCTAGTGTAAGTAATCATTAAGGCCATTTCTGATTCCCCCACTAAATAATCATCCAATCAAGTTGATAGTCTATTAGTTAAACTGCATACCTTCTGAAAATCATTATTATCCTCAGCCACAGATCCATGCACAACCAAAGAGATATTGAAGGTTGTAATCTGCAGCAGAAACGAGAATTAAATAAAATGAAAATCAAACAAACATTCAGCATTTGTTTATATTATTTATGTACTATATATATATATATTCTTTTGATACTCCGTATTATATTATTTCATTTTATTAATTTAATAATAAGCCATTGAGGGGTTTTGCACCATTAAATATATATTTTTCTATCCAGCTCTTGCATTCACTTCACGTCAAGTTCAAGCTCTCAAATACAAAATTTGAAAAAACTAAATAAATCTTTAAAACAATAGTTTAACTTACTTGTTATTTGTTTTTATTTAAAAAAAAATCAAATTAATCGTTTTCCATTATCTACGATTTAACAACTATCGTGCATATTTTAAAACTTACAAAAACATTAAAATTTTAGAAAATCTGGAGTCTGGTCAATACTTAAGCCACCACATTTGACTAATATATTTGTTTGATATATGATGCTTATTTATAGTGCAATGTAGTTTAGGAAGAAATCAAATTGTGAATCATCATCCCTTCATACCATAGACACAACTAATTGGTAAGCACAGCTTAATTTTCGTTCATTTTCAGAAATCACGCATTAGTGAAGAAAGAATACTACATACAAATTTTTAGTCATCACCTTTTCTTCTGGTAACTATGTCTTTTATCTCTAGTTATATGTTAATCTTACAACGTTTTCAGGCATGGGAAGGTAAGCCGTACTTATTATTAACTACAAAATCATGTAATTCACTCACCATATCTTTTGACACCTCCCATGGAGCACCAATAATAACTTCATCTGCATATCGGCAAGCCAAAACGCTCAAGCTTCTTTCATGAAGATTCATAATTGGGCGGTGAGCTCCTCTATTTGAACTGCAATCAACACCATACAGGGAAATTGTCAATCTGCCCCAAAACTTAGTAAAAAGTCGATACCCATCCTAAGTCATAACTGCCAAAATAATTCTACAAGAGCAGGAAACCAACACACAATCGAAAGCAATATATTCATCATAAAAAGGTCAGGTTGTGAGTGTACAACAGTACAAATGCCTTGGTTTAGAATATGTGCGTTTCTTTCTTTGAACAAATCCAGCGAATTATTTTCAAAGCTCCATATAAATTTTCAATTTGGCAAAACCATTTGTTATGCAAGAATATTTGGTGTCCAGTAAATAAACAGGATGGCTGTGAAAATAATAGCTCGGTCTATTAATATGTTTAACTTTCAAAAAGCCTCACCTAGGTAGTGTGCCATATGCTTACAGTATGGGATGATTTTGAACAGTAAAATAGCATTAGTTTAGAACTTAAGAAAAAACAAGTTAAAAAGGAAGATTGCAAGTAAAAGGTGAAATAAGGACCAGACCTGACAGTTTGATCGGGATGGATGCCAACAAGAAGAAAATCACCAAGTGCTCGGGCAAGTCTCAGTATCTGTTTAAACAATTTAAATATTAACCTTATCCATAGCGTACACAAAGAGAAAATGGCAAATGAAAAACACGCTTTTTTCAGATTTTATATCCGTAAGTGATGCAATATGAATCAACAGAGATGAAAACATTTGGGAATAGAAAATATGCAGATATGACCAACAGAAGTTGAATAAACAGACATCTGTTACCCAACATTGTTTTATACTTTTATTTTAATTAGAACTAATATATTTTATTTATCTTTACTTTTAAGTAATTAATTGGGCTTTAGGCCCATAGAGTTAGGATACCAGTTATGTTATTGTGCGAGACTGAGACGTCTATGGAGTATTCAGAGAAACAGCTTTAGGCTTGGGCAAGAAGAGAAGTTCCTGAAGGAATCGTTCCTTTCCGCTTGGAGACGGCTTCTTCGCCTATTACTTCTGCTTCTTTTCGTCTCATATTTAATATATTCTCAAATTGTTTTAATCGAAACCCCCCAACTCTATCAACATCAGTAAAAATTAAAATCCGACAACACTTACCTCTGTACACCATTAATTTCAATATTCAAATCATTTCAACAAATATTTCCGATTATATTTAACAAGATCGAACCATCAAATACCTCCACATGTCCAGCATGGAACAGATCAAATGCACCATCTATATAAACTACACGAGCATCAGGTCCAGGCCCCTAGATTAAGCAAACAAAAATATCAATGGTATTTGACAACTGATACCTGTATAGCATCATTTACACTATATCTGCAAACGGAATTAACTGCAAGAATTATAATTATTAGCGAAATGGATTAGTAACTCACAATGTCCTACAAGACAAAATCCAAAGCTCGGATGAAATGCAAAAAAAAATATATATATATAAATGTAAAGTAAATTGGTATAGAAGTAAAGCTGAGGTTAAATTCTAAGAGTAAGATCAGAAATAGATTTCTCAAACTTTACATATGCTAATATTTATTTGATTACTTTTGGGTGGTGGGGAGAGGGCCGCGTGAAACTTTTAAGGCTAAAACAACCAAGGTTGGAATTGATTTTTTCATAAATGATTTCCGCAAACTAGTAGGGGAGGGTCACGTGAAATTTTTAGAGTAACATGGTCGACAAGCCTGGAGTTGTTTTACAAAATCAAGTCATAGAACTCTTGTAAATAATCATCACAACTAGTAGGGTATACATCAAACATATTCATTCATGAGGTTGAGCACTCTCTTTGTAGATAGTTAGTTCAAGAAATAACTAGCCACAAGTAGAGTAAATGGTATCATAAGTGCATTGTTCACTTTCAGCAAATAAAGTTCCAATTCCAACAAGTCAGTTATCACGCAAACATTTTCTGTTCATGGGGCTCAGAGGACATTAACAATATACATGCAAGGGTTTGGGAGCATAAATCGTACAAACAAATAGAATATACATGCAAGGGTCTGGGAGCATAAATTCTACAAACAAATAGAGATCACTTATTTGTTCAACTTCAATAAAGACTGGAACACGTAGGTAAGCAAAAACTATAGGAGAGGAGAGTAAAAAACTAAATTATAAAGGTGTCAACAAATATGTACTCAATTATTTTATGGGTTTATAAATCATTAAATATTTAACTACCAAAATAATCCGTGAGTTCTCATTTTGAATACAAGTACCGTGCCATTGGAGAATTGGAAAATTCTACGAGACGTAGGCAGAAAATGAGCTATCCGTGTTCCACTACCAGAGCTACCATCTTCAGATTTGTGGCTATGACCATTGCTGAATTGACGTTGCAGAGAGGATTGGGTAGCCTTGTCCCCAGTTGACCTCTCTCTCACACAGAGAAGCATACGACCTAAATATCATTTTGGGATTGGGTATAAGCTACAAATTTTAATGTACCTATAAAATTTCTTATAAATTCGTTGTTAAATATTTCAGCACAAATTTGGCTCTCTTTTTATGTTTTTGCCCAAACATGAGATACTTTTGAAAAATTGAAAAAGGAAAAAGTATCACATTAACTATTCATCATCCACCATCATATTCACTCACACTCTTAAGATTCATACTCATTCTTCAGAAAAAAAAAATCGCACAATTCCTCCAAAAATAATGAGCGGGATAAAAGATCAAGAGTACAATATATTTTTGAAAGAAGTGCTAAGGGTTAAACATTAATCATGCCACACACATAGACCATTAGACTCTTTTTTTCTTCGATATGATGATAAATAACCAATATAATATAAAAGCAGAACATAAATGCAGTTAAAAGCACAAAAGCAGCTAAGTACGCACCAACAATGTCAGTGCTCGACACCCCTTCCGTGCGCTTTATCTGTTTATATCGGCCAGCCTTCTTAGCTAGGGCATACGCGTCACTCCCATCCGGGAGAACGCACGGATCATCCCCGTGGATAATGTAATCAATGTTGTACTCATCAAACAGCTTCCTCATGAAATCCTCCGTGATAGCATACGGGGCATCAGGAATAACTTCATCCACCCATTTCACAGCACTAACCATAATCATCCTACGGTGAAAATACAAACGGGGCAAATCGTGTTTAAAACCAATTGAGGGCAAGATCGAGAAGGAACTAAGAGAAGAGGAATCTGAGAAGAATACCTCTCGTTCAGAGGAGTGACCGGCGGGCCTTTGTTGGCGATAATCTCAGCATCGCTGACAACGCCGACGAGTAATTGGTCGCCGAGGGCTCGGGCCTGGCGAAGGGCGTTGCAGTGGCCGTAATGCATCATGTCGAAGCATCCGTCCATGTAAACCCTTATCGGCCTCCTCTTCTTCTTAAGACCCAGCGGCGGCAAGGCGAGCCGGAAACCTAGCAAAGATATTCCGATCACCAGCGTACCTATTAACCATCTCGCCAGAATCCGGTGGGCGTTATTATCACCCTCCCAACCCATTTCTTCGTTCCTTGTCCAAAAACCACCTCTCTATTCAACACACACATGCATAGATACATACATATTACATACATACAGACTCCTAATGAGCTCTTCGAAATTCAACCCCCTCTATTTGCCCCCCTTTCTCGGCATCGTTTTCCTGGTGACTGTGAATTCACCTTTTTTATTTTACTTTTTTACCTTTTTTTCTCGGCATTGTTTCTTTTTCAAATTTTATTATGAGTAATTTTATTTGCACCCCTATTTTTTATAAGTACACCCCTTATTTATATTTATATATAAATTACTAACATAAAAGTCTAAAATATCCTTAATATTATATTTATTTATTTAATTAGTAAATTTAGCGCAAAACCAAATATTACGTATAATTAAATAAAAATATTTATAATTAATTTATTAAATAATGTATTTATCTTCCCATTAATAAATTGTTCTTATTTTATTAATTATTAATTATTTTATGTTAATAAATAATACAAGTATCAATTTAAAATATTAATTTATATTCAATATAAATCACTGTATGTATTCAAATATTACGTATAATTAAATAAAAATATTTATAATTAATTTATTAAATAATGTATTTATCTTCCCATTAATAAATTGTTCTTATTTTATTAATTATTAATTATTTTATGTTAATAAATAATACAAGTATCAATTTAAAATATTAATTTATATTCAATATAAATCACTGTATGTATTATTTATTTTTTCTAAAACAACGAACGTTATTTATTTATACTGATTTTTTAGATTTTTTTTAATTGTATTTTTTTTCTTTCAATTTTTCATTTTTTTAATCTTTGTTTATTTTAATTTTTTTAACACTTTTTGTTTTATATTTTTCTTAATAAAATTTTGATATATATATATATATATATATATATATATATAATAATAATAATAATAAATTTTGTCAATTTTTTTTCAATTTTATTATTGGGTGATTGTTTTTTTTTACGTTTTATTATTAATTTGATAAATAATTGTAATATTTTAAAATTATTTTTATTTTTTTATTTTCTTAATAAAATTCTGCTATATGTATAATATAATATAATTTTTATCAGATTTTTTTCATTAATATAAATTTTATCAAAATTTATAAATTTTATCAAAATTTATTCATTCTTATTGTTATCTGTATATTTTTTTTAATTCTTACGTTTTATTATTAATTTTGATAAATAATTGTAATATTTTGACATAATAATAATGTATTTTTTTTAATTCTTACATTTTATTATTAATTTTGATAAATAATTGTAATATTTTGACATAATAATATTGATTTTGATAAATAATTGTAATATTTTGACATAATAATATTGATAAATTATTGTAATATTTTTGATAAATAATTGTAATATTTTGACATAATAATATTGATAAATCATTGTAATATTTTGAAATAGCGTAGTTATTTATTGTTTTGGAAAATATATTTTTAGTTTTTTTTAATAATTAAGGGTATATTTGGTATATTAAGGGGTTTATACAGTAAAAATAAATATTGAAATTTTTAATAGTGGGGTGAATAAAGTAATGGGGTGAACTTATAAATTTTTGGGGTGCAAATAAAATCACCCTTTTATTATTTAAATTAAAGTTGAAAAAGCAAAAGTAAAGGAAGGAAAATTCAGTTACACTTGTATCCTTTATTTTTATTTTTAAAAATTAGATTTTTTTATATTGTTCATATAAAATCTATTTTATGTGCCCATTATTATTGTATTCATCATCTACATTAGTTTTAGTTGTAGGTGTTGTATGTATATCAGATGAATTCACCATACCATTCATAACAATATAAAATACATTGTAACACTAGTAAACAATGAACCAGAAATCTGATTAGTAAGAACTAAGCATCACCACCAAACACAAATTAGTCAAAGGTCAACATTCTTGTGATCACCACACCCCATCGATAAATATGTGGACAACAAGTGAATGCAAGGCCTCAGTGAGATTATAAACACATTATAGATACACATTCATCAAGGGCAAAACAGTAATCTCATCTAACTCGGCATGTTGGGGAGCAATTTGGATTGGCAACACCGGTTCCGACAGCCCCACCAAACCTGCTGCGGTGCATTACTCTGTAATCTGAGACAAATGTACTGCTACTGCTGCTACACAAGAGTGTAGAAGCTGAAGAAGAAGACGAAGATACTTCATTACCACCACTGCCCTGTAAGGGTTCCAAAGTCTCGACGACATCACTCATCAAGGGTCTAGCTTTTGGGTTTTGGCTCAGACAATAGTATGCCAAGCTGCAAGCTTTCTGAGCTGCCCTCACCGAGTACTGATTCTCTAGCCTAGGGTCTATTATTTGCAGCATTTTCCTCTTGTCATTTAGCTTTGGTCTAGCCCAATCTACCAGACTTTGTTCCTTGCTCGGCCTAGTCTTGTCCACCGACTTCCTTCCTGTCAAGAGCTCCAGAAGAACTACTCCAAAGCTATACACATCACTCCTCGCTGTAAGGTGCCCTAGTCATCTCATGTGCATGCACACCTCATCAGTTAGATAAGTTATTATCACATAAGTTTATTTATGCACTCATACTCATTTTTATCACGTTAATACTATTATTACTAATGGAATATAGAAAGCTGGTAATTTCCAAAATCTATATCTCAACCTACAAATTCCCATTAGCTCGTTCTATTCACCAGCTGAAACACATGCAATATTGGTCCAAGTCAATAACACATATTTTAGGCCGTACCAGTCATTACGTATTCAGGGGCAGCATAACCATAGGTACCCATAACTCGAGTTGATACATGGGTTTCATCACCTTGTGGCCCTGCTTTTGCAAGCCCAAAATCAGAAAGCTTGGCAATATAATCCTATAACAAAGAAAGATTGCATTAGCTATATAGAAAAGATACATGAAATCCTGCGCTAAAAACCATAGACATGGTGATGAGATAAAACGAGGATGTATTGATGGTAAAAAAAAAAGCAGTTGCTCAATTATTGGAGACCAAGAGAAAGAGATGGGAAATTTCGAAGAATAATCTTAATCACATCACTCACTGAGTCCAGCAGGATATTGGAGGTTTTGAAGTCACGATAGATAACTGGCCTTTCAGCATTATGAAGGAAAGCTAGCCCTTTAGCTGCCCCAAGAGCAACCATCATCCTTGTTGACCAAGATAGTGGAACAGTTGCTTCTGGATGCCCCAGAAAAATAAATGAGTTGTAATCAGAAAAAGATTAGAACATTTAATAAAGCATTTTAATAGTATGCTAGGTTATCAAACTTGCATCTGATATTCATAATAGATAAAATAACGCATTAATCATGGGTGTCTCTTTACAAAAAAATAAAATAAGTAAGGCCTATAGCCTTTTCATAATCAGAGATCAAAATTACATGAGAAACTTAAGCTCACTTCTACATATCTCAATGCGC
Organism: Euphrasia confusa; assembly: GCA_954870475.1. Classification (NCBI taxonomy): domain Eukaryota; kingdom Viridiplantae; phylum Streptophyta; class Magnoliopsida; order Lamiales; family Orobanchaceae; genus Euphrasia; species Euphrasia confusa. The sequence goes on from OX940951.1 coordinate 3,377,110, forward strand.
TAAATACAGCCGATAGAGCAAGCAAACAGTTACAACATATAATTAGTTGAAAGGAAATGCCACATACTTCGAAACAGGTGATTCTCAAGGCTTCCTCGGTACATGAATTCATAAACAAGTAGCCTGTGATCGTCCTCACAGCAATATCCAATCAACTTAACTAAATTAGGATGTCTGAGCTGCCCAAGGAAATTGACCTCCGTCTGAAACATGGAATTTAAGTATAGATAAACTGTTAAGTAAGGAAATATAATACTGCGCACGGCCGATGTTTTATAAGAAAACTAATACTCACTAGCCATTCACGGTGGCCTTGAAGGCCTTCCTTGTTAAGCACTTTGACCGCGACAGGGAGGGATTTGAGTCCGACCCTTACATTCTCATCAATGTAACCTTTGTACACAGTTCCAAAACCACCCTCTCCAAGAATGTAGTCGGAACGGAAGCTCTTGGTGATGGTCTCGAGCTCAAAGAGAGTAAAAGCAATGAAGTGTGTGTAGAGTAGAGCGTTTCTACGCAAGTCCTCGAAGTTGAGGGGGGTCGAAGGGTCACTCAGATCGGATGTGGACCGACTCTGCTTCTTACTGGGTAAAGACGGCAACCGAACAGAAACTGCTCATTGTTTTTCAAATTTAGTACAGTAGTATTTTTTTTCCACCAACCGAGAATTATAATATTATTCGTTGACATTATTAAAAGTGTGCGGTGTGCTGAAAACCCTAGCCACAATCTCCTCCGGTCAATCAGGCTCAAGAAAACATTTGCAATTTTCCAAAGTGTTGGAATATACTACTAGCAATTTATTTGAAGTTATTTTTATTATATTCCCAAACCAATTCAACTTCTTCCAGAGAGAAATACAGTCATACAGTATATATATATATCAGTGTAAGCATCTTCACGAACAACGAAGGTGACTGAGAGTGAAGTGTCGAAAACCTAGATCTGGTGGTGGAGACGAGAAATGTAGGTTAGATAAAAGGGAAGGAGCGAGACCTTGATGTTGATGAGCTGTAGAGACGACGGCGGACTCCTCCCTAGTGCCGCAGTTGCCCATCGTCTTCTCCTGCTCCTCCGCCGCCTCCGCCGGGATTTCGTCTCATTCTTCGCTGCGCGAGGACAGCCTTTGGTTTCTCCTCCCAGCAACTTGTAGTGACTGTCGTCTCTTGTGCTCCAAGCCTCCAACCTGTACGACCTTTTCATTCATTATTATTTTCTCTTTTCTTTTTGATAGATACTTTTATGTGCAAAATTAAATTAAAAAAAAAATCTGTTAGTATCAACAGAAAACAGATAAAGGAAAAATGTAATTGGACTAATTTCACCATTTAAATTTTTACAATTTATTTTATGTACTCTTCGATCATTATTTCAGATGGTATATTAATCATCAATAGTTCTATATCATCATTACTCAATTGTTGTATATTGATAGTAAATGTATACCTACTGATATGTATTTATCTATTTATATATAATAATATTAAATCTACATCAATTATATACTTACATTATATATTTCATCAGTTATATCATATATAAAATTATTTATAACCATGCATGTTGTTAGAGCAATGCATTTATTGTATAAATATAAAAATAATATTTTAGTTAGTGAAAATTTAATCACTCAAAATATTACACTTTTCACCTAAATTCTCATCCTAAATTCTCATTTATCTCTCATTTATTTATAATCATTTCTATATTAAAAAAAAACTATACAGTTCATTTAATAAAAATAAGTTAAATTAAGTTGAATGGTAAATTGGTAATTCAATTGTATTTACTCTTTAAATTAATTAATTCAATTTTATGCTCTAATAAATAAGAAAACTTTTCGTTAAAGAAATCTAATCGCACACACACTCTGTGGGGGGCTAGGGTTTGAGTGAAGGGTGAAGTGAGTGAATGCAGGGGCTGAGGTTTAATATATCATAGCCAAGGGACGGGTAAGATTTCATCTCACACAACAACCCTACATCTGACGGTCAGGAAAGGTCAAAGCACTTAATGGACCGGGTAACAACATATGGGCTGAGGCAAAGGGTTGAGAGATGAAATGGGCCAGCACTCAATTGGGCCAGGCTGCCTTTGTGATTAATGGATTGGGCCAACACCCATAATTCCAACAAATTACCCTTCTACTGTTTCAATTATTTGTTTTCTGCACCATGCGTCATATTTTTTAAAATAAACAACGGCATCGGTGCTATTTGCAACATTATAGGTACACCTTAATAAACTATCAGATGTCCAAGGACACCACTTTTCAAAGTTACTTAGGAAAACAGGAGTATGATATCTGCTCGTAAGAATAGTGTTAACTTAATAAACTATATATGTCCAAGGACACCACTTTTTGTTTGATTTGTAATTAAGCGCTTTGAAATGTTTATTAGGATATTACAGTATAAATATCTTAAGGTAAAGGGATGTAATCCTAATATACCAGAACTCAGAATAACTATCAGGACAAATACCAACATGGAATTAATTAATTCATACACTTTACTGTAAATTGATTTTGGAAAGTTGGAAGGAATATTCTATAATTAGAAGAAAGCTCCACCGATTTTTATAATCATATCCTGCCTCAATTATTCTTTGAATAACTATGAGTTGCGCTTGTGAGTATATATTGGTACTTAATTATCATACACCCGCACCAATAATACCTCAACATGGAGTCCTTTCTTTTTGCAAAGACCTTTAAGAGCAACATTGCACCCTGTTCCAGTCACATGAAAGCGCTCTAGAATTGATGGGATAGAATGCACAAGAGCATCGGGTTCAGCATATTGAAAATCATCCACACTAACGACTGACTGCAAAAGTATATTAAGAGAAATCAATGACAAGAAATCATAAAGTAGGCTGAGGTATGTGTAACAAGACAGCATTTTTTTAGTCGCAAGGATTTCTTTGATAAAAAAAGGCCTCTATATAAAATGGGAAAGACAGTGAAAAGTGTTCATTGCATTATAGAATAGTCCTAAAAAACACTCGATGGTGATGTCCTTTCTGATGCTTTGGGGATAGAAAAGACAGGAATTCAAAAAGAAAAAACAGAAGATAATGCAACTGTGGTGTAACATAAGAAACAAATGAGATGGTTCACTCGTGAGCAAATGTGATTACTTCAAAACTTTTCGGATCTGATCTAATATAGAAAGGCAATACAATGGGATCAAGAATAATATTGATTTGCAGTTTACATACCTGAACTCCATAGACTGAGAATAACTCTATTTTTGCGATTTCCAGTCTATAAATAGTTGATCTACCACAGATTCCATCATCCCTCAAACTAATACTCTCAATATCTCCATCTGACAAAACCAGCTTCAATTCAAACTAGAAGGTAGCTAGTAAACCATAATTATGAAACATCAAATTGAATTTTGGATCTAGTAACCATATTCATTTAACTCTATACATTATATCAATTCATGCAGGACTAGTGTCTTATATGTCAGTTTTATGGAGAATGGGAGATTAACTAGAACTATGTGACCCAAATAAAATTCAATAAGATGTTCTAAACTCAATTACCTTTGCAGTCTGAGGTGTAGCCATCATTATCTTCATCATTGAAGAGCCGTCGTAGATACGTTTCTTCATCTATAAATACAGGCCTGAGGAACCCATACACCACAACTCCGTTTGTTGGATGATCCATCATTTTAATATGTTTTACATCAACTGCCTGAAAAATTGCTTCACGTAAATCGCCGTAATAATAGAACAATATATCTTAGTGGTATGCATAATTGAGACTAGCATATTCTATCATACGCCTTATCATTTCCTTCATTGTTTACTATCTTGACTAACTGCTTTAAATTGTTTCACGAGTGCAAAGAACTATGGTATTGGTAGCTATATACACTTATCAACAGCGGCCCTAGAAACACCTAGGCAAGAGGGGAAGGTTCCTCACCTAGGCAAGAGGCGAAAGATCTTCGCCTAGTCTGACTTCTATAAATTTCCATAGTTCACACTGTTATTAAGATTTTGCCTGCACAGATTATTGGTGCATGGCTTAGGATCTGTAATTAGAACTCAAATGATGTGTAGAATCTGAGAGTGCTGAACCCTGCTATTATTTCAGTCACCTTTCTTTCCACAGTAATTTTATTTTTTATATACGATAGCAAGCATTAAAGTTTATGCCTAGAGCATTTCTCATGGTCAATAATTTTATATGTAGCCATCTCCACTTCTTTATATATCAATATTTTATCCTTTCTTCTAATAGTGGACCAGAAATATCCAATGTATACCGAGCAGTTTAAACTTTCATCCCTATGATTACTTGCGAAAGAGATGCATGTTCTTGCTCAGCATAATTTTCATATGCCAAAGAACCTGGATCCCTAAAAGTGTTGTGGAAGTTGGAAATTCATTTTACCTTAAAGATTGTAAACATCCCTGAATCTAGCTTTTTTCCCTTTAATACCCGATCAGATAACATAATTCTAGTTATTTACAGTTACTTTGCAGGGCCCAGCCCCTACCAAAACTAGTGAGATTGTGAGACAAAACTCAAACTCATTAATGACAGTTAGAGAATCTCATTATGCTAAAGTAGAAAAAAAGGAACAGGATTTTTTATGTATTTTCTCACCAAGTGTCTGAGTCACTACAAGATAAATTTTCCGAAAATATACGCAGGTGTTTAAAACTGAAAAGAAAAGGAAAACAGAAACCACCTTTTTCAAGCACTTGGCAAAGTAAATTGGATGAGTCCAACTGGAACTTTCAGGCATTCCCCAATTAACCCAGACGTCTGTCTTGCTAGTATCTTCAATCTACTTGAGGCAAAATGTATGTAATTTAAGACATAAATATTTCATGACTAATAAGGCACACAACGCATAAGTATTTTTCTCACTTCATTATATTCATCAGAAAAAAGAACATCTTCTGCTTCAAAGTCAAAAATGATGTCATCATAAAGATCCATCTTCCTGCTCTCGTAGTGAGAGATATCCATCCCAATCAGAGCAGTCTAAGAGCATACAAATTTCTAACTGTCAGTGCATAATACATATAAAATAAAATCACTTCAAAAGTAGACATGTTTTCAAAAAGCAACTGGAACTGTCAGGATATATTATACAGTACCTTGTTAGTGAAGGAAGAGGGAAAAAGTTAGGACTATGCCATAGAAGTTTTAGAAGAGGGCTTAAAAAGTAAAATGACTGTGAACCCTAAAAGAAAACGGAATCAATATGGTATTAATTTCAGGTATGTGCAAGTCTACATTTCTGTCTTTGTAGATGAGACCTTGTCAAAACTGAGTCATATTCTTCACATTCCAATCTTGATCGGGAAGGATGAATTGGGTGAATATAGAAAGGATTATTTCTTCCTTCTTGGTTACTGAAATCATTCACCAATTCAGTCAGATCAAATTGTCTCTTCCAACCGACAAAATGTAGGTCTTGCTATAAAAGGAGGGTGAACAAGACACATAACACACGAAGTATGCACAAAAACATGCAAACAAGAGTCAGGTGTGTGAAATTCAAGCTGATTTTCAAAGGAAGCACCAAAAGACATCATTCTCCATACCATTTCGAAAACCCTACTTCACAAAAGGGATTCGAAGCTCACAGTTGAGAATAATGTGAACAAGGCATGCATTTTGTGTTGCAGTGGTGATCACTTGGCTCATTAGTTCTACATTATCATAAGAGAGAGAAAAATAAAGTTTCGACAGATTAATAAAACAAGATCAGATCAATTCTGGCATGTATAAATAATGTTGATGGAACTTCCAATAGCCAATAATTTCTTTATAGGCATGTAATCTTCTATCATTGCCTTATATCTCTAAAGTCAAGACAAGACAAATTAACAACTGAGAGAAATGACATTGTTTTGGCAAAATATAATTGCTACATTTGAAGTGAACAAAGTCATTGGGTGTTCAGCATGAGAAGAATAAAGTAAAACGACAGTTTCCAAAAGAAAAGAAGATGGCAAATAGAATTAAATCTTCCAAAGTAATTCAGGCTAGATTAAAACTCACCACAGGATTACTTGCTCCATGGTCTTGCAAGATGTTCTGACTATCAGAAACCTCAAAAAATATATCTGAACACTACGGTAAAATTATTAAGGAAAAAGAAACATGAGAAAATAGTTGTCAAGATGAAAGTTTCCAGTACAAAAGAGAGAAAACAAACCTCCAAAGTCATCGATAACATACTGAAACTCACCCCACGATATATGTTCGTGTGGCTCACTGTGTACAACACCAGGGAATACCACCAATGCCCTGTGGTTAGCCTAAGGAAAAAAAGGATAAGACAAACATTTTCTAGACAGATAACATATTAACTGACTAAATGTACCACCTGCGGTACTAATAATGCAAGTAATTCTATTTGTAGCTTAGTGTTAGAAGCCGCATCATCTAACAGCTCGAACTGTTAGAGAAGTTGGGCAACTTGACATTTATATTAGTGAGTTGAATATATTCTCCAATACTTAGTATAGATTTTTTTAATGAGATACCTCTACAGCAGTCCTTGCTATCTCAGCTGATGCAGGCATTGTATCACGAACCAGACCATGGTCTCTTAACTCTTCAAGTGGATGATAGCCATTATTATGATTAGCATAACTCGATGAGTCAGGAACTGAATCTGAATAATCAGCAGCTACTGGAACTTGTGAAATGCAATTATCATGTATCTGAGGCAGCCAGTGGCACCGTGTACTTCCAAAGAAAGATGTATCACTCCTAAAACTGTAAACCGCCAGTTTGGGCCAGAGAGACAAATTCAATAAGATAATATTAAGCACCATCTGTAAAAATGCTGAGGTGTAGAGAGAAACTTCAAGGTCTGATTAGAAAAGAACTACATTGGTTGCCTTTTATTTTCAATTCAGGCTCTTGAATGAAAGTTACTCATATATAAGCACTTAGCACTATCTTTGATGCAAGTTACTGAAAGTAAGCAAATCTTCTACTATCTAATATTCAAACAAAGCAGGGTGTATTTTCTTTAACTTGACACTATCTCAAGAAATTTTCCCATAAACTGCCCTTTCATTCAAAGTTAAACAGCTTCCTACATCATTATCTACCATTATTAAGCACCATCTGTAAAAATGCTGAGGTGTAGAGAGAAACTTCAAGGTCTGATTAGAAAAGAACTACTCCACATTGGTTGCCTTTTATTTTCAATTCAGGCTCTTGAATGAAAGTTACTCATACATAAGAACTTAGCACTATCTTTAATGCAAGTTACTGAAAGTAAGCAAATCTTCTACTATCTAATATTCAAACAAAACAGGGTGTATCTTCTTTAACTTGACTCTATCTCAAGAAATTTCCCCATAAACTGCCCTTTCATTCAAAGTTAAACAGCTTCCTACATCATTATCTACCATTTTCATCCCACAACTTCATTTACAACATTTCTACTTTGAAACCTTTGTTTTTCCTTGCCCACCCTTGAACTAACCTGTGTGTGTGTGTGAGAGAGAGAGAGAGAGGGGTGTAACAAACGTACATCAAGCCATGATACTGTGAATTTCTATGAAGCTCAAAGGGTGCCTTAATCCAACTGCCGGTGAATCCACATGAGGTTGAGCAAATAAGGGATTCAACCTGACAATTCAGGCAGTATGTGCCTGTGGCACCTGGAAGAGAAAACGACGAGTTGAGAACATAAGAAAAATAGGAATGCTTCAGAAAACCGAGGACGTTAATAACCAACCAATAGTTTGGCTTACTAAGAATCAATAAACAAACAGCAGTGAATCATGAACATACATAGTACATGGGGTTAAGTAAAAAAAAAACAATAGCTGAACAGATTAAGATCACCTTTAAATATTTTTTTCAGCACATTTGTTTCACACAGACAGATTGACTACACTTTCTCCACTCATCAAAGTAAAACACTTGGGAAAAAGTTATAAATGATCACATATGATATCCCAAGTAAAATGAGAGTAGGAAACTTGGTGTACAGATAATTTGCTTAATAAGCAAGTAGACGAAAGCACGTCCAAAGTACCTTCAAGGACTCATGACATGCATTTAAAAGATTACATCAACAAGGAACAGGATATGGAGAGCTACTAAGAGTTTACTCATCTTTCTCATACCTATTTTGGGTTCGAAAGAATTACCCAAAAATATAAAAATTGCGATATGACTGATGCAGCAGATAAAATCGTTTTCTCCCCAGTAAAAAAAAACATAATTTAAATAATGGAAAAGGGGCAAATAAAAAGAGATGGATAATCGTTAACAATCCTATGCAGATCGAAAAGCATACAAACAAACAAAAACACCGATCGAGACGAAGAATACCATACCGAGTGAAAGGGAGGATGAAGGTGGCAACATAGATCGATGAATTACTGAACAGAGCCGCCGCAAATTGAAATTTTGAAGTGGGGTCACGAAAATGGAGGTGTCGCCGTCTTCGCCTTGCTTTCACTTCACTGACACTGCTGTAAGATCACAAAACCCAAATCTACTTTAAATGTGACCTGCACGTGTTTCCCAGACCAACGAATGAAAATTTAATGCGTTTTTTATTAATATTAATCCATCCGGTTTTAAAAGAAAATTGAAAAATTAGAAGTATACAATAGTATATTAGTATTTATAAATATTTTCTATGTTCCATAATATAATTTGTAAATTACAACAAAGACACTTGTAAATTACAACAAAGACACGACAATCAGTGGCGGAGCTAGAATTTTTTTGGGCTTTGCTAATATATATATATATATATATAATATTTATTTCTTACATTTATATTGTATAATTTTATTTATTTTTATTTTAGCGGTTTATTTAAAGAATAAATATACCATTAAATATATAATTTGTGTAAATTTATTCATATATAAAAATTTTAAAATTTATTCTATCCTATAAAATTCGTGTTCATTTGAGTTAAAATTCGTGTTCATTTGAGTTATGGATTGTACTATATTTTATAGAGTTAATCTAAAAACATTAAATTTATTAAATAATAACAACTTAAATTTAGGGAAGCACTAAGTTATGGATTGAAATTTGGTGAAGTTAATCTAAAAATATTAAATTTATTAAATATAATAATTTAAATTTAAAGCACAAAAAACAATGAATCTGATTATTTATTATAGTAATTTATCCATACACATTAATGATTTTATTAATTAAATTTATTACCTGTAATAATCAGCCCCTATTCATTAATATTCATTAATAATTAGGTGTAATAATCAGCCCCTATTCATTAATATTCATTAATTATTAATTAAATTTATTACCTGTAATAATCAGCCCCTATTCATTAATATTCATTAATAATTGGGTGTAATAATCAGCCCCTATTCATTAATAATTGGGTGACGCTATTTACACCACCAATAGTACACCCCTTTACTAAGTACACCTAATTTTTAAAGTAAAATAATATTTTTCTTGCTTAATACACCACCCAATAATACTAAAATACCCTTATACAAAAAAATGAAAATCTGATACACCGTCAAGTTTCAAAGTGAGATGTCTCTTCCTCTTTCTCATTATTGTTTAGGTCTCTTAATGAATTACAGTATAACATATTCGCATGCACTAAATAGTGCTAACTCTACATGTAAAATCCTGGTAGGAAGGGATACAAATATATTCAAAGATGATGAAAGGCTTTCATTCTCAAAATTATAAATTGTACAGTAAATTTGTTTCGTCAATAAATCTGGTCCAACTTTCCAAATTTCCTCCGAGCGGGTCCACAATCACCATCGGACTATCGTCTGTCAACAACATCCCGTGTCTCATCTCCCATCCCTCGTTGGGTCATCCAGCTCCCTCGTTGGGTCATCCAGCCTCTTCCCGGAGAAATAGAGCACGAAACCTGAAAGCTCTCTCCTTCCTAATGCACGGCCATTCGGGGCAGCTTACGTTCTTCCAGCTAGGTGGCAAGAAACAATCCTCGGTCTTCAAGTCAAACTCCGAGAAGGTAGTCTTGTTCAGCAACGAGACTAATTCGTCGGCAGATCCCAGAAACAGGTCGTACAGATTGATCGGGACAAACTTTCTCACGAACAAATCGTCAGACACGTTGTGTGCGTTGCTCTGCCATTTCTGAAGGAGGCTCAAATTCACCGGCGGACCGAGAACAACGTCACCCAGCCTGAGCTTCCAGGCGAGAATCACCCCGAAGCTATCTCCACACGTACACTCTGAACTTTTGCCAAACAAGTTCTCATTCCAACACTGCTAGAGGAAAAGTGTGAAAATTAATAAAAAGTTGATTTTGAAAGATAAGGTGTAGTTGAGATAAATATTTATTTAAATTATTAAGGATATAAAAGACTTTTAAACTTTTAGCATGCAAATAAATTCCATGTTTGCATTAACCTCGAGCTTCATATTTTGTGAGAGAAGGGTCAGAATGGAGCTTGATATTAATTATGTTAGGACTCCACGTCGGCAGTCGGCGGTCATTGCTTCGGGGCACCTGCAAAACCCAAAACAAGAAACAAGTCAGGTCTGAAATTCACCTTGGACCAGAGCAAGGCCCTAAGTCACAACAGTCAACGGATCTGTAAAGATCCGGCCCGTGAGAGGACTTAGGCTTGAATGGGCACCAAAGTACAGTGAGCGGCAAGAACAAGAACAGATCATGTATATATATATATATATCTAAGATAAAATCAGAGATGGAAATGAGATCTAGGCTCAGGACTGTAGATCCATCATTGTAGCGCTAGCGCTGACTGGTGGCAGTGGTAGCAAGGCACTGACTTCACGGTGGCCTCGCCGGTGACCCAAGAGCACTCAGCTCTCACCTCACTCAAACAGTACCCTCCGCCTCACGAAGAGGTAAATCAGACGTGTCCAGAGACTTCACTAGTCGTCTCCAGCAATCGAGCTCACAAGGAGGTCAGCCGGAGACGAAGGGGGAAGCGGCGGAGACGGTGAACGGAGAGATCTCAGAATCACATACACTGAAGGTGAATCGCACACACACTCTGTGGGGGGCTAAGGTTTGAGTGAAGGGTGAAGTGAGTGAAAGCAGGGGCTGAGGTTTAATATATCACAGCCAAGGGACAGGTAAGATTTCATCTCACACGACAACCCTACATCTGACGGTCAGGAAAGGTCAAAGCACTTAATGGACCGGGTAACAACATATGGGCTGAGGCAAAGGGTTGAGAGATGAAATGGGCCAGCACTCAATTGGGCCAGGCTGCCTTTGTGATTAATGGATTGGGCCAACACCCATAATTCCAACATTCTCCACCTTGTTGGCCACCACCACCCACTCATAACACCTGCTACTAGGAACACAATCAAAACACAAGTGTCGAATACAAGTACAGTCTCATCATTGCCTAGCCCCGCTGCCAGAGCAGCAGGGACTTACCCTGCTGAGCAACCGTCTCACTTAAGTGAAAGCTAACACCCCAAAGGGTGAGAGCTTAAAACACATGTTTCTTCTGAAACACCACTGACTCAGGGTGAGTGGAAAAGCGTGGGCTTTAAGGCTGTTTCTTTACATAGAAACGCCTGTTGCACCCAAAGCAACAGGCAAAACACCTCCTGGGCTAGCTACACAACAGCAGCACCCCATGGGGTACACTGGCACAACATCAGCCCAGGGGATAAGTTACTATAGGTTTCTGGTATCACAGAAAACCCTAAACCTAAACACACAGGAGTGCGGTTCACAGAGGGTTCAAAACACAGAAATTCAAGTAGGCAGGTCGTTCATAGTATTTTCACAAAATAGGGTTTAACACAGAATCAGTAAACCAAAGTTTTTCCAGAAAATATTTTTGAACAAGGGTTTTGAAAAACAGATTTTCAACACTAAACACACGACCACCAGGCGGGCCACACCATCACAGAAAAGCCTCCAGGCGGGCAAGTAGCAGAAAAGAGGAGGGTTCATGCCAATCACTTACTTTGCAGGGTTTTCGGAAGGGACCCCAAATGCAGCGCCCGTTTCGCGTTTCACAGGCAACCCGGGTACCAACCTTACAGCCAAGGGGGTGATCAATCCCGGATTTACAATGGCTGGGGGCACCTAATTCGGGTTTGCTACCTGGGCCTCCTACCGAGCGGTGCCGAGCAACTCCAACCCTCCAGGTGACAGATCAGAAACGCAGGGTCACGGATCTGCAGATCTGGTTGCTGGTAGCCGCCGCCGTGGTGCTCTGATACCACTGTTAGGACGTGGCACCACTGTTAGGACTCCACGTCGGCGGTCGTCGCTTCTAGGCACCTGCAACACACAGAACAAGAAACAAGTCAGGTCTGAAATTCACCTTGGACCAGAGCAAGAAACAATTGCATGTAAACAGGAATGAACACATATATTATGCTGCCACTTATACAAAAAGGTGACCGACTGATCTATATCTCTCTCCATATAACAGAGCTCTGATGGCTGGGTTAAAGATACATTTGCAAAAAAATATTTTAGATTCATACAATACCACGGTACCACACTTTTATTTACAGAGTCATGAAGAATCGACACACTGAGTCCACGACCTTGGTCTTAGCTAACAGTATACACACTGAGTCCACGACCTTGGTCTTAGCTAACAGTATACGAACACACCCATTGAATGAACAATAATATCACCTTAAGAATGAAATATTACCTTAAGAATGAACAATGACTAAGAAATATTACCTTAAATGAAAGTCGTAACCACGTCTAGTATATCTAAATGCGGTAGGTATCCATTTGAAATGGCAACAGCAAATCCCACATATAAATGATGTGAAAGATTAGGAACTAAAGTACATAGCAGCTGGTATGTATTGGTCATCGAACGAACCGGGTTGCCTGCCTTTTCAGAATAGTGTTTAATGCAGTTATGAACAAACCGATTAACCTCGTGTTGGCGATACTTATGATTGCCGAATACAGCAGTCACTGTGTTATCCATTTTGAATGCTCCCACCCAACCTGGTAGAGCCCCTGAGATATAATTCCGATAAGATACATCGTCCATTAACCTTTGAGTTGTACGCCAAGATAAGCTTGATAAATTGTATACTAGCCTACAAACTTCATTCTCATCAAAAGTGGTAGGATGGTTTAACAAAATCAGTGCATTATCTCGATTTATAACTGGGATTTGGACTAAAGCACCAGCGTTTTGGAGAGCCAAGAGAGCACCTGGGGCACCTGGGTTTTGGAGAGCCAAGAGAGCAGCTGCTGGGTTTTGGCCAGCCAAGAGAGCACCTGCGTTTTGGCCAGCCAAGAGAGCACCTGGGGTACCTGGGTTTCGGGAACTAAAGATTCTAAAAAAGGTATTGAAATGTACAAGAATATTATCCTGGGCTTGTAATATTTGGGTGTATAGGTCAGCCAATCTATTAAGAGCAATGGAGTAGGTAAGGAGGTTATCACTGAAATTTGGTACCGGTAACACCGCAGGTAACACAGCAGGTAACACAGCAGGTAACACCGCAGGTACCACAGACCTGTCAAGTACTGTGGCCTTAAAATTCTGATCGATATATATCGATCTGTCTAAATGCACAAAAGGTTGTTCAGATTGGACATGAGTTTTTAAAATACCCGTGACCTCTTTCAAGAGCTCCAACACTTGATTGGATTGCTGAGATCTATCTGCAGGAGTGGGAGCAGGGGTGTTTGCCCAAGTCCTTTCTAGGACACCTATTGCTGAGTCAATTGTTACGTAGAACTCGTCGTACACAAACCAGATAGTTCCATTCACGACTCCCGGAATTGTGAATGAAGGTGTAAGAGCATTGGCACACAATAGCAACTGACAGAAGACAGTGAGCACCACAGAGGTTAACACACACACACTTCTAACCTTCTCACCAAAGTGAGATAAAATATCCTAAACGCCTTACTTCCTATTGAGTAACTCAGAGCCTATGTTGAGTAGGTAAGCTACCCAGACTAGTGTGCAGCCCCAGTCCCTTGCAAGGTGCCGGATACCTCAAGGGTTTCCAGCCAGGAAGGGTCAGCCACCGGGGGTCACCACCAGGAGCTTACACTCGCACTCAACAAACTCCAATAGGGATAAGTTACTATAGGTTTCTGGTATCACAGAAAACCCTAAACCTAAAGACACAGGAGTGCATTTCACAGAGGGTTCAAAACACAGAAATTCAAAAAGGCAGTTTGTTCATAGTATTTTCACAAAATAGGGTTTAACACAGAATCAGTAAACCAAAGTTTTTCCAGAAAATATTTTTAAACAAGGGTTTTGAAAAACAGATTTTCAACACTAAACACACGACCACCAGGCGGGCCACACCATCACAGAAAAGCCTCCAGGCGGGCCGACCGTAGCAGAAAAGAGGAGGGTTCAAGCCAATCACTTACTTTGCAGGGTTTTCGCAAGGGACCCCAAATGCAGCGCCCGTTTCGCGTTTCACAGGCAACCCGGGTACCAACCTTACAGCCAAGGGGGTGATCAATCCCGGATTTACAATGGCTGGGGGCACCTAATTCGGGTTTGCTACCTGGGCCTCCTACCGAGCGGTGCCGAGCAACTCCAACCCTCCAGGTGACAGATCAGGAACGCAGGGTCGCGGATCTGCAGATCTGGTTGCTGGTAGCCGCCGCCGTGGTGCTCTGATACCACTGTTAGGACTCCACGTCGGCGGTCGTCGCTTCTAGGCACCTGCAAAACCCAAAACAAGAAACAAGTCATGTCTGAAATTCACCTTGGACCAGAGCAAGGCCCTAAGTCACAACAGTCAACGGATCTGTAAAGATCCGGCCCGTGAGAGGACTTAGGCTTGAATGGGCACCAAAGTACAGTGAGCGGCAAGAACAAGAACAAATCAAGTATATATATATAGATCTAAGATAAAATCAGAGATGGAGATGAGGGCTCAGGACTGCGGTACAGACAACCTGAAGGTTTGTGCTTGGGTCGTGGTATGTTACATAACTAGTTCGGCCCCTAAGTATAAAACGATAATGACGGGGAGGACGAATGTGAACGACGTCAACACCTGCTTCGCCGATGAGAATTTGCTTTAGGGCTTCCATGAGAGCGGCGAGACGACGAAGTGTTTTTTGTTGAAACCCTATTTGAGACGGTGAACGGAGAGATCTCAGAATCGCACACACTGAAGGTGTAATCGCACACACACTCTGTGGGGGGCTAGGGTTTGAGTGAAGGGTGAAGTGAGTGAATGCAGGGGCTGAGGTTTAATATATCATAGCCAAGGGACGGGTAAGATTTCATCTCACACAACAACCCTACATCTGACGGTCAGGAAAGGTCAAAGCACTTAATGGACCGGGTAACAACATATGGGCTGAGGCAAAGGGTTGAGAGATGAAATGGGCCAGCACTCAATTGGGCCAGGCTGCCTTTGTGATTAATGGATTGGGCCAACACCCATAATTCCAACAAATTACCCTTCTACTGTTTCAATTATTTGTTTTCTGCACCATGCGTCATATTTTTTAAAATAAACAACGGCATCGGTGCTATTTGCAACATTATAGGTACACCTTAATAAACTATCAGATGTCCAAGGACACCACTTTTCAAAGTTACTTAGGAAAACAGGAGTATGATATCTGCTCGTAAGAATAGTGTTAACTTAATAAACTATATATGTCCAAGGACACCACTTTTTGTTTGATTTGTAATTAAGCGCTTTGAAATGTTTATTAGGATATTACAGTATAAATATCTTAAGGTAAAGGGATGTAATCCTAATATACCAGAACTCAGAATAACTATCAGGACAAATACCAACATGGAATTAATTAATTCATACACTTTACTGTAAATTGATTTTGGAAAGTTGGAAGGAATATTCTATAATTAGAAGAAAGCTCCACCGATTTTTATAATCATATCCTGCCTCAATTATTCTTTGAATAACTATGAGTTGCGCTTGTGAGTATATATTGGTACTTAATTATCATACACCCGCACCAATAATACCTCAACATGGAGTCCTTTCTTTTTGCAAAGACCTTTAAGAGCAACATTGCACCCTGTTCCAGTCACATGAAAGCGCTCTAGAATTGATGGGATAGAATGCACAAGAGCATCGGGTTCAGCATATTGAAAATCATCCACACTAACGACTGACTGCAAAAGTATATTAAGAGAAATCAATGACAAGAAATCATAAAGTAGGCTGAGGTATGTGTAACAAGACAGCATTTTTTTAGTCGCAAGGATTTCTTTGATAAAAAAAGGCCTCTATATAAAATGGGAAAGACAGTGAAAAGTGTTCATTGCATTATAGAATAGTCCTAAAAAACACTCGATGGTGATGTCCTTTCTGATGCTTTGGGGATAGAAAAGACAGGAATTCAAAAAGAAAAAACAGAAGATAATGCAACTGTGGTGTAACATAAGAAACAAATGAGATGGTTCACTCGTGAGCAAATGTGATTACTTCAAAACTTTTCGGATCTGATCTAATATAGAAAGGCAATACAATGGGATCAAGAATAATATTGATTTGCAGTTTACATACCTGAACTCCATAGACTGAGAATAACTCTATTTTTGCGATTTCCAGTCTATAAATAGTTGATCTACCACAGATTCCATCATCCCTCAAACTAATACTCTCAATATCTCCATCTGACAAAACCAGCTTCAATTCAAACTAGAAGGTAGCTAGTAAACCATAATTATGAAACATCAAATTGAATTTTGGATCTAGTAACCATATTCATTTAACTCTATACATTATATCAATTCATGCAGGACTAGTGTCTTATATGTCAGTTTTATGGAGAATGGGAGATTAACTAGAACTATGTGACCCAAATAAAATTCAATAAGATGTTCTAAACTCAATTACCTTTGCAGTCTGAGGTGTAGCCATCATTATCTTCATCATTGAAGAGCCGTCGTAGATACGTTTCTTCATCTATAAATACAGGCCTGAGGAACCCATACACCACAACTCCGTTTGTTGGATGATCCATCATTTTAATATGTTTTACATCAACTGCCTGAAAAATTGCTTCACGTAAATCGCCGTAATAATAGAACAATATATCTTAGTGGTATGCATAATTGAGACTAGCATATTCTATCATACGCCTTATCATTTCCTTCATTGTTTACTATCTTGACTAACTGCTTTAAATTGTTTCACGAGTGCAAAGAACTATGGTATTGGTAGCTATATACACTTATCAACAGCGGCCCTAGAAACACCTAGGCAAGAGGGGAAGGTTCCTCACCTAGGCAAGAGGCGAAAGATCTTCGCCTAGTCTGACTTCTATAAATTTCCATAGTTCACACTGTTATTAAGATTTTGCCTGCACAGATTATTGGTGCATGGCTTAGGATCTGTAATTAGAACTCAAATGATGTGTAGAATCTGAGAGTGCTGAACCCTGCTATTATTTCAGTCACCTTTCTTTCCACAGTAATTTTATTTTTTATATACGATAGCAAGCATTAAAGTTTATGCCTAGAGCATTTCTCATGGTCAATAATTTTATATGTAGCCATCTCCACTTCTTTATATATCAATATTTTATCCTTTCTTCTAATAGTGGACCAGAAATATCCAATGTATACCGAGCAGTTTAAACTTTCATCCCTATGATTACTTGCGAAAGAGATGCATGTTCTTGCTCAGCATAATTTTCATATGCCAAAGAACCTGGATCCCTAAAAGTGTTGTGGAAGTTGGAAATTCATTTTACCTTAAAGATTGTAAACATCCCTGAATCTAGCTTTTTTCCCTTTAATACCCGATCAGATAACATAATTCTAGTTATTTACAGTTACTTTGCAGGGCCCAGCCCCTACCAAAACTAGTGAGATTGTGAGACAAAACTCAAACTCATTAATGACAGTTAGAGAATCTCATTATGCTAAAGTAGAAAAAAAGGAACAGGATTTTTTATGTATTTTCTCACCAAGTGTCTGAGTCACTACAAGATAAATTTTCCGAAAATATACGCAGGTGTTTAAAACTGAAAAGAAAAGGAAAACAGAAACCACCTTTTTCAAGCACTTGGCAAAGTAAATTGGATGAGTCCAACTGGAACTTTCAGGCATTCCCCAATTAACCCAGACGTCTGTCTTGCTAGTATCTTCAATCTACTTGAGGCAAAATGTATGTAATTTAAGACATAAATATTTCATGACTAATAAGGCACACAACGCATAAGTATTTTTCTCACTTCATTATATTCATCAGAAAAAAGAACATCTTCTGCTTCAAAGTCAAAAATGATGTCATCATAAAGATCCATCTTCCTGCTCTCGTAGTGAGAGATATCCATCCCAATCAGAGCAGTCTAAGAGCATACAAATTTCTAACTGTCAGTGCATAATACATATAAAATAAAATCACTTCAAAAGTAGACATGTTTTCAAAAAGCAACTGGAACTGTCAGGATATATTATACAGTACCTTGTTAGTGAAGGAAGAGGGAAAAAGTTAGGACTATGCCATAGAAGTTTTAGAAGAGGGCTTAAAAAGTAAAATGACTGTGAACCCTAAAAGAAAACGGAATCAATATGGTATTAATTTCAGGTATGTGCAAGTCTACATTTCTGTCTTTGTAGATGAGACCTTGTCAAAACTGAGTCATATTCTTCACATTCCAATCTTGATCGGGAAGGATGAATTGGGTGAATATAGAAAGGATTATTTCTTCCTTCTTGGTTACTGAAATCATTCACCAATTCAGTCAGATCAAATTGTCTCTTCCAACCGACAAAATGTAGGTCTTGCTATAAAAGGAGGGTGAACAAGACACATAACACACGAAGTATGCACAAAAACATGCAAACAAGAGTCAGGTGTGTGAAATTCAAGCTGATTTTCAAAGGAAGCACCAAAAGACATCATTCTCCATACCATTTCGAAAACCCTACTTCACAAAAGGGATTCGAAGCTCACAGTTGAGAATAATGTGAACAAGGCATGCATTTTGTGTTGCAGTGGTGATCACTTGGCTCATTAGTTCTACATTATCATAAGAGAGAGAAAAATAAAGTTTCGACAGATTAATAAAACAAGATCAGATCAATTCTGGCATGTATAAATAATGTTGATGGAACTTCCAATAGCCAATAATTTCTTTATAGGCATGTAATCTTCTATCATTGCCTTATATCTCTAAAGTCAAGACAAGACAAATTAACAACTGAGAGAAATGACATTGTTTTGGCAAAATATAATTGCTACATTTGAAGTGAACAAAGTCATTGGGTGTTCAGCATGAGAAGAATAAAGTAAAACGACAGTTTCCAAAAGAAAAGAAGATGGCAAATAGAATTAAATCTTCCAAAGTAATTCAGGCTAGATTAAAACTCACCACAGGATTACTTGCTCCATGGTCTTGCAAGATGTTCTGACTATCAGAAACCTCAAAAAATATATCTGAACACTACGGTAAAATTATTAAGGAAAAAGAAACATGAGAAAATAGTTGTCAAGATGAAAGTTTCCAGTACAAAAGAGAGAAAACAAACCTCCAAAGTCATCGATAACATACTGAAACTCACCCCACGATATATGTTCGTGTGGCTCACTGTGTACAACACCAGGGAATACCACCAATGCCCTGTGGTTAGCCTAAGGAAAAAAAGGATAAGACAAACATTTTCTAGACAGATAACATATTAACTGACTAAATGTACCACCTGCGGTACTAATAATGCAAGTAATTCTATTTGTAGCTTAGTGTTAGAAGCCGCATCATCTAACAGCTCGAACTGTTAGAGAAGTTGGGCAACTTGACATTTATATTAGTGAGTTGAATATATTCTCCAATACTTAGTATAGATTTTTTTAATGAGATACCTCTACAGCAGTCCTTGCTATCTCAGCTGATGCAGGCATTGTATCACGAACCAGACCATGGTCTCTTAACTCTTCAAGTGGATGATAGCCATTATTATGATTAGCATAACTCGATGAGTCAGGAACTGAATCTGAATAATCAGCAGCTACTGGAACTTGTGAAATGCAATTATCATGTATCTGAGGCAGCCAGTGGCACCGTGTACTTCCAAAGAAAGATGTATCACTCCTAAAACTGTAAACCGCCAGTTTGGGCCAGAGAGACAAATTCAATAAGATAATATTAAGCACCATCTGTAAAAATGCTGAGGTGTAGAGAGAAACTTCAAGGTCTGATTAGAAAAGAACTACATTGGTTGCCTTTTATTTTCAATTCAGGCTCTTGAATGAAAGTTACTCATATATAAGCACTTAGCACTATCTTTGATGCAAGTTACTGAAAGTAAGCAAATCTTCTACTATCTAATATTCAAACAAAGCAGGGTGTATTTTCTTTAACTTGACACTATCTCAAGAAATTTTCCCATAAACTGCCCTTTCATTCAAAGTTAAACAGCTTCCTACATCATTATCTACCATTATTAAGCACCATCTGTAAAAATGCTGAGGTGTAGAGAGAAACTTCAAGGTCTGATTAGAAAAGAACTACTCCACATTGGTTGCCTTTTATTTTCAATTCAGGCTCTTGAATGAAAGTTACTCATACATAAGAACTTAGCACTATCTTTAATGCAAGTTACTGAAAGTAAGCAAATCTTCTACTATCTAATATTCAAACAAAACAGGGTGTATCTTCTTTAACTTGACTCTATCTCAAGAAATTTCCCCATAAACTGCCCTTTCATTCAAAGTTAAACAGCTTCCTACATCATTATCTACCATTTTCATCCCACAACTTCATTTACAACATTTCTACTTTGAAACCTTTGTTTTTCCTTGCCCACCCTTGAACTAACCTGTGTGTGTGTGTGAGAGAGAGAGAGAGAGGGGTGTAACAAACGTACATCAAGCCATGATACTGTGAATTTCTATGAAGCTCAAAGGGTGCCTTAATCCAACTGCCGGTGAATCCACATGAGGTTGAGCAAATAAGGGATTCAACCTGACAATTCAGGCAGTATGTGCCTGTGGCACCTGGAAGAGAAAACGACGAGTTGAGAACATAAGAAAAATAGGAATGCTTCAGAAAACCGAGGACGTTAATAACCAACCAATAGTTTGGCTTACTAAGAATCAATAAACAAACAGCAGTGAATCATGAACATACATAGTACATGGGGTTAAGTAAAAAAAAAACAATAGCTGAACAGATTAAGATCACCTTTAAATATTTTTTTCAGCACATTTGTTTCACACAGACAGATTGACTACACTTTCTCCACTCATCAAAGTAAAACACTTGGGAAAAAGTTATAAATGATCACATATGATATCCCAAGTAAAATGAGAGTAGGAAACTTGGTGTACAGATAATTTGCTTAATAAGCAAGTAGACGAAAGCACGTCCAAAGTACCTTCAAGGACTCATGACATGCATTTAAAAGATTACATCAACAAGGAACAGGATATGGAGAGCTACTAAGAGTTTACTCATCTTTCTCATACCTATTTTGGGTTCGAAAGAATTACCCAAAAATATAAAAATTGCGATATGACTGATGCAGCAGATAAAATCGTTTTCTCCCCAGTAAAAAAAAACATAATTTAAATAATGGAAAAGGGGCAAATAAAAAGAGATGGATAATCGTTAACAATCCTATGCAGATCGAAAAGCATACAAACAAACAAAAACACCGATCGAGACGAAGAATACCATACCGAGTGAAAGGGAGGATGAAGGTGGCAACATAGATCGATGAATTACTGAACAGAGCCGCCGCAAATTGAAATTTTGAAGTGGGGTCACGATGGTGGAAATGGAGGTGTCGCCGTCTTCGCCTTGCTTTCACTTCACTGACACTGCTGTAAGATCACAAAACCCAAATCTACTTTAAATGTGACCTGCACGTGTTTCCCAGACCAACGAATGAAAATTTAATGCGTTTTTTATTAATATTAATCCATCCGGTTTTAAAAGAAAATTGAAAAATTAGAAGTATACAATAGTATATTAGTATTTATAAATATTTTCTATGTTCCATAATATAATTTGTAAATTACAACAAAGACACTTGTAAATTACAACAAAGACACGACAATCAGTGGCGGAGCTAGAATTTTTTTGGGCTTTGCTAATATATATATATATATATATAATATTTATTTCTTACATTTATATTGTATAATTTTATTTATTTTTATTTTAGCGGTTTATTTAAAGAATAAATATACCATTAAATATATAATTTGTGTAAATTTATTCATATATAAAAATTTTAAAATTTATTCTATCCTATAAAATTCGTGTTCATTTGAGTTAAAATTCGTGTTCATTTGAGTTATGGATTGTACTATATTTTATAGAGTTAATCTAAAAACATTAAATTTATTAAATAATAACAACTTAAATTTAGGGAAGCACTAAGTTATGGATTGAAATTTGGTGAAGTTAATCTAAAAATATTAAATTTATTAAATATAATAATTTAAATTTAAAGCACAAAAAACAATGAATCTGATTATTTATTATAGTAATTTATCCATACACATTAATGATTTTATTAATTAAATTTATTACCTGTAATAATCAGCCCCTATTCATTAATAATTAGGTGTAATAATCAGCCCCTATTCATTAATATTCATTAATTATTAATTAAATTTATTACCTGTAATAATCAGCCCCTATTCATTAATATTCATTAATAATTGGGTGTAATAATCAGCCCCTATTCATTAATAATTGGGTGACGCTATTTACACCACCAATAGTACACCCCTTTACTAAGTACACCTAATTTTTAAAGTAAAATAATATTTTTCTTGCTTAATACACCACCCAATAATACTAAAATACCCTTATACAAAAAAATGAAAATCTGATACACCGTCAAGTTTCAAAGTGAGATGTCTCTTCCTCTTTCTCATTATTGTTTAGGTCTCTTAATGAATTACAGTATAACATATTCGCATGCACTAAATAGTGCTAACTCTACATGTAAAATCCTGGTAGGAAGGGATACAAATATATTCAAAGATGATGAAAGGCTTTCATTCTCAAAATTATAAATTGTACAGTAAATTTGTTTCGTCAATAAATCTGGTCCAACTTTCCAAATTTCCTCCGAGCGGGTCCACAATCACCATCGGACTATCGTCTGTCAACAACATCCCGTGTCTCATCTCCCATCCCTCGTTGGGTCATCCAGCTCCCTCGTTGGGTCATCCAGCCTCTTCCCGGAGAAATAGAGCACGAAACCTGAAAGCTCTCTCCTTCCTAATGCACGGCCATTCGGGGCAGCTTACGTTCTTCCAGCTAGGTGGCAAGAAACAATCCTCGGTCTTCAAGTCAAACTCCGAGAAGGTAGTCTTGTTCAGCAACGAGACTAATTCGTCGGCAGATCCCAGAAACAGGTCGTACAGATTGATCGGGACAAACTTTCTCACGAACAAATCGTCAGACACGTTGTGTGCGTTGCTCTGCCATTTCTGAAGGAGGCTCAAATTCACCGGCGGACCGAGAACAACGTCACCCAGCCTGAGCTTCCAGGCGAGAATCACCCCGAAGCTATCTCCACACGTACACTCTGAACTTTTGCCAAACAAGTTCTCATTCCAACACTGCTAGAGGAAAAGTGTGAAAATTAATAAAAAGTTGATTTTGAAAGATAAGGTGTAGTTGAGATAAATATTTATTTAAATTATTAAGGATATAAAAGACTTTTAAACTTTTAGCATGCAAATAAATTCCATGTTTGCATTAACCTCGAGCTTCATATTTTGTGAGAGAAGGGTCAGAATGGAGCTTGATATTAATTATGTTAGGACTCCACGTCGGCAGTCGGCGGTCATTGCTTCGGGGCACCTGCAAAACCCAAAACAAGAAACAAGTCAGGTCTGAAATTCACCTTGGACCAGAGCAAGGCCCTAAGTCACAACAGTCAACGGATCTGTAAAGATCCGGCCCGTGAGAGGACTTAGGCTTGAATGGGCACCAAAGTACAGTGAGCGGCAAGAACAAGAACAGATCATGTATATATATATATATATCTAAGATAAAATCAGAGATGGAAATGAGATCTAGGCTCAGGACTGTAGATCCATCATTGTAGCGCTAGCGCTGACTGGTGGCAGTGGTAGCAAGGCACTGACTTCACGGTGGCCTCGCCGGTGACCCAAGAGCACTCAGCTCTCACCTCACTCAAACAGTACCCTCCGCCTCACGAAGAGGTAAATCAGACGTGTCCAGAGACTTCACTAGTCGTCTCCAGCAATCGAGCTCACAAGGAGGTCAGCCGGAGACGAAGGGGGAAGCGGCGGAGACGGTGAACGGAGAGATCTCAGAATCACATACACTGAAGGTGAATCGCACACACACTCTGTGGGGGGCTAAGGTTTGAGTGAAGGGTGAAGTGAGTGAAAGCAGGGGCTGAGGTTTAATATATCACAGCCAAGGGACAGGTAAGATTTCATCTCACACGACAACCCTACATCTGACGGTCAGGAAAGGTCAAAGCACTTAATGGACCGGGTAACAACATATGGGCTGAGGCAAAGGGTTGAGAGATGAAATGGGCCAGCACTCAATTGGGCCAGGCTGCCTTTGTGATTAATGGATTGGGCCAACACCCATAATTCCAACATTCTCCACCTTGTTGGCCACCACCACCCACTCATAACACCTGCTACTAGGAACACAATCAAAACACAAGTGTCGAATACAAGTACAGTCTCATCATTGCCTAGCCCCGCTGCCAGAGCAGCAGGGACTTACCCTGCTGAGCAACCGTCTCACTTAAGTGAAAGCTAACACCCCAAAGGGTGAGAGCTTAAAACACATGTTTCTTCTGAAACACCACTGACTCAGGGTGAGTGGAAAAGCGTGGGCTTTAAGGCTGTTTCTTTACATAGAAACGCCTGTTGCACCCAAAGCAACAGGCAAAACACCTCCTGGGCTAGCTACACAACAGCAGCACCCCATGGGGTACACTGGCACAACATCAGCCCAGGGGATAAGTTACTATAGGTTTCTGGTATCACAGAAAACCCTAAACCTAAACACACAGGAGTGCGGTTCACAGAGGGTTCAAAACACAGAAATTCAAGTAGGCAGGTCGTTCATAGTATTTTCACAAAATAGGGTTTAACACAGAATCAGTAAACCAAAGTTTTTCCAGAAAATATTTTTGAACAAGGGTTTTGAAAAACAGATTTTCAACACTAAACACACGACCACCAGGCGGGCCACACCATCACAGAAAAGCCTCCAGGCGGGCAAGTAGCAGAAAAGAGGAGGGTTCATGCCAATCACTTACTTTGCAGGGTTTTCGGAAGGGACCCCAAATGCAGCGCCCGTTTCGCGTTTCACAGGCAACCCGGGTACCAACCTTACAGCCAAGGGGGTGATCAATCCCGGATTTACAATGGCTGGGGGCACCTAATTCGGGTTTGCTACCTGGGCCTCCTACCGAGCGGTGCCGAGCAACTCCAACCCTCCAGGTGACAGATCAGAAACGCAGGGTCACGGATCTGCAGATCTGGTTGCTGGTAGCCGCCGCCGTGGTGCTCTGATACCACTGTTAGGACGTGGCACCACTGTTAGGACTCCACGTCGGCGGTCGTCGCTTCTAGGCACCTGCAACACACAGAACAAGAAACAAGTCAGGTCTGAAATTCACCTTGGACCAGAGCAAGAAACAATTGCATGTAAACAGGAATGAACACATATATTATGCTGCCACTTATACAAAAAGGTGACCGACTGATCTATATCTCTCTCCATATAACAGAGCTCTGATGGCTGGGTTAAAGATACATTTGCAAAAAAATATTTTAGATTCATACAATACCACGGTACCACACTTTTATTTACAGAGTCATGAAGAATCGACACACTGAGTCCACGACCTTGGTCTTAGCTAACAGTATACACACTGAGTCCACGACCTTGGTCTTAGCTAACAGTATACGAACACACCCATTGAATGAACAATAATATCACCTTAAGAATGAAATATTACCTTAAGAATGAACAATGACTAAGAAATATTACCTTAAATGAAAGTCGTAACCACGTCTAGTATATCTAAATGCGGTAGGTATCCATTTGAAATGGCAACAGCAAATCCCACATATAAATGATGTGAAAGATTAGGAACTAAAGTACATAGCAGCTGGTATGTATTGGTCATCGAACGAACCGGGTTGCCTGCCTTTTCAGAATAGTGTTTAATGCAGTTATGAACAAACCGATTAACCTCGTGTTGGCGATACTTATGATTGCCGAATACAGCAGTCACTGTGTTATCCATTTTGAATGCTCCCACCCAACCTGGTAGAGCCCCTGAGATATAATTCCGATAAGATACATCGTCCATTAACCTTTGAGTTGTACGCCAAGATAAGCTTGATAAATTGTATACTAGCCTACAAACTTCATTCTCATCAAAAGTGGTAGGATGGTTTAACAAAATCAGTGCATTATCTCGATTTATAACTGGGATTTGGACTAAAGCACCAGCGTTTTGGAGAGCCAAGAGAGCACCTGGGGCACCTGGGTTTTGGAGAGCCAAGAGAGCAGCTGCTGGGTTTTGGCCAGCCAAGAGAGCACCTGCGTTTTGGCCAGCCAAGAGAGCACCTGGGGTACCTGGGTTTCGGGAACTAAAGATTCTAAAAAAGGTATTGAAATGTACAAGAATATTATCCTGGGCTTGTAATATTTGGGTGTATAGGTCAGCCAATCTATTAAGAGCAATGGAGTAGGTAAGGAGGTTATCACTGAAATTTGGTACCGGTAACACCGCAGGTAACACAGCAGGTAACACAGCAGGTAACACCGCAGGTACCACAGACCTGTCAAGTACTGTGGCCTTAAAATTCTGATCGATATATATCGATCTGTCTAAATGCACAAAAGGTTGTTCAGATTGGACATGAGTTTTTAAAATACCCGTGACCTCTTTCAAGAGCTCCAACACTTGATTGGATTGCTGAGATCTATCTGCAGGAGTGGGAGCAGGGGTGTTTGCCCAAGTCCTTTCTAGGACACCTATTGCTGAGTCAATTGTTACGTAGAACTCGTCGTACACAAACCAGATAGTTCCATTCACGACTCCCGGAATTGTGAATGAAGGTGTAAGAGCATTGGCACACAATAGCAACTGACAGAAGACAGTGAGCACCACAGAGGTTAACACACACACACTTCTAACCTTCTCACCAAAGTGAGATAAAATATCCTAAACGCCTTACTTCCTATTGAGTAACTCAGAGCCTATGTTGAGTAGGTAAGCTACCCAGACTAGTGTGCAGCCCCAGTCCCTTGCAAGGTGCCGGATACCTCAAGGGTTTCCAGCCAGGAAGGGTCAGCCACCGGGGGTCACCACCAGGAGCTTACACTCGCACTCAACAAACTCCAATAGGGATAAGTTACTATAGGTTTCTGGTATCACAGAAAACCCTAAACCTAAAGACACAGGAGTGCATTTCACAGAGGGTTCAAAACACAGAAATTCAAAAAGGCAGTTTGTTCATAGTATTTTCACAAAATAGGGTTTAACACAGAATCAGTAAACCAAAGTTTTTCCAGAAAATATTTTTAAACAAGGGTTTTGAAAAACAGATTTTCAACACTAAACACACGACCACCAGGCGGGCCACACCATCACAGAAAAGCCTCCAGGCGGGCCGACCGTAGCAGAAAAGAGGAGGGTTCAAGCCAATCACTTACTTTGCAGGGTTTTCGCAAGGGACCCCAAATGCAGCGCCCGTTTCGCGTTTCACAGGCAACCCGGGTACCAACCTTACAGCCAAGGGGGTGATCAATCCCGGATTTACAATGGCTGGGGGCACCTAATTCGGGTTTGCTACCTGGGCCTCCTACCGAGCGGTGCCGAGCAACTCCAACCCTCCAGGTGACAGATCAGGAACGCAGGGTCGCGGATCTGCAGATCTGGTTGCTGGTAGCCGCCGCCGTGGTGCTCTGATACCACTGTTAGGACTCCACGTCGGCGGTCGTCGCTTCTAGGCACCTGCAAAACCCAAAACAAGAAACAAGTCATGTCTGAAATTCACCTTGGACCAGAGCAAGGCCCTAAGTCACAACAGTCAACGGATCTGTAAAGATCCGGCCCGTGAGAGGACTTAGGCTTGAATGGGCACCAAAGTACAGTGAGCGGCAAGAACAAGAACAAATCAAGTATATATATATAGATCTAAGATAAAATCAGAGATGGAGATGAGGGCTCAGGACTGCGGTACAGACAACCTGAAGGTTTGTGCTTGGGTCGTGGTATGTTACATAACTAGTTCGGCCCCTAAGTATAAAACGATAATGACGGGGAGGACGAATGTGAACGACGTCAACACCTGCTTCGCCGATGAGAATTTGCTTTAGGGCTTCCATGAGAGCGGCGAGACGACGAAGTGTTTTTTGTTGAAACCCTATTTGAGACGGTGAACGGAGAGATCTCAGAATCGCACACACTGAAGGTGTAATCGCACACACACTCTGTGGGGGGCTAGGGTTTGAGTGAAGGGTGAAGTGAGTGAATGCAGGGGCTGAGGTTTAATATATCATAGCCAAGGGACGGGTAAGATTTCATCTCACACAACAACCCTACATCTGACGGTCAGGAAAGGTCAAAGCACTTAATGGACCGGGTAACAACATATGGGCTGAGGCAAAGGGTTGAGAGATGAAATGGGCCAGCACTCAATTGGGCCAGGCTGCCTTTGTGATTAATGGATTGGGCCAACACCCATAATTCCAACAAATTACCCTTCTACTGTTTCAATTATTTGTTTTCTGCACCATGCGTCATATTTTTTAAAATAAACAACGGCATCGGTGCTATTTGCAACATTATAGGTACACCTTAATAAACTATCAGATGTCCAAGGACACCACTTTTCAAAGTTACTTAGGAAAACAGGAGTATGATATCTGCTCGTAAGAATAGTGTTAACTTAATAAACTATATATGTCCAAGGACACCACTTTTTGTTTGATTTGTAATTAAGCGCTTTGAAATGTTTATTAGGATATTACAGTATAAATATCTTAAGGTAAAGGGATGTAATCCTAATATACCAGAACTCAGAATAACTATCAGGACAAATACCAACATGGAATTAATTAATTCATACACTTTACTGTAAATTGATTTTGGAAAGTTGGAAGGAATATTCTATAATTAGAAGAAAGCTCCACCGATTTTTATAATCATATCCTGCCTCAATTATTCTTTGAATAACTATGAGTTGCGCTTGTGAGTATATATTGGTACTTAATTATCATACACCCGCACCAATAATACCTCAACATGGAGTCCTTTCTTTTTGCAAAGACCTTTAAGAGCAACATTGCACCCTGTTCCAGTCACATGAAAGCGCTCTAGAATTGATGGGATAGAATGCACAAGAGCATCGGGTTCAGCATATTGAAAATCATCCACACTAACGACTGACTGCAAAAGTATATTAAGAGAAATCAATGACAAGAAATCATAAAGTAGGCTGAGGTATGTGTAACAAGACAGCATTTTTTTAGTCGCAAGGATTTCTTTGATAAAAAAAGGCCTCTATATAAAATGGGAAAGACAGTGAAAAGTGTTCATTGCATTATAGAATAGTCCTAAAAAACACTCGATGGTGATGTCCTTTCTGATGCTTTGGGGATAGAAAAGACAGGAATTCAAAAAGAAAAAACAGAAGATAATGCAACTGTGGTGTAACATAAGAAACAAATGAGATGGTTCACTCGTGAGCAAATGTGATTACTTCAAAACTTTTCGGATCTGATCTAATATAGAAAGGCAATACAATGGGATCAAGAATAATATTGATTTGCAGTTTACATACCTGAACTCCATAGACTGAGAATAACTCTATTTTTGCGATTTCCAGTCTATAAATAGTTGATCTACCACAGATTCCATCATCCCTCAAACTAATACTCTCAATATCTCCATCTGACAAAACCAGCTTCAATTCAAACTAGAAGGTAGCTAGTAAACCATAATTATGAAACATCAAATTGAATTTTGGATCTAGTAACCATATTCATTTAACTCTATACATTATATCAATTCATGCAGGACTAGTGTCTTATATGTCAGTTTTATGGAGAATGGGAGATTAACTAGAACTATGTGACCCAAATAAAATTCAATAAGATGTTCTAAACTCAATTACCTTTGCAGTCTGAGGTGTAGCTGATGGAGTTGTATTCTAAATGTCTAGTTTAGTGCAAATACGGAACTCTTTATCTATGCCTTAATCTATGTATGATTCAAACATGATTGCATTTAATGCAATAGTCCTAGATATATACGTTGTAGATAGTATGGCGTGAGGAGACACGCGGAAGATCATACTATCGGTTACTCGTATACTATCGAACAGTAGCTCACGACTTAGATGGACAGGGACAATCCATCGGTACGTCGTAGTGTGACTGGTAGATAGTCGGTCTTGACTATCATGTTACACTCGTACACTTGGTGTATTGAGCAGGACCACGGGAGGGCGTTCGATTTATACTAATCGGAGTAATCGAACTAGACCTCAGATATTACGGATATGTGAGTTCTTAATCCCTATATAATTATAGGTGCGTGTGTCCAATGCTCGGTTCTTTGATGTGCCAATGAGTGAGACTAATTGATTAGTCAATATTCTCGGTAGATTGGGAATCGGTATTGTACACACGGCATGCTATAGATTATAGACAGGAAACCGTGTCCCATTTATTGGGTTGATGATGTCCCCGAGATGAGCTCATAAAGTTTATCATGTAAACCCTGCAGGTGGATTTACTCCGCATGATAATAAGGATGAGTGGTACTAATCTCGGATAATAAGAAATGAATTAATTTAATTATTAGTAATTAAAATTAATTCATGGACATGCGATATCTTAAACACGGGGAAATGTCACATATGTAATACGGTGGGAAAATTATTGACGGAATAATTTGAATTAATTAATTGGGAAATCAATTATAATTTTATAGTGGAATTAATTATAATTAAAATTGTGGAATTTAATTAAGGTTTTCCTTTTGGGACGCCAAGTTAATTAAATTGCAATTTAAGCCTAATTAATTAATTGCCTAAAGGTCATCTAGTGTAGCCTATATAAACCCCTTCCCCCCTCTCTCTCTAACCTAAGAAACGCCGCTATTTTATTTTTGCGGAGAAAAAAAAAAATTAATTGTTTGCGCAATTATTTTTTCTGTAAAAATAAAAGGATTAGCGCAGTTCTTTTTTCTGTAGAAAATAAATTGCTAGCGCAATTATTTTTCTGAGACAGAGAAATATATGAACGGTGGTTGAGAAGAGAAGAGACGGGGAACTCCAAGCGGATCGATGCCCACACATCGGCTGGAGTAAGAGGGCTAGGACATACGCTAGAAGTCTCGAGGTCTCTGTTAATTCGGCTTCTCCGAATCACGCGACAAAGGTATGGAATCGAAACCCTCTTCCGCACTCGTTTCGATTCGATCTCGTACGTAATTATACAACGATCCAAAGATTGGTTTATTTGGCTTGGATTTGATGTTCTCGGACTGCTGGGACGTCTCTGACCTCCGGCGTGGCAGTCGGATCGAGAAAATCTCGTCGGAACAGTCAGAACGGGCGAAACCCGCTGCTGGAATTGCGACGATGTCGGCCGACATCGTTTCATGAGTATTTTAATGTCGGCCGACATTTGCCCTGTCGGGCGACAGCCTTTTGGCGTCGGCCGACAGACAGGGCAGAATGCCCCGTTTTCGCGCGGTTGCATTTTCGGTGCAATGGCTGGGCGTGTTTCGGGTCTAGGGCTTCGTGTTAAGTACAGTGGGTACGCCGGGGGTCGACTGGGCTTGTCCGGATGTTCGAGTAGTCGAACGGACATGTCCCGGGTAGTCGATTTCCAACAACTGGTATCAGAGCCGGTTATCGGTTTGTTGTATAGTTCGTACGATTTACCTTGCAGGATGAACCCGATTATTATGGCCAACATTATGGGATGTTGTGTGATAATCTTGTTGTGGTTTGTTAAACTCTCGGGCTTGTCGAGATTGTTTTATTTTTGGAAAAACGTTGCTTGTTTGTAATAGATAAAAACGACGGGTTGAGTCGTTAGGTTTATTTATTTTTCGTTGTATCCGGGACATGTATAGGGTCGATCACCTTGTATAGGATCGATGCCGAATTTAGTAAGTTTATTCTTGTAATTTTTCTTACTAATTTTGGTGGATCGAGACGAGACCAAAACCCGGAGAAACGAGGATCGAGGAGGGCGAACCGGCCATGAAGGCATCAAAAGACTTCTCCGGGAAGCTCGACACCACCTCCTCCATAACCGCCTCCTGGTTGGGATCCGAGTCGCCTTTCCCCTCCAGGGTCGCCTCCGGGACCACGCCAGCGCTCTCCCCCACCACTTCCGGGACATGGGCGGCATTGTCCGCCGCCGCTTCGGCAGCATCCGAGGTACCACCCGCCGGTCTGGAAGGAGCGGCGTGAGCAGGTGGCGAGCCAGGACGGACCAAGCGGTCATAGGTGGGCCACCACTTCATATCGATGTGGAGGTCCTCCTCTAAATCGAGAAAGGTTTCGGCGATCCCAGGATCAAGCTCGCGCCCCGCCATGTACCTTTTCCAATAAGCGAGGACGCGATCGAGGAGTACCTGGTCATTGACATGATGAGTGTGCCGGATGAGGTCTGCCAGAGAGCGAGAGTAGAAGTGGTCCAGGAGAATCGTGTGGTCGGTCCAGGGGCTCTCAAGGTAGGCCTCCAACTCGTCTACACGAGCATCAGCCTCTGCCTGCCGTTCCCGGAGAGACGCCATTTCTACATCCCGGGAGGCGAGGGATTGATCCAACTGCGCCGCGCGGGCCGTCGCCTCGGAAAGCGCAGTAGATATCTGCGCAACCCGGGCCTCCGCCGCCGCAGTCCCGGCAACCGCCATCTCTAATTTCTCCCCCCGGAGATCCGCCACGGCGCGCCATTTATCCCGGTCTCCTGACGAAGCGGCGAGGGCCTCGGTGCTCTGCCGGAGAGCCTCCTCGTTCTCCTTAAGCTCGCCGCTTAGCTGCTCGTTCCGAGAAACCACGTCCACATTCATTCGGCCCAGCTCCTCGATCGTCCTTTCCCTCCCATTGGCGAGATCCATCCAGTGCCTGATCTGGCGGGCCTGCCCCTCGAGCCAGTCATGTACCTCGGCCATGGCCACGGTCGCCTGGCTCTGCAGCATGGACGCGAGGAGGAAGGCCTCGTCGGGTCCCCGGTTGAAGGCTTGCAGCTCTTGGGTCCAGCAGCGGGCCACCGAATCAATCGCCCGGCCTACGGGAAGTCCAGGGGTGGACACTGGAGGCAGGGGCCCCCGACTCGCGGCATACTGGAGTAGGAGCGGCGCCAGGTGGGGCGCAGAACCCGAGATACTGTCACCATGAACAGGCAACAAGTAAATCGCCAGTTGTGGCAAAAGAAAAGACACGAGTATAAGGGACGAGAGACCTACCTCTGGGCGACGCCCGGATCAACCCCGTAAACCGGCGTGCTGCCAACGGGCGGGACATTCCCGAAAGACCCGGTCTGCGGCGGCTCGACAGGAGCCCGGGGGCCGGAGCCTTCACCCTCCGGGTCGGAGGGCGCCCTCCTTTTCCGAGACAGAGAGGGCTCGGGCACCTCCGGGGGATCTTAAGAGAACAGCCCGCCTCGGGGCGAATCAGGGAAGGACCCCATCAGCGGCTCCCGCGCGGTAGGCGACTCGTCCGAGACAATGTCCACAGGACCGCCGTCCCGGGACCCGGGAACGCGGCTACCAGAGGAGGACGCGTGGATCACGCCTCTCGCGTCCATGATAAAAGGGCCGTGAGGGATCTCGGGCGGTGGCCCCGAGTCCCGGGACTCCACCGCTTCCTGCGATAGCGGCGGCGAGGACGGCCGAGCTCGGCGGACCCGGGATGCGGATCGGGCCGGGATCACGGGCGGCGGTGCGGCGACCAGACCACGGGTCCTCGCCCGAATCGCGGGCCTGCGCGGCGGCGGCGCGACAGATGGCAACTTCTTATCGGGGACTCCGTGAAACTTAGACATTTTGCCGCGGGGGCGATCTTCAAAAATTCGGTTGAAAGGGGCTGCAACACATTCCCCAACTCCATGAGCAAACAAAGAAGTATCTACAGAATAACCCGTCTATAAAATTAATACGAGAACAGGGCAACATTACCTGGGTACGGGTCAAACAGGTGCTTGGGGGGGCAGATCAAGCGAGCGTCGTCCCGCGACTCCTCTGTGCACAAATAATCGGCTCTACGGCGCCTCGTCGGCAGGGCACCAGCAAACCCCAACGCAACTTGATAGTCCCAGTTCAACGGCCCCTCTCGGCGTGTGTTCACACCTATGAAAGCACAAGAGGGAGTTAAAAGCAGTACTCAGAGGAAGGTTCGACATTATTCATGTCCTTAAAAAGAAATCACGGAGTAATTTTTTTTTTTACTTATTTACTTGAAAATACAATTTTATCCTTACTTTATTCAGATACTTTTAAACTTTACATACAATTTTTTTACATATTTAACCTCAATTTTATGGTAAAAAAAATTAAAAATAATTTTTTTTATTGTTTAAAATAACAAAGTACGTGTCATTAATTGAATACTGAAATGTATAATTATAGAGATTTGTAAAAGCAGTGCATTATTAGAGTGACATTTAATTATTTCATATATTTGGCCATAGGAAACTTTATTTAGTTTGTCATTTTTTACTTTATGGTGTAATAAACTACTAACGGTCAACACTCAAACACACCTTTATGATTTGGACCTTTCAATAATGGATTTCCTAATCAATGTAATTAGGAGTATATTATTGTCATTAGTGAGTGATGTGTAATAAATTATCCGATGATTCTGCGCAGCACTTCCTCCACCATCATTATATTATAAATAATAGTATAAAATTGTAAGTATTTTCAATATTGTTCTTGAATATAAACATAAAATATAAGTACAATTTATTGTTATGCTATTATTTTTTCACATTACAAATAATTTGTAGTAATTAAGAATTTATACTTCACAATTTCAATGATTAGAGATATAATTATACATTTTTATGCATATGGAACCCAAAAATAATGCATTTATACAATTTATAGCTAGTATCAGTTAATTTTATTTTTCTCTCTTTTAATTTGTACTTCAATTCCACGTGCAACAATATGTTCAAATGGACTGCCATTGGAGTTATAATTATACATTTTATGCATGTAAAACCCACAAATAAGATGCATACAATTTGTACCTAAGCATCAAATAATTGATGCTTAGTTTTTTATCTTTATTCCATGTGGTTCAATGTAACTTCTTTTCAATGTAATTAAGAATTTATACTTCACAATTTCAATGATTAGAGTTACAATTATACATTTTTATGCATATGGAACCCAAAAATAATGCATTTATACAATTTATAGCTACTATCAATTAATTTTATTTTTCTCTCTTTTAATTTGTACTTCCATTCCACGTGCAACAATATGTTCAAATGGACTGCCATTGGAGTTATAATTATACATTTTATGCATGTAAAACCCACAAATAAGATGCATACAATTTGTAACTTATTAGAGACTATATTGGGCCAAGCCCAATAGTATTACACAAGTCCACTGCACATATATAATTATAGTAGATTATACTGATTATCCTTAATTCCCTAGGTTTACTGTAATTATTTCACTCTTTTGAAGTATTTAAGTAACATTGATTCATTGTAATATTCACTACTTAATCAATAAGATTAATAATATCATTCTTTTACATCCCTCTTTGTTTTCTGTAAACATTGATATGGTATCAGAGCCTCGGTTCTAATCCCTCGTTATTTTTTTTCTTTTCCGCACTATTGTATCACAATACAAACCCACTTTACTCTTTCACAACCCTAATTTGTGCCCCCTTTTCTTCTTAACCCTAAATTGGCGATGACAAACACTGAGGAATCACCAAATACAGGATCTACTGGTTCCAGACCGAACCCACCCTCACCAAACGAAGATCCAAACTCTCCATTCTATCTCCACGGCTCCGATCACGCCGGCGTCAAAGTCATCTATGAAACCTTCACCGGCGACAACTACGGCGCTTGGAAGAAATCCGTGGAGATGTCTCTCGCCATCAAGAACAAATTTGTTTTTCTGGATGGATCTCTCCCAACTCCAACCCCACTGGATCCGATCTTGTTCACGGCGTGGTACCGGGTCAACGCCCTTCTCCTCTCCTGGCTTCTCTACTCCGTCAGCCCTGAAATACGTTCCACTCTCTTATCTTTCACCAAAGCTAAAGAACTGTGGGACGAAATTCAGTTGCGGTATGCCAAAAGTGACGGACCACGAGTTTTCAAGTTGGAGAAGAATCTCAGCAACATCTCTCAAGGATCACAGAGCCTCACCACCTACTACAACACGTTCAAAGGGCTCTGGGATGAATACACCAATTTCAGGTCTATACCTTCTTGCTCTTGTGGCCTCTGTACCTGCAATATTGGCACCGCCTTCTTGGATCTTCAACAACAAGATTCGGTTCTCAAATTTTTAGTAGGGTTAAATGATTCCTATTCTAATCTTCGTAGTCAAATTCTTATGTATCAACCCTTACCCTCTCTATCTAAAACTTATTCCCTTTTAAGGCAGGAGGAGAGTCAAAGATCATTACAACATGACTCTCCCTCAATTGGCCTTTACAGTAATACTTCTGTGGAGAATACTAGTACTGCTAATATGGTTAAGAATGCAGGTAAAGAAAAACAAAAGTTCACAGGAAAATGTGACTTCTGTGGCTACCCTGGCCATCTAGCAGATAGATGTTTTCAAAAAACAGGCTATCCTAGCCATTGGAAGGGAATTAGGGCTGCAAGAATAGCTCCTGGCCACACACCTCCTTCAAAGCTGCATCACAGCATACAACCTTCACCACCTATCACTCAAGCTCATGCTGTCACCTCCAACACTGACTTGGATCTCTCAGACCCAAGAATGTATGACAAATTCCTTCAATTCATGAAGCTTGGAGAACCAACTGACAATGCTGGACAATCTGTTCATGCTGCCATGGCCATGGGGACATCAATACATTCTGATCCTTCCACTGCAAACACCTCTAGAGGTGTCCAAGGTATCTCTACTGCTTTCTCTGCTCTTAATTCCACTACTTGGATTCTTGATACTGGAGCTTCTGACCATATGGTTAACTCCCTCAACTATTTTTCTACTCCACCACTCAAAACAAACATTAAAATCCAACTTCCCACTGGACATTGCATTTCTGCAACTCATAAAGGCACAATAGTTTTAACTGACTCCCTCACTTTGCATAATGTTCTTTATGTGCCAAGCTTTCACTTTAATCTCATCTCTGTTTCTCAATTAACACTACAAGGGAATGTGTCTGTGAATTTTGTTTCTACTCATTGCATTTTGCAGGACATGAAAAACAACCAAACCCTTGGCTTTGCTGAATCATCCAATGGACTTTATCATTTTAAATTAGATGCTTCTTTTTCCAATAAATCTCCTGTTGTTTCTGCTACTACTTCTTTTCATGACAATCCTTTACTTTGGCATTATAGACTTGGCCATATGCCTTTTAAAAGATTACAGACAATTGATTCTTTGCACATTCATGATAAAAATCTTGAAAAGCCTTGTGATATCTGTCATTTTTCCAAACAAAAAAGGTCACATTTATCTGACAGTTCTTCATATGCTCATGCCTGTTTTGATCTTGTTCATATGGACATTTGGGGACCTTTTAGAGTTGAATCATACCATGGTTATAAGTATTTTCTCACTATACTTGATGATCATTCCAGATGCACATGGATTTACTTAATGAAAAATAAATCTGAAACCAGAACTCATATCCAATCCTTTTACAATATGGTAGAAACTCAATTTTCAAAGAAAATTAAGTGCATTAGATCTGATAATGGATCAGAGTTTCTGTTTTCTGACTTTTACTCATCCAAAGGCATCATTCATCAAAAATCTTGTGTAGAAACTCCTCAACAAAATGGTAGGGTTGAAAGAAAACACCAACACTTACTACAGGTTGCTAGGGCTTTAATGTTTCAATCCTCTCTTCCCCTCACTTTCTGGTCTGATTCTATACTTACTGCTGCTCACCTTATAAATAGATCACCTTCTATACTTTTAAACAACAAATCTCCTTTTGAGATTCTATATAATAAACTCCCTGATTATTCATATTTAAAAGTTTTTGGCTGCCTTTGTTATGCTTCTACCCTGGCTTCTGATAGACACAAGTTTGCAAGCAGAGCCTCTAAATGCATTTTTCTTGGCTATGTTTTTGGAACTAAGGGCTATAAACTGTATGATCTCTCTACTCATCAAACCTTCATATCCACACATGTTAAATTCTTTGAACTGACTTTTCCTTACAGGAGAGATAATGATGACAAAGTTTTTCCAAAACAAGATATTTTCAAAAACTTATCTGAATCTCTCAATCCACAGGATCCTTTATCTTTTTTCTTTTGGCAGGATAACTCCACTCCTCCTTATGACATTACCAATGCCACTAATCTTTCTTCTAGTCCTGTGCAGCCACCTGACCCCATCAGTACAACATCACCACCTCATCCTGCTCCTGTGCAAATGACAGAGCAATCTCTACCTCCAACTGCTGAAGTCAGAAAGTCATCCAGGATCAAAAAATTACCAAGACACCTCACTGACTATGAGTTGAAATCCCCACATTCCTCTAATCTACTTTGCAGCAAACAGGTAGTACCCTCTTCTCCCACAATCAGGTATCCCATTGATAATTATGTTGGTTTATCTGCTTTACCTACTCATTACCAAAGTTATGCTGCTTCTGTTGCTATACTTTCTGAACCTAAAACCTATTCCCAAGCTACAAAATTCCCTGAATGGCAACAAGCCATGTCTTTGGAAATACAGGCTTTAGAACAAAACAAAACTTGGGAATTAGTTGATTTACCAAAAAATATGCATGCTATTGGGTGTAGATGGGTTTTCAAAACTAAACTTAAGTCTGATGGCACACTTGAAAGATATAAAGCTAGATTAGTTGTTAAAGGCTATACCCAAGAGGAAGGTATTGATTACTTTGAAACTTTTTCACCTGTTGTTAAACTAACTACTGTAAGAGTTTTACTTTCTTTGGCTGCTTCTCATAACTAGTTTCTCAAACAGTTAGATGTCAATAATGCCTTTTTACATGGTGAGTTAACTGAAACCATTTATATGACCCCATCCCCTGGTTATTGCTCTACTAATGATAAAAGAGTTTGCAAGTTACTTAAAAGTTTATATGGCCTTAAACAAGCCTCAAGACAATGGTTTTGCAAACTTTCTGATTCCTTGATTACTTTTGGTTACAAAAAATCTGTTGCTGATCCCTCTCTTTTTATTAAACAAACTGCTTCCCACATAACTGTTCTCTTAGTCTATGTTGATGACATTATCCTTGGTGGCACTGATTTAACAGAAATCAATAATGTCAAAACCTTTTTACATGAAAAATTCACCATCAAAGACCTAGGTGATTTAAAATACATTTTGGGCATTGAAATCATTAGGAATTCTGATGGCATTTACCTTTCTCAAAAACAATTCAGTATTGACATTCTTTCCTCTACTGGTTATTTAGATTGCAAACCTATTCAAAGCCCCATGGATTCAAATCTCAAGATTTCAAAAACAAATGGAAAACCTCTTTCTGATCCTAAAATTTTTAGAACACTAATTGGGAAATTACTATACCTAACTGTCACAAGGCCTGACATTTCTTTTTGTGTTCAAACTTTAAGCCAATTCCTCTCATGCCCCACTGATTCTCACCTCACTGCTGCACATAGGATACTGAGATATCTCAAACAATCAGTAGGACTTGGATTATTCTACAACTCTACTTCTGATCTCACTTTGACAGGTTTTACTGATTCTGATTGGGGAGGCTGTCATGATACTAGAAGAAGTGTCTCTGGCTACTGCTTCTTTTTAGGGAAATCCCTCATCTCCTGGCATTCTAAAAAGCAACCAGTTGTGAGCAGATCATCTACAGAAGCTTGATTGCTCAAAAACTAATTTATAAAACCGAAAGATTTACGAATGTAAATCCCCCGAGTCGATCTCTCGAGGAGCAATACTATCGGCTTGTGAATCTCAATTTGAATATGCTAAGTACGAGTTCCAAAATAAAGAAGAAAATCATTACATTAAAGGGGGGGGGGTTGCAAAGATTGTTTGATTAATAACTACGAGCGAGAATTGAAAGCGAGTAATTAAAAAATCGAGTTGTAACAAGGTTTTGGAAACGCAAGGGTGTTCCGATTACTCTTCCTAACGAACTAGAGTTGAATTAGATTTATAAACTCTCAATTATCTAACAATCGGACTAAAGAGATCACGGTGTTGTCACGTTCTCCCTCACCAAAGATCGTCTAATTACACATCGACCGTTGATGAGCCATTTTATTTGCTCATCTTGAGCCCCTTTTTGAGTCAGTTTGAGTCTGTTTTACGTGTCTGGGAGGGCACAGTAGAGTGTTTGGTCAGAGTGTGCAGGCAAACAGGTAACAGGTGGCGCACTGGGCAAAAGAGGCAAGGAAAACCCCTTCTTTGGGCAAACAGCGATTTGGAGTGGTAGTGACTGAACAAAGATGGCCAAACAGGCAAGTCAAACCATTCAGGGTTGAGTCATGAAGCAGAAGACCCAAATCGACTACTAAGTACCGTGCCTGGTCCGTTCATCTGTGGAGGAGAAGAATACCTGTAGAGAGTTTGGGAAGCGGGTTGCTAGTGGGCAAAGTCAAAGGCGGCTGGAGCTAAAGATGGAAAGTACTTAGCGGCGCCTGGAAAAGGAAGCCCATGCAGCGGCCCATGCAAACGCGATTCCGCAACCCTAATTCGTGCCTATATAAGGAAGAGAAGCTGGAGAAGAGAGACACACAGAATTCCGACCCCGTTCACGAAGCAACCGCCGGCGACTGAAGCTTGGAGATTTTCCGGCCAAGTTGTTTTGTGTTTTGAAGTTGATCGCGCCTTCGGGCATTAAAACAATTTATTGCTTTATGTTTTTAGTACTTTGTTTTAATTATTCTAGTTGAACTATTCCCGACTCTAAGTAATATGAATTTCAGTTTCGATTTCCAACTTATTTCTTGTTTTATTATTTCGCGTATGAGTAGCTAAATTTGCAGGGCGTCTGGGCAAAGGCTGATCGAAGGGGACTCTGGGCTAGGATAGAACCGTGAGGTCGATAGGGCTTTTAGTTAACTGCTTGGAGGTTTGT
Source organism: Euphrasia confusa (assembly GCA_954870475.1). NCBI lineage: Eukaryota > Viridiplantae > Streptophyta > Magnoliopsida > Lamiales > Orobanchaceae > Euphrasia > Euphrasia confusa. The sequence goes on from OX940951.1 coordinate 3,418,340, forward strand.
TCCCGATACATAGTTGAGGTTTAACCACATTCTTGCAGGTTTGGGCAGACTAATTTGGTCGTTAGGAAACCCTTACACTTTGAGATACCAGCGATTGATCAACCGAGTATTCCGCGTTAGATGTGCTCGGGCATAGCGTTAGAACGTGTTGGAGTTGCGGTCGTATGATTCGGATTTCCGGACATGCTATTGGCCGAATTGGGTTCGTCGAGAGAGTAATGCGAGTTTGGGCAAACTAGATCCATGCGACCACATAGGTTATCGAATTGTCTAGGCTCAGGGGATTAGGCATAAGTATACCTTGCCTTTCTTTACCCAGTAAGGACGGATTGGGGTGGGGTGACTGTAGGCGTGACTTAATAGGACTGCTTTCACTTTGTTAGACATCCTATAACCGATTGACAAACCATCAGTTAAAACCATTAGTGCCAGGGATCGGTAGTTTGCCCAGAGAACCCAGAGAGAAGCCAAAGCCCAGAAGCCTACTTTCTCTTATTTGATTTCAGTTTGATTAATTGTTTTCTGTTTCCAGTTTGGTCAAAGTGTTCAGTTTAATATTTCTGCATGTTAGTTTGGGTTAATTAGTTTAATTGTTTCTGTTAGTTAGTAGTTTGATTAAACGCTGTGACTCAGCAACCAAACCATAAACCTTTTTATTGTGACACTATTTGGGCAAAGCCGAGATTAACTAAATTGCAATTGCTTCCTCGTGGGATCGACCCTATACTTACCACTTGCTATCTTGTGTTGAGTTAGGAATCTTTATAAATTTATTTTGCGCGCGTTAGCTTCCACGACAAAGTTTTCGCGTCGTCAAAATTGGCGCCGTTGCCGGGGAGGCAATATTCCAGCTTTTTAGTTTTTCTGTGCTAATCGGTTTGTTTTTACTTCTTTGACTAGGTACCATAAACGCGGTGGAAGGCGACACGGGATTACTCTTTGATCCTGAGATCGAGAAAACCGCCAAAAGACTAAGAAAAGAAGCAAAGAACAAGGCATTAGCACGCGCATCCCAAGGAGAGAATTCTACCAAAGCACGTAAGGTAGAGAAGGCAAAGAACAAGGAGATCATACCAGTTGACACTCCTAGCCAACCAATACCAGAAGAGATAGAAGAGATGGGAGCAGAAGCACCACGTACTTTGAGGGACATGATGTTCCCATCAGAGATGAACTTGAGACCATTGGGCATCACTTTGCCCACTATTCCTACCCCCTGGGAGATGAAACACAATTTCATACAAATCCTGCCAAAGTTCAGCGATATGCCCGGAGAAGACCCACAGAGGCATTTACAGGACTTTGAGCTGGCATGCGGGACGATCCAGGCAACCGGGGTATTAGCGCAATATATACGACTCCTGGCTTTCCCCTTCTCTTTGACTGATGGGGCCAGAGAGTGGCTGTATACTATTCCGGAGGGCGAAGTGACCACCTGGGCACAACTACAAAAAAGGTTCTTGGAAAAATACTTCCCAGCGGCACGAATCCAACAAATGCGTAAGAAAATCAATAGCATAAGGATGGGAACCAACGAGAATTTTCAGGACTATTGGGCAAGATTCAAGCAACTGCTGACTAAGTGCCCTCAGCACCAAATTCCGGACCATGATCTCATCCAGTACTTTGTGTCCGGATTGAGGCATCATGAGAAGACTCTACTCCTAGCTGCCAGTGGAGGGTCTCTACTCAACAAAAGTGCTGCTGAGGCATTCAAACTGTTCAAAGAGATGGCAGAGGAATTAGGCGAGGACACTGATATGCCCAAACAAAGCTTGCTGGTACAGTCCCCCTCTGACTCAAAAATCGACAAGCTGTGCAGTGCCATGGAAAAATTCATGACCAGTATGGCGGGAGGACCAAAGAAGGCAGTCAAAGCGTGCCAGATTTGCCAAGAGGTAGAGCACGCCACTGATGAATGTCCATCGTTATTCGACGAGGAGCTCAAAGCGATGGGGCAGTCTAATGGAAACAGTCAAGGCAGAGGGAGGCCGCACTTTGACCCATACTCAAATACCTACAACCCAGGATGGAGGCACCACGAGAATTTCAGGTATGGGAATAATAATAACCAAGGAGAAGGATATCAAGGCAACCTGAACCAAAACCGTTACAACCATCAGCAACAAGGAAATTCCCAGCAAAATCAGGGCAAAGGGGCATCACTATCGGACATGATGGAGACTTTGGTCAGAGAGAACGTGAAGTTCCAGCAAGAAAGCGTGAAGTTCCAGCAAGAAAACATGAAAGCCATGCAAGAAAACGAAAAGTTCAAGCAGGAGACTAGAGGACAACTGAATAATTTGGGAGCTCAAATGGCTCACTTGAACCAGGTCGTGGCAAAGCTGGAGCAAAGGAACGGGAACTTACCACCACAAGTCGAAGTGAAGAGTGCCCACTGTAATGCCATCCAATTGAAAAGTGGAAGAATCTTGCCAGAAGTCAAAGCGCCCACCCAGGGCAAACACCCTCAAGAGACGGAACCCATAGAAATAGAGGACATAGCTATTGAGGATGAAAGAGAGAAGGAAGAAGAAGTAGTCAGGGCAAAGAGAGATAAATCACCACCACCGAAGATTCGAGTCCCCTTTCCAGGAAGGCTAAGTAAGAATAAAGAAAGGGAAGAGACTTACGAGATGTTCCAAATGTTCAAAAAGGTGGAGATCAATATGCCGTTACTGACTATACTGAACACTATGCCCCGGTGTGCCAAGTTCCTCAAGGAGCTGTGCACGAAAAAGGTGAAATATCAAGATGACGCAAAATTCGAGGTGGGTGAAAATGTCTCAGCAGTGCTTCAAAGGAACGTGCCTACCAAGTGTGGAGACCCAGGCATGTTTTACATACCATGCATCATAGGAAGGATGAGAATCGAGAAGGCAATGCTAGACTTAGGGGCATCAATCAATGTGATGCCCAAGACTATGTACGAGGATCTGGGCATAGGGGTTCTCAAACCCACAAGAGTGGTGATCCAGCTGGCTGATAGATCCAATGTCTACCCTGAGGGCATACTGGAGGACGTATTGGTCAAAGTGGAAGATTTAATCTTCCCAGCAGACTTCTACGTACTAGACATGGGGAGATCAAGCAAAGAGCCAATTATGATTCTGGGCAGACCGTTCCTTAAGACCGCAAGAACACACATAGACTGCGAGACAGGCAAACTGACATGTAAGTTCGAAGGAGAAACAGTCACCTTTGACCTTTACAAATCCATGAAGCACCCAACCGATACTGAGGAAGTTCACATGATCGATCAGATCGACAAAGCGGTAGAAGGCAAAGTGTTGCAAAGCGGTAAGTACGACGAAATTGAAGTAGTGATTCAAGCAGGAATGCTACACGATGAATTGGAAGACGAACCGGAGGGAATACAGGAGGCAATTAAACAGTTGGGGGCACTGGAAAATTACAAGGGAGATCCGGGCAAACTGCCAATACTAGAGGAAACGATCATGAAGCCATCTTTGGAGAGACCCCCAATCCTGGAATTGAAGAATTTGCCAAAGCATCTGAAGTACATGTATTTAGGAGAGCATGACACTTTGCCCGTAATTATCAACTCCTCACTCTCGGACGAGGAGGAAGTTAAACTCAAAGAGGTGCTGGGACGATACAAACTGGCCATAGGATGGACTTTGGCTGATATAAGAGGTATAAGCCCGACGATTTGCCAACACCATATACTCCTGGAGGATGACTCTACACCAGTTCGAGATCCCCAAAGGAAACTCAATCCTGCCATGAAAGAAGTGGTGCTCAAAGAGATAAAGAAACTCCTCAGTGTAGGGATAATTTACCCTGTCTCAGACAGTAAGTGGGTTAGCCCTGTACACGTTGTGCCAAAGAAGTCAGGGATCCAGGTCATAGAGAATGAGAAGAAGGAACAGATCGCTACAAGACTACAAACAGGATGGAGAGTGTGCATAGACTACCGTAAGCTGAACAAAGTGACCCGCAAAGACCATTTCCCTTTGCCCTTCATCGATGAGATGTTAGAAAGATTGGCTGGAAAAAAGCACTTCTGCTTTTTGGATGGATATTCGGGTTACATGCAGATCTGGGTAGCCGAAGAAGATCAAGACAAAACAACGTTCACATGTCCTTTTGGCACCTTTGCCTATAGGCGCATGCCCTTTGGGCTGTGCAACGCACCAGGGACCTTCCAGCGTTGTATGATGAGCATATTCTCTGACCTATTAGAGAATGGAATCGAAGTATTTATGGACGACTTCACGGTTTATGGTAATACCTTTGACCTGTGCCTGGCAAACTTGGAGCTAACACTGCAGCGATGTGTGGAGAAGAGTTTGGTGTTGAACTATGAGAAGTGTCACTTCATGGTAGAAGAAGGAGTAGTTCTTGGACATGTAGTGTCGGCAAAGGGGATAGAAGTCGACAGAGCAAAAATAGAAGTCATTGCCAAACTGCCATATCCAAGGAATATCAAGCAAGTAAGGGGATTCCTTGGCCACGCGGGATTCTATAGGCGGTTTGTAAAGGACTTTGCCAGTATCGCCCAACCGATGACAAGACTGCTACAGAACGACGTAGAGTGGGACTTTGACGATGACTGCCAAAGAGCCTTCAACCATCTGAAGGAGAGACTAGTGACAGCACCTATCATCCAACCCCCAGAGTGGGGGATGCCCTTTGAACTAATGTGTGACGCTAGTGGGTATGCAGTAGGGGCAGTACTTGGGCAACTGAAGGGCAAAGAGAGGCACGTAATATACTATGCCTCGAAGACACTTAATGCTGCCCAAAGCAACTACGCAACCACCGAGAAGGAGCTGCTAGCCATAGTGTTCGCGTTTGAGAAATTCAGGTCATACTTATTGGGGAGCAAGACCATAGTGTATACTGATCACGCAGCACTCAAGTACTTAATAGCAAAGAAAGAAACCAAACCGAGACTAATTCGATGGATCCTACTGCTACAGGAGTTTGACATCGAGATTAGGGACAAAGCTGGCAACCAAAACTTAGTGGCGGACCATCTCAGCCGGATTTTGCAAAAAGAAGAAGACATACCCATAACTGAGACCTTCCCAGACGAACACTTATACTCTATCTATGCCATGAACGAGGAACCATGGTACGCTGACCTAGTAAACTACATGGTAGGAGGAGAGTTCAGGGATCAAGCCACTCTCTACGAAAGGAACAAGATGAAACGAGAGGCAAAGAGCTACATATGGGATGAGCCGTATCTATGGAAAAGATGTGAAGACCAGGTGTTAAGAAGGTGTGTAGCCGAATCGGAACAACAAGCTATAATGAGACACTGCCATGAGAAGCCCTGTGGAGGCCACTTTGGGCACAGGCGAACTGCCAGGAAAATTTTAGAATGTGGTTTTTTCTGGAAGACTTTGACTAAAGATTGCATTGCCTGGTGTAAAGGATGTGATCAGTGTCAAAGGGAGGGAAACATAACAAAAAGAGACGAGATGCCCTCTGTACCCATACTACCGGTGGAGGTATTCGATGTATGGGGTATAGATTTCATGGGACCACTCCCAAACTCCAAAGGCAAAGAATACATACTACTGGCAGTAGACTACGTATCCAAGTGGGTCGAAGCCAAAGCGACAACCACCAATGACTCTCGGGTGGTAGCAGAATTCTTAAAAGCAAATATCTTCAGTCGTTTTGGTGTACCCAGGGCGTTGATAAGTGACCAAGGTACACACTTCTGCAACGCGGTGATAAAGAAGCTGCTTCATAGGTACGGGGTGACACATCGGATTTCCACAGCATACCACCCCCAGGCAAATGGGCAAGCTGAATTATCTAATCGAATTATCAAGACTATCCTAAGGAAGACAGTTAGGCCCGAGGGCAAAGACTGGTCTGACAAACTAGATGATGCACTTTGGGCATACCGCACTGCTTTCAAGACACCCTTTGGGATATCCCCATATAGGATGCTATTCGGGAAGGCATGCCATTTGCCTGTGGAAATTGAACATAAAGCACATTGGGCAGTGAACAAAGTCAATTTTGACTGGGACCTTGCAGGGAATGAGCGCAAGTTAGATCTTGTGGAACTGGAGCAACTCAGGATCGAGGCGTATGATCATGCAGCTCACTATAAGGAACGGACCAAAAGGGCACATGACAAACTGATTAGAGGCAAAAAAATCGAGGTAGGCCAACTGGTGCTACTACATCAGACTAGAAACTTATTCAGAAAGGGCAAACTGTTCACCAAATGGGAAGGACCCTTTATTGTTCACGAGGTTTGCTCTAATGGATCAGTGGAGCTGAAGAGTAAGACGGACAAGGGCGAAGACTACATTTTCAAGGTAAATGGACAACGAGTTAAACCGTACTTTGGGCAAGAGGAGCTGGGGAGGCAAATTGCCTTCATCGATCTCTAGCCAAAGTCAGTAGCAAGGTCATGCCTAGGACCTAAAATAGGGCGCTGGCCAGGAGGCAACCTGGTATGTTTTTTTATGTTTTATTTCCTTTTTAGTTCTTGATTTTCTTTCTTTAGGTTTAATAAATAATATATCACTTCATACCAAAATTAACGAGGCCGGAAGAAAGGGTGTATTGTATTTTTGATTTTGCAGGAACAGGAGTTTGGGCAAAGGGCGTCAGTTGAGGGCTTACCATAACTGATAGATGGAAAGTACGAATTTTGAGGGAGAAACATCCCATCATTAGGACTCTGCAAATCCAACTTTCCATAACTCTCCCCCACGAAAATCGATAACTACCCAATCAACTCCCCTTCCAAATTCAAAAATCCCTATAACCCTAACCGCCGTTGTCCATGGTGAGTACTCGACCGAAAAATAAATTGAGAGGGATCCCGGACGGAACTCATATTGATCTTACCACACCACCACCACCCACCACAACAGTCAAATCAAAGCGCAAAAAGATGACGGAGCCAAAGAACGACGCCGCCATGGAAGCAAACAAGGAGGAGGCAATACCCGCCGCCACCAGTGAGACCACCGGAGAAGCTTCCTCCGCCGTGCCGCTCGTCATCATACTGCCAACATCCACCACGCCAAACAGCCCGCCACCGGTCGACCAGAATTTGATAGCGCAACTCAGCGGTGAGCTCGACGTGCCCCAGCTTTCCGAGCAGAAGGATTTAGAAATTCTGGCCGACGCAGCGGAGGGTTCTGAACAGCCGACCGGCGACGTGAATGAAAGCCCACGAAGGAAGAAGCCCAAATCCGACGTCAAGGGTAAGGGTATTAAATTGTCTGATGCAGGTTCTAGCGACGAGAAGGAGGAGAATTCGACGGCTGCCGGCGGCGATGAGGAAGAAGATGAACCAGAAATTGAAGTCACCCACAGCCTTCCAAGAACGCCGAACACCAGAGCTTCGACCAAGAAGCGCAAAGCTCCGACTCCGGCGACTACCAGCGTTCCCCCTCGCAAAATTGTGGTGCCCAAAACAGTGTGCTTCGACACACTGAAGCTGATGGGGGTGGAGGCCAAAGTGAGGGAGTACTTTGCGAACATTGGGTGGAGTCAGTTTTTGGAGTGGTCTGGGCAAATCAGTGATAAGGTGGTGAGAGAGTTTTTTAGAACCTTGGTGATCAAAGAGGACAAAGAGGAAGGAGTTACTGGCATCCAGTTTGAGATACTGGGAAGCAAGGTCAAAGCAAGCTGCACCGAACTGGATCTCAGTTTGGGGATGGTGACATTTGAGGAGTGGAAGTCAAAGGAGTACCAGGGGGCACTGAAGGCTTTGCCCGAGCGAACCAAGAGCGAGTTGAATGAGATCTGGAAGGTGTTAGGCAAAGGGGGGACGTTCATTGCACAAACCACTAAGGGGCATCAGTTGAAGGATGATGCGATGAGGGTTTGCCACAGGATCCTGGCTGTCAATTTCTTTGGCAAACAGGACACAAGCAATGCGATCTCCCAGATCGAGTTGGGAATGTTGTGGTGCATGGAGAAGAAGATCAGGCTCCACTTTGGGTCTTTTCTCTGTGCACAGATGAAGTGGTTAATCACCCACCCCATGCAGCGCCACTCCTTTGCCCAGTTCCCTATGGTGTATGCTGCAAAGATGGATTTGCTGGTAGGGAAGAAGGTGAACCTGATGAGCGAGGAGAAGTTTGACAAGGCCTGTTTCAAGAGGATGCATGATATCAAGGAGAGCAGTGAAGGAGTCATAGTGTTTGACGACAACAAACCAGTGAAGGCAGAGAAGGTTGTGCCAGTTAGGGCAAAGGTTAAGAAGGAAGAGCTGAAGGAAGGTGGCGCTGTGGAGGAGCGCCTGGAGAGGATTGAGCAGAAGCTGGAAGAGCTTACCGGGATGATGAAGGCGTACTTTGACCGCGACGGATTCAGGTACCCACCTGGACCCAGCTCTTAACTGACCCTCCCTTTGTTTTTAGTTTTTTTTTATTATTTTGTTTTTATTTTTATTTTCTTTTTGAGTCAAACAACTCGGGCGACGGGGTCGATCTCCCTGCTGACACACTTTGCCTACGCAAAGTGTGTGAGGGGGCAGGTGCGCCAACGTTAATTTAGAGTTGTTGTTTGGTCGAGGCAGCCCCTACTGATCTTATTACTTTCACCCACTTTGCCTACGCAAAGTGTGTGAGGGGGGAAAGGGAAAGGGCAAACCTCTGTGTCTTATCGAGTCAGCATGATTATGTGAATACTTAGGGCAATCAGAAGCATTTCATTTATACAGCAGTTCAAAATTTGTAGTTAAAAGCATGAAAATAGGGACGATGGAACTATACTAGGCAAACTGTGAGATTTGAGCCATACATTGAAATGATATTTCTTTCTTGAGAGAATCTGTTGTGATATTTATGATGCCTGACTTTGCCTATTTGCGGTGATAAGTAGTTTTGTTGAGTGGGGGTTATTGTATGATTAGGGCATTTTCTTTCAGTTTAGCCGTATGAACATTAATCCCTTGCTAGCCCCTTTGAGCCTGTTGATTTTCTTTGTACACCAGTCTGGCACTTTGCCAAAGAGCAACCAGACAGATATTGAGGGGTGGAGAGATTGATGTTGGAAAAAAAAAAAAAAAAAAAGAAAAAAAAAAGAGAAAAAAGAAAAAAAGAAAAAAAAGAGAGTAATAAATTGGTTGTGTGCTAAGGCCCGTAAGAAAAGGGGCAAAGTGGTAGAGAATAGGCTAGTCACTGAGCCCTCTACCCAAACTGTACCTACTCCTAAAAATCCACCCAAAGAGCCTACATTACAACCCAATAAAAGCCCCTATGATGAGACCCCCCACTCAGTCAGAATAACTTGATCAGCAAACTGTCAAATTTGGGCAAAGTAGATTCACAACAGAAAAAGAGTGACATTATACCCATCCACTAAAAAGAGAGATACACTTGTGAGGGTGTGACCCAAAGCCCTAGTATAGACTCTTGACCAAATTTTTATGTTTCTAACTTGAATTTTGACTTGCCTGTATTTGCTTTGCCCATTTTATATTCTGTAATCATGCTAAAGTCCTTTGAGTCTCTGTTTATTTTGTTTCCCCCTCTATCTTGATTTCTTTTTTTACTTTGGTCTTGAGTCCGGTGAGTCAAACCCCACGCTTGAGGACAAGCGTATTGCAAGTGTGTGCGGTTTGATGAGCCATTTTATTTGCTCATCTTGAGCCCCTTTTTGAGTCAGTTTGAGTCTGTTTTACGTGTCTGGGAGGGCACAGTAGAGTGTTTGGTCAGAGTGTGCAGGCAAACAGGTAACAGGTGGCGCACTGGGCAAAAGAGGCAAGGAAAACCCCTTCTTTGGGCAAACAGCGATTTGGAGTGGTAGTGACTGAACAAAGATGGCCAAACAGGCAAGTCAAACCATTCAGGGTTGAGTCATGAAGCAGAAGACCCAAATCGACTACTAAGTACCGTGCCTGGTCCGTTCATCTGTGGAGGAGAAGAATACCTGTAGAGAGTTTGGGAAGCGGGTTGCTAGTGGGCAAAGTCAAAGGCGGCTGGAGCTAAAGATGGAAAGTACTTAGCGGCGCCTGGAAAAGGAAGCCCATGCAGCGGCCCATGCAAACGCGATTCCGCAACCCTAATTCGTGCCTATATAAGGAAGAGAAGCTGGAGAAGAGAGACACACAGAATTCCGACCCCGTTCACGAAGCAACCGCCGGCGACTGAAGCTTGGAGATTTTCCGGCCAAGTTGTTTTGTGTTTTGAAGTTGATCGCGCCTTCGGGCATTAAAACAATTTATTGCTTTATGTTTTTAGTACTTTGTTTTAATTATTCTAGTTGAACTATTCCCGACTCTAAGTAATATGAATTTCAGTTTCGATTTCCAACTTATTTCTTGTTTTATTATTTCGCGTATGAGTAGCTAAATTTGCAGGGCGTCTGGGCAAAGGCTGATCGAAGGGGACTCTGGGCTAGGATAGAACCGTGAGGTCGATAGGGCTTTTAGTTAACTGCTTGGAGGTTTGTTCCCGATACATAGTTGAGGTTTAACCACATTCTTGCAGGTTTGGGCAGACTAATTTGGTCGTTAGGAAACCCTTACACTTTGAGATACCAGCGATTGATCAACCGAGTATTCCGCGTTAGATGTGCTCGGGCATAGCGTTAGAACGTGTTGGAGTTGCGGTCGTATGATTCGGATTTCCGGACATGCTATTGGCCGAATTGGGTTCGTCGAGAGAGTAATGCGAGTTTGGGCAAACTAGATCCATGCGACCACATAGGTTATCGAATTGTCTAGGCTCAGGGGATTAGGCATAAGTATACCTTGCCTTTCTTTACCCAGTAAGGACGGATTGGGGTGGGGTGACTGTAGGCGTGACTTAATAGGACTGCTTTCACTTTGTTAGACATCCTATAACCGATTGACAAACCATCAGTTAAAACCATTAGTGCCAGGGATCGGTAGTTTGCCCAGAGAACCCAGAGAGAAGCCAAAGCCCAGAAGCCTACTTTCTCTTATTTGATTTCAGTTTGATTAATTGTTTTCTGTTTCCAGTTTGGTCAAAGTGTTCAGTTTAATATTTCTGCATGTTAGTTTGGGTTAATTAGTTTAATTGTTTCTGTTAGTTAGTAGTTTGATTAAACGCTGTGACTCAGCAACCAAACCATAAACCTTTTTATTGTGACACTATTTGGGCAAAGCCGAGATTAACTAAATTGCAATTGCTTCCTCGTGGGATCGACCCTATACTTACCACTTGCTATCTTGTGTTGAGTTAGGAATCTTTATAAATTTATTTTGCGCGCGTTAGCTTCCACGACAAAGTTTTCGCGTCGTCAACCGTATGGTCCACTAGCGATATACTACGAAGTTGTTCGACACGAGACCACAAATCGAGAGGTGTAATCGTCCAATTAATAGAAATCGAGCTACTTTAGAAGATCAACTCTAATTCATTGAGGAATTTCATCAAACACCCTCACACAAGTTTAGCTAGCCATAATCAAGCAATCAAAAGCACATTCCACAATCGTATAGGCCATAATCGAGAGAAAACGAGAGAATCTCACCTCGGAAGTGATGGAATCGATGGATGAAGTCGTAGATCGAGAAAAGCTTCCAAAATCGGGACTGAGCTTCAACTTGTCACACGAAGAAACTAATCCGATGGAAACGTCCGTCTCGATGAGGTGAACAACGTTTGTGAATGAGATTTTGTCGGATTCTCGACGTACGGAATTTAGATCGTGAATTTATGTTGAGGAATTGAAGAACACAAAAATGAGATGTAGAAAGCTTGGAGAAGAAGCTAAAATGCAATCTTATAAATTGGGGAATGAAAGTTAGTTCCAAAAATCCAAGCCAAAAGGCTATTTATACCCTTTAAAACGAGGGTCAAACAAAGTCAAGGATGAAAACTCAAATCCGGATGCATCTACACAATTTGTCGTACGATGTGAATCTCCTGTCGTACGACGGGGCTACTGTCGTACGACATCTTCAAGATGTCGTCCTCCAAGTCACTTCGTCAGAAGGCCAAATCCTTCGAACGAAGGTTTTCAAGGCTGTAAGTTTCAACTCAAATGCCTTCATGTCGTACGATGCTGAATCGTGTCGTCCGACAAGCGTGTCGTCCTCCATCTTCTCTCATGGTCAACTGTCGTCCTCCAGGTGGATGTCGTCCGACATGTTCGTAGTTGAAACTCCGTGTCGTCCGACATGTGGTCAACCTTCTCCTGAAAAGTCAACTTTCACTCGTTTTCCTCCGTTTTACCTACAAAACACCGAATATGTCTCGATCACACTATTCCAACCAATAATGACCAAAGGCAACCTAAAACGGAGAAAAGAGTATCGAAAGAAAGCGGAAAGGACCACGAATCGACCCGAAATACGCACCAAAGATGGACCAATCAACCCCCCCACACTTAAGTCATTGCTCGTCCTCGAGCAAACAAAAGAACAAAAGAACCAAAGTAGAAGCGAAAACAAGGCAAGTTCTCCACAAAAGAGGTTAGAAATTAATTCCGGCAATCGATTAAAACACGTACTACCGAGAAATAGCCAAACACGACCAAGATCATATCAAATGAGTTCATAAGCAATCGGGTTACCTCAACAAACCGTCTTTTTCCTCTCAAAAGGGATGCACTCGTTTCTTATAACTCTCGAAGCAAAGGTTCACTCAAAACATGTTATGCAAGCGAATAGAGACAAATCAAGAGATACTTGCATTTAAGGAACAACCGGGAACAAAGAGTGAATAATCACGGAAAGACATCATGTAATAACTCAAATGCGCAAAGGATAACAACCATAGGCAAGTATACACGGAAGACTCTACTCATCAAGTTTATCAATTTCAAGAATCAAGGAACTCTAATCAACACAAGGTTGTAATGGGGTTAGGCTCGGGTGGATTCGGGAAATTTTTAGGAATAGTAACTCATTGACCATTGTGGTCCCAACCTTATATCTCCTACCCTCACCCTCATCTCCACACTCAACTCTCAAAACACTCAAGGATCATATAATACAATGAAATTCCTAACCCATTTTTCGGGTCATCAAGGAATAATAATATCAAGTACTCACGCTTTATGGATTTATAATGATGCTCACAATAAACAAGCACTCTCTCATATAAGTGGATATTTCACTTCTTTTTCATTCTTCTTCTTTTATAGAGAGGTAATATAGCAAAGAGCAATATTTTGGGAGTAAATGTGATTAAAACACCCACATAATAATGAATCAATAGAAACAAAGGTGGCTACTAGCAAACACCTCGAGGTACGAATGACCTCATCACTCAACACGGAGCTTAACTCTCAAATAAACATATACGCACAAACACTCCAACATCGGCTTAGGGGTGATGAACAAAAGGGCATAACGTAGTCTCAAATGGGTTTACTATGGTGTCCCACGACGGGCTCGGGGGTTATGAAATTCTCCTTGAAGGGCTAGATCCTAAGTGATTAGTTCCCGTCATTTTCAAGATCATGAATGTTATGATAAAGAGCTTTGAAATCCGAAATACACGAGTTCTAGTTATCTCATATCCTTAAACACACCAAGTTATAGAGCAAGAAAGCATGAGTCTCAAAGAAGCAACGAGATTTTAGAATTATCGCTCAAGAAAGACGTTAATCGGCTCAACCCTCACAATAGGCTTTTGAAAAATTCGAATTTGTTTAAAGCAACCAAATTACTTACTTACTCAACCGACAATCAACTAGGAAATGTCCAACCTTTTCTCAAAAAAATTTTGTTAAGCCGGAAAGAACTTCAATTTTCGATCGTTTCAAACTTCCCGAGGTTTCGGACACCCCCCCCCCCCCCCCCACACACACACTTAGAAATAGAGCATGCCCTCATGCGAACAAACAACATGCATAAGCAATGAAAAATCGGACATGACCTCTACGCAAATAATGAAACCGGGGGACAACCAAAACCACACACAAGGGAATAAACAATCTACACAAAGTACAAACACAAAACACCAACAAAATCATACCAAAATAACATATCCACCAAGACAAACCAAAAGGGAACATCCCCACAAACCAAGTTTTAACAATCCACAACCAAAGCACGCAAATAAAAATAACAATATCCAAATTCACACACGAATAAAAGCATAAGTCTCAAAAGAAGCTCAAAAGAGTACGAGCAAATGAAAAGATAGGGTAAGATGCAACCATCGGTCAATGACGATCAAAGTACTCGTACGCCCGGGTCTTATACTCCTGCCACTCGGCATCCCAAGCGGTCTCCCGGGCAGCAACACGAGCCGCCTCGTCCCTCTCTCTCGTCCTCCTCTCCGTCTCGGCAGTCTCTAGCAAGCCAACCCTCGTGCCGAGTGCTCCAATCTGCAAGTCAAGGTGAGTGCGAAGCTCGGTGAAATGGACACCCCAATCCTGGGTAGCACCGGAAGAAGATGAAGAAGGAGCGCCCGCGGCATCAATGACTGGGCGGAGGACGAGCTTCTGAGCCTTGGCCCGCTGGTGGATAGGCCAGAAATGAGTCGGGTCCTTCATATAGGAACCCCGAGTGAGCTCGTCGCAAGAGATGGCCTTCGACTCGGGAATGTACCTTTTTGGAGTTGTTGGTGAATCTCACCAAGACTCGTAGCATGTTTGCCCAATTGCGTCTCTAGATGTTTGTATGCGGCCTCGAGGGTAGCAATCTTCTTGTCTTGTTCAATACGGTGATTAGTAGAGGTTTGAACATACGCATGAAACTCTTGCATCAAAGTCGGTCTCGGTGGTTGATTCGGACCTTGATAAGGAGGTCGTTGTCCCGAGCTTTGTCCGGGTGGTTGTTGATAATTGTTTCCGGACCAAGAGAAATTCGGATGATTCTTCCAACCATTGTTGTAAGTCGGGGCAAACGGATCATTCTTAGAGTGTACCCCTTGAATAGCATTCACCTCAAAGTCTTGAGGTGGCGCGGTTTGTGGGCAATTATCACCACCATGGTCCGGTGACCCACACACACAACATGGATCCCTTCTCACTTCCGGTTGGACCTCTCTTTTCATCAATGTATGCATGCACTTGGTAAGCTCGTTCATTTGATTAGACATTCCCACATTTACCTCATTAGCATTTACCTTGTGCGTCCCTCCCGTATGCACAATGGCTTGAAGAGAATTTTCCGCCAACGTCTCACACATCATGTTGATCTCCTCCCGATCCAAATTACTATAATTACCTCCGGAGGCATGATCGACCGTCATCCTAGACTCCCGGTCTAATCCATTGTAAAAGAATTGCCTCAATAGCTCCGTAGGAAAATTATGATGTGGGCATGCTCTCTCCAAAGCTTTATACCGTTCCCACGCTTCATGAAACGGTTCATCGTCCCCTTGTCGATAGGCAACAATTTGTTCACGCAAGGCTTGAGTCTTATATTGAGGGAAATACCTTCCCGTGAACTTATCGATCACCTCTTCCCATGTCCGTAAAGAATTCGGTGGCAATGTAAGAAACCAAGACCGGGCCTTCTCCTTAAGACAATGCGGGAAGCACTTCATCCACAATTGTTCTTCCGGAATTCCATTTAGAGGGAAGTCCTTAAGAGTCGAATAAAACTCATGGATAAAGTCTAGCACGTCTTCCTTAGAAAACCCATGGTACGCCGGCAATTGATTGAGAAGATGAGGCTTGAGCTCATAATTCCGGGCTCCCGGGCCAAGGACGATACAAGAAGAATCGGCATGAACCCTCGGTTTAGAAAAGTCACCAATTCTCGGACGTTGAGGCTCAAGGTTACCGGCCGGTGGACGTTGGTAAGCATACCGATTTCGTGGACGTTCTTGCTCATGGTGACGCTCATGATTACGCTCATAATCTCTATAATGTTCACGGTCACGGTTATGGCGAGGTGGAGGTTGGTAATATCCCCTTCCATGATAGTACTCGTCATCCGTCTCTTGAGGTTGACCCCGATAACCCTCACGGTCTTCGTCGGAATAACGATGACTCCTCCGGTTAGAACCCCTATCGTCCTCGGAATGACGGTTGTTCCTCCGATTTGACCCTCTATCGTCCTCGGAATGGCGGTTAAGTTGATGAGGTGCACGCTCTCTATTATCATTCATACGAGGCGAACGGTTTTCTCTTCCGGAGTGGGAATGATGAGATCCTCCCTCATGAGCAATGTTGTCGTGGTTCTCCATAGTGATAGCAAGGAAAGGAGACGTAGGAATGGATATTGGTAGATATGTGAGTAGTGGCGGATGCTCGGATGTAGAGGCTAGATTTCGTAGAGCCTTGGATTGGTTGACGTTGTCTATGTATGACGTTGTCGTTGTAGTATAGTGGTAAGTATTCCTGCCTGTCACGCAGGTGACCCGGGTTCGATCCCCGGCAACGGCGCCATTTTGATTGCTCAAAAACTAATTTATAAAACCGAAAGATTTACGAATGTAAATCCCCCGAGTCGATCTCTCGAGGAGCAATACTATCGGCTTGTGAATCTCAATTTGAATATGCTAAGTACGAGTTCCAAAATAAAGAAGAAAATCATTACATTAAAGGGGGGGTTGCAAAGATTGTTTGATTAATAACTACGAGCGAGAATTGAAAGCGAGTAATTAAAAAATCGAGTTGTAACAAGGTTTTGGAAACGCAAGGGTGTTCCGATTACTCTTCCTAACGAACTAGAGTTGAATTAGATTTATAAACTCTCAATTATCTAACAATCGGACTAAAGAGATCACGGTGTTGTCACGTTCTCCCTCACCAAAGATCGTCTAATTACACATCGACCGTATGGTCCACTAGCGATATACTACGAAGTTGTTCGACACGAGACCACAAATCGAGAGGTGTAATCGTCCAATTAATAGAAATCGAGCTACTTTAGAAGATCAACTCTAATTCATTGAGGAATTTCATCAAACACCCTCACACAAGTTTAGCTAGCCATAATCAAGCAATCAAAAGCACATTCCACAATCGTATAGGCCATAATCGAGAGAAAACGAGAGAATCTCACCTCGGAAGTGATGGAATCGATGGATGAAGTCGTAGATCGAGAAAAGCTTCCAAAATCGGGACCGAGCTTCAACTTGTCACACGAAGAAACTAATCCGATGGAAACGTCCGTCTCGATGAGGTGAACAACGTTTGTGAATGAGATTTTGTCGGATTCTCGACGTACGGAATTTAGATCGTGAATTTATGTTGAGGAATTGAAGAACACAAAAATGAGATGTAGAAAGCTTGGAGAAGAAGCTAAAATGCAATCTTATAAATTGGGGAATGAAAGTTAGTTCCAAAAATCCAAGCCAAAAGGCTATTTATACCCTTTAAAACGAGGGTCAAACAAAGTCAAGGATGAAAACTCAAATCCGGATGCATCTACACAATTTGTCGTACGACGTGAATCTCCTGTCGTACGACGGGGCTACTGTCGTACGACATCTTCAAGATGTCGTCCTCCAAGTCACTTCGTCAGAAGGCCAAATCCTTCGAACGAAGGTTTTCAAGGCTGTAAGTTTCAACCCAAATGCCTTCATGTCGTACGATGCTGAATCGTGTCGTCCGACAAGCGTGTCGTCCTCCATCTTCTCTCATGGTCAACTGTCGTCCTCCAGGTGGATGTCGTCCGACATGTTCGTAGTTGAAACTCCGTGTCGTCCGACATGTGGTCAACCTTCTCCTGAAAAGTCAACTTTCACTCGTTTTCCTCCGTTTTACCTACAAAACACCGAATATGTCTCGATCACACTATTCCAACCAATAATGACCAAAGGCAACCTAAAACGGAGAAAAGAGTATCGAAAGAAAGCGGAAAGGACCACGAATCGACCCGAAATACGCACCAAAGATGGACCAATCAAAGCTGAATATAGAGCAGCAGCAAACACCATCTGTGAGGGACAATGGCTCCTTTACTTACTTAAAGATTTTAACATTATTCCTCCACCTGTGCAGGTCTATACAGACAACCTCTCTACTTACTACCTTGCACACAATCCTGTCCAACACCAAAGAACAAAGCACATTGAGCTGGACTGCCATCTGATAAGAGAGAAGCTAGAGACTGGAATTTTCCAACTTCATCACATTTCCAATATTTACCAACTAGCAGACATTTTTACAAAAGCCTTGCCTTCCAATCAATACCCTCTCTTCCATTCCAAGCTGAACCTGAAAAACCTCCATGTTCCACTTGCGGGGGGGGGGGGGGGGGGTATTAGAGACTATATTGGGCCAAGCCCAATAATATTACACAAGTCCACTGCACATATATAATTATAGTAGATTATACTGATTATCCTTAATTCCCTAGGTTTACTGTAATTATTTCATTCTTTTGTAGTATTTAAGTAACATTGATTCATTGTAATATTCACTACTTAATCAATAAGATTAATAATATCATTCTTTTACATCCCTCTTTGTTTTCTGTAAACATTGATATAGCTAAGCATCAAATAATTGATACTTAGTTTTTTATCTTTATTCCATGTGGTTCAATGTAACTTCATTTCACGTGATCCAATGTATTCAAATGAGTTGCATTGACGATACTATCGTTACCTACTCCCTTCAATGAGAGTATAATATTTTGTTAGACAGGCATATGGGTTTCATTTTCGTAGTTTATTAACAAGTATTATTCACATAGTTTATTCACACGTACAGTATTATTGTCTTTACATATATTATTTTGAATATTTAAATTAAATGTATATTTAAATAATATTAATTAATGTTAAGAGCAATTTTGAAAACACACACATATAATTTACATTGAAAATCGAATTAATTTAAATAATATTAATTATAAGAGCAATTTTGAGTATACTATTGAAGGAATTAAAGTGAGCACCCCAATAATACCTAAGTGATGCAGATATTCACAGCCAAATCGAACCTGGCTATGTACAGTATCTATGTCAAGGTACTATTCTACCACTAGACCGTTTTTTGAACACAACCATCCTAGTTTTAATTAAGGGTAGAAACAAATTGATTTGAGTCCAAAAAGTCTAGAACTCGGACTCTTCTATCCGACTCCAAAATGATAATTCACTCCAGTTTGCTCTTTAATACTAGTGTCTACTAATATGAATATTTGTGAAGGTAACTGTAATAGACCTTCTTATTTAAACTCCCCTCGTTAGTTAAATGAATTCAAAAAATTATGTTAGTACTTATAGTGATGCATACTGATTAGATTTTGGATGGGAGGAGGCGTGGGTTCTACTCTTGGGCTTTCGAGCTCAAAAATTGAAGCCCTAACTTTGATCGATAAACTTAAATTAAGTTCTAAAGTCGAACCGATCTAAAAACCTAATTCTATCCAGTATCAAAAAATTTGTTCTTCAAGTTATTGAGATCAAACAATCAATTCTGATTAATCATGGTATGTTACTCTAATTTTAGTGGTTTATGACATGTTGCCATTTTAAATTTTTGGTATAAAAAAACCAAAATTTGATAAAATTTAAGAATACACGTTTGGTAAATTGAAATTTTAAATAAGAGAAGAATTGATATTATCTCTCTACTGAACAATTACTGAAAAAAACAAATGTGCACATAGTGTAAAGGAAAAATAATTTTGAAGAGAGTATTAAAAATATAAATAATTTGAGCATTAAAATAGTGAAATTGAAATGTTATTTTTTTATTCGGGCTGAACTAACCGGGTTGGAGCCCGCCCACTCTAATTGAGTGTGGATAACAGAAGAGCGCCGCAGTGGGAGAGACGCAAAACAATGGAGGGTGCGCTGCATTCAATCAGACTGAAGAGTCTTCTCCACCTCGCCGCTCTCTCCAAACCCTTCAAACCCCAAATCCTATTTCGACCCTTTCGCACCGTCCGATGCTCTTCCTCCGCCGCCGTCGTCCCCGGCGCCCGCAACCGCAGACCCTCGTCCTCCACAACTTCCACCTCCGACAGAGAAGCTATTCGCGCCATTCGGATTAAAAAGGTACAATCTTTCATCTGCTTCTTTTTAAGTAGTTGAAATTCAATGGGGCTATTTGCTGCTTGATTGTTGAGGCTTTTGAGGAAATTGATTTCTAATAAACGTATCCCTGGTTTCGAGTTAATTGATTAATTTATTTTTTCTGTTGTTTTTTTGTGAAACGATGAATTGTTATTTTAATAGTCTATTGGACTAGAAATGTATGTTTTGTTCTGAATGTGATTCGTAAATGCATATTCTTGTATGATTCGTGTCGATTATCGACCGTTTAAAAACTAAGCGTCCTAAGCAAACATCTAGACTTGCATAATAATCGGTTTCATAAAATGTAGGTTGAAGATCTTAGGAGCAAAGGATTAGACCCCTATGCTTATAAATGGGAACGTACTCATGCGGCCAATCAGCTTCAAGAGATTTACAAAGATCTTGGAAATGGTGAAGAGTCGACCAGCGAGAGTGATTGTGTATCTATTGCAGGAAGAATTGTGGCCCGGAGGGCTTTTGGGAAGCTTGCGTTTTTAACTTTAAGGGATGACTCGGGGACAATCCAGGTTTGATCAGTATATCTTACATATAGAAAAATGTGGTTTACTTTTTCGACTTTTACCTGCTTTGCTGCAGCCTTGTATTTGGGCTTATAGGTGTACTGGTGTGGATACTGTGATAAAACCCAAACTTATTTCTCTGTTTTATGATGAGAAAGGTATCAAGATGGCTACTTGAAAAGTCTAGTTTTTAATTGAGATTCCGCTAGTACTTGAAAATTCTCTGCAATATTCTTTTGGATTATCGGTGAATTATCACACTCTAGTTTAAACTTAGATTTTGTCATATTTTTAAGGTTTGTCAACTAGATGAATTCACTTATCAATCTAATCGCTGAAAAATGATTTCCTTTTCTGTTAGTTTAGATTTGTCTTTTTTAGATCTACTTTTCTTGTTTGTCGTTTAAGTTGTTTTCAAATGAAGTCGGTGGTTTGTATTTGAAACAATAAATCTTTGGTTGCCTTTGTAGAGTTAAGATTTGTTGTTGTGTGTTTTAGCTTTACTGTGAGAAGGAAAGGCTGCTAAGTGATCAATTCGAACATTTGAAGACACTTGTTGATATAGGCGATATTTTGGGGGCAAGGGGATCCATTAAGCGCACGGAAAAAGGTATTATTTCCATGGTACATCTCCCAGTGTCCTACTTTATATCTTAGTTCTTACACAATTGTAGCTTAGGGAACTTTATATTAAAATTTATCCTATGTATGATTTTGTTTCGTTTCTTTTGGATAGGGGAATTATCTGTTTGCGTGAGTTCATTCTCAATCCTTACGAAATCTTTGCTTCCTTTGCCTGATAAGTATCATGGCCTGACAGATGTAGATAAACGTTATCGACAGAGGTAAAAAGACTCGCTCTCTTGCTTGATCCTGTGCATAAAAATGTAGAGTTTCTTGCCTTATCCAAAACGTTTATTTTCAAGAATTAGTTCTCATTTCACATTTTGATAAAATATCATCACTATTAATTTAATGGCTCACTTGGGCAATGACTTATGTACGACGGGACAAGGGTCACTCTCCAGTCTCCACTGATGTTAGACCAAGCCTCCTAAAACTTAATCCTAAAATTTAAAAAATATCGACCCCCATCCACCACCGATAAAAAAAATTAAAAAATTGAAAAAGAATAAAGAACCTAAAGCATTACCCTAAAATTCAAAAGAATTATGAAACCAAAAAAGATAAATAAAAGGAAGAAGATTTGGCTCCTGCCCCACAGAGTCTGTGCAACTTTCTTTCCCATTTATTGACACCTAAAGTGCCTGTTTATTATAGCTTTTAGGATTGTATAGCTGGTGTTGTTCTTTTTGCTCAGTATACTTTTTTTTCACTTCTGAAGGTATGTAGATATGATTGCGAATCCTGAGGTAGCTGACATATTTAGGAAAAGAGCTAAGGTTAGTTTTCCTGTTATGCTTTGTAACTTTCTCTTATTTTCCTGCATGGGCACTTGATGAGGTACTAACTCTTACCTTATTTCCAGTAGATTATATCAGAAATACGAAAGACAGTAGAATCTTCTGGTTTTATTGAAGTTGAAACTCCAGTTCTTCAGGTATTTAAGAATTTATGTTAGCTGGCGACTCGTTTTTTTTTTTTGTGGGTGATGATTTCATTAGTATGTTCTTCCTTCAAAGATTTATCGGTTCACTTTTTTTCTATTAGGGTGCAGCTGGTGGAGCTGAAGCTAGGCCATTCATTACATATCATAACTCCCTTGGGCAAGATCTTTATCTGCGAATCGCAACTGAACTCCATTTGAAGAGAATGCTGGTAATATTTTTGGTTTCTTTTCAATTGTACGTACGACTGGTTTTCGCACGTTTCTAGTTATTTTTTTGTCATTAAAATCATGACATTTCCCTGTATCATCTCGTGGTAATATTTATTGCCAATCAATAGGTCGGTGGATTTGAAAGAGTATATGAGATAGGCAGGATTTTCAGAAATGAAGGCCTTTCAACTCGCCATAATCCCGAGTTCACCACCATCGAGGTAAAAAATAAATAAAAAATTGTACATATTTTGCTTCAGATTTTCTGGGAGGCTAATCGACTGGTTATTGTTTTCGTGTGACAATTAGATGTATGAAGCATATTCAGACTATGAAAGCATGATGAATATGGCTGAAGAGATCGTCACACGCTGTGCTCTTGCAGTTAACGGGAAACTCACCCTTGACTATCAGGTATGCTTTCACTGTACCCGAAACCCAATATGTTTCTTAAAGACTTCAATTTAATTTTTAATCACGAACAAACGGATATCTCTTGCAGGGTGTAGAGATATGCTTAGAAAGGCCGTGGAGGAGGGAGACGATGCACAATCTCGTGCTAGAAGCAACTGGGATCGAGTTCAGCAACTTTGGTGATGACCTCACCACTGCAAAACAAGTTGTTCTGCAAACACTGGACACGTGTCAAAACAAGAGCTCGATCGAAGCATGCCCGTCTGTTGGCCATTTGCTTAGTGAGGTTGGCAAACCGAATTCTAACTCCCTCGTTATTTTGTGAGAAATATCTAATTCTGCTCGTATTGAAATCTTGATTGTTGTATTGTTTAGGTTTTTGAGTTGGCGGTAGAACCACAGTTGCTGCAACCGACATTCGTGTTGGATTACCCACTTGAAGTATCGCCGCTCGCCAAACCTCATAGAAGGTGTGCTGAAACTTTTTTAAGGCTGAACTGAATTGAATTTAATATCTCTGAAATGAACTGATTTGATTTTTTTTATAAAAATAATAATAATTTTATAAATTGTTAAATATTTTTAAAAAAATATCAATAATATTCTAACATTAGCTAGATTGTACACTTGAAATTATTGATTCAATTTTTTTTTTTAAATTTATTTTGAAACGAACTTAATCGAGATGAACTGAACTGAAACAACCTGAACTGAACTGAAATTAAGTTCAAAAGAACAGATCCTTAGTTTTCATATTATCTCTAGCCATGCAGGGTTGACGGAGAGATTTGAGCTATTTGTTTGCGGACGTGAGATGGGAAATGCTTTCTCCGAATTGACTGATCCGTTGGACCAGGTAAAAGCTTGCAACGATAAAAACTTTTTTGAACACGACTTTATCAGGTAACAACCTAGTGGCATTTTTACCATATGTTGTTTGTTATATGATTGTAGAGAAAACGACTGGAAGAGCAGGTGAGGCAGCACAATAATAAGAAGGCAGAGAATTCTGATAAAATCAAGAAAGCCAATGACGAAGACGATGAAGAAGCATACGATGTTACCCTTGATGAAGACTTTCTAACAGCTCTGGAATATGGAATGCCTCCAGCTTCTGGAATGGTACTATTCTCCGTCTTTATTACATGTTCTGTGTGCCCAGTAAATTAAAAAATCGACACTGTTTTATTTTGTGTTCAGGGGCTCGGCATTGACAGGCTCGTAATGCTTTTGACGAACTCAGCAAGTATACGCGACGTTATCGCGTTCCCTGTCCTCAAGACTACGACTCCCCAACAGTGATGCGCGATTTGTATCGCAGGGCTCGTTGGCCCGCCACAACTTGTTGGACAACTCTATAGTTTTTTCACAGTGGTTCATGAAATACTAATCTGGGAACAAATTCATATTTCACTCAACACCTTTGTACTTAATAATAATATTGTATTTTGAATTAAAAGTTGGTATAATGTTATGGCGTGTCAAATTTATAATTTTCATATTAAATTCTCTAGTGTTTTTCCAGTAAGGTATAGTATATTTTTTAAAAAATAAAATACTTTATAGATTTGTTTTTTTTTTACTTAATTTCAATTCTTAAGTTCAGTTCAAATCTATTCAAAATAAATTAAAATAAAAATAAATAAAAAATAATTTCAATCTATAATTTTAAATATACAATCTAATTACTCTCATAATACTATTAATATTTTTAAAAATATATTTAATAATTTATAAAAATTATTATTATTTTTATAAAAAATCAATTCAGTTCAAATCGCTTAAGTTCAGTTCAATCAGTTTCAGTCCAAAAGAACAGGTCCAAATTTGTATCTCAAATTCACATTGAAATTACAAAAAATTGACGTACTATCAAAAAACTGAAATTGCAAAATGTTATGTACTGTACTATATTATGAAATTACAAAAATGTTATGCATGATATATTTTTACATCAAATATATTTTGATATTTTTTCAAAAAACTGAAATTACAAAAATGTTATGGATTTAATATCACAAAAGTTTATATAACTGAGTTCAAATCCACATTTAGTACTCTAAGTTTATTAAAAATCAAATTTGATCATATTTAACAAATTTTAGTGAAATTTTATACCGACGCTTACGTGAGGTGGTGACGGCTTATTTTAGTATTTTATCTTATTTAATACTTGTTCAATGAAGACGTGAGGTGGTGACGGCTTATTTTAGTATTTTATCTTATTTAATACTTGTTCAATGAAAAAAGTGTCAAACAAATATAAAATAATTTAATATATTTTGTTTTTAATTGCAGTAATAATCGTGACATTCACTCAATTAAATTGATTTCACATAAAATAGAGCGCTTATCAAGTACATACATTTCCTGTTTGGCTAAACTTATAAGCTCCTTAAAACAACTTATAAGCTGTTTAAGAGCTTATAAGCTCTTAAAATTTGTTTGGTAACATTTTATAAAAAGATCTTAAAAAACTTACAAAAAACAACTTATAAGCTGTTTAAGAGCTTATAAGCTCTTAAAATTTGTTTGGTAACATTTTATAAAAAGATCTTAAAAAACTTACAAATAAGCTGTTTAAAAAAAAGTAAGGGGAGATGTACTTTTTTCAACAGCTTATAAGTTCTTGTAACTTAAACCATAAAAGACCAAAATACCCCTAAAATTATTACATTTTATATATATACAAAAATTCTAAATTTATTATTTAGTTAATATAAATATTTTTAATTATTTTTTTCATATATAAGAATTTATTTTTGGTAATTTTATTTATATAAGAACAAATTAACATCTTATAAGTTTATATATCTATTTTATCCAAACAGTTTAACAACTTATTTATTAAATAAGACATAATAGCTTATAGGAGAGACGAGAAATTCCACCCCACCCAATCGTAGGTCCCTCGATCGGGTAGGATGTAAATCGAGGAATGTGCCCGAGTAGCAGACACCTGTGCGAGAGAGCCAACAGGTCGAACCCAGGACAAACCTTCATACCCCCACCCGATCGGAGGTCCCTCGATCGATCGGATAGGATGTAAATCGAGTAATGTGCCCGAGTAGCAGACACCTGTGCGAGAGAGCTAATTATAAATTTATATATCTATTTTATCCAAACGG
This sequence comes from Euphrasia confusa, assembly GCA_954870475.1. NCBI lineage: Eukaryota > Viridiplantae > Streptophyta > Magnoliopsida > Lamiales > Orobanchaceae > Euphrasia > Euphrasia confusa. The sequence goes on from OX940951.1 coordinate 3,444,051, forward strand.
TTTAACAACTTATCCGAGTAGCAGACACCTGTGCGAGAGAGCTTTAACAACTTATTTATTAAATAAGGCATAATAACTTATAGGAGAGACGAGAAACTCCACCCCACCCGATCGGAGGTCCCTCGATCGGGTATGATGTAAATCGAGGAATGTGCCCGAGTAGCAGACACCTGTGCGAGAGAGCCAACAGGTCGAACCCCAGGACAAACCTTCATAATATTTCAATGAAAATTTGTCCCACCCGAGATTCGAACCCTGCGTCGACGGGGAATTACACCTACATCATCACAGACCTTACCACTCGTCTATGCTCCTGAGTATGTTAAAAAAAATCTCAAAAATCTCAAATAAAACAAAAATTGTTTTTTCATAAGAGCATCTCCAGTGGTGAGTGCAAGTTTTGGGTGATGAGTACGCCACGTGTGCGCCAACTTATATTTTTTCTACTTCTACCTAAAAAAACTTCTACCCTATCCAACCATTCTACCCAAAACATAAATTTTATAGGTCCCACCACTTACTTATTTTATACTTTTTATTTATTATTTATATTTAAATACTAATAATAATAATAATAATAAACGTTAAAAAAATGATTTTTATATAAAATAAAATAAATATTTAATATTTTATATAATTCATAATTAAAATAAAAATATTACAAAAAATAAATTTAAATTTAAAATAAAAATAAATATTATACTTAATAAATCAATAATATTTGCTAATTTTTTTTAGAGTGACCACACATGCTCAATCAAATCCAATTTCAGTTGCTCATGTTTTCGTTGATCTCGAATCTCAGATCTTGCTTGGAGATATCGGTTGAACGCTGGTACTGATTCTTGAATTACATATGAATTGTTCACGTTGTTGATATTGCTTGTGTTTGCATCATCCGCCCAATCTATTGTTGTATCACCTTCTTTCTCTACTATCCGAATGAAAAGAATTTTCTAAATTTTTTTTTTCTATTTGGATGAATTGATTGTGAAAGAATAATTGTCCCGTAATTTATAGAAATAATCACAAAAGATATATTGACTTTTAAAATTCAACTATTTCAAAAAATTTATTTTTAATTAATTTTTAATATAAAATAAATCCGCTAACGTTAAAATTTTAATTATTTAAAAAAAATTAATTTTTATATAAAATAAAAACTATTTTTAATTAAATTTTATATAAAATAAAAATATAAATAATAATTATTTAAAAAAAATTAATTTTTATATAAAATAAAAACTATTTTTAATTAAATTTTATATAAAATAAAAATATAAATAATATGTTAACGTTAAAATTTTAACTATTTAAAAAAAATTAATTTTAATTAATTTTTATATAAAATAAAAATGTAAATAATCTGAATTAAAAATTTAATTAGCTCAAAATTCTTATTGTTTATTAATTTTTATTGAAAATATAACGTTAAAATATAAAATAATTTTTAACGATGAATTAATAATAATAATAATAATAAAATAATATTATTTTTTTATCTCTACCGAGTAGAAGTTCTTTTACCCTAAAAGTTTTAGGAACTTCTAATCTCAACACGTCTCCAATGATTTCTACCTTGTTTTTGGGTGAGAGGTAGAAGTACACATAGACTTCTACCTCACCATTGGAGATGCTCAAACCCAGAAGTTTTAAGAACTTTTAATCTCAACACGTCTCCAATGATTTCTACCTCTGTTTTTGGGTGAGAGGTAGAAGTACACATAGATTTCTACCACACCATTGGAGATGCTCTAAACTTAAAAGTCTAAACGTGGAATCAAACTAAGAAGTAGAATACAATTTAAATTTAAAAAGATCAATAAATTTTTTTTTTTAAAAAGTGCAAAATGTAATGAATATTTTTTTATTTTAAATAAAAATTAATTTAATTATTTCACGTGAATCTAAATACTTTTATTGAATAGGTGAATATTGGAGATTTATATTTTATACTTCACAAGTTGTGTACTATAATATTTTAAAACTATATATACATTTTTATATTTTAGAATTTGATAGTTTTAAAATTTTAGAATATTATTTATAATTATCAGATTAAATATATATATAATTAAATTTTAAAATTTGATTAATTGAATAATTATATAAATAATTTATAAGATTTTACTATTTTTATACATTAATTATGCATTTAAAAAACCAATAAAATTAAAAGTTGAGATAAAATGAAAAAAAACAATGTAAGGATAGCGTTCCAAAATTATAAATAAATAAAATAAAAAACCAATAAAATAAAATTTGAGATAAAATGGAAAAAAGTTCACAAATAAAAATTCACCAAGTTTTTACAAAACATATTTATATAAAATTAAATATTTATTTTAATCATAATTAAAAATTAATATTGTCACAAAATATTTTAATATATATATATATATATATATATATATATATATATATATATATATATATATATATATATATATATTCAATTGATTTAAAATTTCAATTTCAAACATACATTATTAAATAAGTTAAAAATAATACTCATTTTTATTATATTTAAATGAGATTTTGACTTTTTTAAAAATTTCAAAATAATTTTTTCTTAGTATTTTTTAAGACAAATTATATAAAAAAATTATTAAATATTATTAGATTGTGAAGATATATTAATTAAGTAATAAATTTAATTGAGGTTGTGATATTTTGGTATTTTTATTAATATTTTGATATTTTTATTAATTTGTGTGAAAAATTGAGTATGATATTTATATTAGGAATATATAACGGGATGGTCTTACTAAAAAACACATATATGGCCGTTGACTCCTTTGTTGAAATTTCAAAATGCATGCAATATGTAAGAGAAGTTTTTAAAACCTTAGTGATGCATGGGTTGTATTCTAAATCACCTTAGCTGTCATTCATTAATTCTGCTGATCTGTTCATTCTGCATCGGCTTACATGTGTAACAATAGCATTGAATCACGATTATTGGACTTTTTTTTTCCTTCTCTTCTTCCTTTATATAAACCCTTAACCCTTATTGAGGGGTTTAGTTTAGTAAGAAATAACAATGCCGATGAATGGCCCTTTGGATAACTTCGAGAACTCCATCTTTGCGTTTTTCGAGGATACGGGTAACAATCTTTCTCAGTTCTACGGTCAGTCTCTCAGTGACAAGAGCACCCTTCTTAACGCCGGCCAACTGTACGCTTATGTAAGGATACCCTACGTACCACCTTCTGTTTTTCGATTTTGTTTTTGTTTTTGTTTTTGTTCTTGTTTTTATAGTTATGATTTCGAAACGAAAAGAAAAAAATCTCGATAAAAAAACAAACAAACTGATGTGTGCGTTTGTGACTGGAGATTTACAGATCCCCAGCCATATATATGATTGAAATCTTGCCTTTCGGGTTTAGGGTTTAGGGTTAAGGTTAATTGGATATACGTATTCGAGCTTTGTTTTCTTATGACCTTAAACGATTTCCTGAGATTTTCTTATTAAGCAACCCATATATGTTGCTTCTGTAAGCATATATACGTAGCTTCGCGATATAACTAGGTTTTATTTATGTAACATACATTTCAAGAAACTTATGTGTTAATGCTTAAGTGTAAACTTGATTACTAAAATGGAAAAATCTTTGAGTCGAGTGTGCGTACGGATTCATATAGGTAATAATATCGAATTAGATTCAAACTGTCGTGCCTTCGTAAATGCTTAATTAGATGCGAGCCTTTTTTTCGTGTCGTTATTACTACACTTGTCAGCAAGATATTGGCGGCTCGTTCAACTTAATTACCGCTTTTCTTTAATTAATGTTCATGTATTAAATGTACGATACAATTCATATATATTAGTATGATTTTGGTTTCCTATATGATCATATTCTACAGGAGAACCTTCACAAGTGGATGATAAAGAGACTTCATGAACAGGGGCGACAGGTTACCCCGCCTGAGATTCTCAAGTATTTGCAGGTCCGCCTTTGTTTTTTTTTGTCTAATCGGTTATTGTTTTTACTTGGGTACATAAAAACAAATAAACGAAATGTGTTTCCTATTCATGTTTACGATTTTCTTGCCATGTATTAGCAAATGGCTTTGTTTATATCTTATTAAACATGGTTTAATTTGGCTTGATTTGCAGGGCAAGATTAATGTCTTCGACGAGGGGCCGAGTGGTGGTCAAGGTGATGGTGGGTCCGGACATGCTTCTAAAAGAAAAATGGCTGGTGGGTCCCGACGTGCTTCTGGTGTGGAGATGCCGCCGCCGCCATCTGCTAACAAAGCTGGTCAGAGCAAAGACAACTACATTGACCTCACCTCTGATAATGATGGGAAATAAAGTATTATCTATTCTTAGAAACTATATGTACGATTGGCGTCGTGTCATTTGTGTTTCAATTATGTCACCTTGAGTTTGTGGTGTTTGAACTTGTCACCTTCAACGGATTTCGTATGAGACTGGTTTTACCTTTTCGGGTTATTATGAACTTATCGTTGTTTTCTTCTTATTATTCTGTTCTACTTACTATTTCAGTCTATTGAATGTGTGGTCAGGTCAACTTAATTGGTTGGACCAGTTAAGCTATGTAGCGAGGTCGGTTTGGTCATTATTTGTTGTAGTTTCAAATGACTCAGTAAGAACAGTTGGGAGCTCATTTTCTCTAGGCCCGGAGGCTTGGCCCGCCAACATCTCTGTTACGGTTTTCTCTTTCCCTTTTCTTCCTGAAGGCTTCTTACACTAAGAAAGCGCGAACTCTGTGGAGTTATTTCTTGTTGAATCCAAATAGAGATTTGATGGCATTCTAGTTGATAAATGACTCGTTGAATTACTTCAGAAGAGGATGAAATTCGTCTGATTTCCTGATATTTCCAAGGTCTGATATCAAAAGTATCCACAGAAATCAATAATCACTTCCATGTTGAGCGTAAAATTAACCACGGGACGAAATGAGTAATATTTATTATATTTATTTTTTATCACATGGTACAAAATCAATAATCACTTCCATCTTACATTATTTTCTGTTTTTTCTTCCTCTTCTGAAGTGATTTGATTAAAAGAAGCAAAAGCAAGGACTATTAATCAAAGAGTTGAAATAATCATTGATAAAATCAGAGGTAGAATTTGGGTTTCTGTTTTTTTTTTCTCTCTTGATTCTTACACTACACTGAATCCAACCAATCTAACCTAGCTGGATAATTTAAATCCTCTTCCGTAATAAAATTAATTTCACAAAAATAAGGATCTAATGGAGCTCGATCTCTAGACAAGCTTGTTATTATCTTGACCGTTCATTGCGCACAGTTTCCTTAGTAACCGTATCCTGAAAAACGGAAAAAAGGGCACACGGTTAATAATGGATTACTTCATTCTGCAGAAAGGTGAGTAGAAACGTTTATATTTTGGTAGATGATATACCTGAGTTGTCCATTGGGTTCCCTGCCACAGCTGGTTCGGGTTCCTTTATCTCCACAACCACACAATCCGACATCAAAAACGTCTTTGCCACTGAAGATGCGTGTTCTAAGCAACACCTTACCACCTAAAATCAACATAAAAGTACGGTAATTTCAACTTCATTTGGGGCAGAAGACAGTTCAAAAGCAACTGGAAAACATAATTACAAAAAAAATATGTTGTCTTCACATCGACACTATCATACAATGAATCAAACATCAAAGGTACTTTTGTAATTGAGAGTTTGCTTCATAATTAGCTTCTAACCTTAGTTGGATCTATAATTCCAGCAGCCATGAGATCTTCATACTGTCCAGTAGCAGCGTTGTATCCATATTTTGGATTGTCACTCGATAGCACCTGAACAAAAAAAGGAACTCAATATCTATTATTCAATCTAAACTGTCACAATTTGGATAAAGGCGAACACTGAATCTTAACCATTGAGATAAGGTTGAGAAACAAAAAATGCACACACCTTCTCACTAACAACACTTCCGTTCACACCTGCATTCTTGGCAATCAACTTCAATGGATAACTCAAAGCTCTTTTAACAATGTCCGCTCCAACCTGCAACCCAAATTCCCATTAACTTGTAAATTACCGAAAGAACTTTCAACTTTAAGCAATGCATTTCATTAAATGGCTAGTGAACTAATAGTTCCAATAATTTCAACATCAATTTAAAGCACAAAGGTTCCAATTTTTTTTTACCTTTTCCTCGTCATTGTCAAGAGTTTGCTTGATAGCATCAACCTTGGATGCAAGCCTCAATAGAGTACATCCACCTCCAACAACAATTCCTTCCTCAACAGCTGCCTGTTAAAGTAGGTAAAAAATCAATACTGTATTAGTTAAACCGAACCACCCACTGAAAAAAATGTCTCCTAATAAGCTCAAACCACAAAACTCACCTTAGTGGCATTGAGAGCATCTTCTACTCTAAGCTTCTTTTCCTTGAGTTCTGTTTCAGTTTGTGCTCCAACCTAGATTCAAAAATTGCTATCATCAGTAAACGGTTCTCAACAAGAATTAATCTACAGAAACATACATGTAAGTAAAAAATACATAATGAATAAAAATGAAAAATAACCTGAATTACAGCAACACCTCCTGATAGCTTTGCAATTCTTTCATTCAATTTTTCCTTTTCATAATCTTGGTCTGCAACCTGCTCAAAATATGATACCATAACTCAGACACCTCACCTAAGAAGTAAGCACAGCGACTCTAATCCAACATTTATGAAAAAAAAAAAGAGAAACACACCTCAATAAGGTTTTTAATCTGGGTGACACGTTTGCTTACAGCATCCTGAGTGCTTCCATCTCCTACTATAGTTGTGGTATCCTTAGTCAACACCACCTTGGCAGCATGACCCAAGACTTCCTTGTCAGCCTTGTCTAAAGTTAGCCCAACCTCTTCCCTAATCACAGTTCCTGTAAGAAATAAGATTTTCTTAGTAAGAGAATGAAAGGATAGAGATACCGAAATACAGATAAAATGTGATTGCCACTAAGCTTGTAATGAATGAATGCACAGTGTAAATAAAGAAACTTTATTTTGTTTACCTCCTGTCAAAATTGCAATGTCGTCAAGATACTGACTCTTTCTCTCACCAAACCCAGGAGCTTTGAGAGCAGCAACTTTCAATGCACCCCTTAGCTTGTTCACAACAAGGGTTCCCAGAGCTTCTTGCTCAATATCCTCAGCAATAATTAGAACAGGATAACCACCTCTAATAGCATCTTCAAGGACATTGATAAGATCTCTTGCGTTTGTTATTTTCTTGTCAACAAGCAGCAACTACACAAGCATATTGCCAAATTCTTTATCACCCGCAGAATACATAAATAAATAAATAAACCTTTCACGTGTCTATTATTACACATCTATAATATTTCATTCATGACTACCTTGCAGTTCTCAAACTCTACAGTCATCTTCTCACTATCAGTCACGAAATACGGAGAAATATAGCCACGGTCAAACTGCATCCCTTCAACTACATAAAGGCTGTTTTCTGCACTCTTGCCCTCCTCAAGGGTCACGACACCTTTCCTTCCAACTCTGCTCAAAGCCTCGGCTATCATATTCCCTACTTCGTAGTTATTCCCGGCACTCACAGCTGCTACATCCGCTAGCTCACTATCTTCCACCTGCAATTTCCACAGCCAGTTAATAAATAATAAAATAAAAACATATTCAACCTAATACTATAGGATAAAAACTAAGAGTGATTTACCTCTTTCGAAATTAATTTCAGCTCAGAAACTAAGGCTTTTGTGGTCTTTTCAATTCCCCTAGTGATGAGAACGGGATTTGCTCCAGCTGCTACCACCTAATGAGATGAATCCAATATAAGTCAACAAACATAATATTACATCATTATAGGAACCATCATATTGGACCCCACATAACCACATTACCTTAACACCCTCAGCAATAAGACCTTGTGCAAGAACCACAGATGTTGTTGTCCCATCCCCAGCCAAGTCATTGGTCTTTGCAGCTGCTTGCCTCACCAATTTAGCTCCAATGTTCTCAACTGGATCCTCCAACTCAACCTATACGAAAACCATGTATAAACCACCGAATCAGATCACTATAAGCCAAATGAACTGAATAACTTATTCGGCACAACTATAATCATGGTCTATGCTTATCAACGCAAGAATTCATCTCATACTCATCGACTATTCAGAAAGCACGGAAATATACCTCTCTAGCCACTGTAACCCCATCGTTGACAATTTTCGGGGCACCATACTTGCTCTCAAGAACCACATTTCTTCCTTTCGGCCCAAGTGTGACACCAACTAGATCCGCAAGTTTGTTGACACCAATCTGAAAACAAGAAAATATCGATTGGCCATTAGAGATCACTTTAACAAAACGAAAGGAACTTTTTCAGATAATTCAGTAACTCACCTGGAGTTTCTTTATAGCCGAGCCATCCTTGTTGAAATACAATTCCTTGGCAGCAGCTGTAATTTGAGAAGAGTGACGCGATTTTCTTAGAACAAAATTCTTTCTCCTCCCGAGCGAGCTCGAAGATATCGAGGCAAGCGACGACAATTTGTTCGAAGAAGCAGAGATTCTGTCATCCATCACCCGGCTAGCTAACGAACCAACTGAGGACATGCCGGTTAAAGTTGACGCCATTTTTTAACCTGGTATCAACAACAAGAAGCTATCATTCACAAAATGTTCTAAGACCATTGCCACTAATTTGTGAATACAGCATACAAACACAGGTGACTTTCAGGAGATACATGGATACACAAATAGCTTCAAATTCATCACAATTGAAAAAAACACAGTAGCAACAGATATGCTATACGTAACTATTTTACAATTGATCGATTGAGTAACTCACCTGAATACAAATGAAGATTAAAGTGCTGGCGTCAAGGAAGAAGGATTTTGTGGAGAGCGCAGTGAGACTGGTTGTGAAGATGCGGATAGACTTTCGTTAGGTTTTTAGCAGGGGATAGTGTTTGTACTGTGTGTGTAAATGATCGAAGGGTCAGTTTGGTTCCTGAATTTTTTGCTTCATCTCAGCCGTTAGATTGCTTTTTATTTCTCTGTTTTTGTCGCGGGCAGGAATACAGAACAATCTACTTGTTTTAGTTTATTTTTAGTTTATTTTTCAAATTTTATTATATTTTTTAACTTATAAATATATGTTTATATTATAATTTTTTGTAAAATATTCAAAGGGTAGCTTTTCTTATACACGAAAAAATGTGACTTTTCGAACGAATTTCGTTGCATTGAATGAATTTTGATTTGTTATTTTTATTTATATCTATACATATATAATTTCTATAATTTCTGGATCCATTAATGCCACGTGGACCAATAGAAAAGCAATAATAATATTGTGTTCACACTATAAATTATAAATAAAAAAATTATAAATTCTAAACAATAATATTATTAAGTATATTTAAATTATATATAAGTTCTAAATAATAATTTGAAATTATATATTTTTGATAATAATAATTAATCATAATCTTAAATATATAAGTTTTTATTTCTCTTTCTTAAAATTCTTTTTTTATTCAATTAATATTAATTTAATTCCAATTAATCATATCTCATAAAAATCGATCTTTTCTTATTCCCTAATTCACCGTAATTAAAAAAAATGATCAAACTTTTTAGGTATGTTATTTTCTCTTGATGTAAAATTTTATTTTTCTGAACATTAAATCGATTTATATCATACGTTCTTCTATTCATTCATTTTTTTCCTCGATTTTTTTAATTTTATTTATTAATTATGATTTTTTCGCAGATTCCAGAATCAAATTGTCGAGTTATTAATTATGTCCGACTAGATTTTTTTTTAATTTTTAGTTTATCTCTGATTCAGTTTTGTAAATTTTGTTTTGCATCATTCATTTTTTTCCTCGATTTTTTTAATTTTATGTATTAATTATAATTTTTTCGCAGATTTTAGAATCAAATTGTCCAGTTATTCACCACCAGTTTTAGGTATTTGCTGGAACACATGTAGGAGAGAGTCAATAGGTCTCATCCCAGTACTAACTTCATAATATTTAAATGAAAATTTGTCATATCCGAGATTCGAATTCCTCTTCCACCAGATCAGAGGCTCCTCAATCGGGTAGGATGTAAATCTCTTCCACCAGATCTGAGGCTCTTTAATCGGGTAGGATGTAAATCTTTGTCGAGTTATTAATTATGTTCGACTAGATTTTTATTTTATTTTAGTTTATCTCTAATTCAGTTTTGTAAATTTTGTTTTGCATCATTCATTTTTTTCCTAGATTTTTTTAATTTTATGTATTAATTATGATTTTTTCGCAGATTCCTGAATCAAGTTGTCCAGTTATTCCCCACCAGTTTTAGGTATTTGATGGAACACATGTAGGAGAGAGCCAATAGGTCTCATCCCAGTACTAACTTCATAATATTTAAATGAAAATTTGTCATATCCGAATTTCGAAATCCTCTTTCACCAGATCAGAGGCTCTTCAATCGAATAGGATGTAAATCTCTCCCACCAGATCAGAAGCCTATTTAATCGGGTAGGATGTAAATCTTTGTCGAGTTATTAATTATGTTCGACTAGATTTTTTTTTTATTTTTAGTTTATCTCTGATTCAATTCTGTAAATTTCGTTTTGCATCATTCATTCTTTTTTCCTCTATTTTTTTAATTTTATGTATTAATTATGATTTTTTCGCAGATTCCAGAATCAAATTATCGAGTTAATCCCCATCGGTTTTAGGTATTTGCTGGAACACATGTAGGAGAGAGTCGACTCTTTAATCGGGTAGGATGTAAGCTCGAGTAACAGACACATGTGAGAGAATCAGGTAGGATGTAAATCGAGGGATGTGCTCGAGTAACAGACACATGTGAGAGAGAGCCAATAGATCTTATCTTAGTTTTATAAATAAACCAAAAAAAAAAAAAGAATTGAATCGCGTATTTGTTATTGTTAAACTGAATTTCGAGTATAAATTAAATTGTAGAGTACTAAATTAAATTGAAAAAAAGTTGAACTAAATTGCAAAGGAAATATGAATAATAATGGAGAGTGGAATAACCACAATTTGTAATATTGGGCCGATCCAGTGGGCCTTTCTGTAGGATGTTGACCAAACAAGCCCAGATCCGGGCTTCATCTCTCTCTCTCTCTCTCCCCCTCCCTATATATACACCCAGACGATATATAAGGGTCTCGTGTTTACTTCTTTCCTTCCCCGATAGAGATTCCATCTCCTTCTTTCGCAAGACACATATATATACGAACGGTAACATAAATCTCACCGTCATCATCATCTTCTTCATACTATAAAACACCCGCACTTTGAATTTCTTACCGCTCTTGTTTTTTCCCCCTCTTTATCCCTTTTCCAGACGATTGCAAACCCTAGATCCTTCTGCGAAAAGGTTCCATTTTCCCAAATTTAATTCAGATTTTCAATTTTCGGAGATCATCGGTGTGAGGGGTTTGATTGATTGTGTTCGAACAGATTTCTGTTTCTCCTTTTTAAGTTTGATTCTTGTAATGGTGTTTGACCTTTTCGATCTTTATTTGCAGGCGGTTTAAAAAAGAGGGGTGAATCAAAATCAGCAGGTGAATAGATTATAATGACGGATCCGCAAGGGATGGAAGGGAGCCAACCAGTTGACCTCTCTAAGCACCCTTCTGGGATCGTTCCGATCCTACAGTAAGTTCCTGTGCCCTGAGGATTCGATATGTGTAACATGTTCTTGAATCCCCATTGTTGAACCGGTAGCGTGCTTGCAAATCTTGATAGTATTTTACTCATGCCATATCTGATGCCACTTGTTGAAATGAGTTAATACTGCAAACTGATATGAAATGTGATTTAAGTGATGTGTGCAGTATGTGGATAATTGGGGGTTTTAGACAATTATGGATGCCCACAGATAGTGTCTAATAGTTTAATTGTGTGTGTTATATATGGAAATGTTAAGGATACACAACTGATAGATATGGATAATAATATGATCGAACATATAAAATAAAGAAAATGGACGCCCAGCATAATTGGGAAAACTTCCCGCCCGAGCTTAAAGTTGGAAAATTTTAATTCTTAACTTATTTTTCACGTTGTTAGACGTCTTACTTAAATAGTACTACTAAAAGATAACCCTTAATATCAGAGTAATTATGCGGTCCTAAAGCCCACATGAATACTTAATCGGAAAATAATTAAAATACAAACGTGTGCATCTGCTTTTGCTCTTTTCTGCTGTGATCCTTATAACAATGCATATATATTATGTTAATAGCTTATCATTGTATGTATGATGCAGGAATATTGTCTCAACAGTCAATCTAGACTGCAAATTAGATCTTAAGGCCATAGCATTGCAAGCTCGGAATGCGGAATACAATCCTAAGGTATGGTTCTCTCGTGCTATGTCTTGTAGATGTATTATATATTGACAACTTCACTGGAGGCGACTTGCAAAAGTGTAGGGTAAACGATGACTTAACAATAATTCAGTCAATATTTTTGACATTATTTACTGCAATATACACATAATGATTAACTACGCTATAATGGAACTTCAGCGTTTTGCTGCCGTCATTATGCGGATTAGAGAACCCAAAACAACGGCTCTTATTTTTGCATCTGGGAAAATGGTAAGTGATAGTTATTTGACATTAAAAGTTAACAAAAATTAAATCTTATTTCCCTTTGTTTCCCCTCATAAATGTAGTTATGTCTTCCATTAGTTGTCTGCAGATGATCTTACTACCAAGTGATTTTTCTTTCTTGCTCCCTCAGGTTTGTACTGGAGCCAAGAGTGAGGAACAGTCGAGATTGGCTGCTAGGAAGGTATAGCATGTCAAATAATATTCATGCTTTCACTTAATAATTTTTAAGTATTTGGAAGGTGAGTTTTCAGATGGAACTTTACGATCTCTTTTATGACTTTCTTTATTTTCCTTTTTCCTTTCAAAATGTATGAATGTGACAGTTGAATATTCAATAGGAAGATTATGTATTTGATATCTTTTTTTTCCTCATTAATGAATATTCCTATTTTCTTCAGTATGCTAGAATCATTCAAAAACTTGGTTTCCCAGCAAAGTTTAAGGTACTTATCCCTTTTCCATATCAGATTATTTTTCTCCTTGTTTTGCTAAGTTTTCACATTTCTCTTTTTTATTTTTCAGGATTTCAAGATTCAGAATATAGTGGGTTCCTGTGATGTGAAATTCCCCATTCGACTTGAAGGACTTGCCTATGCTCACGGCGCCTTTTCAAGTGTGAGTGATTGATTATCATCCCTTTGTGTCATAATAGAAATTCAGCGAGAAATTCGCTCCATTTATTAATCACTAGAGGACCTTTTCCTACACTAACATATTCCGCTATTGATGCCTTGACCCTCTTTAAGCTATTTTTAATAAAGTGTCCCATAAGTAACTGATTAAATATAGTTCCCCCCAACTTGACCAATAAAAACAGTGCTTAAAGGGAAAAATACTGTCATGTGGACAACATCTAGTATGATGAAATAATGTCACCCTGTTTAATAATGTACCAAATAAATAGAAGCTCCAAGACTGCCAAAGACTATGCAAATACTCAATTCTTCGTTGAAGGTCTTTGTGAAAAATGATAGATACGGAGTATGACATAATTATATTAAATAATAGGTAACTTGGAGGATATGATAAATATGATACATAATCCCCAATTGACATTTGCATAAAGCGTAAATCAAAGTTTCAGTTTATGTTCAATGCATACATTAAAAGTAATACTAAAAAGGTAAGATGGTATCTGGATCTACTTCTCTGGTCCCATGGTTATGCACTATATATATATTTCATCAAAATATGTCATCTGCTTATTCATATTTTTATTGGTTTTTGGTTAAAATAGAATAATAATTGATTGGTCCTACCATACATGAAAGAATTTCTAACACTGATTTTCCTCGCATTAGTTCTATATGTATATACTTCTTCTCTAGTTTGGAAAAATTCCAAATCCTCCTTGAGGCTTGGGTTATTTTACTAATAAAAAGGATTTGTTGGATAAATTTCATAGAAAGATGATGCGAGCCAAAAATTACCGTCAATTTCTTATTTACACTTGGTAAACTGTAAAGGAGACTCTGATGGATTGAAATATACTTCTTGTGACATTAATGTGGGCAGTTAGAGTAATCTATATAGGGAATCGGTTGGCCGAATCTTGGTTGAGCCTTGTGATTTTTCAAACCGCTGCTGAAGCATGTTATCCAACCTTAACGAAAAGAATAATTGATTTGTAATTATTAATTGTTTGCTCAAATAGTGATATGTGTGGTATAGCAGAGGTTGAGATCAGAAACTACCGTTATAGTGTTTTATTGCAAAATTTTGTTGATACACAGTATGAGCCGGAGCTCTTCCCTGGATTAATATACCGGATGAAACAGCCTAAGATAGTGCTGCTAATTTTCGTCTCTGGAAAGATTGTCCTCACTGGTGCTAAGGTAGTGATCTTTTTTTTTTACTTGTTATGGTATTTTGTGGGTGTGGGTTTGAAGATATGGTCTAATACTCCTTTAATTTTCTTTAATTTTTATTTATAACCTTTTCAGGTCAGGGAAGAGACCTATACTGCATTTGAAAACATATACCCAGTCCTCACTGAATTCCGGAAAGTTCAGCAATGGTATGGGAAATGAGTTTCTTAATTGTTGCATTGTACTCTTAATTTCTGATGTTCTGGCTAATTGATTAGTAGATATGTTCTGGGTAATTGACTTATTGTAGATCTGTCGAGGAGTTGGGCACTGTGTCTCCAAAGGGTGATGTGGAGTTAACCAGCATCTGATCTGGGATTTCTTTCACTTTGTTGTGCGGTTTTACCTGTAAATACTTGAGAGAGTGACCTTGGTGGTCTCCTTATAAGTTCATGGATTTTGGCATTTCGAACCCGCCTTTTGTACCCGAGAGATGAGAGGCAAATTAACTTCATAGCTAGCTGCTGTAGGCTTTTAATATTCGCAAGAACTCAACTATTTGAGTCTATTCATTTTGAACAATTTTAACTATAATCAAAATTGTACTTCTCTGAAAGTCTTCTTCAATTTTAATACTGACCCAAGAACTATTGAACACTGAACAACAAAGTAATTATAACTGCTAAAAGTTCCACAAAATATCCCAACCCAAAAGGAACAAGATACAATGAACTCCCACTCCCTTCATCAGGCACCATCAACTCTTTCACAGCATGGCTGCTTTTTCTTACCACATCCCCACAGAGCTTAGGATTCCCCTCAAACGAATCGGCACCGAACGTATCAAACTGACCGCCCTTCGGGATCTCCCCCTCGAGATCATTATCCGCCACACTGAACGAGGACAAGAAATTGAGCACCGTAAGCTCTCCCGGGATCTCGCCCGTCAGATTATTCCCCGACATATCCAATCTCTCCAGGTTCACGAGACGAGACAGCTGCCACGGGATCCTCCCATCGAACTCGTTATTCCTAAGGTCCAACACCCGAAGAAGCTTTAGCTGCCCGATTTCCGCTGGGATATTTCCAGTCAGGTGGTTATACCCGACCTTCAACCCGCGTGGCAAGTTGAAGAGGCTGTTGTACTGCTGGGAGTCGAACGAGAAAGGCAGAGCTAGCGAACGTAAGTCCGAACTCGAGTTGTCCGATATCAGAGCAGGCAAGCCTCCGATTTTGCGAGGGATTTGTCCGGTTAAGAGGTTCTGTGTCAGGTTCAAGACGAAGAGCCTCGGCATGGACCCCAGCCAAGTCGGGATGGGTCCCGAGATGTTGTTGTAAGAAAGATTCAACACTTTGAGCTTTTTGAGGTTCGAAATCCACGAAGGGATTCGCCCTTTAAGCCGGCATCCGGCGAGAGTCAGAATCTGCAGGTTCTGAAACCCGTCGCCTAAATACAGTAAATCGTTATTGTCGAGCATCGACTCTTCGTTGAAGCACCTCGACATGAAGAGGGCAGCTAGGTTCTTACAATGCCTCAGAGTCCCCAGAGCTCCTATGACATCAGACAGATAGTTATCCGTAACCGAGAGATGGACTAAGGATCTCAACGAGGCCATGCACGGTGGGACCCGTCCGGTTAACTTATTATACGCCAAACGAACGGCTGTTAGCGACCTGCATAGACAGAGGCCGGTCGGGATTTCCCCGGAAAAAGAGTTGTTCCCGAGATCGACTGCTTCGAGGCATTGGAGCTTGGAGAAGTCGATGTTCGAAACATCGCCCGTGAAGAGGTTGTTACGGAGGAGCAGAGTTTTCAAGTTCGCGCAGTCGGTTATAGACAAGGGCAGAGTTCCTTGGAAACTATTGGTGTGGAGTTGGAGATGCTCTAAGCTCGAAAGCGACCCTATGCGAAACGGAATCTCTCCGGTGAATCCGTTCGAGTGGAGCTCAAGAACGACGAGCCCGGATAGTTTAACGACAGCCTCGTTGATCGGCCCGGTGAAGAAGTTGTTGTGAAGCGAGATTTCTACCAGTGCTTTCGCGTTGAAAATATCTTCGGGCAACGGCCCGGAAAGGGAGTTGGACCCGGCCCGGAGGACTCGCAAGTTCGAGCACTCGCCGAAACCGGTGGGGATCGGCCCGTTGAATCGATTCTGGGACACGTCCAAGATCTCGAGAAACGGAGTGCCGAAAGAGGGGAAGGTCCCGGTGAAGCTGTTTTTGCTTACGTTGAAAAAGATTAGATTTTTAAAATCCGACGAGTTTAAGGATCCGTTGAGGAGGTTGCTCGAGAGGTCTAAGTGAGATAGGAAGGAAAGGTTGGTCAGGGATGGGAGATCGATGGGGCCCGAGAGCGATCTGCCGGGCAAGGATACACGGGTGATACGGTGTTCTCCGTGGATTGTCTCGCAAGAAATGCCTTCCCAGAGGCAGCAGTCGGAGGAAGACGTCCAGTTGAGAGGAGGGGAGGCGGTGAGGTGGAGGCGGAAGGAGGAGAGGGAATCGAGGTCGATTCGAGTGCAAGAGAGGGCATGTCTTTGGATGAGCAGAAGGGAGAGGAAGGAGAAAAGAGTTAGCATTGATTGATTGATGATGATCAGTTTGAGAGTTTGTGTCAATTGTTTTTTTGATCAAAGGAAGAAAAGGGAGGACAAGTCAATGATCACTTTTTTTGACAGCTCTCAGTAAAGGATTTTGGAGAATCCTTAAAACTTTGAAAAAAAAAGGAGGCAATGAGTATCCACCAATAGTGATAGTGAGATGTATAGCTCAAAGAATGTGTGTTTTTCTGACTAACAGAAGGTTATAATTAAAAACAGGTCCCTCAAATACACTTAAATTTAAAAAAGGGTGCTTATGTGTTAATAGTGTAAAAGAAGGTTCTTATTTTTGTTGTCTAAATTATTCACTTCAAAAAACGAAAGAGGGGCTCGTTTTTGTGTCGTTTTCTCGATGCATTGTGGCTCGGTTTTTAGCTTCTTTTGTTTTTTACTCGTTTGAGGAGAGTCGTGTTTTGAACTTCTAAACGTCAAAAATATTCGGTTATGTTTGATGCATGGGATTATTGCTTCTCTACTCCAATTGATCAATTGGAGAGATTGATTGAGTGCTCTATAGTGAAGGCCGATGGACCGACCCAATATTTATCAGTACTCAGCAAGGGAATGTACTCTGGGAACTCGATCATCGAGGGGAAAACTCGAAGATAGGTGTGATCACATCACTCATTTACTCGGAAATGCCTTATCCGATTTGAGCAACCGAAATTCGGAGTCCTGTTTCAGGGGTTCAGGTAAGTCATAAGTGTGTCTGATGGGTTCTACTTCTACACCAAGGAGGAGTTAGGCCAAATGCCAATGCCCAAGTCCAAGACTCTTACTTTATTTATGAAGTGGAATGAAGTATTTCAATAATTTAAAAAAAAAAAAATGGCAAAATGATAGTTAGTATTAAAAATACGGCGTCGTTTTGGTCCAAACCCACAATTTTAATTCCCAGTACAGTGCCCTCTCTGAGTGTAATTTGACTCCCTTTTCGATCTTCATCCTATTTCCAGATTTTGACTGTGATTTAACCTATTTTGGTGGGTGGAGGAAGATGAAAAAAGTTACAGTGCAAAACCTATTATTGCTCGGTTGCATTATTCTGTCGATTCATGGCGGCCCGAGATCCGCGGCATCCATTTCATCCGGAGACTTATTCCTCGGAGTTTCACCTGATGGTGAGATCGACTCATCTCTCTCTCTATTTTTTTGTTTACACGAAATTGTGAGCTCAGAAAATGGAAAATAAAATAAAACAAAGTGGATGTGTTGCAGATTTGAATTATTACAGGGGTCTGTCATCTTCGAGTTCAGTTAAGTGTAAGGATGGATCGAAGATATTCAACAAGTCTCAGTTCAATGACGACTTCTGTGACTGCCCCGATGGTTCCGATGAGCCTGGTATTCTTTCCCTCATTGTCTCTCCAATTTAACTCGATATTTGCCTCCATTGATAAATTGATTTATTTGGGGAGCTGTATTTTGCAGGAACATCAGCTTGCCCCAACGGGAAATTTTACTGCAAGAATGCCGGGCATGCTCCGGTGATTGTTTATTCTTCTAGGGTCAATGATGGTATCTGCGGTAAGCACGCTTTACTTCCAACGGTAAATTTCGAGAGAATTCTGCTTGCTTGCTTTTTAATTTTATGGACTCTCATTTTCCCTTGTATATCTTTTGTATTCGTATTTCATTTTCTGTTGCATCTCGTCACATTTAGGACTTAAGTTGTGAACTGACATGGCTGATGCAGATTGTTGTGATGGGAGTGATGAGTATGATGGTAAGACCAAGTGCTCAAACACATGCTGGGAGGCTGGAAAAGCAGCGAGAGAAAAACTGCGGAAAAAGATTGCCACGTTTAAGGAAGGTGTAACTATACGCCAAAAGGAAATTGAGCAAGCAAAATTGGCCATGGAAAAGGATGAAGGAGAGTTGTTGAAGCTAAAAGACGAAGAGAAAATACTCAAGGAGCTGGTTGAAAAGATCAAGGGTATATTTATCGTCTTCTCTTTTATGTGTAATTATTGATGACATAAAACCATGCTTTACTCTTCACGCTCCGTTCCTTAACCCTTAATGAATTTTTTTCCAGAGGATAATATTAAACCAAAATTAACAAATACGGAGTACATGAAAGCACCTTTGAAGATATTCTGATGTCAATTCCAACCTAGATAATTCATACGTAGTTGATATTAGATGTTGATGTAAAGTTAATAGTGAGTAGAGATACATGAAGACTCCTTGATATTTTCTGTGAACATGATACTCAAGAGTCAAGAACCTGGAATTTGAAGGGTGTTTAGGTTATGCCAATATTACGGTCTTCTTGTACAGTTTTTGTGTGTGTGTGTGTGTGTGTGTGCGTGTGTGTATTTCCCTGCTGGTTCAGTGTGTATGGAGATCAATTGAACACTGAAGGGCATAAGCTCTTATCCTATATTCTGGTCAATGCATTTTCATGAGTTCACTGTTTGTTATGAGAGCTTTATGCTACCAGTTGCTCATCAAATTGTCTGTCTTTGTCTGCTCTATTTTCATCAAGAGCGCAAGGAGCTGGTTGAAAAGGCTGAGGAAAAAGAACGGCTGCAGAAAGAAAAAGAAGAGAAGGAAAGAAAGGAAGCTGAAGAGGCTAACGAGAAGGAAACCAAAGCTGAGGATAATGACGATGCTGGGACAGTAGATCATCCTTCACAGGTTTTACTAAGTTGAGCTTGCACTTTTTCTTGTATGTTTTAATTTGCTTGAATTATGACCCGAAGAGTTAATATAATATCACCCATCATGAGATTAGATGATTGATTTGAAAATATAATAGATATGACAACTATGAATGTCAAAATCCCAGAAATATATAAATGTTCCTTGCCAGAAAGAAAGAAAAAAAGAGTTGGGATTGATTTCCGTCCTTGTTTCCATCCATCTAATAAGATTTAGGTGACGCTTTTCAGTTTGTTCACATGCATTGTTTTATCTGAAATTCTTGAAGAAAATTGAATTTGAGATTTGTGAGCATGCTTAGTTTCAAAGAAATATGTTTTAGTGTAAGACTATACTATGACTATCATGGGGGCTTACCTTTCAATGGGTTATTTCCTAACATGGGCGTATTGGTGTTTATTTTTTAACATTGACCTTGTTACTGCCATGAATGATGTTGGGTAATTTTCTTTGCATCTGTTTTTCTTGATTTATGAAATTATTACATTTGACGTTAAATAGGATTCTGTGGAAGACCATCAAAAACTGGTCAACGAACCTGAGCCTATTGATCATTCAATCAAGGACGGACCTCCAAATGATGGAGTAGATGATAATGAGGTATCTCTCCATGTTCAGTGTTATTCTTTCCAAAGAATTACTCTTGGGGACCACAGGAAATGTTTTTAGCGTTGACATTTGTAATGTGCTATTCTTTTTTAGAACACAGAACATCAAGAGAAAGAGGTCAATTTTGATGACAAAGCTGGCATTGATACTGGGAAGCAGGTATATATTTTGTTAATGCCTTCTTTCACTAGGTTTGGTAGTGTATTTTTTTGCCCTGTTTATTATGTAGCTATGTGGGACATCCTAGGGACCACAGGTAATGTTTTTAGGTGTTGACATTCCTAATGCGCTTCTGTCTTTGTTCAGAACACAGAACATCAAGGAACTGAAGCCAATTTCGACGACAAAGTGAGTCTCGGTACTGAAAATCAGGTATATATATAAAGAGGGTGAGGGGTAGAGCCCCCCTTTGCCTATAAAGAGGCTTATGCTAATGTACATATTCTCAGATGCAGACATTCTACTAGTTTCATCCATGTCCAACCATTTACTAAGCTATGGCATTTTGCAATTCTAGGATGAAAATATTGCTGGAGACGTTGAGACATTGTCAAGGGAAGAGTTAGGGAGACGTATTGCGTCCCGATGGACAGGGGAAAAAACCGAGCAACGGGAGGATGATTTTGACGCCTCTATAGATAAGAAGCATGCTTTTCCTGACGAGACACCAAATGATATCAGTTATGATGAAAAAAATAGCTATGGATCGGATCATGACGAGCACAAGTATGATGATGAAGAGGACAAGGATGACGATGACGAGCACAAGGATGATGATGACGAGCACAAAGAAGATGATGACGAGCACAAGGATGTTGATGATGAACATAAGTATGATGATGATGAGCACAAATATAATGATGACGAGCATACGTATGATGACGACGATGATGAAAGTGAAGACCAGATCGATTCAACTTCTTATGACTCAAGTTCTTCTCCGAAATCCGAGGATGATGAGTATGACTCGTCAGGTAAGAAACTAGTTCGCTGTTAAAGTCCCTTTTGCGTTATAGCTTGCTTAGAGAATGTAACTTGTGTATGATTCGAATTGTTCAGATGGCTCATCTTGGCTGGAGAAGATACAGAAGAAAGTGAAGAACATCTTTCAGGCTGTTAATGTTTTCCAGAAACCTGTTAATATATCTGGTACTAGAGAGTTTTCTATAATTTTTAGCATTATTGGACATAATCTGAGGGATAATTATAAAAAATACCCTTGAGGATTGACTTAATTACAAAAAAAAAGGTTTCAAATTACAAAAATATGAGTCTAGTGTTAAAATTGAGTAGCTAAAAGTAGTATGTTTACAAAGTGAAGGGATTTTTTTTTTGGATTATGAAGGGAGTACATTAAACTAAATAAAATACCAGGGATAGTTTTGTGATATTTAAATTTATTTAGGTTTATTTGTAACAAGATCAAACCTCAAGTGTAGATTCTGTGGTTGACCCTAAATCAAAATATTATTATCTGATTCTTGATCCACTTTGCAGAAGCTGCGCATATTCGCAAAGAATATGATGAATACAGTGCCAAGTTATCCAAAATACAGTCAAGGATATCAAGTCTTAAACGGAAACTAAAACAAGATTTTGGTACGTATAGGACATGGACAAAAACAAACAGTATTTACATTTATTGCACGGTATGTGATTTTCGTAAGATTTCAATGCCTTCACTTTAATACTGCAGGTCCAGAGAAGGAATTCTATTCATTCTATGGTCAATGTTTCGAGACCAAGCAGAATAAGTAGGAACTTATCTGTTTCTTCTTCTTTATTAAGCTTTTTGTGACAAACTACTTAATAGCGACGATTAAATTTTCTTACATATTCTGGGGATTTTAATTATACTGATTTAGGTATGTTTACAAAGTCTGTCCTTTCAAAGAAGCTACCCAGGTGGAGGATCACAGTACAACTCGTTTGGGGTACTCATTTTTTATGATCATTAATAACTCTTCTTATTCATATATGCTTAGAAAGTTCTTAATGTCTATTTGGATTTATGATCCATATTCTATATTCTTATGTGTCATTTATATAAATTTAATCGCGTAGGAGCTGGGAGAAATTTGAAGATTCTTACAGAGCCCTACAGTTTTTGAATGGAGATAAGTGCTGGAATGGCCCGGACAGAAGCTTAAAGGTAAACACACACACACACATCTATGTTTACCAAGCTATGTCTTTCACCATAAGCATTTATTTGACAGGTGACTAGTGACTACCTGATAGAATTGTAATATTAAATTAATCTCTCTCTCAAAATATACTGAATGAAAACTTGAATAATCTACCTACACACTTGATATCTCATTGTTTGAATTGGGATAACCAACAGTTATGTGTGCATGTTTTTATCCAAGTGTTATTATCTGATGCACCCACCTTTTATTGATTAAACACAGGTAAAGTTACGGTGCGGGTTGAAAAACGAACTTGCTGATGTTGATGAACCTAGCCGTTGCGAGTAAGAATATATCTATCTCTTTGTGTGCTTTCATTTATTTTTTCTTCTGCATCTGACACTTATAGCTATCATTGTATATTGACTTGGCGTGTCTTTTCAGATACGTGGCATTGTTATCTACTCCTGCTCTATGTCTTGACACTAGACTTAAGGTTGATTTCCAAGCTACTTTTTTTTTTTCTGCCTAGCACCAATTTCTGATTTTATTTTGTTATTATAGGAACTTGAAAATAAATTGGAGAAACTGAGCAAGGATCAACCCCAAGGACATGACGAGCTATGAGGAGTCGTGATAGGTTGTTAACTGGTAATATGGTTCCCCACTAAACTTGATGAGAGTGTCTTTCTCCATGTCAAATATTATGTCGTCTATACTGGCGAACTTAGAGAGATAATTGAGTTACTATGCCGGCATATTTATCTACAAAAGAAAGACTAGTTACTAGCTAAATATGAAGTGCCTCGTCTAATGCCTATATAAATTTTGGTTCTTGTGTTGCACTTCACTGAAGAAATAGTGTTACTGTTAATGTACTATCGTAAAATATCAAGTTTAGCTTCTTTTTCTTGCCTATTGCGAGTGCCTTATTTTGTCCTGTGGAAGCTGAGTCGATATGTGATAGAGGTGACACATTCGCTCAGGTATAACAGATAAACCGGGGAATGTCTTGGACCATTTTATTTTTATGATGTTACACTTATATAATAGTTACTATATGTCATGATCCAAAAAATTAAAATACTCTTGCTTCACTTACCTTTAAATTTTACTCATTTTTTTTCAATGTTTGACCATAAAAAAATAATTTTGTTATGATTTAAAATGTTGTACATTAATGTTTTTTTATTACTGTATGACTTTTATTATTATAATTATGAGACAAAATAAGTAAATTTAGCTCAAGCCAAACTTATAAACTTGTAACTATATTTAATATTTAATTATCCTTTTTCTGACCATGCATAATTATATTAAATGAACTTTACCTAAACTAACATTCGTGGAAAATTTATTTTATAGTTTACATAAAATAATTAATTATATCACAATTGATTACATCTAAATTAACGGTATTAATCTAGACTAACTACTTACACGTCATAAGTTTTGTTTCTTTAAGAGTCAGTAAAAAGTAAAAACCGCTGTGGGCCATACGGTTTTACAGTTCACCGGATAATCTAAATACCGTGGGAAAGTGAAATCTAATACTGTAGGCAGCAGACTCAGAGGTAATTAATAATGGCATTTTGGAACATACCCTTTCGGCTTGTTTCCCAAGCCACTCACTTTTGACAACCATTATATTCCATTCAAATATGGTTAAAAAAATACGTCAAATAAATTTTTATTTATATATAAAAAATAAATAAAAATCGAGTCCAATATATAATGAATCTATACATATATAATTCTTGAATTTCTAAATCCTACATGGACCAATAGAAGAGCTTTAATATTATTGTGTTCACACTATACATTATAAATAAAAATAATAAAAATACTTATAAATTCTGAATTTTATTTTTTTTATTTTTAGTAATTATAAAAGATTCCTAATTAATTTATTTATTTTTATTTATATTTGGTAGTAGTATTCATAATAATAAATTAATTTACATTTATTTATATTTAATAGTAGTAAATAATTAATCGTAGTATTAATTAATAAAAAAATTATCAAAATAAATTATTAAACTATTTTCAAAATATAAATTAATTATTTAAATTATTTTATATTGGAAGTTAGATCAATATGATCGATGGTGTCGAATGGGATATAGTTTAACCACAAATAATAATCATTTTCCCATTCAAGTTTCAGTCAAGACTTAAAGACAATTGTATACTTATATATATGCGTACTTGCTCCATTTTTCTAATAAAGACGGATGGAAATTTTCCAACTACTCATTTCCTTCTAACATACAGGAGCCCGAGCATTAAGCGCTATGGGCAGCTAGACTCACAAGTCACTGTTCCGATGGTGATGATTCTATATGCCGTAATTCACTTTAAAATGTTTGTGTTTTTTCTATATAAGTTTGAGGCCTCAATCTATAATGGCTTTGGAGCTTGCTACAGTGTACGTCTTACCACTTCTAAAGAAAATACTGAAAATTATTATTGAAAAAACAATTTTAAAACATATTTTTGAGTTTTGTATTAGTTTTAATACTAATATAATGGATAAAACTCTGAATGTTGTTGAAAATCTTATGTTGTTTACGAGAATGGTAGAGAATGATAACTCAGTAATAAAACCCTAAATGTTGTTTATTAGGAGATACTTAGCAATTTGCAATAAGAATATTTGAATTTATAATTCTCTTTTTGTTTTATAATTTGCTTTATATACTTAAATATTACTTCAAACGTGCATAACCTTTTAGCTTTAATAAACATTTTATATTTAAGATAACATTGATAATGAGATTCAATAAGAGCTTACAAATGAGTAGGGGTGGACAATTTGTCTCGGAATCTCGATCCCATCTCGAAAGTTAGCGTGATGGAACATGATCAATTTTAAAAATGGCAATCCTGTTCCGTTCCGTCTCGATTTATTATTTTCATTATGCATGTGACGGGATGGGATCGGGACCATCCCGTTCTATCCCGTTCCGTCACCCAAATTTATTAATATACATATAAATATTATTTTTTCACATAAATTAATAAAATATCAAAATATTAATCAAAATTTCAATTAAGCTTAATTAGTTTATTTTCACAAATCTCATAATACTTTTTTTAAATAATTTGTTTTGAAAATCCTTAAATACTTATATTTTAAAAATTGTAAAAAGTTTTTTAAATTGAATAATTTAACTTATTTCTCTTAAAAAATTAATTTTTTTTATTTTATTTGTATTTTGCTTATTTTATAAATCGATAATATTTAATTTAATTTTAATTTTATTGTTAATGTTATTTTAAATTTGGGGATATCCCGATACCGTCTCGATCTCGACCCGAACTCATACGGAATTAAGACATGCGAGAAGAAAATTTTAAACGTCAATCCCATCTCATCCCGTTCCGTCCCGAATATAAATTATCGGGACGAGACGAGACGAGATTCCCCTAATATCGTCTCATGTTCACCCCTACATTAGAATGAGAGTTCGATTATTAAATAAAATAAATATTTTATCCGCATCAATTTTCAAAAAATTACCACGTGCATCGCACGGGCAGTTGTACTAGTTATTAATACTCTTCCCACGGAATATTGTAATATTGTGTAAATAAGTTTGTATGATTGTAATTATTTAATATTAAATGTACGTGATTCTTAAATTTTGAAAAGGAAAAAAATTCAAAAGTAAACTTTTCATTTACGTAGTAAATTTTGTTTTTATTTTAAGAATAAGAATAATAATAATCTGAGGCTACCTATTTATAACCTATTTCCACGGCGTGCTTCAAACCGTTTAATATTATTTTTATTTTGCTAATTGCACTGTTTTCTTCTACAAGTAAGAGAGAGAAATAGTGAGAGAGAAATGGTTCAGATGGAGAATACGGCGATCAACAATCATTACGTCCCCGATGGCGTCAAGCGTCCCAAGACGAAGATCGTGTGCACGCTCGGACCTGCTTCCCGCTCCATCCCCATGGTCGAAAAGCTTCTCCGGGCCGGCATGAACGTGGCCCGATTCAATTTCTCGCACGGATCCCATGAGTACCATCAGGAAACCCTAGACAATCTTCGCAAGGCCATGGATAACACCGGAATCCTCTGCGCCGTCATGCTCGACACCAAGGTATTCGCCCTTCCCGATTTCCCCTGTTTTCCCGTTGCTTATTTCACTTGTACTCGGAGATTTCTCGATTTCCTCAACGGTGTCTTGTTTCGAGCTGTAGATTTCATGGATCGGAGTTTTTATTGAAAGTCAACCGGCCGATTCGTTGTTTTTTTTTTCAATTTGGATTTCTCGTGTTAAAATTTTACTTATTGAAAAAAAAGGGTAAACAATCATATTGTTGTGTTAGTTTCTTTTGTTTGCTGATTGGAAACATAGAGTGTGCTCATAGTTCATCTGTAATTCACTTGTACGATGGATGATTTGATCGAATCATCTGTGCGAGATGACTGTTGTACAAACTTGTATCATATAAACACCACTGAACCTTTCGATCGATCGTGATCAGGGCCCGGAGATTCGTACTGGGTTCTTGAAGGATGGAAAGCCCGTCCAATTGAAACAAGGTCAAGAGATCTTGATCTCCACTGACTACGACATCAAGGGTGACGAGATGATGATCTGCATGAGCTACAAAAAGCTGGCTGAGGACGTGAAGCCCGGGAGTGTGATACTGTGTGCAGATGGCACAATTACTTTCACCGTGTTAGCCTGTGACAAGGAGAAGGGCTTAGTGAGATGCAGATGTGAGAACACTGCGGTTATCGGCGAGAGAAAGAATGTCAATCTTCCTGGAGTAGTTGTGGACCTCCCGACTTTGACGGAGAAAGACAAGGAAGATATCATGAAGTGGGGGGTTCCAAACAAGATTGACATGATTGCCCTTTCTTTTGTTCGCAAGGGTTCAGATTTGGTGGGGGTTCGGAGGTTGCTGGGTGAACATGCCAAGAGTATCCTTCTCATGTCTAAGGTCAGTTTCTGTTTTATATATCTCATACTAGTCTCCTATCACATAAATGACTAAATTGTGTGTGATTATATATCATCTTTACGTTTCATTTGAAGGCTTAAATTGCAAGCAGGTTCATATATCATTGAGTAGATTCTTTTGACTTGAGATTATAATTGTTGATTTTATTTTATTTTTGCTATAAATATTCATTGTTGATTAATGTTGTCTTCCTTTCAATTATGCGTAGGGGAGTCTTTTAAGTTAAATCTTCCATTTTCCAAGTTAAGACTGAGTTGTGGATAGTTGCATAGACGGAATCATGAATCATATTATGGTTACAAAAACTGGCTGAGGTTAGACTAAAAAAGAAATAAAACCTTGATGTTTAATTTTTTTTTGCACTTCTCCCCTTTCATAAGCAACAACATTTCAAACACCTACTTGCATTTGTAAAAACATTGTAATTAAAATTATATTTAACCCGAAGTCCAACATCAAGGGATATTGTGTAATTTGCAATTTTTTTTATTTAACCCTTTTAATATCGATCATCTTGTGTGCCGACCCTCCTGCGCTGGGGATACAAGTTATGCATACACGTATTATTCTTGTCCTTATATTTTTCCTTCTGTTTGAAACAAAAAAACTATAACAATAAAAATAGGTTGAGAATCAAGAAGGGGTAGCAAATTTTG
Organism: Euphrasia confusa; assembly: GCA_954870475.1. Taxonomy (NCBI): domain Eukaryota; kingdom Viridiplantae; phylum Streptophyta; class Magnoliopsida; order Lamiales; family Orobanchaceae; genus Euphrasia; species Euphrasia confusa. The sequence continues at coordinate 3,472,121 of OX940951.1, forward strand.
ATGACATCCTGGCCAACTCAGACGCCTTCATGGTTGCTCGAGGAGACCTTGGAATGGAAATCCCGATCGAGAAGATCTTCCTTGCCCAGAAGGTGATGATCTACAAATGCAACATCCAGGGCAAGCCTGTGGTCACCGCCACCCAGATGCTCGAGTCCATGATCAAGTCCCCCCGTCCCACCAGGGCCGAGGCCACTGACGTTGCCAATGCTGTTCTTGATGGGACTGACTGTGTCATGCTCAGTGGTGAGACTGCTGCCGGAGCCTACCCAGAGCTCGCAGTCCGCACCATGGCCAAGATCTGTATGGAAGCTGAAAGCACTATCAACTATGCTGACGTCTTTAAACGGATTACCGCAAATGCCCCTGTCCCAATGAGCCCTTTGGAGAGTCTTGCCTCGTCTGCTGTTCGTACGGCTAATTCTGCACGGGCGGCTTTAATTCTGGTTTTGACGAGGGGAGGGAGCACTGCTAAGCTGGTGGCAAAGTACAGGCCTGGGATGCCGATATTGTCAGCTGTGGTCCCTGAGATCAAGTCAGACTCGTTTGACTGGCTGTGCAGCGACGAGTCTCCTGCTAGGCACAGTTTGATATTCCGGGGGTTGGTTCCGATCCTGTGTGCTGGGTCCGCACGAGCTTCCCATGAGGAGTCGACCGAGGAGGCTTTGGAGTTTGCTTTGGAGCATGCGAAGGCAAAGGGGCTGTGCAACGTTGGGGATGCGGTGGTGGCGCTTCACAGGATCGGGACGGCGTCTATTATCAAGATTGTGAATGTGAAGTGATTTGGGTTTCACAAGTTGTTTTGCTCTTTTGGTTGGGGAAGGAGATTATAATATTTGCCCTTTTTAGAGGACAAACAGCTTCTTTTCCCTTTCTTTCTAATACTGCATTTTGTGCTGTTTTGTTTGTACTGCTGTATTAAGCCATGGAGATGGCAAAATTTATTCATCTATAAGGCCTTGCTTGGTTTGCCTTTTGACATTTATATTTTTTTAGGCAAAATCCTTGTTTTGATAAAACTCACATTATATAATTAATTCCATGCCTTTATAAAGTATTTTCTTTTGAGGAGAGAGTATATATTTTCCATTTTAAGAAAATGCTGTAAAAATCATAGCTTTGGCTTGGACAGCAATTTCAACAACAAAAAAACACAAACAAGATTGAATATACTCCTATATTCTTGACAAGGAAGGTAATAGATAATACAACAACCTGTCTGATAAATTACTTATCACAAAAAAGAAAAGAAAAACAATTCTTAAAGGGCTTCTAATACTGTATTAAGTAGTAATTAATATTATTATAATTATTATTAGTATTATAATTTGTTAATGAAGATAGTAGTACTGTAATATTTACAAAAGCAACACACAATATCTAATGCAGCTAGAAGGGAAGAGTGATGGATTGGATCCACAACTCACCTCTCCTCTCCCAAACTCTCAAGTCTCATTCTCAAGTGCTGATGTACCATCACTAGCCTGGGCATCCCTGGGATTCACACTCGAATCTCCGCCCACCGACTGCGATCCAGAAGCTGCTGCCGCTGCCGCCGACGAAAACAAACCGCTGAAAGGCCATGGCAGAGGTACCGAAAACTGTCGCCTAATTTCATTCCCATCATCCCCACCATCACCATTATTATTAGTATTGCTGTTATTAGTATTGTTGTTGTTATTGCCGACGGCATGTGCGTTGTTCACCTTAGACTCGTCGAAAGGCAACTGATACCTACACACAGGACAAGAGCTGTGAAGCTCGAGCCAAGGCAAGATACACTCCCCATGGAACTTATGCTTACAAGGCATCTCCTTAACCTCAGCCCCGACCCCACACTCATCCAAACAAATCGAACAATGCAACCCTTCCTCCTCCTCCTCCTCGACCCTCACGTCCAACAGAGCCTCCACAGCCTCTTTCCGAGCCGGCGGAGTCCCATACCTATTCGGGTCGTTCTCCGACAGATGCTGCAGCAAAAGGTCCAAGCCGGGCCCCACAAAATAATCTCCCAACGACCCAAACGGCTCGCGACCGTTATTATTACTCGGGTGGTCGTAAGAGCCCTGAACAATGATCGTCTGATTGAAGGGGTTTATCAAGATCATTCGCTCCCTGTCTCGAATCCCTTCGTTTTCACCGCTCTCCTCCGAGTAATTATTTCCGGGCTGTGGAGAGGAAGAGGAGGACAGAAGCCCGGCCCGCATGTCCCGGAGGAGGCGGAGGATTGTGGCTGAGTTCCTCCTCCGCCTCTGGAATATGGACTCGAGCTCACGGTCGAAGGCGAGGGTCTCGGCCCGGTCGATTTCATTGTTGGGCCCGAGGGGCTCGATCTGGCGGGGTCGGCGGGCGTTGCCCATCATGCCTAGGAGGATCGGGGCCCACAGGGAGAGGGCCCGGACGGGGTCGAGAGGGACGGGGGCCCCGTTTTCTTCCTGGGAGGATTCCGACTGCATTTCCTCGACGAAGCCGCTCTGGCAGATGGGGCACTTGACGGTGTCGATTTCAGTGACGGGGTCCACGGTTTGAGAGCACATGTGGCACCAGTAGCGGGAGGTAGCCGAGGTTTCGTCCATCGTTTTTTTTTTTTTTTTTCGGTTTTGTGTGTGTTTGGTTAACCCTGTTTGTTTGTTTAAGAAAATCAGAGGCGTTCGACTAAAGAAGATGTCTCCTAAAAACAAGAATCTTTAAAATCTACATTCAACAGCCTCTAGTTCTAGAATTGCCCATCAATAGAATCCATAACAGATAGAATCAAAACAAATGAACATGATATTAGGATCAAGATTCAATTTTTTTTTGTGTTCCGACAAAAGAACCTTTTTTTATCTATACAGAATTTCAGAATTGACGAAAACACAAAAAACAGATTTTTTTTTTTTTTTTATTTCATGGTAAAAAAACATGTTTTGATGAATGATGGTTGAAATGCAAGAAGAAAAAGTAAGTTACTTTGATATACCAAGAGGAATAAAAGATTCTGTTTGTTAAGAAAATCAGAGTCATTCAACTAAAGAAGCTGTGCTCCTAAAAACAAGAATCTATAAAATCTACATTCAACAACCTCTAATTCAAGAATTGCCCATCAATAGAATCTATGTAAGAGAAAGAATCGAAACAAATGAACACGATATTAGGATCAAGATTCGATTTTTTTTTTTCCTTTTAAAATTTACAGAATTGACGAAAAAACAAGAAAATAAAATAAATAGATTTCATGGTGAAAGAAAAAACATGTTTGATGAATGATGATTGAAATGCGAGAAGAAAAAGGATGTTTTTTTGATATACCAAGAGGAAGAAAAGATTCTGTGTCGGGTTGATGTTATTCTTCTTCCTCTTTTTGCTATAAATTCGCAGCTTCAAAAATCGAACTGATTCGGATTCTGATTCATCGTTTTGTTGTGTTTTTGTATGTGGGTTTGAAACCCTTACAAATGAATTAGTGGTGTTTTATTTTACTGGAAGGAAATGATGGCTCCATCTCCTTCAACCATTATTTTGTTTTGTTTTATTTGAATTTGTACAATAATTTATTTATTGCGTAAATATTTATGTCAAGTGCAATAATAGTAAATAAAAAACGATGGATGAGGAAACAAAATAATTGAATCCACCATTTATTATTCATGATATTTCTTTTTGAGTTGTGATTACTGATTTGTTAAATTGAGGTCAATATGAATATGCATAAAAGAGAGTTTTTTTATCAACTTTAAATTGTCTTTCCAATAAAAATCATTTCAATAATTTTTAATTTGAATAAAACAAAGTTTATTAATATTTCTTTATTTATATCCAATGGTTTATGAATTTCATAATCTACAAAAGAATTTGACTTTTTTCTCCCCAAAACCAGACAAGAAAAACACAAAAAAGGGCAAAATCTTTGGATGTTCTCTCCAACATTTTAGCAAAAAGAATACAGCAAAAGTAATAACTGTACAAATTCTTTCTACCTATAAAATATTCATTTTGATGAGTAAAAACAATTCATCCTCCACACAAATATAGTATAGGGGTATAGAGACGACGCAGCAGAAAATTCATCGTCACTGCTTCAAATGACCTGGATATTTATCATAGCATTCACATCCTGGATGTTAATCACGGTTGTCATATATAGGCGTTAGGAGACGAGTTTATTCTATACCTTTGATCAATCAAACATTAGACTTTCAAAAGGTAATTTTTACTAAAGAAGAAAACTTACATCTTTAACATGAAAAGATCTGCCCCCCATGGGTGTGTTCAGCAGAGAAGTAGTTTCAGATCCAGGGACCGATTCTAGTGCAGAATTTTCAAGATTCCGACTGACCTGCCAGCAGAGAGAAGGCGCGTGAGCTTTGATATTTAAGTGTTGCGATGTTCATATTTACTGTCAAAATCTTAGTATTCTGCTACCCGCGGACCCCAACAGACCATTACAATTTAAAACTAGGCAAGGTGTCATTATTTTCCATCACAAAGCACATAATATATCATGATTAAATATACACATTTCCAGTCCAGGGATTGCTAAAGTGATAGTAGTAGTTTTGTTCTTGAAATACGAAAAAAATATTTATCAATCTAAAATTGAAGTTAAAATAAGTGGTTAAGATCCACGGAACATTAAAAAAAAGTGTGAACTGGAAATGCACTCTTATGAATGAAGCCACCTTAAACTTAATAATATCCAAACACTCTGAACTATAGTCGACACTTCTCAATGTTTAATTTTTTATTGCGACTATCCAACCATACAGACTAATACTATACAACATGGACAATCTCACTCCACAATATATTCCCTATATGTGCCCCAAAAGGTATCCTAAATCAATTGCATAGATCCAAACACGGTCGAGGAACATCACATTTTAAGTAATTTGGAGAATGTGAATACGTAAATGGTTAAGATAAGAGTGGCAGAAGCATACCCCAGATAAATAAGTGTCATCCCTGCTGCTTTCAAAAAGAGACGAGTAATATGAAGGATCATATATTGAGCCTCCAACAGCACCATCACATCCTGAAGGGATTCGAACTATAGGAGTTGCAGGGTTGATAAAACTATTTCTCAAATCTACTTCTGTATCTCTAGCACCAGGGTTCTCTAAGTAAGAAGAACCCAGTCTATACATCTGTATCCATAGTAAAGATGATGATAGCCTCACCGAAGATCCAATTATTTGCATAACTAGGGTCAGCTTCACCAAAAAGCTACCAAAGGCTCCATAAAACTCGGGTGGAACATTCCTGCATGTGCAGATAAAAAAAAATCAGAGTTGGAAGACAACAATCATGGCTCAAGGATTGCTTACAATTACACGCTATTTGCAGCCACGCACATGCAAGTGCAACAAGTACATGTACTGGGCCTCTTTATGTGCTTCCTAGTAATTACAGGAAATACATCATATAACAAATCATTTAAAACTTAAATTCTGCAGTCGACGGGGAGCATTTGTGATTGAGAGGTTAAACAAGAAATTTATATTAGGATTCTGACAATCACACATCACATCAAGAGACTCAGCTTACAAAATTAAATTATGATTCAGTTGTTTTTCAGGTTTGGACTTATGCTTTATAGTTTATACAAGCTATAAATTAGGCACGTTTAAAAGTTGGTGAGTCCAAATAGAAAGCATGGGCTGAACAAAGAAAACAATAGAAAGACTGAAAGAGAATAAGCTTTGGATTAAAATATGACTGGAAGTATCAGCACAATATTTATGTACTTCACTGAACTAATCAGAAACCCTTCTTCCAACAGGAACCTTGATAGAGTAGATGAAAAATATGTGGGACACAACATTGACATTTTAATCTATTACAAGTTCCACCTAGTTAGGCTTTACAGTGGTGCCCAAAATTTTATCACCATAGAATTAGCAGAAAAACATTATTACAATACAAAACTGAAATAACACCCGAAGGTGCATGAACCGAATTTGTTAGGTAAATCAGGCATCTACTATTCAACAAGAACTTATAAATATTTAGGGTGTCACTGATTGACCTTTTCTGTTTTTGGAGAGAACCATGGGGATTAATGGTTTAGAAAAATACAAAGAGAAATTTCATATTTTGATTGAACGTGGGATGAAAGCTATCAAAATATAATGAGGATTAATGATGGGATGTTTTTTCTAGTAAAATAGTGAGTGTGTATGATAAGTGATTGAAAACATATAAATGAAAGTGAATAGTGCATTTGTGAATCTGTGATATAAAAAGATAATGATGAAAGTTGATGTGATACTTTTCTGAAACATTATAATTCAATGTAATGGATGATTGGAAAAGAACAAATGAGTGCGTATTTTGTTATAATATTAACAAGTAACCGCAAGTTGGTACAAAATGAAAAGTTAAAAAAACTGAGTGGAAAACTTTGTGAAGCTCATTCACAGGCAAGCATTACATTTACTTTGAAAGAATACCAGAAAGACTACACAAATAGTTATGACAAGAAAGACTATACAAATACTTGGAGTACACAAGTAACACGACAGGCTTCCACAAATAATGGATTACAAAAGCTAAAAAGTTGTGAAGCTATATACTCCCTCCTATTCGCAACAAAATTTGTTTAATGAAAAATGGTAAATGCATTTACTAGATGAATTAACAAGTATAAGGGTAATACAGTAAAATTCCACACTACTTAACATTCTAATAATTTAAAGGTCACTCTTTTTAAATCATTATGATAAGGCATGAAGACGTGTAGTTGTATTGAGAACTGGAGGGAATGTATAACAATTCTAACTGACTAGTGCCTAGTAAACATATAACAGGGAATCAAAGGAACCAATTGTATCAAACATAAATATTACGGAGTATAAGATTATCATCAAGCTTAGATATGTAATACAGTAGATTGCATATATAACATTCACCAAATATGATAACACAGATATCCATAATGAGTTGCCAGTTTCATTATCAACCATAATAACCAAAAACAAACCATATGATCCACAATAAATTGTGGTATCTTATGATGCAATCAGACATGACCCAATTTCTGCCAACACCCCAAACTACCCTTCCTACGTATTGTTCCACACGGAAAACAAATATGTTCTAGAGGTATTCTTGCACTTTAACAGAATGCTAAAAGCAAGGAATTTTGTATCTTATTCACATGATATGGAAATCAGAGGTGCGTAGGTTCGGTCCCACGTATAGTAGCATAACGAGATGGGAGCCCTAGATGATTTGTATCTCCCGTCTCACGGTGAGATTTCTACGAATGAAAATTAATTTTGCCACAATACATCAACACAATAGAAGAAGATGGGGAATAAAAATCAGTACCAGATATGGTGAGAGAAGATGAAGAACCAGGAGAGGTCGAGGAAAATTGAGCAGAAGAGGAGGAGGGCGTACGTCCTCGCGAGACTCTGACTGCTGCTCTCAATGGCGACGAGCGCGAACAACGAAATCCCCAAATCAACGAGCAACACGCCGTTGTAGAGCGGGCCCAGCGATCCAACCAATGCGCATCCAATCTGAGCGTAGATCAGCTTCAGCGCGAGCCACTGGAGGTTGTCATAGTCTCGAATCCATGTCTGAAAACCTCTGAACCTCAATACACAACCGCCGCCGCCGCCGCAACAACAACAAGGCATCATACGCCGAACTCGCCGCCGATGGAATTCTTCGGTTCCGGTGCTGTTGTGTCGAGTAAATTCATTCAAAAAAAAGGAAGGGGGAAGGTGGTGAAGAAGGAGCTCGGTGTTCGTGCAGAGTCGGAGTGTGGGGGGTCTGCTACATCCACACTCGGTCCCCTTTTTCTCCCAAAAAAAATTGTTTTTTTGAGATTTTAAATTTTGTAACTGTATTTTGTTCAGGATTTTAATTTGAGGCTAAAATAATAAACTTGTCATTTTGTTATATAGGCCCAACGTTTTTTCTATGTAATGAAAAGTCATTTTTACTTCTTTTTTGTTTGTTAGAAATGAGAAAAATATAAATTATGAAATTGTATTTGTCCTAAGAATAAAAAACATGGTGTGTATGGAAATGGGACTCGGGTAGAAAATTTGTCATTTAATTCGTACTATTTTTATGACGAGAGAATTCGCAGCCGCTATTTGTTTTTGTTTTTTTGATAAGGAGGAGAGACGAGAAACTCCACCTCACCCGATCGGAGGTCCCTCGATCGGGTAGAATGTAAATCGAGGAATGTGCCCGAGTAGCAGACACTGTGCGAGAGAGCCAACAGGTCGAACCCCAAGACAAACCTTCATAATATTTCAATGAAAATTTGTCTCACCCGAGATTCGAACCCTGCGTCGCCGGAGAATTACACCCACATCATCACAGGCCTTACCACTCGGCTATGCTCCAGAGGACCGCAGCCGCTATTTGTTGAGTGCGCTCTATGTAAACCCTCATACTTATTTTTAGAGCTATTTGACACCTATTGTAGGTATAATTTGCCATGAAAAAAATATTCGATTTCAAAAATATGGAGCGGCGTCCATTGTATACATTGTAACGGTGATCATTAAAACGGTCAACATTGTTCCAAGACTTGTTTAACGCGGCTAGCTATTTTTCTCAACTTTTTTGTTTGATAAGAGCTATTTTTGTAGTCTTGTTTTATATAATATTTTTTTATTGAAATAACTTGTCTAAGCTTTTGTTGAAGTGATTTAAGTATAATTTTATTAGTAATTTGACCCACAACTATTAGTATGCTGAGTTAATCAAGATAAAACAAATTTTGTGCTTCAACAATTTAAATTATTCAATCAGTTCAATTGAAATTCACCAAAATCAATCAAAACTCATATCACCTTGCCATGAGACCCCTTACCCTTTCATTAGACAAATTGTTCAATCGATCGAGCTCAACCAACCCAACTAGGCTCGTGGTCAGGACTAGTTTTCAATTTTCGTATTTTTAAGACATGAAAAAGATCTATTGAAAGCAAGAGGTATATTAGAACGGGTATTAATCTTCATCACCTCATGTCCTCATAAATCTAAACAAATTATTTTCTCTTTATTTTTTTCTTTTCCTTAGCCGAAAATAGATTTCCAAAAATACTACTACGGTGTCTCATGTTGCCGAATTTGAAAATCGACGACAACAACTACCATTTGTTCTTCAACTTCGGCAACGATTCAGACCTCTCGATAAATTTGATAAATATGTGTGGAACTCATTTGAAAATCGATGACAACGACATCCCTTTGTTCTTCAACTTCGGCAACGATTCAGACTTCTCGATAAACTTGATAAATATGTGTGTAACACATTAAAATATTAATAAATATGTCCTTGGTGAAATCAGCTGATGCGGTGTTGGAAATCTCCGAGGATAAGCTTCTGTTGAAATCTCTATTTCGATGGGTTCCTCGTTCGTGAGCGTGAAGTCTAAATTCACATCCTTCCCGCCGGAGGAGATCACAACTTTTTAATCATCTCGATCCAGTGCCACTGGAGGAGATCACAACTTATTAATCATCTCGATCCAGTGATTCTCTGTCCTCAACACAAGGAATCGAAAAAATCTCCACCGAGTATCTGCGGGATTAAAAATCTCAATCGGATGGAGTATCTCTTTGTTGAAACTCTTTGAGGATTGTTTTCAAAATCTTAACCTAGAGACAAAACCTAAACTTACGAGATTTCAAAGTTCTACCATCATCCAAAATTGACCTTCATGAATTTGAATAGCATTAGTTGTTCTCAATTTAACAACCGTTTGTAAGCGAAAATTGACCTCGATGAATTTGAATAACATTAGTTGTTCTCAATTTAACAACCGTTTGTAAGCGAAAATTGACCTCAATGAATTTGAATAACATTAGTTGTTCTCAATTTAACAACCATAAGCAATACTTTCTCCATTTAACAATCATTTATTCTTCAACAACGATTCAGACCTTAATAAAGAAAATTAAATAAATAATAAATATGTGTAGCACAAAATTTATTAAAATTATAATAAATAAATATGTGTGGAGCACAAAAATAATTCAAACCTCTCGATAAATTTTTCTCTCGATAAATTTTTATTTATAAATATGTGTAGCACAAAATTTATTAAAATTATAATAAATAAATATGTGTTGTGTAGCACAAAATTTATTAAAATTATAATAAATAAATATGTGTGGAGCACAAAAATAATTCAGACCTCTACTAAGAATATATGTGAAGTACATTAAAATAATTAGAAAAATAAAGCACAAAAATAAACAAAAGTCAGCTAATGTATTGTTTCACCATATCTTTCATGAGATAATATTTTCTTGATATAAATACGTAATTATTTGCTTATTTGCTTTATCAATTTTTTTTTTGGATAAAAACCGAAGTCATATATCATATTAAGAAGAAATTAAGTATAATTCATATCAGAATTTCATCATATAGTATTCATCATGTAGTATTCTCATTTGAAATTAACAATGGTATTAGAGTTTAACACTTTAATAAAATAATATAAAAATATTTTTAATATTTTATATTATTATTTTAGAAAAATTATAATTTTTTTACAAATTTATATATTAGCATAAGAAAATCAATAGAAACTTTAAGTAAGAAAATCAATAGAAACTTTAAGAATTGTACTTACAAATATATTTTTCTAAAATAAGGGAAAAATGGCAATAAGGCCAATTTTCAATATTTTTTGACCGATAGGGCCAATCTTTAATTTTCGTGTCAATTAGGCCTTTTTGTTCCAATTAAGCCAAAAAAATGTATCTGAAAAGACGAAACTACCCCTCAATCTATCCTACCCCACCCCACCCAACCCCAACTACCCCACCCAAAGCCCCCAAACCCAGATATACACGATCGGGAAATCGGCCAGCAACCTCCGTCGCCTCCAACCCCGTCGATCCCACCGTCGCGACGTCGACGACCCCGCCCCCACCCCCACGGCCAGCTCCTCCTCTTCTCTCCTTCCCCGCCGGCGCAAATCCTCGTGTATTCGACACAGGCGAGGTATCGGCGGCCCGAATCGCAATCCTACTACTTCATCTTCGTTCACGTCGCCTCCAACACCATTGTCTGGTCGGCCAATCGCAACACCCCCATCTCACAGTCCGGGGAGCTTCGTCTCTCGATCCGCGGACTCTCGCTCTACGACGACGCTGGGAAACCCATTTGGTCCACGCCAAAGTCTCCCTCCGTCGTATCCCTTTGCAAATCCTGGAATCGAGAAACCTAGTAATGCTCGACTCGATGAACAACACCGCGTGGCAGAGCTTCGATTTCCCCACACACGTAATCTTCGCCGGACAACAACTCCCGATCAGAAAATCAATCGTGTCTTCTCTGAGTGATAAGGATTTATCAAAGGGAGTTACAGATTTATCGATACTCCAACAGGAACACTGAATGGGCTCTTCGACGGGCTTCAGGGTCCGGTGTACATCGGGATGGGCTGCCTCTTCCGACGGGTCATCCTCTACGAGTTCTACCCGCCCCAATCGAAGGATCGCAGGGCGGGCTTCTTCTCGAGGCGACGCCGAAAACACCCTTCTAAAATTACGAAAGAGAACAAGGGCGTGGAGAATGGGCGACAACAATTTCGAAGACGAAAACGCAAACCACCTCTCGTCCCTCGGCCCAAAAATATTCGATAACTCGAACCTCCTCATCGACTCGATCCCGGTGGTCGAGTTGTCACACAGAATAGAAATAATTGTTCATTGAATTTTGTTGGCGGTGGTGTTGCTTTTTATCTTGATATTTAGTTGTTGATAAGAGATTGAATACTTCCTTTTATGATATTCATTGTGAAAAATCTGACCCCGCCCCTGCCCTCTCGACGCCGCTGCTGGGAACCCGGACCACTGCCCGTTAAGGAACTCACGATCGAAGCCACTTCCTCCAGTCGCCCCTGCCCTCTTGAATGGAAATTGAATTATGGTTTATGATGAATGACTTTAATTGATGTAAAGGAAAATGATTGATTTGGTGAAATTGTAATGGAATGTTGAATCGATGTTTCTATCACGAGTTTTGTGTATTTTTTCATTCGACTTTTATGTATTTTTATTTTACATTCAGTGTGTTTTTATGACATTCAGTGTTAAAATATGACATTCAGTGTGTTTTTATGACATTCGGTGTTAAAATATGACATTCAGTGTGTTTTTATGACATTCAGTGTTATAATATGACATTCAGTGTTAAAATATGACATTCAGTGTGTTAAAATATGACATTCAGTATGTTCAGTGTTAAAATATGACATTCAGTGTGTTAAAATATGACATTCAGTGTGTTCATTGTTAAAATATGTCATTCAGTGTTAAAATATGTCATTCAGTGTGTTAAAATATGACATTCAGTGTGTTCAGTGTTAAAATATGTCATTCAGTGTTAAAATACGACATTCAGTGTGTTAAAATATGACATTCAGTGTGTTCAGTGTTAAAATATGACATTCAGTGTTAAAATATGACATTCATTTTTAAAATATGACATTCAGTGTGTTCAGTGTTAAAATAGGTCATTCAGTGTTAAAATATGACACTCAGTGTGTTCAGTGTTAAAATATGTCATTCAGTGTTAAAATATGACATTCAGTGTTAAAATATGACATTCGGTATGTTCAGTGTAATTTTATAACATTCAGTGTGAAAATCTGGCATTCAGTGTTATTATGCTTCAGTGTAAAAATGGGGCATTCAGTGTTTTCGATTTAAATTTCAATTGAAATAAAATTAAAAAAATATGTTCATACTGTATATTTATACTGATATTCATTCCATTGAACACAAGACCAAAACTAGTTGAACTTTTCCGACTGTAATTCATCGTCGACTAAAACAAAAGAATAAAACACGACTTCTACGCGATTAAATCAATTTCTCGGACTATTATCGAGCCTCGACATTTCAGCACTAATATTATTTCTTCATGTGTCATCCCTTTTTCTTTTCGCGTAGGTTTCAGAATCTTTCTTGTCCCCAACAAGAATAACAGTCAGTCCAGGAACAATCCCGGTAGACTCCTTCATCCTTGATATTTCAATAGCTATTTCATCTCTGATTTGTTTGGCAGTAGATTTTCCATCAATAACCTTGCAGAGGCCTCAGTGGCTATTGCAGCTGCAAGTGATGCACAGTGGAAATTTAGAATGCACTCATAAAGAATTATCAGTGTAGATAAATGTATAAAATTATCAAAACATTAAATATCACGATCTAACATTAAAATTACCAAAGAAGCTATGAATTGTAACCTGAAAACGGAAGGGGTCGATGGCGGTCGGAGATGGTGGTGGCTCGGGCCTGAGATGTGGACGCGACGCTGTGGTGGTGTCGGGGCTTCGATCGAACATATCTTATTCACATCACACAGTGATAGTTGTTCCCACCTGTTATATAGATATATCAAAAAATAACATAAATATCAAAATCAAAAGACATGTAATATTTGATAATCTAATCAAAATCTATAAATAAATGTATGCATCATTCTCATGAATATTAAACAAAGACAAACATCAAAAACAATCGACAAAACTTAACTAAAGCTTTCAAACATAGGAACAAAATAGTACCTGATCGAGTACATAGGAATCAGGTGACCTCAAATTATCAAAGCATTGCATAATAATTTCACAGCTACTTTTGAGAGATTATAAAAGTTACCAATATCTAAAAGAAGACAAATTACACATCTATAATTTAACAAGAGTCATCATCGAGCCCAAGTTTGTTCGGGGTTTTAAGGAGAAAATCTTTCCTGTCAGAATTCAATTTGGAGAACTCGAATAAATATTAAAACAGACATACCAAATACCACACAATATCAAGCAGTGCATATTATTAGCGAAAAAATCCAGAGGTTTGCTAAGAACTCACAAAGCATAACCGAGCTATGCAAGAATCTGATAGACTACTTACTGCGTCTTCCATAGTAGCACGTCATCCTTGCATGGAAGAGAAACCAAACCTAAGCCTGTTGTTCTCACAAGGATAATGATAAACGGAAAGGACGGCTCCGTTCGACAGCGGCGTGGCGGAGAGTTTGGCCACGTTGTCAACGAGGACGAGGTCGGAGTCGAGGTAAATGACAAATCGGACGCGCGGGTACACTGAATGAAGGTCGGAGTCGAGGTAAACGACAAATCGGACGGGCGTCAACACTGAATGAAACGTAAAAACACTGAATGTATTTGTACAATTATGCAGAATCGAGTTGAGCATTTTGTCGAACACTTGGTGGGCGGAATGAGCGATCGCGTCTTTCGCGTGGAAGACGGTTTCGATCGCGGCCTCTTTCTTGTTTTGAAAATTAACGATGAAGCAATCGAAAGCAAATTAAATAATTGAAATCGAAAGCAAATTGAATAAGCAGAGGACACTAACCATCTTCTTCGGCGAGCAAGAGTGCAGGAGACTACGGCGGGGGCCTGTTCGCAGACGTCGGAGACGGGGATGCGGGCGTGGCGGGGGTGTCAGAAGCGGCGTGGATCTCGACGTCGCAAGAGGTGCACCCATCGCCACTATGCGCCGTGCGCGAACCATCCGCCTCCGCCTCAGCGCGCGAACAGCGACGGAGGAGTCGGAATTGTCTGCGGCTGACAAGTTGCGGTGGTCGTACAGGCGAACCGGGAGCTCGAGCTCAAGCTCGACGGCGGGGAGGAGAGAGCTGGAGGCGAGGCTGAAGGGGATTTCGAGCGGGGAGGGGACGCCGGCGACGGCGTGGTTCTCGACGGAGTAAAAGTTGGGGGCTGCACAAATTCACGACGTGTGAGTTGATTTGGGGTGGGGGTGGGGTGAATGGGGAGGGTAGGAAGAAAAGGGTAGTAATGTCTTTACACATTTTAGGTGGCCTAATTGACACGCGTAATTTCTCAAAAGCCTTATCAGTTAAAAAATGTTGAAAATTGGCCTTATTGCCATTTTTCCCCTAAAATAATAATATAAAATATTATTAAACTTTAAGAATTGTACTACTTACAAATATATTTCTCTAAAATAATAATATAAAATATTAGAAACTCTAAATGAATCTAATAAATTACACTTGTTATTGTGCAGTTCAAATATATTTCTCTAAAATAATAATATAAAATATTAGAAACTCTAAATGAATCTAATAAATTACACTTGTTATTGTGCAGTTCAAAGTACATTGCATGACCCCTCAATCCAAACTGATCATGTAATAGTCTTGTGATCGAATTTTAATCTCATTTCATATTACATTGAAAAAGATACAAAATAGGGCTACACTCAGAAGTTTGAACCCTCTACGAAAACATCAAAAAAGATGCAAACCTCTACAAAAACATGTACTTCTATCCACTAAAAATAAGTACAATTAGTCAACGTCCATTTTTTTGTCAGTTCAATACATATGATAAACAAATAATGTACAAAAATTATGAAAAAATAACTAAAATAAAATAACTATACACTAGGGCACTAGTTAAATTTTATTTTATATATTTTTTCATATTTTTTGTATAATATTTATCATATATATATTGGACAGACAAAAAAAAGTTAATGACTATTATTTAGGATAAGGAGTAATATAAAAAAATAAGCTTTTTATATCATAAGTCAATAGTGTATTTTTTTTAATAATCAAAATCGAACTATTTTTTATTCTAAATTATTCTTCTACAAACTCGAGTCTGGAATACTGTAATTTAATTTACAATCAATTTTTTTTTTTAAATTTAATTTTCATAATTACATTTTCTTAGAAATAGGTAGAATAGATTAGAGCGCGAAGAAAAACCCAATTAATAAAAACAGCAGCCATGGGAGAAGCAGCACCTCCGCCGCCGCGGCCGGAGACGACGAAGGTCTGGCGCAATTACATACCGGAAGAGCTTACCCGCAGCGTCAAAGAGTCGGCTGAAACCGCCATTCGCTCCGCCAGCTCCCTCCACCAATCCTCTTCCACCCGTCTCCGATCTCTCCAGGTCACAAAATTATCACGATCCACCCACTATCCTCTTCTCGCTTTCATTTTAAAATATTGACGCGCGATTTATTCAGGATTCTATTGCTCTGATCGGAACTCGGTACGGATATTATGAAGAGGCTTTCTTCAGTAAAGTTAAAGGTACCATTGCTTAACCCTAAAAATAGTTGCTGCGGTAATTTTTAATCCGTTCTAAGTCGCGTTACCAATGTGATTGTGTTAAAATTATTTGATCATATTTTTCACTAATGTTAATTTGATTATCCCTTTATATACACACATAGATGAGATGGTGAGTGCAAGAGAACACCCAGCTCTGGCAGGTGGAGTTGCTGTCACTGCTTGCCTCCTCCTTATGCGTGGTATGCCTTTCCACTCCGTCTCATTAATTAATCCGAGATTACACAGCAAAATAAATAACCAAAAGCGTGTGTTGGATGAATGAGAGAAACTACTCAGTCCAATGTCCATGCCTTTTGGTTGTATCATGTATGAATAGTCATACATTGTTTTAAAGCTACTGATTTATTGGGTGTGCGCTCGGTAGGGCCTAGACGATTTTTGTATCGCCAGACATTGGGTCGACTTCAGAGTGAGGAGGTATAACAATATCTTACGTTTGCGGCTGTAATTGTATGAGTACAATGAAATCAGAACTAATATCTCAGTTTGGAATAAAATTGGTTGTTCTGTATGTAGGCACAATTTATTAGAGCGGAGAAGAATGTGAAAGAGTTGACCCTATCTGTTGACTTGATGAAGATGGAGAGTCAAAAACTGCTCGAAAGAGCCGTGCTAGCTGAAAAGGAAATGAAGCGTGGTCACTATGACCTCATGTAAAAGATTACTCGAGCCAGTTTGAAGCATTTTCGGATTAATCTTTTTTATTCTTTACTCGTAATGTTTTGAAATGATACGTAGGGGTGCTGGGTCTCAGATTAGAAGCCTTGCAAGATCAGTTTATAAGGCAGAGGCTGAAGCTTCTGGTATGTTCGTAACTTTGTGTTTTACTTGATCTTCTTTCTTCCTTTAACCAACCACTGTGGGAGATTTTCGATGGTGATGTACGGAGATTTTGGGTTTATTGACATTATTCTGCTCTTGGAAGTTGGAATGAATATATCTTGGAAGGGGGGTGTGGTTAGTGTCATTTTGAGTTGATAGACGGGATGTCTTGATTGTGTCATAGGGTAGATCAGATGCAAAAAATGAATGCGTCCACATATATTTACAATGGTTTGTGAGGTTCTAAAATGACCCCAAACCTTGTTAACAATGAATTGAGTATCAGTAGTATCATTGCTTGAACTTTCTTGTCATCCCCTGTGTGGATATTGCTTTCCAAAGGTCTCGGCAATGAGTAGTGATCTTACTACGATAGCTGATCTCGTATATACATAGGATCACATACTTTTCCTTTATGCATGTGACTTTCCGCCAAAACTCTTTTTTTACCTTTTTTTTTTGTTTTTTATATTTTGATCAGATCTGATGGAATTGCTGCGGGAAACTCCTGGTAGGGAACCCTTGAAACTACGAGCAGACGTAAGATCTGTAAATGTGAAAACTTATAATTATATATGTCGCGATCCGCATCTTTACAACTGAAATAATGGTTTCTGTGTGAATATTTGATACTTTGCACCAGGTTGCTTCGATGGCAGCACATATGCGGCAGCAAAGATCGGCAATGGATAATAGGATCATGAAAATTTCTGAGCTAGGTGTTCCTGTGTGACAACCATCCTCTTCCAAAGGCTTCAAGCTTTTCGATAGGTGATGCTAAATATTCCGGAGCCATATGTGCTTTTTCTCATTCAGAATAAAGAACATTTCATTTCCACATATATGAGGAGTAGTTAGTTTGAAAAGTATTCATTTCATTTCTCTCGTGTATGAAGTGTTTGAGCAAATATGGAAACAAAAAATTGTGTTTTATAGTATTCATCTTTGGAAGAGCAAAAAGATTGTGATCGGAATTTCAAGTGATAGCGGCAAATAAGATCTCAGATTGTATCTGTACCGGCCTCACAGCCAAATGCTAACTACGGTGTTGGACTTGGGCCATTAATAATTTAAGATACAAAATTAAACTCGTCAAAAGTATTGCACATTGACCTATAGTATATGTTAGTTTTAAGCATGATTGTTTTGGAATATTTTTTTTACTCATCTTTGGATTCTGGAGTAAAAAAATTACAAACAATAAGATATTAAACTATTTGAATATATACATTTATAAGTGGTTAATTTGACAATTTAAAATTTTATATAAATAGTAATGAAAAAAACATGTGAAAAGAATCGAGAAAAATAGTTGTATGAAGATAATAACAAGGTTGAGATGGTATATGGAGTAGTATATTGTTAAATCTTTGCATATACTGTATTTCACTTCTAGTCGGACTAATTGAATATTTTTATTTAATCAATGTTAAAATAACTGCTGTAAGTATATTTTTGGTTTTGTTATATTTTTAATTAATTACTGCTGATTGGAGTAGGGGCTGGCTATGTAAGTGTATGCTGACAACCAAAAAGATTAGATTTTTAGCTCAAACTAGAGTTGAAATTCCTCCATTTTTACTACTAGTTCCTCCCGTCGTTTTCATCTCACTCTCGAAACCCTAGACAAAAAACCAGACGATTTACATCACCTCACCAGAACCGCCGCCAGGCATTCTGATTCGTTGCTTTCATTCCGTTCTTCGATCGCCCAATTCCTCTATTTCGATTCATTCGCTACCAAAAAAAATTGTATTCAACACTGTCTGCTGATAGCGCGCATAGAAGAATTACCGTTCGGTCTCCGTGCGTACTAATTATTGTAGATGGAGGGGAATTCGGCGGGCGGCGGCGGTGGCGGAGGCGGAGGGGGAGGGGGGAATGATGTGGAATTGCTGTGTAAGACATTGCAGGTCGAGCACAAACTCTTCTACTTTGACCTCAAGGAGAATCCCCGCGGGCGATACCTTAAGATCTCCGAGAAAACTTCGGCAACCAGGTCCACCATCATAGTGCCGTCCAACGGCATCGCCTGGTTCCTCGATCTCTTCAATTACTATGTCAATTCCGACGACCAAGATGTTTTCAGCAAAGAACTCCAGCTCGACACCAAGGCACGTTCGAATTTCGATACACCTTCTCACACTCTTTTGAATCCATTATTTTTTCTCTTCAAGATTTATCTTTGTGTGTTTTCACTAAGTTGATTTAAAATCCACTTGCAGGTGTTCTATTTTGATGTTGGCGAGAACAGAAGGGGTCGATTTTTAAAAGTTAGTTGCTCAATTTCAGCCCTTTTCTTGTTCGGTTTATTGCTCGTCGTTCTCAATTTTACTCTTGCATAGATTAGCAGGTTTTCTTTGATTATTAGCTTACAATTTTTTGTCTTGTTTAGTATATCCTTGTGAACCCGCAATTTAGAATTATTGGGTACCTGACCATTAGAGTTTGTGAAGTTTGTCTTCGAACTTCAACTAAACTGTTACCGTGTGATTTCTATGATAATCAAGCATAGTTTAGGTGATTGTAGTGTAATGGTCAAGGCACCACAAAAAGTTACATGGTCGAATTCATTGTTGATTGATACTGTGGTGAAGGATTATGTATGTCATCTGAAAAACTTGCAAAATCGAGCACGACGTGAATGATATTATTACTTAGAATAAGGTTGGTGGATGGAATTTATCATGTCTATCAGCAGGTTTTCCTTTGCTCAGCCTAATACTTAAAAGCTCATTAGGCTGTAAACACGGGAGTGAGTTTGAACCTTATTTATGTACTAGTTCAAGTTGAAGTAGGCAAGTAGCCATTTGACTCTCAGCATTGGATTTTTTCTGTCCTGGAAAACATTAAATCCACAAATTCCTTGTCAAAACTTGTGAAAACTAAATGGTTTCAGCATGCTAAAAACTATTTGTAGTAACAAAAAATGTTTTTGCTAATTTTGTTTGTTATTCGTTTGACATTGTTTTGTTTATATTACTGTGGATCACGAGGTTATTCGCACTAATGAAAAACAGATATATTAATTTAGTTGTTCTTACCGTTTATAATCTCACTGCAACATACATTATCTCAAAGCCTTGATTTTCACAAATAGACTTGTCTGTGCAGATATCTGAAGCTTCGGTTAGCCGAAACCGTAGTACTATTATTGTCCCTGCAGGAAGTACCCGAGATGAAGGTTGGTCTGCCTTTAGGAATATTTTGGCTGAAATAAACGAAGCATCAGGGCTTTTTGTCCTGCCCAATCAGGTAATTATTCAATAATCATTTGTTCATTTATGTGTATCGTGTAGTAGTGCTCTTGATGTGCATCCGCAAGCAACCTTCATGCATTTATGGTCTTGTGTAATCATCAGGAGAATTCTGAAGCCTCAGAAGGCCTAGTTAGGCTTTCAGATGATGTAGGGGCCGGTTTCATATCCAGTAATAGTACTCAACCTGCCCCAGCAGCCTTGAATGCCGACCGGGCTACTGATCTGCCACCATCCGATGACATGGGAGTCTCGAAAGTGTTGAGAGTTGACCAAAAGAAGTTTTTCTTTGATCTTGGCAGCAATAACAGAGGCCATTTCTTGAAAATATCTGAGGTGTGTATTGGAAGTTTTACGGTAACACGCACTCAGCTAAACATTTTTCACACAAACTTTAAATTATAAATTGTAGCAAATTTAGTTTATTTATCAATTCAAAATTGAGAAATAAACCGTGACTTGTGAATTTGAAATGAATGGAATTCAAACCTGAGATTTGTGTGTTACTAAAGTTGTGAAAAACTGCAGGTGACAGGATCAGACCGCTCGTCTATCATTCTCCCGCTGTCCGGCCTGAAGCAGTTCCATGAAATGGTTGGTCATTTTGTGGAGATTACTAAAGATAGAATTGAGGGTAATGTTCGGACCTAGGATACTCCTCAAAGATGAACGAGTATGGCTGAGATTGTGGTTAAACCAGTCGACTCAGATTTTTATGGCTAAAGTTACTATCAATTGTGGTCGGTGCCTCGGTGGTGCCATTGTGGTCCGTCAGTGTGCTTCCGTTTGTTGCCTTGGTTTAGTTGTCTTTCATTCACATCTGAATAAAGTTAGCTTGCTTCTTTTTTCAGTCAGGACAATCTTTGAAAGTGAATAAGCTTGATTCTGGATAGAACAATGTATAATAAATGAATAAGCAGATTATGTTTTTGTTTTTCGATATGGAAACTTGTAGACTTGATACCGAACGTACTTTATAGATGATTCCAAGTGTTTTTGTGTGTGTGTGTATTAATGAAGGCCATGAACTCTAATGCTGGATAAATACCACAAAATGACATGAAAAATGTTAGCTGCCATTTCAAGGCAAATGTTCAACAAGGATCCATTTGGTTTGATGAATTTGGAGCTCGATATTTGAAATTCATCACTAACAAAATCTTTGCAGCAGGTCGACTCAATTACAAGGGAGGAACTGCAGGTCACTAGTCGAAGACTTAACCAGGGGCTTGAAATCGTTCACTTTGATGAGCCACGAAATCAGTAGTTGTCTCGATGGAATTGAAAGGTCACTTCTATTTATGGAATATATTATTGCACTGTAGAATTTTCCTATTCCTCAGCCATGACAAAAAATGGAGTTGATCAAAACATGGACATGAGTGAATTAAGGAAATCTCACAAACACAAAAAAATAACAGAATGTAACTATATAAACCCCTCATCCCTCCTTCCCCAAAACACAACACAAGCATTTCTTTTTTCATTTCTTTTCCTTTTTTTTTTTCCATCTAATAAATATAATAAATTGCCAGAAGAAGGCAAATATCCCAAAGCATATCTTCTTCTTGGCAAAAAATAATTATATGTAATATCAAAAAAAAAAAAAAAAAAAAAAACTCACATTTCATCTTGTTGTTGTTGTTGTTGATATTGTTTAGTCCTCATGGGTCACTCCAACAGGAACCTGATGAAGTCCCTCTCGGCTATCGTCCTCGTTTCCCTCATGGCCGCAGGGGCCATGGCCGAGGACCCTTACCACTTCTTCGAGTGGAAAGTGACCTACGGCACTATCTCCCCCCTCGGCGTCCCCCAGCAAGGCATCCTGATCAACGGCCAGTTCCCGGGGCCCACGATCAACTGCACCTCCAACAACAACATCGTGGTCAACGTTTTCAACGAGCTGGACGAGCCGTTCCTCCTGACGTGGGCCGGCATCCAGCAGCGCAAGAACTGCTGGATGGACGGGACACCTGGGACCATGTGCCCCATCATGCCCGGGACCAACTACACGTACAAGTTCCAGGTCAAGGATCAGATCGGGAGCTACCTCTACTTCCCCACCACCGCCCTCCACCGCGCCTCTGGCGGCATCGGCATACTCAAGGTCCACAGCCGAGATCTCATCCCCGTCCCCTTCGACACCCCAGCCGAAGAGTATAATGTCGTCCTCGGAGATTGGTACAACAAGGGCCACAAGGCTCTGAGAGCCATCCTCGACTCCGGCCGCTCCATCGGCCGCCCCGACGGGATACATATCAACGGGAAGTCCAATAAGGTCGGCGATGTGATCGACGAGCCCCTCGCCACGGTCGAAGCCGGGAAGACCTACAGGTACGAATCTCGTCATATTTAACGATTTTTAGTGGAATTTTTAACGTTTCTTTTTAAACTGAAATCGATTGAACTGAACTGAATGGATATTATCTGAAGTGAACTATTAATATTTTAGTATTAACTAGATTGTATACTACTTAATAGAACTAGACTGAAATTGACTGGAATTAAGTCGAAAATAACATGTTTTTACTTTGGTGTTTTGTCTAATTTGATACTTATTCAACCGACCAAATGTGACCTAAAGGTTCAGGGTGCGCAACGCGGGCATGCGGATGTCTAATTCGTCTAGTTTTATTGGAATTTTGAACAGTCGAACCTTTTGGACTGAAATTGACTAAACTGAACGAATCTGAATTGGTTCAATTTTACATTTTTTTTTTAATTTATAACTGAATTGAACAGAACTGAGCTCCAGCTAACTGAATTGAACAGAACCGAACTAAACTGAAATGTGACCTGCAGGTTTCGGGTGTGCAACGCGGGCATGAGGATGTCGGTGAACTTCCGTTTCCAAGGCCACCCGATGACCCTGGTTGAGCTCGAGGGGTCCCACACGGTCCAGAACGTTTACGACTCCCTCGACCTCCACGTGGGCCAGTGCCTCTCGGTCCTCATCACCGCCGACCAGACCCCGAAAGACTATTACCTCGTCGTCTCGAGCCGCTTCGCCAAGCACGCGCTCACCTCCGTCACCCTCATCCGCTACTCCAACAACAACAAAAACCTCCCGGCCTCCCCCGAGCTGCCCCTCCCCCCGCCCGAGACCGAGCAGAGGAAAAGCATCGCCTGGTCCATCAACCAGTTCCGATCCTTCCGCTGGAACCTGACCGCCAGCGCCGCCCGCCCCAACCCTCAAGGCTCCTACCACTACGGCAAAATCAACATCACCCGAACAATCAAACTCGCCAACTCTCGCTCCCTCGTCGACGGGAAGCTCCGGTTCGGCATCAACG
Source organism: Euphrasia confusa (assembly GCA_954870475.1). Taxonomy (NCBI): domain Eukaryota; kingdom Viridiplantae; phylum Streptophyta; class Magnoliopsida; order Lamiales; family Orobanchaceae; genus Euphrasia; species Euphrasia confusa. The sequence continues at coordinate 3,495,598 of OX940951.1, forward strand.
GGGCCTCCCACGTGGACCCCGACACCCCGCTCAAGCTGGCCGAGTACTTCGGCCTGTCCGAGAAGGTCTTCCAGTACGACCTCGTCAAGGACGAGCCTTCGGAAGCCGGACAGCTGTCGGTGGGCCCGAGCGTGGTGACCGGAACGTTCCGGAACTTTGTGGAGATTGTGTTTGAGAATCGGGAGAGGAGCGTGCAGACGTGGCATTTGGACGGTTACTCGTTTTTCGCGGTGGCGATTGAGCCCGGGACGTGGGGCCCGGAGAAGAGGAGGAATTATAATTTGCTGGACGCGGTGAGTAGGCACACGATACAGGTGTACCCGGGGACGTGGGCAGCGGTGATGACGACGCTGGATAATGCCGGGATGTGGAATTTGAGGTCGGACATGAGGGAGAGGGCGTATTTGGGGCAGCAGATGTATGTGAGCGTGCTGTCGCCGGAGAAGTCGTTGAGGGACGAGCATAATATTCCGACTACGCAGCAGCTGTGCGGGATCGTCAGGGACCTGCCCAAGCCGGCTCCATACGTTTAGGCAATATGCGACGATGACAACGACGAAGAACTAACATTATGAGTTTTTTTGGTGCATGAACACTACTTGCTTGTGTTTGTGTTTTGAATATTTAATTTGTTTGTATTCAACACTTTAATAAAGAAAAAAATGTTTTTTTATTTGTCGATTTCTTTGGGTGGTTCGGAAGTTAAAAATTACGCAAATAATAAATTTCTTAAATAATTTTTGTAATCCTTTTCTTTTAAATTACATCCATAAAAAAGTCGGGTATTTGGCCAGTTTGTCACTCGTGAGAGTAGACAATTTTTATGCTATAATTTAAAAACGAGCTATTTTAAAAAAAATTCCCCTATATTCAATCTTATTATTCTTAATTGATTTTTCTCTAACTATGATAAACAAAAAGGACATTTGAATTCAAAGAAGACATTTGAATTCAAATTTGTAAAAGGTCGTTGAGTTATAGTATTGAATATACAAAGATATACTTAGAATAAAATACTCTCTCCATACCAAAATATACCAAAATAGATGTCATGATTTTTTTGATAAGAATAATGTTAATTTTTGAATTTTTTTTTAAAGTGAAAAAAATAAAATATTTATAAGTAAAAAATAAAATGTAAGGAGATAAAGTGAATAAATTATTTTAAAATAAAAAAATTAAAAAAATTATTTTATTTTTGTGAGTGTGTCAAACTATTATAAGACACAACGTGTTAGAATAGAGAGTACTACATGTTTAAACACTTACAAAGAGATTCTAGAAGTAAAGTAAGTACTTAAACTCTAAACACCTAAGTCACCGGTTCAATTTAACAAACTTTTAAGATATTCTAGAAGGAGCATGATTAGCATTTTTAAAATATTTTTAAACTCAATTTCGGCCTGTAGTTGGTCAAAGTCAACGAAGTGTGATATTAGAGCATCTCTAAATGTACCCAAGCATATGTACAATTTATTGACACATCATTTGACACATCACACATAATTTGCACCTATCAAATTATACCTTAATGTCCCAATAGAATAGTGTAAGATGAAATTATTCACTTTTTATCATGTGGGACCCACACAACAAGACACAATACAAATTGTACCTAGTATCTAATATTGAATACTCTCTTTTTTCTCTCTCATATTTGTATCTCATCTCCCAATGGTATACCTAGTACAATTCTTGCCACATGTGAATTGTACCTACCATTGGGGATGCTCTTAATATTTTAGTTTCTCATTATATTAGTTGAATTGTACCTACCATTGGGGATGCTCTTAATATTTTAGTTTCTCATTATATTAGTTAGGTAAGATAATCTCAAAAAGTGAAATAACATGTAGAATAATCTCATAACAATATTTTTAAAATAAAATTAATCTAAAACAACATTCTTTGGAAATTCATAAAAAAAAAGAGTGAATAAATTCTGAAAATAAAAACACAACACAAAAACGTGACAGCTACTTGGGTTTGAGACCAAGCCCCTTCCTTGTCATCCCCACAAACAGGTCCCCGGATTTGATCTTCCCCGGAATACTCCCCACCACACTCACGCACATCACCTGCGCTAATGCCTCCTTCCTCCCCAACGAAACGAACGCCAACGGGGCCGCCCCCTTGTAACTCGACAGCTTCCTCTCGCTCACTTCTCTTCCCTTCACCAACACCTTCAAGTTCTTCGCAACAACCGCCGCATGAGCCTTGGCCGAATACCCTTGCTTCAATTCCTGCCACGCGTGTAATCATAAAAAATTAAGACGAGTCGACGAAAAAAGGGCTTTCTTTTTAAATATACGACTTACAGGAACATCCGTAATGTCTCCGATAGCAAATATGTTGTCGTGACCCTTCACCCTTAGTTTCCCATCGACCATTAGTCTCCCCTTGTTATCTAAGTTGTCCTTCAAGAGAGTCTCCTTCAGCCACAACGAGCCAATCGGACTTCCGGTGCAGAGGAAATGGCAATCGGCGATGATCGTCTCTCCACCGGATGTCGTGTAAGCACCGGATGAACCGGAGGAGTCCAGATTCACCGACTGGCCCAAGATGACTTCGACCTTCTTTTTGGTCAACCAGGTCAACGCCTTTTTCCCGGCCTTCTCTCCGATGAATTCCAGCAGCCTCGACCCACGGTGCACCAGCGTCACCTTCTTGTCGGGGAAGTCGACTATGATTTCGGAAGCTAGCTCGACTCCGCTGGGCCCTCCCCCAACGATCATGATCGATTTCGCAGATTTGATCTTCTCCTGCTCTGGATATATTTATAAACAGTATAGTACGATTTGTAAATACAACCAATCGAAAAAATAATTGTGACTTGCAATTTCTTGCTGACCTGCTTTGTAGTGGCTGAGCCTCTCGGCCTTCGTGAACGCGCCCGATTCGAGATGGCCGGTGGCGACGACGAGAAAATCGTACGGGACGCGACGGCCTTGCGCTGTCACTACTTCGTTGCGAGTGATGTCAGTTGCAGAGGATGTGATGACGTGGGCGTTAGGAAGGTAGTCCGAGTGGTTGATCACCGTTCTTTCTGCAAACGATGGCTCCACCATTGATCTCAAGCTTGCCCAAGAGATTTCAAAGAATTCTTTCCTACAATTTGGTATGATGATAACATGATGGTAAAACATATGCAAGAAACATACGAAACACGAATGAAAAAAAAAATAAACAGAGAGCTTACGGGTCGATGAGGAAAACATCGGCGGTGTCTTGAAGTGTTTTGGCGATGAAAGAGCCGGCCACTCCGCCGCCAACCACCACTACCGCCTTCTTCTCTCCGACCAATCTCTCCATTGTACAAATAAAAATAATAAAAATGGAATGTTGAAAATGTTATGTGATGAAGTGAGTCAAATGTTCTTGCTCATTGGCCTTTATATATACAAAAATTCAAGAGATTCTAGAAGAAAGATGGTGGTAAGAAACAGCTAGGAATAGTATTAAATTGTGAAAAAATATAATAATACTATTATTGATACTTTGTGTCTTGTGACCTGTGACTTGTGAGAGGTAAGCATGATGAATACATATCTAGATGATCCTATATTTACAGGAGTTTACTATCCCTGTCGCTTTTTAATTTACAAAGGATTTAAGGACATGTTCTTTTGGACTTAATTTCAGTCCAATTCAGTTCAGGTCGCTTCTGTTCAATTTAGTTCAGTTCATTTCAAAATAAATTAAAATAAAATAATCAAAAAATAATTTCAATCTATAATTTAAAATATAAAATCTAATTACTGTCATAATATTATTAATATTTTTAAAAAAATATTTAATAATTTATAAAAATTATTATTATTTTTATAAAAAAATCAATTCAGTTCAGTTCATCGCTTAAATTCAGTTCAATTCAGCCGGTTTCTAAACTTTCTCAAATTGAATCATGGAATAAATTTAAATGTAATTTAATCTTATAATTATTGATCAAATTCTAAGAAATGTATTTTAATTCAAATTATGGAGAAGAAGAAAATACTACTCCCTACTAATATTCCTCTTGGCCTGTGACTTTATGCTCTGAATAATCCTTTCGAGACCGCTCACTATGAAATAGCTGATATTTCATCGGCAAAATAGGAATTTCTTTTCCGTGGAGACATCCGGATTTTTTTTAATAATGCTACAACAGGAGGTTTATTGGGACGTGCAGCCATGCGTTTGACGAGCAAGAGGACTTGGTAAGGTTAGGGCTCATAACGAGCCAAACATTTCCCAAGCTGCTCGGCTCAACCTCAACCAAATCAAGATCCATAATCTTGTTGTCATATACCTTTTATTGGTATATATTTGGTACTAACAAAAGATGAGGTTGGGCTCAAGAAAACTCATTTTATAGGCAAGCCGAGCTCGAGCAACATAATTTTCGGTTCATCGAGCTTGACATGCTTAAATTTAAGTCAATCCTTCGATTGTGAGCACAAAATAATAAAAGGAAGATAAAACGAAGAGCCTAAATTAGATGCAAACCCTGATTTCCTTTATTTCTCACTTCCTAAAATATATGGTAAATGTATCCGGGATCCAGGAAGGGTTAACCCCTCAAATCTGGTAGGAAACAAATAACCACTTACATGATATAGTAGTGGAGGGAAAGGAAAGAAATCAGTTACGAAGAAGATGGGGAAGAAGCTGTTGGTGGGTATTGGAGAATTTGCTGCAGTAAGCGGGCCCCGAGTCGCTGAGTTATTCCGCCAACCACTAGCCCACCAAGACTTCGCGCTTCAGGTTCTTGCAGCACCTGCATTTGGCACTTCTAAACTTAGTAAGCATATTTTAAGTAATTGCTAAGGTTATACTATGGTCTGGAACTTCATGGTTAAAAATAAAAATAAAAATACTAAGCAGAAAAGGAAGATCATAACAAGAATCTACGTGTATAGCTTATTTTTTTCCCAGAGCAACTATGTAATGAAAGTTGAAACGCATGGATAGATCAGCAAATTCATCTTTAAAGTAATATTGGCAGAAGTTTTTCGTCTAAGAGTAGTTCAGCTAGTTCAGAGTTCTTCGTAATTAAGTTCCATTATTTAACGCAACGGTATAGGCTGTATTAAGGGAAGGTTACGTCTGCCCTTATGAATTACGAAGGCATATTAGATTCTTACCTGCAGTATAGGCTGCAAAACACTGAGATCAAACTTATTCGAGGACCGTAGAAGTTCCCATATTCTAAACACTTGGGACTTAAGTTCCAAAATGCTTTTCTGCTCATCACTACTCATCACAACCGGGCCATTTGAATTGGCATTTATAAGTGTCCGTAAAGGAGCTGGAATCAAGTTGTAAGATTCAATGACTGAGCCCATGATAATGGCTTCGTTAACTCGGACAGCTTCTTTAATTACTAGAGCCCTAAGTTGTTCGCCATCTGGATCCAACAATAGTTTCATGACAGGCTGTAGAGCTTCATTCGGGTTGAAATCTCTGTCCTTCTTTCCCTGGACAAGCAGGTTTTCAAGCCTATTCCACCTGTAGCAAACAAAAGTTCCCGAGTTTCTGGATTCAGGATCATCATGCAAAAAGTAATGTATAATTTATATCAACGCACATGCCTGAATCTGCCATCCTTGAAAAGAAGCTCAATAAGAGCATTTCTGAGGTATGGATTAGGATCGGTAAGAAGCCTTTTAGCAAAATATGGATATGATGCCGCCAGCACCTTGAAATTGGGGTCGGCATACAGAGCTAAACCTTCTAGAACAGTGAGAGACTTTAAAACCAAGGCATAATATGCAGGCACTACAAGAATTAAGTGGCTATATTAGTGGAATGCAATTGGAATTAAGTAGCAATCACCCACATACAGCAACTAAATTTGACATAAAGAAAAAATGGATGCTTACCGTTAAACTGATATTGGAACATAACAGCACCCAAACCATCTACGATGGTTTTGAAGTTGAGCTCGCTCACTGTTGAGTTTAGTGCATCATCAAAGAAGTCCCTCAGAGCCGGCACAATGGGAGTTACATCTACATCGGGAGACAAAAAGTCCAAAGCATAGTAATCGTGTGCCATGGCCTCATAGTCCCGATTAACCATGTGTATAACATGGCAAATTATGGCAGATCTCGCTTCTACAGGGGTCTCACTCATCATCCCAAAATCAAGAAAAGCAAGCTTCCCGTCAGGTGTAGCTAAGAGATTCCCTGGATGAGGATCTGCATGAAAATAACCGTACTCAAGCAACTGTCGAAGGCTGCAGTGTATTCCGGTAGTCACCAGATCAAGAACATTTAGCCCTTGTCTCTCAACAGCATCTTGCTCATTTAATTTTACTCCTTCAACCCACTCCATTGTTAGCACCTTTCCGCTTGTGTAATCCCAAAAAATATCCGGGACAATGATATCTTCTTTGTCTGCGTACAGTTCCTTAAACCTCCTCGCGTTTTTCCCTTCCTGCATAGCCCTGTTAAAATTATCATTCAAAACTACTAGATTTCTACTTGGAAAAGTGTAGATTTGCTTATTTTCCTATAGCAATTAGCAAACGAAAAAGAATGCCAACAACGAACCTGCACGTAATTGAGCTCCTGAAAAACTCTTCGAGCGAATTCATCAACAATAGCAATAACATCACTTGTTACGAAGTCAACGTATTTATTTATGAGATACCCTAAGCCTCTTATTAGGTAAAAATCTAGCCCGATAGCTTCTTCAATACCAGGTCTTTGCACCTTCACAGCTACACACTGCCCGGATTTCTTCAACCGCGCTTTGTACACTTGACCAAGACTGGCCGCAGCAATTGGAGTTGCAGATATTGAGGAGTAAATAGAATCAATCTGACATCCCAACTCTCGCTCGATACACGAAAATGCTTCTGCATCTGGGAATGCTGGCAAATCATCCTACTCCGACCAAACAAAAAAAGCATTAAGAAAACGGAAAAACGAAAGGCCCATCAATTAAATTTGTTCTAAACAATCCCCAACGCATTATCATATTCAATTACTCAAGAAAACCATTTCATCCATTCATAGCAGAAATTGGGATTCAACAGGAAAATACTGATTTCTACCTGCAACTGAGAAAGCTCCTCGATGTATTGGGCCGGGCACAAATCGGGCCTGGTGGACAGTCCCTGACCAATTTTGACAAAAGTAGGGCCCAACCTAATGAAAGTCTCCTTCAGCTCAACCGCGCGCCGCCTCTGGTTCCGGTCGAGCCGGCCGTTGGCTCGGTCGAGCCACAAATTGAAGGCGACTGACCCTAACCCCACAATTATAAAGAGCGCCCTGCTCGCCACTTTGATTGGGCGCGAACCGAATTTACCCCACAAGAGTTCTGGGCTGTAGACGGAAGCATCGGCGGCGCGGCCCATGGCCGCCGTTTCTGCTCGCATATCATCGGCCCGGTCTCTTGCATACGGCGGGGATGAGGAAGAGGAGTCTCTCATTCTCAATAGAGAACCGGCGGCGTTATCATTGCCAGCGAGGGGTCTGGGGTTGGCCTCCACCAGAGCCGCTCGGACCGAATGGGACTTTCGCTTGACTCTCGAGGTAGATGAACTCACGCACCAAGGAACGGGCAAAGCTATGGTACTCATCGGCGGCGACTGCGGAACACCGACTGTGGGACGAAAATCAATTTATTTATTTATTTTAAAAATTAATGAAAATGACTTTGTTCGTACAAACATACTAATTCTGGGTGAAAATGAAAGGGCCTTTTGGAGCAGCAATGGTGAGAGCCTTGAGAACGCAAAGAGTACAATCATTATTCAATAGTGACGTGTATATAATAAGTTGGTGAGATCGACAAATATTAATTGCTTAATAATCCTCACTCTAAACACAATTAACACTTTTTTCAGTTTATAGTAAAATTATATGAATATATATATTTTTATTTAAGAAAGTATTTTTATTATTATTACAAATATCTCCTATATTTTTACTAGAAAAAATTTAATAATATCATTAAATTTTGATATTATTAAATTCTTTTGTTATAAAAATTGTCGATACAAAACAAGGGAGTCACTATTTCATTATAAGTCCATATACTCGTTGGCTCTCTCCCACTGCCGCCTTCATCTGTTTCTCGATGTCTCACTGAACATCGAACAATACCGATACTACTGCTCAGGTACATTTTCTCGATTAATTCAGCAGCTCAGCTTCACATACTCTGTTGCTTGATCTTCCTTCTCCAGTTGTTCTCTGTAATCACAGTACAGTCTTCGTGTTTTTAGGGTTAGGATTTCAGATCAAGAAACACAATGGTTTCCGCGAGCTACTGTTTCCTCTTCGCAATTGTACTCTTCCAAAGTTACCGATTCGCGGTCGCTGATTCTATCCAAGGATGTGGTGGATTCGTTGAGGTGCTGTGATAGGCTTGCTGGATCTTCTGTTTTTTATTGACTTTTTGACACTGTGTTTATTGAAATTGTTCTTTATTTATCGTTTGGTAGGCGAGTCGAGCTTTGATAAAGTCGAGGAACCCGACTGATGCCAAATTGGATTATTCCCATGTTACGGTATATTTGTTTTTTAGATCTTGGTTACCTTAGAGATGGGTGTGTGGATCGGTTTAAATGTAATGTTACCGGTTTCTGAGAATGTAGGTCGAGCTTCAAACATTGGATGGCTTGGTTAAGGAACGCACTCAATGTGCTCCTAATGGTTACTATTTCATTCCAGTTTACGACAAGGTAATCGGTCGTAATTAGTTCCAAGTACCTTGCTTATAGTTCAATCAGTAAATTTGTAGATGGATATACTGTCATCCGATTTTTTGTTGTATGAGAGCTGCAAATCACTTTGAGAAAAAGTTTGAGGATTTACATCCCTGATAACTGGGCTAACTGAAAGGAGTGTTTAAACTGAAAACAGAGAAAATTTGTTTTGAACTACACTTGTAACTCTTTTGGTTTCATTTTCTAATTTCAATTATCGTGGATGAGTGATCAAAATAACATTCATGTAATTTATGTATGCCTCATTTTTTTTTCTGAAGTTGTGTTATATCATCATAGTAATGACTATATAATCAAATCGTGAATAATATTTTGTCTTGATATCAGGGTTCTTATATGATCAAAATAAAGGGACCCGAGGGATGGACATGTGCCCCAGAACAAGTTGAGTTTATCAGTAACTTTTAATGACTGCATGGTCTTTAAAAACATATATAATTTCTATATTAATGTGGTTTTTTTTCATGCACTTTTTGCATGTAATTATTCAACTTTTCTGACATTTCCAGCTCCTTTTTTAGGTTCCTGTTATTGTTGACCACACTGGTTGTAATGCTAATGAAGATATAAATTTTCAATTTACTGGGTAAGTTCTAATGTTCTCTTAAGTTTTGAGTTTTGTTTCGAATTAGTAAGTTCTTGTTCACAGACAATACTGGACTTGTCCGTGACATTTTGTTCTTGTCTTTTGCTTCACTAACTCGTTGCAGTTTTGCAGGTTTACCTTATCTGGAAGAGTTGTGGGAGCAGTTTCTGGGAGTAGCTGCTCACATAAAAGTGGCGGTCCATCAAATGTGAATGTCAAGCTTTCACTTCCCAGTGGGAATGTTGTTTCTTCAGTCTCAACAACATCAACAGGAAGTTATTCATTCAAAAACATCATTCCAGGTGTTGTGTTTCTCTATTTTCTTTTCCCCCTCTATTTTTTTTACGGCCATATCTTCGCCTTCTCTTCCTCTTCACCTATTTTTGTTGTTATGTTATACCTTTTTATTCATCTTTAATCAAAGTAGCCCATAAAATAACACTTCATCTATACTGAATAAATAATTATTTTATTTACTCTGGTGATTGAGCCTTGGCTGTATCGGGAAGAAAGCAATATTTGATTTCTATGTTTTTTGTTGTTTCTGGGTTTATATTGTTCGTAGCTAATGATATCTTATTTGATATTCTTTACATAAACTTTACCTGATGCAGGGAAGTATATAATAAGTGCTTCACGTCGTGATTTAAATATAGAGATCAAGGGTTCAGAAGAGGTAACTTATAGATTCCCTTTTTCTCTCACAATTTTATCATAGCCTGTGGCCTGTGCATTCTTTATATTGTTATTGCATTTAGAGCACATATTGCATCACATTTTTCTACACTTATATGATTATTTTACTTATTAATGTGTAATTCTGCAGGTGGAATTAGGATTTGACAACAGTGTGGTAGATGACATCTTCTTTGCATCTGGCTATGATATTCGTGGCTATGTGGTTGCTCAGGTAGTTTTTTCCTCTACATCTAACTGTTAATCCGCTTCATATATTTTTGGTCTCAGTTTGGAGCCAATAGGTTCGTGTTGCTACTTGGATCAGGTTGAATGTAAAATCACACTGTTCGACTCCATAGTTTTCCATTTTTTTTGCGGCTGGAAGTCGTTTCTGTTTTCTTGATCCAGCTGCTTGTGATTGAATATTCTTGACTAGCATATAAGTGCATCATGAGGGACTGCATTTCAGCTCTTTGTTTTGGTGGTGCTTGTGCACATTTTGTAGCTAGCAGACATGGATTTGTTTAAATGTGTTATTGTTTTTATATTGTTGTGATTTTGAAGCTCAGATGATATACATTTATGATAATGTGTTGATTAGAGTTTGTATTTTTTTTGTATTTATGTGTATAATGATATTATAAATTTATAATATAAAAGAACTAATGTGTATAATAATGTATCTGTATAATAATTTAGGATTGTATTAAATAAGGGGAAAAGGAAGTTTGAAGGGAAAATGGGATTGAATTTGGTTTAGTTTGGGGTGAGGTTTAACAATATCTGAAAAGACAAAGCCTAGTTTATGGATATTAATTTGTATTTCCTTAGTTGTTTTTTCTAGCTTACTAAATGAAATGCAACAATTGGTAACTGCCTTCAATGCACTTATTACTGCTTCATTGTTTTATGTTATTTTTTTGAACTTGTTTTTGTTCATCATCTACATTTTCTAGTATACTGGAATAATTTGTTTAGTCACCATGGTATTCTGAGCAAACAAATTAACTGTTCTCTGATGTGCTACTTTTAGGGAAATCCCATATTGGGAGTTCATTTTTATCTATACTCGGATGATGTCTTGGAATTGAACTGTCCACATGACTCTGGTAATGCACCTGGTCTAGGGAAAGCCCTTTGTCATGCTGTATCGGATGCTGATGGGATGTTCATTTTCACATCCATACCATGTGGTATTACTCTCTGCTTCATTTTTGGTGTTATGTCTGGATGGTTCTTAATGTTTTGTTCGTTCTTTTTCCAATGCATGCTGTCCATTATAATGTAAATTTTGCATGATCTATACATAAATTATACTACATGTATTCATGCCAAATTTCCTAGAATTTTCAGAATTTTGCTTTATTGGTTATTCATGTTAAATTCAGATTTTTACCATAATTGAGTTGTTTTCAAGGAATTATTCTGTCTGTTCAATAAAAAAAGTCTGATTATTTCACTGGCAAAGTGCAAGTGTTTTGGGCTTGATCCCCCCCACCCCTCAGTTCTTTTCAATATCCCTTATGCTGCTAGTGTAACTTACGGGTATGACTTATGGGTGTTGAGTTTTTGCCGCTTGATTGGAATTGCGGTGTTCATATGCACATTGTAGGAATTGTTCATTTGTTCTTAAAAGCTAGACTTTTTTCTCAAGAAACTAATTTGCAGCGGTTTATAATCTTTCGACATGCTCATAATTTTTCTGCATTAGCTATGTAGTAAAAGTATATAGCCTAGCTCTTATAGGTCAGTTAAATTATTTATATGTGAATTGAACCTAATGCCTCTCTGCTTGTGCCTTGTTACTGAATCAAGTTGTTTTTTCTGTTGATATTATGAAAAGTTATTTGTCCCTGAACTTCTATTCTTGATTGCATCTGCTACAATACCCAACATTTTGTAATGTGATATTGTAGTTCCTGGTGCCTAGTCAATGAATTTCGTAAACATGACAGGGACATACAAGCTCATACCTTTCTACAAGGGCGAGAATACAGTTTTTGATGTTTCACCTCCTTCAACGATGGTCTTTGTTCAACATGATCATGTTATAATCCCACAAAAGTTTCAGGTAAGGGTTAGCCGGTTAGTTGCATGCTATCTAGCAAAACTGTTTTAGTTCATACTAGTACTGGATCCCTGAGTGCTTGTAATATATGGCGTCATGGTTCTAAATGTGTATTCTGTTACGATCGTGCTTCTTTTACTTGATATTGATATCTTGTGTATTAAAGTTTTTTTTCCCACTCCCATTTGGTCACATGTTAGATACATTCAATAAGATTTGGAAAGAACAATCTTCCTTCTGCCTGTATGGGCCATACTGCTGACAGTTAAATGTAAACGCATTTAGTAGGACTAATTTAGAACTGGTTTGCATAATTTGAACTATATTTTATCTTGTAAAAGTAGTTTATTTTCGGTTTCTGTCTCATTCAAAATTCAGAAGCCAGACTTTCTGCTCCTTGAATACAGTAAACATCTTACGCATTGGTGTTGTGTAGGTTACTGGATTTTCTGTGGGGGGTCGTGTGGTTGATGGTAATGGCAATGGAGTGGATGGTGCAAAAATCTTACTGGATGGACTTGAAAGATCAAAAACTGACTCAGAAGGATATTACAAACTTGATCAGGTAAAATTTGTATTCATAGCAACATTTGTGGTCCTCGTGTTTTAACTTTATTCTTATTAATCGAATGACCTGATCAGTTTTTATTGGTGTCAAAGGCCTTGTGTTGGACTGGAGTCGTAGAGTTATGAGAGTATCTATCCTGTTGTTGGAGTCTCATAATCATTAATCAATTATGATTACTTACCTTTTATTGTCTTCTATTCAATCCGTTCATCATCATGTTGAATATGTTTCATATGCATTTCATGGTGTTGCCTTTTACTTGCTTTTAAACCATTGAGCAACCATAGTTAATTTTCCTTTTTTAAGAACTTGAAGAAAAAATCACCTGGGGTTGAGACATTAATTGATTAAAGTATGCAATTAAACAAGCTATTGCTATTTTATCTGTTGTGCCATATCAATGCCCTGGGGTATAATAATTTTCTTACCTTGACATTTATTCATTTATATGAATAATGTTTACCTCCTTCCTTTCTGGGCTTGCATGATTAATGATCAATATTTTTAGGTTACATCAAAAAGATACAGCATCGAAGCCAACAAGGAGCACTATAAATTTGAAAGGTTGAATGACTTTTTGGTGAGTCACTCTCCAAGCTCTAATTTTATTTTCTCCAGTCTTTTCAGTACATTAGACTAATAAATAGACAGGAAGAATTTAACAGCAATAGCTATTTTTGACCTTCATTGGCTCCTTGGCTATTTATATATTTTCTGTCCTAATATGATTAATTTGATTAGGTTAAACCAAGCATGGTTTCAATCGTGGATATCAAAGCAATATCATATGATGTATGCGGCACAGCTCAGACAATTAGTTCTTCTTACAAAGCTAAGGTAACTTCTGAGTTCTGACACCTCTTTTCACATCTCAAACAGAATGGGACATACTCATTTTTAAATTAGCAAGTGACATTGTAGAAACAATCACTATATTAGATTATTTGTTTTCTCTACAAAAATTGACATTATCAATTAAAATTATAGATGAGAGTCTCCTCTCTCAAGATTTGCAAAATTTACTTTGTTTGGATGGCAGTAGTTTTATCGAGTGTGTGCATTTACTAATTGATGTATTGATTGATTTGGTGGTCTAGTTTTCTGCAATTGTCAATCAAGATTTTTTTGAAACTTATATATATATATATATATATATATATATATATATATATATTATATTGTTTTCATTTTTCTTAAATGTGAAATGCTTTGGGGTTTCTTTGTATGCTTTCCGTGGCTTGGTACAAGTAACTATTCTGAATGCCAGGTTGCTTTGACTCATGGACCAGAGAATGTAAAACCGCAAGTAAAACAAACTGATGCAAGTGGTAACTTTTGCTTTGAGGTAAGGTTACTGCTGTTCATTTCCTTATATATGTTGTATTCTTTTATGTTTGATTTTCACAATATTCTTTGTGTGCTCACGGATTTTTAAAACCCAATAAGTAATCAACCAAACTATGAAATAGGTGATAGTGCACATTTTCATTTCTACCTTTTTTCTTCAGGTCCCCGCTGGCGAATACCGGTTGTCTGCTTTTGCAGCTACACCTGACAGTGCTCCAGAACTTCTGTTTTCTCCAGATTACATTGATGTTATTGTTAATAAACCTTTATTCAATATCAAGTTTGATCAGGTGCCAGTTTAAATACATGTTTAAGATGCCTGAATATTTTTTTCAGTATGTGGAACGCTCAAGAATATAGACCATGTCTGCATATTTCTCTATTCTTTCCATTCTTTCTTTCTTTTTGTAACTCATGAAACCTGTAAAGTGCTGTATTTGTTCAGGGATCTATCATATCATCATCATTTTATCTTTATTTTGCTTGTAAACTTAGGCACAAGTGAATGTCCGTGGATCAGTCGTTTGCAAAGATAAATGTGGGCCTGCTGTTTCTGTAATACTTGTGAGGCTTGATGGTAAAAGTAAAGAAGAGAGGTCAATTAGTTTGTCTGATCAGAGTAATGACTTTTCATTTCCCAATGTTCTCCCTGGAAAATACAGAGTTGAGGTATTTCCTTTTTGTCTTTTTCCTTTATAATACAAATTTCCTTGTTCGCTTTGTAATAATATAATTTCTAATTTTGTATGTGTTTGTACCCTGTATATAAATGTAAACAGGGTGTATGTTAGGCATCTATTTTTTATTTATTTATTGACTTTTCTTCATTCTCTGCTACACTAACCGACACATTTAAATGTTTAATTTGGAGTTTGGTCTCCTTGGAAAATCCTCGTTATATTGCCTTTGGAACTAGTAGTAACATGACAGCAATAATTACTGTGCACACTCTTTCCACTGGTCAATTCTACATGTAAATGGTTGCACGCTTCAGTTTACTCTGGACTCCTTGAAAAACTCATGGTATTTTTCTATTGAAGTTAGTCACTGACAGCAATAATTACAGTGCTCAATCATCCCTCTGGTAAACTGTTCATGTTATTTCTTATACACTAAGTAGATGTCATAACTATTGAATCTAGTCACTGTCAGCATGACTCAGCAATAACTGCAGTGCATACTCACCCCTGGTCAATGTTCATGTTATTTCTGATACACAGTATATCTCATATCTCAATTCAGAAGTTCATAACTCATTTTTAGTTTCTAATGGAATTTTTTCTTTATGATAACCAAATGTGTTCCGCTTTAGGTCACAAACTACTCCCCTGGAATCACATCACGAGAAGATATATGGTGCTGGGAACAGAAAATTATAAATGTGAATGTTGGTGTGGAAGATGTTGAAGGGATTACTTTCATTCAGAAAGGTTACTGGGTGAAGGTAATTTCCAGCCATGATGTGGATGCTACTCTGGTACTAATGGACAGTTCTCGGGTGAACTTGAAAATTATGGTAAGACTCATCCTTTAGTTATTGAAATCTTCAAGCAATCATTTTGTGTGAAACAATCTGCTTAAAAACTGTATGAATTGCAGAAAGGTGCCCAGCAGATTTGTGTAGAGTCTCCTGGTGTGCATGAACTTCATTTCATCGACTCATGTATATCCTTTGGGAGCTCAACTTTGAAAATTGATACATCGAATCAGATGGTATGGTGGTTATTTGGGTTTCCCTTTTTTGTGTACGTGGGTGTGCCTGTTAATATAGTTTCTTGCTAGGAAACACGAGATTTGGTTGGGTGAGAAGAGACGTTGGAAATGTGTTGGGATGGACATAATTTGATTTTTTCCCCCTCTTTTGTGCAGCCTATTAATTTAAAGGGTGAGAAATATCTGCTGAAGGGACATATAAATGTTCAGTCAAAAGATAATTTACCTGAGAATATACCAGTTGACATCTTTGACAATCAAGAAACATTAGTTGATGGTACAATTGCCAGACTCGTCTCAACCGAAGTTGATCAATCTGGGGCTGCTGTCTATGAGTATTCTGTTTGGGCTAATTTTGGGGATAAACTCGTATTTGTCCCTCGGGATTCGTGGTATGCTTATATATATATATATATTATTTTTTGTTTTAAATTCCTATAGTGATTCAGTAATTTTCACCTGATATCTTTCATCTATGTATTATGTTCTCTCAACTTTCTAGTTATATAACAAAATTAGGGGCTAGACACGTCCATAAAAAATGATTACAGAGTTGAAATTCATTGCACATAATGCCACATACCCCTAAAGTATATTGCGTTTCTTTACCAATAAATTATTTTTCAATAGTGTATATCTAGAAGTCTCCTCATTTTTTTATTGTTTGATTTATATGGTTTTATAAATCAAAATATCAAATTTGTTCAGTGTACGAGATATGTTGAACAATTACTTAAAGTTACTTGTCCTAATTATGAGAGTTCAGCTTCTTTTTCTGCCTTTATTTTAATGTTGAGATTCACATAAAATGCATTAATGTTTTTAAGAGCATACAAATCTTTTTTTTAGGATATGCCTAATCTAAAGTTTATATATCTATCATTTCCCAGATTGAATCATACCATTTATTAATTGATTATTCTTGTTATAATGAATTATATGTCCTCATCCTCATTTGACCTCTGTGACAGGAATAGTGTGGGAAAACAATTTTTATTTTACCCTAGACAACAGCATGTAAGTTGTTTTAGAGTTTCATTTCTACTCTTATCTTGTATCTGTGGGTAGACAGAAAACTGTTTACTTAAGGTTTTCATCATACTCTATTAGGTTTCTGTTGCACAAGGTGGCTGTCAAGCTTCAATTGCTCCTTTTTCTGGCCGATTAGGGTTATACATCGAAGGATCAGTTTCACCCCCTCTTTCTCATGTTGACATAAAAGTTCTTGCTCAGACAGATAGCCTTATTTCTACACTTAAACAAGGCAGCACAGCACTAGAAGTTACCACTGGGGCAGATGGTAAATATATCGCAGGACCACTCTATGATGATATAGGGTACAGCATAGAGGCATCAAAGGTTCGATTTTTTATTTCATATGGGGTGTTGTATTGATATATACTTTTAAAAAAAAGCTGGAGGAAATGAGCCATGGCTAATTAATGGTCAGCAGTCTCAGCAAGAAATGTGAATATGTTATGCTGTCTGTGTACTTGCTATTCTTTTGTTCATTTACCTTTCTTTTTGCACTGTTGTAGTTTGTCGATCAATTGAGTTAACACTGACAGTAAAATACTCTTGCATAAAATATTGTTTGCTGAAATTTATGATGTGAAAATGTTAAATAAAAATATTGCAGTCAATATGAATGATGACTGATATTTTTTCTCTTTATTGCAGCCTGGTTATTACGTAAAACAAATTGGACAGTATTCATTTTCTTTCCAGAAGCTTGGTCAAGTTTCTGTGCGATTATATTCTAAAGAAGACAGCAATGACCCTTTTCCCGCTGTTCTCTTGTCATTGAGTGGCGAAGATGGATATAGGAACAATTCAGTGACTGGTGTTGGTGGCAATTTCGTTTTTGATAACTTATTTCCCGGAAGTTTTTATCTTCGCCCTTTGCTGAAGGTACTTGAATGTTTTTTGTGTTAATTGATATCTTTTTGCAAATTCTATTTTTTGGTCGACTCCCATGATCTTGATTTCAGTTTTTGAAGTTTGTGGTAGCATTGTAATTGTACCATTCCAGCTTCATAGATTAGAAGGAAAAAATATTGAAAGAATTTAAAATTGACCTAATCCCAGATATTTATTTACTTTGCATCAAAACATGTTTTGGATTTCTATTTGCCCATAAATCACATGCTTCCTTTCATTATTTACCTTAAGATGATCACATATTAGGACTTATGACAATTTAACTCCGCATGCATTATACATGCTTCACTGTTTGTAATGTTGCTTAGTATGTTCATATTCAAGAACTGCATTTAGTTAATATTATTTTAATCCATGGCTCAGACTCCCTTTTCTACTTCAGGAATATGCATTCTCTCCTCCTGCAGAGGCAGTCGACCTTGGTTCTGGGGAATCAAAGGAAGTTGTCTTTTATGCTACCCGCGTTGCTTTTAGGTAACCAACTTTAACCAAAAGAGTAGACTGTCTTCATTATGTGTATCACTATCATTGCATTTGTAATTTCCTGCAATTATATGCTTTTTTTTTATGTTGATATTGTTTTGCATGTCGTGATATGTAGATTGTCTTGCTACCATATTCCATCTTTTTATTCAAGTCAATGTTCTGCAGTATTTTAATTATTCTGCATTATATTTTACTGACTCTGATGTGACTCATATTCTCACATCCTTTTTCAATGCATGAGTGCATCGCTTAGTCTTCTTTGCTGCTGTTTTATTTAAAGTGTTATATGTTGAACAACTTCATGACATGAACATCAGCCGGAGTCTAAGTCCCAAATATAAGTCTAAATATTCTGTGCAAAAGGTGTAACGTACAACGTTTTATTTGCCATGGGTGACCAAACTCTTGCATCTTTTTATTGGACATTTCACATTGTTTCTTTTTTCAAGTGGCTTCTGGATCTCTTCAAAACTCCATTAGTATTTACACAAATTGTGTTTTATAAGTGTCGGAGCAGTCTAATAGCACAGCTTGTCTATAATTAATTGATATCTTAAGGATTTTGATTTTTGAAGGTATCACTTGATCTTACTTCTAGAAGTTTTCATGCGTAGCCCAGTAGTTTCAAAAGAACCTTGAAATCATTTATTCCTGTTGCAGTGCCATGGGAAAGGTGACTCTATTGTCTGGTCAACCAAAAGAAGGCGTGTCAGTTGAAGCAAGGGCCGAGTCAAAAGGCTTTTATGAAGAGACAGTTACAGATTCATCAGGAAGTTATCGGCTTAGGGGACTCCAACCTGATACTAGATATTCGATAAAAATAGCGAGGAAGGGCGACCTTGGTGGCTTGCATATTGAGCGTGCATCTCCAGAGTCTTTGGATATTACGGTTAGTTTCAGTTGTTGGTTAAGAACTTAAGATTTCAGAATCCCACCGCAATTTACTCTAGTCTCTTGTGTCACTGACTTTTCAGCTCTTATATTTTTTACTTTTAAAAGCATGATTTTCCAGCAGAATAACCGGAATCTAGTTGTTCATATTAAATGATGGGTATATAGAATGGCCTAAATGTGTTCTATACTGCTATTGTATCTCGAAGGATAATTTGAATTTCATCTCAAATGTTACCACTCACCACGATCATGTACTTTTTGCTTTCGCTTTTAACAAATTGAATATATGTTAAGTTAGAAAGAGTTATTTAATTTTATTATGGACAATCGGAAAATGCTAATCTGCCGTTTTCGTATGCTCTAGTGATAAGAAAAAATTTTAAAAAATGAGAAGTCTTGAGAGGCCTGTCCCATGCACAAGTTTAGTATTGTCTGTCTGTTGACTTGATGGTGATTGATAAACATTTACCATTGACTACTCCCATCCCATCACACTCCACTGCAAAAATAAAAAAAAGGATGGCAATATTAAAACCTTACTTTATTTCTGGTTTACGTTAAGATTTGTTTGTCTGCATTTCTTACTAAGCAGCTTTGGACGTGCTGTGTACATTAGTGCATTTCGTTGTGTTTATTCTTCTTCTCTTGAAGCTGTTGACTTTATTTGCCTGATCCATGTCATGTTAGGTTGGCCATGAGGATACCAAGGAACTGGATTTTGTGGTCTTCGAAGTGCCAGATGTAACCATTTTGAGTGGCCATGTTGAAGGAAAAAATATCAAAGAGATCCGTTCGAATATCAGGGTAGAAATTAGGTCAGCCGATGATCCATCAAAGGTCGAGTCTGTCTTTCCTTTGCCAATCTCAAACTTCTTTCAGGTGAAGGACTTACCCAAGGGTAAGCACCTCCTCCAGCTCCGATCGACGGTTGTGCCATCTAGTGTCCATAGATTTGAGTCTGATGTTATTGAGATCGACTTAGAGAGGCAGCCTCAGATTCATGTGGGTCCATTGAGCTATAGGATTGACGAGGACATCTACAAGCAGGTAAATTCCATATTGTCTGAAATTTTGCATTGAGTATCTGAATGTGCAGAATTGTGGGTTTCAAGTAATTATAAGACAACAAATAGGTATTTCCATCTCAGTTAGAAGCTGGGTGGGCTTTTTGTGAAGATGAAGACTGTGAAGTTGAATATTAATCACAAGAGAAGTAAAATGCTAAATAGTGATGTATTTTCATTTTTTTATTCAAACAGGAATTGACTCCAGCTCCCGTGTATCCTCTGGTTGTCGGACTTTTAGTGATTGCTCTGCTCATGAGCACGCCAAGGTATAGCTGAGGTTTCATTCGGTGCTGTTATTACGTATTATTTTTTACACATTTCCACTTTTATTTTATACGTTGCACGGTTTTTGACTAGTAGATTGAAGGATCTATATCAAGCGTTGGTAGGAGTTTCCTTGCCAGGGTCGTCTACAACAGCAAAAAAAGATGTGAAGAAGCTGATTGTGAGAAAAAAGACCTACTGAGAATAGGACTTATTTTTGGCGGACGTTTTTTTGGAGTATTTACTCATCATCGGTAGAGTCCCCTTTTGTAGTAATAGGAATTACACAAGCAGGTCAAGTTCAACCATCTTCAATCATGGGGGGATTCAGTGGTTTTGATGATGTGCTCTGCTGTGCTTTCGAGTAAGCAAAAGGCAAAATACGACCAGCTTAAGGCAGTCGGTATTTATTTATATAAAGTTGGATTTTGGGGATTACATGTAAGCTGTCGTGCAATTATTATTATCAAGATTCTGAAAAACGGATTGATGTATTTATTTTTCATTCTAAATATTGTTATTTAAAAAATAAATTGAATTCAGTACATAGATAATACTGTAAAAGTTACTATCACCAACTAGTGAAAGAAAAATGCACTTTACTCTACTAAAATATTATTCCCTGTAAATTTTAATGCTATGGTGCTCAATATTAATTTAACAAATCTATAAATAGAACAATATATCTATTTAAGAAAAATATTTATTACAATAATAGTTAAATTATGAACCTTAAGATTTCTTTAACGAAAAGTTTTCTTATTTATTAGAGCATAAAATTGAATTAATTAATTTAAAGAGTAAATACAATTGAATTACCAATTTACCATTCAACTTAATTTAACTTATTTTTATTAAATGAACTGTATAGTTTTTTTTTAATATATGTTGTTACCCACCCTTTGCCTCAGCCCATATGTTGTTACCCGGTCCATTAAGTGCTTTGACCTTTCCTGACCGTCAGATGTAGGGTTGTTGTGTGAGATGAAATCTTACCCGTCCCTTGGCTATGATATATTAAACCTCCCCTGCATTCACTCACTTCACCCTTCACTCAAACCCTAGCCCCCCACAGAGTGTGTGTGCGATTACACCTTCAGTGTGTGCGATTCTGAGATCTCTCCGTTCACCGTCTCAAATAGGGTTTCAACAAAAAACACTTCGTCGTCTCGCCGCTCTCATGGAAGCCCTAAAGCAATTTCTCATCGGCAGAGCAGGTGTTGACGTCGTTCACATTCGTCCTCCCCGTCATTATCGTTTTATACTTAGGGGCCGAACTAGTTATGTAACATACCACGACCCAAGCACAAACCTTCCGGTTGTCTGTACCGCAGTTCACTACCCCAACGTTGCCGATAGTGCCAATGCTCTTGCACCTTCATTCACAATTCCGGGAGACAATGGAACTATCTGGTTTGTGTACGAAGAGTTTTATGTAACAATTGCCTCAGCAATAGGTGTCCTAGAAAGGACTTGGGCAAACACCCCTGCTCCCACTCCTGCAGATAGATCTCAGCAATCCAATCAAGTGTTGGAGCTCTTGAAAGAGGTCACGGGTATTTTAAAAACTCATGTCCAATCTGAACAACCTTTTGTGGATTTAGAAAGATCGATATATATCGATCAGAATTTTAAGGCCACAGTACTTGACAGGTCTGTGGTACCTGCTGTGTTACCTGCTGTGTTACCTGCTGTGTTACCGGTACCAAATTTCAGTGATAACCTCCTTACCTACTCCATTGCTCTTAATAGATTGGCTGACCTATACACCCAAATATTACAAGCCCAGGATAATATTCTTGTACATTTCAATACCTTTTTTAGAATCTTTAGTTCCCGAAACCCAGGTGCCCCAGGTGCTCTCTTGGCTGGCCAAAACCCAGCAGCTGCTCTCTCGGCTCTCCAAAACCCAGGTGCCCCAGGTGTTCTCTTGGCTCTCCAAAACGCTGGTGCTTTAGTCCAAATCCCAGTTATAAATCGAGATAATGCACTGATTTTGTTAAACCATCCTGCCACTCTTGATGAGAATGAAGTTTGTAGGCTAGTATACAATTTATCAAGCTTATCTCGGCGTACAACTCAAAGGTTAATGGACGATGTATCTTATAAGAATTATATCTCAGGGGCTCTACCAAATTGGGTGGGACAATTTCAAATGGATAACACAGTGACTGCTGTATTCGGCCGTCATACGTATCGCCAACACGAGGTTAATCGGTTTGTTCAGAACTGCATTAAACACTATTCTGAAAAGGCAGGCAACCCGGTTCGTTCGATGACCAATACATACCAGCTGCTATGTACTTTAGTCCCTAATCTTTCGCATCATTTATATGTTGGATTTGCTGTTGCCATTTCAAATGGATACCTACCGCATTTCAATATACTAGACGTGGTTACGACTTTCATTTAAGGTAATATTTCTTAGTCATTGTTCATTCTTAAGGTAATATTTCATTCTTAAGGTAATATTATTGTTCATTCAATGGGTGTGTTCGTATACTGTTAGCTAAGACCAAGGTCGTGGACTCACAGTGTGTCGATTCTTTATGACTCTGTAAATAAAAGTTTGGTACCGTGGTATTGTATGAATCTAAAATATTTTTTTGCAAATGTATCTTTAACCCAGCCATCAGTAGAGCTCTGTTATATGGAGAGAGAGATATAGATCAGTCGGTCACCTTTATGTATAAGTGGCAGCATAATATATGTGTTCATTCCTGTTTACATGCAATTGTCTTGATTCATGTTTTATTTCGATGATAATACCCGAATTGTGTTTAAATACAAACCCTAGCTTTTCTTTGAAATATCATGTTGTTTTATCCATGCTGGAATGTTATATTATTAGTTTTTCTTTGAAATGTTTACATGCAATTGTCTTGATTCCTTTTTTATTTGGATGATAATACCCGAATTGTGTTTAAAAACAAATCCTAGTTTTTCTTTGAAATATTATGTTATTTCATCCATGTTGGAATGTTATATTATTAGGAATGAAGATAAAGTGTATGTGTCAAAAATCTATATATTCTTTTGTAGTTTGGAAGAATAAAGTCTAAACACAGTTTAATTTGATCATGCCAAACATGCAGTGTTAGATGTATCTTTTTTAGCGTAACGAAAAAAAAAATGATGACGTGAGAAGCTACTAGTACAATCTAGGAACTCGAAAAGTAAACCGAGTTGCTGTAGCATATGAATGTCCAATTATATTGCAATATAATAGGTTCACATCTGATTTTACATGACATGCTTGTGTTTTCTAAGAAGAAAATTCTCTGATACGTATATGTATTCATTTATGTCCAAGGCACATTATAGTTTTTGCAGTAGGAAAATATGTTTAAGTTATGTTTACTTTATACATTTTGTGCAGGCTGCTTAGCAATGGAATTGACAAATACCTGATTGCCATGACAGAAAAACCGTTTTGTGCTTACCATCAAGAGGAATGGGTTCCTTCTTTACATCTAAGTTTTTGGGTTATGTAACTGGAGCACTAATTTTGCAGACTCTTCTGGTCATGGTGTAATAATGTAGCTTCCTAGTTTTATTTCTGGCACATGTTTGATATGATGGAATGAAATTTGTAGGAATGGAACGTGGTTACTAAGTGATGAGTTATGAATGGAGAAAAAATCATTTTATGATAATACATTATTATAAAGATAAGCTAAACTATATATTAACATTATTTTCATGTATATATTAATACTTTATATATTTTCTCTAGTCTCGTAGAAATGAAAATGATCCATCCGACTTTAATTTCTTTTTAGTTTTCGAAAGAAATTTGAGGATTTCTATACTATATAATTTCATGTTACTACTTATTTACAAGGTTAAAATTAAAATGTAAAACAGCATAATATTTGGTGTATTAATATTAACATCTTAATTGTTATAATATACTGTAAGAATCATTATTGTCATATTGTGTGGACATACATCATTTTTTTTTAAATTGTACTCCATCAATCACAAAATAAATGAAACACTAAAAAAATTGTACATTTAACTATAAAGTAGTATAATTTTTTTCTTACTTTATCTCACTTTTTAATTTTACTTTATATGGCATTTTAAATTTTACTCACAATTAATTAATTTGAAACTTAAAAAATACATTTTTATCTTTTATTTTTTGTGAGAAATTTAAAAACACACTTTGAGGGCTATGTTCTTTTGTTATTTTGAACTGAAATTGTTTGAACTAGACAAATAAATAACATAATTGAATGAACTAAATAGATATGATTTGAACTAAACTAAATTGATAATCTTATCTAAATAATACTAATAATTTTTATAAATTGTTTAATATTTTTTTTAAAAATATTAATAATATTCTAACATTAACTAGATTGTATACCTAAAATTATTGATTCAATTTTTTTTAATTTTTTTTGAAAAAAATTTAATCGAGATGAACTAAACTGAATTTAAATGGACTAAAATTAAGTTAAAAAATTAGGTTTCATTGGGATAGTGTTTTATCTTTTGTATATCATCTTTTTAATAATATGTTTTTCTATTGAAGACTGATTTATTTATTGAAGACTGATTTATTTAGTTAAAGAGTTTCGACAACCGAATATATAACTAGAGGACCTTGTCAGATGGTCAAAAATGTTGCCCGATAACTGAAAATACTGCCTGAATTATGAAAATATTGTTCGAGTACCGAAACTATAAGACGTGATTCACCAGATCATTAATTCAATCTTAGATATTATTTTCGAATTTCAAGTAACATTTTCAGTCACCAGACAACATTTTCGATCTTCATAGAACATATTCAGTCCACGCGGCTACATATCCAGTCTTCGAAACTCTTTTAAAAAATAAACTAATCACAAACCAACTGAAATGGAATGTGACATTTTTATGAATTATGGGTAGAAAAGTTTTTTTTTATTAAATGAGTGTTTAGAAAAAATAAAACATACCCGAGTACTATCTTAATAAGTGTATACGGACAAATTCTCACTTACTTTTTAAGTTAAAAAATATATATTTTTAATTTTTAAGAAAAATATTTCAACTCTTTAATAATGCAAATATTACTAATATTAATTCGAACTACTTATCAAATATTGATGTTGAATGTCAATACACTGATTAGCGGTTCTTTTAGACTTAATTTCAGTTAATTTCAGTTATTGTTTCAGTTCAGTCCAGTTCAATTTCAACTCCATTAAATTCATTTCAAAATAAATTATTATAAAATAAGTAAAAAATAATTTGAAAGTTAATGTCACAATATTATTAATATTTTAAAAAAAATATTAAATAATTTATAAAAAAATATTATTATTTTTATAAGAAAATCAATTTAGTTTAGTTCAAATTGTTTCAGTTAAGTTTAGTTGACTCGGTTTCAATCCAAAAGAACAGATCCTAATTTGTATATGCTCGAAAGCAAATGTGTCCGATAGCAGCTGAAATCGTCTTAATGTAAATGATTTTGACAATAAATAATACGGAGTAATATTTTTTACAAGTGTTCAATATAGACAACAAAAATGTATGAGGTGAGTAAATAAATTATTAATTTAAAATATAAAAGAAAATTATATTTTAAAATTATAAAATAACATTACTATATATTTTTTTAAATTTAAATATTTATTTATTGGTATTTAAAATTCAACGATTAAAACAAGATGATAAAATGCCTAAATGACATTAAATTTTGGGTCAACTTAGTATTTTAGAAAACCAAGTGACACGAGTGTGTAATGTAATGTGCAAATAAAACAAAACCGTGTCATTCAAACGGCGTTCTTCAAGTTAATACTTCGTATTATGAATTAAACAATTAAACCAAGACTAGTTTTTTCTGCCCGTGCGTTGCACTGGGAAGTTTTACTCAAAATTTTTACTGGATTTATTTAAATCTTAATTTAAGTATGTATGCATAATTTTTTGTACAATAATTTTTTTTGTATACATATTTTGATTAAAAAAAAAACAAACTCAAACTTTTAGAGTTCCAAAACATAGAAAAAAAAAATATAAGTACAATTTAAATTTACTGCAAATTTCTAAAAATCTCCTTGTACACAACATTTCTAGTTTTATTTGTCAAGTTTCCATCTTCGTCACATATTAAGAATTTCAAATCTGCCCTGTTAGTGACCCTTGAAACTGCTACATACAATTGTCCGTGTGTGAAAACAGGCTTTCTCAATAGAATCCCAATTTTGACAAAAATTGCCCTTAACTTTTGTTTATGGTCATACCATACGAAATCATAATTGGGAATTGGCGACGTTAAAATCGAAAAGGTAATTTTGAATCTGAAGGAGAAAGCGCCATCCTTGGAATGTATACGATTTCGTCTTGTTGTACAACTGAAATTATTATATTGATTATTATATTTTTTTAATTATCTAACTTTTCAATTTTGTTATTAAGTTATTTGTGTTAATAATTTTAAAGAATATAAAAATAAAATAAAAAGTGTATTTAAATTATATAATTTATTAGTTGGATATTTAATTTTTATAAAATTGTTAAATAATTAGTTTGTTTATATTTTATGTATCTCAAATAAAAGTTTAAATGGTTATATATTTTATCATTTATATTATTAGTTTAAATGGTTATATATTTTATCAGTTATATTATTTGTTTTATCATACACAACAATTAGTTAATGGAGTTAAATTGTGGGTATTGAATGATAATGTAGCTAATGAAGTTAAATAATTGAATAATTAAGTTAAGTTCAGTTAATTCAGATTCACTAAATTTAGTTTAGTCATTTTAATTTTTTTATTAATATTTCAATATTTTAAGATAATAGCTGAAAATTTATTATTGAATATGGTTAGAAGCTACAAAAATCTACATGTTATATATCATGAAGATGTTATGTTCAAGGAACACATTATATAATAAATTTTGATGTGCAAACCTACAATGCAACGGTCTATGCTAACAGTCAAAATAATTAGTTAATAAATGAATATATGCAAACATTTCAGATAGCAGTACATATGCACTCTGCTTAAAAAAAACAGGGAGAATGAACGGTTTAAAATTTTTTTAATATATGTATCTGTGTTTAAGCAAATAGAATGAATATATCTATTTGAAAATGAAAATCAGAAACTTTGAATCTGAAATACAGAGCAACTTACGAATATGGGATAAGTTTTTGGATGAGAATTATTCTGCAAAGATAACAGGGGGAATGGACCAGGTAATACGAAAATTGGGATATGATGAGGGATAAGAATCTGAACTACAGAGAAACTTACAAATGGAGCACGAAGAGGGATGAGAATTACTCTCCAAAAAATAGGCCACAAAAACCGATTTATCAAATTGATGAATTCTGATACTGCAAAAATATAAAGGATCAATATAATCAGTGTAAAGATATCAGGGGGAATGGATCGAGTAATACGAATTTGGCATATGATGAGGGATAATGGATAAAAATCTGAACTACAGAGAAACTTACGAATTTGGAGCACAAAGAGGGATGATAATTACACTTCAAATAATTGGCCACAAACAACGATTTATAAAATCGATTAATTCTGATACTGCAAAATTATAAAGGATCAATCAATATAATGAGTGTAAAGATAACAGAGAGAATGAACCAGGTAATACAAAATTGGGATATGATGTGGGATAAGAATCTGAACTAAAGAGAAACTTACGAATTTAGAGCACGAAGATAGATGACAATTGCACTGCAAAAAATTAAATTAATGTTACAAAACATAAGACATTCTTAATTTTTAACAACAATTTTAAGAATAATTACACCCACATCACGGTCATCATATGGATAAGCTTCAAAATTCTTCTTTCTTACAATTATTCTACATTTCAAAAGATCTTTAAAGTGTTAAAATTAAATACCAACATTGTATGATATATCTCTTGTGATCAATACAAAACAAATAAGCAACAAAATATTTTTTATTATAAAAGAATAAAAACTTATTCATAGATATGCAAAAGAAAAATATAAAACTCTATCTACAAATGGTTTAATTGTTAATCTAAAATTAAATAATTTAGTAGAATTATGTAACAATCGAATAGAGATCTTTTATTTTCCAGAAAACCAAGAGTCTCGGTATCGAACGGAAGAAAATTAGCGAAAAATGAATGTTATCTGATATGATCTCCTTTTGGAGTGATTTTGGTAAGCACCTTTGACCAAATTAACTGGTTGAATACGCCGAGTAGCAGTATATACAAACATGCGTTAGATTAAGAAATTATAAATAAAGAAGCTTAGATGTCTTTTACCAAAACAAAAATAATTACGAAGAGATGGAAACTTGAAAATATTTTGCAGTAGATAGTACGAAGTGCCCATGAAAGCCGACTCAGCGCCACGTGTCAGCATCCCATTGGTCAACGACTTTTTAAAAAAGAAAAGAAAAAAATTTGTTGACCAATGGGATGCTGACACGTGGCGCTGAGTCATCATTTATGGACACATTTCGACGAAAATTGAGATTTCCGTACAAAAAAGATTAAATTGAAACAAAATTCGACATTTTTGGGGCTAAATTGAAAAAGCGGATGTATGTGGGACTAAATAAAAAAAAACCTACATTTATGGGACCAAATTTTTTTTTATCTCGTTCACAAAGTGTGGTATCATTAATATTATTTGTGTAATATTATTTGGTATCATTAATATTCACATTTATAAATAATTTTTTCAATTAATCTATTAATAATTAAGTGTTTTTCAATAATAATTTTCATTGCACCCATAGAATCCTTGAAAATATAAGTTTTGATAAGTTTTTCAAAAAATAAATACATTTGCTCTAAATTATAGGAGACTCCCAAGATATTCAAAAAATGACTCAATATATTCGCAACTATAAAACTTAAATAGTACTTAAAGCTTCCTCAAGTTTACTATTTAATTATATATATATAAGTTGCTAATTCATAAATTGAAGATTGGAAATGATTTACTATATGACATTGACTTTTGTTAATCGTCATAGAATACGATATCATAATTGTTCCATTGGCGACGTTGAAAGCGAAAGGGGAATTTTGAATCTGAAAGCGTAAGTGACAACTTTGGAATATAAACAATTTCATCTTTGTTTTCGCCTCCTAAGACTTTCGTTTCAATAACGTAGGTTCCCAATTTTATCACAACCAACCGAGTTCCATTACATAATCTAGCCGTGTAATCGAGTTCCATTACATAATCCCGCGGTTTAGTTTTTATGCAAGGACTTATCTCGTTATTTAATTTAATTTGACTCAATATCTATTGAACGAAAAATATAAAACTTTAAAAAAGAAAATAAAAAATAAATAAAATGTAATACGATTTATTGTAAATTTCTAAATACCTCCTTGTAAATTACATTAGTGGTCATATTCCTGACGTTCTCATTCTTATAACAACATAAAAATCTCAACCCCGAGAGATGAACTGAGTTATTTTCTGAAAAGTTACATTTTAAATATAATTTATTAAACTAATCTTTTAACGCATAGTATTTTATTTTTATCATAAAATATGATAATTAAACTTATATCACAATGAAATTTTGAATATTATTTGTTTTATGAATTTAAATTTTATTATTATTTAAAACATAATGTAGGTTTTTTTTCGTTTAAAGTAGGACATGTCTAAAAAACATACACAAAACAATTAGCTAATAAAGTTAAATTGTGGTATTGAATGATCAAGTCAATGAAGTTAAATTATTGAATAATTAGTTTGTTTCTATTTTACCTATCTCAAATCTTAATAGCTATTTTGATTAATTTATTTGTATTTATAATGTCATATAGAAAATAAAAAAATTGTTGATGTTATAAATATATATATTATTGTGAATGACTTGTTGGCTAAGTCAGAAACCTTGTATCCTATATAAAGGGGTCTCCCCTCATTAATAAATTTATTCAATTCTCTCAACTCTCTTTACTTTATAACACGTTATCAGCACGAGAAGCTCAACCGCGTTCTTTATCCAAGTTCTACCCACCCAAGATCCAAAGTACAAGGCAAGAATTTATATTTTGTTTATATTTATAAAAATAATTATAAATATATCTATTTCTTCTCCCTTTTTCACAAAAGTAATATGTTCCCGAAGAACATATAATCTGATATTCCTGAAGTAATATCATATGTTCTTGAAGAACATTATAATTTGATATTCCTGAAGTAATATCAAATTAATTATCCTAAATAAATCAATTAAAATTTTAATGTTCCTGAAGAACATTATGATATGATATTCCTGAAGAGATATCAAATCTAAAAATTAAATGTTCCTGAAGAACATCATGTCATGATATGATATTCCTGCAGAAATATCAATATCGAATTGATTATATACTAATTATCTCGAATAACATCTTTGAAAATCGAGATCTGATGTATCTTATTTTGTAGATACTCATGGCAAACATCGCGAAACTAGATTT
Organism: Euphrasia confusa; assembly: GCA_954870475.1. Taxonomy (NCBI): domain Eukaryota; kingdom Viridiplantae; phylum Streptophyta; class Magnoliopsida; order Lamiales; family Orobanchaceae; genus Euphrasia; species Euphrasia confusa. Next base: position 3,526,387 of record OX940951.1, read on the forward strand.
CGTTGAACTGGATATATCTGGGAAGAATTATTTATCGTGGAACCTTGATGCTGAGATTCACTTGATCTCCAAGGGTTTGGGTGAGACAATCAAAGAGGCAAACACGTCATCCCCGCAGGATCGTGCAAAATCACTCATATTCCTTCGTCATCATATTCATGAAGGATTGAAAGTTGAGTATCTCACTGTCAAAGATCCCCACGTCTTATGGAAAAATTTGGCTGATAGATTTGATCACCAAAAGACCATTGTCCTCCCTAAAGCACGCTACGAGTGGATGCATCTCTGCTTACAAGATTTCAAAACTGTTAGCGAGTACAATTCTGAACTATTCAGAATAACGTCAAAATTAACTTTATGCGGAGAAAAGATCAATGAAGAGGATATGATGGAAAAGACGTTCTCCACATTTCATGCATCAAATGTGCTCCTGCAGCAGCAATACCGTCTGCGTGGCTTCAAAAAGTATTCTGAGCTCATATCATGTTTGTTAGTAGCAGAACAGAACAATGAGCTACTGATGAAAAATCATGAGAAACGACCAATTGGATCCACACCGTTGCCTGAAGCAAATGTTAATGAACGTGGACGTGGTCGTGGTAATGGGCGAGGACGTGGACGTGGATACGAACAAGGACGTGGCCGTGGGAGGTCTCATGGGCGAAATAATTGGCAAAATAATCAGCAAGGTAGTAGTTTCAAAAGGCATAAGCCAAACGAGAACAAGGGTCGCGAAGAAAAATGCTATAGATGTGGAATTGTGGGGCATTGGAGTCGTGCCTGTCGCACGGCTAAACACCTTGTTGAGCTCTACCAGAATTCTATCAAAGGGAAAGGTAAAGTAGAGACCAATCTTGCTGATTACAATGACTCAATCTTTGAGGATTATGATGGCCCAGTTGACATCACAAAATTGGAGACCTCTGACTTCTTTGAGGACCCGAATGGCAATATTGATAATCTGATTGGCAATGGCGTATTGGAAAACATGGAAAACATTGATTAGTTTATTTTCAAAGCATTTTCGTTTTGATCAAAATGTTTAGATCATTTTAATAATTTATCGTACTTTGTTTATCTTTTCAAAATAAATTTTAAAACTATTTTATTTTTATAGATGTATGAATGCCTTGCCGTTAGCGCCACCACCCATACAATACTTCGAGATAAAAAGTATTTTATAAACTTGACATTTGCAAAGAACAATGTCGTTACAATTTCTGGTGCATCCAGTATTGAAGGCTCCGGAAGAGCTAGTGTTATCTTGCCAAATAACACCATACTAGACCTAAAAGATGCATTGTATTCTAGCAAATCGAGAAGGAATTTGCTAAGTTTTAAAGATATTCGTTGTAATGGATATCACATAGAAACAATGCATGAAAATCATATTGAATATCTGTGCATAACTTCTTTTGAATCTGGAAGAAAACAGATAAAAGAAAAACTGCAATCACTTCCATCTGGCATGTATGGAACTGTGATAAAATCAGTTGAAGCAAATAATGTAATGAACCAGAAGTTCACTAATTCACAAGCTTTAATGCTTTGGCATGATCGACTTGGGCATCCTGGGACAACTATGATGCGTCGAATCATTGGTAATTCAAATGGGCACCAACTAAAGGATAAGATGATCCTTTTAGCGAATGAATATCCATGTAGTGCGTGTTCGCAAGGCAAGTTAATCATTAGACCTTCTGTTACGAAGGTTAATTCAGAATGTCCAACATTCTTAGAAAGAATCCAAAGAGATATTTGTGGACCAATACATCCACCATGTGGACCATTTCGTTATTTCATGGTGTTGATTGATGCTTCTACACGATGGTCGCATGTTTGCTTGCTCTCTACAAGAAATGCAGCATTCGCTAAATTACTTGCTCAAATGATAAAATTACGAGCACAATTCCCTGACTACTCAATCAAGAAAATTCGTCTTGACAATGCTGCCGAATTCAAGTCGGAAGCATTCGATAACTATTGTATGTCAATTGGAATTGAAGTTGAACATTCGGTAGCTCATGTTCACACACAAAATGGTTTAGCTGAATCGTTTATAAAACGTCTCCAGTTAATTGTTAGACCATTACTTATGAAAACAAAGCTCCCACAATCTGTTTGGGGACATGCCATACTGCATGCTGCTTCACTGATTCGTATAAGGCCTACACATTATCATCAGTATTCGCCTTTACAACTTGCAGTTGGTCAAGAACCTAATATATCACATCTAAAGATCTTTGGTTGTGCGGTCCAAGTTCCGATTTCACCCCCACAACGTACAAAGATGGGTCCCCAACGAAGGCTTGGAATTTATGTTGGGTTTGACTCACCATCAATAATTAGGTATCTTGAACCATTAACAGGGGATTTGTTTACTGCAAGATTTGCAGATTGTCATTTTGATGAAATGACTTTTCCCACTTTGGGTGGAACAAAATTGAATATTGAGAATCCTCGTATTATCTCTTGGAATGAAAAAACATTATCACACTTTGATCCTCGAAATAAGTTGTGTGAGGAGGAAGTTGTAAAGATCATTAATTTGCAAAGAATTGCAAATTAACTTCCCGATGCTTTTGTTGATACAACAAAAGTGACAAAATCACATATACCAGCAGTAAATACTCCTGCGAAAATTGATGTCCCTGAAGGGCAAATTAACATAGCAAATGAGTCTCAAATACGCCAAAAGCGTGGTCGACCACCCGGTGCAAAAGATATTGTACCGAGAAAGAGAAAAGTACATGTACAAGAGAAAACTCATACTCAAACTATGGATAAGATAGTGATTGATCAATCAAATGAAAATGAAGTCGTTCCTGAAGAACCGTTAGTGCCCGAAAATAATGAGATCGCAATTAATTATTTATCATCTCATAAATTATGGGAGCGAACTAATGTTGTCATGGATAACATATTCGCCTTTAATATGGCACTTGAAATAATGCAAAATGAGGATCCTGAACCACAATCTATGAAAGATTGTCAAGTTAGAAGTGATTGGCCAAAATGGAAAGAAGCCATACAAGCAGAGTTAAATTCATTGGAAAAACGAAAAGTTTTTGGACCTGTAGTCCGAACTCCTAAAAATGTAACCCCTGTAGGGTACAAATGGGTTTTTGTAAGAAAAAGAAATGAAGATAATGAAATTACAAGATACAAAGCTCGACTTGTAGCCCAAGGCTTCTCACAAAGGCCAGGAATTGATTACGAGGAGACATATTCTCCAGTAATGGACACTATAACATTCAGATTTTTAATAAGTCTGACCGTGTCACAAAAGCTCGATATACGCCTTATGGACGTAGTAACTGCGTATTTGTATGGTTCACTCGATAGTGACATTTACATGAAAGTTCCTGAAGGACTTAAAATACCACAAGCAAATGATACATGCCCTAGAACTATGTTCTCAATCAAGTTGCAAAGATCCCTGTATGGATTAAAACAATCCGGACGAATGTGGTACAATCGTCTTAGTGAATACTTGCTGAAAGAGGGATATAAAAATAACGACCTATGCCCTTGCGTTTTCATAAAGAAAACAAATGTTGGATTTGCAATCATTGCAGTTTATGTTGATGATTTAAATTTGATAGGAACTCCTGAAGAGCTCAACAAAACTGCAAATTACTTGAAAAATGAATTTGAGATGAAAGATTTAGGGAAAACTAAGTTTTGTCTGGGTTTGCAAATTGAGCATATCAAAGATGGATTATTTGTTCATCAATCGTCGTATACAGAAAAATTGCTAAAACGATTTAATATGGATCAAGCATACCCATTGGATTCACCAATGGTTGTTCGTTCGCTTGATGTGAAAAAGGATCCATTTCGTCCACTTGAAGATGGGGAAACAATTCTTGGTCCTGAAGTACCATACTTAAGTGCAATTGGTGCATTAACTTATCTTGCTAATTGCACTCGGCCTGATATAGCATTTTCTGTTAATCTCCTCGCGAGATATAACTCTGCACCCACTAAAAGACATTGGAATGGTGTTAAGCACATACTGCGATACCTAAAGGGTACCATTGACTTAGGTTTATTCTATTCACAAAATTTGGGATCTTCTTTAATTGGATATGCAGATGCAGGTTATCTTTCAGATCCACATAAAGCAAAATCACAAACGGGATACGTTTTTACTCGTGGAGGAACTGCCATATCATGGAGATCTGTGAAACAAACATTGACGGCAACATCTTCAAATCATTCTGAAATTATTGCAATTCACGAAGCAAGTCGAGAGTGCGTATGGCTAAGGAATATGACTCACTACATCCAATCATCATGTGACCTTGGCTCTACAAAGGATGGTCCAACAATACTATACGAAGACAATGCCGCTTGCATAACACAACTCAAAGGAGGCTACATCAAAGGAGACAGAACAAAGCACATCTCTCCAAAGTTCTTCTACACACACGAGCTTCAGAAGAATGGCGAAATTGAAGTTCAAAAAGTACGATCAATTGACAACTTAGCCGACCTATTCACGAAGTCATTACCAACTACCATTTTCAAGAAACTAGTCAATGGAATTGGTATGCGTCGACTCAAGGATGTTCAGTAATCTAAATCAGGGGGAGCAAGTTGTACTCTTTTTCCTTCGTTCAGGTTTTGTCCCACTGGGGTTTCCTGACAAGGTTTTAACGAGGCAGCAATCCTATAAATAGTCATTCAACGGGGAGTGTTATAAATATATATATATTATTGTGAATGACTTGTTGGCTAAGTCAGAAACCCTAGATTGTATCCTATATAAAGGGGTCTCCCCTCATTAATAAATTTATTCAATTCTCTCAACTCTCTTTACTTTATAACAGTTGAAGTCTTTTAAATTAATGGAGTAATTTCTAGCGTTTTATTGGTTACTTAAAGTGCATGTAAATTATAAAAAATGAATAATTGTATAATTAATAAAATTAAATGAAAAAATAATTATATTTGTTTTTATTTTAATTATTTCACTTTTCAATTTTTGTTATTAAGTTATTTGTATTAATAATTATAAGAAAAATAAAAAAATATATTGAAAGTGTATGTAAAATGCGAATTATATAATACTTAGTAGTTGTATATTTAATAAAATAAAATTGTTGAATAATTATTTTGTTTGTACTATCTCAAATAAAAGTTTAAATAGTTCTATATTTTATAAGTTATATTATTTGTTATGATGTTCATTAATATAAATTGAAATAAACAAATATATGATAAAAGTATAAATTTACAACAAATTAGTAGTTAATATTTTTTTTCTTTTTTTAATGAAAAGAATGTGAATTAACATAAAATCTATAAGATTTAATATTATGATTTTATAAATAAATCAACTTTAATATTGTTTAAATAATTTTTATAAAGATACAAAACATAATTTCTCAACTGTTCTGGTTTTTCTTACTTATAAGGCATCATAATTCAGTGGACATTGGCAAATAAAATGGAGCGCCTCAATATTCATCTATTACAGCTTACCAATTTTCTCCTATTCATCTGCCTTTGTTGAAGTTGTTCAGCAGAACTTCTCCAGTTACCATTGGCATCATCAGGAAAACGTTTATCAATGTCCATTGGTTCTCTTATAGCTTCATCATCAATTGCCTCATTTTCATTCACTGTAGTTAATGTTCTACAATCAGGTGGCTTGCAAAGACCAAAGTCTGAGAGCTTCATGTGGCCATTCTTATCAAGGGGGATGTTGCCTGATTTGATGTCCCTAAAGGAAAATGTGGGGAAATCAGTATGATACACAACATCTTCATAAATGAAATCTGGTAAAAGATGCAATAAGAAAAAAAAAGAAAAAAAAACCAATCACACACCGTGAATATAATTATGATTGTGAATTGATTCAATGGCCAACACACTTTGAGTTATGTAGAATTTGGCAACATTTTCAAAAAGTGTCTTCTCTCATCAGCAGAGTCAACATGTCCCCACCAGGAAGATATTCCATGATAAGATATAAATACTAATTAGTTGAAAAGAGTAATACAGTTTAACTATGCAGTGACTGGCCACTTTCGCCAATAGGTTCCTCTCAGCTCTTACATGTTCTACCTATGGAAAGGACATTTTATCAGATGGAAACATCTGCAAGTGCATAAGCACTTCCCAAAACATTATTAGTGGATTACTACAACTTGCTTTGATAGGAAGATTGGAAAATAGCCTTCCAACTTATGTTGAGATAAATGATAAAACAGTTTTCTCCAATTGTAAGGAATCGGTTAAACTCTACAGCTAAAGAGTAGCCGGAACAAACGGGTACAAAGATCAGATATCAATAATTCCATGGTAAGCTAAATTTATGTAATTGCTTAAGAGAATCAAGATCATTGCCTATGTGTCTTGGATAAATATATATTAAAAGTTACACAGCATCAAGATTCAACATGATGAAAGCATTTCAGATTTCTTCAATTTCTTCATGGCATAAATATTGACTGATTTCTAATCTCAACAGAATCGGACCTGTGGGACATTCAATTAGAAGCATATACAATACAATTAATACAAAGAAGATAACCACATACTGTATTTAGAAATTTTATTAGGTTATGCAAATAAGTGCATGTTCTATCATTATTAGACAATTTATGATAGACAATTTAAACATGGAAGAGTATAAATATATGAGTATAAATATATTAGACAATTTAGGGTTTGCCGTGATACATATATCTGCCATAATCAAAAGCATAATATTAAATTGTGATGAAAGTGGAGAGAATCATAACCACAAAACCAACCTCACTAAAGGCTCCACGTCCAATGATGGTAAGAAACTCAAAGTCATCGACACATATCTTGTTCCTTCTCAGTCTCATGAACTGTCTCCTTTCGTTCTAAAAAACAAATTAAAAATTCTGACACATGTATATATATAAAACTAAACGAATCCTGCAAAAAAGAGATGAATAGATAAATAAAAAAGACAAAATAATATAATAGGTGTAATACCTAAAAAAACATAAAATAAAGAAGAACTTACATTCTATGCTGAAAAAAGAAAACAAAAATAAATAATAACATTATATTAAAGAAAAATCAAACTGAATTAACCCATAATAATGCAAAAAAACTTAACCAATAATAGAATTAGGGATCCTATTAAATATAGCATACCTGAATTTGAAAATTTACTTTTCAAATAGAATTAGAGAATAACAAAATAAAAATTATCAGTTGGAAGAATTAGGACATATAATTAATTCAAAAATTATAAAAAATCAAACAAATATATAGAGCAAAATAAAGCATGAGAATATAGGATACCTCGGCAAGAAATACTCAGTTGATTATGATACCTCACCCATTAGCCAATGCGCCAAGATCGAATATACATACAATGCAATGAGGTGAAATAAAACATACACATAATACATTAATGGAATGATTGATCACAAATGATATTAAAAAAAAAATCAAAAGAGATAAATAAAGAAAAAATTGTTCAATAAATGGCAAACCTTTTCAAGTGATATTTGTGGTCAACCTCAATTGCACGTTGTATACAAATCTGCAATAACTTACATCCAAATTACATTAATTAATTAAAATCTATTGAAAAATAAATAAAAATAGGGAAGAACCATGTATTAAAAGACGCCTAGGAGGAGGACCATGATCATTAATTAAAAGCTATTGAAAAATAAATAAAAATAGGGAAGAACCATGTATTAAAAGACGCCTAGGAGGAGGACCATGATCGGGTGCCATATGCAGCTTAAAATTTCGACCTGTTATTGTGTATGCTTAAAATTCCGAGACTGCGCGAAATAATCCGTAGCAACCTCAATATCCTCGATCGAGTACTTCCTGTACCTGGCATCTGACTGAGACATAGAGTTAAGTACTCTACTCGATTCTTCCGAAACTTTCAAGGCCTTCATTTCTGCATTGATTCTCTTTTGAGCTTCCAGCTAGTGCAGCTTCTTCAGCCAAACGCGCCTCTTCTAATATCTTTTTTGTTCTTCCATTTTCCAGCGTTGAAGCTCCATTGCCTACAAATTTATATAAATACATATTTTTCAAGAACAACAACAAAAAAAAAACTTAGAACGGGGAAATGAAATGAGGGAGTTTTATGTCTGTTGGGAAATTCGCGTCCGAAGTCCCCGCCTGAAAAGCAATACGAACAAACAAGAACGAAAAATACGTGAAATAAAGAACACGAAGATTATAGTGGTTCACCCGTTAACGAGGGCTACGTCCACTTCTTGCCGCTGCAATAATTCACTAGAATATTATAGATCCCCGTTACAAGCTTGTAAACTCTATAATTGAATTCTAGACTTTCTGGAGGTGTTAACCCTATTAAACACGCATAGGGTTCATATATATAGGGGAGGGAAAACAATTGGGGAAGAAAATCCCGCTTCTGTGTAGAAGCCCACACTTGTCTGCCGACAAGAATGAGTGTCGGCCGACACTTAACACGAGAATCGTGTTTAACCTCGGGCTGGAGCTCGTGTTCCACAGAAACTCGCCCAGCTGATCTCCTGTCGGCCGACGGGGCTTGGTGTCGGCCGACACCAAGCCAAAGCTCCCGTCTGACTTCGCGGCGCCTCCCCGACGCAGCTCCGATCGTCTTCTCCGGCGACTCCGGCATCGATCGTCTCCGGCTCCGGCGTGAATGAACTTCACACCCAACAATCTCCCACTTGAAGTTAATTCACAGCCCCCCTATCGTCTCTTCCCATTGCAGCGGCGTCCCCGGTCCTCATCCCAGAAGACCAACCGAGGTTGAACACAACCTCAACTTGTCACACGGTACCACCTTCGTAAACATGTCGGCCGGATTCTTACTCCCAAGAATCTTCTCCAACACCAAGACGCCTTCCTCTAAGGCCGATCGAATGAAGTGATATCTTAGCTGGATATGCTTCGTTCGAGCATGGTACACCGGATTCTTCGCCAAGTGAATGGCGCTCTGACTGTCGGAATACAAGATACTCCCCGAGTGATCTTGCCTCAGCTCTAGCAGGAAAGCCTGTAGCCACATCATCTCCTTTGCGGCTTCTGTCACAGCGACGTACTCCGCCTCACAACTCGACAATGCTACGATCTTCTGCAACCTCGACACCCAGCTAATCGCGGTACCCCCGAAAGTGTACACGTACCCAGTAGTGCTCTTTCTACTGTCCACATCCCCTCCGTTGTCTGCGTCCACGAACCCAAGTAACCCCGAATCTGATTTTCGGAACCTCAAAACAAAACCGGAAGTCCCTCTCAAGTATCGAAAGATCCACTTGACGGCTTCCCAATGTTGTTTCCCCGGATTACTCATAAACCGACTGACCACTCCCACTGCATGGGCAATGTCAGGCCTCGTGCACACCATGGCATACATAAGGCTCCCAATCGCAGAGGCGTAAGGGACCTTATCCATATGCGCTAGCTCCTTCTCGCTCGTCGGCGAGTCCTCCTTTGACAGACGGAAGTGACTGGCCAAAGGGGTGCTCACGGGTTTCGCATCCTCCATGCTAAACCGTGCTAGTACCTTCTTCAGGTACTCCTCTTGAGACAGCTCAAGACCATCCTTGCTCCTCGTAATTCTCATCCCCAGGATTTGTTTGGCAGCACCCAAATCCTTCATAGAGAACTCCCTCGATAGACTCCTTTTGAGCTTGTCGATCTCCGCCAAGCTCGACCCGACTATCAGCATATCATCTACATAAAGAAGCAAAATTATGTAGGTACCTCCGAGTTTCTTGAAATAGCAGCAGTGGTCTGCCTCGCACCGCGTGAATTCGACCCGCTTCATGAACATGTCAAACTTCTTGTACCACTGCCTCGGAGCTTGCTTCAACCCATACAAGCTCTTCTGAAGCTTACACACCAGCTTCTCCTTTCCTCGGACTTCGAAACCCTCCGGTTGCTTCATGTATATTTCTTCATCCAGATCCCCGTGAAGAAATGCGGTCTTTACATCCATTTGCTGAAGATGTAAATTCTCCTGTGCCACCAAGCTAAGCACCACCCGGATGGTTACCATCTTAACTACCGGAGCGAAGATCTCCGTGTAGTCGATCCCTTCCTTCTGCTGGAACCCTTTCACCACTAATCTTGCTTTATACCGAACGCTCCCATCGTGTTCTTCCTTTGCCCGGAAGACCCATTTATTGTGCAAGGCCTTCTTCTCCTTCGGAAGCTCGGCTAGTTCCCAAGTCTGATTCGACATCAATGAGCTCATCTCCTCTTTCATGGCAGACTCCCACTTGATCGAATCCCTCGCTTGTATAGCCTCGGTGTAGCTCTCCGGCTCACCCCTATCAGTCAGCAAAATATAGTTAAGGGAAGGTGAAAATTTATGGGGAGGTCTTCTTACCCTAGTCGACCTCCACGGCTTCGGTGTGACTGGATCGATGTTCGGATGAGCATTCTCATCTTGCTCATCCTCGCTGCTCGTGTTGCCCTCCTCGATCTTTTCGGTCTCCACGACCTCCACCGGAACCTCCTCCGTGTCTCCCACGGGATCAATGCTTTCTTCAACAACCTCGCCTTTACTCTTGTACAAGGCCGCCTCGTTGAAGATCACATTCTTGCTTCGGATCACCTTATGATTTTTGGAATCCCAAAATCGGTATCCGAACTCCGTGCCGCCATATCCAATGAAAAAACACTTCTTGGATTTAGGATCAAGCTTGCTACGAGCAGCTTCGTCGATATGGACATACGCCAGACACCCGAACACCCTCAAGTAGGACAGATTCAGCTTCTTCCCACTCCAAACCTCCTCAGGAATCCGATATTCCAAAGGAACCGACGGTGCTCTGTTGATTAAATGAGCTGCCATGTCGATGGCATATGCCCAAAACATCTTAGGCATCCCCGAATGTAACCGCATACTCCGGGCCTTCTCATTTAGCGTCCTGTTCATTCGTTCCGCTATTCCGTTTTGTTGTGGGGTCCCCGGAATAGTCTTCACCATCTTGATCCCACTCTCGACACAAAATTGCTTGAAGTCGGCGTCAACGTACTCACCTCCGTTGTCGGACCTCAAACACTTCACCTTGAGATTTGTTTCATTCTCAACCTCGGCTTTCCATTTCCTGAAAACAGAGAACACGTCACTCTTATTTTTCATGAAGTATACCCATACCTTCCGTGTGGAGTCATCGATGAAGGTAACATAGTAGAGTGACCCTCCGAGTGAGGCGACGGGAGCTGGTCCCCAAACATCCGTGTGTACTAGTTCCAGCTTCTCCGCCTTGGGCTCCCTTCCACCTTTGGAAAAACTCACTCGTTTCTGCTTTCCAAGAATGCAGCTCTCGCACGTGTGAGACTCAATCGCTTTGAGTTCGGGCAGCAGCCCGTTCTTTGCCATGATCTTCATCCCCTTCTCACTCATGTGCCCCAGCCTGCAATGCCATAACTCGGTCTTCTGGGTGCCATCAACAACACCAACCGAGTCCCTCATGCTCGTCGTCAAATAAAGTGTGCCTGTCTTATGACCTCGAGCAATGGTCATGGCGTTCCTCGAAACCTTCCACGACCCATCTCCAAATGACGTCCGGTAGCCATCATTATCAAGCTGGCCCACCGAAATTAGGTTCCTCATCAACCCCGGCACATGTCTGACCTTGGTAATCTTCCAGGTTTGCCCATTAGACAGCTTCAGGTTGATATCTCCCATCCCGACTATATCGAGTGGCTCGTCATCTGCAAGAAAAACCTTTCCATAGTCACCCGAGACATAATTCAACATTACCTCTCGCTGTGCGGTAGTATGGAAAGAAGCCCCTGAGTCCAGCACCCAGGAATCGATCGGTGAGTCGACCGAACAGAGGAGGACGTCCCCATCGTCGTCATCCTCCTGCACCACCGCATTGGCGGTTCCCTTCTTCTTGTTGTCGTTCTTCCCCCGAGAGCGACAATCTCTCTTGAAGTGCCCCGTCTTCCCACAATTCCAGCACTCGTTATCCTCGGACCTCGAGCTATCTCTTCCATTCCTAGACTTGGATCTCCCTCTGTTCCTGTTAGCATTCCTGCCCGAGTTTCTCCCCCGGCTCTCTACACTCAAGGCCGAACTAGGAAACTTTCCCTTGAAATCTTTTCTCCGAATTTCCTCGGCAAGGATCTTATCTCTAACTTCGGAGAACTGCAGATTCTCCTTCCCCATAGAGTTGCTAACAGCTGCCCGCATGGGCTCCCAACTATCCGGCAGAGACGCAAGTAGGCACAAGGCGTAAATTTCGTCATCGAAGTTCACCCCGACTCCTTTCAACTTATCCAAGATGGAATTCAGCTCGTTTATGTGGTTGGCTGCGTTTGCATTGTCCGACATCTTCAGGTTGAACAACTGCTTCATGAGATACACCTTGTTGTTCGCTGAAGGTTGCTCGTACATGTTCGATAGGGCAGCCATCAAACCCTTGGTTGTGGGAATTGAGCGCACATTGAATGACACGTTTGAAGCTAGAGACAAACGTATCAATCCCAACACCTGCCTGTCGAGGCTTTCCCATTCCTCGTCATTCGTGATCTTCTCCGGTCTACCCTTCAAAGGAATTCCGAGCCGCTTCCCATAAAGGTAGTCCTCGATCTGCATCTTCCAGTGTCCATAGTTATTCCCGTCAAATTTCGTAACCCCGAACGAGGTTGTGGTGTCCGTCATCGCTTTTCCCCGATCGCTATAACCCTAGCGCTCTGATACCAGTTGTTGGGAAATTCGCGTCCGAAGTCCCCGCCTGAAAAGCAATACGAACAAACAAGAACGAAAAATACGCGAAATAAAGAACACGAAGATTATAGTGGTTCACCCGTTAACGAGGGCTACGTCCACTTCTTGCCGCTGCAATAATTCACTAGAATATTATAGATCCCCGTTACAAGCTTGTAAACTCTATAATTGAATTCTAGACTTTCTGGAGGTGTTAACCCTATTAAACACGCATAGGGTTCATATATATAGGGGAGGGAAAACAATTGGGGAAGAAAATCCCGCTTCTGTGTAGAAGCCCCCACTTGTCTGCCGACAAGAATGAGTGTCGGCCGACACTTAACACGAGAATCGTGTTTAACCTCGGGCTGGAGCTCGTGTTCCACAGAAACTCGCCCAGCTGATCTCCTGTCGGCCGACGGGGCTTGGTGTCGGCCGACACCAAGCCAAAGCTCCCGTCTGACTTCGCGGCGCCTCCCCGACGCAGCTCCGATCGTCTTCTCCGGCGACTCCGGCATCGATCGTCTCCGGCTCCGGCGTGAATGAACTTCACACCCAAAAATGTCATGCCTTCTCTCTTGCTCACAGTGCTTCCTTGCATGCAGTACTGTACATATCCATCGTTTGCTTGAGCTCCTGTTTTAGTCTCCTCATTTTTGCTTCTACTTCATCCTGTGAGTCGAAAAATCATTGTAAGTAGAGTTATTTGAAAGAAAATGTGAATCATGCCTAAATAGTTTAGTTATTGCTTCTTTGCGAAAGGACTCGCAAGTATAGTTATATGTTTTTTTTCATAATCAATAAATCAACATTTATATTATATTAATTTATTTATTTTTATAATTATTTAATAAATATTGCATTTTTTTCATGCAAATGATTTATTATCGTACAAATCATTAACCATTATATATATATATATATATATATATATATATATATATATATATATATATATTAATTTTTAATTTAAAAAACAAAACGAAATAACACCAAGGGTAAGTGCTACTTGCGTAGTTGTGAATGCATTTTCCTAATTGGATATTCACAAATAAGACGTATATCACTTACCATTGATTGTGACGCGAATGGCCTCTCGTTATCAGGTGAGGAAGAGAAATTCAGAGGAAATAATATGTCCACAGACTTACGGCCATGGCCCCACGGGTCAGAGTAATCTGTGTCCGAGAATCCAGAAAGTCGGGGTGGAGTAAGGCTCCCTTCGTAGCTTTCACTGAATATAGGGAATGAGTCGACGCTTCTCCTTGTGGAGCTGTCCTCAGCATTAGGCCTGGATCTTAATTAAATGCATTACGCTTTAGAAAACTTATAAAACGTACTTGATGGCGTTTGCCTCCATTTGCCTCGCAGATGGAGATGCTTCGGATCCTGGGCGGGAGTGTCCAGAAATTGAACCTGCATAGAAATGCAAAAAAATAAAAAAATTGAGGTCAGAATTGGAGAAAACCATCCATGCATAATGCACTGTTTTCTAAATCAAAATAAGGAAATAAAAGCCACGTAAATTACCCCACATTACTCTTCAGTTTGACCAGTTAAATGTGATACAGGAACTACATAAGACAGCCCTAGCAAGAACACTTAGTCACATGTTATAGACAAAGAGATATTAAATTTTATAAAAAAAAATATACATAAAGGTTACAAAGAAATAGATAAACATGCGTAAAAAACATGAAAAATCATCAGAGCTTCAAATTACTTTGTATGTCCTTGTAGCTTCGATCTTTAAAGGGGGCAGCCTGGAAAAAATAATTACGGCATGACCTCAATCAATATATAAACATGAGAATGAGTGGGTTAGTGTATAGAGAGAGAAGCTATATATTAGAAATAGAATAAAGAGTAAAAACAATATCAATCGACATGATCAATTGAAAAATAGAACAATAAAAAATAATGATTGTGACATGGGTTAGTCTAATGAGAGTACCAAGAAAATGTTGAGACATCCTCAATCCAAAAACAATATCAATAGTCATTTGCAATTAAACAATTATAACAATAAAAAAAATTGAAACTCAAATGTATAAAGTTTCTATTGCGCCAAAGTATAGTCCATGTCAAACCCAACAACAACTATATTCCTCATGTTAAGAGATCTATTGTAGAATATCTGATTTCCTATATATATTTTTTTCCCACAAACAAAGATTTGTATCACCCTCAATGCTGCTAGTCCTCTCGAGCTGCGTTTGCTATCTATAATATTGCTTGGGTGAAGTTAATTAGTACCGGACTCTGTTCAACAAAAACGAAGGGAATGAATAAAAAAATATGAATAATAAAGATAAAGCGAATAGCATCTACTACTACAGTAAACACCAAGGTTCCCTAAGCGCATTGTTTAGTATCACATCCAAGATTCGACAGCGTGCCTACAGCTAACCAAACTAATTAACAGTCGAATCGATAAAAGGAACGGTGGTATCGGGAAAGATGAAACAAACAACACAGTGACAAATTAGCACATGAAGAGTGGTCCTTGATGGCATTTCTTCACTGGTTGCTATAAAGTTTAAAGAATTAGACCATGTAAACTCCACATGAAATCCAAGTCCAACATCTACAAATATATGGCGGGTATTTGGCCTGAAAATATGCAATTGTGATACTACGGTAATTAACAATCTTAATTTCGTACCAAGGCAAAATTTTATAATCCTTCTAAATTTTAAAGCATAATAAATAGCAAGTCAATATGGTATCATCATTTTTTTAATATGGTGATTTATCTCAAGATATGTCAAGTAATTTTTAACAACTTAGTAGCTCATGAACACGAACGGTGTAGGAGGAAGAGGTGCACGCCGTATTTTTTATTTAATTTATTTAATTTAAATTAAATTTTATGTTACTTATTTATTTTTTATTTGGGAGAGAAGAGTTAAAAAATTTAAGAATTTTAATTTTTTGTTTTAGGTTCCACGTGTCGAAAAGTGGTTGGTTAAGGACCACCAAATCACCATATTGACATGGTATACCGGGTATACAGAATAATTCCTCTGGTGAATTTGCGAATTCCATTTCCTACAGAAGAAAAAAACCTTCAAGTCAGTGGTTTTCAATACACCAAATAACAAAAATTGAAGTGATTCGTAAGGGACAGTGGGTGGACCTCTAGGTGTAAAGGGGTAAGAATTGAAAGCTGCGTTTTGATTGCCGAAGCCCAAGCCGTGCCATTGATTGACGAATCCCTCTACTACCCATCCTCGATCATTAAATAAAACGCCACCGCAACGCTCCTAGATACTGACGGAATATCACTGTTGGAGACTCCGACTGGTCTGCTGGGAGAGACCATTTATTAGGTTGATGTTCTATCTTTAAAAATGAAGTTTAATTGATAAAAATCAGAGGCCGAAGATGGAGAGATAAATCTCGCGTGCAAATTTCGCGTGCAATGTAAAAAATAGTTTTGAAAAAAAAAAAGCGATTAACCCTACTTTTGTTGCTGCGGAGGGGACGATCGACTCTCTGCGCTTCGGATCCGCTGCATTCAAGGACAAACCTGCACAAATTGTTGGTTATGAAATTGCACAAAAAATAAAACTGGTCCGCACCCCGGTCCGCACCGGGACCCACCTCCTCTCGCTACCCCGGCCCCTTTCACAATCGACATGTTCAACACGCCCGAGAAGATCGACGAGTTCATGGCCAACTTAACCCAACGTAAGCACGGTTTAACCACTCCTGTTTTCCATTCAGGTGATAAACATGCTAAGATGAGCAACAATGAGTCCGATCATCAGTCCGCCTCGTCAGCACCCCGGGTGCCGGAGTACGGGGACCCAGATTTGCGAGCACGCTTGGAGAGGCAGAACCCTTCGCCCCTCGCCCGGGCCGCTCCCGTCCCGGAACTTGAAGCAGGCCTGCGCGATGTATTAGAGAAGATTGCGGAGATGAAGAAGGAACTCGACGAGGTGCGAGCCAGACCCGAGCGAGCCGATTTCTGCAAGGAGCCGTTGGCCCCGGAAATCGAACATGCCGCCATGCAGCACGAGATACAACCCTTACAGACGACTCTATACGACGGAAAGACGGACCCCGAGGTCCATCTCAGCCGATTCCGTACGTACATGTCGGGACAAGGTGCCAGCGACGCCACGAGATGTCGTCTGCTTCCATTGACTCTGGGAGATACGGCCCACAAATGGTTCGCCGGGCTACCCGCCAGATCTATCCATTGTTTCGATGACTTGGTCCAGCGGTTCGTCGCCCACTTTGCCTCGAAGGTCAATCGGCTCGAGCAGAGCCAAAGGTTGATCGGAGTCAGACAGGCGCCACATGAGAGCGACGAATCTTACGTGGACAGAGTGGGAGACATCCTACTCAGTGGAGAGGAAGTCGGCGACGATCTAAAGCTATACACCGCCATGAGTGGGCTCCGGAAAGATTCAAAGTTGTTCAAACGCCTCATGCAATGCTACCCACGGAGTTACGAGGATTTCCGCGTCAAGGCAGGTGCACAATGTTGGTTCCAGAAGCTTATGCGGGAAAACAACACTATTATGGTGTATCCTATGTTTGAAAAAGAGTTCTTGAAAGGGATCCAGTGCCATCAATCACTTGTCTGTGTGGATGCTGGGTTGATGAAATATCAGGTATGGATGGATGGTAATGATATGGTGAAGCATGAGGTTGGTTTTTCTATGACCGATAAGTGTATTAGTTGCACTTGCAAATTATTTGAAGAGGTTGGTATATTATGTTGCCATTGTTTAAGAATATTAAATATCAATTGTGTTTCTACCATTCCCGAGGCATACATTTTGAAGCGGTGGCGTAAAGATGTTGCGATTCAGCGTATTTGGGAACATGATTTGGGTGTCATGAATTGTCCTTCAAATTCTACGGAATCTTCCTTATGGAAAATTCAAATGAATCGAAAATTTTACAAGTTGATTTTGGCATGTGAAGAAAATGCTACTGCTCGTCGAATGTGTGAAGAATTTCTCGAATCTCTTAGGCTTAGCATCACGAATGTGGTTGGGCCTATCTATTTTGATGATGCCGTCGAAGTCAATTCTTCGCCAATTGAGGTTAATTCTTCATCGAGTAATATTATTCAAAATCCTCAAAGTACGACCTGCGATAGGAGGCTGAAACGGAAAAGGGATGTAACAGTTGAGATTCAAACCAAAATTGATTTCCAGAATATGCAGGTACTTATTGTTTAATATTAATTTCACAGTTACTGTTATTTTAATACTGTACCTTCAAATAATTTATTTTTTATTTAACTTTTTTAGGGTGATGAGGATTTGTATGATGGGCACCCCACTTCTGGAAGCGGCACTCTTACTTAATGTTATTAGTTCAAGACTTCAAGTACTTAACTCAACATTTGTATTTTGTGATTCTTAAAGTTTTCTTAAATGATTTTCTGACAAATATTTAGGATTTGAATGTTGAAATATTTTGAGTTTTATCTCTATTTTTGGTATTCGTTATTCCTTGTTTACTTATTCATACCCGGTATTCTTAGGTTAGTTTACCGTTATTCTTCATTTAGTTTATTCATTTAGTTTATATGTTATTCTCCGTATAGTTCAAAATACTGTCAGAATTATTCATTTTTACAGGAAAGAAATTCAGTTTTACAATATTAAAATTCAACTGAAAGAACAATTTTACCCTTCGAAATTAAGATTCAATCTTAAAATGACTTTTCTTAAAAATTGTTAATTATATTCGTCAACGCGCCTATTACTATTAGCACATAGACAGAAGGAGCCCGTAATCAACTTGACAAACACGGCCCACTTGAAAGCCCATTAGTAATTTGGGCATTTATTTATCATTCCGGCAAACGTTTTTTCGAATTGTTATTCTCACATAGGGCGTACACGGCGGGTCGGCGATTGACGGCGGCGAAGATGTTTACGAGCGACATCCCTCCTAACCAGACCATTTACATCAAGAATATCAACGAGAAAGTCAAGAAAGAAGGTCGGTCGCTACTCTCTGAATCTCCTAGGGTTTGTTGTGGAATATTACGAGTCTTCAGAAATTAATCATTGAATTTCCAGGATATTTTGCGGGTTTCGGATTTTTTTTTTGGTAATTTAGACTAATTGAGCTGAATGAATTAGTCATTCCGTTGAGAATTATTGTTGTGGAATTTCATATTTGAATTTTCACTGTTTTTTTGTTTTTTTTGTTTTTCCATTGATTCTTCAACAAATACCTAGTTTTTGACTTTGTATCCTGAGTTTCCATTGTCCTGGTTCAACATTCTTAATGAATTCATTGTCTCTGTGTGTTATATGTTCTTGCTGTGTAGGTAATTTAGAATGTAGCTTTGACTGCCTCATTAAAGCAGCCTTTTTTGTAGGTTCTCATGCTATAGTGCTGATTTAAGTTCAATACTATCTTGGTGATGCTTTTGAAGTATTTTTTTATCTCACTCATCTAGTGTCTATATGTGTAAGTGGAACCGTAGATACTTACATATGGCATAGATGTGTTACGAAGATTTTCGTATAGGTTTGACTTGTATACACACTTCGACACTTCGTAACTGATAGTATCTTCTGCTACTTCTGTCCCGAAAATGTTTGCATAGCAAATTTGGCACACTTTTTTAAGAAAAGTTGTGTTTGATGTTTTTGCTCAAATAAAAATAAAATGTATAATGGGTAATGGAGTATTAAGTTAAGAAAGAGATTAGTTGGCAAAACAATAGCATGAGTATAAATAGAGGTGTATTTTGAGGGTAAGGCAAGTGCGCAAACAATTGTGGGTCAAGTTATTTTTGTATATGATTCTCCACTTACCTGCTTTTTCTTCTTCTTTGCTGTTGATGTCACGATTTTCACGTTGAATCTGGGATGTTAATTATTCATCAAATCTGTAGATTTTCTATCCATATTCTTTGGTTACTTAAACTGTCTACAACCTCTTTGCTTACTTGTTTTAGAGAATGCCTTATTTTTATGATGCTTGGGGGCTTGGATGTGTCTCTGATCACAATCTGCTTTGGTTTATCCTACCATAGTACCATATAATTTACTCTTTTGAGTAATTATTCTTGTTTTTGACTTCTTTGGAAGCAGTTAAATTATAGCAAGTTTTATCATTCGGAGTTCATTTTTCAAGTTGTCCTTCATGGTAATGTTCTAAATATCCAAATACCACAGATTATATTGCATAATATTTCTAGATAATGGGATTAGGTGATTTATGTCATTACTATTTACTCGTTGTAAGGTCATTAGTGTGTGATCGATATGTTCAAGGTTCATGGATTTTAATACTAGTTGTTGATGCCTTCCCTCTCCTTAATATTTTGGACAGAGTTGAAGAGATCTCTTTATGCCTTGTTCTCGCAGTATGGGAGGATCTTGGACATTGTTGCATTGAAAACCTCGAAGCTTCGTGGGCAGGCGTGGGTTGTCTTCAGTGAAGTAACAGCTGCAAGTAGTGCAGTAAGACAAATGCAGAACTTTCCTTTTTATGACAAACCTATGGTGAGTACATGTATGTGTAGATCTGTCCTGCTTGATATTTCTGTGTGAAACTAGTGCATTTTAGTGATTATTATTACTTTTATTTTAATTATATTAAAGTCAAATCTTTTGTTGAGTTGTACAATGTACATTTCATTTCTTATTCCCTTTCTTCCCATTTTATTCTTGGATGTTTGAATCAGTGTGAGGCCAATTTAAAAACCTTTTGATCATTATTTTTATCTATAGAGGATTTGACCACTTATCAACTAGTTACTTTATATGAGATGGAACTATTGTGTTTTTACGATACCAAATTAACTTGTGTAGCTTATGTAAAGCCCTTTTTGTTTCTATTTTCTCGAGGATATAATTATTTCATGCTGTGAAATATTATGGTGCAATCATCTGCATGCATGTTTGAATGCCACTTGAATAATTAAGTGTTATATGTTTGCTAAATTTTTATTAGCAATCTTGATTCCTTCGTAGAAAACGGTCATATCATTCTCGTGAAGGTATGCAAATAAAATAAAATGCCACATTACTTAGAATACATTTACTAGGAAATTCGCTCTCAGCTCTATTGTTTTCCATTAATTGTGCAAATGTATGTTTGTTTTATGAACTTTTCGTGTTCAACCTATATGATGCGTTATAATTGTTCATTACAATGCAGAGGATACAATATGCTAAATCAAAATCAGACTGTATTGCTAAAGCAGAGGGTACCTTTGACAAGAATAAGAAGCAAGAGGAAAAAGGTAATTGTGTGTCAGTCTAGACTCTAGACATCTATCTCGTTATTTTAATATCCTTTCTCCACCTCTTGGTATTTTAAACATAATGCATGCTTTAGTTGATGCAGATGATTTTTGTAGCTCGCACATTTATGCTTATGTAAACTCAAAATTGGACATATAAACATTAACATACAACAACTATTCTTGTAAAGTTTAGCAATTTGGTATCACAATTGGAAGACTTGAGAATCTTTAATTAGTTATAGCATATACAAATCACTTTTTAAAAACTTGCATAGTGTTAGGAAGAAGCATATTGTCCAATTAATGTTCCGTCTCCACTCTCTACAAATTATTTGTTTTCAATTTGTAAAGATTCATGGTGGATTGTTCTAAGTGAACCTTGAAATTTCTATTCTTGATAAATAATAGATCAAACATGATAGTAGACTCTAAAGGTAGCAAGATCATAATAAGTATACTTGTTCCCTCGATACATGAATTCTACACCTGATTTTAAATTTTGATTATACTTTTGACTGATTTTTTTTCTTCTTCTTATTTTACAGTTTTTTTTTCTACTTTTGTTCTGTGTAGATTACCAAGTGTTGATTGGACTTCAGAAGTTTTAGTTAAAGCATTTTACTCAATTATGATCTACTGACGTATTTTAATAATGTTATTACAACAAAATTTTCTTTGTTTATCCAGCTGAGAAAAAGAAACGAGTTGAAGATCAGCACAATTCCACTGCCAATGTACCCAGAGCTGACACTAATGGAGGCCCACCTGTAAGTTTGCATCACTTGAATGGATATTATTTTCCTTTTTAAAAAATATGTCGGAGTCAGCTAGTCTTGTGCAATGGCAACATCAGGTTTAATCTGAGTTTTTACATTGTTGACCTTCCCACAAACTTTTCTGTTAATAAATCTGAGTATGTATGATGGCACTGCAGGTTGCGTCTCGGCCTAGCGCACCAGAAGAAGCTACTGAGCCGAACAACATACTCTTTATACAAAACCTACCGTACGAGACGACTAGTATGATGCTAGAATTGCTGGTCAAACAGTACCAAGGCTACAGAGAAGTTCGGATGGTTGAGGCAAAGCCTGGTATTGCCTTTATAGAATTTGAAGACGATTTTATGTCATCAACCGCCATGCAGGACCTTCAAGGTTTCAAAATCTCTCCACAGAATCCCATGGTCATCACATTTGCCAAAAAATAAGATCTGTTTTTTTGGTCCGATTGTAGTATGTTTTAATATGGTTGAGTGCTTGTATTCGGTTCAGTAATTTCAACGGACCGTGGAGACGGGGCGCAGACAGATGGCCCCTTGTTCAATACGCTTGTATTATTATTCTTGAATTTGTTTCTGGTAGTGTTTCTGTTTTTTATATATTTTCAGGATTTTATGTGGTTAGTGTGACTACTCTTTTGGATTTGAATATTGATTCCTAAGGCTTGATAAATTGACAAGAGTAAGCAACATAAGGTAATTAAACATCACTCATAAAGCTAGAGTAAAATCACAAATTTGTAAAATCACAAATTTTATTTTCGGGACAAATGTAGTATTATAATAACTCAGTTTTAATGTAATTTATAAATTAAATACTCTTAAACATTTATTGTCAAGATAAAATAAAATTTAAACCACTTTTTTATTTCTAAAAATCATTAACTAATCAAAGTAATTTCAAATGTGCAATCAAAAGGATATGAAATCAAAGAAATATTATCAAGAATATTTTTTTTTATCAAGAATATTTTTTTCCATAAACTAATATTTTTTATGTTCTAATTATCAAATGTAAGTAATAAAATCTGAAAAAGATTACGTCAGACTTGAAAATCAATGTCACTATGTTAAGTCATTTTTTTTAAGTCAAAAAACTATACTTATAGGGCAATTGACTTATGAAAATGACAAATAAATCAAGCATTTATAACATTATGAGTTTATTTTCACAATAAAAGACAATTGTTAATTTCCTAATAAAAATATAAAATACAGTAGAAATAACGATAATAACAACTTTACATAACACTGAAATTTTGGTCATCCCGCTTCTTGCTCTTGTCCATGCCTTGTTCCCTTGGCCTTCCACGCGCTCACGCAGTGCAAAGTGCAAACACTCATTCCTTGTTCACTTTTCCTTCTCTTGAATTTCCGATCATTCCGATCCATCTACTGGATCTATCTCAGGGAATCGGCTGTATGCGAGGATGAATGATTCCGCACTCCGGGCGGGCACAATATGCTATGAGCACGAGGCGCGAAACCGTTGGACCAGAGGAATCTTTTTCGGCGAGAGCCCTTTCGCCTCCAACACTCCGCTTTTCTTCGCTCAGGCTTCACTCAGTGCTCTCGTTACCGCCATCCTCAATCGATTCCTATCGCCGCTTGGCCAGAGTGTTTTCGTTTCACAATTACTTGTAAGTGAGAATACAAATCCGTGTGTGTGTGTGTGTGTTGATTCATACATTCGCTTTTTTGTGTGGGGATGTGTATGAAATGATTTTGGGGTGATGGGGTTTTCGTGAGACCTGTTTGTGAAAATGTCTCAACGAGTGAGATAATAATCATAATAGTAAGAAGATATTCCCGTTTATTGTTTGTCGAAATTTCACCTTGTGTGTACTCAACGAATACAGTCAGAATATAACGTGGAGTCAGCGGGGGTTTTTAGAACAGTGGCTTCGATAAATATAATGTGGTCAAATCTGTCCGATTTTATAAAATTCTACAACTTAAAGAGTTTTGTTGGGGGTACTTGTAGATTCAAATGATTGTTTTTATTTACAGTCTGCCGTTTGTTTTTTTGAGAAATTCCCCGTAAATTACAAAGGAAGTGTGATCATTCATATGAGACAGAGGTAGTAGAAACACTTAACCGTTAACACCAATAAAGTAAATTAACAAGTACTTTGATTAGAATATGTAGTGTAATTAATTTACTTTGACCAGTTATTGAGTTCTGGAAGTGTTTTTATGTATTCTGTTTTTCTATTTTTCTAGTGTAAGGAAGCAGCATATGATTTTAATGTCCTTGCTTTTGATGATAACCAGGCTGGGGTAATATTGGGACCGTATGTTCTCGGAAGTCATCCAGCTATCAGAGAACTGATTTTCCCTGTGTCGAGTTTTTATATAGTCGATACATTCG
Source organism: Euphrasia confusa (assembly GCA_954870475.1). Taxonomy (NCBI): domain Eukaryota; kingdom Viridiplantae; phylum Streptophyta; class Magnoliopsida; order Lamiales; family Orobanchaceae; genus Euphrasia; species Euphrasia confusa. The sequence continues at coordinate 3,550,457 of OX940951.1, forward strand.
CTTACTTTGGGATTATGTTTTTCTTGTTCATCATTGGTGTGAAAACCGATTTGAGCCTCATACAAAAATCCGGGAAGAAAGCAGTGGCTATAGGATTCTCTACATTCGTAATGCCTTTGTTATTCAACTCCATTCTAGGAAAACTCATAACAAGTTCAGTCCCCATGGACCCAAGGCTTCACAGATCAGTAATATGGATTGCTTCATTCCAAGCCATAAGTTCGTTCCATGCCATTGTTTGTCTATTGGCCGATCTAAAGCTAATGAGCTCGGACCTGGGAAGGCTAGCTATATCTTCATCCATGGTTAGTGGCCTCTGTAGTTTGTTCTGGTCACTCATCGTCTTCACGGGAAAGCAGGCTGTACATATAAAGAAGCACACATTTCCTTTAGTGATTTTATTTTTAGGCATCTTGGTGTTTTTTGCCATGTGTATCTTCCGTCCGATCGTTCAGCGAATGGTTAGGATCAGCAGCAAGAAATCAGTAATAAAAGAGAGCCACGTATTGGTCATCTTCATATTCGTACTGGTATCTGCACTGTATGGGGAGTGCTTCGGGCAGCATTTTATATTCGGTCCAATACTCTTGGGCATGGTAATACCCGATGGACCTCCTTTGGGCTCAGCTTTAGTCAATAAACTCGAGCTGTTTATCTCCTCTATCATTTTGCCAATCTATTTCGTTGTTATTGCTGCAAGGATCGATTTCTCATTGATAACAATGAGGAGCTTCGCCATAGTCGAGTGCCTGGCGTTTTTCGCGTTTCTGTGGAAAATAGCCGGAGTCATGTTGCCTCTAATATTTTGGAAAACGCCGTTTAACGACGCTCTCTATCTCGGCCTAATATTGAGCAACCAAGGCATCATGGAAGTCCTAATGCTGGAACGAGCGAAATCCGTAGAGGTAAAGCTTCATTCATAGTCATATACTAGTACTACAATAAAGCCGCTTACTCTAATTACTCACCGCTACCTGTTGCTGCTGCAGCTAATCGACAAAGAGTCGTTCAGTATCCTGGTCCTATCCATTTTCCTGTTCACCGGAATCCTAGCTCCGGTCGTGAAATTCTACTACCAGCCGTCGAAAAAATACCTTCTCGGCGAGTGGATGACTATCCAGCACGCGGACCCCAACATGGAGCTCCGATTACTCGCATGCTTGCATTACCCGGAACACACACCTTCCTTAATCAACCTCTTCGAAGCCTCCTACTCACACCCCCAAGCCCCAATCTGCTTCTACGTCGTCCATCTAATCGAGCTAGCGGGCCGAATCGCACCTGTCCTCGTGGCCCACCACCCTGGCCTCCGAAACCCGTCCCTATCCAACGAGTCCGAGCACATAATCAACGCCCTCCGTTTCTTCGAGCACGAGAATCGAGGGCACGCCACCGTTTACCCCTTCACCTCCATAGCCCCCTACGCTTCCATGCACCACGACGTCTGCTGCCTGGCGGCCGAGAGGCGGGTGTCGATAGTGATCACGCTCTTCCACAGGCACCCGATGAGCCAGTTATCCGACGAGGAGAGCAACGCGATAAGGTCAGTGAACCAGAACGTCATCAAGGAGTCGCCTTGCTCGGTCGGGATCTTGATCGACCGAGGCTCCGTGATATGCAGCGCGTCGAGCTTGGCTCGAGCGGATCTGTACAGAGTCGGGGTCCTGTTTTTCGGCGGGCCCGACGACAGGGAAGCTCTGTCGTTCGCGCGGAGGATGGCTGGGCATCCGAACGTCCACCTCACCCTCGTTCGGTTCGCGGAGGATAACGTGGGCCACGCTGCGTATTCGTACGAGGCGGGGCTCGACCAGGAGATGGTGAGCGAGTTCAGGGAGGTGGAGCAGATGCAGAGCAGGAGGTGCTTCTATCAGGAGGAGGTGGTTGCGGATAGCGTCGGGGTTGTGTGTGTGATCAGGGACATGGAGAGTTGTTTCGACTTGATTTTGGTGGGGAGGAATCATGACGAGGATTCGAGGTTGGTGGCCGGGCTCGTGGATTGGAACGAGTTTCCGGAGCTTGGAGCTGTGGGGGATATGGTTTATTCGTTGCATTCCGAGGGAAAGGTTTCTGTCTTGGTCGTGCAGCAGGCGTTGCCGGTTTTCGATTTTCTGGATGACTCGAGAAATCTGAGTATTTCGCAAGGAGACGTGCTTCTGGGATGAATGAATGTAGAACTCTCACCGGAACGTACGTGTAAATATTTTGGAATACAGGGGTTTTGTTGTAATTAACTTGTAAATATTTTTGAGAGCAGCAGCACCAATAAAAATGCCTTTTTTGAGCCGTTGGATTTCACATTTAGTTTTTAATATTTATAAAAAAATTAAATCTCGTTTTACTTAAAAAAAAAATTAGTGGAATTTCGAAGCTCATTTTGTGACGTAAAAAATATTTTTTTATATATTTTTTCAATTATTTTTTTAATTTATTTTAATAATTATTTATTTTATTAATTTAAAATTACGTTTTTAGTCCCAAAGGATGTAGTAGTACAGTATATAATAAAACCCAGGCAAGCAGTCACTGCAGTGCTGGTTGCCCTAAAATAATTCCCTTTCTTCGTCGCTAACCCTACACGCTCCACAGTCAGTTTCAGCTTTCTATTGCTTCATCCCAACACTACAAGTTCAAACGCTACTGTAATTTTCCTCCGAATTTGTTTTTGTTTTGTTTTTTCGAGTGTGAAGTGAGTTGAGCTGTTGCGAACCTCAGATCTGAGTCTGACTCTACATTTCGGCGCCATTACTCTTCTTCTGTATGCTGATTGATCTCGTTAATTACGTATCACGCAGTACTAAATTGTGTGTTTTCGTTTTGCAGAGGTAACAATGTCGCTGAAAGTTCTGAACCCGAATGCCGAGGTGCTGAACAAATCTCATGCACTTCACATGAACATCAATGCCGCAAAGGGCCTCTACGATGTGCTTAAATCTAACCTCGGTCCAAAGGGAACTATTAAAATGTAATTTCACTCGTTTAATTCTTCCTTTTTTTTTCCCATCTGGGGTTTGTGTGTTGATGATTCACATTTCGTATTTTCAGGCTCGTTGGTGGGGCTGGGGATATTAAACTCACCAAGGATGGTAACACGCTTTTGAAAGAGATGGTGCGTTACTCAGTTTTTCGACAATTTTTTCTTTGTTTCATTTTTGTTTTGATATTTTGGATGGATACACCTGTATAAGTATTGGTTGATGGATTTTGGATTCTAGTTTCTGCTGACCATATATCGTGCACTGGCATTTCAATTGAGCTGTACATGTCATTTACTTTGGTTTGTCATTATTTTCGTTTGTTGTTTAACAAGAATGTACATGAAGCATTTGACCGTTGACAGTTGAGTATGTACTGGTACCATTTCCATTCGATCTTGAACGAATGCAACTTCTGTCACTGGGCATAGTATCATAATATTTAATACCATTTAGTGAATTTTCTGCCATTTGTATAATTTTATTTTTATGCTTTTATTGAGTGAAGGTTATTGGCTGCTTTAACACATTAGGGAAGAGCATAACTTATTAACTTATATAGTAGTATTACAGAGAAGAGAATTGTATTAGACCTGTCTTAACAGTAGTGCATAGGAAGCAGTACGTTTTTATATGATCACATTCTAATCTGGGATAAATAGGTACAAAAGGTGTTTTAGGGTGATGGTAGGTGATGCAAATGAACCACAAATAGAAGTTTCTGTTCAATGTTTTTTTTTTGGCTTGTGACCATTGGTGTTCTCTAAATATCATAAGAATTTAGAATGTTTTTAATCACATTTTGTTTTTCTGCAAGACTGCAAATAAAACATGTTTGTTTATGTCTTCATTCTCACAATTATTTATTTTCTTTTGGGGCTGATAACAGCAAATTCAGAGTCCGACTGCCATAATGATTGCCAGGACTGCTGTTGCTCAAGATGATACAAGCGGAGATGGTACTACTTCTACTGTCATCTTTATTGGTGAGCTCATGAGGCAATCAGAAAGATACATTGATGAAGGTCAGTCATTTGTAATTTCTTGCGAATAGGTGCATTGCTTAAATATATCTGGTCCTTAATAAAGTGAATAATCATAGTACCATGCCTTTAAAAATTAGTAACTTTGCTGAAAGTTTGAAGACAGACATTTTAACTAAATAGTCATCCCTGTGTGAATATGCTCACACGTAGTTTTATTGGTCTTTGCCGAGAAATAAGGAATTAAATGTATCATTTACACCAGAATGTTTAAACAATGTTGAAATGGGAATCATGTCAAGCTGGCTATGAGGGCCTTCTGATTTAGGTAGGCTTCCTCTTTTAAATGATTATCTATATTTCTAAAGAGTTTCAGGTCATTGTATGTTACCCATTTTGGCTTGTAAGAGATTGACTGCCATGATATGTTTGAAGTAATTTTAACTGCATAAGTTTTGTGAGTTTCAGCAGCTTTGAAACTTAAGTAATTATTCTTGCAGGAATGCATCCACGTGTTCTAGTTGATGGATTCGAGATCGCCAAAAGAGCAACACTTCAATTTCTTGAGAAGTTCAAGACTCCCGTAGTGATGGGTGATGAACCTGATAAAGAGATATTAAAGATGGTGGCAAGAACAACTTTAAGGACTAAGGTTTTTTTTCAGCCACTATGTTCCCTAGTTGTATATAATTCTCTCTAATTATTTATGATCTTAGAAATAGCTTCATGTTTGTGTCTTATTCAGTTATACGAGTCATTGGCGGATCAGCTAACCGATATTGTCGTAAATTCTGTAAGTAATTTAATTCATCATGAAGTTTTTTCCTCAATGCCTCAATGACTATTCGGAATAAATTGATGAGATATTAGTCTTGGCTTCTGTGAAATGTAGTAGTTTATTAATCGATCTCTTTATTGTTTTGCTGCACTGATGGTTCTTTTGTGTAGGTGCTCTGTATTCGTAAGTCTGAGGAACCAATAGATCTTTTTATGGTTGAGATAATGCACATGCGCCACAAGTTTGATGTAGACACCCGCTTGGTATGTCATTTTTCTCATTTTTGAACTAATGTAGAATCTTGTGATTTGATTAAAAAAAACATGTCTTGTTTATTTTGGATTTTCTTGAAGTTTTGTGCTTACATACAAAAACTTGCTTGAAAAAGTGTGTTGTTCTTAGATATTCTTGTTTCTTTCATTGGAAAAGTTGTTCCCATAAAAGGATTTTTTATTTCAATGTCTGTACACTATTTTGAAAAAGAAAAAACTATACTTTTGAGAATTGCAATGTTCCTTGGCATTATCTTGCACATTTGCTTGTGCTGGATCGTGGCATCTATGTATCTTATGAATGATGAATAAATTTATGAGTGTTAGTAACACATGCATCATACTCCATTGATTGGTGCTTCTAGGTTGAAGGTCTTGTTCTTGATCATGGTTCAAGGCATCCAGATATGAAGCGCCGAGCAGAAAATTGTTACATTTTGACTTGCAATGTATCACTGGAGTATGAGAAAAGGTAATAATTTGCAAAATTATTGTCCTAGCTTGTTTTCTATTGAGCTTTTATGAGCTATAAAACTGACTTTATTTTATTCAGTGAAGTAAATGCAGGATTTTTCTACTCGAATGCAGAACAGAGGGAAGCAATGGTTGCAGCTGAAAGGCGATCTGTTGATGAAAGAGTTCAGAAGATTGTTGATTTAAAGAACAAGGTGTTGCAATCGAGCCTTTTTAACGAGCATTACATTATTTTACATATTCAATGATAATAGTCGTTAAGTGTTATTTTTCAGGTGTGTGCCGGTAATGATAACAACTTTGTTATCATTAATCAGAAAGGAATCGATCCTCCATCACTGGATATTCTTGCTCGGGCTGGTGTAAGTTTTCCGTACCATTGGAAGGCCTTTGCTCTGTGCCAATATTATAATTTATACACTATGCTGCTGTTTATTAATTTCTGGAAACATTTTCTGATGCCTATCAAAGTATGAATGTATTTCTTAATAAACCTCATATTTCATCTGCAACTAGTCATGCTCGACAATCATTTAGTTAAGTTATCTTTCTGTGAATTAGTTGAGGATGGTTCCCAATCATTTAGTTGAGAAAGCTACTGGAATTGTTCAGTTACATCTCCTCAATATTACTACAGACCCTGTTTCTCCATCTTCTTGGTCATTATATTACTTTTTTTTCATGTTTGTCGAGTATTAAGTCTTATTATCTTGATAATCAGAATTTGATTATGCTTGTGAAAGTGGCATGATACTCTTTTTGGATATTCTGGTATATGACCTACTCATATTTCTCTATAGTTTTAGCTTGTCTGATTCAATGATGATTTCTTAGATAATTGCCTTGCGAAGGGCAAAGAGAAGAAACATGGAGAGACTGGTTTTGGCTTGTGGTGGAGAGGCTGTGAATTCAGTTGATGACCTAACTACTGACTGCCTTGGTTGGGCTGGATTGGTCTATGAGCATGTTCTTGGAGAGGAAAAGTATACATTTGTAGAGAATGTGAAGAATCCTCACTCCTGTACAATCCTCATAAAAGGTACCTACTTTTTGCTTTGTTGATTGCTTTGTGGTAGAAATGGTTTTGTTGTGGTCCTTGTGGAGAATCCGCTTTTGCATTTCCAATAAAACAACCTGGTGCAGGACCAAATGATCACACAATTGCTCAGATTAAGGATGCGATTCGTGATGGCTTGAGGGCAGTGAAAAATACAATCGAAGATGAATCTGTTGTACTGGTGAGTTAATGACATGTCACATGCCAGTTGTTTTTTCTTCCTTGTGATCTTGTTGGTCACTTATTCCTTGCCTTAATTCAATTCAATTTCTAATGTGATTGTCTTTATAATAGTTTCTTATTTTATTGAGATACATTAAGATTTAAGAGAACAATGAAAGATACTCAGATTTTCTATTTTTTGTGGTCTCGTTTAGCCAAATAAAAAAAACCTCCTTTCTGTTTTGATTATATGTCCAATTGTTTGTATCTTGTGCAATGGAGAATTGTTTTGATTTGTAAGTGACTAAGTGAGAATTGTTGTGCTTCATATCACAGGGTGCAGGAGCCTTTGAGGTGGCAGCAAGACAATACCTTGTTAATGAAGTGAAGAAAACTGTTAAAGGGGTATGTATGTTATTGTATATGTGTTAGTATGCACACACATTTTGCTTCTGGTAAACATAATTATGAAAAACATGCATCATTTGTTTATATGTGTTAGTATGCACACACATTTTGCTTCTGGTGAACATAATTATGAAAAACATGCATCATTTGTTTCTTCACTGGTGGATGTTTGGATTATTATTATATATGATGTATACAAATATACAGTAATTTTTTTTGGATTTGTGTGTCTGATGTTGGTTTGAATAAATAGCGTGCTCAACTTGGTGTGGAAGCCTTTGCGGACGCACTTCTTGTGGTGCCAAAGACACTGGCTGAGAACTCTGGCCTAGACACCCAGGATGCCATTATTGAACTTACGGTACTTGCCTTAATCTCGTGATCGCCAAAATTCATTTAGCAGCACCCCATCCATCTAATGTTGATCTTCACCACTTCTCTTCTCTTTCCAGGGAGAACATGACAAGGGAAATGTGGTTGGACTTAATCTACACACTGGGGAACCTATTGACCCTCAGATGGAGGGTATCTTTGACAATTACTCTGTCAAGCGTCAGCTCATAAACTCTGGGTATTTCAACAGTATTTTCGCTTCGCGTGTGCTTGATAATATGCATATTTCTCGACGTTTTTCACTTTTTACCAATACATTCCCCTGTTTTTTTTTTAAATCTTTCTGCAGCCCTGTGATTGCTTCTCAGCTGCTACTCGTGGACGAGGTTATTCGTGCTGGTCGTAACATGCGGAAACCTAACTAGCTTCTTTTTTCTTTTCTTTTATTATTTCACTTGTGGACTATGTTGTGTGGTCTTCAGAGGGAGAATGTTCCTATTTGCTAAAAGCTATGTAATCCTTGTCTCCTTTTTTTTTTTTTTTTGACTGGTAGTCTCCTAATTTTTTTTGTACTGGTTGTCTCCTTTAGCCCTGAGTTTTTGGTGTGCTTGAATCTATTTGGTTAGTATAAACCTGTTAATGTAGCGTGACCTTGTTCGGTTTGATGATCACAAATGATTTTAAGATCAAAGATTGTTTCTTGTTCAAAGACTGTCATGGTGAGTTCACATTTTGTTTTGAATAGTTTCTTGAAATATTGTTCTGTATTTTATTTGGTCGATCATTTTTTGACGAGAACCATTTTCTTTTCATAATTTAGTTGCTTCAAAAGATTTGTTAGCTATCTAAGAACTTTATTTTGTGTTCAAAGACAAAAACACAATGCTGTCCTGTGAAAGCTTTCTCCTCAAAGATGAAATTTATTGACAGGCTTTCAACCGACCAATGTCTGGGGAGCTTGTTCTTGGAATTTATGACTTTGTTTTAGGCTACATTTTGCAGAATAATTGAGAACAGAGTTGCAAATAACAAAGGAACCAGGATAATAATTTAGGGCAAAGTAACTATCAGACGAGAGAAAACAACAAATCCATAAAATTAAGATGTTGTAATCTAATAATCTAAGATGTTTCTTTTAGGTTGTTAGACACAAGCCACCACGGCACAGAGACCCTTCTTGCACACAAGCATACATCCCCAGCAATTCCAAAATGAAGCATATTCTACACCAATGTCATTCCCAGAAATTCAACACCGAAGCATATTCTAGACAATTATTATTTGTGTTGTATAATAGTAGAGCCAAGATTTTGATTCTAAGATAAAAGTTGTATAATAGTGAGCACATTAAAGGTCACACAGTACACATGATACAACAAATCCCTTCAAGAGCTACGCCAGAGTATATGATACAACACACATAATACACAAAAACAAGCATAATACACAGCCTATTACCTTCTCCCACTACTGTTCCCTTGAAACAATCCATCAACCCGAGCCTCGATATCCTCCACACTGTACTTCATATACCTATCCACATTCTTCCCGGAATCCTGGAACCCCTGAATCCTCCCAACAAAACTGCGATAGGCCGGGGCCAAATTCGCCAATATTGAAATCCTCAACTCATCCCTCAACTGATCATCGAATATCATCCACGAGGATTGAGTCTTGCAGACCTCCTCAAAGTATGAGTTAAACAGCTTCAGCTTTTCCTTCAGGACCTTTCCATTAGGTGACATCGAATTATTATTATCGAGCTTCAAAACACCCACGACCTTACTCCACGAGCTCCGTTGATAATTCACATGGTACTGCCTAAGTTTAGCTGTGTGCTTCCTGATCCAATCCTCGCCCAATAGTGTCCCAAGCTCATTATCTTTCACCTTCTGCACTATGTACCTCCCATTATTCATCAAAAACACGGAGCACAAGGCAGAATCCTTGTAAATCTTCGACTTAGCCTCTAGATTGCTCTCCAGCAGCTCCATGATCCACACCATCTGGACCGCCAACGAGGATGACGAGGACAGCAAAGCCCCATCATCCCCTTTTCTATATTCAGCATTGCTCTCTTCGAAAACTTGTTCCAAGGTAAGCCGGGCCCGACAGGCAGCCCGGATATAATTCATCACATACCGGGTTATCGGATGCAATCGGCCACCCGGAACAGCGTCTTTTGCCGGGTCCCTACGGATCAAATTCTGCAATTCCATGAATATGCCCCTAATAGCTTCCCCTAATCTTTTCCAAATAGTTATCGCCTCATTTCTCAAAGACACGCAGTATTGATCGGAAAATATCAGCTCGAATTCAGGCAACAGTTCCCTTACAGTTTCATAGACGTCGAGAACCTTGAACAGGCGTTCCGGAGCTCGACTACCTATGGCGATCGCGTCTGCGAAACTCAGGAGCTGGGTCGTTGAACCCCTGCAGACTTCCATAAAAGAAAGGTCAGCAGCAGATGATAAGCCAAAGAAGACACGGTCGCACAGCCGCCGCTCGCTGGGAAAGAGGATCTTAAGTGCAACGTTCATGGCCTTGACCCATTTCTCAATTTCATCCTCCAGCTGGGTCCACTGCATCCGGTGAACGTCATCGATGCTGAGCTTCTGCAGGCCGAGGCGCGAGAAGCTCTCTTCCAGGAAATCCCTCCGGCAAGTGCTGTAGGCGTGCGAACACTCCTTCACATAGCCGGCCGCCACCATACGCTTTGCGATCTCGTGAAGATCGCCGATGGTCCCCGCCGGAAGGGCGTCGATCACGACGTCGTAGTCCGTGATCGGATGGGCTACGGGTATGAAATTCTCGTCGCCGTCCTCGTCGCCGAAGTCTTCGTCCTCTTCTTCGTCTGACAAGTCGCGATCAGCCAAATCAGAGCGAGTGACGTCGAATGATTCGGCGCCGCGCTCAGAGAGGGTCTTGAATTCTTCTTCCAGACGGAACATTGACTGCTGGAGCAGATCCTCGGCGCGATCCAGGCAGGAGGAGATGTTCTTGTCGTCGGCTAGAGGGGTCCAATCGCGGACGGCGGAGATCAATTGATCGACGGAATGGAGGAAGGAGGACAAATCAGAGGAGTTGGACCAGATCGGACGGTCGGCGGCGACATATCGAGAGATCTGAAGATCGAGATCATTGATGATTTGTTCGACGCCTTCATCGGAGAGCTTCTCGGTGAGCTTTTCCCTCAATCTACCGTCGAAGTTGGAGAAGATCTTGAGAATGTCGTCGGTCATGGTGTCCGTGTGGCCGAGGGTCTTAGCGATGTGGCGGGCTACGGCTATGAGCTTTTCCTCGCCGTTTTCCGCCATTGTTGCAGCTCAATATTTTTCCCTGATTTCACTTGTGAGCTCAACTGAAAGCAGGGAAATGTGATTTCGAATGGAAGAGAATTAGGGTTAGGCTGAGATCAAGAAAGGGGGCCCACCGAAAAGTCATGGGAAGAGAAACAAGCCGGTGTGCCCAAAATATCTTTAATTTATTTTCGGTAGATTTTAAAGAAAGAAAAAAGAAAAAATCAGATAAAGCATAAATAGTGTGTGTACGTATACCGTGCAACTAGGTGTACAATACATGGTACATACAACCTATTTAATAATAAAAATTCAAATTTTAATTTAGCGTTAATTTCTCTTAATAGTAAATAAAAAAAACTAATAAAATAAACTTTATTCAATACAAAAATATAAATTTAAAACGATTATTTAATCTCTATCTAATAAAAAAATCATTTTTTATTTTATATCAATATTATTAATATTCATTATAAAATTAAATATACATCATATTAATAAATTAATCTTCATTTACTAAATTTCATATTCATCATTTTACATTAAATTTATATTAATAATCTTATATTTATTCAATAAAATCAAATATTCATCACGTAAAGAATGAATATTCATTCAGCGTAAATCAAATCTTCATCTATCCATTTACATTATATTTATCAAATCTTCATCACATAACACATAATCAAATCTTTATCATGTAATATAACAATCTTTATTTATCGTACATAAGATCTTAATTATCGTACGGGAAAAAAAATACGCATAAAAAATATTATGAAAAAAAACTAATACAACAATCAAATCTTCTAAGTAATACAACGATCTTCATTCATAGTATATAAGATCTTCATTATCATACAATTTTCAACATATGAAAAAAATATAAAAAATAATTCTTATATTACGGCAAAAAAATATTACGCAAAAAAATAAATTAAATAAATAAATTATTTTTTATATTATTGAAAAATAATTTTTATATTATGCAAAAAAATATTAAGCAAACAAATAAATTTAATAAATAAATTAATTTTTATATTACGCAAAAAAATCAGAGAGAAAAATATGGAAAAGAGATATAAATAAATAAATTAATTTTTATATTACTAAAAACAAATAAATTTAATAAATAAATTAATTTTTATATTACGCAAAAAAATCAGAATATGAGAAAAATATGGAAAAGAGATATAAATAAATAAATTAATTTTTATATTACGTAAAAAAAAATAGAATATGGAAGAAAAATATGGAAAAAAGATATAATAGAAAAAAGTCAAACATGATTTATCCGGAAAAAAATATGGAAAAAAAATATAATAGGTGCTTTGTACTCATAGGTGTACGATAGAAATTGCATGTGTGTCGTATTTGCTATTGTGATTTTATGAACTGTAGATTTTTTTTTATCTTAAACATATAAATAATTTTAATTTTTAAGTTTTTTATATAATAAGTCTTTTATAAAATTTTAATTTTATTCATTAATTTATTGTAAAAAATATAATATTAATAAACAAAATAGAATCAAACAATTTTACATGTAACTAATTGTCATTGTTTGACTTTTAATTTTTTATTATTATTTAATTAAAAATACCTTTTTCGAAAATATTAATTAAAATTCGTTTTCACCAAATATTTTTACATTTTTGAAATTTATCAATTTTAAATACTCCATCCTCTTTTTTTATAAGACGTTTTACCAATTTTTTTATTTGCTTAATATTGATCGTTTTAAAATGTATTAACCCTAAATGCATTTAATAATTATCTTATCATTAATAATAAACAATCAATTTTATTATTATAATAATAATCTTTACAAAGATTAGAGAAGATTAGGAGTTTTATATAAAAAAATGTCTTCAAAAATTATTTAATATTAATTTACAACTTTGAGTGAGATATAAATATTAATAAATAAAGTATAATTTTGTTTTCTTAATTTGTGTGTAAAAGGCTAAAACGATTTATAAAAAAAAGAGGAGGGAGTATCAATTAAGTAATGCGTTTTTACTTACTCGTACATGCAAATGAATTCGTCCCAAATTTGAAAATGTACTTTATTTTTTAGTTTCTGAAAATTGCACAATAAATATAAACAAATACGACCACACTTCTAAACTAAAGTATAAAATTGCGATCAAAAATCATAAAAACATTAAAATATAAATGAATCATTCTATAAAATACTTATTATTATACTTTAAAATATTCGATAAACAATTATAATAAAAAAAATTCGAAAACATTAATTAAAATTCATTTTTACGAAAAAACTTACAAAATGTTCATTTAATATAAATATCAATTTTAAATATTCATACGGTTTATACTTACTAGTAGAGGTAATTAAACGTGTCTCGAATTTCAAAAATACTCTGTTTCTTGTTTCAATGTTTTTCATAATTTTTTATCGCAATTTTATAATTTATTTCGCAATTTTCGAGTACGAGTAAATAATTGTGTGTACGAGTAAATAGAAACGCATGACTTAATTGAAGTATCTTTTGAAATTAAGTATCTTTTGAAATTCGGGACGAATTTAATTGTGTGTACGAGTAAATAGAAACGCATGATTTAATTGATATTTAAAATTAATTTTTATATTACGTGCTTATTTTGTAGATTTCTAAAATAATAAAAATTAAATAATAAAAAAAATTAAAAAAAAATTAAAAGTCAAACGGCCTCGTCGAGACCGTTTGATGTGCATATAGCATTCATCTCGTTCCAGTGAGTGTTCCAGTTAGTTACTTTCTCAGACCTCTATAAACATGCCGACAAAATAAATTCTATAAGTAAGTTCTATTTTTTTAATAATCTATAAATTCCTCGGTGAAATGATTACCATATTAAAGACATCTTATAATACATATATTATAAGGTTTGTCTTTCACGGATGTTCAGAAATTGTAACTTCATGGGACTCAAATTAGAAATTTTATGATGCTTATTCTAGAGTCGTATCCGATTCATTTACTAAACAGGTAAACGAGTCGAGTCGTAAACAGGTCAACGGGTCAAATATTTCAGTCCAGATCCGTTAAAAAATTAAGAATATAGAGCGAATTCGGATAAAACACGCTCCATTACAGGTCTAGACGCAAACCCTGCTTTATATGATGATTTGCATGTTACTGCCTCACAAAACTTAGGTAATCCAGTTACCATAGAAATTTACAGGAAATTTCTTCATGTATATTATAGTGTGTGCATATCTCCAAAATGTACATTTTTTACACTTTATACAACCATTTTTTTTCTTGTTGTATGTTATTTGCTCAATAATTGGTTTTTGCTTAGAGCTTTCTTTATTATCAGGTTTCTTGCATTTTTTTATGTATTTATTTCTATAAGTTGTCAAGTTAGTTGTCAGGGCCTTCACATGATTTAGCTATAAAATTGGTTTTTGCTACATAATTGGTTTCTGCTCGATCATCAAGTTCCAGCGGCCTTGAAACCATACAAACTCCAAACTACAGTTTCCCAAGTTTCGAGTGCAGTCCTTCACGAACTCCAGCTGTTGTGTATCCAACAAATAAAGCTTCTGGTAAATCGAGCATCCCTACAACTCAAGTACGTAAACGATTGGATTTCAATGAAATGTCAGCTGATGAATGTGATTCAAAAGATGACACAGGCTAGCTGCAAGAAGAAGGGGAAAATTGAATGAAGTTCAATAGTCACTCCCAAACAATCTAAATGTCGTTATACATAAAGCCTCTAACTCACTAGCCGCCCTTTTGCTATGTCATGTTCATAGTTGTAATATTTTAAAATATATTTTGCACAGTAGGTTAAACTTATAATTTATGTAACTTATAATTTGAACATAACTGGTTCTGAAATTTATTTTAATTTATGTATTTTATAATTTGAACAGATTCGGTTTTAAATTTTATTTTGCAAAGTAGGCTAAACTTATAACTTTTGTATCTAAGTCGTATGAGCCTTCGTCATGCACGATCAGACAAACTCTACGAACAAATCAGACAAACTCTATTCGTATGTGAATTTTCTAAATTTATGAAATTTGTAAAATTCAAATATTTTTAATAAAATTTCAATTGAATACTTATTCCTACATATTTTATTCGATTCAATTCATTTCATTTATTAGTTAACTCTGCCATTAGAAAGTTTATTATTTCGCCAAGCTATTACTCATTTATTAAGGTTAAAAATTTATTAGAGTAAAAAAAAGAGTATGAAAATTAAAATTGAAGTGCAATTCTTGTCCTTAAAATTTTTGTTTTAGCTTAGGTTGTTTTAATTTTATGAACATTTATAATTACTTATATTTATTTTTCATTGTTTAGTAATTTATTAAGTATTTTTTAGTAAATGTATTTGAATGAATTATTTAAAAAAGTTTTTAATTGTACTAAGAATTTAAATTATTATTTATTTTTAATTAATTGAAGCTTCCTAAAATTAGATTTTAAATGTCGAACTTCGTAAAATTGTAGTGGTCCGTGACTCCGTAATTTTACCCCCTCCGCCGAACAATAAGTACTACTGCGAGTGGCAGAACGCCGCCCCCGCTTAGGTCAGAGGTTTTAGTTACCGTCCCATCTTCTACCAACACCGTTTATCCGCCGTATCCGCTCCGTTCCATCCCCGGGAAATCTGAATTTTATCAATTAATTGCAACTTCTAAGAGTTTTTCAATCACCCAATGGCATCGAAATTCGGGTTTGCGGGTGGCATCCCGGAGCGGCGGGTCCGACCCATTTGGGACGCCGTCGACTCCCGGCAGTTCAAAAACGCCCTCAAGCTCTCCACTGCGCTTCTCTCCAAATACCCCAACTCTCCTTACGCGCTCGTGAGTATTTGTTTATCTTGTTGGATAATTCAGATGGTTTGTTTTTACTGTTGTGATTATTGATCGCATTGTTTCTTGCCGATTGCGCAGGCACTGAAGGCTTTAATTTTTGAAAGGATGGGTAGAAATGATGAAGCCCTATCTGTTTGTTTAAATGCCAAAGAGATATTATGCACCACTGATTCCAGCGTGGACGATCTCACCCTCAGCACTCTGCAGATTGTTTTCCAGCGCCTTGATCACTGTAAGTGTTTGTTTGTCTGGTTTTCTTCAGTTTTAGTTTTTCCTGGATTTCTTCGTTGGACGAACGTGTATCAAAGTATTGGTTGAAAATGATGGACAGTGGATATGGCAACGAGTTGTTATGAGCACGCCTGCACAAAATATCCCAACAATTTGGAATTAATGATGGGCCTCTTCAACTGTTACGTGAGAGAATATTCATTTGTTAAGCAGCAACAGGTTGGTGCCATGCTTTTGCTTTGCAACATGTGTTGCACTATTAATGCCTTTATGCCTTCTAATGTATTTTTCTGTTGTGCAATATCGTCCCTATTTGTAGATAGCTATTAAAATGTACAAGACTGCTGGCGAAGAGAGGTTCTTACTTTGGGCCGTTTGCAGCATTCAGTTGCAGGTTTGACTTTGTGATCTGTCTACATAGTTTGTCCCGTTTCTAAACGACATGATCTATTAGACAATAGTACTTCAGGAAAGTCTTGAATTGATGTTAAGAAGGCCCATCGAGGAAAAGTAGATGAACATATTGAGTCTGTTTTTCTGTATGCTTCTTAGCATGTTTAGAGCCCGTATGGATGCTCTTATTTAAAAGAGATTATAAGAAGTTATGTCTTATAAGTTGTTTTAAGAGCTGATAAGTTGTTATGTCTTTTTAATAAATAAGTTGATAAATTGTTTGGATAAAATAGACATATAAACTTATAAGATGTTAATTTGTTTGGCAATTTACGATCTTATATAAAGAAAATTATTTAAAAAAAACATTTTATATACGAAAAAAATAATTAAAAAATAATTGGATAAACAAAATAATAAATATATATATATATATATATATATATATATATATATATATATATATATATATATATATATATATATATATATAACGTAATAATTTTAGAGGTATTTTGGTCTTTTATTGTTTAAGACAAAGCTTATAAGCTGTTTAAAAAAAGTACCTCCTCCCTTACTTTTTTTAAACACCTTATTTTACAGTTTTATTAGATATTAAAAAAAAAAAATACCAAACAAATTTAAAGAGCTTATAAGCTCTGCCAAACACGCTCTTAGTTATATTGAGGAAGAGTAGATGAACATACAATATTGAGAGTTGATAAAAATGCGGAGAAAGTCAAAATTCTGCTGATTATGGCACAAAATGTCACCATGTGATAAAAGTTGTAGGCCGATATTCACGTTAGTATGAATTCAAACGAAGTGGTCTGATTCACCTGGGTTTTTTCTTCAGAAGAATACCAACCCAAATCCATATTCACTTTTGAGTTGCCAAATATACAGAATTTATTTCCGTACATTATAGATACTACTTGTCAAACCTCTAGATGTAAAATTAGTGAACATATTATGCGCTAACTTTAAAAACTATTTTTATGGGTCAGTTTCAAGGAATAGTCGAGCTCGCTGTTCTTGGTAGAGATCCCTCTTTGGTACTTCGATTGCATCTATTTTCACCTTTTTCTTAGCTAGACTTAGACTTGAGGACCTTTAATGAAGAGTTTTGAGTTTCCCCTGTTACCATTATTAGTTATGAATCATCAAGAAACGAGTTACCTAATTTCACGTGGTTCGTCTGTTTGGGATAAAATAGCGGAGTTTCTGAAAGAAATTAACTAATGGTACTTTTATGTTTTAGGTATGGAAACAGCCATATTTCTCGAGTTGGTCATTGTTTACTTTGGATCTAATTTTTAAAACTGCTGTTGTTCCTTATAATTTACCCCATGTTTGCACTTCTGATTTCTTGTATTCTCCTTAGTTGTATTGTATGTAGTGCAACAATGTCTGTGTTAACTTCTCACTCTGTGTTTTGGTATTATAGCATTTCTACTGAAAGCAGATGATTTTATTTATGGTTGTTGAACTACTTTGATGATCTATAAAATTACTTATTTCATAAATTACCCTTGCTAGATGCTATTTTTTTTTGTTCTAGTTGAGTGCCATATCCTGTTAGGCATGGTCAAATAAATTTGATGGTCATGTGAACATAATTATGTCATTCTATTGCAAAAAATGACTTCAATTTAACCATAGCATTTTTTTTATATATAATTCAAGTTCTTATTGTTGCTGTTTGAACTGGACAAAGGTTTGTTGCGGCAGTGGGGGATATAAACTTTTCCTGTTAGCTGAAGGTTTGCTCAAGAAACATATTGCTTCTCATGGTTTGCATGAGCCAGAAGGTAATCTGAAGGAGATGAAATTATTTCTGTGTATATGTTTTAGCCACTAAAGTAACTGTCTGATGCAGCTCTTAGTGTTTATGTATCTCTGCTGGAGCAACAGTGCAAGTATGGTGATGCGTTGGAGATTCTTTCTGGAAATTTAGGATCTCTTATGATGATTGAAGTGGACAAACTACGTCTACAGGTACTTTGTAGAATATTCTCCGACAGTTTATAGCAGCGTAGGGCTGCTTATATGGTTAAGGTTAATTGATTATTTACCGTAACTGCAGTTAACCACATTAATTTGGGTACTCGATTTACTGTTTAAGCGGTTAGCTGTGGGGTATGTGATGAATCTAGATATTAAGAAGTAGTTAATCGCATTGTTTCCTTTCTTTCACCGCTGAAATTATGTTAATAAAACAAACTACACAGTCTTCATAATGTCGAAAGAAAAATAAAGAACAAATTAAAATTTATAGGAGTAAGAGCGACTGAGCGAGTGACCTCTAGAGAATACATTTTAAGTGTTTGATTAAAGAGGTGACTGTAAATAGAAGAATGCCCCCAAAACCCTATTGCATGTTTTCTGTTTTATCACTTTTTCACGTTGGGTAGTACTTTTTGTCGTAAATTGCCGCTGAGGTATTTGCTTGAAAGGTGGGCCCATAATTGCAGTAGGGGTATTGTTTGGCCCGACGCCTCCAATAGATCCACTATTCACTTTTTTTTTTCTCTGTAAATTTGGTTGTTGGTTAGTGTGGTTAAACTGCACCGGTTATTGGTTAATTGTATAACCTTTATTGGTGTGATTGCGGTTAACTGCAAAATGCGATACAGTTAACCGAACCGAACCAAACCGAACCAACTTAGCATCCCTACTCAAACATCAGTAGCCTTTTGCTTACAAAATTCCTGATCAAATGTAAAAGATCTATTTGTAGCTGTAAGATATTCTTTAACCTTCGCAAGTAATTTCACAGCTTGTAAATGAACTAGTACAATTTGATTTAGAGAGAAGAAATTGAATTTTTGTGTAGAATAAATTACAATTGGGATTTTTTAGTAGAATAAATTACAATTGGGATTTTGGAACTATATTTGTTATCCTCAGCCTTATTGAGACGTTAAAGCTTATTTCAGTGACAAGTTATAGTGGTTTAAAAATATTAACTTTGAAAACCAATATCACCTGATTCATGTCTTTTAATAGTTTTTTGTCTGGAATATTTACTCTGCCATTTCCTCAATTTGTAGTTATGTTTCAGTTACATTGAATTATTTTGGAGTCAATTTAGTATATGAATTTATTTGTACTTGTAGTTTCTTCTTGATGTATGATGTTTCTTGCTGCTGCTTATCTTGCGAATTAAAGATATTTCCAGAATTGAGCCTATTTAAAAATCAACTTATTCACATTTGTATATCCTGGCTGTGGTATTTGTTTTGATTGTTGTTGAACGCTCAACATTGTGATCTCTCCGGTCAACCGTGATTATAATCTTGTATTGTTCCACAATGAAGATTTTAATGTGCTTGAGATTTTACCAAATGCTCACAAGGTATATGTGAATTAACCTAGTTCTTACTTTATCCTAGTACTTAAAATTTTATGAATAACAAACATTTGGTTAAAAAGAATGGTATAGTGAAATTTCAAGATATCGTGCATTGTTGGATGTGCACATTGAACATCTGTAGCAGGTCGAGTTACTTTAGTGAGCTTTCTCAATCCTACTGTAAGTGTGGTTTCTCATGTGAACATAAGATATCAGTCTGTGGTAGTGTGGTTCATGCAAGTGAATACCTTAATGACTGCCCAGTTCAAATTGTTTGGCACATCCTCTTACTTTTGTACTCATATCTTCCTTGCCTCAAGTTTGGTGTCTTCCCTAATGTCTTAAACCCATTTACACGGGCCCCTCTTTGACTGTGTCTGTGAGTGCTTGTGAGTTCTGTTTTGTATAGTCAGTTACTCATATTAACCGACAAAAAGGGATTCTTGTTCATGAATATTATTTACCGTGTACCTAAAAATTTTGTATCAAATTTTGTTTCCATATGTCATTATTTAAGCTTGCTCCTGTTATTTTAAGTTGACAGGGAAGGCTTCTTGCTAAGTCAGGAGACTATGCTGCTGCAGCTGACATATTTCAGAAAGTCTTAGAACTATGGTATGCCTTTTAAACTGTGAATTTGATTGATGAGCCAGTAACATATTTGTTTTGTTTTTGTATTCATTAGTAATTTCTGCCAGTCAGTGAGTATGAGCTATGTATTATGTTCAACTTTCCATCTTTTTTTATAAGAAACGTAAACTTTTATAACAAAAACAGGGATGAGATGTCCCTAAAACTGGTAACAGAGTCGGATACCATTATATATGACCAATTTATTTATAAATCAAAAATAAAATAGCCCCTAAAAGCATTCTGATTAATAGACCACAAATCGACTTTATGTTTTAATTCTATCCCAGATCTCAAGGTATTAACATTTATCTTTAAATATTATACTATTCCCCTCTAATCAAATGTGCTACAACACCACTTACACTGCAATCCATCTTTCCATATTAAGCAACTGAACTTTATTTTTCATATTATAAAGGAACTTACTATGTTACTTGTATGGTTTGTTCAGTAAAGTCAATTAATTTGTGGCTGTGGTAATATTTCTGGTCCAATTTTATCTTCTACATCCATAGAATTTAATGCATTGAAATTCTTCTCTACGTTTTTGGGTTCCCATCTCTTCTTTATTATTCTATCGCTTAATGAAAATTCAAAAGTGAAATGTATATAATGTCACTCAATATGCAAGTTAGTATTTTCGCTTCTACTGACTTAGCAGACTTTTCCAAATTATTTCTGCTCTTGTTCGGTTCTTTTTGTAATTTGGGGATTCTATTTTGCTTCTTTTTGCGGTTAAAGTTTGGGGATTCTATTTTGGGAGCCCTATTTTATTTACTTATTAATTTATAAGCAATTTCCGGCGGAAACTGGATCTAATGATTCATTAGCTGTGAAACCTATGGGTTGGGTTGGCTTGGCTTGGCTTTTTTCCTATATGGAACATTCCGATATTCTGGGAGTTCTGTGTACCTGTAAAAGTTAATATTAGCCATACTGCATTTTTTTTTTTTTTGAAAATCCTAGAAACTAACTTGTCGTTGTTGAACCCTTCCCTTTCAATTCCTGAAAGTGTTACAGAGTTGAGAAGATACATTAGTGGCCTTTTCATGTGAAGAAGCAAAAACTATACACCATTTTGCTATCTGCTGTAGACCTGTTTACAGTCATTTGTCATGTACTTCATTCCATCAGCTTTACTGGTGCTCTTGATACTATCATATTTGATTTTTGAATATTTTTTTGTTTTCATTATTTGATTGCAGCCCTGATGACTGGGAATGCTTCCTACAATACATTGGCTGTCTGCTGGAGGATGGAACCACCTTTACCAAAGAGGCTGATTCCATTAATACACTAAATTCTATTGAGTGCAAGAATTTGCATATATCAGAGGAACTTGTAAATGCTTTTTTCTCTATTTAAGTACTTAATGACTACTTTTCTACAAAATTTGACTTGCTTAACTTCTGTTTGCAGTTTGATTCTAGAATGTCTAATGCAGTAAGCTTCATACAGAAATTAAGGGCCGAGGGAAATAATAACTCTGAAAGATGCCTATACTTGGCCCATTTTGAAATTGAAAGACAAAAAATTATGTTTGGGAAAGGTGATGCTGACAACATAATTGAGGGTCTTATGCAATATTTTCTCAGGTATATTATTATTATCTCATAAATAAAACTCCTTTCTCATTGGATTTCTTTGTATAATCAGGTTTTACGTCTCCCTTTCGGTGTGTGTGTGTGTGTGTGTGTGTGTGTGTGTGTGTGTGTGTTTTCATAGGTGAGTGTCTAGTGTCCCTAAAGCCAGCTTAAGTAGGGACCATATGCCACGACGAACAGCCTAGGGTCCCTACTTTAGCTGACTTTGATATTCCTTGATATATTTACCGTTTCTAAGTGATAATTTAATGACACTTATTACTTCTAGCTGGCTTTGAATTTCCAGCTATTCTAGATGTGTTTACTGTACGCCCATGTGGGTGGTGTTTCTACGCGATAATTTAATGACACTGATTACTTCTTCTTTGTAATCATATTATTGGCACATGATTCTCTTGATGCAGGTTCGGTCACTTGGCTTGTTTCTCTTCAGATGTTGAGACGTTTCTTCAAGCTCTTGATACTGAAAAGAAAAGCGAGTTTTTGAAGAAACTAGTGAAGGAATATGAAGCCAGCGTTAGTGTGCCAGTTAAAGCACTTGGGCAGTCCATAACAGTATTCAAAGTCCAGAATTTAATTGGTGATGTATTTGCTCTACCAGTGGATGGTATGGGGATTTCATGAATGGTGTCTTTGTAGGGCTCCCATAATTTTTGAGTCACTGCCTCTATTAGATAAATACCTAAAATACTCATGAACAGTTGAAATTTGAACAATTGTCATTTAAATGACATTGTGTGCAGGCCATCTCGTGCAAAATTACATGTTCACAGACACATAGAACGCGCCCCCCCCCCCCCCCCCCCCCCCCCCACCCACCACTTTATCCAACGGATGGGATGCCCGAGCCATTTCACTTTATGAATTTACCTCAGCATTTTTTGCTATTTTATCTTTTAGTTTAATGCCATTTAATTCAAATGGAATTTGTTTCCTGTACCAATAAAAAGCCCTACTTTTCACTTATTGAAGCTTTTATTCACAAAACTATGTGATTCTGGAATTACATGTGGATCATGTCCTGACTGCTTTTTCCAAATTTCCCACCATCTGACAATCTTGTAGCTATTTTTTGTTAAGGGTTTAATTAGTTTTTAACCTTTTCCTATCTGTAATAATCATGTAAATGTTGTTTGTATTGACAGCACTAGAGGATATAGCTTCGCGAATGACAGAAATGTTCTGTAAGAACCTTCCACTATCAAAAGAGTTGGATGCACAAGAGACTATGTATGGTGAAGAGCTTTTATCAATGGCGGCCATTCTTTTGGTTCAGGTACTAGCTTATGTTCACAGAATTGTATTTGTGCTTTAATTTATGCCCTTTAATTATATTGGATAGAATTAGTATTGAAATGGACATAAAAATAGACTTGATGAACTATTAGTCTTATTGAAAATATGATAAATAACATATAGTATGATTTTTCGATATGACGATTCTGATGAAGTTCAGATACTAGGTCTACGTTATTCCTTTTGTTTTGGATAAAATATGCAATGCAAGAAGCCTAGATCTGTAGTTTAGAGGTAATTTGCCCCGGCATTGTTGAACCTGGATTCCTTCTTCTGCCTCCCTATACCAAGAACTTGCACAATTTCAGTGAAGCTATTATTTTCTGGCTGCTTTAGACTAGTCCATGCTGCATATTTGTGATATTAGTGAAGCTCAACCACCATGATAACATATTCTCCAGCAGGAACGTAATAGCTATAGCATTCCAGTGTCCCTTTGATTGGAAGTCTAATATGAATTCATGAAACTGTGTATATATTGGCATCCTTGTTAATTTTTTACAGGATTTCACACTTCTGTGCTCAAGCTTTTTTCATGTAGATTATCTTGCATTTTTTCGTTAAAATGTTAGATTAGAGTACAAGTTTTATAGCCGATAGATAATACTATATTATGTGTAGTATTATCGTAGGAAGTAAATAAACACAAACTGCATTTCTCCCCGGGATAACATCTTGCCCTAGCTTAAAGCTGAATCTTAATTATAATTTTGCCCAATGTGGTCTATATGGAATAGGAAGACTGACTTAAATAGTAAAAGAAGCCTATAGCTAGTTAACCCTAGACACCGAAAACCCACTAATTACTTAATTTAACATAATTAAATAATTTATAATAAATTAAGGTTGAGCAGAGGCAGCAATAAACTATTCTCTCTTTTAGGGAGTTTATTTGGGTTAATATCATTATCAATAATATGTCTCCTTATTACTACTATCACTTTAACTGGCAATGTTAACCTATTTGAATGATACTAATTTGGACTAGGAGGAACTGCTTTATCAGTTCTATCTAATTTTTTATGGATAATATTTAAGGTATTTATTAAGGTCCGGGGTTCAGTTTATCCTAATAGAAGATTGAATGATTTGTTAATTCATTTAATACTTTTCTGTCTTTGTCTTAGCTTTTCTGGCGTACAAAGGATCTTGGCTATTTGCTGGAGTCAATCATGATTCTTGAGTTTGGTTTGACTATCCGAAGGTTAGAGGTTCATTTTGCTGATATTTATTCTTCATATGTCATTTATGTGTGGTCTGTTGACCAAACTTTTCAGTTTCTTTGTGCTGTGTGAATTACTGAAAGGAAAAAAATGCCTTCTTTCTAAGAACATAAATATGTAAAAATGGTGAAAGAAATAATTTAGAATGAAATTGTTTTGCGGCAATATTATTCTTCTGCTTTCAAATTTAGAAGGTGAAGGGATGAATGTTTACTTGATTACTTCACAGCCAGCTGATTGTATGGTGCATCATTGTATTAATTGCTTGTTGTCTCTGTTAAGGGAAGTCACATGCCTTAGATTTATGAGTATATGGGCATTTCTTATGTTGGTAGTCGCATTGCCATTCTGAATGGAAGTAAATTTTCGCAAGAGTGTTCTTCTTATCTCATTTTAATCGGAAGTCAATGACTTCCTTGGTAACAACTAATAAAGTGCTTACAACTCATTTTAGAAGGTGCTTTTTATGATTATAGTGGCTTACAACTCTCTACATACCAATATTTTTCATTTATATGCCAGGGCTGCAAACATAGCTTGCGATAGCATTTCAGGATATGTTCGAACTGCATTACTTTGATAGTCCCATTTTCTGAATTTAGGATTCATATTGTAGCGAATACTGTATGGTTTTGTGCAATCCTCAAAGTGCATCAACAAATGATGGATCGTTAATCATTGCATTGCATGGCATTTGGCATGAACAAAGTAACTTTACATTGAGATCAGATCATGAAGATGCTTGTCTAGGATGTAGTGGAACAACTTTTGAGGAAAATATTTTGGGTTTTTCTCTTGCTGAAAAGTGAGAAAAGATTTAGGTCTAAAATGAGTGAAATGGAATATTTTTGGGATTTAATAATACTATAGTTTACAATTTCAAAAATATTTGGGATCAGGCCTTCCACCACTGCTTCACTAGAAATAGGGCAGATGAGATAAGTAGCGTAAAAATGATTAATGATATAAGTGCTACTTGCTAAACAATATCTTGATGGGATCTCGTTTATATATGGTATGGAGTTAAGGAAGCTATATACATAACTTAAAGAGAAGGAAAACAAGGGGCTAGCTAGATTTTAGTTGGGGTCATTAGTAGTTTTTTTTTTTTGCCTATGATCTCTTATATTTTGTTTTCTGCTATATGCACACACACGTACATAAGGCTTATCTTTTACATCTTGTGAAATCTACGATTGCATTGTTACAAATCTATTATTGATGCATCTTATGAGATTAATGTTGTAGCTACACAGCTATATATACACAATTTCATATTGAAACAAACTAATCTGACATAATTATTTTAATTATTTTTTGCAGATATGTGTGGCAGTATAAGATTTTATTGGTGCATTTGTATTCTTTTTGGAATTCCCTTCCACTAGCTTATGAACGGTATAAACCAATTGTCCAGAAAATCTCCCCCCTTTTCCCTCCCCTCTCTCTTAAACAATGTTTTCTGCTAACTATATCAAATGGATTTTTCGCTAGAGATCTACGTTTTGTTTTTTCAGTTCTCCCAGTCAATTTTTTTTTCTTCTATGTAGTTATAAGTCCTTGGATGTGAAGAATATCTTACTGGAGACAGTATCTCACCACATTTTACCACAGACGTTAGCATCTACATTGTGGGAAGATTCAAATGATCTATTGAGGGATTATTTAAAATTCATTGAGGATCACTTCCGAGAATCAGCAGATCTTACATTCCTTGCATATCGCCATAGGAACTACTCTAAAGTAAGTACTGTAATATGCTCTTAAACGTGTTTATTATATTCATTTTGCTTTCAAATTTTAAGTTGCTTGTCGCCTTTCATTTGGATCTTTAATGCTTAACGTTAACGGGATAACTTCCTCACTGGTGAAACCGAAAGAGCATCCAACAAGTGATGACGCTCAGTAATCAGAAATTTTGTTTCTAAATAATTTTATATAAGTCATGTGATTTTGTTTTTGTCCTAACATACAAGTGTGGGAAAATTTTCAAGCTATTCAAGTCACTCACTTTACTAATTCCAATCACCATTTTCCTAAGAATTGTAATTCTCAATTTATTAGATTTTCATCTCACATCCATCCAATCACATCAAAATCATTTTTTATTAAATCAGACTTGTCACTATCTTCTAGAAAAAGAAAACCTCCTATCTATAGCCCAAATATTAGAATTTTATTTGAATGTGTTTCACTAGAAGTTTGCTAATTTGAGTTGCATTTAGTGGTTCAATATTATGATACAGTGTTTTGAAGCTTCTCTCTCAAAATATTACTGAATCTGCATCGAAAGTCTCTTTTATCACTATTTCTTCCTTCAGTCATTATAGTTTTCATTATCTTGAAGACTTGAACTGTAGCTATAAAATTCATAACTATAGTTGCTTATTTTTGGTCTATGAGTTTAGTTTATTTTATTTTGCTACGTGAAAGCATTCAATTTCTCTTCTTTTATTTCAGGTAATTGAGTTTGTCCAATTTAAGGAAAGATTGCAACGATCCAGTCAGTATTTAACAGCTAAGATTGAGTTACCCATTTTACAGCTAAAGCAGCACTCAAATAATATTGACGAGGAGGAGGTACCTATATTTTGTACTTGTGCTTTACCAGATATTGACAAGACTATCTGACTTATTGCTTAGCTGCTTTTACCTTCTCCTTAATGAATTATTTTTGGAACAAAAAATATATATATTTATCAGCACATCCTGGAAAGCTTGGGATTTGGAACTCAATTTGTGGAGCTCTCAAATGAGATTAAAAATAAACCACTTACTTTTAATGAGGACTTGAAGTTACGACCTTGGTGGACTCCAACTTGCGACACAAATTATCTCTTGGGTCAGTAGAGTTCCTTTCTAATTACAAATCTTATAGGAATTTTTGTTACCATTGTGTAATTATTACATTGTCCTGTGCAATGGATACAATATTTCTCGTTACTGATAATCTTCTTTAGATTTTTTTCCCTTGGTGCTTGCTTGTTCCAATTAATTAGTACGACTTATATAGACGACTTTTCTGTTTTCCAGGACCCTTTGAAGGAGTCTCATATCGTCCTGGAGAAAACATGGTATGAATGAATGTCAGCTATATACTTAGTGTTCAATATCATTTTATATTTCTGTTTACATTCTTCTGGTGCAAGTTGCAGATTATATTGTCTATTCGTAATGGATCAAGAATAAGTAAAGAGAGTAAAATACATATTTTTTAAGAATAATCATAAGTTGTAAATTTACTTGAACAAGGCTTAACTTATACTATAACTAATATCTCTAACCTTGCTATCTTGCAAGTACTTCTGGCCAATTTGATTGTCAGAAATATGTGACATCTGTAAGTAGTGAAAGAATAGGGTTACTTACTCTAGTGGATCAGCTCATACTTTTCTAGTTTTTTTACACCGATGTGATTCTCTATGAATAATAAAATACTTCAATCTCCTTGCAGCACAATCAGATCAAGCAAACAGAGGCGAATATTATAAATACCATAGAAAAGAGATCTCTTCTTCCACGGATGATCTATTTATCAATTCATTCCGCTTCATCATCAGTGAAGGAAAATATTGAAGCCAATGGGTCGGTGGTTGATCCAAAACTCTCATTGGAACTTAAACTTTTACTTGAGCGTTATTCTAAGATCCTGGAATTTCCTTTCCTAGACGCTATAGAACACATCTATGGGGTTTCAAGTGATCATACACCTTATAAGGTACGTATTCTTGCATTAGACAGTTGTAACTAAACATAGTTCAAACTTCAAAGCTGTGTTCATTTTTTAGGGCAATGTATATAATCTGGCATTTTCATCCATAAGTTGTCCCTCACTTTTTAACTAAACATACATATTCAAACCATATCATTTGTAGTTATTTTAGGGCAATTGATATAATCACATTTGTATTTTCTTCCCACCAGTTTCCCCCCATTTTATTCATTTTTTCTGCATCATATTAGCAGCACAGGAAAATTACGCTATAATTTATTCTCTGATGGAAAATCTGTAACAGAGGCGCATGACCATATGATTAGTCTTGTTTTTAGTTCAACTTTATTGCGCGTGCGCAGTTGTGCTATGTTGGTAACACTAGAAATCTCAGTATTTAAGGTTTTGTTCTGTCAACATTGGCAAATTAAACGATTACTCGGAAATAAAGATGAACTAGCCATCAATCTCATACGGAATCATCGATCGGTGATTGGAATATTCTTGTTAGCGGAGTTGAACCAGACATTTAGATCAGCATCTGCTTACAAACTATTACAACTCTTCTAATGTCCAGAATAAAAGGAATTTTGCATATGTATTATATAAAGAACATTTTCTGCTGTGTTGCCCTGCTCATGCTAATAATTTTTTGTTGAAGGATATATAATCCACAGGTCAGTTATGTATGTCATACTGGCTTTGTTTTTTGAAGTTGAATGGATTAGTTTGATTATGTTACAATTCGTGCTTACCCTGCTAAAATAATCAGTAAAAAATGCATCTACCTGTGCAGGCACCAATTCCCTGTATTATTGACTGGATGAATTTTGCCGTTTTTTTGAATGCTTGGAATCTAAATTCTCATGAGATTAGGTCATCATCCGATAAAGTCAACCCTAGTTCTAGCACTTGGAATCTCGTCAACACTCTACTGATGAAGTATGTCTTGGAGACGATTAAATCCGTGGGCCACACAGCTGTATCTCCAGGGAACGATCTTCAGTTTCTTGCGCAACTGGTAACAGAACCCTTAGCTTGGCATGCCCTAATCATCCAATCATGCTTCCGAACATTACATCCTTCGGGGAAGAAGAAAAAGAAAGGTGGACCCGCAGAACAACTAAACTCAGCGCTATCACATGAGATACAAATATCAGCTCAATCCCTCTGTGATACACTGGAGGTGGTAACCAAATGGTTGAAGGAACAACTGAACAAACGGGATGATGTATTTGAACCCCTATTTTCCTCTATTCGTAGTAAAGAGAGACTTAGTGGACCAGGAAAGGTGTTCAATATGCTGGAATTTTCTATCTCAGAGACAAAGGACGTGGAGCTTGGTGATAGGATTTCCGAGGCATTACAGAGTTGGAGCCCTGCCGAGGTTGTTAGGAAGATTATTGACGCGCAAGGGGATTTGCTTTTGGAGTTGCTCAAGATTTGCGAATTGAAAATTAAATATTTGCAGGCGCTCAAACTTCCGTTGTAGTAACTGAAATTTTGCTTTTGGAGTTGCTCAAGATTTGCGAATTGAAAATTAAATATTTGCAGGCGCTCAGACTTCCGTTATAGTAAACTGAAAATTCCGCGGAGAAGAAGAAATTGTGGAGCCGGTACCATTTTCAACATTTGTTGCGATATTTTGTAGTTTTTTTTCAGTAATCTTACTTTCTCTCTTTATCTTAAGACGTGTGGAAATTGGTTTCACACATAGCTTTGGCTCTTCTGAGAGTTTCTCATTCTGTAACATTGATTCCATAAGTGAGCTATGATTTTTATTTTTTTGGGTTGTATATTAGAATAATGATATTCCTTTTCCTTATTTTCCCAAGTCTATTTTGGACTGAACTTTTTGATAATTAATGTGGATTATAAGAACAAATTGCATATTGTGAAAGTTCTTAAAGTTTTTGTTTGTTTTAGTTGGCTAGTTGCATACCTCATGGAAAGTAGTTATAAAAAAAAATGTTAGTACGAAGTAAATGATTTTGATGTATATACAATCTTTGCCCAAAAAAAAGAAGTGGGGCTATGTTTCCTCTTGTACATAAGAAGACTTGTGACTATGTTTCCAATTTGGCAACGAATTTGATGTACACGATTTGGGGGTATTGATACCGTTTTACAAATCGTACATTGTGATTCAAAAAAAGTGATCAAGCTTAATTGAAGAAACGTCCACACACAATAACGAAGTGTTGCATGGTCCAATAATTTTAGAATGACTGCAAGCTTCTTCAGTGATCATCGAACCATCTAACCTTCACAAGTGTCCAAAATTTTAGAACGACTGCAAGCTTCTTCAGTGATCATCGAACTATCTAACCCCCACAAGTTGAGACGTTCAAATGATAATTGTTTGAAAAATAACCGAGCAACACAACCTTGTGAAGACTTCAAAATGCTCACATACCGACAACAATCATTATGAAGAAAATACGCAGCTGGTAGAACAAAATTCGATAAATTGTATTAACCGCGGAAGGGCAGTCTTTTACTTATTAACATAAAATAAATATAAACATCACACACAAATGGCCTCCAGAGCACCTAGTAACAGTATTTGGAAGGTTCTGTATTATATATACAGTGCCTGATCTATACACACACACATATACATTATACACAATTTTATATCCGCATCTCACCAAACCTCTCTGAGTAACTCATAGCATTTTGATAATCCAAAGCTTGTGTTTTCTCATATGAAGATAAACAAGAGCTGGGCCGATCAAATTTGCATCCGAGAGACGTTTGCATACCGTAATATAAGTATCCACATTTCCCGCCTGTTGAATTCTTCTGCTCAGCCCCTGCAGCACGGCAACTCGGTCCAGGTATTCTGGATGCAATCCCAAGTCGAGCATTTTCATAACCACCTCTGCAGCACTTTTAAAATGACCACCTTTGATGTAACCTCTTACCAACCATGACAAAGTTTTCTTTCTAAGAAAAGAACTCGCAACATCAGTCCGAGTGAGCAAACGCCTGACGGAACTAGATTCATTTTGTGAAGCACAAATGGCCAACACAATGTCGTAAAGATCTCCACTGGCCTCTTTTCCCACAAGCTTCATTTCCCACAATTGTTTTTCAGCTTCACTTCCACGACCAGCGCAAATGTACATAGCTAGAAGTCTCTCGTGCACGACTCCAACAAGTGATGGGCCTCCCTCTTCGATAGCCCAATTCGATAAACGCATCCCAACAGCGAGGAGATCTTGTTGATACTTCTCCACCAGCTGAACGCTCTCCACATCAAGTTCCACAACCAAACCGTCCTTGGTGAAGCCTTTTAACTTGCGCAAGGATTTGGCAAACTCGTTAAGTTCTTTGACCACTGCTGTCATTGCAATTAAATAACTATACACCTCTGGCTTCAACCCACACTCTCTAAGGTGAATAACTAACTTGGCCGCATCACTGTAATTCCCCTCCTCCTGAAAAAATAACAAATTTTACTGAGCTTATAGATAAATATGCACTGAAGACATCCAATATCTGCACTGAACAAACCCCATACACAGCTCTAAACCACATGGGGATCTACTTAAAGAAGAGGTAAGTTAGTTCAGTCCTTTAAGTAACATTCAGTCATTCAATGTCATAACACCGACATATCATCTCTCACCTCTTTCTATTGAAAATGAAAGAACATTATACAAATGGAAAACCGATATACTGTAGGCACCAAGCCGGATCGGGAATTTGGGTTCGGTCTCTTATGTCAATATCAGTAATACAAAACACAGCATATTAAATAGACTCCTCAATGTAAGTTTGGATTATATTGACATATTCAAATATAAAATGAAGGACTATGTATAGAGAATCAAAACTGCATTAAACACCAACAAATTTACATATTTGTGAAGCTGGAAACACTTTCTAAGGTCCTCTGCCTAACGAACATGTTCCAATACAAGTAGATACAAGGCAAACAAAAGAGGATTACAGTTTTCAGTCTTCTTGATCAATTAAAATATTAACCAACCAAAAACAAACAATCCATCTTACAAAATGACAAGATGAGAAAGAAATGCTTCTATCTAGCACATCCATATCCAATTCGAGGATTCAAAAATAACACCACCATTCACTAACACCGTAAATCATCAATTAACTAGAGATTAACAAGTGATACAAATTGAAAATTGCCGCAAAAAGTAAAAAACATTATTGAAGGATAAAAATATGGCACTCACCATCATCTTCCATGCTAGGTATCCAGCTGGGCCACCCTTATTCCCATCCCTACCTTCATCAAGAAGGGATATCTCTCTCCTCAACACCTCTTTGAGAAACGAAATTGTCCCTTCTTTCTCCCCTGCTTCCCAATACAGAGAAATGATCTTCTCAATCATACTGAAGCTCGTCTTTAAACCGACACAGTCCATGTCCACCAAAAGATCAACCACATCCTCAACCTTATTATTCCCCTCGATCAACTTCTTCACCCATGCGCACATTATCGAAACCATCAACTCAATAGTCTCCTTATCTACTCTATTCTCCTTCTTCAGCCACTCAAACACCTCCAAAGCGCACCAAGAATCCCTTCCCTCCTGCGAAAAATACACCAGCACTAGCTGCATCTCACGGGCCGACAATTTATCGTTCAACTCCTCGAGAACATCCGAAGGCTCTCGAGCCTTTCGCTCTAATTCCTCAATCGCCTCGAAAAACCCTTCGCTCATTTCATCCTCGTCGTCACTGGTGACAAACACGTCCATTTGAACCGATTTGAGCATCCCGAAACCCCGAACGGTGCTCGTTTTATCCCGGAGCAAAGGAAGCGGTCTCTCGACTCTCGCATAAGGCTGAATGTTGGGCTGTTGATGGGCTGAGAGAAAGCTGAACCGCTTCGAAGAAGAACAGAAATTCAACCCCAAGTTGGTGACGGCGGCTATTCCGCCGACGGAAGCCATTTCTTTCCGAGTATCGACACAAACTAACAAATTTCAGGAAAAAAAATATGAAGACGGGCTCTGCTTTTGGTTGAATGAATTTCTGATTTCTGAAATTGGGTTTCTGTTGTTCGATTATTTATACCGAAAATCATTCGGCGAGGGGCTTAGATAGATAGAAGGGGAAGACCGAGAAAACGGTGGTGAATTCGTCAAAGGAAATGAACTCTAATCAAAGTTATATGTGACGTAGACGTTGTGAAAAGAAAGCGACGTAGGAGCAACTTTATTAAACGGAGGGTGCATCGGAGGCCGATGAATGGGGGACGTGAAACGGTGGGGTTCCGCCGCTGCGGAGATAAGGAAAAATGAAAATGGAGAGAGAGGGTGCTGGCGCGTTGTCAAAAGCGTGTCGTGAAATGCGACTCTCATGCAAAAGTCGCACTTTCACTGCCTCTTTTATTATTTTGTTAAATTAAATTTTAGTTCCTCTATTTTATAATAGTTGATTTTTTAAATAATTAACATAAAAATATTAGTCTAAAATAAAAAATTATTACAAATTTAAAAATAATCAAAATAAATAGATAGATAGATAGAGAGAGAGAGAGAGAGAGAGAGAGAGAGAGAGATAAACTAGCACTTCATACTCCCTCTTATCATTAAATTAAGGTCAATTATTTATGAATTACTTGTCTTTTTTTTATAATTTACAAAAAAAAAAATAGTGCATAATTATTATTACTTCACTTTAAAATAAAATTTTGATTTTAATAAAAAATAATCTAAAATTAACTAAAATAATTGATACATGAATGCTGAATCAAAAGGAATAGAAGCTGTGGTGTTGATGGAAAGAAAAAGTAAATATTTGACTTATTGAAGCAAAACATTAAAAAAAATCATAAATATATAGTATTTGATTAACTAAAAATAATACATTTTTTCATATTTATAATAAATTGAATTAATTATCATCATAGTAAACGCAAACAAATACTACTGTATATAGAACAATATGATCGGTTGTTGCAGAGATTCTCTTAAATGTAAAAATACAATTGTTTGATGAAGAAAGTCAACTTCTCATTTACATGTTGATTTTGTTGGTCAAAGAGAATTTAAAGATTTGATGTAAAACATTAAATTGAATTTGTATCTCAAATAGAGAAAATTGTGCATACCAAAGAAAATTTGTATCTAAAATCGTACTCCGTATTTTGAATAAATTGTAGAGTATATGTTCACCTTAATTAGTGGGGGCCACCCAAAAATAAAATAAAATAAAATTGGATCACACTTAAGTGCAATCTCCAGTTCTTAGACTCTGGAGTAGCTTCAAATATCCCAACCCTTCAGGCTTAATATACCTGCAAATGTTCAGCAATAAGACCAAATGAACTCGTAATTCAGGTAGGTATAACAGAGATTCGCATAACCAGAAAAACAAATAACAAAATGAAATAAATAATTACGTTTTTAACATTCCGTTTATCACTCATAACACAAATATAAAGGATTTGAGAGATAATTATAAAGAGGAGCAACGATTAATATGCTACTGACATTGTAGAAATATTTTCAGACATCTTATTTAATTGTGGCTGTATTACAGTTAATAGCCCTACATTTGTTACATCAATGGTTGCACATAAGAGACCCTGGAAAGATATCATACCCATGGCGGAACAAGAAATCGATAATGACGAGATTGCAATTATCCTTGAAAAATGTTGTGTTCCTTATGATGTTCGCAACATGTACAATTGGGACTAGGTTAAAGCTTTCTACCTCTCCATCTGCCGAGCACAAAGAAATACATGTTAAAAGAAGCTTTTAATTGTCTTCAAGCAGAAAGTTTAACAGCCTTACCTTGATTCACAGGAACAAAGCCTTCCGGAAGCTTCAGATCATAACAGTAAAGAACATCTCTCTTCAATCTATATCCATCAATGTCCAAGTAGGATACAGCTCCAACTGAAGTGGCTCTGAGTAAATAAGAGTATCTAAATCATCTATGTATCCATCAAGGTAAATTATGGTCTTAAGATAACAAAGTTTTCTTGGGACAAACACTAGCATTTTCTGTATAGCTGTAAAAATAAGCAAGTGCGTTGAAAAGCTTACTTGCTGGAAATAGATCTTGGTATTCCAGCTTCTTCTTCACATTCCTTCATGATATTCTCCTCACAGGATATCCCATGAGGCTGTACAAACATATATCTTTATTATTTTTTCTTGAAAAATAAATTCTACTTAAGTAGCACTCCTAATTTATCAACAAAATACTCCATTCCATGAGAAAAGATACCAACCATACCGCTGAATAGCATCACGAAAATAATTAAGGATATATACCCAACCAAAAGTTGGTCTAAATTTTGAACCAGAAGAGGGAAGATGTTAAGTACTTGATTATTTAAAAAAAAAACTTCAGATCGAATCAATTTACATAAACTACACCTCTAAGTTTATCATTTACAACTGCATCATTGATATTAGGTTCAAGTTAGCAAAATGTATATAAAATGGTGTTACTATAATTTTCAATAAAGGTGATACACTAAGCATGAACAAATCTTTAGGGTTTGGCAAGTAGGCCAAACCTCAGATATGGTTTCGCAGTTGACCCTTTTAGCAAATCATTCCACATGTTTGATGAAAATAACAATGAAACATAAACGAGAAACGCCATACCAGCCCTCCAGCAACCAGATGATCAAGCTTCCCAGGATATGTAGATTTTACTTGACTTCTCTTTCCTATCCATAGATATTTCTCGTTTGCCCCTTCAACATAGCCATTCATATGAACGCCATAAACCTAGCATGAAAAATATCATTAAAAGAGAATGGTTGATGCACATCTTATCTGTATTCCTTACAAAAAAATTAATTGATACTACTTGCTTATTGTCTGGGCACAGCTTTAATGCAATGCATATTGTCTGGAACTCTTCCTATCAACCCATATTGTTTGAAATAGACTATCATAAGCTAGATTATTCATTAAAATACCTGCAAAAGACCCCAAGAAGATCAAATAAAACTTATTGGCATGGGTTCCCAAAACAAAAATGGATCGTCATCCTATTTTTGAAAACAATGGAACAACCACCAACATTCACTAAGTCGTCAATATTAAAGAAATGCATCCTGCCGTTAAAAAATATTTTTTGTGTTTCTTCCTTAGCTATCCATGATAGAAAACAAAGTATAGGCAGGAAAATTTATGACTCATTGATCATATCCATACACTTGGGCAATACTTATACAATAAATTTGAAATCCTTATTTCACAAAATGATCAAATACGACAAAAAAACTAGAATAATAATCAATTTACTGACAAATGTCAAGTCACCTTTATTCCAAAGTACGGAGCCGCAGCACGTTCCAGTAAGAAAAATTCCGGTGTCTCAAAAGAAGATCTAACAGGATACAACTGTCAATCACACAATAAGTGCAAGTTAATAAGGAAAAATGAAGGGTACACTATTCAACGAGATTGATGAAGCAGCAATTAATGCAAAACCAACCTTATCATCAACTTGATAAATTATTTTGAAGATAAAATATTCTGTGATTTGAATTTTGAAGTACCTCATTTCGAGTTCCTGGAATAAGTTCTTCACCCAAGCACTTGACTACTTCTCCAACAGCTTTTGTCCTGTCCTCTGGTGCAACAAGTGCTGGATGTAGTTCAACATGATATCCCCATTTGCTGCTGTAAGCGGGATTCTCATGGAAAGCAAATACATCTTTATATATTTTCAGATGGTGGGCAAATCTGCTTATAGCAACAAGTAGTGCACCAATAGAAGGCACAATTAATTCAACAGAAAACATATAAAAAAGTGTTTTGAAGTTTGGGTTATGGATTTGACAAATAAATTTTATTACGGCATAATCCCTTTCATGGAGGTTTAAATATTATGCAATCAAATAGTGGAATAACATCGGGCAGAAAATGGATAGTGTGCTTGAAGACATAATTACCTAACAGAGGTCAGTAGATAGATCATAAAGGTTGTTTTGATCATTTTTTTATAAAATTTTAAAGTTAGAGCATTGATAATTAACATAATTTTCATAAGGGTTTTGAATTTTTGGTACAGTACTTGACTAGTAGTTTACCGATTTTGCGATTTTAGTACCAATGGTTTGATTCCTGGAAATTCAGTGCCCATAGTACAGGTGTTTGCTATTTTGGTAGCTAAATTTCCATCACATGATTTGCATACTCACTCTCTACAAACAAAACAACTGAAAAGAAAGGTAAAAAAAAAAAAACTGCCTGAAACTTACAAGAACTCAAAACGAAATAAAATAAAATAAAGAAACAAAAATAGAATCAATTAAGTACCCAGACAGTCAAAAACTCTATGGGGGAAAGGAAAAAGGGAAAACCAAAAAATTGTTGGAGGTAATTGTCGGTTGCCGGCCGTGGATCGTCATATCCAGTCTCAGCATGTTTTATTTGACCAAAACATTATAGTTTACCTCTGCCAAATCCATTTGAGAGTTCATGTGTCCCCTCAAATCCCTTGCCATTTCTGAAATTAGAGAGAAAGTTTGGAAATTGTGACCCCGTGGTAGAATCAATCTCACATGAAAGTGAATAAATTTTCGAAGAAACTTGAGTTTTTGAGCTAGGATACAAAGTTTTTGATTTGAGCTGTGTGCATAGCATGTGACATTGTGATGGAATCCATAGGTGGCTGGTTTAATGTACAAACCAGTAAACACATGTACTATAAATACTGAGTTGCCAAAAACAACAAAAGTACTAAAATAAAAAAACCGACATACTACAGTTACTAAAACATACTTATATCCCTTTTCATTATCAATGATCCCCATATCCATGGTTTTCATGTAGGTGCACTGTATAGGGAAGCGTTTGTGCTTTATATTTTGTATGATTTGTTCCAGGCGTTTCCTATCAATGTTCAAGCAATCTAACTGAAAAGTGTTCACATCACCGTCCCTAAGTATATCGGAAAGCAACAAACTTATGATTACTGAATTTTCAGTTTTTTGTCATGTATGCTAAAAAGATACTGTAAATATTAAAATTCATCCTATTTGAAGAAATTTAACCAAAATCAAGTAAAAGGGTGTGTGTGTAAAAGCATGATTTACCCGTTGTGGACATAGCCAACGATCTGTTCTTCAATCACAAACGGGATAAATTCAAACTGCTTCTCCTGCAACACGTCGCGCATTCAGAAAAGAGGATAAAATTGCAAATGAAACGAGTGCGCGTGTGAGCCAAACGCGGGGCAGATAATTACAGAATTTCGATTGCAGAGCTTGACTTTGTCGAAGAAACCTCGCAGGTCGGAAGATCCATGCTCCTGATGCGTTTGAGAGAATTTAGCGACGTCGTGCCAAATGCTCGGTGTGTGAATGGGCGGAGTAACGGCGGAAGATTGCGATTTCAAGCTTAAGCTTCTCCTAACCCTAACCTTAGGGATCGAACAAGCAGAGAGAAGAGGGAAAGAGGGGAGTACAGAGTAGCAAGCGCTTCCCATTCTCAAAACTGGTACTGACTCCCTCCGCTGATTAATGTTGTAATTAGGCCGAGTTTATGCGTCCTCACTCCCCAAGCCGCATATGCGTGCGCAAGGTGGGAAAAATAAAAGAAGTATTTATGAAAAGGGACCTAATTCATTTAATTATAATCAATCATTTTAATTTACCTTTTTTTCAAAAATCACCCAAAATAAAATAATAATGTAATTGTAAATATACGAAATTAAATTCAGTTTCAATTCATTTTTTTATAAAAATATTTATATTACAAAAGATATTACGTATTTTATTAAGATATAATATTTTAAAATTTAATTCAATTAAACTTCAATTTTCAAACATATTAAACATATTCAATCCGTTTTTGTTCGGATAAAAAGATCCTTAGTACTAAGTAGTTAAAATACTGATGTAGTATTCTTCATAATTTGATAGTAGTCTTCTTTTAATGAGTACCATTTTTTTTAGGTGTGAGATTAATTTTGGTTCAAACATTGAATTGTAAAATTGAAGTGTCAGACACGTTTCATAGTTCACAAATTCTAATATTAAAGTATAATTTTTTCTATAATAAATGATTACTAACTTTAATTGATAAATAAATTTTTAATGAATATTTATTATTATGAGTATATTAGTTTATTTAACATTATTGAGCATTGTATATACATTTTATATTTATATTTTTTGTGTTTGTTTATATTCCATTTGGCCGAGCTTATTTATCAATGAGTGATTTTATTCCCACCCAAAAAAACTCTAAATACACCAATTTATTTTTAATTACAAATATGCCATGTGCTTTAAAGTCTAATATATCCTTATTAACCTAAAAATATATTTAACATCTAATACACTCCTTTATTCCACCGTTACTCAATTCAAGTTTAATTGTTTTATATTAATATGAGTGCAAAGCAGATAATACTCCCTCCAGCCATTAATAGATGTCATACTTTGCTGGACACGGAGTTTAAGAAAATTGTTATTTTTTAATTTTTTAATTAAAAAGTAAAGAGTAAAAATATATTTTAAAAGTGAAAAGTAAATTAGTTGTGAGTAAAGTTTAAAAAGTAGGTGGGTAAAGTAGAATAAAACTGTATATTAAAATGGAAAAGTTAGAATAATTATTTCCTTTTTTGGGGTGTGTCAACTATTGTTGGACACCCAAAAAGAAAAGTATGACAACTGTCTTTGGACCGAATGAGTACTTCTGTAATATTTTTTTTTTCTTATCGTATTTTTTTTTGTGTTTCTCTGGCATTAGTGGGGAAAATCCAACTTTATATTTGTGAATACATACTTTAATGATATTAATTATTTTGGAGTATACTTTGTACTCCGTATTTCTTTTGCCTTAGCCCTACAATAAGGGTCTATGGTTTTTTTACGTCTATTAAGATCTGTATTAAGATTTGTACGTCCTCCTAGTTTTTTTCTCACAAAAACACGAAAAATTGTATTTTATATTGTTGTGATGTTAATTTCTAAGACTTGCAAACTACAAATTCTGCAAATTTATATAAAGTGCTTGATTTCTTTATAAACACGAATGAACAAAAAATAAAAAAACAGCGATTATATTTTTTATTAAGTTAATTAATGTTAGGATCAATTTAATATTGTTATTTTTAAAATTTATATAATACAATTTAATAATATTATATTTTACAAGATATTGATGGTGTGTTTGATTTAAAGGGTATAATAGACATTATGAGGTGGTGTATTAAGTAAATAGAATAAAAGAAATATAATTTTAAAAGGTGAATTTAGTAAGTTAGTGTGTTTAGAGTTTTTAGGGGTGTAAATAAAATAACCCTTTATCAATTAAAGTTAGTAATCATTTATTATAGAAAACATTATACTTTAATATTATAATTTATGATATTTTTATTTTGATAATCAAACTTTGGATTTTACAATTCAATGTTTGAATGTTTGAACTATCAAACGTGCCCAACATATATTATTACGAGTATAATAGTTTATTTAACATTATTGAGCAATGTATATACATTTTATATTTTATATTTCTTGTATTTGTTTATATTCGATTTGATCGTGTTTATAAGCTCTTTAAAAAAATGTATAAGCTATTTAGGAACCTAGAAGCTCTAATAATTTGTTTGGTATTTTTTTTTTAAATGATTATATAAAACATAAAATAAATTGTTAAAAAAAAAAGAGGGGATAAGTTGTTTAAAAGAAATAAAAGAGGATGTACATTTTTTAAACAGCTTATAAACTCTTATTAAATAATAATAAAAGATCAAATTACCTTTAAAATTATTACATAATTTATTTTAAATAATTCTAAATTTATTATTTTACTCATACAATTTTTTTTATCCATTAACATTTATTTTTAAAAGTAAAAATGGTAATATAAAATCTTAAATTCCCAAACAAATTCACGTTTATAACTTAGTAGGCTTATGGGTGTATTCGATTAAAATTTTATAGGAATTTTTTGGATTTTAAAAAGTCATGGATTTTGAAAACTCATAGAGTTAAAGTCATGAATTTTAAAAATCCATAGAATTTAACCGACTTTATTATTGATTTTCATAAATTTTAAAGAATTGTAAATTACATATTTTATTGATTTATGTAAACTTTATTTATATATTCATTGTATATAAAAAAATCAATTTTTTTAGAAAAACAAAAAAACATAAATTTTTTATTTCAATTACAAATAATTTATTATTAATATCATGTATAAATAATTATTTTTAATGAAAATATGATAAGATCAAAATTTTCAAATAGATATTTGATTATTTTAATAAAGTGATGTAACTCTGGTTCAATGATCAACAATAAGTTTATTTTTATATTTTGTATTCGTATTGTAAAGAAGTTCATCGGAAATCTCGTTTAATAATAAAAGATTTTGAAAAGTCAAATTTAATTATATTTTTAAGGATAATCAATCAAAAATCATAAACTTTTTAAATCAATTAAAATTCATTAAATTTTGAATATATACGATTTTTAAGACTTTTTTAAATCTTAATTAAATATCTACGAATTTTAATGAATTTTTAAAAATATGAATTGAATATATCTAAACTTTAAAAGTTAATCCAAATAGACTCTTAATAAAATTATATTTTGAATTATGAAGTTATGATTGTTTTATATTGACTCAACTACATAATTTCCAAACATTAAAATATTTTAATAGTTACTTACCATATTCAAAAGAAATGAAAAACTTTGACTTGAACAAACAATAGAGATTAATAGTATTAATTTAGGATTTGTACATTTACATGTTACGATTCTTTTGTGCATGATCATACTCCTCCCATGGTATGTAAATCGATCAAATCTCTTCCTAAATAAAATACGAGTACATTATAAGCACACAAATTACTCGTAAGTATATAATTTACGTTAAAAAATATAAATACATTAGGTTTTAACTTATATAGAGATTAATACTAATAAGTATATATATTTATTTACTCACACAGTTGTTACGCAACCCCAAAACCCAAGTACAAAGTCACTCTATGCACAAACCCCACAGTCCTCTTCATCTCACACTGTTCATCTGCCGAGCCCCACCGCCAATGCCGCCGCAGTTTTTTTATCTGAGTTCAAAGGATTAACGTTTTTTTAAAGGAATTTCTCAGATTAAAACCCTGTAGTTTTTGGGGTAAAACGCCCAACGTGTTAATCTGAATATATCTGAAAAAACCAATTATCTTCAATCTCCGCCATGATATCGCGACCTTCATCTCCACTGACGATCGAAGGCGCGCGAAAAAAGCTTCTCGTTGATGAAAAAGTAGAGGTAATTTCACCTATGAACTCTGGTTTTGATATAGTGATTGCATTGTAGTATCTATGGTTCCATTTTTTGTTTCTTCTGGTTCGACAATCTCTGCTATATTTCATATTTGATTATTCAGTTATTTGTTTCTATCAATTAAATCCCGCAATGTCGTACAGGTGAGAAGTGTGGATGATGGATTTCTCGGTTCATGGCACTCTGGTATAGTAATTGGATGTCTGGATTCAGCTCGTGTAGTCCGATACGATCATATTCTCAATGACGAAGGCTCTGATAATCTGACTGAGCCGGTGAAGGTGAGTCCTATAGTTGATGGTGTTGTGATTGATGAAATTCCGGTGTCTCATAATTACCGAAGCTTGATAAGGCCTTTGCAGCCTTCATGTGAGTTGCGATCATGGTGTCCACACTACGGACAATGTGTTGAATTTTACTACGAGGATGCATGGTGGGAAGGTGCTATCATTGATCATGAAGAAAGATGCGAGAAACGAAGAGTTTTCTTTCCTGACCTGGGTGATGAAATGGTGGCTGGGATAGATATGTTGCGGTTAAGCAGAGATTGGGACGAGGCTACAGAGGAATGGAAACCTCGTGGAAATTGGTTGTTTCTTGAACTGATAGAAGAAGTCGAGAAAGATTGGCCTATTCCTGTCTCTGTGAGGCAAATTTGGTATGAAGTAAGGATGAAGAATGGTTTTGAGAAGCTTAGGGAGTGGACTTCTTCTGAAAAGTACATTTGGAGAGAACTAGTGATTCAGGTTTTACTTGATAATATTAGGATTACTGTTAAGCAGCTCTTCGTAGAATTGAATTCTTCTTGGAACTTAGAAGAGCTAGGGCAGTCATTGTTGGAATATTCTGAACCAGCCTTAGATGCACTTCTGAAAACTGAAGGATTTTTCCATAGTTCTCTTTCGGTTGTACCCTTTGAAGCTACTTTCCAGAATGACAGCGAAGGGATTCTGCCAAGTGATCGGATAAGCCATCACAATGCCACAGAACAGAACGACCAGGCTTCCAGCTCAACCATGTTTTCTAATGAACAATCTGTATCCATAGCCAACTTTTCTTTACCAATTCTATCTCATAGTCCTGATGAATATTCCGTAATTGGTTCCAAGAATTACAAAGAAACTCCTGATATGAGTTGCAAATTGCCACACATGGAGCCCAGCATGTCAACACAGAATAAGAGTCTTGAGTGGCAGCCAATCTTGCCCGAAATGATTTCAGGAACTGATTTTTGCCCTAATGCCATTGAAGAGTGTACCAAGATGTTTAGGCTGAAAAAACGGCCTTCACACATGTTAAGATTGAGTGCTAAAAAACAGCTATTGCATTTGGGCTGGAAAATTGAACAGGTAGTACAGAAAGCGATGACTAGACAACGTTACTTTTCCCCTGATGGGAAATTATTTGATTCACTTCCTAAGGCTTGTATGGAGGTTGACTGCGTATCTCAGGATTTGGGACCTGGATTTTCTAAGCCTTTGAGTCCAAACATCAACAGAATGTCTGTGTGTTCACCGGAAGAAACTCGATCACCTCCACTGGCTGGAAAATCCCATGCTTCCAGTAAGAGGTCTAAGATGGGCACCCCTGATAAGCTTGTCATCGAGCCTGATTATTGCCCTGATGCGGTGAGGCATTATTATTTATGCTGCCAAACTAACAAAAAATTCTCTCATAACCAAACTGTGGAAGGGAAGTTAAGAGCTATGAAAGCGAAGAGACACTTATCTGCTATTGGGTGGTCTTTTTATTACCACAAGAACGGTGAGAAGAAGAAATTACGGTATGCCTCACCAAGTGGTACATTGTTTTGCTCTCTTCTTGCCGTTTGCAAATGGTGTATTGAAGCTAGTGAACTAACTTCGGGTGATCCATCCCCTACCATTGGGAAAATGGGAAATGTTAAGATTATCAAGGACTTTAATGACCATTTTTCCATAAATAACTCGAATCCTCAATTGCTTGCTATGGAGCCCCTTGGAAAAAAACGTTTAATGAATGAAAACACACCTTCAATTCTGCAAAATGAGTCATCTGACATCTCAATGTCGAAAGGAATTGTTCCTG
The DNA here is from genome assembly GCA_954870475.1 of Euphrasia confusa. NCBI lineage: Eukaryota > Viridiplantae > Streptophyta > Magnoliopsida > Lamiales > Orobanchaceae > Euphrasia > Euphrasia confusa. The sequence goes on from OX940951.1 coordinate 3,594,825, forward strand.
CAGTTGGAGTTAAAGCTTATAAAGTCAGAAGTTCAAGGAAAAAGAGGAAACATGATAAATCCTGTAGTAATGAAGGTTCGCGATTGCCGAAGAGAAGAAAGAGATCTCGTGGATCAATGAAATCAAGAAGATGCATAGATTCTGATTCTTCAATCCCTGTTCGACGAAGTAAAAGAGTTAGGGACATAATTGCATCCCCCTGTCCGAAAACTCCACGAACTGTATTGTCTTGGTTGATTGACAATAATATTTTTTTACCAAGAGCAAGAGTTTATTATTACAATAGGAATAATGGTCCTCCATTGGCAGAAGGTCGAGTAGGTCGTGAAGGGATTAAGTGTGGTTGCTGTGGAGAAATCTTTTCTCTTTGTAAATTTGAAGCACATGCTGGCAGCACTAACCACAGACCATCAGCAAATATTTTCTTGGAAGATGGAAGGTCTTTGCTGCAGTGCCAGTTGCAGCTGAAAAAACGTATGAGCAACAGAGTTTTAGGGTCAGAATCATGTGAAATGATGGGACGTCGATGCAATCAGACAAATGACTATATATGTTCTATCTGCCACTATGGAGGTGAATTGGTTTTGTGTGACCAGTGTCCATCCTCGTATCATACTCGCTGCCTTGGTTTAAAGGTTCCCTTCAAATTTCAATCGTCATGTCACCATTAATATTTATATCATCCTCACCAGATTTGTTTACTTGCCTCTCCTTATTTTTTTGCTTGGGTATTATTTAGTCAACCTTGGTTTCATAAGCATTCAATTTTTTACTGCTCTACAGGAGGTTCCAGAAGGGGATTGGTTCTGCCCGTCGTGCTGTTGTCAAGTTTGTGGCCAGAAAAAAGTTGATGATACAAATGAACAAGACACAGACTCTGTTCGCATTTGTGGCCAGTGTGAGAAACGATGTAAATTACCTCTATTTTTACTTCTTCAGGTAAAGCTAAATAGATCCCATTCCTGTAGATGCTTAATTCATTGATTAATCCTTGCAGATCATGTTGAGTGCCTCAGAAACAAAGCTGTTAATAATCGATATGAAGAAGAACATTGGTTCTGTGGAGATACATGTCAACAGGTACTCACCAGTTATTCCATTAACAGAGTACTCTGGGTATTGATACATTTTCTTTCGAGTAGAGCATGACTTTGATGTTTAAATTGTATAAGAGCATTTGACATGGTCAAACTTTAGTCTGAAGCAAAATGACATGTTTAAGAAGCATCACTTAATTTTTTTAGTCAGATGTTATGTGGCCTCTTAGTCAGGATGTTTAGGTTCAATTGTATTTCTGATGTATCTAGAAATTGGCATTATGCCATGTAATCCGACTCATTAATCATTTCATGGACACCTCGTCCCTATTTTAGTTATCAAAATATATATTTGTTATAAAAAAACATTAATTTTTGGCCTCAGTAAATGAGAAACATAAATTTATCTCTATAAGTTAGCATCTATGGTACTACTTGAAATTATTGTATTCGTGAGACTTGTTTTTCTTTTTCAGATATTTTGTTTTTTGCGCAAGATTATGGGGAAACCACATCCTGTAGGGACTGAAAATTTGACTTGGACTTTGGTGAAATACACAAAATCTGAATCTTATGATCGTGATGTATCCGATGACGAGTGTTTGGTTGAGAATTTCAGCAAGCTTAATGTTGCTCTTAGTGTGATGCATGAATGTTTTGAACCTGTCCAAGAGCCAAGCACTAGAAGGGATCTGGTGGAAGATCTTATTTTCAGTAGATGGTGAGATCTCATATGCGTGACAGTATCATCCTCTTTATTGTTTAAATGTGCCTTCTGATTCTCTAAATAGTAGTAGTATATTTCTCTTCCCCCTTGACCCAAATAAATATGATGGTAATCTTTGCCACTCAGTTAAAAAATGGTATATTTCCTTTACGAGTCAGCAAAGTGAGGTACAAATTGGTAAATCGTCTTTATGATAATGATGGATTGTGAGGGTTATTGGAAGAAGTAATGACATGGGGTGTGAATTGGAGTCATATTCTAATTATTCGAGTGTAAAATGTGAATACCGTGTTTCATTGTGGTCTTGGCTTTTGTTGTGGGTTATTTAAAATTTTGTAATGCAGGATGTACCATTTCCCTATAACCCATAATCATAATCTAATTTTCAGGTCAGAGTTAAACCGTCTGAACTTTCAAGGGTTTTATACAGTATTATTGGAGAAAGATGATGAATTGATTTCAGCAGCGACAGTGAGGTGTTAAATGCTTTCGCACTCTTGATTTGATTATGTTTTTTTAATCTTTATCTTTCTGTTATATTGGAGCAACTCTCAATATTATGTCTTTAACACTACAGGATATATGGCAAAAGAGTGGCAGAGGTCCCTTTAGTTGCAACACGGTTTCAATATCGCCGACTTGGGATGTGTCGAATTTTGATGGATGAACTTGAGAAGGTGCACACACAACTTAATATTTAAAAGCTATTTGTTCCTTTTATTTTGTTCAAGTTCTTAACTTAAAGCATGAAACACCTCCGAACACAATTAGGAGTGTGCTGGGTCTTAATAATCATTTCAGTTGATGCCTACTGCTGCTATGTAATAGTGGGACATATAATTTTCTTTTGGATCCACAAGGCGGTTAATCTAATTTCCAGAAAACAATTGTGTGGTATGGAGCTTTTTTGAGACACTGTCCCTCCATGAACCTGCCAATTCTATTGTCCTTCTTTAATCTAGTGTTAGCATGTAGTTGGTAGTTTAACTATCCGACATTTCCGTTTATCATTAATTATTGTGATTCTTATTCAGGATATTTTGTTGTTAATGTACTATACAATCTGACACGTGATGAAGTCATGAAAATTATTTAACATTTTTTCTGCTCATAATACTAATATTTTATAAATTAAAAGTCTCTGAATAAGTTGAGTTTAGTACTGTATTATGTTTTCTGGCATCCAGAATTCTAGGCCAGTCAATAACTTGATCTGGATGTCCAATCCGACCATGAAGCTTTGTATTCTCTACTTTTTCTGCCAATGGAAAGCAACATAGTCTATTCCTAATTTGAGATAGTGTTGGTTTAATACCCTTCCCATGGCAAAGGGATAGGAAACTCTTGTCACATGGGTAGTCGGTTTATTGATGTCATCATATTTGACTTTTCTAGTTCTCTTCGATTTTGTGGCCTTTTGTTTATTTACTCGTATGTTTACCAAATTGGTTTACAGAAACTTGCTGAGATGGGAGTAGAGAAGCTTGTTTTGCCAGCTGTTCCTAGTGTTCTGAACACTTGGACCACTTCATTTGGGTTCTCTGCTATGAATGAAGAAGAGAGATTAAAGTTTCTGGACTTTGCCTTGCTAAATTTCCAGGGGGCAGTATTCTGCCAGAAAGACATGACAAGCAATCCTTCCTCAGTAGCATCAAGCCTATTGACAGGTACGTGACATGCAGAAACTATTAATTAATAGGGTGTTTGGCAGAGCTTATAAGCTCTTTAAAATAGCTTATAAGCTGTTTAAGAACTTATAAGCTCTTAAAATTTGTTTGGTAAACTTTTAAAAAAAGATCTTAAAAAGCTTAAAAATAAGCTGTTTAAAGAAAAAGAAGTAAGGGGGAAGTACTTTTTTTTTAAACAGCTTATAAACTCTTGTAACTTAAACAATAAAAGACCAAAATACCCTTAAAATTATTAACTTTTTTATATATATATATATATACAAAAATTCCAAATTTATTATTTAGTTAATATAATTATTTTTTTCATATATAACAATTTATTTTTGGTAATTTTATTTATATAAGATCTTAAATTGTCAAGCAAATTAAATCTTATAAGTTTATATATCTATTTTATCTAAACGGTATAACAACTTATTTATTAAATAAGACATAACAACTTATCAGCTCTTAAAACAATTTATAAGACGTAACATCATATAAGCTTTTTTAAATAAGCTCGCCCAAATGGGCTCTAAAGGTGTAATTAAAAAATAAAAATATAAAATATATAACTACTCTTTAAATGCATGTTTCTGCAGAAACACAGGCAACAAGTTCTGACCATGTCAACAAAAATGTCAACATCAACTTAGATGGAAACAGTACAGCTTCTGAAGATTTTCATGGGGAAGTAATAGAAGAGGTTGTAATAGAAGAGGTTGACATCGTAAAGAAGGGATCTACAAGGTAACTCAACTTCCCTTACCTTTATCCTCTACAAATAAGTAAACAAAATGTAGGATGAATTATAAAATATCAACTAAATGCATGATACATTAGTAACTAGTAATGCGCATTAATCGAAGAATGAGAAAGAGTTATTATGTGGTAACTAGTTATGTGCAATAACCAAGAAGGGTAAGAGTTATTAGGGCAGCAAGAATGCAGAATGAGCTAGCCTCCGTACCAATTTGTGTGTTTAGGCTCCTTCCTCATTGTGGAGATGAAAAACCATCACATTGGTAATGGGTAAAATTTGAGTATGCTTCCTTTGGAGAAGAAGCATGCATGATAAGTGACTCGTATAGTGGTGTGTACGTGTTTGATACTATGTATTAATGAATACCTTCCACAATTGACTGCAGCAGGCCTAAGGAATATAACCATGGTATGTTTTGTTATAGGGAGTACAAATGCTCTTTATCTATTTGGAAGTGCAGATATAGTTCAAGTGAAGTCAATAACTGAGGTCTATTGTACAAAAACTAGAAAACAAATTGGAGTTATGTATACCTCTGATTAAGTAACCAGTGGATACACATATTACATGTAGCACCTGAAGTAGATGAATACTGACTATCAAGTTGAGAGGTGGGTGGGGAGGGTGCGTCGATAACAATTGTTTATAAAGAGAACTTATGGTTAGCCTGGTCAAATTGAATTTAATCAGTGAACCTGACCGGAACCATCCCCTTTACCTGTCAGGTTGACACGCTCATCATATATATGTTATAAATATAATAACAACCACTTATTTTGTCAGTTGATGATCAACGGATTGCAACCTCCATGTCCGACCACATAATGTTTATTTATTTAGTTTTGACCATTGGATGGTCAAAATCTAAAATCCCTGAACAGATCCTTACTGTTGATCCGGAACCTGCCAGACTTTTTTGTTTTTTATTTTTGTATTTTATGGGATTCTCTATTAATACCCCACTCTTCACACACTGCTACTCACAAAATTGAAAGTGAATAATGTGTTTGAGATATATAGGATTATGATATTTAGCGTGTGATAACACAAATTTGTTGTAATTAGTGAAACGCTCAAATGAGTGAAATAAGACTTTCTTCTAGTGAAACTAGAGCATAGTTCCGTTTCGTCCTGATGAAAAAAATGGTTTGTAGAGGAGGCGTACCGTACCAAAAGAATAATATTGCAAATATTAGGCTCAATGCTACGAGTTCTAATCCAGTGGAGGAAATGGTTGGTTGAGAAGGTGTAACAAAAGAAACATCCACTAGAACTTGGGATGGTGATAGCTAGCATGTGAAGGGTTGGGTGAATGCCTTTAGGTTTTTTTGTTAGGTTTGGGCTTTAGGGTTGTGGGTTTGGGCTTTAGGGTTGTGTTTAACTTCTATTTTTAATAGTTAGTCTAGGTTATAAATTGTAATCGTAGGGTAATTGTAAGTCATCGAATTATTTAAGATAATTGGGAGTATGGAGGTTGGCAAATTGTGTTCCGTTGGATTGTATTCTTTCTTTGTTCACGTGTTTCTATCAATTAGTCCGACCTGCTGAATTCGAAGACTTGAATTAAGTTAACTTGGACTAGCGTTATGACTACTCGTTCCATTGTGGACAAATTAGAGAAACTCAAAGTGATCAGGTTAACTTGTTGAACAAGCTCGTTGCGAATTCACAGAACAACTAACCGAGATGCAATCTGAATTGACGGAGAACATGATGAAGTTGAAGGAGATGGCCACCACCTTGGCAGCGCTCTCCCACGCAATTTTGAAGCCCAGAGAAGGGTCGATTTCGGCGGCAAACTCGTTTAAAGAGGGTTTTGAGTCGCAAGCTGTGACGGCACAACATGCTACACCGGTGCTTGTGCAGTTATCAACGTTCAAGGGCGTGGACTTGATCCGCATCGTTGGCTCAGGCCAACCAACAATTTGAACTTTATGGCACACCAAAGGGTTTGAAGGTGATCGCCGCTAAGGTAGCAATGGATGGTTCGGCGCTGCATTAGATCACCTGATTTCGAGGGCGGAAGCCCAATGTGACCCGAAACGAGTGGTAGGATAATATAATCAAATTCACGCCTTTTCTTCTATGTGAGGTAAATACTAAATACCATCACCTTTTTTATTTTTAATGAAATTAGGTATAAGCATATCAAAACTCAATTGTTTTTTTGGCTTGCTCGAGCAAGCCAAGAAAAACACATTAAAATAATATTAAATTTATATATCGAAAAAACATTATAAATATATTTTTTATAAAAATTAATGATATATAAATTATCATGGAATGTTTTTAATAAAATGATTTTTTTCAAAGTTGAAGTTTGATTTGATATTTTAACACTTATATTGCAATATCTATACACTTGTTAATTTAATATAATTGTTATTATTAATATTAATCCTCTATATCTCAATACAAAATTTATTTTAAACGTACAACCAAACAAATTATTTACTTTCTAAAATGACAAAAATTAAATTTTATTTATAATTATTGGGTCTCACAATGTACTCTCTATTTAATACTCCTTTCATTTCATAATACTCCTTTCATTTCATAATAACAGGATTATTTGCTTTAAATGGACATTTCACAATAATAATACTCTCTAAAAAAAGAAATAAATATTTTTACTTTTTCACTTCAAAATACAATTTTATCTTATTTTATCACATATTTTACAATTTTACTCACAACTAATCTACTTTTTAAATTAAAAATATATTTATACCTTTTATTTTTTGGTCAAAATATCAAAAGTAATATTTTTTCTTAATCTTCTTGTTCGGAGAAAAGATCCTATATTTGTGAAATGGATGGAGTATATAAATAACAATAAATCATTACAACAATTTTTTTCATACTATATATAAAAACGTAAATTTAGCGAGGGCACGGAGAAAGTATTTTTTTTAAATAACTTATATAATATTCCCTCCAAATTCCAAAAGTCTGCACATTTTCTTTGTAAATTACAAAGGAAGTGTGGAGACATTTTAGAATCAGAAGGAGTGAGTTTATATTTGGAGAATTTTGAAAGACGAACATGTAGATATTAACATAATATCTGCGGGGTAAGTATGGTATATACTTACGTAGATACACAATAGTAATTTACATAGTTATATAGTAGTATCTATCATAATACTAGTATTTTTTTTATCTTTTTTTATCAAGATAGTTTGGTCTAACACTTTGGTTACAAATATCTTTTCTTTTTTATTTTATTACACAATGTCACCAAATTAACGTACATAAATTCAATCATACACTACACATCCCAATCTACTTTTCCTTAGGCTTGCAGTTATGAAGAGAAAATGAAACAACTACGAAAGCGTTGTATGTAGCTGTCGACCAGGACCGATCCTAGAGGGAGTCTCGGTCAACTCGTCAATGAAACACGTAATTAAACTTCCCAAGACTTGCTTAGGTTGTTGGCAGACTGCCGTAGTAAGTATGCTCGTGGAGTGCAACCTCTAATGCAGTGAAGTACACTGGCTCTACGCTAGTCACTGTTGTAGTTATCTTAAAGTCCTCTGAGGGAGTCTTTGCAAAAGTGATGGGATATAGAAACTAGTAGTGTGATGATTGTCCGAACAGTGCATTAACAAAATTAATGAAGACCATGACCGTTCCTAGAGAGACCGGTTAACAAGGGTTAGTGCACCTCGCACTCTGGAGCCAATCTCTTTTGGTCCTAAGGAAATGCGTGAGGGGGCTAGAGAGAGAAACACAGGGGGTTTGGGGGAGACCCCAATCTGTTTTGGTCCGAAGATCTCCTGGGTTGTAGCAATGAAGCATGACTGATCCTAGATGGCATGCTTGGGAGTGGCTCCTCCGGGAGGAACGAAACCAAGTGACTACTCCGTAGAGTTGACATTTTACCATTTTTTAAACACTGCACATAATACTATATTTGTCAAGCCGGGTGAGTTAGTTCGAATCTGAGTGGGATCTGTATGTAGTTCATTGCCAATTGATCTATCATAAAGCCTGATGAATATTTAAAACAGAGTGATGAATGCATGAAATTAAAATTTCATAAAATGCACAAAAACGAGTTCATCAGACATCAACTAAATGAATATGAAATGATATTCATCATATTCACCAATTATCTTAGGTATATACATCACTCCTGATTAAAATAATGGACAAAGGGTGAGTGTGCAAGTGGAGTTCATTATAATTTAAAATATAAATAACAACCCTAAATTTATCTAATCCTAAGTACTTATAATCTGTGTACGTGTTTCTTAATGAGAAATATAAATATATTTTATTGTGCTAAATAGTTTGCACACTTTCTAATATAGGTATTTTGGGTTGTATTCTGGTGTCATAAAGAGGATGTTGCTAACTCACTTGACCCGAAAAAAATCTCTTTTAGAGTGCACACTCTAAAGAGTTTTCATCAAAAGGGAAACATTCCAGGATTTCAAGTCCTGAAATCCCAGACCACCTTTGGCTTGGGAGTTTTGACTGCTTGCATGTCTCTTATCAGTTATTTATATTTTATACTCTTTTTGTAGGAATTAGTAACCAAGTTTTTTTTACTTGAACATTGTCTCAGTTGTCATGTCCCTTTTATGATTCTGTTTTTCTGATTCTTTTCAAGATGTATGTAATTTAAAATCATTTCAAACATGTTTCGGTAGATGAAATGTCATTCTTAAGTTCACAGGTCAAGAATGCGTACTAGTATTTTTGTCTTTGTTTCCATACTACAGCATTTGTCTGTATTAAAAGTTTTAAATGTAGTTGAATGTTTCTATGTATATATGTGTTTGCATCTCATATTTTCAGAATTAATTCAAGATGTGGGTTTTGCATCTGACCATTTTTTTTTTCTTCAGCACTACAACGGTATTGGACAACGAAAATGATGGATGCTCTGCTCAATTGGCCATTGCGGTACTATTTGCTCTAACCATTTCATTGAAAGCAACTTGTAATAACTATCGGCATTTTATTGCTTGCATGTTGATGGTGACTTGTGTGGACAGGTGGATCAATCGATTCCCCCTAACCTCTCACCTCTTCACACCACAATTCCGCCAGCGACCCTTTTAGGGGTTACTAATAACAAGAACCATGGCGTTCTGAAATGCTACAAGCGAAGGAAGTTGTCTACACGTTGAGGTTTCGCCACCTAACGACCACGAGCTAATCCTTGTAAACCACGTGATTTTGGGGAGAGTAGGAGTTTTCCTTTGATGCTGATTTCCCATGTCTGGAGCGAGAATATTTTGAAATAGTCCATATGTATATTCAGAAGGTAAACTCTATGTATGTAGTAAGCAATGGTATCATCAGTGACATGCAGAGTTCAAGTTCTACTTACCATCCAAGTCCTTAACTAATTTATATCCATTGAGATTTGAATTTTATTTTGTTGAAATTCGCCATTGAAAATTGTCATACCCCAATAATGGGGTTAAAATCAGCATCCGCAAACCTAAACTAAATTTAGCTTTCAAAGTCATTGTCAATATACATAAGCTATGATCTACATTTATACATGCTATATTTTGTCTGGCAAAAACATTTTATAAAAAATTGTGCTATATTTAGGCATTTTGTATTTTATACTATTGCTACCTTCTTCCCTAAAATGTTTGTAGAGAGAAAATAACACAAATTAGAGAAAATAACACAAATTAAGAAAAAAAAAGTGTTGAATAAGATAAAATAAGAGTATAATAAGTATTGTTGTATCAATAGAGAGTGTTGAATAAGATAAAATAAGAGTATAATAAGTATTGATGTAAATAAAAAATTATTTAAATGATGTGATTTAAAAAAATGAACTTTTAATTGAACTTGTGTAAATATTTGAGCGAAGGACAGAAGGAAAAATGTAAAAACATACAACAGTCAAAATGCATTATTAATTTTGATGTGGATTTAAAATTTACAAACATATAACAGTCAAAATGAATTATTAATTTTGGTGTGTATTTCCGAAATGCATTATTAATTTTGGTGTGTATTTCCGAAATTAATTTGGGTGGTGTTCATGACTACACCTTATTTTCGGCAAGTTGACACACCTAATAAAAAATTGAGTTCATCGGCAAGCTGACAGCCTGACACAATGAGACCTAAAACAAAATTGAGTTCAAAAACTTCACATTTGTGATCCTTGTTAATTTTGAAATTGAGGATTGATATTATCACAAAAATATTTCCTTCCCAATTCCTTTTTTCAAAATTAATGGACCATTCATCAAACAGTTTGAACTGTCAATTTTAACGAAAACGGCCAAATATTCCGACCCCATAAATATCCTACACGGCCACACCCCTCTCACTTATGTATCTTAAAATCTACGGGTATATTCTAGTATAATTTATAGATTAAAATAATCTGTACATATTATCAATATTCTCTATTCTATAACCAACGATATTTTTCAAAGTTGTTAAAAACATTTGATGCTGGCATATATACAGTGCAAAATTAAAGAATCGTCCACAACGTGGGCACTGAAGACATTTCGAACACAGCTCCCAATAACTATTGGTGGTCGATGACGCAAATTCTCCTCATCCCCAATCCACATCGACCACGGGAAATCATCAGGACTCTCGTTCACAAAACACTTTACAATAAAGATCGAATCACATGTGAAGTTTCAACTTCCCGTTGGCAATTGTGGTCATTAATACATGTTCTTTAAAGGCCAGAGTTCACAGGGAACGGATAAATCCCATACACAACTTTATCCAGACATTTGTGATGCCCGCCTTCTAATGGTTAGACAAAGTGTGTTCGTCTAAGTCCCTCCTACTACAAAGATTTGTGGATGAATTCTAAATAGTAGACTTCATCACTAACAGTAACAGTATAAACATTATACTCACCTAAGAAAAGCATATTAGAATGATATCCAAATTCATTCCAAATATTATTACTAACTATTCATCATACTAAAAATGTAAAACCTATAGGACCAAAGTTCCAAACACAAATTATAGAAGTAGCAAAAAAACTGATGAAAACATGGTTCGTAACCGAATAAGAACAACAATAATATCACCCAAAGCAATACCATTAATATTATTATCCAAATACCCGACCCAACCCGCCCGTTTACGTTTTTTTCCTTTTTCCTTTCATCACTCTGACCTGTTGGCATACCTCTCCACCTTATCATCGTTGAGATTGATCCCCACCATAGCCTCTCCGAGCCCACAGCTCACCTCCGCCAGCACCTCTGGGTCGCTGTAATGGGTGACAGCCTGGACTATGGCCCGGGCCCTCAGAGCAGGATCCCCGCTCTTGAACACCCCAGATCCGACGAACACACCGTCGCATCCCAGCTGCATCATGAGCGCCGCGTCAGCCGGCGTCGCCACCCCTCCGGCGGCGAAGTGGACCACCGGCAGCCTCCCCAGCTGCTTGGTCTGCATCACCAGATCGTACGGCGCCTGGATCTTCTTGGCGAAGGTGAACACCTCGTCGTCGTCCATGTTGCGGAGCACACGGATGTCCCCCATCACGGACCGCACGTGGCGGACGGCCTCGATGATGTTCCCGGTGCCGGCCTCCCCCTTGGTGCGAATCATGGCGGCGCCCTCCCTGATGCGGCGGAGCGCCTCCCCGAGGTTGCGGCAGCCGCAGACGAAGGGGATGCGGAAATTGTGCTTGTTGATGTGGTTCTCGTCGTCGGCAAGGGTGAGCACCTCGGACTCGTCGACGTAGTCGACGCCGATGGCCTCGAGGATCTGCGCCTCGACGAAGTGGCCGATCCGAGCCTTGGCCATGACGGGGATGGTGACCGCCTGCTTGATCTCCTTGATGAGCTGGGGGTCGGACATGCGGGCGACGCCGCCCTGGGCGCGGATGTCGGCGGGAACGCGCTCGAGGGCCATGACGGCGCAGGCGCCGGCTTCCTCGGCGATTCGGGCTTGCTCGGCGTTGACGACGTCCATGATAACGCCGCCGCGGAGCATCTGGGCGAGGCCGACCTTGACAGAGAAGGGGGATTGCTTGGTGGTCTCGGTGATCGCGCCGTTGCCGTAGACGGTGACGACTCCACTTCCTGCCATTGCTGATGAATTCGATTTAGGGGAATTGAGAGTGAGAGTGAGGAAAATGAATTAGGGCAAATGAGAAGGGAGGGCGGATGGTAGGGTTAAGTAAAGCAGGGGAACAAGAGTGAAAGGGATTGGGTGACTCAAGTGGCTACGGAGAGACGTAATCGATTTTTTTTTTTTTTTTAATTCACTAATATTTATTATATTAATTAAAAATAATATAAATAATATTAATGATTTTGTATTTTTCATTATTTTATTTACGGTATTTATATTGATGGTAACGCTGAAGCCACCTCGTACAAATACAAATGAATCCAGCTACAGGATGTCGTGTTCGTCCGTGGTCGAATCGAGTAGAAATCAGATTAAAATATCTCACTTTTTTATTTTTTATTTTATAAATTACATTTTGTTTTTTAAGGCCAAAAATTAAAGAGAAAATAATGAGAAAAAACGGTTCACAGATGAGAAAATTATGCCAATATTATAGACTTGTGAGTATGAAATGCTCAAACAAGAACACAAAATATAGAAATAAATATGGCAATTTAGTCGATTAATCGAATAGTTTTACAACTCTGGGTCTCTTAAAATTTACAGAAAACGCAGGCTCGTCGAGAAAAGGATAATGAATTCAAGTGTAGTTTTACAACTCTGGCTCTCTTAAAATTTACGGAAAACTCGGGCTTGTCGAGAAAAGGATAATGAAACCAAGTGTTCGGTGCAGTTGCAGCCGTAGAGGTGGTGACTGGTGAGTTTTGCAGGAAGTATCTACACTCTCCAAATAAGCTTGTATCAATGATAGAAGAACAAAGCACCATAGAACAAAACCGACTGAATAATTTCCCAGATAAAAAAGTACCATAGGAACGGTTCCAAGTTTTCCAAACGGAAACATTATGAAAACATACAACGGAAGATTACATCCCACAAAAAGATTTTATTCTTCTCTCTTTCTCGAGCATCTAATAGTACTCTAAACAGACGAGTGAGTCCCTATGCTTGGTAGGCCGTTGAGCAGAGTGAAGACCTATTACTTTAATCCTCTCAACAACCTTTTATTGATGGGACAATCAGTCGGTCTTTGTGCCAGAGAAGATTTTGTCATCGGTCTGATAGAAAACCACGTCCCCGGAGTCGCTAACATAATGGTCACTTTGGATGCTCTTCACCAAGCTAGGAATCAAATGAAAAGGAACTACTCGTGATTTCTTGGGCTCTCTATAGTATTCACCGAGCACCCTCTTTGATTCCCGAGTCTGCAAAAACCAGATTAATTAATTAATTAATTAAATTCTTTTTAAAAACGAAAGATACCCTGACGAAGTTTCGGTGCAAGGAAAAAACCAAAATGAATTCACATGATTAGAGTGTGTCATAGAAATCTCACCGCCTCTACTAAGTGATAGTGTGGGATCTGAGGGAAGAGGTGGTGAATAACATGGGTCCCAATATCATGGTGTATTCTGTTGAAGATTCCGTAGTCTCGGTCCACTGTTGTCAGTCCTCCCCTTAAATAACTCCACTCCTGCTCACCAACCCAGATAAAAACAAGAAATTATAGTAATCCAAATTTAAGTGCACATATTTCGATGAAACATTTTTGTCTGAACGTCTTGCATATATTGCTAGAGATCTATATGGGATTAAAGAATTGTCGCACCTCGCCACGGTACCATGGCAGCTTCTTCTCATGACCGTGATGGTGTAGGTAGGTAACCGCATCCAACCACGCCACAAATATCTGTGTGATGAATATAATACAACTGTCTCAAGAAATTTCCTTAAAACAATGCCCGGAATCTAAGATTTCCTGAGCTAACAACTTCTTTAATTAATACTAATAGACGAGACTTTTAGTAGCAAACTGCCAAAAATCATGTTACTAGTTGAGATCTGTTTGCATTTCTACTCAGGGTAAAATTTTATTGATAATGGTTTTCAAAATAATAAAGCATAGTTACAAAAACAACCAAGAGATTAAGATGGGGTAGCTACAAAAAAAGGCTAGGTATACCGAGATCTCTTTAGATCGATTGCCTATTATATTTACACCTATTAACTTTATCAATCATCAAGAGTTTTATTTAGTAAATTTGAAACCTTTTGGGAAGTTTTAGATCAAGATATTTCTTGCAACTATCCTAAATAATTCAGGTAAAAGACAGAAACTATTCAATCTTGATTTAATGCCAAATAAATCAAGGAGAGTGCTTAGAGAAATAAATTACCAAATATGGAACAACATAGAGCTTGAGCAACAAGACTGGGCCAATAATGGCGGAGACGGAGAAAAGGAAACCAAGCATGAGAAACCAACATATGGTTGAAGTCATCACCAATGTCCTCTCATTTGGTTTAAACAAACCACTGTTAGGATCGAAGTGAGATCCACTCTTTCCAGGACTTCTATACCACTGCAGAAAAAAAGGCCAAATCAAAAGGCATGAACTAATACAAAACATTTAAAGAGAGAACCTTTACACTAGATAACTTAAAAACTTCAATTATTTTTCAGACCCAGGCTACAAAATACAAATATCTCCATGTAATATTACAAATACTCCGTTGAAAACCACGGAGTAACTTTTTGAAATTTGTGTTTGCATTGCAAAAATATCCCCTAAAAAAACATGTGGTGTTTCTCAAGTGTCATATTCAAGCTGGGCCTGTACTAAGATAAAACATATAAGGCAGAGAGAGCACGAGAGCAATACCAAATATATCGGGTATGCGAACATGGGAAATGGGATTTTGTATCTTAAGAACTTGGTGGAGTAACCCAGCTTCTTGTACAACTTCTCAGGCAACTGCAATACATAACTCGAATTAAATCAATGTAGGATAACTAATATCGAATACAGTCATTTAACTATCAAGATCTGAAAAGGAAGAGCCATTACCGGTACCCACGACTCGTCGTTTTCAACATGCCCATGGTTCTGATGGTGGGTTCTGTGGCTGATTCTCCTGTCCAACGAAAAATGGATTTGAGTCGAGAAAACGAGATATTTTTTTTAATTTATATATACAGATGAAGGCGGAGATTTCAAGAACTAACCATCCATGGTACGGTACCAGAATTGACGAATGGAGTAAATGTCCGACCACATTATTCAGTGTGGTACTGTCCGAGAAGCTCCCGTGCCCACTGCAATTAATCGAGAAAGCGACTGTAATTTATTTACCCACTTCAAAATTTCGAATAAAATAAACAATAGCAAAGCAAGTAATCCATGAATATCAGAAGAGGGAAATCTGAAAAGATGATAAATCGGGAACAAATAAATTTAAATTTAAAATTAAAAAAAAAAAATGACTCACCAGTCATGGCCGAGGACGAACAATGCCCAGAACATAGTCCCCTGGGCAATCCAATAGAGCGGCCAAAAAGCCCAATTGTCGAAATAGGCGGCGGCGGCGAGCAATCCGAAGACGACGACGATGTCGCGAACGACGTAGGAGCAGGAGCGCCACGGATCTTTGACCCAGCAATGCGGAGGGATGGCCGCCCGGATGTCGGCAATCCTGAACGGCGGAGGGGCTGCCGGGTCGAAAGCGGCGACGTCCTCCTTTTCCGCCGCCTCGGCTGCGGTCCGTTTCTTCATCCTCTCCTCGCCGCCATTGATCTCTGCCGCCGCTCCGCCGGTTGAGAAGGAGAAATGGCGTAGAGCTGAGAACACAGCCATCGGTATTTGGTGAAACAAGCGGATTGAGAGGAGGCGTGAGATGAGATGAGGTGAGATGTATAGAGAGGTGGGCTTACTCTGTGGAGTTTGGGTGCTTTTTATACATGGAGATGGTTGTTGCTTTTTTTCTTTTTAATTATTTTATTAACTAATTTATATTTATTATTATTATTTTGTTTTTATTTTTTCATGTAGTGCTCCTCGCTGCTCTCCAAAAGGTTGTTAGGTTATAGAGCCTTGTGGGGCCCTCATACTGTGTTTTATGTCTTTTTTTTCATAATTATATTATGGAGTATAGGAGTATAATTTTAATTTTAATTTTAATTTTAATTTTAATTTTAATATAGTAGACTAGGTTAATAATCTTTAGTATTTAATCATGCACCATGACGCAGTATGATAAATATTATTACATCCTAATATAAAATGATGCATATTTTTTTATGTCTCGATTTGATATACTGAGTTGTTTTTTTGGTTTTATCGTGGAGTACACTATGCATTTAATAACTGTAGATTTAATATTATTTTTTACAAGTGCACACACAATCACACACACCGACGTGTATTTTATATGCATCAACGCTTAAGATGCTACCAAAAGTAATACACCAGGTGTAGCATTTAATAGACTGTTTTTTTTAATAGCTTATTTAAAAGAATTTATAAGAATTTACGTAGTCTTATAAGTTGTTTTAAAAGTGTTATGTCTTATTTAATAAATAAATAGTTAAACAGTTTGGATAAAATAGATAATTTGGATAATATCTTATATAAATAAAACTATCAAAAATATCCAAATAGATAATTTGGATAATATCTTATATAAATAAAACTATCAAAAATAAATTATTATATATGAAAAAAAAATTAAAAAAAATTATATTAACTAAATAATAAACTTGGAATTTTTTTATATATATATATATATATATATATATTTTAATAATTTTAAAGGTATTTTGGTCTTTTATTGTTTAAGTTACAAAAACTATCTTATATAAATAAAACTACCAAAAATAAATTGTTATATATAAAAAAAATAATTAAAAATAATTATATTAACTAAATAATAAGTTTGGAATTTTATATATGTATATATATATATATACTTTAATAATTTTAAAGGTATTTTGGTCTTTTATTGTTTAAGTTAGAAAAACTTATAGGAGGGTGTTTGGCAGAGTTTATAAGTTTTTTAAAATAGCTTATAGCTTTTAAGCTCTTAAAATTTGTTTGGTAATTTAAAAAAAAAATCTTAAAAAACATAAAAATAACTTGTTTAAAAAAAAGTAAGGGGGGGTGTACTTTTTTTTCAACAGCTTATAAGCTCTTGTAAGTTAAACAATAAAAGACCAAACTAACCCTAAAATTATTAACTTTTATATATATACAAAAATTTCAAATTTATTATTTAGTTAATATAAATATTTTTAATTATTTTTTTCATATATAACAATTTATTTTTGGTAATTTTATTTATATAAGATCTTAAATTGCGGTTTAACAATTTATTTATTAAATAAGACTTAACAGCTTATCAGCTCTTAAAACAACTTATAAGACATAATATCTTATAAGCTCTTTTAAATAAGCTCACCCAAACGGACTCTAAGCTGTTTAAAAAAAGTACCTCCCTCCTTATTTTTTTTAAACAGCTTAGTTTTAAGTTTTTTAATATTTTTTTTTAAATTACCAAACAAATTATAGGAGCAGCTTATAAGTTCAGCCAAACAGACTCTAACTATATTGAATACTTTATTGATTCAAACTATTTATTTATTTATTTATTTATTTTGACACGAACTTAGTCGAACTAAACTCGAGAAACTGAATTGAAATAGACTAATATTAAGCCTAAAGGAACAAGTAAGTGTGATTGCTTTAAAGCTATATGAAATTGTACTACATCTTAGAAGAAAAAAACATAATTCAATTTTATCAAAAAATATACATTTTTAGCTTAATTTTTTACAGTATCATTCAAGAATATTATATTAAATAAAAATATTTTTTTGCATTTTATATATACGGTAGCTCACTTTTGTTTGTTTCATTGCTCACAAAAACTTTTATCTGATGACCTTTAAACTATAAGACATTTATAACTCGTTATGTCTTGTAAAAAATTCACATCTTAATATTGTAAGCCTCCACATAACATATTTGTTTTGCTGAAAGTGCTAACGTCTCAATTTGATGGAGTAAAAAACTTTTAAAATTTTGTTTATGTTTAAATGTATATTTTGAAAATTGTAAAATGTTCCACAATTTTTTTTTTTTTGCATAACAATCAAACATCAAAAGTGTGTATTATAATTTTGTTTAAATTGGAATTCTTATATACTAATATAATATCTTGTTGAGAAATTTGTATCATCACTTTCCTTACAATTTACAAATAGTTGTTCACAACATAAATATTGAGGACTAATAAGTATAATTATTGCGTGCAATTTATTTAATATTAGTACTCTGTATTTTTTAGTATAATAAGATCAAACTAGTACTCTTGTATTGTGAATTACTATGGTTTAATCAATTAAGTACACAAACCTAATTTTTCTAGGAGAGAACATATCTAATCGAATTCTACAAGGAAGCCTAAATTTTCTAAAATGTCAATGTTGTTGCAAAGCATGTGTATTAGAAAATCTATTTTGCTTTTTACTAATTATTTTTAAAATTTTAAATTAAATATTAAATTAATTAATAATTAAAAATAATTTTAATCAAAATAATACCAATTTTGAAAAATACACATTTAATTTAAAAACTCAAAACAAGTTCTAAATTAAAAATAATTTGAAAAGTCTTATAAAAAGAATGGGAATTAGAATTTGTCAAAAATAAGTCAAACAAACAGACAAAGTAGGTTAGTGATATAAATGTAATTTATTGTAATGAAATGACAAATTTGATCATAATTTGAAATAAATGTGTGCATTGAAAAACTCCCAAATTATTTGATGGCAATTTTGATTTTTGCTAGTTAGGGAGAAACATGTAAGATGGGAAATTTGTGTTTTTCTTGTTAGTAATCACAACTCTGGTAATTTTGTAATTGTCACAAAATTTACCTTCCATATAAATTCACAGAGCACGGGGAAGTAATGACTTCTCATATTCGTACATTGAGAATCAGTGCAGGTAAGTTCAGCACATCTACCATACACGAATCACCCGACCTAACTCTGTTGTATTTTTATAGTTATTGCATAGACGAAACATACTCGACCTAACTTTGTTGTTTTTATTATTACGACACCTCTGGCATAAACGAAACATACACGACCTAACTCTGTCGTGTTTTATTGTTGTGACCTTTGCATCGGGTAAAGGATGAGATCATTTAAGGAATGGAAGCTCAGTTAAGGTTTCGTCAGATATCACATGAGTTTGTATCTTTTCTCCTGGACCCCAGTAACTCCCATTTGAATCTCTATTATCGTGTGAAGCGGCATCTGCTTATTACATCGAAAGATTTTAAAAATAAGAAAAAGATGCAGCATTAATTGGAGCAAAATCTCAACCAGAAATATAATAGCAACCTCTACTAATGATGCATACAAATCATCTTTCTTACTCAATTTAGTATTAAAAAGGTAAATATGGAGAGCTGTATCGGCACAACCACTCAAGAATGCAAATTACTAATTTTGACCTGCTAGTTGCCGCAAATGGCTAGTTCACTTACGACAAAACTGCAAGTTCTAGTCATTGTATATCTATATCTTGAGAGTTTGACATCTTGTTTTTCTCAATAAACATGTGGGATTTCAAATCAGATAAACCTATAAGTTCTAATACAGAACTTGAACCTCATGCTGGTTGATTCTGCAATATCAATGAGCTGGCAAGATGATGATTAATTATGACTAGACTAATGTTGCTGTTAAATTCTCTTTTGCAAGCTAGTTTCAACTCAGCATGTTTTGGTTACAGGGATACTTTGTACATCTAGAAGAGGTGTCTAGAGGTTCGAAGACGACATTTACAAAACTACTTGTTCCTTGGATATTCTCAAGTGTAAATGTCTGAGTATGTCGGATGAATATATGCTCAATAATTGCACAAACTAGGTTTTGGGCACTACTCTGTAAATGATTCAAGATAATATTTCATTGATTCTACATTTGTTTGCTTACAGAGAGAACATTTTTTTTTGGGGGTGGGATCATCAAATAGCTACTTACTACTAAGACATGTGGTAACAGAGATCCAGTTTCAAGGGAGACTATATTATATTTGTATGTATCCATTATGATATTTAACCTAAATACAACGCTAGTCCTGTGCTAATAAAAACCAACACATTCACCTAAAATACACTATCAACATGAATTAAATTTTCAGTATCAGTATAAAAAATAAACTTTATATCAGACTCTCATGTCAGAGCCAGTTCAATTTATTTTTTCTTATGGTAGACAAAATAGAAGGGACTGCTGAAGTGACTACTAACAACATGGCTAAAATTTCTATTTCTCTTAGGGTTGTACTACAGATCCTTAAGGTCAAAAGTTCTTCACGTAGCTTCTCTATATCTCAATGATTTAATCATTTAAGTATCATTTGCTAAAGAGTAAATCCGAAATCAATAGGTCTGGTGAAACTTGTAAGACCGTTTAATCTATAGACTATAACATGGTCACGTTTTTCATATAAGAAATCGTACTTTTAGGGTACAGAACCATACTTTGCGTGTATATAAAGTCTCTGTGGTTTATTAGTCAGAGCTTAGAATGCTTTTAGGGGCAATTCTACTTGGATGTATCTAGAAATTGGAACTATGCAATGTAATCTGACTCTGTTATCAGTTGAAGGTACGATTCGTCCCTATGTTTCTAATATGTTTTTTCTAGAAAAATGGTCATGTTTTTATAAATAAAAACGACACTTTTCGAGTGAAAAATCATATTTTTCAAAACTGCTATTCACATTGTTTTGGAAAGTGTTAATTTCACTTAAAAGTATGAACGTTTAATGGAAGACGCTCATACAGCAGAGTTTGTGATAAGAAATATATTCCAGCAGACATTCCAACATGTATATAATTGGAAACTAATCATCAGGTAAAGACATTAATTGTCTACTAGAAATAAAAGTCACCATGATTACATAATTTACATTACCTCTATGTGAGGAATCTCTTTCAACGGCCTATCCGCAAAATAAGCATATAAAGCCCTCAACACAGCCTAGGACATTTCCAAAGAAATTATTTGGCATCTGAAGCACAATGCAAAGTAGGAGAAAATGAATCATACGTTTAAATGTATAACCTGATGAGATATCACGACAACGGGAGCTCTCTGTCGTTCAAGCTCAATAATCACAGGTTCCAGTCTGAAAATAGAAAAAAATGTAAATAAACTAAATTTATTACTTATGATTCATAAGTTCATAATTTTTCCTG
The DNA here is from genome assembly GCA_954870475.1 of Euphrasia confusa. Classification (NCBI taxonomy): domain Eukaryota; kingdom Viridiplantae; phylum Streptophyta; class Magnoliopsida; order Lamiales; family Orobanchaceae; genus Euphrasia; species Euphrasia confusa. The sequence continues at coordinate 3,616,176 of OX940951.1, forward strand.
CACAAGCTACTCAACAAAACTGCAGAGCACAAACCTTTGTATAACATCAAGATAAGATTCGCCACGAGGATATCTGTACCTCAACTTGTCCTTTTTACGAGATCTGTGATACATAGAACAATAATTAATACTAAGTGCAAGGAAATTTGCAATAAATAAAATCACTGAAAATGGGTGATAAGATGAACCTGTTTTGGGCAAACTCTCCTATATTATTTAGTTGGTCATATCATATATGAGTAGAATTGGAAAATGTAGGCTCATTGTTCAATAGTTACTGCTTACAGTCTCATACCACATATGGGTCAACTTCGATGAAATTAAGCTAAAAGGACTACGAAATCTTTTAGATGTAGGAAACACAAACTTTGCAACTATTTGAGGAGAAGAGATTCTTTAGCTTCATCATTTAAATGTAAATTGTTTTATTTTACTCCATAAGAAAAATACAATAGACTAATGATTATAAAAGTTCTGTTAACTGTACTACTGTAACAGCCAGTTAATCAAAGATTTCAGTGACTATCCCTTCAACCATCTGACAAGTAGATGTTCAACACATGGGATTTGGCGCCTATAACAAACAGGAACTCAATCATACAAAGATGACAGAATTTGATTACATTCTCTTTAAGATATAATTTTAGTGGTAGATTCAACAAATCCACCAAGCTAGCAGCATGATGCGTAATTAAATTTCCACGTCCACTGGACAAACTCTTCATGGTCCATTTTGGACAATTTAAGTACTGTTTTAAGCTACCCACAACTTCTCAAACAAATCTCCTTTTTTTTTCCTTCCTAAAATACAATGATTCTAATTAAATGATCAAAGGTGCGTAAAATGTAAAAACTATCATAATATAGCTTCATTGATTCATCTTAAGCCAAATTTAAGAAATAAGTTGTGTCCGGGGTAGGTAAAAGAGCACATCCTGGATCAGTACACCTATAGTTATTAGTTTCCTGCTAGTGTTCCTAAAAATTCCCAATAATAAGTTTTCCAGAAAACAAGAAACTGGACTGAAGAAACTGAAAATCACCGAGACTTTGAATTATACGACTATTGTACAATTTTCAGTTTAGATCGATTCTCAACACTGCAAGCAGGAAGCTCACCACCTGTTGATCAAAATCATTATATGGTCTAATGATCATTCAACAAGGTTAATGCCATAAGTTCATATCATATGTCACACCATATGGACGGAGTAATGCATGAGTTAAGTTGGCACAACGTAAAAGGAAAAATACTTCCAGCAACTATTTAAGAAATCATATATATATATATATATATATATATATATATATATATTGCTGCCATGCCACTTCCCACTTATTCCACTAAATGTTCAATGGTGAAGATGCGAGTTGATTACGTGATATTCTATACTTGTCCACTCTAAAATGATCAAAACAAATAACTGAACAGTGGCAAGATGCCCATGAGATGCATCCTAACATTTCAAGGACTGAAAATTCTATGATGCATATAATGATGAAAGTAATCATGAAAACTGAGCAAGCATACTCATATTCATCTGGCATATTTTTCTTTATTTCTTCATATGTCATCCCATCACATACACCAGCATTTATTTCATCAAGTGCACGCCATTGTATCTTCAAGAGAACATATTCAGATATCAGTTCAGAAAGCTAGCAATAGCTAATAATTAGGCATTGTACATGAAGTAAACAGTGGCTATTGTTAACAACCTTCGGGAATCCAGCTATTGGACTTGCTGTTAAAACTGTTCTTTGCAATGTGCTAGTCCATATCTAAGCCACAAGAAAATTGAAATTAAAAAATGTTGAACTTCAACAGCACTTTTATGCACAGCAGTATAGCAAGACTGTTTTCTGCAACAACTCGTTCATATCTTCAGAAGTGTTGGATATGTTAAACAGCGAGACAATATAGTGTCTAACTAAACATCCTTTTTTAATGGGAAAAACCTATTCACAACCATTAGGCATTACCAGAAGACATGCCGAGTCTAATAACCCCTTCAAAAGCAAATGAAAGGCCACAAATAGTATCAGAGGAATAATTCCGCAGGAGTGAATATTGTGGTGTATCAATAAACAGAACTCTGCTGATATACACTGTTTCTTTCTTTCTAATTAAAACAATTAATCAAGCACAAAACTGGTGACTAAAAGAGGTATTCAATAGAAAGTGGTACACATTTGTTTCATAAGTAATTTTGAAAAACAAAGGTTTCTCCCTCAATAATGCAATCCACAACATATAAAGTGCAAGTAATTTTAATCATTTGATAAAAAAAACGAGCAATAGAGAATAATATAATAAGTGTGCGGTGAGCCAAATCAGAATAATACAAAGTGCCAAATGAAAAGAGGTTTCAGTAATTAGACATATTTTGTTAAACAGACGTGACTTTTATCCGGAAAACAGCCAGCAAAGTTTTCACTGAATGAATAACGGCTTCCTGATCTTTAAAATAATCATATTAAACATGATTTTAATCAAACTAAACAAAGAATAGTATTTCAAAGGAACTCCTCAATTATCTTTGTACATGTGATGTGCCAAGGAACACCTCGGTTTTAAAATTGAGCTCCAATCAAGATCACCTTACAGAAACATGGAATTGAAAATAAATATAACTAAATATCAAAACCCAACATTATTGAATTGGAGAAACTTACTGAAGCCGCCTTTTCATTCTTCAGACGCTTTTCAACAAAATTTGAAAGTTTCCTAGCGTAAAGCTCACCAGAATCACTGAAAAATAAAATTAACAGGCTAAATTTAAAAGACAAAAGAATGTGCATTAATTATGTTGCAGAAAAGTGTCAACGATCTAATAGTTCATAAAAATAGGAACTGCTCTACACAAAAAATAATTGCACAATGGGTATGTATTCTACAGGTCCATTTCTCTAAGTTTTCAGCTGGATGCAAATTAACTAGTTGTTGATTCGATAAACCTTTGATGGTAATATTAATTTTAGGCAAATAAGTCTTCTTGGATTTATTTGAATACTCTATTGGAAAGGAATGATACCTCAAAAGATATATAAAATGGAATTTAGAACGCAAGCAAATGATGTTAAACAGATCTTCACATTTCAGATAATAAGTTAAATGTTGTATGTACAATTCTGAGAGCAAACAAAGCCAGTTAGACAATATCCTCATATTCCAGAGAGAACCTTATCACGCTGTCACCACCAATTCGACCTCTGACATTATCTTGGCTCTCTCCATGCCTGGTGAGCAAAATTGGACGAGGAGTCAGATGTGTATTCACCTGCCAAATTAACAGGAAACTAAATTATAACTCAAATCTTATATATTTAATGTTATACCTCTCACTCCCACTTCCTAAATGCAAAAACAGGAGGAACAAGAAAATATAAGCAACTGAATAATGAAGAAAAATAAGAGCGACGTGTTCTATTCGAGATCATAAATGTAACGAATAATTAAAATTTAGTGTGGAAAATCCAACACTACCACTACTTAAATATCAACAGACACATTACGCTCCAATCTCATAGATTATTTGGTTATCATGAGGCATTATATATGTTCATAGATTAATGATGGAATGCACAAAATTGATGCATTTTTTTTCCAAATTCATGTAACAGTCTGAGCAACGATTATAAGCAGTGTGGATATTCAAATACATATTGCTAGTCTTATTGAAGAAAACATAAGGCATAAAGCTATTAATAAAAAATGAAACCCAACGTACCAGGAAGAATACAATCCTCCCAGGAAGGTAGCCACTGATGTTGTTCACCTGTTTCATAAATGCCATATCATTAACAACACCACATAGCATTAAGACTCAATATTTTATTATATACATAAATATGTATCTTTAGAATATGTAAGAAAGGACGTCAAATATACTGTTAATTACTTCTAAATGATCTAGTTATTCTACATCATATGGGAGAAAAATGATAGTAGTCAAAATTCTACTTACAAATATAATATTATATATTTATATGTGTGTGTGTGTGCGAGCGCGCAAATTATAAGGAAAGATATAAATAAATTGTAAGGACACTTAGAACTTCAATTCTAATATTAGACTGCTGCCACCACGAATCAACACACATCTCGCATACAGTCTCTATACCTAGAAATGTCACACTGTCTCCCTAGAACACCATCTGCCCCCTATCACAACATCACAACCTCTAATGCACACTGGATGTCACACGGGAGTATTCATTTGAGACTTGTAAGAGTCAGATTACTCAGAATTTTCCTTTATGTTTATTGATTTAAGTCCAGAAAAGTTTGTGTGCAATTCTACCTCTACTAGTAGATTTTGCTATATATAATTTCCCTTTGAAGTCTACGAAAGCTAAAATAACATATCCAAAACGTGACATATGAATGAATAGTTGGGATATTATGGACTTTTAAAATGTCTGTTAAAATCTTGATTAAGTACATCGTGCGTTTTAGAAGTTTTAAAATGTCTCAATTAAATAACTCGGGGTTTAATAATCTTGAAAAGTTCTACAGAAATTGAATGGCTACACCCCCACCCCCCCCCCCCCCACCCCCCCAATCATGTTTGCATTCCAAGGGAAGACCTAACCAGCAACCAGGAGCTTTTGTTCATTGACCCTAGAACTATCCTTCGCTGGAGTTTCATAAAGAATTTAAGATTATAACAAGAATCGCTCCATTAGGAGAAATTTTATCAACTACGCAGCATACAAAGGTTTCCCGGTTATATAGCTCCGCAAACCTCTTGGGTCCTTCAAGCAACTATGTTATTTTTTATTTTAATACCCAGCAAATTCATTAATCAGAAACAATCAGTACCATACATTATAATAGGGCCCTTCTCCAAAGGGGGCAATTAGATCGTGCAGAAATAAATCCTTCGTTTTAAGAAATGTACTATGCTTTAATAACAAAATAGGGAAGAGAGTCCCCTAAACTGATTACAGAGTCGGATTAAATTGCATAGGACCAATTTCTAGATACATCAGAAATAAAATAACCCCTAAAAGCATTCTGTTTAATAGACCATAAAGAGAATTTGTATTTAATTATATATACATATCTATCTTCAATACAACTTATGTGCACCATAGATTTGAACAACTAAATAGGCAGAAAGAAGTAAATAGATAAAATATGCAATATCAATGAAAAGGGATTTACTTGAATCTGTCCACCATGGCCACTGACCATATCAATCATTTTGATATAAGAACCTTCTTCCACGGGCTCATAAACCTAAATAAAAATAACAGGACGCATAAAGTATGTCAATGAAAATACATCAATATTTTTACAACAGCATTCAGCATGTAAATACATCAGTTGTTTTCCAGTCGGACATTAAAGTATGTCAATGAACTACCTTTTCATAATTTTCCAGTCGGACTTTAAAGTCCTGATAACCTGCTTCAAAATCTGGCCTGAAATGTACCACAAATCATAATGTGATAGTGCAGGGTACAAAAATAACACAGAAATCTTCTGTAACATACTCTTCAGCATAATCGGGGCTTTGTTGTACTTTCAGGCGTATATTTCTTTCAATTATTTGCCGATCATTGCATAGGGTCTCTAAAAAGATAATCTGTAAGAAATCGTTCATTTAAAGTCAGGCATATATGAAGAAATCTGAAAGCACGTACTATATTATGTCAACTCTGATAAGCCACAAATAGATATGTAAAGTAAATTCCTAGAAGGAAAACATATCCCAGACAACCAGCTATCAATGATGAGTTCTATCAAAGGCTACAAACATGGGATATGTGTTCCTTCTAGGCATTTATTTGTGACTTATCAAAGGCCATTACAAACAGAATATTATAACAAATCATAAGTTATATTCCATCAGCATAAATATGTTTTGGGTTCTTTAATTCTTTAATGTTTTTCCATAGCAAGTTAAACTGCCTCCATTAAAATTAATTAAAATCTTCAAGCTTATATTGCTGCTTGATAGTTGATAATGCTAATAAAATTCAGGAACAATTTCACTACCACACTAGTTTAAGATCAAACTATAGTTCTTGCTATTTTTCAGAGCTACGATGTGATGCTATTAATAAATTGTATAAATAAATTAGACTAAAAGTCATGATTAGATTCTGATACTAACATTTGAAATATGTAGATTGACATTTTTTGAATGCGAATGTTCCTAATCATCAATCAGACATCATACTTCTAACAGTTAATCAGTATATTGACCTCATAACCAAATGAACTTTTTTTATAAGAAACATATTCTCTTTATAACAAGAATAGGGACGAGACGTCCCTAAAACTAGTTAGTATGATTGCATTGCATACCAATTTCTAGATATATCAGAAATATAACACTTAATTCAAACATATTATACCACAAAATCATTTTTACTTTATTTATAGTAATTTTGATGATTCTCTGAAAAACATTGCGTTTTCTTTGGGGGAGAGGGAAGGAGCATAGGTCCAAATACTTCAGTCTGAAAATGTAAACTATTATTAGGAAGTCTTTTAAATGGACATGCCATTTTGAAAGATTTTTCTCTCCGTATACTTATTTATGACTTAGATAATTCTAAATTAATGATGGGTAAAGAAGTTTATTAAATAATATTTAATATAATCGTGATCTAAATATATAAAAACAACACATATATAAATAAATAAATAATAGACATGATAATAGTAATAAATAAAGATAGCTAACACATTATATACAAAAATAAGAAAAAATGATACATTAACATTACAGTAAAAAATAAAGATTTCATATAAAGTATAAACTATAAACATAAAAGTTGAGAGCGAAATATGAAAATGGCAAAAATAATTATAATTAAAAAAATGTATGAATGATAGTCCGTTAAAATTTCTATAAAAATATGTAAACTCATAAAATAAAAGGATTTTTATTTTAAAGATGGGTAAAAAATAAATTATTATCAATCGAATAAGAGCTAATCCGAAAAGGCCACAATTTGTAGTTCTTCTCAAGCTTTTTAGGCTTAATCAGCAGTTATTAAGAACTAATAAGAAATTTTTACTAGGCAACATAAAAGTGCTAATTAAGGGTCAATAAACTAAGTTCTTTCAATCCCCTCAAACAAGCATGGTAGCCTTGAAATTTGTGTACACTCTGTATGTTCACATTATCACATACCTAATAGACTTCAATCCAGACTTGATCAGAGGAATGAAAATGTGTTCTCATCATCTTTGACTAATATATTCATCACACTTTTTTTTCATCACATGCGCCTTTAATGTATTATCAACCCCTAAATCAGGAGTAATATACATGCGAAGTAATAAATATATAATTACGTATCCAACAAGGAGTTCAATTTTTGCCTTATGTCACTCGCTCCCACTTCTACATAACATCCAAAAAGAAGAAAGAATAAATAAAATAACAAGAAGTTCCTCAATTTCTCTTTGGGGATGTCAAGGGCAGATTGGGGAAATATTGTCATCCCTAGTTTCTCTCTAGGTTAAGCAAATGTGGTAGTCACATGATCCACAAGGATAACAAATAGGCGCTAGTCTCCTATGACATCAACTTCGACATAATTCATGTCAGACACGTTACAGACCAAAAGGTCAAAGCACAATAGTTCAATATTAATAAACCAGTCAATACATGGTATTGTACCTTGCATTTTCCTTCTGCCAACCTCATAAGCATATTCCTTCTACTTCTGGTACTATTTGTAGCATCAAATATACCAACCTAAGCAAAATTAGAATGCATTATGAAGTTATCAGATACATGGGCAAAGTAAGAAAATGAAATAACTTACCTGGCCACCCTCTTGCATCCAAGATATCATGTCCTCCATAGCAAGTGCTGCTACCTAGTGGCAGGCCATGAATTAAACTATGCACAAGGACAATGGTCGATACAGGGTCCAAAAGTTACAGGATAGAATGTGACAAGAAGAAAGGTCTACAAACTGCACTTAGTAAAATTCCAATGTTGAAGAAGAATAAACCATTAAGGAGCGTAACAACCAAATACTAACCAAGGGATCTCCGATCATAAATTATCAAGAAAAGAGAAGTCCAAGAAACCAAAAGAAGTAGCTCATGTGAAAATATTGGAATATATTTGACACAATATTATTGAGTCTTATCGAAAAATTGCTAATAATTGAAATAGTACTCCAGTGCAGATTGAGTCCTTTGCTATTGAGTCTTATCGAAATAGTTCTAAAAGTAAAGGAAAAGTCACCTCATTCCTTGCTTCTATGCCTTCAGGATTGTCACCTCGGAAGAAATCAGCTGACTGCATCAAAAAGTTTGTAAATGCAGATTCAGATCAATAACTCATACTCTCCAAGCGATAGCCCGTACTCAGTAATTCTAATGATCAGGCCACCATAAATTTAAGTATGGCAACTTGATTTAATATAGTTTTGCGAGAGCATCTACAGTACATCTTAGGTGGTTATGATACCTAAAATATATAAAGGATGACATGTATTATGAACAGAAACATGGCTTAAAAGAGTAATTTCGTTCTCATTTCTTCCTATTCCCTTTTTCCTCCTCCTTGGTGTAAGGGTATTTCAGGCATTTTAAATATTCTGAAGGGACGTGGGCAATGAAATTAAAATCATTGCAGCAATTACGGAAAGATGCATATTTATTCAATGGTGATAAGCTTCTTGACCAATGATGATTAGCTTCTTGACCCACATGATTGTTTTGACAACACTGTTTTTCTTTGAATGAATGCAGGCAAACATGCCATGATGTACTGATGGAAAAGAAAAGGTTGTTACATCATAAGCTATGATACCTGGACGCGGGTACGGGTGTCGGATACGGGTACGAATCCGGGTGTCGGGTACTTAAAAATTATTTATTGTAGATACGGGGACACGTACCCATATTTGGACACGGGTACGGGGATACGGCAAAAAAAAATTATTTTCATAAATTTTTAAATATTGAATAATTTTATATAAACCTATAATAGTAATAAAACTGATGTAGTATATATGAAAATACTGATTAAATTAATTATTTATATATTAATCACTCAAATATACTCCTATATAAAAAGTCTTTTAGTAAGTCAAAAGTCAAAAACCCTAATTATTTGTTCGCCGCCATCTCTCTTCTTTTTCTCATTTTCTTCTTTTTACTTTCTGCGTCTTCCTTCCCTACTTGACTGCATCTTTTCAATTCTCATGGGGAATTTAAGAATTCAATTATTCATCACAATTTCCGGTTTATCTACACCTGAGAAGAATTTTACGGCAGCCTTTTTTTTTTTTTGGACAGATCCGGTTCGGTCAACGTATCCGGTCATTTTGACCGGATCTGACACGGATCCCACACCCGTGTCAGTGTCGTGTCGTGTCGTGTCGACACGGGTACGTAGCCGGTTTCCGGCGAGTCCGGGTAACGTAGATCATAAGATCTGATTTATTTTTCCCTTACCATATTTACATGATGTAAAAATTATGTGTTGTTAGCATGCCATCATGTACTAATGGAAAAGAAGTTGTTACACCTAATTATATCCTAGGTTGCCTAAAATATTATATAGGCAATCGTGAAACCAATTCTGCTTCATGAGACAATCCTACAAAACAAGAGGAAGAGGTGTCACCAATTTACAGGACCTGATTCACTCCATGCTTTAGCCTTCGATACTGCAACAAAAATACACAATAATGCAGCTTTCTTTTCTAAATAAACCCACATGAAGAATAAATAGAAATACTAATAAAAAAAAAGAATTACCTTCCCAACATTGAAGTGTTTGGTATCATGACCTAACCAACGAAGATACCTAGTAAGTTTAGCTGCAGTGAAAGTTTTTCCGCGGGCAGGTAATCCAACCTGTAATAAGCAAAAATGAATCATTTCACACTTTAATACTTTATCAAACAAGTTCTTGCTGGTATTGTGAACAATGCTTCGATTGGAGTACACTTTTAGAGTTAATTAAGAAAAAGGAAAAAAAAGAAACATTGAGCCAGTCTAATGACCAAAACATATTAGCTATCCTTCAAAATTCTAAATACCACATTGATTTTTGTTTTAATTTTAGAAAAGACACCCTTAATTAAATGCATGCTTAAGGGGATGCTTTTATGTTTTAGGGGTACAGTATATGTATTTATTAAAGATGATTGGGATTTTTTGAAATTTAGGTATAATCTGAAGGGCAGTTGTATAGGTATCCGTAAATATTATGTAAATTAGCAGAAGTTTTAACAAGCATCAAATGGAGAAAAGAAACTTTTACCAGCTAACAAATACTATAAGGGAGGAAAAAAAGGTACCAAGACAATTGCGAGGTGTCTATCCTCTTTTGGTCCAAGCATCTGATCAGCTACAGCTGCAGCTGCAACAGCCCCTGCAGCTGCTGGCATAGAGTTCTAAGAACACAATGACTCAATGAGTAATGAGTTAGACGTAAGCATCGTGACTGGGAGATATTCATATCTTCAGCATTATACAAAACACAGTGTGAATGTTCCACAACAAACCTGTGACTCTGAATCAATTTTGGAATCAGCAGTGAATGGTGTTGCACTTTCCGATTTCGCTAGTCTAGGAGATCCTACTCCACGGTCCACAAAGAGTCCTTTTGGGCCTTCTGGCTTCTGCATATATGAAAATGTTCAACCGACTTTGACTCCATTAAAGCCAGATCGTGAAATAACTTTGTTGCGTTGGGTACAATTACTTTTCATCTCCTGATGAAAGTTGGATACTTCTAGTGTGAAAATATAGGCACGTTCCATATCACAAGAGTCTACACAGTCACAATGATTTGTAGATGTCTTATGTGATCACATATTATATGGTTTTCATCTGCTCTATTTATGTGAAAAAAACAGGCAACTCGTCAACAACCATAGTGAGACAATGATTTTCATGTTGGCTTTACGAAAGCATACATAATCAGTTTCACATTCTTAAACAAATTCACAATCTGATATTACTACAATTGCAAATGGAATATGTCGATTAACAAAAAGTTATTGTTCCTTTTTTCATAATGAACATGATGAATACTATCTTCAGGTCAAGTAGGAAGATCAGAAACAAAAGGAATATATTCTATCATAACAAAACAAGAAGAAAACTGAATTTAAAAAAAATCATGCTATTGAAATAAAATATAGATCAAAATGATAAATAAGAAATGAACAGCACCAGTAAATCAGGTCGATCAACAGAAACACCAGTATCTCTTTGGAAATGTAATGTACCAACAGATCCATCGGTCCTGGAAAATACCCCTACACCACTCAGTGACCTAGGAGTTTCTGTCATATTAGCTGCATAAACCAGACCTGAATTTGCAAATGTTGGTGGAGCTGGGACAACATAGTGCTCAAGGTCAAGCTCCAAACTTGCCGAAGATTCGTTCTGTAATGGATTTAAAAAAAATTAAGTGAATAAATAATGCTTAGGGGACTCTTAGACAAGAGAATCAAAGCATGAAAACATAGAAGCACCGAAAAATGATTTCAAGCATCGCAAAAAAATGACATGATTGTAAAAGGGAATACTGATGCAATTGTGGATAACCATACGACAGTTTCCAAAATAACATTTGATCTAGACATCTTGGGGATCTTTGGATGACCTAAGAAACAGCTAATTTAGAATTTCTAAGAAAAATTCAAAGCAATGTCAGTTTTCAGTACCACCAAAACAATCAAACTGCTAAAATGAAGAACTTTACTATCATTCATTAAGACACTCATACATATGAAATGTGTCAAACATGTCATTAGAAAATCCACAACAGTATCTCTTCAATATATATCTAATTAATGAATTATCATAAGAACTCTGATGCTCTCACAAGCTAAAATGTAGTTCAGTATTCCTTTTTAACATGTAAGATAAAAAAAATGATCTTATCCACACAATCAGCTGCTTAAAGTATCTAAAATTCTAAAAACACAGTTCTAGATACTCACAAGCAGATGTAAAAATGAAGATTATGCACGCAGCAAGCTAATAGCTCACCAGATAAAAATAATTCCAATACCAGAAACTCGTCACGGCATTAAATAATTAAAAACTCGAGAATTTTCACATTGTTATGGCAAGTGCTAATAACTAACTACCTCATTACTGGCTTCGGCAGCTGAATTTATGCTGACATCTGGGATTCCACGAACAGTGGACGGCTGGAAATTCTCCTGATAAGCTCTCCAACTCGCAGCAAGATCAAATGGTGAAACCCTGTCTGCTTTAATGAGCACTCTGTACTCAAGAACCTCGTCAATAATCTTAAACACAGCGGACCTCCGGTCGCCTCGTAACGCGCCCCCAGTCAATTGCCTGTTCGGACCCTCCTCCACGACGCACGGGGCATTGCTGTACTTGGGTTTCAACAAGAACTTGAAATCCAACGTCTCTATTCAGTGAGAGACTACAGAGATTCAGATTTTCGCAGTGTAATCAACATAACGGCATGGTCAACAAAAATTGGAGGTAATCAATTACCGTGGTTAGGGGGCACAACAAAACTCAATCCCCAAATAGAAGTCGATTCCCGTCCCAACGACAGCTGAGGGAAAAATACATCAGTAAAAATTGAAAAAGGAGGAGAAAAAAAAAATACCGTGGCTGGGTAAGAATTGATGAAAAAACGTACGGCTTTGGATGAGTCCCAGGATCCGACGAGGGGTCCGGAGCCGTAGACATGGGGAACGAGTTCCCCTATGAGCTTATAGTTCTCCATATTGAGAGAGACGTAGAGTTGGCCGCCGGGTTGGTCTTCTCGGTCTTCTCCGCCATGGGAGCTGGTGTCGGAATTCTTTGATGCACCGGCGCCCATATTCTGTGTTAGTAAAGAGAACGGGAACGTAGTAGATAAGAATGGAAACGAATCGCGGGTGGGAATGGGGAAGGAGAAGGGGATATACTACGCATGCTTTCTGATCCAGGTTTCGAAGGTAAGGTGCGGGCCATGGGTGAGGGACTTTGGTGGGCCGCAAAATTATCCCGTCGAATATTACTCCACTTGTCTAAAACCTCTCTGTCGTCTATCACAATTCACTTGCTGCTCATGACTCACGAGGGTTCAAGTATTTAGGAGTATTTTTTACTGCACTTATTATAAGAAAAAATTGGTAGTGCATAAATAAAAATAAAATTATATTGAAAAAAAACTTTTGATAGTAAATAAAAAAAAGGTCGTGTTCATTTTTTTTTCCTTTTGTTGTTGAGGGGTTAATTTTTGTGTTAGAGAATAGTGATTGTGAATTTGATGAGATACATAAGTTTAGCCAATGTGTTGAATTTGATTATGCTCGTATTGAAAAGGTTGTGTAGACTTGTCAGTGGATCACGGAACTCCGCAAGTTTTTACCTAAAATATCGATATGTTCATTAAAAATTGATTAATAGACTTATATGATAAACTCTTGGGATCAAGAATTTATTAAGCTAATGTTTGTACTATTAATTTTTATTCTCAATTTTATTTTATTTTTAAAGAGTTAGCCTATAGTTTTGTAAAATAAAATCTTGACCATTGCAATTGAAAAACAAAACCTAGTCATTTACGCACTCATGGATTATGGGGAAAAAACATCACCAAGCACTCACTTTTTTTAAAGGATAGAAAGAAGCATATTAAGAACACATGAACCAGGAGGACGCCTGACTCAAGTTCCAGATGATCGAATTGTTCATACTCAAAAGTTCCAGATAATCGAATTGGCTGAGACTCAAGTTCCAAACAACGGACCAGGTCAATTTTGAAAGATGATGGTAACATTCGTAAATGCAAACATACTGATATGTCATGATGTCGAAAGATGAGGATTTAGCACATAATTTACAATTACATATGCCAGATGTCTAGCTCTAATTTTTTTTTTAAATGCTCATTCACTAGGATGTTAAAACTACAATCTACAGATGATGACGATTCTTAATGAAATTCTTAGAGGCTACTAATTGGTCATAATGCCAACCTTTTCCGATGCAATTGATTAATCGTCGTCACTAACAGAATCTAGGAAGCTAAAATCTGTCTGTCCGTTGAGCCTTATCATCAGTGTTCCCCTGTTCTCTTCGGTAAATGCAACGCCTTCTTTCTGCAGGAGATTAATGACCTGATGACACTAAGACAGTCAAATTCAAGAAATTTTAAATCATCCTAGTCCGGAAGATTCCAGACAAGCACAAAGGACGAGAAGTGGAAAAACAATCTACTATCATCAGCATCTCACAACAAAGCAAAAATGCAGCATATAAAGCGTGTTCAGCAGCAAGTTTGGAACAGCTTTCATCAAACCACCACCAGCCAAATCTACTAATAATACAAACTTTCTTATTCTATTTGAACAATGCCTCTCTCTGATGCATAAACCTTTGTGGGCTTGCCTCGACATATATTCATAAGTAGATTGGGATACAAGATAATACATAATAATAGAAAGGAACCATACGGACTTATCATTATACTGTATGATGTTCATATCAATAATATAGTATGTTCGAAAGAACTGAAACAGGGAATGTGGGGAAGGGCTAGTCATCCAACTTTCCTAAATGCGCTTCCAGCAAATTTTACAATTATATTTAGAGGATATCTATATCTGCCAAGTCAATAGATTCTAATTGATCATAAAAAAAATATAAATAAAAAAATCTTACCGAGGATTTCAGCTTCGACTTGCCAACACCATGGCTTCCACATCCAGTTATAACCCTAAATGACCTTACAGCTAGAGATGCAGGGCCCAAAAAACATGTTTGAGTTCTTCAAATGTACATATTTTGAAATGGAAATTAGCCCAGACGAGAATGAACCAGATTCTTACATCGCACAAATGCTCCAAAGAGAAGGTGGAGCTTCAAAAGTTTCATTGCTTGTTTAATATGTTGTCCATGCAGATCAATAGTTATCACATTTTCAATACTCTTGTTTCTGCAGTTCAGTAAATAGGTGAGGGATAATAAATTGTTGAACCAGATTGTTCTTGTTTAATTCTCAATATCAAAGTCCCACCTAGCAGAAAATATATCCTGACTAGCCTTTTCATCCGCCTCTCGAGCCATTTTATTTTGTAACCTCCCCTGCAAATCAGAAGAATGTATAAATGCTTTGTGACTCTCGTAAACAGAAAAAAGAAGTCATGTCCACTCATAATAAGGATTTTTAGAAGGATGAAAAAACATTGAAGTAAGCAATCAAACTAATGGCCTGCATTAAGAAATAAATATATGTGAGAAAATGCTTTTTTTTAATAAAAAAACAGAGAAGCATGAAAAAATATATGATCTGATGCATTGCCATTAAAACAGATTCGACAAATAATTCCAAACTCATCATAAAGTAGTATAGATAAAAAATAACATAAAACATTTCACAGAGAAAGAGGAAGATGCGAAAGGCCACCAAGACAATTACAACTGTATGAACCAGAGAATAGACTTATTCTACCAAGTCAGCACATTGCATGTTGGAAATTGACTACAACTCCATCATTGCAGTATTGCACAATATTATTTTTTAAGGTGCATCCTAAAGTTGAGTTTCATGTTCCTTAGACAAGCAAATCCTTGGGCAAAGATGGTATACATATCCTAAAGTACATCCTGACAGTCCTGACATTGAAGTGTTTACGGGATAATTATTGGCAGTGAAAAATCATCACTCTGTGACTGTGAAGCCTAAGGTTGAGACTGTAAACTCTTATGTGTGTAACCCACAAAAGAAGTTTCAGCATTGAAAGTTTTGGGATTGCATACATTGATGAATGAGTAAGTTGAATGAAGAGATGCTCAGATGCATGAACAGAATCTTCATATCCAACTATCCAAGTATTCCAGAATATAGTGTTCTGGAATTCTTAGCTTTTTGTATTTTCTTTATTTTTTATCTCTGAGCTGGAAAATATTCAAAACTTCCTCCTCTCACTTACTCTTTTCTCGAACCTTCATCGAGCTGAAAAATAGTGGTTTGGAAAAATAGATGTTTTACACTCTTCCATGGGGTTGAGGGAAACTATAAGAAGTAGGTGTGGTTAATTCATTAGTGTTTGGAAAGATGAACAATAAATCCAACCCATTTTAAGGGAGCAAAAGGTAATGGAAAAAAATTCAAATTTTAAGGATATTTTGTTAGTTTGGACCTAGCACAATGTTGACATTACCAACATGAGAGATGAACCATATGAACACGGACACCCAACCCCCAGGGATTAGATGACAGTATCTCATTGGATAAGAAATGAGATCATATCAGAAGTAGGAACATCACTCAACATACAGTAGATATGTAGAAGATAGCATAACTCCAGGACTTATATACACTTGAAGTACCTGCTCAGAAAGTAATGATGCATATTCCTTCTCCCCATGTGTAAATGCTGTCGCAGCCTGAAGCATAATCAACCTTCTTAGAGACAAGATCTCCGGTGGAAAACCAAAAATACATATTAGTATATGTTCCAAAAGTAGGCACTACCTTCTGATAGCAAGATTTCATTGAGTTCCAGTGTTGCTGTGCAGACTCCCTGTGCACCTGATACTCGCCTCCTTTAGCTACAAACGAAAGTAAATGAGTTTTGAGGTATATTGACCCAACACATAATAAAATCACCGATAACACACGAGTAAAACTCATAAAGAGAAATACAAACTACAGCAGTACGGTGAGAAAGTGTTGTCAGCATAAATTTCTAAAGCCCCAATATCAATTCCAAATTAAGAGGATGAAACTTTGATAGCAATTGGTATGCAGCACAAGTAATAAAGATAGGTGTTGTTTTGTCATATGCCTGGCTAACACTTCAAATTCTATTTCCTTCATAATCACCAAATCAATTATTCATTTTAATGATTTTATTATAATCAACACAAAATTAGAGGAATCCACCCCAGTATTTCATCAACTTATTTTTAAATCAAAACAGAAGTGAAAAGTGTGAAACTGATGCAACAGAACCAACAAAAATAAACATGCGTCAAGAAAGGAATGAGCACATCCAAATTGTTTTCAAGGATAATCACCCCAGCATACAAACATAAGACTTTATTTCAGTACCATGGATAAGTTGCGGTAGTTCACTACCACCAGGTTCAGATCTCTGACCAAGGGATGCCATTTTCTTAACTATATTTCTCCAGTTCATGGCATTAGGTTCATGTTCAGCAGTCTTGGGAGTGGGCATACTAAATAAGGATTCCAACACCTTCCAAGGAAGCTCTGATTCCATATTTTCTGTCTCAGTTGAATGTTGGGTTTCACATGATTCGGTAATTTTTGAAAGATTCCTGAAGCAATAAAAATCAAGAACCTAATTCAGCTCTTGGCCATAATCGGATCATATAGTACCAGATAAATCCAACATAGTCCAGCTTGTAGATATCAATTTCAAGGCAACTGTCTAAATATGGAATTTAAAATCTATGAACTTGTAAATTTCAATGAAGTGAGTACATTGCTGTCTAAGTATGGAATTTAAAATTATAAACAGAATTCATATCTTTTGGGAAAATAAAGGAAAGAATTTCAATGCTTGCATTCATCGGTAGATCCAGATATTGCACTGCAATAAATTTCTTTTTTTTTTTAATTAATTGGGAAAAAGAAAGGAAAACGCCATGTATAAAATCAACCATCATTAAGACTGTATGATCATCAAACAATTCTCTATCATACAGCAAAAAAAAAAAAAAAATCATTTAATCAGAAGTCCTTGATTTATTTCAATGACCAGCAATCCAGTTGTTTCTATTCTTTTCCTTTATCTTAACTGGGAAAACAATCCAAATTCTTTTAAGTGGCCCTCAACCACTTTTATGTCCATGATTTTCTAAACATGAAGCAACCATCTCACCATAATGGAATGTAACAGGGAAGATGGAAAGGGGATGGGACAGGTTACAATCTATCCTGAAATAAAAAGATACAGTAGACTTTCTCTTGTTGGTCTATCAAGGTGGGATGGAAGACAAATTTTTAGAAACTAAATGGGGAGATTAACTTGTGCTTTGAATTCACAGTGGAAGATAAAATGGAAATTCAATGTGGAGGATCACCTCACCCCCTGCCTACTTTACCCTTCCCCTCCGTTTTTCCATCTTAACAGCCCCTTCTATTAGATAAACCCTCACTGCAGAAATGATGTAAGCAAACATCTTGGAAAAGAACAGGTGAAAAATCAGAAACAAGAGAACTGTATTACCTGAAGAGATTTCCTGTCAACCACATATTGTCGGTTGCGTCAGATGCTTTATCAATTAGCTGCAAGACAAAAATACAAATTATTAAATCAAAATTGATCCAGTTTTATAGGCATTTCATTAATTGCTCCTTGGCGCTAAAATAAGAAATGGGAAAAATCAAATATGTGATATTGATGAATGATAATAAATAAGGTTTAGGAATTTCAATCCAGCTAGAACAACTTGCCCAATATCTGTTACTGTCAAATTATAGTTTACATAACTTTTACTGGCAATCGTATTTTTATGTTTAATTATTATTGAAGGAAATAACAAATTAACATAAGAAATAACAAAATAGCTTTAAAGACAATTAATCAAGATCCTAAGCCGTCCCAAGTGTCTGGCCGAAAGATCTTATGGTGAAAGATCAGAAGTGCACTTAATTTACTGGGATTTCAAACCCACCTTATTTTTACAATAGCTACACGTCAAGCAAGTGTGAAAACAATACATATAATCATCTTAAACCGATATGGTACATAAAAAATCTGGAAACGCGTGATGCTTTATGCTTCAGAACGTTTTTATATCACAAAAAGTGCCAAATATCAGCAGAAAAGTGCCAGTTAGAAATCAAAGAATAAGTTGAATGGCAGAGAATATGTTAACTTAAGTATTTGAGGTATCTGCATTCTCCAAAGAGAAACCTACAGCACTTCAATTATCTGAATCTTCTGCACCCTTAAATCACTTCCAACTCTTCAATAGACACAATAAAATCAGGCACAACTTATGAAAATCCAAACAATGTCAGCCACTTTGTGGCTTTTTAGTGAAATGAGGTGGAATAAGAAACTGCTCCTTCCATCTCGTTAGGCTTACAACATATAAGCAAGTGTTTTACAAGCAAACAAGAACAACATCATCAAGACAAAGAATACATGCAAGTTTCAAAACAGTAATATGAATATAAGATCATTAAATGTAGCATACATCGCTATTTGAATCAAGACGGCGCGCATCTTCTTTGCTAGCATACTCAAAATAGCCTATGGCCTGTTCTCTTGAGGAAGCTGACATTTCAAGCAATACATCTAATGCCTGTAAAAAACAAGGCAATAAAACTCAAAATAAACATTTGATATCTTCTTTCTACCCAATATATTTACAAGGAAAACTCAGCACTTGCTCTATGATGCAAGAATAATCTTGGTATCTTGTTAAATGTGGATTAATTAACAGAAAAACAGCAAACAAGGTTTACTACTATCACATTTAAAATTGCAGAATGAAATCAGATGGATATAACTTGGGGAAATTGAGACAATCAGAACAGAAAAGTCTGCATTCTTGTTAATTACTCATCATTGCTACCCAGAATCCAAAGGTCGTCATTACAGATAAGCCAATATCTAAAACCCGAAAAGACAAGAAAATAAATCCCAGATGATAATCAAATTAATCTTCATGACAAAAACAATCCTAAATAAAACAAAGTACCTCATCACCAGAAAAACAACAATACCCATCTATTGTCCACTAAAAAATACGGCAACAAGTCTTGGTATAATCACCTAAATATGCAGGAATTCAACTTCTTTGAAGCTTAAATACATAAAATCATTCTAAACCAGAAAGTAGAAATTTTATACGTAAAATTTTGAAAGAAAAGCTTTGTCTAGTTTATAGAATTCATCACAATATTAGTAATGTCATCTGAATATATGGATGATATTTCCCTCTTTTAAGTATTATGTGCTGTTTGAGATGATATTAATACAGCAGTACTTTTGAAGCAATTAAACTTCAATCATTTTATTTGTGATATTGTAGTGTTAAATAGTCAATATTTAAAAGATACGCTAACATGATTTTATGCATATATTATTCTCCCAAGAAAGGCCCTGCAAATGCTGCCCCTCGTAAAATTTCTTTAATTAATTATTTACCAACGTTACATACGTATATATTACATGTTAGTTTGAGATGGATGATTTATATAATGGCAAATAGGCAACTCCAATTACTCTAAAAAGACATAAACCAAGTTAAATGACAAGCATTCTGAAAGAGAAAAAAAAAAAAGGCAAACAGTTCTAGAAGATTGAATATCATTTCAATATTTATTTGACCAGTGATCAGCAGAACGAAAAAAAGTAATTAAACTAGCAACATAGCATAGAACATTCACTTTTAAAATCAAAAATTGAAGTACAACAAGAAGAGTAAACGGTGACCTTACCTTATCTATGTTATATCCACACTGACCTGCAAAGATTGAAGATAAATTTACACAACTACCAAGAAGAACTCAATAGAAATTTACCATCCTAACTGCTATAAAACACATTTCTATTCAAATCAGAGGACACCAACCTTTTTCCCATACGATTAATAATATCTTATGCGAGCAAGTGAGCAACTCTGAGATATGACATGGGACTCAAGACAATAAAAATGAGTTGCAAATGCAATAATGGGCACCAAATAATATGATTTACAACGAGGGACTCAAGTCAATTACCAATTAAATATAATGCATATTTTTTGAGGTCTTGAACAAATACTGCTTGGCGGCTCGCGGTTTAATTATAACAGACAGACAATACATGCATATATCACAAATCCTACTCTTTCAACTCTTCCCATATAAAATATCTTAGTAATATTTTTTTTTTTGTAAAATAGCATCCTTTAAGATAGAAAGTAATCAAATAATTGAAGTTCGGGAATATATGCATTGAAAATGAAAAACAAAAATATAAGATAATTAAATAACTCACTGAACACATCCCTAACTACAGCCAAGCTTAATTCACAATCGTCTCCGAGCATCGAGCACAAGAACTGTTCAGCTTCCTCATTGCACCATTTCTCCTCATGAAACCCCTTTAACTTAGAAGAGCCCTTCTTTGGAACGGACCTCACGTAATCTTTCCCCAACAATGTAGACACAGTGCCTGCTGAAGCAATAACTTTCTTCAGCTTGGGTCTACTCTTCTGCTTAACCCCTTGCTGAACAAAGTTATGCAGATCACCAAACACCTCCGACGCAGCCGAGCTAGAGCTCGATCCCACGTCGTAATTTCCACTAGAGCTCGAGCATGTCGTCCTCTGGTCGGGCTCCGGTGCCGCCACGCACTTGGTTAGGGTTTCCACAGCCTTTTTCGCACCGCTGTTCGATTCCGTGTAACCCGAAGCGGCTTCCGTCACCGTCGCCGATCCAAACGCATCCAATAATTGTTTAAGACTCGCTTCTTCCTTATCGCCGGCAAACCGGGCATGATTTTCAGTGTTTCCGGATTTAGAAACCCTCGATCTCTTCTTCTTCTTCGACGGCTTCATCGTTCGGATTATAACTTACATATAATATAACGCGGATGATATTTACATGTGAAGGTAACCACAACAACAAGGTCAAAAAGATTAAACCCCCATTCACAGAAGACGAACAAAAAAAATCTTCTGTGAAAGAAACGGAAAAAAAAATGAAAAATGAACTCAAAAATAGGGATTTCGATTTCGAAATGAGGAAAATAAAAAGGGGGGCAAACGACGAAAGAATCCCTAAACCGAAGATGTAGCCGAAATTCAGGGTTTGAAAAAAGGGATCCTGAAATGGGTAAAATAACGTCGGTTACTAAAAGGAGGAAAATCACCTTTCGTCGGCAAAGCTTTCATTTGCCGAAAAGAAGGGGTAAATCCGTAATAAATGTGCCTGTATTAAATTGAGAAAGCTTATGATTTTGTTGGTATCAATTTAATTAACATAAGTAGAAATTAATAATGAAATGTCACACTCCTATTGTTGGAAATGTGACACTCCTTAATTGTTCACTTCCTCGTTTTTATAAAAAAAATAAAAAAAATAAAATTATTACTTTATACAAGTCATGTGCGTAAACAACACTAGTTAAGTCATGTGAGACTTAACTAGTTATTCGGTTGAGAGACTCAACCGAAAAAATGTTAGCGCGAATTCAAACTCGTGACCCCTCATTTTCACTATCTCTTACTCTACCAATTCTACTACTTTTGCGAGTCATTTTTATCGAAAAATTGATTTAAACACAAGTAAAGAATGACTATTTTGTTGAGTAGTATGATAGAAATTATATATTTTAATTTATATATATATATATATATATATATATATATATATATATAACTATATTTGTCCCAATGTAATAGTTATAATTTATTAATAAATAACAAAAAAAAGTGTGATCATTAATATGAAACAAATTGAATATTATAGTAAAAATATTAATAATACGTGTTTTATTATATAGTAAAAATAATACTCATATATCAAGTTATTATTTTAAGCTACTCGTTCAAGAACCTATTAAAAGGAAAATGTCATTCTTCCGTCAAGATGAAAAAATAGTATCTCTCACAAAATTTTGATACATTTTTTATAGTTTAATATATATATATGTGTGTATGTGTGTGTGTGAGAGAGAGAGAATATATCTAAAAATATACTTCCTTTGTTAAAGAGTTATAAGCATATTTTTTTTATAAAATATAAAGAATTTGTGTTTATAAATTTGGAACAGATAGAGAGTAATATTTACGAAATAATATGATTATATCAAAAATTATGATTATATATATAAATGTATTTAAAGCAATCATCGTGAAACACAGGTGAGTCAAACCTAAAAGTGTAAACGAATTGAATCGAGTTGAATATCTAGTTATCCGATTCGTATTTGTATGCGTATTCAAATATTCATATTTGTATTCGTATTCATTCTAATATTAAATTTCGATTCGTATTTGTTGAATATTCGAATATATGTACAAAAAAACAATAAAATAAAATAAAATAAAATATAAATAAACAATATATATTGTGTCATTTTATTATAAAAACGTTAAAATTTTAAATTATAATAAGCAAAGATAATTAATTAAAAAACAAAATGTTAAGTCTAATAAATCATTATATTATATTATTGTGCATTAAAAAATAAAAATGATACAAAATATTTATTAAAAATTAAATATATACTATATATAAATATATATATATATATATATTTATTGATATTTATATTTATATTTATATTTAGAATCAAACTATTCGCATAATATTCAAATCGAATAATACATTATTTATATTTGTATTCTCGTAAATATTCGAATATAAAAAATATTTATATTCATATTTGTATTCATTTTTCCGAATACGAATGGATAAAAGTCGAATTGAATCACAAATCGAGTCAAAATGATTCGTTTACATCCCTAGTCAAACCCATCAAATTCAAACTTATTTATTACTTTATTAATTCTTTTTAATATTCATATATAATGAAAAAAACTAATTATGCTATTGCCTAATGCATATTAAGAACTCAACACCTCATTGTCCTATAATTAATTACATCAAATAATTATAATCACGTATTGTATAATAATGTTACAAATTCCTCCTATAGATCTAAGTAGTACGAGTGGCCATTAAAAGAAGAAAAAATATTTAAAAAAAAAAAAAAAATATATATATATATATATATATATATATATATATATATATCTATATCTTATATAGAAATTGGATTTTTCCATATCTTTGACACGTGTCTTTCAATATACCTATATTCACATACGTACATACATACTATATATATGTAAGTAAGTGTATCTATATGTGAAGCTAAGGGAACTGTTGCCACGTCTCACTCCTCCTATGTATGTAAGTTATATCTATATATTATGTAATATTAGATATTAGAATTTAATCACAACATTATCTCTCAAACCAAGAAAAGCACACAATCAGATCTGCTCTCGTTCTTGTGCTCTCTAGGTTCCTTCCCTACGACAAAAAATGGGTTTGTTCTCCAACAGGTAAATTTAATTTTCTTTCATCATCACCTTCTTCGCTGATTTGTGCGTTTGAATCGCGATCTGAATTTTTGTTTTTTTTAAATGGAACGCGCAGAATCGATCGGAGCAGCCTCAAACCGGGGGATCAACGCCTATTCATGGCGTACCGCTTATGTGTATGCACATCACGGTTAGTTTTCTTAGATGTGATTTAGGCAAATTGTGTTATTAGTGATGGTATTTTTTGATGGGTGGTTCTGATGCGCGTTTGTTTTGTATAGTTAGCGTTGTTTACCTTATGGGGGGTAGAAGGCTTACATGGGACATGTTTTGATTAATTTGATATGAGCCCAGAGTTCTTACTAAGGAGATGCAAACTTTTAAATACAATTGGGAGATGTTTTAAGTGTCGTCTTGATTTAATTGATAAAATTGGTATTCTTTTCAGCATGTTATCTCCAAGCATTTCGAGCCATCTCCTTTCATGCCTGCTGTGACCAAAGCTATTGAAGATGACTTTGATGTGATACTCAGCAGGAGGCCGAGATGGCAAATAGATGCAGAGGCTCCTGCTGGAATATCTGCTAATGAAAAATAAATCAACACAAGGGTGAACAATGTGGTTAAGATTAAAGTCGTGGTATGTTAAGTCTTAATGTTATTATTCACCTTTTCTCTACTTTTCCGACTACGGGAACTTATATTTGAAAATTATAGTGAAAACCGAAAGGTTGAACTGACTGCATATGTGGAGAAACATAAGTTTTGTTTTGATGCGGGTTCTGGATGAGCATGTGACGAATGATGAGGTAATATACTTATGTATAACCCTCTTCACATCGTGTTTGTTCTCAATTTTGAATTTTTTTGAATTGAGTTTCGATATCATGTTTACCGTAACATGTATGACTTTTTTTTGGGGTTAAATTATGAATGAGCAATGTTTATTTTCAAATAATCATATGATCTGGAATTTTTTAATTATTCCTACTATTATTAAGAATCTCGGGTATTTTTGAATTTTGTTGAATTGAATTTTGATCATAATTTGCTGCACCGTGTTTGACTCCCGTTGCGATCATGTTCTCTCTCCAGATAGAGTTTTCCGGAGTGATTGCTCGACGAGAGCAGTGTAAGAAAAAGGAGCCAAGGATGTCTCGATTTTGGTTGTTAATGGAATCAACTGTGAGCGGAGTTTACCTTTCCTTCTTCAGTTTCTTAGCTTGTTTTATTTTACATGTTTATATAAATGTACTATCTTTTTTACGATTTCTGTACCAAGTGTTTTTTCGTATGGAAAAACAAGCAGCAGAAAAACGTACAAGATAACCGGAATCACCGAGTGCGCTGTAGCCGACATATATGAACACATGCACAAGGTAAAATCAAAACTGAATTTACGCAAAATACAGTAACATGTTTATTATTTATCCCAACCGATGTATTTTTTTCAGCACCCGGAAAGAGTTTTTGCCTTGAAATTTTAGGCTATGGAGACTTACAATGTATCTGTCCAAGACCTCTTAAGTGCAGATAGCTCTCACTTAGACTTCTCGATGATCCAGAGAGAGCAACCATACTCGAGAAACTTACAGAGGAAATTTTGAAGGAGTGGAATCAGGTGATTCACCTCCTTTCCATATGTGAAGGTAATCTGTGTTGATAAATTTAATTTTTATGTCGAGAAAATGCAAATTTAAATCTGTTTGTTCACTTGTTAATAATTCGTTTCAGCTCAAAGCCAAATAGGAGAGACGTCATTTAACGAAATGAGCTCCAGATCTCACCAAAATTATTCGAAAATTAATTTTCATTTTGGAGAGAACAAGAAGAACAAGAAAAAGTGATGCAATTATTTATTGTCCTAATTACTTTCGTGCTCTTCTTAAATGTGATCAATATGAAAATCATCTGATTTTGTTTAAGTAATTTTCGTGAGTAGCTACTTTGCAAGATGTTTAAAATTGATTCCTGTATTTCAGGTTGTAGATGAAATACAACCTGAAACGGGTCTCCGTGTTGGTGCAAGTGCCTGAAGAAATTACGGGGTCGTACAAGGTTTGGTTTGGTCTTACAAATTTCCTCAGTATTTGTTTGCTTTACAGATTTCCTCAGTATTTGTTGGTTGGTTGTATATTATTGTTTGATTGATAAACTTTCCTTTTCTCCAACTTTTGAATTTTTGCGGTTGGTGCAATCAAATTGTATTGGAAAATCTTAGCGGACCGAAAGCAATAGATTTGTCTGTCATATCAATAGATTTCCTGTGCATAATCACTTCGTTCATTCCTCAAGTTGTCCTTATTGTCTGCCAAAATTACTCTCTGGATTTTGTGTTTTTTTCGATTTAATAGATTTTGGGTACAAAGTGAACTAATGAGGTGCTATGTCTGCTTATTTTCTATTATCTTGGTTTAAAGTATGTGTTTGTTGATGAAGATTGATTAGTCGTTACTGGAGATACATGTGCGAAACTGAAAATGTTTTCCCACTAAAGTGAAAGTTGCAAATGTACTCTCGTCTTGCTCGAAAGATATATGAGTTACACTGCAATATCCACACTCTACCCTAGATTTCTCACCTCTATTCCTGATATTGTTGCAGCCAATCGATTATTAGCCTCCTTTCTTCCGAGGATGCACAAAAGTTCATAATCCATGAACAGCAAGCACTTAGTACTATCCCTCAAGGTATGACACTATCACATCAGGGAATCCATCTCATGATTATGCAACCCTTGTTTTTTCTCACTATTAAAACCACTAGGTTAAGAGCATGCTTGATCCTTGTGAAGACGATTACAACGATAACCCAAATCCCAGATGATGATATCGGCTTGGGAGCTGATTCAAATAAAAAAGACAAAAGAGGGTGAATCCGATAGTAATGTAATGTTTTCTTCTCTAGAGTATGTAGTTTCTGGTTCTTGTAAACACAGATTAATTATATGATCATCTTGTATGAAATCTTTGTTTTCAGCTTCTCATTTGTTCTCACTATGCTCAAAGCTGCTTGCCCTTACTACTTCTCTTGTTTAAAATTAACTGGGCCCGTCTTGCATTGCAAGACGGTGTAAAATCTAGTATATATATATACAATCGAAGTTAAGCTACACTATTGACAAAAACCGACAGTACTACTATGTGTGACAATGTGTAGTACGAAGTACAAAATTTTCATTTCATTATTAGTACTACCGTCTCTAAATCTTTGTTTTCAAAATGTTAGTTTTGGTACTACCGCATAAACACATGTATAGAAACACAACTGGGTACGTACTGGACGAAGTACAATGCTTTCCCAACCATCACAATGAATAACTATAAAGCTAGCCCATGCCTGCACTGGGAATTGCAGCTTCACCTTGATGCAAGAGAGGCTATCGGTCGAGCTACCACCGTTGCTGGTATCAAAATCGAGCACTTCTTTCGCTGTCGATCTTGATACCACCAATGGTGGCTGCTCCACCGACCCTAGCCTCCCGTCTCGGCCAGTTTCTCATATATTTTTGCACAAGTTCATGATTTTATATAGTGTTCTAATTTTTCTCGACTAGTCGGTACCAAATCTGAAACTAGCATAACAAGAATTAATTAATCATTGTAAAAACTAAAAAAAATAAAAAAATACCGAAGCATGTTTCCCAGAGAATATCAAGAGTCAAATTCAGGTGCAGGAAAGAAGCCATTGGTTTGTTCCCATGAAAAATGGTAAAACCGAAACGGAGTAAGGTTTCATCACCAACGACTTCAGCGAAACGAAAAAAGAAAAAAGAAAAAAAAAAACTTCCACCTCTCTCACTCTCAGGCGTTGAGGATGCATTCCTATTCTCAAGTTACTCCATTCCAGAGTGTGGGGCCTGCGGCCTCACCGGTGTCTTTGAAGGACTCACCCTGCAATATAGTTCGGACATGTGTTAGGGAGAAAAGTTTATCGACTTTCAGTAAAACTAGAGATGACTGGCGTGGATAATTGTACCTGATATGTTGGGACCCGAGCGTTTCACCGCAACAATCGAGAGCCAATATTGCGCTCTCAGCCTGCAAATATTTAAGGTTTCAACTCAACTAATTGTAAGAATAAAGGATTCGCTGTGAAAGCAAGCAATCCCTTTTATACAAAAGATTTGTGCTTTACAGACTCCTAAAATTCACGAGTCTAAAGTTATCATTTGTGCCTATAAACAACAACATCCCCCTATATTCACCCAATGTAACACGCCATCACAGGAAATAATTCATATTATACAAGGAAATAATTGTGAGTATTGAAGCAGTCTTCTTTTTGTTGGTTCAAAGAAATAGGCTGTTATGTTCTTCTTGGGGTATGCTCTAAAACATACCCCAAGAAACTATGGTTACGGTCTTAGGAAATATGAATGGCTGTTAGGGCGAAAAAGTGCATGAGAAGGCAGAAAGCCCGACTAATTTTAAAAAGCAACTGCAGTACTAATTATTAGGCCCATGATGACATTAAAAAAGCTCTGCTAAATGCCCAATAGTACTCTTTTAGTATTTGGTGCACTCTAATATATATGGACACACAAACACACACAATCGTGTTTGTGTGTCTGACAATATCGATCCTCCCAACAAAAGGTGAATAGAACTTTTTGGGTAATTTGAAGCTGCATCTGGTCCACCTAGCGGCTTAGTAGGTAGAGTTTGTTTGTAAGGAGAACAAATTTAAGGTTATTAAAGTTATGCTCGTTAGTTGTGAACATGAGTGTACCATTCCATTGTTAAATCATATAAACAAGCTCTAAAAATATGCCTAGAAACATTCGTGAAGCATTATAAGTTAAGAATAGCAAAAACTAACATACCATGAAGAATTCAACAAAAGCAATCCGTGTGGAGTGCACGTGATCTCCCAAGAGCCTCAGGCGGGAAACCTACAAAAAATAAGAAAAACAAAAAAAAATCAAGTTAACAAACTGTTTAAAAAACAGAACAAAAAAACATGAAAATTTAACTTCATTGCATACCTCGCCACATCTTGTTTCGAAAAAGCTCTTGACATCATTTTGAGTAACCTGCTCAGGGACAAATAAACAACCAGAAACAAAATTCAAATTTTAACTCTCCAAGAAATGTATGTATATTCATCAGTTACAAAATACTATGAAAAAATACAAATAAAACTGAGCCAAATTAGGAAACATACATAAGTAAAACACGAAACCTACCTTTTTATCAATGTTGGTACAGTAGACTGTCCTGGCACACATCTCACGTTCATCCTCCGACTACGCATCAAAGTCATTTATACAATTAAAGATAGCCATACTAGGCTATAATATACTATTAGAAGCCAAGAACACGTAGTAAAGTTGTTCGTACCCTGGGAAGGAACGTGGGGTTCACAGGAAGAATTGCAGTTTTAGAAGGCAGGACCTTGATAGGAGAGAAACCTAACAGCATCCCCGAAAGGCTAAGAGCAGCTCTTGCAGAATCTGTTGCATGAGAAAAAAAAACAAATTAGCATGGAAGACACCACCCCAAGGAAGAGTAAACACAAAAAGGGAAAAGGTGACTCACAGTCGTCAGAAAATTCCACAAAAGCAAAGCGAAGACGGGAGTGTGGGTCACCGCATACTCGGCAATCAACAACCTGTAAAATAAATACAAAGGATACACTTAAATGAGGAGCATTTACACTTGATAGATTTTAGCATAGCCACCCTTTGAGTGGTAGGAAATTATTCACATTCATGAATCTGAAAACCAACTTGCTAATTGAGTGGTTTTTTGTAGTCTTTTCAATTTTAGCGAATCGTGCTCTATCAGGTTCAATCGTATTATAATTTGTACAGTATAATATGAAGCCAAGGTATAATTTCCGAAGCGGAAATACTTACTTGTCCATAGCTGCTAAATAAGGCAGCAAGCCGCTCCTCAGTTATCTACGTTTAAGGGATAAGGAACCACATCAGTTTGAGCCCTTATAATTACTAAAGTACCACGTATTATCTACACTACTGATGTTTTACTTACATTGTGATCAATCTCTGAAACATAGACAGTTCGCCTAATACTGTCTTCCCTTTGAGCTCTGGAGGCTCTGCCGCCCATTCTCCTCTTGTTCGAATTGTAGTTATTTCTTTTCTGAGGTACCAAAAATATGGGAAGAATTATTAGTCACTGTAGAAAAACAGACTACATAGGTGATGCAGGAAAATCGAAGAGAAGAACTGATAATTCCCATTGGGAGAATAGATAATAAGACAAAGTACATAAGTGCAAATCAACAAAAGTCCATGGCTGTGAATGCATTATAATATTTATTTTCCACATAAGCAAACATGTGTACTGAACCTGAGATATTCAATATAGTTAAGAATACACACAATGTGAAATAATGACAAAAGGCAAATAATTTCACAACTAAAATGTTGAAGGGCAATTAATTACATTCACAAATTCGTATCAGATTGATTCAACAGAGTGTGCATTAACCCATACATTCTTCAAAAAATGAATCACAGCAGAATTGACAATCCAACAAATAATAAATTTATTGTAAAAGCTGTCGAAGAATAATTTAAAATTGATGACAATTAATACTAGAAAACCAGATAAAAAGACACTTCTTTTGATCAGGTTAAGACAATTCCAGATCAGAAAAAAAAATCCTTCAGCAGGTACAAATCACACACTTATTTCAAAGAAACATGGCCTCTAACTAAAAAATCGAAATTCTGAAAGCAACAACAAATCAATTAGGATGCATAACCTCAGACAGGACAAATAAATGCTCCACAATTTATCATCCCATTCAAAAAAACAAGCTCACAATTTGTGCTTTTAGGCATAAAAACTGCAAACTAATGATCCCCATACAAAAAATTCACCAAAAGAAAAAAAAAACAGGATTTTTATTTTTGGAATCAACAGAGCATCAAGCACCACAGATTACTGACTGCAACTAAAATCAAAATTCAATAAACCGGGCAGTATCTTCGAAATCAATCGATTATACCTTTCGATTTCCATCATTCTCCGACGCCTTATTGGAAAGCACGAGGCCGTAAGCCCCCATTTGGCCATAGTAATAGGAGGAAGGGAAAAACTCCTTGGCCATGGGGTTCAACTTCAGTTTGTTCAGCATATCAACAATGTCCTTCATTTCGAGCTCCGATTTCGAATCGGCGTTCGAGTCAGAATCAGAACCCTTGACGCCATCAGTGACGCCAGAGTCAGAATTCTCAGTTTCCTCCGTGTTTTTTTCACTGGAGAAAAGGTCGGGTTTTTTCGGTGATAAAGGCTCAACAACAACAGCATCTGGAGAACCCATTTCCAACACAGAGGCGGCAGCCATGAAAATCAATGAAGATTCAAATAAAATAAAATAAAAAATCCCGAGAATCAATAAACAAAAGAAAAAGGTTCTGTCCAAAAACAAGAATTTAGAGTAAAGCTTCAATCTTTATTAAAATAAAAATGAAAAAAAAATTCGTGAATAATTGGAGATCAGTGAATAAAAGGGATGTTCTTTCAATCTGTTTTTGAGATTGGAGTGATCTCCGAATACAAAATTACAATCTGTGCCAATACTGAGAATGTGTAATCAAAAACCCATTTGGTGAGAGTGAACAGAAATGGTAAAAAAAGGGAACAAGGAAAAAAGCGTGATGATGGGAGATAAATAAGAAAGAGAGAGAGATCGTGGGAGTAAATATTTATTTATTTAATTTATTTATGATATATAAAGACGCAACAAACAAATTTTCCAAGGGTTTTGTGCAACCGATTCTTGATCACAAGTGGCACTGGTTTAGGTGGTGGTTTATGGAAGGAACCAACATGTGGGCTTGGCACTTGGATTCTTTGACACATGCAATGTCACCATATACAATTAGAATGTGTGTATATACTCCCTCCATCCACTATTAATAGTCACAGTGACTTTTTTCGACCGTCCAATACATATGATAAACAGTATAAAAAAAATTATGAAAAAAATATTAAAATAAAATTTAACTATTAAATTTTATTTTAGTATTTTTTTCATAATTTTTCTATACTGTTTATCATATGTATTGGACGGTCAAAAAAAGTCACTGTGACTATTAATAGTGGATGAAGGAAGTATATAATACTAGTAGGATGTATATCGTGAAATCAGGTTCTATAACGTTTTTGTTAGAGATTCAGTAAAGTAAAATTGTATTTTTCATTCACACGTACTTATATTTTTATATGTTTCTTGTAATTTTATTCAGTTATGTAAAATTGTATTCTTTTTTCACGTATAATAATATTATTTTGTGCACTATCATAATTAAAATTTTCATTATTTGAATGGTGTTAAAGTTCATGCAATGTACTCTTTTATATGTTAGTAAATGTGCACGATTGGTTTAATTCACATTCATTTGGTTTCACCCCAAATTTTGCATTTTTATTTTTATTTCTAAACACATCAATGAGTAAAAATATATTATATCATTTTCATAAAAATGACTCATTTATATATATATATATATATATATTTAAGTGAGTTATTTTTTATTAAGTAGTAATCATGTATCTAATATGCATATTAAATGGTATTTAAAAAAAATTCAAAACATCTTCTTTGTTATTTTATGTGTGGCAGGTTTTCATAAATAAATCATAAGGACAATGTAAATTTCATTTTTTTAATACTGTAATTTCCATCTAATCCCTTCCAAAATTATGTGTAGTTGGTAGGTTTATATAGGTAGGTAGTTGGGTGGGGCCATTCATAGTAGTATTTCTTAAAAAAAATTATAAAGCAGTCTTTTTCTACTCTCAAATCTCAATACTCAATTTTAAATTCATACACTATTACTTTTTTCGGCCATTAATAGATGTCATATTTTGCTGAACAATTAGTTTAAAAAAATTGTTATTTTTTTATTTTTTAATTAAAAAAATGAGTTTAAAAAAAATTGTTATTTTTTTATTTTTTAATTAAAAAAATAATGAGTAAAAATATATTTTAAAAGTGAAAATTAAAATAGTTGTGAGTAAAGTTTAAAATGTAAGAGCATTTCCAACCGATACCAAAATCTTATTTTGGAGTAGGGAAGATGTTCCAATCGATACCAAAACATAAACCTATTATTGATTTATAGGTGAGACCCACACAAAAAATACTTATATTTACGTTTACCGTAAACTCAAACCAAAAACTATTTTTTATTTATAAAATGATTATTTTTTTTTACAAATTAATAAAAAAACTTATTAATTATTTTTTAGTATCTTATTTAATATCTTTTGTAATGTAATTTTTTTAATAATCATATCATTAATAATTAAAATAGTTTTTAATAAAAATATTTTTAATAATAAAATAAAAATACATATCACAATATGAAATACAATTAAATAATTAAATTATATAATTAACATTAAAAATAAAATAATAATAAACAAGATATTTTAAAAAAATGCTACCAATTACAAAAACAAAAATAATTAATAATTAATTTTTTGTGTGTTTTAATGTGATTTTTTTAATAATTAAATAATATTTTATTTAGTATTATTTATATTTATTATATTTGAAAATTTAAATTGAAAATAATATTAATTTTATTTTTTAATTTAAAAAATTATGAGATAAAATTGTAACTTTTTAAAGACTTTGATTATTTATATAAATAGTATAAATAATTATATAAGAAAAATATTTAAAAAAATTTATTTTAAGTTAGAGTATTAGTTTCTCGGTTGGAGTCAAATTACTGTAAACGTAAACTTAAACTAATTTTGAGTTCGGTTGGAGTCAAATTACTGTAAACTTAAAATAAAACTTATTTTTGAGTTTAAGTTTTTGCGTTCGGTTGGAGATGGCGGAGTAAGTACAATAAAATTGTATATTAAAATGAAAAAGTTAGAATAATTATTTCTTTTTTTTTTGGGATATTTTAACGATTGGTAAATGTTTTTGGACCGAGGGAGTATGACACTATTTTGTACTGTATTCTTCTCGTTTTCTAATAACAAGACTCTATATTTTGTATTTTGTGAACAAAAATGTCATATAGTGTTATAAAATAGATGGAGTAATTAATTAATTTAATTACTCAACAATTTCTCATAAAAATGTCTAGTGTTATAAAATAGGCTCTATATTTTGTAATTTGATATAAAAATGTCATAATGTCATCATGTGGAGATGTAAGTATAATTTCTCAACAACGAATGTTCGATTCTTCAATTTTTTATTGAAATATTATGAAGTTTATCCCGAGTGAAACTTGTTGACTTTTTTCTACAAATGACTGTTACTCGAACATATCTTTCGATTTATACATTTGATCGAATCACTAACTATTATAAAGTTAAGGGGCGGAGGCATTTTAAGGCCAAAGCATAAGAGTATACAAGTTCTGAAGCCCCGTCCATAAAAATGTAAGTTAAGTAGGCAAATTTGAATGAAAAGACTTAAGTGCCCTCAAAAGTTATCTTTTCTCACAAAAAACAAATCGAATATTACAAAATAACAAAACAAAAGAATATCAGAAAAATAAAGTTGCCCCACAAAATCAATTTTCGACGTTTGAAATTCACACGCACGACGAGCGCCGCCACGGTGAAACACCAGCCCCGACCGTTATCGTATCAACTATTCAACTCCGTCTCCGCCGATCATCATTATGGCAAGCAGTGACAACATGGACAACCCAGACAATCGCGCTCAACCTCCGGTAAGTCCATAACCCTAGCTTTCGAACTTTCGATTATTCGAGCTTTGATGCTTGTAAATCATTCGATTGTAATTTGATATTGGTATATCCTTTCAAGATAGGGTTTTTGTTTCCGACATTTTAAAATGGTTAATGGTTTATTGCTCTCTGCAATTTTTTCGCATGCGTGTGTGTCAGTTCTAGTAGACGACGGTTCAACCGTGAGTTTTATCACCGTGTATTATCACGGTAGAGTTTAAGACGGTGATATATCTCACGGGTGACATACACCGTGTCTACTTACGGTCTTGTCGATTTACGACTATGATTCATCTAACGGTGTACATTTACCGTGTGTACTTACGGTCTTGTACGAGCACGGTCCACGACAGTGTTTTATTTCACGGTGTATGTGTACTTACGGTCTTGTACGAGCACGATCCACGACAGTGTTTTATTACTTACGATCTTGTACGTGCACGATCCACAACAGTGTTTTATTTCACGGTGTATGTGTACTTACGGTCTTGTACGAGCACGGTCCACGACAGTGTTTTATTTCACGGTGTATGTGTACTTACGATCTTGTACGTGCACGATCCACAACAGTGTTTTATTTCACGGTGTATGTGTACTTACGATCTTGTACGTGCACGATCCACAACAGTGTTTTATTTCACGGTGTATGTGTACTTACGGTCTTGTACGAGCACGATCCACGACAGTGTTTTATTTCACGGTGTATGTGTACTTACGGTCTTGTTCGAGCACGATCCACGTGGAAAAACATATTCACCATATGTTCAAGGTCGTGTGTAATGTGCACCGTGGTAAAACACCGTTTTGTATTTTCACGGTGAATTTACACCTTGATATTCTATGGTTTTTTTTCTTACGGTGTAATTTCACCGTGTCGTTATATTTCTCATTTTTTATTCTTTAATTCTTATTTATTTATTTCATATTTCAGTCTGGATTTGAATGGAAGAGACCAACCAATCTGCAGTCGGTCACTTTAAGTCTCAGTTTGTATACTCGCTACGAAATTCCGGAACTGATCACGGAGACAATAAAAGATATCGGGGGTGATGCCGTCGCAGTTCGTGATTTTTTTGCGCTGCCTTACATGAGAAGTGTTCTGGGAATAAGATTTACTGCCAAATCAAGCACTAATTTTTTGCACCACCTCGTATGTCGAGAGTTGTCAGGTCCGTCAATACCGGAGAAGGAGCATTGGTTCTACGTCGGTGGTAAGACTGCGAAACTCACACCCGCCGCTTATGCCATTGTAACGGGACTGAATTTCGGCATCTACGATGAATTTGACATCCATGCCACACCCCAGTCTGCTCCAGGTAGCTTAAATAAGCGGCTATTCGGTGGGAAGCGTGTAAGAAGCAATGATCTACGCAAGTTATTTGCGGCCAAACAACTCTTCGATGGCGAACAACCTGCCTCGTTGGAGGATTACATTAAAGTCGCCAATCTCATCGTCTACTATTCCTTCTTTCTTTGTCGATCCACTGAAATGTATGTCGAGAACTGGGCATGGGCATTAGTGGATGAGCCGGAAAAGTGGCAGAGTTTTCCATGGGGCGCTTATTCCTACCAGGCTCTAAGCTACTACCTCGAAACAACAGCGATGGACCCTGAATTAGCAGAAAAAACTTCGTACCACCTCTATGGCCCCAGTTGGGCTTTTATAATTTGGATGTTCGAGTCCGTTCCGAATATCGGTCAGTTATGTGGTCAACGTGATCCGAATATGAAAGTGCCACGTTGTTTGATGTGGAGTACATCTACAACAAAGACTGATTGCGATGATCTTTTCTTCCAAGGAGAGGTACGTAACCATCTACTCCTACTTATATTTTGCTAGTAATAGTATTTGTTTCACGCGGTGGAATATTAATACTCTGTGTTGATAAGTTTCAGATTGAAGTTGTTCATGAAACCTTGATTCCTACTGATGAAGAGAAAAATGAGCCGTGTTACCTTTCTGTACATGACAGACCATTTCATGTTGAGTACAATCGCCCAGTACGCAATGGTGGTAATCCAATCATAGCCAAACAAAATCCGGAGAAGAAAATTACACAAACCAAAAAGCCTTGTTCGAAAAAGCGTGCTGCAACCACGGATATTGAAATGCCCGTTTCTAGATCACGCAGACGACGTGCTTCTGAGCAGAGTACTCCTGGTCCAAGTGGGCATGTGTGTTGTGTTGGGGATCGTGCATGTATACGCAGCGGAAAACAAAAAATTTTATGAAAAACCGTTTTTCATTAATGTAAACATTTTACATTATATTTATTTTATTTTATTGAAAATCATATTTTCAATATTACATGCATTAATTGACTTAATTCAAATCTATTAGAATCAATAATTCACCATTTAATTTAATTATCAAATAATTAAATATTTAATTCATGCATCCCATACTACATAAATTAAATCTAGCGCAATTAAATTTATCATATAAATTAATTGTTTCTAGCGCAATTATATTATCATATAAAATAATTACTTCTAGCGCAATTATATTAATCATATTAATATATTACTTATAGCGCAATTATATTAATCATATTAATATATTACAATTAATTACGTAAACATACAGACATAATTAATTTGCGTCAAATTGACAATTAACATAATCGTATTATTTAATTCTAATCAACTTGGAGTTTATGTAAACATCCGTACATAATTAATTTGCATCAGATTGACAATTAACATAATCATATTATTTAATTCTAATCAACTTGAATTGTGCAATTAATTTAATCAAATTAATTAATTACACATATATAATTAATTACGTAAACATGTGCACATAATCAGTTTGCGTCAAATTGACAATTAAGATAATCATATTATTTAATTCGAATCAATTTGAATTTAATTGACATTTAAATTAATCACAATTAATTTTTCTATATCAATTAAAAATCCCATAGCGCAAACATTAACAGTACATAGCGCAAACATTTAACGCAAACAATTAAATCTAAATTTAATCGTAAGTACCTCAGGGATTCATCGGACGAAACGAGGTTCGTCGGAAGTCGCGCGGATGCGACGCGGGGACGGCACGGGTCGTGTGCGCGGAGAGCCGGGCGAGTGGCGGGGCTCTCGGCTGGACTCGTGTGTCACGGCTGGAGCGCACGGGCGCGACTTGGGCTGTGCTCGGGCGTTCCTTCGGCGTCTCTCGTCTAATCAGGTTTCACCTCGTATAGGTAATCCAACTTACGTATTGCACTAGAAACACGTAAGGGAGAATACGACGGGAAAAACGGGCCGGAAAAACGGTGCCGGAATCGGATTCCGGCGAGGGGAGGCGGCTGCCGGCGGCGGCACTAGGCGGCGGCGGGCGGCGGCTCCGGTTGTCGGCGGTCCTCCGAGGGAGGGGCCGAAGGGGCGGACGAGAGGGAGAGAGGAGAGAAAGTGAGGCTAGGGTTTTGAGCTCTTCACTTTTGGTGTGTTAATTCTCAAGCCTATGGAGCTCCTTTTATAGGTGAAGAAAGGAGCTTGTTGGGCTCAAACCCTAATGGATCGGATCCATTAACCCTAGCCGGCCCAATACATTAGCCGTCATTACGTTTCTCCAAAATTGACAATCAATTTCATCTCCGAAAAATATAACGATTATATTTTCTTTCTCGTTTTAATTTTCTCATCAATATGAGATAAAAATAAAAATTTCCAATTTCACAAAATCGGAATGCCCATTTCAGGGGTACTGCTAAATCGGGAAATTTCCCAAAATAGAAAGTGTACACCATCGCGTCCGTTTTCTTTAGCTCATTATTATTTCCAACTCATAATCACAATTATGAATCTCGGATTCAATCATATTGACCTCCGACTATATGTACTTAATTAACAGTTAATTAATACATGATCGTATTCAAGGATCGGTTTACACGAGAATGTGACCCTCAATGGTTCAGGTGTATAACTAGCCGTGGGCTCACAACATATTGTGATTCGAACAACATATTGTTCTTATTTCAACTACTCCCAAGAGTTTTAGATTAATAATCATATTATTTAATCTCCGAACAAGTCGGTGCCCAACGAATCAGTGACGAGCGTCTAGCAGCCACGCTTCACTAATTCCCTAGATACAAATGAAGTGCCTGCAAGAACCTTGTAATATAGTTAGCGTACAGTACGATCCCTCCGATACATATGTCCCGATCAAACTAGAGATATTGGTTAATCGAGATCTCTTGTTGAGTTTGATAACTGTGCGTACGTTCTAGGTTTCGTAAAATCCAGTCGTGATTGATTCAGAGAAACACATTTCTCTAATCACCTCACTATTCAACTCTGGCCAGAGATTCCGGGACTACGAACCATCAGAACACACAGGACATCCATGATCTATATCAAGCGATCAGATCCCCTACTACCATGCACAGACTTCACATCAGATTTCGAACTGCACGAACATTGTCTCCTTTTTCGACTTACTCCCTTTCCAGGGAATCAGAGACACGTTACGATACAGCTAGTCCTCTGATGAAGTCACGGTGATGTCTGGGTCTTAAGGATTAATTGTGTACAACTATATTATGGAATTCTCTACTCGATCAGTGATAACCACTTAGAGATTCCAGGGAGAGGGGGTTCAGTGAACTCATCAACAGTGAGCACCCACTCAAGTATGTCGATGTCCCAACACCGAGGCTCGAGATTAGCCCACATACACTAAGTGCTAGTCTCAAGGGGGAAAGGCCGGTATCCTTGTTATTGGCGTAACCCATCGACTAGGAACTGAGTTTGACCAGTTACGTTGCGTTAACAGAATTATCTCTCGATTTCCACAAAACCGAATTCATACAACATGTGTAACTGTACAGGACTATATCTATGATTCAACATTGGGAGCAGATATAGTATATGCCATTAATATAGGTTTCATTAATTAAGGAAATAAACCGTTATATAACGGAATACGGTTAACCGCTCGGCCAACCGTTGGCTCGCCGGTCACCTATTCCAACAATCTCCCACTTGACCTAGAGCCAACTATCCATGAATCTTAGTCCCATCGACTCTCGATGTTTCTCGCGGACATATTCAGATAAAGGCCTGGTACAGGGATCTACAAAGTTATCTTCCGAAGTGACACTCTCGACTCAGACGTCACCTCTGTCATTGATCTCTTAGATCACATGATATTCTCTCAAGTACATGTTTGGACTTCTGATGAGATCTCGGTTCCTTAGCATTCGCTACAGGACACCGTATAATCACAGTACAAGTTACTTGATTATTTGTGTCCGGAATTATAACCAACATTTGGATAAATTTCCGTGTCCAAAACAGTCTCTTTTACAGCTTTAGATGCTGCAACATATTCAGGTTCTCGTGGTAGAATCATTAGTCGTTTGCAGGAACCATTCCAGCATACGACACCACCTCTAAGCTCGAATATGAATCCCGATATCGACTTTTAGTCATCCACATCCGATTGAAAACTAGAGTTCGTAAGTACCTCTAAATTCAACTCGGACCTCCCATAGACTAAGAACAATTCCTTAATGCTTTTGATTGCTAGTGCTCAAGGATTTCGTCCTTCACGACTTCAAATAAGCCGGTCTTGGGTTCGACTGATATTCACTTGTGACACTCACAACATTTTTAATATCACGTCTAGTACACAGCATGCCATACATAATGCTCCCTAGTGCGGAGATATATGTGTTGTCCATTTCATCTCCTCGAATTCCATCAACATAACAGTCAAACGAATTACGAGAGATGAACCCCATGGGACATTGGCAAGAATCTCTTCAGGATTCTTCCATGCTAAACCATTTCAGAAACAGTTTCTATGTACAAGGATTGAGAAGATTTTGCATTCTTCTAGATCTATATCTATAGTGACGTATCACAATACGTAGGATGCCTCTCCTCAAATCCTTTATTCGAGAAACGTGTGGATAACCGTGCTTTCGTTGACTGCAGCATCACTCAATCATCCCTATGATTAGTATGTCATCAACGTACAACACTTAAATTTCACTGCGCTCCCACTAACCATCTTGAATATAAGGTACCTTCAAGTTTTATACCAAGTCAACGCTTTGACTATTGTATTTAAAACACATGTTCCATTTTGGGGATGCTCGTTTCAATCCATAAATGGATCGCTGGAGTATGCAAACCTTTTGCTCCTTTCCAGAAAATATGAAGCCTTCCGGCTGCGCTACAACTCTTCCATAATATCACATTCAAGGAAAGTAGACCTCATATCTATTTTCCATATCTCATAGTCGTACTATGCAGAAATGGCCAGCAAAATTGTAATGGACTTAAGCATAGCGACTGATGGAAAGATTACCTCATAAACAACACATTGTCTTTGATTAACTTCTTTCGCCATCATCCTTGCTTTAAAGGTCACACCTTTTTATATATATACTCTCACGTCATAATTAATAGATCAATATGCAGCCTTTGGGAACGATTCCCTTTGGTGGATCTACCAAGGTCAAACCTTGTAGGAGTACATACAGTCCATTATGAATTTCATGGCAATAAGCCAATGTCCCATATTCGTATCCAATACGAATAAGTTGAAGTTTATTGGATCATATCCATCGTCAACTTTATCTTGATCATTATCAAGTTGGAACAGTCTATCAGGTACCTTCCGAACACTTTCGGATTAACGAACTGATAGATGAAGAGGTATATTAGTGGTTTGTTGAATTGGTTCATCTCCAAGTACTTGTGTTTGAACTTCATAGTGTGGTTCATATTCTCGAACTATTTCG
Source organism: Euphrasia confusa (assembly GCA_954870475.1). NCBI lineage: Eukaryota > Viridiplantae > Streptophyta > Magnoliopsida > Lamiales > Orobanchaceae > Euphrasia > Euphrasia confusa. Next base: position 3,657,643 of record OX940951.1, read on the forward strand.
AGATTTACTATATTACCTTTTCTATCGAATAGAAACTTCTTCGCTAAGAAGGCAACATTTCTTTAGACAAACATTTTGTTTTAGAAATATAGTAGAACAGGTATCCTTGTGAATGTTTAGGATACCCCACAAAATGGCATAAGCCGGATCTACTATCCAACTTATCTCCCACTAGCCGCTTCACGCAAGCAGGATACGGGAGTGCCCAAGTTCATGTGGTGTGGTTTTAACTGCTTTGGTGGTAACACCATTCAGCAAATGGACGACTGTCAAAAGTGCAGGACTTTTACAGTTTTGTCGACAATTTGGTGAACCCCTTTGTGGATCGAACCATGTCCAACAAAATTTGATTTCAACATTCGGACACTCAATACAATTAAGGAGTTCCAGACGGAGTCCATTGCCAAAGAATCATATTCTCTTTTAGATAGTCAATAAGCTTGGTGCCCACGATCATATCGTAATTTCTAAATATAGCAACCAAGTTGGTTTCGTACTTTGATGTCTAAATTTATTGAACATTTCAAAATTAGAGACGTGTACTTCATAAGTACATTAGGTAGTTGAAAACCACCCCCAGCACTAACACATTAGTGGATCACACATCTCCGTTTGGATCAAATCCAATAGATCTTCAACACACTCAACTAGCGTGCTAAAGTTGTGCGGGGTTATGACTTCTATCCATTGCTGATATTTGGGTTTAGTTCATTCTTGTTTATTTGTTTATCGTCTTTAGCAAATCATATTTGCTTTCTTTTGTATAAAGGAAATCGGATTTCCAAAACAAAATTAAAACCTTTACCTTCTATATCAAATATAGAAGTAAGATCTAATAATAGAACATTTCTATAAATAGCAGGTTTCTAAATTTAGACGAAACAAATAATCAATTGTTCAAAACAATAGAATAACTATATCCCAATACGAACCTTTGTCAGAACGTTTCTGCCCAAGGCATTTTAGCAGTTATGGCCCTATGGCCTTTATTCACACAACGATGGCAAGCGTCATCAACTCATTTGTTGACCTTGTTCTTAGTCGCCCTTCTAGTATCACCTTTATCCATCTTTATGCTTAGACCGGAAACCATTTCCGTCATTTTCTTCAAGAAGAAAACTTCTTTCATGAAGAAGCAATAATGAGAACAAATTTCTCGTATTGATGGTTGACTCTTTGATCAACATCTTGAACAACTTATCCATTGAAGGATCGAGCTTTGTTCATGTTGTAGTTCATAATGAACGATTCATAAGAACTAGAAATCCACTTCTCATAAGTGGCATTCCTCAGCAGTCAAAGGTTGAGTGAGATTATCAAATAATCTATTCTCAAGTACATAGAGGCACTCATCATTTTAAATCACAAGATTGAGATTCCAATTCAAATGGTTTGGGCCAGTGAGTTTGGATTGGTCGAGTATCGATGTTACGGGATATCTTAGAGAATATTACTGAGAAATATTAAGAAGATTAACATTTAGATAATTCGTTATTAATGATTACAATTAAATGTTTGGTCTTTATCATTTAATCGTCTCCCACTAAATTTTTTCGAACTCCGCTATCCTCTAGCAGACAGACGGGAAAACTTATTTTTCCTTAGTTGGGCTTTAGGTCCAATAGCGTGAATATAACCCGTAGTTAATCTAGCCCGATTACATTCACCTAAAGGTAGAAACATTTTCAATCACATCTCTATGTGACCTTAAAGATTACTTTTCCTCACCATGACAATGAACTACGTTAATCGTACCCTTCAAAGTCAACCATGTGTCAAGACCGACCTACCGATCTGAGAAGTGAAAGTTGGACTCCGGTAAACATGTGTAAGCCCATAGTTAATCTATCCGACCACACACATTTAAAAGAATCGTAGCTAACACCTCTCCATCTTATGTCAATAAATTACAGCTTAACTCACAAGCAGTACTCCCCGCTAACACGGCATACCATACTACTTGTAAGTGGCTTTCACATAATTTATTGTCGGTAGAAGGAAAGGAGAAAGAACGACACATCGGTTCTCCTTTAAGGCTTGATATACATTCTCGGGAGAGAATGGAGGAGTATAGGATTGGTTATCTCATCAGAATAATCGTTGTACATTCTCAGGAGAGAATGAAGTGAGTGATCGATTGTTGATTCTTAACAACTATGTCCTCTATAGGTCATCCTAACGAGCACATACGATCATAACATATATCACAATATATATATCTCACATAATTCACATAGCATTTAATCACAATTAAAACGAGGTATGTAAATTAAATGGTGCTCTATTAATTAACTTGATTTAACAGTTAAATCAAATAATTAATCTATCACCTTGTTGATCGAATATTTAAATCAATTATTTAATTGGTCAATAAATAATTTCACTAAATTAAATATTGATACTTCCTTTCTATTTCAATTTATTAATATCTTAATAATCAAAACGTGATGTCTCGTAAGTGAAACTCGAGGTTTCTAACCAGCGATTCATCATGCGAGCGACCCTATCTCCCATAAATGGGGGAGCCGAGCAGACCATCGAATCATGCCATCATATGGCTCGATGTCTCTAATTTGTTTTAACAAAATCAAGTCTAGATGAATCACTCCCCGAGGTGCATTCATGTTCGACATTGAATTGTTACTTGATAACAAATCAGGCATTGTTTCAATCTATTAGATAGAAATAAATATCTTAATAGAAACAACTAAGTCCCAATTAAACAACATTAAATCAATCAATTCAACAAACAGCACGCTTTAGGCGATTATATTCATAGACAATTAATCAATTTCAGAACCTATGCTCTGATACCACTGTTGGGGATCGTGCATGTATACGCAGCGGAAAACAAAAAATTTTATGAAAAACCGTTTTTCATTAATGTAAACATTTTACATTATATTTATTTTATTTTATTGAAAATCATATTTTCAATATTACATGCATTAATTGACTTAATTCAAATCTATTAGAATCAATAATTCACCATTTAATTTAATTATCAAATAATTAAATATTTAATTCATGCATCCCATACTACATAAATTAAATCTAGCGCAATTAAATTTATCATATAAATTAATTGTTTCTAGCGCAATTATATTATCATATAAAATAATTACTTCTAGCGCAATTATATTAATCATATTAATATATTACTTATAGCGCAATTATATTAATCATATTAATATATTACAATTAATTACGTAAACATACAGACATAATTAATTTGCGTCAAATTGACAATTAACATAATCGTATTATTTAATTCTAATCAACTTGGAGTTTATGTAAACATCCGTACATAATTAATTTGCATCAGATTGACAATTAACATAATCATATTATTTAATTCTAATCAACTTGAATTGTGCAATTAATTTAATCAAATTAATTAATTACACATATATAATTAATTACGTAAACATGTGCACATAATCAGTTTGCGTCAAATTGACAATTAAGATAATCATATTATTTAATTCGAATCAATTTGAATTTAATTGACATTTAAATTAATCACAATTAATTTTTCTATATCAATTAAAAATCCCATAGCGCAAACATTAACAGTACATAGCGCAAACATTTAACGCAAACAATTAAATCTAAATTTAATCGTAAGTACCTCAGGGATTCATCGGACGAAACGAGGTTCGTCGGAAGTCGCGCGGATGCGACGCGGGGACGGCACGGGTCGTGTGCGCGGAGAGCCGGGCGAGTGGCGGGGCTCTCGGCTGGACTCGTGTGTCACGGCTGGAGCGCACGGGCGCGACTTGGGCTGTGCTCGGGCGTTCCTTCGGCGTCTCTCGTCTAATCAGGTTTCACCTCGTATAGGTAATCCAACTTACGTATTGCACTAGAAACACGTAAGGGAGAATACGACGGGAAAAACGGGCCGGAAAAACGGTGCCGGAATCGGATTCCGGCGAGGGGAGGCGGCTGCCGGCGGCGGCACTAGGCGGCGGCGGGCGGCGGCTCCGGTTGTCGGCGGTCCTCCGAGGGAGGGGCCGAAGGGGCGGACGAGAGGGAGAGAGGAGAGGAGAGAAAGTGAGGCTAGGGTTTTGAGCTCTTCACTTTTGGTGTGTTAATTCTCAAGCCTATGGAGCTCCTTTTATAGGTGAAGAAAGGAGCTTGTTGGGCTCAAACCCTAATGGATCGGATCCATTAACCCTAGCCGGCCCAATACATTAGCCGTCATTACGTTTCTCCAAAATTGACAATCAATTTCATCTCCGAAAAATATAACGATTATATTTTCTTTCTCGTTTTAATTTTCTCATCAATATGAGATAAAAATAAAAATTTCCAATTTCACAAAATCGGAATGCCCATTTCAGGGGTACTGCTAAATCGGGAAATTTCCCAAAATAGAAAGTGTACACCATCGCGTCCGTTTTCTTTAGCTCATTATTATTTCCAACTCATAATCACAATTATGAATCTCGGATTCAATCATATTGACCTCCGACTATATGTACTTAATTAACAGTTAATTAATACATGATCGTATTCAAGGATCGGTTTACACGAGAATGTGACCCTCAATGGTTCAGGTGTATAACTAGCCGTGGGCTCACAACATATTGTGATTCGAACAACATATTGTTCTTATTTCAACTACTCCCAAGAGTTTTAGATTAATAATCATATTATTTAATCTCCGAACAAGTCGGTGCCCAACGAATCAGTGACGAGCGTCTAGCAGCCACGCTTCACTAATTCCCTAGATACAAATGAAGTGCCTGCAAGAACCTTGTAATATAGTTAGCGTACAGTACGATCCCTCCGATACATATGTCCCGATCAAACTAGAGATATTGGTTAATCGAGATCTCTTGTTGAGTTTGATAACTGTGCGTACGTTCTAGGTTTCGTAAAATCCAGTCGTGATTGATTCAGAGAAACACATTTCTCTAATCACCTCACTATTCAACTCTGGCCAGAGATTCCGGGACTACGAACCATCAGAACACACAGGACATCCATGATCTATATCAAGCGATCAGATCCCCTACTACCATGCACAGACTTCACATCAGATTTCGAACTGCACGAACATTGTCTCCTTTTTCGACTTACTCCCTTTCCAGGGAATCAGAGACACGTTACGATACAGCTAGTCCTCTGATGAAGTCACGGTGATGTCTGGGTCTTAAGGATTAATTGTGTACAACTATATTATGGAATTCTCTACTCGATCAGTGATAACCACTTAGAGATTCCAGGGAGAGGGGGTTCAGTGAACTCATCAACAGTGAGCACCCACTCAAGTATGTCGATGTCCCAACACCGAGGCTCGAGATTAGCCCACATACACTAAGTGCTAGTCTCAAGGGGGAAAGGCCGGTATCCTTGTTATTGGCGTAACCCATCGACTAGGAACTGAGTTTGACTAGTTACGTTGCGTTAACAGAATTATCTCTCGATTTCCACAAAACCGAATTCATACAACATGTGTAACTGTACAGGACTATATCTATGATTCAACATTGGGAGCAGATATAGTATATGCCATTAATATAGGTTTCATTAATTAAGGAAATAAACCGTTATATAACGGAATACGGTTAACCGCTCGGCCAACCGTTGGCTCGCCGGTCACCTATTCCAACATGTTGTAGGCCTGTGTGCTGTCGGCGTACACTTTGTTGCCCACATGAAGATGCTTCTGATGAAGACAGACGACTGACTGGGCTTTTGAGGGCCAAATTGAGAGCCGATCATGAACGGATTTTGTCTGATGAAGGATTGATTGCAGATTTTGCTGGATATATCTTTGAGCGGATTAAAGGCATCACTCCACAACAACTTCATGAGAGAGCGTCTCTGCATGAGTCGCCGGGAGATCTGCGCCGACCTGTATCGCCGATCACATCAGACAATAATACAGCGAGTGAGGCTACCGGAGAAGCCGACGTCCAAAATCAGACAGTTGCTGCCGGAGAAGTCGAAAACAACCACGTTCAACCGGAGCAAGATCCTGTTTCTGATTACGTGGAAGTCGTCCAACCCACTAGACCAAACATTGTCGCTGATGAAGCCAACGACCAAACATTCACAGTCCCTGTTTCTGATACCGTCGAAGTCGACCAACCCATTGATCCCAACGACTTAGTGATGTCTATTGTTGGACAACTTTCAGCAGATGAAGCCAGTGTCCTAGAACCGACACTCCCTGCCGGAGAAGTCGAAGAAAACATTGAGCTATCGCCAACAGTTGATACCGGGATGGTAGCTGATGTGGCCAGTGTCGTAGCCTCGACAACCGCTGTGGCTGATCACTTGGCGGCGGTTGATCTCGAAAGTTCATCAAACGCAGCTGATCCCACCGATCAGCTCACAGTGAATCCCACAGATGCGTGCGAAAATGTTGGTAGACCAATTGTTTCTCCCCGTAGGCTGAGAACTCGTAAGCCTGAAGCGGCGAAAAATGCTCCCCAAACTCACGGTAAGACACCACTTTCTCCCAGTGAAGGACTTGAAGCCGTTGTAAAAGCATATCGGTCGTTTCTGAGACAATCCAAACGGACCAAATCTTCTGTCGATTGTGTACATTTCCGTGGCACGCAAATTACCGTGAAACGGAAAACGTTTCTTGACATTGAAAACGTGAACTGGGACTTCGACGGGGAGGTAACCATTGTAAATTTAAAGGTGTATAGTAGTATAATTCAGAAATAAAGTTTATATACTTACCAACTAGTCTTTTTATATCAGGTGATGACTACCTTCTGCAGTTACATGGAGTTAAAAATGGAAAAGGAAAAGTGGCCTCAGGAATCCTTCATAATTTTACCCCCAAACTATTTTGTAAGTTTTCACAAACTCCGTGGTATGAACTCAATAAAATCTAGCTCACTTATGAGTTATGACCTTATATATTTTCGTTGCACGTCTTCAGATGACCTTCAAACATGCTTACAACTCATTGAACAATCCAAATGGGGAACTCCCAGGCAGTTTAAGAGACGATTTCGAATGGTTCAGATATTCCCACGTAAGTACTACAATCATATACCCTAAATCACAAACTCTTAACACTAATTAAGCACTCATGATATCGTTTACTTATTTTATGTGAAGGCCGTCATGGTTTGTCATCTTCCGGGACATTGGGTCGTAGTTCGAATTTGTTTTGATGATTGGACTGTCGAGCTGTATGACTCGTTAGCTCATAACTATGAGCCTGGTGTGAACCCTCGCGCCCCTGAGTTCGAGTGTTTGTTGAAGGTCTTACCTCGAATGTTGGAGGAAACAGGTTACTGGGAAAGAAAAAGATTACCTGTGAAAACAAAAGACTTCAAGCTCAAGGTCATGCCAGCCGAAGACCAATTTGCCCAAGATGACAACCACTCTTGCGGTCCTTTCTGCACAATGTATTTGGAACGATTGCTCACCGACCCATCATTGTATCGTAATGCGGACGACATCGATATCAAAGCTGTCAGAAAAAACATAGCACTGAAGATATTTTGGATGTCCTGCAAAGACATTGAACTCCCTTTTTGATTAAGGGATGGATAACAGTTGGTTTCGTTTTGGTTTGCAAGAGAGTAAACTTTTCATATACTGTATGCCGTTGTATGTATAACCGTGTGTTTATCACCGTGTGGTTGATCAGCGCCGTGTGCAAAACTATCAATGACTGTATCTAAAAAAAAACTGTTGATCACCGTGTGCACTTACGGTCTTGTATCAGCACGGTATACCAATGCCCCGTGGCACGGTTTTACAATATACCGTGATATACCAACGGCGACGGTTATTGTATTTGAATTTTAAGACGTCTTCACTCTCACACGGTGATCTCACGAGACGTCACCGTGATACAACACCGTGTGGTTATCAAATCCATTCTAAAAATATTTGAAATTGAACGAGTTCTGTTTTTAGATGGCGTATTTTCGTTTCTAGGATTGGGGCGGGTTAGCCGATGCACGTGTACTTAAATATTAGTGGTGTCAGTTATCGGGACAGCTTTTGCAGGCGGGTATTCATCTTTTATTCTTTTATTTAAAATTAAAATTAAAACATCGGAAAATAAATGAGAGGGGGAAGCCGTTTTACGCACGGCTCAGTAAAACGTATATTGTGCACGGTCATTTAGTTTCACGGTTGTATACGCACGGTGATACATGGTCATCAATACATCTTCACCGTGGCTTGTTCAACCCGAAAAAAACGATTGACAATCGTTTGTATACACTTTTAAGGCGTCGTTAGCATCTACGGGTTCATATTTCAGGCATTGAGACGTACGGTATTTGAAATTAAAGACGTACGATGTGATCTGTATTAATGCATGTCTCAAATTCAAGAGATGTTTAGTTAAAACTTAAAATTGGTAACAATCTGGAGTAGTCTCAAGTGTGATCATATTGCACATGGTATGTCAAATTTAATCGTTTGATGGACTATTGTGGATTTTTTAGGTTAAATATAATCATTTCCATAGGAAATTAACATTGCTTAGGCATTTAGCCAAAAAGACTATTGCGATTGTGCAAGAATCACACGAAAACGTGAGTGTTCATGCTCATACGGTGACCTCACGAGACGTCACCGTGATACAACACCGTGTGGTTATCAAATCAATTTTAAACATTTTTGAAATTGAACGAGTTCTTTTTTTAGATGGCGTATTTTCGTATTGGAGCGGGATAACCGATGCACGCGAAATATTAGTGGTGTCAGTTATCAGGACAGCTTTTGCAGGCGGGTATAGTCATACTTTATTCTTTTATTTAAAATTCGAGTTAAAACACCGGAAAATAAATGAGAGGATGGAAGCCGTTTCGCACGGTCATTTAGTTTCACGGTTGTATCTGCACGGCGTTACGTTGGTCATCAATACATCTACACCGTGGCTTGTTCAACCCGCAAAAAAACGATGGTCAATCGTTTGTATACACTTTTAAGGCGTCGTTACCATCAACGGGGTCATGTTTCAGGCTAGGAGACGTATGGTATTTGAAATTGAAGACGTACGATGCGATTTGCAGTAGTGCATGTCTCAAATTCAAGAGATGTGTAGTTCATTGGTAACAATTTACTCTCAAGTGTGATCATATTGCACATGGTATGTCAAATTTAATCGTTTGATGGATTATTGTGGAATTTTTTAGGTTCAATATAATCAATTCCATAGGAAAGTAACTTTGCTTAAGCATTTTGCCAAAAAAATTATCGCGGTTGTGCAAGAATCACGTGAAAACGTCATTATTCATACTTACACGGTAATGTCGTGAGACCTCACCGTGAGTCAGTACCGTGCGACGGTCAAATCAATGTATGTATGTAAACAGATACTTACGTGGCAGGGTTTTGTCAGTGAACAGACTAGCTTTTGAAGCCGCAAGTTTATTCAACCTTTTTATTCATCTTTTAATATTTAATAAATTAAATTACCGGGATTCCCAAAAACCAAAAAAAAAAAAAAAAAAAGAGAGGACGGTTGCCTTTTGCCACGGTTCAATCACACGACCTTTGGCGCACGGTAATATCTTCAAACGCTAAAGTCACACGGTTACTCGTGCACGGTGGGAGAAGGTCGAAATATATATATTAACAAAGAAAAACAAGCACTAGTACAGTATAATAACGTAGACTACGTAGTGTAGCAAAAATAAAAACTTAGTACTATTCATAAACAAAACGCAGAAAGAAACATTCTTTGCATTCATGGTTCATCATCCTCGCCATCTGCGTCATCGCCTTCATCAGTCGTTTCGTCCTTATCGTCTGCTTCATCGTCCATATCGTCCTCATCGTCCGAGAGCTCCACCACTTCCACCACCTTCTCAAACAGGATCTCTTCTACAACCTTAGATATGTTCGGCAGAAGGGGGTCTCCAGGGGCATTAGGATCGGAAAAGTTCCGAATCTCGAGACCATCTTTATTGTATACATTGACAAAGAAAGGACCCAATTTCTTGGCGTAGTGAAAAACCAAAAAATAACCGAATTTAAGATGATGAGCCGTGCAGAAATCGGCCCAGCCACGATGAAAGCACACGTAACCGTTGACCCAAGAGATTTCCACGGACCACGGGGCACGAGCGATTACAAATGAGGCGAGTGTCTCACAATCTCCAAGCAAAGTAGCCCTGCCTGCCAGATACTCATGTTCATGAGCAAAATCAGAAGGTAAACGACAAACTTCGCGGAAATCAACGGTGTTCAGAACTTTGAAGAATCTACAAATCGGGATTGGGGTGGCCATTGAATATGAAATTTGATTTTATAAAAATTAGGGTTTTCAGCGTGTTACGGTGCTTATGTACACACGCCAAAAGTGGGTAGTTGAGGGGTTAATAAACTAATAAAGGTTTCACAATACACCGTGAGATACCAACGGCAACGGTGGGTAAGGGTTTTTATCAAGGGTTATCAGTGTCACATAGACCGTCACAGTAACCGTTACACGGTGAGGAAATCCACTGTAATAAACCCACGGCGCAATGTGTTTAATGGGGGTGGTTGGGAATTGAGTGATTTCGTGAAACGATTTAAATCCGGCGATGATGTGAGAACAGATACTCATCAATTCCCTGAATTGAATGGTCATATCATATCATATCTGGACCATCAATGAGCGTACAGTAGTTGGAAGTTGGGTTGGGTCGTGGGAGGAGGATCAGAACAGACACACATCATAAATTCTTTGAATTTCACGGTCATATCTAATTAATGGATATCGTGGTGGATGGGGGGTTAAGTTTTCTATGTCATATATGAACATACCACGGCTTACGCACCGTGGGATACCAACGATGACGGAGGATTAGGTTTTTTTATGTCACCTATAATATGTACGTACACGGTGTTAGAATGCACCGTGCTAACATCACGACGACCCATTCAGAGGTGTAGTCACGTTACCAAAGTCACAGTGACCGCGACACGGTGATTTAATCAACCGTGAAATACCCACGGAGGCACAGTTCTAGGTTTTTATTTAAATAATAAATTAATTAATCGCAATGTGTTTAATGGGCGTAGTTTAGAGGTCAGTCGTTTCGTGAGTCGATTGAGCCTATAAATACGAACGAAAAAACCCTTTTTTTTTCTATACCCAATTTTTTCTCCATGTTTTCTGCGTTGTTTTTTTTCTTATGGAGCGGTTTTCACCACGCATCTTTCAAATTCATAGCTGCAGTCCTGTATCGAGATACTCGAGTTTCCAAAAGAAAACCTTCTTTCCCCTAGATCATCAATGACGGGGAATAGAAGGTTTTGAATATCATCTCGTCACTCGTCTCACTATCGAGGATCAAGCGATTCAAGTTCTAATTTTATAGATCCAGAGATTATATTCTGAGACGGGTGTGATGTCTTTTTTTTTTTCTTTGTTCACTCGAGTCTCTTTAAATAAGAAGTTGCTACTTTTCTATAAAGGGACGGTGCTTTAGGGTTTTGATCCATCAATTTTAATTCCCATTAGGTTTTTGATCCATCAATTGTAATACGGCTAATTTTGATAGCGTTCTGGGTTTATGGTTTTGATCCATCAATTGTAATAAGACTGTAATGATTTATCTACGTGAATTATTTCACGTTATATAATACCTTCACGTTGTAATTTTAATTCACGGTGTATTCTAAAACTGGATACCCTCGTCTACTATGCCATTTAAGATCTTTAAAGGTGTTACAATCCACAGTGTTTGAATCACGGCGACACATGAGGTTCTAGGGTTTTCTGCATGATACGGTTGCACGGTGTTATTAGCTACCGATGGAACCTCACGACGACACTGTTCTATGGGTTTTATATCACAATTATGAGCGTTCCACGGTGTTACAATCCACCGTGATATAATCACGACGACACATTAGGTTTTAGGGTTTTCTACCTAATACCGTTGCACGGTGTTACAATCCACAGAGGGAACCCCACGGCGAAAATGTTCCAAGGGTTTTATATCCCATTTATGAGAGTTCCACGGTGTTACAATCCACCGTGCCAAACCACGACGACACATTAGGTTTTAGGGTTTTCTACCTAATACCGTTGCACGGTGTTACAATCCACAGAGGGAACCCCACGGCGAAAATGTTCCAAGGGTTTTATATCCCATTTATGAGAGTTCCACGGTGTTACAATCCACCGTGCCAAACCACGACGACACATTAGGTTTTAGGATTTTCTACCTAATACCGTGGCTAACCGAGGGAACCCCAATACGACACAGATCTAGGGTTTTATTTATTTTCTTAATTAATTAATCGCAATGTATATAATGGGCGTAGTTGGGAGTTGAGTCGTTTCTGCAACGATTGAAATCCGGCGGTGGGATGACTCAGAACAGACTCATCAATTCCCTGAATTGAATGGTCATATCAAATTAATGGATAGGGATTGTTAGATGGGGTGATTTTATAATAATTTTATTAATACGAGTAATTAATAAGCATCGTGGACAGTTGAATCGTTTCGTGGAACGATTGAAATCCTGGTGGTTGGATGACTTAAAATTAGATCAGAATATAAGCCTATAAATACGAACGAAAGAAATCTATTTTTCTATACCCATTAATACTCCATTTTTCTGTTTTGTTCTTGTTATTCATGGAGCAGTTATCACCACTCTTTTTCGAATTTCACAGTTGCATTACTTTATCGAGATACTCGAGTTTCCAAAAGAAAACCATCTTCTTATCTTTCATGACCGGCCTCCATCTTCTTGACTCTCGTCAGACTGTGCAACTTGATGGGGATAGATCGGGATCTCTTCCGATCCGGTTATGTCTTCCGAGCTTCCCATTATTCATGTACAGGGTCAAGCGGCTTTTCAAGATGTATCTACTTTTCAATAGATAGTGTTCAGGGTTTTGATCCATCAATTTTTCACAATAGGTTTTAGGGTTTTGAACCATCAATCAATTGTTTACTGTACTTTTTCCTTAAATGTATCATTAAAAGATTTTAATATCACCGTCATTTATTAATCTTGCTAAAACATTCACTCGGTTACTCATTAATATAGAAACCCTAAATCTATCAGTATACGTATTAATTATTAAGAGACGGCCGTAGTTGCCAGACGCGTTGGCGCTCCGCCTGGATTTCATTAATTAAAATTAAAATTAAAATTACAATTTACTATTTATTTTACCGTGTACTATTACCGTGTTGAATACGGGTGTGTGTAACCGTGCATCGGTATAAGGTTATATGATATAGCACCTTGAATAATTGCACGGTGTATATTAATTCAAGGTGTAATATTATTTCACGGTGTAATTATTAGATCACCGTGAAATACCCAAGGCGACACTGTTTTATGTAATTGCAATATCTTTTTCATACGACGGTGTTACAATCCACCGTGATCTAACCACGACGACACATTAGGTTTTAGGGTTTTCTATCGAATACAGTTGCACGGTGTTACAATCCACCGTGGTAACCGCACGGCGACACAGTTCTAGGGTTTTGTTTATTTTCTTAATTAATTAATCGCAACGTGTTTAATGGGTGTGGTTGGGAGTTGATGAGTCGTTTCGTGCAACGATTGAAATTCGGCGGTGGGATGACTCAGAACAGAGATGCATCAATTCCCTGAATTGAATGGTCATATCAAATTAATGGATAGCGTGTTTAATGGGGCGATTTTCTATAAATTTTAATTTTATTAATACTAGTAATTAATAAGTGTAGATGGCATTTGAATCGTTTCGCGGAACGATTGAAATCCTGGTGGTTGGATGACTTAAATTAGATCAGAATATTAAGCCTATAAATACGAACGAAAGAACTCTATTTTTCTATACCCATTAATAATCCATTTTTCTGTTTTGTTCTGGTTTTTTCATGGAGCAGTACTTATCAGTTATCACCTCACTTTTTCGATTTTCATAGTTTCATTACTGTATCGAGATACTCGAGTTTCCAAAAATAAAAGCAATATTCCCCTGAATTATCTTCCACCAGAGATGATTCGGGGTTTCGGGTGGAATGATACGGGAGCACATGAGTTCCTTATCTCCGTCGAAATCACCAGTTTCGGGGTTTCGGGTGGAATGATACGCGAACACATGAGTTCTTTATCTCCGTTGAAATCACCAGTTAGGTCTTCCATCGCCGTTTCACTTCTGGTTGAGGCTCAAAAATCCGTGCTGCTGACCAAATGTCGAAAGAGGAGATTCTCTGTGTGCTTTGTTATTCTTTTTGTTTGCTCATCTTTTGTTGTATTACGCTGACCGATGGTGTTTAGGGTTTAGAGTTTTGATCCATCAATTGTTCTCAAGTTTTAGGGTTTAGAGTTTTGATTCATCAATTGTTCTAAATTATAAGATTTAAATTTATTTTAAATTTGTCCAATTTCATATTCTCAATCAAAATTATCACAGTCGCTTTTAATTATCGTATACGATGCCACGGCGCCCATTTATCGTGGCTAGTCACACGGCGTATGACTGTCGTGGATGGTCTCACGACGTATGATTATCGTTGATGGTCTAACGGAGTTGACTTATCGTGTATGCGTCACGCTGTCCATTTATCGTGATTTGTCTCACGGCGTGCGACTATCGTGGATGAGCTCACGGTGTGCAATTATCTTATATGTTTTCACGGTGTCAATTTATTGTGGATAGTCACACTGTCTCTATTTATCGTGGATGTCCTCACGGTGTCCATTTATCGTGGATGTTCTCACGGTATTCATTTATCGTAGATGGTCACACGGTCTCTCTTTATCGTGGATGAACTCACGGTGTTCGATTATCGTGGATGTCCTCACGGTATCCATTTATCGTGGATGGTATCACGGTGTCTTATTATCGTGCATAGTCTAACGGCGTACTTTAACCGTGGATGGTCTGAAATTGTATTGGAGTTTTATTATTAATTTTTAAAACAGAAATTCTATTTAAATTACATATTCAATTTATATTCATTTCTTAAACAACGAGGGCAGTGTAGACTTTTCCAAGTCAATTGCCTAATAAACTTCTACTTTTATGGACAGGGCCTCAGAACTTATTTATTTTATGAGGTGGTCCTGAATCCGGTATTCCCACAAGTTTGTCCTCAAAATAGACTGAGTTGCTCGAACAAATCTCTATGTTTGGCTTCGTTGATTTGAAGTGGAATTAAAAATAAAAATAAAAATTATAGTACTAACTTTTTTTAATTTTCTACTAAAATGCGGGAGAGAGATATAGAGAAAGTATTTATGACTTGTGAGTCCACCCACAATTGGAAATATATAATCACCCTTCCAAAAAAGAGTACCAAATCTTTTACCCTTTTTCCACACAGAAACAACAAATTATTTATGAGCCTTGGGCTGGTTTATCTTGATAAGCATCAGATTCGTTGATCACTCCAGCAGCCATGGTTGAAGGAGCTGAGGAAAAGGATGAACTTTCCTACCCTCTGCTCACAGATGACGTCGGATCTTCTTCCTCACAACACCTTCTCAAAAGAACAGGTACTTCACAAAACCCTCAATCGATTCTTGATTTTCTTATCTCAAAAAATAATGGGGCTTCTTGTTTTTTTTTGTTTGTTTGAAGTAAAGGTACCGTGTGGACTGCAATCGCCCATATAATAACAGGGGTGATAGGTTCAGGGGTGCTCTCGCTCGCATGGAGCATGGCTCAGCTCGGATGGATTGCGGGCCCACTTTCCATGCTCATCTTCGGGGCAATCACTATCATTTCTTCAAATCTTCTTTGCGATTGTTACAGGTACCCCCACCCTGAAGTGGGCCATGTCAGGAACAGGTCCTATGCCCAAGCTGTTAGCTCATATCTAGGTAAATTGAAGAAATTTCCGATTTTTACGACGCGGGCATTGGCTAATAACTGAGGTGATTTGGCAGGAAAGAAGAGTATGTGGGTGGCCGAGATGTTCGTTCAAGAAAGTTACTATGGATATGGGATTGCTTATACGATAACAGCTGCCATCAGTATGAGGTAGTATTACATACTTACTGTGTTGACGCCCGACTCGTGATTTTGTAGAGATTCGATCGTTGTTTATTGCTTATCGTGTACATGGGTTGTTGGTTTAGGGCAATCCTAAAATCAAATTGCTATCACAAGGAAGGGCAGGAAGCTCCGTGTGAGTACGGACAGAGTTTGTTCATTTTGTTGTTTGGAGCTGTTCAGGTTGTGTTCTCTCAGATACCCAACTTCCACAACATGGAGTGGCTCTCTATTGTTGCTGCTGCCATGTCATTTGCGTATACTTTCATTGGACTTGCTCTCGGTTTTGTGCAAGTATTAGGTAACTTTCTGTTTTTTTTTTTTTGTTTTTTTTACCTTCTCAACGAGGGTGTCAATGGAGTGATAAGGTCTTCCCTTATATTTAATATTTTGTTGTGTTCAGTTAGTGAGAACCGAAGAAATATAGGTCATACTTAGTTGCTTGATGAAGTCGAGTTAAATTGAATAAATTTTGGTTATTCACTTATTTGCCATACTCCATACAATTTTATATGCTGCGAAATCGTGATTAAGAATAGTGTTTCATGTAAAAGAACATACGACATACCCCTCTTCTTTTTAGAAAATTACTATTCTTATTAGTGATGTAAATATGACACAATGGGACAAGATAATTTCTAAAACGCAACAGATAAAATGGGACGGATGGAGTAAAAAATATGAGCTAACATCAATTGATATCTGAATTCTATGCTAGATTTTATGTTTAAAGTGTAAGTGGATAATTGTTGGTAAATACAGAAAATGGAGAGATTAGGGGTGGGCTTGGTGGAATATCTACATCTACGGTCGCTGAGAAAATATGGCTCTCGTCGCAAGCAATTGGAGACATTGCATTTGCGTTCACTTACAACATAATTCTTTTGGATATTGAGGTTAGAAGCACTAGTACTTTTGCATTTTTGTCCATTCCAAACATATGTGATTTTAGGTATTGTAATTAAAAAAAAAAACTAAAAAAACTGAAGGATACTCTGAAGACACCTCCTTCGGAAAACAAGACAATGAAGAAGGCGTCGACTATTTCTATACTTATCACCAGCTTCTTCTTTCTATTCTGTGGGTCTTTTGGATACGCTGCTTTCGGAAACCAAGCACCTGGAAACCTGTTGACGGGCTTTGGGTTTTACGAACCCTACTGGCTTATCGACTTTGCCAATGCATGTATAGTTCTTCACCTCGTGGGTGGATATCAGGTAGACCTTAGATCTGAATATTTCTCTTTTTTTTTTCCGGGCCTTCTGTTTTATGACATTGCTCGTTATGACTTGTAGATATACAGTCAGCCGTTGTTTGCAGTGGTTGAAAGACATGTGAATAAAAAGCACCCCGATAGTGGATTTGTGAACAATGAGCACGTAGTTAAGCTCCCGTTGCTACCTCATTTCAAGCTGAATCTTTTCCGGCTGTGCTTTAGAACTGCTTATGTTGCATCCACAACCGGGCTCGCTATGCTTTTCCCGTTCTTCAACCAGGTGTTGGGAGTTCTGGGGGCGTTAAATTTTTGGCCGTTGGCGATTTATTTCCCTGTACAGATGTACCTTGCACAGAACAAGATCCAAACTTGGACAGGTATATGGATCGTTCTTCAAGCTTTCAGGGCGTTCTGCTTGCTTTGCACGATCCTCGCTTTTATCGGGTCGGTGCAAGGGCTCGTAAGCAACAAATTGAGCTAGGAATTGCGAGTCAGCACTAGCTGATTCCTTTGAGTTATCAATTGATCCAACAAACCTAAATGTTTCATGTTTGCAAATGTTGGATAATTATATGTAACATAACTATGTATTGTGGATGGTGTCAAAAAACAAGGATAAGCACATATTCATAATTAAGTGAATCACTTAATTATATTGTGACAACTATGGTAATTTACAAAACAAAGTAAATGTAATTTCAGAATAAATAAATTATTTTCAACTCCTTATATTAAAGATTGTTTATGAATCTATAGCAAACATCCAAGTCGTTGTAGTATAGTGGTAAGTATTCCTGCCTGTCACGCAGGTGACCCGGGTTCGATCCCCGGCAACGGCGTTCATTTTAAGTTACTTGTTTTTAATTTTATGTTTTTATTTTGATCAAACTACCTCCTTCCTTGAATCATCATAAACTCATAAGTTGTTAGGCGTTCATTTTAAGTTACTTGTTTTTATTTTATGTTTTTATTTTGATCAAACTCGGTACTGTCGACAGCCCAGTTACATAATTCCAATAATCGGGTTACAAATGGTTTCGAGCTCTTTCAACTTATCTTCAAACTCACCAGCAGTAGCAATCTCATTTTTATCCGAAGACCATTGAATAGACAACTCAATTGCGGATTCAATTTTTTCCTTGTCAGCTGCTGAAATCTCCAAAGCAATATTCCCATCACCCTTGATTTTGTTCCTCAATCCGTAAGCATATCTCTCCAACGCATTCTTTGAGTCAGCCCTTTTCTTGTGGTATGCATCCTCCGAGTTGTACTTCTCAGCCTCTCTGACCATTTTCTCTATCTCCTCCTTGCATAGCCTACCCTTCTCATTTGTTATAGTGATCTTTTCCTTGCGACCTGTGGTCTTGTCCTCAGCCGAGACGTTCAATATCCCATTAGCATCAATTTCAAAACATACATAAATCTGTGCCACACCCCTGGGTGCTGGAGGAATGCCCGCCATCTTAAATTCATCAAGCAAATTATTGTCCACCATTCTCGTTCTTTCGCCTTCAAGAACTGTAAATAGAATAAATGTCTGGTTGTCCTCAACAGTAAAAAACACTTGTTCCTTTTTAGTAGGAATGGTGGTGTTCCTCGGAATCACAACAGCCATAAAATCCCCAACTACATTTATGCCAAGGGACAACGGCGTGACATCCAAAAGAACAAGTTCCTGCAACTTCTCGTTGCCTTGGCCACTTATAATGGCAGCTTGAACCGCAGCTCCGTAAGCAACAGCCTCGTCTGGATTAATACTTTTGCACAACTCCTTTCCGTTATAGAAATCCCGCAGCAACTGTTGAACTTTTGGGATCCTAGTCGAGCCACCAACAAGAACAAGGTCGTGTAAGCTGTTCTTGTCCACGTTGGCATCCACCAAGCACTTCTCAACCGTCTCCATGCACTTTTGGAACAAGTCAATGTTGAGCTCCTCAAATCTAGCCTGAGTAACGGTCGCATGAAAATCAATACCCTCGTACAAACAATCAACATCAATTGTGGTTTCACAAGTTGAGGAGAGAATCCTCTTGGCCCTCTCGCAAGCCGTCCTCAACCTCCTCAGAGCCCTTGGGTTCACACTCATGTCTTTGTTGTGTTTCCTGTTGAACTCTTTCACAAAGTGGGTCAACATTCGGTTGTCAAAGTCCTCTCCACCAAGATGAGTGTCCCCAGCCGTCGCCTTCACATCAAAATTACCATTCTGGATAGTGAGGATTGAGACGTCGAAAGTACCACCGCCTAGATCAAAGATGAGCACATTCTTCTTCTTCTCGCCCGAAATACCACCCGTCTCCTTATTGTCGAGACCGTATGCAATGGCAGCCGCAGTGGGTTCGCTAAGGATTCGTATAACATTGAGACCGGCAATGAGCCCGGCGTCCTTGGTGGCCTGACGCTGAGAGTCGTTGAAGTAGGCAGGAACAGTCACGACCGCATTCTTTACGGTGGACCCCAAGTAGGCCTCAGCAGATTCCTTCATCTTGACAAGGACCATGGAAGATATCTCCTCAGCGGAGAATCGTTTCTCCTCGCCTTTGAAGGAGACTACGATCATCGGCTTGTCGTCATTGGCCCCGGGAACGAGCTTGAATGGCCAGAGCTTCATGTCAGCCTGAACAATAGGGTCGCTGTATCTTCGACCAATCAACCGCTTTGCATCTGGTCATTCACATGAGTCACGAGTTCGAATTCTTGTTACTACATACTGAAACAATAAGACATGAAATTAAATATGGTCTGACCAAAGACGGTGTTGGTGGAGTTGACGGCGACTTGGTTCTTCGCGGCATCGCCGATGAGACGCCCAGTGTTGGTGAATGCCACGTAGGACGGGGTAGTTCGGTTACCCTGATCGTTGACTATGATCTCAACGCGGCCGTGCTGCCACACGCCCACGCACGAATACGTCGTTCCCAAATCGATCCCAATTGCAGCCATTGACAATAAACTTGGATGGACCGGCCAGTTGAATATAGTATATAATACAGAGAGACTGAGAAGAATGTATACAAGACAATGAAGAGTTACTGCATATATAAATACTCATAGTTAGTGTGTGTATTTTTTTCACTTAAATTAATTAGTAGCCAACTTCCCATCTTCCTTGCACACATAACTAAGGGACGTGCACCAAAAACCATTTTTTTTGCAATTTTAATTTAAATCTCTGATACAAATATTAGAACATCAACAATGGTAGGTATGATTTTTTATTGATTCTTTTTCAATATATGTATATAAATAAAATGAAATATATATAGTGATGGGACTTATAAAAATATACTCCCTCCAAAAATATAGTGGTAAGATTTACAAAAATATAGAAAAAAAATGTATATAGAAGACAAATATTAAGAATAGTATGGAGTGAATTGTATCTTGCATTGTTAGGAAAGTAATGTATAAATTGATATACTTTTGATGTGACATATGATGTGATACAAATTTGTATTCAAAGATAGTTACAATTTAGTGACATGTCATTTAACAAATCTCAAATAATTTGTACCTATAAATTTCTACCTTAATATACCAATTTATAACTAATATCAACTATTAAATATTCAATTTTCTTTTTCCTAATTTTTATCTCCTTCTCCAAAAAATATATCTATGTACAAATTTTGGTCACGTAAATTTGTAACCATTGGGATGCTCTTATGGTGTCACCGATTTGATTTGTACCCTATGTATGCATTGGGTAGGCAAGCCCCAAGTGGAATACAAATTATGACAAATAAAATTTGAGTATCAATTATTATTTAATACTGAACACATTCTTTTTTTTTTATAATGTAGGTCAAACTTTTATATGTTTGTTTTTTATTGTATTATTGAACACATTCTTTTTTTTATAATGTAGGTCAAACTTTTATATGTTTATTTTTTATTGTATACTACTGTGTGTAATTAGACTAAGAGCATGAACATGGTACTAATTTTTTTGAGTTTGAACTCATTTAATTGAACTGTAATCATTGCAAAAGTGAGTTCAGTTTAATTTATCCATATGGTCCATTCTAAGAGCATCCCCATTGCTAGGTACAATTCCTAGTTGACATATATTTGTACCTAGGTACACTACTGGTGAGAGAGGTACAATTTAGGAAAAAGAATTTTGAGTATCAAATATTTGATACTGGGTACAAATTGGTTTTGTGTCTTAGTTTGTGGGTCCTACTTGAGTTCAAACCGTTGGAGATGCTCTAAAGCAAATTTTGGTCCTATGTTTAGGTATACCATTGGAGATGCTCTAAAGCAAATTCGAAAATGAACCGAGTTCAAAGGTATGAATTCAACTTTTTTTTATTTATTTTTTACAAAAATTGACACATGTCCTTAGTTAATTGGTTTGTCACAAAAAAGTGTGTCACACTCTCCATGATGACAAGTAAAACTTTAATTAAAGTTGCAATTTTTATTATTAATATTAAAAAGTAGTGGGCTCATAAAATGAGTTCAAACCGAAAAAACAATGTAAATGATAAATAGTTCAGTTCATTTATTGATTAAATTAAGGGCTAAATACACTTTGCCACCCCAGGATAGGGGGTTTTTACACTTTACAACCCACTTTTACCGATCAGTACCACAAGATAAACAATATTACAATTTGGTACCTGCCGGCTGCCGAATCGGAATATGCTAAAGAATATTCCGTTTTGAAGGGTTTTTTTAGTAAATATTAACACCAAAAAATGGCTTATTACACTTTTACCCCCAACCCTATTTTTCTCAGCTAAAAACAAATTCATGGTCTTCATCTTCATCCTATGATTCTGGAAAAAAAACAAACAAAACCTAATTTATAGAGTATCTTTATCAACTCAAAAAATTTGGAAACTTGAAATTGTTGAAGAATTAATATCTATATCTTCAAAAACAAATTCAAAATTTAAATATTTTAATAATTTATCAAAAAAATACAAACAAGAAAATTCAAACAAGATCCGCAGATACATTTGAAAAGAAAAAAAAATCATTAATCGTAAGATCCATTTCAAATCTAAATCTAAATAGATCCAAAAATAATATGCCAAAAAAACTAATTGTCAAGATTTGTTTTTTCCAAATCTATAAATGTTGATTTCATGTTCGATTCGTCCATGTTCATCCAACATCATTCATTGTAAAAATACATAAATTAATTAATCAATTAAATAATAAAAAATACATATATTATCTTAATTTATAATAAAAAAGAAAACAAAAGATGAAAATCCAAAAAGAGGCGGAGGAACTCGCGGGCTTGGGGAGGTGGAGGAGATAGTCGAGCGACTCGTGGACGGATTTGAGGCGGCGCAGGCCGACGCAGAGCCAGGCGGAGGTGGTCGGCGACGGCGATTCTTCAAAAAAAGGCATGTCCTGTGAATTCCAGGGTAGGGGCAAGTGGGTCCCACGTGACGTCATGGTTTGGAGAGTGCGAAGGTTTGAATCACCTGTTTCTGGGAGAGGGAGGAGAAGATGCGGTGGAGGGTAGACGCGACAGTCCACGACAGCCATGGACGTACGGTGCGGTGTATATATCGAAATTGAATCAGCCCTAATGATATTGAATTAGGGCTTTTATAAACTTCAAATTAATTAATTAGTATATATTTTTTATTTTATGAAATCTTTGATGAAAATGAGAGTGGATCTCGGAGATGACCGTCCAGATTTCCAACTCTCTGCACACTTCAAGTGAAAACGGGATTTGAAGATGGGATTTGAGAATTTTTTTATATTGGTTAAGAATTTATTTTATTTTATTTTTTAATTTGCTTTTTGATTTAATTTAAAAGATAATTAATATTGTGTAAAGACAACAATACCCTCCGATTCAATTGTTTAGTTTACTCTCACGCTTCAGTAGAGCGTGAATCTCAATCACACAGAATATTCTATGGCATATTTCGATCCGGCAGCCGGCAGGTACCAAATTGTAATATTGCTTATCCTGTGGTACTGATCGATAAAAGTTTTCCGACGGGTTGCAAAGTGTAAAAACCCCATATTCTGGGATTGTAAAGTGTATTTAGCCCTTAAATTAATTTAAAAAAAAATTAAAAATAGTCAATTGGTATGAAAGTAACCATTGTACATGCCCTAAGACCATGTTTATCCGGAGGACGTGACGCCCTCCCTTAAAAAAAAACAAACAAAAAATATAATAATAATAAAAAGTCCACATCCTCTTTACAAGCCAGTCTCTATCAGAGCATCTTCAGTGGTAGTTTCAACTTTTGGGTGAGGAGTAAGTCACATAAACTCATACTTTTTCTACTTTTACCTAAAAAAAACTTCTACCCCATCCAACCGTTTTATAAATTTTATAAGTCTCACCACTTCCTTATTTTTTTATTTATTATTTATTATTTATATTTAAATAATAATAATAGTAAAAATTAAAACAAAAAATTTTTAGATAGAAAAAAATAAATAATTAATATTTCATATAAAATAGGAATTATATAAAATAAAAAATAATTTTTAACGCTAAAAATTTAACTATTTCAAAATTTTAAGTTTTAATTAAATTTGATATAAAATAAAAAATAATTTCTAACGCTAAAAGTTTAACTATTTCAAAATTCTTATTTTTAATTAATTTTTATATAAATAATTTTTAACGCTAAAAATTTAATTATTTAAAAATTCTTATTTTGTATTAATTTTGTATAAAATAATTTCTAACGCTAAAAGTTTAACTATTTCAAAATTCTTATTTTTAATTAATTTTTATATAAATAATTTTTAACGCTAAAAATTTAATTATTTGAAAATTCTTATTTTGTATTAATTTTTAGGATAAATTATATTTTCTTTACTACTTTTTACATTTTTATACCTGATTTGAAAAACATTTCATGTTACTACATGAAGTTAAAAAATTTACACAAACCTACCCCACTCGAATATTACGATGAATATTCCGATTTGAAGATTAAAATAATAATTTCTACTTATATTTGTAGTTGATTACCAATATACCCTTAATCTTGGTCAACATTATTTAAATAATAAAATATATAAATAATCAAATCTTAAATAAAAATATAAAAATCGCATCTTCAAATCCTCAATTCTTTCCTATTTGAAAAACCTAAAATTATTAATTTCCATCACAATTTATACATAGTCTAATTAATTTCCCTTACCAAAAACAATAAATCAAAACATCATCATCATCGTTTATATAGAAATGAAAAACAAAAAAAAAATGGAATTATCACACTCAATGATGAGTTTTAATTTGCATCTATTTATTCGAACAAGGAGAGAGTGAGGAGAGATCGACGACGGCTGAGAATGCGAGGGCAGCGACCTTCGAATGGGGAGTGCTCAATCGACGAAGGGAGGCCTACTTTCGGCCATACGCGGCGTGGTCGTTTTCTAGATCTGATTTCCACCTCCAACTGATGTCTCCACCTCCAATGATTATTTAGATCTGGGTCTGTTTATTTCATGAGGAGATAGAAAAGAAGACGGACATAAGGAAAGAGGAAAGGTGATTTGTGCAGTGGATGTTGCCGTTGAAGATGAAGATGTCTTTATTTTCTCGTGCATCTGATTATGTTTGAAGATTCAATTCATTTGTTTTTTTTTCTGTAAATTATTAATTTTGACAATTATTTTAACGTTTTAATTTTATGCAAATACTGTAATATTTTTGAAGATAATCTGTGTCCATAATTTCCTATTTGCTTAATTAATTTATTACTAAAATATGAAATTACAATAATATCCCTCCCACTTCCGTACAATTATAATGCACACTCACAAATATGGACCGTGGAATTCACTTCCCAGAATATTCTTCCGAATATTCTATTTTTACGGATTGCGGGTAGGTTTTATAAATGTGTTAAATTTCAGGTAGTAACATGCAACGATTTTTCGGTTAGGTAGGAAAGTGTAAAAAGTAGTAAACTTCAGGTAGAAAACTGTAATTTACCCTAATTTTTATATAAAATAAAATAATTCGTTAAAATACAATTAAAATTTAATCTATTTCAAAATTCTTAATTTTAAATAATTTTTATATAAAATAAATAATAATACAACCAATAATAATAATAATAAATTAATAATAGTAAATAAGAATAATAAAATAATAATATAATTTACTTCTACTCGAGTAGAAATTCTTCTACCCCAGATCTTTTAGGAACTTCTAACCTTAACAAGTCATCGCACCTCCAATGGCTTCTACCACATTTTTAAAAATACACGTATACTTCTACCTCTCCATTGGAGATGCTCTCATGCCCGAAGGGCGTCAATTTTTTTTTTGTTGCCACATGTCATCAAGACATTGGTGAATGTATTTAATTTATACATGCTATACAATTTTATTTATATAATCTTATATATTTATAATTATATATATAATTATATCAAAATTCATAATTTTTTATTCTCTATAAAAGAAGATTCATATTAATATAGTTTTACTAACAATTAAATATAATTTTTTATTTTTTTATTTTATTTAACAATTATTTATTGAAACATTTTAACAATTTAATGTATATATTTTATACATTTAAAATATAAATTGAAATAAAAAACATCAAATACTTATTTAATAATAATAATAATTGATAAATTGAATTGGGTCGTAGGTTGTGGACAAAGTATGAAAAAATGAAAATTTGAATTGAATGTTAGGTTGATTAGGTAGAATAGAGTGAAAATATTTTTTTATTAAAAAGTTAGGTTGTGACCGATGGTTGATAAACATAGTTGTATACAATAGTGCGACCTTAGAAAAAAGTCCATTATATTCTTGTAACCTTAGAAAAAAATCTATTATATTCTTGTATTTTTTTTAAAGAGGAGATACGAGAAACTTCACCCTACTCGATCGAAAGTCCTTCGATCGGGTAGGGTTTAATCGAGAGATGTGCCCGAGTAGCAAACATTTGTGCGAGAGAATCAACATGTCTCACCCCAGGACAAAATTCATAATATTTCAATAAAAAATTGTCGCACTCGAAATTCGAACCCTACGTCGCCCGAGTAGCATTCTCTTCTTGTATTGAAAAGTGTATGTATAAATTGATATTACCTCTTTCCGATTTAGGACCACTTTCCTTACATAGACAATTCACAATAATAGGTACCCCACGAGTATAGTCGAGTGGTAAAGCCTGTGATGATTTGGGTGTAATTCTTCGTCGACGCAAAGTTCGAACCTCGGGTTGTATGAATTTAATTGAAATATTATAACGAGGGCCTTCATTCGGATGGAGATGAGTTTCTCGTCTCTCATCCTTAACATATACGTCCCACATTATTTCCTTTTTACTTTTTTATATTTTTATTTTAAATAAAATATTAAATGTTTTAATTTCGTTTATTATTAATAATGTATTTTAAACAAAAATAATTAATAT
Source organism: Euphrasia confusa (assembly GCA_954870475.1). Classification (NCBI taxonomy): domain Eukaryota; kingdom Viridiplantae; phylum Streptophyta; class Magnoliopsida; order Lamiales; family Orobanchaceae; genus Euphrasia; species Euphrasia confusa. Next base: position 3,684,187 of record OX940951.1, read on the forward strand.
ATTTTTTATGTCAGTTAAATAAAATAAAATTTTAATTATTATATTCAAAAGTTGTGTGTAATATATTTTTATTATCAATAAATAAATTAATATGTTTTTAGTTTGATAATTAACTAACAATTATAAATGAAATAATTTTTTTATAAATTTAAAAAACATAAGAAATCATTCAAATAAATAAATAATGGAGAATAAAAGAAAAAGAATATGAAAAAATAAAAACTAAAAACAAAAACATACTTGATGCAGTGGCTCCCACAAATATATTTTTCAATGCAAAAATATACTTGATGTATAGTAGTAATAATACTACTACTACTACGTAGTCCTTGCAATAATCGGGCTGCAAATGCTTTTAAGCACTTTCAACTTATCTTCAAACTCAACAGCCTTAGCCATCTCGTTTTCATCCAACCATTGCATAGCCAACTCGATTGCGATTTTGATTTTCTTCTTGTCATCCTCTGGAATCTTCTTATTACCTTTTATTATGTTCCTCGAGTTGTAGGCGTAATCCTCCAATGCATTCCTCGAGTCGACCCTCTTCTTATGGGCCGCATCCTCAGACTTGTACATCTCGGCTTCTATCAGAAGCCTCTCTATCTCCTCCTTGCTCAGCCTACCCTTCTCATTTGCTATAGTGATCTTTTCCTTCACACCCGCCTTCTTGTCCTCAGCAGACACCTTCAGTATACCATTGGCATCAATCTCAAAGCAAACATTGATCTTTTCAACACCGATTGGTGCAGGAGGAATGCCCATCAGTGAAAAATCACCAAGTAAATTGTTATCCACCAATCTCGTTCTTTCACCTTCAAGAACCCTTAATCGCACACCCGTCTGGTTGTCTTCAATGGTTATGAGCTCTTTTTACATTTTAGTAGGAATGGTGGTGTTCCTTGGAATCACAACAGACATAACATCTCCTTTTATATTTACACCCAGGGACAAGGGAGTGACATCTAAAAGAACAAGATCCTTCAACTTCACATCACATTTTCCGCTCAGAATGGCCGCTTGAACTGCGGCCCCATATGCAACGGCCTCGTCTGGATTAATGCTCTTGCACAGCTCCTTTCCGTTAAACAAATCCTTGAGCAACTGTTGAACCTTTGGAATCCTTGTTGATCCCCCGACAAGGACAACATCGTCGATGCTACTCTTGTCCATCTTTGAGTCCTTCAAGCAGCCCTCGACTATCTCCATGCACTTTTTGAACAAGTCAATGTTGAGTTCCTCGAATCTAGCACGAGTAATGGGAGCGTGAAAGTCGACACCCTCAAACAATGAATAAACATCGATTGTCGTTTGAGAAGTGGACGAGAGAGTCCTCTTGACCCTCTCGCAGAGGGTCCTCAACCTCCTCATCGATTGGGGGTTCCCACTAATGTCCTTTTTGTGTTTCCTCTTGAACTCTTTCACAAAGTGGTCCAACATCCTGTTGTCAAAGTCCTCTCCTCCGAGGTGAGTGTCGCCACCTGTCGCCCTCACTTTGATAGTGCCCTTGTCGATGGTGAGGATCGAGACATCGAAAGTCCCACCGCCGAGGTCGAAAATCAGAACATTCTTCTTAGGGGCAGACTTATTACATTCATCGAGACCATAAGCAATGGCGGCTGCAGTTGGTTCGCTGATGATCTTCATCACATTCAGACCGGCAATGCGTCCGGCGTCCTTTGTGGCCTGACGCTGAGAGTCGTTGAAGTAAGCGGGAACAGTCACGACAGCGTTCCTTACGGCGGACCCTAGGTAGGCCTCGGCAGATTCCTTCATCTTGACGAGGACCATGGAAGATATCTCCTCCGCAGAGAATCGTTTCTCCTCGCCTTTGTAGGAGACCACGATCATCGGCCTGTCGTTATCGAGGCCGGGAACGAGCTTGAAAGGCCAGAGCTTCATATCAGCCTGGACTATAGGGTCGCTGTATTTTCTGCCAATCAACCGTTTCGCATCTGATTACAGAAAAATCACATGAAATTAAATTAATATATAAACGTGTGTAAAGGGAAGGGCATAATAGTAATCGAAATAAATATCTGATCAGTACCGAAGACGGTGTTGATGGGGTTGACGGCGACTTGGTTCTTGGCCGCATCGCCGATAAGTCGCTCATACTCAGTGAACGCCACGTAAGACGGCGTCGTACGGTTGCCCTGATCGTTGACTATAATCTCAACGCGGCCGTGCTGCCATACGCCCACACACGAATACGTCGTTCCCAAGTCGATTCCGATCGCAACTCCTTCTTCATGGCCGTTAGCAGCGCCCATACTCGTCTCGATCGTTAACACAAAATTCGGAGTAACAAAGATTTGTGATTGCTTTGCCGGTATTAGATAATACTAACAGGAGGCGTGTAAAATATAAAAGACTAGGTGCTTTATTTATACTAAAAAAGTTTAAATAGATTCAGAATTTTTCTTTTTTTTTTAATCGTAGCCCTCTTTGCAAACAAATTCTAGTAGTACACAGTTTAGTAATTTTGTTTCTCAAAGTTTCCTATAGGTGTCATAGGAGTACGATTTATATAGACTTCCTATTATTTAAAATATATGTTATGAGGTAGAAACGTTAATAAAAATATCAACTTACAATTTTACTTTTAATTAATTACTTTGAAAATTTAAATCAAATATTACACAAATTAACATTTATTTAAATAATTTAAAAGTAAAATTAGAAATTGAAACAATTTTAATTGTTTCTAATTAATTAAGAGTATTGGTTTGATTTAATTATAAATTAAAGTAAATTTTCAAATTTAACATTCTTAAAATATCATTATCAATTTTAAAAGTTTCATTTTAATACTCTATTTCATAAATAATACTCCGTAGATAATAAAAATATGTTAATACTCTATTTTATAAATAATGAAAAAATATAGTAGTACATTTATTTGTAAAGTAAAAAATATAGTAGTATTTAGATGACATGTTCTTTTGGACTGAAATCGGCTGAACTGAACTGATGAAGCTGATTTAACTGAATTTAATTAATTTTCTTATAAAAATAATAATAATTTTTATAAATTATTTAATATTTTTTTGAAAATATTAATAATATTGTGATATTAATTAGAATGTATAATAAAAACTATAAATTCGAATTATTTTTATCTATTTTATTTTAATTTATTTTGAAACAAATTTAATCGAACTGAGCTGAACTGAAACGTTTTAATATATTTTGAAACAAATTTAAGCTGAGTTGAACTGAAACGATCTGAATTGAAACAATCTAAATTGAAATTAACTCCAAAAGAACAAGTTCTAAGGACATGTTCTTTTGGACAAACCGGCTAAACTGAACTGAACTTAAGTGATCAAATCTGAACCGAACTGAATTGATTTTTTTTATAAAAAAAAACAATTTTTATAAATTATTAAATATTTTTTTAAAAATATTAAAAATATTATGATAGTAATTAAATTTTATATTTAAAATTATAGATTGAAATTATTTTTTGGTTATTTTACTTTAATTTATTTTGAAACAAAGTGAACTGAAAGATCTGAACTGAACCTGAACTAAAATTAAGTCTAAAAGAACTGAAATTAAGTCCAAAAGAACGTGATTTAATTGCTTGTGTTTTCACCACACTTCACTTTTAAATAGAAGGCCTGGACTAAAATTAGTACCACCACCCATTTTTCTTATAAAATAACTTAAAACTAATTTTATATTTAGCACTTATCAAACACGCACTTATCAATAGTGAAAGTATTACATTCAAAGTTTTGACAGAAAAACAAACCGAATCCTATTATAAACAGAATAATTACATAAAGGAAAAAAAACAATGGTAGATCGATCAAACTACCTACTACCATAAATCACCATCTTCTGAATTCAAAATTTGTAAATAGATCTACGATCAGTCATGTCGACAGCCCAGTTACATCCAATAATCCGGTTACAAATGTTTTGGAGCTCTTTCAACTTAACTTCAAACTCAAAAGCTGTAGCCATTTCATTTTTATACGACCACTGAATAGCCAACTCGATTGCAAATTCAATTTTCTCCTTGTCAGCTGCTTGAATCTTCAAAGCATCTTTCCCATAACCCCTGATTCTGTTCCTCATGTCGTAGGTGTAATCCTCCAGCGTATTCTTCGATTCGACCCTTTTCTTGTGGCAAGCATCCTCATACTTGTACTTTTCAGCTTCTATCAGCATCCTCTCTATCTCATTCACGCTCAGCCTACCCTTGTCGTTGGTTATAGTGATCTTTTCCTTCTGCCCTGTGGTCTTGTCCTCAGCCGAGACGTTCAGTATACCGTTAGCATCAATCTCAAAGCACACGTTTATCTGTGGAACAAATCTGGGTGCAGGAGATATGCCATTCAGTGTAAACTCACCAAGCAAATTATTATCCACCATCTTCGTTCTTTCACCTTCAAGAACACGAATACGAACCCTCTCCTGGTTGTCCATGTCAGTTGTGAAGACTTGTTCCTTTTTCGTAGGAATGGTGGTGTTCCTTTCTTTGGCCCTCTCGCAAGCGGTCCTCAACCTCCTCAGAGCCCTCGGGTTCCCGCTCATGTCCATCCTGTGTTTCCTCTTGAACTCGTTAACAAAGTGGCTCAGCATACGGTTGTCAAAGTCCACTCCACCGAGATGAGTGTCGCCAGCTGTCGCCTTCACTTCAAAAGTACCATTCTGAATAGTGAGGATCGAGACATCGAAAGTCCCACCGCCTAGATCAAAGATGAGCACATTCTTCTTTAGGCCAGACTTACATTTGTCGAGACCATACGCAATGGCGGCTGCATGCAGTGGGTTCGCTGAGGATTCGAATAACATTCAGACCGGCGATGAGTCCGGCGTCCTTTGTGGCCTGACGCTGGGAGTCGTTGAAGTAGGCGGGCACAGTCACCACAGCGTTTTTCACGGTGGACCCCAGGTAGGCTTCGGCAGTTTCCTTCATCTTGGTGAGGACCATGGAAGATATCTCCTCTGCCGAGAATCGTTTCTCCTCGCCTTTGTAATCGACTACGATCATAGGCTTGTCGTCAACCGCAACGAGCTTGAATGTCAGCCTGAACAACAGGGTCGCTGTATCTTCGGCCAATCAACCGCTTCGCATCTGAATTCAAAATTTAAATATATATAATCACAAATTGAAATAACACGAAATAAGACGAATTAAATATCTGACCGAAGACGGTGTTGGTGGAGTTGACGGCGACTTGGTTCTTCGCGGCATCGCCGATAAGGCGCTCATGCTCGGTGAACAAATGTCATCACAAGTTGTTTCTTCTCAATCAAATGTCATCACAAGTTGTTTCTCTAGCCGCATCATATTTCACCTTACAAAATTTTATTTTCTTAGAACTCCTGAAAATGGTAACATACTTGTGCTTCTCAGTTCTCAGCTTACAATTAAACCTACACGTATGCAAGAACTCAGTGTAATTAATTTATCTCTAATATCAAATAAAATAAAAAAATTCACTCAATATATAATGTCTACTACTAATTAACATTACAATTTACAATTCAGAAATAATAATACTAGAGATTCAAGACATGAATGATAAATTAAGTGTAATTCATTTAGTCACTGAAAACACATTCATACAATTAAGATCATGATTTTTTATGATAAAATTTGAAATTCGTTTTTACAAGTTCTTAGAAGCTAAAAATGTACAAAACAAACAGTCTGTCAACTCAGAATTTTATTTATTCAGAAAGTACTTGTTAGTTTAAAAACTATGGTTTCTATAAACTAGCATCATAGTCGTTGTAGTATAGTGGTAAGTATTCCCGCCTGTCACCCGGGTGACCCGGGTTCGATCCCCGGCAACGGCGTTATTTTTCCTTTTACCTATAAGGCAAAACGTATCATGGGCTGGTCATTTTCCGTGGCCACACTATGTTGGGCTAGTTACAGGCCCATAACTGTATATCGAAAGCCCACTTTCTGTATTTACATTACACTTAACTTTATTTTTAATTACTAAAAATATATAACTAATTTTTTAGATTTTTTGTCGAATCTAAAACCCAATTTCCCCGAACCCTTCTCTCTCTCTCTAGTAGCCCTAATCGGAATTTCAGTTTCTCAGGTTTATCCATACATATATTTACCGACACATGCTCCGACCGGCGCATAATCTTAGCTAAAGCGGTTGCAGATTTTTTCACTGTTTTCAGGAGCTTCTCGAAGTGGATTTTCATTGTCCAGAAAGAAATGGTATTTTCTATTCCTAACTCGTCGTTTGTTGAATTCGTAATGTGCGAAAAATATATTTAATTGCAACATTATTAATTCATGTAACTTGTCGTGGATATGTAACTCTGCATAAATCGGTCGATGTTTTCGTGCAGAGCTTCAGAGACGAAAGAGACAGAGCTCGCAGGGATTACCCTTCAAGATCGGAAGTGAAATCACACCATGGCCGGGGGAGCATTCCCCCATCAAGGCACCTCTGGGCTGGAAATCTACCTCACAACATAACTGAGAGTGCGTTGGCTCGTCACTTTTTGCAGTTTGGAGACCTCGAGAGTATTGCGTATCAACCGGGACGAAGCTACGCTTTTGTTAATTTTATAAACGACGAAGACGCCTTTGCTGCGGTGAAAGAGCTTCAAGGTTTTGTTATCGGAGGCAACCCACTTAGGATTGAGTTTGCGAAGCCGGTTAGTTTGGCTAATCTTTGTCTACTTTACTTATGGTATTGCGTTGGTGCCTTTATATTATATGTACACACTTTTTTTCCGATATATACGTAGCCTATGTCATTCAAGTTGGTGGATTATAACGTAGAATATCAGAAGCACAAGCATGTGAAGAAACCGATGCATCTCCCATCAAACCTGTTTAAGATGAGTGACATACATTTCCTAAAAAAATAGACGTTTAATTATTTGAAACTTGAAAGTCAAATCCATTAACTGTGAAATAACATGTTTACGATAGATACATCCCAATAGCCATTGCAATAAGAATTCTTAAGACATCTTCTTAGATATTTAGGAGCGAATAAAGTTGGCATTTTCTGACAAGACCTTTCATAAGCATATATCATAAGACAGGTTCTCAAGAGATGTCAAATAAACCGACCAAAGCTTGAATCAATTACTATGATTATCGGAATAGGAAAGCTGCAGGCAGTGATTTTTCATGATGTATCAGAATTGGTCGAGTGCATTTTGATTATTTATATCACACGAGTAACATTTTTCTCATCTAAATTGCGCACATGAAAAAATTAGAATGAAATGATAAATTTCGTTCCTACTACCTTGATTAGCTTCTTTGCTTCTTATACCGAACATGACAATACGTTCAAGTGCACCATGATACTATAGACCTGGCATCTACATATTGTTTCTAAACGCAGACTGCAGTTTCATTGCCATGTATGTCGAGTGCATGACTTGACCAAATTCATTTTGCATAAATGTGAGAGACATCTATTCATACCCTGTAGCACAACCAGGCAGTATGAAATTCTTCAGAATAATAGACTACCTGCCTATAGCAAGGTGAATACAATGAAGTAATCTTGGGTATCTGATCAAATCTAATCAAAGCAGGCAGATGCTTTTACGGCACACAAAAAACCACAAGCAAATAAATGCATCAGAATAGTGTCCAGAATGGTCTCAACTTGATGCAGATCATGGTTGTTTGTCGTACAATATTTAACAAGACTTCAAACTAGTATCAGAACACTCTCTATCCAAGAATATTCATCAACATTGAAGCGTGGCTTTCTTAGATGTTGATGTAGTAGAAGAATGCCATTAAGAAGTAAATTTGTCCAATACACTCTCTATGAGTTTCTTTTACACAATGTCCTAGTAATTTAGAGATGCCTGTAGAGGAATGATTTATTCCTTGTTGATGGAGTATTTGAACTTGATTTTAACTTTCCAAGTGTTATGTTCATCGTGGATATTAGTCTGTTGTTCATGCTCCAACTTAGGCTCCGTCTAATCGATGCACCCCATTTTGTTATCCAGAAACATTGCCTATCCTTTAATCTTCTGCAACAAAATACCCGTGACACTGGATTTGCGCACTTGTGGATGTTAATCTCATTGGTCGTAATACTGATTTTGAGACGAGCATATTTCCGCAAATTTGGATCTGTTATGTAATTGCAAGAAAGTGAAGAAAGTACTCAGAATACATACTCCATAGAACTGGACAGTGCCAAAGTGGTATCTCTTATATATACCAAATAATACCAATACTACAAAAAGAGCAAGAATCTGTGTGTTCCTTAAATGAACTATTGATCGAACACGATTAAAGTTTTTTGCATGACATGAACTATCAAGCACATATTGGTGAGTTGGTTTTACTATAAGGTTTCTTATTTTGGCCCTTCTAATTAATCCAACCATCCATTTCCATTAAAGTTGGTGGGTAGCACATTTATACTTGGAAGCACTCATCTACAATACTTTACTGTATATTAATATTATCGACTTATCGTATACTTACTAATCAAATTTCATTGGTAGATCATCAGTGGATCAGAAAAAACGATGCACACCAAAGTGTTTAATTCTTCAACCCAGGATCTTAACGTTGAATATACATGAAGATTAGTTTGTTCAACAATTTATTTTACCTGAAAATTAGTAGTTCGTCTAGCTATGGTAGAGTATCTTGGACACTGATGAATTTGAGTAAGTAATTCAAATACCTGTAGTTTTCTTCTGTATCTAAGTTGTGCATATGAATACAACTTAAATCAAATACTCCACATAAATTCAAGATATGGGATTTTTTTTATAAACATACAGTCGAATGATTGCTCCCTAGTAAAATCACTCCTCTTCAAAGTGAACTAGCCATTTGGGCTGTACTGCCATTTACGTACTTACGTTCTTGATCTTCAAGCAGCAAGTTCTCTGGGAAGGCACCATTTTTCATTCGTTATGTTTCCAACCATTATTCCTTCTTGCTGTTTTGCAAGAAAGCACATATATTGGTGTTAAGGTTCGATTTATCTTGTGCTCCAGAGTCCAAACTTCAGAAGAGTCGCATAGTCTTAATTGATCCGGAAGTAGTTAACCATAGATTGCTCTTTCGGGGTGACTTCATTTTCAGTGCAATGTGACATTGGATTAGGGAAAGCCCTTTTTTTCCCGTAGTCATAATTAAGGTTGGTCTAGCAAGCTAGATTTCATTGTGGATGCATGTTAGGAAATTCATTGTATGTATTTCGATGACAAATAGGGTACTGCAGGTTAGTTTTCAATCAGTGACATTATTGAGGATTACACAATTTTGATATCTCAATAGAGGGATCTTCTGTTATTAAAAATAGTAAAACACAGGGCGATTTATTCAAGGGGAACTGTAGGTTGTTGCAGACAGCTGTCTCTTATACCGCTGTAAGCCCATCGCGATAAAAGGGCTTTTAATGATTTATAATATGAAACAAAGTAAATTACCTTTATCCAATATGTGCCTCCGTCTGTATGTGTTGCGTGCAGTAATTATTCAGAAAATCAAAGTGTTTCTGTTGGTGGTATGTAAATATGTTACTTTTGACAATTCTCTGAAAGTTTAGGTTCTCTGTCCTTTGTTGAGCTATTTCTGAAACATGCTATTGTCCATTTCAATGATTTACATTTATTGGCTTTTCTTGTGTTTGCGAAGCTCATTCCCCAACCTATTAAGGAGGCTTAAATTGGTATTAGAACAAAGTGTGCTGATGTTTTATCCTTTTATATACGTGAAGAGATTTTTCCGTTTTGTTTGTGTTTCATAATATATACATTATTACTTTTTCCTGCTTTCGAAATTCAAGGAGTCAAGCAATTATGAATCTACCATCATTTTTTCTGCCCCAGTCAGATATCTTTATTGGGATACAAGGTCCTCATCTCAGGAACAACTTATATATATTCTGGATACTAGCATTTGGCCTTTTAGTGTTTGGTCAAAGAATGTTTATGACAGTGAATGGTTGTATTTCACCTTTGTTATTTAGATCACTAGAACATTGTAGTTGTGGAGATTAATATCAATATTTTGACAAGTTTTCTAAAAGTGTTGCAAAGCTTACCTGAAATAACGGCAATGTGTCTTGTGTATATCTATATCTGAATTAGAGAGTGACACGTTGACACATCTTGACCAACTTTGCTACGTTGTGACCTGTTTATATAAGTGTAGATTTGGGAAGAAGATTTTGTGGTTTGTAAATTTAACATTTTCTTTGTGTTTTTCAGCTAATATGTAGCTTTCCACAGTTACAACCTTAATGCAGCTCCACTTTGCAGGAGAAATCGTCAATACCACCACGTGATGCAGACTACGTCGAACGGCGGGATGAACCATATCACAGGTCAAGAGAGTCTCCATTTTCACATAGGGACTCCAGAGCACGTCACTCTAGTCCAGAACTTCTGAACAAATCCAAAATGAATGACAAAGATGCAGAACCTAGTGAGGTCTTATGGGTCGGATTCCCTGCCCAGTTGAAAATTGATGAATTTATCTTGAGGAAGGCCTTTTCTCCATTTGGAGAAATTGAGAAGATAACTGCATTTCCTGGTCGTACATATGCCTTTGTTCGTTTTAGAAATGTGATGGCAGCCTGCAGGGCTAAAGATACTCTGCATGGTAAATTATTTGGAAATCCACGTGTGCATATTTCTTTCGCAAAGAGCGATTCTGGGCCGCCTAATCGAGAAAGGAATTCAACAAATGATTCACCATCCCCACGTGATGGATCATATGGACGCAGTGGATCTTTCGACCAATTTCGACCTGATCGGAACTTTGGTGGCATGTCTGGTGATTACGGCATTAGATCCCCACCCTTTAGTTCGAATATGGATCCTGATGATCGAAATTTGATGATGGGTTCGGTTAGAAATGCTAAGTTATGGCCTGGTGGAGCTGATGCCCGTAGCAAAAGAAGGTTCCCGGGACACGGAAACAATTATGAGCCTCTAGATAGTCCTAGAGGGAATGTAGGTGCTCGTATCCGTGAGTTCTCCCCAAATAATTTTCCTCGAAATGGTCCAATCTATGACGATGACCCATGGGATTTGCCTGAAGATGTCTCATTCTTCCATGAGACAAAGAAACTGAAGATTAATAACACATCGTCTCCTGACAATGAGCTGCCAGAATATCCATTCTCTGATTTGGATAAAGCAAAATATATCCTACCACAGCAGAGGGTTGTTGATAAGAACTACGATTCTAGAGATTCAAGATACAGACCAATTCCCCAGCATTTAACGAAAACAGCCCAACAATTTGGGGAAAGAGGTGATCATTGGAACTCATCATATGATGATTTGAATCCATTGCCTTCCCTGGATCGCCGAAGGTTGACCCCTGAGCGACGTCAATCGTCTTCAAAAGAAGTGTGGAAGTGGGAGGGAATGATAGCCAAAGGAGGAACTTCAGTTTGTCGTGCTCGCTGCTTTCCTGTTGGAAAACCTCCTGAGATGGTCTTGTAAGTAGTAGTTTGATTGTAATCCTTGCAAAAAGATTTTTGTGTGTTAATTTTCCAAGTTTTCTTATGTGATTTTTTTTATTTTTCTTTTCCAGAAGCTTTAAGGTTCTATGACTACAATATATGTCTTGGAACTGATTTTTTTCCCTATTTTGTGGGTGGGTGTGAGCCATTTACTGAAATCGAGGTTTTTGTGGAGTAATTGCACAGTGCTAGATATATGAAAAAACTGCGACTGTATAATCTTGACGAACATGGCTAATACTGGAAAATTTTGCTACACATGAATGCATGGGGTGTTGTAGATTTAGTGTTGCGAATTTGCCTGTAGCTTTTTGTATTAGCTCATTAAAAATGATTTACAATGATACAGGCCTGGATATTTGGACTGCACTGCAAGGACTAGTTTAGATATGCTTGCAAAGCATTACTACCAGGCAACTGGTGCTTGGGTTGTCTTTTTTTCCCCTGCAAATGATCCCGACATTTCATATTACAATGAATTCATGAATTATCTTGGTGAGAAACAGCGGGCTGCTGTTGTAAAACTGGATGAAAGGACAACCTTATTCCTTGTCCCTCCTTCAGAATTCTCTGAAAAAGTTCTTAAAGTACCTGGCAGACTGAGCATTTCTGGTGTCGTCTTAAGGTTAGAAACTCCCGGTTCTAGCTATGGTAGGCCCACTATTCACGATGACAACAGAGAAACAGGATTCACATCTTTTCATGGTGATTTAGTGCACCAGAAACCAATCTCACCTCCAGGGCCTTACTTGCCAACTCTACCTTTGACTAATTACGAGAAACCTAGTATGAATGTTGCATCAATGTCCCGGAGCTCGTCTTCTTACTATGCTCAGAATCCTGCACCTGGAGCGAACTGGCAGCAGCACGATTTTCCGAATTCAAATCCATCAAGTAGAAATATCACATCACATTCATCTAACAATATGTCTTCTGGTTACTCTACGGTGCATAGACCAATGCAGGAAGCATCAACTCATAGCAATTACACACCTGATAACTTCTCAGGTTACCCTTCGGGTGGAAATGGCAAATCTCCGATTGTTCATGAATCTCCTCAAATATCTTCAGGTCTCCCACCAGAACAACTAGCTCAGCTGACATCATCCCTTCTAGGACAACAGGGGCAGTTAGGTGGTGCATCGAGTACTGGGGAGTATAAACCATCAGGAAACATTAATCAATCTGGGTATCCTCTTAATACATCCCAAAATTACGGATTATTACAAAATGACCAGGTGTCTTCCGAGTTCACGCAATCCCAGTTTGGTCAGATGCAACAGCATCAACCCACAAGCTTAGCTTCGTCTCAGAGAGAGGTTCAAGATCATGGGCAGGACGATACTGAGGCTGATCCACAGAAACGATTGAAGGCAACCCTGCAGCTGGCTGCGGCTCTTCTCCAGCAAATTCAGCAAGGGAAAGGGACCTGAAAATGTAAAAGACTGGGCAAACTTATGATATAGCTAGCGTTTGAGTTTCGCTGTTAAAAATCCAGGCCTCGTTCCCTTTTTAATGTCTTTCTTCTATTTGTCTTATCTTATCTACCATTGTTATAGTAATATGGAGTTGAGTAGGGATTTGGAATCGAATATGTTAATATTTGATTTGTATTTGAACGGTATTCCAATATACTATTCGATTATAAATTTATAATAGTGACAAAAGTATAAGCACTTTATTACTATTATAGTATTATAAAGTGTAATTATTATTTATTTATATATATATATAGATATATAGATATATATTAATTTTTATATTTGAATTTGAATTAAAATATAATTATATTTTAAAGTGTTGAATTCTATTTTCTTTTAAATTAAAATTAGAATTAGAATTAAGAGTTATTTTATAAAAGGGAAATTTTTAAAGTTTAGTTAAAATTAAATAATTTAATTTATTCTAATTATTAATAAGAGCACTTTAATTAATATTATTTTAATTTTAAATATTGCTAACTACATTTTAATTTCAAGTTATATTTGAACTAGAATTTAAAAGTTTGTAATAAAGTTTGTAATAAAATAAATATTCACATTTATATTGTGGTGATTGTCTCGTTAAAAACCTTTAACAAAGAAAACCCTTTGGGAAAAACTTAGTAAAGGGAAAAAGAGTACAATCACTGATTCACGGTCTTCGGGACCAAAAATTACTGGTCTTCGGGACCTTGTCTTCAATATCATTTGTGTCCATAATGATATAGTAATATGATATTGTACATATTCTGATTTTCATTTCCTTTCATATCAAGAATTTTAAAATCCATCCAGGATTTTCATGTATGTACCTTTCTAATGACTTCTACATTGTCAAACCATACATTCGATGCATATATTTATCATTGTTGCTGCCAGAAATATTAAGTAGCGGAACTTAATGTCATCTTTCAAAAATATTTGATTAACATCGAGTTTCTGCGAAAAACTCATGAGCAACTAATCTCGCTTTTATATCTCACCACATCATTATTCGTTTTTCGTACGAACACCCACATATACCCCTCTGGGATAATATTTTGAGGTGTGTATTATAGAGTCAAAATATAGCGAGTCGTGCTCAGCCTCTATTGCTCGTTTCTATTTATTTGAGTGCTGCCGGCACACTATCATTGATTTGAGTTTTGGATCCAAATTTTCTAGAGCAACTCTTGAGGCAAATATGTCGTTGACGACTTTTTCCATATTGATGACAATTCATTCTATCAACCAAATCTTTCATCATTTCCCAAAATATTTAATTTGGTTGTTCCGCAATCCCACGATTTTCTATTATCATGTGCACATGCTTTTTCAATGAGATTTACATCTAACTCTCTTCAGGAGATTTTGAGGGTGACTAAATTTTTTTGTTTTTTCCGCGGATTTATTTTATATTTTAAGATTGATCTACTACGCTTCAGGCGTATATTAGAATCAACATTTGAGTTGATCTATTTGGTATTTGAACTTTTATAGTTCATTTATCACAAATATATGTGATTTTGTCACACCTTCATTAATTTGGCAGATTACTTGCTAAATATTGCAAGTCACTTATTTTAATGAACTTCGGGTTCAATTGATTCGTGCGTGGATCAAGAATTGAAGATCGTTTTTATTCAATGAAATTTCTCGGCATTTATATCTTTTATATTCTTATCTCCCCCTAATGCCGGGAAATGATCTTCCTTAAATATGCAAACCATCGTAATTGCTATAAACCGATCTTCTGGATCATGATCTTCTGGATCGTGGGCTCGAGATATTTAATGTACCTTATTTTCGACTATGCCCGTTCATAAAAATACGCTTTAGTGGTGATATGAATATAAGGTGCATATTAATTCGCAGATGGGAAATGTTTGATTCATTTCCACGCACAATCATTCATGATATGCATTATTTTCATGTTTAACTACATTTGTAGTACTCGTGGGGGTAATTAGTAAAACTCTTCCGGAGCTCACTCTTAATATGTCATTCGCATAACAGTATAATGATCTTTCGGGGATACAATATCTTTATCAATGATCCTTCGGGGATGAATGATTTTGCACGATCCTGCAGGGATTCCGTGTTCTCTTCTTTGATTGTTTCACTCCAACCTTTTGGAGAACAAAAATAAATCTCACATAATTTTCTCAAAAATAACATTTAATTGGAATCGACTTTTTCGATATTCCATGAGTACTCACATAGTAAGATACATTAGTTCTCGATTTTTAAAAGATATCCTTCAGGGATAATTCATATGACGAGAATAATCGAATTTGGCTCACTATGAGTATCACGATATGTAACTTTATTAAAAACATTTAATGTTTTGAACTTTGCTTCTTCGGGAGCATGTAACTTTATTCAAAAACTTTGAACTTTGCTTCGGGAGATTTGATATTGCTGCGGAAATATCATATCATGATGTTCTTCAAGAACATTTAAAATTTAATTTTGATATTTAATCATGAATATCTTATCATAATCTTATTCAAGAACATTTAAAAACTTATTGCTACTACGGGAGCAATTTAATTTAATATTTCCAAACTTATTGCTACTACGGGAGCAATTTAATTTGATATATATCGAATAATATCAAATCAGGATGTTCTTCCAGAACGATCAATATAATATTTAAATCAGAGTATATGTTCTTCAGGAACATTCAATTTTATATATATATTAAGAATAATTGATTTGATATTACTTCAGGATATCAAATTATAAAGTCGACTCAAACTTGTGAGTCCGGGTTCATACACGTTTTGGTAGTACGACCAACTTCGGGTGATCGTATATTTCTTTTAAATCTTTCCACAAAGCTATAGTACGAACAACTTCGGGTGATCGTATATTTCTTTTACGGTGAATTTTCAAATATATTATTCGAGATTATTAGTATATAATCATAATCAATTTGATATTGATATTTCTGCAGGAATATCATATCACGACATGAACATTTAATTTTGATATTTTTCGTCAAGAATATCATATCACAATGTTATTCAGGAATATTAATATTTTAATTAATTTACTAGGCATAATTAATTTGATATTACTTCAAGAATATCATACTTCAGGAACTTACGCATAATTAATTTGATATTAATTCAAGAATATCATATTATAATGTTTTTCGGGAACATATGATATCATATCAAGAATATCAAATTATAATGTTCTTCGGGAACATATGATATTACTTCAGGAATATAAGATTATAATGTTCTTTGGGAACATATGAGATATAAGATTACAATGTTCTTCGAATTATAATGTTCTTCGTGAATTGAACATATGATATTACTTCAGGAATATCAAATTATAATGTTCTTCGGGAACATATGATATTACTTCAGGAATATCAGATTATAATGTTCTTCGAGAACATTTAAATTTAAGAAGAAGGAAGGAGAAGTAGATATATTTATATAAATTATACCTATTGCCATTAACTTACATATAATCAATAGTTTTCTTGTACAACTATATCTAACTTTTATGAGATTTACCAGAAAATACATATAAACAAATTGTATTAGGAAAACTTGATGTAATAGTTACGGGGAATTACCAAAAAATACATATAAACAAATTGTATTCGGAAAACTTGATGTATTCTATATATTTAAATAAGGAAATCTATGCACAACTCACCCTTCTAAAGAACTATCTAAAAATATTTAAATTATTTTGTTGCTCTTTTCTAAACTATTTGCTTTAATATTAAATTTTTAATATTAAATTACTATAAGATATTATAGAACATTTTTAATTGTATTTTCATCAATATCTAGATTAGTAATTATTAATTATATTATAAGATATTATAGAACATTTTCAATTGTATTTCATCAATTTCTAAATTAGTAATTATTAATTCTATTAGTAGCTAGTAATTTGTTTTCTGGTGGTTTTTTTTTTATTATTGTTAACAAATTTCAACATTCTTATAAGATATTATAGAACTTGTATTTTCATCAATTTCTCATTTTGTAATTATTAATTCTATTAGTATTGTAATTTGAGTTTTGTGGTTTTTTTATTATCATTAATCGTGTTCTCAGATTAACCTTTCTATTAAACCAACTGGTTTTCCCCAAATATTGATCCAATACGACAGCGTATCATTGCCCTAATTGACGCCCAATTTCATTGCTCATACGATATCGTTTTGGACAGCTGAAACATTATTTATTATTGTCTTTATTTAATAGGCTTTATTATTATTGGTCTTTATCCTTTGTCCTCCCAGATGTACGGACATAGGGTTTTGGATTGCGGTATTTAAGTCCTCGTGTTTGAGGAGCCGCAATCAGTCTGATCATTATCAAAATATCGTTCTCTTCATTATTTT
Source organism: Euphrasia confusa (assembly GCA_954870475.1). Classification (NCBI taxonomy): domain Eukaryota; kingdom Viridiplantae; phylum Streptophyta; class Magnoliopsida; order Lamiales; family Orobanchaceae; genus Euphrasia; species Euphrasia confusa. The sequence goes on from OX940951.1 coordinate 3,701,499, forward strand.
CTTGAACTGAATATCTCAAAAATCCAATATGGTATCAGAGCCCAGGATTTAAACTTGGAAAGTTCAAGCGAGCTCTCCAATGGAAGAAGAAAGAATGAACGCAGGAATCCCCAACAAATTTGGGCTGATTCAGCTAAGCCATCATCAAGTCTCTGTCAAACTCACGGATGAAAACTACCTTATATGGAGACAACAGATCATTATTGCTGTGAAGGGCCATGGTCTCGAAGGTTTCATTGAAGGGACTGAAGCTGCACCAGCTAGGTTTACACAGATTGAAGAAGATGGAACCCTAGTTCCCAATCCTGAATATGCCCTGTGGCAAAGGCAAGACCAGCTGCTTGCATCTTGGATTCTCTCAACTCTATCAGAGTCTATTTTGATTTCAGTGGTTGGATTCAACACCTCCTATGAGATATGGCAGAATCTCCAAGGTAACTTTTCCAGCTTATCCACTGCTAGAAAAATGCAGTACAAGTTGCAATTGCAAAATCAGAAAAAGGGAGCCCTTACCATGAGGGAATATTTAAATAAAATGAAATCCCTATGTGATGCCCTTGCTAGCACTGGTGAGAGAATGAGAGAGGAAGATCAAATTCTGTATGTTCTTGGTGGCTTGGGGAATGAATATGATGCAGTGGTGGTGACAGTGACTGCTAGAGGAGAAGGGTTTGGAATGAAGGAGCTCACCTCACTGTTATTGAGCTATGAAAGCAGGGTTGACAGTATGATGAACTCTGAAAAGAATATTGCCTCTGCCAATTATGCAAGTCAAAGGGGAAGAGGTGCCTCCAATGCTGTTAGAGGCAGAGGAAGCTCTAGCTACAGAGGAAGAGGAACAAACACCAGAGGTAGAGGTGGTAGAACCTCTAATGCACCTAGAGTGCAGTATCAAATCTGTGGCTACACAAACCACACAGCCGACAAGTGCTACCACAGATTTGAATCTGACTTTACTCCAAACCAGAACAATAGAGGAAATGGGAGTGAAGGTTACAAAAACAGTGGCAGTCAAAGCTCTTATCAGGGATCACAGCATGGCTCAGCTCACTACTCCTCTGCTGATGGAGCTTCTGAAGGTGGATGGTACCCAGATTCTGGTGCATCTCACCATATAACAAATGACCTTTCAAATCTTAGCATCTCCAATGATTATGAAGGGCCTGGGAAGCTGCAAATTGGAAATGGTATGAACTTGGATATATCACATGTTGGTAAGACTTTAGTCAAACCAAACCCACCCTCCTCTACTTCCCATATATTCAGACTTACCAATCTTTTACATGTTCCAGAAATCACTAAAAACCTTTTAAGTGTTTCTCAATTTGCCAAGGATAATCATGTTTTCTTTGAATTTCACCCCTTGTTTTGTGTTGTTAAGGACATAACCACAAGGGAGGTCCTTCTCACAGGGAAGGTTAGCCATGGATTATACCATTTCAACCTCTCCAGAGCTTCATCACCCACCAGTTCATCACCTCAGACCACCACTACAACCACTGCTGCCCCTGGTTATTTTAAATCTTTTTCTGCTTGTGTTAAAAACTCTAGGAGTTTAGAATTATGGCATAAAAGACTTGGCCATCCTTCTCTTGACATTACTAAGAAGGCTTTATCTATTTGTAATATTCCCTATGTTAATGATTCTGGTTTTGACTTTTGCACAAACTGTGCTGAATCCAAGGCACATAAACTGCCATTTCCACATTCTCATATTAGAGCATCTGCTCCCTTGGATTTATTGCACACTGATCTTTGGGGTCCAGCACCTCATAGATCAATACATGGTAATTTATATTACTTGTCTATTGTGGATGACTTCAGCAGGTACACATGGATTTATTTTCTATCTACAAAATCTGAAACAACCTCTGCTTTTACTCATTTTAAGCACATGGTTGAGAATCAAATTAACAGAAAAATTAGAGTGGTTCAATCTGATGGAGGTTCAGAATTCTTTCCACTCTCCAAGCTCTTTGCAGCCTCTGGTATTGTGCATCAAAAATCTTGCCCTTACACTCCACAGCAAAATGGTGCTGTGGAGAGAAAACACAGACACATTATTGAATCCGGGTTGAGTTTACTCTCCCATTCTGGCCTTTCAAAGGCCTACTGGGAAGATGCCTTTGCATCTGCTGTTCACCTCATCAATAGGATTCCTCATAAATCCTTAAATCACAGTATTCCCCTCACATTGCTCACTGGTCAGGTTCCTGACTATTCCACCTTTAAAGTGTTTGGATGTCAAGCTTTCCCCTTTCTCAAACCCTACAACCAAGACAAATTGGATCCCAGATCCTTATCCTCTATATTTCTTGGCTATCATCCTCAGTACAAAGGCTATAAAATCCAACTCCCCTCTCAGAAAATAATTCTCACAAGAAATGTCACATTTAATGAAAATATTTTTCCTGCGCTTTTATCTTCACCTCACTCTGAGTCTATACCTTTATTCTCTTGCCCCTCTAACCCCATTCCCCATATACCTCCTGTTATAACACCTAATCATCCTGATCATCACTTACATGCTCATGCACAGGATCCTCAATTACAACCTACCTCTCCTTCACCAGAACCACATAATTCTAGTTCCAGCTCTTCATCATCTGATCATGATAATCCCACTCCTCCAGCTGATGATCCTTTACCTCCTCCCCAACCACATGATCCATCAACTTCTTCACATGCCTCTAATAATCACCCTATGATCACTAGAGCAAAAAGAGGCATTTTCAGGCCAAAAATTTATTTTTCTGATGCTTCCTCTGCCACTGAACCTTCTACTGTTAGTGAAGCCCTTAACCAACCCTTATGGTCAGCAGCTATGAAATCTGAGTATGATGCTCTTATCAAAAACAAGACATGGTCTCTTGTTCATCCTCCTCCTGACAGAAATGTGATAGGTTGCAGGTGGATTTTTAAACTCAAAAGAGCTGCTGATGGCTCTGTTTCCAAGTACAAGGCTAGACTTGTAGCCAAAGGTTACACACAAATTCCTGGGATTGACTTTCATGAAGTCTTCAGCCCAGTTGTCAAGCCCACAACTATCAGATTAATTCTGACCCTAGCCATTTCCAGAGGTTGGACCATCAGACAACTTGATGTTGACAATGCCTTTTTGAATGGCTCTTTAGATTCTCATCATGCCATTTATATGCACCAACCTCCTGGATTTGAAGTCCCTGGCCAAGAATCTCTTGTTTGTAAACTGGACAAAGCCCTCTATGGACTTAAGCAGGCCTCTAGAGCCTGGTTCACCAAACTCAAAACAATCTTTTCTGGACTTGGTTTTTCCAGCTCAAAAGCTGATTCTTCTCTGTTTATCCATCATTCCTCTTCTTTAACCATGTTTGCTTTGGTGTATGTCGATGATATTATCCTTACTGGAAGCTCTAGCTCTGCCCTAAACATCCTCATCCACAAGCTCTCTACATTTTTTGCTCTCAAAGACCTTGGTCCCTTAACTTATTTCCTTGGCATTCAGGTTTCTTATAACAGTCATGGCCTTCACTTATCTCAACACCAATACATTTTGGACCTTCTCAAAAAAGCAGGTCTTTCACAAGCTAAGGGAGTTCCCACTCCCATGGTCAGTTCATCACTTCTCTCTAAACAGGATGGTTTACCATATACTGACCCTTCTCACTATCGTATGCTTATTGGTAGCCTTCAATATCTTACCATCACCCGGCCGGACATCACATATGCTGTGAATCGATTAAGTCAATTCATGCAGAATCCCAGAGACTCACATTTCCGAGCCATCAAACGTCTATTGCGTTATGTCTCTGCCACTAATACTCATGGTCTTCAACTTTACAATACTCCCCACCTTTCTCTTACAGTTTTTGCAGATTATGACTGGGCTTCGGATCCCGATGATCGAAGATCCACCTCCGGCCACTGTGTTTTCTTTGGCAAAAGCTTAATTGCTTGGAGTTCTAAGAAACAACATACGGTCTCTCGCTCAAGCACCGAGGCCGAATATCGCAGCTTAGCAAACGCCATTTCAGAAGTCACCTGGATCAAATCTCTTCTCCTCGAGCTCCGGGCTCTACCTCGTCAACCTCCTGTCATTTGGGTTGACAATATTAGTGCGGTCTACCTATCTTCTCACGCCGTCGTCCAAGCACGCACCAAACATATCGAAATCGATTTACATTTCGTTCGTGATAAGATTCAATCCAAAGAAGTTTCTGTCCACCATATTCCGGCTCGGGATCAGATCGCCGACGTCTTCACCAAGCCTCTCTCGCTTCAACCGTTCGCGCGCCTCCGCGATTCCCTTCACGTCACCCGCGCTCCGATTGCGGGGGGGTATTAAACCAACTGGTTTTCCCCAAATATTGATCCAATACGACAGCGTATCATTGCCCTAATTGACGCCCAATTTCATTGCTCATACGATATCGTTTTGGACAGCTGAAACATTATTTATTATTGTCTTTATTTAATAGGCTTTATTATTATTGGTCTTTATCCTTTGTCCTCCCAGATGTACGGACATAGGGTTTTGGATTGCGGTATTTAAGTCCTCGTGTTTGAGGAGCCGCAATCAGTCTGATCATTATCAAAATATCGTTCTCTTCATTATTTTCTTGAACTGAATATCTCAAAAATCCAATACTTTCAAAGTTTGTTTTATGAAATTTTGAACCTACAATCTTAACATGTTTGATTTTGGGTTGCATATAAAAGTATTGTTTTGATTGGGTAGTTCGGATTTGAGGTTGGAGTTGTACTCAAGTTGTTGATCATTACAAATTGTTCTGATTGAATGTTTTTTTTTCCTTTTATATTACATCACACTCTCAACAATAAAACATTACAATCATCGATCATACATTGAATCTCAAAAGTTTTCAGGACTGTCATCCAATTGTTTCTCATCTTCGATATCCACTTCTAAGATTTCCTGCAAACCCATTAATGTCAATGTTATTTCTCATAACACGGTTATATATATATATATATTATTTTTTCAACTAATAGTAATAAACATTCGTTTTTATATGCAAACAGCCATGTACGAATTCAATATTTTGTGTTACTTATAATGCAAATGTTACTTACAGGGATTCTCTGCTTCAAGTAATTCCCAAGGCGGGCCAAAACCGTGGACCGTTTATGCCAGAATCGGCCGCTGAGTCTGATCTTCACGTACGGTCCATCCAAATCAGCAACCTCTGCTTTTCCTGTGTCCACAATTTTTATTTTAAATTAAAATAAAATAAGACCAAAATGGTACGTCTGACCGAAAGACGGTCTGATGGTAAATTTCCCCAAATCACCTGTTATGTTAACTGAAGTGTCGAAGAGCTGTGCCAACTGCAACGAAGGAGTTCAAATCCTAATCGCAATTCGTAATTATAAATTGAAAAAAAATACAAAAAGAGAGCGAGTGGATATCGGAGGTTGCCTCTGTTCTGGCGTCGGACAATGCCTGGCGGATGTTCTCCTCCGTCAAATCGAGCGGCGCCGACGAGGCTGAAATCGCAGCCGTCGACGATGATCTCTGCCGTCCGTTCTTCTGAATAAGCTTCTTCACCTTGGGCGGCGGAGAAAAGAGATTCGATGACAGACGATGTGAAGGGGTGAGAGGCATTACCGTAGGTCGTAGGATGTGGTGGTGGTGGTGGCGGTGAAGTTTCAGAGACATCATTGGGTGGCGTTTTTCAGTTTCCCGTGTTTTGTTATCTACTGCGACTACTTGAAGGGAGTGTGTGGTTAATAAAAAGGGTGGCTATTGCATTTTATTTTGAGATAGTAATATATACCTCTGTCCCATATTAATGGTCATACTTTTGTCAAGGAAGTGTGACCATTGCCTTGGGACAGAGGTAGAGTACTAAATATTAGTAATACAGCAGTTCGGTAAAAGATAAAAAAAAATTGAAAAATTCAGTTCATAGAAAATTGAGAATACGGATTAATCAAGTTTGGTATGACATAACAAAACTTGATTATTTAATCGAGTTAAAGTTCGTATCGACATTATTGAATAATTAGTAAAACAAATTTTAGGAGGGTAACGACTCGTAGGATGCAACAACTAACAAGCTTGTTCAATTAGTTTGTAATGAGGTTTTAAAAAGAATGTTAAATGATCAATGTGCAGATGATTTTAGGGATTTTTTTATTGTTTGAAATTTCTAGCGTAACATAATTAAAAAAATGAAGACGAATTAAATTACAATTAAAAAATAAGTTAGTAGTAATTGATTAAATATAAATGAAACGTGGGGTGTATGTATCCAGTCAGAAGGTTGAAAGTTGGTCGTGTCCAAAAGAATTCTGTTGCATGAACCCAGAAATTTAATTAACCGACTGAAAAAAGTACACACGCGCTATTTATACACACACCTCTTCTTATTCTATTTAGCATTGGTTTTCTTGAGACTGTTTTTCACTTGGCTGGTTTGAGTTTGATTGCTATCAAGAAATGGCTAGCACGGGTGAAGGAGCTGCAATTGGTATTGATTTGGGAACCACATATTCATGTGTGGGTGTGTGGCAGCATGACCGCGTTGAGATTATAGTGAATGATCAGGGTAACCGTACGACCCCGTCCTACGTGGCTTTCACCGACGATGAGCGCCTTATTGGTGATGCAGCCAAGAACCAAGTCGCCGTCAACTCCACTAACACCGTCTTCGGTCAGATATATACAATTTATTCCATGTTGTTCTACTTAATTATTTATAGTAGCTTTGCATTATTTGTAAATTTGTTTTGTATTTTGTGAATCAGATGCGAAACGATTGATTGGCAGAAGATTCTCTGACCCTATTGTCCAGAGTGATATGAAACTCTGGCCATTCCAGATCGTTGCAGGGCCTAATTACAAGCCGACGATAGTAGTCTCCTACAAAGGCGAGGAGAAACGATTCTCTGCAGAGGAGATATCTTCCATGGTTCTCTCCAAGATGAAGGAATCTGCCGAGGCCTACCTGGGGTCCACCGTCAAGAATGCTGTCATAACCGTTCCTGCCTTCTTCAACGACTCTCAGCGTCAGGCCACCAAGGATGCTGGATTCATTGCTGGTCTCAATGTTATTCGAATCCTTAGCGAACCCACTGCAGCTGCCATTGCATACGGTCTCGACAAATGCATTTCTGGTGGGAATAAGAAGAATGTTCTAATATTCGATCTCGGCGGTGGTACTTTTGATGTCTCAATCCTCACCATCGACAAGGGTACTTTTGAAGTCAAGGCAACAGCTGGAGACACCCATCTTGGGGGAGAGGACTTTGACAACAGAATGTTGAATCACTTTGTGTCGGAGTTCAAGAGGAAACACAACAAGGACATGAGTGGGAACCCCCAAGCGCTGAGAAGGTTGAGGACCCTCTGCGAGAGGGTTAAGAGGACACTCTCGTCCACTTGTCAAACAACGATCGATGTTTATTCTCTGTATGAGGGTGTCGATTTCCACGCTCCCATTACCCGTGCGAGATTCGAGGATCTCAACATTGATTTGTTCCAAAAGTGCATGGAAACGGTCGAGGGCTGCTTGAGAGATGCAAACATGGACAAGAGTAGCATCGACGATGTTGTCCTTGTCGGGGGCTCGACTAGGATTCCAAAGGTTCAACAGTTGCTACATGATTTCTTTAATGGAAAGGAGCTGTGCAGGAGCATAAATCCAGACGAGGCTGTTGCTTATGGTGCCGCGGTTCAAGCGGCCATTCTGAGCGGTCAAGGCAACAAGACTGTGCAAGATCTTATACTTTTAGATGTCACGCCTTTGTCCCTCGGTGTAAATACATTAGGAGATATTGTTATGGCTGTTGTGATTCCGAGGAACACGCCCATTCCTACTAAATTTGAAAAAGTGTTTAGTACTTCCTCTGAAAACCAGGCGAGTGTTCTGATTCATGTTCTTGAAGGTGAAAGAACGAGGATGGTGGATAATAATCTGCTTGGGGAATTTGAGCTGACGGGCATTCCTCCTGCACCAAGGTCCGTTCCACAGATAAACGTGTGCTTTGAAATTGATGCCAACGGTATACTGAACGTATCTGCTGAGGACAAGACCACAGGTGTGAAGGAAAAGGTCACTATAACTAACGAGAAGGGTAGGCTGAGCAACGCGGAGATAGAGAAAATGATCAAAGAAGCTGAGGAGTACAAGTTTGAAGATGTGGCCCATAAGAAGAGGGCCGACTCAAGGAATGCGTTGGAGAATTATGCCTACAGCACGAGGAACAGGATCAAGATTAATGGTAAGATTTCTTCGAATATTCCAGAGACTGACAAGGAGAAAATTGATGTAGCAGTCGAGTCGGCTATTAAATGGTCAGATGAGAGCGAGATGGCAAAGGCTGAGGAGTTTGAACATAAGTTGAAAGAGCTTGAAAGCCTTTGCAATCCCATTATTGAAAAAATGTGACAAACATGAGGCCTGGTGACATGGGGACTATATATTATGATGATGATATGATTAAGGAGTTTGATCTTGCATTATTTCCTTTTTTATATAATATTCTGTTTTGAATATTTTCATTATTACCTAATTTACATTACATGAACATGATATATCAAATTGAATCATTTGAATCTGCTATTAACATCCTAAGGGCTGGGAATGATCAAACAGATGATCAACAACGATGTTCTAGCCGGCTAGGATAAAAATGGAAGAGAAACATGTTATAAAAAGTGAAGAGAAAGAAAAAGTAAACACACCCGTATATAATTTGGGGTCAAGAAGAATTTTGTACGTAAAAAAGGTATAATTGGTATCCAGAATCGGTGAACTAATGCAATTATTTATTAATATTAGAAGGTCTCCTATTGCGATAAAGATAAAAATAAATTCAAAAAAAACAAAATTATACAAAATAAAAAGTTGTATATATTTAATTTTTTGGTAAATTAATTAGTTAAATTATGAGATACAAAATGAAAAAAATATTTATTTGAATTTTAAGATTTATTTACAAGTGTGGTTGAATATCTTATACTAACAAAATATACTAATTATTAAGGGGGGTGGGAGTGGAAATGGGTGGGACGAGATTATGAGAATTCTTTCGATGGAACCGAACAAGATTTGTATTTTAAAAATTCGTCCCCTTCCAATCTCGTTTGAGTTCGAGTCAAGATATTCCAAAACTTTAAATAAAAAATAAAAATAATTAATAAAATTAAAATTTGAGATAAAATAATAATATTATCAACTTATAAAATAAGAAAAATTCAAATAAAAAATAAAAATAACAAGTTTTTTCATGATATATATATATATATATATATATATATATATATATATATATATATATATATATATATATATATATATGTGTGTGTGTGTGTGTGTTTTTATTGAATTGATTTAAAATTTTAATTTTAAACATACATTATTAAATAAGTTAAATAATACTTTTTTATTTAATTTAAATGATATTTTAATTTTGTTTAAGTTTTCAAAATAGAAGTATTAATTGTTAAATTAAGGGGTAACAATGTTTTGAAATAATGTCTTATTTATGATTACAAATGTGCATGATTATCCTATATATATATTAATTTAATGTTTAAGTAGTTATTTTATAATTTTTTAACAATAGTAAGTGAAATTTTAAACGTCATATGTAAGAGAGTTCAAAAGAACGTAAAAATACATGTGAGCTAATTAGAACATCAAAGGTTCATTAATTGTTAATCGACCACCAAATACATAAATATACAGTAAATACTGGAGTAAGATTCAGTGGGAAGATTGAAAGTTGGCCGTGCATGTCTAAAAAAATTCTCTTGCATGAACCAGAAATTAAACCGACTGAAAACACACTATATTTATACAACTCTTCTCTTACCCAGCCGGCCGGCCCCTATATAATTAGCATTGGTTTCTTGAGTCTATTTTTCACTTGACTGGTTTTAGTTTGGTTGCTATATATCAAGAAATGGCTAGTAGGGGCGAAGGAGCTGCAATTGGTATCGATTTAGGAACGACATATTCATGTGTTGGTGTGTGGCAGCATGACCGTGTTGAGATTATAGTGAATGATCAGGGTAACCGTACAACCCCGTCTTATGTGGCTTTCACCGACGATGAGCGCCTTATCGGTGATGCAGCCAAGAACCAGGTCGCTGTCAACTCAACTAACACAATCTTCGGTCAGAAATATAGAATTAATTCCATTTTTTCTACTTTAGTAGCTTTGCATTACCAACTGTTGATTTATTTTTATTTTATTTTGTATGTTTTTTGAATGATCAGATGCGAAGCGTTTGATTGGCAGGAGATTCAGTGACCCTATTGCCCAGGCAGACATGAAACTCTGGCCATTCAAGATTGTTGCAGGGTCCGATGACGAGAAGCCGAAGCTCGTAGTCTCCTACAAAGGTGAGGAGAAACAATTATCTGCTGAGGAGATATCTTCCATGGTCCTCACCAAGATGAAGGAATCTGCCGAGGCCTACCTTGGATCCACTGTAAAGAACGCTGTCGTAACTGTTCCTGCTTATTTCAACGACTCACAGCGTCAGGCCACCAAGGATGCTGGATTCATTGCTGGTCTGAATGTTATGCGAATCCTTAGCGAACCCACTGCAGCCGCCATTGCTTATGGTCTCGACAAAAGAGCGGCAAATAGTATTTCTGGCGAGAAGAAGAATGTTCTCATCTTCGATCTTGGCGGTGGTACTTTCGATGTCTCTGTCCTCACCATCCAGAATGGTACTTTTGAAGTGAAGGCGACGGCTGGAGACACTCATCTCGGAGGAGAGGACTTTGACAACCGAATGTTGAACCACTTTGTGTCCGAGTTCAACAGGAAACACAAGAGAAACATGTCTAGCAACCCCAAAGCACTGAGGAGATTGAGGACCGCCTGTGAGAGGGCAAAGAGGACTCTCTCCTCAACTTTTCAAACCACGATTGAGGTTGATGCTTTGTACGAGGGGGTTGATTTTCACAGTCGCATTACTCGCGCTAGATTCAACAAGCTCAACCTTGACTTGTTCCAAAGGTGTGCGGAGACGGTTGAGAACTGCATGAGGGATGCAAACATGGACAAGGACAACATTGACGATCTCGTCCTTGTGGGAGGATCAACTAGGATTCCAAAGGTTCAACAATTGTTGACAGATGTGTTCAACGGAAAGGAGTTGTGCAATAGCATTAATCCAGATGAGGCCGTTGCTTATGGAGCCGCGGTTCAAGCTGCCATTCTAAGCGGACAAGTCATCACGAAGTTGCAGGATCTGGTTCTCTTAGATGTCACGCCGCTGTCACTAGGTACAGATATAAAAGGAGATGTTATGTCTGTTGTGATTCCGAGGAACACCACCATTCCTACTAAAAAGGAACATGTGTACAAAACTGTCCATGACAACCAGACAAAGGTGGATATAAAGGTTCTTGAAGGTGAAAGAATGAGGATGGTGGATAATAATTTGCTTGGTGAGTTTACACTGAATGGCATATCTCCTGCACCTAGTGGTGTTGCCAAGATCAATGTATGCTTTGAGATTGATGCCAACGGTATTCTGAATGTGTCTGCTGAGGACAAGACAACTGGTCGGAAGAAAAGGATAACTATAACTAACGAGAAGGGTAGGCTGAGCAAAGCAGAGATGGAGAAAATGATCAAAGAAGCTGAAAAATTCAAGTTGGAGGTGGCATGCCAGAAGAAGAAGGCTGAATTGGAGAATGAGTTGGAGGATTACGCAGATGACATGTCGGATGAGAGCGATGATGATGTCTAAGGCTGGTGAATTGAGTTGAAAGAGCTTGAAATTAGCATTTGCAAATTATTGATAGAATGTGACATGGATTATTACAATAATGATGATGAGTTAATGATATGATATGTATAATTAAGGAGTTGATCTTGAATTATTATTTGGTTTTTCTTTCTTATTTGATATTTATATATGGGATAATTCTTGATTACTATCTAAGCTTTGAGCACTTTTTTATGTTCATACACAACCTATAAAACATCTCCTATTAATACTTGAGCTTTGAGAAAATTATAACGTACTATCTAATTTGGCCGGAATCCATGACATGTGAGGAGCCTGTGATCTTCTAGGGACAATTTGATCTTTTAATTAAATTATTATTTTAAATTAATAAAAATAAAAAATAATTAAAAAACACATTATAAAAAATAAAAATCAAATCGAGTTGATTTGAGTTTCGATCACTAATTCTAAAATTTTCTCCTCTTCCTCGATTAAGCGACACAGAGAGAGACTGAGATAGAGAGTTCGCCTTTAAGGCGGACGACAGCGGCAACGATTGTTTCGGCGAACGAGCAAGGGAGGATCTTTTCATAGGCTAGGGGGGGGGGGGGGGGGGGGGGGGGGGGCTTTAGAAGAAAATGAAAATGGTTGAAGAAGATGATGTTCATAATTTTTTTTAATATAAATTGATATTTAGATTAAAAAGACAAAAGTATCCTTAAAAAATCACATGTTCCTCGCGTGGGTCGAATTCCGGTCAAAGCAGAAAGTGATTTGTAATTTTTTCAAAGCTCAAGTATTACTGTATTAGTCAGATATGTTTGATTTGTAATTTTTTCAAAGCCAAGTATTAGTCAGATATGTTTTAAAGGTATGAAAATAAAAAAAGTGATAAAAACTCAAGTAGTAAACAAAAATTATTCTTTTTATATATTATAGGAGTAGTGTTTTGTTCTGTTTGGAATAGTTTTATAACTATTGTAAATTGTAATGCCTCAATTTTATTTGTACTTTTTAATGTTACTTGTGTTCATACTATTCAAACGTTTAATTTAATTTAATTTCTATTTTATATTGTATAATTTGATAATTCAATTAAATACATTCATTGGTTATATTAGTACTCTTGTCTCAGAAAAGATACACACTTTATTTATAAATTACAACAAAAAGTGAGTCATTTTTTATGAAACCAAAAGAGTTTTATCTTTTTTTTTTTATCTAAAATGATAATATTAAAAAATAATTGGTGATGTTTTTAAAAGTTAGGGTTTGATTCACTATTTTAGTTTGTAAGGAAAATTGTGTCAAAAAGGGAATTTGAAATATTGTATGCCTCAATCCACTTATCATGAACTACTTAGGACATGTTTTTTTGGACGAAAATCGGCTTAACTGAACAAACTGAACTTAACAAACTGAATTGAGCTGAATTGATCTGAACGGAACTGAATTGATTTTTTTATAATAATAATAATAATTTCTATAAAATTTTAAATAATTTTTCAAAAATATTAATAATATTATGATAAGAATTAGATTGTATATTTAAAATTATAGATTGAAATTATTTTTTATTTATTTTAATTTAATTTATTTTTGATACGAATTTAATCGAGCTGAAATGAAGCGATCTGAACTGAACTGAACTTAAGCGATCTAAACTGAACTGAAATGTACTGAAATTAAGTCCAAAAGAACATGTACTTCGACGACCAAAGAAGTTTGAGATACTTTACAAATTATTATGAAGGTAACAAAATTGTGAGATTTATTTGGTAAGATGGTGAGATTTATTTTGTAGATTTATTTTCATAATTGATTAATTAGATCAAAACATTCGCGGTGTAATGATATGATCAGAAAATTGAGATGTGTAATTTATTCTATACTCAAATAACAGTTGCCTATACAATATTTTTGGTGCACTTTTCTACAATATTTGTTTTTAATTAGGCTTTTATTCACATTTTTTTACTTATATATAACAAATTTCAACATTTTATAAGATAATGTTAATTGGAATAATTTGCCTATTGAGATTTCGATTCAATGAACATGAATGGAGATATTGAAAGGGCAATAGTATTCATTAGTCTAATAAATTATGGGTCTCTAGAACTAGCTATTGCTATGTATAAATAGAACTCATTATCTTGGTTTGAAATATCAAGCGTAAAGTAAGAAATAATACAAAAGAGTGTGTTGTAGCAACTCTAAACTAATATTATCTTATAAAATACTTTCTTATATTTTTCCCGCAACCAACAGATACTATATCCTTCCCTGAGCAATAAACACATTTTCTTTGTATTTTATAAAAGAAAAACGTCTTGCTATTTTTGCTAATGGACAATTGAAGTATTACAGAACTTTCAATTATATTTTCATCAACTTCTCAATTAGGAGTAATTATTAATTCTAGTAGTAGTAGTTTTTGGAAAATATAGAGATCGAGGAGTGCTTCGATTCGATATCTTATTTGCTCAAATCGGAGTAGAAATGAATGAGAAAATAATTTTTAAACTTGTAACAAAAATTGTGAATTGAAAAATAATTCTAAAGAGAAAAATGTGTATCCTACATTGAAACAATATGCAAAATGGAGTAAGTGTATAAGGAGAGTATCATATCCTGCTAAATAAAAAAGAATTTGTGCAATGTAATGAGCTTTGTGGTTTTTCATTCATATGATTGTGTTCTAGTATTTGTATTGTCATACAAAAATTACAAAGCTTTTTGTATGAAATTGAACCTACAATGTTAACATCTTTGATCTTGGTTACATATAAAATTATTGTTTTGATTGGGTAGCTCCTATTTGAGTTCGGAGCTCGCACTCAAGATGTTGATTATCAGAAATTTCATAAGATTGTTTTTTTTTTCTTTACATAACCTAGTTTAACAATCACATTCTAAACAATAAAACATTACAATCATAAATTCAATATCAAAAGTTTTCTGTCATCCAATTGTTTCACATCTTCAAGTATATTCCTAAGGAGGGCCAAAACCGTGGACACCGCTTATGCCAGAATTGCTGGTCTGCTGCTAAGTCTGATTTTCACGTACCCATTCAAGTAAATTATAGAAAATTGAGGATAATCAAGGTCAGTATGACATAAAACAAAACTTGATTAAATTGAAATTAAAGTTCCGATCAATATTTGTTGAATCATATCACTCAAAGTCGACTCAAAAGGATATCCTAGGTAAAGCAAATTAGTTCAACCAAATTGATGATATAGCTTCCTTAAATAGCTCAAATATCATAAGATACAACTGATTACTTACTCAGTCGGCCAAAAAAAAAATAGTTATTTAGTACTAGTTTAATATAACATATGTTTGTACTGTTAGGACATGTTCTTTTGGACTTAATTTCAGTTTAGTTCAGTTCAGATTTCAGTTCAAATCGCTTCTTCAGTTCATATCGCTTCAAAATAAATTTAAATAAAAATAAATAAAAAATAATTTCAATCTATAATTTTAAATATACAATATAATTACCCTCATAATATTATTAATCCTTTAACAAAATATTTAAAATTTTATATAAATTATTATTATTTTTATAAAAAAATCAATTCAGTTCAGTCAGATCAAAGTTCAGTTCAATTCAGTTCAGCCAGTTTCAGTCCAAAAGAATAATTTAGAAAAAGTTTAAACAAAATTATTGTATATTATTAAATTAATGTGCAGATTCAGTTTTTTTTTTATTATTTGAAATTTCTAACTGAATTCCAAAGAACATAAAATTAAATTTTAGCTTAACATTACAGATTCATTAATTGTTAATAAAAAAAAAAAGAAAAAAAAAAAATGAAACGTATGATCAGTGTATCCGGTGGGAAGATTGAAAGTTGGCCTGTCCAAAAGAATTCTCTTACATGAACCAGAAATTTAACACCCTATTTATATACCTCTTCTTAGTCCTTTGTTTACCATTATTTTTCTTGAGTCTATTTTTTAGTTGAATGGTTTGATAGAATTTAATTGCTATCAAGAATGACTAGTACGGGCGAAGGATCTGCAATCGGTATCGATTTAGGAACGACATATTCATGCGTGGGTGTGTGGCAGCACGACCGTGTTGAGATTATAGTGAATGATCAGGGTAACCGTACGACCCCGTCCTACGTGGCTTTCACCGACGATGAGCGTCTTATTGGTGATGCGGCCAAGAACCAGGTCGCCGTCAACTCCACTAACACCGTCTTTGGTCAGATATATTGAATTCATTCCATGTTGTTCTAGACTTTAGTAGCTTTGCATAACTAACTTTTGATTTATTTTCGTTTTATTTTGTACTATATTATGTGAATCAGATGCGAAGCGGTTGATTGGCAGAAGATTCTCTGACCCTCTTGTCCAGAGTGACATGAAACTCTGGCCATTCAAAATTGTTGCAGGGCGTGATGAGAAGCCTATGATCGTAGTCTCTTACAAAGGCGAGGAGAAACGATTCTCTGCGGAGGAGATATCTTCCATGGTCCTTGTCAAGATGAAGGAATCTGCTGAGGCCTACCTGGGGTCCACCGTAAGGAACGCTGTCGTGACTGTGCCCGCCTACTTCAACGACTCTCAGCGTCAGGCCACAAAGGACGCTGGACTCATCGCCGGTCTGAATGTTATTAGAATCCTTAGTGAACCCACTGCAGCCGCCATTGCTTATGGTCTGGATAAAAGGGCGAGCAACAATATTTCTGACGAGAAGAAGAATGTTCTCATCTTCGACCTCGGCGGTGGTACTTTTGATGTGTCGATCCTCACTATCGACAAGGACACTTTCGAAGTCAGGGCAACAGCTGGCGACACTCATCTCGGAGGAGAGGACTTCGACAACCGGTTCTTGAATCATTTTGTAACCGAGTTCAGGGCGAAACACAAGAAAAACATGTCTACCAACCCCAAAGCTCTGAGGAGGTTGAGGACTGTCTGCGAGAGGGCAAAGAGGACTCTCTCCTCGACTTTTCAAACAACCATCGATGTTGATTCTTTGCACGAGGGTGTCGATTTTCACAGTCGCATTACTCGCGCTCGATTCGAGGAGCTCAACATGGACTTGTTCCAAAAGTGCATGGAGACGGTGAAGAAGTGCATGAGGGACGCGAAAATGGACAAGGACAGCATCGACGATCTCGTCCTTGTCGGGGGCTCTACTAGGATTCCAAAGGTTCAAGAGTTGCTGCAGGATTATTTTAACGGAAAAGAGTTATGCAAGAGAATAAATCCGGACGAGGCTGTTGCTTATGGGGCCGCAGTTCAAGCGGCCATTATGAGTGGACAATGCAATGTGAAGTTGCAGGATCTTGTTCTTGTAGATGTCACACCCTTGTCCCTCGGTATAAGTGTACAAGGAGATGTGATGGCCGTTTTGATTCCGAGGAACACTACCATTCCTACTAAGATTGAACAAGTGTTCAGCACTTCCGTTGACAACCAGACGAGTGTTCGGATTCGTGTTCTAGAAGGTGAAAGAACGAGGACGGTGGATAATAATCTGCTTGGTGAATTTGTCATGGATGGCATTCCTCCTGCACCCAGGGGTGCAGGGATCAATGTATGTTTTGAGATTGATGACAACGGTATACTGAAGGTGTCTGCTGAGGAACATGAGACGGGTGTGAAGGAAAAGATCACTATAACAAACGACAAGGGTAGGCTGAGCACGGAGGAAATAGAGATGTTGAGGGTGAAGTGAATTCACGCCGAGAAACAATCGCCGGAGTCGCCGGAGAAGACGATCGTCGCCGGAGACGATCGAAGGTGATCGAAGGAGACGAGCTGGGTCGAAGCTGGAGTTCTGGCCTGGTGTCGGCCGACACCAGGCCCCGTCGGACGACAAAGGAGCTGCCCGAGCTTCTGTGGAACCCGAGCTCTAACCCGAGGCAAAACGCGCAGTGCGCGTTGAAGGTGTCGGCCGACACCATGCATTGTCGGCCGACAAGTGGGGGCTTTTAAGCCCCTGCGGGATTTTTCTTCCGGAATTCTTTTTCCCCCCTCTATATAAACCCTATGTGTATTGTAAAATAGGGTTAACACCTCCATACGCTAGGATTGAGATTATAGCATTACAAGATTTGTAATCGAGCACTATAATTGTTCTAGTAAAAGCTATTGCAGCGGCAAGAGTGGACGTAGCCCTCGTTAACGGGTGAACCACTATAAATCTCGTGTCTCTTTTATTTCGTATATTTCGTTCTTGTTTGTTCGTGTGCTTTTCAGGCGGGGATTTCGGACGCGAATTTCCCAACAACTGGTATCAGAGCGCTAGGGTTATAGCGATCGGGGAAAGGCGATGACGGACACCACAACCTCGTTCGGGGTTACGAAATTTGACGGGAATAACTATGGACACTGGAAGATGCAGATCGAGGACTACCTTTATGGGAAGCGGCTCGAAATTCCTTTGAAGGGTAGACCGGAGAAGATCACGGATGACGAGGAATGGGAAAGCCTCGACAGGCAGGTGTTGGGATTGATACGTTTGTCTCTAGCTTCAAACGTGTCATTCAATGTGCGCTCAATTCCCACAACCAAGGGTTTGATGGCTGCCCTATCGAACATGTACGAGCAACCTTCAGCGAACAACAAGGTGTATCTCATGAAACAGTTGTTCAACCTGAAGATGTCGGACAATGCAAACGCAGCCAACCACATAAACGAGCTGAATTCCATCTTGGATAAGTTGAAAGGATTCGGGGTGAACTTCGATGACGAAATTTACGTCTTGTGCCTACTTGCGTCTCTGCCGGATAGTTGGGAGCCCATGCGGGCAGCTGTTAGCAACTCTATGGGGAAGGAGAATCTGCAGTTCTCCGAAGTTAGAGATAAGATCCTTGCCGAGGAAATCCGGAGAAAAGATTTCAAGGGAAAGTTTCCTAGTTCGGCCTTGAGTGTAGAGAGCCGGGGGAGAAACTCGGGCAGGAATGCTAACAGGAACAGAGGGAGATCCAAGTCTAGGAATGGAAGAGATAGCTCGAGGTCCGAGGATAACGAGTGCTGGAATTGTGGGAAGACGGGGCACTTCAAGAGGGATTGTCGCTCTCGGGGGAAGAACGACAACAAGAAGAAGGGAACCGCCAATGCGGTGGTGCAAGAGGATGACGACGATGGGGACGTCCTCCTCTGTTCGGTCGACTCACCGATCGATTCCTGGGTGCTGGACTCAGGGGCTTCTTTCCATACTACCGCACAGCGAGAGGTAATGTTGAATTATGTCTCAGGTGACTATGGAAAGGTTTTTCTTGCAGATGACGAGCCACTCGATATAGTCGGGATGGGAGATATCAACCTGAAGCTGTCTAACGGGCAAACCTGGAAGATTACCAAGGTCAGACATGTGCCGGGGTTGATGAGGAACCTAATTTCGGTGGGCCAGCTTGATAATGATGGCTACCGGACGTCATTTGGAGATGGGTCGTGGAAGGTTTCGAGGAACGCCATGACCATTGCTCGAGGTCATAAGACGGGCACACTTTATTTGACGACGAGCATGAGGGACTCGGTTGGTGTTGTTGATGGCACCCAGAAGACCGAGTTGTGGCATTGCAGGATGGGGCACATGAGTGAGAAAGGGATGAAGATCATGGCAAAGAACGGGCTGCTGCCCGAACTCAAGGCGATTGAGTCTCACACGTGCGAGAGCTGTATTCTTGGAAAGCAGAAACGAGTGAGTTTTTCCAAAGGTGGAAGGGAGCCCAAGGCGGAGAAGCTGGAACTAGTACACACGGATGTTTGGGGACCAGCTCCCGTCGCCTCACTCGGAGGGTCACTCTACTACGTTACCTTCATCGATGACTCCACACGGAAGGTATGGGTATACTTCATGAAAAATAAGAGTGACGTGTTCTCTGTTTTCAGGAAATGGAAAGCCGAGGTTGAGAATGAAACAAATCTCAAGGTGAAGTGTTTGAGGTCCGACAACGGTGGTGAGTACGTTGACGCCGACTTCAAACAATTTTGTGTCGAGGGTGGGATCAAGATGGTGAAGACTATTCCGGGGACCCCACAACAAAACGGAATAGCGGAGCGAATGAACAGGACGCTAAATGAGAAGGCCCGGAGTATGCGGTTACATTCGGGGATGCCTAAGATGTTTTGGGCATATGCCATCGACATGGCAGCTCATTTGATCAACAGAGCACCGTCGGTTCCTTTGGAATATCGGATTCCTGAGGAGGTTTGGAGTGGGAAGAAGCTGAATCTGTCCTACTTGAGGGTGTTCGGGTGTCTGGCGTATGTCCATATCGACGAAGCTGCTCGTAGCAAGCTTGATCCTAAATCCAAGAAGTGTTTCTTCATTGGATATGGCGGCACGGAGTTCGGGTACCGATTTTGGGATGTCGAAAATCATAAGGTGATCCGAAGCAAGAATGTGATCTTCAACGAGGCGGTCTTGTACAAGAGTAAAGGCGAGGTTGTTGAAGAAAGCATTGATCCCGTGGGAAACACGGAGGAGGTTCCGGTGGAGGTCGTGGAGACCGAGAAGATCGAGGAGGGCAACACGAGCAGCGAGGATGAGCAAGATGAGAATGCTCATCCGAACATCGATCCAGTCACACCGAAGCCGTGGAGGTCGACTAGGGTAAGAAGACCTCCCCATAAATTTTCACCTTCCCTTAACTATATTTTGCTGACTGATAGGGGTGAGCCGGAGAGCTACACCGAGGCTATACAAGCGAGGGATTCGATCAAGTGGGAGTCTGCCATGAAAGAGGAGATGAGCTCATTGATGTCGAATCAGACTTGGGAACTAGCCGAGCTTCCGAAGGAGAAGAAGGCCTTGCACAATAAATGGGTCTTCCGGGCAAAGGAAGAACACGATGGGAGCGTTCGGTATAAAGCAAGATTAGTGGTGAAAGGGTTCCAGCAGAAGGAAGGGATCGACTACACGGAGATCTTCGCTCCGGTAGTTAAGATGGTAACCATCCGGGTGGTGCTTAGCTTGGTGGCACAGGAGAATTTACATCTTCAGCAAATGGATGTAAAGACCGCATTTCTTCACGGGGATCTGGATGAAGAAATATACATGAAGCAACCGGAGGGTTTCGAAGTCCGAGGAAAGGAGAAGCTGGTGTGTAAGCTTCAGAAGAGCTTGTATGGGTTGAAGCAAGCTCCGAGGCAGTGGTACAAGAAGTTCGACATGTTCATGAAGCGGGTCGAATTCACGCGGTGCGAGGCGGACCACTGCTGCTATTTCAAGAAACTCGGAGGTACCTACATAATTTTGCTTCTTTATGTAGATGATATGCTGATAGTCGGGGCGAGCTTGGCGGAGATCGACAAGCTCAAAAAGAGTCTATCGAGGGAGTTCTCTATGAAGGATTTGGGTGCTTCCAAACAAATCCTGGGGATGAGAATTACGAGGAGCAAGGATGGTCTTGAGTTGTCTCAAGAGGAGTACCTGAAGAAGGTACTAGCACGGTTTAGCATGGAGGATGCGAAACCCGTGAGCACCCCTTTGGCCAGTCACTTCTGTCTGTCAAAGGAGGACTCGCCGACGAGCGAGAAGGAGCTAGCGCATATGGATAAGGTCCCTTACGCCTCTGCGATTGGGAGCCTTATGTATGTCATGGTGTGCACGAGGCCTGACATTGCCCATGCAGTGGGAGTGGTCAGTCGGTTTATGAGTAATCCGGGGAAGCAACATTGGGAAGCCGTGAAGTGGATCTTTCGATACTTGAGGGGGACTTCCGATTTTGCTTTGAGGTTCAGAAAATCAGATGTGGGGTTACTCGGGTTCGTGGACGCGGATAACGGAGGAGATGTGGATAGTAGGAAGAGCACTACTGGGTACGTGTACACTTTCGGGGGTACCGCGATTAGCTGGGTGTCGAGGTTGCAGAAGATAGTAGCACTATCGAGTTGCGAGGCGGAGTACGTCGCTGTGACGGAAGCCGCGAAGGAGATGATGTGGCTACAGGCTTTTCTGCTAGAGCTGAGGCAAGATCACTCGGGGAGTATCTTGTATTCCGACAGTCAGAGCGCCATTCACTTGGCGAAGAATCCGGTGTACCATGCTCGAACGAAGCATATCCAGCTGAGATATCACTTCATTCGATCGGCCTTGGAGGAAGGCGTCTTGGTGTTGGAGAAGATTCTTGGGAGTAAGAATCCGGCCGACATGTTTACGAAGGTGGTACCGTGTGACAAGTTGAGGTTGTGTTCAACCTCGGTTGGTCTTCTGGGATGAGGACCGGGGACGCCGCTGCAATGGGAAGAGACGATAAGGGGGGCTATGTATTAACTTCAAGTGGGAGATTGTTGAGGGTGAAGTGAATTCACGCCGAGAAACAATCGCCGGAGTCGCCGGAGAAGACGATCGTCGCCGGAGACGATCGAAGGTGATCGAAGGAGACGAGCTGGGTCGAAGCTGGAGTTCTGGCCTGGTGTCGGCCGACACCAGGCCCCGTCGGACGACAAAGGAGCTGCCCGAGCTTCTGTGGAACCCGAGCTCTAACCCGAGGCAAAACGCGCAGTGCGCGTTGAAGGTGTCGGCCGACACCATGCATTGTCGGCCGATAAGTGGGGGCTTTTAAGCCCCTGCGGGATTTTTCTTCCGGAATTCTTTTTCCCCCTCTATATAAACCCTATGTGTATTGTAAAATAGGGTTAACACCTCCATACGCTAGGATTGAGATTATAGCATTACAAGACTTGTAATCGAGCACTATAATTGTTCTAGTAAAAGCTATTGTAGCGGCAAGAGTGGACGTAGCCCTCGTTAATGTTGGGGATCGTGCATGTATACGCAGCGGAAAACAAAAAATTTTATGAAAAACCGTTTTTCATTAATGTAAACATTTTACATTATATTTATTTTATTTTATTGAAAATCATATTTTCAATATTACATGCATTAATTGACTTAATTCAAATCTAATTAGAATAAATAATCCACCATTTAATTTAATTATCAAATAATTAAATATTTAATTCATGCATCCCATACTACATAAATTAAATCTAGCGCAATTAAATTTATCATATAAATTAATTATTTCTAGCGCAATTATATTATCATATAAAATAAGCGCAATTATATTAATCATATTAATATATTATATTAATCATATTAATATATTACAATTAATCATGTAAACATACAGACATAATTAATTTGCGTCAAATTGACAATTTAATTCTAATCAATTTGAGTTTATGTAAACATCCCCACATAATTAATTTGCATCAATTGACAATTAACATAATCATATTATTTAATTCTAATTAACTTGAATTGTGCAATTAAATTAATCAAATTAATTAATTACACATATATAATTAATTACGTAAACATGTACACATAATCAGTTTGCGTCAAATTGACAATTAAGATAATCATATTATTTAATTCGAATCAATTTGAATTTAATTGACATTTAAATTAATCACAATTAATTATTCTATATCAATTAAAAATCCCATAGCGCAAACATTAACAGTACATAGCGCAAACATTTAACGCAAACAATTAAATCTAAATTTAATCGTAAGTACCTCAGGGATTCATCGGACGAAACGAGATTCGTCGGAAGTCGCGCGGATGCGACGCAGGGACGGCACGGGTCGTGTGCGGGGAGAGCCGGGCGAGTGGCGGGGCTCTCGGCTGGACTCGTGTGTCACGGCTGGAGCGCACGGGCGCGACTCGGGCTGTGCTCGGGCGTTCCTTCGGCGTCTCTCGTCTAATCAGGTTTCACCTCGTATAGGTAATCCAACTTACGTATTGCACTAGAAACACGTAAGGGAGAATACGACGGGAAAAACGGGCCGGAAAAACGGTGCCGGAATCGGATTCCGGCGAGGGGAGGTGGCTGCCGGCGGCGGCACTAGGCGGCGGCGGGCGGCGGCTCCGGTTGTCGGCGGTCCTCCGAGGGAGGGGCCGAGGGGGCGGACGAGAGGGAGAAGGAGAGGAGAGAAAGTGAGGCTAGGGTTTTGAGCTCTTCACTTTGGTGTGTTTATTCTCATGCCTATGGAGCTCCTTTTATAGGTGAAGAAAGGAGCTTGTTGGGCTCAAACCCTAATGGATCGGATCCATTAACCCTAGCCGGCCCAATACATTAGCCGTCATTACGTTTCTCCAAAATTGACAATCAATTTCATCTCCGAAAAATATAACGATTATATTTTCTTTCTCGTTTTAATTTTCTCATCAATATGAGATAAAAATAAAAATTTCCAATTTCACAAAATCGGAAAGCCCATTTCAGGGGTACTGCTAAATCGGGAAATTTCCCAAAATAGAAAGTGTACACCATTGTGTCCGTTTTCTTTAGCTCATTATTATTTCCAACTCATAATCACAATTATGAATCTCGGATTCAATCATATTGACCTCCGACTATATGTACTTAATTAACAGTTAATTAATACATGATCGTATTCAAGGATCGGTTTACACGAGAATGTGACCCTCAATGGTTCAGGTGTATAACTAGCCGTGGGCTCACAACATATTGTGATTCGAACAACATATTGTTCTTATTTCAACTACTCCCAAGAGTTTTAGATTAATAATCATATTATTTAATCTCCGAACAAGTCGGTGCCCAACGAATCAGTGACGAGCGTCTAGCAGCCACGCTTCACTAATTCCCTAGATACAAATGAAGTGCCTGCAAGAACCTTGTAATATAGTTAGCGTACAGTACGATCCCTCCGATACATATGTCCCGATCAAACTAGAGATATTGGTTAATCGAGATCTCTTGTTGAGTTTGATAACTGTGCGTACGTTCTAGGTTTCGTAAAATCCATTCGTGATTGATTCAGAGAAACACATTTCTCTAATCACCTCACTATTTAACTCTGGCCAGAGATTCCGGGACTACGAACCATCAGAACACACAGGACATCCATGATCTATATCAAGCGATCAGATCCCCTACTACCATGCACAGACTTCACATCAGATTTCGAACTGCACGAACATTGTCTCCTTTTTCGACTTACTCCCTTTCCAGGGAATCAGAGACATGTCACGATACAGCTAGTCCTCTGATGAAGTCACGGTGATGTCTGGGTCTTAAGGATTAATTGTGTACAACTATATTATGGAATTCTCTACTCGATCAGTGATAACCACTTAGAGATTCCAGGGAGAGGGGGTTCAGTGAACTCATCAACAGTGAGCACCCACTCAAGTATGTCGATGTCCCAACACCGAGGCTCGAGATTAGCCCACATACACTAAGTGCTAGTCTCAAGGGGGAAAGGCCGGGTATCCTTGTTATTGGCGTAACCCATCGACTAGGAACTGAGTTTGACCAGTTACGTTGCGTTAACAGAATTATCTCTCGGTTTCCACAAAACCGAATTCATACAACATGTGTAACTGCACAGGACTATATCTATGATTCAACATTGGGAGCAGATATAGTATATGCCATTAATATAGGTTTCATTAATTAAGGAAATAAACCGTTATATAACGGAATACGGTTAACCGCTCGGCCAACCGTTGGCTCGCCGGTCACCTATTCCAACAGTTAACGGGTGAACCACTATAAATCTCGTGTCTCTTTTATTTCGTATATTTCGTTCTTGTTTGTTCGTGTGCTTTTCAGGCGGGGATTTCGGACGCGAATTTCCCAACAAGAGAAAATGGTCAAAGAAGCTGAGGAGTACAAGTTGGAGGATGCGCACCATAGGAAGAGGGCTGAGTCGAGAGTTGCTTTGGAGAATTACGCCTATTACATGAGGAACAAGATGAAGGAGTATGGTAAATTTTCTTGGGAAATCAAAGTGGCAATCGAGACTACTATTCAATGGTCGTGTAAAAATGAGACTGCAGCAACTGATGAGTTTGAATATAAGTTGCAAAGGCTTAAAAGCATTTGCAATCCGATTATCCAGCATTATTTCGTTCAGGAAAATGATGATGATCAGGGGCGGAGCCAGCTTTTGCAATGAGGGTGGGCCAAAATCTTATATTTATTTATTTTTAAGAAAAAATCGAAAAGTTGATAAATTTAGGCCCGAAAAGGTGATAAATTTAGGCTAAAAAATGTCGAAAAGGTGATGACTTTAGGCTCGATTCTTTTAGTATTTGTTTCGATAAATTTATTCGATTTTTTTTTTCATTTTTTTATAGTAACTAAAATAGTTTAGTTCATACTCATTCAAATGAATTACGTTTGTTTTAAAATAAATTAAAATAAAATAAATAAATAAAATTAATTTAGTTCAGATCAATTTGATTCATTCAATTCTATTGTTTATATTTATTAAATTTAATTAAGTCATTTTTAGTTCAAAATAGCTAGATCATAAAAATATATCTCGTCTTTAAAAAAATTACCTATTTTTCTTTTTTATTGTCCTTTAAAAGAATATTGTAGACCTATAAATAAATATTTACAGAAAATTATGTGTATAAATATTTAAAAGGTAAATACCATGAATAAAACAACAAAATAAAATTAGTGAAAAGATCAACTAAACAATTACTTTAAGCTGCAATTATTTTACCACTACACAATTCTACAAATATAAAATATTATATATATATAAGAAATATTTTTTTCTCAGGGTGGGCCAAGGCCCACCCTCGTCTAGTAGTGGCTCCGCCACTGATGATGATGATGATTATGATGAAGATTATGATGATGATGATGATTATGATGATGATGATTAATATTATGATCGATGATGTATGATCTGATTAAAGAGTTTGAACTTTTTCGTTCTTATATATTTAGTGTTCTGTTATGTTGAATAGTTTCATTATTAGTACATTACATGATATATCAAATTGAATGAATTAAGAACTAGTCCACTTGCGCGCTGCATTTGAATATTTGTCTCAGTTTTTTTTACTCGGACTAGATTTTCTTCTTTGCACAAAATATATTAATTTTAAATAAAAAGAAATTATAATAAAAATTAAATAAATATGCAAACAATATTTTTTAATATTGATTAAAAAATAATAAGTTTATAAGTAAGAAAATATAAATTTATTTTTTATAAATTTGAAATTGTATATCATATACTATATAAAAATTGATAAATGATTTAATATTTTAAAATAATACTAGATATTTAGATGATATGAAGTTAATTAATATTTGAAATTTATTTTCAAATTGTATATATATTTTTTAAAATATATGATTACCTTTGAATAAACATATTTACATTAATACCTACTACTATTACAGTACATTAATAATTTCCCTAATAAGAATTCGCAGGTCAATAAAAAGAATCGGTCGCAGAGAGAGAGAGAGAGAGAGAGAGAGAGAGAGAGAGAGAGAGAGAGAGAGAGAGTAGGGAGGGACTAAACGCAAGTGTTAAATTAATGTGTAGATTCAGTGATTTTTATTGTTTGAAATTTCTAACGTCATCTAACTGAATTCTAAAGAACATGAAATTAAATTTGAGCAATTAGATTCATTAATTGTTAATCACCAAAATAAACAAATTAAATAAAATGAAACGTACGATCAGTGTATCCAGTGGGAAGATTGAAAGCTAGCCGTGTCCAAAAGAATTCCCTTAAATTTAACCAACTGAAAAACACCCTATTTAAACACCTCTTCGCACTCCTTAATTTATTTAGTATTGCTTGAGTCTAGATTTATTTTTCACTTGACTTGTCTGAGTTTAATTGCTATCAAGAATGCCTAGCACGGGTGAAGGAACTGCGATCGGTATCGATTTAGGAACGACATATTCATGCGTGGGTGTGTGGCTGCATGATCGTGTTGAGATTATAGTGAATGATCAGGGTAACCGTACAACCCCGTCCTATGTGGCTTTCACCGATGAGCGCCTTATAGGTGATGCGGCAAAGAACCAGGTCGCAGTCAACTCCACTAACACCGTCTTCGGTTAGAAATTTATATAGAATTAATTTCATGTTGTTCTGCTTAATTTAGTAGCTTTGCATTATTTTTGAATTATTATTTTGTATTTTGTGAATCAGATGCGAAGCGGTTGATAGGCAGAAGATTCTCTGACCCTCTTGTCCAGGCTGACATGAAACTCTGGCCATTCAAGATAGTTGAAGGGCCTAATGACGAGAAGCCCAAGATCGTAGTCTCCTACAAAGGCGAGGAGAAACAATTTTCTGCGGAGGAGATATCTTCCATGGTCCTGTCCAAGATGAAAGAATCAGCCGAGGCCTACCTCGGTTCCACCGTGAAGAATGCGGTCGTGACTGTGCCCGCCTACTTCAATGATTCACAGCGTCAGGCAACAAAGGATGCCGGTTTCATCGCTGGTCTGAATGTTATTCGGATCCTTAGCGAACCAACTGCAGCCGCCATTGCTTATGGTCTGGACAAAAGGGCAGCCAACAATATTTCTGGCGAAAAGAAGAATGTTCTCATCTTCGATCTTGGAGGTGGTACTTTTGATGTCTCAATCCTCACTATCGACAAGGATACTTTCGAAGTCAGGGCAACAGCAGGTGACACTCATCTCGGAGGAGAGGACTTTGACAACAGGTTGTTGAACTACTTTGTTGAAGAGTTCAAGAGGAAACACGTGAAAAACATGTCTAGCAGCCCCAAAGCTCTGAGGAGGCTGAGGACAGTCTGCGAGAGGGCGAAGAGGACTCTCTCCTCGTCTTTTCAAACCACAATTGAAGTTGATGCTTTGTACGAGGGTGTCGATTTCCACAGTCGCATTACTCGGGCTCGATTCGAGGAGCTCAACATTGACTTGTTCCAAAAGTGCACGGAGACGGTGAAGAAGTGCTTGAGGGACGCGAAAATGGACAAGGACAGCATCGATGATCTCGTCCTTGTTGGAGGCTCGACCAGGATTCCAAAGGTTCAACAGTTGTTGAAGGATTTGTTTAACGGAAAGGAGTTGTGCAAAAGCATTAATCCAGACGAGGCTGTTGCTTATGGTGCTGCTGTTCAAGCAGCCATTCTAAGCGGACAATGCAATGTGAAGTTGCAGGATCTTGTTCTTTTAGATGTCACGCCATTGTCCCTCGGCATAAATGTAGTTGGAGATGTTATGTCTGTTGTGATTCCGAGGAACACCACCATTCCTACTAAAATGGAAACAGAATGCGTAACCGCCCAGGACAACCAGACGCGTATTCGATTTAAAGTTCTTGAAGGTGAAAGAACGAAGACGGTCGATAATAATCTGCTTGGTGAATTTTTGCTGAAGGGCATTCCTCCTGCACCCAGAGGGGTTGCAAAGATCAATGTTTGCTTTGAGATTGATGATAACGGTATACTGAAGGTGTCTGCTGAGGATAAGAATGCGGGTGTTAAGGAAAAGATAACTATAACAAATGAGAAGGGTAGGCTGAGCAAGGATGAGATAGAGAGGATGTTGACAGAAGCCGAGATGTACAAGTCTGAGGATGCAGCCCATAGTAAGAGGGTCAAATCGAAGAATGCACTGGAGGATTACGCCTACAAAATGAGAAACAGGATAAAGGGTCGTTATGGTAGTGATCCTTTGGAGATTCCAGAGGCTGACAAGGAGAGAATCGAGTTTGCAATCGATTTGGCTATGGAATGGTCGAAAAATAAAGACGAGATGACTAAGGCTGTTGAGTTTGAAGATATGTTGAAAAATCTTAAAATCATTTGCAATCAATCAGATTATTGAATGAATATGTAAAAACAAACCTGGTGACCTGTGATAGTTTTAATTTGATATTGCATTTTTTTTTCTTTCTTAATTTTATATATAGTACTGAATGTACGTATTTTGAATATTTTCATTATTACATTACATGATGTATCAAATTAATTATTAAATTTACCCAAAAAAAATTATTATTAAATCAATACAAAATAGAGATAATTTATTAATTTTATTTATAAAAAAATTAATTAATTTATGGGTGATTTTGTATTAGGTGTAATTTTTAATGTTTGTTTGTTTAAAATTAAGTGAAACATTTTTTTTAATTATAAATAAGTGATAAATTGGGTTAATTAATTATAAATTAATAGTAATTTATATTAATTAGGTTAATTCTTTTTTTTATATAATTATAACTATATTATACTCTAATTAATAAAAAATGAAAATATAATTAATACTAAATTTAAAATTTTATTTTATGAAGTATTAAATATAATTTAATAAATCATAATGTCCTTTTTCAAAATACTTTTTAATTTATAATGTCCTTTTCCAATCATAGTTGTTCAATTCAAATTTAAATCCGATAATAAATATTTTCTCCGTTTGAAAAGGAAGAGGTGAATATATTTATAGGATATTTATATATGGTTCAGAGTTATTAATACTACTAACACAATTAAAAGCATTTACATATAAGGGATTCTATGTTTAATTAATACTAAAAACTTTAAACTCTCAAATCTTTTTTATTAGTTGTACTTAACTTCTCAACTTTTAATTTTATTACTCCCTCCTATTTTTTAATTGACGTTTTAAGATTTTCACACATTTTAATAAAAAATAATTATCTCAAATATACCCTGTTTAATTCAATGTAAGGCACCTCATTTAATTCAATATAAGTCATCACAATTCAATGAAAATTCAATTACTAATTAATTGATTAGAATAAAATTTGAGGGTATTAAAGGAAAAAATAATTCTAAAACATCAATTTAAAAATAAAGATTGTAAAACCCAAAACATTAATTAAAAAATAAAGATTGTAAAACCTAAAACATCAATTTCTAATTATATTTGTTTTTCTTAGAAAAATCATAACCTCTCTCTCCTTTAATGTAAATATTTTGACAAATAGTACTCCATATTAATCTTTTCCTTTTGTTTTTATAAGAAAAAAAAACACCATTAAAATCTGATCATAATTAATACTACCTCTGTCCCAACACAATAGTCACACTTTCTTTGTAAATTACAAAGAAAGTGTGACCATTGTGTTGGGATAGAGGTAGTAATTAATGGAAATATTGTAACGCACAGTTCCTTTTATTTTTACTTTTTAATTGTGCAATACAAACGTTTAGTATAGCTTTAAATAAGACTCTAGTCTAGCTAGATTAACAACTAGGTATAGATTGGACCCGATGACACGGAGAAAAACCTACAACTGATGACACATCAGAAAAGAGTGCAAAGGACACTAATTGAAAAAACAAAATTATGCATAAGATAACTAGAAAAACAAAATTATGCATAAGATAACTAGATGAGTATCTTAATTACGGGAAAATAATCAATGATCTATTTATTTAAGATATATTTATAAAATCAAGCATCAAAATTTTAACTTATACTATATATAAGTCGCAAATGCAATAACCTATTATAATATATTAATGAACTACTTTGGAAAAGGAGATATTATAATTTATTAAATTATATTTAATAACTCATAAAATATAGTATTCATTAGTTTTTTTGTTTTTATTAATTGGAGTATTGCAAAAGTTATAATTATAAACAAAAGAATTAACTATCATTTATTTTTTTAGTAATCAAATTCCAAATTAAGAAAAGATGAGCCATTTAATTCTAAAAGAAAATAAAAAAATTATCCTTTCCTATATATACGGCTCCTCGGACTCCTATCTCTCTCTATATCGAATATGGCTACTAACGGCGGCGAATTAGGAGTTGCAATTGGAATCGATTTGGGAACGACGTATTCGTGCGTGGGCGTGTGGCAGCACGACCGCGTTGAGATCATAGTCAACGATCAGGGCAACCGCACCACGCCGTCTTACGTGGCCTTCACCGACACTCGGCGCCTCATCGGCGATGCGGCCAAGAACCAAGTCGCCGTCAACTCCACTAACACCGTTTTCGGTCAGATATTTTTCTTGATCATGTTTTCGAAATTTCATATTGTTCTCCTAATTGAGTAAATCGATTATATTTAAAATTTGAATGATCAGATGGACCTCTTCGGAAAAATGCCCCTCTCAATAGTAAGTAAGGGTTATTTAACCCTTACAAAAATAAAATCGGATATCTACCCCTCCCTCAATTAAAATAAATGTAAAAGAAATTAAAATACAAAATATTTACACATTAACCCCTAAAACTATTTACACAATAACCCCACTTTCATTTCTTCTTCTCCCCCATTTTCGCTCTCCCGTAACCTAAATCGCCCAAAAAAAAAGCTCCGACATTCTCAATTTTCCACCAACAATTCGACGTAAAAAGGTTAGCATTCACTTCTACATGACTTGTGTGTGTGTTGTTTTCAATTTCGAGTTTTAATTTTGCGTTTCAAAGCTTTTCGAAACAAAAAAAAAAATGAAAATCGCAGGCTGTGCGCAGGTGCGCAGGCCTCAGCCTGCACACGGCGTCAAAACCGACGCAGCCCTTAGCCTGCGCACCTGCGCCAGTCTTCAGCCTGCGCACCTGCGCCAGTCTTCAGCCTGCGCACAGCTTCACTCTGTGCGCAGGCAGTGGCCTGCGCACTTACCAGTCCAGTTTTGGAAATTTGATTCTTCCCGTTTTATTGTAATTACAGGCATGGATAAGAGCATGGATAAGATATCAATCACAATACATTATAGTGGAGAGTGGAAGCTCTTCGAGGGATATTGGAGATGGATAATGAGCGATTTGAAGCACTCGAAAACAATATTGATTGATAGGAGCATTTCGTTTAATGCACTTATTGAGAAAGTGTGTGGAAAAATCGTCATCGATCCATCATGTAATGAAGTTGCGATCTCTCGATTCCCAAAGGAAAAGTGTCCTCCTAAATATATTAATGATGAAGAAACTTGGGCCACGACTTTATGGCTTCATAGAAACGAAGATGAAATGGAGTTGTTTGTGACCTACAGTCCCTCTGTACCGAGAAGTCCTGCCCGTGAAAGTCCTGCCCGTGAAAGTCCTGCACGTGAAAGTCCTGCACGTCAAAGTCCAATTCGCCCAGAAAAACTTCCAACTCGACGAACTTCAGGTGAAACATCTGAATATTACAGTCAAGTAATAGTGCCATCTAGTTATGATCCGTCTGTATCTATTTGGGATAGCATTGATTTATGCAATAATTATTATGGTTATGATTATGATGGTGGTGCGGGCGGTGATTATGATGATGGTGGTGGTGGTGTCGAAGTCGATGATAACGACGATGATGTTGTTGATGACGATGGTAATGATGGTGGTGACGACGGTTATAATGAGGGCGGTAGTTCTTATTATAATAATCCTGTTGTGGACGAGCCTGTTGTTCCTGCTTTTAGACTTTGTGATCGAGACGGAGGTGGTCGGTATGATGGTTCCGATTTGGTAGTTGGTCAGACTTTCAAGAACAAAGACGATTTCAGCTATGTTGTCGGTCGGGTAGCATTGCAGGGCAAGTTTGAATTCGTTGTGCACAAATCTGATCACAATCGAAAGGTGGTGAAATGTGTTGAAAAAAATTGCAAATGGAAAATTCGTGCAACGAGGAAGAAGGCGACCGATGAGTTTGTGATTAAAACCTACACCAATATCCACACTTGTTCATTGATTGATAGAAGTGGTGTGCACAGGCAGGCCTCTAGCAGTCTTATCGGCAATCGACTCCAGGACCAGTTCTTGAACGCAAAGAAACCTCTGACACCGGCTGCAATTCAGCAGTTTATGCGTACTGAGGAAAATATTACTGTCAGTTACGACAAAGCATGGAGAGCGCAGCAGAAAGCCCTGGAAAATGTTCGCGGATCCTATGAAGATAATTTCTCGAAGCTTCCTTCGTATTGTTACATGCTTGAAAAAAGGAATCCAGGTACGTTCACCCGTATTCAGACAGATGTCAATGGTGAATTTCAGTACTTCTTCATGGCTATCGGAGCGTGTATTCGGGGATTTCAGTACATGAAGGACGTTATCGTCATTGATGCATCGTTCATGACCAATAGATACAAGGGAACGCTTCTTATTGCTTCTGCTACTGACAGTGAGCATCACAGTTACCCACTTGCTTGGGGTGTGGGTGATGCAGAGGACACCAGTTGCTGGACTTGGTTCCTCGAGTGCTTGAAGTTTTTGATTCCAGATAGATCTGATCTGGTAATCGTGTCTGACAGAGGTCAGCCAATTATAAATGTTGTAGCTGCTGTTTACCCTAATGCGGAACATGGACACTGTTATTGGCACATCATGCAAAACATCAAGTCCAAGTACAGCAAAAGAAAAGACTTGGTTGGTCATTTTAAGAAGGCTGCGTGCTCGTACACTTTATCCGAGTTCAATCTCAATTTTTCAGAGCTTAGAGCAGCGAGCGAAAAATGTGCGAAGTGGTTAGAAGACATCACGTTTGAGAAATGGTCAAGAGTCCACCACCGTGTGAATAGATACGAGGTGATGACGTCTAACGCTGTGGAAGTGATAAATTCTGTGATGAAAGACGCTAAAGACCTCCCCATATGTTCCTTGATCAAGTTTATTGTGGATAAGATGGTTGAATGGTTTTGCAGACATCGTGAAGAAGCTTGGGCGTTCAACGGTGTATTGACACCGAGAAGGGAAACAACGTTGCGTGAGCGTTATGACCGTGCTCCTAAATGGGTTACCAGAAAAATAAGTACTTGGATGTACACTGTGGAGTCGACTAGATGGTGTGGGGTTGTGGATTTGGAGGCAATGACGTGTGAATGTGGTGTGTTTCAGATTGACATGATGCCGTGTGAGCATGCCATAGCCGCAGCGTGCGCCAAGGACCCGAGTCGGGCAGGACAATATGTTTATGAGCTGACTTCTCCTTATTTCACCCGTGAGTATTTCATGCAAGCATATAAGGAGAACATTATACCTGTTCCTTCAGAAGATCAATGGACGGATATTCCCGAACATGTCCAAAGCATGATAGTGCTGCCACCACCGGTGAAACGAGCTCCAGGGCGGCCGAGAATGGACCGTTTCACGAGCCGAATTGAGAGGTTTTCGAAGAAAAAATATCGTTGTGGCAAATGTCAAGGAGAGGGTCACAATGCACAGACTTGTCCGATTCCGCCAGAGTAAACACTGTTGAACTTTTATGTAGTTGTGTGTGTTTTCATATATATTTTTTTGTAAATTGACTTGTGAAACATTTACTATGCAGATTGTGAAGTGAAGAGGAGGAAGTTGTAGAAGGCCGGTGTAGCGAAGAAGAAGACGCTTTGGATTTAATTTTCTGTTTTGAGACTATTATGTATCGAGACTTCGTATTTGAGACCTTATATTTGTGTTGTACTTTATTTTTCATGTTGGAAGTGCTGGAATTGTGTGTAAATGTGGTCTGAACAGGTTGGAATTATAAAAAAAACAGCCAAAGTCATGCCTGCCTTCTGTTGTGCGCAGGCTGGCGCAGGCCTCAGCCTGCGTCAGTTTGTAATCAGTGCGCAGGCTGAGCGCAGGCTGAGCGCAGGCTTCAGCCTGCGTCAGTTTGTAATCAGTGCGCAGGCCACAGCCTGCTTCAGATTGTGTCTCGATGGAGTTTTCGCTATTTTTCGACTACCTCGTGGATAATCGATGTAATTTGAACCGTTGGATCATCTTAAAATGTAGTTTTACATGTCCCGTGCAATTTTCGTGAAAAAATAATCTCCGGAAGGGCTCGATCTGATAGTGTCGAGAAAATCGACAAATTCTCGACGTTATCGATCCGAGCACTTCCGGACATTATTTTTTCACGAAAATTGGACGGGACGCGTAAAATTGCATTTTAAGATCATCCAACGGTTCAAATTTATTAAATCACAGTTTAATGTTTTGTCATACCTTGAATATCATAAACTCAACTCAAACTATAACATTTATAATTAAACCTTAGAAGTAATAAGTGACCAAAACACTAAATACTTATACCCGTGGATAATTAATGTGATTTAGTAAATTTGAACCGTTGGATGATCTTAAAATGCAATTTTACGCGTCTCGCCCAATTTTCGTTAAAAATTTATGTCTGGAAGTGCTCGGATCGATAACGTCGAGAATTTGTCGATTTTCTCGACACTATCAGATCGAGCCCTTCCGGAGATTATTTTTTCACGAAAATTGCACGGGACATGTAAAACTACATTTTAAGATGATCCAACGGTTCAAATTACATCAATTATCCACGAGGTAGTCGAAAAATAGCGAAAACTCCATCGAGACACAATCTGAAGCAGGCTGTGGCCTGCGCACTGATTACAAACTGACGCAGGCTGAAGCCTGCGCTCAGCCTGCGCTCAGCCTGCGCACGGCCTGCGCACTGATTACAAACTGACGCAGGATGAAGCCTGCGCACCCGGCGCCTTTCACAGGTGCGTCTCGATGCGATTTTCGTTAGTTCTTGGATAATTAATGTAATTTGAACCGTTGGATCATCTTAAAATGTAGTTTTACATGTCCCGTGCAATTTTCGTGAAAAAATATTATCCGGAAGGGCTCGATCTGATAGTGTCGAGAAAATCGACAAATTCTCGACGTTATCGATCCGAGCACTTCCGGACATTATTTTTTCACGAAAATTGGGCGAGACGCTTAAAAAAACATTTTAAGATCATCCAACGGTTTAAATCACATTAATTATCCACGGGTATAAGTATTTAGTGTTTTGGTCACTTATTACTTCTAAGGTTTAATTATAAATGTTATAGTTTGAGTTGAGTTTATGATATTCAAGGTATGACAAAACATTAAACTGTGATTTAATAAATTTGAACCGTTGGATGATCTTAAAATGCAATTTTACGCGTCCCGTCCAATTTTCGTGAAAAAATAATGTCCGGAAGTGCTCGGATCGATAACGTCGAGAATTTGTCGATTTTCTCGACACTATCAGATCGAGCCCTTCCGGAGATTATTTTTTCACGAAAATTGCACGGGACATGTAAAACTACATTTTAAGATGATCCAACGGTTCAAATTACATCGATTATCCACGAGGTAGTCGAAAAATAGCGAAAACTCCATCGAGACACAATCTGAAGCAGGCTGTGGCCTGCGCACTGATTACAAACTGACGCAGGCTGAAGCCTGCGCTCAGCCTGCGCTCAGCCTGCGCTCAGCCTGCGCTCAGCCTGCGCTCAGCCTGCGCACTGATTACAAACTGACGCAGGCTGAGGCCTGCGCCAGCCTGCGCACAACAGAAGGCAGACATGACTTTGGCTGTTTTTTTTGTAATTCCAACCTGTTCAGACCACATTTACACACAATTCCAGCACTTCCAACATGAAAAATAAAGTACAACACAAATACAAAGTTTAAAAGTCTCAAATACGAATTCTAATCGCCTAAAACCGGGCAGTCAACCCCTTCGTGACCCTCTGTGGAACAGATTTCGCATCTGGGAGGCGGACCATCGTAAACAGCACTCAAGTCCCAAACCTGGCACGCACATCTCCATCTGAACTCATCTACTTTGTTCTTAATTTTCCAGTCGTCCCTGTAAACTTGTTCAGTGATAATGGCTGTCACCTGAATCAGCGCGTAATTACCGGATCGACCTGGAAACTCTTGTTTGTAACAATCATTCGGCCTCGCGAAGGCAATTTCCCAAACTGAACGGGCGCTCGGCAGTCCAGCTTGGACGCACATTTCGTGCATCCAATACTGCAGTGGAAGTAATGCAGCCCTTCTCTGATTTCTTACAATGTCTCTGGTGGCATTTATCTCCGTCTCATACAGCTTAATAATTGCCCTCTCAAGGTCCAATCGCACTGTCATCCACTGCATTCCAACATTCGCAATGAGGAGAACCTGAAAAAAAATAATAGGTCATACTTATTCTAGTTCAAAGTTAAGAGTGAAAATTGACTTGTAAATGAACTTACAAATTTGAGGCCAGCCCACGGCTTCGGTTTCCATCCATGCGCACCTTTGGCCATGCATTCAATGCATGATTGCAACTGATCCAACGGGACAGGTTCGTAATACTGAGGATTATAATTCCCAGCTTCCCACACGTATTGCAAAGTTTGCTGTAAATTAAGGTTAAAAATTTAGTATAAATATCTAAATGTACATTAAATTTAAAATTTAAATTTTCACTACTTACAAAGAATGAGCAAGGCACGATAGTGTAATTGTTCTTCATTCGGTCACATGTCATTCTTGATATGTACTCGAAGTCGTTGTGATAAATTCCAAGAACTGCATTAATGTGCTGCAAAAAAAAAAAAAAAAAGATTGGGCACGTAAATAATTAGTCTGTAACTATGCAACATAATATTTTTGACAATACTTACGTAAATATCCATATCGGTGTCTCCTGCACTCATCCCCTCGAACCAATCCCGATCCACCGGCCATTCCAAACCAACATCGCGCCTGCATAATGTGGATTAATAAGACGCTAATGGTAGAAAACATTGTCAAACTTAAAAGGATAGAGAACTAACAGCGTTTTGTCATTCCTGTCCGCCAAATATTCTCTAAACCTGTCCACCGCTGGCCTTCTAGGTAGCCCCTTCCTGGGGAGCGCGTTGTACGGTGATCTCACGAAGTGTGAAGGACGACGAATACGTACGTCTCGCATTCTTGTCCTGTCCACGCTCGACGACGAAGCTTCGTTCACTACATTCGACTGGAATCGCGGAGGTTGGAATGGAGTTTGAAAATCCTCAACCTCGCGCGAGAGTGGCACAGGAGAAGGATAATACTCGATCATCGCTTGCGGTTGTGGTTGTGGACTATCCCAAGTTGGAGCAGAGTAATACTCCATTGGAGGAAACTGAACAAACAAACAAAATGAGTTCAAATAATAGGTCATACTAATTTTTGAAATATATTAATAGTAATATATTTTTAAAAATTCATATTTTAAAAAAATACACAAAGAAACAAACAAAACAAAGGAACTAATATAATTTTTTCAAAAAATATTAATAGTAATATAATTTTTTCTTGTTCAAAACAACAAAAAACAAACAAACAAACTACGGAACCTCGTTCTGCCTATCTCCTAAGTTGCAATGCTCCCTAAAGCTCTCCTGGAGTGAGGTGATCTGATCACCGTGCCCTCTCAGCACAACACCATACTCAGTCAACTGCACACCGTACCCGTCGAGCTGCGTACCGTACCGAGTCAACTGATCCCCATACCCGTCGAGCTGCGTACCGTACCGGGTCATCATCGCATTCTGCTCGGCGATCTGAGTAGTCTGCACGGCGATCTGTCTACTCTGAGCAGATATCAACTCCCTCTGGGCCCTCATCTCTGCCATCATCTCAGTGTTCATCTGCTGGAAACCTCCCCACCACGAAGGTAGACCTGCAGCCTGATCTGA
This sequence comes from Euphrasia confusa, assembly GCA_954870475.1. Classification (NCBI taxonomy): domain Eukaryota; kingdom Viridiplantae; phylum Streptophyta; class Magnoliopsida; order Lamiales; family Orobanchaceae; genus Euphrasia; species Euphrasia confusa. The sequence continues at coordinate 3,740,337 of OX940951.1, forward strand.
CGACTGACCTGCAGCCTGAAAGTGCGACTGACCTGCATCCTGAAAAGACTCAGGAAATGCGGAGTACGTCGTGTGGTGTGCAGGTGAGATGTGGTGTGCAGGTGAGAGTGTCCTCTGTCGTCGAGGTGGGGATGGGGATGGAGCTGGAGCTGGAGGTGCAGCAATGAACGACACGTAGTCGTCGCAGAAGATGTCGTCGTCGTTCAACCGTAGAGCGTCTGCGCGTCTGGCAAAATATCTCCGCTCGAACCAGCACAGGGTGCCATGAAAATACGAAGACCGCAACTCGGCAACGTCCGGCTTCAAGCGCGGATACACAACCTGCATGTTTGTTTTTAAAATTCTATAAGTTTTAATAATTTAAATTCATACAATAAAATTGTTCAAACATTTACCTGCACATCGTTCACCAAGAACTTCTTGAAATCTTCGTTCTTGGGTGAGTTATTACTCAGAGACCATCGCAGCATCCTGGGGTACGAATGCCTGTACTCTCTCCTCCGGGTTGCGTCCAATTGTACATCCGCACCCTCCAAAGCCTCAAGCATCCAAAACTAAAACCAAAACAAGTTTATATTATTAAACAACACTAAAACAACTATCGACTGCCATCACAGGGCGATAATCCTCATGAAAAACACAGGAAAAAACAAAACTTTGTCAAAACTGGAATCTGCAGGTGCGCAGGTGCGCAGGCCTCAACCTGCACACGGGTTGACGCAGGTCTCGGCCTGCGCACGGCCTGCGCACGGCCTGCGCACGGCTTCAGTTCTTGACCTGCGCACCTACGCACCTGCGCACCGTGCGCAGGCCGTGCGCAAGCCACGGCCTGCGCACCTCACTCAAGAACACAGAACACAGAATGCAGAATTTTCAAAAAACTTAATCTCGACCCAAAATTAAAGCTACGACAGTTTAAACACTAAAACAACTATTCAAGTTTATATTATTAAACACTAAAACAACTATTCAATTATCAACAAAACTAGTTTAAAACATACCGCATAAAAATGAATGAACCCATAGGCATTCCATGCGCGCGTTCGGCCGGGCCCCTCGATTTCCCCTATCCTATTGAAGCAATCATCTACGATAGCGTCCCACGCCTTTATCCCCCATGGATAGTTCTGGCATGCATCGAGATTACTGCAAAGCTGTAATAAACACAAAAATTAAAAAAAGAAATAAATTATTTCAATAAACAATAAAAAGAAAATTTAATTCGCGTATTACCTTGAAAAACTCATCAGGGACATTTAATTGTCTGTTAGGTATGTCTAACAGATTTGTAACCAACCAAACAAATGTTAGGTTGATTATCCACGGGTACCTCTCCGGATTATTCTTGCTCAAAAGTTTTTTGATTTTTTTAAGCAGCAAGTCGTTCGGAACCTGTTTAAAAATGAAAAAATAATTAAAACACTACACACACAATATATATTTTTTGACAACGAAGTATTGTTATAAAAATAGAACCTGTTTGTTGGACTCCTCATAGTCCGGAAATGCTATTTCTTTCAGGTCTTGATCCTTTTCCTTGTCCTCATCGGTGCGAAGGTCCTGAAAGTGCAACCCGGTGATCATACTGAACTCCACGGGGCTGAGGCGAACTATCATGTTGTTCACCTCGAACAACCTACATTGGACCTTCTTCGGGTCAGGCCAACTGCACACTCGAGCCATCAACTGATGGATGGCCGCATTTGGCACGTTCCCTTCCCCGTTCAATAGTAAGAAGTTCCCCAACTGAGGGTAATCATCCACGACATGTGGGAAGGCCCTCAACAGTGGTCCGGCTATGTCGGGAATGTCCTTGTACCCGTGGCGCGTGGTTAACTTCCCAGGCCTGACCACATCGCCGTATTTGCGTGGGGGTAACTCACCGATATCGACTGCCATCACAGGGCGATAATCCTCCTGAAAAACACAGAAAAAACAAAACTTTGTCAAAACTGGAATCTGCAGGTGCGCAGGTGCGCAGGCCTCGGCCTGCGCACGGCCTGCGCACGGCCTTGACCTGCGCACGGCCTGCGCACGGCCTGCGCACGGCCTTGACCTGCGCACGGCTTCAGTTCTGACGCCGTGCGCAGGCCGTGCGCAGGCCACGGCCTGCGCACCTCACTCAAGAACACAGAACACATTTTCCAGAATTTTCAAAAAACTTAATCTCGACCCAAAATTTACAGTTAATTGAATTGCATTCGAGCCAGGGAAGTAGAGTGGTACCTGATAATTCATTTGGGCCTGTGATTCCGGCAACCCGAGGAAACGATCGTCGTCGCGGTCGTGCATCGACTTCGAACGGGCTTCACTTGCCGGATTGCTCTGAGCAGTTGGGGACGGGGATGCCCGACGAGTCCTTTTCCCTGACCTGTTCGCGGAGGTTGACGCCATCGACATTGCCGGAAACTGGAATTCGATTTTTTTTTAAAACTTAGAAATGGAACTGAGAGAGAGAGAGAGAGGTGCGGGGCAGAGAGAATTGGGAGAGGTACTTACCTGAAAAGTGAGAGGGGCGAGACGCTCTTGCCGGAGTTCGTTTAGTCGTCGGTCGGAGTTCGGTTATTTCGCCGGAGTCGCCGTGAGTTTTTGTGAGGGGCAGCGGGGGTTCTGTGAATGAGAAAAGAAGAGGGGTAGCGGGGATTAGGGTTTGAAAATGGGGAGGACTGATTTGCAATTGTTGAAACTTGATAGGTTAAATTGTAAATGTTTTAAACTTAATATTCATTTTTGATTTATTTTTATTATATTTTTATTTAAAAATAAATGAAAAAGGAGGAGAGGGGCATTTCTCTGATTTGTGATATTGGGAGGGTTACCCCTCCCAATTCCCTCGATCAGATGCGAAGCGGTTGATCGGCAGAAAATACAGCGACCCTGTTGTCCAGTCTGACATGAAACTCTGGCCATTCAAGCTCGTCCCCGACCCCGATAACGACAAGCCGATGATCGTAGTCTCCCACAGAGGCGAGGAGAAACGATTCTCAGCCGAGGAGATATCTTCAATGGTCCTTTCCAAGATGAAGGAATCCGCCGAGGCCTACCTAGGGTCCACCGTAAAGAACGCTGTGGTAACCGTTCCCGCCTACTTCAACGACTCTCAGCGTCAGGCCACAAAGGATGCCGGACTAATCGCCGGTCTCAATGTGATACGAATCCTCAGCGAACCAACTGCAGCCGCCATTGCATACGGTCTCGACAAATGTAAGTCTGGTCCCAAGAAAAACGTTCTCATCTTCGACCTCGGCGGTGGTACTTTTGATGTCTCGATCCTCACCATAGACAAGGGCACTTTCGAAGTCAAGGCAACGTCCGGAGACACCCATCTCGGAGGAGAGGACTTCGACAACCGTATGTTGAGCTACTTTGTGAAAGAGTTCAATCGGAAACACAACACGGACATGAGCGGGAACCCCAAATCCATGAGGAGGTTGAGGACGGCTTGCGAGAGGGCAAAGAGGACGCTCTCGTCCACTTGCGAAACCACAATCGATGTCGATTCGTTGTACCGCGGGATCGATTTTCAAGCTACCGTTACCCGTGCTAAATTCGAGGAGCTCAACATGGACTTGTTTTTAAAGTGCATGGAGAAGGTTCAGAACTGCTTGATCGACGCCAAAATGGACAAGAACACCATCCACGATCTCGTCCTCGTTGGAGGCTCGACTAGGATACCTAAAGTTCAACACTTGGTGCGGGGTATGTTTAACGGAAAGGAGTTGTGCAAGAGCATTAATCCAGATGAGGCTGTTGCTTATGGTGCTGCGCTTCAAGCAGCCATTCTGAGCGGCCAAGGCAACAAGATGCTGCAAAATGTTGTTCTTCTAGATGTCACACCACTGTCCCTTGGTATAAATGTAGTTGGAGATGTTATGTCTGTTGTGATTCCGAGGAACACCACCATTCCTACTAAAAAGGAAAAAGTATTCGTAACTGTTGTGGACAACCAGACAGGGGTGGGAATAAAGGTTCTTGAAGGCGAGAGAACGAAGACGGTGGATAATTATAAGCTCGGGGAATTTAGGCTGACAGGCATTCAACCTGCACCGAGGGGTGCTAAACGGTACAATGTTTGCTTTGACATTGATGCGAATGGGATAATGAACGCTTCGGCTGAGGAAGAGAGGACGGGCTTGAAGAATAAGATCACTGTGATGAACAAGAAGGGTAGGCTGAGCGAGGAAGAGATAGACAGGATGTTGAGAGAAGCTGAAAAGTACAAGTCGGAGGATCTGTATCTCAGGAACAAGGTTGAATCGAGGAATGCTTTGCTGACCTATGCCTACAACATGAGGAATATGGTTAAGGGTTATGTGAATGTTGCTTTGAACAATATCCCAGTGGCTGACAAGGCGAGAATTGAACTTGCGGTCATGTCGACTATTCTATGGGCGGAGGGAAACGAGACGGCTGAGGCGGTTGAATTTAGCTCTAAGAAGAAAGAGCTTCATGAAAGCATTTCCAGGCTGATTAGAGCTCGATGGATGTTACAGGAGAGGCTAGCCGTTTGATTTTGCTTTGTTTATTTTTAATATAGTATCGTTTGGTGAAACATCTTTACCTGTTTTTATCAAGTCCTGTTTTGTTTAAGTCTTTCTTATATATACTCTCTCCATTGTGTTTTATTGTTGAATCATACTCTCTTTGTTGAACATCCTTACCTCTTTATATTTGGAGACAAAAAATATAATTTTTCAGCGATAATATTGTTTGAATATTTGGAGACTTTTCGAAAATTATATATATAGACACACAGCAGGTAATAAAAGTTTAATTAACCTAATTATAAATCAGGGTGTATTTATTTATATGGCTCCCATAAATTCAATCGCAAATCTTCGTTACTCAGAATTTTGTGTTATTGATCGAGATGACGAGTATGGCTACTAACGGCGGCGAAGGAGTTGCGATCGGGATCGATTTGGGAACGACTTATTCGTGCGTGGGCGTGTGGCAGTACGACCGCGTTGAAATTATAGTCAACGACCAGGGCAACCGCACTGTTTGGTGTAAACGCTGGCGATTAATGCTCTGAGGTAACTGAAATTCTGTAGTACATGCCCTTAGATCAGAGCAAGGCCCCGATTCACAGCAGTCAACGGATCTCAAGAGATCCGGTTCGCACAACAGGTATTGAGCTTGATGATGACTAAGAAAACATGCAGCGGAATAAAAGCAAAGTACAGAAGCAGATTTATTTGTATATGTATAAATAAAAAATATAGATCTCAAATACTACGTTTCAGCGATTGCATGCCATAATATATAGTAGCAGTAGAGTGACCGGACCGGCACCGAACAGGGAGAGCACAAAGACCTCGCCGGAGAAGCCCAGGAGCACACACACAAAGTATACTCACACCTCTCGGGTACTGCTCCACCTCAGAGATCACACAACACACCCGAAACTTCACAACTCGTCTCCAGTCACCGGAATCCGAAGATCCAGACCGAAGACGATAAGGGAAGGCAGCGGTGGAGGGTGGCCGTAGGAGCAGGAAAGCACACACTCGAATGGGTAATCGCACACATAGATTAGGGTTAGAGTGAATGTCGAAGTGAGTGAATGCGGAGGGGCTGAGTTTATTATATCATAGGATTCAATCTCAGCAAGGTTGCCCTAACATCTACCGTTCACAAAGGTCAGCAAATGGGTCAACATTAATTGATATCAGAAATCAATTAATCACAAATGGGCTGAATAGAATATATGGGTCAAACACCCAAATAGCCGCAATCATAAACTGGGCTTCCGGCTGCCTTTTAAATGGATCAAGTGTTAACGGCCCAAAGGCCAACACATATAATCCAACAATCTCCACCTTGTTGGCCAATACACGCAATCACAAAACTACTACTCATATACCACGGAAAATGAACAAAACATTTTAGTAAGCAAGTAAGAAAACAAGCAAACACACATGCAACCTTCATCATAGCCTCAGCCCTGCTGCCTAAGCAACAGGACCGGCCCTGCAACCTGAGCTACGGGGTGGCTGCCCTGAGCAGCCGCCACTTTAATGACAGTCGAACTACCCAATGGGACGACTAACTGGTTTCTACTGAAACACCACTGCCCTCAAGGGACAGTGGCAAAAGAGTTCCCCACCAACATATAAAAGGCAACTAAGTTTCTCCAGAAACACCAACTGGACAGGTACAGTTGGCAAAACAGCCTCTGGACTGATCACACCAAGTGGCCAGATGGGAAGAGCACATTGGAGTATTAATTTGATCTTAGCATTATTTATTTTTTCTTTAATATTTTTATATGTAGTACTGGTATGTATTCTGCTTTGAATAGTTTCATTATTACATTACATGATATATCAAATTAATTATTAAACCAATACAAAATAGAGATAGTTTATTAATTATATTTATTAAAAAATCTAATTAATTTATACATGTTGATTAGCCTTTTCCAATCATAGTTGTTCTATTCGAATTTGAATCCGATAATAAATAATTTCTCCGTTTAAATAGGAAGATTGACTATGTCTATTTGTATGGTTAAGACTTAAGAGTTATTAATACTACTAACACAATTAAACAAAGCATTTACATAAGGCCATAAGGGATTCTATGGATTTTATGTTTAATACTGTATTTTTAACCGTTAAAAACTTTACTCTCTCAAATCTTTTTTATTAGTTGTACTTAACTTCCGAACTTTTAATAAAGTATAATACCCTCTCCTGTTTTTTTAAATGATGTTTTAAGATTTTCTCACATTTTAATAAAAAATAATTATCTCAAATATACCCTCATTTAATTCAATGTAAGTCATCACAATTAAATGACAATTCAATTACTAATTAATTGATTAGAATGAAAATTGTAGGCGTTTTAAAAGAAAAAAAAATCTAAAACATCAATTAAAAAATAAAGATTGTAAAACCCAAAACATTGATTAAAAAATAGAGATTGTAAAAATGAAGAATATAGTAAAATATTAAATTACCCCTCTCCAAATAAATATAATTATAATACTATATTTATTTCTTATTTAATTATATTTGCTTTTCTTAGAAAAATCATAACCTCTCTCTCTTTTAATGTACTAAATATTTTAACTAATTGATTCTCGTAGATTATCGCTTAATATTTCCAAGGACTAGTGCTCGGCGCGCGGCGGCTTTCTCAAAGACAGAAAGAGATAGAATGTTAAAACTGTGATAAATGAAAAATAAATAAGAGAGAGAAAATATTTTAGACAAGTGAAAAATATTGTAAATATTGTAACGCTCCCCGTTCCTTTTATTTGTACTCGTACTTCTTAATTGCACTTGTTTCGATCCTACAATACAAACGTTTAATTTAGCAATAAGGGTCGTGCTAAACCTATTGAAAAAATAAAATTATGCATAAGATAGCTAGATGAGTATCTTATTAATTACGGGGAAATAATCAATGATATATTGATTTAAGATATATAAATATATAAAATCAAGCATCAAAATTTGAACTTATACTGTATATATATAAGTCGCAAATGCAATAAAACCTGAAACAAGTATACGGCTCCTCAGCCTCCTCTCTCTCTAAATCGAATATGGCTACTAACGACGGCGAATTAGGAGTTGCAATCGGAATCGATTTGGGAACGACGTATTCATGCGTGGGCGTGTGGCAGCACGACCGCGTTGAGATTATAGTCAACGATCAGGGCAACCGCACCACGCCGTCTTACGTGGCCTTCACCGACACTCGGCGCCTCATCGGCGATGCGGCCAAGAACCAAGTCGCCGTCAATTCCACTAACACTATCTTCGGTCAGATATTTTTCTTGATCATGTTTTCGAAATTTCATATTGTTCTCTTAATTGAGTAAATCGATTATATATATATAAATTTTGAATGATATATCAGATGCGAAGCGGTTGATCGGTAGAAAATACAGCGACCCTATAGTCCAGTCTGACATGAAACTCTGGCCATTCAAGCTCGTTCCGGCCCCCGAAAACGACAGGCCGACGATCGTAGTATCCCACAAAGGCGAGGAGAAACGATTCTCTGCGGAAGAGATATCTTCAATGGTCCTCTCCAAGATGAAGGAATCCGCCGAATCCTACCTGGGGTCCACCGTAAAGAATGCTGTCATAACCGTTCCCGCCTACTTCAACGACTCTCAGCGTCAGGCGACAAAGGACGCCGGACTAATTGCCGGTCTCAATGTCATACGAATCCTCAGCGAACCAACCGCAGCCGCCATTGCCTACGGTCTCGACAAATGTATTTCTAATGGGCATAAGAAGAATGTTCTCATCTTCGATCTCGGAGGTGGGACTTTCGATGTCTCGATCCTCACTATCGACAAGGGTACTTTTGAAGTCAAGGCCACATCCGGAGACACCCATCTCGGAGGAGAGGACTTCGACAACCGTATGTTGAGCTACTTTGTGAAAGAGTTCAATCGGAAACACAACACGGACATGAGTGGGAACCCCAAATCCATGAGGAGGTTGAGGACGGCTTGCGAGAGGGCAAAGAGGATTCTCTCCTCCACTTGCGAAACCACGATCGATGTCGATTCGTTGTACCGCGGGATCGATTTCCAAGCTACCGTCACCCGTGCTAAATTCGAGGAGCTCAACATGGACTTGTTCCGAAAGTGCATGGAGAAGGTTCAGAACTGCTTGATCGACGCCAAAATGGACAAGAACACCATCCACGATCTCGTCCTAGTTGGAGGCTCGACTAGGATACCTAAAGTTCAACAGTTGCTTCGGGGAATGTTTAATGGAAAGGAGTTGTGCAAGAGCATTAATCCGGACGAGGCTGTTGCTTACGGAGCCGCGGTTCAAGCTGCCATAATAAGCAACCAAGGCAACGAAAAGTTGCAGAATCTTATTCTTCTAGACGTCACGCCGTTATCTCTCGGTATAAATACATTCGGAGATGTTATGAGTGTTTTGATTCCGAGGAACACAACCATTCCTGTTAGAAAGGAACAATTTTTTTGTACTTCCTCCGACAACCAACCAAATATAGGGGTTTGCATTCTTGAAGGTGAAAGAACGAGGGTGGTAGATAATTATAAGCTCGGGGAATTTACGCTGACAGGCATTCAACCTGCACCGAGGGGTGTTAAACGGTACAATGTTTGCTTTGACATTGATGCGAATGGGATAATGAACGCCTCGGCTGAGGAAGAGATGACGGGTTTAAAGAATAAGATCACTGTCACGAACAAGAAGGGTAGGCTGAGCGAGGAGGAGATAGACAGGATGTTGAGAGAAGCTGAAAAGTACAAGTCGGAGGATCTGTATCTCAGGAACAAGGTTAAATCGAGGAATGCGTTGCTGAACTATGCCTACAACATGAGGAATATGGTTAAGGGTTATGTGAATGTTGCTTTGAACAATATCCCAGTGGCTGACAAGGCGAGAATCGAATTTGCGGTCATGTCGACTATTCAATGGGCGGAGGGAAATGAGACGGCTGAGGCTGTTGAATTTAGCTCTAAGATGAAAGAGCTTCATGAAAGCATTTCCAGGCTGATTAGAGCTCCATGGATGTAACAGGAGTGGCTAGCTGTTTGATCTTGCATTGTTTATTTTTAATATAGTGTCGTTTGATGGAACATCTTTACCTGTTTTGTTTACTTCTTTCTTATATGTACTCTCCGTTTTGTTTTATTGTTGAACATCCTTACCAGCTGTTTACTTTATGTCTTTCTTTGATTGTTGAATCATAGTAATCTTTTCCATTTATAGCAATTAAAAAAAACAATTATACCCGAAATACACCTCTTGGCTTTAAGTTGTGCCTGAGATAAGACAAATTGAAAATTTGAAATTTGATTACATTGAAAAAAAATTAAACCAAAAACACAAATACCTAGAACGATGAATTTTGGAAAACAAAACATGGAGAAATAAAACTACTCAACATAATTAAAAAATAGTTAGAGAAAATATTTTTGAATTAAAAAATAAAAATAATTATTTTCCAGCAAAATATTTTTGAATTAAAAAATAAAAATAATTATTTGGATATTTGGAGGCTTTTCAAAAATTATACTCCTATATACTAATATGTACTAAAAGTTTAATTAACCTAATTATATAAATCAGGTGTGTTTATTTATACGGCTCCCCTAAATTCAATCGCAAATCTTCGTTACTCAGAATTTTGTGTTATTGATCGAGACGACGAGTATGGCTACTAAGGGCGGCGAAGAAGGAGTTGCGATCGGGATCGATTTGGGAACGACTTATTCGTGCGTGGGCGTGTGGCAGTACGACCGCGTTGAAATTATAGTCAACGACCAGGGCAACCGAACGACGCCGTCTTACGTGGCGTTCAGTACCGACGATGAGCGCCTCATCGGCGAGGCCGCGAAGAACCAAGTCGCCGTCAACTCCACTAACACCGTCTTCGGTCAGATATTTAATTTAGAAACTGTTTTTCTTTTATTGGAATTTTATGCTGCTTACTTAATTCATTACTTTTTTTTTTTTTCTGAATCAGATGTGAAGCGGTTGATTGGGAGAAGATTCAGCGACCCTGTTGTCCAGGCTGACATGAAACTCTGGCCTTTCAAGGTCATGCCCGGAGCCGATAACAACGACAAGCCTATGATCGTAGTCTCCCACAAAGGCGAGGAGAAACGAATCTCGGCAGAGGAGATATCTTCCATGGTCCTCTCCAAGATGAAGGAATCCGCCGAATCCTACCTGGGCTCCACCGTAAAGAATGCTGTAATAACCGTTCCCGCCTACTTCAACGACTCTCAACGCCAGGCCACCAAGGACGCCGGACTCATCGCCGGTCTGAATGTGATGAAGATCATCAGCGAACCCACCGCAGCTGCAATTGCGTACGGTCTCGAAAAATCTAAGTCTGACCCCAAGAAGAATGTTCTCATCTTCGACCTCGGCGGTGGGACTTTCGATGTCTCGATCCTCACTATCGACAAGGGCACTTTCGAAGTGAGGGCGACAGCTGGCGACACTCATCTAGGGGGAGAGGATTTCGACAACCGTATGTTGACCTACTTTGTTGAAGAGTTCAAGAGGAAACACAAGATGGACATGAGTGGGAACCCAAAATCGATGAGGAGGTTGAGGACCGCCTGCGAGAGGGCCAAGAGGACTCTCTCCTCGACTTGTCAAACCACGATCGAGGTCGACGCTTTGTACGACGGTGTCGATTTTCACAGCCGCATTACTCGCGCCAGATTCGAGGATCTCAACCTCGACTTGTTCGAAAAGTGCTCTGAGACAGTCGAGAAGTGCTTGAGGGACGCGAATATAGACAAGAACAACATTGATGATCTCGTCCTTGTTGGAGGCTCGACTAGGATTCCAAAGGTTCAGCAGTCGTTGAAGGATTTGTTCAACGGAAAGGAGTTGTGCAAGAGCATTAATCCGGACGAGGCCGTTGCTTACGGGGCAGCGGTTCAAGCGGCTGTTCTGAGTGGACAAGGCAATGCGAAGTTGCAGGATCTTGTTCTGTTAGATGTCACGCCCTTGTCCCTCGGGATAAATATTAAAGGAGATGTTATGGCTGTTGTGATTCCGAGGAACACCACCATTCCTACTAAAATTGAAAAACTGACCTCAACCAGCGTCGACAACCAGGCGAGCGTTCGGATTCATGTTCTTGAAGGTGAAAGAATTAGGACGGTGGATAACAACTTGCTCGGTGAATTTGTCCTGGCTGGGATTCCTCCTGCACCGAGGGGTATTCCAAGGATCAATGTGTGCTTTGAGATTGATGCCAACGGTATTCTGAACGTGTCTGCTAAGGAGAAGACAACCGGTCGGAAGAAAAAGATAACTATAAGTAACGAGAGGAGTAGGCTCAGCAAGGAGGAGATAGAGAAAATGGTCAAAGAAGCTGAGGAGTACAAGATGGAGGATGCATGCCACAAGAAGAAGGCCGAATTGAAGAATTTGGAGGATTACGCGAACCAAATGAGGAAAAGAACTAAGGTTTCCCAAGATACTTAACTTAGTAGTTGAGAGCTTAGAATTGTTAGTGTTATTACATATTTTTTTTGTCCATTTAATTTAATATAATAAAATACCGGAGAAAACTGAACTTGCAGTAGATTCGATTATTAAAAGCTCGGATAAGAGCCAAGAAGATGGTGCAGGCTGTCTGAGTAGTGAGTAGTATGTTTGAAGATATAGACAGCAAGTTATCATATAGTAGTATGTTTTTCCTTCAATTTTTATTTTCTCCAATCCATAATTTATTAGTATTTGGAACTCAAAGTTAAGCTTGGGGACAAGAATGAATTGAGAGCAGTTATTACTTATTAGTAATCGAACCAATGCATAAAGGTCAGACTTTGAGCGTTAGAACTCGGCCTTTCAACAATCATATAAACTGCGCCCGATGCCCCCTAAATCCCATATAAACTGTCACCTACTCTTGGGGTCTTTGCAAACTATTTCCCAACTCTTCTTCTTGTTGGACACCTTTAATCAAACCTGACCAATCCGTGGCCTCGAGTCGATGACCCCATGACGTTTTAAGTGTTATATATGGTACCTAAAGCTAGGTTTTTCTTACTGATTATATTGTTATACTTTCTCTAACTCAGAGTAATAATAATGGCCATTTATAAATGATATGTGATCATATATACTCTCCATTTGTTTAAGTGGATTATAACGGATTTAGGGGCCTGCAGTGCACTTTTGCACTGCACCATAACAAGTCCACTTTGTCACCGTTGGATTTAGATGAAATAATCTAATGGTCACAATTTCAAAAGTCTTTCACTGCCCCAAAATTTTTTAACTGCCCAAAGTTATTTTCTACTGCGTTACTATTTATTTATTACATTTTTTTACTTTATTAAAAATAAATTTATTTTACGTATAACTGTATTATTTATATATATATTTTTTATATTTTATATTTAAAAAAAAAAATCAACAACTTTATAATATATATATATATATATATATATATACAAATTTTCTTTCCAACTCTATAATTATTTATTTAATAGTATGATTATGATTATGTAACATAAAATTCTAAAAAAACTACAAATTTTCTTTCCAACTCTATAATTATTTATTTAATAGTTTGAATATTTAAAAAAAATAAAAATAGCTACAAATGAATTATTCGGCGTTCATATAATATTCAAAATTAAAATTATACAAGAAATTTTAGAATTTTTCTTAAAATTTTATGTTAAGATAATCATACTTAAATAAATAATTATAAAGTTCTAAAAAAATTTGTTTTTATATATATACTATACAGTTGTTGATTTTTTTTTTAAATGAAAAACATAAAAAATAAAACAATATAAAAATAATACAGTATTACGCTAAAATATATTTATTTGTTAAAATATATTTATTTTTAATAAAATAAAAAATATATATAAAGAATAACGCAGTAAAGTATAACTATGGGCAGTTAAAAAATTTCGGGCAAACAAACTTTTATAATTGTGAGCGTTAGATTATTTTATCTAAATCCAACGGTGACAAAATGCACTTGTTATGGTGCAGTGAAAAAGTGCACTGCACGGCCCCTAAATCCGATTATAACACTAGCTTTTGATTGTTGAAGATTTTCAATTTTTATTTTATGTTTATTATTTTTGGTTAATTGTGAAGATATTATTTTTTATTTGTTTATTAATATACGTACAAATTTTAAAATTATTATTACAAAGATATATATAATTTTTTGTAATAATTTTATTTGGAAGGTAAAATTGTAAACTATTACTCCCTCGGTTCCTCTATTTTTTCCCTTTTCTTTTCACATTTTTTTTAACTTCGTGTCCATATAACTTATAGAGAGAGTATTAATTAAGTACTCTTAATATGTACTATAGGGCAAGCACTTTATATACCCCAGACGAGTGTACTATTATTATACTCGTAGAGTCGTAGTGTCTTAAAATTATGCCGAAAATTAATTATACAGCATTAATTTAATTTACCTAAAATATAAAATCAAGCATAAAATCTTCCGACTTTATATATTCGTATACGATTACGGCTCCTGTCAATATAAATTTCTTACACAGAATTTCGGAACGAGTATGGCTACTAACGGCGGCGAAAAAGGGGTTTCGATCGGGATCGATTTGGGAACGACGTATTCGTGCGTGGGCGTTTGGCAGCACGACCGCGTTGAGATTATAGCCAACGATCAGGGTAACCGCACCACGCCGTCTTACGTCGCGTTCACCAACACTGGGCGCCTCATCGGCGAGGCCGCGAAGAACCAAGCCGCCGTCAACTCCACCAACACCGTCTTCGGTCAGATTATTTTCTTGATCATGTTTTTGAAATTAATTTCATGTTTTATTTTGATATATTTAAATTTTGAATTCAGATGCGAAGCGGTTGATTGGTAGAAAATACAGCGACCCTATTGTCCAGGCTGACATAAAACTCTGGCCATTCAATCTCGTTGCCGACCCCGAAAACGACAAACCTATGATCGTAGTCTCCTACAAAGGCGAGGAGAAGCAATTCTCTGCGGAGGAGATATCTTCCATGGTCCTCTCCAAGATGAAGGAGACCGCCGAGACCTACCTGGGCTCCACCGTGAAGAACGCTGTCATAACCGTTCCGGCCTACTTCAACGACTCTCAACGCCAAGCCACCAAGGACGCCGGACACATCGCCGGTCTGAATGTGATGAAGATCATCAGCGAACCCACCGCAGCCGCTATTGCCTATGGTCTCGACAAATGTATTTCTGGTCAGAAAAAGAATGTGCTCATCTTTGATCTCGGCGGTGGTACTTTCGATGTGGCGATACTCACTATGGAAAAGGGCACTTTTGAAGTCAAGGCGACTTCCGGAGACACCCATCTCGGAGGAGAAGACTTTGACAACAGGTTGTTGAATCATTTTGTGAAAGAGTTCAATAGGAAACACAAAAAGGACATTAGTGGGAATCCAAAGTCGTTGAGGAGGTTGAGGACGGCTTGCGAGAGGGCTAAGAGGATGCTCTCCTCAACTTTTGAAACCACAATCGACGTTGATGCGTTGTACGAGGGTGTCGATTTCCAAGCTACCATTACTTGTGCTAAGTTTGAGGAGCTCAACATTGACTTGTTCCGAAAGTGCATGGAGAGGGTCGAAAGCTGCTTGAAGGACACCAAAATGAACAAGAACAGCATCGACGATCTTGTCCTAGTCGGAGGGTCGACTAGGATCCCGAAAGTTCAGCAGTTGCTACGGGGCTTCTTTAATGGAAAGGAGTTGTGCAAAAACATTAATCCGGATGAAGCCGTTGCTTATGGAGCAGCGGTTCAAGCAGCCAATCTAAGCGGGCAAGGCAACAAGTTGGTGCAAGATCTTATTCTGTTAGATGTCACGCCATTGTCCCTCGGTGTAAATTTAGAAGGAGATGTTATGTCTGTTGTGATTCCAAGGAACACGACTATTCCTACTAAAAAGGAACAAATGTACGTAACTTTCTATGACAACCAGACGGCTATGTCCATTCGTGTTCTTGAAGGTGAGCGAACGAGGAAAGTAGATAATAATCAGCTTGGGGAATTTTTGCTGACGGACATTCCAGCTGCACCCAGGGGTACTAAACGAGTCAATGTTTGCTTTGACATTGATGCTGACGGGATACTGAACGTCTCAGCCGAGGACAAGACAACTGGCCATAAGAAAAGGATAACTATAACTAACGAGAAAGGTAGGCTGAGCCAGGAGGAGATAGACAAGATGGTGAGAGAAGCTGAAAAGTACAAGGCCGAGGACCTTTACCACAGGAGAAAAGCTGAATCGAGGAATGCGTTGCTGGATTATGCTTACAACATGAGGAACCTAATAATGGGTTATGGGAATAGTACTGCTTTGAACATCCTAGAGGCTGACAAGGAGAAAATCCAAGTTGCGGTCTTGTCGACTATTGAATGGGCGGAGGAAAACAAGACTGCTGAGGCTGTTCAATCTATCGATAAGTTGAAAGAGCTTCAAAGCATTTGCATCCCGATTATTGGAAGGATGTAATGTAACTGCAGGAAAGGGTGCTGATGTCTGCTGATCAAATGTTTAGCTCCATGGATTGCAATATTGTTTGTTTCAAACCTTAAATATTTTTATTTATTTATTTATTTCATCATATAAAACTTTCACTATAATAGACTATACATATCCTTTTCAATTTTACTTTCACTTAACAGAATACATAATTTTCAATTTGAAATCATCTGAAATGAAAGTGACCTAATATGCACTTAAGCTTTTCTAATTTTTTTACACTACCTCAAAACAAAATCATATATAAATAAAAATTATATTTCAAAAGAATACAACATTTTTTACATTTTTATTTTAGTATATATGAATTTTTGATTCTATTTTAGAAATAATTCAACATTGTATTTTTTTTTCTTTAATTTTTGTAATACAAATAAAAATAAAATTATAAATAATAATAAAGAAATTATAATTTTAAAAAGAAAAAATGATGATTCATGCTTTTAGTATGTACTATAATTAATTTAAATTTTTAATTCGTATTCATTTTAAAAAAATATATTTTTTAATTCATATTATTAAAATAAATAAATAAATTATAAGTTAAATGATTAATTAAAACAATTAAAAATAAAATATAATAAAATTAAAATGTAAAAAATATTTATTTCATTTGGGTTTTTTATTTATTGAGTATTTGTTTTGAGATAAAATACATTTTTTACTAATACGTCATTTCAAACATGTAAAATACTAATAAAATTTGGATAAATTGCAATTGTTTTCAAAATTTTGAGCTTTCAATGCATTTTATTTAAGTTTTGGAAGTAAAAATGTCACTTTGAGGGAGTTGAATATTTTTTACACTTATTAAAATATTAAATAATTTAACAATTAGTTTAGATTATTAAATAAGATTTAAAGAAAGATAAAATAGATAATTATATTTTTCAAGAGTGATTTTAGAATAGGAGTGGACATCAATTGGCAAATTCTGGGTTAAATAAAAACTCTATCAGTAGTATAGTACTAATTAATTTAAGTGAAAATTTTAAAATGAGGTAATTGAAACTAATTTTATATAAATAAAAGTACTAGTTTTTTAACTATAGACAATAATTATTTTAATTATTGTTTAAAATAAATTTTCACATTTAATTTTTTCATTTAATTCATATATATATATATATATATATATATATATATATATATATATATATATAAATTAATGATAAAAAATACCTTTCAAATTTAAAATATTACTTTTTTTTATATAAATACAACTATAAAACTACTTTAAATAATAAAAATAAAATTAAAGAATTCATTAACATGTTATAATTTCATTAATGAGAGTCTTGTATCAGTAGATTCAGTACGTGGTATATGTAGTTATAAAATAATGAACCTAAAAAGAATTACGGCTCTTCTCAATATAGATTTCTTACTCAGAATTTGGGAACGAGTATGCCTACTAACGGCGGCGAAAAGGGGGTTTCGATCGGGATCGATTTGGGAACGACGTATTCGTGCGTGGGCAGTACGACCGCGTTGAGATTATAGTCAACGACCAGGGCAACCGCACCACGCCGTCTTATGTGGCGTTCACCGACACTGGGCGTCTTATCGGCGAGGCCGCGAAGAACCAAGTCGCCGTCAACTCCACCAACACCGTCTTCGGTCAGATATTTTTCTTGATCATGTTTTTGTTGGATTTAAGCTGTTTTTAATGGAATTTCATTTGTTATCTATTAAATATAAATTTTGATTTCAGATGCGAAACGGTTGATTGGGAGAAGATACAGCGACCCTATTGTTCAGGCTGACATGAAACTCTGGCCATTCAAGCTCATCCCCGACCCCGACAACGACAAGCCTATGATCGTTGTCTCCCACAAAGGCGAGGAGAAACGATTCTCAGCCGAGGAGATATCTTCAATGGTCCTCTCCAAGATGAAGGAGACCGCCGAGACCTACCTGGGGTCCACCGTCAAGAACGCTGTCATAACCGTTCCAGCCTACTTCAACGACTCTCAGCGTCAGGCCACAAAGGATGCCGGACTCATTGCCGGTCTCAATGTTATGAAGATCATTAGCGAACCCACCGCAGCCGCCATTGCCTACGGTCTCGACAAATGTATTTCTGGTCAGAAGAAGAATGGGTGAACTGTAATTTTTTATTAATTTGACAAAAAACTTAGAGGAAAAGAATTACTGAGACTACACATTTGTTTTTTAAACTTTAACAAAAATATTTTGGCAAAAATAATGAGATTTTTTTATTAATATATAAATAGATAAATGAGATTTTTTTATTAATATTTAAATAGATAAATTTCATTAATGTATAGCATTGGAGAAAGTAAGACTATCTACAACAGGGGTGTCAAATTTGACACTTCTCTCCTGCTACGCCTTCTTTTCAGCAGCAGCCCCAACAGGGTGTTATTCAAGGTGTCAATTGTTTAAAGTGTCAAATATTTAAAGTGTCAATATTTTCTTTTTATTCTATAAAATTATCATATTCTATCAAATTATCATATTTTTTATTTTTCTTTATTTATTTTAAATTTAATAATTAATAAATTTGAAAAAAAATGAAATAAAAATAAAAGCTTGAATTTTTTTTGTCCAAATAACACAAACCTACACTATATTTGTAGAGGAGAAAAATAAAAAATAATTATATTTTTATTATATTTTTATTTTCAATAATTATCTATCAATATATAAATCCAGGCTTTTTTCATCTGTACCAATAGAATCGCTAGAAAAAATGACTATGTTCACACTACGTGGATTTTATGACCTATTAAAATCCAAATTATAGTACAAAATATTCAGATGATCGATCCTTTATCCTTGATGATCTTAAATCTCATGCTTATCAAAATAAATTATTATTTTTATATATATTTTTTAAAATTCAATAATAGATTATATCAATAATTTTACGTATCATATACGCATTATATATTAAATAAAAATTTAAAATTTACTTTAAAATAGAAAATCATACTTGATTTTTCATAATTTATTGTAATAAACATTCAATTTCTTTTTTATATTTCAAAACCTTAAAAATATGTTATATTTAATTCTTTATAATAAATCAAAATTTAGGTATAATCTAAAAAAATTAGTTATCTTTTATATTTAATTGTCTTTCATTATCTTTGATTAAAAAAACACGTTTTTTTTTTTTTGTATTTTCTAGTTAATTATTGAAATTGTAATCAAATTAAAATATCAGTTTACTAATTTGTGTGATTTAAATTCAATCAAATCGGCTAGGGTCGCTTATATGATTATAAATGACAAATAATATTTAACATATTTATATTTGAATGACATTAACTAAAATTTAAATAAAATGAATAATGTCTAAATATAGACAAAAAATGTCAAATTAACATCAAGCAAGCTTGGAATTTGTCACATATGCTTCACATGAGCAGAATTTGAAAGACAAGTTTCACATTATTCATAAATTTCTACTTCTAATATTTTCTTTAAATTTTTTTAACCATTTAACTATCATATATTAATATCATCAAATCAATGTGTAATGGAAAAAAATATTATTTGCAACTAAACAACTACTACAATGTTTAAGTTTTTTTAACCATTTAATTATCATATATTAATATCATCAAATCAATGCGTAATGGAAAAAAATATTATTTGCAACTAAACAACTACTACAATGTTTAAGTTTTATAAATAATTGCCTTCGTGGTCGTATTTTAATTTTGCATTAACTTCACAAACCGTCTCCTATTACAACCCATACTAATTAAAAGAATGTATTATTTCAATTTTATGCAATGTATTATTATTGTTATTTGTTCATGTATCAACTTGATTTTGTATTCATATTTTCATTATTACTCAATATTTGTTTTGTTCAATTTTGTTTTGTCTATTCGTCTGAAGTAGAATCATGTGATTCATAAAATCATATGAATTCAATTTTTATATGATGTATTTTTATAAGATTATTTTTTCTTCAAAACGAATATAATCGTTGGATAGGGATGTTGATTATTTTCATTATATTTTCTTTTAATATTGTTATTCAACCAAAACTAATAACATGGACTGTTTTGCTTAATTTTTTTTATTCATAACACATGTAAAATATACACACATGTAAAAATATTGCATTTCTTCATATTTATTCGAATTATTTATATGATACATTTTGTACGGATATTATATTTCTTAAAAAATTTATTTTTTATTTTATATATTATTTTTTCATTTAATTCATAATTTATCGGTAAATATATTAAATTATTAAGTGACGTTTTTATTAAAAAATCATATTTGAAAATATAATTAAAAAATTAGAAAATAAAATCAAAACTCTAAATCTATAAACATAATTTATCGTATTGCTTATACTGGAGTACTAATTAAGTACGAGAGTAACGTTTTTTATAGCAAAAAAAAAAGAATTTAAGAGATCAATTAATTACGGCGGTTTTAATGTTAATCCTTATAATATATAATTCAGCTAGCAATTGTCCGAGGTGTCGTATGTTTTCACCGTTTGATTTTTTTGTGTTCACACCTATTATTAAACAAGGATACTTAGATTAAATTTGTGTTGGTCATTATTAATTATTATTTTTAGCGGAATTAATTAGAATTTTTAGCGTAATTAATTGAAACAATTATTTTTGATTAATTAGCGTAATTATTTATTTCTTTATATAATATAATTTTCATTTATATTTTCCTTAATATAATTCAATATTATTTTTAGCATAATTAATTAGTGTAATTATTTTTAATTAATTAGGCAATTATTTGAAATTAATTATTATTTTTAACTTAATTAATTAGGTAAAATAATAATTAATTAAAAATAATTGCCTAATTAATTTAGCGTAATTAATTAGATAATTATTATTTTTAATTAATTAGTTCAATTATTTTTAAATAATTAATTAGATAATTATTATTTTTAATTAATTAGCTCAATTATTTTTAATTAATTAGCGTAATTATTTATTTCTTTATTTATATAATATAATTTACATTAATAAATATTATTTTTAGTGTAATTAATTAGCGTAATTATTTTTAATTAATTAACGTAATTATTTTTAATTGATTAGTGTAATTATTTATTTCTTTCTTTATATAATATAATTTACATTTGTAATCTTCTTAATATAATAAATATTATTTTTAGTGTAATTAATTAGCGTAATTATTTTTAATTAATTATTATAATTATTTATTTTTTTATATAATAATATTTACATTTATAATCTATTTTTAATTAATTATTATAATTATTTATTTTTTTATATAATAATATTTACATTTATAATCTCTTTAATATAATTTTTGTAAATATTGACTTTGAAATATTCAAAATATAACATTTATTCCTTATTTATCTCTTTAATTACGTTTATTCTATTATACTACTAAAATTAATTATTATGATAAGATAGAATCTCCATTTGTTATTGATATATTTAATGGATAAATTAATTAATTTTTATTATACAAACAATAATAACGAAATTTAAGGGAATTCAAATTATTTATATTTAAAAATAATAAATATTATCAAACCTTACTTCAAATCCGTGTCTATATAAAGACGTTATCTTCCCTCACTCCCTACCTTTCACTTTTCATTTAGTTATTTTTTTATTTGTTCATTGCTTACATTTATTTATTCACTTTTCATTTCAGCTTTTTTTTTTATTCATGCTTACATTTATTTATTTTTGTGCAGAGCTCTATGTAAGTTTTGTTTTTTTTTTGTTTTTTTGTATTTTTTTTGTAACCTTTACATTTCAGCTATTTTTTTTATTTGTTCATACTCACATTTATTTATTTTTGTGCAGAACTCTATTTAAGTTTTGTTGTTTTTTTTGTTAACTCTCACTTTTAATTTCAGCTATTTTTTTATTTGTTCATGCTCATATTTATTTATTCAATTTTCATTTCAGCTATTTTTTTTATTTATTCATGCTCACATTTATTTATTTTTGTGCAGAACTCTATGTAAGTTTTGTTCTTTTTTTTTGTTTTTTTTGTATTTTTTGCACTAACTCTCACTTTTATTTTATGCTATTTTTTTATTTGTTCATGTTCACATTTATTTATTCAATTTTCATTTCAACTATTTTTTTTATTAATGCTTATATTTATTTATTTTTGTGCAGAGCTCTATGTAAGTTTTGTTCTTTTTTTTTTTTGTTTTTTTTAATTTTTTGTAGCCTTTTCATTTTAGCTATTTTTTTTATTTGTTGGCTCACATTTATTTATTTTTGTGCAGAACTCTATGTAAATTTTGTTGTTTTTTTGTTTTTTTTGTTTTTGCACTAACTCTCACTTTTAATTTCAGCTATTTTTTTTATTTGTTTATCCTCACATTTATTTATTTATTTAATTTTCATTTCAACTATTTTTTATTTATTTATTAATGCTCACATTTATTTATTTTTGTGCAGAGCTCTATGTAAGTTTTGTTCTTTTTTTTTTTTTTTTTTTTGTATTTTTTGTAGCCTTTTCATTTTAGCTATATTTTTATTTGATTATGCTCACATTTATTTATTTTTGTGCAGAACTTTATTTTATGTAAGTTTTGTTGTTTTTTTTTTTGTTTTTTTGTATTTTTCCACTAACTCTTACTTTTATTTTTTTTATTTGTTCATAATCACATTTATTTATTCAATTTTCATTTCAGATATTTTTTTTATTTATTCATGCTCAAATTTATTTATTTTTTTGCAGTAAGTTTTGTTTTTTTTTTTTTTTGTTTTTTTGTATTTTTTGTAGGCTTTTCATTTCAGCTATTTTTTTATTTGTTCATTCTCACATTTATTTATTTTTTTCATAGCTCTATGTATGTTTTGTTGTTTTTTTTTTTGTTTTTTGTATTTTTTCCAGAAGTATTCTTTTACTAATTTGATTTTAATAACTTTTGCAAGTAAGTTATTTTTTTCCAGACCTTTTGAATTTATTACTCATTTTTTGTTTATTTTGTAGCTTTATTTATAACTATTTATTTTGTAGGTTTCATTAGGAGTAAAATAATGTGCGACCTAAGTCATGAAAAAAGATCAAAACATTTGATTGCACAAATTTTAAATGGATTCCAACCTTTTGTTTATGTTTCCTGATAAAATTAGAGTAGTTTGTGTTAATTCTATTTATGTTACTGTAATTTTAATGTAGTTTGTTTTCATTTTATTTATGATATATTTTATCTATTTAATGTAATTAATGAAATTTACGCAATTTACAATAATTTTATTCGTAGGTCCAGATCCTTCTTTACCATTAAATAAAAACAATTTCTTAACAAAAACAATTCTCCCTCTAATACTCTTAAAATAAACACGGAGTACTTTTTTTTCTTAAACTTTCTTTTTAAAAAATATTTATATTTCTTAAACACTACTAACACGTTCTACATAATATATCTACTGAATTTTTTTACTTTTAATGGTAAAAAAAAGTATAACAATTTGATTTTTTTGCTGGCAATTCTTTTTTAAAACTAAGAAACAAATATTTTAAATTTTCGATTATTTTGATTGTTTAATCTATTTTTATCTTAGTT
The DNA here is from genome assembly GCA_954870475.1 of Euphrasia confusa. Taxonomy (NCBI): domain Eukaryota; kingdom Viridiplantae; phylum Streptophyta; class Magnoliopsida; order Lamiales; family Orobanchaceae; genus Euphrasia; species Euphrasia confusa. The sequence goes on from OX940951.1 coordinate 3,763,875, forward strand.
TGAGTTGTAATTATTGGTGTAATGATGCTGTGAACGTTTGATTTCTTAAAATTGGTTGGTTGTTGTTTAAATAATACTCATGATTTTAATTTTAGCCTTGCACACCAAGTGTATGATAAAAGTTCTCAAAGAGTTTAAATAAACAAAAACATCCGTACACTACAAAAATAATACTCTACTAATTTATCATTGCACTACAAAAACATCCTACACTACATATCATTCCATGCCTCGAAGAATTCCTTACGAGGAGGCATCCAAGACATTTGGGTTGCCATATCTCCAAGACATTTGGGTTGCCATATCTTCATGTAACTGTTAAACAAAAGAACAAAACATGCACATATAGTAAAACAAAAATTATCACACATTTCACTCTTAAGATAAAAGAACACTAAGATTTATCTACAAATTTTATGCAGGCAAACTTGCAACAATAAATCATACTTATAACACTAATGTTGTTTGAAAATTATTAAATCATACCGGAAATCAGGGGCGGAGCCAGAAATTTTTAATAGGAGGGGCTGAATCATTATTTATAGAATTATATATGTATATATATAAATATTAGGGGGGGCTAAACCTAATTAAAATTGTATTTTATCATTTTTTAATAAAAAAATTAAGAGAAAAAAAATTCCAGCGGGGGCTTAAGCCCCCACAGCTTATAACATGGCTCCGCCACTGCCTGGAATGAGTTATTGTATTGTAACAAAGTCTCACATGTCGATATATTTTGTAAGCTCCCACCGGCCTATAGCAACAATAATAAGTAAATGTTTAATTCACATATCTTGGCGCGACCACTAATAAACTCGCAAAAAATCATCGTAATTATAAGAATATTATATTTTGAAACCTTGGATTGTTGTGAATGAATGACATGTGTTTGACCTGTTGTATCACAATTGATTTGAGCTGTAGTAACCTATATTTGCAATGACATCAATAGTAACTATAAATTCAACAACAAAAAAATAATGACTTCAATTATAGTAAAAAAAAACAAACCTTTGCAGACTTCTTTTTGCTTTTGCTGATCTGAGCTTCAAAACCTCTTTTTACTCGACGTTTTCCACGATGGGTAACTTCTCTTTTCATTGAGTTTGTAAGTTGTATCAAAACTTACCACGTCGCCAAATATACCATAGTCCATTATCATTTTAGCATCTGCCCAAAAGACGTTGGTAATTTGCTCCTCGGTGTCCAATTGCATTTCATAGAAGAACGAAGGATTTTCCAACATTTGATTTGAAAAATATTCAACCAGATATCCAGCTTCTCCAAATTTTATTTTTTTCTGTCAACAGTTCGAATGTAATTCTTCTGGTCTACCTTCGTAAATCCCAGTAAGAGTTAATTTGCGCCTTTTTTTATTTCTTACTTTTTTTTTTAGGTTTATTTATAAGTAAAAGACTCTGTAAATGAACAATTATAACCTATGAAAAAAGATCGAAATATTGGATTTCAAAAGTTTTAAATGGAATTAAGTTTCAAGCTTTCTATTTATTTCCTAATAATTATATAGTATTTTGCGTTGATAATTTATTTATCTTTTATTTTATTATGTAATTTACGTTAATTTACTGTAATTTATAATATTTTATGTAACTCACAATTATAATTATAATAAAATTTATATTATTTCTATTTAATTTTATGTTAATTTTATTTGTGTTGTAACTTATGAAAGAGTATTTGTATTTAGAGCCCGTTTGGGCGAGCTTATTTAAAAGAGCTTATAAGATGTTATGTCTTATAAGTTGTTTTAAGAGTTGATAAGCTGTTACGTTTTATTTAATAAATAAGTCGTTAAACCGTTTGGATAAAATACATATATACACTTATAAGATGTTAATTTGTTTGGCAATTTAAGATCTTATATAAATAAAATTACCAAAAATAAATTGTTATATATGAAAAAAATAATTTAAAATATTTATATTAACTAAATAATAAATTTGGATTTTTTGTATATATATAAAATATAATAATTATAGGGGTATTTTGGTCTTTTATGGTTTAAGCTACAAGAGCTTATAAGCTGTTGAAAAAAAAGTACCTCTCCCCTTACTTTTTTTTTAACAGCTTATAAGCTGTTAAACAGCTTATTTTTAAGTTTTTTAAGATTTTTTTTTAAAATATTACCAAACAAATTTTAAGAGCTTATAAGCTCTTAAACAGCTTATAAACTGTTTTAAAGAGCTTATAAGCTCAGCCAAACAGGCTCTTAATCTTTATAATATATAATTACAATTATTAAAAAATATATTTATGTTCACACTTATTAAAAAATAATAATCGTTAAATTAATAATTTTGTTCACACCCTACTATGTACTGCTAATATTTATTAATATTTAATTATAATCAATTTATTAAGTAAATATTAAATACATAATTAATACATTAATAATAATATTTATATTTTTCTTATTCTTTCTTTTATGTCTACGATTGAATTTTATATAATTTACATTTATAAACTTCTTAATTAAAAATTGACTTGAAAAATTTAAATTATTAAATAAAGTATTTTTTAATATTTTCTATTAATATTTCACTTTATTCCTTATTTATCTTTTATTATTTATTTATTTACTTTACTATATAAATTTTAATAAATAATAGTATTAATATTAATTTGTATTAATCAACTCTTTATTTTTAGCATTACAATCTTTATACTTAACATTTGTATATGCTATTATTTATTTATTTACCTTAATAATAGTATTAATATTAATTTGTATTTATCAGCTCCTTATTTATAGCACTACAATCTTTATACTATATTATATAATTTAGTTAACATTTGTACTAGATTAAATATTTTTAATTTTTTTGGTGTTTTTTTTGTAGAGGTCAATCATATATAAAATAAGAAAAAAATCAAAATATAATAGCGCATAGGGGAAAAATACCCTCATCGCAACACCAATCTAACATACTAGCTCTCCAATCAGCCCAACGACACATATAACACTAATCGATCACACAAACACTATTATGTTATCTTCGATATATTTTTTTGTTTTAACACCTATTAAAAACAATCATCCTCAATTTAATTATATATTTTCCTAGCTAATACTTCATAATATTTATTAAGAAATAATAATTAGTATGCAATAATATTTATAATTGTCAATTTCAGCATATGTTTTATACGATTTGATTTGATTTATTTACATTTATAAACTCCTTAATTATAGTAAATATTTATTTAAATAAATTTAAAATTATAAATATATTGTTTTTTAAACTCTCATTTTAATAAATGATATTAATTTTAAATAAAATTGAAATAAATTATTATAAATAAAATTTAAATAAATTATTATTTACAAATTTTCAGTATTTAAAATTTTCATAATATTATTAATTATAATAAAGTAAAAACATATTATTTAATTTATGATTTTTTGATTACGTATATTAATTTAAAAACAATTCATATATTAATGTATGAAAAATAATATATATATATATATATATATATATATATAGATTAATATCACTATGTTAATAAATATTAAATATAAATATTAATGTAAATTACAAAAAATTATAATTCTGCATTTATAATACATTTATAATATAGGATAAAATGTTCAATTAACTATTTAAAATCAATTCATAATTATTGTAATTAACCTTTTAAATCAATTTTAAATAATTAATATATTATCCTTATATTATTTTGTTAATATTAATATAAATAACCCGTATAACTTTAATTAAGTTCACAAAATACGATTATTATTTTTACAAGTCTTCATTTTCTTTAATGATAGAAACTCAAATGTTCATTTCAATATATATTATTATGTAATACAATAAGATCATTATTCTTACAACTCTTCATTTTCCTTAATGATAAAAATTTTAAATGTTCATTTCAATATATATTATTATGTAATACTATTTAATTAAAATATACGTATTTAATTAATGTTTTGGATCATTTTTATTTATCATACCATATAAATATTAATAAATAATAATATTAATATAAATAAATCAATCTTTTATAATCCACTAATTAGTACTTGGATTTATATTAATCAGAAATATAGAATATTTAATTATCTATTTAAAATCCTTAATTATAGTAATTTTCTATTTTAAATCAATTAAAAAAATTATTATACCATTTTTATATTTTATTATTAATGTAGATCACTAATTTGAAAATTAATATACTATTTTTATATTTTTATGCAATAAACAAAAAAAACTTATTAATTATAATAGCTTGAAAATTATTATTATCTATATAATTATTATTTTACTAATACTAAGTTAACTAAATATTAATATACATTAGCACAAAACTATCATTATATGAATCTAAATAAAATTATCATTATTAATTACTGATATTTTCTATTTTACAATGAATATTATTAACAGCTGAATTATATTATAAAATAATATTAAATAAAAGTTTATGTAATTAAATATTGTTTAAGAATTTCAAATTAACTTATTTGTGACAAATTTTATTTTTAATTTGTACTATTATTTAATAATATATTTAATTAAAATTTGTTAATTATACAATTATTTACTATGTATTATTCATACGATTTATATCTTTCAAGTGTCCAATTAAAAAGTCGAAAATTATTCTTAAAAAACACTTCAAATGATCTTTTTTGATTTTCTATATAATTATAAATATAAATAAATTATTAAAACAATGTTATTGAGAAATATAGTTGAAATAAAAATAATAAAACTATTCAATAATAATTTAATATTAATATAAAAATTCATACAAATTATATATTTTAAAAAATCAATCAAAAAGTGGTAATTATGATTGAAAAAAATTTCAAGTTTTAATTTATTTTATTTTTTTATTATTATAAAAATTAATAAAACAAATTAAGAAATAAGATAGACAAAATAAAAACAAAATTATCGAATAATCTAATTTTATTAATTATAACATTCCACATTTATAATTTAAAAGATTATATGTTTGAAAAGACTAATTAAAAGATTGTCATTATTTAAAAACACTCTTAAATCATGTTTTAATTTTATTTTCTTTATATACAACATTTAATTTTAATAATTCAAATATTGCAATTATTTAAATTTACTCTTAAATTATGTTTTAATTTTATTTTCTTTATATAAAACATTTATTTTTAATAATTCGCATGAATTTTATATTTAAAATAAAAAATAAATATTTTTTGTATTGAATTTTGATGAATATATCATTTTTTAATTTTCTATATCATTATGAGGACAAATAAATTAATAAATCAATTATATTTAGATCGAAGATACTTCAAATACAAACAATTATAATTATTCATCAATTTAATTTTATTAGAAAGCAATAATGCAACTTTTATAATTTTCACAAGTAATATATTTTCAGGAGGAGATTTTTTTTAAATTTGACCAGTCATACCTAAATGTACGAGGTAGGATATAGTTCACATCACTATTAATTCTTCTAATATATAAATAAATTGTAAAGTTTTGCGCTTGACCAAGAACATGAAGTTGCAAAATATCGACGATAAAAATGATGGTCGTAGGTTGCGTGGGTTCTCTGATTGGCTCTTCTATAGGGGATGGTACTACTGACGGCGAGAACGACGGGAAGTAGATATAGAGATCCCAAATGAATATTTGATAATTCAATAGGATAATTATATTGAATCGGTTGTTTATGCCGCTTACCCATCTTTCCATTATTACATCGAGAATATCAATTTTCTAGAAGGACGAGCGATTCTAGCGCCAACCCTGGATGACGTTAATGAAATCAACGATTACATGGTTGCAATGCATAATACGGACGAAAGGACTTACATGAGTTCAGATAGTATTTCACCTACCGAACACGGAGATAATATGTTTGATTAAATGCATTCGGCTGAGTTCTTAAATACCAACAAGTGTTCTAAATTACCAACCCATGAAGTTAAAGGTTGGTATTATTATAAACTTTTTTACTAAAATCTAATTCTATTAATTAATATAGTAATATAGTAATATATATATATATATATATATATATATATATATATATATATATATATATATATATAGACTTATTTTTCTTTAACCAACAATTTATATAGTAATGTCATATTCTATTTATTGTATATAATTAACGAATTAATTAAATGTTGTGATATGATATATAGTTTTTTGAACTGTTTCGTATTAGGTTGGGGTGCCCGTTATGCTATTGCGGAATATGGATGCCTCTGTCGGACTATGCAATGATACTACAACTTGATAATTATATTATCCACACGAAAGTATTATGAGAAAATAATTTTGGGGAAATAGTTTTTAATACTCGAATTGCTCTGACGTCCTCGAATACCAAATTTCAGTTTGCTTTCCTACGAAGACAATTTTCGATTATGATATCTTATGCCATAACTATTAATAAGAGTTAATGTCAGTCGTTGGAAATGTTGGAATATTTTAGAAGAAACCAGTATTTACGCACGATCAATTGTACGTTGCGTTGTCTAGAGTAACCAACACGACCGGGTTGAAGCTTCTGCTTTGTAACCAGCGTGGTCGCAGACGAATAGAACAAATGTAGTTTATAAAGAAATATTACAAAATTTGTAATATGAATGTAATTTTCTTTATTGTACTATTTCAATCATTCACTTAATATTTATTTGTCCATTATCAATGTTTACATCTAATATTAAGTAGAAAGAGCACTATTTCGAGTAATTTTCTTTATTGTACTATTTCAATCATTCACTTAATATTTATTTGTCCATTATCAATGTTTACATCTAATATTAAGTAGAAAGAGCACTATTTCGAATAACAAAAAGTGGAATTAAATACACGTGCATCGCACGGGTAGAAGGACTAGTGATATTAATTAGGGCGGTTTTAATGTTAAGGATGTGTGTGGATATGAGCGCGTGAATCAAAATATATAAAAAATTATGTTTATATAAGTGTTAGTATATATAAGGGTAATAAAGTAATTTAAAATATCAATTATAATTTTATTTAATAAAAAAGTAGATTCTGCCCGGGCAGAATCTGCCCAACTTGCATTACCGTTACAAATTATGTATACCGTTTTTGTTAATTTTGAATTCAAATTAATATTCTTTTAATATTCATTACTTATTTAAACTCATTAATTATAATAATTCTCTCATTATAAAATATAATATTAATAATCGAAATTTAGAATGCTGATTTTATTTTCTTCCGAATTATTCACTAATTTTTTTTGGTAATTTTTAATTTAGAATACTGATTTTTCTAATTTTTACTTATTTAAACTTTTTAATTATAGAAATTATCTCCTCAAATCAATTCAAATAAATATATATACCATATTTTATTCATTATATAATTAATCTCACGCGGTTTCTTTCAATTATACTCATAAATAAATTATTAATTTATGATAATATAATATTTTATTTCCATCTTATTCGGATCAAATTATTTTTAAAATGTTTCTGCTTCATCAAATTCATTCTTAATTCGATCCATTCATTTTATTATATTCTGTGTGGGTATTATTTTTTTGCTTGCTTAATTAATTAATTAAGATTTTTTTTGTAGGCACACGGGATTTTTTTTGAAGGCACACGGTAAGTAATGAATTAATTTTTGTATTAATTTTTATTTTTGTTGTTGTTGATCTAAGTTTCAACATATGATTTGTTATTTATGTATTTTTTTGCAGAGGAAGTGTAAGTATTTCTATCATTACATTTTTTTTTTCATTTGTTTTGTGATTATTTTTTTATTTTTTATTGTTTATTTTACTTTCTCTTCTTAATCCACCTCCCTGAACAGTGAAACTTTCTTTTTGATCGAAGCGTACATGGTGGTGGGCCCCTCCGGTTTAGAGTCTGCCGCCGAAGAGTTCTTTGGAATGACAATAAAGGTTACTAATTACGGTCGCGACAAGCTGTTATTTATGATTTTTTATGTTTATATTTTTTTTTATAGTGGTCATGTAAGCATCTTCATTAATTATCTATTATTTTTTGCTTTTTTCTTTTGATTTATGTTTTTTATACTGTTTTTTTGTGTTTAATTTTTTTTCGCAGAATAATTTCATCAAGGGCGTAGTCTTTTTCGAGAACAAGAATTTTAGGTTTCTGAGTTTTTGTAATTTCCTTACACATGTAATGGGAGGAGTTTTATGAATCCAACGAGAATGCGTGTCGGTAATTTGATGGAAACGATATCGTCCACATTAAACCCGTCGTTTGATGGAGTTCAGGATTTGACGTACCTCTGCGCTGAAGTTTATTTACTCCCAAAATTTGAACGAGGAAAGGTAATGTTTTTCTTCCTTTCTTCTTAGGGGGGTTTCTCCATTTAATTTTGTAAAACTTTGACCTTTGAATGATTACTTCAACTCTGTAAATGAATTTTTTAGGAGATTTTTTTTGTTAATTTATCCTATGAATTATATTTTAATTTTTATATTACCTTAATGGATTTTTATATTAAGAGATTTTATTTCTTTCATTATTTAGTGATGAATTTATGTTTTTTTTTGTTTTACAGATGACAATACGCACTCTTGCAATTTTTTTTATTGATTCTTAATTGATGAATTGTTTTTTGTTTTTATGTAAGTCATTACATGCACTCTAGCATTTTTTTTATTGATTCTTAATTGATGAATTGTTTTTTGTTTTTATTTTGCAAATGCCAACGAATGTTTTTCCATAGCATTATTAAGAATATGATTTTTTATTTTTTTTGCCGATGTCAACGTAATTTTATCCATACACACGGGTGCAATTTTTTTTCTATTGATTCTTAATTTATGAATTGATTTTACTAATTTTGAAGGTGTTCTTACTTGGTAGGTGCAATTTTTTTTCTATTGATTCTTAATTTATGAATTGATTTTACTAATTTTGAAGGTGTTCTTACTTGGTAACAGAATCTCTCTCAAATTTTAAGGTATTATTTTCTATTAATGTATCGATTTGATATTATGTACTCAATTCACAATTAAAGCAATAGCCACATTGATTAAGCAATAGATTTAATATTCTATTTGTTGCTTTCTTTGCTTCGTCTGCCATTATTTGATTAATTGTGGTGATGCAAATAGGCGAGGGGCAGTTGAGATATTTTTTGGAGAAATGATTAATTAATTGCATCACAAGTCACAACTTGAGAACTTTTGTAAAAGTATAGTTATTGTTAGCTTTATTGTTGGTATTGTATATGTAGTGAATATAATGAAAATTATAGTAATGTTTTATTTCAACTATTATTATGAGATTCACTAATTATTTGTATCCTTAATCTACATTTTGTGTGGATATTATACTCATTCTTTAATTTATAAGTATAAAAACTTACTAAACAAAAATAATTTATGTATATTTTATACAGTATTTCGTAATTTGTGTCATATGTAATTGAATATGACTTTGAATATTTTAATTAAAAAAATTAATTAATTACTTTCTTTAATTATGAAATTTAAATTTTCATTTAAAATTATTTATTATATTTATTTAATTTTCATTTTCTATTCCAGTTAATTAATATTTTAATAATGGAGTTTATTATTAGTATTTAATTTTTGTTTTTTATACACGTTAACTATATATATAATTAATCTCTTAACTTGATTTTTATTTAAAATATTCCAATTAATCTCCATATATTGAATATGGATGAATTTTTATATTATATAAATAATAATATTAATTTAAATTTAAATAAATCAACTCTTAAAATATAGGGAAAAATGGCAATAAGGCCAATTTTCAACATTTTTTCGGCAATAAGGCTTTCGAGAAATTACGCGTGTCAATTAGGCCGCCTAAAATGTGTAAAGACCAAACTACCCTTTTTCCCCCAAATTCAGCCAACGCCAACGCCCGATTTATTCTGGATAAATCACCCTCCACGGAAGGGCAGTTCCCCTTCCTCTCCCACACCTTCGCCAACACCATCGATCTCCCGCCGACCAACGTCACTTACTCCGCACCGAAGAACTACACCTGGACGCACGCCGCCATCCATCTCTCAGTCGCCTCCAACGGCTCGCAGCGCGGTCGGATCGCCGGCGTCTGGATCTCCGGCGCCGAGATCCTCCGAACCAACACCCCCGAGCCGACCGCCGACGACGAGGACCTCCCGTCCTGGAACGAAGATCTGATTTTCATGGCCGCGAAGACGTTCACCTCCCTCGTCGAGAATCGGTCTCCCAAGGAGCAAGCCATCGTCGGCGACGTCGCTCGAGTGCCCCTCGCTTCGATCGAGCGTGCCCTATCGAATTTGGTATAAATTCACTTGTCTTATACCTGGTTGATAATTTACTTTGATGATGGTTTGCAATTTTTTTTTTCTTAATTTTGAATGCGTGAATTTTGATTTATTTAGAAAAAAATAAAAATGAATGCTTGTATTTGCAGGTTCTTCATCCGGCAGACCATGGAATTTGTAAGAGAAAGGCTGACCCTAATTATGCGTTCGACAATACCCCGGATACCAAAAGAATACAAGCCTCTGAGTGTATGAATAACGAAGACTTGTTTTTGTGCGCCTGAGGATAATCGCAATCGCCTTGATGAATTCTTCAACAATGTATTGTATTTCGTTTCTGTTTGCATTGTCGAATTTGATTGTGTTGTGCTAGCTATAGGCGTTTATTTCAACTCGGTTAATTTTTTATATGCAGGAAAGATTCATAGAGATTCTTGCTGACAAAGTAATAAACAATACTCAACTTAAGTTGATAGCAGACCTTATGGATCCCCTTCGGGAAGCTTGTGCTTATGGAGCACTAGAATCCTTTACCTCTAAATTGGGCGATTTGAATCCTTTACTTCGAGCTCGCACAATGTCAGCTGTCGTGGAAGGTTCATGCCACGCATGGTTGTAACTCATTAATTACTTCTACTTATCTTCATAGCAATAAGATAGTTACTACAATGTGTTATATTTTCAACAATGTGTTTTTAGGTAATTCCTCCTGAAATGGAATTTCGTAATGTAGCTACTCATGATGGAGACGTGAATGGAGAAGTGGAAGGAAATGAAGATAGTTTTGGGACTTTCGATCCGCCTATTTGGTCAGAGGTTGTTGTCTATTTTCTGATTCCAGTCCTCGTGAAGAGTTATGATCATGTTGTTTGCCATCTTCGTGGATATGAAAAGAAATAAACAGAGTAATAAACCAAGCGAACCTTTTGACTGATTTCCAGGCGTAAGAAGACTAGATTAGATGGTGATTGGGGTCACACCTAATGGAGTGGAATTACAATCTGTGAATAGGTAGGCTTTGTGTTTTGGTGAGAAGGGCCGAGATGAAGGTTGTTTCGTATTGTATTTGTGTATATTATTAGTATTTGATCATCATTTGTGAGATTGAATAGGGCATTTGTTTGGTGTATGTTAATCCATGAAATTAATTAATTATTTAATTATTCTCTCGATTGATCTTCTTCTTCAGGTAGTGAAGAAGCAAAGGCACCAAGAAGGTCGCTACAATCCGAAAATGCATCAAGTGGTTCCTGCTCACAACTGAAGGATCTTCTGTACTTGTTCTTGTATTTATAAAAATGTGGTTATGCTCGTGAGCAACATTGTATATGTAAAAATGTAGTTATGCTCGTGAGCAACATTTTAATTGAAATTGTCATTGATACGTTGTATTTTTGGAATAATATTTATTTTATTTTTAGTGTGTTTTTATGACGTTCAGTGTTTTTTTATGGCATTCAGTGTTTTGGTCATTCAACATGAAACAAGTTAATAAGAGACAACACACTGAATAGGACTTAAACGCACTGAATATGACTTAAACACACTGAATAGGACTGAAACACACTGAACAGGACTGAAACACACTGAATAGGAATGAAAAACACTGAACATGACTCAAATACACTGAATAGGAATTGAATATGACTGAAATAGACTGAACATGACTCAAATACACTGAATAGGACTAAAATACACTGAATGCCACATGAATACACTGTTTGATTAAAAAATACACTGTTTGCGACTCAAATACACTGAATATGACTAAAATACACAGAATATGACTCAAATACACTGAATAGAATGAAAAACACTGTTTGATTAAAAAATACACTGTTTGCGACTCAAATACACTAAATAGGACTAAAATACACTGAACATGACTCAAATACACTGAATGATTTATTTTAACACTGAATGTCATATTTTAACACTGAACACACTAAATGTCATATTTTAACACTGAAAATACTGAATGTCATATTTTAACACTGAACACACTGAATGTTATATTTTAACACACTGAATGTCATATTTTAACACTGAATGTCATATTTTAACACTGAATGTCATAAAAACACACTGAATGTCATATTTTAACACTGAATGACATATTTTAACACTGAACATACTGAATGCCATATTTTAACACTGAATGACCTATTTTAACACTGAACATACTGAATGTCATATTTTAACACTGAATAACATATTTTAACACTGAACACATTGAATGTCATATTTTAACACTGAATGTCATATTTTAACACACTGAATGTCATATTTTAACACTGAATGTATATTTTAACACTGAACACAATGAATGTCATATTGGCAAACACACTGAATGAGTAACAACATACTGAATGTCATATTTTAACACTGAATGTCATATTTTAACACTGAATGTCCCATTTTTACACTGAATGTCTCCGGCAAACACACTGAATGTTATAAGAACACTGAATGTCATAAAAAACACTTAATGTCATTAAAAAACACTAAATGTCATTAAAAACACTGAATCTCATAAAAATAATGAATGTCATAACCTTCCGTAACTCAATATTACGATTACAAAAATATATCTTAATTTTCTTCACTGTTAGTGTACGCAAAGGTGTTCCATTCAACCTCAGCCAGTTGCGCTTGCAGCTGCCACTTTATCGTCAACTTCTCTTTGATCATATTTACCAAACTCCTCGATCAATGCCGCTGTTTTGGGGTTATGTTTCTGGCACAAGGTAATCAAAACAAATCACCATATATAATGACATGATTCATATTCAGCCATCTTTCAAAATTGCAAAAATACACCTGACTTTTGTTCCTTTCGTTTTCGAATTACTTACATTGGAATGCTGACGTTGAAGTGAACATATTCGTCTTCAAATGAGAAGGAGTTTCTGACTTTGATACCTGCACAAACACACACCAGAAGCAATGAAACTTACTTTTGAACATCTAGAAGGCTCGAGAAAACAATAAAAATTATAATGCATGCAAGTCCTCATAAAATGGAATAAGATCAAGTTAGGACATTTTCATCGAACATTTTGCGAGCACTCCAGAAACACTGAATGTCAATTTCAAGAAACCGAATCTCTGCTCGTCATTTCATCGAACACCTTGCGAGCACTCCAGAAACACCGTCTTCCCTCGCCTCCTCGATATCCTTCGCGATAGCCTCCGCAGCAACCACGAACCCCAGCCGCGCGCGCTCGAGTCTCACCACGAGGTAACTCAAGCAGTTGCCGTAGTAATTTTTGGGCACAGGCGGGTCCAAGCGCGGCCTGATGTCGATCGCGATCCTCGGCGCCGCCGCCCTATGCCCTCCAACTCAAACACGAACAACACCACCTTCGATTTTTTCGTCCTGAGGCCGAGCGTGAGCGTGTGCCACGCGTGGTGGGCGAGGATCGTGAAATTCGTGGGGGAGGAACGCCGCGGCGGATGGTCAACGTTTTGACGACGAATTGACGTCAACCGTCACGTTCACCCTCGCCGTCTTGCCTTCCCCGGCGGCCCGAGCATCCGATTCGACTTCGGCAAATGGGCCGACGTGAGATCTCTGGTTCCGACCGTGATTGTCGATCCGCCGTCTTCGTCTTGGCCTGAAATCCGAGACGATGAGGCACGCTGCCCTGGAGTGGCTCGATGGGCCGAGGCCGATCGAAAAGGGTAAGGGCATATGGGGGTATTTTCGTCCATAAATATATATTTTTTGGCCTAATTGGAACAAAAAGGCCTAATTGACACGAAAATTAGAAATTGGCCTTATTAGCCAAAAAATGTTGAAAAATAGCCTTATTGCCATTTTTCCCTAAAATATAAAAGTCAAATACAATTGATATTAACCATACAGATTCTGATTGATTTTCTATTCTAATTTAGATATATAACCTCCCATAATTATAGATTAGATAATTACGAGATTATCTCTAATAAATTAATATTAGTTTTGATTCTGTTCAAATTTATAATGGTATTGTTAAAATAATTAATTAATTATTATATAAAAACTTAAATTAAATTCTATATTTAATATAAAAAATACTCTATCTGTCCCAAAGTTATTTTTTTTGTCCGTCCAATACATATGATAAACAATACACAAAAATTATGAAAAAATAACTATAATAAAATTTAGCTATTGAATTTTATTTTAGTTATTTTTTCATAATTTTTTTATATTGTTCATCATATGTATTGAACGGACAAAAAAAGTCAAACCAATTTTGCCTATAGCTCTGAGACAGAGAGAATATTATAATGTTGAATTTATATTCTCAATTTGATTTTATCTTTTCAAAAAAATCATGAATAATTATTTTAATATTATTATTTTGAAACAAAAGATGAAGAAAATTAAAATTATAGACTTCATATAGAATATGAAAATATTATGAATAATTAGTTGTACTTAATTGAAAAATTATCATTTTCACAAAAAAAAAATCACATTTTTTTTCAAACTAAAACAATAAATTAACCTTAATTTTATAAACTATAAAATCATTCACATTTTATAATTTATAGGTTAAATTTTATAAAAGATAAATAAAAATGATGAAAACAATTTTAAAGCGTTTTTTTTAATCATAAATATCATAAAGTAAATTAATAAAAATAAGAGATAATTTTGGATTAAGTGTAATTTTTAATGTAAGGGATAAAAATAAATATTAATTTTTAAAGTATAATTTCTAAAGTATTAAATGTAATTTAATATACAAAAGTAATTTTTTTTCCAAAAATACCTAAAAATAATTGAGAATCAAATAATTCAAACATAAATAAAATAATTATTCAATAATTTATTTTTATTAATTATACGATCCTTCATCCGATTATATGATTCAATAATTAATGAAAATCGTAAAAACATACCGTAATTCCTCTAAAAAATAATAGTCTCGGCCGTGAAATTTTGTTAATTTAAAAAGGTTATTAATTTATTGAATATTTTTATTTTAAATTAAAATACCAAATCGTCAACGCAAAATTCTATTAATTTAGAGAGGTTTTAATGTATCGAGTATTAATTTATAAATGTTTTACTGTATTATTGAAAAACACTTTAATATATCGATCATACGGTTGGTTTATGAAACGGGACTCGATTTGTAAAAACGAAACACATGGAGCTTACATTATTTAGACTAAAGTCTTAGAAAGAAAAGATTTCCAAGAGTTAGTATATATTTCAAGAATGACTCTTAGATCTGTTTTTTTATATTTTTAGTTCAATTAATATTCATTCAGTTCAGTAATTCAATTATTATTATTATTATTATTATTATTATATAAACATTCAATTTTTATAAAAATATTTAAATTACAAAAAATATTTGATTAATATTTCAAATTTCAAAATTTAATTCGATTGAATTTCAATTCAGTTTAATCCAGTTCATTTCAGATTAATTAATTTCAGTTTAATTCAGTCTAGCCAGTTTAAGTCCAAAATATCATATCCTTAGTCTATATGATTCGAGGATTCGTTTCGAACGTCGTCAATTTCATTATCTTATGCTATGAGCACTGACTTGCAAGAGTCAAAGACGATCATTGTGATAGTTGAAATAATTTTGATGAGCCCGGTGTTTATACATGATCAGTTGTACGTTGCAAAGTCAAGAGCCATTAATAAAACCGATATTAAATTCTTATGTTGCAATGAGAAGGGAGAACTTATAAATAAAACCGTCAATGTAATTTACAAAATAGAATGTCAAATTTTACAGTGATAATTTACTATATTTTTTAAGTTTGTGTGTTTTTTTATACAAATTTGATACTAATATTTAAATTCAAAATATATTAAATTACTATGTTCATCTTTTAATTAAGGAATGAAAAAAATACTAATATAAAAAATTTAATGGTTTTTATTCTCATTTTATTAAAAAATGTTTTAATTAAATATTTTACATTATGAATAAGAAATAAACCTAAATATCTTAACATACTTTTAACAAAAAAAACACTTTAAAAATTTATACCAAATTAAAATTAAACATAATTTTTTTTTATTTGTAATAATTCATGTATGATATAATTTAATTACTAAGTATACTCTTAAAAATGTATTTACTGAATTAATCAACAACAATAATATTTTAAAATAAATAAACATTGTGTATTGTGTGTAATTGATATTTTTTTTTGAAAGGAAAATTGTTTTATGCTATTATACATTAATCTTGAAAAATTAAAACAATAAACTCATTTATTTTTTAATAACATTTTATAATTTCTAAATTATAAATTATTTTATATTGATATTTTCTTATTGTTAAATTTATTTTCTTTAACAATCTTATTTAGATATAGATACATAATCTTTTAAAAAATAAGTTATATACATAACTTACGCTTATCACGGTGTCATGAAAAATAATTATTCGATTAAATAGTCTCTTTTAATTACAATGAAGCCTGAAAAACATTTAGGTATATTTAAGAAAACGGACATTGTAGTTTTCATAATTATTCATAACTCTTAATGTTTTTCACATTATAATTTAGTACAATATATTTTATTTTTTTTTATATATGAAGGTATTAATATTCTTATAATTATATTACAGAACACTTTTTCAAAATGAGAAAGTCTTATTTACCCTGTAATTATATCATTTAATTTAATTACGTAATTATATCATTTAATCTAAATGTGTAATTATATCATTTAATTTAAATGTGTAATTATATCATTTAATTTAACTGTGCAAATATAATTTAATCTAAATGCGTAACTATATCATTTAATTTAATTGAGTAATTATAATTTAATTTAATTAGGTAATTATATCATTTAATCTAATGTATACATGAGATTTGAGACTGTTTGTTCCAATCTAGCTTGCCGGGAATAGGGGAAAACCCACCGGAGATCAATGAGAATTCAAACCTTGAAAATTTCACAATTACAAAACCCAACTTTTGTAATGTAAAAATTTACAATAAACCATGATTTTACGATTTTGTTAACTTAATAATGAAAGTGATATGATGATATTATTTCGAGTTTTCAATCATCGGAATTCCGATTTAAATATTGTATATGATTCGTATTTTTTTGTATTCTCAAATTTATCGATATCTTAGAGCTGTATATTGCGCAACCGTAGACTAATTAATAGAATGATGTTTTAATTATTTATTAATTATTTTAGAATTTATAAGGCTAAAATGATCCATGTGCTTTTATTTATTATTAGGAAAAATTATAGTCGCTACTTATAATTAGATACTTAGAGTTGCTCCTACGGCTAAATCTCCCAAACATTTAAAGGAGGTGTATTACTTAATATTTACTAATTTCTTAAATTTTCTCAATATATTATTTATTTTTTCAATATTTTTTTTAGTTTCTCCAAATTTATTTTTCCTATAATTCTAAACATTTGATATAAATCATAAATAAATAAATAAACAAACATATTTCACTTTTTTTTGTAAGATTTTATTCAAATAATTATAAAACTAAATTGTATTTATATTTATATTTGTATATTTAAGTGCGTAAATATATAGAAATAATTAATTTATATTTATATAATATATAAATAATTAATTAGAAAATTTTACCCAAAAAATTAAACAAAGTCAATTTTAATTTTTTGAGAATTGCACAAATTCTCTTTAATAATGACTAAGTTTTCGAAGAAAAATATGTTCAAGAAATAGTTCTTTCTTTAACAATGACTCTTAGGATATGTTTTTTTTGGACTTATTTTCAATTTAATTCAGTTTATACTCATTCAGTTAAGTTGAATTAGCAACCGCTGAATTCAATTCAGTCAGTTTAAGTTCACTTTAGTCATTTATTTTATTTATTTATTATATTATTATTATTGTTGTTGTTATTTTCTTTTATTATAATATTAATAATAATAATTATTATTATTTTATTATTATATAAACATTAATTTTTTATAAAAATATTTATATATTACAATAAATATTGAAATATTTGATTAATATTTCATTATTTTAAAATTTAATTTCATTGACTCAATTTCAATTCAGTTCGAACTCATTCAGTTTAGTGGAGTTCAAATTAATTCAACCAAGTTCACTTCAAAAGGACAGGTCATTAGTCCATTTGATTCGAAAATCCTGTTTTGATTTCAATGTCGTCAATTCACATTGATGATATCTTATGCTATGACCACTAACAAAAATCAAAGTCAATCTTTGTCAATCTTGTAATCACTAAAAGTTAAAGAAAAAATTAAATTGTATTTTTAACTTACTACAAAAGATATAATTTTGTTCCGTGCATCGCACGGACAGTGATTACTAGTTATGTATAAATTGATTTAAAAATGTGGGAGAAATAATGTAAATGACACATGTCATTATTTTATTGGTTCAAGATTATTTTTGTATTTAAATAAAATGATTAGTGGGGGAGGGTGGGTGTCAAATTTATTTTGGTTGGGGATCAAATTTTAGTCCCGGTCCCACATGGTATCAAATTTGACACCTTAAAAACTCTCTACTTGACACACATTTGACACCCAATTCGATCTCCTGTTGTACATAATCTAATAATTAATAGAGAAAGTAATAATTAATATATAGCGTAAAAAATTAATAATATAAATTAATATAATATTAAGAATTTATTAAATTCGTACGTCCCGCATAAGAAAGGGACTATATATATATAGATAGATATTTATGATAGATTTACCACAATATATATCTATCATAGATATGTTATACATATGTCATATGAATATATATTTATGATAGATATATAAATATTTATAGTAGATATGTCATATAATAGAAATCTATAATATTGCTATATGGTAGGAACTTTTTTAGATAGTTTTCAATTAAAATTTTCGATTTAACTTTTTTAAGGATAATTTAATATTTAATTTAGATTTTTAATTTAGAGAATTATATTTTTCAAGAACTTATTACTTCATCATATTAATTAATTTAATTTACCTAAAAACAAGGATTTAATTTAATTTACCTAAAAACAAGGACAACAATGGATTCATTGATTAAGGTATACGTATAAAATCAAGCATAAAATCTTATATAAGTAATTATACAATCACGGCTCCTCTCAATATATAAATTTCTTACTCCGAATTTTGTGTTATCAAACAGCACTAGTATGGCTACTAACGGCGGCGAAGAAGGAGTTGCGATCGGAATCGATTTGGGAACTACGTACTCGTGCGTGGGGGGCGTGTGGCAGCACGACCGCGTTGAAATTATAGTCAACGATCAGGGAAACCGCACGACGCCGTCTTACGTGGCGTTCACCGATACTGGGCGCCTCATCGGCGATGCGGCCAAGAACCAATCCGCCGTCAACTCCACCAACACCGTCTTCGGTACTGAGATATTTATATTATTTTTTGGTACTGTTTCAATTGTGATTATATTTAAATTAAATTTTGAATTCGATCAGATGCGAAGCGGTTGATTGGGAGAAGATACAGCGACCCTGTTGTCCAATCTGACATAAAACTCTGGCCATTCAAGCTTATCCCCGACCCCCATAACGATAAGCCTATTATCGTAGTCTCCCACAAAGGCGAGGAGAAACGATTCTCGGCGGAGGAGATATCTTCCATGGTCCTCTCCAAGATGAAGGAATCCGCCGAGGCCTACTTAGGCTCCACCGTGAAAAACGCCGTCATAACCGTTCCCGCCTACTTCAACGACTCTCAGCGTCAGGCCACCAAGGATGCTGGACTTATTGCCGGTCTCAATGTCATGAAGATCATAAGCGAACCCACAGCAGCCGCTATTGCCTATGGTCTCGACAAATGTACTTCCGGCCAGAGGAAGAATGTGCTCATCTTCGATCTCGGTGGTGGTACTTTCGACGTGGCAATACTCACTATGCAAAATTGTACTTTTGAAGTCAAGGCGACTTCCGGAGACACACATCTCGGAGGAGAGGACTTTGACAACAGGATGTTGAACCACTTTGTGAAAGAGTTCAAGAGGAAACACAAAAAGGACATGAGTGGGAACCCCAAATCGATGAGGAGGTTGAGGACGGCTTGCGAGAGGGCAAAGAGGATTCTCTCCTCAACTGTTCAAACCACAATCGACGTTGATTCGTTGTACGCGGGTATCGATTTTCAAGCTACCATTACTTGTGCTAAGTTTGAGGAGCTCAACATGGACTTGTTCCGAAAGTGCATTGAGAAGGTTGAGAGCTGTTTGAAGGACACCAAAATGAACAAGAACAGCATTGACGATCTTGTCCTCGTTGGAGGCTCGACTAGGATCGTAAAAGTTCAGCAGTTGCTGCGGGATTTGTTTAATGGAAAGGAGTTGTGCAAGAGCATTAATCCAGACGAAGCCGTTGCTTATGGAGCCGCGGTTCAAGCAGCCAAGCTAAGCGGGCAAGGCAACAAGTTGGTGCAAGATCTTATTCTGTTAGATGTCACGCCATTGTCCCTCGGTGTAGATATAAAAGGAGATGTTATGTCTGTTGTGATTCCGAGGAACACCACCATTCCTACTAAAAAGGAACACGTTCTCATAACCATTGAAGACAACCAGACGGCTATGTCCATCCTTGTTCTTGAAGGTGAGAGAACGAAGACAGTAGATAATAATCAGCTTGGGGATTTTTTGCTGACGGACATTCAACCTGCGCCCAGAGGTCTTAAACGGGTCAATGTTTGCTTTGACATTGATGCCGACGGGATACTGAACGTCTCAGCCGAGGACAAGACATCTGGCCATAAGAAAAAGATGACAATAACTAACGAGAAAGGTAGGCTGAGCCAGGAGGAGATAGAAAAAATGGTGAGAGAAGCTGAAAAGTACAAGGCCCAGGACCTTTACCACAGGAGGAAAGTTGAATCGAGGAATGCGTTGCTGAATTATGCCTACAACACGAGGAACCTCATCATGGGTTATGGGAATGTTGCTTTGAACATCCCAGAGGCTGACAAGGAGAAAATCAAAGTTGCAGCCTTGTCGGCTATTCAATGGGCGGATGAAAACGAGACGGCTGAGGCTGTTCAATCTATCGATAAGATGAAAGAGCTTGAAAGCATTTGCATCCCGATTATTGGAAGGATGTAGCTGCAGGGAAGGGTGCTGTTTATTTGTTTAATAATATTACTTAATTACTTTAATATTTAATTTAGATTTTGAGTAATTATGAAAAAGAAAATTATAGTTTTGAAATCAGATAAATTTTAAATCACTTCCCTCAAGAGTTGAAAGAAACTTTTTGGCAAAGAAAATTAAGAATAATGTTATTATTTGTTAAAAAATATTAAAACTTAAAAATATATTTTTAAGTTGGGTTTCCAAAAAATAAAGAGAAAATATATATATATATATATATATATATATTTTTATAAAATAGAAATAAAATTATATTTTAAATTGAAAATAAAAATATTTATACTCATATTTGTTTTTGAATGTTTCAACTATTGTGGAACTGAGCTAAATGTTTTTTAGGAGGACTAGAGGAGACAGCAATTTTCACGTTACTCTTATATCCTATATATATATGTACCAAGTATTGTACATCTTATATCCTATATATATGTACCAAGTATTGTACTACATGATACCTATAACTATACGATATATTTATGTACTATGCGCAGTTCGCAATAGATTTGATCGCTCGAACTTTTTATAAAGTTAATAAATTTTCTAAATCAACAAACTTTTTAAAATCCAAAAAACAATAAAAAAAAAATAGAATCTCAAACCTAATACACTTCTTAATTTACCTGAAAACAAGGAAAAATAATGAAACCATTATTTAAAGGCAAGTATAAAATCAAGCATCAAATCTTCAACTTGTATAAATCCGTATATAATTACGGCTCCTCTCAATATAAATTTCGTAGAATTTTGTGTTATCTAATTAACGACACAGCAGTATGGCTACTAACGGCGGCGAAGGAGGAGTTGCGATCGGGATCGATTTGGGAACGACGTATTCGTGCGTGGGCGTGTGGCAGCACGACCGAGTAGAGATTATAGCCAACGACCAGGGCAACCGCACGACGCCGTCTTACGTGGCGTTCACCGACAATGGGCGTCTTATCGGCGAGGCAGCGAAGAACCAAGTCGCCGTCAACTCCACCAACACCGTCTTCGGTACTCGGATATTTATATACTTTTTATCTTATTGTTTCAGCAATTGTACTGTTTTCGATGTTGTTTCAATTCAATTGTGATTATATATAAAATTTGAATTCAGATGCGAAGCGTTTGATTGGGAGAAGATACAGTGACCCTATAGTCCAGGCTGATATGAAGCTCTGGCCATTCAAGCTCATCCCCGACCCCGATAACGACAAGCCTATGATAGTTGTTTCTTACAATGGCAAGGAAAAACGATTCTCGGCGGAGGAGATATCTTCGATGGTCCTCTCCAAGATGAAGGAAACCGCCGAGGCCTACCTGGGCTCCACAGTCAAGAACGCTGTAATAACCGTTCCAGCCTACTTCAACAACTCTCAGCGTCAGGCCACAAAGGACGCTGGACTTATAGCTGGTCTGAATGTGATGAAGATCATTAGCGAACCTACAGCAGCCGCCATTGCCTACGGTCTCGACAAATGTATTTCTAATAAGAAGAATGTTCTCATCTTCGACCTCGGCGGTGGGACTTTTGATGTCGCGATACTCACTATGAGCAAGGGTACTTTTGAAGTCAAGGCGACGTCCGGAGACACCCATCTCGGAGGAGAGGACTTTGACAACAGGATGTTGAGTCATTTTGTGAAAGAGTTCAAGAGGAAACACAAAAAGGACATGAGTGGGAACCCAAAGTCGTTGAGGAGGTTGAGGACCGCTTGCGAGAGGGCTAAGAGGATGCTCTCCTCCACTTGCCAAACCACAATCGACGTTGATTCTTTGTATGAGGGTGTTGATTTCCAAGCTACCATTACAGTTGCTAAATTTGAAGAGCTCAACATTGAGTTGTTCGGAAAGTGCATGGAGAAGGTTGAGAATTGCTTGGCAGACACCAAAATGGACAAGAACAGCATCGACGATGTTGTCCTGGTCGGAGGCTCGACTAGGATCCCGAAAGTTCAACAGATGCTGCGGGACTTGTTTAATGGAAAGGATTTGTGCAAAAACATAAATCCAGATGAAGCCGTTGCTTATGGAGCCGCAGTTCAAGCAGCCAAGCTAAGCGGGCAAGGCAACAAGACTGTGCAAGATCTTATTCTGTTAGATGTCACGCCCTTGTCCCTGGGTGTAAATAGTGAAGGGGATGTTATGTATGTTGTGATTCCGAGGAACACACCCATTCCTACTAAAAGGGAAAAAGTGTTCAGAACTGTCAAGGACAACCAGACTAATATTCAAATAAAAGTTCTTGAAGGTGAAAGAACGAGGATGGTGGATAATAATTTGCTTGGTGAATTTGCACTAATGGGAATTCCTCCTGCACCGAGGGGAGTTGCACGGATCTACGAATGCTTTGAAATTGATGCCGACGGGATACTGAACGTCTCGGCAGAGGACAGAACAACCGGCCAGAAAGAGAAAATCACTATAACTAACTTGAAAGGTAGGCTGAGCCAGGAGGAGATAGAAAAGATGGTGAGAGAAGCCGACAAGTACAAGGAAGTGGACCTTTACCACAGGAGGAAAGCTGAATCGAGGAATGCATTGCTGAATTATGCCTACAACACGAGGAACCTGATCATGGGCTTTGGGAATACTGCTTTGAACATCCCAGTGGCAGCTGACAAGGAGAGAATCAAAGTTGCTATTTTGTCGACTATTCAATGGGCGGAGGAAAACGAGACGGCGGAGGCTGAACAATCTATAGA
Organism: Euphrasia confusa; assembly: GCA_954870475.1. Lineage (NCBI taxonomy): Eukaryota > Viridiplantae > Streptophyta > Magnoliopsida > Lamiales > Orobanchaceae > Euphrasia > Euphrasia confusa. Next base: position 3,787,981 of record OX940951.1, read on the forward strand.
TAAGATGAAGGAGCTTCAAAGCATTTGCTTCCAGATTCTTGGAAGGATCTAACTGCGGTGAACTGAAGGCTTCTGCCGATCACAATGTTTGGCCTTGCAATTTTGTTTATTTTTATCATTATAATTATGATTTTATGACCTTATTATTGTTTATTTTTACTATAGGGCGGATTCTTGTCCTAACTTTGAAATTTTTATACTTACTCTGTCCCGCCATTTCCTTTTCTGAAATTTTTCTGAAATATTTCAGCTTTGTCGCTTTATAAAAATATGGAAATTGGAAGGAAATTTTGTAATTTTCCAATATTTATTTATTAAATTAAATTTACAAAAAAATACTATCAATTAAATTAATATATTTATTTATAAAATTAAATTAAAAAAAAAATTGTTGCTCAGAAATTCTAATCCTCTATTTTCAATTTCAGCAAGAACTTTAATCCACAAATTTAATTTGTAACTTTAATTTCTTCTATTCAAATAATGTGTACGAAAGTCGAAAAGAGGTTTAATTTTTTTTATTTTTTAAAAATGATATTGAAATATTTAATGGTTCATTAAGTAAAAATAAATAAATTTGTGTAGTTGAATTAATTAATTGTAATTAAAGAAAATGCGGTGTACGATGTAAAGTGTATTTCAAATATACTCATGAAGAAGATGGAAAGTTGTTGGAACATATTCCAAAACACACAGCATCATCTATACAAGAAGATAGAGTACGTACCTCTTGATCTGACTCTCTATATTAAATAGGGAAAATACAATGGCTATTACTAGTACGGGCGAAGTAGCTGCTGCGATTGGAATCGATTTGGGAACCACGTATTCATGCGTCGGTGTGTGGAAGCACGACCGCGTTGAGATCATAGTCAACGATCAGGGTAACCGTACCACCCCGTCCTACGTGGCATTCACCGACTCCGATCGCCTAATCGGCGATGCTGCCAAGAACCAGGTTGCCGTTAACTGCATCAACACCGTATTTGGTGAGTCAGATATATAATATAGATACTAGATCTCTTCTTCCTCCCAGTAGGCCCCACTTGCTGATCACGTCTTTTATTTATAAAAAAATCAGATGTGAAGCGGTTGATTGGCAGAAGATACAGCGACCCTGTTGTCCAGGCCGACAAGAAACTCTGGCCATTCAAAGTCGTTCCCGCGGGCCCCGATAACGACAAGCCGATGATTTTAGTCTCCTACAGAGGCGAGCAGAAACGATTTTCCGCCGAGGAAATATCTTCCATGGTCCTCGTCAAAATGAAGGAATCCGCCGAGTCCTACCTGGGGTCCACCGTCAAAAACGCCGTCATAACCGTTCCCGCCTATTTCAACGACTCTCAGCGTCAGGCCACCAAGGACGCCGGACTCATTGCCGGACTCAACGTCATGCGAATAATCAACGAGCCCACGGCGGCCGCCCTCGCGTACGGCCTCGACAAAGGCATCTCCGCCGAGAAGAAAAACGTGCTCATCTTCGACCTCGGCGGCGGCACTTTCGACGTCTCGATCCTCGCCGTCGAAGAGGGCACCTTCGAAGTGAAGGCGACAGCTGGCGACACTCACCTCGGAGGGGAGGACTTCGACGACAGGATGGTGAGCCACTTCGCGAACGAGTTCAAGAGAAAGCACAAGAAAAACATGAGCGGGGACGAGAAGGCCCTCCGGAGGCTGAAGACGGCTTGCGAGAGGGCCAAGAGGACTCTCTCCTCGACTTCCCAAACCACGATCGACGTTGACTCGTTGCACGACGGGGTTGACTTTCACGGTCGAATCACTCGCGCTAGGTTCGAGGAGCTCAACATCGACTTGTTCGGAAAGTGCTTGGAGTTGGTGAAGAAGTGCTTGAGGGACGCGAGGATTATAAAGAAAAACAGCATCCACGATCTCGTCCTAGTCGGGGGGTCGACTCGGATTCCGAAGGTGCAACAGTTGTTGCAGGATTTGTTCTATGGAAAGGAGTTGTGCAAGAGCATAAATCCGGACGAGGCTGTAGCGTATGGGGCTGCGGTTCAAGCGGCTATTCTGACCGACGAAGGCGAGGAGAAGTTGAAGGATATTCTTCTATTAGATGTCACGCCTTTGTCCCTAGGTATAGACGTGGTTGGAGATTTGAAGGCCGATTTGATTCCGAGGAACACGACCATTCCTACTAGAAAGGAGAAAGTTTTCTACACGAGCTCCGACAATCAAACTGTCGTGTCGATTCGCGTTCTCGAAGGGGAGAGAATGAGGACGGCGGATAATAACCAGCTGGGGGATTTCTTGCTGAAGGGGATTCAGCCTGCGCCTAGAGGTGTAAAACGGGTCAGAGTTTGTTTCGATGTTGATGCTAACGGTATACTGAACGTGTCGGCTGAGGAAAAGACGACGGGGAATAAGAAGAATATAACGGTGACTAACGAGAAGGGTAGGCTGAGCCAGGAGGAGATAGAGGAGATGGTGAGAGAAGCAGAGAAGTACAAGGCCGAGGACGAGTACCACAAGAGGAAAGCTGACGTGATGAATGCGTTGGAGAATTACGCCTACGATTTGAGGAACAGGATCAGGGGTTATGGGTGTATTGCTTTGAAGCTTCCGGCTGCTGACAAGGAGAAAATCGAGGCTGCGACTGAGTCGACTATTCGTTGGCTGGAAGATAACGAGACAGCGTGTGCCGATGAGTTTGTAGATAAGATGAAAGAGCTTGAAAGCATTTGCAACCCGATTATTGGAAAGCTGTAAGACTGTAATGGTCTGTTTGTTTTGGGGTGAACCAGGGTGAGAGTAAATTTTTAAATTTACCCCAGGGAAAGGTAATCGAGGTGAATCGAAGTAAATGTTTTAAATTTTGTGTTTGGATACAAAATTTTCTTATTAGGGTAATCTATTTAAATTTTTTATTTTAAATTTTTATTTTTCATTGATTCACCTCCATTCATCCCCAATTCGGGGGGTAAAAATTAGAGGGGGAATCAGTGTAAATAAATTCCCCTTCATTCACCCCGATTCACCCCGATCTACTCTGATTCACATTCTGTTTTTTGGTCCCAAACAAGATTAATGATTAAATTACTCTTGATTTACTCTGATTCACCCCAAAACAAACGGACCATAAGTGTAACGGAGAAATTATTGGACTGTTTTCCTTGTTACTTGCTAGTTGCTATCTAGAAAATTTAAAATACTACCAAAGTTTTTATTAAGAGACCATCTTCCTTTTATAAACCTTTTAATCTTTTCTAATTTACGAAACAAATATTAAGATATTCATGGGACATGAAGATTGAAGAGTAATTTACAAAATTAGAAGAAAAGAATAATTGTACATAGAGATTTTTTTGTTAAATTATTATGTTTATAATATGTACTTCAAGAGTTCAAGTTATGTGATTGTATTGCTCGTATTATTTAATTGTAATGTTTTTTACTCCGTATTCTAAAACTAATCTTATTTTGAGTGATTTTTTTTTATAAATCTAGTTGTTATTGTGCATTGCAAATGTGAACGGGCCCTCAATATGTACAATAGAATACAATTTATTAAATATTTTTATTTTGTTACTTTCCTAGAATGGCAATTTATAACGTACGACTAGATGTGCAAAACATGATACATCTAGTTAATTAATATTTAAATTTAAATTTATTTATTTATTTCACTTTTTTTGTATCCTTTTTCTTTATTTTTTTTATCCTTATTTTTCTCTTATAATTTTTTTTATTGAAAAATTAATTAATTTATTCAATTTATCTTTATTTTCTTTCTCTTTATTTTTCTCTTATAATTTTTTTATTGAAAAATTAATTAATTAATTCAATTTATTTTTTTGCATAATATTTTGTGTAATATAAGAATTATTTTTCATGTTGGAAATTTATTTAATTTATTTTTTACGTAATATTTTTATTTAATTTATTCATTTTTTTTTTTTGTAATATAAGAATTATTTTTTATTTTTTATTCATGTTTAAAATTGTAGGATAATGACGATTTTATGTACGATAATGAAGATTATTGTATTACATGATCAATTTGTGTGTAATATAAGAATTATTTTTCATATTTTTTTTATTACATAACAAGGTGTTAGGTACGATTGAAGGAAAATTGTTGTATTATGTAATAAAGATTTGATTATTTTATTACTTGTGATAAATATTTGACTAATTGTTGTAAATGAAATTGTTCAAATTTCATTACTTTTTAGTCAAAAAGTGAAAAAACAACATTTTTCTAATTTATGTGTTAAAAAAAATATTGCATCTTTAATAAAGAAATATTATAATATTCATAAGTCTAGTTGTTATTGACTTATGTGCATTGCAGATGTATCTTTGAATTTAAAATCAAATAATGTTAATGTTGTGATAGTTTCATGATTCAAGAAAGTAGCTCTAAAACACAACATGAAAAATTGCTCAAAGATAGTGTGTGGGCTTGTCATGTCACTCTTCATTTGTTATTTATAAAAGAAGTGCAATAACTAAATATACAAAAGAAAAAGTGCATTATCTATAATAATAATATGTTAAAATAAAAAAGAATTTGTTTCTTTTACCAATAAAAAATACTTCAAATTTTTGTGAGCTTACACTATAAAAATGATAATTATAATATTAATAATCCTTTTATTCAATTAAATAGTTAAATTATTTATATTTTACTTACAAATTTATATCTATTGAATTTATATCAATTCAGATCATTTCAATTCAGTTTGGAGAGTTTCACTCCAAAAGAACGATCCTAATTCTTAAATCTGCAAATAAAGTTTTGTTTTTTTAATTTAATTTAATTTGGATTCAATTTAATTTAATTTAATTTCATTCAATTTAAATTAATTTAGTTTAATTTCACTTAATAGAGTTCACAACTCGAATCAATCGATTTCAGTTCACAACTCATTAACTTGGCAAATTAAAAAAAAATACTTTAATTTATAAGTTTGAGATTATTTTTATTTTTAACTTCTCAAAACGGCAAATTAATAGGATAATTCATCTATTTTAATTAGTTTTATTACAAGATTTTACTTCTAAATTTATTTATGATAATTAAAATTTTCTTAATTTGTAATTAAATAATTAATATGAAACTCTCATAATATTTGAAATATAGTTATATTAGGATAAAACTCTCATAATATTAGTAATAAATTATAGTAACCCGCTACAAGTCAAATATAGTTATATTAGGATAAAACTCTCATAATATTAGTAATAAATTATAGTAATCCCGCTACAAGGTAACCTAAGTTAAATTAGCTTAGGCAAGCAAGCCATAAGTATATATCAGGCATCCACGTCTTTCACTTTTATACGCACAACGCAAGAACCCCCAATATCCTTATATCCCCCAACCACAAAATCTTCTTACTCTCGAGAGTATGGGCGCTACTAACGGCGGCGAAGAAGAAGGAGTTGCGATCGGAATCGATTTGGGAACGACGTACTCGTGCGTCGGCGTTTGGCAGCACGGCCGCGTTGAGATTATAGTCAACGATCAGGGTAACCGCACGACCCCGTCCTACGTGGCGTTCACCGAGTACGAGCGCCTCATCGGCGATGCCGCGAAGAACCAAGTCGCCGTCAACCCCACCAACACCGTCTTCGGTACTGAGATCAGATATTTATTTTAATTACTATTATGCCCTTCCCTTTACACGTTTATTAATTACCAATACTTGCTTTTCTTTAAATTAATTTAATTTCATGTGATTTTACTGTAATCGATCAGATGCGAAGCGGTTGATCGGGAGAAGATACAGCGACCCTACAGTACAGGCTGACATGAAGCTCTGGCCATTCAAGCTCGTTCCCGATAACGGCAACCCAAAGATTGCGGTCTCCTACAAAGGCGCGGAGAAACAATTCTCTGCAGAGGAGATATCTTCAATGGTCCTCTCCAAGATGAAGGAATCCGCCGAGGCCTACCTGAGCTCCACCGTAAAGAAGGCTGTCATAACCGTTCCCGCCTACTTCAGTGACTCTCAGCGTCAAGCTACAAAGGATGCTGGACTCATCGCTGGTCTTAATGTCATGCGAATCCTTAGCGAACCCACTGCGGCTGCTATTGCATACGGTCTCGACAAATGTAATAAGTCTGGACCTAAGAAGAATGTTTTGATTTTCGACCTCGGCGGTGGGACTTTCGATGTCTCGATCCTCACTATCGACAAGGGTACGTTTGAAGTCAAGGCGACGGCCGGCGACACTCATCTCGGAGGAGAGGATTTCGACAACAGGATGATGGGCTACTTTGTGAAAGAGTTCAAGAGAAAACACAAAAAGGACATTAGTGGGAACCCCCAAGCCATGAGGAGATTGAGGACCCTATGCGAGAGGGTCAAGAGGACCCTCTCGTCCACTTCTCAAACAACAATCGATGTTTATTCCTTGTACAAGGGTATCGATTTTCACGCTCCCGTCACACGTGCTAGATTCGAGGAGCTCAACATTGACTTGTTCAAAAAGTGCATGGAGATAGTCGAGGGTTGCTTGAGGGATGCAAACATGGATAAAAGTAGCATCGACGATGTTGTCCTTGTTGGGGGCTCGACCAGGATTCCAAAGGTTCAAGAGTTGCTTCAGGATTTGTTTAATGGAAAGGAGTTGTGCAGGGGCATCAATCAAGACGAGGCTGTTGCTTACGGAGCAGCGGTTCAAGCGGCTATTTTGAACGGCCAATGCAATGATGATATTGTTCTTTTAGATGCCACGCCCTTGTCCATCGGTTTAAATGTAAAAGGAGATGTTATGTATGTTGTGATTCCGAAGAACACCACCATTCCTACTAAAAAGGAAACAGTGTGCACAACCGGCAAGGACAACCAGGCGTCTACTCTTATTCGTGTTCTAGAAGGTGAAAGAACAAGGATGGTGGATAACAATTTGATTGGTAAATTTGATTGGTGGAACTAGGGTGAGCACTTCGTCTCGGAATCTCGATCCCGTCCCGATCTCAAATCGAAAACTAGCGGAATGAGACGGGCTGGATAAATTTTAAAAATGACAATCCCGACCAATTTTAAATTTTTTATAACGGGACGAAACGGGACTGTGATGATCTCGTTTAATCCCGTCTGATCCCATTTATTTTTTAATATCAATAATATTTTTATTTTTTCACACATATTAATAAAAATATCAAAATATTAATCATAGTCTTAATTAAATTTATTATATTTTTACAATCTAATAATATTTTAAAATAAGTTATTTTTTATTTGTATATTTTTCTTGAAAAATATTAATATGTATACTTTGAAATTTTGAAAAATTCAAATATTATTTAAATTATTTTTGTTATGTAATTTTGATATATTCGATCGAATGTTCGAAGGAATAATTACGATCGAATAATGTTCAATACTTGTTCGAAATACAAATTGAATATTAATATACTCGATCCAATTGAAAATAGATTCAAAAATATGATCAAGCTTTTAAAGTAAATTACAAAAACTACATTAAACTTGTCATTTAACAAAAAAAAAACATAAAAATGAACAGAATGAAGTTAGAATTTGTTTTACAAAATGAAAAACTCACTTCAATAGATAAATTTTGTGAATTGTTTTATAATAGTTTTTCAATTTTTTAACAAATTTAATTATATTAGAAAATTATTAAAATCTAATTAAGTTATTTTTTCCAAATCTATATTTACTACAGTATAATATAAGATTCTTATAACACGTAATATAATTAGAGGTGTATTAGAAGTAGGTTTACACGTTGTCTAAAAGTCTTTCCAAATACATATATACCCAAATAACCCAATCGTATATATATATACGGCTACTCTAAGAGCATCTCCAATATGGTGAAGTAGAAGTCTATGTGTACTTCTACCTTTCACCCAAAAACGAGGTAGAAATCATTGGAGCTGCGCTGACGTGTTGAAATTAGAAGTTCCTAAAACTTCTGGGGTAGAAGAACTTCTACCCGGGTAGAGATGAAAAATAATATTATTTTATTATTATTATTTACCATTATTAATTTATTATTATTATTTAGATTATTAATTAACAAAATTAATACTTGCCATTGTAATTTTTAACGTAACGGATTATTATTTATTTTATATAAAAATTAAATTTTTAACGTAACGGATTATTATTTATTTTATATAAAAATTATTTAAAATTAAGAATTTTGAAATAGATTAAATTTTAACTTATTTTTTATTTTAACGAATTATTCTATTTTATATAAAAATTAATACAAAATAAAAAAATTCAAATAGTTAAATTTTTAGCGTTAAAAATTACTTATATAAAAATTAATTAAAAATAAGAATTTTGAATATATAAAAATTATTTAAAATTAAGAATATTGAAATAGATTAAATTTTAATTTATTTTGTATTTTAACGAATTATTCTATTTTATATAAAAATTAATACAAAATAAAAAAAATTTAATAGTTAAATTTTTTGGGTTAAAAATTATTTATATAAAAATTAATTAAAATAAGAATTTGAAATAGTTAAATTTTTAGCGTTAAAAATTATTTTTTATTTTATATAAAATTTAATTAAAAATGAAAATTTTGAAATATCTTTGATAATTTTAAAATCAGTATATCTTTGATTATTTCTATAAATATTAAATAAAAAATAAAAAAATAAGTTAGTGGTGAGACTTTTGTAGGTAGAACCATTGGACGAAGTAGAAGTTTTTTTAGGTAGAAGTAGAAAATGTATGATTTGGCGCATACGTGGTCTACTCCTCACCCAAAAGTTGAAACTATCATTGGAAATGCTCTAATACCAACGATACCAAATCTTCGCTACTCAGAATTTAGTGTTACCGATCGAGACGACTATATGGCTACTAACGGTGGCGAAGAAGGAGTTGCGATTGGGATCGATTTGGGAACGACGTATTCGTGCGTGGGCGTGTGGCAGCACGACCGCGTTGAAATTATAGTCAACGATCAGGGCAACCGTACGACGCCGTCATACGTTGCGTTCACCGAGGATGAGCGCCTCATCGGCGATGCTGCAAAGAACCAAGTCGCCGTCAACTCCACCAACACCGTCTTCGGTTAGACGATATATATATATATTTAACTTGTCTTATTGTTTGAGCATATATATATATATATATATATATATATATATATATATATATATATATGTTTCGATTCTGATATGATTATATATAAATTTTGAATTTAGATGCGAAGCGGTTGATTGGTCGAAGATACAGCGACCCTATTGTTCAGGCTGACATGCAACTCTGGCCATTCAAGCTCGTTGCGGTTGACGACAAACCGATGATTTTAGTCGATTACAGAGGCGAGGAGAAACGATTCTCGGCGGAGGAGATATCTTCTATGGTCCTCTCCAAGTTGAAGGAATCCGCCGAGGCCTACCTAGGGTCCACCGTAAGGAACGCTGTTGTGACGGTCCCCGCCTACTTCAACGACTCTCAGCGTCAGGCCACAAAGGACGCCGGACTCATCGCCGGTCTCAATGTTATGCGAATCATAAGTGAACCAACTGCAGCCGCCATTGCCTACGGTCTAGACAAAAAGGAGACGACCAGTGGTAGTATTGATTCTGGATTGAAGAAGAATAATGTGCTCATCTTTGATCTAGGCGGTGGTACTTTCGATGTCTCGGTTCTTACTATCCAGAACGATACTTTTGAAGTGAAGGCGACGGGTGGGGACACTCATCTCGGTGGAGAGGACTTTGACAACCGAATGCTGAACCACTTTGTTGACGAGTTCAACAGGAAACACAAGATGGACATGAGTGTGAACCCGAGGGCTCTGAGGAGGTTGAGGACGGCTTGCGAGAGGGCCAAGAGGATTCTCTCATCGGCTTTCGTAACCACGATCGATGTTGATTCTCTGTACGAGGGTGTCGATTTTCACAGCCGCGTCACTCGAGCTCGATTCGAGGAGCTCAACATCGACTTGTTTCGAAAGTGCACGGAGACTGTTGAGAAGTGCTTGAGGGACGCGAACATGGACAAGAGCAGCATCGACGATCTCGTCCTTGTCGGAGGCTCGACTAGGATTCCAAAGGTTCAACAGTTGATGCGGGATTTGTTTAACGGAAAAGAGCTGTGCAAGAGCATTAATCCAGACGAGGCTGTTGCTTACGGTGCTGCGGTTCAAGCTGCCATTCTGAGCCGACGACAAGGCAACAAGATGGTGCAAGATATTGTTCTTCTAGATGTAACGCCGCTGTCCCTCGGTTTACATGTAAAAGGAGATGTTATGTCTGTTGTGATTCCGAGGAACACCACCATTCCTACTAAAAAGGAACATGTATTCAAAACTGCCAATGACTACGATACGAGTGTTCGGATTCGTGTTCTTGAAGGTGAAAGAACGAGGATGGTGGATAATAATCTCCTTGGGGAGTTTGAGCTGACGGGCATTCCTCCTGCACCCCGGGGTGTAGGGATAAATGTTTGCTTTGAGATTGATGCCGACGGTATTCTGAATGTGTCTGCTGAGGACATGACAACCGGTCGGAAGAAAAGGATAACTATAACAAACGAGAAGGGTAGGCTGAGCAAGGAGGAGATAGAGAGGAAGCTGATAGAAGCCGACAAGTACAAGTACGAGGATGCTTGCCACAACAAGAAGGCTTACTCGAAGAATGCACTGGAGGATTACGCCTACGACATGAGAAACAGAATCAAGGGTTATGGAAATATAGCTGAAAAGGAGAAAATCGAAGCCGCCATCGAGTCAGCGATTCAGTGGTCGGATGAAAATGAGGTGGCCACGGCCGGTGAGTTTGATGCTAAGTTGAAAGAGCTTCAAAACATTTGTAACCCGATTATTGCAAGTATTTAGCAGAGGATGTTGGCAATTGGCATAATACAATTATGAATTTACAATACAACATGCAGTATTCATTCCTTCCTTTAGTCTTTTTAATTTGGCTTTTTACATAAAAAAAGACTAAAAAAGTTTCACAATGTCTCTATGCTTGGAGAAAGGATGATAAATTTAAGTAATTTGATAAATATTAATATATAATAAGTAAGAAAAGAGAGATAATGCAAAATCAAATTAAAACTCCTTATCATTCAATAATCGGATTGCAAATGAGTTCTAGTTTTTTCAACATATCTTCAAACTCAACAGCCTTAGCCATCTCATCTTTACTCTTCGACCATTGAATAGCCAAATCGATTGCAAACTCAATTCTATCCTTGTCAGCCTCTGGAATCTTCAAAGGAACACTACCATAACCACCCTTTATCCTGTTCCTCATGTCGTAGGCGTATTTCTCCAGTGCATTCTTCGATTCGACCCTCTTCCTAAGGGCCGCATCCTCAGACTTGTATATCTCAGCTTCTATCAGCTTCCTCTCTATCTCCTTCTTGCTCAGCCTACCCTTCTCATTAGTTATAGTTATCTTTTCCTTGCGACCAGTGGTCTTGACTTCAGCCGAAACATTCAATATCCCGTTCACATCAATCTCAAAGCAAACATTGATCTCTGGAATCCCCAGCGGTGCAGGAGGAATGCCAGCCAGGAAAAATTCACCAAGCAGATTGTTATCCACGGTTCTTGTTCTTTCACCTTCAAGAACATCAATTAGAATTCTCGTTTGGTTGTCCTCGGAAGTTGTGAACATTTCTTCCTTTTTAGTAGGAATGGTCGTATTCCTCGGAATCACAACATTCATAACATCTCCGTTGACAGTTGTACCGAGGGATAAGGGCGTGACATCTAAAAGAACAAGATCCTGCAACTTCGCATGCTTGTATTGGCCGCTCAGAAAGGCTGCTTGAACTGCAGCACCATAAGCAACAGCCTCGTCTGGATTAAGGCTCTTGCATAACTCCTTTCCATTAAAAAAAACCTTCAACAACTGTTGAACCTTTGGAATCCTGGTCGAGCCTCCAACCAGGACAACATCGTCGATGCTGTCCTTGTCTATGTTTGCGTCACTCAAGCACTTCTCAACCGTCTCTGTGCACTTTTGGAACAAGTCGATGTTCATCTCTTCGAATCTAGCACGAGTAATGCGACTGTGAAAATCGATACCCTCATACAAAAAATCGACATCAATTGAGGTTTGAAAATTTGAGGAGAGAATCCTCTTTGCCCTCTCGCAAACTGTCCTCAACCTCCTTAAAGCTTTGGGATCATCACTCATGTCCTTGTTGTATTGCCTATTGAACTCTTTCACAAAGTAGTTCAACATCCTGTTGTCAAAGTCCTCTCCTCCGAGATGAGTGTCGCCAGCTGTTGCCCTGACTTCGAAAGTAACCTTGTCGATAGTGAGGACTGAGACATCAAAAGTACCACCGCCAAGATCGAATATGAGAACATTCTTTCTCTTGCCAAGAATATTGTTGGTCGCCTTTTTCTTCAGACCATACGCAATGGCGGCTGCAGTGGGTTCACTAAGGATTCGAATAACATCCAGACCAGCAATAAGTCCAGCGTCCTTTGTGGCCTGACGCTGTGAATTGTTGAAATATGCAGGAACAGTCACAACCGCTTTCTTTACTTCCGATCCAAGGTATGCCTCAGCGGATTCCTTTATCTTGATGTTGAAATATTTGGGTGTTGGCCCATTTATTATTATTGGCAGCAGCCCAGCCCAGTTGAGTGCTAGGCCCAGTGAGTTTAATATCCCAGCCCATCTCTTTCAGCCCACCTGATATATTGTTGCTGAATTAATTTCAGCCCACTTACCTGTTGACCATTGTTGACCGTTGATGCTAGGGCTGTTGTGTGAGATGAGATCTGGTCCCTTGATTGCCTATGATATATTAAACTCACTCCACCGCATTCACTCACTTCAGCCTATACTCAAACCCTAATACTGTGTGCGATTCCACCTTCGAGTGTGTGCGATTCCTGTGTATTCTCCGACCACCCTTCTCCGCCGGCTTCCCTCATCTTCTCCGGCTGGTCTCCTTGTGAGCCCGGTGGCTGGAGAAGCTCCGTGAAGCGGCAGTGTTGGTGGTTTCCTCTTCTGTGAGGCGGAGTTGTTTGAGTGACCGGAGCTTTTGTGCTCCTGGGCTGAGGGAGGTAGCCAATCGCCGGATCTACCTGTCACCACTACCACCGGTCATAGCTACGATGATGGATCTACAGTCCTGAGCCTATCATCGTTTTATCATCATCTTATCTTTCTGATCTATATATATATATACTAGATCTCTTATTATCTGCCGCTGCATGTTACCCTAGGGTTCATACAAGCCCATCTCCTGTAATACCGACCGGATCTCTTGAGATCCGTTGACGGTTGTGATTTGGGGTCTTGCTCTGACCTAGGGCGAATTACAGATCTGATTTGCTTCTCTGTGTCTCTGTTTGCAGGTGTCTTGAAGCGACGCGAGCCGAGACGTGAACTCCCAACAGTGGTATCAGAGCTCACGAAGGCTTGTTCGGCAACCGGATCTGTAGATCTGACCCCGTAGGGCTCCAGATCTGCAAGTCAAGGAGGGTCGTACGTTGCTCGGCACCGCTCGGTAGGAGGCCCAGGTAGCAGATCCGAATTAGGTACCCCCGGCCATTGTAAATTGGGATTTGATCACCCCCTTGGTTGTGTAAGGTTGGTACCCGGATCGCCTGTGAAACGCGAAACGTGAACTGCATTTCGGGTCACTTGCGAACACCCGGCAAGGTAAGTCTCTGAACCCTCTCTTTTCTGTGATGGTCAGCCCGCCTGGAGGCATTACTTGATGGTGTGGCCCGCCTGGTGGTCGTTGTAGTGTGGTGTTGAAAATCTGTTTTTCAAAAACTGTGTTCAAAAGTATTTTTTCTGGAAAATTGGTTAACAGTTTTGTTCTGTGGAAAAACCTGTTGTGAAAATATAATGAACACTTGGTTTCTGTGACTTGTGTGTTACTGTGTTGTTGCCTGTTTCTGCTTGAACCCTTGCTGTCTGCACTTTTGTGTGTTTAGGGTTAGGGTTTCTTGTGTGATACCAGAACCCTGTAGTAACTTACCTTATTTGGAGAGGTGAGTGCCTGTGTAGAGGCCAAAGTGGTGGCCCCCGGCATACCAAACTTCCCTTGCTACACTTCCTTGAGGGGTGTGAGTATATTGCGAAGGCTGGGGTGTCCATTTGTCTGAGGACAATACCTGCTCACCATAGGCTCTGAGTTACTCAACAGGAAGTAAGGCGTTTAGGACCCTTACTCTCACTTTAGGTGAGAAATAGAAGTGTGTGTGTGTTTACCTGCTGTGGTGCTCACTGTCTTCTGTCAGCTGCTATACTTGTGTGTTGTGCTTCTGTGCTTTGTTTAAACCTGCTGCTTTTCTTTTGTTTTCAAAAACTGAGTCATCAAAATCTGTTTTCTAAAATGTCTGGTTTTAACTTGGCACCATTTGATGGAAAAGGGGATTTTGCAATTTGGAAACAAAAGATGAAAGGGATTTTGATCCAACAAAAGGTTTACAAAGCTATTAGTGGTGGTTATTCCACTGATGACTCTGATGAAGTTAAATTTGAAACTAATGAACTTGCCCATTCTGCTATAATCTTGTGTCTATCTGAATCTGTTTTGAGGAAAGTAGGTGAACTTGAATCTGCTAAAGAATTGTGGGAAAAATTGCATGAACTTTACACTGAAACTTCATTGAACAGCAAACTTTTCTTACTTGAAAAATTTTTTAGATTCAAACTGGATATGAGTAAAGATATATCTGATAACATTGATGCTTTTACAAAACTCATTCAAGATATAAAATTGACTGGTGATAGACACATTGATGATTATACCCCTATTGTGTTGTTGAATGCCATTCCTGATGCCTATTCTGATGTTAAGTCTGCTATTAAGTATGGTAGAGATACTGTGACCTTAGAAACTGTGATTAATGGGCTTAAAAGCAAAGAATTAGACTTAAGGTCTAATAGAGGCCATAGGGTTTCTGAAGTTAATCAAGTTAGAGGGAGGCCTAAGTCTAGGAACACTGGTAACCAAAACCAAAAAGGTAATGGTAATCAAAACAATGACAAGAGAAAGGGGAGGGGTAAGTCAAGGTCTAAGTCCAGACCTAAAGGAAAGAAGTGCTTTAATTGTGGTGAGCTGGGACACTTCATAAAGGACTGTCCCAAGCCCAAAAAGGTCAATGGTGAGTGGTGACCATGCTAATGTAGCTGCTGAACATGATCATGCTGGTGTTGTGTATATGATTTCTGAGAATACTGCTGTTCCTGATGTAAATGCTGCACTGCCTGCTTTTCTTGATGAAAATAAATGGTTGATTGATTCTGGATGCACTTATCACATGACTCCATACTTGCATCTGTTTACATCATATAAGAAAATGCATAACTCTTCTGTGTCTATGGCAAATGATAAAAGATGCATGGTAGAAGGTATAGGTGATGTATGTGTTAAGTTTGATTCTAGCTATCTGTACACTTTGAAAAATGTTAGACATGTGCCTGATTTAAGTCAAAATCTGATATCCTGTGCTGCATTGGAACTTGATGGTATTTCTGGGAAATGGGGGAATGGTTGTATGACAATTGTAAAGGGGTCCATCATTATGTGTAAAGCTGCTAAATGCCATAACTTGTATATCTGCAATGCATATCCTTATTTGAAAGAATCTGCTCATATTGTGCATGATAGTACCTCTGAGCTTTGGCATAAGAGGTTAGGGCATTTAAGTAGCAAAGGCATGCAATTTCTGAAATCTGATGGTTACTTTGGTGATTCCAAGATGTCTTGTTTGACTTTCTGTGAAACTTGTGTGCTAGGTAAGCAAACTAGGGTTAGCTTTCCTGTGACCCCTACCCCCAATTTGCCCTCTGCTTCTGCTGTGTTAGAATACTTGCATGCTGATTGTTGGGGCCCTGCTCCTGAACCCACTCAAGGTGGGAATAGGTACTTCCTTTCTGTTATTGATGATTTTTCCAGGAAAGTTTGGGTTTTTCTTATGAAAAATAAGTCTGAAGTTTTTCAAAAATTCTGTGACTTTAAAACACTTGTTGAAAATCAAACTGGTCAGAAAATTAAAGTTTTAAGAACTGATAATGGACTTGAATTTTGTAATTCTGAAATGAACAACTTGTGTGCCCAATCTGGTATTAAGAGACATAAGACTGTCCCCTACACTCCCCAGCAAAATGGAGTTGCTGAGAGGATGAATAGAACCCTTCTAGAGAAGGTTAGGTGTCTACTTGCATCTTTCGGCCTTAGCAAAAGGTTTTGGGGAGAAGCTGTCATTACAGCTGCCTATCTGATAAACAGGTCACCTAGTGTGCCCTTGAAAGGGAAGTGTCCTGAGTCTGTGTTTTCTGGAAAATCTATTTCTTTGGATAATTTGAAGGTATTTGGTTGTGCTGCTTATGTTCATCAAAGTGTTAACAAACTGGAACCTAGGTCTAGGAAGTGTGTCTTCCTTGGATATCCTGAGGGGACTAAGGGCTACAGGCTGTGGCTCAGAAGTGAACCAGGTTTTAGGACTATTGTTAGTAGAGATGTAGTATTTAATGAAGATGAAATGCCTTGCTTGAATACTAGAAACCCTAAGGATGATGGTACCTCTGGTGAGGTGGAGTCTACTCCCTCTGTAGGTCCCTTAGGTGTTGATTCTGATGTGAATTCTCCTGATAATATGCCTGATAATGTGCCTGCTGATCCTGCTGTTAACTTGAATGATAATGTTGATCATAATGCTCCTGAAAATCCAAATGTGAACCCTGAAAATCCAAATGAATCTCCTGTGAATCCAAATGTTAATTTGCCTGCAAATGATAATCTTCCCATGCATTCTGAAATTGAACCCTTGTATGAACAAGATGAAACTGTTGTTGATGTTCACCAAAATCTGACTAGTTATCAATTGACTAGGGATAGGACTAGGAGAAACCCTAGGTTGCCTGCTAGATTCAATGATTTCCAACTTGGTAATTTTGTGTTCAATATGCATGATTTGATTGAGAACTGTGAACCTAAAACCTTTAATGAAGCCATAAAATCTGAACATTCTGAAAAATGGTTAAGTGCTATGAAAGATGAAATGAACTCACTTTTGAAAAATAACACTTGGACTTTGGTCCCCAAACCCCTTAAATGCTCTGTGGTAGACTGTAAATGGTTGTACAAGGTCAAGCATGAGGGTAGTGATGTCAGATTTAAGGCTAGGCTGGTTGCTAAGGGGTTCTCTCAAAGGGAAGGGGTTGATTATACTGAGATTTTTGCTCCTGTTGTTAAATTCACTACAGTTAGAATTATGTTGTCCTTGTGTGCTCAATTTGACTGGGAATTAAAACAGATGGATGTAAAAACTGCTTTTTTGCATGGTGAACTTGAAGAAAAGATTTACATGAAACAACCTGAGGGTTTTGTTGAAAAATCCAAATCTGACTTTGTTTGTCTTTTAAAGAAATCTCTCTATGGTTTAAAACAATCTCCTAGACAGTGGAATAGGAAATTTGATGAATTCATGATGACTTTAAAATTCTGTAGAAGTTCATATGATCCCTGTCTGTATTTCAAGATTGATGATGCTGCGCCTGTTTTCCTTGTCTTATATGTTGATGATATGCTTATTATGAGTCCCTGTTTGAAAGCTGTCAAATCTGTTCAAAATAACTTGTGTGGAAAATTTGAAATGAAAGATTTGGGTGATGCTAGGAAGATTCTAGGCATGAACATTGTTAGGAATAGGTCTGAAAACTGCATCCATTTAAACCAAACTGATTATGTTCAAAAGATTTTAGAGAGGTTTTCCATGGTTGGTTGTAAATCTGTTTCTGTGCCTTTAGCTGGACATTTTGTGTTGTCTAAGGACCAATGTCCAAAGACTGAATCTGAAATTTCTGCCTTGAATAATGTTCCCTATGCCTGTGCTGTTGGATCTGTGATGTATCTTATGGTTTCTACTAGGCCTGATATTGCATATGCTGTGAGTTGTTTGAGTAGATATATGTCCAATCCTGGTAGGCCCCATTGGGAAGCTATGAAATGGTTATTGAGATACTTGTCTGGTTCTAAAGGTTTTGGTCTGAAATTTGCCAAGTCTAAACCTGGAGTTGTGTTGAGTGGTTATGTTGATGCCAATTATGCTAATGATAGAGACACTAGGAAATCCTCCACTTTTTATGTGTTTACTGTGTGTGGTGCATGTGTTAGCTGGAAATCTCAATTGCAACATGTGGTAGCTTTATCTACAACTGAATCTGAGTACATTGCAATTACTGATGCTTTTAAAGAAGCTATTTGGTTGAAAGGTTTGCTAACTGAAATAAACATGCTGAGTGTTCCTGTTGTTGTGTTCTCTGATAGTCAATCTGGCATTCAACTGTGTAAAAATCCTGTGTTCCATGATAGAACCAAGCATATTGATGTTAGGTTCCATTTTATTCGAGATCATGTTGAAAAGGGTGATATCTTGCTTGATAAAATCTCCACTCATCACAACCCTGCAGATATGGGGACTAAGCCCCTGGCCATTGAAAAATTCAAGCACTGCTTGCAGTTGCTGAATTTTGTTACCCTGGACTGATGCTGTACCAGTGGGACCCCCTGGGGTGCTGCTGTTGTGTGGCCAGTCCAGGAGGTGTTTTTTACTTGTTACTATGGGTGTAGCAAGTGTTTTTCTATGTAGAGAAAAACAGCCTTAAAGCCCACGCTTTTGCCACTCCCCCTGAGTCAGTGGCGTTTCAGTAGAAACTTGGTTGCTAGCTCTCACCCTCTGGGGTGTTAGCTGTCACTTTAGTGTGACGGTTGCTCAGGGCAACCCCCTTGCTGTTTAGGCAGTAAGGAAAGTCCCCGTTGCTCCGGCGGCGGGGCTAGGCAATGATGAGACTGTACTCGTATTCAAAACTTGTTATTGATTGTGTTCCTAGTAGCAGGTAGATGACTGTGTGGTGGTGGTCCAACAAGGTGGAGAATGTTGAAATATTTGGGTGTTGGCCCATTTATTATTATTGGCAGCAGCCCAGCCCAGTTGAGTGCTAGGCCCAGTGAGTTTAATATCCCAGCCCATCTCTTTCAGCCCACCTGATATATTGTTGCTGAATTAATTTCAGCCCACTTACCTGTTGACCATTGTTGACCGTTGATGCTAGGGCTGTTGTGTGAGATGAGATCTGGTCCCTTGATTGCCTATGATATATTAAACTCACTCCACCGCATTCACTCACTTCAGCCTATACTCAAACCCTAATACTGTGTGCGATTCCACCTTCGAGTGTGTGCGATTCCTGTGTATTCTCCGACCACCCTTCTCCGCCGGCTTCCCTCATCTTCTCCGGCTGGTCTCCTTGTGAGCCCGGTGGCTGGAGAAGCTCCGTGAAGCGGCAGTGTTGGTGGTTTCCTCTTCTGTGAGGCGGAGTTGTTTGAGTGACCGGAGCTTTTGTGCTCCTGGGCTGAGGGAGGTAGCCAATCGCCGGATCTACCTGTCACCACTACCACCGGTCATAGCTACGATGATGGATCTACAGTCCTGAGCCTATCATCGTTTTATCATCATCTTATCTTTCTGATCTATATATATATATACTAGATCTCTTATTATCTGCCGCTGCATGTTACCCTAGGGTTCATACAAGCCCATCTCCTGTAATACCGACCGGATCTCTTGAGATCCGTTGACGGTTGTGATTTGGGGCCTTGCTCTGACCTAGGGCGAATTACAGATCTGATTTGCTTCTCTGTGTCTCTGTTTGCAGGTGTCTTGAAGCGACGCGAGCCGAGACGTGAACTCCCAACATTGGAGAGGACCATGGAAGATATCTCCTCAACAGAGAATTGTTTCTCCTCGCCTTTGTAATCGACTACGATCATCGGCTTCTCATCATTGGCCCCAGGAACGATTTTGAATGGCCAGAGCTTCATGTCAGCTTGAACAATAGGGTCAGAGAATCTTCTGCCGATCAACCGCTTCGCATCTGATTCACGAAATACAAAAATAAAACAAATCAACAGTTAGTAGTAACGCAAAGCAACTCAAGTAGAACGACATTGAATTAATGAATTCTATATAATGAAAAAAATCTGACCAAAGACGGTGTTAGTGGAGTTGACTGCCACCTGGTTCTTGGCCGCATCACCAATAAGGCGCTCATCGTCGGTGAAAGCCACGTAAGACGGGGTCGTACGGTTACCCTGATCATTGACTATAATCTCAACCTGGCCGTGCTGCCACACACCCACACATGAATATGTGGTTCCTAAATCGATACCGATTGCAGTTCCTTCGTCCGTACTAGCCATTCTTGATTAGCAATTAAACTAAAACAAGTGAAAAATAGATCTATACAGTAGAAAAACAATGCTATAATAAAATAGGGGAAGAAGAGGAGTATAAATAGTGTATGTTGGATCAGTCGGTTAAATTTCTGGTTCATGCACCAGAATTCTTTTGGACATGACAACTTTCAATCTTCCCACTGAATTAATTAATATTTCTATCACTAAATTTTGTTTTTATATCAATTATTTTGAAACACTCAAAAAATGAAAGTGTTTTTTTTATATTTCTATCACTGTTTTTTTTTTATATTAATTATTTTGGAATACTTTAAAAATGAAAGTGTTTTTTTGATAACGGTGTATAAAGAAAAAATAAAAAAAAGTTGGAGATAGTCAATATCATATAAAGAAAAAATAAAAAAAGTAAGAGTATAAAGAAAAAATAAAAAAAGTTGGAGATAGTCAATATCATATAAAGAAAAAATAAAAAAAGTAGGAGATATAGCACAACAAAAATAAAAAAAGTTGGAGATAGTCAATATCATATAAAGAAAAAATAAAAAAAAGTAGGAGATATAGCACAACGCATAGGAAAATCATATGACATCAACGAAGCTCTCAAAAATCTCCAAAAATAAAAAATAATATGCCATCAACTAGTTACCAACGAGTTAATCGAATATTTTATTAGACTATCAGTTTTATAAAAATACGACTAAAAGATATTTTACTTAATTATATTGATAGAATCTTTCTTAATTAATTATGTTGATTCATTTAAACTTAATTTTTGAAGATTGTTTTTTTTACCAAATTTAAAAATAGTAAATAATTAAGTAAAATATTTTCAGATTTTCATAACAAAATACTCCACACGTGTAAATATATAGTAGTATGGAAATTCAGATTTCTTACTTATTTTATAATTAGAGTTTTAAATTTCTATAAATAATTTCTAGTTACTACTATAAAATAGAGTAAAATTATTAAGACTTTGTACTTAGAATCTAGAAATAAGCAGAGATACACGATCTAACACCGGTGATTATAATGGCCGAAGCAGTTAAATCTTTGAACCCTAACTCAGCTTTCCCTGAGACCGCCAACACCAGCACCACCAGTAATAATGAAGTCCATGCACAGTAAGCAATTTATCCGTTCAAATTTTTTTTTCAATTTTTTTTTTGTTGTTGTTGATTTTCATGTGATCGCAAATAAAATACTAGGAGTACTAATTATCTTATTAAGAGTTCATTAATGTTATTATTGTGAATAATTATCTAGTTAGAGCACTACCATACGAGGGTAGCATGGAAAAAAACCGCCAATGGGATGCATGAATTAGTTACGAGCGGTTAACTTGCAGGATTAACTTTCAACTCTTTTACCAATTAAAATTAAATAAGTATATATAGTGTGATGAATTACTTTAACATGTTAGTTGGATTTGCGTGGTTTGTTATATATATGATAGTGTGTTTGAAATTTAGAATCGATTATAAGTATCGAGTAATGTACAAGTGGATCGAAATCGTACTGAAAAAACCCATTACTAGAACAAAATTTAAAAATTATATTGTATTGATTTTTAACGGAACTTGCAATGGATATGAACAATATCCATGGCAAGCAATTAAGCTCCAAAGAAACCAGCTGAACTTCGTATGAACATGTTTTAATTTTAAGGTTGAGCCTTGAAGAACGATTCTCCGTAATACGGAGCATCGGAGAAGAGTGCGTAGAGGACGATGAATTGAAGAGATTGCTGGCCAACAAGCCTCACCCTATTTCCTATGATGGCTTCGAACCTTCTGGAAGAATGCATATTGCTCAGGTACGTACGAGTTCGCTTTTTTGATTATCTATCTGAACATGCATGCATGCATCTATTAGTATTTCTCGATCTCTAGCTAACGGGTCGTCTCGTTTTGTTTTGTTTCACAGGGAGTTTTGAAGGCAATCAATGTGAACAAGCTGACTCGTTGTGGATGCAAAGTGAAGATATTGATTGCGGATACATTCGCCAAGCTTAACAACAAAATGGGTGGTGACTTGAAAAAAATTCAAGTTACCGGACACTACTTTATCGAGATATGGAAGGCTCTTGGGATGAATACCGAAGGAGGCCACGTTGAATTTCTGTGGGCTTCGGAAGTGATTAAATCCCGGTCCGATGAGTACTGGACACTTGTGTTGGACATAGCTACCAAAAACTCTCTTAACAGGATTAAGAGGTACTGACTGCATAACATAATTATTTAATTATTATTTTTAATTTTATACATACAATACATATACTAATCTTATTAATTATCCC
This sequence comes from Euphrasia confusa, assembly GCA_954870475.1. Taxonomy (NCBI): domain Eukaryota; kingdom Viridiplantae; phylum Streptophyta; class Magnoliopsida; order Lamiales; family Orobanchaceae; genus Euphrasia; species Euphrasia confusa. The sequence goes on from OX940951.1 coordinate 3,810,442, forward strand.
TTTCTTTTGTTTATAGGTGTAGTCAAATTATGGGTCGCGCTGATGACGATAATCTATCGGCATCCCAAATTTTCTACCCATGCATGCAGTGTGCAGACGTGTTTTTCCTCGAGGGACATCTGTCAGTTGGGAATTGTTGGTGATTTAAGTGAAATCGCTGTCCATTTAATGTAATTGGAATTATTCAAGGCTTCGGATTAAATCTAGTCAATATAATATAACTTTGGAGAAGTGTGGAGTACACGGTTATATAAAATTGATACGATTTAAGTATTTGGATAAGCATAATAATGCATGTCGAGTGTGATCTCGTGGTTGCATGGTTGCATGGCTAGATGATGATATTACATCATTAATATGATGCAAATTCGAAATTGCATGGCTTGCCATGCAAGACAACATGAATAGGTGCCAAAGTAAAATTGTGTCTTCACTAAAAGGTACCTATACATGAATAGGTGCAAAATGAAAAGGTACATTTTCCAAAAGGTACCTATTCGACCAAGGGGTGCTTAAGTCCAAATGAAAAGATATCTAATACCTACATAAGGAAGTGAAAATTTATTTGTTGAAGACACTTGAACACACTTGAAAATACCTACAAACATAAGAAGCTTTGAAGCAACAAATAAAGCGGAATATTCCATAAGTTGCTCGTGTTCTAAGCCTAAGACTCGAGTGTCGATATTGTCTTATCCTGCGAGGATTTCGTGATACCCAGGCTTATAGGGTCGAAATACTCTTTAAGGAAAACGTGTTCAACGTGATTCAATTATCTATCCAAGTCTCCAATCCAGATTCAAGACCGAAGAACCCAACAATCTTAAAGAGTATTTTCATTTTCTGGAAATACGGAGAATGCTTAGATATGATGGCTTGAACAATTTCGATTGAGTAATCCATGAAGACAAGAGAGTGTGCGGGGCAAAACCATAATGGCTTAAAGACGCGAGTAAAAAGAGAGCAAGGCGCGGTACTTAAAAGAACAAGTGCTAACGCTCGTGAAAAAGGTAACACATTTTCATTAATGTTTTAATTATGTATGAAATTCTAAGTAATCTCGATCAGTCGGGGCGCGGTTGTGTTCTGGGCATAAATTGCAACGAGTCTCGACTAGTCAAGACTAAGGTGCGTTCTGGAAAGAAAACGCCGAGTAATTTTGACCGGTAAAGAGCGCGGTGTGTGTTTCGGTTAAGGAACACCAAGGTGTCTCAAAGGTCAAAGTGAGGTGCGTATTTCAAGCATGAAACGCTAAAGAGTCTAGACTGGTTGGTGTCCGTTGTGCAATGCAATTGAGATGAAACGAATATCCGCGAGTTGACTCGAATGATTTGGACATAGTGGTTATACTATGGATATTATGTGCAACATAATTATGTCTCATGAATGAGACATCGAGGCGTACCTTGTAATAGGGTGTACTCGGAGGAAATCAATAATATGGAACCTTGTAAATGAGGCATATTGGCTGGTTGAGACAAGTGTCTCGGATAACTCGTGAATCGCAGGGGCATTGCGACTCGAGGATGCACATAGGCATGCGACCTATGGTGATCTCATCTGTTTTATGTTTAACAGTGTAATGACTTTGACTAAAGTATATAGTCATGAAAAGTCAAAGTACTTTGACGTTATAATTAAACGTGGTTCATGAACTGATCACTCATGGAGAAATCTTTATAGATTTGATGAGACGATTAAAAAGAATTTAACTAATTACTTGACCAGGTGATTAGTTAGTGACTTGGTTGTAAAGTCAGTTATTGGGATGAATTTAAAGCCAACTTTAATATTCAAATATGGGATACCCAATTCACTTCTAATGATATTAGAACATGAATTCAATGTGGAAAGCCTATATTTGAAATTGAAACACAAGTATATGTCCCAAAAGTTTGTGTTTGAACCTGCATGTCATAGGTTGAAGTTTATCTTAATAAATCTTTTGAAAAAGTGCAATTGCAGGGCACGATAAAAGGATTTACCTATATGAGTGCGAAGTGTGGCAACTTCGGAGCTGTGGCTAAGCTTTATATGCACTCACGAATGGATAAGGACACATGACCTATTTTGTGTCGGATTTCCTTATGGAATTGTATTAAACATGTGTGTGTTTTATCTTCATGTATTCAGATGGGTTGAACGGTTCAATCTTTAAGACACCGTGATTCTCGAATATATGTTAAGTATAATTCACTACGATGAAAATTCAATCTTTAAGACATTTTCATCTTAAGCACGAGTTTGGTTTTATTTGTTGAATTTGTATGATTCAAGGATTGCACTTAAATGGGGGAGGATTGTTGGTGATTTAAGTGAAATCGCTGTCCATTTAATGTAATTGGAATTATTCAAGGCTTCGGATTAAATCTAGTCAATATAATATAACTTTGGAGAAGTGTGGAGTACACGGTTATATAAAATTGATACGATTTAAGTATTTGGATAAGCATAATAATGCATGTCGAGTGTGATCTCGTGGTTGCATGGTTGCATGGCTAGATGATGATATTACATCATTAATATGATGCAAATTCGAAATTGCATGGCTTGCCATGCAAGACAACATGAATAGGTGCCAAAGTAAAATGGTGTCTTCACTAAAAGGTACCTATACATGAATAGGTGCAAAATGAAAAGGTACATTTTCCAAAAGGTACCTATTCGACCAAGGGGTGCTTAAGTCCAAATGAAAGGGTATCTAATACCTATATAAGGAAGTGAAAATTTATTTGTTGAAGACACTTGAACACACTTGAAAATACCTACAAACATAAGAAGCTTTGAAGCAACAAATAAAGCGGAATATTCCATAAGTTGCTCGTATTCTAAGCCTAAGACTCGAGTGTCGATATTGTCTTATCCTGCGAGGATTTCGTGATACCCAGGCTTATAGGGTCGAAATACTCTTTAAGGAAAACGTGTTCAACGTGATTCAATTATCTATCCAAGTCTCCAATCCAGATTCAAGACCGAAGAACCCAACAGGAATGGACCAACGGAATGTGAACGTGCTTGCAAGGGAATACTGCGATGACATCAAGAAGAAAAGCAAGCCCATAATTCTATCTCACCGTAAGAACGTGTCATGTTGTTTGACTCGGAAGATGTTACCCCGTCTAGAATATTTTTTCAACTGACATTTATTTATATTTGCAGATATGCTTCCTGGTTTGCTGGAAGGGCAGCAGAAGATGTCGAAGAGTGACCCGTCATCTGCCATCTTCATGGAGGATGAAGAGGTACTGTGTCTGTAGTGATATTGAATTGCTGCTTCAGTTTCTTACGTTTCTTGATTTGCAGGCAGAGGTGAACGTGAAGATAAAGAGAGCCTTTTGTCCTCCAAAAGTTGTGGAAAATAATCCATGCATGGAGTACCTCAAGTACATCGTTTTCCCGTGGTTCAACGAGTTCACAGTTGAGCGAAATCACGAGAATGGAGGTGACAAGTAAGTCTTTGGATTATAATCTGTTTGGTTAGTGTGTTCCCAATCCAGCAGTTCTTGTTGAATCATCGATTCTGAATCTGTTTTTAATAACATTTGTGCCTGCCTTCAGGACCTTTAAGACTTTCGAAAGTTTAACGTACGGTTGATTATGAAAGCGGGGATCTGCATCCTGGGGATCTTAAACCTGCTCTAGCAAAAGCTATAAACCGTATACTTCAGGTTAGTCTCATGATATAATATTGCTTTTAAGGTTTTTTGTCTTTTCGTTAATATGAAATAATTCAATAGTATTTTCCACAAATATATGGATCCTAGTTTTCTTTTTGAAAATATTTTATGGCTTTCGTTTTGATACCGGCTGATTCATAGCATCTCAACATAATGGTTGTTGTTTTGTTTTTCTATTATGTTTCTAATTACACTTGGTATTGGCATCTGTTATGCAGCCAGTGCGTAACCATTTCAACACTGATCCCAAGGCCAAGGACTTGTTGAAAAGGGTGAAGGTATATATATATATATATATATATATATACTTGACTTTGTCTCTACTTCACTTTGATTTGGATTTGTACATTACACACACACAAAGTGAGACGACACAATAATCCGATAGATAAAACTTGTTGCCTCCTGTCAAGAATAGTTTGTGCTTTGCTATAAGAACCTCCTATACCCCCAACTCAGAATTACTAGTATTACAGAAATTAAGCAGACCTCAGAATTACTAGTATTACAGAAAGCAGACATTATTTGGTTGTTGATTTGTAGAGCACATCTCATTATTTGGTTGTTGATTTGTAGGAGCATATCTCATATTGTGTTAATGTTCCTGAATGCAGAGTTTCAAGATAACAAGGTAATGACATTTGAGGAGTAAAAGCAAGGTTCCATGATCAACGTCAATCCTGCTAGAAATCTACCGTACTTAGTATTTTGCTAGACTTAATGAAAGGAAAAATCAACACAATTGTTTTTGGATCCGTCAATTTTTTATTTATTTTTTGCACTATTTTGATTCTTTTTTATCGAGTTTGGTAGTTTAATTTTTATTTCCAAAACGTGTTTCTAAATGAATAGTTAGACCTCATTTGTATTTTACCATTCATATAAGTTATATAGTACTATTATATACCAATAAAATAAAACTGACCAATATAATATGTAAAACAATTATACCATGTACCAAAAAGGGATTATGGAAAATTCTAAAATAAGTTTCTTATCTAATTTTTATTACTCCTCTAGTCCTCTCTGGTTGTCATTCTTTATTAGCGTGAGATGTTCATTTTAAACATTTTACAAAATATTGTGTCACATATTTTGTTATATGAAATATAATACTTTATATCTTTTATAAAAAATGACACAATTTTTTTTCTAAAATACAAGTTATGTATATATATGTATTTATTGTTTTACTTTTACAAATTAACAATTTACCATTTATTTAAGTGTTATATAGTAATTAATTATCGGTTTACCCACGGTCTCGATTTTAATACTAGTAATTTATTGATAATTGAAACTATTTTTTAATGTTTATTTATTTATTTTTTATTGTCTTATTAAACAAAACTTTATTTGGATTTTTTATTGGTTTTTTATTATAATTTGGTAGGTTTGGTTAGTAACCAAAGTACGGAGTAGTTTATAGTAACTAGTCCTTCTACCCGTGCGATCCACGTGTATTTAATTCAACTATTTGTTAGTAGGAGTAGTGCTCTTTCGGCTTAATATTAGATGTAGATATTAATAATAGACAAATAAATATTAAATGAATGATCTAATTAAAATAGTACAATAAAGAAAATTACATTCATATTACAAATTATGAAATACTTATATATAAACTGCATTTGTTCTATTCATAAGACGACCACACTGGTCACAAAGCAGAAGCTTCAACCCGGTCGTGTTGGTTACTCTAAATAACTACAACTGATCGTGCGTAAATACTAGTTGTTTCAAAAATATTCCAAAATTTGACTGATCTTGACTCTTATGAAAAACCATTTTCCCAGAATTATTTCCTCTTAATACTTTCGCATATATATATATATATATATATATATATATATATTACTATATTAATCAATATATTTAGATTTTAGTAAAAAAGTTTATAATAATACCAACCTTCAACTTCATGATTTGATAGTTTGGAACATGGTATTTAAGAATTCAACTGAATGCATTTAATCAAACATATTCTCTGCGTTCTTTCTAGAAAATTGATATTTTCGATATACTAATAAAATGAATTATTAATGATAATGATAATAACAATAATGAATTATCAAAATGTTAATACATAAATAAATCATAATCATATTAGAAAAAATAATTTATCGAATTTGAGAATGAGTAAAAGATGAAGACTTTTTATAGAAGTAAAATTGAATTAAGTTTTCTATAATTTTTGAAAATTAATTGAATAAAAATCGCAAATTATAGAATCAAATCGAAATATTCTGGTTGAAAATTTATAATTTAATTGACTAATGAAAATAGAATAGAATAAATTAAATTAAATGCAACCTAATTTCAAGAAAATCTTTACTATAATTAAGGAGTTTATAAAAATAAATTATATAAAATTAAATAGTAAGAGAATAAAGGAGTTTATAAAAATAAATTATATAAAATTAAATAATAAGAGAATAAGAAAAATACAAATATTAATATTTATATATTAATTACGTATTTAATATTTACTTAATAAATTGATTAACATTAAATATTAATAAATATTGGTGTGAATAAAAATTTTAATCTAAAAATTATTAATGGTTATTATTTTTTAATAAGTGTGAACACAAATAAATCAAATACTTAAAATATATGGCACAAATATTAGTTGAATTATAAATTTAAATTATATTATATAAAAAATTAAATAATTATCTAATTAATTAAAAATAATTATGCTAATTAATTACATTGTGAACACAAATATAATATGTTTATTAATAGGTGTGAACACAACGTATCTAACGGGTAAAACATATGCCAGTACAATTGCTTGCTAGCTGAATTATATATTATAATCATTGCGTAAAATTTGAATTTATTTAATTGTTTAAAATAAGGAATATATTTAACATACTCATAATTAATAATATTATTAATATATAATTTTAGTTGACCTTTGAATTTATCTAGTTGCTTAAAATAAGGAATAAATTTACTATATTCATAATTAATAATATAATTGATATATAATTTATAATAAGAGATAATAAATTTTTTATTTGATTTCTATAATAAAGGATATAATTTTATTATATAAATTTATAACATCAAATATGGTTGGATGACTAATTGATATAATAATTATTTTGTAATTTATTACTTTAATTATCTGTAATTCCTATAATTAAAATACATAAATTAATTAAATCACAATTATTGTTATTATTTTTATTTATATATAAAAAAAGATCGAAATAAAATAAATAAATTATTTTTGAATTTTTTTCCGTAAATTAAAAAAAAATTATTTCCAAAAACAATTATTTTGTACAAAAATAATAATCATCGATTTTATTATTGTTTTTTGAATTATTCAATAATTATTAAATACGATTTTATTTTATTAACTCAATTAATGATTTTAATTTATTTTAGTGATATTTGTATGTAATACAAATAAAAATATTGTTGCGAAATAAAATGAAACAAACTAATCTAAAATTACACTAAATTACATCATAAATAAAATTAACGCAAATTAATCTATTTTTATTAGGAAACATAAACAAAAACTTAGAATCTATTTAAAATTTGTGCAATTCAATGTTTCGATATTTCTTCATGGACTTCTAATTGTTCGATGAAAGTATTTTACTTATAATTAAACCTACAAAATAAATAATTATAAAGAAACCTACAAAATAAACAAAAATAGTAATAAATCCAAAAGTTCTCCAAAAAAATAAATCAAATCAAAAAGAATAAAAACTTCAAAAAACTTGAAAAAAATACAAAAATCATTACCAAATAAATTGTTATATTTACAATACAATTATAATCAACAAAGGTAATATTAATTAGTAAAAAAAATATTAATAATCAAACAATAATATTAAAACTAAAATTCAAATTAGTAAAAAATGCAAAAAATAAAATATTAATAATCAAACAATAATATTAAAACTAAAATTCAAATTAATAAAAAATACTTAAATTGAAAACTGCAAAAAATATAAATATTAATGATCAAACAATAATATTAAAATTAAAATTCGAATTAATAAAAGATACTTACATTTGAAGACTACAAAAAATAAAAACATTAATTATCAAACAATCAAATTTAAATTAAAATAAAATTAGTAAAAGAATAATTAGCTGCAAAAAATAAAAACAACAAAACTTACATAGAGCTCTGAAAAAAATGTGATCATGAACAAATAAACAAATAGCTGAAATGAAAAGAGTAAAAAATACAAAAAACAAAAAAAAAACTTACATATAGCTCTGCAAAAAAATAAATAAATGTGAGGATAAACAAATAAAAAAAATAGCTAAATGAAAAGTGAAAGGTAGGGAGTGAGTGAAAATGACGTCTTTATATAGACACGGATTTGAAAGTAGGGTTTGATAATATTTATTATTTTTAAATATAAATAATTTGAATTACCTTAAATATCGATATTGTTGTTTGTATAATAAAAATTAATTAATTAATCGATTAAATATATTAATAACAAATGCAGATTCTCTTTATCATTCTTTAATGAAATAAGGAGATAAATAAGGAGATAAATAAGGATTAAAGTTGATATTGTAAATATTTCAAGTCAATATTTACGGAGAATATATATTAAAGAGATTATAAATGTAAATTATATTATATAAATAAATAAATAATTACACTAATTAATAAAAAATAATTACACTAATTAATTAAGCTAAAAATATTATAAATGTAAATTATATTATATAAAGAAAAAAATAATAATTACGCTAATTAATTAAAAATAATTATCTAATTAATTACGCTAAAAATAATAATTAATTACAAATAATTTTCTAATTAATTAAAAATAATTATCTAATTAATTACGCTAAAAATAATATTGACTACAATTAAGGAGATTATATTAAAAAAATTATAAATGTAAATTATTTTATATTAAAAATAAATAATTACGCTAATTAATTAAAAATAATTGTTTTAATTAATTACGCTAAAAATTACGCTAATTAATTACGCTAAAAATAATAATTAATAATGACCAGTGTGAACACAAATTTAATCTAACGGTGCTTGTTTATTAATAGGTGTGAACACACAAAAATCAAACGGTGAAAACATACGACACCTCGAACAATTGCTAGCTGAATTATATATTATAAGAATAATAACAAATATTAAAAAAAGTTGATAGTACAGTAATATTAAAAAATTCGAGGTATAATAATAATGAAATTATCTTTTAAAATAAGGGGATTCATAAAAAAAAAGATTTTTAAATAAGGGGATTCATAATTTTTAAAATAAAAAAGTAAGTAATAATAAAATTATCTTTTAAAATAAAATAAAAATTGGGAAAGAATGTATAAATAGTGGTATAACGGGAGATTCAAAAGAACCCTAAATCAAAAATCCTTGTGTTGGAAAGAAACAGAAGCAACGGCCGATTATCAATCAGCCATTGGCAAATACTTATCGTTGTAAGTTAGAAGAAAGAAAGATGGGTGAAAGAAAAGTGTTGAACAAATATTACCCGCCGGACTTCGATCCGGCGAAGGTTCCTCGCCGGAAGCAGCCTAAAAATCAACAGATGAAGGTGCGAATGATGCTTCAGTATTCGCTGCGGTACGTGCGGTAACTACATATACATGGGGACCAAATTCAATTCCCGCAAAGAATACGTCGTCGGAGAGGTGGCTTTTTTTGCTTTCCTTTTTTTTTTTTTTTTTTTTTTTTTTTTGCGTTTGATTTTGGTTAATTTTTTTTTTTATATTTCGAAGACGAAAATGCTACGGGATTGCTACGGAAACTCTCGCATCGCCCCGTAGCAAGGGGGTGTGTAAAAATCCATGGGGCTGATGTCTACTGCCGTCACTTCCGAAATATTTATAGTATCTACTATAGGGGGGAAGGTGTTCAGCGTGAGACGCTGCGGGAGTACTACGGGAGTGCTATTGGAAAACCCGTAGCATCCCGCAGCGCTCTCGTAGCAACTCGTAGCGTTGGAGTGGGATGCTTAGGAATCGATGGATACGGATGAGTAGACCCCCCTCTACTCATAATCTCGCATTATGTGCGAGAGTTTACGGGAGCGATGCGAGAAAACTCGCATTGCCCCGCAGCGATTGGCAACCGCTGCGGGAAATTCCCGTAGCGATGCGAGAAAACTTGCATCACCTCGCATCGACACTAGTTGCTGCGGGGAACTACGGGAGCGATGCGAACCGCTGCGGGAAATTCTCGTAGCGGTGCGATATTTCTTGCGTCACCTCGCAGCGCTAGTCAACCGCTGCGAAAATTACAGGAGCGATACGAGAAATGATGAAATTCCTTGTAGCGACTAGTGTTTTTCTCATATGGTGGAGGGTGTGTAAAAATTTGGGGGGTTGATGTCTACTGCCGTCACTTCCGAAATATTTGTAGTATCTACTATAGGGGGGGACCCTTTCGGAGAAGGTTAATGAGTAATCAGGCGCAGCAGTACCCTGGGTCCCCATAGACGCTCAGTAGTGATGAGAACTAAGTGCGATGGCACAATCGATGAGAACTAAGTAGCGATGGCAAAATCGATGGAAACTAATTTTCGATGGCAAAATTGATGAATACTAAGTACCGATGGCACAATCGATGGATACTAAGTAGCGACGGAAACTAAGTATCGATGGAAAATTCGATGGAAACTAAGTATCGATTGCAAATTCGATGGATACTGAGTAGCGATCCATACCCAGTAGCCTTAGTAGCAACGGCAAAATCGATGGAAACCAAGTAGCGATGGCAAAACCGATGGATACTAAGCAGCGATGCATACCCAGTAGCCTTAGTAGCGACGGCAAAATCGATGGAAACTAAGTAGCGACGGCAATATCGATGGAATCTCAGTAGCGATAGCAAAATCAATGGATACTAAGCAGCGATGCCCCTTAGTAGCGACGGCAAAATCGATGGATACTAAGCAGCGATGCCCCTTAGTAGCGACGGCAAAATCGATGGAAACTAAGTAGCGACTAGTGTTGCTGCGGGGAACTATGGGATCGATACGAGAGATTGTTAAATTTCTTGTAGCGGCTCGCATCAATTCTCATATTTTCTCCCATGGTGGAGGGGGTGTGTAAAAATTTGGGGGGTTGATGTCTACTGCCGTCACTTCTGAAATATTTGTAGTATCTACTATAGGGGGGGACCCTTTCGGAGAAGGTTAATGAGTAATCAGGCGCAGCAGTACCCTGGGTCCCCATAGACGCTCAGTAGCGATGGCACAATCGATGGGAACTAAGTAGTGATGGCAAAATCGATGGAAACTAAGTTTCGATGGCAAAATTGATGAATACTAAGTACCGATGGCACAATTGATGGATACTAAGTAGCGACGGAAACTAAGTATCGATTGCAAATTCGATGGATACTGAGTAGCGATGCATACCCAGTAGCCTTAGTAGCGACGGCAAAATCGATGGAAACCAAGTAGCGATGGCAAAAACGATGGATACTAAGCAGCGATGCATACCCAGTAGTCTTAGTAGCGACGGCAAAATCGATGGAAACTCAGTAGCGATGTCAATATCTCGATGGAATCTCAGTAGCTACGGCAAAACCGATGGATACTAAGCAGCGATGCATACCCAGTAGCCTTAGTAGTGACGGCAATATCGATGGAATCTCAGTAGCGACGGCAAAATCGATGGATACTAAGTAGCGGTGGCAAAATCGATGGAAACTGTAGCGACGGCAAAATCGATGGAAACTAAGTTCCGATGGCAAAATTGATGAATACTAAGTACTGATGGCACAATCGATGGATACTAAGCAGCGATGCATATCAGTAGCCTTAATAGCGACGGCAAAATCGATGGGAACTAAGTAGCGACGAAAAAATGGATGGAAATGATGGAAACTAAGTAGCGACGGAAAAATCTATGGATACAAAGTAGCGATGGCAAAATCGATTGAAACTAAGTTTCGATGGCAAAATTGATGAATACTAAGTATCGATGGCATAATCGATGGATACTAAGTAGCGATGCATACCCAGTAGCCTTAATAGCGACGACAAAATCGATGGGAACTAAGTAGCGATGGCACAATCGATGGAAACTAAGTAGCGATGACAAATTCGACGGAAACTAAGTATCGATGGCAAATTCGACGGAAACTAAGAATCGATGGCAAATTCGATGGAAACTATGTATCGATGGCAAATTCGATGGATACTGAGTAGCTATGCATACCAGTAGCTTTAGTAGCGACGGCAAAATCGATGGAAACTAAGTAGCGATGGAAAAATCGATGGATACTAAGCAGCGATGGCAAAATCGATGGAAACTAAGTAGCGATGCATACCCAGTAGCCTTAGTAGCGATGGAAAAATTGATGGAAACTAAGTAGCGACGGCAATATCGATGGAATCTCAGTAGCGACGGCAAACTCGATGGATACTAAGTAAAAGTTGGAAATGTAACAATTTTTTGATGATATGGAGTGGGTGGGAATTCGAAGCTACTACACCAGGTAGCTGTGAGATTCCTTGCATTGGCCCTCTCATGTTAGGAAGGAATTTCGCTCACAAGGGAAGAGGCATTGAGGGCTGCCAGTAAAAGACGCTACTGGTGGTAGGAGGGCACGTAGTAGCAGACGATCCTAATAACATTGTGATAAATTCTAGTTCGAAGGTATTGGACATACAATGACTCTATAATATACGGCTATCTGCACCACGATTTTTGACCGGCGAGCTCCAATAGCGATCCCATTTGATTGGAAGCTACTACATGGAACAACTCGCGAGGCACTTCGTTTCGGGTGTGGGGATGTCGTTGACTCGAGCATATTGTTGTCCTAATACTAGAAAAATTCGAGTTTGTTCGATTTTGTTAGGACTCTTGATGCTACTATGTCAAGGATGCGCACTTGTTTGTGTGGAATTGTAACCATTGTTGCGTGGGCACGTTAAATCTAGTAGCTCTTCCAAAAAAAAAAAAATGGGCGGTGGATGCTATAGTTTCACGGTTTTAATTTGACTAGACTAGTGAAATGATGGACGGGTGCGTGATGGTTGCTTATAATTTGTGCAAAACTGCTGCGTGCTACTGGGGATGGTATGGATTTGTGCTTTGTTGCATGAGCACGTTTAATCTATTAGCTCTTTCGGTCAAAAGAATTGTCCCCGGTGATTTAATGGCCCGAGTACAATTCGACTGAACTAGTGAAAGGATAGACGGGTGCGTAACGTTTGCTATGAATTTGTGCAGAACCGTTGTAGTATGCTAAATGGGATGTATGGATTTAAGCTTTGTCGCATGAGCACGTTTAATCTAGTAGCTATAGTCAAAAGAATTGGACGTCGATGCTATAGTGTCTCAAGTACATTTGTTTTGATTGGAATTGTGAATGATGGACGAGTGCCTGTGACTTTGGCTATGAATTTGTGCAAATTTTCGACTATGAAAATACCAGAAAAAATTCAAGCCATGTGGGACATTTTTACGAAAGTAGTCTTTACTCATAATGATGCTATTGTGTGTCTGAGAGAATCGTGCCTAAATGGGTTGTACTCGAATCACATATTTAATGTTTTGGTGCCTACCAAGGGCCAATGCTCTTTCATGTGTGTTTTGAGTATTTCTTGGATAAGCACGTGAGCAGCGATTGTTTTGTACGACAATGTTGGATCCCCGCTCGAGCAACGATAATGTTGTTTGCATTCCCACTTCGGTTGTCGGTTTTAAGTAGCCTTGCCCGTATTTGGTTTTCTGCGTTGGGTTCCTATGTTGTAGGCATTCGTTGGAATAATCGGTTATTTTGGAAAATTGCCCAAGTTTGTGCCTTCTTGCACTCAAATTTCCTCCTAGCCTATCCCGCACTCCATAGATCGAGAGGTTTAAGTGCTAGTCGTCACAACGAGCTTCGAAAATTAACCAAGTGAAAAGATGAGCGAGAAGAGACTTGTCTCGAGCGATGTCTATGTAATCGGATTACATCGCTGGGAGCACGTGAAATTTTACAAGTAAATGAGGACGCGACTGGGTGGTTGGTTCCATCGTCGAGTAATTTCCAAGTAATCTTTATTGCACCAACGCTCGTCAAGTGTCCGACGAAATGTTCCAATGAGGTTCGCTCCAAGAAATGGATTCGATACTCGCCCGATCCTAACCACGGACGTTGCAATGCTTACAAATATTGCAATCAGACAACTTGATCGGTACATTAATCAACGATATCGGTGAACGGTCGCAACTCGTAGCGTTGGACTGGGATGCTTAGGAATCGATGGATACGGATGAGTAGACCCCCCTCTACTCATAATCTCGCATTATGTGCGAGAGTTTACGGGAGCGATGCGAGAAAACTCGCATTGCCCCGCAGCGATTGGCAACCGCTGCGGGAAATTCCCGTAGCGATGCGAGAAAACTTGCATCACCTCGCATCGACACTAGTTGCTGCGGGGAACTACGGGAGCGATGCGAACCGCTGCGGGAAATTCTCGTAGCGGTGCGATATTTCTTGCGTCACCTCGCAGCGCTAGTCAACCGCTGCGAAAATTACAGGAGCGATACGACTAATGTTGAAATTTAGGGGGGTTGATGTCTACTGCCGTCACTTCCGAAATATTTGTAGTATCTACTATAGGGGGGGACCCTTTCGGAGAAGGTTAATGAGTAATCAGGCGCAGCAGTACCCTGGGTCCCCATAGACGCTCAGTAGTGATGAGAACTAAGTGCGATGGCAAACAATCGATGGGAACTAAGTAGCGATGGGAAAATCGATGGAAACTAATTTTCGATGGCAAAATTGATGAATACTAAGTACCGATGGCACAATCGATGGATACTAAGTAGCGACGGAAACTAAGTATCGATGGCAAATTCGATGGAAACTAAGTATCGATTGCAAATTCGATGGATACTGAGTAGCGATCCATACCCAGTAGCCTTAGTAGCAACGGCAAAATCGATGGAAACCAAGTAGCGATGGCAAAACCGATGGATACTAAGCAGCGATGCATACCCAGTAGCCTTAGTAGCGACGGCAATATCGATGGAATCTCAGTAGCGATAGCAAAATCAATGGATACTAAGCAGCGATGCCCTTTAGTAGCGACGGCAAAATCGATGGATACTAAGCAGCGATGTGATAGGAACCCTGACTCGTGGGCCGAGTCGTGTACGAGACACGCTACGAGGCAACTAGAGCATGACTCGATTCTGCGAGGAATCACGAGGCGTGACTAGTGAACCCGTGGTGGTACACGAGGGTTACGAGGAATTATGCGTTTATTCGTATAAGTCCCGTAGCAAATCCGCACTAGAGGTTTACTAGTGGATTCTAATGCGTTGCATAAGAAGAATCACGAAGAACCCATACGTAGGTGCGAAGCGCATCGAGCAAAGCTGTAATGGCTACAATCGTATGCGAGGATCCACGAGTAATTCGTAAGATTACTCAAGGATAGTACGAGGCATCGGCGAAGTACTCGTATGAGACGCGCTGTATGCGAGAGGCTACGAGGATCCCATGTGGTGACTCGGTAGCGATGCGAGGCATTCAATAATCTCTCGTAGTGAGGATTATGTGATGCGAAGGCGCATTAGTATTCGAAGCGTGATGCGAAGAATACGAGGTTTGCGCGAGAGCATGCGAAGGAACTCGCGGCGTGATGCGGCGATGTTACGAGGATGCTACGGGCGAGTCTTTAGGGCTCGATTGGAACCGAACCACCTGGAGCAGCTGACGACGGCGGCGACATGGCGGTGAGGAGAGGCGGCTGACGGCGGCGATCGACGGCAGCAGCGGCGGCGACGAGCAACGAGGCTTGGGCGTCCGAATTAATTAATAAATGATATTTATATTATTTATTAATTAATATATAAATTAGTGTATATCTAATTATTTATTTAATTAAGTAATTAGGATATAGATGGAAGAGTATCTCTAGAAGATCTCTCTATTGTATGTTTGATAGAGTTTCCATGTGTTGGGATTCTCTTGTATTATTTTAATAGTATAGGTTACTTAGGGACCAAGTAATGAGCTCTATATAAGAGAGGCTCCGCTATTGTAATTATTCATTCATAGTTGAATCAATAAAACCAAGGGTTTTATAGTTTGTGCGTGTCACAACTATTTTATAGTTTTGAGAGTCATCTTAAACTCTATCACGTCAATTACACGACGTTAAACGTGTTCATCGTTTCGGAGTAATCGATAAACTCTTGGGCCGTATATTAGATGCGAGATCTTCTATATACGAGGAACCGTATGGGTGCGTAATACACTTGCATACGTGTTGGCCGTGTGCAATAATCGTTGTGATTATTCATGCGATGGGCTGCGATTGGTTGTAATGATCATCGTTGGTAGCGCGCGTTTACGCGAGGGCCGTGTGTGTTCGATCGTAATGATCAACCATGCGAAGATTGAGGATCAATAATCGAAACCTCTCGATTATTTGATTATCACAAGGGCTATTAAACGATAGTCGATTGTTAATCAATAACAACTCGATAGTCGCCAACTAGTAACACTCAATAGGTCGATTCGAACTATTCGAGGCGTGCGGAGTAAGCAAAGGACTCAAGAATACCTACCGAGCCAAACCATACTCGAGACCGCGCGAGCGCCTCAACTGTATTTTGGACTGGTATTTGTGTGTGACTCAATTCATCGACCGGGGTCCGCAACAAATTGGTGCTCTCATTGAGAGGTGCTGAGGAAGATGAATTCCGAAGTACCACGAAGCATGGAGAAGCGTGGACGTGATGTTCAAGGCCATCCATGGACGAGTTGCTGAAAGTTGGTAGCCACAAGTTCCAAGAGGGATCTCGATGGACGTGCTCTACAAGAGACGGCGAAGGAGAACCTCACTTCCGAGGCAAGGTGACCTCGAAGAAATCGGTCGACTTGATTCGACTTGGGCCACGATTTTGCTTCGGCAATAATCGTTGGATCGGGCGCGTAAGTGTCCAAGGGATCGAACCTTAATTGGTTAGATTCGGGGGATTGGCATAAGTCCATACATCCTGTGATGGGATCGATGGTGATGCTATCCACACGACCGAACGCGAGTTTACTCGTGGAGGTTAGGGACATGTTGGGGTGGACTCGTGAGAGACACACAATAACATGTAGGGTGCGTTGCAACACACGCACAAGATCCAGAGGTACTCTATCTTCTTCTTCATGGTCAAGTCAAGGATCGGGAGAGATATGGTATTCTACCTCATGGGACGGGCGGTCCGGAAGGATGACTTATGGCGTCGTGCTACAAGTCAAACCAAGGATCGAGGTCCGTACGAAGCAACGAATTGGTGCTCGGAGGCAAACAAAATTGTTTACTCAAGGCAACAAATTGGTGCAAGTATGTGACCGGGGCCACACGAGGAAGAGGCGTGACGCTTCGACCATCATCGTGGGAGGCTACGAGTTTGCAACGTAATGTTGTAAATCTCGCCCATAGCCAAGAGAAGGCGAGCCAAGCGACGTGAGACGCGAAGCAACCTAATCAAGGCAAGGGAAAAGTGGAGTAGCACACTAGTGTTACTAGGGCCGAGGCATGTCATGTGACTCGTGCTAGGTGATCGAGGCAGAAGCAATCGACGAACCCGTAATAGGTACGCAAGCTTCAAGGCAGCGAGACACCGAACCCGTAGAGGCATCAAAACCGTAATAGTTTTGTATGTGCTACGTGGGGGGACGTGTGTTGTTCATACAACCACGTAGGAGGCCGGATGAAGGGAATCAACCATCCTAATTAAAGACATACTTGGGGTCAAGTATAGTTTTAAAGGAAGGGGGAGTTGATAGGAACCCTGACTCGTGGGCCGAGTCGTGTACGAGACACGCTACGAGGCAACTAGAGCATGACTCGATTCTGCGAGGAATCACGAGGCGTGACTAGTGAACCCGTGGTGGTACACGAGGGTTACGAGGAATTATGCGTTTATTCGTATAAGTCCCGTAGCAAATCCGCACTAGAGGTTTACTAGTGGATTCTAATGCGTTGCATAAGAAGAATCACGAAGAACCCATACGTAGGTGCGAAGCGCATCGAGCAAAGCTGTAATGGCTACAATCGTATGCGAGGATCCACGAGTAATTCGTAAGATTACTCAAGGATAGTACGAGGCATCGGCGAAGTACTCGTATGAGACGCGCTGTATGCGAGAGGCTACGAGGATCCCGTGTGGTGACTCGGTAGCGATGCGAGGCATTCAATAATCTCTCGTAGTGAGGATTATGTGATGCGAAGGCGCATTAGTATTCGAAGCGTGATGCGAAGAATACGAGGTTTGCGCGAGAGCATGCGAAGGAACTCGCGGCGTGATGCGGCGATGTTACGAGGATGCTACGGGCGAGTCTTTAGGGCTCGATTGGAACCGAACCACCTGGAGCAGCTGACGACGGCGGCGACATGGCGGTGAGGAGAGGCGGCTGACGGCGGCGATCGACGGCAGCAGCGGCGGCGACGAGCAACGAGGCTTGGGCGTCCGAATTAATTAATAAATGATATTTATATTATTTATTAATTAATATATAAATTAGTGTATATCTAATTATTTATTTAATTAAGTAATTAGGATATAGATGGAAGAGTATCTCTAGAAGATCTCTCTATTGTATGTTTGATAGAGTTTCCATGTGTTGGGATTCTCTTGTATTATTTTAATAGTATAGGTTACTTAGGGACCAAGTAATGAGCTCTATATAAGAGAGGCTCCGCTATTGTAATTATTCATTCATAGTTGAATCAATAAAACCAAGGGTTTTATAGTTTGTGCGTGTCACAACTATTTTATAGTTTTGAGAGTCATCTTAAACTCTATCACGTCAATTACACGACGTTAAACGTGTTCATCGTTTCGGAGTAATCGATAAACTCTTGGGCCGTATATTAGATGCGAGATCTTCTATATACGAGGAACCGTATGGGTGCGTAATACACTTGCATACGTGTTGGCCGTGTGCAATAATCGTTGTGATTATTCATGCGATGGGCCGCGATTGGTTGTAATGATCATCGTTGGTAGCGCGCGTTTACGCGAGGGCCGTGTGTGTTCGATCGTAATGATCAACCATGCGAAGATTGAGGATCAATAATCGAAACCTCTCGATTATTTGATTATCACAAGGGCTATTAAACGATAGTCGATTGTTAATCAATAACAACTCGATAGTCGCCAACTAGTAACACTCAATAGGTCGATTCGAACTATTCGAGGCGTGCGGAGTAAGCAAAGGACTCAAGAATACCTACCGAGCCAAACCATACTCGAGACCGCGCGAGCGCCTCAACTGTATTTTGGACTGGTATTTGTGTGTGACTCAATTCATCGACCGGGGTCCGCAACAAATTGGTGCTCTCATTGAGAGGTGCTGAGGAAGATGAATTCCGAAGTACCACGAAGCATGGAGAAGCGTGGACGTGATGTTCAAGGCCATCCATGGACGAGTTGCTGAAAGTTGGTAGCCACAAGTTCCAAGAGGGATCTCGATGGACGTGCTCTACAAGAGACGGCGAAGGAGAACCTCACTTCCGAGGCAAGGTGACCTCGAAGAAATCGGTCGACTTGATTCGACTTGGGCCACGATTTTGCTTCGGCAATAATCGTTGGATCGGGCGCGTAAGTGTCCAAGGGATCGAACCTTAATTGGTTAGATTCGGGGGATTGGCATAAGTCCATACATCCTGTGATGGGATCGATGGTGATGCTATCCACACGACCGAACGCGAGTTTACTCGTGGAGGTTAGGGACATGTTGGGGTGGACTCGTGAGAGACACACAATAACATGTAGGGTGCGTTGCAACACACGCACAAGATCCAGAGGTACTCTATCTTCTTCTTCATGGTCAAGTCAAGGATCGGGAGAGATATGGTATTCTACCTCATGGGACGGGCGGTCCGGAAGGATGACTTATGGCGTCGTGCTACAAGTCAAACCAAGGATCGAGGTCCGTACGAAGCAACGAATTGGTGCTCGGAGGCAAACAAAATTGTTTACTCAAGGCAACAAATTGGTGCAAGTATGTGACCGGGGCCACACGAGGAAGAGGCGTGACGCTTCGACCATCATCGTGGGAGGCTACGAGTTTGCAACGTAATGTTGTAAATCTCGCCCATAGCCAAGAGAAGGCGAGCCAAGCGACGTGAGACGCGAAGCAACCTAATCAAGGCAAGGGAAAAGTGGAGTAGCACACTAGTGTTACTAGGGCCGAGGCATGTCATGTGACTCGTGCTAGGTGATCGAGGCAGAAGCAATCGACGAACCCGTAATAGGTACGCAAGCTTCAAGGCAGCGAGACACCGAACCCGTAGAGGCATCAAAACCGTAATAGTTTTGTATGTGCTACGTGGGGGGACGTGTGTTGTTCATACAACCACGTAGGAGGCCGGATGAAGGGAATCAACCATCCTAATTAAAGACATACTTGGGGTCAAGTATAGTTTTAAAGGAAGGGGGAGTTGATAGGAACCCTGACTCGTGGGCCGAGTCGTGTACGAGACACGCTACGAGGCAACTAGAGCATGACTCGATTCTGCGAGGAATCACGAGGCGTGACTAGTGAACCCGTGGTGGTACACGAGGGTTACGAGGAATTATGCGTTTATTCGTATAAGTCCCGTAGCAAATCCGCACTAGAGGTTTACTAGTGGATTCTAATGCGTTGCATAAGAAGAATCACGAAGAACCCATACGTAGGTGCGAAGCGCATCGAGCAAAGCTGTAATGGCTACAATCGTATGCGAGGATCCACGAGTAATTCGTAAGATTACTCAAGGATAGTACGAGGCATCGGCGAAGTACTCGTATGAGACGCGCTGTATGCGAGAGGCTACGAGGATCCCGTGTGGTGACTCGGTAGCGATGCGAGGCATTCAATAATCTCTCGTAGTGAGGATTATGTGATGCGAAGGCGCATTAGTATTCGAAGCGTGATGCGAAGAATACGAGGTTTGCGCGAGAGCATGCGAAGGAACTCGCGGCGTGATGCGGCGATGTTACGAGGATGCTACGGGCGAGTCTTTAGGGCTCGATTGGAACCGAACCACCTGGAGCAGCTGACGACGGCGGCGACATGGCGGTGAGGAGAGGCGGCTGACGGCGGCGATCGACGGCAGCAGCGGCGGCGACGAGCAACGAGGCTTGGGCGTCCGAATTAATTAATAAATGATATTTATATTATTTATTAATTAATATATAAATTAGTGTATATCTAATTATTTATTTAATTAAGTAATTAGGATATAGATGGAAGAGTATCTCTAGAAGATCTCTCTATTGTATGTTTGATAGAGTTTCCATGTGTTGGGATTCTCTTGTATTATTTTAATAGTATAGGTTACTTAGGGACCAAGTAATGAGCTCTATATAAGAGAGGCTCCGCTATTGTAATTATTCATTCATAGTTGAATCAATAAAACCAAGGGTTTTATAGTTTGTGCGTGTCACAACTATTTTATAGTTTTGAGAGTCATCTTAAACTCTATCACGTCAATTACACGACGTTAAACGTGTTCATCGTTTCGGAGTAATCGATAAACTCTTGGGCCGTATATTAGATGCGAGATCTTCTATATACGAGGAACCGTATGGGTGCGTAATACACTTGCATACGTGTTGGCCGTGTGCAATAATCGTTGTGATTATTCATGCGATGGGCCGCGATTGGTTGTAATGATCATCGTTGGTAGCGCGCGTTTACGCGAGGGCCGTGTGTGTTCGATCGTAATGATCAACCATGCGAAGATTGAGGATCAATAATCGAAACCTCTCGATTATTTGATTATCACAAGGGCTATTAAACGATAGTCGATTGTTAATCAATAACAACTCGATAGTCGCCAACTAGTAACACTCAATAGGTCGATTCGAACTATTCGAGGCGTGCGGAGTAAGCAAAGGACTCAAGAATACCTACCGAGCCAAACCATACTCGAGACCGCGCGAGCGCCTCAACTGTATTTTGGACTGGTATTTGTGTGTGACTCAATTCATCGACCGGGGTCCGCAACAAATTGGTGCTCTCATTGAGAGGTGCTGAGGAAGATGAATTCCGAAGTACCACGAAGCATGGAGAAGCGTGGACGTGATGTTCAAGGCCATCCATGGACGAGTTGCTGAAAGTTGGTAGCCACAAGTTCCAAGAGGGATCTCGATGGACGTGCTCTACAAGAGACGGCGAAGGAGAACCTCACTTCCGAGGCAAGGTGACCTCGAAGAAATCGGTCGACTTGATTCGACTTGGGCCACGATTTTGCTTCGGCAATAATCGTTGGATCGGGCGCGTAAGTGTCCAAGGGATCGAACCTTAATTGGTTAGATTCGGGGGATTGGCATAAGTCCATACATCCTGTGATGGGATCGATGGTGATGCTATCCACACGACCGAACGCGAGTTTACTCGTGGAGGTTAGGGACATGTTGGGGTGGACTCGTGAGAGACACACAATAACATGTAGGGTGCGTTGCAACACACGCACAAGATCCAGAGGTACTCTATCTTCTTCTTCATGGTCAAGTCAAGGATCGGGAGAGATATGGTATTCTACCTCATGGGACGGGCGGTCCGGAAGGATGACTTATGGCGTCGTGCTACAAGTCAAACCAAGGATCGAGGTCCGTACGAAGCAACGAATTGGTGCTCGGAGGCAAACAAAATTGTTTACTCAAGGCAACAAATTGGTGCAAGTATGTGACCGGGGCCACACGAGGAAGAGGCGTGACGCTTCGACCATCATCGTGGGAGGCTACGAGTTTGCAACGTAATGTTGTAAATCTCGCCCATAGCCAAGAGAAGGCGAGCCAAGCGACGTGAGACGCGAAGCAACCTAATCAAGGCAAGGGAAAAGTGGAGTAGCACACTAGTGTTACTAGGGCCGAGGCATGTCATGTGACTCGTGCTAGGTGATCGAGGCAGAAGCAATCGACGAACCCGTAATAGGTACGCAAGCTTCAAGGCAGCGAGACACCGAACCCGTAGAGGCATACCAAGTAGCCTTAGTAGCGACGGCAAAATCGATGGAAACCAAGTAGCGATGGCAAAAACGATGGATACTAAGCAGCGATGCATACCCATTAGTCTTAGTAGCGACGGCAAAATCGATGGAAACTCAGTAGCGATGGCAATATCTCGATGGAATCTCAGTAGCTACGGCAAAACCGATGGATACTAAGCAGCGATGCATACCCAGTAGCCTTAGTAGTGACGGCAATATCGATGGAATCTCAGTAGCGACGGCAAAATCGATGGATACTAAGTAGCGGTGGCAAAATCGATGGAAACTAAGTTTCGATGGCAAAATTGATGAATACTAAGTACCGATGGCACAATCGATGGATACTAAGCAGCGATGCATATCAATAGCCTTAATAGCGACGGCAAAATCGATGGGAACTAAGTAGCGACGGCAAAATGGATGGAAATGATGGAAACTAAGTAGCGACGGAAAAATCTATGGATACAAAGTAGCGATGGCAAAATCGATTGAAACTAAGTTTCGATGGCAAAATTGATGAATACTAAGTATCGATGGCATAATCGATGGATACTAAGTAGCGATGCATACCCAGTAGCCTTAATAGCGACGGCAAAATCGATGGGAACTAAGTAGCGATAGCACAATCGATGGAAACTAAGTAGCGATGACAAATTCGACGGAAACTATGTATCGATGGCAAATTCGACGGAAACTAAGAATCGATGGCAAATTCGATGGAAACTATGTATCGATGGCAAATTCGATGGATACTGAGTAGCTATGCATACCAGTAGCTTTAGTAGCGACGGCAAAATCGATGGAAACTAAGTAGCGATGGCAAAATCGATGGATACTAAGCAGCGATGGCAAAATCGATGGAAACTAAGTAGCGATGCATACCCAGTAGCCTTAGTAGCGATGGAAAAATTGATGGAAACTAAGTAGCGACGGCAATATCGATGGAATCTCAGTAGCGACGGCAAACTCGATGGATACTAAGTAAAAGTTGGAAATGTAACAATTTTTTGATGATATGGAGTGGGTGGGAATTCGAAGCTACTACACCAGGTAGCTGTGAGATTCCTTGCATTGGCCCTCTCATGTTAGGAAGGAATTTCGCTCACAAGGGAAGAGGCATTGAGGGCTGCCAGTAAAAGACGCTACTGGTGGTAGGAGGGCACGTAGTAGCAGACGATCCTAATAACATTGTGATAAATTCTAGTTCGAAGGTATTGGACATACAATGACTCTATAATATACGACTATCTGCACCACGATTTTTGACTGGCGAGCTCCAATAGCGATCCCATTTGATTGGAAGCTACTACATGGAACAACTCGCGAGGCACTTCGTTTCAGGTGTGGGGATGTCGTTGACTCGAGCATATTGTTGTCCTAATACTAGAAAAATTCGAGTTTGTTCGATTTTGTTAGGACTCTTGATGCTACTATGTCAAGGATGCGCACTTGTTTGTGTGGAATTGTAACCATTGTTGCGTGGGCACGTTAAATCTAGTAGCTCTTCCAAAAAAAAAAAAAAATGGGCGGTGGATGCTATAGTTTCACGGTTTTAATTTGACTAGACTAGTGAAATGATGGACGGGTGCATGATGGTTGCTTATAATTTGTGCAAAACTGCTGCGTGCTACTGGGGATGGTATGGATTTGTGCTTTGTTGCATGAGCACGTTTAATCTAGTAGCTCTTTCGGTCAAAAGAATTGTCCCCGGTGATTTAATGGCCCGAGTACAATTCGACTGAACTAGTGAAAGGATAGACGGGTGCGTAACGTTTGCTATGAATTTGTGCAGAACCGTTGTAGTATGCTAAATGGGATGTATGGATTTAAGCTTTGTCGCATGAGCACGTTTAATCTAGTAGCTATAGTCAAAAGAATTGGACGTCGATGCTATAGTGTCTCAAGTACATTTGTTTTGATTGGAATTGTGAATGATGGACGAGTGCCTGTGACTTTGGCTATGAATTTGTGCAAATTTTCGACTATGAAAATACCAGAAAAAATTCAAGCCATGTGGGACATTTTTACGAAAGTAGTCTTTACTCATAATGATGCTATTGTGTGTCTGAGAGAATCGTGCCTAAATGGGTTGTACTCGAATCACATATTTAATGTTTTGGTGCCTACCAAGGGCCAATGCTCTTTCATTTGTGTTTTGAGTATTTCTTGGATAAGCACGTGAGCAGCGATTGTTTTGTACGACAATGTTGGATCCCCGCTCGAGCAACGACAATGTTGTTTGCATTCCCACTTCGGTTGTCGGTTTTAAGTAGCCTTGCCCGTATTTGGTTTTCTGCGTTGGGTTCCTATGTTGTAGGCATTCGTTGGAATAATCGGTTATTTTGGAAAATTGCCCAAGTTTGTGCCTTCTTGCACTCAAATTCCCTCCTAGCTTATCCCGCACTCCATAGATCGAGAGGTTTAAGTGGTAGTCGTCACACCGAGCTTCGAAAATTAACCAAGTGAAAAGATGAGCGAGAAGAGACCTGTCTCGAGCGATGTCTATGTAATCGGATTACATCGCTGGGAGCACGTGAAATTTTACAAGTAAATGAAGACGCGACTGGGTGGTTGGTTCCATCGTCGAGTAATTTCCAAGTAATCTTTATTGCACCAACGCTCGTCAAGTGTCCGACGAAATGTTCCAATGAGGTTCGCTCCAAGAAATGGATTCGATACTCGCCCGATCCTAACCACGGACGTTGCAATGCTTACAAATATTGCAATCGGACAACTTGATCGGTACATTAATCAACGATATCGGTGAACGGTCGCAATCGAAAGAGATGTAGTTGAAGAAGAACAACGAATCATGTTTCAAGAGTATAAATGTGCATCAATGTGTACATCCATCTCGGAAAACATCACCAAAGGACAAACAAATCGGTTGGGGTTTGGTCGTTATGTCATTCGGCACGCCGTATTTCACGTCATTTCGATCAATTTCGAGTTCACGAGATTTTTTAGCATTTTATTTTGATTTTTTGTGATTTTTTTGGATTTTTTTGGTTTATTTTAATTATTTAAAATTATTTATTAATTATTTTTAATTATTTTTATTATTTATTATTATTTTTTATTTATTTTTATTATTTATTTATTATTATTATTATTTATTTTTTTTTTTTTTTTTTTATTTATTATTAATTTTTATATTTCGAAGACGAAAATGCTACGGGATTGCTACGGAAACTCTCGCATCGCCCCGTAGCAAGGGGGTGTGTAAAAATCCATGGGGCTGATGTCTACTGCCGTCACTTCCGAAATATTTATAGTATCTACTATAGGGGGGAAGGTGTTCAGCGTGAGACGCTGCGGGAGTACTACGGGAGTGCTATTGGAAAACCCGTAGCATCCCGCAGCGCTCTCGTAGCAACTCGTAGCGTTGGAGTGGGATGCTTAGGAATCGATGGATACGGATGAGTAGACCCCCCTCTACTCATAATCTCGCATTATGTGCGAGAGTTTACGGGAGCGATGCGAGAAAACTCGCATTGCCCCGCAGCGATTGGCAACCGCTGCGGGAAATTCCCGTAGCGATGCGAGAAAACTTGCATCACCTCGCATCGACACTAGTTGCTGCGGGGAACTACGGGAGCGATGCGAACCGCTGCGGGAAATTCTCGTAGCGGTGCGATATTTCTTGCGTCACCTCGCAGCGCTAGTCAACCGCTGCGAAAATTACAGGAGCGATACGAGAAATGATGAAATTCCTTGTAGCGACTAGTGTTTTTCTCATATGGTGGAGGGTGTGTAAAAATTTAGGGGGGTTGATGTCTACTGCCGTCACTTCCGAAATATTTGTAGTATCTACTATAGGGGGGGACCCTTTCGGAGAAGGTTAATGAGTAATCAGGCGCAGCAGTACCCTGGGTCCCCATAGACGCTCAGTAGTGATGAGAACTAAGTGCGATGGCACAATCGATGGGAACTAAGTAGCGATGGCAAAATCGATGGAAACTAATTTTCGATGGCAAAATTGATGAATACTAAGTACCGATGGCACAATCGATGGATACTAAGTAGCGACGGAAACTAAGTATCGATGGCAAATTCGATGGAAACTAAGTATCGATTGCAAATTCGATGGATACTGAGTAGCGATCCATACCCAGTAGCCTTAGTAGCAACGGCAAAATCGATGGAAACCAAGTAGCGATGGCAAACCGATGGATACTAAGCAGCGATGCATACCGAGTAGCCTTAGTAGCGACGGCAAAATCGATGGAAACTAAGTAGCGACGGCAATATCGATGGAATCTCAGTAGCGATAGCAAAATCAATGGATACTAAGCAGCGATGCCCCTTAGTAGCGACGGCAAAATCGATGGATACTAAGCAGCGATGCCCCTTAGTAGCGACGGCTAAATCGATGGAAACTAAGTAGCGACTAGTGTTGCTGCGGGGAACTATGGGATCGATACGAGAGATTGTTAAATTTCTTGTAGCGGGCTTATTCTTTGTGGGGGTTCAAACGATGTTAAAAGTATTGGTTTTTCTTTTTTTAAATTTCACACTATATAGTAATCCGGTTATGAAAGTCGTAGGCAGTAAATAAACGCAGTGAAATGCGCTGCCTAGACAAGGCAGTGTTCTGCGGCAGAACAGCGTATGCCGCAGCACGATGCCTTGTACAGAAAAATCGTTCGTTTTACGTGATTTACTTGATTTAAGTATTTTATCCAGATTAATAAGATTGTTTAAGTGATAAAATTATATATGATATATGTATATGAATAGCAGCGGAATTAATAAAAATAAATCACTTCGAACGAACACACACACACGTACGAAAAAGTAAAGAACACGAATTTAAATCTTTGTATGTGTATTTAAATTATACACATACGAAACGGCCTTACGGCCAGAAACTTTATTAAAGAACGAGTCTTTACAAAACGATACTCTTGGATTTACAATGATATTACCAAAGGCTATACACATGTATGCCTTCGTATTAATCGTATCCGAAGAGTATGAACAATCAACAACAAAAACTAGCTACTGAATTTAACACCTATTCTAAGCCTTCGATCATCAGCCGAACAAAAGGACACTCCCAGAAATGAGAGATACACGGCACGAAGAACTTCACGTTTGAAGTCTTCGGCTCTAAAGGCTGATCGATCGAACTAGAGTGGAAATGAAGTGTATAAGGTGTTGTGTTGTATTCTGGATTGTTAAGGAATGCAGCTGTAGACGAGCTCTATTTATAGGTGAGAGTCTTCAACTACTTTCCTTGAAAAGCTAGGTCAACAAGCGGTTGAGAGAAACCAGGGCAGGCTGCTTTGACTGCTGCCGCAGGATGCCTTCTGAAGTTCTTCTGGAATTCACTGCCACACTGCACTGCCTTCCATACTATCTGGACTTCAGCATTCCCTTGCCCTTATATCATGCTTCACTTGATTCTCTGAACTCAACCTCTTGTCCAAGCCTTGCACTGCTTGCGGCATAACACTGCCTGGCTGTGCTGCGGCAGAAACCTTCTATGTTGATTGTTTTTCAAGCACGTTCCAACTAATGAACTATGCTAAATCAAATCACCAATATGACAAGTGATTACAACAGTTTAAATTGTGAAGAAAGAATAAAACAAATAAATATGTTAGCAAAACAACTTCTGCCTAGGTACATTTAAGGCATTGTAATGCCCAAACATATTTATCCTTACAAACTCCCCCTTTTTATCTTTCTTCACAAAACCATGAGGCAGCAGCGCAATGAGCACTCCCCCTCAATGAAATACATCTGACTTAGAAGTATATGACATTTATCTTGACAAACAACTAAGGCAATGAAACTCCCCCTTAGTTGATACTTCCTAAGTAGAACAAAAATTTATTTGATATCTAACTAATAGAACAAAAAACAAGTTAAACTAAGTAAGCCTCTAAATAACACACCAATTTTTTTAAAAGGGAAAAAAAACACTTAAATTAAACATTGTTCAAACCAAATAAAAACTTAAACAAATTGTTCAAAAACAAATAACCAAATAGCAGAAATTAAATAAATTGTTCAGAGCAAATAAAAATTAAACATCAAAAGAAGAAATGATATTTCTTCGGGTCTTGAGAACTGCAATCCTTCAGGTTCTTCAATCATCGTGCTCGGGTGACGATCCACGCTCTTCTCCATCAATCTCTGCTGCAGTGTCTGCGGCAGCCTTCTCTGCTGCGGCAGCTTCCATCTCTGCAGCTTCTTCAGCTTCCACCTCCTTGATGTCTTCATCAATGCGCTTCTTCAACATCTTCAAAACAGTGCTCCTTGCCACTTTAGCCTCGGCTGCTGGTACTCCCCCTTTTTGTGGAGAAATGCCCTCTTCTTCAAGGAAGAAAGAAATAGCATCCACAAGTGCCTTGGCCATGTAATCCTGCATAATGACCATATGACTTGCAGCAGTTTGTTCTGCAAATGCCTGGACACGAGCATGAATATTAGGCTGTTGGACAGATGAGCTTGGGGCAGCAGTCTGCGGCAGCTTGGGTGTCTTCTTTTGAGCTGGAGTGGGAGGCACTGCGGCAGTGGCATGAAAACCAGTCCAGGGCAGATCATTGTACTCCCGAACAGACAACTTGTAAGGTTGCGGCACAGAGGTCAGAAGATCAGCACTGTTGTGTGGGAGCCCTTGGATCTTCAACATTTCCCAGATCAGTGATGGGAACGCAAGGCTCTGCGTCTGGGTAATGTTTTCTGCCTGTGAAGCAATCTTCTCAAAAATGAGCTCTCCCAAGTTCACCTGCCTACCTGCACCAAGGTAAAACAAGACTTCCCCCATTTGGGTGTGCACGAAATGCACATTCGTAGTGGGAATCCAGTTGTGCCTGGCAACAGTGAACAAAAAGTAATAAAAAGAAGAGAGTTTTGAGCATGGAATGTTGTTGGCAGCATCGGGTGGTGATCTGGTCAAGCGGTGAGACACTGCGGCAATGGTGGGGTCAGCAATTGCGGCAGGATACTCGACATCAGAGCGCTCCAAGAAGGCATTAATTGCGGCAGGGGTGAAGTTAAAGATCTTCTCACGCATGTATACCTTGCCATAGCCTCTGGATCCATCATCACCAAAGCAGGGAAGCAAGTTAGCATAAAAATCGCGCACCAAATCCTCGCAGTAGGGTGCTGCGTAGGATACTGCCTTGACCAACTTCATCTTCTTCAGGAACCTGTCAACTTTGTGTTTGGCACAGGTTGACAAGTCACCACCACGGTCAGGTTGAATAGGCTTGTTGGAGTAGAACTGGGGCCCAATCACTGAACGGCGTTCCGACCAGAATCGCCTCGAATAACCCTTCCCGGATTTCATGTCAGAATCCGAGTCCTCCTTGGGGGCATCAATTTTTGGTGCCTTGCCACCTTTCTTCGCAGCGGGTTGTGCTGCGGCATCACCACTGTGTGAGCTGTCAGTTTTTGAAGCGACAGCAACACTCTTTCCCTTGCGGGACTTCTTGGCGGCGGTGGTCTCAACATCAATGGGATTTTCCATTGAGGTAGGGGGCAGAGCCGGGCCTTTGCCTTTGGCAGTGGCGGATCTGGTGGACGGCCGGCGAGGAGGAAGGGGCACCTGCTTCTTCTTGCGCTTCCTTGAGGCAAGATCCTGCAGCAGTGGGTCAGATTCTGTTTCAGAGCCATCTGCGGCATCATGCTGCTGCTGGCTGGAGTGGCCGGAATCTTCCTCGTCAGAGGGTGGATTTGCAGAAGGGTAAGGGGTCGGCTTGCGATCCTTGGTCTTTTTCTGAGAAGGGTAGTTGTCGTAGAGCTCGCTGTAGTCAAAATCATCAGCATCATCCCTCCTGTTGTAGGGCATGCTCTTGCCTTGCTGCTGCACTTCAGTGTCTGCCTGTGGAATGGCAGATGATGCGGCAGTAGCAGAGGGCTCAGGAGTGTAAAGGCCCTTAAAATCAGAAGTGTTGAGGGATCTTTCATTCTGGGCAGCCTCGTAATCAAGCACATTGTCGATCCCAGAGACAACCACCGGTGATCGAGGAGTCTGGGATGGATCAGAGTTGCTGAAACCAGGGAGTATGATCTGTAGGGGAATAGGCTCATCCTCTGCGGCAAGTCCTTCTTCTGCGGCAGTTTCTCCCCCTGCATCATGATCCGGGGAGATGTTCATGGGAGAAGCCTTACCTGATCCTTCACCGGCATCGAGTGGCGGTGACTCTGGGGAGAGAGATGGCTGTTGCGACGCGGCGGCAGTGGTGGCGGCGGCGTTGAGAGCCTTGAGGCGGTTGATGGCATCTATCGATTCTCCTTCATTAAGGTCGTCCATCGTTGCGTTGGGGCGAACCTCCCTGACCAGCTCCAAAAATCGAGGGTCCTCGAAGTAGCGGGCGAACGGATTTGGGATTGGAGATGCGCCAGCCATTGAATTTTGAGTTCGTGAGGAGAAAAAGAAATTAGGGTTCAAGGATAAAAACAGAGCACAACCACAATCGACGCAAGAGATGGGTAATTTATATTGTGCGTTCGATAGAAAAATCTAGGGTTGAAGAATTTCAGAAAAATCAAACTCTTGATCGGATTTGGATAGAGAGAATTAGAGTTTGAGAAGGATTAGGGCTTTTGAATTTCAGTAAATATTAAAAAATAAAATTTGAGAGAGTTTTATGTCAAGTGAAAAACGTATGGCAGTTGATGGGATGGACAACGGTTACTTTTCTGAAGTTGAACCGTCGCCTGCCGCACACTCGAGTGCTACCCAACGGTCAAGTGGGGCATTGCTCTGCGGCAGGTCGTTGCCAGAAAATGAAACACAAAAATCCCCTTTTTTTTTTTTTTTTTTAATATATTCTTTTTCTGTTTTTAATATTCTCTTTTTCTGTTTTTAGAATATTTTCTTTTTCTATTTTTCATATGTATTTTTTTTTTTTTTAATAAAAGAAGTAAAATATTTTTGTGGTGTGAAACATCAAAGCTTACAAAGCAAAATTAGGAAAAGATTAACAACTATCTAATCCTAATGGAACATCATGCTGCATCGTAAGTACTTCTACTCTACTTAGGTATAATGCCATGTCAACAATGAGATTATTAAATACTTAGGTCACCTAGTACATAGTATCTCAACCCATTTCGTATTAATTACATGTATATGGGTTTGACCATGTTGCCTAAAGTGGTTTGGGTATTTTCTCTTCCTTCGGAAAATTTTAAACTCACAAATTGACTAAGGCAGAATGCTGTGGCAGAGGTTCAGTAGGCATGACAATGCGGCAGCATGATGCAGGTCAGCATCTAAGGCATGGTGCACATGCACAAAGAATTTCTTAAGGCAGTGAAGCGTTCTGAGTCCAATGGCTTGGTGAAGATGTCAGCTATTTGCTTCTCTGTTGGGATGTGATCAATCCTTAAAAGGCGTTTTTCCACCAAGTCTCGAATGAAATGATGCCTTATGCTGATGTGTTTGGTTCTTGAGTGCTGCACTGGATTATGACTGATATTTATGGCACTCGTATTGTCGCAGTAGAGTGTAAGAACATTGCTATCCAGGTGGTAGTCATCAAGCATGTGCTTCAACCAAATCAGTTGGGTACAGCAACTCCCTGCGGCAATATATTCTGATTCGGCAGTGGATAGAGAAATGCAGTTTTGCTTGCGGCTATGCCATGAAATGATGTTGTTTCCAAGAAAGCAACATCCTCCGCTTGTACTCTTGCGTTCCTCCGTGTCTCCTGCCCAGTCGGCATCTGAAAATCCGACTAAATCGGTGGTGGTATCTTTGGTATACCATATGCCTAACTCGACTGATGCGGCAACATATCGTATGATGCGTTTGACTGCCTTCAAGTGTTCTTCACTCGGATCAGCTTGAAACCTGGCACATAAACAAACGCTGTACATAATATCAGGTCTAGTTGCCGTAAGGTAAAGTAAACTCCCTATCATGGATCGGTAGAGTGTCTGATCCACTGCGGCAGTATCAGTGCCTCGGGAGATTTTGTCCGTTGAGCCCATAGGTGTTTTCATGGGCTTGGATCCTTCAAGTTGGAATCTTTTGATGAGATTCTTAGCGTATGAAGTTTGTGAGATAAACGTCCCAGTTGATGATTGCTTGATATGGAGCCCTAAAAAATGAGTTAGTTCTCCTACCATGCTCATCTCAAATTTTGATGTCATGGCAGAGGTAAATGTCTTAAGCATGTTCTCACATGTGGATCCAAAAACAATATCATCTACATAAATTTGAGCAATTAAAATTTTGGAAGAATTGAATTTGACAAACAGGGTCTTGTCGGCAGTGCCTCGGGTGAATCCAAAACTGAGTAGAAAATCAGTTAGGCAGCCATACCAAGCTCTAGGAGCTTGTTTTAGGCCGTACAATGCCTTGTGCAGTTGATACACATGGTCAGGATGTTTCGGATCTTCGAAGCCCTTTGGTTGTGCAACATAAGCCTCCTCTTCAAGTATGCCGTTGAGGAACGCTGCCTTCACATCCATTTGATGTAAGGTGATGTTGAGGTGGCATGCAATGGCAATGAGTAGACGAATGGACTCCATGCGTGCTACGGGGGCAAACGTTTCATCGAAATCGATGCCTTCAACTTGCGTATAGCCTTGCGCCACCAGCCTTGCCTTGTTGCGTACAACCTGCCCGTGCTCATTCGACTTATTCTTAAATATCCACTTTGTCCCGATGATATTTTTGTTTTGGGGACGAGGAATGAGCTTCCAAACTTTGTTTCTTTCAAACTCGTTCATCTCTTCTTGCATTGCCATAAACCAAAATTCATCGGTCAATGCTTCTTTGGCATTCTTCGGTTCGATCGTTGAGAGATACGAGGTAATGCCTATTTCAACGCATGTGGCAGACATGCTTATGTTCTTGGTCATGTTGCGGTAGTTGATATACGGATGAACTCTCATGCGTCTGGCCAACATTTGACTCGAAGGGTGGTTTCGGACAACATGCCTTGGGGGATCCCTTCGTCGTTGGTTTGATTCCTCTTCACCATCAGATGAATCTGATTGATGTGGGGTGCTATCATCGTTTGATTGCTCAGGAGATGCTGTTGAAGGTTGAGCATCATCATTCGAGCCAGTAGGTGCGGCAGTAGGCTGTGCAGGTGTGATACTGCCTTCAACTTCTGCTACTGCGGCAGGCTCGAGCAAACCTTTCACATCTTCTTCTTTAGGTTTCCTGAGTCGACTAAGATCATCAAAATCAACATTCACAGATTCAATGATGGTTCTAGTTTGTATGATAAAAATACGATAGGCATGACTATTCCTAGAGTATCCAACAAATAATCCTTTAAGGGATTTTGGATCAAGTTTCGATCTAGGTTCCCTATCATTTAAAACATAACAAACAGAGCCAAAAACATGAAAGTATTTCAAATTAGGCTTTCTATTGTTCAGAATTTCGTAGGCCGTCTTTGATGTTCCTGATCGTATGCTGATGCGGTTCAGGATATGGCATGCGGCATTGAATGCTTCTGCCCAAAATTGCTTGCTTAGGCCCTTGGCGATCAGCATGGTACACGCCATTTCCTTGAGGGTTCGATTCTTTCTTTCAGCCACGCCGTTTTGTTGCGGTGTTATGGGGGCAGAAAATTCTTGGGCAATGCCATGCGCGTCACAAAAACGAGAAAGCCGTTGGTTTTCAAACTCGGTGCCATGGTCACTTCTTAATCTCTTTACTGAGGCTTCATGGTTGGTCTTTATCCACCTAATGAGCTTGGACACCTCATCACACGTCTCACTTTTGTCTTGGAGAAAACGCACCCATGTGTATCTTGAGAAGTCATCGACTACGACGAGTACGTAGCGTTTTCCAGAGTGGCTTCTTGTCTCGAATGGCCCCATTAAATCCATGTGGAGGAGATCAAAGCATTTGGTTTGCTTTTGATACAGCCCTGCCTTGGAATTAGCAGGTCCTGCGGCAGAGGCATCAGTCTGTCCTGCGGCAGGTATTGCTGGATGACTTGTACGAGTCATTTTTCCTTGTTTGCAATGTCCACATGTAGCCTTCTGGATTTTTGGGAGAGCTGGAAGTCCACGAACAGCATTTAGCTTGATTAGACGCTCTAAATTCCCAAGACTTGTGTGTCCAAGTTTTTGATGCCATAGGTCAATGTCATCTTTGGCTTGTGCAGAGAGGCATGTTTCTCCAATGGAGTAGCAGTTGTTTGCCTTGGAACGCTCCCCCTGAATGAGTGGGTTCCCTGCATTATCAAACACTTCACACAGTTGGTGAGTAAACTTTACATTCATGCCTTCATCGCATAGTTGACTTATGCTTATGAGATTCGTGATGAGGCCTTCAACATGAAGCACTTGTTGTAGCTTCGGCAGCCCTTTCACATTTAATGTGCCTCGGCCAATTATTGAACCACTGGACCCTCCTCCAAATGTGACCTCTCCTCCGTGAAAAACTTTGTAGTTGATGAGGTGATCACTATTTCCGGTCATGTGCCGCGAGCATCCGCTATCGAAGTACCACTTATCATCTTTGGTAGCTTTGAGGGCAGTGAAGATAACATTGCATGTTTCAGCACTTTGGATGGCATTTGATGCGGCAGAGGAGTCATTGGAGGGATCTGAAAAACAAACATTAGAAGAGAGTTTAGTTTTGGGCACCCATTTGCGTATCGTCGTTGCCTTCCTTTTGATAGAATATCGTGAAGACATAGAGTGTGCGAAAAATTTTGGATGCCGTGGTCCAGCGTTGGAGTGAAAGTAAAATCCTCTTGCTTGGTCCTCTTCGCGTCTCCAACAGAAAGGTCGAATGTGACCAGGTACAAGGCAGTAGTGGCAAACATATCGTCTCTTTGATTTAAAATGATGCTTAGGCAGGGGCTTCCTTGTCTTCATCCTGCCTGATGGTGCCTGCCTTTGCTTCGGCCTTCTGCGGCAGTCTGTTGCTGGGGCAGCGGCCTTGCCTTCGGTTTGTTCATCCCTTTTTGGAGTTGAGGATTGTGAGGCAGCGTTTGAATCATCACTTGATGCTTTTACAAATGCCATGTCCGTTGGGTTTTTCTTTGGAAAAACGGCATCTACAACCTTTTGATGTCCGAGGCCTTCCCGTTCAACATGTGAAATACTCATTATTGCATCTAATTTTGTTGTTGCCGTGTTCAGTTTTACAAAAGTATTGTTTGCAACTTCGAGTTTTTCATTTACACGATTAAAATCAATTTTTAGTTTTTCGGCCTCTAAATCTTTTCTAGTGAGCTGAACATCTAGCTTCTTCAAACGTTCTTCAAAGGTGTTCTTTTCTACGAGCATTTGTTCAATTGCCATGGCCTGCTTCTTCACTTCTTCTTCATATCCGGCTTTGGTTGATGTAAGCATCTTCATCATCTTGGTCTGCCGGGCAAATTTCATGCGTAGCTCATCGAAACTTTCTTTGAGCTCGATGAAAATATCAATGGGAATGGTCTCCTCTTCGGATTCATAGCCATTGACTGAGGCAGTGAGGCACAGGCAGTTCTCTGCGGCAGGGCTTTCTGTCGTTTCTGCGGCAGAGGCAAAGAATGCAACATGCCGTCGTGCATTCACATTGGATGGACTGTCATCTTCATCGTCAGATAGGGTTGTGCCTTCGAGTTGAGCAGTAAGCGCAGTGGTTGAGTCTTCAAGGCAATATTGTTCCATATCTTCTTGCGCAACCATGGAATTCAAAATTCCAATGCCTCGATCTTTTGAAGGGCATTCGGTTGAGAAGTGTCCAATCCCTTGACATACGTGGCACTTGATCCTCGACCAGTCCTTTGAATTTGGACTTGAACTTGAGGTGGATCCCGTGCTTGGTTGGCGGAGCAAAAGTCGTCGATCTTGAGTTTGTGGTGACCTTGCCGGGAACTTCCTTCGTCGGGGATCGTACGGCTTCTTCAGCGAGCGAACAAGTACAGCATCCATTTTCCGGGCGAGGAATGCAAACTGGTCATCGCCACCATCAGATCCAAGTAGCTCGTAGATCTCTTCATCGGTCAAGTCATTGGTAGAGGTGGGGCTGCTGCCTTGAGAACTATTGCCTTGTTCTCTACCGTCGGGCTCTGCCACGGTGTAGGCAATGTTCCTCTCGTCGCTTCGTGGACGTGATTTCCCGTGAGTTTCACGATCTTCATGGTTCAGTTCATAGTTCTTGAAGATCGCCATTAATGAAACAAAATCTTCTTCAGACATTTCGCTGTCTTCTATGGCAGTGACCTTCGGCAGGAACTTTTTGCTCATCGATCCCATAATCTTACTACATACTGCCGGGTTGCTAATGGGTGAACCAAGGTCAGCACATTCAGTAACAATGGACATTAATTCTCCAAAGTACTGAAGGCAAGTCTCGTCCTCGTTCATACGCAAGTTCTCGAAACGAGACATAAGCATACGGACCTTGGTTTTCTTCACTGCGTTGTTACCTTCGCAATGAAGAGCCAGCAAATCCCACACTTGTTTGGCAGTAGTACATTGTTTGACAATTCTGTACATATTGCAATCGATGGATTCAAGGATGGCACACCTTGCCCTATCGTTGGCAGTAGCTGCGGCAGTCTCTTCGATAGACCACTTCTCCGGAGCTTTTTCAAGCTTGCCGCCTTCAGGGATTTCCTCCTGAGGTGGTTTCCATCCTCGAAGTACGGATAGCCACGCACTGCGATCAATTGATTTGATCCTTGCTTCAATGCGGGTTTTCCAAAATCCATAATTACTACCGTCAAGAACAACCGGTGTTCGTACGATGTAAGATGGATCTGCCATTGTAAGTGTGCGTGATCAGACGGACCTTAAACACTAAGTAAGTCTAGTGCCCGCTCTGATACCACTTGAAAGTCGTAGGCAGTAAATAAACGCAGTGAAATGCGCTGCCTAGACAAGGCAGTGTTCTGCGGCAGAACAGCGTATGCCGCAGCACGATGCCTTGTACAGAAAAATCGTTCGTTTTACGTGATTTACTTGATTTAAGTATTTTATCCAGATTAATAAGATTGTTTAAGTGATAAAATTATATATGATATATGTATATGAATAGCAGCGGAATTAATAAAAATAAATCACTTCGAACGAACACACACACACGTACGAAAAAGTAAAGAACACGAATTTAAATCTTTGTATGTGTATTTAAATTATACACATACGAAACGGCCTTACGGCCAGAAACTTTATTAAAGAACGAGTCTTTACAAAACGATACTCTTGGATTTACAATGATATTACCAAAGGCTATACACATGTATGCCTTCGTATTAATCGTATCCGAAGAGTATGAACAATCAACAACAAAAACTAGCTACTGAATTTAACACCTATTCTAAGCCTTCGATCATCAGCCGAACAAAAGGACACTCCCAGAAATGAGAGATACACGGCACGAAGAACTTCACGTTTGAAGTCTTCGGCTCTAAAGGCTGATCGATCGAACTAGAGTGGAAATGAAGTGTATAAGGTGTTGTGTTGTATTCTGGATTGTTAAGGAATGCAGCTGTAGACGAGCTCTATTTATAGGTGAGAGTCTTCAACTACTTTCCTTGAAAAGCTAGGTCAACAAGCGGTTGAGAGAAACCAGGGCAGGCTGCTTTGACTGCTGCCGCAGGATGCCTTCTGAAGTTCTTCTGGAATTCACTGCCACACTGCACTGCCTTCCATACTATCTGGACTTCAGCATTCCCTTGCCCTTATATCATGCTTCACTTGATTCTCTGAACTCAACCTCTTGTCCAAGCCTTGCACTGCTTGCGGCATAACACTGCCTGGCTGTGCTGCGGCAGAAACCTTCTATGTTGATTGTTTTTCAAGCACGTTCCAACTAATGAACTATGCTAAATCAAATCACCAATATGACAAGTGATTACAACAGTTTAAATTGTGAAGAAAGAATAAAACAAATAAATATGTTAGCAAAACAACTTCTGCCTAGGTACATTTAAGGCATTGTAATGCCCAAACATATTTATCCTTACAGGTTAGAATATTGCTCAGTGGTGGTGTAAATGAAGCCTTTAGATTATATGCAAGTGTAAAATAGGAAAATTCGAGACGTGCATTTGCATCTTCAGAACTTACGAATTCCGTGTGCCTGTCTTCCTCAGTGTCCTGTTTCATTATTTGATTGTGTAATGCAGATGTGTTTACATCGCTCTGACCTTTGACGTGTTTTCTTTCATATGCAGACCTATCTGGGTATTCAGGTTTTCAGGTTCTATTTTAAGTGCACTAAATGCTCAGCAGAAATGACTTTCAAGACAGATCCTCGGAACTCGGATTATGTTGTTGAGTCTGGTGCTTCGAGGAATTTCGAACCTTGGCGTTCAGGGGATGAAGTAATTATTATCTGTAATTATTGAGTGCGAGCTATTTTTGTTATCTTGTTTTGGATGATTTCTAAGAGATGCATACAATTTTCGGGCATGATGAATAGCTATATTTTCCTTATCTATATATATATAATTTCAGGATCCACTAATGCCACGTGGACCAATAGGAAAGCAATAATAATGTTGTGTTCACACTATAAATTATAAATAAAAATAATATAAATTATAAATAGTAATATTATTAAGCATATTTAAATTATTATATATAAATTTTAAATAGTAATTTGAAATTATATATTTTTGGTAATAATAATTAATCATCATCTTAAATATATAAATTTTTAGTTCTTTTTTCAAAATTCTTTTTTATTAATTGAAATTAATATTAATTTAATTTCAATTAATAGGTCATTTTTTATTTTTCTGAACATAATCGATTTACATGTATACGAGTTCTTCTATTCATTCATTTTTTTCCTCATTTTTTTAATTTTATTTATTAATTATGATTTCTTCGAGATTCCATAATCTAGATTTTTTTTTTATTTTTTTGGTTTATACCTAATTCAGTTATGTTAAATTTGTTTTGCAGGTTAACATACGTTATATTAATATAATTGCATTTCTCCCCTCTCATCTCCGTCATGTTC
Source organism: Euphrasia confusa (assembly GCA_954870475.1). Lineage (NCBI taxonomy): Eukaryota > Viridiplantae > Streptophyta > Magnoliopsida > Lamiales > Orobanchaceae > Euphrasia > Euphrasia confusa. The sequence goes on from OX940951.1 coordinate 3,849,990, forward strand.
ACCAAATAATTCATTTTTTTAATATTTCTATTTATTTTTCAGCTTTATAATTTTTATTTTCCATTTATTTGGATTTCCCCAAGCGGTTTTAGGTATTTATTAGATGCGTTTGACACTAAAGAAATGCAGAGACGAGAAACTCCTCTTCCACCAGATCAGAGGCTCCTCGATCGGATAGAATGAGACGAGAAATTCCTCTTTCACCAGATCAGAGGCTCCTCGATCGGGTAGGATGTAAATCGAGGGATGCGCCCGAGTAGCAGACACATGTGGGAGATAGCCAATAGGTCTCATCCAATGACTAACTTCATAATATTTAAATGAAAATTTGTCATATACGAGATTCGAACTCTGCGTCGTCGGGGAATTACACCAACGTCATCACAGACTTTTCCACTCGCCTATGCCCCAAGAAGCTTACATACTATAAATTACATCAAACATGCGTAGTCTTTGAAAATAATAAAATTTTTATAATTGAGATAAACATGCGTAGTTTTTGAAAATAATAAAATTTTTATAATTGAGATAACGGTTAATAATGAGATTAATACGAATTTACAAATTTAAGTGAGAGTTCGATTATTAAATAAAATAATTTGTTAGTCCATTAATAATTGGAGATTAAATAAAATTTTAGATTATTTCAAACAAAAAAATCACGTGCATCGCACGGGCATTGGTACTAGTTAACAGAAAATTGAGGAAGAGAAGAAGAAAAGGGTTGCTGAAGAGATGGGAGATGCGATGAAATCACTGGAGAATAGAACCTTGGACTCAAAGAGAGAAATGGATATAGTTGCTGGTTTGCACGAAATACAATCTATAAAAGTGATTATTATTCCTTGTTTTTCGACATTTAACACCTCTTCAGTTTTCCTTTTCTCCGTCAATTTTAAATCAGCAACCAATAATTATGTATTCATGAATACTATTTTAACGATATCTCTCTCTACACGTCTGCAGTCAAGACATGCCACTGTGAGTGTAGAGGCAATGCTGGAAGCACTGCAGCGTTCAAAGGAGCACAAGGTATTATACAATCTCTACCTTTATATGTAAAACTATCTCATGTGCTAAAAATATAGGGGATGTTCTGTATGTATTTGCATTCCAGTGACTTATAGTCATTTTGACTGGTACTTTTAACTGCTTTTTGTTTCATAGGAAAGGAAGTTAGAAGAAGAAGATGAAGCTCTTATAAAATTCGTTTTTAAGGTAAGGATAATACAGTGCCTCTCTCCGGTTTCTCTACTAGTTCCTGAGATTTTCTATTGGTCCAAAGTTCTTAATGCGTCTTTTTTAATGTGCTACACTTAACTTAGGGACTACGAGAGCCTACTGTATTGAGAAGGATCGATGATGAAGGTATAGATGACGATTATGATTTTGATTTTGATTTTTTTCCAACTCAAAATGGGGAGACATCAACTGGATCTTCAAAGGTAAATTCTAATGATTTTTCCAATTCAAAACTACAAAGATTATTTATTTCCCTACCTAGAATTTGAATGAAACTTACAACTAGAAACCAGGTTTTCTTGTTTTGATGAATACACTTAAGAGTGCTTCAAATAAACATATATTTAAAGTATGTAATTTGAGTTAATTTATTTCTAAAATTCATTTTTGACTGAAACTTAACCAAAGAAAGTTCAGAGATGGAATCAAATCCTCAAGGGAATTTGGGAATAAAGTAGTGACTTGAAAAATCAAATATAAAGTGCATTCAAATAAAGTCAGTCACATGTATAAACGTGATGTAATGTTGGTTCTATTTTGCCAAGAGAATAGGAAGATCCAGCACAACCTTTTATGTTTGTTGGTACTAATATAAAGACAATAATGATTGTTTTGTAGATACTTTTAAATGTAAGTCATAAGAGTAGAACTAGTTGATGTTCAACGAACGTAGATATTTCAACATCATTGGAAATGCACCTGATTGATAAACATGTTGTTTATGCAGAGAAGAAAGATGTCTGAAGAGAATCCTTCAAAACCAACAGATACTTTGACAAAAGCCAGTTTTGACAGCTCCGACAATCGAGGTTTGTATTCTAAAATGTCAATTTCATGATTGGTACATATTTTGGAATATATGTTATATTGATATATTTTGGTACATATTTTGGGGATTGCAAAATAAGATTTGGACATAATATGCTTGATCTGTGAACACACTGAATTAATAGAATATCCTTTCATGATTGTTGGCAGATAATGCCGTTGACCGTGGGGCTTCAGATGATGGTAAATTTATTTTCAAGTCTTCATCAGTTAGAATATCGAGCCTAAAGAAACCAGGTTCAGATTCTAATGGGAAAAAGCCAATGAAGGACGACACGAAAATGAAGGATCCCCAGTTCACCGTTGTCAATGCGGAGAAAGAAAAGAAAGATACAAAAGAACCCATCACAGCTATTGAAAGTGGCGGATTACAGTCCCTATGCCTGCTGTATGGAAGTGACGAAGATGAGTAATGTGAAATTAAAATTTATACAATCACTACTTCATATTCATCTCTTTCTAAAGAGCCGATCATCTTTATTCCTCATGAAAGGGCAACTCGGAACTGGACAAGTATATATGAAAGTCTGGACACCGATTTTGAACTTTAGGTGACTGTTTGTGTTGATGCAAAATTAGAATAATATTCTTTTTGTATATCCTTTATAGTAACCACATTGTAACATATGTATCTTCTTGGAAGGGTTTATCATGGTATAGCTTGCAAAAATAATACTCCACTAGTCTACATAGGACTAAAACAACTGCAAATATTATTTTAACTTTAATAGGACATTCAAAGTTAAGACAGGATTAGGATTAGCAGTCATTACAGTAAGACTAAGAAGAACACAAGAAGCTAATGGTAAGAAACATTTCACTTGTTACCCTTCTTCTTCCACAGGTCTCCAAACACTCTGATGCCCGAACCACCTCTCCTCTTTCCACCTCGGAAACCATCATCAGGTCCTTCCATCAGTCCCGGCGAGCCCTCAAATGCAGCATATCGACCTCCGCTCTGCTCAAACGCATGGTCATAGTGTTTATCCATGGACCCACACCTCTCAGACAACCTTCTCCCATTCATCTCAGTTTCGCCCGCCAGAATATTTGCTGCAGCATCAGCTGCTTTCCTCCACTGTTCCGTCTGCACGCGCAGCCTCTTCATCTCGTTCTCCAGCTCCTCCTTAGCCTTCTCAGACGCTTCCAGCTTCTCGTTCGTGCGGGCAGCACTGCTTTGACACTTTCCGAGCTCCTGATCGATCTTACTGAGCCTCAAAGTCAGTTCCTCTATCTCAGATTCAGCAGATGATATCTTCAGCGACTTCTCTTCGAGCTGTCTCTTGATGCTCTCGTTCTCCTGACGAAGGACTTCGAGTTCTCCGTCCCTTTTGTCCAAGTCAGTCTTCAGCATGTTCAACTCCTCACCCTTCAAAGCCAGCTCATCATCGTCCTGAAAGGGTGGCTGGTCAAGTTCAGCCTTAGGTTCCACCACAGTCACATTCTCGACCGGGACTTCGTAAACATCAGTTTCTTCCTGCTCGACTACCTCGGATGATCCCCTGCTCGATTCTTGGATTTCGACTGGCTTCGGAACAACCCTTTTCGGCTGCTTCTTGGATTTCCTGTCGAGCAGTTCCTGGGCTGCTTTCTTGGCGGCCTCAGAAGTGGACAGCTGGTTCTTCAGACACTTGAGTTCGTCCTGGGCTTGTCCGAGTTGGGATTCGAGGTCCGATATCCTGCTTCCGAGTTTCTTCTGGCTCACCACCGGCTCGGACCGCGAGCCTCTCGGTGATCGGCCGTCCGATAGCTTTGGACTTCTGTCGGTTAACCGTGAACGGTGATGGACAGAGTCTGAATCCGAGCTCGAAGTCCGGAGATTAGGCGGGCCCCCTCCTCTGGGAGATGGCCGTTGGGGCATCTCTGTGATTCTGCATCAAACAAACACAATATAATTATATCTGAGGTTTAGAGGCATTTGACATCACAACTACACACAGGAAGTGATTTGTTACCTGATTTTCGGCATGTTTTAGGGTTTCAGACAGCAGCAACTAAAGAGTAGAGGAACTAGAGAAAATCAAGAAAATGGAATCAACACATTATATGAAGCAAAAGACTGGATTTTGTTGAGGGAGAAAGAAAGCGACTTTACTGGGTGAGGGGCGCATGCACACATCGATGTTATGAAAAGATGTGCAATACAAAATGAGCCTTAATTTACTCTGTTCAAACACACCTCAATTGCAACAAAAGGAGAAATGACAAAAGTTAAAAAAGAACACTTTTTTCAAATTTGTAGTAAAATGAGTCTGTGAACACATACGTACAGACAGATATGGGACCAGTTCTTGATGGTTGAAGGAGGAAACGGTTACAACTTACAAGTAAGAAAGTGGTTTTTGAGGGGTGAGATAATGGGAGAGAGAAAGGGGAGATTTTGAAAGTTTGAATTAAAGGTAATTTGTGTGGTCAAAAGTGAAAATTTGGTTGTTGGAGAAGGGGCAAGGATGTAATTTTAGGCAAATGGGATATTAGGGTTTTGTGGATGAATCTTGAAAGTGCTATCTTGGACGACAGTATCTTGACACTTTTTTATTATTTTGTCTAATTTATTTATTTTTGAAACTTTTTAAAAAAAACAAAACCGTGCGTCTATGTGTATGGATGACCGTGCGTGCATTTAACCCTTTTTCAATTGTTTTTGTTTACTTTGAATTTCTCTGCACAAGAATCTCAGTCATTCGTGATATAGTAATAGTATAACAATTGTTAGAATCATTGGTACTATTAATGTCTATTATTATTCGTGATGTAGTATGATTCTAACAATTGACAATTGTAGTGTTAATAGTATAACAATTGTTAGAATCATACTACATCAAGGAGTATTGATTGACACACATATTATAAATGAAAACATTATTATTATTATTATTATTGGACAATCATTTAAAAATATGATTAATTATACTCTCATATATGAGTATTTAGAGTTTGGATAGTTAAATGAGTGTGTTTTCTTGAAGGGCTTTGACTCCATGCACCGGGTATAGCAATTGTTCGTAAAAATTACTCTGCCGAAGGTGACTCCTTTCCCTGGATCAGATTCAGGCAGGGGTTGGGTTGTGAGTCCTCCAGTCAACTTGGAATGGTTGCTATTTTTCCTTGGGTCTTTTACTTATACTTTCAGCTTAAAATAATGGTACCAACTACATTTGTTGATTCCATTTCCTCCCCTAAGCAGCATAAACAGTCCCACTGTAAAACCTTCAAAGTTCATGCAAATAGATATACTTAGAAGTTAGAAGGGATAATCGACATTTAGTCCGATCCCACGAGATTAATCGACTCAAACCTAAACAACCACACCAAAGAACTTCGTAACTCTTCACCAAAGATATACCCTTGATCATCACCTTATTGCATTTTATACCCCTTGCACATGCTGCATTATATTATGCATATTTACATGATACAAGATAGAAATGGGAAGCTCACCCATGAACAAATTAAATAGTGGCAGCAATCAAGAATAATGTGTTGTTACACAGAGTACTTAGACGTCAAACGAGCATCAACCAGGCTACCGCGGCTTTTTGAAAAACCAAGCTGAGGTCGGTCGGATGATTACTTAATACAAAGCCAAGGAGGAAAGCACTTCCGATATGGGCAAAATTGTACACATGCGGAACAATACGGATGGCCAAGTTGTTCTCCATGATGACCAGTTGAGTACCGGAGTAAACAGAACTGCAATCTATGAGACCAATTCTACTACTACTGATCTTGACAATTTAGCCGATTTAGCCCTTCCACGTACAAGTCGGCTTTTACTGGTCATCACAGCAAGTGGTTAAAAAAATTAACCACTTGTTCAAATAGATTGTCCAATTCACAAGACACTCTGAAATTAACATAATGATTGATTTCTAAATAGAAAAAACAATAATTTCATAATTAGAACAAATTAATTTGTTAATCAGAAATATAAATGGATGAACCCCAAGTAACAGTTAATATAACAAAACAAAACATAGATTATAGATCAACCAAATATAATATATTGAAAGCTATTTATAACCAGAAAAATAAAAATGTCTTGAAAACAAATAGCATTACCATGTCAACATCCAAATTCCGTACAAAATTGATAAATGCAATGCTGATCCTCATGCTTACCCAATAATAACTTTAAAAACTGCAAAAACAAATGGTGTTTTAACGCTTCCCACCACCACCACCAAGCTTAGGACCCTTGGAAACATTACCCTTGGGCAGATTACCCTTGCTTGTCTTCTGTTTGGAAATAGTCTCCGCCTTTTTAGCCTTCTTCTCGTCCTTGGTTTTCTTGATCCTTTCCTTGATTTCACTGTATTGATGAACTTATAGAGTTAAGTAATTGATTCTTAAACTCGGACATTCTAGATTAAGATTTCTTGCAAACAATGTGAATACCGTAGAGCAGCTTCACGGGCTGCATCCCGAACTTCAGGCTTTTCGGCTCTCCTCTTCTGGATGACTTCCAATGTGGCACCAACAATGGACCTTGAGTAGGGCTTCTTGGTTGCCCTGCGCCTCTTCTTCACAGCTTCAGCTGCGGCATCCTATAAATCAAAGAAATTATTTAGTTAAAATGGACAAGTAATAATTGCAACATGCCAAAAAGATAAAAACAGAGGGAAAACAATTGGTAAGAAGGTATATACCTTCTTGTGTTGCTTTCGGTACATGGCAGTCCATGTAAGCTTAGCAGGCCTCAGGCGGTTGTGGAAATACCTCTTGCATTTCGAGTTAACAAACAGGAAAACCTAATGCACCCAAAATCAATATGAATAAACAACACACTTCTGAAAACAAGAACACAAATGTAAAAGAGAACATGAAACCAATTACAAAATTATATTACTCAAACCTGCGAGTCAGAGCGGATAAACCTGATGCCCCTTCCTGGGTATATCTTGTGGCCACTAAAACGGCAGAGCTCGGTTCTGATAATCCATTACCAAATGTACAAAAATGTGAAATGAATTTACAAACAAATCCAAGAACACGACATAAGAATCAAGAAACAATCATTGAAGACAACCATGGCAAACACAGATTAGAAACATATATGATTATTCGTAAAATGCAGCTACACAAAGTCATCATTAATAGATTCATAAATTAGGCCAAATAACAACAAACCAATTAAAATAATTCAAAGAAAAAAAATCAGTGCATCAGAAAACAAAAATAAAAAGTATGGGCTCGAGTAATCCAAGGTAAAAAAAAATCATGGTGTTGTAAGAATATCAATTGAATCATGCGCCATTAAAGCTGTGAGACGCCATTAAATTAATTAAAACAAGCAGGAAAAAAAACTCCAGAAATATCGAAATGGATCTTGACGTTCTAACAAGAGGTATGTATCATCAGAAGCTAAAATCACAGCATAAAAAACACAGTGAGTAGGTGTTGAGTGTGGGAGAAAGAGAGAAGGTTTTACTTGAGAACCATGGCTGTGAAATGTGGTGTCGATGTCGCCGCGCTTCCTCCTTCAGTGCTGCCTGCAGGTTCACAAACCCTAGCTAGCCGATGGAGTGATTATATACTCAGTAATTCTGTAAATGACGTTTTGGGCTTTTTCATTGGTTCGCGGCCTTGTTGGGCTGAGCTGATTGTTTTTAGGCCCACTAAAAACGTTTCAAACCCATAGATAGATACGTACCCCGGTATCGGTACCGTACCGAAATACGTAAAAAAATCCTCTTTTCTGTATATGACAATATTTATCAAATGATTAGTTTTTAGAACTAATATGCAATTTCTCTATATATAAAGTTTTTAAAAAAATGACACCAAAAGTTATAATATTTCATTTTTTTTTACTTAAATATGTACTGTACTTTCTTTTTATACATTATTTTGAAAAAAATGACACTTTTTTTTACTAAAAAGTCATTATCTTTCAACCGTAAATACAATTTCAATGTGACAAATATTGTTATATATAGCTACACCAATAGAAAGTGATCTATAAATTCAACCAAAGTTAAGTATCCCTCAACCTCAATGATAAATGCAATTTCAATGTGATTATGTAATAACAATTATTTGCATCATTTTTATTTTATTTTATAGTGTAGACATATAAGTATATAACCAATTTTGTTTTTGACATATTAAAATGTATTCAAATTCATATTTTACATTAGAATATGAATCTCAAAAAACCTATAATTTAATTAATTAAATAAATATGCAAATTAATAGTCCATTAGATTCCATTACCACTCATATTGTATATGTCGACACACGCTTTAATTGTGGTCTTTCCGTTTTCTTGCACAGCACCTGCACACTTTCGACTCTGTTTTTGTTGTTTTCCTCGATTTGATGTCGCAAGATTTCGAGTGGTCATGTGGGCAATTCTGATTCTCTTGCGCATTGACACGAAACCAACACACCACCGCACACACAATCTCAAACCCAAACCCAGATCTTTCTTGAATTTTTTTACTCTATTCATTTCCGTCCGCTGAGCCCGTTTCTCTGCAGTTCACCCCTGCTGTTTCTCGAGTTCTCCATGGCTTCTGCCCTCAGGAATTTCGGGCCGCTTATTTATTTCGGTTTGAATTCTGAGAGAAGGGCGCTGCGCTCCGGTTTCAGACGCCCAATCAGGGGTTCGGCCAGCAGCAGGGACTTAACGGCCGCAGCCCTGTCTCTCGATTCCGTTAAAGTTAACGGTGCGTTGAAGGAAGAGATCAAAAGGGCTCCTCCGGCGGAACTTGAAAACGGCCACCTGAGCTCGAATCTTGACGGCGAGGATGAAAAGTTGGGACCTTTGTGGGATGATGGGTACGGGACTGAAACCGTGAAGCACTATCTTGATTATGCGAAAGAGATCATCAAGCCCGACGGCGGCCCGGCCCGGTGGTTCACGCCGATCTCTTGCGGCCCTCATTTGAAAGATTCGCCCGTTCTACTTTTCTTGCCCGGTAAAATTTCTCATTTACGCAGCAAAGTGAAAGTTGATTTTTTTAGAGGTGTAGTTAAAATTCTTCTTTGTTCTTGCAGGTATGGATGGTCTTGGACTTGGTCTAATTCTGCACCACAAATCACTTGGAAAGTAAGTTTATTTTTACTGTGGCCATTAGAAATGTAAATTAAAAAAAAATGTGTTGTTACTTGTTAACATTAAATTTTTCTTGATTCTTCACTGATAATAACTGATATTGCTGTAAAATTGGCTACTTGTTTCGTTTATTTATCATAATAGTTTGTGAAATTGGTTCTCGACTTTGGTCTCAGGGTCTTTGATGTTTGGTGCATGCACATCCCGGTGCAGGACCGAACCCCATTTGAAGGTCCTTAATTTTGTTGCTTTTTAAAAAAGTTTCGATTTGTTTTTCAATCTTATAAATTCCAATTCTCATGGAAGTGCTTTCGTAAATTTTCAGAGTTGGTAAAATGGGTTGAAGAGACTGTGAGAGCCGAGCACTCTTCATCTCCAAACAAACCGATCTATCTGGTTGGAGACTCTTTCGGCGGGTGCCTGGCACTAGCGGTAGCAGCACGAAATCCCCAAGTTGACCTTATGATGATACTGGCCAATCCTGGTCTGATTCCAAAGAACTATCTCTAGTGATGACATGTGCCGTTGGCAGTTGGGCGAATTTAACTAATTTGTTCATTCATTGTTTCAGCGACTTCGTTTGACAGGTCACAACTGCAGCCACTGTTACCATTTGTTGAAGCACTACCGGATGAACTTCACATAATGACTCCTTACTTGCTGAGCTCTATTATGGGTATATACTAAATGCTTTCTTTTGGGTTAATTGCCTTTTTAAAGTTGGAGAAATATCATGCGGTGATCGATTGTCTAAATATTGGTTGGAAAATTCTGTTGTCTAAGTTTTGTCGGAAAACTCGCTCATATTGTTGTAATAATCAATGTCCGGCTAATATACAATTGACAAGAGTCAATATACGAAAAGAAAATAGAACATCCCGTAATTCCTAGAAAATATGATAATCCCTCCGTCCCTTAACAATTGGCGGACCATCTTTGACAAGTAGTTTGATAAAAATGATATCTGTGCTATTTAGGTGAATAATGTGAAGGGTAATTTGGGAATTTAAATTTATGGTAAAGAGTGATTTTGATGGTTGTTGGAAAAAGGAATAACACGAGGTGTAAATAAGTGTATATTGTGAGGATGAAAAATGCTAAAAGTTAATTTCATTTAAGGATGCACGTATTGTTGTGGGCCGGAGAGAGTAGACGTTTTCAGTTGGAAGCCTTCATCTAGAATGCCGTTCCCATATATATTCGTTTAATTGTGATTTTTTTGAAGCATTTACAAGTTATGCAATATATGCAAGGCAACTTTTGGCCTTTTTTCTTGAAATCAAGCTACTTAAGTTTCCACTCGAACATGACCATTCTATCTTCTCGAGACCAGGCGATCCCGTTAAGTTGGCTACAGTGAATATTAGTACAGCGGAATCTCCTTCACAATATTTTGAACAGTTATCTGCCAACCTTGTGTCCCTTCTACCACGTCTTTCCGTAAGCACATTCCTGATTCTAAACAGTACTAAACACAATTTTCATAAATCTTTTTTCTCTCTCCCTTTTTCTTACTTAAAAACTCGAGTATGGATAGGGGTTGGCAGACATCATACCTAAAGAAACCATGCTTTGGAAATTGAAGATGCTCAGAACTGCTGCAGCTTATGCTAATTCCCGTCTTCATGCCGTTAAAGCTGAAGTACTTGTTCTTGCTAGGTTTCTTTTTCCATCTTGAATCTTGATTACTATATTTTACTATAATTCTCGTTTGTTCATTTTTTATGCAAATTGTGATTATTGATGTATGGATTCAATTATGCAGCGGCAAGGACAACATGCTTCCTAGTAGAGAAGAAGCTTTGAGGCTTTCACGGTCATTGCATAATTGTAAAGTGCGATACTTCAAAGACAACGGCCACACCATATTATTGGTAGGTGAGGATTTTCATCTCGGTTTTATAGAGATCTATAAGAATGTTTGAATACCTCTCTAACCATTCGTTTATTTTTGAAAACCTCTAACAACTACTGCCCTTAACGATCGTCTCATGTGTATTGAACCTTATTTTATTTACTATTTACAGGAGAGTGGTATTAATCTGTTGACTATTATTAAAGGCACTAGTACCTACCGTCGCTCAAGTAGCCACGATTATGTCAAGGATTTTATACACGTTAGTGAGTCCGAGTTCAAGCTAGTTCTCGAGGGAAATAGGTAACATTTCCAGCATACAATTTGAAGGATATGTCCTTTAATTTGGTTGGAGACGATAGTTTGAATGTGATCGTGATCCATTACAGATGGTTACACAACTATGCCGGCCCAGTTCTCTTGTCCACCATGGAAGATGGAACGATAGTGAGAGGCATATCGGGAGTTCCAGATGAAGGCCCGGTCCTGTTGGTCGGTTACCACATGCTCATGGGCATGGAGCTCTTTTGTCTGATCGAGGAATTTCTTCGGGAAAAGAAGATCATGGTTCGTGGTATAGCACACCCGACGATATTTTCTCACATCACCGAAAGTGAAAACAACGAGTTCTCATTTGCTGATTTCATGAGATTGTACGGTGCATTGCCCGTCAGCCCGAGCAATCTCTTCAAGCTATTTGAAACGAAATCTCACGTGCTGCTTTATCCCGGTGGTGCTCGTGAGGCTCTTCACCGAAAGGTCTGTTGATATCTCGTGTTATAAAAGAACTCGGAAAATGAAGCTAAAGTGGAGTTTGTTACTAAGTAAAGTCTTGTCGTTTTTTATTATTATCAGGGTGAAGAGTACACATTATTCTGGCCGGACCAGCCAGAGTTTGTGAGGATGGCCACAAGATTCGGAGCGACAATCGTGCCGTTCGGAGCTGTTGGAGAGGACGACCTAGCCGAGGTATTTTTCTTTCTTTATTAAAATATAAAGCCTAAATAGGAGTCCAAATATAATGTTTTTACGTCCTAAACTTACCGGCAGTTACTTATGGACTACGAAGACCTGATAAAAATTCCAATTCTGGGCGACAGTATAAGAAGAGACAACGAAAAGTATGAATCATTTAACGTGAGGTAAAACCATCTTCACTCATCATCATCTTTGTTTGTTATTATTATTTCAATATTTGCTCAAAGCTCGTTCGATACGTTGCACTCTCTTTTCTTTCATCCATTGTGCGTATTTTGTGTTGGTAGGGCCGGAGCTAGTGGTGAGGTGGCGAATCAAAATCTATATGTCCCGGCACTTGTGCCGAAAATACCGGGCCGGTTGTATTATCTGTTTGGAAAACCAATTGCGACAAAGGGTAGGAATGAGTTGTTGAAGGACAGAGAAAAAGCAAGGGAACTCTACTTGCAAATAAAGTCGGAAGTCGAAGCTTCTATGTCGTATTTGCTTAGAAAACGGAAGGAAGATCCTTACAGAGGGATTGTGGATAGGACTGTTTATCAAGCTCTCCATACTCCTTCAGACCAAGTTCCGACATTTGAACTATAATAATCGAGGACAAGCTCCAAAGGTACGTAAATTTGCTCATAGCCTTAGATCATACTCTACATGTTTAGTAGTTTTTCTTATAAATAGGGATATTTACAAAAAGTACCCTTAAAGTTTGAGGTATTTACAAATATATACAGAAATGTTTTAAAATGAAAAAAGACCAAATATTATAATTACCCTCCTCTAACATTAAAAGACCAAATCACACCTGAGTTATTTTTTTCCCTTGCAAGGGGTTATTTTGTAATACCTCAAAAATCAGGGGGTTAGTTTGTAATTATCCCTAAAATATGTCCTTAATGTCATTTTTTTTAAATTATTGCATGGATTTGCAGGGCCAAGCTTTTACCGGCGGTGAAAATTCATTCAAATGACACAATCCGTGGCACGTGATGACGTCACAATACTAGCTAGAAAACGAGATAAAACTTGTACTATCTTTTAATTCATTGATATCCAAACAATACTATTATTTGTTGTGTATGTGTGTGCTTGTAAAATATGGCCTTTTGTGGGCTTGGAAGAATTATGTGCATATGTGAATGATCATACAATTAGGATGAGCTAAGACTCAGAGTAGGGAGTTGGTTAACTCAGTTTTTGTCGAACATTATTTGAGCATGATCGAGCTAAAGTGATGCTAAAATAAGTTGAGTACAAATAGGACAAAATTGGATTTTTCATAAATTTAAATGACTAAATGTGGAATTGTAAAGAACTAAATGTGGAATTGACTAAAGATCGTCAAATAGGACAAAATTGGATTTTCATAAATTTAAATGACTAAATGTGGAATCGAGTATGTTACAAGATGTTGGCGATATTATCTGGTTTATGACACAAATCCAGTATTCGTATAGTAGTATCCAGTATTCGGTTACGATATACAGAGGATTAAAAACTTTCCTTTCTGTATAATCGGAACCTACAGGCGCAATTGAAGTCGAAAAAAAAATGCAAGATCAAATAAAAGGTTGGCAAGAACTGATAAATAAATGGTTGATCATGTCGTAATTCATAGTCGAGACGGTGCTTCTTTCTGGTGGCACCTTGGGGACATCTCCAGGTCCGTGGGCTTTGTAATTCCGATTATCGGGCCTTGCCCCCTTATGTAATTCCATTTTTCTTGGAGAAGATAGACAAAGAGAATGAGAGAAACCTCGACAGTGAAAATGACAGTCCAAGCCCTTACGTTGCCCGCTGTCCTCTTGCTGTAGGATCCTAAACCTGTGTATATGTTGATGACTCCGAGTATAGACAAGGCTATTCCCATCACCCAGTGAGATAAAAACCAAACACTTCTCACTCTGCTTCCCCTGCATCCCAAAGAATATATATACGTCGAAACTAAAATATGCATCGATCGATTTGATGGTTGATGATGATGGTGATGTCTATATATACCTCTGTGGCCTGAAGATGCCGATAAATGCTTGCATCCACATGAGGATATAGAAGGCGAGGCCTATTCTTTGATGATCGTTGCTGAACGAATTGTCAAAGTATTTTATTGACAATACTGCCCCTGCTGTTGCAAGGAGGACCGATAAAACCTGTGTAATAGCATGAACATAGTATATGATTCTTAGCCTCGTGACGGACTCGTGTCCGTTTGGCGTTGTTCGTTTTATGAGTATAGCAATCGGCATTAGGAACCCGACTGAGGCCCACAGGAGGAAACCGTGAAGTTTGATCTCGAAGGACAGTTTAGCACTCATCTGAGAAAACGAAAAAACCGATTACATAGATGGTTCTTGCAATGTATAGAAATGTAACCATAGATCATAACACAGTAGACACATAAAACTTACCTTTTGATCATTGTTGCAAGGGTGGAAAATATTTTCCATGATGCTAGAAGATTAATGAGTTAGGCAAAAGCCACATTTAGGTATATATATATATATATAATAGGGAGATGGGAAATATGGGGTGTTGCATCCTCTTCAATAACTAATTTCATTAATAATTTTACAAATTTCTTTTATTTTTATCTAAAAAACTACAATAACATTATTGAGTTTGTGATAAATCACCAGTTATCGATATGATTTAAATATAAATAAACAAGAAAAGATAGGGTCCCTACCTCATATCATGTCCCTGCATTTGAGTCTCAAATGTGATGATGATCATGATCCTACGTTCATTCTTCTAGTATCTTGTTTGTGGGTGGATTTTAATTTTGATTATTTTAATTGCAAAATATGAACACAAAATTTTGCAAGATATTGACTTTGTGAAAATTGAAGTCATGATGAGTAGCCTCAAAATTTCAAAAAGCCAATTGATATCTCATCGTTTTTTCTCATCCTATTCCCATGTGAAAACCTATTCCTATTGGTAGCTGGTCCTTGTTTTAACAACCCCTTTCATTCTTAACTAAATTATCATAGCAAAGAGAGTCCCACACAATTAGATTGTTCCAAGGCGTAGATAGAGTCATAAAGATGTTTATTCTTACACTGTTAGAGTACAAGCTACATACGATCATTCATCAAACAAATGTCCCAGGTGTTTTTTTTTTTAATTGATGCCGAAAAATTAAATAATACAGTATGTAGTAGTAGCAGCAACGTGTTACTCCATCTTTTTCGAAATTAAAATTATTTTGTGCAACATAAAAATTTGTTGACGTACACAAATTGAAATTATTGACGTTTATTTTGGTTGTGCAACATAAAAATTTTGTTTTTCACCTTGGGCTGGCCCATGAAGATTACAGAATATGGCTTGCTCTCAATTTATGGGGCTGATTATGGATGGGCTCGGGCGAGATGAAAAATTAATTTATGGGGCTGATTATGGATGGGCTCGGGCGAGATGAAAAATGTAGTAACCCATCACAAAATAAAAATACCGACTCCGCTGGGGATCGAACCCAGAATCTCTGGTTTCGTAGACCAGCGCCTTATCCATTGGGCCACGGAGTCGCTTGTTGAAACAGTGCAAACGTTAAACCATTTTCTACGTTAAAACAAATAAACGTAAGTGATTGTAATTAATTACTATAATCATCCCGAGTTGTACTCATTTTTTCTCAAAAAATTATCTATACTGTTTTTTGGATGCCTTAATTTAACATGCTCATCTTTAAAACCATTTATGATTTTACTCTTACTTTATTCAACTAATTTTTAAATTTTATTTATAATTAATTTATTTTTTAACTTAAAAATACATTTTAACCTCTATTTTTTTTCTTATCAGCGGATTTATAAACAATTGGAACACTATTTTTAAGAAATGGAGTACATAATGTACATTGTTGACTTTTTTGACTTGATTTTCAAAGATAATTGTCTTTTCAATTAGTAAAGATAAAGTTTTAATTTTATTAATTAAAAGTTAACTAAGTACTTTAAAAAAACTTATATTTTTTGTATGTATATCTTCAAAAAAATTTAAATACAGTAATATGTATCTCACTCTAACAATTATACTACTATATTTTTTTATTGTGATGTCCCAGAAAATTCAAAGGCTTAAAAGAATTGAATATGTTAATTATACCAATAGATGCATCTTCTTTTCTGACCATCCTCCTATAAAAACTTCAAAGTTAAGAAGTCCAAAGTTAAGGGTGCTGGCTGGCTATGGAGTAATTCTAGGATGGGTGACCATGTGCGCGCAAAGTGGGTTGAAAAAGAAAAGTGTGTATTTTAAAATTTGTCTCCGGGTGCGCACAAAGTGGGCTGGAAAAGTAAAGTGTGTATTTTAAAATTTATCTCTAAGTAATTCTACATTATTGTTATCTCATAAAAAATGATTCATTTTCTTGTAATAATTCACACCGAGATAGGGTAAGAGACCGTGCAATTTACACTCGTGTAATTTCCCAACTACTCTAAAAATGGTCAAACTTCAAGATTAAAACCTCCGCTGTAATTTCCCATGTCTCTTAATTTACCACTCACACACACACTCAGTGAAAAGCTTGCTACGCCTCTCACCGGTTGCAAACCCCATCAATAAATTTCCTGTGCAGCTTTCTTTTTTCCCGTTGAGCTTACTCCACTCCCCCTTCTCTCTCATCCACAAGACCCCACCTTCCATTTCACCCAATTATTTCTGTTTATTTCCTTCTTCTTCTTCTTCTTCTTTTAATTAATTAAGAAAATATAAAAAGGAAAAAAAGCTGCTCACTTTTATAGATTAGATTATCGTCTGGCATTGTTTGGAAAAGAATAATAAAAATTTGTTATTGTTTTCCTCAATTCTATGTGGCCCACTTCCTTCTTCTCATTACCTTTCTTTTGAGCTATATTCCCTTTTCTTTTATTTCTCTTTCGAGGGTTCTTCATCTTCTTTTTCATTTTTTTTTACTTTCTCTGCATTTCTGGGTTTTGAAGGAAGAAGATCTAGGGGGCTGGTTTCAGATCAGTGGCATAGGTCAGAGCTTTTTCTCTGTGTTTTATTTTTATTTTTAAATAGAAGTTAGAAAAGAAGCATGTGGATTTGGGTCTTGGTTTTCAATTTATATGTGTTTGAATTCTGAAATGCCATGTTTTGTGTGAAGATTTTTTTATGAAAAAGCTTTGTCTAGTGACTTACTCATGGTTGTACAGTGTAGTATAGAACCGAATGTGTTTATCGAATGGTTTTAAACAATGGTTCACATTCTGGGCTGCTGTTTGATTTGTTTTAGTTCATCGATATGTGCTAGATCGAAATATATAGTGACACCTGTTTTAGATCACTTGGTGTTGTTGACATTATTAAGTAGAATGTTTGATTTAGTGCTTTGCAGTATTGTGTTTGTTTGTGGGATTCAGGTATCTATGGATTAGTTCTTGGTTTGAAGAAGACTTTGTCCCTTGATTTCCAATTTGCTAAATTAAAATGTCGTCCGGAAGCCTGAAAGATGATTTGTCGAAGAGATATGGTGGTATAAAACTATGGGTTCTGATAGGCATATCTGTGGGTGCTTTTATAGTTCTTATCCTGGGGATCCTATCGGTATGGGTAATGTTCCGGAGGAAGTCTCGAAAGACATTGCACACGTACAATCTTTGTCAGATCCCTAATGTCTCAAAGGAAATCAGGGTTGACAGTGCCCTGGATCAAACCGCTCATGATCATTCCGGAGGTACCGGTAATGATAAATCGAGTGACAAAAACTCTGAGAAAATGGTAGTTCATTTGGGGAGGGGCAAATCGAGTGATGTTGATGATGCCAGCCAATGCAGTTCAATGTATCATCAAGAAAGAGCATATAGCTCCCACTCAGGAGAGGAAGGAAGTTCTGGTAATCACAGAAAACAACCTTCTATGTCGTATGGGCTTGCTATGGCATCACCGTTGATTGGCTTGCCTGAAATATCTCATCTCGGGTGGGGCCACTGGTTCACTCTTAGAGATCTTGAGATGGCAACGAATCGTTTCTCAGCTGAGTATGTCATTGGGGAAGGTGGTTATGGGATTGTTTATAAGGGCAGGTTGGTAAACGGATCGGAGGTAGCAGTCAAGAAACTCCTTAATAATCTGTGAGTAGAGTACCGATTTCATGCTTTTGTCATGAATTTGCGTTCTTATTTATGGTTAAATGATGAATTATGTTGCAGTGGCCAAGCGGAGAAAGAATTTAGGGTTGAAGTAGAGGCCATTGGCCATGTTCGGCATAAGAATCTTGTCCGGCTTCTTGGCTATTGCATGGAAGGGGTTCAAAGGTTAGATTCTTTTTACGAGCTGTAACCCATTTTTAAATGCTACAGTACGTTTTTCTGTATAACGTAGCATCTTTTTTCCACACTTTTTTACGAAATACAGGATGTTGGTATATGAATATGTAAACAATGGCAACCTGGAACAGTGGCTGCATGGAGCTATGAGACAACATGGCACCCTAACATGGGAGGCCCGTATGAAAGTTCTGCTTGGCACTGCAAAGGCGTAAGTGACTTTCGACCATGTACTGTTTGCCATGCTTTTTGAAATTCAGTTACATTTGTATATGGTTTTTTGTAGACTTGCTTATTTGCACGAAGCTATAGAGCCAAAAGTTATTCACCGTGACATAAAATCCAGTAACATTTTGATTGATGATGAGTTCAATGCAAAAGTTTCCGACTTTGGTTTGGCTAAGCTACTGGAATCCGGAGAAAGTCATATAACAACAAGAGTGATGGGAACATTCGGGTATAAGATCTTCTTTTCGATGCACTTTTGTTTTATAAGTATTATTTTCCTTAACCAAGTCATGTTTGTGGTTTTCAGTTATGTGGCTCCTGAATATGCAAATAGTGGTCTGCTGAATGAAAAGAGTGATGTTTACAGTTTTGGCGTTCTGCTCCTTGAAGCTGTTACCGGACGTGATCCTGTTGACTATGGGCGTCCATCCAATGAGGTACTTACTATATCAATTTTATTTTAGAATAAGTTAGCAAATATGACACTTGTTTTTTTTCTCTGGCACTGGCAGGTCAATCTTGTTGAGTGGCTGAAAGTGATGGTCGGGAACAGGCGATCTGAAGAAGTTATTGACCCTAACCTTGAAGTTAAGCCCGCTACTCGTACCTTGAAGCGCACGCTTCTTGTTGCGCTTAGGTGTGTTGATCCCGATTCGGAGAGACGCCCCAAAATGACCCAGGTTGTTGTAATGCTTGAAAATGATGAGATTCCTCATCGTGAGGTGAGCTTCCGTTTGACTTGGAGATTCCCTTAAGCTATTAATTAAGTCGCTTTTGTCTTTAATTGTCCATACTTGAATAATTAAACGAACTGTGGATACATGGTCATTGCATAACTCCTTAGCTTGTTCCAGTGGTCAATTATTTTGTGGATCTTGCGATTTTTTCCCTTTCATTGACGGGATTGCCAATTAAATACATTTAACTAGATTTGCATGTTTATGAAAAAAAAACAATTAGAAAACCACACTGCATAAAAGGTATAACTTGTTTGATTGATTCCTATAAGATGAAAATGATGAAATGGAATTAGATGTGATAAAGATTTTCCATGTTATGTTGGGTGCAGGACCGAAGGAGGAAGAAAAGTGAAACCTCAAGTATGGATATCGAGAGAGAGATATGTGGCTCAGACACACCCACAGCCACACACACCGACTCGTTATAGGGCTCAGCTTCATTTTCACTGACCCTTTCTACTGGTAGTATTTCAAAATGAGAGAGTGGGGCTCGGTTTTGTACAGGTGTTCTGTTTGTGAATGATCAATGGCCCCGATGTTGATAACCATTACAATCGCCATTCTTTTTATAGCTGTCTGCTGACTTTTAGCTCGTACGATTGCCAGTTTCGTGTGTAGGCTCTCACATTGATCATACTTCCCTATACAACATGCATTGTGGTTAACCAAAATTGCATCTGTTTTGTCTAATTGAAATTTATGGTTGAGTGTTTTTGTTATAATTTTATACTTTAACTCTTCTCTCATCACTTGGGCTGTAGGAATGATACACCAAATGTGTGCACATGCCATGACAGATTAGGTGAATCAAATTATAGAAAACAAGAACTGGGAAAAGGGTTTCAATGCCCCTCATTAAAGTAAAGAGTAAGAGAAACAATTAAACAAAGAACCAAACACATCATAGAAAGATTACACAGAACATGGTTTGTCTGGGTCATAAATATGCCGTTCAAATATAATTACAAGACCACATGACACAACTTAAAACATGCAGAGTTTGTGCGTAACCCCTATACAATACGCGTTTCAAACAGCACCCTGTCCGTACTCACTCTTAGACCCACCTCTATAAATTACTATACATCAACTAAAATCTTCGAAGAAGTCAAAGGGTTATATGCGTTTGCACATTTGGTAGAAGCTTTAGTCTTGTTCACCATTAACAATCAGATTCCGGAATACATACAGACAAAATGCAGCCACTGCCTCGTTGAATATTCTTCGAGAGTAGGAACAAACGGTCACAAGAGTACTCGTATATACAGTCGAGCTCCACTATTAGAACCAACACATTATACATGCAAAACTATACAAGAGTTAGCACATATGTCCACGCTTCTTATTCAAAACCCGGTAGCATCTAGATCGCCCTTTGGGCTGTCCAGAGAATCCCCTGAATAAGATCCATCCGGCTGACGGATAAAAATATTAAGATTGCCAGATGGAAACGATTCCTGTGTATCCCAAACATGACCTTATATCAGACACTCAGCAAGTGCAAAGAGGATAAGGCAGCTAAAACTATTTCCTTCATTTTAAACTTGAAATAATTAAGGATAATTACTAAAATTACTGTAATTTATTAAAATCTGTCAACCTGATTACTATAAGGTAAGGTAGAGATACTATATGTATAAAAAAAGATTTTTCAGTTGAGAAACTATACCAGGTCATCAGATCCTTGCCCCTCTGATTGAAAAACGATTGGCCGGCAGCGCTTGTCTTCATTCATTAAACTTGAATTCTGAAAGTGAGAGATGAGAGCAGTTTTTCCCTGGATTCTTGCGTATGCCAAGGAGGCAACCTTTTCGCTGTTAAATTTCTCCCATTTCTTCCCATTAAATGCCTAAACAAATTACAAAATCACTTTTGAGAGTGAGAGCAACATTCTAGAAAAAACGAAAAAAAAGGAGTACATAATATATTAATATGACTATTCACATCTTTTATCAATTACCACTAGCTGATAAAAAAAAGTCATGACTACTTCCCCAAACAGTGACCAAAGAAACACAAACCTCATAAAAGGTGACGATGTGAGAAGGAGACACCATGTTGATGAACGCGTAACCGACGTTGCATTTATTCTGGAACAAAACAAGCCAATATAAGTTTCCTGTATCAAAAGTTCGCTAACCATACAAAGAAATATCACCAATCCCAAAATTACCTTAAAATCTATTGGCAAATAGAGAAAATCATATGTGCCCTTGTGAGTTTCATCAATAGCTGCAAGAAGCATCTTGGATGTATACCTTCAAGAGATGGAAAAAAGAAATAAGTTTCAAAGTACAACAGAAAAAACCAACAAAGAAAAATGTTGTTAATCCTTACTTGTTGGGGATGTTTTTAATCATCAAGGTAGTCCTACTATCCTCGCCATTCCCAATCTTTTCCAAATCAATTTGAAACTGCTTTTTATTATCCATCTGGTTTCCACTCTGGGACCTTCTACTTCGCCCACGATCATTTATCCCATCAATGTTGGACGATGCTCCAAAAGAACCATTCCCAAAATATAAAGGTCCGTTTCTCGACGTTGACATCAATCTAGAACTAGGAGAGCCATCGGTGAAGTTTCCAGCAAACGCAACTCCTATGTTCATAGCCCCATGAACGCCAACATTCACCGCACTACTGCGGGAAAGATTAGTTAATCCAAATGCTGCCTGGTTTATATAAGATGATGCTTCAGGTGACTCAGGGTAGAAACCAAAATGCCTTTCCATTTGACTACCAGATGGAGCAGAGCCCACATGATGATGTGAACTAAGAAACGAACCACGCTGACTACTCGAGTATGGAAAACCAATTCCCTGTCCACCAGATGGGAGTGGGCGTCCCTTTAATGAAGATGACCAGGTCGGAGAATTGATGTGCTCAGACTTAATAGTGGGGCTTCCCCAGAGAAACTGAGGACCAGAGAGTGTTCCGACACTAGATGGCTTGGAATAATCGAATGGCAACGCAGGTCCAGGACTTGAGTTCAGCTGAGGATCAGGAATGGAGAAATGATTTGGAAAAGCAGTGCCTTGTGTGGTTGTATCCTGGGTGAGGACCTGGTTCACATGGCTTATCCTTCCAGGATCTTTACCGATTGGGGTAATTTTGAGAGGATTTGACACATGAGAAGGAAGAATAGAAGCCAGACCAGATAAGTGATTGCTTCCAACGGGGCTGAGGCTTTCTAACTTAGGCATCTGACTGTAACCACACAATGAGTTCTGCTCAACCGGACTGCCAAAAGTGGGCCAGCGACCTGCAAGGAACTTGTCACCATTTCATTTCACGCATAAAATCAAATCATGATTAATAACACACAGCTAGCAATTATTGTTCAAATAATGTAGATTGAATTAACATGCCTGGAGGAGACCCAGCTATGGGTGACCCAACTTGATGTAGAAAAGCTCGAACCTCGTCTTGCTCCTGCTCTTGAGTCAGCTGCTGCATTAAGCTGTGAAACGAACGCGCGCACACGGATGCAAGAAGTTAAAGCCAAATCAGATTACATATGAAATCAACTGCCAAATACAACACTCAAACTTCTGTTATGCAATGTATTGAGAAGCTTTATCACAAGAATGATGCATAGCAAATGCTAAATCAGATCATTGGTGAAATATCACGTGTTTGGTAATTAGCCATTTTCAATAGCGGTCGATTCAGTACAATAACATTCATGTAGCTCCTAATCCCAACTGAAAAATGGGTGTCATAAGATTAATTTAATGGATATATGTATGCAAAGTACTCTAGTGCGTCAATAACTGTCTGTATAGATAGTTTTTAAGGAGTTGTTTTCTTTAAGTTCTGAGTAAAGAATCAGAACAATAATTATATATGGTTCTAGTAGCTACACAAACATGGCCTTAATAATTTCCACACTTATATATTGCCAGGTTTTACTTTTAAGAATAAAGTCTTGAAGTTTTATAACAAGAACTCGTAAATAAGGTCACAAGTAAAGTAGTATTTTATAAGACCACTCTTTTTAAGTACAGTATTTTACAACTTTCTCAAATCATATTGTGGGAAGATTCACAAAAACATATCAACAGTAGTAGGAAATTTCAATGCGTAAGTAATAACTAATAAGTAGAACATGGTCATGGAAACAAAACCGTGAGAGCATGAGCACCCCAAAGCATGAATATAGAATGTACCTACGACGGGCTCCACCAGGCCGGCTGGGTTCAAGCTTTATGCGTTTTCCAGCTATATCACTTCTATTCAAAGCCTTGAGAGCAGCCTCTGCAGCTCTAACATCATAAAACTCAATGAACTTATGATGTCGCTTATGAGGTGTTTCCCTTATCTGGTTAGACAAAATAAGCATAAGCAGAGTAACTCCTGTGAAAGAATAAACAAGTAACCAAGGTGAAACAAGAACAATGATAGCAAAACTCTACCTCCTTGACTTCTCCATAGACTCCAAATATTTGGCGAAGGTCATCATTGGATACAGATGCATCCAAATTGAACACCACTAAAGTTCCTTGGTTAATGTCTTTTTCTGACGGGTTATCCTGCATGAGCAAGAAACAGCAGTTGGAGATCATCTACTCAGTACTCAGCAACATTTACAGTGCTAAAACTAACATACAGTGATGTGTATCTTCGTTCATACCTTTGGAATTGAAAAATGAATGTCGAGATTTCTTCTTCTTAAAGGCTTGCTCTGTAATGCACGCATTGCATTTCGGGCAGCTCGGATATCGTAGTAAGATATCATCACAAATCCCCTGTGTTTGCATGCGGTATAGAGTGTTCTGATATCTCCATATTGCTATTAAAGGGAAAAAAGAAACAGAAGGTGCATGTTAGTGTTTGTACTAAAATTTTGAATGCAGAATAAGTAAACATAGAAAGCTAGCTGTAGTTGATCAAACCAATAAATATTTAAAAATGAAAGAAACTGAAATTACATATGAGATGTTGGGAGCATATAGAACCTAGAACCACAATACAAAGTTAAATCTTTTCATTCACTCAAATTACGTATACTGGCTCAAACATCAGTTTTGCTTTCCACTTAAGATATAACCTCAGGTAAGTAAGGCTGTAAGCCCCAGGTAGAAACACTTTCTAAGAGGTAGGCGCTTATAAGGTTTTTCTGATAAGAAACACCCCCTAATTTGAGAGTCTAAGACCGAATCAGTAATTTGAGAGAAGACCCTCAACTTAGAGAGTTTAATGGATGTTTTTGTTTTTTTGCTTAACATAGTGTGCGTGATGATTTTTATTTTTATTCTGAAAAAAAAAGGCTTCTCTAACTTTAATCAATGGTGAAATGGGAAAAAAAAATCTGAACCTCATAGACTTAAATAACAACCATGCTAACTTATTCCTACTCTAATTTACTTGACGATATCTTCATTCAACAAGTGAAGAAAATAGCCAATATGCATCATTCTCAATATACAGATGTAATAATTCTAACATTTGCATTTAACTAAAAACGAACAAACTGAAATACTGTGAGAACACACCACATCAAGTAAGAAAGATTAGGGTTTGAGAGATAATTTAGCAAGCAAAAGCAAGAGAGGTGAGAAATGAGTGTACGGAAAATATTATATAGACTCGCATATATATACAATTTGAATCTTGTTAACAGTACCTCGAAGAGGGACTTAAGTTCAGAGTCCTCTACATTACTGTTGATATTTCGGACAAATAGTGTCCTTGAAGGGTGCTCGCCATATGGGTGTTCACCACTAACAGCTCCAGCGCCGTTCGTGACACCATATTGGGATATACTGATCCCACCAAAACCATCCGATGTACTTAACCTTGATATACCATCGATCAGAGCGTCGTGATTTTCAGGATCTATTTCGAGTCCCCCTCCACTTCCAAAGAAATCATCATCCAAGTCTTCAAGTTGAGTTGGCAACCCACTAAGATCAAAGTCGTCCATAAGACCAGCTAAAAGATCATTTTCATCACCAGGAAGAAATTTTCCTATAGTATTCGATTCAATATCTTCAAGTGGATCCTTAATTTCACCTCCAACACGAACCTTACTAAGGATAGGGAATCCATCATCAAGTGATTGACCAATTAGGTCAGATTCATTGAAATTAACTGCAAATTAAGGGAAAAAAGCTCAGAGATCGTTTCAAAATTAAATCATAATAATTTTAGGTGGAAGCTCTATTGTTCATGCTTACGTTTAACATGTGGAAGGACGGGCAAAGATGTCGAAAAAAGGCTAGCATCACTAGATGCGTGATATGCACCAGTTCCATTAGGAAGTCTCCATGCACTTTTCTCTTTCTCTGGAATGTTTGCAAATGGAGTTTTGGAAGCATCTACAAACACCGATTTCACAAAAATGGGAATTCAGGATATTGAATACAGTATTCTCTAAAGCTTACATGTCTTTTCCAGTAGTAGATAACTTGTCATAAGCTTATAAGAGAAAAAAGAACAAAAATGTGGGGGTGGGGGAGATGTTTCGTTACACTAACCAGCAATGGGGTTTTTGAATCGGTTCTCCATTTAAATTACTGCCTGCAAAAATAATCATGGAAACCAAGCATCATTATAGCTCTGAGTTTGCAAGTCCAAAACCAAATGGAAGATCAAATTTTTACGATTAGAAGAAAATCATGTTTAACAAACATACATATTGACCAAAAAAACTAATTTGGAGTAGTAAAATATAATTAATTTCGTCAATCCGAAACAGTAAACAGAGAGAATAACTAGCAAGAGGAACACAAGTTTCTCAGGCAAAATATCTATCAAACACGGGAAAAAGAAAAATATTAGCAGAAAAATATGTTAAAATAGACTATACAAGAACACTGAGGAATCTAGCTCGAAAAAGTCTCGGCCACTGAATCAACTTCAGAGTCTGGTCATCTAATTGACATAATAACCAATTTTTTAGCACAGACAAATTCGACTAAAAATTGTTAAATTTTCCGAATCATGAAAATTTCAGAGCTTTTGAAGGTTTCTCGGTCCAACCCATCACATGCAAAAACCATATACTATAACCCAAACGAAAGATCGCAACTTTAGAAACCCCTGTAATCTTTAGATGTTTTAAACACAAACCCACATCATAATATCCGATTAAAAGCAAAACCCACATCATAATATCCGATTAAAAACAATCAGAAGAAAAAAACCTCAATCAGTGAAAAAAAAAGACAAAATTGCAAGAAAATCAAACATACAGGCAAACAGAGAGATACAGATAATACCTCATGGAGAGAGAGAGAGAAAGAAGGGGACTGCTAATCGCCAAACAAAAATAAAGACGTAAGAGAGAGGGAGATTGTAATTATATTTATATAAAAAATAATTATAAACAAAAGGGGGGCTTTGTGATTGTGAGTGAGAGATGGAATTACACGACAAAGAAATTAAATTAAACAGTTCCGTAGAAGGTGAGGAATTGTTTTCTTCTACTCTTCCACTTCCTTCACTCCCGCCGGAACACCTGTGAGTGTGTGGTTTAGAGAGAGAAAGCGAACAATTTTAGAGAAAGAAAGGGGGACGGGGGAGAAAGCAGAAGAAAAGATCCCAAGAATTGGAGAATGATTGGAGGGAAAAGGGTGTGAATAATGAGTTACAGTCACCGTGAATCGCTTGTTTTTTACTGTAGATTTTGTTTTTGTTTTTGTTTTGCGAGGGAATTGGGAGGGGTAACCCTCCCAATATCACAAATCAGAAAAATGCCCCTCTCCCCCTTTTTCATTTATTTTTAAATAAAAATATAATAAAAATAAATCAAAAATGAATATTAAGTTTAAAACATTTACAATTTAACCTATCAAGTTTCAACAATTGCAAATCAGTCCTCCCCCTATTTTCAAACCCTAATCCCCGCTACCCCTCTTCTTTTCTCATTCACAGAACCCCCGCTGCCCCTCACAAAAACTCACGGCGACTCCGGCGAAATAACCGAACTCCGACCGACGACTAAACGAACTCCGGCAAGAGCGTCTCGCCCCTCTCACTTTTCAGGTAAGTACCTCTCCCAATTCTCTCTGCCCCGCACCTCTCTATCTCAGTTCTTCAAGGTTTAAAAAAAAATCGAATTCCAGTTTCCGGCAATGTCGATGGCGTCAACCTCCGCGAACAGGTCAGGGAAAAGGACTCGTCGGTCATCCCCGTCCGCAACTGCTCAGAGCAACCCGGCAAGTGAAGCCCGTTCGAAGTCGATGCACGACCGCGACGACGATCGTTTCCTCGGGTTGCCGGAATCACAGGCCCGAATGAATTATCAGGTACCACTCTACTTCCCTGGCTCGAATGCAATTCAATTAACTGTCGTAGCTTTAATTTTGGGTCGAGATTACGTGTTTTGAATTTTCTGGAAAATGTCTTCTGTGTTCATGAGTGAGGTGCGCAGGCCGTGGCAGCTACAGCATTTATAATTGGCTGACCTCTGTCAGACACGATTACCAGATCAGATCTATCTGGAATCAAAAACTGCAAGCACTCGAGGAACCAAATCCAGCAACTGGTGTCCTCTGCATCACCCACACCCCAAGCAAGTGGGTAACTGTGATGCTCACTGTCAGTAGCAGAAGCAATAAGAAGCGTTCCCTTGTATCTATTGGTCATGAACGATGCATCAATGACGATAACGTCCTTCATGTACTGAAATCCCCGAATACACGCTCCGATAGCCATGAAGAAGTACTGAAATTCACCATTGACATCTGTCTGAATACGGGTGAACGTACCTGGATTCCTTTTTTCAAGCATGTAACAATACGAAGGAAGCTTCGAGAAATTATCTTCATAGGATCCGCGAACATTTTCCAGGGCTTTCTGCTGCGCTCTCCATGCTTTGTCGTAACTGACAGTAATATTTTCCTCAGTACGCATAAACTGCTGAATTGCAGCCGGTGTCAGAGGTTTCTTTGCGTTCAAGAACTGGTCCTGGAGTCGATTGCCGATAAGACTGCTAGAGGCCTGCCTGTGCACACCGCTTCTATCAATCAATGAACAAGTGTGGATATTGGTGTAGGTTTTAATCACAAACTCATCGGTCGCCTTCTTCCTCGTTGCACGAATTTTCCATTTGCAATTTTTTTCAACACATTTCACCACCTTTCGATTGTGATCAGATTTGTGCACAACGAATTCAAACTTGCCCTGCAATGCTACCCGACCGACAACATAGCTGAAATCGTCTTTGTTCTTGAAAGTCTGACCAACTACCAAATCGGAACCATCATACCGACCACCTCCGTCTCGATCACAAAGTCTAAAAGCAGGAACAACAGGCTCGTCCACAACAGGATTATTATAATAAGAACTACCGCCCTCATTATAACCGTCGTCACCACCATCATTACCATCGTCATCAACAACATCATCGTCGTTATCATCGACTTCGACACCACCACCACCATCATCATAATCACCGCCCGCACCACCATCATAATCATAACCATCATAATTATTGCATAAATCAATGCTATCCCAAATAGATACAGACGGATCATAAGTAGATGGCACTATTACTTGACTGTAATATTCAGATGTTTCACCTGAAGTTCGTCGAGTTGGAAGTTTTTCTTGGCGAATTGGACTTTGACGTGCAGGACTTTCACGTGCAGGACTTTCACGGGCAGGACTTTCACGGGCAGGACTTCTCGGTACAGAGGGACTGTAGGTCACAAACAACTCCATTTCATCTTCGTTTCTATGAAGCCATAAAGTCGTGGCCCAACTTTCTTCATCATTAATATATTTAGGAGGACACTTTTCCTTTGGGAATCGAGAGATCGCAACATCATTACATGATGGATCGATGACGATTTTTCCACACACTTTCTCAATAAGTGCATTAAACGAAATGCTCCTATCAATCAATATTGTTTTCGAGTGCTTCAAATCGCTCATTATCCATCTCCAATATCCCTCGAAGAGCTTCCACTCTCCACTATAATGTATTGTGATTGATATCTTATCCATGCTCTTATCCATGCCTGTAATTACAATAAAACGGGAAAATCAGATTTCCAAAACTGGACTGGTAAGTGCGCAGGCCACTGCCTGCGCACAGAGTGAAGCTGTGCGCAGGCTGAGCGCAGGCTGAAGACTGCATCAAAGTTGACGCCGTGCGCAGGCCTCAGCTTGCGCCAACCTTGAAGCCGTGCGCAGGCTAAGGACCTGCGTCAGTTTGGTTGCTGTGCGCAGGCCAAAGCCTGCGTCAATTTTGACGCCGTGTGCAGGCTGAGGCCTGCGCACCTGCGCACACCCTGCGATTTTCATTTTTTTTTTTTGTTTCGAAAAGCTTTGAAAACGCAAAATTAAAACTCGATATTGACAACAACACACACACAAGACATGTAGAAGTGAATGCTAACCTTTTTACGTCGAATTGTTGGTGGAAAATTGAGAATGTCGGAGCTTTTTTTTTGGGCGATTTAGGTTACGGGAGAGCAAAAATGGGGGAGAAGAAGAAATGAAAGTGGGGTTATTGTGTAAATATTTTTAGGGGTTAATGTGTAAATATTTTGTATTTTAATTTCTTTTACATTTATTTTAATGGAGGGAGGGGTAGATATCCGATTTTATTTTTGTAAGGGTTAAATAACCCTTACTTACTATTGAGAGGGGCATTTTTCCAAAGGCCTCTTGTTTTGCTCGGTGGAATCTGTGAATTGAAGAAGAAAAATAAAATAATTTGGTTGTAATTCTTTAAAAGGTAGGGCTCCCAATAATGATGGGCAAATGGGTCTTCATCATGTTTGTTTATAGAAACTTAAATAAGGCCTTGTTTGGCTGTTTTGCTTCTTCGCATTGAAAAAATAATATGTGGTAGTTCGAGCTCGACTACGATCAACCCGAGCCATTGTGCACGTTCGAATGTCAAAAGGATATTGACTCTCGAGTGCAAAGGCATAAAGAAGCTTCACTAAAGACGTATAAAATGTAACATGATACCCTTTTATTAATTTGAAAAATGTTAAAAATAGTCCTTGAGAAAAATAAAAAAATATAGTATATCTAAAATCAATGGGGGTGTGTTTGTAATTATTTGATACTTATTGTAAATAAATTCTAATTTTTCTACTGAAATAATATAATTGTATGTTTAATAAGAATGTAAATATTATCTTAAGAGAAAATAAGTATTATAAATATATAATGCGTTGATTGATGTAAGTATATAATGAGAAATGAAGTGAGGGTCATTCGGATATTTAATTGCAAATACTTGGTAAAATAATGATTTTTACTACCTGAGGAAAAAAAATCTTTGTATACTTTAAATTATGTAATTACTTTACAATGCATTAATATATGCTTGTTATATTTCAGAATTCACATTTTAGGAGTATAATTAGGTTAGGCAATTGAAAATAAAATTTGCAAGTTATAGGAAATGGAGCTCATGTACATATATGATAGTGTAGTATTAAACTAATTATAATCATTACAACTATTGAAACATATGAAATTAATAATATTTAATTGTATGGAGATATTCTAATATTTGATTTAACTCAAATGTTCGTACGAGATTGATTTGATTATAAAAGCTACAAAACTATAAGAGCACCAAAATTATCATTTATTTGGTTTGATTTCAAATAAATTAACTCTGCATCACCCACCTCACAAACAGCTATAGGTACATAAATGGGTGATTATTTTGTTGGGATAAGATTGGGCTAAAACTTTGAAAATATTACTAAAGTGACACTGGTTGGTTGGTAGTGCGGGCATGATTGATGCACATAGACTTTTGGCTTATTCTAAATTATAATCACTTCACTATAAAAATTGATGCAAAATATTCTTCCCGTCTTACAAAATGTATATAGTAATGATATAATAGAAATTATTGTAATATTTTATTTATGGGTCAGTTTATTTACACCTCTAGAATTACTAAACTCACCCCTATGATTAATTCACCCCCTTCAATTTCTTGATTTGATAATTACACCATCCTTTAAATATCAATTATACCTTTATTATAAATTTCTTAATTATCATCTACCAACTCACGCCTAAATTTTTCTTCTTTCTTTCTTCTTCAATTAGTCCCAAAAAAAAGTACAGTGCTACATTTTTAACAATAAAACGCATATCAATCACAAGTCACACATAAGCACACATTAAAAACATGAACTCCATGCTCCATCCAGTGAAAACAGAGAGGCCCTCGAGCTCCAAACAAACATGTACTGATGTACAGATCCTTACAATTCGGATTGCCCTTCTTCTTTGGGTCTCCCCTCGCCCTCGGGCTCACATTCTTCATATTTCACCATCAATATAGAATTCGAGTGATTACACTCCGACTCCAACTACTCAGGTTACTCACTTTCGTAAAATTCGACAGCCTCAATAGTCATCGAATATGGGTTGCCGGCGTGTGAGCTCTTTGAGAAAATCTTCGAACTCGAGCTCGCTGATTTTCTGACGGTCCCTTGTACCTTCCCGTCATCCCCGTCCTATGCCTCCGTCCGTAGAGGCTCCTTCCTGTCCAGCGAGATCAAGGGCGGAGGTACTCTATGGCTGGGGTGGGCTTTAGCCCACCCTGATTTTTAAATTTAAAAGGGTTATATATACTAAAAACCAATATTTATTAATATAAATTGGCTAGCCCAATTGGTAGATGAAGTCCAATCTGTCCATTTGGTCAAGGGTTCAATCCCTTTCATTGCTTTTTTTATTAGTTTAGCCTGTCTAGAAATTTTTTCCTGGCTCCGCCATTGAGCGAGATGGCATTCAAGTCGACTCGGAATGAGATAATCGACTCGCTCGTATTTAGAAATTGTTCTGGGGCCGGGGCCTCTCTACTCGAAGAGAAACATCTTCAGTTTGTAGCACATGATGCACTAGAGGACGACGATCTAGACCGTGAAGCTGCCGGAGTAGTCGCCGTACATTTCTATGAGCAGATGGCCAATTGGGAGGGTGGAGATTGAGAAGAGGGTGATGGACCCGTCGAATGAGTCGCGGGCAGAGTGCCAGGAACAGACGGTAAGGGTGGAGATGACGATATGATTAGCTTGGTGGCGATGAAGCTTGGAGTGAGAATTGAGGGAGGGTGCATTCAGTAACGACAAGGATAAGGACAAGGGTAATATAGAGATTTTCAATGGTATATAAAATTGAATTTTAAGAAAGGGGGTAAGTTTAGTAATATTTGAGGTGTAAATAAACTGTGCCTTTATTTATTCTTTACAAATAAAGTAAAGTAATGTACTTGTATAATCATTAAGTATTAATAATACAAAATTAATATTATATTATATTTATTTTAAAATAGGTAAGTTTTATAGTAGTACCTCCAAGGTGAAATAAATAAGATAAAAGATGTTTATGATTGTTATTGCAACTACGGAAAGGACAAAAAAGTGATGTAATTGGACTATGATGATCGGATTAAAATAATTAAATTCCTGGTATTGCAGTATTGCTCATGCAATAAAATAAAATAAAAAAGTCTTGGGATATGTTTGGATGTGACGATGATTCCAAAGAAAGTTCTATTTTTACTGTATTTTTTAATTATGCCATGTTATGGTATTAAACTAACTAGTCATCCTACCCGTGCGATGCACGTTTATTTAATTAACTTTTTGTTACTCGGAGTAGTGTTCTTTCTCCTTAATATTAGATGTATACATTGATAATGGACAAATAAATATTAAGTAAATGATCTAATTGAAATAGTACAATAAAGAAAATTACATTCATATTACAAATTCTGGAATACTTCTTTATACACTACATTTGTTCTATTTGTAAGACGACCACGCTGGTCACAAAGCAAAAGCTCCAACCCGGCTGTGTTGGTTACTCTAGACAACTACAATTGATCGTGCGTAAATACTGGTTTCTTCAAAAATATTCCAACATTTGTCAAAGATTGACCTTAACTCTTATTAATAGTCATGACATACGATATAATAATCGGAAATTGTCTTCATTGAAAAGCAAACTGAAATTTGGTATTCGAGGGCGTCAGAGCAATTTGAGTATTAAAAACCATTTCCCCAGAATTATTTCTTCCTAATACTTCCGCGTGGATAATATAGTGTTACAATCATCCTAGTACTATTGCTTAGTTCGACAGAAGCATCCTGTTAACGGTGAGAAAATCCTGCTCGATATCTACCGAACTAATAAAGAGATTTTGGGGATTGAGTAAAGTGGGTCACGTAGCAAGCTCGGTCCGAATTTTTCGGGAAGCGTGTGATTAAAATAATCTGTGTACAATACCTACTATTTATAGAGATACAAATTAGGGTTTACAAAAATGAGTATTGGGCCGAAATCTAATTTGGGCCGTAAATTTATACTATCGCGGCCCATGCGGAATCCCTCGACGACCTCGACTTCTGCCGTGTTCTCCGGTGAGTATGCTTCCCTGTTCGGATTGGGCCCTGTTTGTTCATATTCCACCGA
Source organism: Euphrasia confusa (assembly GCA_954870475.1). Classification (NCBI taxonomy): domain Eukaryota; kingdom Viridiplantae; phylum Streptophyta; class Magnoliopsida; order Lamiales; family Orobanchaceae; genus Euphrasia; species Euphrasia confusa. Next base: position 3,883,605 of record OX940951.1, read on the forward strand.
GCAGGGCGAGGCTTCTCGGTCGGTTCGGTGTATCACTTAGCGGTCATGATAGCTTATTTCCTCATGGCCTGTTCGCTCGTAATCTACCGAGCTAGCCCCCACCTTCTCACAATTGATCACCGACCTGGACTCTTTTTATTGGGCTGTCGGATCTTGCTTTGATATAGGGGCCGAGAGCTCATCATACTTGGGCCCGAGAAAATGTCTATCAACACATCCATATTCCGCAATAGTATAACGGTCACCCCAACTAATACGAAACAGTTCATGTATCAAAAACTATATACTATGTCACAACATTTAATTAATTCGTATATTATATACAATAAATAAAATATGACATCACTATATAAATTGTTGTTTAAAGAAAAATAAGTCTACACACATATATATATATATATATATATATATATATATATATATATAGAGAGAGAGAGATTTTAGTAAAAAAAATTATAATAATATCACCCTTCAACTTCATGGTTTGGTAGTTTGGAACACTTGTTGATATTTAATAACTCAACCGAATGCATTTAATCAAACATATTATCTCCGCGTTCAGTATGTAAAATACTATCTAAACTCAGGTAAATCCTTTAGTCCGTATTATGCATTGCAACCATGTAATCGTTGATTTCATTAACGTCATCCAGAGTCGGCGCTAGAATCGCTCGTCTTTTTAGAAAATTAATATTCTCGATGTAATTATAAAAAATGTTAATACATAAATAAATCATAATCATATTAGAAAAAATAATTTATCGAAGTTGGGAATGACTAAAGATGAAAACTTTTTATAGGGGTAAAATTGAATTAAGTTTTGTATAATTTTTGAAAATTAATTGAATAAAAATCGCAAATTATAGAATTAAATCCGGATATTTTGGTTCAAAATTTATAATTTAGTTGACTAATAAAAATAGAATAGAGTAAATTAAATTAAATGTAACCTAATTTACTTAATATTAATATGATATAATGATTAATACAAATTAATATTAATACTATTATCTATTAAGATTTATATCATAAAGTAAATAAATTAATAATATATGATAAATAAGTAATAAAGTGAAAATATTAATAGAAGATATTAAAAAATAATTTATTTAATAATTTGATTTTTTCAAGTCAATCTTTACTATAATTAAGGAATTTATAAGGATAAATTATATAAAATTAAATAGTAAGAGAATAAAAAATATATAAATATTATTATTTATATATTAATTATGTATTTAATATTTACTTAATAAATTGATTAATATTAAATATTAATAAATATTTGTGTAAACAAAATTGTTAATCTATTTATTATTTTTTAATAAGTGTGAACACAAATAAATCAAACAGTTAAAATATATGTAGCTGAATTATATATTATAAGGATTAAATACAAATACGGTTGAGTAAATTACAACAGAAATAAAATTAGAATAAAATTAAATAAAATATTATAAATTTTATTAAAATAATAATTGTAAGTTAGATAAAATATTATAAATTACAGTAAATTACATAATAAAATAAAAGATAAAAAAATTACAGTAATAATGAAAAGCTTGGTTCTATTTAAAATTTTTGCGAACCAAATGGAGTTCTGATTGTTCGATTTGCAGAGTCTTTTACTTATAAATTAACCTACAAAATAAACAAAAAAAGTAATAAATACAAAAGGCCTGGAAAAAAAATGAATCCTTTAAAAAATTCAAAAAGCCTAAAAAAAATACAAAAATCATTACCAAATAAATTGTTATATTTACAATATAATTATAATCAACAAAAAATAATATTAAAATTAAATATCGAATTTATAAAAAATACTTACATTCAAGCCTGTAAAAAATAAAAATATTAATAATCAAACAATAATATTAAAACTAAAATTTAAATTAGTAAAAGATACTACAAAAAATAAAAACATTAATTATCAACAATAATATTTAAATTAAAATCGAATTAGTGAAAGAATGCTTACACAAACAAAAACAACAAAACTTATGGAGCTCTCCAAAACAAAATTGAGCTATGCAATATTAGTATAATAGAATAAACGTGGAGATAAATAAGGAATAAATGTGATATTTTGAATATTTCAAATTAATATTTACTATTATTAAGGAAATTATAAATATAAATTATATTATATAAAGAAATAAATAATTATACTAATTAATTAAAAATAATTAGTTAATTAATTATCAGTGTGAACACAAATTTAATCTAACAGGTAAAACATATGACACCTAGACAATTGCTAGCTGAATTATATATTATAAGGATAACAAACTGTTTTCAATTATAATAGATTAGATTTCAATAGTTTTTGAATGATATTAAATAGATATAATGATTTTAAAATTATAAAATAAAAATTTGATAATAATAAGTTGATATTAAAAAAAATTATAGATTAACAAAAAGTATGGAAAAGTAAAAATTAAGTTGAAATAGATATCATGATACAAAGTTCTGAAAATAAAAAAAGTACAAAAATAGATAATATTACTAAAAGATAAAAAAAATAAGTTCAAAAGGTGGCATGATTATTTATCGCTTCTATAATCCGAGGAATCATCGTTCGACTTCTTAATTAATTCGGAGACCCCATCAAGAATTGTAAGGTAGGACGGATTACGGATTAATTTTTCCTTGTGCAGCCATAATAATGTAGAATCTAAATTTCGCATATTTACAATGCAACGACATAATCTTCCAAAAAGATTGTCTCCGTCAACGCTGACCTTAAACATAAACTCGTTTTCATTAAGAGATGATACAACCGCAGGAGTTACTTTGTTTGTACTTTCAGTCGAGGATGTTCCAATATGATCGTCGGCATTATCCTTGTATACACAAAGATACATTGCATTATTAATTAATTTATTAATATAATAAAAAATACAGTTATAAAATGAAAGAAAAATAAAATTACATAAAAAATTGATATATATGTAGGAGAGAATTAAATACAAAGAGGATTGAAAGTCTTTTTACATCACACCAAGATATTGATTGAAAATGATTAGTAAAAAGTTGAAATAAAATAAAATTAGAGGGATGAGAAAGAATGAAGAATCACAAATTTATTTAGTACTATAAATAAATAGTAGTATAATAGAATAAACGTAATTAAAGTAGATAAATAAGGAATAAACGTGATATTCTGAATATTACTTATTTAAATCAATCAAAATATATTAATTTAGTTTAAAGCAAGAGATAAATAAGGAATAAAGCCGAAGATATTTTAATGCTCTAATATAAATAGAGGATAATATTATTTCTAATTGTAAATTAATAAAAAATTTAATTATTATTATTTAGTTGCTTAAAATAAGGAATATATTTACCATATTCATAATTAATAATATTATTAATATGTAATTTTAGTTTACTTTTGAATTTATTTAGCTGCTTAAAATAAGTAATAAATTTACATACTCATAATTAATAATATTATTGATATATAATTTTAGTTCACCATTAAATTTATTAAACCTTAAAACATAGAAATAGATTTACCATTCTCTTAATTAATAATATAAATATATATAATTTATAACCAGATAATAAAAATTTTATTTGATTTCTCTAATTAAAAATAAATTTTATTTTATAAATTTATTAAAATACATAAATTAATTAAATCACAATTATTATTATTATTTATATATAAAAAAATATCAAACTAAAATACATAAATTAATTATGTTTTAGTGATATTTGTAACTAATACAAATAAAAATGTTGTTGCTTAAGTTAAAAAATAAAAAAAAATTAGAATAAATTATTGTAAATTGCGTAAATTTAATTAATTATATTAAATAGATAAAATACATCATAAATAAAATGAAAACAAACTACTTTAAAATTACAGTAAATTGAGTAAATTACATCATAAATAAAATTAACACAAACTACTCTAATTTTATTAGGAAACATAAACAAAACCTTGGAATCCAAATAAAATTAACACAAACTACTCTAATTTTATTAGGAAACATAAACAAAACCTTGGAATCCATTTAAAATTTGTGCAAACAAATGTTTTGATCTTTTTTCATGACTTAGGTTCGCACATTATTTTACTTATAATGAAACCTACAAAATAAATAGTTATAAATAAAATTACAAAATAAACAAAAAATGAGTAATAAATTCAAAAGGTCTGGAAAAAAAGACTTACATGCAAAAGTTATTAAAATCAAATTAGTAAAAGAATACTTACCTGGAAAAAATACAAAAAACAACAAAAAAAAACAACAAAACATACATAGAGCTCTGCAAAAAAATAAATAAATGTGAGCATGAACAAATAAAAAAAATAGCTGAAATGAAAAGGCTACAAAAAATACAAAAAAAACAACAAAACTTACAGCTCAGCACAAAAATAAATAAATTTGAGCATGAATAAATAAAAAATAACTGAAATGAAAATTGAATAAATAAATGTAATCATGAACAAATAAAAAAAATAGAAGTGAGAGTTAGTACAAAAATACAAAAAAACAAAAAAAACAACAAAACTTACATAAATTTCTACACAAAAATAAATAAATGTGAGCATTATCAAATAAAAAAAATAGCTGAAATGAAAAGGCTACAAAAAATACAAAAAAACAAAAAAAAACAACAACAAAACTTACATAGAGTTCTGCACAAAAATAAATAAATGCGAACAAATAAAAAAAAAACCTAAAATGAAAAGGCTACAAAAAATAAAAAAACAAAAAAAAAGAACAAAACTTACATAGAGCTCTGCACAAAAATAAATAAATATGAGCATGAATAAAAAAAATAGCTGAAATGAAAATTGAATAAATAAATGTGAACATGAACAAATAAAAAAATAGCTGAAAATAAAAAGTGAGATATAGTGCAAAAAATACAAAAAAAAAAACAAAAAAAACAACAAAACTTACATAGAGTTCTGCACAAAAATAAATAAATGTGAGGATTGAACAAATAAAAAAAATAACTGAAATGAAAAGGCTACAAAAAATAAAAAAATAAAAAGAACAAAACTTACTGCTCTGCACAAAAATAAATAAATGTGAGCATGAATAAATAAAAAAATAGCTGAAATGAAAATTGAATAAATAAATGTGAGCAGAACAAATAAAAAAAATAGCTGAAATTAAAAGTGAGAGTTAGTGCAAAAATACAAAAAAAAAAACAACAAAACTTAAATAGAGTTTGCACAAAAATAAATAAATGTGAGGATGAACAAATAAAAAAAATAGCTGAAAAGAGCTCTGCACAAAAATAAATAAATGTGAGCATGAATAAAAAAAGCTGAAATGAAAAGTGAATAAATAAATGTGAGCAATGAACAAATAAAAAAATAGCTAAATGAAAAGTGAAAGGTAGGGAGTGAGTGAAGATGACGTCTTTATATAGACACGGATTTGAAGTAGAGTTTGATAATATTTATTATTTTTAAATATAACTAATTTGAATTCCCTTAAATTTCGTTATTATTGTTTGTATAATAAAAATTAATTAATTTATCTATTAAATATATCAATAACAAATGGAGATTCTCTCTTATCATAATAATTAATTTTAGTATTATAATAGAATAAACGTAATTAAAGGAGATAAATAAGGAATAAATGTTATATTTTGAATATTTCAAAGTCAATATTTACGAAGATTATATTAAAGAGATTATAAATGTAAATAATATTATATAAAAAAATAAATAATTATAATAATTAATTAAAAATAATTACGCTAATTAATTATACTAAAAATAATATTATTAATGTAAATTATATTATATAAATAAAGAAATAAATAATTACGCTAATTAATTAAAAATAATTGACCTAATTAATTAAAAATAATAATTATCTAATTAATTACTTAAAAATAATTGAGCTAATTAATTAAAAATAATAATTATCTAATTAATTACGCTAAATTAATTAGGCAATTATTTGTAATTAATTATTATTTTACCTAATTAATTAAGTTAAAAATAATAATTAATTTCAAATAATTGCCTAATTAATTATGCTAAAAATAATATTGAATTATATGAAGGAAAATATAAATGAAAATTATATTATATAAAGAAATAAATAATTACACTAATTAATCAAAAATAATTGTTTCAATTAATTACGCTAAAAATTCTAATTAATTACGCTAAAAATAATAATTAATAATGGCAGTGTAAACACAAATTTAATGTGCTTATTTAATAATAGGTGTGAACACAAAAAAATCAAACGGTGAAAACATACGACAACTCGAACAATTGCTAGCTGAATTATATATTATAAGGATTATTACGTAGATCATGTTATCCACTTATCCTAATAAATTTCATTTATGACACCAAATTTTCGATATTTGATCTATCATTGTTCACCATCATTTGTTTGACTATTGAATGCAATAACTTGGTTTTATTTTTATATGGTTAAGTCGATCTCCAACTCAATACAAAAAGTTAAACTAAAAAATAAGATTTATTTTAAATTTATATTAATTTAACTCGAAAATTCTAATTCTCAAACTTAAAAGAATATTTTTAAAATATTTTTCTTATACAACTTTTTATAAATAATCAATATCTTTAAAAATTTACATTTTAACCTGATAACTTTTGACATTAAAAAAATTTAATAGTCATTATTTTCAATTTAAAATTTTAAACATAATAAAAAAAAATATTGTGATATTCACAATGTTATTTTATTTACAACGTCAATTAAATAATTTATATTTAATCATATTTTATATTATAATATTTAATTTATTTTTATTATTAAAAATATTTTTTTTAAAATTTGTTTTTATTATTAATTATATGATTATTAAAAAAATATATTATAAAAAATATTAAATAATAAACTAAAAAATGTATATAAATTATTTTTATTAATTTATATAAAAATGATTATTTTATAAATAATAAAAAAATTTGTTTAAGTTTAAGGTAAAAGTAAAGTTAAATATTTTTTGGGTGGGTCCCACCTTAAAACCTTAGGTTTATGTTTTAGTATCGTTTGTAATATTTCTCTTACTCCAAAATAGATTTTGGTATCGGTTGGAGATTCTTTAAATAATTGATTCATGTAAAATTATGTATTTAATAATCGTGATATTTTATTTCATTAAATTTAATTCAAAATTATGTAAAATATATTTATTCATCTTTAGTGGACACAGTGATATTTTATTTCATTAAATTTAATTCAAAATTATGTAAAATATATTTATTCATCTTTAGTGGACACAATATTTGTTAGCACTTATTAATAAAAAGTCAACACCTGAAAAGTCATGTCTACTGAGACCATGTTTATCGGGAGGGCGTGACGCCCTCCCTTAACTAAAAGACAAAAATAATAATAATATAATAATATAAATTTGACGCCCTCTTCACAACCTGGAGTATGTCACGCCCTTCGGGCGTGAATTTTTTTTTCTTTTTCTTTTCTTTTTTGTTGCCACATGTCCTCAAATCATTTGTGTATTTATTTAATTTATATATCCTATATGATGTTATTTATATAATGATATATATAATGTTATATATTTATAATTATATATATAATTATATCAAAATTTATAATTTTTTATTATCTATAAAACGAGATCCATATTAATATAGTTTCACTGATAATTAATTATAATTTTTTATTTTTTATTTTATTTAAAAATTATTTATTGAAACATTTTAACAATTTAATGTATATATTTTATACATTTTAAATATAAATTAAAATAAAAAATATTAAGTATTTATTTAATAATAAAAAAAATTGATAAATTGAATTGAGTTATAGGTTGTGGATAAAGTATGAAAAAATGAAAAGTTTAGGTTGATGATTTGGAAGAGAGTGAAAATAATTTTTTATTAAAAATTTAGGTTGTGAAGGGTTGTTGATAAACATGGTCTGAAGATGAATAAATTAAATGTACTCCATTTATTAATAAAAAACAATACTAGTATATTTTAATAACTTCATTGTACATTTTTTTAAACAATTAAATGTAAGTAGCTTCATTGTACATTTTTTTTTCATTTTTTTTTATCATTTCATTAACACTGAAGTGAAGATTTTTGAGAGAACTTAGCACTGAAGTGAATTTTTTTCTTGTGCACTAATGCGTGAATAGTAAACATACTCCAAGCAAACAGTAACTATTTTCTATTGGAAAGTGTGATTTTTGATAATTTGGCACGATTGTAGCATGTTGAATAACTTAATAATAGGTTACTGATGATGTTTTTATATCTTTTGCGGATTGAAGGTGATGTGGTTTTACCAAATGATATTTGACATCGTGGGTTTGATGTCAATTACGTGTAATGACATTGTTTGACCTGGTTTATTCTATGCTACCCTAATAGGGGTAGTACCCAATCCATATAAAATGTTACACGTGACCATTATAAAAAACTTAACCAATGAAAAAAGTAAAAAGATAAATATAAATACACATGTAAATGTGTGTATGGCAATGGGGTAGGACCTTTATGCTAGCATAGAACTAACCTGTTTGACCTAATTTCTCAACTTTAGTGTGTACAGTAAGTATCGTTGCCGAGAGTGTCTATGAGAAAAGTTTCACTTCGAATGTTTCAATTGATATGTTGGTGTATTTAGTGAATTTAATAAAAACACTGACATAATTAGTTATTTCTTTTCGCAGGTGTTATAATTTTATTATCGGTGTACTTATTATTTATGGCAAATTGTACAAATAAATAAAGATTCATATGTCTCGTAACAATAGTCATGTCTGACGCTGACAAAATGGACTCAACCTATTTAGCGGTTTTATCTATGCTACTTCAGGTGGAGTACACTATGTAAATCTTGACCGTATATTTAATATTATTATATTAAATACACACGCAATCACCCACACCCGACGTGTATGGTGTATGCATCTACGGTTAAGATGTCATCCGGAGTAATGCTCCAGGAGTAGCATCTCATAGACCTTATTTTATTTAGCTTAGCCAACAAGTTAAGGCCACATATATATCGGCCTCAAAATAGTCGGATTTTTTTCGGCCCCCGACGCAATGGGATGATGAAATTGATCCAATATAATTAGGGACTTTTGAGTCGGACCGATAATAATATATTTTTATTTTATTTATTTAGTTTTTTGTTTGTTAATAATGCTAAAATTAAATATATTAATGTTAGTATTCAATATTTAACCAATATTAATAATAATAATAATAATAATAATAATTATTATTATTATTATTATTATTGTTATTTAATATGCTTACAAAAATAATTTATAAAAAATCACAATATTTAATTTTAACCTATAATTTTTTTATATAAATATTATATTCACTATAATAAAAATATTATTTTTTTATTAAAAGTGATTTTAGTATCTTTAATTTAATTTATTTTTTAAAATCATGATTTTTGATTATTTTCTATTTTATATAATTAATTGATCTAATTATTGTATGAATTTAAATTTGAATTAATAGTTAATACACATTTTTTTATTTAATATTAATGAATCAAAATAGCTCAATAGTCCGTTTAGGGTCGGGCTAAGCCACAAAATTTCGGGTCAGTTTATTTACACCTCTACTTTTACTAAACTCACCTCCAAAAAAATAATTTAAATTCAATTTAATAATAACAAATCTTGTTAAATACCAACAATACCCCTTATTAAATAATAAATAATCAAATAATTCTTTCCCGTTTCCAGTTCTCTCCACTTCCCCTCTTCAACTCTGTAAATTTGATGACGATGTCTTTCAACGGCGTAGGCGGCGAGCGATGATCTGCAGTCTACCGTGCACTGCCAAAAATCATCGCACATCAAAGACCTCTGTTTGATTCGCTCTCGATCCGTCATCTCCGACCTCCTCTCCGCCGTAGATTCGACCCACCTCCATCTGCTGGAGGTTCCGGCGGCGTGATCCTCGAATAGAAGATCCCGACAAAGTGGCCGAATTTAATTAGCAGCACCGCCCACTCAACCACCTACTGCGCAGAGGGGTTGGGGTGGACCTCCCCTTGACTTCCTTCACTTGTCATCTCATCATAGGGCTATCTCGATCCGGTAGAGGCGAGCTTTGTACACGGAGTTGTGATTTTAGCGAGGAGTCGTAGGTGCAAATCGGAATTCTGCAAATCGGAATTCTGCTGGATGCGAATTTTATGAAAATAATTGTTTTAGTTTTAACTTAATAAGGGGTATTGTTGGTATTTAATTGAATTATAATTATTAATTTGAATTTAAATTAAATTAGGGGTGAGTTTAGTAAAAGTAGAGGTGTAAATAAACTCACCCCAAAATAATTTCATGTCCATTAAGAAATTGGCTCGATACGGGCCCATGAAAGTGACGTGGTGCGTTGGGCTTGGGCCGGATCGACACTTGACTACTTTACATGTGATCACGTAGAAGAATAAAAAAAAATATTGTTTTATTAATTTTTTAATTAAAAATTTGAATGTAATCTTTTTTTCAAATTAATAAAATAAATATGTACAGATAAAATTTAAAAAATAAATGAAAAAATCAAGATAATTTTCTTTTAAAATAGTACAGTAAAATATTACTGCTCAAATAAGGCAATAATATTTTTTTAGAGTGAAGTGTATATGGACACATATAATATAGGTATATATTATTATTAATATATAATAAAATTATATTTATATTACGTGTAATTTAATTAAATCTTAGGAGTACAGTATATACGGGAGTATTTTATTTGAAAGGTTTTATTCCGGGAGTTGCTATTTGCACCCCAAAAATGATAAGTACACCGACTCAATTATAATCATAATTATATTATTTAGTTAAAAGTCAATTATATCCTTATTAACCTAATTATATAATTAATTCTCATACACCCCTCTTCTTCTTTTCTACCGCAACTTTAAAGATTTTTATTTTTTTATTTTTTTTCGCTTTTTCAGTAAATTTCATACCAAGTCTTTTTTTGTTTTTTCATTTCTTACGCAAGTTTTTTTTGTTTTTTTGCTTCTATGCATATATGGACAAGGAAGAATTAGATTTGGAAGTGATTTATATTATTAAATTCTTGTTTTTTTTATTTTTTATTTTTTTATTTTATCCTTTATAGTTAATTTATATTTTGTGTTTATATATATATGTATAGTTTTATATTTGAGTTTGAATAATACAGTATTGAAAATTTATATGATTTTTTTAAAATATTAATTCACAGTGATAATAATTTTTTTTTTAAATTAACGCAAATTTTGATTTATGATTTTTTTTAAATATTAATGAACAGTGATAATAATTTTTTTTAAATTAACGTAGATTTTGATTTATTGTGTTAATTAATATATAATTCTTATAAATTATTAAATATTTTTAAAAAAAATATTAATAATATTGTGAAATTAAATGATGATAATAATTTTTATAAATTATTAAATATTTTAAAAAAATATATTAATAATATTGTGAAATTAACTAGATTGTATATTTAAAATTATTAATTTAAATTATTTTTATTTATTTTATTTTAATTTATTTCAAAACAAACTTTTTTATATTTGAGTTTGAATAATATTGAAAATTTATATGTTTTTTTTAATATTAATGAACAGTGATAATAATTTTTTTTTAAATTAACGCAGATTTTGATTTATTGTGTTAATTAATATATAATTTAATAATGTTATAGTTTATAAAAGATTAAAAGGTACGGTGTATTGTTATTTTTTTTAAAGGGTATTATTGATAGTTGGGTTTATTAAGTAAAACTTATAAAAAGATTTATAATTTAAATAGGTATATGCAGTAAGCGGTGTACTTATCATTTTTAGGGGTGCAAATAGCAACTCCCTTTTATTCCTTCTCTCTCTGTCACTCTGCGTGCGTTTACTGTTTAGTGTCGGTGTCGGCGGTAGATCTGAACAGTCCTCAACCACCCAGCCCAAAATCTTAAAACCCCACCCCCGAGCACCTTATTTTGATTAACACATTCCGGAAAATCGATACTATAAATAGATTTTTTGCAGAGTTTTTGCAGGGGTTTCTGCAAGATTCTTAGTGGCTGGTTCGTTTGTTGTTGGTTCGAAAGATCGTTATATGAAGGATCGTTTTCTCGTTGTTTTCAAGACTAATTCGAAGCGTACGAGTTGGGATTTCTCATTCGCCATACGAAGTCGTGCTGGTTGGGGGAAATGCGGCTGACTTTTGTGCTGAGCCTTGCGTGAGAATCTCCAGATAGATTATTGATTTCCTTACAATTTGAGGGCTGGGAAATCAATTTTTTGTTTCTTGCGTATTTTTTTCTTGATTTTTCCTGACAATGCAGCCGGATCACCGCAAGAAAGTTAGTATTTTTTTAACTTTCTTTTAGGAAATTTTTATTCGCATTTGATGGTAATTTGGAACATGGTTTTCGAGTTTTAGAAAATCTTTATTCGCTTTTGATGGTAATTTGGAACATGGTATTCGGGTTTTAGAAATCTTTTTTTGGTTTTGATGGTAATTTGGAACATGGTTTTCGGGTTTAGTGTTTTCTTTTTCCTGAACTACATGGCATGTGTGTTTGTGATGGTGAGATTTAGGTTTCTTGTTTATCATTTTTTTTCTATTTAATTCAGATCAAATCCATTGTTATGTTTCCGTCCCATAATTGACTTGGTTTCAAGATGTAGAATCTATGATGAATCACAATGAGCGGGGATATTAGGACGGGTCACTGTGTTGGGCGGGGCATCAAGTGAATGTATCTTTACCGATTCACCAATTTCTAAATGTTGGAGTAGATCCTAAAGACACACCGCTGCCTCATGAATTTATCTTGAATCACATTCTTTTGGCTCAACTTTATCCAAGTTTTTTCCGAGGGAGCAACCCTATAATTCTTTAGGTTGGTTGTTAAGTTAATTATGTGAATTCTGAACTATGGGGTGTATTAGGTGATTCCGGACTGATTAAATTTATCATAGATATTGTAGTGACGATGAGTATGAATTATGGCGTTTGAGATATTTATATGTTGCATTTCACTTCCTGCTTGATGTTAATTAGATCATATTCTATATCTCTGTCCATTAATTAGATCATGTTCTATGGAACAGAGTTCAACAGAAATGGACTTCTTTTCTGAGTATGGAGATGGAAGCAAGTATAAAATCCAGGAGGTCATAGGAAAAGGAAGTTATGGCGTAGTTTGCTCGGCTATTGACACTCATACTGGAGAAAGAGTGGCAATAAAGAAAATACATGACATTTTTGAACATATTTCTGATGCTGCTCGAATTCTCCGAGAGATAAAACTTCTCAGGCTTCTGCGACATCCGGATGTTGTTGAAATTAAACACATTATCCTACCCCCTTCAAGAAGAGAATTCAAAGATATCTACGTAGTTTTTGAGCTAATGGAATCAGATCTACACCAAGTCATTAAGGCTAATGATGACTTGACAAGGGAACATTTTCAATTTTTCTTATATCAGTTGCTTCGCGCCCTAAAGTATATTCACACAGGTGAGCCACCCCTCGCTGCTGCATTTGTCTTTCTGACCTAAGTTTATATTATCCTAGTATCGCCGTGACAGAATAAAACAATGATATAAGATTAAGAAGGATAATGATGATTCTGGTTGTCTAATCCGATCAGATGACTGAATTATAAGCTTTGAGTAATTGTTATATGTACGGGATGGTATCCTCGTTGTCTGCTATTTGTCTTCGGCTTGCCAGTTGCCACTTGCAGGTTTTAATTGGGATTTTGTTTATTGGTTGTTGGGTGCAGCTAATGTTTATCACCGAGATTTGAAACCAAAAAATATTCTCGCAAATGCAAATTGTAAACTCAAAATATGCGATTTTGGATTGGCTAGAGTTGCATTTAATGACACGCCTACAACAATATTTTGGACGGTATGAACACGGAGAATACTATACATGCTTTATTAAGGTGACCAGCCATTGATGCTGTCGGTCAGTGTTTGAGGTTTATTTATGCATTTTGGATTTAATTGGCAGGACTATGTCGCTACAAGATGGTATAGGGCACCAGAATTGTGTGGGTCATTTTTCTCAAAGGTAAATCTTTTTAATGCACCTCTTTATTGTCTATGAAAATCTGCACTGCCTTTTCGGGGCTTCGCGTATTGCGATCAAAATGTCTCAAGTACGATCGTGAATTTTAGAACATTGATAATATGTGACTTCTCATGGTTTCTCATAAACATCTATATGGACATGATTGTGGCTCTTTTATAGGTTGGTTCATTTTCATGCTTAGCATCAGAATTTTGACACCATTGATTTATCTTTCTTATTGCATATTTTCAGTATACTGCCGCAATCGATATATGGAGTATTGGTTGCATATTTGCTGAGGTTTTGACAGGGAAGCCACTTTTTCCTGGGAAAAATGTTGTCCACCAGCTGGATTTGATAACCGATCTTCTTGGAACTCCTTCAATGGATACAATCTCTCGAGTATGCAGTTTCTCGCCAATCAATATTTATTGTACGTTTTCAAGTTTTCAGATTTTGCATACAGACACCAACCTTGCTTTTGTTGTTTTGTTTCCTGTATTCATTTATTTAGGTGCGAAATGATAAGGCTAGGAGATATCTTACAAGCATGAGAAAGAAGCAACCTGTTCCTTTTGCTCAGAAATTTCGAAATGCTGATCCATTGGCTCTTCGGCTCTTGGAGAAGTTGCTTGCTTTTGATCCAAAGGACCGGCTTACTGCTGAAGAGGTTCGAAACTTTGATATGTCCTAAGTTCGTCTACATCTTGTTTCTGTTGGAAGTGCTTCAATAGTTCATGCGTTGTAGCCCTTTATTTAGGGATTTCACAATGATCCTGTGTTAATTTTGTTTGCTTCTCTCATTTTCTTCTTATTTTTAGGCACTGGCTGATCTTTACTTTAAGGGATTGGCCAAAGTCGAGAGAGAACCTTCCTGTCTGCCCATATCAAAAGTAGAATTCGAGTTTGAGAGGCGCAAGGCCACAAAGGACGATATTCGAGAGTTAATATTTCGTGAGATACTAGAGTACCATCCTCAGCTGCTGAAGGATTACATTAATGGAGTTGAGAGAACCAACTTCGTCTATCCAAGGTGATAAATGTTTATTATGATTTTGCTTATCAAATATATTTATATGTACGTACTGATCTTTTGGAATATCTCTCATTTGCAGTGCCGTTGATCAATTTAAGAAGCAGTTTGCACATTTGGAAGAAAACAGCGGGAAAGGTGGGCCGGTGATTCCACTCGAGAGAAAGCATGTTTCCCTTCCCAGGTATAAATTGGGCAGTCTGTTTATCATCTCCGACTAATAGATTCCGTATTGATGCTTTGATTTTCCGGTCAGACTTCTGTTTGTTTTTCTAACAATATCAACACATGTGTACTTGTGCAGGTCAACCATTGTACATTCAAATACAGGACCTCCGAGGGATCAAACTGCTACTGCAAATGGGAAAGATCAGCAGAACACTGAAGAATCTCGCAGCCGAAACTCAAGAGACTTTGATGGGCTTCGTAACAATTTCTCGGGAAGTACCTTGCAGCCACCTCTGACACAGAGGTTTCCTCAAGGTACAATACATGCAATGATTTTCTCTTTAGTTGTATTGCACTCGTTTCTTCTGGGATTTTTCACTGAATTTAGTAACACTTGAATTCAGCTAAAGTGGGTAAAGTAGTTGGTCCAGTTATGCCGAACGAGACAGGAAATGTCGTCAAAGACGCATATGATCCGGTTGGATCTCTTGTCAGAAGCACAGTCCTTCCCTCACAGTATTATCATAGGAGCGGCGGCCCAGGGAGATCTTCAGTAGCTGATATCCCACCTCATGCAAATCAAGCACCCAAATGTGGGCCCGACATTGCGATAAATATAGACAACAACCCGTTTTATATGACTCGTGCTGCTGTGACGAAAGCGAGTCATGCCGACGACAGAGTGGTGATTGATGCGAATCTTCTGCAAACGAAAGCTCAGTATGGTGTGCCTACAAACTTGGCTGCTCACAGAAAAGCAGGTACTGTTGAGTATGGTGCGGCGAGGATGTATTAGGGCACTAGAGTCGGTGCAAGCTTGAATATATATTGCAACTCTTTAGTGTACAGATGGAGAAATGAGCAAACACAACAAAGAAAAAAACAATACGAAATGCACTGAACACTGCAAGGTCTCTGGTCGACCGGAGTCTCCTGTGAAATTTTTTCTGAAGAGAAATAATAATAACATAAATGTGGTAGTATCAAATACAGTAAATTTCATGAATTGACTAATTGTGGTGATCAGTATACAACTTGAAATGATTTGATTCAAAACAAATTTTATATTTTTTCAATACTTGTACATATTTGAATATTGATTTGATTCAATGATTTAGAACAAGTTTTATATTTTTCTAATGCAGGTACATTTTTGAATATTGATGCTTAGACATTTTTAATTTTTTTATTACTTCATTTTATAAACTCAGTACACAAATACTCATTTTGTTAATTAAAAAAAGACTCTATTTTTACCTCATTTTAATAAAAATTCAGTAGAACAATATTTTATTACTCAAATAGCAAACCAACTTAAGATAAGACAATATTACTACAAGGCACAAGCTATGAAGATAATTTAGATATAAATCTCTGATTATTGAATGCGAATAATATATCTAAAGCCAAATTGATATTACACTCTTCATTGAGATCCTCCATCAATTTGAGCCACAACCATCTTCTCCCCCTGCATTAAAAAAAGAGAAATGAATTAAATTTGAGTCAAGCGTTCTATTTATTATTTTATATTCTCTGTGTCTTAAATCAACAGTCACATGTCTTTTGTAAATTACAATAATAATTGGTTCAGAACAATAAAAGTATACGAAGAATGATAATGCAAACACCGGAAATATTTAATAGTCTTCGACTTACCACTATGATTCTTACAAGGAGGAGGAGGAGGAGAAGCAGTCGTACGAGCTTCCGCCTGAAATTACAAAAAAAAAAAAAATGAGAGTGAAAGATGAACGAAAAAAATGCAAATTGTTTGAAAATACTTACAAATAAAATACCAATCCTCTCTGTCCATTGAGACGTGAATACCTAATTATTACAGTATTGATATATTCATAATAAGAGAACAAAAAAACATGTAAAAAAAGATACAATGATAAATTCTCACATCACATCAAAAAAAAAAAAGTGTACTCACAACTATAGCCAACATCAAAATAGCCACGAGTAGAACTGATTTATTCATTATTTGATTTCTTAATATTTTTTTTGAGTTTTAATTTGTGATTATGGTGTGTATTTTTGCAAGGGCTATAAATACACGATTACTATGTTCGATTAATTGATAAATAAATATTTACATCACATGTGATCTCACATTGTGAATTTATTAATTAGTCGTCTTGCTTTTGAAATACTTACACCGATTCATTACTTTTGAATTTTTGTGGACAGATATAACTGAGACAAGTATCTCTAAATATCTCACTTAATTGACTTTTGACCTTATTAATTGAGGTGGTATCTTTAATCAATTTCAATTTAGTAAAACACCCACAATTTTTATGTATCTATGTAAGTATTTAAAAAAAAGTGTAAATACAAGATACACCCTCTATCCTCTATCCGATTATACCGCTTTCACATTTTTTTTTTTGTAATTTACAAAGAAAGTGCGATAACGAATATTAAATAAAAGAAGTACTACTAATTTTGAACGTCTATTCCAAAGTAAAAGACTTATTTCTCGTATAAATCAAATTTTTTCAGGAACCAAATAATTTTAAGAAATCGAAATTTCATTATATATAAAGAATGATCCAAAAAACTATTCATTTAAACAAATTTGGGGGAGATTGTAATGGGCATTCCTTTGGATGGGAATGGAAGGGGGTCTATAGTGATTGACTCCTCAGGAGACACCAACGACCAATCATATCTACTCACAACATAATGCACAAAAATCAGGATGTTGAGCTTTGCCAATTGGTACCCTGCACAAAGCCTTGGCCCTCCTCCAAATGCCACGTATGCATATGCCTCAATATTATTGTTATCTTCAAATCTACGTGGATTGAAACTCAATGGATCCTCAAAGTATTTCTCCTCGTAGTGTGTTCCATATGCCGTCCACAACACCTTCCACCCTTCCGGGATCGTGTACCCGTCGTACTCGATGTCTCGGATCGCTCTTCTGAACGACCCGAATATCGGAGGGAACATTCTCATGCTCTCTCGAGCGACTTGCCAAGTGTAGCTCATCTTCCTCGTGTCTTCGTACGTGATAAAGACGTTGTAGTGCGTCAAAAATCAAATAAAATAACCGAACTAATTGCCGAAGCAACTTGCCCGAGTCGATCTCACGAGGAACACTACTATCGGCTTAGAATTTGTGTTTATGTGTTCGCAAAAGAAAAAGAAGAGAAGTATATATAGCATAATGCATTTTGATTGATTTTGTTTTAAACTAAAATTAACTAAGAAATAATAAACTAAAAATAAGCTAAAAATAATCAAGAAGCAATTAACGAAAATTAACAAGGTGTAATTAATAAAAAGAATGACTAGGGCTTCGGGTTCATCAAGCATAAACTTCGGGTTGTCAATTTACGATGTACGAAACAAAACTAAAACGTCCGTCGCCGGTAGATTTTAGGGTGTTCGATAATCCTATGTTTTGTAATTGCTCATAAGCCTCATACAAAAGTTTAAAAATCATGTTGACATTTTATCGAACACCTTTGATGCGTTTGTAAATCTCAAATCCTAATTCATGCTTGGATTCCCCTAGCCCTAGTGTGATGTTTAGCTACTCATGCTTTGATTAAGAAAATAAACAACGATTGAAAAATTCATAATTAGAATTGAAAGATTGAAGAACAAATAAAAGGTGAACAAAGGAATCAAGAAATAACAAAGATGAAAAGAAAATAAACTTACTAGATTAGACAAGTGTTGAAAGCAATAAAAACAATCGGTGCTAACCCCGATTTTTATCCGTGAATCGAATGCAAGAAAACAATGTTCAAATCTCTCGGGAACCGAGTCTCCAATCTAAAACGTGCGTCTAAGAATAATGAAAAGTGTGTTTTAAAACCTAAGGTGAAAACCCTATTCATACTTAGCAAAAAACGTGGGTCAACATGGAGTCAAATACTGAAAATTCCATCGGGCAGGTCGCGCGCGGTTCAGACCGTGCGCGCGGTGTATTTGTGCATAGGCTGCTGGAATTCTGCCTTCCGCGCCGCTCGCACGGCAAGGCGCCGCGCGCGCGGTGAAGGTGGCTCGGTAAAGACCTGTTTTCAACAACCGGGATCAAATGGGCCATGTAGAAGACTTCGAGGGCTATCCGTAGAGGTAAATATGGTCGCCGTAGGTGGTCGGAGGTGAGAGAGCCAAGCTCTCCAAGTTCGCTGCACATTGACTCCGGGGCAGCTTCGTACTGGGCTGTAAACTCAATAATTACGGCTGTATGTCGAGAAATTATGACAGTGAAATTGCCGGGCCTCGTAGACCTCTTCAAGAGCTTTCCGACAAGGTATAGATCATGTCTTTAGGTGGTCCGAGCTGGGAGAACCGAACTCTCCAAGTTTTCAGCGCACTCACGGTCGTTTGTCGGCCAAGTCACTTTTATCGTTTTTCAACTCGTTTTTGCTCGTTTCTCCTGCCAAACAAAACATAACAATAATAAGACATATTCAAACCAAATGCGACATACTCAAACAAGAAGCACACACAAACGAGCTAAACGACACTCAAAACAACTATAAAAACCTAACAAAAACAAATAAATCAACTCCCCCACACTTAGCATTTTGCTTGTCCTCAAGCAAACAATCATGAACGCAACTAATAAACAATACCAATTACTTACTCTATTTCTCAAAACTAAAAATAAACCCTCGGTGCGTACGGAAAAAGTAACATGAATAAATTTCGACCCACAATGAAATAGAAGCAATAAAAATCACACAAGAATCATCACATGTCACCACTCCAAATTCCCTCACTAGGATTCACTCTTTCTTCTTTTCTCTCGAGAATCGGTTTCACTCAAGGCGTACACAAGTGAAAGATAAAGAATCAAAAAAGAAAAAAAAAACTCGTGCACTCAAGAATGACAAGCATATATGGAACAAAGACGAGCTTCAAATAACATCAAATGCGCCTAAGAACACCAACTAGACACATGCTCAAGTTGTACTCTCCACTAATCAAAGTCTACCATCTTAAGAATCATGAGCGATCGATAAATCGGGTGTAACGGGGCTCGGCTTAAGGTATTCGGGATTATTTTGGAAAAAGTGGACTAATCTTGTTCGAATACGCACTTCCATCACACCAAACATCCGTCTAATTCCACAACAACCCCTACCACTCCAAACACTACAAACGAACACATCAAAGCCACACAAATCATCCGAGCAATCAACTAATAACATTATTCGACTCTTTTTATTGTTTTTTTTTTCTTTTGCTTTTTTTTTTCTTTTTTTTGGAGACTAATAACACGTCTCGACTCTTTTTTTTTTTTTTTTTTAGACTTAACTCGTCATTTTTTTTTTGGAGACTTATAACATGTCTCGAAATAATACAAAAGGCAAACATCGTATCAACACCTTATATCCCCAAATTCAATACCTCACTTCTCTCCTCCACGGAATATAGGACAAGAAAGAAAAGGCTAAACGTAGGCTCAAAAGGGGCTACTAGGGTGTCCCACGACGGGCTCGGGGTCAAAAGTAAGCGGCTAAAATGGTTATCCTAATCGATCATATCCCAATCATTTTCAAAATCAAGTAATTCATGACATAAAAGCCTCAAGTAACAACCTAAGCATGATTTAGCTATCTCTAGTCCATACGGGCACAAATAATGTAGAACAATGAAAATAAGAAGCTCGAGAAGCAACGACGAGATGTACCACACAAAGAAGAAAGCTAAAATGGCTCAAATTCTCACAAGGTTCATTGGAAAGTGAAACGGTGACATGCAATTATCTCAAGGTCACTTTACGACATCTAAACACGAAGTCAAAAGTTATTCACATATACCGACCTCTAGCACCAAAAATCTATCGCACCTCAAGAAACGAAATAAAGCAACTAGCATGCATGGGGAAACCACATCAACTACACGTTCTCATGATAATCATATCTCAAATGGGGAGGGGTGATCGACACTACAAGACAAACCAACAGGCATAACATAAGCGACGTTTGAAGACTACTATAACCCCAACAAACCTCGCGAAACAACGGGTTACCCTAAAACATGCAAAGCTACCCCCCCACACTTGAAATATACATTGTCCTCAATGTAAAACACATAAACAAGAAAATCTCAGGCAAGGAAGTACAAAACATGTTCAAACGATAAAGAACAAACTAAAGAAACACAATATACAGAACAAGTTTAAAAAGAGAAAGGGTAAGAAGGCGCAAACAGTGATGTCGACTCCTTTGGTCTTCTCGATCAAGCCTGTATGAAATCGTGGGAAGGCCCCCACGTGGCGCTCATTTTGGTACCCGAAAGAGCAGCACGGTCCGTGGATTAGCCTCCACGCGGCGCTTGTTTAATGTCTCGAGCTTGACTCATCTTCCATCAATAACGAGCCTCAATGAGGCTCATCATTTCAGGTGTCATCTCTTCTATATAAACGTATTTCCATTGTTTTGATAACCCCTTCAGCTCTAATTGTTGTGGGAGTGGCTTATTTTTGTTTTTAAACTCCAAGAGCGCCACCGCACCTATACCAATGTCATCACGAAAGTCTTGTTTTTCCATCTCATCAATATGTAAAAATATAGAACTATGTTTCTGCAAGAAAATCATCTCAGCCAAGGGGTTAGTAGCATCAGTGTAAAAACCATTTTCAGTATAGACATCAAACACATTAATACCCCCATTATAATCTACCTTACCAGCTGTTTTATCCCCACCAAAAGCAAAATTAAATTTGAAAATACCTGGATCATGCGGCTTGGGTGGGTCATTAGCACTTATCACATTTGACTCCTCAACATTCATAAGGTCAGTCATCTCTAGCGAGGGACGAGGAAGTTCTGATTTGTTATCCCCTAAATCACCGTGAGAGAGAGAGGGTGATTGGATTATACATGCATGCTCGGGAAACATATCCTCTACCTCCTCCTCCTCGTGACTCGTGACATAGATATTTGAACTTTCATACCCAAGAGGAGTAGCTAGCATCGATGGATCCCCTTCTAGACCATCCTGATTTCCTACCACTACATTGGTGTTCAATGTCTTTTCATCTGGTTGTCTCGGTTGAATGGACGATTTGTATGAGCTTTCGTCTCTATGCGACACTTTCGGTGTAATATCCTCTAGCACCATACTCTCTATCGTCTCTTTTTCGTCATCTTCCTCCAAATGTAATTCATCGAGGTACACATGCTCCACTGTGGACTTGACCTCATTCGGTTCTACATCCTCATCTTCGTAGTCACCTTGGAGAATCGCGAGGGCCTGGACTTTCGTCAGATGGCGCGTATGATTTTCTTCATCTTGTTCCCACTCGCGCATTGGAGGAGATAACATACATATCTCATCATCGAAAACAATTGACATTTCATCTGCTTCTTCCCTTTTTGCCATTGCCTCTTCATTTGCTTTCATTAGTTGTTCGGTCGATTGCATGAAATTGTGAAAAATTTCATCAAAAGATGGATTGCACGGCGGCTCCGGTTGCATCGAATATGGTGGAGGGCAAGCCAAATTTTCTTCAACATTTCTGGCCATCGCCACTTCATTCGCTCTCATCGCCGCTTCATTTGATTTTATTATCTGGTTGGTCGTCTTCATGAAATCCTGAAAAACGTCATCCAATGAAGGCTTGTATGGCGGCTCTTGTTGCATTGAATATTGTGGAGGGTACACCATGTTCTGAGGAGTCCATTGTTGTTGAGGCCATTGTTGGTGAGGTGGATCAAAATGATAGCTCGATTGAGTATCCCACTCCGGATTGTATGCCTGAGACTGAGAGCCAAAATGTGTTGTCGCGTCATATTGGGAAGGCTCGTAGTAAGTGCTCGTCTGAGGCCTTGTGAACTCCCACGGATAGTTGTTATATGTATTCATCACTGCTAACACAAACACTTGACAAAAACATTAAACGCACCGGTGGGAAAAATAATACTCATATCAGAAAAAAAAGAAAAAGAAAAAAGAAAGTTGCAAACACTCAAACACTAATACTAGTGCCTAAAGTGTTCCCCGGCAACGGCGCCAAATTGATAAAGACGTTGTAGTGCGTCAAAAATCAAATAAAATAACCGAACTAATTGCCGAAGCAACTTGCCCGAGTCGATCTCTCGAGGAACACTACTATCGGCTTAGAATTTGTGTTTATGTGTTCGCAAAAGAAAAAGAAGAGAAGTATATATAGCATAATGCATTTTGATTGATTTTGTTTTAAACTAAAATTAACTAAGAAATAATAAACTAAAAATAAGCTAAAAATAATCAAGAAGCAATTAACGAAAATTAACAAGGTGTAATTAATAAAAAGAATGACTAGGGCTTCGGGTTCATCAAGCATAAACTTCGGGTTGTCAATTTACGATGTACGAAACAAAACTAAAACGTCCGTCGCCGGTAGATTTTAGGGTGTTCGATAATCCTATGTTTTGTAATTGCTCATAAGCCTCATACAAAAGTTTAAAAATCATGTTGGCATTTTATCGAACACCTTTGATGCGTTTGTAAATCTCAAATCCTAATTCATGCTTGGATTCCCCTAGCCCTAGTGTGATGTTTAGCTACTCATGCTTTGATTAAGAAAATAAACAACGATTGAAAAATTCATAATTAGAATTGAAAGATTGAAGAACAAATAAAAGGTGAACAAAGGAATCAAGAAATAACAAAGATGAAAAGAAAATAAACTTACTAGATTAGACAAGTGTTGAAAGCAATAAAAACAATCGGTGCTAACCCCGATTTTTATCCGTGAATCGAATGCAAGAAAACAATGTTCAAATCTCTCGGGAACCGAGTCTCCAATCTAAAACGTGCGTCTAAGAATAATGAAAAGTGTGTTTTAAAACCTAAGGTGAAAACCCTATTCATACTTAGCAAAAAACGTGGGTCAACATGGAGTCAAATACTGAAAATTCCATCGGGCAGGTCGCGCGCGGTTCAGACCGTGCGCGCGGTGTATTTGTGCATAGGCTGCTGGAATTCTGCCTTCCGCGCCGCTCGCACGGCAAGGCGCCGCGCGCGCGGTGAAGGTGGCTCGGTAAAGACCTGTTTTCAACAACCGGGATCAAATGGGCCATGTAGAAGACTTCGAGGGCTATCCGTAGAGGTAAATATGGTCGCCGTAGGTGGTCGGAGGTGAGAGAGCCAAGCTCTCCAAGTTCGCTGCACATTGACTCCGGGGCAGCTTCGTACTGGGCTGTAAACTCAATAATTACGGCTGTATGTCGAGAAATTATGACAGTGAAATTGCCGGGCCTCGTAGACCTCTTCAAGAGCTTTCCGACAAGGTATAGATCATGTCTTTAGGTGGTCCGAGCTGGGAGAACCGAACTCTCCAAGTTTTCAGCGCACTCACGGTCGTTTGTCGGCCAAGTCACTTTTATCGTTTTTCAACTCGTTTTTGCTCGTTTCTCCTGCCAAACAAAACATAACAATAATAAGACATATTCAAACCAAATGCGACATACTCAAACAAGAAGCACACACAAACGAGCTAAACGACACTCAAAACAACTATAAAAACCTAACAAAAACAAATAAATCAGTACGTCATAGGCTCTTCCGGTGATCGCTTGCACCTCCTTATATTATTAATTTCTGGTTGAACAATCACAAGCAAGTGTCAATACATATACTCTTCAAAAAGAAATGATTTGCTTATTTGTTCACTTTTAAATACAATTTTACTTTTACTGTTTTTGCTCGATTTTTTGGTCAAAATGTCAAAAAGCTACACTCTATAACTTGACACACTTTCTTTTTTGGGTCTGTCACATACTAGTTAATCTTTTAAACAATTACAATATTTCTAAAATGTCATCAATTTTACCTAACAAAAGTTAATCTCTCACCGGAAAAGATCACAATACCCTTTTACATTGGTCAACAACAATATAATAGTATTATTTCTTAACCTCTAACACTAACATCAATCAATCAATCAGTGCATAAATAGTTGAGACGAAAGTATACCTTTCTCGAGAATCGAATAGCAATCGGGATGCTGAGCCAGCATCCTGAACGTCATCGCGATGGCGAAGGACGTCGTGTCGTGCGCCGCGAACACCAACAAAACCACGTTATCCACCACCTCCGCCTCGTTAATCTCGCCTCGGATAAGCGCCTCGACGAATCGAGAAAGCAAGACTCCTCCTCTTCCCTCATCTCCTCGTTCTTTCTCCAATAATATCTCCTCCTTCTTCCTCCGGATAACATCCAACAAAACATCCCCAATCTCCTTCCTAGCCCTCTTCGCCCGCCGGAATTTCGACCCCGGAAAATTGACGGGTGCCGCGAAAACCCCTTCCAACACCCTCTCGAACGTCTCCATCATCCCGGGCCTCGCCTCGATCCCCAGCAGGCATTCCAGGACCACGGCGAATGTCAAATCTTTCGTCAGCCCGTAGAGGCTGATTGTCTTTTCGCCCCCTTTGCAGTCCCTCTCGAGGCGGGCCCCGATGGTGTGGCATATCCTGGGGACGAGGCCCACCATGGCGGCTGGGCCGAGGGCCGAGCCCACGATCCCGCGGAGGGAGCGGTGGGCCCAGCCCTGCTTCTCCATGATGGAGTCCGGGCCCATCAGCTGGACGGAAGAGGTGGGCCACGAGCTGACCACCAGCTTGAACTCGTTAGACAGGAAGAACTTGTTGGCCTCGGGCCCGTTTACCACGACAGTCGGGTGGCCCATCAGCCGGGTCTTGAATGTGGGCCCGTGCTTTCGGGCGCGGGGCAGGATGAAGTCTTCGTACAGACGGTTTGACTTTTGGGCTCGGCAGAAGTCGAGGGTCTCGCCGATCCAGGGGAGGCCCAATCGCCCCGAAGGCAGCTTCTTCTTCTTGTCATTGGTAATTGTGTAATAGTGAGCCAACACGAGGGCTAATGTGGTAATTGTTGCAACAAATAGTAAGCTCTCATAAATCATGTTGGTTGTTTGTGAAGTTGCTTAATTTGACAGTTCTGATTTAATTCGGTCTTAAATACTAAAGTATTAGTTGACCAAGTCTTAATTAAGTTAAGCACATCGATCGATACCATAATACTACTTACTCTATGTTATAGTATAAATGTATAGTATTATATAGTATTATGAAAATTTAAATACAACATTGCGATCTGCATTGGGTATTTAAAAGTGTGTGACAACAAGATGATGTGCATTCAACGTCTCCATAATTGTGCAGTTAAATCCTAAAAAACAAGATCGACTGCACCGTCCAAATCCAGAATTTTATTCTACAACTAATTCCATGCAAACTTAAAAGTCAATTTACCAGCCAAATTATTGAGATTAATTAGATCATGCAATTTAGAGGTGGTTAGTCGTTTAATATTTATAGATGTCAGAATTAATTACAATACAATACTATAATAATTGACGAATGACGAGTGTTTGTAAAATTCTATGATCGGTACCAGATACACTACCCTTAGTAATCATAAGTTTTTTCGTCTTCCTCTCTTCCTTCATCGCGACATGACTTTAAAGACATGTATCTTAATTCAAATTGCCTCAATATAACGAGATGTATCTCGCATGTTGCATTATGTTCCATGACCACCATGTTTTTCTTCATAAGACAAAAAATCATACAATATATTATTTTATTGAGACACTTATGATACAAACAGACAACGAGACAAAATCCGAATCCATTCCTCACTCATTATGTATCTAAATCTAAAGCTACAACAAGATCGATCTCCACCACTTGAAATCTATTCAACAAAATCGACCTTGCTTGTTTTTTGTTGCCTCAAATCAACTGACTAGTGTACATTCTCATTATATCATTTGAGAGCAATTGCAATGTATTGAGTATCGACTACCTCGAGCGTAAGGGTACCGAGACTACTGTACAAAATCATGTCTCTAAAAGTCAAGATAAAAATAACGATCATAATTTATTCCACCGGCTGCACATAATAAAAAAGCTTTAAAGTATTTAAAGCTTTTTACCCAAAAGAAATTGCAGTAATATAATTTTGGCAATATACACTTTACACATAGTTTTGAATACTAGTACTCCCTTCATCCCTCAAAACTGTGCATAGAGAAACTTGCACATGTATTAAGAAAAAGTGAGTTTTTGTGTGGGGTATAATAGGTATTGATGTGTAAGTAATAAAGTAGTTAGTTGAAAAAGTAGTGGTATAAGGGTAAATAAATGTGTATTGAGAGGATAAAGTTATGAAAAGACATTCTATTTATGAAATGTGCACTGTTTTAAGGGATAGAATAAAAAAGAAAGTACGCGGAGTATTGAATAAGCAGAGAGTAATTAAGTGCAACATAAACCTGTGGGCCCCTCCCACCAACCGAAAAATCCCGCATTTCGAAACGAATACTTTCTCTCTAAAGCAGAAGTCAGTGACTCAGTATAGCTTACTCTGATATTTTCCCCAAAAAAAGAAGACTAAAAAATGGTTATTGGGCTTATCGCACAGGGTATTCGGGTCGGGTATTCCGGTCATCTGACCAGGTATGGAGCTGCCCGATCAATGTCCACCGCGCTGTGGCGCCACGTGGAGCCCGCTCCAAAGGACCCAATCCTCGGCGTCACCGAAGCTTTCCTCGCCGATCCGAGCCCAAACAAAGTCAATGTCGGCGTCGTGAGTATTCGTTCGTTCATCGATCCGAAATATTTTAATTCTCTCTCTCTTTTCTAATTTAAATCATTAACTTTGTATTAGTGGAAGATTAGATGAGGGATTTGGGAATTATTATTTCAATTAATCGTCCAGGTTAGTGAATTAATTAATCGTGCCGACAAATTAATTGCAGGGTGCATATCGCGACGATAACGGCAAACCGGTGGTGCTCGACTGCGTCAGAGAAGCGGAGAGGAGGGTCGCCGGCAACTTGAACATGTATATTTTTCTTCTTCTTGTTTTTGGTCGACATTAATTAAAAAAAACTAAATAAATGTGAAATAGACGCCTGAACATTTTTTAGGGGCATTGACATAAGACAATTTGAAATTAGAGTATCAATATTTTATAATCCATTCCCTCACATTTTTCTTGAATTTTATTTTAAAATTTAATTGTACTCGTATTTTTTTTCAATTATATTTCTAATTTTAATTAAAACTAATTTATTTATTTTAACATAAAAATACATTTTGTAATTTTTAATAAGTACATTTTCTCTTTAAAAATACTACACAAGTGGTCCATGTTTTAATGAATACACATTCCACTTGTTATAGCTAATAATTCCAGTGGGTATGGATTCCTTTTCCCACTTTCAAACAATATGAAACAGTTGGTGTATTTCATTAACACAAAAAATTGAAACAAATTGTAACACCCGTTTTCGAAAATCAATTTTTTTAACATAAAAAAATACTATTTAATTAAAAATATTTGGGCATTACTCAAAATTTAATTAAAAATAAATTACATTGCAGCGGAAGTTTAAATAATAAAAATTACAATTAAATCATTTTAAAAGTTTTCTCGTCTTCCCCTCTCGATCATCCTCGATTTCCTGAAAAATTCAACGTGTTGAAAGGGGTGAGTTCAACGCTCAGTAGAGTGAAACTATATCAATCCAATGATAATTAAACCAACTTTGCACATACACGAAACATCATTTCCAATGAAAAACGATATAAACATTCTTTCCTTCTCATCTTAACTTTCACATGTGGTGCGCACATAAAACACAGCCGGATCGCCCGGATGACCCGATTACTTTGGTCACTGACCCATCTTAGGTACACAGGTTTTATAAATTCATTCCATCATTTCATCATTTTATCATATCGTTAAATCATCAAAAACACATTTCACGTACGTCATCATCAACTTAAATAATCATATGAATGAGTAGAAACCCCTACCTCGAAATCGACATAGAAACATGCATATAGTCGACTCCAATTTACAATCATCATGCACACACTTCAATCGACCTCTTCTCTTCACTTAGTATGTAGGTACATTTGTATACAGACACCAACCTTGCTTTTGTTGTTTTGTTTCTTGTATTCATTTATTTAGGTGCGAAATGATAAGGCTAGGAGATATCTTACAAGCATGAGAAAGAAGCAACCTGTTCCTTTTGCTCAGAAATTTCGAAATGCTGATCCATTGGCTCTTCGGCTCTTGGAGAAGTTGCTTGCTTTTGATCCAAAGGACCGGCTTACTGCTGAAGAGGTTCGAAACTTTGATATGTCCTAAGTTCGTCTACATCTTGTTTCTGTTGGAAGTGCTTCAATAGTTCATGCGTTGTAGCCCTTTATTTAGGGATTTCACAATGATCCTGTGTTAATTTTGTTTGCTTCTCTCATTTTCTTCTTATTTTTAGGCACTGGCTGATCTTTACTTTAAGGGATTGGCCAAAGTCGAGAGAGAACCTTCCTGTCTGCCCATATCAAAAGTAGAATTCGAGTTTGAGAGGCGCAAGGCCACAAAGGACGATATTCGAGAGTTAATATTTCGTGAGATACTAGAGTACCATCCTCAGCTGCTGAAGGATTACATTAATGGAGTTGAGAGAACCAACTTCGTCTATCCAAGGTGATAAATGTTTATTATGATTTTGCTTATCAAATATATTTATATGTACGTACTGATCTTTTGGAATATCTCTCATTTGCAGTGCCGTTGATCAATTTAAGAAGCAGTTTGCACATTTGGAAGAAAACAGCGGGAAAGGTGGGCCGGTGATTCCACTCGAGAGAAAGCATGTTTCCCTTCCCAGGTATAAATTGGGCAGTCTGTTTATCATCTCCGACTAATAGATTCCGTATTGATGCTTTGATTTTCCGGTCAGACTTCTGTTTGTTTTTCTAACAATATCAACACATGTGTACTTGTGCAGGTCAACCATTGTACATTCAAATACAGGACCTCCGAGGGATCAAACTGCTACTGCAAATGGGAAAGATCAGCAGAACACTGAAGAATCTCGCAGCCGAAACTCAAGAGACTTTGATGGGCTTCGTAACAATTTCTCGGGAAGTACCTTGCAGCCACCTCTGACACAGAGGTTTCCTCAAGGTACAATACAAGCAATATGATTTTCTCTTCAGTTGTATCGCACTCGTTTCTTCTGGGATTTTTCACTGAATTTAGTAACACTTGAATTCAGCTAAAGTGGGTAAAGTTGTTGGTCCAGTTATGCCGAACGAGACAGGAAATGTCGTCAAAGATGCATATGATCCGGTTGGATCTCTTGTCAGAAACACAGTCCTTCCCTCACAGTATTATCATAGGAGCTGCGGCCCAGGGAGATCTTCGGTAGCTGATATCCCACCTCATGCGAATCAAGCACCCAAATGTGGGCCCGACATTGCGATAAATATAGACAACAACCCGTTTTATATGACTCGTGCTGCTGTGACGAAAGCGTGTCATGCCGACGACAGAGTGGTGATTGATGCGAATCTTCTGCAAACGAAAGCTCAGTATGGTGTGCCTACAAACTTGGCTGCTCACAGAAAAGCAGGTACTGTTGAGTATGGTGTGGCGAGGATGTATTAGGGCACTAGAGTCGGTGCAAGCTTGAACATATATATTGCAACTCTTTAGTGTACAGATGGAGAAATGAACAAACACAACAAAGAAAAAAAAACAATACGAAATGCACTGAACATTGCAAGGTCTCCGGTTGGCCGGAGTCTCCTGTGAAATTCTTTCTCAAGGGAAATAATAATAACGTACATGTGTAGTATCAAATACAGTGAATTTTATACAGTATCATTTTTTATGGTAAGTTCAGAAATTGACTAGTTGTGGTGACCAGTTATACAACTTGAAATGATTTGATTCAATGATTCAAAATAAAATTTATATTTTTCTAATTCTGTACATTTTTTTAATATTGATTTGATTCAATGATTTAGAACAAATTTTATAATTTCCTAATACAGCCTACAGGTACATTTTATATTGATGCTTAAACATTTTTATTACTTCTTTTCACTTCATTCTATAAACTCAATACACAAATACTCATTTTATTAATTAAAAAAAAATCCATTTTTAGCTCATTTTAATAAAAATTCAGCAGGACAATATTTTATTATTCTTAGTACTCAAATAGCAAACCAACTGAAGATAAGACAATATTAATACAAGCTATGAAGATAATTCAGACATATATCTCTGATTACTGAATGGGCATAATATATTTAAAGCCAAATTGTTATTACACCCTTCATTGAGACCCTCCATCAATTTGAGCCGCCACAACCAGTTTCTCCTGCTGCGTTTAGAAAAGAGAAATGAATTAAATTTGAGTTGATATTCAATTCATTATTATATACTATCAATATTCTTGTGCTTTTTGTAAATTATAAAAGACATGTAGTCATGATTTGTTCTGGGCCAAGGGAGTGTTCGAAGAATGATAATGCAAACACCAAAAATATTTACTTTTATCCGACTTACCACCAGGATTCTTACAAGGAGAAGGAGGAGGAGAAGGAATCCTACCAGCTTCCACCTGAAGTTAAAAATAATGAAGAATATGAGAGTGAGAGATAATTGAACAAACAAATAAAAACAAATTGTTTGAAAGTGCGTACAAATAAAACACCAACCCTCTCCGTCAAGTGCGACAAGAATACCTAATTACAGAGTAATATTGATATATTTATAAGAAGAGAACAAAAAAACATGTGAACAAAGATAAACGATTTCACATTCTCGATCACATCTAAAAAAATGTTAGAAGTGTACTCACAACTATAGCCAACATCAAAATAGCCACGAGTAGAGCTGATTTATTCATTACTCCGTATTTGATTTCTTAATTTTCTGAGTTCTAGTTTGCGATTACGGTATGTATCTATGCAGGGACTATAAATACACGATAATCACTATGTTCGAATAATTAATAAATAATATTTACATCACATATGATCTCACATTGTGAAATAATTAATTAATAGTATTGCTTTTGAAATACTTCCACCCCTCAATTTTACGTTTAACTTTTTATCTTTTTGTGTACAAGTCAAGTATCTTTAAATATCTCAACTTAATAATTTCCTGTGTAAAATATAAGAGAAGTATGTCTGTTCTTTTGAGACAGGTGGAGTATAAATCAATTTTTTTTTCAAGATCCAACATTTCATTATATATAAAGAATGATCCAAAAAAAAAAAAAGAATTCAAACAAATTTGGGGGAGATTGTAATGGGCATTCCTTTGGAAGGGAATGGAAGGGGGTCTATAGTGATTGACTCCTCAGGAGACACCAACGACCAATCATATCTACTCACAACATAATGCACAAAAATCAGGATGTTGAGCTTTGCCAATTGGTACCCTGCACAAAGCCTTGGCCCTCCTCCAAATGCCACGTATGTATATGCCTCAATATTATTGTTATCTTCAAATCTACGTGGATTGAAACTCAATGGATCCTCAAAGTATTTCTCCTCGTAGTGTGTTCCATATGCTGTCCACAACACCTTCCACCCTTCCGGGATCGTGTACCCGTCGTACTCGATGTCCCGGATCGCTCTTCTGAACGACCCGAATATCGGAGGGAACATTCTCATGCTCTCTCGGGCCACTTGCCACGTGTACCTCATCTTCCTCGTGTCTTCGTACGTCAGAGGCTCTTCCGGTGATCGCTTGCATCTCCTTATATCATTATGTTCTGGTTGAACAATCACAAGCAAGTGTCAATACATATACTCTTAAAAAAGAAATGATTTGCTTATTTTTTCACTTTTAAATACAATTTTACTCTTAATTGTTTTTGCTCAATTTTTTGGTCAAATGTCAAAAAGCTACACTCTGTAACTTGTCACACTTTCTTTTTTGAGTCGTTACATACTAGTTGTCACACCCCAAAAAAGGAACCCGTCATTACCCTCTATACAATATTTTTAAAATGTTATCAATTTTACATAACAAAAAAAGTTAATCTCTCATTAAAAAAGATCACAATACCCTTTTACTTTGGTCAACAACAATATAATAGTATTATTTTTTAACTTTTGTCCCCATACTAGTGACAACTAAGTATGAGACAAAAGAAGTAACATTTTTCTTTCTTAATTGAAGTATTCATCGACCATTGCATAAATAGTTGAGACAGAAGTATACCTTTCTGAAGGATCGAATAGCAATCGGGATGTTGAGCCAGCATCCTGAACGTCATCGCGATGGCAAAGGACGTCGTGTCGTGCGCCGCGAACACCAACAAAACCACGTTATCCACCACCTCCGCCTCGTTAATCTCGCCTCGGATAAGCGCCTCGACGAATCGAGAAAGCAAGACTCCTCCTCTTCCCTCATCTCCTCGTTCTTTCTCCAATAATATCTCCTCCTTCTTCCTCCGGATAACATCCAACAAAACATCCCCAATCTCCTTCCTAGCCCTCTTCGCCCGCCGGAATTTCGACCCCGGAAAATTGACGGGTGCCGCGAAAACCCCTTCCAACACCCTCTCGAACGTCTCCATCATCCCGGGCCTCGCCTCGATCCCCAGCAGGCATTCCAGGACCACGGCGAATGTCAAATCTTTCGTCAGCCCGTAGAGGCTGATTGTCTTTTCGCCCCCTTTGCAGTCCCTCTCGAGGCGGGCCCCGATGGTGTGGCATATCCTGGGGACGAGGCCCACCATGGCGGCTGGGCCGAGGGCCGAGCCCACGATCCCGCGGAGGGAGCGGTGGGCCCAGCCCTGCTTCTCCATGATGGAGTCCGGGCCCATCAGCTGGACGGAAGAGGTGGGCCACGAGCTGACCACCAGCTTGAACTCGTTAGACAGGAAGAACTTGTTGGCCTCGGGCCCGTTTACCACGACAGTCGGGTGGCCCATCAGCCGGGTCTTGAATGTGGGCCCGTGCTTTCGGGCGCGGGGCAGGATGAAGTCTTCGTACAGACGGTTTGACTTTTGGGCTCGGCAGAAGTCGAGGGTCTCGCCGATCCAGGGGAGGCCCAATCGCCCCGAAGGCAGCTTCTTCTTCTTGTCATTGGTAATTGTGTAATAGTGAGCCAACACGAGGGCTAATGTGGTAATTGTTGCAACAAATAGTAAGCTCTCATAAATCATGTTGGTTGTTTGTGAAGTTGCTTAATTTGACAGTTCTGATTTAATTCGGTCTTAAATACTAAAGTATTAGTTGACCAAGTCTTAATTAAGTTAAGCACATCGATCGATACCATAATACTACTTACTCTATGTTATAGTATAAATGTATAGTATTATATAGTATTATGAAAATTTAAATACAACATTGCGATCTGCATTGGGTATTTAAAAGTGTGTGACAACAAGATGATGTGCATTCAACGTCTCCATAATTGTGCAGTTAAATCCTAAAAAACAAGATCGACTGCACCGTCCAAATCCAGAATTTTATTCTACAACTAATTCCATGCAAACTTAAAAGTCAATTTACCAGCCAAATTATTGAGATTAATTAGATCATGCAATTTAGAGGTGGTTAGTCGTTTAATATTTATAGATGTCAGAATTAATTACAATACAATACTATAATAATTGACGAATGACGAGTGTTTGTAAAATTCTATGATCGGTACCAGATACACTACCCTTAGTAATCATAAGTTTTTTCGTCTTCCTCTCTTCCTTCATCGCGACATGACTTTAAAGACATGTATCTTAATTCAAATTGCCTCAATATAACGAGATGTATCTCGCATGTTGCATTATGTTCCATGACCACCATGTTTTTCTTCATAAGACAAAAAATCATACAATATATTATTTTATTGAGACACTTATGATACAAACAGACAACGAGACAAAATCCGAATCCATTCCTCACTCATTATGTATCTAAATCTAAAGCTACAACAAGATCGATCTCCACCACTTGAAATTTATTCAACAAAATCGACCTTGCTTGTTTTTTGTTGCCTCAAATCAACTGACTAGTGTACATTCTCATTATATCATTTGAGAGCAATTGCAATGTATTGAGTATCGACTACCTCGAGCGGTACCGAGACTACTGTACAAAATCATGTCTCTAAAAGTCAAGATAAAAATAACGATCATAATTTATTCCACCGGCTGCACATAATAAAAAAGCTTTAAAGAATTTAAATCTTTTTACTCAAAAGAAATAAAAAAGCTTTAAAGAATTTAAATCTTTTTACTCAAAAGAAATTGCAGTAATATAATTTTGGCAATATACACTTTACACATAGTTTTGAATACTAGTATTGAATAAGCAGAGTAATTAAGTGCAACATAAACCTGTGGGCCCCACCCATTTCGAAACGAATACTTTCTCTCTAAAGCAGAAGTTCTTTATCCAACCGATGTGGGATATTCTAACACTCCCACTCACGAGTAAGCCGGAAATTCATCGGAATTACTCGTGGCCGGAAATTTCATCGGCAGGGGTGCCCACAGTCGGAAATTCCATCGACCGGGGCCCCACATCGTGTTGGGCCTGCTCTGGTACCATGTCAAAGTTGGGTCAGTATACACCTTAAAAGGCCTTGTTAAGGTGATAAGGTTGTCCAACTTATATGTGAGCCCGAGGTTCTTTATCCAACCGATGTGGGATATTCTAACAGGCCTTTTAAGGTGTATACTGGCCCAACTTTGACATGGTATCAGAGCAGGCCCAACACGATGTGGGGCCCCGGTCGATGGAATTTCCGACTGTAGGCACCCCTGCCGATGAAATTTCCGGCCACGAGTAATTCCGATGGAATTTCCGGCTTACTCGTGAGGGGGAGTGTTAGAATATCCCACATCGGTTGGATAAAGAACCTCGGGCTCACATATAAGTTGGACCTTACTTGGATATTTGTTGATCTTCCATCGGATTGCAAACTTTCATGATGCAAATGAATTCTATAAAACAAGTATAAAACAAAGATCAGTTGATAATCTTAAAAGCCCGTTTTGTTGCCACTGAGATTACACAAAAACAATGATACGATTTTCGGAATACATGTTGAAAGAAAATCAGATTGATACATGACTTGTCTGTAAGATGCCATATAGAATTAACAAGTTTTGATTCAGGGAATATCTTCCCATGGGAGGAAGTGTGAATATGGTTGACGAGACTCTAAAGTTGGCTTATTGTGAGAACTCCGATTTGATTAAGGATAAACGAATTGCAGCCGTGCAAGCTCTTTCCGGAACCGGTGCATGTAGACTCTTTGCAGACTTCCAAAAGCGTTTTTGCCCTGATTCACAGATCTACATTCCAGTTCCTACCTGGTCCAAGTTAGTA
Source organism: Euphrasia confusa (assembly GCA_954870475.1). Classification (NCBI taxonomy): domain Eukaryota; kingdom Viridiplantae; phylum Streptophyta; class Magnoliopsida; order Lamiales; family Orobanchaceae; genus Euphrasia; species Euphrasia confusa. The sequence continues at coordinate 3,920,019 of OX940951.1, forward strand.
CAACTATCCCAATTAGCCTCTTTCTGTGTGCTTATGCAAAAACCCAAACATATTTCATATTTTCCATTCATTCTTGATTCAGTACGTGGGTGTGTGGTTGGGTCGAGTGTTAGTCCAAGTAACGTATTGTTGGTCATACTTTTTGAATAAAAATGCGTATCCATACATTTGAAGTAACTACTTTCATGATTGTTACAAGTATGAAAACTCACCACCTTACACGTACGCATATTTTTGTTCAAAAATATCAGTCCGACTAAAGTAGTTTGTGTTCATGGTTAATTTTTGCTTCAAATTCTTCGTGTTTTGAACTCTTCGATATATAATTGTGAGATTCTGCCAGTCACCACAATATCTGGAGAGATGCCCATGTTCCTGAGAAAACATTCCGCTACTATCACCCGGAAACAAAGGGTTTGGACTTCTCCTCATTGATGGATGACATAAAGGTACATAAGCATAGAACTGAGAGTTTCTTTGTTTTTCTTTGTTTCATATTTTTACTATTTCCATTTTTTTGTCACAGAATGCGCCGAGTGGGTCTTTCTTTCTGCTTCACGCTTGTGCTCATAATCCAACTGGAGTCGATCCTACGGAAGAGCAGTGGAGGGAGATCTCACACCAATTCAAGGTTACTTCTTATTTTTTTATTTTTGTATTCTGTTTTTCTAGCTCTAGCTGTGTGTTGTTCTACGCTTTTTTCATCGAACATGCGGCAGCTCGATCATATTGGTGGGCTTCTTTCAGGTCAAAGGACATTTTCCCTTCTTTGATATGGCTTACCAAGGTTTTGCAAGTGGCGATCCAGAAAAGGATGCCAAGTCTATCCGGATTTTTCTCGAGGACGGCCACATGATAGGTTGCGCCCAATCATATGCAAAGAATATGGGACTTTATGGCCAAAGAGTCGGTTGCCTCAGGTAATGAATGCGTATACAAACACTTATATGACTACAAGTACTGTTTTTTTTTACCTCGTCGTGCTTTATTTTAATATATCGTTATATCAAATGCAGTGTAGTTTGTGAGGATGAGAAACAAGCTGCGGCAGTGAAAAGCCAATTGCAGCAAATTGCGAGGCCTATGTACAGTAATCCACCTGTTCACGGTGCCCTCATTGTTTCCATCATTCTTGGTGATCCCGATTTGAAGAACTTATGGCTCCAGGAAGTAAAAGTAACTTTCTAACTTCCTTTGCAGTATTAACTATTAATCCAGTACCCTATCAAGTTTTACTTGGTTGTTGAGCCATTCTACGCAGCAATTATAGGAGTCTTTTCTCGTCTTCTCAGGGAATGGCTGATCGCATCATTGGAATGAGAACCGCTCTACGAGAAAACCTCGAAAAGTTGGGTTCACCACATTCATGGGAGCACATAACCAAGCAGATTGGCATGTTTTGCTATAGTGGGATGACGCCCGAACAAGTAGATCGCTTGAGAAATGAGTTCCACATTTACATGACTCGTAATGGTCGTATTAGGTACACAATCTCTCTTCTTTCTCTCTGCGTTTTCGATGAATACGCATTTATACATATCTAATCATACGCACGCTATTACAGCATGGCTGGAGTCACTACTGGCAATGTCGGTTACTTGGCGAATGCTATACATGAGGTGACCAAATCAGCTTAGGGACTCGTTGCCTATAGAAAATCGAACATGGAGCCATGCGAGAGGATTTACAGAAGAAGCCTACAGACGTACTCCGGCTCGTTTTTTTTAAGTCCCCGAAAATAAAGAATTAATTAATTCTTCGAGCATAACATTTTTTTCTCATTAGTAGAGGATATTCGTGAATCAAGAGATGGCAAAACTCTCTTGTTTACTAGACATTTTATATCAAAAGTTTCTTTAGCAAACTATCAAAAATAAAGCACCATCAGTATCATCATAGTTGTTGTTCCTTCATTACAGAATCTTTTAACCCAAAACAGATTTACAGAAAGAGCGATGTAACTTATCAAGCTACGAGTAGTCGAGTGTTAGGCTTCTAAACATAGTATTCACTATATGTGCATACATCACCATCACAGGGGAAGGATCAAAACCCACAGACTCAAAACCCACAGAGATACATTTCTTATGCTACTTTTATCCACGGCGTTTGATCATATCACGTCCCAGCAAGATGGGTTGACGGAAAATACAGACCACCAGCTTGCCGACGAATATGCTCTGGTACTAACTTGTTGATCAGCTCAAGTGATGCACCTGCCAACTGCCATCATCGTTACGTTAAATACAAGGAAATAGCTAATAGAAATGAAGAGGAAATCAATCACGGTGAGAAGATAGAAATCATACTTCCTGCTTCAGATTGAAAAGAGGGGGGAAAGGGCGACCATTTGGGAGGCGAGCATTGGGCTCTCGAAGCTCATCAAAGAAAGTATGTGCGCATGCTTCCAGCTGCAACGGAAATATTATTAAGTTCTACTAATTCAACCAGCTTATATAAAGCATGTTATTACAAGCAAGGAAAATAAAAACCGAAAATTACACATCTTTTGATTGCTATTTCAGTGCTTCACTAGGATCCCCATCAGGGGTAACAAAGTAAAGGGTAATATATGATAATAGAATCCATTTTATAAACATACTGATGTGCAGCGAAGACTTGGTGAGTACTGAAGTAGCCGAGAAGCAAGATCAATGGCCTCAGGAGGCATCCGCTTATGAAAAACCTAAGGGACGCACAGAAAAGATACATTAAAATTGAATACATATGTAAATAAGAAAAAAAAAGGAAATATATATGCCAGAATCATACCTTGTGCCATGGATGGGCTTTTATCTGGGGAAATCTGAAATCAGAGTAATTTGGATTCATACATCTAATTTCTTCTCGAGTAGGTGTACCAAGAACCTATTTGAGAAATTAGTAAGATTAAATACTGGACAGCATTAGTGTAAATTTTGAACTATATAAATGTACTGTCCAAGGCGAAGGCACACCTTGATAATCTCTACAAGTTGATCAACTGCATTTTCTCCCGGGAAGAGAGGCTGTAATAGAACAAGAGTGTGAATCACACAAAGAAGGCATAAGAATATGCACCATTCAGCAATTACACAAACCTGTCCCAACAGTAGCTCCGCAAGGACACAGCCAGCTGACCAGATATCAATTGATGTTGTATATTCAGTTGCACCAAATATAAGTTCAGGAGCCCGATAGTAACGGGAGCATATGTAGGATATATTAGCTTCACCATTCACCTGATATTACAAATTTAGGAAGGTAAGAAAGATGAAGCTCTCAAACTAGCAGCACGTCATGCAGAAATTTATGGGCATCAAGAACTAACAATAATACTCTAAATTCACACAGGAGAAATGGCTTAATACAGTTGACTGTATTTACAAGAAATACTCTAAATTCACACAGGAAATCAACTTACAAGAACTTTAGCACTTCCAAAATCGCAAATCTTAACCTGATGAGTAAGAGGGTCTACCTGAAGACAGCACAAAGTAGAATTATATTTATATGAGAGAGAGAGACGAAAAAATGCATATTTACAAGAGAGTCTGGAATCACATGCCAATATATTTTGAGGTTTTATATCCCTATGGGATACCCCAGCCACCGAATGCATATACGCAAGCCCCCTAAATAACTGAAACACGTGAAGATTTGTTGAGTTAGAGATAACTAAACCCTACAGAAGTTCACTTGGGAAAAACGACGTATATATGATAAATCAGAACCTGATAGGTGTATAGTTTGACATAGATGAGTGGCATCCTCTGATTTGAATTGGTATAATGCTTTAGGACCTTATACATAGTCTCAGGTACATAATCCATGACTAAATTAAGGAAAAGTTCATCTCTAGCGGTTGTAGAAAAGAAACAATGCTTCAGGGAAATCACATTTGAATGATCCATCACCCGCATTAACTGCAGTTCACGATTTTTATACCGTCTATCCTGCAGAACCTTCTTTATGGCCACTGTCTCTCCTGTTTCTAAGCACTTTGCCTGCAGAAGAATGGCTGCGATTGATTAGCTCCCAAAAGGAAAAGAAAAAAAAAATGAGTTCAGAACAAACACCATTGTGATCACACACCTGGAAAACTATTCCAAACGATCCTGTACCCACAACACGCTCAGCCATGTAACTAATTGTCTGCATAAAGCACCACGAGCGAGCTTTTTTAGCTTACATTAAGAAGATAATCAAGAAGAAAACTAATTATACATACAATCATACAACCCGGAATCAAAATAGATTTCAATACCCACCCGTTTAGGTTCGCCATTTTTCCCTCCAATAGTAGTGGAAATAATGTGACCGGCGAGTGGATCATTCCCCTCAACCATAGAACCTGTCAACTCCTGCAATACAAAGCCAGTTTGGGCGTCAAAAATTATTTCCATCCGCAACAACCCAATTAGCATGTATGACCTCAGCTGATTACCATATTGATAAGGAAAAAAACAATCGATTCAGGAATCATTAAGCAACAAAGGTAAGTGATACAAGGAAATGAAAGAACCGAAGAAGGGCGTATGACAACCTAAAGAGATGCTATGCTTGCAACCAAAAAAAGGAATTGTATATATATTCAGAAGGAAGCAAACATACTATTACTGAAGTGCTCACCTGAAGTTCAAGAAAAGCAACTAAAGAGTATTTACCAATAAATGTCACAAGTTTGAGAAAAGGGTCAGTAGCTTCAATTTCAAAATATATTTTTATTTCGAAATAAACATGAAAAAAGTAAGATTAACAACAAGTTCTACTCACTTTAACCTTCAAGAAGATACATCTAATTCGAAATCTACAACTTTCTCAACAAAAAAACCCAAAACCCCAACAAGAAAAAATAACCTATATATACAAAAATATTCTCTTTGTTTTCAACATAGTTCGGCTAAAACCCCAAATTCCAGAAGTAAAAAAAATGCATCCAGAAATTTAGCAAACTGCCAGATCGGGAAGCAAGTGAGGGTTTGATAATACCTTGCTGGTGTCCATATTATGGGCGGCGGAGAGCTTCACGGCGGCGGGAGGAGGTGGAGCTTGGTGAAGAGCATTGTGATGATGATTAGACAGATGGTCAGGTGGTGGGTTATGGTGGTGGTGGTGCTGCTGCTGCTGGGGTCCCAACGGCAACGAAGCCATGAGTCACTTTACTAAATTATTCTTCATCTTTATTTATTGAATTTATACTAATTTTCCAAATATTTTCGCTGCAAAATCTTTAAGGCTTTAGAGCATCTCCAATGCTAAATGCCCATTTCCACTTTTTGTGGACCCCATTATATGCCACCTCATATGAAAGTGGAAAAACAAAAAATGTGGGCAATTTCATACAATGGTAAAGCCCACTTCTTGCATTTTTTAATAATAAATTTTATTGATTAAATATTATAATATCATAAAGTGTAATAAATTTATCAATTATGGCCCACACGTAAGAAGTGGCCATGGCCACCACAGTAGGCATGCCCAATTTTTTCTAGTTTGCTCCAATGGTGTTTTGTTCAATTTTTGGTGCCCATGCCCACTTCACTTGGCCCAATGTAGTGAAGTGGGCACCATTGGAGATGCTCTTAAAATTTACTGTTTCAAAGATTTTTCACTTTTCACTATTTTTTCAAGTGTATTGCGGTGGATTCAAATTTGATAGATTATGGAGTAAACTTTATTTTGGTGAATAGTAAACTTTATTTTGGTGAACTCAATCTAAAGAATGATGCATAAATTTGATATACATGTGTGTGATTTGTTAAAATAATACTCCACAGTCTAAATTTTGAAAAACAAGATTTAAAAATAGCTTTTTGTAATTGATTTGTAAATTAATTAACTTTTATTTATTTTTATTTTTAAGGAATGACATTTGAAGATTTTAAGTGTTTTCATAGTTTTTGGTATTTTATTATTTTAACTAACGATATTTTTAAAGGGGATTTTTTAAAAAAGGTAAATTATAAGTGTTTCGTTATATTAAAATATCAATCTTTAGGCTAATTGTAAAAAAAGAAAAACTTCCAAAACTATCCTTTTAATTATGATTTTAACTATTACCCATAATATATATAATAATATATACGAAATCAATTAATAACAAAACTACGAAACAAAAATCACTTTTTCAACACTTTTATTCCTGAATTCAATAGTTTCATTCCTAATTTGTCAATTCCAAGAGAGAACGACGATCTCGACCGCTTCAGCGATATCCACAGCTTCTCGATCGATCCGATAGCTTCTCCAATTTGGAGGATCTGAGCCTCCGTAACTGCGAGGTTTCCGGACTGGTAAACCGATCTCCACGACTTAGGGTTTTGGAGATCTCTTCCAGCGGCCCATTTTTTCTCTCGAGAAGTTGAGATCGAGGAGATCTCGGCTCCGGCGTTAGTTTCCTTCCGGTACGAAGGGTAAGTGTTTGAAAAAACGAATTTGTCCCTCCTGGAGGAGGTGTATTTCAATCATTTCCAGCATATTCAAGCCTCCTACACTGATGAAATCGAGGAGGCAATGTCCCTGAATTTGGCGAAGGCTCTAAATCAGCTACGGAACGCAAAAATCGTGATGTTTTCGTTCCACACCCTCGAGGTACTAACAATCCCAAAATGAGAAATACATTGTCGAGGCGTATAGGTAATTTAGAAAGATAATTGATTGGTTTGTGTTTTTTTTCGTGTCCTTCGATTAGGTACTTGCGTTGGATCCTCGCCTTCCGGAGTATATTTTATTGTATGGTTAGTCATTTTAGGTTAGAGAATAGTTATTTGTTTGAGAGTATTACATGTGTTGTCCAAACTATGATATACAATTTATATAATCCGTTCTACAATATTTATTTGCATTTCATAATCTATTATCTACACTGATATTATTTTATGCAGTGTAGTTGGTAGATTTGAATGCATTAGTTTACGAACAAGTAGTGTAATAGCTTAATAGTTACACTTCGTTAAAACTTGGTCGAAAAATAACACTTATTAGTACAAATATATAAAGCTTGATTACAAGGGTGCCTTGGGTGATGATTAATAATGATTTAACTTTCTGTCAGAATCGAATATATACACTATATTAGACTTGTTCACGAAAGCTATTAAAAAGGTTAATGGAAGAATCTATTACATACACTATTGCTGCGTGTGCAGTGTAAATGGTAGTTCAAAAGGCATAAAGTGGTTATCAGTTTACGAACAAGTTGTTAAATAGCTTAAAATAAAAGTTACTCTAACTATAACATGTTCTGGGACATAACACCTATTAGTCCCAATAGTCAATTCCTGATCATGGCGATACGGCGAATTGAATAAGGTGTTGAAGACGGACGGCAATTTGTTTTCAAATTAGGTATGATTTCTTGAAATCAGTTATAATCTGTTGACCTAGATTTTAAGGTATGATTCTCGGTATGTGATTTTCATTCTTTATTGCTTAGACTGGTCATTTTGCCAGGTTTTTTTTAATGTTAATCATACTGAGGGGATGCATGTTGCTACCTCTTACAGTTGCCAGACTTACGAAAGTGGAATTTCTAGTGAGCTTGGATCGGAAGCTCATGGTGGGTAAGTACTCTGCCGCAATAATTAGTTTGTATTCATCTGCTTCTAGTTATGTAGAATCTAGGTGTTGTAGCTTACATTTACAGATGCATTCCATATATATATTAGATAAAGCCAACTCAACCTGATCTTGTTTTTATTAGTTATACATTATATGGATTGGCTGCTATGGTTTTGATCGATAAGGTTAATCGTCTAGACTTGCTTGCACTCATTGTAAGTATTGGAGTACTAAATTCCATCTCGACAGCGGTTCACTACAAGCTTTCATTTATTGTTATTGTTATATTTTATTATAATCCTTCTATCCTAGCATTTCAATAACACATGTCCAGAAACTAGAATTTTTATAATTTTTTGCCGGTGCAAAGGTTTTTCTCAAGTAATGTCCTGTTAAATGTGTCTTCCTTTATCATCTTTGATATGCTTGTGGCATCATTATTGTTCTTTGCGTTTTCAGTTTTTTGAATTTACCGTGATTTGAGAAAAAGTTGAGTAATTGACCGTGACAAGCCGGGAAAACGAAAAGACCACTATCAGTCGAACAAATGTCCAGTGTGCAGAGGAACCATAAAGTTCACGCTGAAAATCAGTTTTAGTAATTATATTGTTTCGGAAACCGAATGATAAATCGTTCGTCTCCAAAAATTCGATGAAGACTGTCCATTTTTGCGGTCCATTTTTGCGTTGTGGGAGCAGCCAACTGCCAAATATTTTGGGTTTTATTACTACTTTACAGTTAAATTCAGGTTTACTTTACTACAAGGATATTAACACAATTACAGTGTGTAGTCACTGGTATAGTTTTTATGGCTTTACACATTTAAAGTTGTAGTGTATTGAACAGTTTAAACTATTGTTTTTCTATCTTTGGAACTGAATACTAATTTTTATTTCTTGTGTTTTGTTTCATTGAATAGTTTTTGTGGTTTTTCTTTCACTTACCATTTTAACACATTTTGATTGTTTAAATTATTGTTTTACTGTATTTCGAGTTGTAGTGTATTGAACAGTTTAACATGTGATTTAAATTTCACTATAAATAATGCACCTTTTGATGGTTTAAACTTTTGTTTAAATTGAACATGAAATTGTATTATATATAAATGAAACTACATTCTATAGTGTCATTCATAATTTATAGTGTAATTGATAGTGTCATTCATAATCTATAGTGTAATCGATAGTGTAATTCATAATCTATAATGTCATTTGAAAAACCTCTAATTTATCTTGAAGAAAATAATTAACAAAAAGACATTAGGAACTTGTAATTGTTCTACGTATCAATACTTAACAGAGTACCCAAATGTCCACACAATTTTAATTTCACATGATTTCACATGTGAAAATAAACGAATGACTATTGTATCCCGGATATAAAGACGATCCGACGGTCTCAAGCGACAGTCTTACTCCAACGTTTGTTGTTGCTGCCCTTTTCATTAATAACGCTCGCTGGGATGGGGTCTCGTTTCTCATGAAAGCAGGCAAAGCTCTCCACACTAAACGGTAGCTAGTGATTTTTGTATTATGTGATTTATTGCAATAAACACAAAAAGTTAAAATTAACGAAAATCGTAAAAAATCAAGGCGGAGATTAGAGTACAATTCAGACATGTTCTGGGAAACCTGTACAAGCGGAACTTTGGAATCGATTTGGACAAGGCTACGAAAGAGCTAGTGCTTTGTGTACAGCCAGACGAAGCCATTTATTTAAAAATTAACAACAAGGTTCCTGGGCTTGGAATGAGACTCGACAAAAGTGACCTTAACCTGCTATACAAGGCCAGGTAACAGTTCAAGATTTTGCATATATACGTAGCGAAATTCAGTTGGTTTACGTATATCTCTTCCCAAACCAAAGGTACCCAAGGGAAATACCGAACGCGTACGAGAGACTCCCTCTAGATGCTGTCGAAGGGGAACGGAGACTCTTCATAAGGAGTGACAAACTCGAAGTCGCATGGCCTCTGTTCACGCCGTTGCTCAAGGAATTGGAAGAGAGAAAAATAGCACTCGAACTGTACTCGTACGGAAGCAGAGGACCTGTCGGGGCCCACTGTCTTGCGGATAAACACAATGTTCGATGTTCGATGGGGAGATCTTTCCGGTGATGACTAAGGGACTCGAGGCGGGGTTGAAGTCGAAAATTATAGATACGGTGCCAAAAAAATGAAAATGTAAAAAATCATTTTAGTAATTTTCTTTAATTTATAACTTAAATAATAAAAGGAATATAAATTTTGATATAATACAAAGGTTAAAAAAGACAATTCAAATTTGAAAAGTCTACCTAAAAATTGTGATTACATTAAAAAACAAGATATTTATTTATATAAATGCAATAAATTAATTACCTTTTTTAAAATGAAGGTAAAATATGATATTTTTCTCTAAATCTTAAAACCAATTTAATTTTTTCTCTAAATTACTCATTTTTAAATGTTTTGGAATATTAGAGACTAACACTTTTGTTTCTTCAAAGGAAACTTTCTTAAATTAATTTCAAAATGAATGATTTACTACAAAATAAATTAATTTCAAAATAATAATATACTACAAAATTTACAAAATGGGTGATTTAAGCTTATAATGAAATTATGAAAAATGGGCCGAAATTAAAATAAGTATTTTTAAAATTCATCAAAATTTGATTATCAATAAATAAAGAAAACTGTTAATTTACTTTCCATCTTCTTTTTTAAATTTTAATTAACACTTAATATGGTAAAAATTCATTTTAAGCTCTCTTATTTTTCATTCATCTTCCTTCCCTTCAACTTATTCGCCCTTCATTTTATTCAAAAACTTAAAGAAAGTTAAGGTGAACACATGATTAAGAGAATATTTAGAAATGAGGATGAAATACCTCTTTATAGTACAACTTAGCCTTCAAATAAAGTTAATAATCGGGTTGTAGAGAATGCACTTTTAGAAGTTTAGTAGAACACGCTAGTGAACACCATATTTTCTTTCAAACTCTAACAAGTCCTAGCATATTTTAACACACTCCCTAATGTACTTAAATTTTGTTCATGTATTATGGTAATTTTCGGTCTGACCTCCCTGAGCTTGAAGTAAGCCCGCAATGAATCTTATCTTTGCAATACTCATATTGCATTTATCGGGCACTCCAAAAACATTCCAAAAAATGGAATTTGTGTTTTGGCATGTGCTCGTTCTTTTGTTGGACCATACTCTTCCTGTCAATTATGTGTTTTATATGATTGTGCTTGATTGGATTTTTTTAACATTGTTGTTAATAAATCTTTGTATCCGGTTTTGAAGTTCACATTTATCTTTTCAATTTTCCTTTATAAGTCATACTCCTATATTTTTGTCAAAGTTTGATCAATAACACCTTAAAATGCTTTGTTAAAGACTTAGAGTGATAATGTTTGTCCAACTTAAGTCCAAGGGTCTTTATCCAACCGACGTGAAATATCTCTAACAAGCTTAACGTGTGATACTCCCGTGATACTCCCGTATTTTGCTTCAAACAATGAAAGTGCAATGACTAAAACTTCATTGTCTTATGTAGGGGTGAGCATTGGTCCGTTTGGTCACCGACCGAATCAAATTACCTTAAGCAATTTAAAAACAAAACTAATTTGGTAGGTCACCGAACCGACTAAATTAAATTAAAACCAATAAAAAACCAAACCATAAATTTTGGTTCGGTTTCGATTAATAACCAATAACCAAAATTAAATAAAATAATAGTACAAAATCAAAAATCATGTCATGAATTCATAATGTCAAAATTCAAAGCTCTAAAAACTTAATTCATAATAATATTTTTTATTATGATATATTAATAATAGTTGAAATTAATAAGAAATTAAGGGAATGCGTAATGAACCTTAAACACTCACACACACCCACATATATATAATATTATATATATAATATTTCATTTTTCGGTTATTCAATCGGTTATATCCGCAAAATAATCGAACTGAACCGAACCGAAAACTAATATTTTTAAATTTTAAAACCATATTCAAACCAATAACTCAATAACAGAACCGAAATGCATATTTCGGTTTGGTTTTGGTTCAGTCGGTCATTCAATAACTCAATAACAGAACCGAAATGCATATTTCGGTTTGGTTTTGGTTCAATCGGTTATTGTGGTTATAGGTTATTGTGGTTATAGCCGAACAATGCTCACCCTAGTCTTATGGAAAAACTCTTGAACCAAGCTTATACACGTACAGTATCATGATCACGTGATACATTAAGGGGTATCTGGTGCAATTTTGCACCGAATATTAAGCAATTAGGTTTTCAACCGTTAGATATTTTGCACCGAAACTAACGATTTATATCTTGTGTAAAATTTTAAATCGGAATTAACGGTTGAAAACCTAAGTGATAATTAAATTATAACGAATGCCTCAATAATCTGTTTTTCATGCCATTTTGAGATCCAGGTTGTTATATTTGCCATCGAAACCGCAAAAAGACATGCTCCAGGTGGGTCTGTCGGACGACACCGTAATCCTGTCGTCCGACAGCTAGGCGATTTCCCAGCGCACTTGCGTTGGTACTCTGGGGCAGTGGCGCGGATGCGTCAGGGCATGTCGGACGACACCCCAGGGCTGTCGGACGACATCAGGCGGGTTTCAGCAGCGCGATTTTGGAATTAATTCCAAATTGAGGTGGGACTTTTTCCTACTCCTTCTAGGACTCTTATGGGCGAGAATTAATGTTTCCATACATTAATTAGGACCTCCCCCTATATAAAGAGAGCTACTCCATTGACACAGAAGACACGAGATTATAATTCTATAGCTATTGCGTGAGATTAGAGGGTTTAGAGCGTATATCATCCTTGTAATCGTGAAGCAATATTATAGTGAATTGTTCGTCGTTCCTCCCGTGGTTTTTCCCAGTTGGGTTTCCACGTAAATTCTTGTCTTCTCTATTTTTCGTTGATTTCTTTTCTTCGGTATTCTTGATATTATCATACTATACATCGTCCGATCTTACAACAAGTGGTATCAGAGCTAAGGATCTATGACGAGCGTGAGGTATGACATACCGTTGCTGGATCTCAACACAAGGTTCCCGACGTGGCAATACAAGATGAGGTTAGTTCTTCGATCCCTGAAGCAAGAGGGCGCCCTCAAAGGTATTGAAAACAAGCCGACAGACATGAAGCATGAAGATTGGGAAGAGCTCGATCAGATGGCCATGGCGACCATAGGGCTCCATGTCTCGAACGCTTTGGCGGAGGACATCATGAAAGCGAAGACAGCAAAAGAATTGTGGGAGATGCTTGAAGAGATGTGCATCACCAAGACGGTGTCAAGTAAGCACAATTTGAAGAGAAGCTTATATTTGCTCAGAATGGCGGAGGGTTCCTCTATCCCCGCGCACGTAGCGAAATTCAAGGAGAAAGTCGCCGACCTCGGCAACATTGGCGTGAAGCTCGAAGATGACGACCTCGCGTTTTGGCTCCTAATTTCGCTACCCCCTTCTATGGCGAGTTTCCGTGATACTCTCATATATTCTCGAGATAGCCTCACGTTTAAAGACGTAACCTCGGCTCTCTCATCTAGAGAGAATATTTTGATGATGGAGAGTCCTAATTCGGGAGAGACGCCAAGTGAAGGATTGAATGTCCGTGGACGGACCAACCAGAGATCGACGGGGCAAGATAGGTCTCGATCGAAGTCACGACATAGTAACAAGGTTTGCAACTATTGCAAGAAGAAGGGTCACATCAAAGCCGATTGTTATTCCTTGAAGAATAGAGAGAAGAGAGAAGGCGGCAACAACAATAATAATAATTCCGGTAAGAGTTCCGGTGAAGTTGGTGTAGCCGAGAATTATTGTGATCTTCTCATGGCTTTGGGTGAGGTCTCCAAATCAAGCGAGGAATGGATTCTAGACTCGGGATGTACGTTCCACATGTGTCCGAATCGTGGGTGGTTCGATACTTTTGAAAAGGTGGAGCAAGGTGCGGTGACTATGGGCAACAACGCGTCATGTAAGATCGAAGGGATAGGAAGCATCCGGATCAAGATGTTTGACGGCGCGATCCGCACCCTAAGCGAGGTTAGATACGTTCCCGGCTTAAAGCGGAATTTGATTTCCCTTAGTACTTTGGAGCTCAAGGGTTACTCGTTCACCGGAGAAGGTGGAGTCGTGAAGGTTGCCAGCGGTTCGTTGGTGGTTATGAGAGGCGAACGTAAGTCAAATAGACTTTATGTTCTTGAAGGAACCACGGTGAAAGGTGAAGTAGCCGTAGGTGATTCCAAGGTCCCGGATGTTGATACAACGAGACTTTGGCATATGCGTCTAGGGCATATGAGTGATTCCGGAATGGCCGAGTTGAGTAGGCAAGGGCTTCTTGGGGATAAGGGCTTGTCGAAGTTGGAGTTCTGTGAGCAGTGCGTCTATGGGAAGCAAACGAGGGTGAAGTTCACCACCGGCGCTCACACGATGTTGTTCCCCATTTTTGCGATTCCCGTTATGGTCGGGTCATGGCCCAAGTTCACATCCGACCAGATACGATCCATCTAACGAGTAAACAAAGACCTGTCCAGCGACCACAAGCGATCATTACAGCATAGAGACCTAACACCACCGAACACGTTCCGGACGGATGCGCTGCGAACACGGTCAATCACTTCGTGATCCTCCTGTTCGAGGAAGCTCCTCCGAGGCAAGTTGTGTTAAGAGTTTTTCTGTTCTCCAAGCCGCGTGTCCTCACGGAGGTAAGTATAACTCGATCCCCGGAACCGACGGTCCTTAATCCATTCCAAGAATGCTTGGATAGCGGCTCAGCATAAAGAGTCAATTCGATCAAGCTGGACCGGATCGAGGGTAAAAGAGGGGGATCACATTATGGGGGTATAAAGGAGATCTTCCCCTAAGACAAGGGATAATGCATGTAATTATCATAGGAAAAGCCCATGTAATCTAGGCCCAAGCCCAAGTGTAAAAACCCTAATCTATGTACTATAAATAGTCAAGTTTCCTCATTTGTAAGGGGCAGGCACAATTCCCAAGAAATATACTTGAAATTTAATACTAGAAGCTTTTGTTATTTCCTTATTTGTTCTCTCAATCCCCAAAACATCAATACGTTCGCGGGTGAATTTCCTGTTAGGATTTTCTACGCGTAAACAATTGGCGCTAGAAGGAGGGGTGATCCTCGGGCGTTGAGCGAACAAACTTAGGCAACACGATGGAAATGCTAGAAATAGGTCTCCCGAACACCGCCCCTGCGGGGGAGTCGGCGAGCAGGAATGCTCGCGACAACGGGAAATCTCCTATGATAGAAGGAGGATCAGAGATTCAACTGCCACCGATCTCCGAGGAAGAGCACCGCCAGTGGGCGATGATCGAGAAACTGAGAGCCGAGCGGCGCGAGCTCCTGGAGAGACAGAGGGTCATCGCGGAGAAGTTGGCCGAGGAGGAGAAGAAGGCGAACCTCCAAGAGAGCGAAGTCCCCGACCTCAACATCGAACACTTGCAGTCCCCCGAGGAGATAAAGCGGACCATTCAAAAGCTGAAGGAACGCTCCCGCATTCTAAAGGGAAAAGAGCAGCCGAAAACACCGGAGCTAGGGGGAAGACGCCTGGACGCAGATTTCGAGGAGGAGAATCCCCAACCGGATAATGTCCAGGTGACCATGAAGAAAACTGGAGGACGCATTGTCCGCACGACGAACCGAGGACGGACTCAAATCGTTAGGGATCCAGAGTTGGAACGGCGTTTGAGTGAGATGGAGAAGAAAATTTCCCAGCAGGAGGCTGATCCGAAGAAGCGATCATCTCTGGTTGAGCCACTGACTCTGCGAGTGGAAAGGGCGCGGGCACAGTTGGATACTGCCCCGCTCCTATCTCTGACGTATGATGGGAGGACGGACCCCGAGGTCCATTTGAACAAGTACAATATATATATGGTCGGGCGCGGTGCCACCGACGAGACCAAATGCAAGCTTTTTCCGCTGACTTTAGGGGATGCAGCTCACCACTGGTACACCGGGCTCCCTCACAGGTCGGTAGATAGCTTCGGAGAGCTGGGAGAAACTTTCATCTCCTATTTCGCCTCGAGGGTCAAGTGTCCGGAAGGACGGCAACGCCTGATGGGAATTAAGCAGCGAACAGATGAATCTGACGAGGAGTATATTGAGCGCATCGAAACCATAGTGATGCAAGGAGAACAGGTTGGAGAAGAAGTTTTGGTGCACGCCGCGGTCAGCGGGCTGAAGGCCACGTCCGAACTTTTTAAGCCTATGATGAAAGATTACCCCAGAACTTACACGGAGTTCCGGCGGAGAGCCGGCGAAGAAATTGCGCAGCAGCGGATCTATGCTCAGCGTATGAAAGAGTTAGAGCCCGGGAAAAACCCCAAAGAGGCTGTAGAGAAGAAGGACTGGTCGAAGAAAACCGGAGGATACAAAGGGTATCAGGGCCCAAGAAAAGGCGAACAGGGAAATCATAAGGCCGATGAGGGAAATCTGCTAGGGAAGAGCCCCGGGGCGATATTACAAATTTTCATGGAAAACCAGATAAACGCCCTTTTCCCGCCGAAACCTTTGTACACGCCCCCGGACAAGAGGAATCCTCGAAAGTGGTGCGCTTTCCACGAGGACATTGGGCATACAACCGACGAATGCCGCGATCTAATCACGCAACTCCGCCGTTTGTTCGATGAAGGGAAGTTGGGACAACTGTTGCAGGCACCAAAGAGAGGTCGCGATCAGAATCAAGGCCATCGCCAAGATTACAGGCCGCAACAGCAGCCCCGGCTAGAGGGGCCCCCGATGAACCAAAACTTACTGCCACCACCCCCGCCGGCCGGCGGACTCCAACAGAACGATTTCCCTCCGGATTTGAACGGGGGAAGGGTAAACATGATCGGGGGTTTGACCCCTATCATCCATAAATCTAAGCGACAGCGGAAGGAAGATTTGCGAAAGTGGGAAGGCGTGAACTCGGTAATCCCGTTCAAAGAGCCAACCATAGCCAGGGGCGTGACCATCGCATTCAATGATCGAGATCGGGAGGGTATCGCCTACCCAAAGGAAGATGCATTGGTTATCACGACCAAGATTCTGGGAGTCGAGGTCGCGAGGATACTGGTCGATAACGGCGCCCACTGCAACATCATATTTAAGCCGGCGTTGGATCAGCTCGGGGACCTGGTCAATTATGTGAAGCCTTATAAGGAGAAGTTGAAGGGGTTTGGAAACGTGGTCGTATGCCCGCTGGGGAAGATCACGATGTCGGTGGAGCTGAGGGATCACTGGAATCCGGAAGTGAAGATCACGAGGATGATGGATTTTGTTATTGTTAACTCTGAGAGTGTCTATAATGCTTTCTTTGGGAGGCCGTTTCTCGATGCTTTTGAGGCTGTGGCGTCCTCCCATTATTACTGTGTTAAATTTCCTACCTGTAACGGATCCGTTGGGACCGTGAAGGGGGACCAATATATGGCCAAGAAGTGTTTTGATTACCCTGTTTTTTCCACGCACTACCGATCGATAAATATGCTCGAAGAAAATGACGAACAAGATAACACTGGGGCATTTGGAGATCCCGATCACCAAATTATCGAACAAATAATAAAAGATAACGAACAAACCAAAGAAAAGAACGAGGAAACTATCCAACAAATAGAACCCGACGAGGCGAACAATTTAAATTTACAGATATTGCAGATTCTGATCGATGAGGTGCCCGGAGAAATCCAGGAAAATAAACAGGATGGTAAAAGGACAAAAGTCGGGATCGAAGAGAATCCTGATCCCCGTCTGGGGTACGAGCCCGAGGAGATCGAGGATCCCCGAGGACCCTCTCAATTCACGGCGGTTGACGAATTGGAGAAGGTGAAGCTAGATCCTAACCGTCCGGATTTGGAAGTATTCATAGGGTCAAAGATCCCGGACAAACTAAAAAACGAGCTGATAAGTTTCCTGAAAGAAAATACCGATGCGTTCGCATGGTCGCATAAGGATATGGTCGGGATAAGCCCCGAGCATGCTTGTCACCATTTGAAGATAGATCCGGACAAAAAACCCGTGGCACAGAAGAGGAGAAAGATGGGTCCCGAAAAATACGCAGCTTTAGCCGAAGAGGTTAAGAAGCTGGTCGATAACGATCTCGTGACCGAGGCGTCCGAAGAACCCCAATGGGTTGCGAATGTAGTCCTGGTGAAGAAAACTAATAACGCTTGGAGGTTGTGTATCGATTTCACCGATTTAAACAAGGCCTGTCCGAAAGATTATTTTCCCCTCCCGCATATAGATCATTTGATCGATAGTGTTGCCGGGCATGCAATTTTCTCAAACTGCGATTGCTACGCTGGCTATCACCAGATTCCCATGGCCGCTGAGGACATGGAATGCACGTCTTTCTACACGGATAAGGGCATCTTATGCTGGAAACGGATGCCTTTCGGATTAAAAAACGCGGGGGCAACCTACCAGCGACTAGTCAACAAAATGTTCGCCGAACAGATCGGGGACACAATGGAGGTATACGTGGATGATATAATTATCAAGAGCAAAAGCGAGGAAGATCATGTGAGGGATCTATCTACGGCGTTCGACATTTTAAAGACGTACAACATGAAGCTGAATCCGAAGAAGTGTCATTTCGGGGTGTACGCTACCAAGTTCTTGGGACATATAGTCCACCAGCGGGGAATAGAGGCAAATCCCGAAAAGATCGCCGCGATCATGAACTTAAGGGAGCCCAGATGCTTAAGGGACGTGCAGAAGTTGACGGGATGTTTAGCGGCGTTAAGCAGGTTTATCCCCCGACTTGGGGATAAAAGCAGGCCTTTCTTTAAGGCCATTAAAAATCAAAAATTCCAATGGGGAAAGGAGAGTCAAGAGGCATTTGAAAAATTAAAAGAGCATCTGAGAGATCCCAAAATCCTGTCTAAACCTTTGTCCGGAGAAAAGCTCTTTTTATACCTAGCGGCGTCCGAACACGCCATGAGTTCGGTACTCGTACGAGCAGAAGGGCAAATTCACCACCCCATTTATTTTGTCAGCCAGGCACTCCATGACGCAGAAGCCAGATACACCCCTTTGGAAAAGTTAGCTTATGCTTTAGTCATGAGTGTTCGGAAGCTCCGGCCATATTTTTTCGACCACCCCGTGGATGTTTTGACCACCATGCCCCTAAGACAGGTCCTACAGAGACCAGATACGAGCGGGAGGTTATTAAAATGGAGTCTGGAAGTCGGGCAATATGATATTACTTATGCTCCCCGCACCGCGATCAAAGGGCAAGCCCTAGCTGATTTTATCGTCGAATTAACCTTCCCAAAGATTGTCCCCACGAGCGATTTCCCACCGTGGAAACTGTACGTAGACGGATCGTCAAACAGTTCCCATGCCGGGGCTGGAATAGCGTTAATTGGGCCCGAGGGGCAATCTTTCGCACATGCCATCAAGTTTGAGTTCGCGGCGACCAACAACGAAGCAGAATACGAGGCTCTGATTGCGGGCCTAAACCTAGCACTAGCGGTAGGAGCACAACATGTCCATATCTTCATGGACTCCCTTTTAGTGGTGAACCAGATTAAGGGCGAGTACGAGACGAGGTGTGAAAGGATGGAGAAATATTACGAGCATGTTTTGGCCTTGTGCGAGAAGTTCCCCAAGATCTTCATCGAGCAGATTCCCCGGGAACAAAATTCACAAGCGGACGCCCTCTCAAAGTTAGCTTCGTCCGAAGGAGTCGCGGACATAACGAATGTCATTATCACAAGTCAGGCGAGTTCCGCCATGGAAGAAAAGCTAGACCTAATGATAATTGACCGGGGGGAGAGTTGGATGGATCCCATAAAGGCGTACTTAACTACTGGAGAACAACCCGAAGACAAAGTGGAAGCCAGACAGTTAAGGATCCGGTCGGCTAGGTACACTTTAATCGGGGATGTTTTATACCGGCGAAGCGTTTTCTTACCACTCCTGAAATGCGTAACGCCCTTGGAAGGGCAAAGAATTTTCAGTGAGATACACGACGGGGTGTGCGGAAACCATGCAGGCGGACAGTCACTAGCGCACAAAACTGTCCGCCAAGGGTATTACTGGCCCACGCTAAGGAAGGACGCAATCCGCTACGCGAAAAAGTGCCATCGCTGCCAGATCACTGCTCCCATCATCCGAACACAGCCTGAGTATCTGAACTCAATCTATAGCCCGTGGCCTTTCGCCTCATGGGGAATTGACCTCATCGGCCCACTACCCACAGGGCCGGGAGGAGTGAAATATGCAGTAGTGGCCGTGGACTACTTCACCAAATGGGCCGAAGCAGAGCCACTAAAGACGATCGATCAGAAGGCCATCATTCGTTTCATTTGGAAAAACATCATTTGTCGATTTGGGATCCCGCATACGATCACGTCGGACAACGGGAAGCAGTTCGACGGGCAGGAGATAATGGAGTTTTTCAATAAATGGAAGATCAAAAAAGCTTTCTCTACACCCTACCACCCCCAGACAAACGGACAGGTGGAAGCGGTTAATAAAATCTTGAAACACACTATCAAAGCCAGAATAGAAGAAAGACAAGGGAGATGGGAGGCGGAGCTGCCCGATGTGTTATGGTCGTATAGAACGACCAGTAAGGCCGCCACGGGGGAAACCCCATTCGCTTTGGCGTATGGCGCAGAAGCTGTGATCCCGTCTGAAATCGAAGTCCCTAGCTACAGGACTTCCCAGGAAATGAACAATAATAACGACCAGGCACTGCGACTGGAATTGGACTTCTTGGAGGAAAAAAGACTGAATTCTGTCCACAAGAATGCAGCATCAAAACAGAAAGCAGAGAGGTTCTTTAACTCCAAAGTAAAAATTCGGAAATTCATGCCCGGAGATTTGGTCCTAAAGCGGATAATGGGTCCGAGCACTGGAGCGCTGGGCCCAAATTGGGAAGGACCAATGCGTATCAGGAAACATGTGCAGAATGGTGCTTACGAGCTCGAACACCTAAATGGAACAGCTGACCAATATCTGTGGAATGCTCTGTACTTAAAGAAGTATTTTCAGTGAACCGACCAATGTAATTTGTTGATGTGAGAACTTTTGTTCGATTTAAGAAATAAGAGACGGTCATTTTTCCTTTTTCATTTATAAATTGCAATCCTTACTTTTCGGAGGTCGCCGAGCCGGACAGACAATGGACTGTCCGAACACTCGGGCGACAAAGATAAAAAGACTCCAGAAAAAGACAAGGACAAATCCTTATTTTTCGGAGGTCGCCGAGCCGGACAGGCAATGGACTGTCCGAACACTCGGGCGACAAAAGCGAGTAATCTCCAAGGGATCAAGATTTTTTAAGTCTTAAGGATCGCCAATCTGAACCTGAATTAAATCGTTTGCACGAACGTTCGATATGGACATTTTTCAAAGTTTAAAATCACTGAGTTACGTTTGTTTAGATGCAGTGGTATTTTTCGTACACAACTGACAGTTTAATGGGATTATGAACGATAAAATAAAGGACAGGTCGAACAAAAAGAAAATTTCATTCATAAAGCGTCACCGGGCAGAACCGGGATTACAAAAGATAAACTGAAAATAAAAGGAAAAAAACATAGAATTTTCAATGAAAGTCCGGGTCCACCACCAACAGAAACTTCGAGTCGAATACCCGGACAGAAAAGCCATCGGTGGGATGGTAGAGGAAGCGAACATGCCAGCCATGGCGGATACGCGATTCCCTAACAAACTCCTCCCAGCCAGACCCGAACACCGATATGAAACCGCGACGACGCTTCAGTTCGAACACCCAGAGCTTCCTCCTCACATCGGTCATGAGGACAAAATAACCCAGCCGCACTCCGATCAGGTCCGTGAAAACGGGCGGCAGCGGGAGCTTCTTGCTGTGCCACCTGGTGGAGAAGAGCAGGTCCACGCGGCAAGAACCGTCAGATTTGGCGGACACACGAGCCATTTTCTAGCGAACAGATAAAGTTTATGATAGAGTAGGTGACCAACAAGCCAACCTGTGGCTGTGGTCGAACCTAATTTATTATTTAATTAATAAATATTATCAATTTATTTCGAAATTATGAAAGATTATTAATTATGATTAATTAAGGCATATGCTATATCTACTCCCCATGTTGAATCATAGATATAGTCCTGTACAGTTACACATGTTGTATGAATTCGGTTTTGTGGAAACCGAGAGATAATTCTGTTAAAGCAACGTAACTGGTCAAACTTAGTTCCTAGTCGATGGGTTACGCCAATAACAAGGATACCCGGCCTTTCCCCCTTGAGACTAGCACTTAGTGTATGTGGGCTAATCTCGAGCCTCGGTGTTGGGACATCGACATACATGAGTGGGTGCTCACTGTTGATGAGTTCACTGAACCCCCTCTCCCTGGAATCTCTAAGTGGTTATCACTGATCGAGTAGAGAATTCCATAATATAGTTGTACACAATTAATCCTTAAGACCCAGACATCACCGTGACTTCATCAGAGGACTAGCTGTATCGTAACGTGCTTCCGATTCCCTGGAAAGGGAGTAAGTCGAAAAAGGAGGCAATGTTCGTGCAGTTCGAAATCTGATGTGAAGTCTGTGCATGGTAGTAGGGGATCTGATCGCTTGATATAGATCATGGATGTCCTATGTGGTTCGTAGTCCTGGAATCTCTGGCCAGAGTTGAATAGTGAGGTGATTAGAGAAATGTGTTTCTCTGGATCAATCACGACTGGATTATACGAAGCCTAGAACGTTCGCAAAGTTATCAAACACAACAAGAGATCTCGATTGACCAATATCTCTAGTTTGATAAGGACATATGAATCGGAGGGATCGTACTGTACGCTAACTATATTACAAGGTTCTTGCAGGCACTTCATTTGTATCTAGGGAATTAGTGAAGCGTGGTTGCTAGACGCTCGTCACTGATTCGTTGGGCACCGAATTGTTCGAAGATTAAATAATATGATTATTAATCTGAAACTCTCGGGAGTAGTTGATATAAGAACAAAATGTTGTTCGAATCACAATGTGTTGTGAGCCCACGGCTAGTTATACACCTGAACCATTGAGGGTCACATTCTCGTGTAAACCAATCCTTGAATACGATCATGTATTAATTAACTGTTAATTAAGTACATATAGTCGGAGGTCAATATGATTGAATCCGAGATTCATAATTGTGATTATGAGTTGGAAATATTAATGAGCTAAAGAAAACGGACACGATGGTGTACACTTTCTATTTTGGGAAATTTCCCGATTTAGCAGTACCCCTGAAATGGGCTTTCCGATTTTGTGAAATTGGAAATTTTTATTATTATCTCATATCGATGAGAAAATTAAAACGAGAAAGAAAATATAATCGTTATATTTTTCGGAGATCGAATTGATTGTCAATTTGGGAGAAACGTAATGACGGCTAATGAATTGGGCCGGCTAGGGTTAATGGATCCGATCCATTAGGGTTTAAGCCCAAGAAGCTCTTTTCTTCACCTATAAAAGGAGCTCCATAGGCATAAACTCAAACACACCAAAACCTAGAGAGCTCTAGCCCTAGTCTCTCTCTCTCCCTCTCCCTCTCTCGCCGCCGCCCCAGCGTCGCCTCCCTCGGAGGACCGCCGCCCGGAGCCGCCGCCCGCCGCCGCCCAGCGCCGCCGCCGGCAGCCGCCCGCCTCGCCGGAATCCGATTCCGGCACCGTCTTTCTGGCCCGTTTTTCCCGTCGTATTCTCCCTCTCGTATTTCTAGTGCAATACGCGAGTGGGATTACCTATACGAGGTGAAACCTGATTTGACGAGAGACGCCGGAGGTTTGAACGAGCAACGCCCGAGCACGACGAGCCAAGCCCGCCCGCGCCCGAGCGCCGCCGCCGCGACCAGCCGAGAGCCGCCCCGGCTCTCCCCGTGATCAGCCCGCACGCCCCGCGTGCATCCCCGCGTCGCATCCGCGCGACTTCCGACGAACTTAGCTTCGTCCGACGAATCCCTAAGGTACTCACGATTAAACTTGGATTTAATTGTTTGCGTTAATTGTTTGCGCTAAAGTACTGGGATTATAATTGACAAATAAAATTAATAGAGATTAATTTAATTGTTAATTAAAATCAATTTGATTTGAATTATATAATTGTGATTATGTTAATTGTCAAATTGACGCAATTAATTATGTGTGCATGTTTGCGTAATTAATTAGTAGTGTAATTATTTTATATGATAAATATAATTGCGCTACAAGTAATTAATTTATATGATAAATTTAATTGCGCTAGATTTAATTTATGTAGTATGGGATGCATGAATTAAATGTTTAATTATTTGATAATTAAATTATATGGTGGATTATTTATTTAATAGATTTGAATTAAATCAATTAATGCATGTAATATTGAAAATAGGATTTTCAATAAAATAAAATAAAATAAAAATTTTTGTTTTCCGCTGCGTATACATGCACGATCCCCAACAGTGGTATCAGAGCGTAGGTTCTGAAATTGATTAATTGTCTATGAATATAATCACCTTCAAGCATGCTGTTTGTTGAATTGATTGATTTAATGTTATTTGATTGGGACTTAGTTGTTTCTATTAAGATATTTATTTTTATCTAATAGTTCAAACAATGCCTAATTTGTTGTTAAGTAACAATTCAACGTCAAACGTGAATTCACCTCGGGGAGTGATTCATCTAGACTTGTTTTTGTTAAAACAAATTAGAGATCTTCGAGTCATATGATGACATAAAATCGATGATCTGCTCGGCTCCCCCATTTATGGGAGATAGGGTCGTTTGCATGATGAATCGCTGGTTAGAAGCTTCGAGTCTTCACTTACGAGACATCACGTTTGAATATTGGGATATCAATAAATTGAAATAGAAAAGAAGTATCAATATTTAATTTAGTGAAATTATTTATTGACCAATTAAATAATTGATTTAAATATTCGATCAACAAGGTGATAGATTAATTATTTGATTTAATTGTTAAATCAAGTTAATTAATAGAGCACCAATTTAATTTACATACCTCGTTTTAATTGTGATTAAATGCTATGTGAATTATATGACTTTTGTGAGATATATATATTGTGATATATATTATGATCGTATGTGCTCCATTAGGATGGCCTATAGAGAACATAGTTGTTAGGAATCAACAATCGATCGCTCACTCAATCTGATGAGATAAATAATCCTGTAGTCCTCCATTCTCTCCCGAGAATGTATATCAAGCCATAAAGAAGAACCGATGTGTCGTTCTTTCTTCTTTCCTTCTGCCGACGGTAAATCATGAGAAAGCCACTTGCAAGTAGTATGGTATGCCGTGTTAGCGGGGAGTACTGCTTGTAAGTCAAGCTGTGATTTACCGACATATGATGGAGACGTGTTGGCCACGATTCCTTTTAGACTTGTGCAGTCGGATAGATTAACTATGGGCTGTGCACGTTTATTGGAATCCAACTTTCACTTCTCATATCGGTGGGTCGGTCTTGACACATGGTTGACTTTGAAGGGTACGATTAACGTAGTTCATTGTCATGGTGAGGAAAAGCTAACTTTAGGATCACATAGAGATGTGATTGAAAAATAGTTTTCTACCATTGGGTAAACATGACTGGGCTAGATTAACTACGAGTTATGGTTTACGCCTTTGGACCTAAAGCCCATCTAAGGAAAATTGGATTTTCCCGTCTGTTCACTAGAGGATAGTGGAATTCGAAAAATTTAGTGGGAGGCAATTAAAAATTCCTAAAAGTCCTTACAATTTAATTGCAATCATAATTCGAACTATCACTAATTAATCTTCTTAAAATTTTCTCAGTAATCATGTCTAAGAATCCCCTAGCGTCGATCCTCGACCAAAACAAACTCACTGGCCCAAACTATCTTGATTGGCTACGCAATCTCAAACTTGTGCTGCAACTTGATCACCTCACCTACGTTCTGAACGATAGGGATGAATATTCCTCAACTGACGATGAGGAGAAGAACATTGAATATGAGAAATATCGAGAGGACAATAATACTGTCCGATGCTATATGATAGCTGCGATGTCTCCTGAGCTTGCTAGGAAATATGAATCATATGTATCGGCTCATGATATCAAGATTCATCTTGATGGCCTGTACAGTGAGAATATTAGGACCGCGAGATTCACTGCTACGAAGGAGCTGACCACTATGAAACTGCGCGAAGGGGCTTCGGTCCACGAGCATGGTATCAAAATGATCGGTCTCATTGAGAAGTTAGTGAATTTCAAGGTCGTCCTACCTGAAGAGCTCTCGGTGGATTTGATCCTCCTGTCTCTCCCAAGTTCGTATGAACCGTTCATAGTGAACTTCAACATGAACAAACTAGCACCACCTCTCGAGGAGCTGCTTAACATGTTGGTCAGTTTTGAAACGACTATCAAAAAGGAGAAATCTGTTCTCATTGCTTCGACTTCTGAGAGGAAGCGTTCCTATCCGAAGAAAAGGAAAGAAAATGTTTCTTCCTCAAGCAAGATGGTCTATAAAAGGAAGAAAGGTGGATCTAAGGACAAAGTCGTCAAATCTGTTGATGACGTTTGTCACCATTGTGGAAAGAAAGGCCATTGGCGCCGTAACTGCAAGGAGTACCTTGACCAGAAACGTTCTGGGAATGGTACGTTTTACATAGAAGTAAATTTATCCTTAAATTCTTCTTCATGGGTATTGGATACCGGTTGTGGCTCACATCTCTGTAATGATTTGCAGCTCATGACAAGAAGTAAGAAGCTCAAGGAAGGTGAGACCTTCTTGAGGATGGGAAACGGAGCAAGAGTTGCTGCTGAAGCCATCGGGACTATTTACTTAGATGTTTCTGATTCTCGTTTTAAATTAGTTTTGAACAATTGTCTTTACGTTCCATCACTTATTCGGAACCTTATTTCTATTCCTGTTTTGGATAATGAAGGTTATTCTTTTGTTTTTGGAAATTCGATTTGCCTTATACAAAAGGACGATAAAGTGATATGTAAGGGACGTCTATCGAACAATTTATATGAACTTAACTTAAACGAGATCCCTGTTAATGTGCTAACAGCAAAACGAAAAGAAATTAGTCTTAACCCCGCACAACTTTGGCATGCCCGACTAGGACATGTTTCCCTGAGACGATTGAATGAGTTCCTAAAGGAAGGGCTGTTCACACTTGATGATGTGAAATCGCTCCAAGCTTGTGAAGCTTGCCTAAAAGGGAAAATGACCAAGTCTCCCTACAAAGGGACAATGGCACGTGCTGAAGGTCTACTGGATCTGATCCATACTGACGTGTGTGGTCCACTAAGTGTTAGTGCGAGGGGTGGATTCAACTACTTCGTAACCTTTACCGATGATTATTCAAGGTATGGTTACGTGTACTTAATGAAGCACAAATCGGAGACTTTTGAAAAGTTCAAAGACTTCCGAAATGAAGTAGAGAATCAGCTTGGGCTTCGTATTAAGCAACTACGATCCGATCGTGGTGGCGAATACTTAAGCGCTGAGTTTATAGACTATCTAAAAGAGAATGGGATTCTCTCTCAGTGGACTCCTCCTGGAACACCCCAGTTGAACGGAGTGTCCGAGCGTCGTAACCGAACCCTGTTGGACATGGTTCGATCTATGATGAGTGTCACTGAGTTACCGGCGTACTTGTGGGGTCACGCACTCTTGACAGCCGCCTATTTGCTGAATAGACTTAACACTAAAGCAGTTAAATCCACACCTTATGAACTTTGGCATTCCCGACAGCCCACGTTCAAACATATAAAGATATGGGGTTGCCCCGCTTACGTGAAGCGGCTAGTGGGAGATAAGTTGGATAGTAAATCCGACTTATGCTACTTTGTGGGATATCCCGTGGATTCCATGGGATATGAATTCTACTATGTTTCTGAGGAAAAAGTGTTTGTCTCGAGAAATGCTGTGTTCCTTGAGAAGGAATTCCTAGCGGATGGAAAAGGCAGCATAGTAGATCTCGAAGAGGTTCGAGATGACGACCCACAAACTGAAGTTCATGCACCAGTCCCTGAACCAGAGCCAATTCAACAAACCACTGATACACCTCCACGACCGACAGTCCGTAAATCCGAAAGAGTTCGGAGGTTGCCTGATCGGTTGTTCCTCGTTGATAGTGATCACGAAATCATTGATGATGGATCTGATCCTAGAACCTTCAATGAAGCCGTATTGGATACGGACAAGGGACATTGGCTTACTGCCATGAAATCCGAAATGGACTCCATGTATTCCAACAACGTATGGACGTTGGTAGACCCACCTAAAGGAATCGTTCCAATAGGCTGCAAGTGGATCTATAAAAGGAAAGTTGGAGCTGATGGAAAGGTTGCGACCTTTAAAGCTAGGTTGGTGGCAAAAGGATATACTCAAAAGCAAGGTGTTGACTATGAGGAAACCTTTTCACCAGTCGCGATGCTTAAATCCATTAGGATTTTGCTGGCCATCTCTGCGTGGTACGACTACGAGATATGGCAAATGGATGTGAAGACCGCGTTTCTCAATGGTGACATTGAGGAGGAAATTTATATGGCGCAGCCGGAAGGCTTCATATCTCCTGGAGAAGAGCAAAAAGTTTGCCGACTCCAGCGATCCATTTATGGATTGAAACAAGCATCCCGAAGTTGGAACAAACGTTTTGACAACACAATCAAAGAGTTTGATTTTGTCAAGAACCCGGAGGAACCTTGTATATACAAGAAGGTTAGTGGGAGCGCCGTGACGTTTTTAGTGCTATACGTTGATGACATAGTACTCATTGGGAATGATGTAGGTATGCTGCAGGCAACGAAAGCATGGTTGTCCACACGTTTCTCGATGAAGGATTTGGGCGAGGCATCTTACGTATTAGGAATACGAATCTATAGAGATAGATCTAGAAAGATGATCGGCCTATCACAATCCTTGTACATAGAAACCATTTTAAAACGGTTTAACATGGAAAACTCCAAGAGGGGGTATTTACCAATGTGTCATGGAATTCGTCTCTCAAAAACCATGTGTCCAGCAACGGAACTGGAAATCGAGCGGATGAATCGAACACCATACGCATCCGCTATTGGAAGCGTGATGTATGGCATGCTATGTACTAGACCTGATATTGCTCATGCTGTGGGTATCACGAGCAAGTATCAGTCTAATCCTGGACCGGCTCATTGGAAAGCCGTGAAGGACATTCTTAAGTATTTACGAAATACCAAAGAGATGTTCTTAGTCTATGGAGGTCACGATTTGAAAATAGAGGCGTTTACGGACTCTAGTTTTCAATCTGACGTGGACGACTCTAAGTCGATATCGGGATTCATATTCAAGCTGAACGGAGGTGCCGTCTGTTGGAAGAGTTCCAAGCAGAAAACCACGGCTGATTCCACCACCGAAGCTGAATATGTTGCGGCAAGTGAAGCTGCAAAAGAGGCTGTTTGGATACGGAACTTCATCCAAGAGTTGGGAGTCGTTCCGAGCGCAAGTGATCCAGTAACGTTGTACTGTGATAACACGGGGGCCGTAGCACAAGCTAAGGAACCAAGATCTCATCAGAAATCCAAACATGTACTGAGGAAATATCATCTGATCCGCGAGATCGTTGAGAGAGGTGACGTCTTGGTCGAAAGAGTCACTTCGGGAGATAATATAGCTGATCCCTTTACCAAGCCTTTGTCTAGATCAGTCCACGAGAAACATCGAGAGTCGATGGGACTTAGATACGAGAGCAGTTGGCTTTAGGTCAAGTGGGAGATTGATAGAGTAGGTGACCAACAAGCCAACCTGTGGCTGTGGTCGAACCTAATTTATTATTTAATTAATAAATATTATCAATTTATTTCGAAATTATGAAAGATTATTAATTATGATTAATTAAGGCATATGCTATATCTACTCCCCATGTTGAATCATAGATATAGTCCTGTACAGTTACACATGTTGTATGAATTCGGTTTTGTGGAAACCGAGAGATAATTCTGTTAAAGCAACGTAACTGGTCAAACTTAGTTCCTAGTCGATGGGTTACGCCAATAACAAGGATACCCGGCCTTTCCCCCTTGAGACTAGCACTTAGTGTATGTGGGCTAATCTCGAGCCTCGGTGTTGGGACATCGACATACATGAGTGGGTGCTCACTGTTGATGAGTTCACTGAACCCCCTCTCCCTGGAATCTCTAAGTGGTTATCACTGATCGAGTAGAGAATTCCATAATATAGTTGTACACAATTAATCCTTAAGACCCAGACATCACCGTGACTTCATCAGAGGACTAGCTGTATCGTAACGTGCTTCCGATTCCCTGGAAAGGGAGTAAGTCGAAAAAGGAGGCAATGTTCGTGCAGTTCGAAATCTGATGTGAAGTCTGTGCATGGTAGTAGGGGATCTGATCGCTTGATATAGATCATGGATGTCCTATGTGGTTCGTAGTCCTGGAATCTCTGGCCAGAGTTGAATAGTGAGGTGATTAGAGAAATGTGTTTCTCTGGATCAATCACGACTGGATTATACGAAGCCTAGAACGTTCGCAAAGTTATCAAACACAACAAGAGATCTCGATTGACCAATATCTCTAGTTTGATAAGGACATATGAATCGGAGGGATCGTACTGTACGCTAACTATATTACAAGGTTCTTGCAGGCACTTCATTTGTATCTAGGGAATTAGTGAAGCGTGGTTGCTAGACGCTCGTCACTGATTCGTTGGGCACCGAATTGTTCGAAGATTAAATAATATGATTATTAATCTGAAACTCTCGGGAGTAGTTGATATAAGAACAAAATGTTGTTCGAATCACAATGTGTTGTGAGCCCACGGCTAGTTATACACCTGAACCATTGAGGGTCACATTCTCGTGTAAACCAATCCTTGAATACGATCATGTATTAATTAACTGTTAATTAAGTACATATAGTCGGAGGTCAATATGATTGAATCCGAGATTCATAATTGTGATTATGAGTTGGAAATATTAATGAGCTAAAGAAAACGGACACGATGGTGTACACTTTCTATTTTGGGAAATTTCCCGATTTAGCAGTACCCCTGAAATGGGCTTTCCGATTTTGTGAAATTGGAAATTTTTATTATTATCTCATATCGATGAGAAAATTAAAACGAGAAAGAAAATATAATCGTTATATTTTTCGGAGATCGAATTGATTGTCAATTTGGGAGAAACGTAATGACGGCTAATGAATTGGGCCGGCTAGGGTTAATGGATCCGATCCATTAGGGTTTAAGCCCAAGAAGCTCTTTTCTTCACCTATAAAAGGAGCTCCATAGGCATAAACTCAAACACACCAAAACCTAGAGAGCTCTAGCCCTAGTCTCTCTCTCTCCCTCTCCCTCTCTCGCCGCCGCCCCAGCGTCGCCTCCCTCGGAGGACCGCCGCCCGCCGCCGCCCAGCGCCGCCGCCGGCAGCCGCCCGCCTCGCCGGAATCCGATTCCGGCACCGTCTTTCTGGCCCGTTTTTCCCGTCGTATTCTCCCTCTCGTATTTCTAGTGCAATACGCGAGTGGGATTACCTATACGAGGTGAAACCTGATTTGACGAGAGACGCCGGAGGTTTGAACGAGCAACGCCCGAGCACGACGAGCCAAGCCCGCCCGCGCCCGAGCGCCGCCGCCGCGACCAGCCGAGAGCCGCCCCGGCTCTCCCCGTGATCAGCCCGCACGCCCCGCGTGCATCCCCGCGTCGCATCCGCGCGACTTCCGACGAACTTAGCTTCGTCCGACGAATCCCTAAGGTACTCACGATTAAACTTGGATTTAATTGTTTGCGTTAATTGTTTGCGCTAAAGTACTGGGATTATAATTGACAAATAAAATTAATAGAGATTAATTTAATTGTTAATTAAAATCAATTTGATTTGAATTATATAATTGTGATTATGTTAATTGTCAAATTGACGCAATTAATTATGTGTGCATGTTTGCGTAATTAATTAGTAGTGTAATTATTTTATATGATAAATATAATTGCGCTACAAGTAATTAATTTATATGATAAATTTAATTGCGCTAGATTTAATTTATGTAGTATGGGATGCATGAATTAAATGTTTAATTATTTGATAATTAAATTATATGGTGGATTATTTATTTAATAGATTTGAATTAAATCAATTAATGCATGTAATATTGAAAATAGGATTTTCAATAAAATAAAATAAAATAAAAATTTTTGTTTTCCGCTGCGTATACATGCACGATCCCCAACAGTTTACTATAGCGATTTCAAGATCGGTGGAGTGAAAATGAATGGAGGAGGAACTGGTATTTATAGGTGTGGCATATTTACCACCTGGGGAAGTGGAACCGACGCCGCCTCCCTGAAAAGGCATTTCAGTGATTTGAACCGACGCAAAGAGCATCTGTCAGAGGCACAGGGCCTCGTTTAATGCAATTGGCGCATGAAAAGCCGCGCCACATCCCTCACGCGCATTTAACAACGATTGAACGGCCGAAATCGCGGTGATTAGCATTCTCGCGCAGCGAGAACAGAGTATGAAACAGCGCAAATCTTCGAACACTGGGGCATTTCGGTCCGCGTTCTGGTCGCGGACCGAAATAAATAAACCCACGAACACAAAAATGAAACGCTGTCACTAACAAGGGAGTAAACAACCTGTTAACAGTTTTTTTTTTTTTTGGTACACAAATGCCAAACATAAGTTTCGAATCACGGAAAGAAATACAATATAACAGTTTTAGATGCGCAAACGCCAAATGTAAGTTTCGAACCACAAAACAAAAGTACAAACACAACAGACATCATTCGGGTGAAAACGTTAGGGGAACAGACAGGAAAAAGAAGCTAAGTAATTTCAAGCATCATGCCCGGAGGTGCCCGCATCAGCTTCTTTCGGGACTTCATCGATCCCCTTTTCTTTCTCTTTCGCAACCGGAGCTTGTTTCTTGAGGGGGCGACAGAACTGGCCTTTGTTCGGCCACCACGCGAAGTCGAGACCCATATCTTCAATTAAATCTAAGGCGTCGATAGGGAGACTCGGGTGGATTTTGTTGTCCGCAACAAACTTCTTGAAACTGTCCATCAGGACATCGATTTTCTGCCCGCTCCGGGTCAAATCTCTCAAGCAATCGCAAAAAGCGCAGCAATATATCCAATCTCCGTAGGTGATCAAATTTGTGGCCGGGTGCTCCTCCCTTTCCTTGTCGGCCACTTTGAAGGCTTCCACTTCTTCCTCGAAAGTTTTGATCACCTCATCTTTGTCCTTCAAGGCGATCAGGGCAGATTTCCCCGCTTGTGTTTTGTCCGCGAGTTCGGCCCGAACAGAATCAAGCTCACGCTGCACCTCCCGGAAGTTCTCTTCGTGCTCGCTCTCCCTCTTGACAGAGGCCTCAACTTCCGCCCTCAATCCGACCACAATTTTTTCAAGACGGGCCACCTCAGACTTGGCGCTTTTAGACTCCTCCTCCAGCTGCCTAGTTTTCTCAACCTCTGCCTGGTGGAGCTCTTTTGTTTTAGCGATCGCTACCATCAGCTTGTCATACTCCTCTTTAAGCGGCGAAGGGGCTGCCTCCGGAACTTGAGACGCGCTCTCCACGGCCCCGAGCAGGGAGTGAATTAGGTAGGAAAGTCTGGACGCCGCGATCATGGTCAGGTAACCCGTTTCCTTGGGGTGCTGGCGGATATATTCGGGACGTTTGCACCAGTCGCGAGGGATCCCGTCGATCGCTTTCCTGATGCGATCAGGAACGTTATCCAGAGACGGGGGGAGTCTGGATGATTCAAAGGACTTCAAGAAGTCCGAGAAATCCGTATCCCCTGGCCTGAACCTGAAATTGAAAAGAAAAACCCTTTAGAGATTGGGAAATCATGAAAATTAGGGATAAGGGAGATCCTCAAAATACTTACATGGTCGGGAGCCGCGAGCTGCTCGCCGTATGTAAGGACGGATTAAAGGCCAGAGTAACGTCGGGATTGTGCGACGGCACAGTCTCAGTTCTTTTCGGACTCGCCGCAGGAGAGATCATGGTATGCCGGGGAGTTTCGTCACGGGCGGTCTCATAATCATCAGAAAGAATCGGCGAAGAAGACGTCTCTACGCTCGCCCGATGATGCTTGTCCGCAGGAGGAGAAGTCTCCTTCCGACCTTTCCTTTTCCTAGAAAGTTTGTCGGACGCCGCGCCCGCCATCTCCGCAACCGCTTCCTTTTTCTTCTCATCTCTCGAGCTCTTCTTGCTCCCGAGCAGTGAAGACAGACGAGTGTTCATATTCTCCGAGCTGGCTCCGGTTGGAGGATACTTGTATCGGGGATACCTGCGAGCTATAAGAATGCGAACACCATTATAGCAGAGTTACACCCGAAGAAAAGAAGACAAGTAGATAGAATGGCTAGTCATAACGCGAGGGCACGGACTCACTAATATAATCATTTTCCGCATTTTGGGGAATACTAATAAAACGCGACGAGCGAATGCGATCAGCACTAATCCACTGCCCGAACATCAACCAGTCATCAGGCATTCCTAGTATTCTCTCCAACACGACCAGAAAGTCCCAACTCATGTCCGCTAAGAGCGGGGGTTGGGGTCCTAAGAAGGATAAAGTAATGATCGGAACGAATAACAACTAACATAATACACAACTAAAGAAAATACGAAATTTTTTACTAACGGGTGCGAGGAGTCTGATACTCAGCACTCAATCGATAGTTGATCGAGTTCCACGCGCCACTGACAAAGAACCATTCCTCCCACCACGACTCTCTCTTGTCAGGTAGATCCCAGATAATACTTTGGCGGGATTTCAAGTAGTGGTCGCCGCTAGTCCTCACCGCTTGACGGACTAATAAAGTGGTAAACTCCACGGGAAGTAACCCTCTATATAGACCGTAATGCCCGAAGAGGGTGGAGAGAGAGATCAATAAAAGCCAAGAGTTTGGCGTCAGTTGCATAGGAGCAACACCCCACTCGAGGACTGCCCGGGCAAGATTATCGTGAATAGGGAATCGGAGACCGCTCCGCATCATATCATAGTTTATGGCGACCATTCCCTCAGGAGGACGATCGGCCCGGTCGAACTTGTTCGGACAGTATAGGTGGACGTCGGAAGGGACCTCCCATTCTGCTCTTCGCGATTGAAGATCGGCGTCACACACCTTACTCACCCGAGTGCCGGCTTTAAAAGTACTGATCGGCGGCTCCTCAGTTGGAAGGTCTATACGGGGAACATACGTGTAAGGGTGATCAGCAAGATAGGTCTCATAAGAGAAGTCAACTGGAGGGCCCCGAAAACCAGCGGCCAGTTTCGCGAACAGTTCGTAATCGGGATGCACAGTCTCTGAGAACCAGTCATTCTCTTCATCCTTAGATAACGGGAACGGGTCCATCACGCAAGTAGACGGGAACTGTTCGGGCAAAGCTAACAAATCTGAGGACAGGGGAGATAAAGTCCTCGGAATATCAATAAACGAGGGAAGGATCACGGTCTGGATGTAATCAGAGTCGTATTCGGGAGTCGAGGATTCACTTGACATCGACCAAAACAGAATTCTTTAAACCAAATTACGGACAAGTGTATATTTACGGGATCTATAAAAGATCTAAGAGTCCGCGCCCCCGAGCAAGAATAAAAAATAAGAGGCAGTAAAAGTTTGATGATGCGTACCCGAACAAGAGAGGTCAGAGGTAGAGATCAGATCGCACGATTTCTTGCGGAAGTTGGCCAAAAGTATTCCTAAGTATCCCATCTCTCATATATATAGTGTGGGATGGCGGCAAAAGTTTTCTGAATACAAAATTCAAAATTTGAAAATCTCTGGCAGTTGAAAGGACGTTTACACAAGTACCGAGATGGCGGCTTTTCAAATTATCCAAACTGGCGGCTGTTGAAATTTGGACCGACCGACTAAAGGGACGAAATGATCCATCTTCTCCGAGCATAACATTTCAACTCCGCGGGGACTCCGTAAAATACTTATCCTCGGGGGGCATTTGTTGTTCCCCATTTTTGCGATTCCCGTTATGGTCGGGTCATGGCCCAAGTTCACATCCGACCAGATACGATCCATCTAACGAGTAAACAAAGACCTGTCCAGCGACCACAAGCGATCATTACAGCATAGAGACCTAACACCACCGAACACGTTCCGGACGGATGCGCTGCGAACACGGTCAATCACTTCGTGATCCTCCTGTTCGAGGAAGCTCCTCCGAGGCAAGTTGTGTTAAGAGTTTTTCTGTTCTCCAAGCCGCGTGTCCTCACGGAGGTAAGTATAACTCGATCCCCGGAACCGACGGTCCTTAATCCATTCCAAGAATGCTTGGATAGCGGCTCAGCATAAAGAGTCAATTCGATCAAGCTGGACCGGATCGAGGGTAAAAGAGGGGGATCACATTATGGGGGTATAAAGGAGATCTTCCCCTAAGACAAGGGATAATGCATGTAATTATCATAGGAAAAGCCCATGTAATCTAGGCCCAAGCCCAAGTGTAAAAACCCTAATCTATGTACTATAAATAGTCAAGTTTCCTCATTTGTAAGGGGCAGGCACAATTCCCAAGAAATATACTTGAAATTTAATACTAGAAGCTTTTGTTATTTCCTTATTTGTTCTCTCAATCCCCAAAACATCAATACGTTCGCGGGTGAATTTCCTGTTAGGATTTTCTACGCGTAAACACACGACAAAAGAGATACTCGGGTATGTTCATTCCGATCTATGGGGACCATCCCCGGTCCCCTCCACTGGAGGTTCTTACTACATGCTTACCATCATCGATGACTATTCCCGAAAGGTTTGGTCGTTCTTCTTGAAACACAAGAGCGACGTGTTTTCTACCTTCAGAGATTGGAAGGTGATGATAGAGAAACAAACCGGGAAAGTCGTGAAGAACCTACGTACGGACAATGGCCTAGAATTTGTGTCCGAAGAATTCAACCAGTTCTGCAAGAGTTCGGGGATTGTGAGGCACCACACTGTGAGATACACCCCTCAGCAAAACGGAGTAGCCGAGAGAATGAATCGCACGATTATGGACAAGGTACGTTGCTTGTTAGCGACTTCTGGGTTGAGTAAAGGTTTTTGGGCTGAAGCGGCTTCTTTAGCATGTTACCTTATCAACCGTTCTCCGTCCATGGCGATTAACAAGAAGACTCCACAAGAGTTGTGGAAAGGATCTCCGGCGAATTATGAGGACTTAAGGGTGTTTGGGTGTCCGGCCTACATGCATGTCAACGACGGGAAATTGAGTGCACGATCTAAGAAGTGCATATTCGTTGGCTTTAAGGAAGGAGTTAAAGGATACAAGCTTTGGTGTCCAGAGACGAGAAAGATCATACTAAGCCGTGATGTAGTCTTCGATGAGGCTTCTATGATGGGTGATCGGTCGTCTAAAGGGAATCTCGAGGTTCCAAGTACTCCTATTGAGGTGGAGCCGGACAGGGTGCAAGAGGAAGATGATGGGTCAAGTTCCCCGACCGATATGGCGAGTAGTTCGACTACTCCGGAAGATCCTAAAGAGAAAGAGCCGCAATGCATAGCACGAGATAGGTCAAGGCGTGAGAGTCGACCGCCTAAAAGGTTAGCCGATTATGAGTTAGTGGCCTATGCTCTAAACGTAGCCGATGAAGTTGATTCGTATGAGGAGCCTTCCTCGTATGCCGAGGCGGTTGCGTGTGATGACTCAAGTAAGTGGGTCTTGGCTATGCAAGAAGAGATGGAGTCTCTTCATAAGAATGGCACTTGGGAGTTGGTTGATCTCCCTAAAGGCAAGAAAGCCATCAAGTGCAAATGGATCTTCAAGAAGAAGGAGGGCATCCCTG
Source organism: Euphrasia confusa (assembly GCA_954870475.1). Taxonomy (NCBI): domain Eukaryota; kingdom Viridiplantae; phylum Streptophyta; class Magnoliopsida; order Lamiales; family Orobanchaceae; genus Euphrasia; species Euphrasia confusa. Next base: position 3,957,329 of record OX940951.1, read on the forward strand.
GGGTTGAGGACGAGAGATACAAGGCGAGATTGGTGGCTAAGGGTTTTAGCCAAATTCCCGGAGTAGATTTCAATGATGTGTTTTCACCGGTGGTCAAGCATAGCTCGATTCGAGCGATCCTAGGCATTGTGGCAATGCATGATTTGGAGCTTGAACAAATGGATGTGAAGACGGCCTTTCTACATGGGGAGCTCGATGAAGATATCTACATGGTCCAACCCGAGGGGTTCGAGGGTTCAAACCAAGAGAACAAGGTGTGTTTTCTCAAGAAGTCCTTATATGGTTTGAAACAGTCTCCTAGACAATGGTACAAACGTTTTGATGCGTTTATGATCAAGAATGGTTTCCGAAGGAGTTCCTATGATAGTTGTGTGTATTTCCGGAAAGGCCGTGATGGGTCTTTAGTTTATCTTCTCCTCTACGTCGACGATATGTTGATAGCGGCTAAGGATAAGTCGGAGGTGGAGAGAGTCAAGGCACAACTTAGTAAGGAGTTCGAGATGAAGGATCTTGGTGCGGCAAAGAAGATCCTAGGAATGGAAATCACTAGAGATCGAAGAGATGGCAAGTTGTATCTTGGCCAAAAGGGGTACATAGAGAAGGTGCTACGTCGGTTCAACCTTGAGGATGCGAACCCGGTAAGTACTCCCCTTGGAACACAATTTAGACTTACCTCTGCTTACTCTCCGACTATGGAGAAGGACATCGAGGATATGGCTCGAGTCCCCTATTCCAATGCCGTTGGGTCCTTAATGTATGCCATGGTGTGTACTCGTCCGGATTTGGCCCACGCCGTGAGTGCCGTGAGTCGGTATATGGCGAATCCGGGAAGAGAGCATTGGAAGGCGGTGCAGTGGGTGTTGCGCTACTTGAGAGGTACGTCTAACAAGAAGCTAGTGTTCGGGAGGAATCAAGAAGATGTTCGGGGGTTCGTGGATTCTGACTATGGCGGTGATCTAGATAAAAGAAGATCTCTTACCGGGTATGTTTTTACCATTGGTGGGTGTGCCATAAGTTGGAAAGCTATCTTGCAAAGTACGGTGGCCTTATCGACTACCGAGGCGGAGTATATGGCGGTCACCGAGGCTTGCAAGGAAGCTCTATGGTTGAGAGGTTGGTTTAGAGAACTCTCGAAGAGTTCTAAGACGACGTCAATCTTTTGTGATAGTCAAAGTGCTATTTGCCTCACAAAAGATCAAGTGTTCCATGAGAGAACAAAGCACATTGATATTCGTTATCACTTTATCCGTGAGGTGATCGCTCGAGGCGATATTAAGGTGAGTAAGATTAGTACTCACGACAATCCGGCGGACATGTTGACGAAGAGTTTACCCGCAACCAAGTTTGAGCTTTGCTCTAGCTTGGTTGGACTTCGATCGAGAGATTAGGCCCTTAGGGGCGTTTGGAGGAAGACGGATGGCGAAGGAAGTTCGCGGTTTGGTGTCAAGGTGGAGATTTGTTATATTTGCCATCGAAACCGCAAAAAGACATGCTCCAGGTGGGTCTGTCGGACGACACCGTAATCCTGTCGTCCGACAGCTAGGCGATTTCCCAGCGCACTTGCGTTGGTACTCTGGGGCAGTGGCGCGAATGCGTCAGGGCATGTCGGACGACACCCCAGGGCTGTCGGACGACATCAGGCGGGTTTCAGCAGCGCGATTTTGGAATTAATTCCAAATTGAGGTGGGACTTTTTCCTACTCCTTCTAGGACTCTTATGGGCGAGAATTAATGTTTCCATACATTAATTAGGATCTCCCCCTATATAAAGAGAGCTACTCCATTGACACAGAAGACACGAGATTATAATTCTATAGCTATTGCGTGAGATTAGAGGGTTTAGAGCGTATATCATCCTTGTAATCGTGAAGCAATATTATAGTGAATTGTTCGTCGTTCCTCCCGTGGTTTTTCCCAGTTGGGTTTTCACGTAAATTCTTGTCTTCTCTATTTTTCGTTGATTTCTTTTCTTCGGTATTCTTGATATTATCATACTATACATCGTCCGATCTTACAACACAGGTCCAGCAATCAATATCGTTAGTCGTTACATTGGATGACATGTGAGCCGAAATGTGGTTTGTCCAAATAGTCGTGATCAAACGTTATTTACAAGTCCCCTGAGAAGCTGATCCATTTTGCGCCTCACTTGAACTTTTCATGAATCCTAATTGCGAACTTGTGACATGTATGACATACAAGTACTACTATTAACTAATGAAAGGGAAGAATTTTTTCTGCAAAAAAAAAAAAATGTCACATAATTTCAAGAGCATCCTCACAAGACATTTAGGACATGTATACCCATTTTCATTCACAGTATACCGATCGATGTGTTTTATTGAGACTAAAACAAAATGCAAGGAATAGCTTAGCTAGATGTGTAAGGCACACTGTGTTCTTATGTGTTTTATTGAGACTACTAGACGTGTTGGTATCACCTCAGAATCCATTGAACTTGCAGCACGACTACATCAAGAAAGGCATTTCTCAAGTCTCCGATACCGTTGTCAGTGATCCCTGATCGATAAAAACAGGCAATAATCAGTACTAAAAAAAACTACAAATATACCTCAGAGTAATGTGTGTGCACCTTTGTAGTTTTAACAATAGTTTCCCACTTGGTAATAGGTGCCTTGGAAAACTGGTTTTGAGGATATAAACGAAGAGACGATCTTTTCATGGCCATAGAGGGCAATGTACGGCAAAGCCAAGAATCAGATGGAGACTTAGGCAAAGGAGGAGGAACGGGATGTCCCGAGTAATTTTGCTGCTTTTCTAAACACGCAGTCGCTTCATTTTCAATCGAAGATGATATACTGAAAGCATCTGCAGGTTCAGGACCATTTGTAGTTTTCAACTTCTTGAGATAATTGTCATGGGAAGAATATGTTGTATCCAAACTCAGGGATTCCACCACCTGTATCGTATCGACATAGAGAGTTTTCTCGATAACAGGAGTTTCTGAATTCGATATGAACCCTTTAGTCCCAGAATGGATTTTCAATTCAGGAATGGCAAAGTCTTCTTCTTTCACTTCTCGACTCGGCTCGTTTCTTCTAGACTTAGTCTTATGATCATCCACTAACTTCCTGGACTTTAGGGTCCTCACGCTCATTGTAGGCACGGGATTCAGAAGGCAGAGCGAACTTCGTAAGCAAAATCGGGGTAGCAAACCACACGCTGCTGGCGAATCTTGATGTCGATCATCGTCGTCACTCTCTTCTTCGTCTTCCTTTTCTTGGTAATCATGAGAATACCGCCTGGCGAAACTAGGCCCGTATCGGAGAGAGGGCTTGCTACATCGATCCTCGTTTTTCTTCACCCGCTCTCGAACGATGACATGTCGCTTTTCGGTTAAATATCGAGGGCCCGTCTCCGAAGCTATTGCCTTTGCCGCCGGCAGAAACCTATCCATCACGAAGTCCCGAGACTGCACGTCTTTCGAGTCGGGCAATCTGTTCGCCTGTCCGCTGAGTCCACTCACGCTGCAGTTCAGGGAAAAAGACTCTGTCCTCGAGAGCGTATCGCGCGCGTCCACGTACGAGTCATCGTCGCTATCCCCTGAAGAATCAGAACTCCTCGCCGGAGGTGGTTTTCCGTCTGGCTTAGGCTGTCCGGGAGTGTGCTCCCACAGAAACGGGACGACTCCAGGATCCCGAACCGGGCCGGATTTGATCGGCTCGGGTCCGGGAGGAGGAAGCCGGGGCGCAGCGCTTCCGGTTTTCGGTTCTTCGAATTTTTGAGCCGGCGGCACGGCAGCACGCCGCCGTCTCACCGATAAAAGGGGGCGATTGAAATTCAACTTCTTATCGTCGTCCATCGAGTTCGAATCGAGACAGAGAACAACCTACTGGATTGAAATTATACTAACCTCAAATCTCAAATCAACACACGCTGATTATATCATTTCTAGAACCTTCTGTACACACCCCTAAAACCTCCATGAATTCCAGGCACAAAGAGCAAATAAACTAAAACCCCATCAAGATTTAATCAAAAAAAACTTTTTTTTTTGAAGAAATTGGGAAGGAAAAAGAGGATTATGGGAAGGGAATGAAGAACCCGTACCTTTTCGGAAGAAATTAGGACTCTGGAAACTTGACAGAACTTGACAGAGAGTTTCTTGGCTTGTTGCTACTACATGTTATCAAGAACATGTAGCAGTAGTAATTGATGTTTTTATTTTATTTATTTATTTATTTATTTGTGTTTTGGATTATGTGAACACATTTAATTACGAGCTGGCGGTAGAGATGGGCCCACGAGTCATGCTCATTCATTCATATGCATATCATTCAATTCTATGATTCATTGACTAATGAAATCTGGGAAATTGTGGACACTTTTTTAACTCAGCTTTTATAAACAATACTAGTACTACTACTACTATTATTCTCCCTTGAGAAGATTCATTGCCTTGAGCGTTTCTCACAATCTTTGCTCCACTTCATATCATTTCAAATTATCAATCATAAAACAATACATTGTCAATAAACTTTTTGAGTGTTAAATTAAATTTACAAGAGTCGAGCTCAAGCTCAAGCTCGAGCTCGAGGTCTGAGTTATTTGTCCTAGGTTCTATTCTCATAAAATCCAATTTTATTGATTTATATTTAAAATCAATGATGTGTAAATTTTACGTGAAAAATAATTAATATTTTATATATAAAAAATCGGACAATCAATCAGAAGTTGACACATGTCACGTATTGGTGGAGTTTTTCTAAATTTGAATGACACATAAGGCGTTGACCGGTCAAATCGAGTTTTTCGACGAGAAAAATAATTAATTTGAAGCAATTTTTGAATTATTTGTGATTAAATTGAGAATAACCTACTAAACTAACTTTTCTCTCGTTAAATAAATAGTTGACATATTTTTTTTTTCGAGATATTCTACAATAGTTTTTTTTTGTTTCACCAAGGACACACTTCATAATATTTCAATAAAATTTTGTTCCACCCGAAATTCGAATCCTGTGTGACGTCATCACATGTCTTATCACGCTATGCCCCTGAGTAAAATATTTCACAATAGTTGACACTACTAAAAAATGAAATAATTGTTCAACTTTTTTATTTAAAAATACAATCTTACTTAATTTTATCCATTTATTTTTAAACTTTACTTACAATTTTACTTTTCACGTGTGATTTTAGCATTTTCTTTTTTGTCAAAAAATAAAAAATTAATACTGTATTTTTTTAAACTTTGTGTCAGAGAAAAAGTATGACATATATTAAAATTAATACTGTATTTTTTTAAACTTTGTGTCAGAAAAAGTATGACATATATTTTACAACGGATGAAGTATTTTAATACACATTAAATATATTATTCTATTAAATTTTATTTTAATTATTTTTTCATAAATTTTGTATATTTATCATATATTATTAATGAATAAAGAGAGTATGTTTACCTAAAAAACATGAAATAATTATATAAGTTCAACTCGATGAGCTCATCATACTTCGGTAACCTTCTCCACGAGATCAACATAGTAGTATAATAAAATATGCATGAGTTAGTTTTGTTTTTTTTACTTATTTTAATTCAATTTATTAATTTATTTTAGACATGTTTATAAGCTATTTATAACAGTTTATAAGTTGTTTAAGAGTTTATAAGCTCTAACAATTTGTTTGGTAAAATTTTTAAAAAATATTTTATAAAACATGAAAATAAGATCTTAAAAAAAATAAGGGGATTTTTTTTAAACAACTTATAAGTTTTTATTACTTTAGTAATAAAAGAACAAATTATCCTAAAATTATTACATAATATATATTAAATAATTTCAAAACAATTTGTTTGGTAAAATTTTTAAAAAATATTTTATAAAACATGAAAATAAGATCTTAAAAAAAATAAGGGGAATTTTTTTTAAACAACTTATAAGTTTTTATTACTTTAGTAATAAAAGAACAAATTATCTTAAAATTATTACATAATATATATTAAATAATTTCAAATTTATTATTTTATTCACGCAAGTTTTTTTAATTTTTTTTCATCCATAACAATTTTTTGATAAAAGTTACTCTTTCGTCCCAAAAATGTTTGTCGACTTGGTCAACTGTTCTCTTTGACCGTCGATTACTTATGATAAAAAATATATAAAAATTATTAAAAAAATACTAAAATAAAATTTATAATACATTTTTGGGACGGGAGTATAATATAAAATTTTAAATTGTTAAACAAATTAAAGTTTACAATACTAATTATTATTATTTATTGCTAATTTTTTTTAGTTCAATTCTAATTAAATTCAATTTAGGGTTCAGTGCAAAAAGACCACAGCTATGATTTAGCCCATAAATAGGCCCCTCTCCTCTTCTTAAACGTGGAAAAGATTCTTTTCAAGTTCCTATATAATCAATATAATCAATCGGTCGATCATCCGAAAATCAGAAACGTACTGATGGTTGCCGGGAAGCTGAGAATCGGCGGGGCATGGAGCGGTTTGTTGGAAGTGGAACTGGACGAGTGGACAGTCGCCATGCTCAGACAAGAGGTGGCCAATCGATCACTCTGCGTCGACCCCAACTGCGTAAACCTAATTTTCGCGGGTAGGGTTCTAAGAGACGGCGACGGCACCGAGAAATTGACCCAATTGGGGGTCAAAAACAACGCCAAGATTTTGGCCTCCAAGGTCTCTCTTGACAAAGACGCCAAGTCTATCAAAGACGAGTTCTTGGCTGAGGAGGAGCGCTCCAAGAAACTTGCCCGGCTCAAGTAATTTTATTTTATTTGGGGTTTATTTATGACTGATTTTCTCCTTTTCTGGACATTGGTTTGTGGGGTTGGGTTTTAGTCGCAATCGGTGACGCAGACGATTCGCATGTAACCGAATATTATGAAATGAGTAGTGGAGAAGTCTCTTAGCAAAATCAATATAGTAATTAGATGGTAAACTGGTGAAATTTAGGGAATTGCCTTTTTTGTAAATTTATTAGTTTTTCTGGACATTATCGTGTTAATTGTCAGTTACATATCCCCTAGAACCAGTTTTTTCAGTATAAAAGCGCCTAATGTCGATTGAGTGGAATTACAGGGATGCTGCGACTTCATTGGCTAATCGACATGCGGATGGTTCATTACCTGTTGAGGACTTCAATCTAGAACTTGAGAATCAAAGAGGAGAAAAGGTGCAGTTGGGATCCGAGACTGACCAACGGTATGATTATATAATGGCGTTGGAGTCAATGTTTGTGGATTTAAGTAGCATCTATGTTGTTAAAAGGGTTCACAAACTGTGGTTTGATTTACTATCAAAATGTGGATTTTTCCATGTCCCAGAGCAATAATGATGGGACTTATGCTTCATGCAAATGCAAAAGCTCTGTTAAGAAGGGAACAATATAGAGATGCATTAGAAGTGCTCACTATGGGTGAGGTATGTATCTAGAAATATAGTGCAAGAAATTGATGAATATAGTCTCTCTCTTTTTCAGTTGAGAAATCGCTGAATATTAGTTATAATCATACATAAATCTTTATGTTCTTGCACCAAACGATTTATGGATTTAATTATTGGAAAACTTTGAACTCTCATTTTTTTCATAGTGTTTCATTTGAATATGCCTATATATCCTACTAAGTGGAGTTAATTTTCTCTCTTGTAGGACGCATTTTCCCTGTGCGACCCAAAGCTAATTGAGGTGACACTTGCTTTTCCCATAATATGATCGCAATAGTGTATTAAATACATTGACACTTTTTCTCAAAATAAATCTCAAATATGAACCTTGTTTACTATCAACAATTTTAGTTTGCTTAATAGAGCAGCTGAAATAATCAAAAGTTGAGAATTATTTCAGAATATCGTATGAATTTTAAATATTTATTCATAATATTTTTCCTTATTTGTTTTGAATCTTAAAAAAAGTTAAATATGTATTAAAATGAATAAAATATTCTTTTGGACGGTGGTTTTACCTTCTTAGACCATTGTTCCCGTTGAAAAAAAAATTAGATAAAATTTCGAAGCAAAAATAAAACAAAAATAATTTGGATGTCTTAATTCTACAGGCTGCTCTCCAAGAGTTAATTTCTCATCTAAACGAGTTCATCTGTTGAGGCATTTGTTAATTTATTTAACCCAATGAGATGTGAAGCTATTTTCTAAGATCACATCTTATTGCAATAATCTGATGTTTTCTGGACTTTCATGTTTTGGCCTTCCAGATGGTTGACAACGTGCCAATTCTTCAAATAGACATGGTCTGGTGCTATTTTATGTTACGTGATATCAGTTGGTTATCAGTAGCAGGGGTTCGACTTTCAAAAGCCAGGGAAGGTATCGAACGTGCTCATGGAAAGGAGTCTACTCGTCTGAGGATTCTAGAAGGAGGTCGTTATCCAGAGTTAGCTTTGTGAGTCAAATATCGCATTTTCTGAAGTTCTGCTGTTATGGTCCCTTGATGATCTATGTTTTTCACATTTGTTTTCATTGTTCATCCCTAGACACTTGAGACTGGAGCTGTTAGAAGGTGTGGTTGCATATCACAGTGGTCAGTTGAAAAAATCTAAGGACACTTTGACATCAGCCCAGGCTAAATTCTTACAGGTTAATTGATCTCAATATATACTATTTTTTCTCGCCTGCTTGTGTGCCTTGATATATGTTTGTACAATTCATCATATCTCTGTTAACATTGGTAATTGAACCCATCACACTCGAGAAACCAAAGAAGAAGAATGAGTGATTTCTTCCCCTTCGTTTATCATATTTCTCTGTTAAAAGTTTTTCTTATGTTCTTCATGTTTGTTTTTACCTGGACATCAAATAGTCAGTTTCGACAAAAAGGAAAAATCAGCTCCTCCCACTATTTACTTCTTGCCATCTTGGCTGTCTCTTTACACGCCGAAATCAATATATAAATTGAAAAACTAAGTTAATAAGAACTTGAGTTGATTAAATATTACTGTATGAGATAAAGAAACCCAACGGAGCAATTGGGGTGCTATTATGTTGCAATTTTTTTCCGCAGAGCTTATTTGCCTTTGCTATGTCATGAGCTGTTTTTGTTTGAAGGAATGCACTTAATTTTAAGGAGAATGATTGGACTAAAATAATTGCATCTTATCTATTTCTACGCCAAATGTATTTGCCTTATGCTCCTAATTTTTACTTTCACAGTTTAACAACACCACCCCCCACAGATTCCACTGTATACTTTTGTACTCTTCTTCTGTGTGATGCTTTCATTCTGCTCTCACTATTTGATTCCGCTAAATGTCCAATTTTGTCAACAGCTTCAAGTTCCTGATGAAACCCTGTCTTTGTTAATGAGCATGGGGTATAAAGACCGTGAAGCAAAGAGAGCCCTCCGAATGAACAAAATGGATGTTGGAGGTGCCGTTGATTTTCTTGTTGAGGAAAGAGCTAAAAGGGCAAAAGAACGGGAGGAGAATCTTAGGCGACAGAAAGAAATTTTGTAGGTTATATATATTTTTAGTGAACAATGAACATGTTAACTTTCTGGTTCTTCTCTTATGAAGTACAATGCAATTGTTTTCACACATTCAATGCAGGGAGCAAAAGCATTATGGAATAACGCCCCTTAAGAAAGCTGTGGATCTACAGAAACTGAATGAATTGATCTCCATTGGGTAAGTAGTAGGCTATAGGACTGCAACAACTTGTTTCAATAATAAGTGCAAAATTCTAAAAATATTTTGACAAATGCCAGTTTATTTCCAAGTGCGTTGGTCGATTAATATCAACGGGTTTGCCATTTTTCTAGTGACTTGAAACTTGTCATTGTTATTGTTTGTTCTAGTCAAGCTGATCTCCAAAGTCGCACCTTTTTTTTTCCCCCTATTGTAGTGAATGTTGATCTAGTTTCTGTTTTATGTTTTTTTCCCCATTTATCAGATTTGAGAAATACCTTGCTGCAGAGGCGCTTCGGAAAAATGAAAATGATACACAAATTGCTCTAGATGACCTGACAAACCCTGAAACAAATGCTGCCTTACAAGTCAGATTTTACGTGCACTTTTTTTCATTGAATTTATCAAGGATTCCAACCTTTGTTCTACTTGGTTTGCAGCATGAAGTAATATCAAGGAAAAGGAAAAGATTGAATAAAGCAACATATGCAAGAGAAAATCTTCTATCCATGGGCTTCGATATAGAGTCGGGTACATAATATACGCAAATTTTGTATACACAATCTCATTAGCTTGATCATGAATTACAAATATCCTAGTGTTTCTTTACCTTATTTGTGTTTGTTGAAACTGTATGGAATATGACTCACTTAAGTGAGTGCCACATTGAATTCCATGAAATATATAGTATTTATTTTTAACAAACAACTCTTATTGAAGAATCCAAAAATGGTGTGCATTTGGTTTGAGATTGATTTTTTTATCTTCCTGATGTTTGTATTGCAGTGGAGGCAGCCCTTCTTGAGTTTGGATCCGAGGAAAAAGCACTAAATCATCTTCTCGGACAGCCCAACGAAAGCGCTGCCAATACAGTGGCCGCTGCTGACTCTCTTGCTCTTGGCACAGATAGCTTAACCGCTGGCGTCAATGGAGGATCTAATGCTGAAGGCAGTGGCGAGGGTCCATCGAGTCAAAGTGCTCCTCAGGCACGAGATGTGGAGATGGAGGATTTGCTCACTGAGGAATTGCACAATTCAGATGCTTATTCAGACTATGATATTCAAGTAACAAATGAAGGTGAAGCTTTAGCTCAGTATTTAGCATTACTGAATTCCGCAGAGAGCGCCCAGAAATTGTCGCCTTAAATCCAAACTCATTTTCTAGTCGAATACCCATGGTAAATATCAATAATGGATCTGTGAATTCTATATGTAAATTAAGACTAGTTTGGGATTATTTTCCAGTTTAATTTTCAAATAATTTATCATGATTTTTGTTGTTTATGTTCGTTCGAGTAAATTTACGGCGTTCGTTCGAGTAAATTTACGGCATTTCATTTAAAACATATCCAACACGATTTAAGAGGGCTCTTGGTCCAAATTTGCAATTAATTAAAGAAGCGAGAGGCAAAGAAACTAATTTCATAAACACAAAAACACAAAAACTCGTTTACTTGTTTTCTCAAGTACACGAAATGGAGAGGAAAATTACTATGTAAAATAATTGAAAAGTGTAACACTACAAATTTGACTCATCTATAATATCAAAATGGGTTATACAACCTGAGCTAAAAGCAGGAGGAGAATATCCCATATCAGTTACCATTGTTATCTTTCTACCTTCAAAAGATCTACATATTCTATAATTTCTATTTTAAGTTGCATATTCTTCTGAACTGAAAGAAGGAGCATATCCCATATCAGTTACCATAGTTATCTTTCCATCTTGAGAAGTGTCGGGCTTGGCCTTTGGTTCCTCGTTGGGAAGAGCATTGCAGTGAATACTATGCGACAGTGGCATTTCTTCATTGAATAATCTACATAGGGAATATACGAAGAATCATTATTCACATTGGATTTAAATTAAGGAAGTAATCATAGTAACAATAAATAGATAATGTAGATCTACTAATTCTATTTTTTCAAAGAGAGACAGAGAGAGAGACTTACGGGTGTTTGCATAGTGATGGACACTGGAATGTGAGAGCGTACTTGCATGTAGATAACTCTGTGATTGAGCTTATCATAGCTCTGGGTTCAGAACAGACAAATCTAACCTAAAATCGAAACATTTGAGATAAGAGATTCATGGTGATGGATATGAGGTAAGCAACTGACAATAAAAACATGCACCTCTGTTTCCCGGGGCTCATTTGTTAAATCACAACGGGTTCCATTGGTAAAGATATGAGCATGGTACCTAAATAGTGTAAATATAAACTTTAATTTGGTACAACCACCAAACAATTTATCATTCGGTTTATAAAGCTGTATCTGTGATGCAGTCCCTCTAAATATGTACAACTAACATTCATACCTTTGAGAGGCATCTTTTGAGCGAGGATCCTTCAATGTGGATACATCAGAAAGATTTTGATTGTGAGCTTCTGTAGCTTCTTTGTCATACACTCCCAAGATGAATTCTTGAACCACCTGTAAGACATTGAAGGTTTTAGATCTCATCTGATTTTTACAATGCGGCATTGTCTAGGCAGGAATAGTGGAAAGGCATAAAAAATTACACTAATCAATAAGTCTATTCAATCATCATCAGCATACTCAACAAGGAGGCACGGAGACATTAAATATGTTATCAGTGTTCAAAACGGTTCTCATGTGGCTATGGGATTTGATGTGTGTCTATATATATATATATATATATATATATATATATATATATATATATATATATATATATATGAGTATATCGAAAAGTGCAGTAGGGTGACTTTTAATAAAAGAAAGACAATTAATATTTGGAAATTGAAGTAGCAGTATATCCTTTATCACATGAAAACATAGTGAAAATAACAATGTAATTAGAATCAAGATAAGAGCTACCTTCTCATCCTCCAAATGGATTTGACGCAATCGACGTAGGTGACAGAGCTCGTATGACCACCATCCCTCTTGCTGTAACCAAGCATTTAAAATCAGTAAGCTCGTCCATTGTTGTAATACATGCGCCATAACACGAAACTCACCAAATATTCAATAATTAATAGCATCATATTAAATTTTTGTAATTTTTATTTCATCCTTTTTTAGCTAACCACATTTCCCTTCTTTAGTTTGGTGTTGAGAATTTTACCCGGACAAAGCATCCACCCTTTAGCACTTCTAGTAGCTCATCTGGTGTCTTCAGCTTCACGCGTAGTTCAGACTCTACAATCGTACTGCTTATATTCTGTTGAGCACCTAACTTTCCCTTATTGGACTTTTCCACTTTAGGCAAATAACAGAGAAATTTTTCTCCATGTTTATTGGGCATAACAACAGAATCTTGGTCATCATCCTGAAAAGAGGAAAGTGTGCTTACAAATCATCCTCAGACACATATACATCAAATTATCGAATATCCAGATGTTATTCAGGCTTCGCGATCCGCACAGTTTTAATCTTGAGCCATGTCAGATCTTAAGCTGATTTTAGCATACGACTAATGTTAATCTCTGACAACAACATTGGCCAAACATAAAACAATAGATTCTTCTTATAAGATACATATTTTTTTAACCAGTGCTTTTTTCGAAAGAAAAATTATTAATTATCCACAACGTGACGAGTATATTTATTAAAAAATGGATGCTGACAATAAAACTAAATTTCAACGGTAGTCGTAGACTGGAAAAATCAAACTCAAGACTCTAATTTAATAACAGTATAGTCTATCCAACAGTCCCAGAGCAAATGCAGCTGGACTAATCCATAAATGAGAAATCACGAAGACATGGCATTACCCTTGTTCACAAAATGTATCGAGGGGACATCTAGATTCATAGCATTTCCACCAATATATCACGGATCGACCAAATACATTATGCTACAGACTTTTAATCATACGTTAAAACCGCTTCCTAGAAATTCTTCAATAATCCGTATAAGGAACACATTTGCCTATAATTTAACTCATTATCCAAGATTTCACAGGAATATCAGAAAAGTGCAATGAAGTTTCTAACATTTTAACTTTGATGGTGACGCTTACCGGATAGAACGGCGATTCTTCTGAATGGAATTCAATTTTGAATTTCGGTTCTCGAGTGCTCCGACCAAAGGTACCACCTAAATCAAACACATATTTCACAAAAAAATATAGGGAAATTTAAAAACAATTAACCAGCATCATACACAGTTGAAATCGCAAAGATACTTCTCTGAGGACTAAATTAATTTGTCGGGTACCTGTATGAGCTGAAATGATCTGATCGGAGAATACGACGCCGCAGAAGACGACGGCGGTGAAATATATAACCACGCACCACAAAGATGTTTTCATGTTTTGGGTATTATGTGATTTTTCAAGTGTTTTGAAACCCTAATTTTATTATTTCTTCCCCAAATGAAGGTGGTGATCAGATATTGCGAACCAATGAAATTCAGACACGTCAAACTACTGACGAGGGTTTTGAAATATTTGATTTTAACCAGTTATAACCGGCCACCTATTAATTCCATTTACTTAATACAAATATACAATGAAAATGAGACCAAGAAGATCCATTAATAAATGTGCTATAGATGTATTTTATTTTCATAGAATTTATATTTCTTTGTTATTACAATTGATTAATCTTCAAATATATACTCATGATTTTTTATTTTTGAGAAATATTATTCCTATTTTATTGTGTAACAAACAATGGATATGTTTAGATTAATTAGAGTAGCACCACTAGTCTTTTGTTATACAAAATAATTAATTTGAGATGTATGAATTTTGTTATACTTTAATTTGTTTACAAAAATAATTACTGTACTATTTAGTTTTATCTTAAATCTTTCAATGGAACTATTATTTCACAAAGTTGACTCGATTCTTTTGTTAGCAAAACATCATAGATTTAACAACTAATTCTTCACATGTATCTACTTAAATTCATTAAGATCAAAGACATGTCACGCTTGTCACGACTAGTTTGTCATTTTTCAAAACGCGTAACACTAACTACATTTGGTTAAAACAAAACATGTTTATTATTGATATTATTATTATTATTAAAAATGTGCAGAAACTATTTAAGTTGATAAATTAATTAGTTGAAAAGAATTCGGAAAAGAAAGTTTATTTATTGTTTGGAGCCATTTAATTAACACAGGATCACCAAGTTATAAACCTTTTTTTCTTCAAAGTTCAAAGTAAAAAAATAAAATGAAAATGCAGAAAAAGAAATAAGTATGTGTATAGTATTAAATTAATAGAGACATGGCACAGCCTTTCTCGTTTCTCCCCCGGCAACCTTTTTTGCCTTCCACGCGAAGTATATTCCTTTGTGGGTTTCACGTGGACTTGACCAAAAACTCTGTTTGTTCTTGCAATGTCCTTTTTCGTTTCATTGAAAAACCCACAATTGTTTTTTCTGGAAATCCCCAACATTTCTTTCAAAGTTTGAGTTTTTTTTTTCAACCCAAGATTCTCATATCATAAACATAGAATCTATTCATAATTTGTTTGTACTTTGTAGCTGTATGATCATAAAGGTTTCAAATTTATCTTCATTTCTTTATATTGGGTGATAAGGGAATACGATTCTTGTTTCGGATTGATCTAAGGTTTCTGGGTTTTTAAGGATTGTTTTATTGATCTCTGCTCACATTGTTTTGTTTGTTTTTTATTGTCTGTAAATTAGATTGATTTGATGGGTGAATAAGTTAACTTGTTCAGAAACCCAAGGGCAACTTTGGTATTTACTATGGGGAGACGTAGTGGGAAGAGCAAGAAATCAAATGGAGATAGATCAAGTGAAACACACGATGCCAGTGAAACTAGACCAATAGCATATGATAAAGAGACAGCAATGTCTCAGGCATCGAAGGAGGAGGGCAATAGATGTTTTCAGACGAGGGACTACGAGGGTGCCATGTTAAAGTATGAGAGAGCGCTTTCGTTGCTTCCTAGAAACCATACAGACGTATCGTGTCTGAGGAGTAACATGGCTGAATGCTATATGCAATTGGGTATTAGCGAGTATCCTAGGGCGATCCGCGAGTGCAATTTGGCACTTGAAGTCGATCCGAAATATATCAAGGCGCTCTTGAAAAGAGCTAGGTGTTATGAAGGTTTGAACAAGCTGAGTTTGGCGCTCAGAGATGTCGGGGCAGTGCTGAAGATGGAACATAGCAATCTCATGGCGATAGAACTCGGGGAAAGAGTGGCAAAGGCTATTGAAAGACAAGGCTCGAGAGGAAATGAAGTTCCGATAGATCTGGTTCCTTTACCCGAGTATATGGAGCCACCGCCCCAGATAAGTGTTTCGAAAGGGAAGGTTGCGAGGAAAAAGAAAAAGAAAGATGGAGAGGAGGAAAAGGGAAGAGATGAGAAAAGGGAAACACGTGTTGATAAGAAAATCGAGGACAAATTGGTGGTGGAGGAAGAAAGAATTAGTAGCATTACTGAGGAGGAGGAGCCCGGGCGAACGGTGAAATTAGTATTTGGAGAAGACATAAGATGGGCTCGAATCCCAGTTAACTGCGACGTTTTCAAACTAAGGAAGATTATTTCTGTTCGGTTTCCCAGGTGTGAGGCCGTTCTCGTTAAGTATAGGGATGAAGAAGGCGATCTGGTTACAATCACCACAACAGAAGAACTTAGATTGGCTGAGTCATCTGTGGAACACGGCTTTGTGAAGCTGTACATCGTTGAAACTAGTCGGGATCAAGATCCTTTATACAATATGATTAGAAAATGTGAAGGCGAAAAGGGTTTACTTAATACTGAGAATGAACAGAGTGAGTCGGTCTGTATAAGTGATTGGATTGTTCAGTTTACTCAAATCTTCAAGAAATATGCCGAATTCGATATCGATGCTCGTGTTGATATCCACGAGGTAGGAATGAAACTCTACAGAGATGCCATGGAGGAGACAGTGACTAGCGAAGAGGCTCAAGACGTATTCTCTACCGCCGCCGAGAAATTCCAGGAGATGGCAGCTTTGGCTTTGTTCCATTGGGGTAATGTTCACATTTCTCGGGCAAGGAAGGTGTATTTCACCAACAGACAACAAGTCGAGTCTGCATATGATTGGGCGCAAATGGAGTATACGAAAGCAGGAAAAAAATACGAAGAGGCTCTAAAGATTAAACCAAATCTCTATGAAGCTGTTCTAGCTCTCGGGCAGCAACAGTTTGAGCAGGCAAAGCTGTCTTGGTATTATGCAGTCAGAGCAAGTTTTGATCTGGAAACATGGCATTCGAAGGAGGTGATTGAGCTTTACAACAAAGCCGAGGGAAACATGGAAAAGGGAATGCAGATGTTGGAGGAAGATCGAGTCAACGAGCTTTCCCAGCCAAAGAAACTCCGAAATGGGTCTCAGATACATGCACTATGGAGCACCATGCTATACGAAAGATCGATTATGGAATTCAAATTAGGACTTCCTTCGTGGAAGGAATGTCTGACGGTTGCCGCTGAGAAAATTGAACTTGCTGGTGCTTCTTCTACTGATGTTGCTGTCATGATGAAGAATCATTGTGGCAATGATACGTCATCCGAAGGTGAGAGAGAGAATAATAAATAAAGTTTTCTGATCAATCTTGAAGATGGATTTGCTGAGCATATCTGACTAGTTAATGTGCTTGCAGGTTGTGGATTTAATATCAATGAAATAGGACAAGCATGGAACGAGATGTTTAAAGCAAAAAATTGGCGAAGCGGCATCCAATCATTCAGACTAGAGCCTCTACTCCGGAGACGAGTTTCAAAACTTTACCATGCCATGGAGCATGCATAGATGCCTCTGTTGGCGACTCGTCCTGCAAGTACCCAGAAACACAATTTTTTGATAGGACAGATTTATTGCTTTTAGTGTTCTTGGTGAGTATGAGCTTGCTCATAACCTTGATTTGTATCTTTTGCTGGAATTTTGCGGGGGTTTTTTTCCAACATAATCCTATGGAATTTTAGGTTGCGTTTGGCACTTTGTATAAGATTGTATGTCCTTTTCTTACAATTAAACACAACAATGTTTTTATTTTTTTATTTTTTTAATTCAAATGACCTTAAATATGTTTTTGCTACAGGATGGAGAAATTTATTAAATAAACTTTTTCATTTCTCAATAATCTTTGGTGTGCATATCAAAGTGATGTCAAAATCTGGTTACATAACTCTTGGTCGATTCATAAAAAGGCTTAAGATGTCGAAACGGAATCAAACAGTGTTTGGAAGAACAATAATCCAGACAAAAGGATACCCCTTGGAGCACATGCATCATTCTTGGAGCGGGGAAATCCACTGCTCGACTCTCACATAATACGGCAGTTCTCTTGAGACTCCAACATCTCTGGAGACCTGCACAAGCAAGATAAAGAAACAGATCGGTTATTTTCACCAGCAAATTTAGTTAATGTTTCAATCATTTCAAAGTTATTGAATGGAAATCAACCAAATCCCTATAAAATTGGGTTCAAATTTCAATCAGATCTAGTAGCTAAATATACAAGAGACTAAAAACTTGAACAGCAGTCACTAGTATTGGGTTTTTCCTTTCTTCAGATTTCTCATGAAACGACATTAGAAAATTACTTAAAAGTGCAACTGAAGAAAATCAATAAAATTCAGTTGAGAACATCATTCCTCTACTCAAATTATGATGATCGTCATCAAACTAGGATGTGACGATGACGATGATTGTTTAAAGATGTTAAAAATTGCATTAAGAATTTTCTATTTTCTTACAATTGTCCAAGTGTTGAGAAATCAAAGCCTGGAGCAAGCTCTTGCACAATATCATTAGGTGGTTGGCCACACTCTTGCATTTTCTGCATAAGCTCGACAATCTTGTTGAAGTTTTCAGGCTCCGTTTCATACACTTGGTTTAGATCTTTTATAAGCTCGTACTGGCGAGAATATTGAGCATATTCTTCGTCTGTTAATTTAGGTTTATTCTCTCCTAACCATACCGGGTAGCGTTCTCCAATTTCTTTCATAGGTTCACTAAGGATTTCCTTAGAGAGTAGCTGTTGCATCATGGTTTCCACAATTGACTCCATATCCTGCAAGAGCCCAAAATTACAATGAGTCACTTATCACTTAGAGATGGAGTATTAAGTGAAATAATCATATACTAGTAAAATATCAAAGATAATTGTTGAAAAATCAATTAACACACAAATGATAGGATGCATTTGGGAGGGGATGCAGACAAGAGACTGAATCTTCCGAGCAATGAGTCACAAGAGACTGAATCTAACCCAAATAATAGGTTACTACTACTAATCAAACTTGAATTTAACAAATAAGCTTAACAAAACTAAGAAAATTGATCTCTCCAACAAGACAAGAAAATACAGACAGAAGAATACTGAACGTCAGAAAGCAAAAAATGCTTCGCATATTAAAACAACTTTATGCATCAGTAAAATATTTAACTTCACTACCTGCCTCCCATATTGAGTGCTCTATAAGGTTTTGATCCTATATCTAAAAAGCTACCTATTTTGCATGATTTATGCAACCTTCCTCTTTGAAGAAACCTTATTGATTTTATAAGCTCAATATACAGTCGCAAACTATTTAGTTACAGAATTTTTCAGGTAAAACCGTAAAATTAATACTAACACAAAGCTAAGATATAGTAACATTTTCACTGAAGAGAGTTGTATTCATGACTTCCATGTAAATCCTTCTTTGGATCCGTTCCTTTTTTCCCTTACTGAATCACATTATTTAGAAGATTGTGTTCAAATCATTATTTTTAGTGCTATATTGTGCACCTGCCTATGCGGTAATGGTAGAAAAGTAATTAGATTTTAGAAACAGGCTCGAGCTAATCCATAGACCAAAAATCATCAACCCAATGATGCAAAATTTCAGCCTAAGTGTTTATATAGGATGTACAATTTTGGAACATCATAACATCCACAATACAAAATGTGCCCTGCCACCAGGTATTACATACACGAGTAAAAGACCAACCCGACAATTAATTAATGATACCAATACAACTGATAATTGCTGGGCCATACAACTACAATTACTTCCTGCCTGAGAATGATAAATGCATAGGGCTTTGTCCCACTCGACTATTCAAGTGAGAATGACTCCACATCACTCTATTACTGACAAAAGGTTATATAGAGAACATCCTCAAACACTATGATCCGCACAAAGACCGCAAGGACAATATTAATAATGGATAAAGAGCAAGCAAGTCAATTCCAGCTACTGTAGAAAGATTTATGTTCTAACATGCACCTCTATTTACCAACTCATGTAGAAAACCCCTACTTGAAAGTTATAATTCCCAGGTTATTATTACGAGGACTGAGAAAGTAAAAAAGCAGGTTTTCAGAATCATAACCATCAAATTTTGTAGGGCTTAAGTTCGGAACTTTGAAGAAGCAATGAAAGGGTAAAGTATAAAAAGAACCAATACGTATGCATGCTATAATTTTTTAACAGCTAAAATGATTTTGAATTTTTTTATCGAAAAACAATTTCAATCTTAATCCCTCAAGAAACAATCAACTGAACAATAAAGTGAGCTAACATGAATCAAATTATGGTAAAGTGGAGGCTTTGTGACCTATAGATTTCAGGCCAACTAATGACATGGTGTTGGTTCCCCTTATTATTTATGAAAATGAAAATCACATTGAACTCTAGAAAAATCAATCCAAACAACACAAACCTGCGAGCCGGCAAGCTCTTCAAAGTGCTTGACCCAATCCTCTATCATTTCGTCTCCTCCAAAAGAATCCCCTCCCATCGGTGGTCTAGGTGCAGTTGCCGATTCCAACCCTTTAACAGCCTCTTTTGTTTGCTCCCTCAACTTATCAAGCGCCTCGGAAATATGCGACTCTGGTTTTGGCGGGGGCAACTTTTGTTTACCCTTTTTCTTAATCTTCAAATCAGGCAATCCCAATCCCATCCCCAACCCTTGAACACTTCCACCTGTGGAACTTCCTTTGTTTCTCTCCACAGGGTTATCATCACTGTTACTCAAACCCCTATAAAAACCCAGCAAAATAAAAAGGATAAAACATAAATCAAAACATAGGAGTATTATTTTGGGGAAGAGGAAAACGAAAAAGAAAAAATAATCATACCTTTGACTAGAAGAGGTGAGATTGAGATTCTGAAAATCATCCAAAGCGCCTGTTTTTTTTCAAAAGCTTCAATAAATCATCACGGAAAAGTACAAAGAAGAAAAGGGGGTTTTCTTACTGTCGAGGAGAAGGTCTAAATCATCGGAGTGTTCAGCCATGGAATCTCTTTCCCCAACTCCCTTCGAAATCACAAAATAAACCCTTTTTCTTCAGCAGAAAAATATAGTGAACACGAATTCTATTTTCAAAAGCACAAAATATATGTATCAGGATATCAAGTAACGCATGGCGTTGAAGTGTGTGAAGAGTGACGCAGGATCAGGGTTTCAACTCTGAATGAATCTGATGGGTTCTACGGGTTGGTCCCACTCAGTCGGGTCACGGGTTGATTTTGGGCCGTTGGTGGGTGGGTCTATCTTTCAAAGTTTCACCCATCCTATTTTCTCTTAAGATAAAAAAAATTATGATTTTTAGTTTGTAATTCATATATAAAATCTTAAATTTAATATTTTATATGAATTTATTTAAAATCTTATAGGAGTTATATATATTTTTTATTTTTGAGCTCGAAAACTCGGTATTGAATTAACCATACAATTCGATAAACTGTGTTTAACTCTTGTACACTAAAATACACTTTCGAGTTTTTAAAAATGCTCGAATTCTGGAGAGCATGAACAATCAATCACTTTAATACTTCCTTGTCTCATAAGAATAGTCACAATTTTTTTGCAAAAAAAAAAATGTAATCATTTTTATAAGACAAAAGTAGTTGTACATAATTACCGGTGTAATGCGTTCACCGGTAGATATTCATTAGGGGAAAAATTTACCTGTGTAACTGGCGTAAACCAATAGATTTTTTTTTGATAAGGAGTAGAGTCGAAAAACTTCACCCCACCCGATCGTAAACTTCATAATATTTCATTAAAAATTTGTTCCACCGATATTCGAACAAAAAGTTCGCCAGTAGAAGGTATAATAACAATTTTATTTTGTATCAATACTTTGGGAAAATGATAAAAACAAAACTTGTACTTTAGGTGTGAGATATAAATATTTCTAAATATACACATTTCAAGCTCAAAAGGAATAGTCGAGACAGTTGATAAATAAAAACGACAGTTTCAGAAAGAAAGCCGAGTGCAAAATGGAACATGGTACAACAATGTATAAATAAACCAATAGCAATAATTTTAAACAAAATACATATGCCTGTGTGTGATTATAGACAGGATAAACAGAGTGCGTAGCTTCCAATAATCAAACGGCACAACATGGAATCATTAAATTAAACCTCTGCAGGACGGGATACATTTCGACCTAAACCGATACCCAAACCTAAAGGGACATTACTTTGACTGTGACTATGATTATGACTGCAATGAGAAGAATGATTGTGTCCTTGATGTGAATTAGAGTTTTTATCGACATCAATTACAAGATGGCCATTACCATTCGTTAGATGAGCATGGTTGGCTCCATTTGGAAGACTTGCATTTCGTGTCATGTTTACCATTCCTATTCCTTCAGATTCTCTGACTTCTTCAGTAATCTCGATGTCTTCATTGTACCCATTTATTAGGAAGTCTGAGCAATTCTTCTTGCAGCCATGATCGTATGGGTTGCGGAATTGACCACCTGGCCCTTTTAGGTAACTATACCGCATAATGTTCGCCATTTCATTGGTTGTAATATTGCGGGCAATCTGTAGCAGAATATATCATTTTCAGAGACAGATTTAGGATAGGTAACAAGACCCCTTCTCCAAACGCACAAAGCCTTGGGTTTGAAATGAAAAAATTGAAGACAAATAAAATGAGAAAGGTGCAGAAATAAAATGTCCTCTGTAGTCCTTGCAGATCTAATACAGTTCATCACTGTTCCGATTAAAAAATCCCACCCCATTTTTTGACACAGAAAACAGATCACGAGATGTAACAAAACAACCGTCAGAAGATGAGGATATAGGTATAGCATTGCATAGTCAATTAAAAATGCCCCTTTCTGCTAGAAAACATTACATCCCATATTAATCTTTTACTTCGACACTTGTATACATGTAAAAGTACAAATAACAGTGAGAAGATATCAAAAGGAAACATGCATTCCTAGAGTACATGGAGAGAAGAAAATATTATTTTCAGAAAAGAAGTTTCATCTATTTCCTACTTGCATATAGATGCTTAAATAAGAAAGTGAAAAATGAAATTATTAAATGGATATTAAAATTAAAGATCGAAGAAAAGAATGGCATCTGAATGCTTTAATTAGTTGTACCAAATCAGAATGCTTTAATTAGTTAGTTCTTGACATTACAAGGTGCTTATACTCTTCTGCAGTTTGTGCAACATCTGAACAAGGCGTTAGCCACCCTGAAGCCCTAAAGTCTAAAAATTGTGTCAATTTGCATTTGAGGACTGTTTCGAAGGTAAGTCAACAGATAGGAAACACCACATATAGAAGACAGTCTGGAAGTGTACCTGGGAAACCTGTACGCAGGTCAAGACTCCGACACCAGAAAGGAGGAAAAAATCTGCAAGTATAAATGATAAAGCACCAATGTGCTGATTACCAGCATGGCTCAACCACGCACCAAATGTAGATGGAGCCAATGGATCAGTCAACACCCCTGCAATAAATAATTTTCACTTATAAAAACAGATAAAACGCACATGTCTACAGCAATGTCTAACGAGTTTCATGTTAAAAGGACAAGGAGGTTAAGGAAAAGTAAAATCTCACTTGTAAGAGCCACAGCCCCTGTAATCATCATTGCCAGAACTTCCAGAAAAAGAAACAAGAAGAAGTCCCATTTATTTTTCTGTTCAACATTATAAAAGACAATATGAACACAAGGCATAAATTGTCACTTTAATTAATATATTCTTAGCAGACGAAAAGTATACCAGGGGACTATTTCAAATGAAAATATAGCAAACCATAGCAATGATGAAACAGCGCCTTTGTATCATCATTCCATTGGGAACATCATAAATACTAATTTCAAATTAGTAAAAGACAAAGAAAAGACAAAGATATATTAATGTAAAAGCACCTTGCCAATGCAATTGGAAACCCATGGGCAATGATGGTCAAATTGTTCAACACAACGATCACAGGTGGAACAATGTTTTGCCCGAAGAGGCCGGACAATCTGATAAAGCAAAAGTGAGTTTCATGAAGCAAATTCATTTTAAAACATTTGACAGGAAAGTGCTTTTTGTTAGCTTTAAAACAGTTGTGCAACATAGCACTAAATATTAGTAATACCTTGCAAGATGCACAAAGCTGAGACCAATTTCCAGCAAGCAAAGCAGGATTAGTATTGTCGATCTTCAGCAGAGGTTCCTAAACAATTAAAAAAACGGAATTGATACAATAAAAGTTCAACACAGCGTCAACTACCAAATGAAAAGGCAAGCTATTTTAATTTAACGTCTTTGGAGGATGAGAACCACAACATGAAAGTCAGAATGATGGAACTAGTCGTTATCAAAAAAGTAATGGTGTAAAGTTCGCATAGCAAAAGGAATATACTTCATTGAAAAACAATTAACACTGAACAGGTAGCCACTTACATCATCTTTCATGTTTTCTCGATCCTGTATATTCATTCTGATAAAACCAGGATCCTTGCTACAAATGTAAAGGTAAAAATGAAAAAAAAACAGTCATCAAATTCCAGCACAATGAAAGATAAAAAAGGTTATTTAGACATTGTAAGTCAGAATATACAAAAGGAAATAACTGTTGGGATTTGAGAAGACAATAAACCAGTTATAAAAAATACAGTAATCAAAGAACATTATTCATATCAAATAATTAATAATATTCACCATAAATGTTTTAACATTGCAAATAATTTACAACTAACCTGCTACATCTATAAAATAGAACTAAACCGGCTGACGCCAAGAATACACCCATCCATGCAAAAAGACCAAAGGCAGCTGTTAATCTTGGCAAATTTGAAGCTGCATTAATTAACCAATAACCATAATTTCTTATTTCGAATCAAAGATAAATGAAAATCGCAAAAATCAATGAGATCATTAAAGAATCAAGGATATATTACCTATAATAACTGAATGTATATATGTCACCAGCATCAAGAAGATTATACACCACAGTAATGGAGCAAGTCCTAATTTTGAAAGCTTGCCCAGGAAGCTGTTGTTATCCCACCGTTTTTCAAACAACTTTCTAGCATTACCCTACAATTACATCCATACAACTTTATAAGATACCTCACTCATACATTGGAAATATCTAACTAGAAGAAAATCACTGGAATATAACAATGAACACTTGGATTTTCAGGGAAAAGAAAATCCTGTTCATTAAAGATTGAACAACTGCTATAGCATAGAACTAGAATGTTAAAATATTGTTTGTTATATTTAAGAAAAATGAACAAAAGAAGTCTAGAGTCCTATGACAGCACTCGAACTAAACACGTTGCCAATACAAAGGGAAGAATTAGTGGAAATAAACTTATAGATAAACAAAATGAATGGTGACCTGATCTTGACAGTGGAAGGGGATGCTAGAGGGAAATTAAGAAATTGAATTACAGGGTGAACTCCGAAATTGTTTCAAGATATTTATCAGTGTTTAAAAACAATGAGTGTTAACAAAAATACAGTCCTACACTTAAAGGCATCATCATGCAGTTAAAACAAAATAAAACTACAGACTAAAGAAACAGTTTCAGAGTACCTACAAGGAAAAAAGCAACTTGTCGATGATTTTTATCAGCAGCAAGTTGTGCTGGTGTGAGGCCAGTATTATCTGATACCATCAAATCTTCCTTCTTCCCTGCTTGAACCAAAACAGTACAAGCTTCCAAATTACCCCTAATTGCAGCCCAATGCAGAGGGGTACAACCTAAATGATGAAATATAACCATGAGACTCTTTTGAAGCAGAAATGGGAATGGTCCCAAAGTAGCTAATATGTATGACACAAAGAACAGAGCATTTAGATTAACCTTCTTTGTCCTGACGTCCCCTAGAAGCATTTAGATACAGCAAAAGTCGTATAGAGTCTGCAAATCCCTTGTAAGCAGCCCTACCATCATTCCCAATAGATTAACAATCTAAACAATTACCAGTACAAATTATGTACCAAAAATGTGAGGATTTTTAGAGATACAGCATGCACAAGGCAAGCAAGAAAGAAACAATAACCAGTAGTCTAGGAAGACGCTAAAATTTCAAGTTGCCTATCAATCAAAACATGGAACACTTTAAAGTTTAAAACAATGGGTTACAGAAAATATATCCTACAGCATTGTAACCAGCGACCTTTTTTAACAATAAAGTTACGTGCTTTATCCCTAAACTGCTAAACATCTTGCGTCACTCTCTTGAAATTTATATATTATGTGTAGTATAATTAACAAGAAACAACTATAGATATCCTAAATGCATTACAATAGAGAATTACAATTACATTTGTCAAGTACCAGTGTAATGGGCTTCTTCCGTCATTATCAGGAACATCAGGATCAGCATTCCACTTTGTAACGATATGACAAAGGAAAGCTGTTTGACCATATTGTGCAGCAACATGAGTCGTCTGCAAAACAAACTTAGTGTGATGAGTAATGCATAGGGAAATTTCAGGAACACTGCAACAGAAAACTCAAAAGAAACATTATTAACTTGATAGCCCAAGGATTCCAGTTAATATGACCAACACAAATACAAAGCGTAGCCCACTAATCCAAGAGTTTGGCTATGCCTGACGTTCTCAAAATCCTTCCTGGAAAACTTTCCATCTAGAAAATAAGTTGTTATGCATTCTGCCTCTAGGTCATTACTCGTCATATAATCTCCAGTGTACGAATTAATACTCCAAGGGCCAATTCAGAAACAAAACTTTCACATTTCTCAGGCAAACTATGAATTACATTTTGTCAAAGAATATAACGCAATTTTAAAATTTGCTTTAAATTGAGAAATGTGGTCATTTATTCTATATATGCTTATGAGTTCATTTAATTTCTTTCCATTCAGATTGTCATATTAAAAGGAATACAAATATCTCATCAGCTGAACATAACTACCAAATTTTTACCCTCATTTAAGTATCAGATACAAAATAATTCCAAAGATCTATTGAGCCAGCATAAGCTTAATATTGTTAAGCTAAAGACTGACATTAACAAGCAATTTCGTTAGAAGCAGAAAAACCATAACATGCACTTAAATATGGTAAGACAAGCATAGAATATGAATTTAAAAATATTTTAATGTGCATGTGAAAGCGTGAATTAGTTGGGCTACGTTCTGTATTTTTTACAGAAAAAGACAGGTTATTTGTACTGATCTTCTCACTCAGAATGCAGTAGAACTTTAACGTTTTTACCATGATTAGTTTCCAGCTAAACCCAATCG
This sequence comes from Euphrasia confusa, assembly GCA_954870475.1. Classification (NCBI taxonomy): domain Eukaryota; kingdom Viridiplantae; phylum Streptophyta; class Magnoliopsida; order Lamiales; family Orobanchaceae; genus Euphrasia; species Euphrasia confusa. The sequence continues at coordinate 3,984,405 of OX940951.1, forward strand.
TGCAATCAAACATATCAGCAAGCACATGCACACATAACAAAGCTACTGAAGAATTTACTTACCACACGCCCTCAACATTGCACATATACGAACAGTTGAAAAATAAAATATTGTATTTGTAATTGTATACACACTTTACAATGTATATCTCCCATGTAAGGTAACTTAACACTATGTATCTCCATGTACAGAATCTCCAAGAGGCAAATAAAATTCGTTGTACATTATCAAAGAGTAAAAAATACAAATGAATTGAAGCACCGAATGACAGGAAAAATTCAAAATGATCATATTAGTTAATACGTCTAATAAAAAAAGAAACATTTAAGGGATCCGTGTCCAACAAAAGACACATTGCAGGTAATTATAGTATTACTACGATTTGAAGACATTATGCTGAGATCATGATGGTTGCACATCAATTTTTCTGAACAATAGCAGCAAATAAATTAAGAACAATAAGTCTTAAAGAATACACAACAAACCTGATAGCCATTGGAATCAGCAGCACTAACTCGAGCACCCTCCTGCAAAAGAAGTTCAGCCACCTGGATTGCACCCCTCACCGCACTCCAGTGCAGAGCAGTTTGGCCGGTATGATCACGCACACTAATATCACCTCCATGCTGTTAATTTGTACACGAACATAAGAAAATGTAAATTACATTACGTTAATGTCACCCATGAACTGCCTATAGAAATGGAAAAGAGCTGGAACAGAGTAGAAACTAGAGATAAACTCAAATCAGCAGTATACTCCACACAGAAAACCCACCAAAGCTTCTAATATATGTGCAGTCGCTACATAAGCATGAAAAGAAACACAATATTCTGATGCATATGCTTCATGCTCTTTCAACATAAGAAACGTAAAATTCGGGATTTATGCTCTTTCACCATTTTCCAACTGGTTTTTCCCTTTAGAGTTGCTAGGATGAAATATAGTAATATGCAGTAATATTCCAAGCAAATTTTACTCACGCTTCCATACTTCTATGGAAAATCATTTATAACCACAAAGTAAACCCATTTCTTCGCCAACCAGAATCTCAACAATGGCAATCAACCAACATCGAATTGCACAACAAAATCAAGAAATTCCACCAAGACAATAGTAACATCCTAGTACCTCAATAATGTATTGAGCAGCAGCAGTTCGATTATTAAGTGCCGCCCACTGGAGGGCATAGTAGCCGAGGGCGTCGGGTTCAGAAACAGAGCAACCCTCGCTCTCTACCAGCCGCTGTAGCTTATCCATGTCTCCATAGGCAGCGGCCGTGTAGACGTCATTCCTCAAGCTCTCATCCTCCACCACCGCCACTGCCGGCGCCTCCCCGCTGTTTGGTCGATCTTCTCTCGATTCAACCTCCTCCACCACCTCGATCTCCGACGCCATAGCACGAAGATGGAGATCGGAAGAATACGAATTCACGAACAACACTAATGAACGTTGTTGTCCGTTTTAGAAGTGTGAATAGAAAATGAGCTTGAATTGTCGATAAAAATGACCAATTCTAGGGTTTTGCCAGGAAGGAGAGAGGGGTTGACTTGATGCAATTGGGCGAATTAAAATTATCGGAGGAACTCTATCTATCCAATGGATATTTCTATTTTCAATTTTCAACATTAAAACATTAAAAAAACATTACTCCACAAATTTTGAAAAACAAATTTACATATAAAATACAAACTTAAAAAAAATTAAAAAATATTGATACTTTAAAATATATATTACCCCAAATAAACAATAATTTTTTTTTATTAAAATTAAATTTATTTCATTTGGATTTTTTATGAAAATTTAGGTTTAAAAAAATAGAATTCATTCAATTTTTTGAGCACATATATATATATTATTTCAGTTTATAATATTATTCTTACTTTCATTTTTTTAATCTATCACAATACTATTCACTTTTTTTAAAAAATATTTTACTTTTAAATTTTAAAATACAATTTTATCTTTACATTAATAATTTATAAAAATATTATTATAATATTATTTTGAAAGATAAAACAGGATAATTTAACCACAAAAACTTTCATAAAAATTCCACTTATCTACCAAAAATTTGACATTAAACATTCAAACTTTTGATAAAAATTGCACTTTACACAATTTTTATTATTTTAATATCTAAAATGTTAAATATTTTAGTAAAAAAAATGTATTTTACTTCAAAAAAAATCATAAATAAATAAAATTTATTTAAAATAATTTATTTATTTTAATAATATAAAATTTTAATAGTCATTATATTCAATTTAAAATTTTAAACATAATAAAAAAAATATTGTGATATCTCATACTGTTATTTTATTTTTAAAGTTAATTAAATAATTTAATATTTAATTATATTTTATATTGTAATATTTAATTTATTTTCATTATTAAAAATATTTTTATTAAAATTTATTTTAATTATTAATTATACGATTATTAAAAAAAATTACATTATAAAAAATATTAAATAAGAAACTAAAAAAATTTAGATAGATTTTTTTTATTAATTTATATAAAAAAGATCATTTTATAAATAATAAAGATTTTGGTTTGAGTTTAAAGTAAACGTAAATTTAAGTATTTTTTCTGTGGGTCCCACCTTAAAACATATAATAGATTTATGTTTTGGTATCGCTTGGAGCATCTCCCCTACTCCAAAATAGGTTTTTGGTATCGGTTGGAGATGCTCTAAGCAACTTTAACTCAACCCAATTTTTTAATAAAATATTAATTTATTTTACTTTTTTCTATCCAATATGTAACACCAACCATTTAAAATCTTTTTAAACTTTATTCACAACTCAACCCAACCCAATCTAAAACTATTTTTATTTATTTTAAAATTAAATAAAATCAATACAATAAATTTTAATTTAATTAAGAAAATTAAAAATATATTATAAAAATCTTATTGAAAAACTATTTAAAAATAAAATAAATTATAAAATTAAATAAGAAATTGTAAATTAAAAATAAAGTTAGAATAGATTCATGTATGAAAATATATGAATTTTATACTCTATTTATAGATAATTTTAAAATATGAATTATAGATTTTTTTTAATAAAATATAAACAAACATATATGTGATATAAAATTTTGTGTGCAAAATGAATAGAAATAAAATTCAAATACTTTGACTATTCAAAAAATGACACTTGTCACCAACTTTTGACAAACCAAAATGCGATTGGATCGGTTAATTTATTTCTTTATTTCTTTTTTTTAATAGTTTTTGTTTTGTCGTATCGGTGACCAATTCAAAAAAGCCACCAATAAACATAGTCTTAGAGCACTTACATTGGTTGGTGGGTTCATACCCACCAACCCCCAACCAATCATTTTTTCTATCAATTTTATGTCACTTTTCGATCACTATTTACTTAACTAAAGTACTTATTTTTACACCCACATTAATTGATTTAGTTTGAACTAAATGATATGGGTACATTATTATTATTATTTCATACTTTATATTACATTTCATTAAAAAAATCAAAATTTAACTAATTTTTATACACAAAAAATAACTTATACTTCAATAATTTTTACGTATATAATATTATATATTATATTGTCTAATTAATTTTAAATATAATACAATAATTTAAAATTTTCTAACTTTGTAAATTTATTATTATTTAATAATTAATTTAAATTAAAATAAACTTTTATAAATTTTAAATTGCATAAAACATAATTAATAAATTAAATTGATAATGAAAATAAATTGAAAAAACACTTCATAGATTAAATATGAAAACAAATTGAAATAACACTTTATAGTTCAAATAACAATATAGAATTGTGCCCAAATTAAATAACATTATTGGAGTACTTGTCTATTTATAGACAAAAAATAATAAAATATAATTTAAATAGTAAATTAAATACCATCATTTATTTAAATAATAATAATATTTTTCAAATTCTTAATAATATTTTACATAATATAAAAAAAAATATTTAAAAAAAGTTAAATAATAAAAATTTAAAATAAAAATATTTTTTTTAACAAACATTAAACTAATTAATATATATCTTAAATTATAAATTAAATAAAAAATATTTATATTATATTTTAAAAGAAAAAAAAAAGAGGTGAGTGGGTGACCCTGCTGCAGAAATTAAAGCTGCAGCCAAAGCACCGTGAATCAGGTGGGTGGACGCGTGAATTACATGAAAAGGTTACTGGCCAATCGGCCAGCGACACGTGGCTTTCTGGAGACAAAATAAATCAAGTTCATATCTTTGAACAAGATTCAATCAACAGTGTGGGGCCAGGTATACCAAACACTGAACTGGAACCTACATTCGTTTAATATTCATTTGGTTCAGTTAACTCAGTTTGAACTGAGTTTTTTTACAACCAATTTAAGCGTTCTTAAAGGTTTGGGGATAAAGCGCAACTTTTACAAAAGTTTTGGTAGTTTAAAGCATTCCTAATGAGGAGGCAAACCTCCCCAACTCTACTCTAGCAGGTCCAATGGGGAACTTTAAACTTTACAACATGAAGTTTGTGAACAGTGGGCACTAATTTGCTTACCCACTGTTTATAATGTCAATTTTTTTTAATACTATTTATGTTTTATTTGTTTTATTTTCTTTTTTTTTTAATGTTGTTAATTTAAAAGTAATGTGATATTTTATTTTATTTTAATACATAATTTTTTTATTATTATTTTAAAGAAAAAAAATTAAAATTTAATCAAGACAAATGCAAATTAAAAAAATATAAATACAAATTAAACTTCAATACTACGAATTTGAATACAAAATACTAAAACATAAAATATAACATAGAAATGAAACATAAATTGAACATTAATTTTACAAATATTAATAAGATCCAAAATCACTTCTTCCAGTTCCTCCAAGGTCACCAAAATGTTGTTGAAAATGGCCGTTTTGATTTTCAAATTGACCTTGATTAGATTTTTGCATAATTTTATGTTGCTCAATTTCAATTCGATACCATTCACGTCTACGGTGGAGATCAAAAGCTCGGATTTCCTATCTACGACTATAATCAATGATAAGGATTGTGGTTTATCCATTACCTTCATATTTCTATCTACAGTGGAGATCAAAAGTTAAGATTTTCTATAAACGGCTATAATCAATGATAAGGATTGTGGTTTATCCATTACTTTCAGATCTCTTTCTACGGTGGAGATCAAAAGTTCGGATTTCATATCAACGGCTATAATCATTGATAAGGATTGTGGTTTGTCTATTACTTTCAGATCTCTTTTTACGGTGAAGATTAAAAGTTCGGATTTCCTATCAATGACTATAATCAATGATAAAGATTGTTGTTTATCCATTACCGTCATATCTCTATCTACGATGGAGATCCAGAGTTTGGATTATTATCAATGGCTATAATCAATGATAAGGATTGTAGTTTATCAATTACTTTTCGATCTCTTTCTTCGGTGGAGAGCAAAAGTTCGGATTTCCTATCAACAACTACATTTGCCTATAAAACAAACCTTGGTGTTAGAATTTCTCACTCTCATCTTTCAACATTCTTTCATCACTATTTCATACTATGAATACCAATTCCGCTTGCTCTTCTAATTTTTCACCTTCTTCTTCTAATGATGATATGGAAGAGTGTGGGCGGATCATAACCAATTTACATCAACAAAATCTTAATCTCTGTAATATAGCATTGTCCAATAATAATTTCCTTCTTTCCACACTTGCAGATTCAAATGTCGAGCCAACTCGTGGAGGCTCAATTGTTGGTCATCAAATGGTATATCGTGATCGAGAAGTTGCTGGTCGTACTCTATTTGTTGATTAATTTGCTGAAAATCCAAGATACGACGAGGCAACGTTTTGTCGGCGATTCCGAATGTCTCGAAGTTTATTTCTTTGAATTTTCGATGTTGTGCAAACTTATGATCGTTATTTTGTACAAAAAAGAGATGCAACTGGGAGATTTGGCTTGTCTGCACTCCAAAAGATAACAGTTGCATTTCGAGTTCTAGCATATGTGATCACGGCAGACGCATTCGATGAATATATAAAAATCGGAGAGTCTACTGCAGTTGAATGTGTAAAACGCCTTTGTCGTGCTATTGTGGAAATTTTTCTCGGAGAAATATCTAAGATCGTCAACTGCTGATGATGTTGCAAGGCTACTTCTTATTGGTGAGCAACGTGTGTTCCCGGGCATGTTAGATAGTCTTGATTGTATGCATTGGAAGTGGAAAAATTGTCCAACAGTATGGGCAGGACCATATTCAGGTCGCGGTGGTTCACCAACGATCATTCTTGAAGTTGTTGCTGATTATGATCTTTGGATATGACATGCGTATTTTGATATACCAGGATCAAATAATGATATCAATGTTTTGGAGAGATCTTATCTTTTCTTTGATCAAGCGAGAGGTATTTGTAAATGTTTATTTTGGCGACAACATTTTTGTACTTGTGTTTTTGTCGATTTTCAGGATTGCAGGTGCATGGAAAAGGAGACTAGAGTCTCCGGTTTCGGAACGATGGAATGTGCATGGAACGGCGACAGGAGTCGCCGCTTTTGGCACGTCAGGAACGGCGACAGGAGTCGCCGATTTTGGGCACTCGTGGAATGGCAGTGGAACGGCGACAGGCGTCGCCGTTTTTGGTGCAAGCCGTGGAACGGAGACAGCAGTCTCCGGTTTTGTGCATGGCCAAGGAATCAGCGACAATAGTCTCCGCATTTGTGTGTCGCTGGTTTTGGACAATGGACAATGGACAGTGGACAATGGACAGTGGACAGTGGACAGTGGACAGTGGACAATGGACAGTGGACAGTGGACAATGGACAGTGGACAGTGGACAGTGGACAGTGGACAATGGACAGTGGACAGTGGACAGTGGACAGTGGACAGTGGACAGTGGACAGTGGACAGTGGACAGTGGACAATGGACAGTGGACAGTGGACAATGGACAATGGACAATGGACAATGGACAATGGACAACAGTCTCCGCTTTTGGCATGGCATAGGAACGGCGACTGGCGTCGCCGTTTTTGGCGTTCTTTGGAACGGCGACTGGAGTCGCCGTTTGTGGCATTTGACATTGTCATGGAATCGGCGACTCCTGTCGCCGGTTTTGGCATTTGGCAATGTCATGGAATCGGCGACTCCTGTCGCCGGTTTTGGCTATGGCACGGTTTCGTAACGCTTGTCCTCAAGGCACGGTGCCAGCGACTATGACATTCTTCAACGACGATTTTCACTAAGTACTTTCAACGTGATTTCTTTCACCAAGTACTCATATCAAGGAATGAAGAATGGTTCCGTGTGTTTCTACTTCAATGATATCGACGACCATGAAGACGATGAAATTCCGAGGATTCAACACTTAGAGTTTTTCACGAGAGTTTGAAGATGAAGAATTGAGATCGATGGAGTCAAGATTGAATTGAAGTTTTGATTTTGAAATTGAAGATTCAAGATTCGAAGATTCAAGAATCAAAGATTCAAGATTCCAAGATTCAAGAATCCAAGTTCTACAAGAGTGATGTCATCCATGGAGAAGTGACATCAGCCAAGCATGTGACCAACCAGAACGTGCCACGTCATCACCTCACATGTGCGGGCTGCCTATATAAACCCATGGATTTCGATTTCACCATTTGACGATTTTGAGAGAACGAAATCTGATTTTTAGAATCGTGACTGACAGCTTCGGCTTCGAGTTTGTGTAGTAGCATTTGCGCCTTGTGCCAAGATTAGAGTTAGGAGATTTAGCTCTAGGCACTAGTGTGATAGATTGCAAGTTAGTGGGAGTTGTTGCGACACTCGGGAAACTTCTTGTAATCATTTTGCCTACCATACTCAGTGTAATAGTTTAGTTTCGTTGTTTCAATGGAATGAAAACATATTACATAACTTTGCTTTTGTCTTCCGTCTTTCATTCCACGAACTTGTGTGATTGTTACCTTGACTGAAGCTGGTGTTCGTTGTTTAAGTCCAACTTCGCGAAAAGTTGGTATCATACGTCGAAGACGTAATTTCAATTGGTATCAGAGCGGGACGTCATACGTATAAGACGTGATCCGTTACTTGACTTCATATTTCCGCTACAATGGAGTCGTCCATGTTTGTCCAGAAACCGATTATGCTAACTCATCAGAACTACTCAAACTGGAAGGCCAAAGTTTCTGCTAGGATTAAGGGTTTTGATTCCAGATCTTGGATGGCAGTGTTAGAAGGATGGGAACGCCCATATACGGAAGATGCCGATGGCGTGAGAATTCCGAAACCGGAACGTAGTTGGACGAGAGAGGAACATGACTTGTCCACGGCTAACAGCAAAGCCTTACTTATTATCTGTGAATGGCTAGACCTCAGTATGTATCAGCTGGTCAAGAATTGCACATCTGCCAGAGATGCATGGGAAACGTTACAAAGAACTTGTGAGGGAAGTCATGCTGTTAAGCGATCGAAAATCCGAACTATCACTGCTCAATTCCATCAACTCCGAATGAGGGAGGATGAAGACATCAATGACTACTTGGACAAGATCATGAGATATGTAAATGAAGCTTTTGAACTTGGTGAAATTTTTCCTGCTCCCATGGTATATGAGAAAGTCCTCTCCAGTGTTAGCACTAGGTTCGAGAGTAAAGTGCTGACTATCGAAGCACGCAATGACGAGAACCAAAACTGGGACTATGCCGACTTGATGGCTGATTTGAGAAACTATGACCTGACTCTCAAAGTTCGAAGCAACCCAGACATGTCTCTTGTCTACGAACCGATGACTGCTCTCAAAATTTCAGAGAAAGGAAAAAGTTCAAGAAGCTCTAACTCTCGAAAGACTCATTCGAAAAATGAGAAAACTGAAAGTAGTTTTTCTGCTGATCTGGGTGAATCTGATGATGAGGAAGCTGAGGAAATTGAAAAACTGATGAACTCTAGTAATCCAGACAAACTGGCTGCACTGACTGAGATAGTCACCTATCTCGTGAAACAAGAATTTAAGAGAAAGAACCGTGCACGAAATTTTCAAAATTTTCAGAAAAGTTCTAACTCATACCCAAGTACTCCTGACAACCGAATTCAGGGATCGTCGTCGGACAAACAGTTTAAAGGGACAAAGCTCTCACCATACTCCTCTACTAGCAAGGATGTCTCCAAAATCCAATGCTATGAGTGTAAGGGTTTTGGACACATCAAAAATGAATGTCCAAACCTACATCGAAAGAAGAAGCTACCTGTCAGCTACGTGGTGATAGATGATGAGAATGTGTTCTCTGAGAATGATGGGACGGATGTCGAAAACTCAGATGACGATGAGGACAACGCTCTAGTTGTCACTTTTGGTGAAACATTTGATCTCGAGAATGTGGAGGTTGAAAACTTTGTTTTTGATGCGTTTCTGAAAGATACTGCAACTGCTGACAACATCCTCCGTGTGGCGTCAGCAAACCGAAATTTTTGTGATGATAATATTTTCTCGGACGATGAATCTGAGCTTGAGACCGAAAAGGAAGAGATGACATCTGATGTTCATCAAAGTGTGTCTGAGTCGACTGAACTGGTTGATCTGAAAGAGAGTTACTCTGAACTCGAAAAATTATGTGACACTACTATCACTGAAAATAGCACACTTGAAGTGTCTCTGAAGTTCCTTACAGAATCTCTTGATGAACTCTCTGAAGAAAAACGAAAAATGAATGATGAGGCTGTAGTCTTGAGAAACTCAGTTGAGAAGACGAAGGACGAGAAAAAGAGGTTGAACAATTCTCTGACAATACTTAAAGTCAAATTTGATGATCTGTTTGAAGAGAAGCATAAATTCTTCAAGGAAGTTGTTGAACTGAGAGACTCATGTGAGAAGTTGAGTAATGAGAACTCAAAACTGAAAACTTCTCTGAAAAAGGAAACTGCTGAAGTTAAGAAACTTCAAATCTTGTTCAAGAACTCAGATGCTGAAAATGATGAGCTGAAAACGTCTCTGATGAAAGCTCAAACTGATCTTGCCATGACTGACAAGGAGCGCTATGTTTTGAAAGAAAAACTTCAGATGACTGATGAACTGTTGAGGAAGATGAACACGAATTCTTCGGTGTTTGACAACGCTGCGTCATATATGAATCCTAACCGTTATGGACTTGGATTTCAGAAAGTTTTTGAGTCGATATACTCTACACCTGAGAAGAAGGAAGTGACATTCGTCAAAGCTTCAGATGATCAGCCAGAGGATAAATCTAAGGATGATGCTGAACATTCAAAACGGAAGGAAATTGCTGAAGGAAAGAAAGTTGTTGTGTCTCCGGAATCTAAAACTCAAAATTCGATCTCGACTGCTTGCTCTAAATCCGAAACTTATCAATTTCCTAAAAACATCGTGAAACATCCTCGAGGAATATTACCATATGAAGCGACTTTACTTAAGAAACTTGACAAACCCATCAACTCAAGATCAAATGTGAAAAACTCTCAGACTAAGTCTAGCATGATAAAACCCTCTGGGAGAAGAGAGTTTCGACAAGGGCGTGAATATGTCTGTCATTACTGTAACATGCCCGGACACATCAGACCTTTCTGCTATAAGCTGAGAGATGAAATTAACCGGAACTTAGTGATTGAGAAGAAGAAGAGTGGAGCTGTCAAAGGTGTGAAGAAACACATTTCTCAAACTCAGAAAATTGAGAATAATGTGAAGTCAGTGACCGAGATAAATTCTCGAAATTTTGATGTGAAGAAGAGATGGGTGCTGAAGCCGCAAAAAGGTGAAGTTAAACTTAACTACACCACTTCGAATGGTTGGAAACCAAGGGAACTGATCTTCGGAAATGTTGAACTCAATGCCTCTGAAACTGGAACCAAAAAGGCTTGTCGGGCGATGCTACACTGAATCGTTGGATGTCTATCTTATCGAGAGTGCTCCATTAGTGCTGTATTGTGATAACCAGAGTGCTATCAAAATCAGCGAAAATCCTGTCCAGCACTCAAGAACTAAACACATCGACATTCGACATCATTTCATTAGAGATTTGGTTGATCGTGATATAGTCAGTCTACAGCATATTTCAACGGAAAAACAGCTTGCTGACATCTTTACCAAACCTCTTGACTTTGAGAGATTCAAAACCTTAAGGAATTCTCTCTGCATGTGTTCTCTCTAAGAGTTCACGAAAAATTTTGAAGTCTGAAAGAGTAGTTTCTTTACTTCTGAATATGCACTCGGAATCGTCGTGGATTAGTCTAGTCAGACAAACATGGATTCGAGGCCGCTTCTAGTCTTCGGACACAAGAGTATTTATTCCGCTGAATGCGAACATGTGAACATGGCTTAAACTCCTCGCTTCATTTGCATAGATCCATAAAGCCAAGTAACGGAGGACGCCGGTTCCCCCGGGTCCCCTCTTCGAAAGGTTGTACATGGACGCTGAACTTTAAGACACTCTTCTATCACACTTTGGAGGACGCAAGAGAACCTTGCTCCCCTCTGACTGCTGTAATGAGTGTCTGTTGCATTTCATCTAAAGCTAAAAACTCGTCTGGAGGACGCCGGTTACCCCGGCTCCCCTCTGATTGAAGTAATGCTAGTTCCTTCGGAGTGCCTTAAGTGTTCACCTTGCATTCATGAATTAAAATCTCTTGTGCGGTGCTAACTCTGCCAATATGTTTCGACGAAACACGACTGCTTCCTTGTGACTGAGACGAAGGACAAGTAAACATGTCTATCACATACTTCGGTCCATCTCACCGGTCTTTAATATGAGAGATTTTTCATTACCTCAAAGTTCTATTCACCTCGTGTGAAATTTTTGTTTTGGAAAAATGATGGAAGTGTCTCTTTTCTGGGAAAATATTTGCTCTTCATTGCCTAATATCACCCCTCGAATCTCCACTAAAATGGTTTTGAATGTTTGCGTGTGTTGAACTCTTGAATGACTAACTCGGGATGTGTTGTTTTTGTTTTGGCATTTCTGTAGTTCATATCCAGGGCTATGTGGTTTATCATCTCAGAAGTCTAAACATCGAGTGTAGCAACGACAACGCAAAATCTTTGGAACATCAATTTCGGGTGACACCAAAAACGGAGACGACATTCCGCGATCCAAAAACGGAGAATCCAAAATCCTGGAAAAATTTCCAAAACCAAGCCTTGTCTCCAATACGGCGACTTTGCCATTTTCGGAGACTCAATTCTCCCAAAACCGGCGACTTGTGTCTCTGCCAAAACCGGAGACTTCATTCTCCGGAAAAACGGCGACTACGGTCGCTGGATAAGCGGCGACTCAAGGGCGCGTTCTCTGATCCTGCGCCACGCCAAATTCCAAGACTCGCACTTCGGAACTCAAACCGTTGGCAATCAACTTCGACTTTCCGACTCTCGGTTTGAACTTCGTTTTTTTTTCATATTTTTATTTATTTATTTTTATTTATTATTTTTGAAAATTATTATTTTAATAATATTTTCAAATTAATAAAATTTTGTTCGTCTAATGGACTCAAATTTTCTTCTTGAGATGGGCTTTTTACAGGTCTTGAGCTGTGTATTTTCAATCCGGACGGGCGGCCCAAAATTTTCCTATATATAGCCCCTGGGGTGATTCTATCATGGTTACGCTCACATCGCACTTTAGAACTCTCGAACTCTCGACTCTCAGCTGCTGACTGCTTGTCCATCGTTCCTTAGTTCTTAGTTTTTTCCATACTCCGTTGCATCCGGCAACTCTAGCTTTGCGCATCCGGCGCCCTGTCCGAGATTTCGTGACTAAACTTTTCCAAGTGTTAGAATTTTTCAAGTGTTGTAACTTCTCTTTGCAATGGCAGCAGCTAAGAATCTGGATGACATGTTGGCAGACATGACCGTCTACCTCAACGAACAATTCCAAAACGCCCCATCTCCGAAATCCAAGAAAGCCGCGTTCACTGAACTCCAGGCTCACCTGGAAAAGGTGGATCAACGCAAAGCCCTGTTTGCTGAATCTTTGCCTGACTCTTCAAAATCCGCTATTCCAGCACAGTCAGGCTCTCAGAAATCGACTAAGTATAAGAAGGGTTTCATGCGCTGTTTCAAAGGCGTTGTATCGCCAACTGAGTGGAATAGACTTGTTGACGAAGGAATTATGGACAAGGATGGAAACAAAATTGTTAAACCTTCGGCTGCGACTGTGACTGCTGCCAAGGACCCAATACTAACAAAGCCGTCTGGCTCTGGTAAAACATCGGCGACTCCAGCTGGGAGTGCCGAAGGCAAGACGTCGACTGTCAGTGGACAAGTAACAAAATCCCGAACTCAAAGGTCGCAGAAACCACCACTTTCTTCGGGATCAGCTGGATCCCAGAAGTCGACTGCCGGCTTCAAGTATATCTCGGAAATTTCCGAGTGTCCGAAACCTCACTCACGTGACTTCTTTACTGCGACTGCTGAACGTCGCCACAAACTTATCCAAACTCTACCGATCCTGACTGATCGAACTATTCTAAAGGAAGATTACGAACGTCACGGCATCACGGATTTTCTTGCCAAGATGCACATGCTGAAGTCTGTCAACCTGACTTACCGATATTCCATTCCTATCCTCTATAAGTTCTATGCCAGCTTGTCTCCCGACTTTGCGGATCCGAAGAGTCGATTATTTGGTTGCTTTGTCTTTCGCAACAAGCTGTATAAGTTCCGGCCGTTTTCTATTAACAAGTTTTTGGAGAGGTTGGAAGTTCAGTCCAACTGGACTTCACCATCAGCTGATGAACGGGCTGAAGACTTGAAAATTGGCACCTTCATCACTCAAAAGAAAGTTAAGTCTGAACTGCCGCCGCCATCCAAGCTGTCAGCCTTCTATGGCATATTGCAACGACTAGGGATGTCCAACTGGACAGCTTATAAAGATGAATCCGTGCTGACTCCGGACCTGATGCATATCATTTTTCGCCTTGGCTGTGGCGAACAAATAAATCTTGGAAAAATAATTTTCAACGACTTATGCAAGATTGCTAAAACGACTGATGAAACTATCATGCGGCAAACTGAGTTGCCTGAGGAGAAAAGAATCCATCTTACTCATCCGTGCTTGATCTATGGCATGCTCCATGCCCAAGGTTTTACTCCTGATACGGACTTTGAGAAAAAGTTGAAAAAGAACGGCGCCGTCAAGATAACTGGCACGTACCTAAATCCAAACAAACGTGTCATCGATCTCCCTTGGCTTGAAACGGTTGACAGGAATGCGCTTCCAGAGATTCTAACTCCTCCGCCATCTCCACAGAAAAGGAAGAGAAAGTCGGTTGCCAAGAAGGCTAAGTCTCCTCCTGCCAAGAAACAGAAAAATGTATCGACGGCTGCAGCTGATGAGGCGGAACCTAAAACTCAACAACAGCCAAGAATCGTTCCTCGCGGTTTTGGACCTAACTCCAGAGTTCCTCCCTACAGAAATCCTTATCACCCTATCCACAGTCATCGTGCTGTGGTGCCATCAGCTTGCGTCAAAGAATTCTATGCTGACACGCTTGCCTTGGAAAAGTGTCAGGAAGAACATGCCTATGCCTACAACAGGATGATCGACGCCCAAAAGAAGCAGAAGTTATCTTTCGAAAAACTTCAACGAGAGATCCAACAAGGGGGAGGACTCGGTGATGTTGGAGCCCCCGATGCAAGTTTGAAAGATACTTTCATTTTGAAGATGGTGAGGGACGCGATCCAAGAGGCGCACGTGCAGCTGGCAAAAGGCAACAACATAGCCGTTGAACAGGTGGAACGAGGTGACGATGGCGAGAAGACGTATGATGATATTTTTGAAGGATGTATGGACATTCGTGATAAGGGAAAAGGGAAGGTTGGTGAAACTTCCAAAGCGATGCCGTCTGGTGGACTGAAAGATCAGGATGATGATGTCAACATTCTTGACGTTGAAGATGAAGGTGGAAAAGACTTCGGCGAGTACGAGATTTTTGGTCTGGGTGATGAGACCGACGACGACGAGAAAGAGGACTCAAGTTCTGATGACGGCTTCATCTATGGCGAAGATGAAGAAGACGTGGTCGAGAGTCCGGAACGTGAACCCACTCCAGCTGGCTCGCCAAAGGAATGAAGACATTGAAGATCTTAAGTTCCATTCCAAGTTTAAGTTTTTATTTCCAAGTCTTTCATTTCTAGTTTTTTCATAACTCTGGAATTCGTTTTTCATATTTTGTTTCTGCATGCATAAAACTCTGAATTCGTCCATGCATATGTTTTTCATATTTTGGCTATCTCTGGATAATGTTTTTGTGTTGAAAATTTATCTAGGTTTTTATCCTTTGGTTTGAGATATTTGGCTAAGTCTTTTATGGTTTTTCATTGACTGTATGATTGATGTTTTTCCATCTTTTACTTAGCTTATTTGTGGTGATATTCGATTGAGGGGGAGATTCGTATATCTCTTTTTACTTAACTTCGTTTTCATGGGTTGTGCCAAAAAGGGGGAGATTGTAAATGTTTATTTTGGCGACAACATTTTTGTACTTGTGTTTTTGTCGATTTTCAGGATTGCAGGTGCATGGAAAAGGAGACTAGAGTCTCCGGTTTCGGAACGATGGAATGTGCATGGAACGGCGACAGGAGTCGCCGCTTTTGGCACGTCAGGAACGGCGACAGGAGTCGCCGATTTTGGGCACTCGTGGAATGGCAGTGGAACGGCGACAGGCGTCGCCGTTTTTGGTGCAAGCCGTGGAACGGAGACAGCAGTCTCCGGTTTTGTGCATGGCCAAGGAATCAGCGACAATAGTCTCCGCATTTGTGTGTCGCTGGTTTTGGACAATGAACAATGGACAGTGGACAATGGACAGTGGACAGTGGACAGTGGACAGTGGACAATGGACAGTGGACAGTGGACAATGGACAGTGGACAGTGGACAGTGGACAGTGGACAATGGACAGTGGACAGTGGACAGTGGACAGTGGACAGTGGACAGTGGACAGTGGACAGTGGACAGTGGACAATGGACAGTGGACAGTGGACAATGGACAATGGACAATGGACAATGGACAATGGACAACAGTCTCCGCTTTTGGCATGGCATAGGAACGGCGACTGGCGTCGCCGTTTTTGGCGTTCTTTGGAACGGCGACTGGAGTCGCCGTTTGTGGCATTTGACATTGTCATGGAATCGGCGACTCCTGTCGCCGGTTTTGGCATTTGGCAATGTCATGGAATCGGCGACTCCTGTCGCCGGTTTTGGCTATGGCACGGTTTCGTAACGCTTGTCCTCAAGGCACGGTGCCAGCGACTATGACATTCTTCAACGACGATTTTCACTAAGTACTTTCAACGTGATTTCTTTCACCAAGTACTCATATCAAGGAATGAAGAATGGTTCCGTGTGTTTCTACTTCAATGATATCGACGACCATGAAGACGATGAAATTCCGAGGATTCAACACTTAGAGTTTTTCACGAGAGTTTGAAGATGAAGAATTGAGATCGATGGAGTCAAGATTGAATTGAAGTTTTGATTTTGAAATTGAAGATTCAAGATTCGAAGATTCAAGAATCAAAGATTCAAGATTCCAAGATTCAAGAATCCAAGTTCTACAAGAGTGATGTCATCCATGGAGAAGTGACATCAGCCAAGCATGTGACCAACCAGAACGTGCCACGTCATCACCTCACATGTGCGGGCTGCCTATATAAACCCATGGATTTCGATTTCACCATTTGACGATTTTGAGAGAACGAAATCTGATTTTTAGAATCGTGACTGACAGCTTCGGCTTCGAGTTTGTGTAGTAGCATTTGCGCCTTGTGCCAAGATTAGAGTTAGGAGATTTAGCTCTAGGCACTAGTGTGATAGATTGCAAGTTAGTGGGAGTTGTTGCGACACTCGGGAAACTTCTTGTAATCATTTTGCCTACCATACTCAGTGTAATAGTTTAGTTTCGTTGTTTCAATGGAATGAAAACATATTACATAACTTTGCTTTTGTCTTCCGTCTTTCATTCCACGAACTTGTGTGATTGTTACCTTGACTGAAGCTGGTGTTCGTTGTTTAAGTCCAACTTCGCGAAAAGTTGGTATCATACGTCGAAGACGTAATTTCAGTATTTCTCCTCCTGCACATTATTGCACATTATGTTATCCAAGGAAAAGAATACAAAAATGGGGATTATTTAGCAGATGGCATATACCCTTAATGGTCAACTCGTGTGCAAACCATTCATGAACCTCGTGGTAGGAAGAAAAAATATTTTGCACAAAAGCAAGAAGTATGTAAAAAGGATGTGGAACGTGCATTTGCAATCCTTCAAAGTAGATTTGCAAGTGTAGCAAATTCTGTTCGATTTATTGCTACCAGTGATCTGCAATATATAATGAAAACATGCATTATATTGCATAATATGATAATCGAAGATGAACGAGATCTTAGTGTCCGCATTGTAGAAGTGAGAGAAGTGGCAAGTTCATAGTTAGAAATGGAAAATAATGGAAATTCGACATTCCAAAATTTTCTTGCTCGACACAGACAAATTAAGGATGCAAAAAGCTCATTTCGAGCTTCGGGATGCTTTGATTGAACATCTTTGGGAAGAATTTGTTAATTCGTAAAATTAGTGACTATGATCAATACCTATTATTTAATTTTTAGCATTGCATTATGTTTTTTTTTTAAATTGGATTGTGGTGTATTATTATGTAACTTTCTTTGGTATTAATATGTAATTGTAATGTGTTATGTTATTGAATTTTTGTACTCCGTATTTTTTTTTTAATTTATATATTTTTTTATTAAAAAAATATGACATTAATTTATTTAATTTCAAATTTTCATATTATAAATTTGATTATATACAAATATAATTTAAATAAAATTATTGTTCGATAAAATTAGGAATATTCCAAAAGAATATTCTTTTTGAGTTAAAATTCGCGTTTGATGGTTGTTGCAAATTTGGTGGCAAAATTTGAGAAAGTTAAATTTTTGCCACCGAAATGCTTTTAAAGCTTTTTACGCAAAATAAAAACGTATATACTAATGATAGAGATATAAATAAATTTATAGTTAGATTTATCTCGTGATAAAATTATCTGTTAACAAATATTCACATTCCATATTGAAATTGATTTTTAATTCAATTTATTTTCTTAAAACAAATATATTTATACTTCAAAATTAAGTATTCACATTTTAATATTCACTTTTCATATTGAAATATTCACTTTTCATATTGAAATTGACTTTTAATTAAAATTTACACAAATTATCGTAATGATTTAAAGTTAAAGTGTAGGCTTGAATAATCAACTGTTATATTTTTCCTTTTTACTAAAATAACTTGGATTTATTGCAAAATTAAAAAAAACAACAACAAGAATTTAACTTTTTTACTAAAATAACTTGGATTTATTGCAAAATTATAAAAAAAAAAAAACAAGAATTTAATTTTTTTTTTAATAACAACAAGAATTTAGATGTTGTGGAAATCTACTAATAAGAGCAGTATTATAGTCTATTTAGGCTAAGTCAAATTATACCCAAATTGTAATAACTGTAACCCTTAATTAAGGAGCCTACTTGTAGGCTGTAACTGAGTTTTACCAAGAATCATACAAATTGTTTAAATTAAGGAGGCGTAACTGAGTTTTACCAGGAATCATACAAACTGTTTAGAAGCATGAGCAATATGACAAAATATGATATTTTTCTGTACAAAAAGAATCGGAATACCGAAGAAATCACAAAGTTGGTTTTGTCCACCTCCCCCTACATGCGAGAGAACTAACTTAATATCACATTACTTACAATACATCATCTGATGAGAGGGGAACTAAACCATTGTTGTGTAAAAATGACGACCCATGTGTCTGCTAGTTTAACTACATAGTCGAGCAGTGATCAAGGGCGAAATAGTCTAATTGTTTTGGATACTTGGATCCGGCAAAATGGACACCGTGAAACTGCAGAGGAGCATCTTCGACACAATACATGACCACATGGAATTAAGGTGACATCGACTTCATTATTTAAACACACTCGGCATGACCATGCTGATTTCGCTGTATCAGCTTCTTTGGCAGCTGTTTCTGACTTTTCCTGTTCATAACAAACACAACCACATTTGAATCAATATGAAAAGAAATCCTTCCTGTTTTTCAATTACATAAAGTGTAGCTGAGATTTACAAAGACAGACTCTTCCACAAAAAAAGATACAGGCATACAATATCTTTTACACATCATCCTATATTTATCCGACAGCATGAGAGTATACTTGGTGCAGGAGAAGTTCAGTGGATTCCAACTGGGTATAAATAACCTTCAATTTTAGAGCAATAAACAAAATGCAACTTCTCATGAATTTATATTCTGGTAACAAACGCAATAAGGCTCTGGGATAATGACACAGGTTCAATCGTCTAATCGTAAGTATGTATCTTTTCAATTGCACACTTTTTAAATTTGTATATCAAATCCCGGATATAAGAATAGTTACTGGCTGTTCTCTGGATTTGGATTTTTTTAAGGGGCTTAAGTTTTTGTCCACGCAAATAAACAAAAACATCCTATTAAAGATATTAAGTATTAAAACCTGTTCCAGAAGTAGTGCAGCCTGAGACTCCTTCAGCTGTTCTTGCAGAGTTAACGCTGTTTGCAATAGCGACTGCTTTTCCACGTCAAGATTGATACCGGCTGAAGAAAGCATTTCATGAACAGCTTGGACAAATTCGGCAGCTGATACTCGGCCACGCTGAAGGTCTAGCACTGGCTGCTGCTGCTATTGACACAAAAGTCATATATAAGTATTTTTCCCTTTTTAATAGAAGCAGAACTCAATCATCACGTGTTCTGACATAGCAGTCAACCTAAGTCAATGTGACATACGAATTAACCAACAACCATGAAAGATCCACCACAATTCAATACCAATCTATAAAAAATGTGTAGAATCTGGACAACAAATGTTCACAATGATTGAGTGAGACTTACAAGATAGGATTTAGAACTATCAACTATCAGCCGCACTCACAACAACACACAATAGATTAACTCGCACAACTCACAATTTTCAAAACTATGTCAATCCACAGTTCAGTTATTATAAATTGAGGAACTTGTCGCATCATAAAGCATAAAATTCAATTATAATGCAAATTTTAGGACAGTACAGCAGGTTGAAAAGAAAAATACCTTAGAAGGCCTTGACCCAATTCCTCCAGAAGTTTCTGCCCTAGTGTTTTCATGCATCATAGTATCTCCCTCCTGTATGGTAGCTGATAAACCTTCATCGGTGTACGAAATATTCTTGAATGAGAAAATATTAGAAGAAAGAAGGGGCTCTGAAATCCCTGGTGAGGTTTCCAGCATAAATCTGTAAAGTGCTTGCCCTGCTGATGGCTTAACATTTTCTGGAACCCTGCCGTACTTCAACCTTTCTCCAGTTGAAGATCTCCAAGCCACTACCTCTCCTTTGTAGAATGGTCTTAAAGGGTGGAACTGCACCCGTCTAGCATCTTGTGGCAAAATATCTTTGCCCAAAAAATTGTCGGCTCCATTTCTGAAATCGGTGTCTCTTGAGTGAGAACAAAGTTTCAGGACATCAAGGAGTGCAGTCTCAGTAAACCCAGGACAGAGAAACAAGGATCCAATAGGTAACGGAACTGTTGAGTCCAACATCTGACTTACTACAGCAGCAATTACTTCAGTGACTGCTACGTATTGTGGGGGTTCGGCTATTAAGATGCAAGTTTTCAACTGATCTATGAAGTAGAGGGTTCTATGCTGGGATATTTCCCCCCACTCAGGAAGACTAGAATTTATACTAACACGGGTAATGTCCACTGACTTTGGAAGCAATAAGAAACGAGTGTATAAGCATTGGACAAACTTCATTTTTTCTGCTATAGATTCCAATGATTTTTGAACCTTCTCCAGGACTGGCATACTAAATGAAGGACTGCTACTAGTTACTGCAGTTAGTACTCTCCACACGGCCAATTGAAATGATTCACTCATCAACTTTTGCCTGATGGTAGCAAGTGAAACAGACCCAATAGATTCCAAATTGCATAAATCTTTGCTGTTGTCCAACTCCTATCCAATATCAATAGATGAGAGAAAGAAATTTTATATTAAAACGTATCTAAAGTACAATAGAAAGGCTTGCAGAAGTTTTATACCTCTTTCACGACATCAGAGAGCTTTTGGATACACAATGCATGGCACACTCTCTCCGGAAGATCTTGGTGAACAAATCTTAGACGGGAAATATCAATATGCTTAACATAATGTGAACCACGAGAATCAATATATACACATGATTTTGCAGCTACAAGCCTGCAGCCATCATCAGGAACAACTGCTTCAAAATCCAAGTTTGAGATTTCTGAACTGTTGTCACAAATGAAATGTAAAATTTCAACTGCAGCACGGAATTCATTTGGATTCAGCCGCTGATAACCACAAGCCTTTTGAAGTTCTGAAAGAAGATTTCTTGCAGAAGTAACAGATAGTGAGTCCTGAAGGCCCAAGGCTCCAAGAAGCTTCGCAAAAGGGAGGTATGTGGAAGGGAGTTCAAATGCAAAAGGAGACAGATTTATCGTCAAACGAGCAAAAAGAGAGCTTGCTGTTACCAAACGAGTACCATTAGCAGCTGGCAAGAAGGGCACTTGCTGCAGTTTTTGTATGTCTGCCAAATACAATAATATTGATTTACTACGACTCAAATGAAAAACAAAATCCAATCAAACACACATATATCAGATACATTGACCAAAGGCACCCTGACATTTTCTCAGCAGATGATCGAAATATGTTAGACATACTGTAAACAATTGGAATAACTTATCTTGCCATCATACTGAGCTAATATTTCAGAACATAATTAGATGAAGCATATTTTATAGATATAAAACAATCTTTAATAAATTGTTGCGTGAAGTAATGTAATATATCCAATTATCCAAAGTACTAACAATTACTTCATTGCTGGTGTCTTAAAATCCTTCGATTCTTAGATCCTTTTATTAAAAGAAAAACATTCAGTTTCTTACCTTTTGTTTTCTCAAGTTAACTACTGGTTTCAAACTCTAATTTTCAAGATTTATTTTAAAGAAACAGATGTGGTCTATCATGTACAGTATGTAGTAACTAAGATAATTAGTTAACAAATCTCATGAAGTGGACAAAACTAGTTCAGTTGGCACAAAACTAGGAAATCATCAATCAACACTGACGTATGAAGTGGCCCCTTCCAAAATAATAATTCTATTAATGAAAAACAAAGAAAAACAATATATAAGGTGAAAAGAATAGGAAATGGATTAAAAAGACACAAGGTTGGAAAATGAATATAATGGATATATCACCCAGAGGTTTATCAGTAATTTAAATGATGAAGTCTTTCTATAGGTGTGAAAAAAAAGAGCAAAAGGAACAAGTGCATAGACGCACAAAAAAAGGAACTCGATGCTTAATTAATAGAAGAATAAATAAAGATAAATAATAGAAACCTGTGAACTCATATTGTTATGTGATAATAGAAACCACTTTTACCTTTTCCTCTGTATACAACACAAAGAATCAACACACCAGCAAAATAGGTCGCATATAAATACAAAACAAAAATAATCATATTCAGAATTCAAAAAAGCTACTTTCAGATTTGATACATGACGAATAAACCAGAGTACCAATGTACCATCCGAAAATTTCAAGGTCAACATCTGAGATGGAAGTGGTAACCAAATGGATATTTTCAACCATAAATATTTGTGACAACATATTGTAGACTTTAGTATATATACCTAGGACAAATAGTGTATAGTAGATATCAATTTTAGGGCAAA
This sequence comes from Euphrasia confusa, assembly GCA_954870475.1. Taxonomy (NCBI): domain Eukaryota; kingdom Viridiplantae; phylum Streptophyta; class Magnoliopsida; order Lamiales; family Orobanchaceae; genus Euphrasia; species Euphrasia confusa. Next base: position 4,007,189 of record OX940951.1, read on the forward strand.
AAAAGTATCTTCAATGCGAAAATGGTCCAAACAATCAAAACGTCTTATCAAGAAAATAAAAGAGAACATTAAATTTAAAGAGGTTAACTGCCTGACAAAACTTAAAAAAATTGAGACAACTTTGCCTTTATAAAGAGGTGATATTCCCTCACCATCTACTCTCCACCAGTCCACCCACACCCATACCCATATATATATATATATATATATATTTAAAGAGGCTTGTCACTTGAACTCAAAACCATCTACCTGAATGCTTACCATAAACACTAGATTACCTGGTGAAGAAAGGGTAGACCAAACTTTGTCTAGATACTTCAGCACCTCAAGGGAAGCTTCATCAATTGTTTTTATATCTGACACAGCAGGCCAATGAGCTAGAGTGTCCTCACCACCATTTCTTCCAATTACCTGCATAATATTTTCCAAGCATACCAATTAAAAGAGAGTTGCAAGAGTCTAATTAATAAAATAATGTAATAGGACCTGAAGGTGCTTAAGCACAGTTGGAAAGGCTGGAGGACTTGACAAATGTAATGGTCCTCTAGCATACTCAGGAGGGATGGCACTCTGTACAGAAAGAATCGGTGCCGAACTCCAAGCAAGAGGCCAATCTTTCATCATTATAGCTTCAGAATAGGAACAAAGCACTCTATTTCCACTTCTCCTACCACCAATATTTGGAAATCCCCTTTCAGCTGGAACACAAGCAATCTTGCCAAGGAGATCGCAGAAGTTGTTTCCATATAGTACAGCAAAATTGGAAAATATGGTTTTGATCAAAGTTTCAGCCAACGTCCAAATTTCAATAGATACTTCATTTTGAGATTTCCACATGTTAAGCTCATCATGTACTTCTGCCTGCTCGACGTATTCAGCTCCAAGAAACTCCACTCTCTTAGCACATTCCAGAATAACATCTGCTTTAGCCGAAGTACGAAGACCCGTTTTCCTCAAAATCTGAAGCCATCCATTGGAAATGAATCTCTCTCCTGGAAATTTCTTCCTCTCTCCAGAAAATACAGACGTCAATAATGCATCACCTGGGTCAAATAGATCTGTTGGTTTACACAGGTTTTCATACTGTTCATCAGCTGTTCTTACAAAATTAGTATTTCGAAGCACTTCAATCAAAGATGAATCCGATTGAAGATCATCCCAGTTGCTATACAGATATATCAAGATATCCTCCTGCTCAAGCTGAGGTTTATGTTCATATCTAGGCAATCCAAATTTTACAAGAATCTGCTGGTCATGCATTTCAGGGATTCCAAGCGCTTGAAGTAAAGACCCCTCAATAGAATTGGTAGCATGACACAGACATCGTTCATCAGATGGCTTGAGAAATGTGTTTGAAGAGATCATGCACAGATCCTGGCTTTCCAATTGAGTATATGTCCCAAGAACCGTTTTATAAATAGGAAGATCACGCAGCACTTCAAGCTCCTCCCTTCCATAACCAGAGCTTGTGGAAGAGAAATCAGAAGCAAATAAGCTGAAGAGCTCATCTCGGTCAGAAGCTGGAAAGGACGCGAGATGAGGAAGATATCCAGCTCGTTTAGCTGCTACAAGCTTGCATGCTATAATTTGCCCTAATGACTGCCCATTTGCCGGCAAACACTGAGACGGAGGAGCACAATCTATGTAATTAACATCAAAAATGGGGATATTGTATTGGTTAAGCAAGGAAAACAACCAGGGATACTTTTCATTTAGAAACTTAAATGACAACGTGTAGGCTTGGACACCGTCAGATTCAGAAGAAAAATCAGATTGTCCAGCTTCAGATGAACCCACTTCAGCAGTAGCATTGGAAGAATCCAAGTTCCTAATGGAGGGAGGAATAAACACAAGATGGCGTTCTTTTACACGACATAAGATTGGGCGACTAAGAAAAGCAGGAATAAGTGGCCAATCAGAGAATAGAGACATGTCTTCAGATGAGCTACCGAAGATCTTCCAGAAAAGTCTAATCCACTCAGGAGAAGGGCCTGCTTCCCTACCAGCACTTGCAGATTCCTCCCATGAAAACCAGGGAGAACTTTTCGAGTTAATTACATTGTTAGCCCAATTTTCATGAAAAACGAATCTCATATGGCTAGCAAGCAAGCGAAGAGAGAAAGTTTGGAGTTTCAAGAGTGATCTAATAGAGCTGTTATAAAAAATATTTTGAAGGACTGGCCTCTCTAGCACGTCAGGATGAATGAACTTTCCTGCTAAGGAAGTAATCAGACATTGTTCCTCCTTTTTTCCAACCCAAACTTCAGTGAAACCCAATTTAATCAGACTATTTTTAGCAGTTGGACAAGGTAAGCCTTTGATTTCAGAAGATATATGGACCAGTTTCTGCTCCTCAATTGTACTGAAGCTATATGACCCATAACTAGTATCACCGGTCAAAGTTGAAGAGCCTCCGGCCCTACTTATATCTTCAACAACTCCACGACCAAAATCAAACAGAGCCTTCCCCAAGCTAGTCACCATTTCTACCGCATCTCCTCCAGAATTGACAGAAGCAGTAGAAGACATCCCATGCCTATGTGAATTAATACCTGATGCAGCAAAGGAAGGACTATCTTCTTCATTTAAAGAGCCAAACTCAGGATTTTCCAAGCCCCTTGGCGTATGAAATTCATTGGATTCAGACGACTCCAGAAGCTGGATATCAGATAAGCAGTACTCGAGGACATCTACATAAGTATCAATTGACCAACTACCCAAAGATGGTGAAGAAGCCCGAAGAAGGTTTCGGACCATCTTAGGCTTGATTTCTCTTACTATGATACCCACAGCCTGTATTTCAGTCACAAGTTCCCACGGGACTGAGAAAACAGGATAATGTTCCTTAACAAAAGCACAAACAGTGGCGGGTAGCAAGTTGTCGCCAACTCCATTTCCAGGTTGTGAAAGAAACATACCGTCTGCAGCTTTAACTAAATTTCCTGAATAGAGCTGCCAAACAGGAAGCTCAACGAGGCGAGCATAGAATGGCCTAACAACTTGTTCAATAAGACATTCCCAGTCTGCTTTAAGAAGCTTCACGGAAGTTATATCCTTCCCATCTGTAGGTTCTTTGACCAGGGCACTTCTGCCCGACCTAGGCCAAAATGTGTATATTTCATCCCTATACGCACTCAAAGTTAGACTGACAGAACGTCGGAAACTTGGTTCCAGAACAGAAGTCAATGGGTCTCTTCGTAACTTTTGCATCTCAACTATCAACTTAATATAAGAGTCACGAACACAAGACATCAGCTCTCTGTTCCAAGCTTCAATCAACTGACTTCCAGCATCGGACTGTACCTCTTGAGCAGCTTGGCTGTCTTGGTATCTGAAAAGGTAGCGACCCCGATTATGGCGCACAAGAAAACATCCCACCACTGTTACTGGTATGTTTATACTGCTTGATAGAGGAAGAGGGGACATAATGGTGTTTGAAGGATAACTATCAGCAGGACGGCCATTTCGAGATATGTGAGCAGCAACTCCAGCAACAGGAGTCAGGTTGTATGCAAGATAACGTCTACATAAATAAAAATATATTAGTTTGACAATATAAATATTGCGCAAGAAAAACTTCATTTTGAGGAGATATCCAAGGCATTTAAAACACAACCAAGATTGATTTAACTCAATAGTGTTCATTAAGTGAGACCCATAAAAAATACATTTAGGTCCAGGTGATTTTTACGTAACATCTAGAAATCCCAAGGTTTCTAGCTACTATTTTGTTTTCCATGTTTAATGATTCATAAATCACAATACATTAATTCAAAACACAATTATTCGGATATTGTTAAGGTTATCAACCCTTGTTCAAAATGTGGTGAGTTCCACGAATGCAGCACACCCAAATCAGGAGGGAGTCCTCAACCACTTAAGTGTCCACCCTAAAACCAATTGCCGAATTTAAGTGACCATTGCTATTCATTTTACATATTATTATATGCATATAATAATCTTATTTTAATCGTGTACTCCCACATATAAAACTCCGTCAAAATTACTCAACCAGGCATATTCTCATTTCTATATCAATATAAATTATTTTCATTAATTCTAAAAAAGTATCACTTTTCATACGAAAATCAATGGTAACCTAACCATGCAAGACTGAATAAGCAAATAAAGGAGCAATAATCTCAAAGAAAGCCGTAGAGATAGAACAACACACTGAAACAACTATATAAAATACTCAATAACTAATTGTTATTTTCTGAAACACAACTGAGATTTAATATTGAACAATGTCCCAGTACATCAGAAATAGTCTCCGGGTCATGTTTCCTAACATACCTATCAAGTGCCATATTTCTAGTTTGACCGGAACCCATGCTGAGCGCAACAAGCCATCGATCAACGTATCTTTCTCCCCCCTTATTCAAGTTCAAATCGAGAACATGCAATTTGATGGCAGCGGCAGAGCCTCCAAATATACTTGATAGTTGGAATTTCTTCCACTTTTTTTCTGAAAATGGATTTCTAACAACAGCAGACAAAGGATCAATTTCAACTGAATAATCGAGGCATGCCTGTGTACTTTCTTCCTCCCATGTTGACAAAGACACCTGTGTAGTGGAGCACTAGTTAAAATCAAAAGAAACTATATTTTTCTTCAGCGTCTTGAAGATATCCAAGAATCACATTCTTTTGGTAACTTGGTGTAGGTGAAATTACTGATCATTGGTACACTCTAATTATTGCGAACCAATCAAGCTTCATAAATATTTTTACAGAAATAAAGCTCTTTTATAGTATAAATCTTTCAGTTAAAGTCCACAAATGACATTTTCTCACTCATTGTCATAAAAAATGATTAAACTTTAAACTTTATTCACATATAATTTTTAATACTCGTAGTACTTATAAACTTTATTCACATATAATTTTTAATTTAAAATTATATTTTTACTTTTTTACTTTTAGACTTTCAGTTAAAAGGTAATCACAATGTATCTTTTGTATCTTTGTTCACACTTTTTTTCGCAAAATACAAAAAAGAAGTATGACCATTGATTTGACACATTTTTTTCACAAAATACAAAGAAAGTATGATCAGTAATTTGACATGAAAGACAGAGTATATACACTCCTTTTTGGCATCCATCATATTTAAAAATCAAATCAAAAATTGACCATCACCACTCAATTTGACACGTCCCAAAAGAGGAAATAATTATTCTAACTTTTTCATTTTAATATACAATTTTATTCTACTTTACCCCACTTACTTTTTAAACTTTACTCACAACTACTTTACTTTTCACTTTTAAAATATATTTTTACTCTTTACTGTTAATTAAAAATTTAAAAAACAATAATTTTCTTAAACTCCGTGTCCAGCAAAGTATGACATTTATTAATGGCCGGAGGGAGTATTTAATTAGGAGTATCACTGTATCAGTTACTGTGATTTACTAGAAGAAGTAGGAGCATTGAACTACATTAAACCACCATAATTTTTTATTAACAAATCTGCAGATTTCAAACTGTAGCTGGTGTGTGTTGAGGTGTATATACAAATATCAAACATCCTTTAAGTTTTGAGCTAAAAGAAGAGCCTCTCTATATCTAATTCGTAGGGGCAATAGATTCACTTGATTCAAGTGGATGGAAATTCAGTTCTATATCAAACAAGATTGCCCAGCCTCTTAATGACTATTTTAACTTCAGGTCAAAATAATAAATTATATACCACTATGGAAAAATAGGATAGTGCTCGCAAATGCTTTTTGAAACAGACCATGGACATTACTTATACTTTTCACTGCCATACTTTTTTCTTATATCCATGTACTTGACCTCATGATGTAAATAATGCAGCTACACACAAAAAATCTGATGAACTTCAGCTAGTCTGGTTGCTCACACATTTTCTTGAGCTAATTTCAGATTTTTAAGCCATTCCCTGCATCTCTGAGTATTTTTCTGTACAATTGCCAATTAAAAAGGTACCTGTAAAACTGACTTCAAATACAGAGTTGTTTTATAAGCATGCTCCGTGAATTCGTTAAATAATGATGTCATCCTTGTCAAACCAAAAGCAGCTCCATCTTCCATGCATTTAGATGAAAGAGGCAAGCGTATGACCGTGGAATCAGCTGATGACCATGACATATTTTCATCAATTAGCATTGGACTGAACTGGTCAGGAAACCGTTCCGTCAATTTTGTACCTGATATTAAGAAAAAAGGATCAAGGTGTACTCTTTGTTGGACACCAGAAGAGATATATACAGAAATAAGATTTTCGAAATAGTTTTCTCATTTCCTCTTCTCTAATAAGTTTGAAATATCTTACCTCTGTAACACAACATATTTGTAATTCTAAATACAGAAATCATGACACTGTCATTTAAAAGAATTATAATAAAAGAAAGAAAGAGAGAAAATAAAAGAAAACACAGAATTTCAGGAGATAGGTCCATATACTCATGAAGCTGTCAGATAACACACATTGGTTCAGATTGGCTCATAGAAAAAACTAATTTCATGCCATATTAGTAAAACGGTAAAACCTAGCAGTATTCATCACTGGCATAGTTTCAATATTTTTAGTCTTAAATTACAACCAATAAATTCCTACCATGGTTTTCTTTTGCTTGAGAACTGAGTTACAGGGCTTTCAATGAATTGAGCATTCATTGAGTTATCCCAGATTCTATTTTGGCCTTGGTTCTTTGTAATGTTGGGGGCTCTAATAGCAAAAAGAGAAAAATATAGGATGATATCTCGATGTTTTATGATAGCTGTGAATCTCTTGATGAGATATGGGATATCATTAAATATAAAGTGGCAATGTGGCACTATGTTATGTAACCAGACTTTGTAATCAGCTTAAGGATGTCTCATCCCTATTTTTGTATAAATGTATTTATTTCTTAACAAAAAAAGTTGCTACCATCGCAGTGACTGAAAAATGAAATTGCTCCAAGACTGCACAAGTGACATTAAAAAAGTGAGTTTGAAAACCTATGATAAACTTAGGTGGAATATTGTTAATATGCAGGCAGATTCCACTCAAGCCTTCTCAAATATCAATAGAGCAATATATTATTGACAGATATTTGATGCAATATTGAATTTATTATGGAAGGCAAACTATGGTAGTTCAAAAAGGATAAATTGAGCCTTCCCTATAGAGTAAAACAAAGAGATGCCAGAAGCACCATAAGGAAGAAAAATCGCTTCCTCGTTCATCAGAAACCTAAAAAAATCTGCCTATATATTTTCACTTTCATTGAAATGGGAATAAACAAAAGTAACGTATTTTCTACAAACATAAAATGTTCCATTTGGCTACCCTGAACTGTAATTTCGCAAAAAACACCATATAAAAAAATGGAGCAAATAAAGAACTAAGCACGCACTAAACAACGATTAGTTTTATGCATTGCAACATTTATTGGACTTGTCACAAGAGTACTAATTACATTAACTAAATGAACCATATGATATATTAAAGCAAGACAAATATGCATGATATTGCAACTAAGGCCTACACAGGCTTACCTTTCAGCGGAAAAACTTTAGCAGAAGGTAAGTGTGTTGAAGACGTAGCGATTGCTACACCTCGAGGATCAAATATATACAAACAGCCATCAGATATCACTGACGGAAGATCACTGATGGAGAAACAGCTAAGCAATCCCAAGCCATAGTTTAAAGTATCACCCCTAAGACTCCATGGTGGAAGAAACTGGAGACTAGCAATTTCATCTCCAGTTAAGCTAGCTCCCTCCAGGACAGCCACCAGAGCAGGCCCTTGAAACTCAGCTGCAAAGGTAGTAACCCATTTATAGGCCTCAGCACAAGTTGAGAGAAACTCATAATCAATAAAATGCTACGGCTTACACTCAAAGATGATAGTAAAACACCAGATGTCAAAGATACCAAGAACAATTATCATGCATATAAAATCAATTTGGAATTGCATAGAGATCATAAAGCATTCATAGTTAGACAGAGACATTAGCAAAATGACATGATACAATCTTATATTTATACACCACAGATACATGTCGATGTACAAATCCATAATTAATTACCAAGATTGTGCTGCAACAGAGACTGGCGTGGATGTTCCCTCTTGTCAAAGATAAGGTGAAGCCTTTTGGCTTTGCAGCAATCAGCCAATTCAAGCAAGTCAAAAAGAAGAAACTCATGGTTGCCGTGTGATTCTAGTAGTTCACATATTTTATTATATTCCATGCATGGAAAATCTTTGGTAAATTCTTTACTGACTAAAGAAAGGGACCGAACTGATTGAATGCCCAATCGATTGGAAAGGTCACAGCTGATAGAGGAATGCACAAAACGTTTACCAACAAGGGAATTGCTCTCCATCCATGGTGCATCATTATATACAAGATCACCGGCACTTCTGAGCACTCCAGAAGAATCTGGAATCAAAAGTCCAGAGGGATCTTCCATTCCTGACCCATCCATGTAGTTATCTGCAATGGTTTCTAGTACACATTGGACAAAACTCAACTGATCAGTTGATAGAGAGCCATCTCTTACATCATTTTGTAACCGTCTCAAAGCATTGAAATAGTCTGAAACATCAAAATTATGCCTAACCCCCAATGTCAAAAGCAAATCCTGGAATACTGATAGCTCAGAAGGGACCACATACATGTAGGGACTATATTTCACAGGTGAATCAAATGCAAGCACTTCTGGGTTCACAAATTCATCTCCAATCCAAACCCATTTAACACCATCCAAAGAAGATTTAAGAAATGCCAGATCATCAGTCTTAACCAAATTTTGCAACTGTGCGTAGATACGTGGTATTTGATTTCTCATTTCAGCAACATGATGTACCCCGATTTCATTATAGCTATTACATAATCCCACTAATTGTGCAGACAAGGTATTCACATCCAGAGGATCCATCCAACCAAGCTTATGCTGCAGGTACTCAGAACATTCACCATCCAATACATGCAACTTGGATGAAACAATCCACATCTGTGACTTGGGCCTGGTTGTAACTGGTGCTGCTATTTTACAAGATGAGTCTAACCATGGACACCCCGGAACTTGTGGTTCAGAATATACCGGACACCAGCTGATAGATTGCAGATCTGACCAAAAGGCTTCTCCCCTTGTATCATCAACCAAGTAGTTGAATGCTGAATGAAGGTCCAAGGTATTTGACAGGATGTCCAGTGAACCGTGAACAGACAACTTCTCTTCTTCATCTCCATAAAGTGCATTCTCTTGAGACTCCATAGTAACAGCAGAATGTTCTCTCTCTTCCGCATAAAATAGTTTCAATGATAGTTCATTTAAACAATAAAGCAATCTCCTTGCCAGTATCAATGCTTCAGAGTCACTTGATTCAGACAACATTGAAACTGACCTAGCACAATCAAGTAAACCAGTAAGACCCAAGGTTTGTTTAAGCCCAAGCGTCACTAAAGTTTCCAGGATTTCAGGCTCAGTGAAGTTCTCAGAGGGGAAGAATACTTCTTTGTGGAGAAATATTTTCAGTTCAGGAACACGAGGGTCGTAAAGCCTGTTAAACATATTAGAAGTCATGAGGATTACAAATGTATTAGTAAGTTTGGAAGTTGAAATCAATATCAACATTTGACGACAATGCACAAGACTCAGTGCGAATCTTTACAATGACTTTCTTCCTGCTGTTCAATCTCAGGTTCGTGAATATACTATACATGCAACAAAAAGCTTTCTCCTCACTAAAACTAGTATATACTACTATATGACCACAGATAGAAACCCAACCCCTATTAAGCTTTCTTCTTTCCAACAACAATAGAATTCATGATTTATCTGCTGCTATTGTTTGTACAATAGTAAGTCCTTTCTTTAAAGTTTATATGCCTATGGATCCCAAACACGTGTATATGCCTACCGATCAGACTCTTGAACATTCATCTTGAAACATTGTAACTAACAGCATAAATGTGTGCACTTCTCATTAAGATCTTGTGCACATATTTTCATTACAATTGATTAGTTTATCACCCACAAGTACAACATGATCATCTGCAACAATTAATATGAGGCATGAAGTAAAAGAACTTTAATAATTTGAACAAAAACTATGACCATTGACAGGAACATATAAAAACTCGCCTGGATGGATCTTTCCAGGTTCCATCTGTTGTTTGAACAAAAGGAGTTGTAGAGAACACAGATTTACAAGTGCTGTCTTCCTCGATCAAGAATCTAATGTCACGTAAAATGCATAAGAGAAAACCCTCCTGTAAGATGAACTCCGACATGCGATGGAGTACATAATCTTTGTAGAAATCTACCCTTGCTGGTTCTTTAATACCTATAAATTTTTCTAATATTATTCTTTCTTTCTCTGAGTCCAATTTCACAAAGTCATCACCTAACAGATCATCACGTATAGATTCTGGTTTAAGCCATTTGACAGAACTACTTAAAGATACAAGTCTTCTACTCCGAAATGTCTCAAACATTGGAATGCGCTTAATAATACTAACATGAGTGCTGTCCATTAAACCATCATAGAACCATTTCGATTGGAGAATAAAACTTCTAAGTTCATGTAGACCCCCATCTGTAGCATCATCAAAGAGCTCCTCAATGTTATCTGGTTTACCAGTGACTGCCAGCAACGCATTCAGAATTCCCATCGCTGTCGAGGGCTGCACATAAAGTTGCAGCTGTGAATGTTCAATTGGGATATCCCGCCTAAGTAGTAGGCACCCTGCTCTCTGCAACAATACCGTCATGTTTTCACTCCATCCACCATCTCGGATGACATTAGAATTTTCAACAAGCTGTATGAGATTATTATTTTCAACTGGCAAAATTGGCCAGTTAGAAAACAATGAAAGATCTTTACAAGATGATCTCAGATAGCTCCATAGTAGTTGTATCCAATCCAAACTAGGATGACCTTTATTACCAGGAACCCAAGTCACCTGCTTCACATAATGCCAATTTGCCGGAATTAATCTCATAAGTATATTTTCAAGCAGTTCACACGTCAGAGAAGATATATTAAAATCTTCGCTTTCGGCTAGAGCACACAACTTATGATAAAGAAAATCGGAAATCCCACAATCCACCAACATATGAGGGATTGAATCCTTCAAAAGGTTGTATCCATCTCCCCTTGCGATGTAAATTTGTTCACTACACCCTCTTTTGTCCAGTTTTGCAAATGCACCACTTAAAAGTGGTATCAAGGGTAATCCATAGAAACTTTTCGATGGAACTGGACTTTGAAGATCAAACAAGCAGTACTCAAGGGTTAATATCATTGCATTTCGATCTCTAAATTCACGTTTCCGCCGAATCAAAAGTGTTCGAAGTAAATGCGGTGTGAGAAAATGCAGAGATGGACAGATTTCAATAAATTTATTAACAATTTCCGTTGGAGCGCTAACTACAGGTAAACCAGCATCACACAATGCTTCCAGAAGTTCCCATGATTTATCAAAATTGTGATCTGGAAAAATTGCTTGTTTGGTTGAAATCCACTGGCCTCCTCGGGTTTTCGTGAACAATACCCGTAGACCATTCTCAGAGACAAACTGGTAAAGCTTCCGCACCAGTGAGGTCCAAGGTTCAAAACCACCTGTTGTAGGCCAAAATGAAAAGAATAAATCACTTGGACCGAATTCCAGTCCAACTGTCTCGAGGAGATGAGCATAAGCTGGGGCAATCACTTCTTCAAGGAGGTACATGTTCCAGTCCGAACGTATCTTCCCATCTCCTGTCATATCATCACCAAACCATATATCCCTTCGGTTTGATGACAACTCAAAGTAGGAATTTATGTGAACCGGAAGACCAGTACTAATTGGAAGAGGTAAGAAGCAAAAAGCACGACCCTCAAAATTAGACGTGGCACGAGTAGAAACTTGTAGTTGCTGAAGAATTTCAGTAGTATCAGGGAAAGATTCGTCCGTAATTTCCTCACTCCTTCCCATCTTTTTATCAATCTCAACAGAGTTGATGGGTGTAGCTACACAGGCCCAGGGAACAAACTTGTAAAACTTCTTGTCAAAGGTTGAAATTTTACTATTCCTGTGAAAACTACCTAAGCATTCGCTAGTTAACCACAAACATGACCTACAACTGGATTGGTTCTGCTCGGACACCAAAAGCTTCTGAGACCTCCAAGGAATATCCTTAGTGATTGATTTGCTCCACTTGTGAAGGAACTGATCCTTACTCGATCTGTCTAGTTGGTTCCCATAAATAGAGCTAAAGATGTCATGAAATGGACCCTTTTCAAGTTCAGGTTCATTAACACATTCCTTGCGAACACGGTGTAGCAATTGCATTTCAATTTCAGGACCTTCTTTGACATATATTGATATAGTTTTAACATTGCGCAGAAAGAGTAGAGTTGCAGATACAACCTCAGCAAAGGAAGAAAACAGTGATAGTACATCTGCAGGTGAATACACTTCTTTTTTTATTTGGCTTCTAGAGGCAGAATTAACAGTCCTGAGGGCAAAACGAAAGAGAGTGCCAGGAAATGGATTTTGTAGATCACATCCAAAGTGTAGGAATGGAGAAAACTGATCAGGAAATTGTTCCAAAATCTTTCTGCCAAAAAATTTAATCCGGAGCCCAGGGTGAGTCGGTGAAATTCCAGGCAAGTTGCAGGCATGGGGATCAAACATGACAATATTTTCTCCAGAAACAAAAGTTGGAATATCGGTGAAGTGATAAACACAATTAAATCCAAGCCCAAATCTTCCGATTGCAAATGGCTTCTCTAGTTTACTTTCCTGGCCAATGCGAGAAATAGCATAAAGATCTTGTGAACTGAAAACAGAGTCATTGAAACAATACAAAGCTGGGCCCTGCCATTCTCCCATTTCAGGTGAAAGAAGAGAAGAAGTACCATAGTGAGATTTATCCAATAAGAAGGTAACGTTGGAGGCCCCTGCATCCTCAGCATTTTGTACCAACTCAAAAAGAGCAGCTGGCCCATCAGCATACATTTCAAGTATATGTCTGAGCCTGGTTGTCAAAGCTTCATGCTGCCCAAAGGCTTCAGCAGCTCCAGACAAACTCACATTCATTGAATCAGCACTCTCTGCGAGCAAAATCCTCCTGAAGGAGCGCACCCCAAGCTTTTCAGCAATATCATGAGATATATTACCATGAACAAATTTATGAACAGCTTGTTTAGCACCCAAAGATAAAGCAGCATTGCTAAATAAACTGTCAGAATCTTCAGTCTCAAGCAACCAGGGAGCATCATTATAGACTAAATCTGTTGCCCTAAGTAGTCTGCCTGATACATCTGGAAGGTAAATATTAGTTTGGTCTTCATAAAAGTGAGCTTCAGCGAGGTGTTGTGCAATTAATGTAGCAGCACTGATTTCCTGAGAGTCCAGAGGAACAGTACCCTTCTTAGTGGCCATTCTATATAATATATTTGCATAATCAGAAGGCCGTAAATATTCCTGAATACCTAATTCCAAAAATAAGTCACTGAATGCAGCTAAATCAACAGGTATGGTGCGTATGTAGGGAGCCAAATGAAGAGAGCCCTTAAGGACGACTTCTTCCGAGGTAGCAAATCCATCTCCAACCCAAATCCACCGGCAACCTTCTAAAACAGCCTTTACAATGTCAAGTTCATCTGAACCAAGCAAGGCCAATAAGATAGCATATATTCTTGGCATAGCCAAAGCCAGTTCCTGCCGGAGAGAGGGGTCAGAGACAATCTCATTGTTTTTCCCAAGCTCAAGCAGCTGAGCAGCCATTACACTTCCTCCTGGGGGGCTAGACCAACCAAGTTGATAGGACAATGCTGATGAGGAACATTCTCCATCCAGTATCCGCATACTAGCAGAGACAAGCCATCTGTCTGAGAATAGCCTAACAAGCTTAGGAGGAGCAACCAATGACGTGACAGTGGGCCATGGTAATGATGTATGTGAAGGAGAGACAAGGACCGGGCACCATGATATCAGCCTAAGATCATTCCAGAACTTTTCTAAATCTGATTTGAAATGACGGGATTTAAATGCGTTTGGAACTCTTGAGAACATTCTATGCATTGTACTCTGATCATCCTTTGGTGGGTCAGGTAGCCACTTTAATGCGTTCACTTCCAGATATGAAAGAAGTACTCTGCCTCTTGAATGAGCTTTTTCCTGATTTTCATGCATCAAGTGTTCCACGTGACGCGCACTTTGTATGACTGTGTCAACAGACACAGTTGTCTTAAGACCCAGACCTTGTAACATGTCTAAGATCCCTGATTCCTGGAAAATCCCAGAGGGAAAACTATCGCAGTCTTCAAGTAAGGCATACAACTCTTCATTTCTTGGATCATACAACACTGCAGGACATTTCAATGTGCCACTAACAATCGGAATAAATTCCAATTTTTTCAAGATTTCCCTGAACGACGCATCCTCTACACATAATTGAGGTAGTTCTTGAAGAATTGAAAGCATTGCCCTGTTACGAACATCAGTTTCTAACTGCTTTATCCTATTAAAAACATGCAGCTTATAAAACTCTGTCTTCTTCATCCGTTTGATACCATAATATCTCATTACCAACTCTTCCTCTGAGTTTGACAAATTACAAAGGAACTCGTTAGAAAGCAAGCACTCTGGGCAGTCAGATGGAGGTAAGAACTTTCGAGGGTTCACTAAATCAGAATACTTGAAGTTCTCAGTAAATTCTGCATCATATACTTTATACACTGGAAGCCACTTGCTATTCTGTATATGAGAATCATCCATTGGCGTTCCTAGAAACCATGTAGGATTTAGAATAAATCGACGGAGCTCATCTCTTTCATTAGCTTCCAAAGGCTGAAGAAGCTGAGTGATACTATCATGAGAAGATACGTCGTAGATTGAATCTAAAACGCCAGAAGCATCAGCATCATGCACATAATTAATTAAATCAGGGTGTTTAATGCAATAATTGTTGTTCAGTATCTTGCATCCTATCTTAACAAGGACATGTTGAATTTTCTCGGACAATTTTTCAACATTTAGAAATTTGTTCTGCCTAGAAGGCCTATACAAATGCCCAGTCACAGATGGCATTATAGGCCAATCTCCAAAATCAGACAAATCCTGACATTGCTCCAAAAGGTAACGCCAAAACAGCACGAACCAAGACGAAGTAGGATAAGCAGAATCGGAATTCGGATTCCATAAGACCCTCGTCTCATATTTCCATTCTGCGGGTACAAATTCAGAAAATAATTGAATGAACAGATTTACACTGAAAACTACTAGGTTTGCCCCTGACACGTTTGCTATAGATGTTAGTCTGCATAGAAGACTCACAGGAATGCTCCTATCAATTAGTCTATTCGAAATTTGTTGCAGAAGCATATATTCCAGCTCATTGCAAATATAATAAGTCGTTCCTTCTGAAGATCCAGAAAATGATCCAAAATCACCATTTGCCAAAGGAAGCAAAGAAAGGTGGGATGTATGAATGCTGACGTCTGAATCAATCAAGTCCTCGAGGCAATATTCCAACAGCATGAGCTTGTGGGATCTGTCCAATACACTTAGATATTTGCAATCTCTCAAATAATGTCGCACTGAATCAGGAGTAACAACGTTTTTATGCCCAACGGAGCTGCAATTCAAGATCATATCAAATAGATCACTTGGCAAAGGAACAATAGGCATTCCAAGTTGGACAAGAATATCTCTGATTTCCTTACTCCCATTTATTTCCACGTCATGTATAAATGCCTCCTCCGGTGAAATCCACTTCCCACCTCCAACGTCGGAATGTAAGACAGGGGCATTCCAGATGCTCCTATAAATTTGCTCAACTAACAAAT
This sequence comes from Euphrasia confusa, assembly GCA_954870475.1. Lineage (NCBI taxonomy): Eukaryota > Viridiplantae > Streptophyta > Magnoliopsida > Lamiales > Orobanchaceae > Euphrasia > Euphrasia confusa. The sequence continues at coordinate 4,022,994 of OX940951.1, forward strand.
TCCAGGGTTCTTCAAATGAACCAATAGGCCACAAGGAATAATAAGCTTCTGTCGAGCATAGAATTTGACGTATGCAAAGCAATAATTTAGCAAAACTAGGGGCCACAACATCTTCCAGTAGCAGCCTGTTCCAGACAGAACGAATTTTTCCAGTTCTGTCCATATCATCACCATACCAAATGCCACGGCGATTTGAAGAAACCTCGAAGTACCCATTAATTTGAACTCTGAAACCAGTTTTTAATGGCAATGGGAGAAAACAGAATGCACGCCCAAGCTTAAGAACATCATCCTGTCACGAGTCACACGATAATTATATTTCATTAGCAGACGAAGGAACTCCAAACAGAATAATTTTTTATCTTTGAACCAGAGGAAGAGAAAAGGAAGTTTACTAGATATACAGTTTGACTGAAAATAGGAGCAGGCTCCACATCATAATTACATTAAATCCTACGACCTAGAAATCACATGCATATTGAAAATTGCACTACTGAAAAATTAGCTCAAGACTAAAGATCACACAGGGAAAACAATTCAACACTTTACTTTCAACTTCTAAGCCCACTAAAAGTTACCAATACAAGTAGATGAATACTAGAATCATGCTGATAATAATTGATTAGTTTTGCTTTCACACATCCCAACCATTTCACCAATACTCATTCGATTTTTCTAGGAACTCTATCTTTCATAAGCAGCAAATAATTGACCTCACTGGATGGAGAAAAAATATTATCATCAATACCCTGCCCCTTCAGTATATATTACAATCGCATGCTTTATTTTCACATCACCGAAATCATAAATCTATGTTTAAAACCTAAACACAGAAAAAAGAAGCATTACCGCAAAATGTTAAAACAAAGCTCAGGATATTCAGTAAACATTGTCATTAAAAGTAAGCAAAATCATTTATAGATATGTATACATATTACTGCAACTGAGGGCTTTTAGCATATGCAAATATATAGGAACCGCAAATTCACAAGCAGATACACACACATATATGAGCAAACGGAGAGAAACATAAATAGTGAGAAAAGCTAAAGACTCTAAGAAGGTCTAGAATCATATCACCCTAGACATGCTACTGAGTAATGGAAAATTACATTAAGCGAATCATCTGATACGCATGCTGCAACCGAGGCCCAAGGCAACAAATGCATGTCATAATCCTTTACTGCTGTAGCTGCAAAAGTACCAATTCTACTGGATGGTGAAGCCATCATCTGTACAACATAGAACTTATGGGTCCTTATTTTTGAAACATTATCAATCACAGCCTCACTCAAGAAGTCCAACGAGAAGGTATCCATCTTACAATCAGAAGCAAATTCTAATTTAGAGAATCTCTTAAGTGCCTGGCGATGCCACAATACATTGTCATCGACTGAATTAATAGAGCAGGAATACAACTTTCTCGGCTCAGGCATCCCTGCATCCCAAACATACATTTCTACAGATAGTACGCTTTTAAGAAAAAGTAGCAAAAGAATCCCTTCCTCATATAGCTGACCAAACAAAGAGGTTACATCATCTTCAAGGTAGGCTTGCTTTGAAAGCATACTATTTGCAGCCTGATCTGCATTCCTCAGAGGGAAACGGAATAAAGTTCCGTGGAAAGGGCTTTTCATATCACAACCAAAAGCACAATATGGAAAAAATTGATCTGTATACAGTGAGATGGCTGAAGAACTAACATACTCTATCCGCTTCCCAGGATTAGCAGAGGAGATGTTGGGAAGATAAACACCTTGGGGATCAAATAGAACAACATGTTTGCCGCTCACAAAGGAAGGCAAGTCCGTTAAATGGTATACCGAGTTGAATCCCACCCTAGAAAATGAGAATTAGAGATGAGTCCATTTCTAAAGAAGAAAAAAATTCAGATGTGAAACTCCTTCAAATATCAAATCATTTTAGTTACATAAATGTACCCCTTTAAGAATGAGCAAAACTCTAGAAATGAACTTTTTATGATTGCGATTCAGAAATGAACTAATTATGATTACGCGTAAGAAAATCCTACATTAAACAAAAAAAAAATGCTCAACTCAAGTTGCAAGAAAATTTTATAGCAATGTTGATGTAAGTCAGACGTGAAAGTTGCCATCTTAAGTACAGCACACTTTCCTTAAAAATATTAAAAATATGCAGCTAGGAAGCAAAATTAATCAACAAGTTATATCCAATAGTAAAACAGTGAATCTGTCAACAATTCACAATATAAAAGTTCCAAATGTAGCCTGACACAGATATCCCTACTTTCAAGCGGAATACTTGTATATCATATTATCATATTCTATAAATTGTAGCTATGTGTGGAGTCTGGAAATTAACAGATTTAAAAGTAACACTGAGCTTAAATTTATCTAGTATTGAGATTTCATTTCACAATTTAGATAGAACGATCCACGTTTCCTATCAAGAGAGCTAATATATATATATATATATATATATATATATATATATATATATATATATATATATATGACAGAGCTAAAGGAGAAGGCCTGAAACGCAAGAAAAAATAACAATCATACTAAAAATATTCAAACAACCAAGGATCCCAGATATATCAACCTGTCCAGCAAGATGCCACAATAATCAATTCATTCCCTGCCCTAACTTAGTTACTCACGAGCCACGACACATGTAAATAGTAAATAAACAAACGGGCTCAAGAAAACCCTGACATAAGTCAACCCATGACCCAATCCTTGAAAGCTGAAATAAATAATAAAACAGAAATAAATAAAATAACCCATTACGCCTAATTTGATCGACTCCAACAGTAATTGACTTGAATTTGCGGCTTCCTACCAAAAGCTGCTTGGAAAAGTGTGGATCATACAAGATTTTTAGAATTGTTTCATGAGACTTGTTTCATTTTCGACAATTAATAAACTTAAATAGCAAGAGATCTACAGGAGTTGCAGGAGATTATCACCAATTACTCACGCGAATATTTATTCATTTTAAATTTGGTTGGGAAGACAAGAGATTCTGATGAATTATTCATAGCTAGCTAAAGTAGAAAAAATTGAGAATTCTCATCTTTCTTGTTTATTACATAGGCTTAAACTCAAATATAAAGCATTTTCTTCACATAATACCATAGTGTTTTTGTTCATGATTTCAATGATCACATCAGATTGTTGCTGTAAACATAAATTTCTCAAACCTAATTTCAGCAGGCAGAAGTGTATAATATATGTACGCTTATTTTTGAAACTGAGAAAGATATTTCAGATATGGACACTCAAATATTTAATGTTAGTAAATCCATTCCCAGTATCATGCACATTAGCTATTACGGATCAGAAAGAAACCTGAAAGAAAGACAGTGGCATAAATCAGCAACATAAAACTCAATACTCAATCAACTTTGCAGGTACTTCTGGTTAATTCTGTTTTTCTATGTGTTCCTTTCTGTATTGTTGATATATTTAGTTGTTTGTATTCCTTGACTATAAGTTATAGCATATGCTATGTCATTTGTTTTGCATTGTTAGTTTAGTCCATGTAGTTAGCAGAATTTATTCAGAGTATCAACCTTATATTCTATCGGCAATTCGGCATGAGCAAATACTGAGATTTAATTTAGCCATAAAAGCTGACAGCTCCACAGAAACACCTATTGAAACTCAACTCTAGTTACAAAATAGATAAATTGCATTGAACAGTCATTTTTTAAAATATTCTCTTCTTTCCTTTCTACGATAAGAATTAAGTAATGGCTTACTCTTACTCTTATTCTACTACAGAAATCACATTTTTAGCCGATCAATAAATAATGTAAAGGATTTTACCTTTGACTGATTTTTTTGTTTATGAATTTCATAATGTTTCAGAAATGCTGATTAAGATTCACAAATAATCGTTACATGGTACTGGGGATAGTACCGAGCTTGTGGTGATTTCCACGGTCCGCAGGTTGAAGATTACATTTCCATGACAATGAACTAAGTAAAGTTGGTCAACACACTTGAATTACAAAGGTAAGTAATAAGTTATACAGTAGCATATTTTTAGAATATAGACACGAGACTGCACACCCTAGCATATTCGTTCTACAGGACATTCATGATAAATAAAAGTCAGCCTTCCAGCAAATTAAAATTTCAGATTCTAAAATTAGATACTTAAGCCATCTGTTGTGATTTTTTAATCTTGTTACAGAAGAGAGAAAACATTAGCAATACTATGAATGTCAATGGTAAAGTAAAAAAATTATTTCTCATGACTGAGCATAACACACAGAACTCTCCATGACCATGAATGTCTGCATATATTAATCTCTTCGAGAAGAATCTTAAAGCATTTCAGGTGTACTAGTTGTTACAGTTTTGATATGAGGAAGCTTAAAGTATTTTAGAACCAAGCTGGTGCTACCTTTAGATTTTGGGGGCACGTCTAGAGAAGCAAACAAAATGCAAGATCAAAGTAACTCCCTTGCTATTGCTGCTATTTCCTACAATATTCTACGCATTCTACAATTGTAATAAAATATAATGGCAGTCTTTTTCCTCTATCCCCTTTTGTTTTCTGCTGTTGGTAATTTATTTTTATTTTCTCTGTGAGAGGTAGGTGGGGTTGGGACTTGGGAGGGGCATTCAGAGATAATCCTTCTCTTTTTTTATATTTGTTTTGAACATACCTTATTCACCTTGAAGTTCACACAGCTACTCTGAGAAGACACTGGAAGAAATTAGCGAATCTAACAATCCAACGCATGTTAAAGTTCATGATGAAAGCATATATGATCGTCAAATGACAACACTGCCTCACATTACACTCATTATCATTTACAATGCCAGTCATGAATAGAGTATAGGCGAGGGTATTGATCATAATAAACCATTCTTCTCAAAATCATAGTGACGTGAAGTGCTTTAGCTTCTTTAATTCTACCTGAACCAAGTCATCACACCAATACAAAAACACACAAACATCATACATACAAACGCATTCGATAAGTTTCAGCAAGTTAGGCATAGCTGCATTTAAATTCTATAACGAAAACACACGCACGAAAAACAAAAGGAAAACACAAGCACATTAACAGATTACGGGATGAAAAGAATAAAAAGCAAGTACAGTATAAATTACCCAAAACGACCGGTCTTCCAAGCCTTGGCCTGCTTAGCGCTTCCACCAATGCGGGAAATACTTAGGAAATCCTCCTCGGTGAAGACGGCGTCGTTGTACGCCAATAGGGCGGGGCCCTGCCACTGGGAGAGGCTATCCGAGAGCAGAGAGCCGACGCCGTGTGTCCTGCGGTCAAGACAAAGGCGGACGGTGGTGGCGCCGGCATCATCGGCGTTCTGAATGAGTTCCTTGAGGACGGTGGTCCCTTCCGGATAGTTCAAAAGAACCTCCCTGATCCTGCGCGTCAAATCGACTTTTTGACCGAAGTCTTCCAGACAGATCGGCACTTCCATTTCCCACCGTCAATCGGAGGCTCTGAGTTTCTGTCTCCGTCTGGTTTTTCCGATCATGAGAAAAAAGGAGAGGAATGAAACTCTATGAGCATATTAGTGACGTCACAATTCACAGCTTTTAGTCGGCGAATGACTCTGCCTTTACGATACTCCGCGAGTCCGTGTATTGACGGAATTTATCAAGCCCTGCTTTCGAATTCTATTTTTCTCTTTTATTTATAATAAGAAAATAGTAAAAACACTACTGTGTTGTGTTGGGCTTACGTGCTTAGTAGGCTGACTGGAAAAGCCCAATTAATTAGTTGTCAACTTTTCAATTGAAATTGGTGAATTTGAAGAAGGATAAGAAGGAAATGAGGAGAAATTAATTGAAGTTGCGGAAAAATAAAAAAAGAGTATTCTTGGTATTTTAAGGGGTGTCAAGTATTTTGATATATTATTAAAAATCCAGAAATTGAATTGAACTGAACTAAACTGAAACTAAAATTAAGTCCAAAATAAATGACTTTAGCCATTAATTAAGTAGTAGATTTTGCTATTTAAGTATTTAATATGCAAAACATATACTCCATGATGTTTGTTCGTATTTTTAAGATATTTGTAAAAATATTTTTTAAATAAAATAAAATTATTGATTGCTATAAATATCAAATGATTAATGAAGGTGGGTAAAGTAATTAAGAAGGTGTAAATATATTTAGTCATGAAGCAAGTAGTGGTTTTTGCTATTTAAGTAATGTTGTGTCACTATTTTCCTTATTAATATTTATTATTATTATTGTCTTGTCCGGCCGATAGAGAAGATCGCAACCCGGTCACCGGCAGGGAGAGGTGCCCGGCATTCGGGGAGAACTCGCCACGTCAGCTCGCCGAGGAGGTCCGAGGTGTAAAGCCCTGCCATGATGACTACAAGTCCCCGCCGAGCAGACCAGCTACGAGCTTCCTAGGATGTCCCATACCCGGGGTGGACAGTTCTGAAGACTACCGAGGATGAAGTCCACTCAGGATCCGTCAAGTCATAGATAAGGATAATCCAGCTAAAGATCTCCTCCGCTAGGTGTTCGGTGTGCCCGGCTAGAAAGGCGGCGGAAATGTGGACCGGCCCATATATCAGGCCCATGTAGTAATTTCTGTTAAAGCCCATTAGGTCAAAAGAGGGAAAAACCCTAACTGTATCTCTATAAATACCCTATGAAACTTACCAAAAGGGGCAGATGGGGAGCCCCCAAAAATAGTGTATTTTTCCTTTCCAAGCTTAAACGTTATTTTCCATTTCCGGTTAGCTCAATCCTCAAAAGAAATCTCTCGTTCTCGTACGATATAAGCCGTTTCTGCCCGGTTTTTTATCGGCGTTAACAATTGGCGCTAGAAGGAGGGGGAATCCTCGAGCGTTGAGCTGACCATATTTCGATTGTGTTTTCATGGAAATCGCAGGTGTTTCAGGTGCCGCCACTGCAGATCGCGGAGAGGCAACTCCCCAGAACGCGGGGGCTTCGGGCAAAGCTTGCATGCCGTTGAACAACCCCGAAACGGCGACCCCCGTCGTCGCGGACGAGATCGCTCGCCAGTTGGCGTGGATCGAAACCTTGCGAGCGGAGGAAGCCGAAGCCAGGGAAAGACAGAAGTTCCTCCACGAGCAGGTTCTGGAGGCGGAGAAGTTAATGCCGACGGCCGGCGCGGAAGAGCCAGATCTGGGCATGGGGCAAGTCAATACCCCCGAACAGATCAAGAAGACCATACAAAAGCTGCAGGCCCGATCCCGTTTCCTGGAGAAGAGGCCAGTTACCGAGAGACAAAACCCTGAGGCCCGCCACTTGGGAGAAGAGTTCGAGGCTGAGGCCCGCGAGGAGACCACTCATGCAACGGCGCAGAGAAGACAGGCGACCAGCCCTATCCGCGCTGCAGCGAGTCCGAGGACGGTCGTTGTAGCCGACCCTGGGCTCGCAAGGCGCTTGGAGGAGGTCGAACGGAGGCTGGCCGAACAGGGTGCTGACCCGAAGAAGAGATCTGCTCTCGCCGAGCCCCTGACCTTAAGGATCGAGCAGGCCAGGTCGCAACCCGATGTCGCCCCGTTGCTGACTTTCATCTATGACGGAGCGTCCGACCCCGACGTCCACTTGAACAAATATAATACATACATGGTCGGCCGGGGAGCGTCAGACGCCACGAAGTGCCGCTTATTCCCTTTGACTCTCGGTGACATGGCTCACCGATGGTACACTAGCCTCCCGCCGAGGTCGATAGATAGCTTCGGAGAGTTAAGAGACGAGTTCGTGTCTTACTTCGCGTCCAAAGTGAGCTACTCGGAGGGCCGCCAACGTCTAATGGGGGTCAAGCAGGGCAAGGATGAATCCGACGAGATGTATATAGACCGAGTAGAGCGGATTGCTAAGCAGGGGGACCGAGTGAGCGACGAGATCCTCGTTCACTCTGTACTGGGCGGTTTGCGACCGACGTCCAGCCTGTTCAAACCAATGATGAAGGACTATCCGAAGTCATATACCGAGTTCCGCAGGAGGGCAGGCGAGGAGATAGCCCAACAGCGAATATACGACGAGCGGATGAAAGAGCTGGAGCCCGAGGAGGGAGCGAGATCCCTCGCCGAGAAGAAGCCGTCAGGTCCGGCAACGGTTGATTACTGGACGGAGCCGCCCCCGACGGTAAAATACCATGAAAGTGGAAAGAAGAAGACCAACTAGAAAATTTACCAGGGAACTCCTCAAGCACCGCGGAGGGTCGAAGTCGTCGACGAAGGTGTTGAGGAGGGAACGTTTTTGGGGCGAACCCCTACCCAGATTCTGCAGGTTTTCTACGAGCGGGATATCAACATCCTGACTCCCCCTCAGGCCATGAGAAGCCGCCCCGACGAGAGAAACCCGCGCAAATGGTGTTCTTTCCACCAGGAAAACGGGCACAGAACTGACGAGTGTCGCGATCTGATCGCTCAACTTCGCCAACTCTACGAGGACGGAAGTTTGGCCGATCTCCTCCGGGCACCAAAGCGCGGTCGCCCAGCCGCCGGACGTGGAGGCGGCGGGCGTGGGGGCGGTGGTCGCGGAAGAGGGGGAAGAGGACGAGGCCGGGGATATCAGGACGATCAGAATCACCGACCTAATCAGCAGCAGAGACGCGAACCTGATCATCCCGGACCGAATCAGTTAGTTTTACCTCCGCCTCCAGCGGTGGATCCCGAGGACGAAAATCCACCCGTCCGCGGGGGAGCGCGCGTCAATATGATCGGCGGTCTGACGCCGATCATCCACAAATCGAAGAGACAGAAGAAGGAGGAGTTGCGCGAGTTTGAAGGCGTAAATGTGGTGATTCCCCAGGCCGAGTCCACCATCGCCCGCGGGATAACCATAACCTTTTCCGAGAAGGACAGGGAGGGGATAAAATATCCCAAGGAAGATGCTCTGGTGGTCACTGCGAGGATCCTCGGGGTCGAGGTGGCCAGAATTTTAGTGGACAACGGGGCCCATTGCAATCTCATCTTCAAGTCGGCGTTGGACCAGCTCGGCGACCTCTCCAGCTATGTCCGTCCATATGATGGTGTTCTGAAAGGTTTCGGTGATGTGGTAGTGCGCCCCCGGGGACGCATAAGGATGGCAGTGGAGCTGAAGGACCACCAAGACCCGAGCATAAATATGACTCGCCTGTTAAATTTTGTTATCGTTGATGCAGACAATATCTATAATGCTTTTTTCGGGAGGCCGTTCCTCGATGCCTTTGAGGCCGTGGCGTCCTCCCACTACTACTGTATTAAGTTTCCCACCTTGAGTGGTGTGGTCGGCACCCTTCGAGGTGACCAGTATATGGCGAGGAAATGCTTTAATTATCTTTCGTGTTCGGATGCAAATATACCCTCAAACTACAATGACACTAACACTGGGGCATTTGGGGGCGATAACCCCCAAATAATCTCCCAAGAATCCACCTCGGGGGGCGGAAACCCTCGGGACGAGGGATTCGAGAACGAAACGACGGAGTGTCGGGAGATAGACCCTACGGAAGAGATGAATATAGACGAACAGGAGTATTTGACGGCCCTGTGGGATAATGGCGTCCCCGGAAATCCTGGGTTTTTCAACAGGGAGCTCGTCGAGATTAACGGTCCCGCAAAGGAAATTCCTGAGCTCGAAGCACAGTTTCTGCACATACTCATCGACGAGATGCCCATCCCACAAATCACAGAGCCCCAACCGGGAACGCGGACCTTGGGGTCAGAAGACCTCGACCCGAGGATTGGCTTTGAGCCGAACGACATACCCGATCCCCGAGGACCATCGATGTGTACGGCGGTGGACGAAGTGGAAAGGGTGAATCTAGATCCGACCAGGCCAGAATTAGAGGTCTTTATCGGAAAGAAGATCCCGGAGCGGCTGAGAAACGAGTTGATCGGTTTCTTAAGCCAGAACACAGATGCTTTCGCGTGGTCCCACAAAGATATGGTCGGTATCGATCCCAAGCATGCCTGCCACCATCTGAAGATCGATCCGGAGAAGAAACCCATCGCCCAGAAGAGAAGAAAGATGGGACCAGAGAAGTATGCGGCTCTGGCGGTGGAAGTCAAAAAGCTAGTCGATAACGACCTCGTTCGGGAGGCCGAGGAGGAACCCCAGTGGATCGCTAATGTCGTGCTCGTGAAAAAGGCGAATAATGCTTGGCGCCTCTGCATAGACTTCACCGACCTAAACAGGGCTTGCCCGAAAGACCACTTCCCCCTACCCCATATCGACCATCTGGTGGACAGCGTCGCCGGACACGCCATTTTCTCTAACTGCGATTGTTTTGCAGGGTATCACCAGATTCCTATGGCCGAAGAGGATATAGAGCATACTTCCTTTTATTCGGACAAGGGGGTGCTGTGTTGGAAGAGGATGCAATTTGGTCTGAAGAACGCGGGGGCTACTTACCAGCGGTTGGTGAACAAAATGTTTGCCAACCAGATTGGAGATACCATGGAGGTATACGTGGACGACATAATCATAAAGAGCAAGTCCGAGGAAGACCACGTGAAAGATCTGAAGGTCGCTTTCGAGATTTTGAAATTCTACAACATGAAGCTCAACCCGAGGAAGTGTCATTTCGGAGTATATGCCACAAAATTCCTTGGGCACATCGTCAGTCTTAGAGGCATCGAGGTGAACCCAGAGAAGATCAGGGCCATTCAGAACCTGAGGGAACCCCGAAGTCTGAAGGACGTGCAGAAATTGACAGGCTGCCTGGCCGCCCTCAGCCGTTTCATTCCTCGGCTCGGAGACAAAAGCCGTCCGTTTTTCAAATCGATAAAGGATCAGAAATTCAAATGGGGAAAGGAGAGCCAGGAAGCTTTTTTGCGACTGAAAGAGCACCTCGGAAACCCCACCATCCTCTCTAAACCACTCACCGGGGAGAAACTTTTTCTATATTTAGCCGCGTCCGAGCATGCGATGAGCTCGGTCCTTGTCCGAGCAGAGGGGCAACTGCACAAACCTATCTATTTTGTCAGCCAGGTCCTCCACGACGCCGAAACACGATATACGCCCCTGGAGAAGCTGGCGTACGCCCTCGTAATGAGCGTGCGAAAGTTAAGATCTTACTTTTTCGATCATCCAGTGGAAGTTTTAACGACCATGCCATTGCGGCAAGTCTTGCAGAGACCGGATACCAATGGTCGATTGCTAAAGTGGAGTCTGGAGGTAGGACAGTACGACATCACGTACGCCCCGAGGACGGCAATTAAAGGGCAAGCTTTAGCAGATTTCATAGTGGAGTTGACGTTCCCCGATTCCACCCCGTCCTCCTCGATCCCGCCATGGAAGCTGTACGTGGATGGATCCTCTAACTCCTCCCACGCCGGGGCTGGAATAGTGTTGGTCGGACCAGGTGGACAGTCGTTTGCGCACGCTGTGAAGTTCGAATTCGAAGCGACGAATAACGAGGCGGAATACGAGGCGCTGATCGCCGGGCTGAACCTCGCCCTAGCAGTCGGCGCAGAACATCTACAAATCTTTATGGATTCACTCTTGGTGGTAAATCAGATTAAGGGAAGTTACGAGACCAGATGTGACCGGATGGCTAAATATTACGAGCACGTGATCTCATTGTGCGAAAAGATACCGAGGACATTCATCGAGCAGATTCCAAGGGAGTTGAATTCTCAGGCAGACGCCCTGTCCAAACTAGCTTCCTCGGAGGGAATCGCTGACCTGACAAACGTGATGCTGACATGCCAGACTCGGTCCGCCATCTCAGCGGCAGAAGGGTTAATCACACTCGTAGATCGTGGCGAGACCTGGATGGACCCGATCAGGTCTTACTTGGTGGACGGCGTCCTACCCGCGGACAGAATCGAAGCTAAGTAGCTTAGGATCCGAGCAGCCAGATATACTATGATCGGGGACGTCTTATACCGGAGGAGCCTATATTTGCCTCTACTGAAATGCATCACCCCGCAGGAAGGAAACATAGTGTTTGGTGAGATCCACGATGGTGTATGCGGAAATCACGCAGGAGGGCAGTCTTTGGCCCATAAGACAGTCCGGCAGGGTTATTATTGGCCTACGCTAAGGAAAGATGCCATAAATTATGCTCGGAAATGCCACCGCTGCCAGATAACTGCTCCGATCATCAGAACCGCGCCGGAGTACCTAAACTCTATTTACAGTCCCTGGCCTTTCGCCTCCTGGGGGATTGATCTGATCGGACCACTGCCCACCGGGCCGGGTGGAGTGAAGTACGCGGTCGTAGCTGTGGATTATTTCACCAAATGGGCCGAGGCTGAGCCCATGAAGGTCATCGACCAGAAGGCGATCATCAGATTCATCTGGAAAAACATCATATGTCGTTTCGGGATCCCTCATACCATCACCTCGGACAATGGGAAACAGTTTGACGGCCAGGATATCATGAATTTCTTTGATAAATGGAAGATTAAGAAGGCTTTTTCCACTCCCTACCACCCCCAGACCAACGGGCAGGTAGAGGCTGTTAATAAAATTCTAAAGCACACAATTAAGGCTAAACTCGAAGAGCGACAAGGGCGATGGGCGGCCGAACTACCCGACGTTTTGTGGTCGTATAGAACGACGAGCAAGGCCGCCACCGGGGAAACCCCCTTTGCCCTGGCTTTCGGGGCTGAAGCTGTGATACCCTCCGAGATAGAGGTCACCAGTCACCGGACGTCGCAAGATTTGAATGAGAATAACGACAAGGCGCTGCGTTTGGAGCTGGATTTCCTAGAAGAACGGAGGCTGAACTCGGTTTTCCAGAACGCAGCTGCAAAACAGAGAGCCGAGCGTTTTTACAACTCCAAGGCTAAGATCCGAAAATTTCAAACCGGGGATTTGGTGCTGAAGCGTGTGCTCGGGCCGAACACTGGGGCATTGGGCCCGAACTGGGAGGGGCCAATGCGAGTAAGGAGGCACGTGGAGAAGGTATCGTACGAGTTGGAGCACCTCGATGGGGTAGCCGATCAGTACTATTGGAATGCCCTCCACTTGAAGAAATATTATCAGTAATAACCTTGTACTCGAACGTTTTCTGTTACGACGGAATAAAAACTTATCTTTCCTCAACAGGAAATATCGAAAATAAGACCGGGGACCAGACAAGTCCCGTCCTCGGCCATGGGTCTTTCGATCCGTCGAAGGCCATGATTATTTTACCGGGGAAGAGTCCGCTCTCCCCGAGCCTGAGATGAGCTGAGCGATCCGTCGCCCAGTCGATCGAACAGGAAATATCGAAAATAAGACCGGGGACCAGACAAGTCCCGTCCTCGGCCATGGGTCTTTCGATCCGTCGAAGGCCATGATTATTTTACCGGGGAAGAGTCCGCTCTCCCCGAGCCTGAGATGAGTTGAGCGATCCGTCGCCCAGTCGATCGAACAGGAAATATCGAAAATAAGACCGGGGACCAGACAAGTCCCGTCCTCGGCCATGGGTCTTTCGATCCGTCGAAGGCCATGATTATTTTACCGGGGAAGAGTCCGCTCTCCCCGAGCCTGAGATGAGCTGAGCGATCCGTCGCCCAGTCGATCGAACAGGAAATATCGAAAATAAGACCGGGGACCAGACAAGTCCCGTCCTCGGCCATGGGTCTTTCGATCCGTCGAAGGCCATGATTATTTTACCGGGGAAGAGTCCGCTCTCCCCGAGCCTGAGATGAGCTGAGCGATCCGTCGCCCAGTCGATCGAACAGGAAATATCGAAAATAAGACCGGGGACCAGACAAGTCCCGTCCTCGGCCATGGGTCTTTCGATCCGTCGAAGGCCATGATTATTTTACCGGGGAAGAGTCCGCTCTCCCCGAGCCTGAGATGAGCTGAGCGATCCGTCGCCCAGTCGATCGAACAGGAAATATCGAAAATAAGACCGGGGACCGGACAAGTCCCGTCCTCGGCCATGGGTCTTTCGATCCGTCGAAGGCCATGATTATTTTACCGGGGAAAAGTCCGCTCTCCCCGAGCCTGAAATGAGTCCTCGAACATGGCATTTCACCCAGCACGTGAACAAACTTTCATAAATAAATAAAATAAACTCAAGTACTTATCAAGGGAAGGAAAAATTCCGAATCCCGCGAACATACTAGCGCCAAGTTACAGCAAAAACAACAACAAATCAAGAGCATCAACGGAGGGGACGCCCCCAACGGTCGTGCGTTGGCCGAGGAGGCCACGAGCTTATTCTCGATCCTCGAGTTCCACGCTGGCAAGACCAGGGATGATCACGAACCGGGCGCGCCATCGAGTTGCGGTTGTGGTCGAAAACGTCGATGGAAAAACCTTCGACATCAGCCCAGGTAACCCGAACTATCCAGCCTTCTCGTATCCCAAACCCACCGACGAGTCTTTCCCATTCGGCTCCAGATACAGCAACTTGATTCCGAAAACGGGTGAGGAAAAAACGCCATTCCCGGCCCCAAGGATCTGTTATAGAGATCTCGTCCGCCGCCCTATCATTGATCGGACGCAGAAAGGCCGCGGGAATGGGAAACACCTCCCTGTGCCAGGAGCCATTGAATGCGCGCTCGAACGAATGCGAGTCGTCGGAGAATTCGATACGGGTCGACATCGAGTTCGGGACGGAAACTTCGTATACAGATTTGATAACATAAAACTCCATTTTATAGGGGCCAGCACGAATCGAGGAAAAAATAAATGCTAATGTTGACCACATTAAAAGCGAAAATTTATTTATCTTTGATAAGCGGTTACAGTCAAACCCCGCAAAGGGCGCTTATTAAAACAAGGGTGAGAAAACCCAGAAAACGTCAATCTAGGTATGGAAGACCTAGGGAGTCAGCCAACCCGCGCGCGCGGGCCTGAGGGGGGAACGACACATTGAGACGTTCCAGGTCGAAAAGGCTGACCCGAAACCCGAATCCTGGTTTCCATATCAGCCACACCTCCCAACCCGCCTGAATGCCCGCGTGCTGAACAAAGTCGACCCACCCCAGACCACCGAAGGCCACCTGCCGCCTGAGTTTGGTTTTTGTCGCAACCCAGGCCTGCTCGTTGGAGTCATGGAATGGGATCTCCTCGCCCAGGAACTTTTCTAATGGCTGCACGAACGCATTGGGGAGAGGAAAGTTGTTGCGATGCCATTTGCCATCGAACCTTTGGCGCAAACGGCGCCAGCCGTCGGAGTGAACGGCGACGTCATAGTAGCCGTCCGCGTACTCCGGCGCCTCCTGAGCGACCTGTTTCCCCTTGCCGGAATTCTTTTTCTGACTCGAACTCATTTTTTTTTTTTTTTCTTCTCTAAGGACATACCCATATCGAGTCTATTTATAGGGCTGAAATTCCTAGTTTTTTCCCGCCTAAGGGACCCTCTTTTGGCAGAATTCCCCCCTTTCATAAAAAGGAAAGTCAAATGCATCCGGCGGGAAGATTTCCCGCCAAAAGATAAACCCTAAAGAACGAAAAGGTTTAAAGATATGGCGAGCAGATGAAATAAGACATTCGATTAAAACATTTGTTCTGAACATCCTAGGGAAACAGGACAAAATATGTTTAAGGCCGCGGACTGGCCAATACAAAAACCCAAAGTTGAAACAAAAGTTAAACAAAAACAAAAACTGAGATAGAGTTATAAGCAGGGTCATAGACCCTCAACCATCCTGAACAAGGACCTCCCCGTCGCCAATCAGAGAATTGGCAAACTTCTCATCTGCGTCGTCCTCGGTCCCGTCGGCTTTACCCTCGGCATCATCCGTCTCATCCCCGTCCGATTCCAAGTCCTTGGGATCGAAGAGCTGGTCTTTTTTCGGCCACCAGCCGAGGTCTATCTTGTGCACGGTCTCCAAATCCAGAATGGATAGTTTCATCTCCGGATGAAGAGCATTCGTGGAGGCATACTTCTGGATGACCGACATCATAGCATCCACGGGTTGACCGGCTTCAATCAGACCTCGGACACCATCGAAAAAGGCGCAGTAATAGGAATAATTACTGAACTCCTTTAAATTCTCCCAAGGGTCGGCAAGCCGAGCAGCCTCATCTTTCTGAATCTTTTTCAAACCCTCGGTGGCTTGCTCCAAGTCGATTTTCTGCTTGGCCATCGCACTCTTCATCTCTTTGAGTTGCAAGCCAGCCGCCTCCACAGCCTCGCGAGCTTGTTTCTCGGCCTCGACCGTGCGGTTCGCCATCTCGGCCACTTTAGTCGATAATTTGGCTACGTCCGAGGTGTGCTCGAACATAGCGCTCTCGCAATCCTTCAACCCTTTCTTGTATTCCTCCACCTCTGTCAACAGCCTTTCATGCTCGTCCGCCAACGACTCCCGAGCAGCAAGTTTTTTCTTTAGGCCCTCCACCTCGGCCTCCAGGGACAGTTTCAAACCAACCTCGAGATCATATTTACTCTGCAGCTCGGAGAGTCGCTTCCGGAGACCCTCGTCTTCGGTCGATGGGGCCGAAGGGGTGGCAACACCTTTACCTTTGCGGTCCTCTAAGAGACGACCGAGCTGGTTGATCATTACGGGGACCCGAGCTGCTTGGACTTTGAGCATGGTCAGCATGTGTTCGGGCTCAGCAGTATAACTCTTCATCCGATGAGACCACGCTCCGAGGATGTTATCCACAGCCTCCTGGACATGCAGAGGAATCACGTCGTCCTCGTCAGGTGGCAGAGCAGCTTTTAGATAAGCAGCAACGATGGGGATCTCCGAATCCGCCTCGTGAATGCTGGAACTGAGTAAGGATCAGAAAGGGGACCGAGTTTTTTTTAAACAAAAATCCAAAACGAAAATCCAAGTCAAAATAAAATACCTCTGAATCTTCCCCGCATCCACGCCGAAGATAGGCTCGCTCATGCTCACCTCGCTCGGTTTTTTCTCCTTCGCGGGACGAGGACCTTTTGCCCTCCTAGGACGAACGATTCGTGATTCCAAAATCACGTTGGTGATGGGAGCGCTAAACTCCGCTTCTGGATCGTCCGAGGCCGGGATTTCCTCGTCACGTGATCTTTTCCCTCCAACGACCATCGTCCTTGGTGCGTTCTCCGGACCCCCGGGAATAACCTGTTCCTCCTCCGGAATCTTGGGGAGAACCTGGTCTAGAGGCAAAGAAGAGGGAAACCCCAAGGGGAGAGCCTCCGGGGGCGGAGCCAAGGCCACGGTCACGTCGCCCTGTTTCCCGCGGCTCGTTTTCTTCTGTTTCTTAGGAGCAGAAGCGAGTTTCGCCATTTTCTCCCTCTCCCTCCTAGCTTTCTCATGAGGGCTCTCCATCTCCGAACTCTTGATAGGACGCATGATCCTAGGATAGCGATGAGCTTGGAAACAAAATAAAAAGTTAAGTCAGGAAATAACATAAACTCCCAACAAATGGCACAATCATCAGGAAAACTCACGCGGGTAAATATTTTCTACGTCACGAGGAATCGTAAAAAAGCGAGCCCGAACTCGTCTGGCGTCGGTCAACCAAAGCTTATATTTACACTCGTCTCCGGGGAGAGATTTTATCTTCTCCCAGATCGTTAAAAAATCCCATCCTAACCCGTCCTCGGCAGGAGCTTTAAAGCCTAAAAGGATAGATAGACAAGGTCAGGAAACACAAAGCCAGCCGAACCCCGTTAAAAAGATTAAAGAGAGAAGTCTAAGTAAAAGCCGAGAAGACTAACGATTTTCTGTCAGCCGATACTCCCCGTCGATGTGGAAGTCTTTCGAGTTCCACTCCCCCGCCACGAAAAACCATTTCTCTGACCATTCCGGTTGTTTGCTCGGCAACTCCTTTATGACCGAGTGTCGCTGCTTCAAGTAATAGTCTCCCCCGCTGGTGGCGCTCATGTAGAGGAGGTAGATAAGCTCGAAACCCGTCGGTCCCCGGTATAACCCGTAGAATCCAAACATGATACAATAAACATATATCATCACCCAGCCGTTCGGGGTGATTTGCATAGGAGCAATCTCCTGCAGGTGTAGAAAGTGTGCTACCGAGGAGTGTAGGGGAAAACGAAGTCCACTCTCCATCATCGCATAATTAACCGCTAACATGCCCGGAGGAGGGGAATCAGCGAATTCATCCACTTGCGGAGCATACAAGTGGACGTCGTTCGGAATCTGCCATCTCTCCCTCATCGCCTGCAGGTCCACCTCGTTCACAGTACTTTTCTTCCAGCTCGCGTCGAAAGGCGTGTCACGACGCTCTTTGACAGAATGAAATCTCCTCCGCGGGGTAAATACATATGGCCTCTCAACAGAGTACTGGGAATAATTAAAAGAAGAAGGGGGACCACGGGAGCCAGCGAGGATATCATACAAGCGTCGGTAGTCCCTGCTTACTTGACCACTCAGCATGTCGCCCGCCTCCTCCTCGGTGAAAGGAAATCTAGACATCACCCATTTCACTGGGGATGGGGATTCGGGAGTGGCCCCTGGTCTCCCCGAGGTAGAGGCCGAACCAGAAGCCCCAACATCGCGTGGCGGCCCCAAAGACTGAGAGGGGGGAGATCGATCATTACTCATTCTCGATTACAGCGGGAGAAGAAGAAAAGGCTGGAATTTCTTAGTCTAAAAAGTCCTATATCCCCCAGAAAAACCCTATCGACGGAGCTTAGACCAGAGCCGCCGCCGGAAATTGAAAAACCTAACCGATTTTCTAGAAGAAGAAACCCTATCAGGAAACTGAACCGCGACTTAATGAAAAACGGGGAGAGGATTCGATTTCCGCGTACCTGTGAACCGAAGAAACGAAAGAAGATGGCCGGAAGTTGTCGCGCCGCCGGGAGTTTTTTCTTTCTGTCGCCTGCACCAAATTTCTCTCTGAAAAACCGTTTGGGTGAAGTAATTTTTGGGGCGGTTACTCAGAGGTATATATACGCGGAATCTGAAAAGGCGGGCGTGCGTTTTTGAAATTTGAAAAAGTGTCCTATATTTAATTTGAAAAGACACGTGGGTCCCTACAGAAGTCCCATCAGGCCCACTGGGCTCAATGATGACAGGGAGATTGTCCGAGGATGCAGCCAATGGATAAAAATAGTTCCCATCTCGGTCGGAAGGGGCCTGCTCGCCCACAGCCGATCACACCCCTCCCGAGGGGCATTTGTTGTGTCACTATTTTCCTTATTAATATTTATTATTATTATTGTCTTGTCCGGCCGATAGAGAAGATCGCAACCCGGTCACCGGCAGGGAGAGGTGCCCGGCATCCGGGGAGAACTCGCCACGTCAGCTCGCCGAGGAGGTCCGAGGTGTAAAGCCCTGCCATGATGACTACAAGTCCCCGCCGAGCAGACCAGCTACGAGCTTCCTAGGATGTCCCATACCCGGGGTGGACAGTTCTGAAGACTACCGAGGATGAAGTCCACTCAGGATCCGTCAAGTCATAGATAAGGATAATCCAGCTAAAGATCTCCTCCGCTAGGTGTTCGGTGTGCCCGGCTAGAAAGGCGGCGGAAATGTGGACCGGCCCATATATCAGGCCCATGTAGTAATTTCTGTTAAAGCCCATTAGGTCAAAAGAGGGAAAAACCCTAACTGTATCTCTATAAATACCCTATGAAACTTACCAAAAGGGGCAGATGGGGAGCCCCCAAAAATAGTGTATTTTTCCTTTCCAAGCTTAAACGTTATTTTCCATTTCCGGTTAGCTCAATCCTCAAAAGAAATCTCTCGTTCTCGTACGATATAAGCCGTTTCTGCCCGGTTTTTTATCGGCGTTAACAAGTAATTAATATGCAAAACATATACTCCGTGATGTTTGTTTGTATTTTTTAAGATATTTGTAAAAAAAATTAAATAAAATAAAATTATTAATTGCTTGAAATATCAAGTGAATAAAAAATTTAAACAAAAATAGTTAGATTAATTCTTAATTTGAATTTATTATTTTATGGATAAATATCTCTTAATACACCTCTAACTATAATATTCATTTTTTTCTACACCTCAATATAAAAAATTATTTTTATAAACTAAAATAAGTTGAATAGTCTAAAATATCCTCCAAAAACAAATTAAGAGTGCACGATATTAATGGAGAATTATGTTCTATGTATTTCTTTTGTAAATCGTGCCTTCAATTTCTAGCAAATTATTGAGTATCGTTAATACATACTCCGTATCTCGATTTTTAAATGTATAAAGGCGACGGGCGTAACACATTTGACGGACGTAACACATAAAAAGAAAAAAATTGATATTCACTTCAATATCATTGTAATGGGAATAAAATTTTTAAACAATCTAAAAAATGTTAACAATCAATTTTGAAAAATTTCGAATGATGAAGTGTGACACTGTCAAATAGTACTTCAATAAACTTGACATAAAAATTTAATACAAAAAGCTTCAAGAACTTGCCCCAGCAAATTTATTGTATCAAAACTATTGTTGTACGGAGTATTCTCTTCCTAGATTTGAGAATGTAACATTTGTAATTATTTTTGCGATAACACTCAATGAGAAATGTCAAATGAGAAAAATCATTAGTGATATGGTGACTTTCTAAATATAGAACTTGTTTTTAACTTGTTCTTTTTTAGTTTGTGATAAAAAGATGTGAGGTGGCAAGCTGGTTTAAAACATTAAGACATTAGTCGACATAACACTCTTAAATCTTAATACAGTAGTTAGTTTTAAGTTTTTGTTACATGGTGGTAAATTGTTGCTTGAAATTATAATTTTATTTTTGTTTTGCTAGTTAGTGAGATTTATTAGTTAAACATGTTAGCTCGTTTTGAACCGGTAAAGTTTATCTTTACATTGCATACTTGTATTTTTTTACATGTTTTTATACAATTGATCTTTAAAAAATTAAAATTTTAAGACGAGACGTATGACAATCTACTTTAAAAAAAAAAGTTATTATTTAACTCATTGCATAAATGTTACTTGAAAATAACTTAAAAGACTACTTAAATATAAAAATATATTCAAAATTTAAATTTTACACATTTATAAATAGAAGAATCTATTCGAAATCGAAAGCAATTACACACTTGAGACTTGAGAGTGATATTACATAAAAAATTTTCATTCACATAATCACATTTTGCTTGATGTTCCATAACAATATGATCTAACAAAGTCAATACTTTAGTATTTTGTAAATAAGACTGTAATTTGTAAATGAAAGAGAAGAAGTATATCAACGAAATGTGTTATTTTGCGTACAAACAATTTCTAAGTGTTTTGTATGAAAAAGACTAATAAAAGAAGAGAAATCATTTTACAATACACAATCAAATACTGGGGCAATTTATACCTTGTTCCTAGGAGTACGATTCTAATTGTACACCCAATATTATATCTTCATTTATTTATTGATAAATATTCATTGTGTATGGTAATATATTCATTAGTATGCTAATTTAAAGAATATAATAATTGTTTTTTAAAATGAAGATTTCTTAATTATTAAATGATGATTTTATTGGGCTTTTATATTTTAAAGGGTAGGAGTACGATTTTAAATCTAGGAGTACGATTCTAATTGTACACCCAGTATTATATCTTCATTTATTTATTGACAAATATTCATTGTATATGGTAATATATTCATTAGTATGCTAATTTAAAGAATATAATAATTGTTTTTTAAAATGAAGATTTTTTAATTATTAAATGATGATTTTATTGGCTTTTATATTTTAAAGGGTGGGAGTACGATTTTAAATTTACTCTTAGGAGCATAATATATGTATTGAAATACTGGTACTGTACTATGTGATCCACTTGGAGGAATGAGGCAAATAGTAGCGACACGTCGCGAAACGAAGCGTGGGGATGAGGCGTTGCTTTAACGTGTGGTCTTCACACTTTACTCTTTTTTTCTACTACCCACCAAACGAAACTCCGTCGCTTCAATATTTCTCGAAACCGCAACAACAAACCTCCCATTAATCTGGAACCTCCCGTCCCGCGATGAACACGGTGGCGAAGCTGCACCTTCCTTCGCCGGACTGCCACTTCCTCGGCCGCCGTCTTTCGTGGAGCACGGTTCGCGTCAAGGCGGCTGGCCGTCCGGGAGCAAGAATTTGGGCCAAGAAGAGCGAGGACGGATCATCGACTGGGCCGAGAAAAAAAACCGCGAATAAATTCGTGGACGCGGTTAGGAATGCGGTGTGGAAAGTATCGAAACCCAGTTTGCAGTCGGAGCCCAGGTTCAGAGAAGCTCTCGAAAAGTTGGAAGAAACTCTATTCACTGTGAGTTGGAAAATATGTTTTTTTGTTAATTATCTAAGGTTTAAAAGAGCTTGATTAACACTTGCAACTTAAAATCCATACGGTCGAATTCCGCCTAAAGCTAGGCGGGGTTTCTTAAAACAATGGTTGGATTGAAGTTATTGAACATCTCTTCTAGGTTGTGAAGTGGTACAATTGAAATCGTTTGTTTTTGGCAATTCGTAAAAATATGCGGAAAAAAAACCATTCGGTCCAAAAACGAGGCTAGGCGTTTAACGAAGGATTCGTGATGTCGTAGAACCAATTTCCACAATAGATTCGTCAACTTTGATTTAGTCAATGTTGATCTTCACCGCGCTTTCTAAAATTAATAATTACGAGTTCGGTGTTTGGCTGAACTTATGAGCTCCTAAAAACAGCTTGTGAGCTGTTACACGTGATGAGGTAGGTTTATGCTATATATCACAACTTGGGGCCTAATAAATGAAAATGAATGTGGATTCATGTGAGAATTGTACATGTGATTAGGTAGGAAGCAGAAGTTAGGTTTATGCTGTAGCTCATTGGTCGGGGGCCTAGTAACTGAACGTGGTTATGTGGTCGAAGTTATTTGTTGGTAGTTATTTAATACTCCCTCCGGGTCTCATTCAACTTGTCGTGATTTTGATTTACACGCAGATTAAGAATGGTGTATAATGCAATAGTTATAATTATCGAAATTTCCATTTTAACTTTCCTTGTAGAAAAACTAGGAATGCATAAAGTGTAAGGAAGAGAAGGGATGGATTAAATTTGAAAAGTAGAATGCGGAGGATATTTCGGTGAGATTATAAGCCCTTGAAAACAATTTATAAGAAATTGAAAATTTAGCCGAACAACCTTTCAAGTCTTCTTGGTAATGTAAAAGTTGCATTTAATTCTTGTTGCCCCTGTAGTGTGACGGACCGATTTAAGTATTACGTAGTATTGTTTAAGATGCAACATATACTACGGGAGTACTCTCCCACGTTTTTGCAATTAAATGTAGCCACAAAGACAATGCACTTTTTTAAGAGAATGCATATATAGGTGCTTAACAAATTTTCTTTATCTAGTCTATGTTTATGCCTTAACAATCTCCCTTCTTTCTTGATAGTTATCTATGCACATTGGACGATACATTGTGACAATGTTAAGCACTGGAGTCATACTGTTGATAGGGTTTCAGTTGTCAGGTTTTCTGTCCGACTTAATTTTTCTTCTTTTTTACGTACCACTACCAATAATGATATCGGGATTCAGTAGTCAATGAATGAATTTTGATGTTTTTCTCTAGGTGGGGATGATCAAATGAACGCATTAGTATGGTATAGTTGGCTCGGGGGAATTATTATTGGAACAATGATAGGTTCAAACATGGTGTTAGAGGAAGTCAGTCGATCTGGCCCACGTAATGTTGTCATAACCGGAAGGTATAGTTTTCGTTATAAATTAAAAAAAAAATCTGCGTTGGGGAAAATCGTGTACTTGAAAATTTAGTAAAGATCATGATCCGTAAAAAAAATGCAGTACACGAGGACTGGGGAAAGCATTAGCTCGCGAATTTATACTTTCAGGTGACAGGGTCGTTGTTACTTCTCGCGAGTAAGTATTATTACAATTATTGAAGTTGGTAAATATGAATGTTTCCTCCTTTTTTTATGCACATATTAATTTAGATTTTTGGTTTTCGACTTTAGCCCTGAATCGGTGGACTCAACCATCAATGAACTATCTGAGAATCTGAAGGAACTCATGATCGCTACAGGCGGATCTTCTAGAACACAATTACGGCATGCTAAGGTAGTGGGAATTTCATGTGACGTCTCTAATCCTGAGGATGTTAGGAAGTTGGCAAAGTTTGCTGTGAATGAACTTGGATCGATTGATATCTGGGTAAGTATGTAATTTGCATTTTTTTTTCTTGTTATATAACAAGTAATTCACTAAAAATATATTTATTAAAATTAAATTATACTTTGTATGTGTATCCCTTCTACAGGTGAACAATGCTGGGACAAACAAGGGATTCAGACCCTTGTTACAGTTTAGCGACGATGACATACAACAGGTCGCCCCGCAGTATTTAATTTTGCCTTTTTATGATCCAATTGAATTATTTAGTTTGAGGATAACGTATAGTATGCACTGATATCGACTGTATTATGTACATAAGTTTTAGAACTTCTGATTCAGAGGGAGCACCAATATGGAAATATGGACTAGTGTCGATGAAATGTGTTAAGAGGAATAAAATATGAATCCTTATAAGAACTTTAGATGCCTTCCAAAATGAAAAACTGCCTGTAAAATCTTCTATTGCAGAGAGTATGAATTTATATAATGACTTGCTCAATGTTTGACGGACAGATTGTGTCAACAAATTTAGTCGGGTCAATTCTATGCACTCGCGAATCGTTACAGATCATGGGAAGCCAAATAAATGGTGGTCATATTTTTAACATGGACGGTGCAGGATCGGGGGGTTCTAGCACCCCACTAACTGCTGTGTAAGCTCAATTCCATCAATTGTTGTTTTTCTTCTAAATAGAATTAATTAAAAAAAAAAGATAAATTATGTCGATCACATGTTCTACTTGAAATAATTCTACACAATTTCAAAAATTATAGCTATGGGTCGACAAAATGTGGCCTTCGGCAGCTTCAGTCATCACTTCTGAAGGAGTGTCGGAGATCAAAGGTGGGGGTCCACACTGCTTCACCTGGCATGGTCCTGACAGACTTGCTATTAAGGTATTCAGTTATTTTAAGGCACTATAAGTTTGGGTCTCTGGTTTGTTAGTGACGATGAGATTGATAACTTTTTATAATGAAATCAAGCGTTTGGATAGATGGATTGAATCTAGGATGTTTCTCGAGTTGAGTGTGTGTACTATCTTTCTATCTCCGATGATTTTTGCTCCGCAATGATGCTTACGGCTTGATAGTCATCACCTCCAACTCTAAATATGCAACTACTTTGAATTCAAATTAAGAAGTTTAGTTTTGATGACTTTGAGTTTGTTCAAAACTTTCTAACTTAGAAGGAAGAGAAAGGTATTTAAGATGCTTATATTATCCAAATGAATTGTGTATCCTATGAATTACCAAATGTTTCAATTGAATCAACGTGAGTATTCAAACGAACCATTTCAAATGGGCTGAACGATTGGGCACTTTCTTGTATGAAGATAGATATATGCTCGTTTTTCTTTTATGTAGTTGACTCATTCTTATTATCTCAAATGTACGTTTGTATTCTTATTCTTTTATTCTGAATTAATGTCTGCAGTGGTTCGAGTGTACAAAACAAGCAGATGTTTAATATTATTTGTGAGCTTCCGGAGACGGTAGCTAGAACCTTAGTTCCGCGAATGAGGGTTGTAAAGGGAAGTGGGAAAGCCATCAACTACTTGACTCCTCCAAGGATATTACTCGCTCTCGTCACTGCTTGGCTGAGACGCAGCCGCTGGTTCGATGACCAGGTACTACCACATATATATACTCCGCCTCATCTTTTGTTGAAAAATAATTTTATATTATACTTTTTTTTTTCGGTGCTGATAATTCTTTATCTGGATTTCAGGGACGAGCACTGTACGCTGCTGAGGCAGATAGAATCCGCAACTGGGCTGAAAGCCGAACGCGCTTTTCTTTCACCGATGCAATGGAGATGTATACGGAGAACACTTGGGTTTCTGTGTTTTCTCTCTCGGTGGTTTGTGCTTTCATAATTTTATCGAGCACCAACAATACGATGCCCGGGACCTGATTGATGATCATGATTTCGCGGAGTACTCTCTAGATACCAATAGCTCTCCTGCACATAGTAAGTTGTTAGAGTAGAATGCTAAGCAGCTAAGTATATAAATAGATTGCATTTGATTTAATTTGTATTGAAAATTATATTAATACAAATATCTCATTATATAATATAGATAATACAGTAATATTTTATCTGTATATTTTTAGAATTTGCGATTGGAGAGGGGATTTGGTAATGGTGGGTACTTATACTGATACAGGTATTAATTTGAGATTTTTTCTTTAAAAAAAGGCAAATAAATAAAATTACATTTTTTAATAATGTTATTATTTTACCAAAAATAATTGATAATATTTGTAAAAATTACATTTTGATAATAAAATTACATTTTTACTACTAATGTTTGAATAATAAATAAAATTACAATTTTTACTGTCACTGAAAAATTGTGATAACATTCTTTTCCTTTTCTAAATATGAGGAATTAGAATAGTATTTAAAAAAGTTGCAAAAAAAGTACGT
This sequence comes from Euphrasia confusa, assembly GCA_954870475.1. NCBI lineage: Eukaryota > Viridiplantae > Streptophyta > Magnoliopsida > Lamiales > Orobanchaceae > Euphrasia > Euphrasia confusa. Next base: position 4,049,347 of record OX940951.1, read on the forward strand.
TCTATAACAATGAATTTTACTTATTTATATTTTGAATGTTGCAAAATAATAATTTAAAATATTAAGACAATTTTTTATTAGTATTTTTTTTTTTCGTGATAAAAACAAACGTAAATTTTATCGGGAGATGACGGAGATTAGTTAAAGTTGAATTTGTTTTGAATAACCGGATTATTTATTCATAATGAAGTCACAAGCAAGCAAAGGCAACAACATAATCACGGAATCACCCCCTTCCCATTGACCTGAAAAATTCAAATTAAACAATAAAATAATCGATTAATAAATCAATAAAAATAAAAATAAAATCCCAAAATTCAGAGTCGTATTCGTCCTCTTCATTCTTCCACCTTTCCCAATCATTGTGTACTTCGCACATTCCTTCTCTACGGAGTCTGACGCAGATAGAGAGAGAAGCAAATTGAACTTTTATAATGTCCTCACCGGCGCCGAGAGCCTCGCCGGCTCCCACTTCTCCGCCATCCAACACAACTTCTCCCGCTCCCACTTCTCCGCCATCCAACACCACTTCTCCACCCGTACCCGCCCCTGTTTTGCCGCCGCCTCCTGCACGAACCTCACCGCCTCCAATTCCGGCGGTGTCTAACCCTCCACCAACTTCTCCGCCTCCGTCTCCGTCGCCGCCCGCTCCTTCTAATCCTCCTCCATCGTCAACGCCTTCTCTGTCGCCGCCCCCTCCTTCTACTCCGCCTCCATCGTCAACGCCTTCCCTGTCGCCGCCCGCTCCCTCTACTCCTCCTCCGTCTTCAACGCCGTCTCCGCCGATCACAGCTCCACCTCCATCTACGCCGTCCTCAAACCCTCCTCCTGGATCTCCTGCGGGTGGTGGCTCTCCCCCACCTCCTTCGGGTGCAGGCACTCCGCCGGCGCCTCACGGCAGGAGGTTTCCTCCACCCCCCTCAGGTAGGGTTTCTCCGCATCCGCCTCCTCCTCCGGGTACATCGGGATCTCCTCAGTCTTCTGGTGGTGGGATATCAACGGCGGCGGCGGTGGGGATCGCTATTGGAGGTGTGCTTTTACTGTTGATTTTGAGTCTGATGTTTATATGCTGCAAGAAGAAGAAGAAGGGAAGACAAGAATCGGATCACTACTTGCCTCCACCTCTATCACCTGATCGTAAAGGTGACCAAATTTCCTAAATATTCATTCGTTTTCAGTTAATCCGAACTGATGATGTATTCTAATATCTATTTATCCAAACTATTGTTTCCATGGAGGCCTTATATGTGTTCTTCAGGAGTAAACAAATCGTGTTAGATTTGTCATGTGTGTGTTTGCTGAGGATGGGGGCAAGAGTAAGCCCTTGAATTTATGACATCAATTGGGCTGATGTTGATGAATATAGTAATTTGAAATTGTTCAGATTGTATGTTTTAAATTTTCTGAACGTATTTGGATGATCTGAAAATTTCTGTGAAATCTAGAAGCTACTAATGTTAATTTCCAGAATGTGGTAACAAGAAAACGATGAATTTTGAGCAGAAAAATAAAATTTTATAACCAGATATTCGGTGCATCTTTTCTCATAGTTTCCGCTCGGTTAAGTTAGATCACTTTAGTTAATGACTGGCTTATCATCACTTCTTATTACGTATGTGTTTACCCACAGCTGTTCATTTTTGGTATTCGCTACAGCTGACCCTTATGGTGGGGGGCCCGTACACAACAGGCAGCAAAATGCTCCACTATCTGCTGCTAATCACATGATTAAGCCTCTTCCACCGCCTGCTTACATTAGCAGCAGTGGAGGATATAGTTCGAACTCAGGAACTGAAACTGTACTTCCACCTCCATCGCCTGGCATGTCCTTAGGGTTTTCTAAAAGCACGTTTTCATATGAAGAGCTGGCAATGGCAACTGATGGCTTCTCAGATGCAAACCTTCTTGGGCAAGGTGGTTTTGGTTATGTGCATAAGGGAATTCTTCCTAATGGTAAAGAGGTTGCAGTTAAGCAGCTAAAAGTTGGAAGTGGCCAAGGGGAACGTGAGTTCCAGGCAGAGGTTGAGATCATAAGCAGAGTCCATCACAAGCATCTTGTGTCATTGGTTGGATACAGCATGGTTGGGGTTCAGAGAATGCTCGTTTATGAGTATGTTCCAAACAATACGTTGGAGTTCCATTTGCACGGTTAGTTTTATTTATTGAACAAGTGTCTATTTTCTTTGGATTTTGGTGCGGAATAAAATTAGTTGAATGCACTTGAAAAAAAAATCTCCTCATTAAGATGTTTAGAGACATTTTGGTTGATTCGTGTTTTCCTACCCATTTAATTATTCTCATTACTTTTCTGATATTTATTATCTTCCCCAGGAAAAGGTAGACCTGTAATGAATTGGTCCACCAGGATGAGGATTGCTCTGGGTGCTGCGAAAGGACTTGCGTATTTGCACGAGGACTGTAAGTTCTGCATGGCGTATATGCTTTATTTACCATTTAAGGGAACAGATGTCATTTATTTCCTTGAGGTCCTAAACTGATATTTTTGTGCATTAGGTCATCCAAAAATTATTCATAGGGACATCAAGGCATCTAATATTCTTTTGGAGTATAACTTTGAAGCAAAGGTGATAAGTCTTTTGACTTACTCAAAAAGTGTTCCTAGGTCACCATTTGATTTCATCTGATATGTGTTGCTGACTATCATTTATTTTCTCAGGTAGCAGATTTTGGTCTTGCCAAGTTCTTTTCTGATACCAATACTCATGTCTCCACACGAGTGATGGGAACTTTTGGGTATGCACAAATTGTTTTCATGTAGATTAGTTATTTGATTTTATAAATTATAATATGGTTGGCATATCTACTAGTTTGTCCTAAAATGTACCTGTGGTATACTGGTATGCTTACATAACATTTGGTGTATTTTTAGCATAAACTTTCAATCAACCAGGATCCAAACACGGTTGGGGTTTTGAAAACTTGCTCTCTAGAAATATTCGTTGGAGTTTAGTAGGGCTTTTGAAATCTTGCTCTCTAGAAATATTGTAAGCTACATTTTTTTCTCAATAATATCCCTCTTCCTCTAGGTATCTTGCACCAGAGTATGCATCCTCTGGAAAACTTACTGAAAAGTCAGATGTGTTCTCCTATGGAGTCATGCTTCTCGAGTTGATTACAGGACGGCGACCTGTTAGTCATGACCAATCTTTCATGGATGATAGTTTGGTTGACTGGGTAAGCATGAGCACCATCACACATGTAATTTTTCAAGAATTAACAAAAATGATGTATGTTAACAATAAATGTGATACAGGCCAGGCCCTTGCTCACACGAGCTCTTGAGGATGGAAACTTTGATGTTCTTGTTGATGAAAGAATAAAAAATGATCACAATCACAACGAGATGGCTCGTGTGGTAGCCTGTGCTGCTGCTTGTGTACGTCATTCGTCTAGGCGTCGCCCAAAGATGAGCCAGGTAGAAATCGTGTTGTTTTTTCTCCCACAACCCTATTTGTTAGTTACTCATATGTTGTGGGATATTTTTCTACCTTTTTTTTTTCACTGAGAGCAGGTGGTAAGGGCTTTAGAAGGGGACCTATCTCTGTCCAGTCTGGATGAAGTTGTGAGACGCGGACACGGACACAGCACAGAAAGCTCAGACTACGACACCTTTCAATACAAATGAAGACATGAAAAAGTTCAGGAAAATGGCACTGTCAAGCACTGATCAGTATAGCAGCACCGATCAGTTTAGCAACCCAACAAGCGAGTATGGATTAAATCCATCTAGCTCCAGTAGTGAAGGCCAAGAAACTAAAGAAATGGAGATAGGAGACATGAAAAAGGAGACTAGAGATTTTCCCGGCAGCAACTAACTAACGATATGTATATACCCTGACTCCGAATTTATAACCTCAGATCCAACTCATTCTTTGGCATCCACAGGATGACTTGTTTTGATTGATTTAAATACAAATTTTTCCATATCAAGATTTTTTTCATTTTTTTTCATTTGAATGGTGTGCTTAAATGAAAAAATACAGTATTTTTTCTATATCAAGATTTCTCATATATATATATATATATATTTTCATTTGACTGGTGCTTAAATACAGTTTGATGATGATTATGATTTATAAGAGTCGAATTTTGACCCAATTAGTGTATAAGTGTGACCATGGTTTTATAATTATTAATTAGTGGTCAGATATTGACAACACTTTTGAAATTTGACTGTAGAAAGAAAACTAAATTTAGAATTTGAAAATTATACTCTTCTAGATAATAATTCTTTCCCAATTGAATTCCACCATTACTTACAAACCTTATTGACAAATCTTGTTCATGGTTGATTGATCAATATAATTTACCAGCGAATTTTACGACGGATTAGTAATTTCGGTCCATAAATATAAAACATACAATCGAGTACGAATAACGTGAGTTTTCGATATCATCAAACAAACCTCTTTTATTGAAATCCGAAAATCAACAAAAACCATAAACAATCAGTTTCAAGTCACACACACCCCTCCCTGGGAATTGGAATCACTTTCAAAGGCACCAGCTTCCTCATAGTCAACCCAACTTTCTCCCTCATATCCACGGATTCCGGCTTCACCCCTTCCCCAAGCTTCCAGTCGAAAGCCTGGACCAAACTAGCTAGAGTCAAACACACCATCCGATGCCCCAAAGTCATCCCTATGCACGCCCGTCTACCTGACCCAAACGGAAGCATCTCAAAGTCCTGTCCCTTATAGTCAACCTCCGACCCAAGGAATCTCTCCGGCTTGAACGTATGCGGGTCGACCCACGAAGCCGGGTCCCTGTGGATGGCCCACGCGTTCACGAATATCTGCGTGTCTTTCGGGACCATGTACCCCATGAACTCAGTGTCCTGCATCGAGTTCCTAGGAAGAAGCATCGGAAACACAGGATGCAGGCGCAGGATTTCTTTGACCGACGCTTGCAAGTAGGGAAGGTTGTTGAGGTCAGTCTCCACCACTTTTCGGCCGCGGCCCACCACTTGGTCCATCTCGTCTCGGAGCTTCCTCATTGGCTCCGGGTTTCGGAGAAGCTCGCTCATTCCCCACTCGACTGTGCTGCTCGTTGTCTCGGTCCCTCCGAAAAACATTTCCTGCACATGTATATCCATTAATTTCAATTCAGATTAAACTATAAAATCAAAATCTCACCAGTAGCACAATAGTGATGTTCTTCTCCGTGAGGGCGGGGCCTTCCGTTGCCGCCACGTCATCGCTCTCGTCGTCCAATAAGGCGTCGAGAAAATCATGCCTCCGATTACCCTTATCATTCTCTGCCCGCCTCTCCTGGATCCTTTCCTTGACGATCCCGGAGGCAATCACCAACAACCTCTCGAGATGCTTCCCCGTGTTCCTCCTGATCCTCTGCGGGTCCCACCGCTTCAGAAAGGGCAAAAAATCCGCGAGATTAGGTTTTCCGGTCCAGTCCATGAAAACCAGAAACACGTCGAAGAATTCGCTCGCCTTCTCCATCCGACCGTCCATCACGTCCCGGGACAGCATCAGGTTTCCGATCACGTTGAACGCGCTCACGAACAGGTACTGATCGAGCCGGATCTCCGCCGATCTCGATTTCTCGGCGTCCGCCCGGATCCACCCGACCAGGTTGTCGACGCACCTCTGCCGGAGATCGATCGAGGCGTTCACCCGCTTGTGGACCAGGAACTCGGTGGTGCAGATGCGGCGGACCTTGCGCCAGTAGGCGCCGTAGGCCCCGATCGCGACGGAGGCGTGGTGGTAGCCAGAGGCGGTGAGGGAGTCCGGGACCTTCCGGTCGGCGAAGGCTAGGTCGCAGTTTTTGAATAGCTCGGCGGCGGCGGCAGTGGACTGGACCACCATGGTGTTGATGGCACCGAGGCGGAGCCAGATGACCGGGCCGTACTTGGGCCCGAGGCTCTGGAGCGTCTGGTGGGGGACCTCACCGAGGTCGAACATGTTTCCGAAAATGGGCCAGCCCGTTGGGCCTGGGGGGAGGCGTTTGGGCTTGGAGGAATTACTCCGGAGTTTGGAGAAGAAGAGGATGCATAGTAGTAGTGAAAGGAGGGAAGTTATCCAGGTCCAGTCCATTTTTGTTACACTTTCTTTAGTGACTCGGACTGAGTTTTCGTTTTAGTATACAACCGAGTATTTAAAGGAGTGTGAGAGCCTACAAATTTGAATACTACTATAATTTGTACTGATGAGTCTTGACATCATAATTTTATACTATATTTTGTTGAAATCAAAATGGTGCAGAGTGATTTCGGTGCATGTGAGAGAGACTCGAAAAATTAAGAATGTTTTATCTTAAAATCAATTGATAATTGAAGGATAATAAAGTATATTCTTATTTTTCTAAAAAGATTTCATTTTCATAAAAGTCAATATTAAATAACTCACAAATGAACATATCAAGACATCAATTTTAATACATTACTCACTTGCAAGTTACTAAATAAATCGGTCCTCCTAACTCAAATAATGATCACACCATAATCGAGCAATCACACGTTTCTTGACATTATAACTATGGGTGGCCGCGCAAACCGAGTCATGCCCCCTGCAACATAAGAGAAATGGCTTTGATCTCATGTTGAAATTGAAAGTGTATTAGTGTGGTTGCACGATTAGCACACACAAATTGAAAGATAAATCGTTGTTACCATGAGAATCTAACCTAAATTTAATTAGTAATAAGATAACTAGCTCATACGTTACGTATGGTGAACTTCTTTTTTCATATAAATTTAACGTAAATCAACTCTCAATTCAATATTTTATCCCACTAACTTTAACATACATGTTGTCATGTTGATTGAACATGTTCATTAATTTGCATGTTTGGTACAATTGTCCATGCGGTTTTAGTTATGATAAAAATAATTATATTTATTTTAATTTACAAAATAAATGCGATTATTCTTATAAAACAGATATATTATTTGTTTTTAATTATATTAAATATAATAAAATATAAAGAATGAATTAGGAAAACTCAAGCAAAAAAATCAAATTTGGTGGTCTGGAAAAAAATAAGTTGAAATGCAACAATAAAGAAGATGGTCAGTTTTGGCACATTGCTGATTTTTCAACGTCCTTAAGTTTAATCTATCTTAAATTCAATTTCTAATGTATCTCAATTTAATATAAACAAATTGAGATATATATTGAAAAATATTACTCCTACTGAAATTCAACATTGAAGAATAATTTTGATATTTTAGTAGTTTCGGTCAGAAAATGCTTTCTCATAAATGTTTACTGTTAGTGGAAGATTTACTTTGGAGTAATAGTTACAATTATAAATATAATTAAATAAAATGATTATCTCGAGATAGGTATAGTCAATTCCATGGACCACGTGTTCGGAATTTTCTACCTGGTGTGCTATGACCCTCCTAGAATTGGAAACGAGCCGAACCGAGTCGAGCTCTGAGCTTATTGAGCCGACTCGAAAAAAAATTAATAGGCTCGAGTTCGAGCTCGGCTCGCGAATTTTTTTTTATGCTCGAAATCGACTCGATCGAGGAGCTCGAGCTCGGCTCGATCGAGCAGCTCGACTTTTGCTCGCTCGATTAGTTCAACTCTAGGTTGTTCGAGTGACTCTGTTCGTATTGCTCGAGTTCGACTCGACCTGAATTGCTCGAAAGATCGACTCGACTTAAATTGCTCGAAAGATCGACTCGACTCGATATATATACACGTATTAAAAATATTTAATTAAAAAATTATATATACGAGCGTCTCGCGAGCTGCTCGATTCTTCAAGATTTGAGATCGAGCTCGACTCGTATAGATTAATGCTCGGCTCAAGCTCGACTCGAGCTCGCGTTTGATCGAATTCGAGCCGAGCGTTCACTCGAGCAGTTCGCGAGCGCTCACGAGCTGCTCGGTTCGTTTCCGGCCCTAGCCATGAGTCATGGACTACCGTACACAAATGTTATTATTTCAATAGCACAAAGATTCGATATAGTAAAAATGTCGATATATCAAAAAATATTCAACTTTTTACTATTGAATTAATACCCAAAATATTGAATTATACTAATTTTTTTCAAATACATAAATGTGTGATGGTTATCTTTTTGCTTTAGTTTTATTCCTATTTTGTCATCACGTTTATAACAACCGATTTTTAAAAATATAAGATTAATTAATAACAAGTGGTTTATAAATCGAGAGGCCCAATTCGTGAATGTTTAGTTCCTCAATTATAAGATGGACTCAATTTCCAAAGATTTGCAAGTGCACATTTTGAGAAGTAGTCATGAATGCGATAAGTTGAGTGTATATGTAGTTTGTTAGGTACTGCAACTAAGTACAAATACAATCACATATGCATACAATGTACCAAGAAAATCTTGGTCGTTTCACCTTCTCTTTACTTACTTATTCACTATGAAAGTCGTAGTGCTTAGGTATTATAAAGAATACGCAGCACTGCACAGGCAGCGCACTGCAGCTACAACAACTGGGTGTTGCAGCAGTGCGTTGCAGTAAAGAAAATCATTTGTTTGAGATGTATAATACTTTGTGAGATGTATAATACTTTGTTCCGTGAGGATTATCAGATGTAAATGTATTAATAAAGATTGTGCAGCGGAATGAAAACGGAACAAAGATACTTTACGATTTTCGTACTCACACACACGTAAAAGCAATAAATGGAACACACGATTTAATCTTGTATGGGTATTTGAATATAACCACACGAATGTGCCTTACGGCAAAAATGATTTATTAAGAACGATGAATCGTCTCTTACAAAAATCGATCTTGAACTACAATCGACAACCTTTTGGACATACACATGTATTCCTTTTGGTTTCGTGTTCAAGGATCTCGACTCAATCAACACTACAAAATACTACGATATACAACTGATTTAGATTAACTCTTCGTAGTACACAGACTCGACTATTCTCAAAGAACCGAGACTATCGAATAAAAAAGAGCTCGAGTTAATTTCTATAACTCGTAAAATGTGTTATGGAAGAGATGAATAATTGTGCTGAAGACTCCTTCAATATATAGACCCAGCCTTGTAACCAACTCCCTTGAAAAGCGAGAGTCAAGGCGGTTTCTATAATTTAGGAAATCTGTTTTGACCGTTGCTGCAGCACCTGCGTTAGTCAGCGACAATGCAGCCACGCCTTGCGTCAGTGTCTTCAATGTCTTGCTGCAACGGCTTGAACTTTAAGTCTTCAGACATTAATCTTGAACAACGCCTTGATGCATCATGTGTAGAATCCCATGGCTGCATCAGGTCTTCAATCTCTTTAAGTCTTGATTGAGTGCATCAAGCACGCAATGTGCTACATCAGATCATACATGATGTGTATGATACATACCAGTATAAATGGTGAAGAAAGGGTAAAATCTAATATGCAATATGCACGCAATGCCTTGCACAGCGACCTGCTGCAGCAGTGCACTGCAGTGCATATCACAATTACAAACTCCCCCTTTTTATCTTTTCTTCACCAAACATAAGGATGAGCAATGAAGTGATTTTGCTCCCCCTTAATGAAAACTTCCCTTCAAACATTACTAAGGAAGTAAGAACCACTCCCCCTTAGTAAGTACTTATCTAACCAAAATAACAACTACGTCTATCAAATAAAATCTGAGATCACACCAATAAAAGAAATAAAATGTTCAACATAAAAACAGAATTAAAAACATGAAATAGTTCAAAAAGCAGAAATAAAAATAGGAGTTCAAAAGTAATTAAAAACAAGTAAAAAACAGCTGCTGCATCGAACTATGCGTCATCATCCTCATCATCTTCAACTCCATCATCCTCATCAGAGTCCAACTCGATCTCCACATCCTCACTTCCAGCTTGAAACGGATCATCCTCCATGTACGGCTCATCAGCTGGGTCAGAGTCTTCTGGCACTTCAAACTCCTCCTCTTCATCACTTGCATGCTCGTCCTCATCCCCATCTCCCCCTTTTGGTGTGAAAAGATGCTGCAGAAAGTCCACCACTGCAGCTTCCAGGCCCTGGGTGACTTGGGCAGTGAAGACACGAGCTAATTCCCCAATATTTGCAGAATGTGCAGCTGGCAGTGCAGCATGAGAGGAAGAGGCATCAGCAGTCGAAGCCTTGGGAAACCCTTTCCATGGAAGGTCTTTTGGCTCGCGATCATGCACTGGATAAGGGGCCCTTTTGGAGGTAAGATTCTTCAAGTCAGTAGGCAGCACTGTGAGGCCTTGTTCTTTGAGCATTTCCCAAACTAAGGAGGGGAATGGGAGTGCAGGCTCTGCAGCAAGGCTTTCAGCTAGAAGTGCTATTTTGATGAAGATTTGACGCCCAATATCCACCTGGTTGCCAGCTCCAAGATTATAAATAATCTCGAGTGTAGGATTATGCACTGCGTGCATGTGTGTAGTGGTAGTCCAGTTGGTTCGGGCGATGCTGAATAGCCAAATATAAAAAGTTGTCAATTTTGGCACCGGCGGCGGGACGACATCAGTGGTTGAGTTGCGAAGACGGCGACTCATGGCTTCGGGAGTGGCAGCAAGCTTCGTTGGAATGGTGACTTGGCTGCGCTCCAGAAAAGCGTTGATGGTTGCCGGAGTGAAGGTGAAAACCTTGTTGCGCACATACACTTTCCCGAAACCACGGGAGCTGCTATTACCGAAGCAAGGGCGGAGATTTGCGTAAAAATCCCTAACAACTTCGGGACAGTAGGGGCCTGTATAGGTGAAAGCCTTCCGAAGATGCATTTTGTCCAGAAACTTCGTGAGCTTTAAATCCTCTGCCTCTCCACCATCAATGGCTCGCTCGTGGAGAAAACGGCGAGAAGCATCAAAATAAGACTGCAAGATGGCACGGCGGAGAGACCAGAAACGAGGCGAAAAATGCTTGTGTGCCTCCATATCAGAATCAGGGTCTTCCTCTGGTGCCTCTTCGACTGGTGGAGGCCTGATTTTGGCAGCTGACATGGGAGCCTTCCCTTTCGATGATGCTGCAGCGGATTTAGCCTTTCCTTTGGTGGAAGGGGCTGCAGTGGGCTCCTCGATCTTAATCCCGTTGCCTTTGCTTTTGCCCTTGGCAGTTTTGGCATACTTGCGAGGGGTGTTGGTGTATTTTGATAATGTTTTTCAAAACATAAAAGATGGAAAAATAATAATAAAAATTGGAGAGAGAGACGGATCTGAAAGGTCTGCTGCAGCCACTTGAGTACTGCAAGTGAGAAGTTGAAAAGACCCCTGCAGCTTCACTCAAGTGCAACAAGTGGGAATTTGAAAAGACTTTTGTAACCACACTTGGGTAATAAATTAAACAGCTCTTATCTTCAATTATGTAACGTTTAAGAAGCTGAGAAATATATATATTTTTTTTGTATTTGTATTTTTTTTTTGTATTTTTTTTTTTGTATTTTTTTTTTAAACAGGTGTGATAACAAATATCTAGAACGCTAGGTAGACAAAAAAAACTGAGGCAAGGAAAAAACGGACATTCCTTGCTGGTGCAACACGCTGCAGTAGGATAGTTTCCTTGTTGACACTTCACCAATATCGTAGAACAAATTCTTGGGTATATTGGATATTTTCACATGTCTTCAACACACATTCTAATCCCCTGGTATTATGTACAAGTATTATGGGGTTTGTGGTGTTGTAAAAGATATGTTGCAATATCCTCTTCTCCTTCGGAAAATTTTATACTTAATGAATTTGCTTAAGAGCATGAGTAGTGTCACGAGAAAACAGACAGGGCAGTGCAGCAGCGTGTTGCCAGGATCATTTAGGGCATGGTGCCCACGCGCAATTCCCTTCGTAGTAGTTTAAAGCGATCGGAATCAAGGGGTTTGGTGAATATGTCTGCGATTTGTTTCTCTGTGGAAATGTGATCAATTCGTAGAAGTCTTTTCTCGACCAAATCGCGTATGAAGTGATGTCTGATGCTTATGTGTTTTGTCCTGGAATGTTGTACTGGGTTGCGGCTGATATTGATGGCGCTAGTGTTGTCACAGTAGAGAGTGAGAGTGTGGCTTTCCAGGTGATAATCGTCCAGCATGTGCTTCAGCCATATGAGTTGTGTGCAACAGCTCCCTGCAGCCACGTATTCAGATTCGGCTGTAGATAGAGAAATGCAGTTTTGCTTGCGGCTGTGCCACGAGATGATGTTATTTCCGAGGAAGCAACACCCTCCGCTGGTGCTTTTTCTATCATCTAAGTCACCAACCCAGTCAGCATCAGAAAACCCTACCAAATCAGTGGTTGTATCCTTCGTGTACCAGATACCCAATTCCGTCGTTGCAGCCACGTATCGTATGATACGTTTGACGGCTTTCAGGTGATCTTCTTTGGGCTCAGCCTGAAACCTAGCACACAAGCAGACACTGTACATAATGTCTGGTCTTGTTGCAGTCAGGTACAAGAGACTCCCAATCATGGAACGATACACCGTTTGATCCACTGCAGCAGCGCCAGAGTCACGCTCAACTTTGTCTGTGGATCCCATTGGAGTCTTCATGGGTTTTGAATCTTCAAGGTGAAACTTTTTCACCAGGTTACGGGCATAGGTCGTTTGAGAAATGAATGTACCCTTTGAAGATTGCTTGATGTGCAGTCCTAGAAAATGAGATAATTCTCCAACCATGCTCATTTGAAACTTAGAGGACATAGAAGAAATAAATGATTTTAACATAGTATTGCATGTTGACCCAAACACTATATCATCTACATATACTTGAGCAATCAAAATGTCAGATGAAACAAACTTGACAAAAAGGGTTTTGTCGGCAGTGCCGCGAGTGAAACCATAGCTGAGGAGAAACTCCGTCAAACACCCGTACCAAGCTCTGGGAGCTTGTTTAAGACCGTATAGGGCTTTGTGTAGCTTGTATACATGGTCCGGATGAGAAGGATCTTCGAAGCCTTTGGGTTGCGCAACGAAGGCCTCTTCGTCAAGAACACCATTTAAAAACGCAGCCTTGACGTCCATTTGATGGAGATTAATGTCAAGGTAGCATGAAATGGCAATGAGAAGTCGTATGGATTCCAGTCTTGCTACAGGAGCAAACGTTTCGTCGAAATCGATGCCTTCGACTTGTGTATACCCCTGCGCCACGAGGCGTGCTTTGTTGCGAACGACCTGACCATGCTCGTTGGATTTGTTCTTGAAAATCCACTTTGTACCTATTACATTTTTGTTGTTGGGTCGAGGAACGAGTATCCATACTTTGTTTCTCTCAAACTCGTTCATCTCCTCTTGCATGGCCATCACCCAAAATTCGTCTTTTAATGCTTCCTTGACATTCTTGGGCTCGATGGACGATAGGTAGGACACAATTCCTATCTCAATGCAAGTTGCAGACAATCCAACATTTCTGGTCATGTTTTTGTAGTCAATGTGTGGATGAGATCTAGTGCGTCGAGGAAGGATTTGAGTGGTGGGGTGATTTCGTCGCACATGGCCTGGTGGGTCACGTCTTCTGGAGTTCAAGTCTTCATCATCACCAGAGGAGTCAGAGTCTCCTGATGAAGCATCTGTTGGAACGTTGGTTGATGTATCTGGTGCTGCAGCCACATCGGTTGACGTATCTGCTGCTGCATCGCCTTTTGGAGGACTGTTTGTGACAGGTGATTGGAGTGGTCTATCTGAATTGTCTACACCTTTCTTTCCCTCCAGTGTACTAAGATCATCAAATGTTACATTCACAGATTCGACAATAGTTCTAGTTTTTAACATAAAAATGCGATACGCATGACTATTTCTTGAGTAACCTACGAACAGGCCACGGTTAGCCTTTGGTTCAAACTTGGTCCTAGGTTCTCGATCATTAAGAACATAACAAATGGATCCAAAGACATGGAAATACTTGACATTTGGTTTACGTTTGTTAAGAATTTCGTAGGCGGTCTTTGTGGATCCGGGTCGAAGGTTGACTCGATTGATGATATGGCATGCAGCATTGATGGCTTCAGCCCAAAGTCTCTTGTATGTTTCTGTCAAATTTTTAGAGATCAACATCACACGAGCCATTTCGGTTAACGTTCGGTTTTTCCTTTCAACGACACCATTTTGTTGTGGTGTAATAGGAGCCGAGAATTCTTGTGCAATTCCTTGCGCATCACAGAACTTTGTGAAATGTTGATTCTCAAATTCAGTTCCGTGGTCACTTCGAATTCTTTGAACATCAGTTTGATGATTTGTTTTGATCCACCTTATGAGTTGAGACACTTCTCCTAAGGTTTCATCCTTGCTCTTCAAGAACCTCACCCAAGTGTATCTTGAGTGATCATCCACCACTACGAGTACATATCGTTTTCCTGAGAAGCTTTCTGTTTCAACCGGGCCCATCAAGTCCATGTGAAGTAAATTGAAACATTTTGATCTTGTGTGATGGCCTTGTGCAGCATCGGGTCCAGATCCTGCTGCAGCAAGGGGTGGATGACTTGCGCGAGTCATTTTTCCTTGTTGGCATGGACCACACACCGATTTTTCAATTTTTGTCAGCTTTGGGAGGCCGCGGACAGCTTCAAGTTTGATCAATTGCTCCAAGTTTGAAAGGCTTGTGTGGCCAAGTCTTTGATGCCAAAGGTTAACTTCTTCATTCACACGAGCTGAGAGACATGTTTCAACAATAGAGTAACAGTTATTAGCTTTGGAACGCTCCCCCTTGACAAGGGGTCGTCCATCATCACCGAGAACTTCACACGTTTCATGTGTGAATTTCACGTTCATGCCCTCGTCACATAATTGACTGATGCTTATCAAGTTTGTGATAAGTCCTTTCACATGTAGTACTTGATTCAATTTGGGTAGACCCTTTTTGTTTAGAGTGCCACGTCCCACAATTTTACCACTCGATCCTCCACCAAAAGTAACGTCTCCCCCTTGATAGGTTTGGTAGTTGGAGAGAAGATCGCTGTTGCCTGTCATATGCCGGGAACATCCGCTGTCGAAGTACCAGGGAGCGTCCTTGGTGGTTTTGAGAGCAGTGAAAACCATGTTGCACATAGGCTGTTCCTCGGTTGTCTTTGTTACATTTGAGGCAGCAGATGCAGCAACAGCAGTTGATTTACGTATCCAGATTTGAGATGTAGTAACTTTGGTAAGACATGGTGCTGCATCATTGCTGATTTTCCCTTTACGAGGATTCATCCCTTTTTGGATTCTCTTTGGCTTTTGGCGCTTGTGGACGTGTTTGTTTGTCTTCCATGGTCCAACGTTCGAGTACAGGAGAGATCCATTCCTAATGTCCTCTTCTTGTATCCAACAATATGGACGAATGTGACCTGAAAAAAGACAATAGTGGCACACATAGTGTCGCCTATAATTTTTTATAGGTTTGATGGGGGCACTTTTGAGTTTGGACGAGCGTGATGCAGCATGGCTTCCTTTATCAAGCTTGTTCGTGCGATTTATAGGCTTAGCCACTGCATTACGTGGAGGTTTGTCTTTAACCGCATATTGCTGTCCTGTTGCAGCATGAGTGGGGGTTTTATTGTTGATAGTGAGTGTATTTGAGTCAAAGCTCTCAGAGGAGTCGTCCGTCGACTTCACAAAGGTGATCCCTGAGGATATCCTCTTTGGTGGAAACACTGCATCAACGGTTTTTTGAAAGCCAAGTCCTTGTCTTTCGACGTTTGCAATACTCATGGCTGCATCGAGTTTGGAGGTGCCTGTGTTGAGCTTCTGGAATGTGTTGTGTGCAACTTCCAGCTTTCCATTTGCGCGATCGAGCTCGATCCTTAGTCGATCAATCTCCAGGTCCTTCCTTGTAAGGTCCACGTCAAACTTTTTGAGTCGTTCTTCGTGTGTGGCCTTGTTTGTTGACAAGAGTTTCACCATCTTGTCTTTTTGTTGGAACTCCATACGAAGATTATCGAATTGTTCTTTTAGTTCGATGAACAGCTCAATAGGAATCGGTTCTGGTTCTTCCTCGATCTCGGAAATGGATGCGGCGAAACAAAAGAAATCTTTAGGTGATGCAGCAGTGGGTTGGGTTGCTGCGGCAGGACCTTCATCGTCAGATAGGCAGCATCCTTCAGCACGAGCAGTTAAGGCTGTTTCCGGATCAGTTCCTTCGTATTCCTCCAGGAAGTCGGAGTCATTGTGAGCCACCATGTTAGCCACGTGTCCAATGTTTCGATTTTTGGATGGACAATCGGACGAAAAATGACCAATTCCTTGGCAAGTGTGACACGTGAGTTTGGACCAATCCCTGTCTTGACTTGTATTAGGATTAGGTCTTCGAGGGGCAGCCCTGTTGTCTTGACTTGATGCATTTCTTGGGCCATTCTTCCTTTTACGAGGATCATAGGTGCATTTAAGCGAGCGTACAAGGACCGCATCAAGCTTTTGTGAAATTAGGGCATATTTGTCTCCACCATTCTCTTCATGTCCAAGGAGGCCATAAATTTCCTCATCGGTGAGTGTACTCGTGCTGCTGCAGGAGTCAGGCTTTGAGAAGGTGTTTGGCCCCGTGGCTGTAAAGGCCAGTGACTTTTCACGTGGTCGACCAAAGTTTGCCCGGTCTTGCTGATTCAATTCATAGGTCTTGAATACAGCCATGAGGGTGATATAGTCCTCCGAGGATCCCAAAGGTCCGTCCTCGATTGCAGTGACTTTTGCTTGAAATTTCGAGTTCAAAGACCGCATCACCTTGCTGCATACAGCCGTGTTGGAGATAGGTCCTCCAAGATCAGCGCATTCGTTGACAATGGCCATGATATCTCCAAAATACTGCCTTGTGGACTCATCCTCACGCATTCGCAAATTTTCAAAGCGAGTCATGAGCATGCGCAACTTCGTTTTCTTCACTGCGGTATCCCCCTCACAGTGAAGTTGAAGTTGGTCCCAAATGTCTTTGGCTGAACCGCATTGCTTGACGAGTTTATACATCTCGCAATCAATGGATTCAAGGATCGCGCATCTAGCACGATCATTGGCCGTTGCAGCCTCCATTTTCTCTTTGGTCCATTTTTCAGGAGCTTTTTCAAGCTTGGACCCTTCCTCAGTGGACTGAGGTGGTTTCCATCCTCTAAGGACTGACAACCATGAATTACGGTCAATGGATTTGATTCTCGCTTCAATACGAGTTTTCCAAAAACCGTAGTTTGTACCATCGAGAACAACTTGTGATCTAACGATGTACGAGGGGTCTGACATTGTGTGTGAGTAATCAGAGGACCGAAGCACTAATTGAGTCTAGTGTTGGCTCTGATACCACTTGAAAGTCGTAGTGCTTAGGTATTATAAAGAATACGCAGCACTGCACAGGCAGCGCACTGCAGCTACAACAACTGGGTGTTGCAGCAGTGCGTTGCAGTAAAGAAAATCGTTTGTTTGAGATGTATAATACTTTGTTCCGTGAGGATTATCAGATGTAAATGTATTAATAAAGATTGTGCAGCGGAATGAAAACGGAACAAAGATACTTTACGATTTTCGTACTCACACACACGTAAAAGCAATAAATGGAACACACGATTTAATCTTGTATGGGTATTTGAATATACCCACACGAATGTGCCTTACGGCAAAAATGATTTATTAAGAACGATGAATCGTCTCTTACAAAAATTGATCTTGAACTACAATCGACAACCTTTTGGACATACACATGTATTCCTTTTGGTTTCGTGTTCAAGGATCTCGACTCAATCAACACTACAAAATACTACGATATACAACTGATTTAGATTAACTCTTCGTAGTACACAGACTCGACTATTCTCAAAGAACCGAGACTATCGAATCAAAAAGAGCTCGAGTTAATTTCTATAACTCGTAAAATGTGTTATGGAAGAGATGAATAATTGTGCTGAAGACTCCTTCAATATATAGACCCAGCCTTGTAACCAACTCCCTTGAAAAGCGAGAGTCAAGGCGGTTTCTATAATTTAGGAAATCTGTTTTGACCGTTGCTGCAGCACCTGCGTTAGTCAGCGACAATGCAGCCACGCCTTGCGTCAGTGTCTTCAATGTCTTGCTGCAACGGCTTGAACTTTAAGTCTTCAGACATTAATCTTGAACAACGCCTTGATGCATCATGTGTAGAATCCCATGGCTGCATCAGGTCTTCAATCTCTTTAAGTCTTGATTGAGTGCATCAAGCATGCAATGTGCTACATCAGATCATACATGATGTGTATGATACATACCAGTATAAATGGTGAAGAAAGGGTAAAATCTAATATGCAATATGCACGCAATGCCTTGCACAGCGACCTGCTGCAGCAGTGCACTGCAGTGCATATCACAATTACACACTATATAATGACTCGAGAATACTGTTAAGATTCCAATGATCCCATTTATCTCACTCTACAGACTACAAACATGGGAAGACAGCCGAATAAGCGTTGGAAACGGGCTGTACTCCTCGCCTCCAAGGTATATATATTGGTTTAGTCGTCGCGCGCATTCATTGTAATCAAACGATTTAGGCGAATAATAATACAATGCAGGTTGGTAAAGGGCTGTCCAAGGATAACAGAGCTCAACTCTTAGCCCCTAAGCATTGGTTAGAAGTTGTAAGTGGTTTTCTATATCCAATATATATTTCGATTCTTTAGTTCTATGAAAAAGTTATATGCGATGATAAATTAAATCGGCAGATTGATCGGCTTCACCGTTACGGTGAAAATCTGAAGTTGTATCACGACGCATGGCTCAGCAGCGACAGCACGCAGCCCTTCTTTTTCTGGTAAATCCAGCTTAAAGCAGTTAGCCATAATTATCTGTTTGTTAATCCATGTTATAACTTGTAGGCTCGAGTACGGGCATGGCAAAGAAATCGATCTCAAGGAGTGCTCGAGGGCACGGTTACAACGACAGCGAATTCAGTATCTTGGACCTGTGAGCAAACTGATTAAAAAAAACCCATCATTTACTTTTTTGTTTGTTTGTTTAAATAACCCTCACTGCAGAAGGAGCGCGAAGACTATGAAGTGATCATAGAACAGGGGAAGCTCGTGCACAAAAAAAGTGGCGTGTTTGTTAACACGACAAAGGGGATCAAATGGATACACGTCCTCAGCACATCGAGGAGGTTGTTCGTTGGGCAGAAGGATAAAGGGTTGTTTCAGCACTCGAGTTTTCTTTCCGGGGCTGCGATTTTGTCGGCCGGACGGATAATCGCCTCTGATGGGATGCCCCAGGTCTAAATTAATATTTGCAGCACAGTCAAATAAAATGTGCTGATATCTATATGATACTGATCTAGCTTTTACTTGTTTTTCTGCAAGGCTATGTGGGCATACAGTGGGCACTACTGCCCAACAGAAGAGAGTATGCAGAGGTTGATTCAGTTTCTTGAAGAGAAACAAGTGGATACACGAAACGTCGAGGTAGACATCAGTATCAATATCTCAGTTTCGTTTCCTGGTGTTTAAAATGTTTACATTTCTGTTTCACAGTTTTCGCCGATAGATGAAGATGTTCCACCTATCTATGTGTCCAAATAAGCTGTGACTAATGACTATGATGTAGTATTATGATCAACTGAATAAACATCTCAAGAGAACACATGATTCACTTTCATTTCATTTGCATCACTTTATATCAATGGTCACCAAGAAATATGACCTGTATCGAGGCTGGGATGTTATTGATTTTCCAAGGAGTCGGACCAGAAGCATAATTTATATGTACAAATAGTCGGACAAGAAGAATAATTTGAAATGTAAAGCGCACCTAAATTACGCATGATTAGTCACTGAAAACAGCGTTCAAAAAACACTACAATGACACACTTATATAACACATATTTAAAACCCGGACGAAGTTCAGGTGTACAAGATCTAATCCTAACAAAATAGAGCAATGCAGAAGCAAAAGACCATAGCATTTAACTAAAAGCCCGTTCACACAAAGAAATCACAGAACATCTAAGCGCGAGTCGTCAATCTCGAAAAACCAACAAGGAACCTAATCCAAACAAAATATCCCATCATCAATCTCAAGCAAAATCACATAAACAAAACCAAAACAATAATAACATTAATCAAACAATCAACTATAAAGCTCAAGGATGGATAATTACCATTGGGATAATGTGAGATGTTGTACCCACCTGCAGCAGCAAGAAGAGAAAACAGTCAAAACACATATATCAGAAATGAAAAAAAAAACACAGAATCAAATTACATAAATTAGGGCAGAAATCTATCAATTCATTTGTTTAACGACTTATTCGTATTCTGTGAACCTTCTAAATATTAAATGAGAAAGAAACTAAGAATTCATACATACCTCAAATTAATTTGTTACAGACGTCCTTGTAAGTACAAAGTTGATGCTTGTACCCCTCGAGAATGGCCTCCACATATGCTGTAAACATGTAGTGGCGGACATTTCCGATTCGAGCCTCTAGAATGTTGAGCTTTCGAATCTTGGTGTATTGTTCGTGAATCGAATGAGCATAATGATCTAAAACATCATCACAGAACTTGCAAATGTCTTTCGTTTCATACCCTCCATCATTAAGAATCTCGTGAAGCAGAGGATTCTTCTCTGCAGATTCAGCCCACTCAGGGAGGTTCCTTTGAATGCTCCGTTGAAAAGGCTCACAAAGACTCAACTTCGATGGAGAACAAGGAACTCTCGACAAGAACCCAAAGTTCATAACCATCCTCACATTCGATGTCGAGTCCATGGTAGACGGGTGATGCAATGCTAGGAAATTGAGCTCCATACGATAATTAGGATGCAGCTGCATCCACTCCTCGTAAGAAGCAAGAAATTCCTCGTAAACTATGAGTTCAGAGGCTGCCGATTCATTCTCGATTGTAGTCGAGAGAAAAACTCGGAACTTTTCCGCGATCGATCCTAATTCTAAGACATTAGCTTCAAAGGAATCGCTGATCGGGTCGACACCTGGCCCTTTCATGAGCTTAACAGTGCCGTTTTCCTTGATTCCGACGGACTCGGCTAAATTAGCAAAGGGATTAGCGTTTCTTACGAGATGGTCCCTCAGGAGCTTGACGATTTTGCGGAAGACCTCGAGCAGTCGGTTTGCGGCATCTTCTCGATTTCTCGCCTCTTCGGGCTTGGCGTCCCATTCCCCTTTCAAGTGGCGGAGGTAATTGGTCACGTCCATAAAAAACCCTAGGTACACCAATCCCGTGAAGTTGTTTTTCTCGAGGGAGAACGCCGGAGAAGTGACGGCGGCCCGGGACGATTTGACCTCTGCTCTGTTCCGGTGAAACACGACCGTTCCGATCACTCTTTCATTTAAGAAATCATACCAGACGTACTCGAACGGATAACCTTCCCCCGCCCACTCGAAGTTGAAAGGTCGAGCCATTGCTAGGGTTTCTGAGTGCGGTGAGGTGAATTCAGAGTCTCAATGGAGGTGAGGTCGAGCCGATTGTATTAATAATATATTTAAAAAATGTAATAAAAATATCAATTTTTATCTCATAATTATATTTAAAATTATTTGAATTTAATTATTCTAATAAACAAATTAAAAACATTAATTTTAAAATTATACTATATATTACTGTTAATATTGAAATCTATATAATATATAAATTCAGACTTTGCTGATATCATGTGGAAAATATGAACACAAAAAAATACACTACAAAAAATAACATGTTCACAGCACAGACAAAACTTTCGGTCAAGATTTTCTTACGTGGCTTTTTTTTACTATTATTAATTATGACGTGTTTTAATTCAATTACTTAAATACCAATTTCATACTCCCTCGGTCCAAAAACAGTTGTCATACTTTCTTTTTTGGGGTGTCCAACAATAGTTGACACACCCTAAAAAAAGAAATAATTATTCTAACTTTTTCATTTAAATATATAACTTTATTCTACTCTACCTCACATACTTTTTAAACTTTACTCACAGCTACTTTACTTACAACTACTTTACTTTTCACTTTTAAAATATATTTTTACTCTTTACTTTTTAATTAAAAAATTAAAAAATAATAATTTTTTTAAACTCCGTGTCCAGCAAAGTATGACATCTATTAATGGCCGGAGGGAGTATTCCCTAAAGTCTTCAAATTCCATAAATATGTCTAATTGAGTCTTACATTAGTTTAAATGTATTTCCGAATGATTGATTAATTCCATATTAGCAAGTTTAAATGTATTTCCGAATGATTGATTAATTCCATATAAGCAATTCCTTAATTAATTACATTAGTGTTTTGGTGTGTTTTTACTCTTTGATGGGGATATTCGCTGGTAGCAGAGGGTTTTGGCAACAACACAAAAATGCAAATTTGTTATAAGTAAGATAGCAAAGGGTAATAGTTTATACAGAAATCATAAGTAGAAAATGGATGCTCATGGCACCTCTTTATTCAAATATTCATACTTAGAATTCATTTTGAAATACAATGGTTTGCATGTCCTTCTCTCTCCTCTAACACCTTATATTTATACTAACACATGCATGGCAAGATTATGCCACCTAATGCCCACTTATCAGCTCCTGATTGGACCACAACTCCACTAATATCTAGCATTAAAAACCCACTTAACTCTAAACAAAGACTTTATCCTCTTCTCCCGTCAAATGCCTTTTGACCACCTGTTGTGTTGACTCTGACACCTCCCCCACGGATATTCCCGTGTAATAAGTCTGACACTACCGTGCGGTCGTTTCCGTCCAAGCTCTTTTCTGACTTCTGTTGGTTGCCTTCCTAGGTCTTTTTCCATAGGTTGATTCTGACTTGCACATCTGATGACGTGGCTACCTCATTGTTGACACGTGTCGGTGACCGTTTTATCGGGTATAACATAGGCCCCCAGGAAAATTGGAGTTTTCAACTTCGATTTCCCTGAAGATTGTGTTTGAATACCTCGGTTCGCACGCTTTGGAATCTGCACTCTGACTTTCTGTCGGTGGTTGACTCTTCATTTAATGTTGTTTTTACGCCTTTAAAGGCTCTTCATATCGCATTACGGCATCATATCATGGATTTCACTTGGAATAGAGAAGTGTACCCGAATAATATCACGAGTTTCTCCTTTAGGATTAGAAATCGATTGATGAAGGCTAAGCTGCCTTTGTCTTTATCTTTTTCACAGAAGTTTCCGGAGCTTGCTGGACAGGACGTCGCTTTGGTAGATGCTTTTGAAAGAATCTGGACGGTGAAAGTGGAGAAGGATGGTCGGCGGCTGGTACTGACTGACGGTTGGAGTAAGTTTTGTGAGCGTCGGTTGGTTTCAGTGAGCGGAATCATCTTTCTAGAGTTGCGTGGGCAAAAGTCTTTCAGCATTGGTGTATTTGGAAAGGATGGAGAGGAGTGTTGGAATAGGTGACCGGCGAGCCAACGGTTGGCCGAGCGGTTAACCGTATTCCGTTATATAACGGTTTATTTCGTTAATTAATGAAACCTATATTAATGGCATATACTATATCTGCTCCCAATGTTGAATCATAGATATAGTCCTGTACAGTTACACATGTTGTATGAATTCGGTTTTGTGGAAACCGAGAGATAATTCTGTTAACACAACGTAACTGGTCAAACTCAGTTCCTAGTCGATGGGTTACGCCAATAACAAGGATACCCGGCCTTTCCCCCTTGAGACTAGCACTTAGTGTATGTGGGCTAATCTCGAGCCTCGGTGTTGGGACATCGACATACTTGAGTGGGTGCTCACTGTTGATGAGTTCACTGAACCCCCTCTCCCTGGAATCTCTAAGTGGTTATCACTGATCGAGTAGAGAATTCCATAATATAGTTGTACACAATTAATCCTTAAGACCCAGACATCACCGTGACTTCATCAGAGGACTAGCTGTATCGTGACGTGTCTCTGATTCCCTGGAAAGGGAGTAAGTCGAAAAAGGAGACAATGTTCGTGCAGTTCGAAATCTGATGTGAAGTCTGTGCATGGTAGTAGGGGATCTGATCGCTTGATATAGATCATGGATGTCCTGTGTGTTCTGATGGTTCGTAGTCCCGGAATCTCTGGCCAGAGTTGAATAGTGAGGTGATTAGAGAAATGTGTTTCTCTGAATCAATCACGAATGGATTTTACGAAACCTAGAACGTACGCACAGTTATCAAACTCAACAAGAGATCTCGATTAACCAATATCCCAAGAGGTGATCGGGACATATGTATCGGAGGGATCGTACTGTACGCTAACTATATTACAAGGTTCTTGCAGGCACTTCATTTGTATCTAGGGAATTAGTGAAGCGTGGCTGCTAGACGCTCGTCACTGATTCGTTGGGCACTGACTTGTTCGGAGATTAAATAATATGATTATTAATCTAAAACTCTTGGGAGTAGTTGAAATAAGAACAATATGTTGTTCGAATCACAATATGTTGTGAGCCCACGGCTAGTTATACACCTGAACCATTGAGGGTCACATTCTCGTGTAAACCGATCCTTGAATACGATCATGTATTAATTAACTGTTAATTAAGTACATATAGTCGGAGGTCAATATGATTGAATCCGAGATTCATAATTGTGATTATGAGTTGGAAATAATAATGAGCTAAAGAAAACGGACACAATGGTGTACACTTTCTATTTTGGGAAATTTCCCGATTTAGCAGTACCCCTGAAATGGGCTTTCCGATTTTGTGAAATTGGAAATTTTTATTTTTGCCTCATATTGATGAGAAAATTAAAACGAGAAAGAAAATATAATCGTTATATTTTTCGGAGATGAAATTGATTGTCAATTTTGGAGAAACGTAATGACGGCTAATGTATTGGGCCGGCTAGGGTTAATGGATCCGATCCATTAGGGTTTGAGCCCAATAGGCTCCTTTCTTCACCTATAAAAGGAGCTCTATAGGCATGAGAATAAACACACCAAAGTGAAGAGCTCAAAACCCTAGCCTCACTTTCTCTCCTCTCCTTCTCCCTCTCGTCCGCCCCCCTCGGCTCCTCCCTCGGAGGACCGCCGACAACCGGAGCCGCCGCCCGCCGCCGCCTAGTGCCGCCGCCGGCAGCCGCCTCCCCTCGCCGGAATCCGATTCCGGCACCGTTTTTCCGGCCCGTTTTTCCCGTCGTATTCTCCCTTACGTGTTTCTAGTGCAATACGTAAGTTGGATTACCTATACGAGGTGAAACCTGATTAGACGAGAGACGCCGAAGGAACGCCCGAGCACAGCCCTAGTCGCGCCCGTGCGCTCCAGCCGTGACACACGAGTCCAGCCGAGAGCCCCGCCACTCGCCCGGCTCTCCCCGCACACGACCCGTGCCGTCCCCGCGTCGCATCCGCGCGACTTCCGACGAACCTAGTTTCGTCCGATGAATCCCTGAGGTACTTACAATTAAATTCAGGTTTAATTGTTTGCGTTAATTGTTTGCGCTAAGTGTACAATTAAATTTGATTTAATTGTTTGAGTTAAATATTTGCGCTATGTACTGTTAATGTTTGCGGGGATTTTTAATTGATATAGAAAAATTAATTGCGATTAATTTAAATGTCAATTAAATTCAAATTGATTCGTATTAAATAATATGATTATCTTAATTGTCAATTTGACGCAAACTGATTATGTGCACATGTTTACGTAATTAATTATATATGTGTAATTAATTAATTTGATTAAATTACAAGTTGATTAGAATTAAATAATATGATTATGTTAATTGTCAATCTGATGGAAATTAATTATGTACGGATGTTTACGTAATTAATTGTAATATATTAATATGATTAATATAATTGCGCTATAAGTAATATATTAATATGATTAATATAATTGCGCTAGAAGTAATTATTTTATATGATAATATAATTGCGCTAGAAATAATTAATTTATATGATAAATTTAATTGCGCTAGATTTAATTTATATAGTATGGGATGCATGAATTAAATATTTAATTATTTGATAATTAAATTAAATGGTGGATTATTTATTCTAATTAGATTTGAATTAAGTCAATTAATGCATGTAATATTGAAAATATGATTTTCAATAAAATAAAATAAATATAATGTAAAATGTTTACATTAATGAAAAACGGTTTTTCATAAAATTTTTGTTTTCCGCTGCGTATACATGCACGATCCCCAACAGTGGTATCGAGGTTCTGAAATTGATTAATTGTCTATGAATTTAATCGCCTAAAGCATGCTGTTTGTTGAATTGATTGATTTAATGTTGTTTAATTGGGACTTAGTTGTTTCTATTAAGATATTTATTTTTATCTAATAGATCCAAACAATGCCTAATTTGTTATCAAGTAACAATTCAATGTCGAACATGAACTCACCTCGGGGAGTGATTCATCTAGACTTGTTTTTGTTAAAACAAATTAGAGACATCGAGCCATATGATGGCATGATTCGATGGTCTGCTCGGCTCCCCCATTTATGGGAGATAGGGTCGCTCGCATGATGAATCGCCGGTTAGAAACCTCGAGTTTCACTTACGAGACATCACGTTTTGATTATTAAGATATTAATAAATTGAAATAGAAAGGAAGTATCAATATTTAATTTAGTGAAATTATTTATTGACCAATTAAATAATTGATTTAAATATTCGATCAACAAGGTGATAGATTAATTATTTGATTTAATTGTTAAATCAAGTTAATTAATAGAGCACCATTTAATTTGCATACCTCGTTTTAATTATGATTAAATGCTATGTGAATTATGTGAAATATATATTGTGATATATGTTATGATCGTATGTGCTCGTTAGGATGACCTATAGAGGACATAGTTGTTAAGAATCAACAATCGATCACTCGCTTCATTCTCTCCTGAGAATGTATAACGATTATTCTGATGAGATAACAATCCTATACTCCTCCATTCTCTCCCGAGAATGTATATCAAGCCTTAAAGGAGAACCGATGTGTCGTTCTTTCTCCTTTCCTTCTACCGACAATAAATTATGTGAAAGCCACTTACAAGTAGTATGGTATGCCGTGTTAGCGGGGAGTACTGCTTGTGAGTTAAGCTGTAATTTATTGACATAAGATGGAGAGGTGTTAGCTACGATTCTTTTAAATATGTGTGGTCGGATAGATTAACTATGGGCTTACACATGTTTATTGGAGTCCAACTTTCACTTCTCACATCGGTAGGTCGGTCTTGACACATGGTTGACTTTGAAGGGTACGATTAACGTAGTTCATTGTCATGGTGAGGAAAAGTAATCTTTAGGGTCACATAGAGATGTGATTGAAAATGTTTCTACCTTTAGGTGAATGTAATCGGGCTAGATTAACTACGGGTTATATTCACGCTATTGGACCTAAAGCCCAACTAAGGAAAAATAAGTTTTCCCGTCTGTCTGCGAGAGGATAGCGGAATTCGAAAAATTTAGTGGGAGACAATTAAATGATAAAGACCAAACATTTAATTGTAATCATTAATAACGAATTATCTCAATGTTAATCTTCTTAATATTTCTCAGTAATATTCTCTAAGATATCCCGTAACATCGATACTCGACCAATCCAAACTCACTGGCCCAAACCATTTGAATTGGAATCTCAATCTTGTGATTTAAAATGATGAGTGCCTCTATGTACTTGAGAATAGATTATTTGATAATCTCACTCAACCTTTGACTGCTGAGGAATGCCACTTATGAGAAGTGGATTTCTAGTTCTTATGAATCGTTCATTATGAACTACAACATGGACAAAGCTCGATCCTTCAATGGATAAGTTGTTCAAGATGTTGATCAAAGAGTCAACCATCAATACGAGAAATTTGTTCTCATTATTGCTTCTTCATGAAAGAAGTGTTCTTCTTGAAGAAAATGAAGGAAATGGTTTCCGGTATAAGTGTAAAGATGGATAAAGGTGATACTAGAAGGGCGACTAAGAACAAGGTCAACAAATGAGTTGATGACGCTTGCCATCGTTGTGTGAATAAAGGCCATAGGGCCATAACTGCTAAAATGCCTTGGGCAGAAACGTTCTGACAAAGGTTCGTATTGGGTTATAGTTATTCTATTGTTTTGAACAAATATACGAGAATGAACTAAACCCAAATATCAGCAATAGATAAAAGTCAAAATCCCGCACAACTTTAGCACGCTAGTTGAGCATGTTGAAGGTCTATTGGATTTGATCCAAACAGAGATGTGTGATCCACTAATGTGTTAGTGTTGGGGGTGGTTTTCAACTACATAATGTACTTATGAAGTACACGTCTTTAATTTTGAAATGTTCAATAAATTTAGACATCAAAGTAGGAAACCAACTTGGTTGCTATATTACGATATGATCGTGGTAATAAATATTTAAGCACCAAGCTTATTGACTATCTAAAAGAGAATATGATTCTCTGGCAATGGACTCCGTCTGGAACTCTTTAATGGTATTGAGTGTCCGAATGTTGGAATCAAACTTTGTTGGACATGGTTCGATCCACAAAGGGGTTCACCAAATTGCCGACGAAACTGTAAAAGTCTTGCACTTTTGACAGTCGTCCATTTGCTGAATAGTGTTACCACCAAAGCAGTTAAAACCACACCATATGAACTTGGGCACTCCCGTATCCTGCTTGCGTGAAGCGGCTAGTGGGAGATAAGTTTGATAGTGGATCCGGCTTATGCCATTTTGTGGGGTATCCTGAACATTCACAAGGATACGTGTTCTACTATATTTCTAAAACAAAATGTTTGTTTAAAGAAATGTTGCCTTCTTAGAGAAGAAGTTTCTATTCGATAGAAAAGGCAATATAGTAAATCTCGAAATAGTTCGAGAATATGAACCACACTATGAAGTTCAAACACAAGTACTTGGAGATGAACCAATTCAACAAACCACTGATATACCTCTTCATCTATCGGTTCGTAAATCCGAAAGTGTTCGGAAGGTACCTGGTAGACGGTTCCAACTTGATAATGATCAAGATAAAGTTGACGATGGATATGATCCAATAAACTTCAACTGGTTCGTATTAGATATGAATATGGGACATTGGCTTATTGCCATGAAATTCATAATGGACTGTATGTACTCCAACAAGGTTTGACCTTGGTAGATCCACCAAAGGGAATTGTTCCCAAAGGCTGCATATTGATCTATTAATTATGACGTGAGAGTATATATATATAAAGGTGTGACCTTTAAAGCAAGGATGATGGCGAAAGAAGTTACTCAAAGACAATGTGTTGTTTATGAGGCAATCTTTCCATCAGTCGCTATGCTTAAGTCCATTACAATTTTGCTGGCCATTTCTGCATAGTACGACTATGAGATATGGAAAATAGATATGAGGTCTACTTTCCTTGAATGTGATATTATGGAAGAGTTGTAGCGCAGCCGGAAGGCTTCATATTTTCTGGAAAAGAGCAAAAGGTTTGCATACTCCAGCGATCCATTTATGGATTGAAACGAGCATCCCTAAAATGGAACATGTGTTTTAAATACAATAGTCAAAACGTTGACTTGGTATAAAACTTAAAGGTACCTTGTATTCAAGAAGGTTAGTGGGAGCGCAGTGAAATTTAAGTGTTGTACGTTGATGACATACTAATCATAGGGATGATTGAGTGATGTTGCAGTCAACGAAAGCACGGTTATCCACACGTTTCTCGAATAAAGGATTTGAGCAGAGGCATCCTACGTATTGTGATACGTCACTATAGATATAGATCTAGAAGGATGCAAAATCTTCTCAATCCTTGTACATAGAAACTGTTTCTGAAATGGTTTAGCATGGAAGAATCCTGAAGAGATTCTTGCCAATGTCCCATGGGGTTCATCTCTCGTAATTCGTTTGACTGTTATGTTGATGGAATTCGAGGAGATGAAATGGACAACACATATATCTCGCACTAGGGAGCATTATGTATGGCATGCTGTGTACTAGACGTGATATTAAAAATGTTGTGAGTGTCACAAGTGAATATCAGTCGAACCCAAGACCGGCTTATTTGAAGTCGTGAAGGACGAAATCCTTGAGCACTAGCAATTAAAAGCATTAAGGAATTGTTCTTAGTCTATGGGAGGTCCGAGTTGAATTTAGAGGTACTTGCGAACTCTAGTTTTCAACCGGATGTGGATGACTAAAAGTCGATATCGGGATTCATATTCGAGCTTAGAGGTGGTGTCGTATGCTGGAATGGTTCCTGCAAACGACTAATGATTCTACCACGAGAACCTGAATATGTTGCAGCATCTAAAGCTGTAAAAGAGACTGTTTTGGACACAGAACTTTATCCAAATGTTGGTTATAGTTCCGGACGCAAATAATCAAGTAACTTTTACTGTGATTATACGGTGTCCTGTAGCGAATGCTAAGGAACCGAGATCTCATCAGAAGTCCAAACATGTACTTGAGAGAATATCATGTGATCTAAGAGATCAATGACAGAGGTGACGTCTGAGTCGAGAGTGTCACTTCGGAAGATAACTTTGTAGATCCCTGTACCAGGCCTTTATCTGAATATGTCCGCGAGAAACATCGAGAGTCGATGGGACTAAGATATATGGATAGTTGGCTCTAGGTCAAGTGGGAGATTGTTGGAATAGGTGACCGGCGAGCCAACGGTTGGCCGAGCAGTTAACCGTATTCCGTTATATAACGGTTTATTTCGTTAATTAATGAAACCTATATTAATGGCATATACTATATCTGCTCCCAATGTTGAATCATAGATATAGTCCTGTACAGTTACACATGTTGTATGAATTCGGTTTTGTGGAAACCGAGAGATAATTCTGTTAACACAACGTAACTGGTCAAACTCAGTTCCTAGTCGATGGGTTACGCCAATAACAAGGATACCCGGCCTTTCCCCCTTGAGACTAGCACTTAGTGTATGTGGGCTAATCTCGAGCCTCGGTGTTGGGACATCGACATACTTGAGTGGGTGCTCACTGTTGATGAGTTCACTGAACCCCCTCTCCCTGGAATCTCTAAGTGGTTATCACTGATCGAGTAGAGAATTCCATAATATAGTTGTACACAATTAATCCTTAAGACCCAGACATCACCGTGACTTCATCAGAGGACTAGCTGTATCGTGACGTGTCTCTGATTCCCTGGAAAGGGAGTAAGTCGAAAAAGGAGACAATGTTCGTGCAGTTCGAAATCTGATGTGAAGTCTGTGCATGGTAGTAGGGGATCTGATCGCTTGATATAGATCATGGATGTCCTGTGTGTTCTGATGGTTCGTAGTCCCGGAATCTCTGGCCAGAGTTGAATAGTGAGGTGATTAGAGAAATGTGATTCTCTGAATCAATCACGAATGGATTTTACGAAACCTAGAACGTACGCACAGTTATCGAACTCAACAAGAGATCTCGATTAACCAATATCCCAAGAGGTGATCGGGACATATGTATCGGAGGGATCGTACTGTACGCTAACTATATTACAAGGTTCTTGCAGGCACTTCATTTGTATCTAGGGAATTAGTGAAGCGTGGCTGCTAGACGCTCGTCACTGATTCGTTGGGCACCGACTTGTTCGGAGATTAAATAATATGATTATTAATCTAAAACTCTTGGGAGTAGTTGAAATAAGAACAATATGTTGTTCGAATCACAATATGTTGTGAGCCCACGGCTAGTTATACACCTGAACCATTGAGGGTCACATTCTCGTGTAAACCGATCCTTGAATACGATCATGTATTAATTAACTGTTAATTAAGTACATATAGTCGGAGGTCAATATGATTGAATCCGAGATTCATAATTGTGATTATGAGTTGGAAATAATAATGAGCTAAAGAAAACGGACACAATGGTGTACACTTTCTATTTTGGGAAATTTCCCGATTTAGCAGTACCCCTGAAATGGGCTTTCCGATTTTGTGAAATTGGAAATTTTTATTTTTGTCTCATATTGATGAGAAAATTAAAACGAGAAAGAAAATATAATCGTTATATTTTTCGGAGATGAAATTGATTGTCAATTTTGGAGAAACGTAATGACGGCTAATGTATTGGGCCGGCTAGGGTTAATGGATCCGATCCATTAGGGTTTGAGCCCAATAGGCTCCTTTCTTCACCTATAAAAGGAGCTCTATAGGCATGAGAATAAACACACCAAAGTGAAGAGCTCAAAACCCTAGCCTCACTTTCTCTCCTCTCCTTCTCCCTCTCGTCCGCCCCCCTCGGCTCCTCCCTCGGAGGACCGCCGACAACCGGAGCCGCCGCCTAGTGCCGCCGCCGGCAGCCGCCTCCCCTCGCCGGAATCCGATTCCGGCACCGTTTTTCCGGCTCGTTTTTCCCGTCGTATTCTCCCTTACGTGTTTCTAGTGCAATACGTAAGTTGGATTACCTATACGAGGTGAAACCTGATTAGACGAGAGACGCCGAAGGAACGCCCGAGCACAGCCCGAGTCGCGCCCGTGCGCTCCAGCCGTGACACACGAGTCCAGCCGAGAGCCCCGCCACTCGCCCGGCTCTCCCCGCACACGACCCGTGCCGTCCCCGCGTCGCATCCGCGCGACTTCCGACGAACCTAGTTTCGTCCGATGAATCCCTGAGGTACTTACGATTAAATTCAGATTTAATTGTTTGCGTTAATTGTTTGCGCTAAGTGTACAATTAAATTTGATTTAATTGTTTGCGTTAAATATTTGCGCAATGTACTGTTAATGTTTGCGCTATGGGATTTTTAATTGATATAGAAAAATTAATTGTGATTAATTTAAATGTCAATTAAATTCAAATTGATTCGTATTAAATAATATGATTATCTTAATTGTCAATTTGACGCAAACTGATTATGTGCACATGTTTACGTAATTAATTATATATGTGTAATTAATTAATTTGATTAAATTAATTGCACAATTCAAGTTGATTAGAATTAAATAATATGATTATGTTAATTGTCAATCTGATGGAAATTAATTATGTACGGATGTTTACATAAACTCATGATTAGAATTAAATAATAAGATTATGTTAATTGTCAATTTGACGCAAATTAATTATGTCTGTATGTTTACGTAAGTAATATATTAATATGATTAATATAATTGCGCTATAAGTAATATATTAATATGATTAATATAATTGCGCTAGAAGTAATTATTTTATATGATAATATAATTGCGCTAGAAATAATTAATTTATATGATAAATTTAATTGCGCTAGATTTAATTTATGTAGTATGGGATGCATGAATTAAATATTTAATTATTTGATAATTAAATTAAATGGTGGATTATTTATTCTAATTAGATTTGAATTAAGTCAATTAATGCATGTAATATTGAAAATATGATTTTCAATAAAATAAAATAAATATAATGTAAAATCTTTACATTAATGAAAAACGGTTTTTCGTATACATGCACGATCCCCAACAAGGAGATCATTGATCTGGGAACTGATTCTGAAGATAGCTCTATCAATTCCGAGCTGGAAAATTCTCCTGCAAAAGATAACTGGGGGTTCTTTTCCCCGTGAAATCTGTTCGAGAAGTATTTTTGGCATTTTCTTATGTAAGATTACCTTTCCTGGGTTTATAATACCCAGGTTTCTTTTCTTGGGATTTTTCCCGGTGAAATAAATCAGAGTTTCGATCCTTAAAGGATTCTATGTATTTATATGGATGGGATAAGTATTCTGATACTTATCCATAAATAACCGTAATAAAATAATAATAAATTTGAAAAATAGGGTAGCTTTTTCAACTTACCTTGTCAGGAGATAATTGCCACGTGGCATTATCCTGGCCAAGTATTTTTAGGGTTTGACGGGTAGTGGAGACGTACTCGAGTGCGTTTTTCCTCGGTAACTGCTATCTCTTCCCCTCCTTCAATCCTCACCGTTGGATGAAAAACGGCAGAAATAGGTTTTCAGAATCCAATAAACATATTTGGAGTTTTGAATTTCAAAATTCACTCCAAGTTTTTTCGACTTTTCAGATTCAAGTTCTGGTAAGAACACTTCTTTCTTCCTCTGTAATTTCTTTTTGTTTATTTACTGTGTAAATCCCTTTTTATCAACCCGACAATGTGCCGAAAATCTCCAAAGTCGTTCGACCGAAAGTTGAAGCACCGGAAGTTCTCCTCGCACGCCAATACAAGAAATTCATGGAAGAAGCCGCGCCGGCTCTGCCGGCGTTCCGTCTAGATGAACTGGAGGAGGCCCACCCTTACGTACCTGTCGAGAGGATCGTCACAGCGGTTCAACCAGACCCGAACCACCAGGAGTGGGGTGCACACGGCCGAGAAAGCACGGTGACGGCGGCACAACTAGCCGACTGGAGGGACGATTGGCGGATTCCCTACAACGTGCATTTGCATGCGCCAGAAGAGGGTGAATCCGCCTGTTGTCCACCTCCGGGCATGGTGGCCATCGGCGTCGACGCAATGGATCAAGGGCTGCGGTTTCCCCTGCATCCTTCAGTTTCAGGCTTGTTGAACCGGTGGGGTTTGGCTCCGCATCAGATTCATCCGAATGGATGGGCACAGATCTATGGAGTTTTGACTGTATTGGGGCAAGTGGGACTCTCTCGACCCATTTCTGGGGATGAGTTCCATCTTTTCTTCAGTCCAGTCAACTTCAACAAAAATTCGCTGGGAGACTATACCGTCCGCCACAGGAAATATATGTTGAAAATTCGAGAGCCTGAGGAGAAAGATCCGACTTGTTGGGATAGATGGTTTTTTGTTTCGGGGAGATGGAGAACTCAGACCCGAGAAGGGGAGATAGCCGTCCCCCTTACTTATGGTGTTAAGGAAGAAAGTAAGCATTTAAAGCTTTAATATTTTACAGTTTAACTGATCTAAACTCGTTGGTATTTTGTAGGTGCGCGGCTTAAGCGGGCGACCTGCTCCTTCC
This sequence comes from Euphrasia confusa, assembly GCA_954870475.1. NCBI lineage: Eukaryota > Viridiplantae > Streptophyta > Magnoliopsida > Lamiales > Orobanchaceae > Euphrasia > Euphrasia confusa. The sequence goes on from OX940951.1 coordinate 4,084,038, forward strand.
CGTGGGATTTGGAGACTGCAAATCTTTTGGCACAGTGTATCCCGGCCGAAGAAAGAGATTCGGAGTATTTGAACGACGATAGCATTCGTGACGCAGCAGGCTTGTTTTGCCCCCCGTTTGTTGAGGATCAACCCTGTTTTGGTATTTTTCCTTTATATTTTATAAGTTTCTTTTATTTCCTGGGAGATATTTCCCGGGGAAATTATGCTATTTTTTGTCGGGGATAATTGTATTACTTTTCCCGTGCAGAGTTTTTCTCTACAGTTTTTGAATTGAAACCTACCGAGATGGCAGATAATAAGTTGTTTGATCGCCTGGGACTCCCAAACCCAGCCCTGGCCGCTAAGGCTCGCAGGGCCAAAACCAGTTCCACCAGTGTCGGTGGACGGGGATCTGCAAAAACTCGGGGCGGCACACCTGGTGCTCCGGCTTCCCGTACTAGATCCCACACGGTTTCGGCTCAGGGCGGTGAGACAGATCCTCTGGGGATTATGGATGTTGTGGATTCGTACAAGGAGAGCTCTCAGCCATCAGACGTGGTGATGACTGATGCTACTCCAGGTCATGGCTTACCCCCTTCTGGGTCATCAACTCTTTTGCAAGTCAAGCTTGAAGGCGACAAGAAAAGGAAAAAGTTCGATGAGGGTATTATTGAGGTGACAGATTCCCCCCCTCGTGCTGACAAAAATCAGTCTGTTTTTGGAGTTGAAAAAATACTTTTTACCAAGTAAGTTTTTGTTCATTTACACACTTCTCATATTACATGGTTCACTCAGTTAACTCTTCTGTTTTATTTCTTGGTAGGTTTTCCCAGGAGAATCTCCCCTCAGTTCTGCTTCCCTTCTTCTCTGGAAAATGCCCCATTGACCCTGTCACTACCCTGGGCAATCCAGTAGGTGACTCAATTGATGTTGTTGGTAGGTGCTGGACTTCAGAGCTCAATGATATGATGGACCATGAGGAGCATGCCTTTTCCCTGGCCCTAAAGTTGGCCAGTCAAAGTGCAGTTGCCATTTCTGGTGCTCACAACATGGCTGAAAAAATCAGAGCTGAAGTGTCCAAGCTCAAAACTACCAGCAGCAAGCAAGAGGTACAGGTACAGGAGCTCAAAGCGGCATACACTGCCGCAGCAGGGGACAGGGATAGGTGGAAGAAGGCTGCCGATATTGCACGGGCCGAAGTAGGGAAGCTAAAATCTGAGATGCAGGAGGCCTTGAAGACCGTGAAAGAAAAAGAAGAAGAGATTGAGGATGCTCAGGATAGCTTTACCAGGGAGAAGAAAGAGCTCAAGGAGGAGGTAGCCAAAGTTACCAGGGAGCTGAAACAGGCCAAAGATGACTTTGGACAGTCCATGGAGAGGGTCTCAGAGCTGGAAGCCCTGTTAGATTCTCCTGCTCACAATCCCCGGGTATTGGCTGACCTACTCTATGTCACTGCTTATGCTGATCTTATCAGGTCTGCAGCAAAGGAGAAGAATGATGGGGCCAGGGACTATGGTGTACAACTCCTCAAAGCTCACATGCAAGGGTGTACTCTGGATTCCAGAGTTCCACAGCCATTTATGGATCTGGAGGTTGTCCACGGCATAGATATGAAATGGTGGCCCACATATGTTGGAGTTGTGTACTTAATGTCTAGATTTAAGTATCGGTAAACTCCCGGTCATAGCATTTAACCTATTTAATATATAAACAATTATTTGCATTTAATTATTATTAATTAATTATGCAAAATATAGTCCTGGATTTTATACGTTGTAGTTAGTATGGTGTGCATGGGCGCACAGAAGATCATACTATCGGTTACTCGTATTTAATCGAACAGTTGCTCACGACCTAGATGGACACGGACCAATCCATCGGTATAGTCGTTGTGTGAGAGAGAAAATAATTTATCTTAATTATTTTATCACACTTGTACACTTGGTGTATTGGGCGGATCAGCTTGAGATTTATTGATTAGGATTGCCTTGGATAATCAATTTAAATCTCGGAGTATTTTATTCTTAATTCCTGATATTATTGCGGGTGTGTATATTTAATATTAGAGACTTTGATTTTCCAAAGGAATTAACCGATTTTATTATTGGGTTAATTACCGGTAAAGTTGGGTCGCTATATTTTATATATGACATGCCGTGAATACTTGACGGGAAAGTGTATCCCGGAAGGGTTGATAATATCCCCGAGATGAGTTCATAAGGAATTATTGTGTAAACCTCATGAGTGGATTCGTTCCGCACAATAATAAAGGTTGAACGGTACTAGTCTCGGATATAAGATATGAATATTATTTATTAAGCAATAAATAAATTTATTCATGGATATTTAAATCTTAAATACACGGAATAAATAATACTAATCGGAGAAATATTATTTGATATAATATGGATTAATATTGGGAGTGCAATTTTATTTATATAGTGGAAAATAAATAAAATTTAATATTGATAAGGATTAATGGATTTGGGTTTGGACCCAATTTAATCTTCAATATTTAGAAGCCCAATATTTATTCTCCTTATGATCCCCTACGTAGCCTATATAAGCACTGCATGGTCTTCACTTTTCACAACCTAAGTTACGCCAATCATAAAGTCTTGAAGAGTGAAGGAGATCCATAGGAATCCGATAGATCGTCGCCCACACGACGTTCGGACGAAGTGCGAGGAATACGTGGGAAGATCGCAAGGTCGTCAATTAGATTCGTTTCTCCGTACAACGAATCGAGGTAATAATCGAGACCCCCTCTTCGATTATTTGTTCATGATTAATTTTGATATATACATGAACGCACGATCCGGGTAAACGACGAACCTCGGGGACGGGGATTCGAGATCCCCGGCGAGGATCGAACGCGGCGGTCGAACCCTAGGGTTCGGACCGCCGGACGCGCGACGAGAGAGGGAGCCCCGGCTGGTCGCCGGGGCACACGATCGAACCTAAGGTTCGATCGTCGGGGATCCGCCGTGGGCTGGTGCCACGGCGGGTGGATCCGCCGGCCCCCTCGTCGGAGGCGCGTGACGCGAGGGACCCTCGGCTGGAGCCGAGGGGTGCGATCGATCCTCGGATCGATCGTGGGTAAGCTGCGGGTTCATCCGCAGCGACCCCGTACGTGCTGCGGGTTCACCCGCAGCGGATGCGTACGGGGCTCGTCCCTCGCGAGCAGCGAGTCACGCGACTCGCTGCGGGGCTGCTACGAGCAGCCCCAGGGATCGCTCGTAGCGATCCCAGCGATCGTCCGTAGACGATCGCGAGCCCCTCGCGGGGGCTCGGCTGGGCGCACGCGGCCTTCGGGCCTCGCTGGGCGTTCGGTCGGGCCCCGGCTCGTGAGGTGGTTCGCGTTCGTGGATCCGACTCGTGGGGGACTTCGGCTGGGGGCGGGCTGCGTGTCTTCGGGCGCGTAGTCTCCAAAGGTCGGACTCCTGCGGATGAGTCGGGGATCCAATCTTCGGCGATCTAGGGTTTTCGGTCGGGTTATCGGTTCCGCATAATTTTTTGATAGCCCGGGACATCGAATCCCAGCAATTGGTATCAGAGCGTTTGGTTTCGTGTTCATGTATATGTTCGATTATTGTTCTACCTTGCAGGATTTCCGGCTATCATGGTTTTTAATTAATTATCATGATTATTAAACTCTCGGACATGTCGAGATTCGTTTTGTGTGGTTGAATGTTTGTAATAGTAAAAATTCGGGGGTTGACCGAATTTAGGATTTATTATTACGTTCTTTATTTTCCGGAAAATGTATAGGGTCGATTTCATGTATAGAATCGATACCGGAATTGTAATTTAAATTATTGTTATTTATTTACGTTGGTTCGATGTTGAGACAATCGCCGGAAGACGAAGAAGTGACGAAGAAGCTAGGACTTGGGATCGATGGATCGATCCCATGATGTTCATGGTCGATCGAAGCCTTTGCCGGCGTGGCAAGGCGGCGGCGCCCCTCCCTGGTGGCCGACGGTCGATCATGGTGGGGATGGCGTGGGATCTCCCAATCCCATGCTATTCCTACCAAGATCCACTTTCCTAATTAATTCGGATTTTTCCTATTTGAGTACTTTCCTTTTAGGAAACTCTCATGGATTAGGAAAAGAATTAATTTGAATTAATTTTATTCCTATTGATTTATTTCCTTTATGGAGATATTCATGGATTAGGGATTTAATTAATTTAGTACTAAATTTATTTTTCCTATTTGATTATTCCTACTCATGGGAATATTCATGGATTAGGAATAAAAATAAATTTGGAAAGTAGTAAATCCTAATTTATTTTATTTCCTTGTTCTATTATAGATATCTTCTAGAATATTCCAAGTTTTACTTGGATAGATTATTCTAGAAATTTAATAGAATTAGATAGGAAAATAAATAAATAAAAATATTAATAATATTTAATTTTATTTTTGATATATTCAATTGACTTAATTTTCCAATTAAGTAACTTTTGGATTAATTGAAAATAAATAGATTTAAATATTGGAGATTAATATTCCCGTCACATGAAGCATTCAAGAAACGAAGACTGAAGACTAGAAGATGCATATGAAGATAAAGCCATGATAGTCGGGAAAAATAATTTCTCTAGCATTATTTTGACTATGTGATCTATGTGCTTTATTGCTTACATGCATGCTATATGTGTTTTTTCTATGCACTAGATAGCGTATCCCTTTATCATAAAAAGCTAAGTGGGAGAGGGGATGGAAACATTCCCATGGTCTCCATCACTGTTCTCTTGGTGACTTTTATGGACTTTCAAAGTTCATATAGACAAGTCATTGGAGGAGAATTCTTGTAATTCCTCTTACAAGAAACATTGATCGAGTTTATCAAACAATGCCTAATTTGTCTTTCTGAAACTGACTTCAAGTCGACTCATTCTCACCCCGGGGAGTGGAATGGAGCCAGAGCCACTTGGTCATGTGGATGACACAAATTAGAGACCTTCGTACCATTCTTTGATAGGTGGGTCGATTGTCTGCTCGGCTCCCTCATTTATGAGAGATAGGGTCGCTCGCATGGTGAATCACTGGTTAGAAACTTCGAGTTTCACTTATGATTCTCCGAGTCTTGATTTACGAAATCGAATGGATCTTGTAATTGGGAGTCAATTATAAAGATCTCTTGGTGTAGTAAACGTCCACACCACGTGGCTTGCTATACTGACGGATTTTGGATTAATTGATGTAGACAGTTATAAGTGATTGTGAAGAGTTGTGAAATTGTCGTAAACGTCCACACCACGTGGCTTGCGGTGACGTAGCAATTCCAAGCGATGTACTTTAGTGCTGAGTGATGGTTTACACTTAGATACGCGTTATAGTATTCTTCCCCACGAAGTTACGCTATGATTGATGTATGACCAAAGAAAAACTAATTGCTAAATCATTTGGGTGGGTAAACGTCCACACCACGTGGCTTACCTTACCTGATGGGATTTTAGACGCAATTAGTAATTTAATGATATTATTTGAGGGAGATAATATCGGACATTAAATTGATTGTTTGTTTACATGTGCTTATAGGTTTAGAGAATAGCTATGAATCCACTTTCTGTGATACTCAAGGAACATAAACTCACTGGTCCCAATTACATTGATTGGAAGAGAAATTTGGACATTGTCCTGACTGCTGAGGAGTACAAGTTTGTACTCTATGAGCAATGCCCTGCTGAACCCACGGCCGCCTCAACTGATGAGGAAAAAGAAGCATATCGGAAGTGGAAAAAGGCTGATGAAATGGCTAGGTGCTATATTTTGGCTTCCATGTCAAATGTACTCCAAACCCAACATGAGCCGATGAACACTGCCGAGGATATGTTATTTAACCTCAAGGAGATGTTTGGGCATCATGACCGTGCGGGTAGGCAAGAAGCAATGAGAGTCCTCATGTCGACTACTCAGTCTGAAGGAACGCCCGTTGAGGAGCACGTTCTCAAGATGATGAGTCTGTTGAATGAATTGGAGGTCCTAGGAGCTATGATTGATGGTGAGACGCAAGTCGACATCATACTCCAGTCTCTGACCCCTAGTTTTGAGCAGTTTCGTATGAGCTATAATATGGGTAAACTATCTTATACTCTTGCGCAACTCCTGACTGAACTGAAGGCGGCAGAGGGGATCTACAAGATGGGCAAGTCTCAAGCGCTTGTGGCTACCAAGTCCAAAAGCTTGAAAGCTATTGGAGGTAGGGGCAAGAAAAGGAAGCAAGCCATAAAACCCAGTGGTGCCAAGAGGAATGGACCACGAGTGGGGGCTAGTAAGCCAAGGGGCAAGTGCTTCCGATGCAACAAGTCTGGACACTGGAAGTCTGAATGTCCTCTCAGAGGTACGAATTTTTCTTTAGTCGTAAAAACATAGTCAGCGGTATTATCTACCAGAATTCTGGTGTGTAGATATGGAACCACTGACGGTATGTGCATTATTTTAAATGCAGGGGTTCCAGAAAACCCGGCGACTTAGAGAAGAAGAGTTCGAGTCTACATGGGCAAAGCTGTTGGGGTAGCAGCGGTTGCAGTGGAAGACATTTATCTGTTTTAAGTTTTCATTTCAGTTATTGCTTTATGTACCCCTTTATTTTGAAAAAGAACCTTTTGTTCTGGTTTTCTTATTAATGGATATTTTATTTCTTTAATCATTTGATGATTTGGATAAGAAATAATGGTGATATCTATTCTGGTACATCAGATAGCAATATGTGATTGATGAATCCTTAGTCTACCACGATGCAACAAACCGTTATGTATAACTTGTTTTACTTATTGAATGTATTTCTTTATCGATCATTATACTTGTGAATTCTTTAACTTGGTAGTATCTATTCAAAAAGGATTCAAAAAGGTCGAAATTGATTTGATCAATTATAGTTGGAGGAATGGACCTCCCGACCTAAGAATCGATCTTGAAAGATGATACGACTAAGTCAACCTTTCTGGATAAAGGATGGAATTCGGACAAGTATAGAAAATGACTTATGGTTAATGCGGTATGTGTAATTAAAGAAGGTACGAGTCGTTCTTCCAAGAATACTCGAAGATGGATTAGAATACTTGATGTGCCATAAAAGCGGAGTGTTTTCAACACAAAGCCATTATGGGGAACCTTCAAAGTATATCCATTGGAAGCCTGCGACTTGTTCGCGGAGGCTATCACCTATCTAAATAACACGTAGCATAGATCAAAGATTGAGATTAAGTCTCAAACGACTACACCATACACTGATGTGTAGACATGGTGTGTCAGGAATAAGAAATGGAATTCTAATAGTAAAAGGACAAGATTATTCGGAACTACCTATGTTCTATGGATATTTCTGGATACAACGGCACATTCAATGTGATTGTAGAATATCCTAGAAGAACAAGTAATTGTAAGTTCAATAGTACTGCGAACCAGATGGGTGTTCTCACCCGGTTCTTAGAGGAAGACTATTAGATGAACTACAATACCCTAACTGACAAAGTACTTTAAAAATGAGGAAAGGGAAAGACTGAGAACCAGCCTAACCGAGTAGCAATACACCACTAACTGCACCTAATGTTATTACTGTTATACACCGTGTTATACCCGATAAAACGGTCACCGACACGTGTCAACAATGAGGTAGCCACGTCATCAGATGTGCAAGTCAGAATTAATCTATGGAAAAAGACCTAGAAAGGCAACCAACAGAAGTCAGAAAAGAGCTTGGACGGGAACGACCGCTCGGTAGTGTCAGACTTATTACACGGGAATATCCGTGGGGGAGGTGTCAGAGTCAACAGGTGGTCAAAAGACATTTGACGGGAGCAGAGGATAAAGTCTTTGTTTAGAGTTAAGTGGGTTTTTAATGCTAGACATTAGTGGAGTTGTGGTCCAATCAGGAGCTGATAAGTGGGCATTAGGTGGCATAATCTTGCCATGCACGGGTTAGTATAAATATAGGGTATTAGAGGAGAGAAAAGGGACATGCAAACCATTGTATTTCAAAATGAATTCTAAGTATGAATATTTGAATAAAGAGGTGCCATGAGCATCCATTTTCTACTTACGATTTCTGTATAAACTATTACCCTTTGCTTTCTTACCTATAACAAATTTGCATTTTGGTGTTGTTGCCAAAACCCTCTGTTACCAGCAAATATCCCCAACAAAGAGCAAAAACACACCAAAACAGCTGGCGCTAGAAGGATCGAGCATCAGGTAATTTAGTTACAGAAAATCTCGATCTGAAATCTGAAATGGTTAACGAAACCGAAGGTACTACGGTATCAACTGGGTCTGGTACGAGTGGTCGTTGGCGGGCGGTGATGGGTAAGGCCGTGATGGTGGAACCCGAGGTTTCATCTCCGCCTAAGAACCCAGAACCTGAAAATAAGGAGCCGCCGCCACCGCCGCTTACCCAGATCAGCTCTGATGAGCAGAATAGAAAACATGCAGGGGCCGATGAGCCCACAGACAGTCAGGCTGATGTACGACGACGTCGACTTCGGTCACAACGTCGGAATCGCCGTCTGCACCCCTATGATCTCGGAGGGCCGTCGACGCCGAAAGGCCCGCCTCCGATTAGATTTGGAAGTCTTGATACTCCACAAAAAATAGATGAAGTAGTTGCAGAACTTATGACGTTGAAATACGTCATGACGACTCCTGTGATCCCGGTGAAGGGCACGCATGCAGCCACCGGGGCAAATCTGAATGTAGCTCCCGAGCAATCTGGCCGCGTTCCCAAAAAGAACCGCAGAATGCGTCGAGCGTTAGATCTGAACAAAAGAGCCGAATCTATGGCCACTTCTACTGAGCCTCGTCGGCAGATTAGTCAAAGTGACATGCATGGCCGTCATGCAAACTTTCCACCGGAGAGGGCCACTGGAGCCCCCGGTACTAATTCTGAACTGGCCGATTTGAGGCAGAAGTACTCTGAACTGGAAAAGCGATTGAATGAACATCAAATTCTCGCTGCTCCGGCTGGTCGTCATAACGATCCTTTGGCCCCAGAGGTCGAACAAGCTCCCATGCAGCTAGAGATTCAGCCCATGCAAACTACTTTGTACAGTGGCAAAACGGATCCAGAAGCGCACCTGAGCAGGTTCAGGACATACATGTCCGGCCGAGGAGCCACAGATGCTACTCGGTGCAAACTGTTTCCCCTTACCCTGGGCGATATTCCCCACCAATGGTACGTCAGCTTACCAACACATTCGATTAAGTGTTTTGACGATTTGGTGCAGAGGTTTGTATCGTATTTTGCCTCCAAAGCCTCCTATATGGAATATAGTCAGAAGCTTTTGGGGGTCAAACAGGGTAACACGGAATCTGACGAATCTTACGTAGATCGTGTTGAAGAACTACTTTTGGCCGGTGGTGAAGAGATTGGTGACAACCTCAAACTTCACACCGTGTTGGCAGGTTTGCGGAGAAATTCTAAGTTGTTTAAATCTGCAATGTTGAATTATCCCCGATCGTATGAGGATTTCAGGAGGAAAGCTGGGGCCCAAGTTGCCTACCAGCGTCTTGTCGCCGGCGGGGAACATCCCCCCGAGCAAAAGAAAAAACCTCCTTTTTCCTCCGATCGAAGGCCAAATTACATTGGCAAAAAACCAGGCCCAAAGCCAGCTGACCCACGGATAGACGAGATCCGTGAGTTAGAAGAAAAAATAACTACTCAGACTGGTCATACACCAGCAAATATTCTGAATATAATGCTCATGCATAAATCAGATCTGATTGAGAAACCACCACCAATTCTGACTGCCCCGGAGAAGTTGGATCCCAACAAATGGTGTGCCTATCATGAAAAGATAGGTCACAACACCAGCCAGTGCAGACAACTGGTTAAAATGTTGTGGAAACTTTTCCAGGATGGCAAGTTATGGCAATTCTTACCCAGGCCCGGTGCAGGGGGAAATCCGCAGGGGCCACCTCCCCAGGAAGTACCCGCACCGGCGCCACCAGCGCCTCCCCCGACAGGAGGCCCACCACGTGTGGGCCAGATTATGATGATCGGCGGGTTGAGGCCGGTAAATGAAGAAAGCCACCGCAAAAGGAAGAGAGATTTCCAGATGTGGGAAGTGTGGTATGAAACGGCCCCGAGCCAGGGGTCATCAATATCAGACACGGCGGTGATAACTTTCACCCCGGAAGATCGAACCGTGACAAAATTCCCGAAGGATGTGCCCTTAGTGATAAAGGCCAAACTCCTCGGTTTGGATGTGTCTCGCACGCTGGTGGACAATGGCGCGCATCTCAATGTTCTCTACAAGAGGACCCTAGATCTGATGGGGAACTTGGCGCGCTATGTCAACCCGTGCGATATGGTGTTGAAAGGTTTTGGAGATGATGTAGTCATTCCTTACGGTGAGATCATACTCCCGGTGGAACTGATGGATGTGAAGAATCCCGAAGTCATGATGGTCAGGAATCTAAAGTTTGTAATAGTTGATAAGGTTAGTGGCTATAATGCTCTGTTAGGCAGGCCATTTCTAGACGCTTTTGAAGCTATCGCCTCGTCCTATTACTACTGTATTAAGTTCCCTACTCCCTCCGGTGCAGTTGGCACCGTCAGAGGTGATCTAGTAATGGCTAAGAAGACTTTGATGTACTTTCACGATCTCAATAACTCCAAAACCAAAGTAAACGAAAACATTCCCCAGATAAATCTGAGAGGAACAAAGATAAAACAAATCGATCATATAAAAGATGTAATCAAATTAAACGATCAAAATTCCCAACTGAATCCTTCTCAGGAAAAACCTACCGGGGAAATAACGGATATTCCCCCGGACAAGATTTGTCCCCCCGAAGAAGGAACTGGCGTAGACACAGTTTCTATTAACCAGAAGCTTCCCCCATCAAAACCAGAAATGGATGATTGGGGTTCAAAGGGTGGATATCAATCTAAAAAGGTACCAGTGGTAGAAATGGTCGAAAACCTGGACTCTATAGTTTTAGATCCAGAACAAGCTGAAAAGCAAATACTTGTGGGATCTCATATGGAATCAAATACCCGGATCGGGATTATAAATTTCCTTAAAGAGAACATCTCTACTTTCTCATGGTCCAGTGCCGATTTAGGAAAGATAGATCCTAAACATGCCTGCCATCGATTGAAAATAGATCCCTGCAAGAAACCAATCGCGCAGAAGCGTAGAAAAATGGGCCCCGAGAAGTGTCAAGCACTCGCCGGGGAAGTAGACAAACTAATAGAAAACAAATTGGTCAGGAAAGCTTCGAGTGATGTCACTTGGCTTTCCAATGCGGTTATGGTGACAAAAACAACGGCTGCGTGGCGTTTGTGTATAAACTTTACAGATCTAAACAACGCCTGCCCGAAAGATCTTTTTCCCATGCCGCACATCGACCATGTCGTTGACAATTTGACAGGTCACGCAATATTTTCAACATTGGACGCCAAGGCAGGATATCATCAAATCCCCATGCATCCAGATGACGTCGAGCATACGGCGTTCTACTCAGAGAAAGGAATCTATTGCTGGGAAAGAATGCCTTTTGGCCTGAAGAATGCCGGGGCCACCTATCAAAGGTTGGTAAATCTGATGTTTTCTGATTTAATTGGTGTAACCATGGAAGTATACATTGATGATATAATCGTTAAAAGTAAAAATGAATCAGATCACATCAAAGACCTCGCGGAAGTATTCAAAATACTGGGGCATTATAACATGAAATTGAACCCCAAGAAATGTAACTTTGGAATTAAAAAAGGGATGATCCTGGGGCATGTGGTTAGCGAGAAAGGCATTGAGCCCAACCCTACCAAAGTCCAAGCAATTCTGGACATGCAAGAGCCCCGGGACATAAAAGGCGTACAACGACTCACGGGTCGTTTAGCCGCCCTGAATCGGTACATTTCTTGCCTGGGGGATAAAACTCGTCCGTTCTTTGCTACCATCAAAGGACAGAAATTTCACTGGAAAAAGGAGGCCCAACAAGCTTTTGTGCGGATAAAGGAGTATTTGTCCAATCCCAAAGTAGTTGTGGCCCCTAAACCAGAAGAAAAACTGTACCTGTACCTCGCCGCGTCAGAACACGCCATCAGTGCTGTGTTGACCAGGGCAGAAGGGATGGTGCATTTTCCGATATATTTCGTAAGCCAAGTACTACACGAGGCAGAAATAAAATATACTCCACTGGAGAAATTAACATATGCTTTAATAGTGTCAATCAGAAAACTCCGGGCGTACCTATTTGAGCACCCCGTTGAGGTCTTGACAACTATGCCTCTAAGGCAAGTATTGCACCGGTCGGATATCACCGGGAGACTCCTACGCTGGGCGTTAGAAATTAGTCAGTATGACATAACTTTCGCCCCGAGGACAGCAATCAAAGCACAAGCCCTGGCAGATTTTATTGTGGAATTAACTTTCCCTGAGAAATCCCAGAGTCAACCACGCGCCTGGCAGCTGTTCGTAGATGGATCATCTACCACCGCGTGCTCGGGGGCAGGTGTGGTATTACTCAGTCCCGACGGAGATTCAGTAACCCATGCGGTGAAGTTTGAATTTCCTGCGTCCAACAATGAAGCAGAGTACGAAGCTCTCATTTCAGGGTTGGAACTGGCCATTGCCGTCGGGGCAAGAAAACTTCATGTGTTCATGGACTCGCAGTTAGTAGTGAACCATGTAAGTGGGGAGTATGAAGCCAGAGGCGAACAAATGATAAAATACCTGAAATTGGTATGGGAACTTTGCGAAAAAATCCCAGAAGTTCTAATCGAACAAATCCCACGGGAACACAATTCACAAGCTGACGCCCTGTCAAAGCTAGCATCAGCTGAGGGCTCAGCAGACTTCTCAAATATAGTTTTGACAAAACTAATAATCCCATCAGTGGAACAAAGAGAAGCACAAATACAAGTACTTGCCGGGGCCGGGGAAGACTGGCGAATTCCCATTCAACGGTACATAGATACTGGGGAAGTACCAGCAGATAAAACCGAAGCAAGACAACTTCGTACCCGAGCGGCAAAGTATACTTTGATAAATTCACAACTGTACAGAAGAAGTTATTCCCTTCCACTACTTAGGTGTGTGTCGAAGGAAGAAGGATTCAAAATCCTTGAAGAGATACATGATGGTGTGTGTGGAAACCACGCGGGTGGAAGATCCCTGGCATACAAAACCATGGGACAAGGATATTACTGGCCAACCCTGAGAAAGGATGCCGTCGGCTATGCACGTAAATGTGTCAAGTGCCAGACGAATGGGCCTAATATCCATATATCCCCGGAGACCCTGAAATCCATATACAGCCCGTGGCCATTTGCTCGGTGGGGTATCGACTTGATCGGACCACTAGCAACCGCCTGAGGCGGGGTGAAATTCGCGATTGTAGCAGTCGACTATTTCACCAAATGGGTTGAAGCGGAACCGTTGAATAAGATTGATCAACCCCAGGTCATCAAATTCATATGGAAAAAAATTATATGTCGTTTCGGTCTTCCCGAATCAATCATTTCCGACAACGGAAAACAATTCGATGGGGCGGAGGTAGAGGAATTCTGTGAAAAATGGAAAATAAGGAGGTTATTCTCTACTCCCTACCACCCCCAGACGAATGGTCAGGTTGAAGCGGTCAATAAGATACTGAAACACACCATCAAATCAAAACTGGAAAGCCGCAAAGGAAAATGGGCGGATGAACTCCCAGAGGTACTGTGGTCATGTTGGAATTCGCTATCCCGGGTTATCAAAATTGCGGAACCGATAACCCGAACGAACCCTTCGCCGGAGATCATACCTACACCGACTCATCCGCCGGAGTCCGGGCTTTGGAGACCACGCACCCGAAGGCACGCAATCCGCCCCCACCCGAAAACCCGCGAGCCGAGGTTCATACAATCGACAACCTCAATCGCCGGAGAAACCACGAGCCCACGTGATCCGGGACCCGACCGAACGCGTCGCGTGCACGAGGCACGCGGACGCCCAGCCGAGTCCCCGCGAGGGGACTCGCGATCGCTCGCAGCGATCGCACGGGGTGCCTCGCGGCATCCCCGCAGCGGATCCGGCGATCCGCTGCTCGCGGCTAGGGCTCGCGTCCAGCGAGCCGCTGCGGGAAAACCCGCAGCTCGCTACGAGCTGCTACGGGTAAAACCCGCAGCCCTAGCGATCGGCCCCGTAGGGCTCGATCGACCCTCGGCGTCCAGCCGAGGGTTCGCGCACTCGATCCCCGCGAGGGATCCACGAGCCGCCGGCGGTCCGGTGGTCCAACCACCACCGCCCGGCTCGACCCTCGTCCCGGGGTTCGATCCTTGGATCCTTGTTCTACGGTATTTTCAATAAAAGCAAATCGAACAATTAACAAGTGCGTTGAGAATTGTACCTACGATTCGTTGTTCGGAGAAACGAAATCGATGACCTCGTGATCTTCCCGCGTATTCCTTGCACTCCGTTCGAACGTCGGGTGGGCGACGAGCTATCGAACTTATGGATCCTCTTCACTCTCAGAACTTTATTGTTGGCGTAACGTAGGTTGAAAAGTGAAGACCATGTAGTGCTTTTATAGGCTACGAAGGGGATCAAAAGGAGAATAAATATTGGGCTTTAATATTGAAAATTAAATTGGGTCCAACCCAAATCCATTAATTCTTATCAATATTAATTTTATTTATTTTCCACTATATAAATAAAATTGAACTCCCAATATTATTCCATATTATACCAAATAATATTTCTCCAACTTAGTATTATTTATTCCGTGTATTTAAGATTTAAATATCCATGAATAAAATTTATTTATTGCTTAATAAATTTATTCATCTCTTATATCCGAGACTAGTACCACTCAACCTTATTTATTGTGCGGAACAAATCCACTCGCGAGGTTTACACAATAAATCCTTATGAGCTCATCTCAGGGATATTATCAACCCTTCCGGGATACACTGCCCCTTCAAGAATTCACGGCATGCCATATATAAAATATAGTGACCCAACTTAACCGGTAATTAACCCAATAATTAAATCGGTTAATTCCTTTGGTAAATCAAAGTCACTAATACTAAATATACACACCCGCAATTGTTTCAGGGATTAAGAATAAAATACTCCGAGTCTCAAATCAATTATCGCCGAGCAATCCTAATTGATGAGTCTCAATCGATCCGCTCAATACACCAAGTGTACAAGTGTGATAAAATAATTAAGATAAATTATTTTCTCTCTCACACAACGACTATACCGATGGATTGGTCCGTGTCCATCTAGGTCGTGAGCAACTGTTCGATTAAATACGAGTAACCGATAGTATGATCTTCTGTGTGCCCATGCAACACCATACTAACTACAACGTATAAAATCCAGGACTATGATTTGCATATATTTAATTAACAATAATTAAAAGCAAATGAATGTCTGTAATAGATAGGTAAATGAAAGTGCATACAGAGTTCAGAATACTCAAATCTAGACATTAAGTATACTACTCCATCAATCTCCCACTTATACTAAGGTCTAGTCTTATCTTCCAAACTTCTGACTCCCAAACCCTCCAAGTGCTTGTTATATACTTCCTTAGGAAGTATCTTGGTGAAAGGGTCCGCTAGGTTGTCTTCCGAAGCTATCTTGGTGACTATCGCATCGCCCCTCTTGACGATGTCTCGAATCAGGTGGTACTTGCGCTCTATGTGTTTCGTAGCACTATGGGACCATGGTTCCTTACTGTTTGCCACTGCACCGCTATTGTCACAATAAATTGTCATAGCCTTAGGCAAACTCGGAATCACATCTAAGTCCTGGAGGAAATTAAGGAACCACACTGATTTTCGCTGCCTCTGAGGCTGCAACATATTCAGCTTCCATGGTAGAGTCCGAAATGCACTTTTGCTTAACACTCTTCCATGATACGGCTCCACCTCCCAAAGTGTACACATAGCCTGACGTCGACTTACGCCGGTCCTTATCAGCCTGGAAATCCGAATCTGTGTAACCCAAAGGAATCAGATTGTCTGCACCGTATCTGAGAACATAATCCTTAGTATTTCGCAAATACTTGAAAATGCTCTTCACGGCAGTCCAATGAGCCTTTCCAGGGTCACTCTGATATCTCGCTACTATGCCAACGGCATAACAGATATCAGGCCTCGTACATAACATTGCATACATTAAGCTTCCCACAGCCGAAGCGTAGGGAACCGCTTTCATGTCATCTTTCTCCTTCTGTGTCTGAGGACACATTTCCTTAGAAAGATAAGTTCCTTTACTGAAGGGTAGATCACCCTTCTTGGAATCTTGCATGTTAAAACGAGCTAGAATCGTGTCTATGTAAGATTGCTGGGAAAGACACAATGTTCTATTCCGGCGATCCCTTAAAACTTTGATCCCTAGAACATGTCCGACTTCTCCCAAATCTTTCATATCGAATTGTCTAGACAACCATCCCTTTATGTCTGATAACATCTTTACACTGTTGCCAATGAGAAGAATGTCGTCTACATAAAGCACGAGGAACACCACCTTCTTTCCATCACGTTTCCAATACACACACGATTCGTCCATGCTTTGAATGAATCCAAAAGATTGGAATACTTCATCAAACCGCAGGTTCCACGATCGCGAGGCTTGTTTCAATCCATAAATGGATCGATTAAGCTTGCACACTAGATGATCTTGTTGGAGTTGTGTACTTAATGTCTAGATTTAAGTACCGGTAAACTCCCGGTCATAGCATTTAACCTATTTAATTAATAAACAATTATTTGCAATTAATTATTATTAATTAATTATGCAAAATATAGTCCTGGATTTTATACGTTGAAGTTAGTATGGTGGGGCATGGGCACACAGAAGATCATACTATCGGTTACTCGTATTTAATCGAACAGTTGCTCACGACCTAGATGGACACGGACCAATCCATCGGTATAGTCGTTGTGTGAGAGAGAAAATAATTTATCTTAATTATTTTATCACACTTGTACACTTGGTGTATTGGGCGGATCAGCTTGAGATTTATTGATTAGGATTGCCTTGGATAATCAATTTAAATCTCGGAGTATTTTATTCTTAATCCCCGATATTATTGCGGGTGTGTATATTTAATACTAGAGGCTTTGATTTTCCAAAGGAATTAACCGATTTAATTATTGGGTTAATTACCGGTAAAGTTGGGTCGCTATATTTTATATATGACATGCCGTGAATACTTGACGGGAAAGTGTATCCCGGAAGGGTTGATAATATCCCCGAGATGAGTTCATAAGGAATTATTGTGTAAACCTCATGAGTGGATTCGTTCCGCACAATAATAAAGGTTGAACGGTACTAGTCTCGGATATAAGATATGAATATTATTTATTGAGCAATAAATAAATTTATTCATGGATATTTAAATCTTAAATACACGGAATAAATAATACTAAGATGGAGAAATATTATTTGATATAATATGGAATAATATTGGGAGTGCAATTTTATTTATATAGTGGAAAATAAATAAAATTAATATTGATAAGAATTAATGGATTTGGGTTGGACCCAATTTAATTTTCAATATTGGAGCCCAATATTTATTCTCCTTATGATCCCCTACGTAGCCTATGTTGAGCCACAAAAATCTCCCACCGACAGGTGTCATGGGCCCACCTACCAGCTCACTTGTACGAGAAGTAGGGTTGAGCGAAACGACCATTCTTCACGGGGCACAAGTGCAGCCCGCACCGGAAGAGATTATCCTTAGAAGACTTCTACCACACCCGGGGCCAAGCACATGAAATAACGGGACCCGGGACCATATCCTTGGACCGTACCCCGGACCTCACCACGAGCATCGAGCACGGGCGAAGAAGACCATACATGCGGGTCCCGGGAACGTACCCCGGATCACGCCCCAGCACCGAGCAAGGACGCCGACAACCCGGAGTGCACGAGGACCGCACCCCAGCTCCCGGCACGGGAGACCCAGGACCGCGCCCGAGTTACATGCGTGACGACGGGAGTCCGAGACCAAGGATCGCGACCGAGCACCCAACACGGCCAACCACGACCATACATGCGGGACGACGGGGATCCGAGACCCAAGACCTCGACGGAATGCTCGACATGGGCGACGACGACCGAATACGTGCGGGACGACGAAGCTTTGAGACCTAGGACCACAACCGAGCACCAAACACCGGTACCGAACACCATCGCATGAGTGGTATGCGTTGCGGAGAGAGCTAAGTTATAGAAGGGGATAAGGCGATATACTCGAGCTCCGGGTTCCGAGACCCGGATCAGTGACCATCATTACCTCCGGGCTCCGAGACCCAACTTGGTGAGAATGTAGATGAAGCCTACACCGGATAGAAGTGCACAAATGGAAGACGTTTCTACTTTATGCATGCGAAGCCACGCGTCAATAATGGACAGGTGGTTTCTACTTCATTCCCCTATAGATAAGATGCATCCGGGACAATGAAGAAAAAGAGGACCGAACTACGGGAAGAAACCCACTGTAATAGTTCTCAAGGAAGAACAAGATAAAGTACCAGTAAATAAATAGAGATATTAATCTCGGGCATTCAAGCCTAGTCTCGGTGTGATTTCATTTCAGTTCCCTTCTACATATAAATATCCCTGTTTTTTGTGTCGTCTCCAAACCCTACCAAGCGCGTATAATATATAATAATCCCCGACAAAAACGACCCAAAACAGTTGGCGCGCCAGGTAGGGAACTGAGAAATCTAACCATCCGAGATCCGGCTACGAGATGTGGAGCGGTGAAGAAGGACGAGCCACGGCGTCAGAACCCTCACCGTTTCTCGAGAGACGGAAGCTGGAACGGGGAAGGATGCTGGCCGGAGAAGATGAAGACGCCGTCCCGGTCTCAGATCTAGAGCAAGATCCACCGGAGATGGAGGAAGATGTCCGAGAAGAAGGCCGAACGGGGTACCTTACAACCGAGAACCGAAGGGACGATGCCTTGGTTGCGCGAGTTATGCGCCGCCCACGGCCCAATCGTCGACAACGCTTGGCGCGTGCCGGGCAAGGTCCGCTACCACCGTTGACTTCAGACCCGGGTACCGAAGGCGCGGATGAACTTCAACGTCGCAGGTACGTGTTAACTACACCGCTTAATCACGCAGGTTGCAGGTCCGCGCGACCGAAGGCGCAATACCGGACCCCGGATGCCGACCCACTTGTCTCGGAGCCCGGTCCCGGTCTCGCGGACTCATACAACATTCAAGCACGTCCGGGTGCGCAACGCCGGACCTCGGAGGCAAACCCAAAATCCCCGGGGCCCGGTCCCGGTCTCTCAGACGTACTGGTCCCGGGGCCCGAGCCCCACCGACCAACCCCAGGTCCTGATCCTGGTCTCTCAGACTTATGCGATAGAATAGCGGGGATGGAGCAAAGGCTAGCCGAGACTCAGGTCCTGCACACAAATCCTAATTTCCTTAAAGAGCCTTTGGCTCCTGAGATAGTAGACGCACCTTTGCAGGATGAGGTCCACCCACTCCAAACCTCACTCTACGATGGGAAGACGGACCCGGAGACTCACCTGAGCCGATTCCGAACGCACATGTCCGCTAAAGGAGCCACCGACGCCACCCGTTGCCGTCTTTTCCCGCTCACGCTGGGGGACATGGCCTTTAAATGGTACACATGTTTATCGTCAAATTCCATACATAATTTTGATGAACTTGTACACCGTTTCCTGGCACACTTTGCGTCCAAGATCAACCAGCTGAAGCAGAGCCAGAGGTTGATCGGCATCCAACAAAAGATCGGAGAAACAGATGAGGTCTACGTGGACCGAGTAGGGGATATTTTGCTCGAAGGTGAAGAGGTCAACGACTCATTAAAATTGCACGTCGCGATGTCCGGCCTCAGGAGAAACTCGGAACTGTTCAAACACCTTATGCTGAGTTGTCCCCAAAGCTACGAAGATTTCAAAGTCAAAGCCGGGGCTCAATGTCGTTACCAACGCCTTATGAGAAGTGATGAGCCCTCCTCGCATGCCCCGAAGAAGGAGAGTTACGGGGCCTAATAACCCATCCCGGGGACCGGGACAGTTAGCTTCGGCCACCCCGGGCCACTGTATTAAAATCTCTAACCCCTACCGGCGCACGGGGCACGATTAGGGGAAACCAATAAGAGACTAATCAGTGTTTTTTCATACTTGTACTCCTATGTTGTAAATGTTTTTGCAGACCCCGTAAGCTCAATATCGACTAAACTGGGGAAGCACAAAGAAAAGACCCGTAGGCTTTCGCGGCTCCGAAAGGATCCCGGGCCCGGTCTCGTCGTAAGAGAAGACCCGTAGGCTTTCGCGGCTCCGAAAGGATCCCGGGCCCGGTCTCGTCGTAAGAGAAGACCCGTAGGCTTTCGCGGCTCCGAAAGGATCCCGGGCCCGGTCTCGTCGTAAGAAAAGACCCGTAGGCTTTCGCGGCTCCGAAAGGATCCCGGGCCCGGTCTCGTCGTAAGAAAAGACCCGTAGGCTTTCGCGGCTCCGAAAGGATCCCGGGCCCGGTCTCGTCGTAAGAGAAGACCCGTAGGCTTTCGCGGATCCGAAAGGATCCCGGGCCCGGTCTCGTCGTAAGAGAAGACCCGTAGGCTTTCGCGGCTCCGAAAGGATCCCGGGCCCGGTCTCGTCGTAAGAAAAGACCCGTAGGCTTTCGCGGCTCCGAAAGGATCCCGGGCCCGGTCTCGTCGTAAGAAAAGACCCGTAGGCTTTCGCGGCTCCGAAAGGATCCCGGGCCCGGTCTCGTCGTAAGAAAAGACCCGTAGGCTTTCGCGGCTCCGAAAGGATCCCGGGCCCGGTCTCGTCGTAAGAGAAGACCCGTAGGCTTTCGCGGCTCCGAAAGGATCCCGGGCCCGGTCTCGTCGTAAGAGAAGACCCGTAGGCTTTCGCGGCTCCGAAAGGATCCCGGGCCCGGTCTCGTCGTAAGAAAAGACCCGTAGGCTTTCGCGGCTCCGAAAGGATCCCGGGCCCGGTCTCGTCGTAAGAAAAGACCCGTAGGCTTTCGCGGCTCCGAAAGGATCCCGGGCCCGGTCTCGTCGTAAGAGAAGACCCGTAGGCTTTCGCGGCTCCGAAAGGATCCCGGGCCCGGTCTCGTCGTAAGAGAAGACCCGTAGGCTTTCGCGGCTCCGAAAGGATCCCGGGCCCGGTCTCGTCGTAAGAGAAGACCCGTAGGCTTTCGCGGCTCCGAAAGGATCCCGGGCCCGGTCTCGTCGTAAGAAAAGACCCGTAGGCTTTCGCGGCTCCGAAAGGATCCCGGGCCCGGTCTCGTCGTAAGAAAAGACCCGTAGGCTTTCGCGGCTCCGAAAGGATCCCGGGCCCGGTCTCGTCGTAAGAGAAGACCCGTAGGCTTTCGCGGCTCCGAAAGGATCCCGGGCCCGGTCTCGTCGTGAGAAAAGACCCGTAGGCTTTCGCGGCTCCGAAAGGATCCCGGGCCCGGTCTCGTCGTAAGAAAAGACCCGTAGGCTTTCGCGGCTCCGAAAGGATCCCGGGCCCGGTCTCGTCGTAAGAAAAGACCCGTAGGCTTTCGCGGCTCCGAAAGGATCCCGGGCCCGGTCTCGTCGTAAGAGAAGACCCGTAGGCTTTCGCGGCTCCGAAAGGATCCCGGGCCCGGTCTCGTCGTAAGAAAAGACCCGTAGGCTTTCGCGGCTCCGAAAGGATCCCGGGCCCGGTCTCGTCGTAAGAAAAGACCCGTAGGCTTTCGCGGCTCCGAAAGGATCCCGGGCCCGGTCTCGTCGTAAGAAAAGACCCGTAGGCTTTCGCGGCTCCGAAAGGATCCCGGGCCCGGTCTCGTCGTAAGAAAAGACCCGTAGGCTTTCGCGGCTCCGAAAGGATCCCGGGCCCGGTCTCGTCGTAAGAAAAGACCCGTAGGCTTTCGCGGCTCCGAAAGGATCCCGGGCCCGGTCTCGCCGTAACGAATGACTTATAGGCTTTCGTGGTGCGAAAGGAGCTCGCGCCCAGCCTCACAGATTTATTTATCACGCTGCATGACCTGAGGGTGGTCGCGGTCCCGACAGGGGCCCGCGCCCCGTCTCGCAGATATTAACCCACCTCGATTTAGCCGACGTGCGAGCTAAACAAGCAGGCAACACCAAACGGTAGTTTCCTCGGGCCAACGCGAGCACCTCGAGAAAAACGACGATGACACGCGTCTCCCTATGGGAAACATACTCAAAACTCGGCAAACCCGGGTCCCGGACCACACACACTGGTAAACACAATATTTACATATTTATTTTTATAATATATATATATATGTATATATATATATAATTTACATATACACGTATGTATTGTGATCGGATATGAGAAAGAAGAAAAAATCTCACCCAAAACCTGGGGCCGGAGCCGGCAAATAAGAAACATATATTATATACTTTGAATCCGGGTCTCGGGAAAGTAGAAAGGAGGAAGAGAAATTTCATTTCCTAAGGTTGCACCCGGGGCCCAAGAAAAGAAAAGAAAACAAAATTGTATGATATATATGTGTAGTATATTAATATAAAACTATATTAGTGTATATGTAGATTACATAATTAATTAAAGTAGAGAGGTGTTGGAGCCGTATGCAGCACATGTGCATGAACTTTGGGGTAAGAAATTTAACACGAGGCCCGGAAAGAGAAAAAGTACAAAGGAGTTACACGTATTATAGTATGTATATACTTGTGCTCGGGGCCCGAGAAAAATAAAAACAAAATGGGTTTGTGAAAATTATACTTGGAGCCGAGTGCCGGAAGTCGGTGAGAGAAAAACAAAATAAATAAATTATTTTCATCAATGTATATATATATACAGTATATATATTATAGCCAGGTATACGGCAAACGAAGAGCGGAACGAGACAAAGCTCGATCGAGCCATGAATGTCCATCCACCGCGACGACCGATGAGCAGCGCTGCTGCCCGTACTAGCCCCTACCACCTCCGGTGCAACGTCGGTACCACCGCTGCCAAGCCATTGATACCTCAGTCGTGTGGACGAGTTGCAGCCCGCTGCCGAGAGGACGAGGAGTTGTACCTAGCCGGAGCAAACAAACTGTTGTCTATATGAGCCGTGGCGAGCCGACAAACGATCATTCGCGAGACACGCACCCCCGAGCTGCTGCCACGATCGTCAACAAAAGGCAACATTTAGTCACGCCCAACCATTCCATTAAAGAAGACAAGCGACAAATCCATAAACCGAAGACCAGAGCCAACTCAACCTACAGAGAAATCAGCGGAGTTCCTCCACGGACTTCTCTGGGGGCCAATGTTGAGCCACAAAAATCTCCCACCGACAGGTGTCATGGGCCCACCTACCAGCTCACTTGTACGAGAAGTAGGGTTGAGCGAAACGACCATTCTTCACGGGGCACAAGTGCAGCCCGCACCGGAAGAGATTATCCTTAGAAGACTTCTACCACACCCGGGGCCAAGCACATGAAATAACGGGACCCGGGACCATATCCTTGGACCGTACCCCGGACCTCACCACGAGCATCGAGCACGGGCGAAGAAGACCATACATGCGGGTCCCGGGAACGTACCCCGGATCACGCCCCAGCACCGAGCAAGGACGCCGACAACCCGGAGTGCACGAGGACCGCACCCCAGCTCCCGGCACGGGAGACCCAGGACCGCGCCCGAGTTACATGCGTGACGACGGGAGTCCGAGACCAAGGATCGCGACCGAGCACCCAACACGGCCAACCACGACCATACATGCGGGACGACGGGGATCCGAGACCCAAGACCTCGACGGAATGCTCGACATGGGCGACGACGACCGAATACGTGCGGGACGACGAAGCTTTGAGACCTAGGACCACAACCGAGCACCAAACACCGGTACCGAACACCATCGCATGAGTGGTATGCGTTGCGGAGAGAGCTAAGTTATAGAAGGGGATAAGGCGATATACTCGAGCTCCGGGTTCCGAGACCCGGCTCAGTGACCATCATTACCTCCGGGCTCCGAGACCCAACTTGGTGAGAATGTAGATGAAGCCTACACCGGATAGAAGTGCACAAATGGAAGACGTTTCTACTTTATGCATGCGAAGCCACGCGTCAATAATGGACAGGTGGTTTCTACTTCATTCCCCTATAGATAAGATGCATCCGGGACAATGAAGAAAAAGAGGACCGAACTACGGGAAGAAACCCACTGTAATAGTTCTCAAGGAAGAACAAGATAAAGTACCAGTAAATAAATAGAGATATTAATCTCGGGCATTCAAGCCTAGTCTCGGTGTGATTTCATTTCAGTTCCCTTCTACATATAAATATCCCTGTTTTTTGTGTCGTCTCCAAACCCTACCAAGCGCGTATAATATATAATAATCCCCGACAAAAACGACCCAAAACAGCCTATATAAGCACTACATGGTCTTCACTTTTCAAGAGAGAATTAATTGACCTACGCCAATCATAAAATCTTGAGAGTGAGGAGGATCCATAGAGTTCGATAGATCGTCGCCCACACGACGTTCGGACAAGGTGCAAGGAATACGCGGGAAGGTCACAAGGTCATCAACCGAATTCGTTTCTCCGTACAACGATTCGAAGGTATAATCGAGAAACCCCTTCTTTGATTATTTGCGTTGAATATTGTGATATATACATGAACACGCGATCCGGGAAAACGACGAACCTCGGGGACGGGGATTCGAGATCCCCGGCGAGGATCGAAGGGGGCGGACGAACCCTAGGGTTCGACCGCCGCGACGCGCGACAAGGGGACGAGCCCCGGCTGGACGCCGGGGCGTGGGATCGACTTCGGTCGATCCCCGGGGTGCCACGGGCTGGTGCCGTGGCGGACCCCAGCCCCTCGTCGGAGGCGCGTGACGCGAAGCCCTCGGCTGGAGCCGAGGGGCGATCGAGCCCGTGAGCTCGATCGCGGGTCGCTGCGGGGTTAACCCGCAGCCGCCTCGTGCGCGCTACGGGGATTCCCGTAGCGGATGCGCACGGGGCTGACCCCGTGCGAGCAGCGAGTCACCGCGACTCGCTGCGGGCTGCTACGAGCAGCCCCGGGGATCGCGCGAGCGATCCCAGCGATCGTCCGTAGACGATCGCGAGCCCCTCGCGGGGGCTCGGCTGGGTGCACGCGGTCTTCGGACCTCGCTGGGCATTCGGTCGGGCCCCGGCTCGTGAGGTGGTTCGCGTTCGTGGATCCGACTCGTGGGAGAAAATCGGCTGGGGGCGGGCTGCGTGTCTTCGGGCGCGTAGTCTCCAAAGGTCGGACTCCTGCGGATGAGTCGGGGATCCAGTCTTCGGTGATCGAGGGTTTTGATCGGGTTATCGGTTCCGCAATTTTGATAGCCCGGGACATCGAATCCCAGCAATTGGTATCAGAGCGTTTGGTTTCGTGTTCATGTATATGTTCGATTATTGTTCTACCTTGCAGGATTTCCGGCTATCATGGTTGGATTTAATTAATTGTTTTTTAATTAATTATCATGATTATTAAACTCTCGGACATGTCGAGATTCGTTTTTGTGTGGTTGAATGTTGTAATAGTAAAAATTCGGGGGTTGACCGAATTTAGGATTTATTATTACGTACTTTATTTTCCGGAAAATGTATAGGGTCGATTTCATGTATAGAATCGATACCGGATAGTGTAATTTAATTCTTGTAATTTTATTACGTTGGTTCGATGTTGAGACGATTGCCGGAAGACGAAGACGTGTGACGAAGACGAAGAGGACGAAAAACCGGGGGGGTCGATCATCCCCATGATCGATCCCCATGAGGATCGATCGACCCCATCCCGGGGGGCTGCCCGCTAGGGCTTCCGGCCACGCCGGCCACCGGTGGTGGTGGCGCGTGTTGGAAATCGACTACCCGGGACGTGTCCGTTCGATCACTCGAACATCCGAACACGCCCAGTCGACCTCATGTGACAGCTCTACGCTGACGACGAAGCCCCACAGCCGATTCACGCCCAGCCGCCGCGCACGAGGCGCAACCGCGCGAACCGGCTGCTGCCCGCCACAACCAGCGGGCGCTGCCCGCCACCAGCGGCCGCTGTTCACGTTCAGCGGCCGCTGCTCAGCCACCAGCGGGCGCTGGAGAGCCCTCAGGCAGCGGGCGCTGCCAGGCTTCCAGCGGGCGCTGCCCGTGACGAACAGCAGCGCGCTGCTGCTGTTCCGGGCTCGTTTCCGGTCCGATTTTCCTCTTCCGACCACCGTTCCGGAGGTCCTTGACCCCCCAGTAGTCGAGGAACACGTACCACGACTCCCGGAACCCGATCGTTCGTCCGATGTATTTTTAACGAAATCAGAGATCGAAAATTGCGGAATTAGGGATCGATCTCATACCTTTGTCGCGTGATTCGGAGAAGCCGAATTGTTGAAACCTTAGACGTTTCTAGCGTATGCCTCTTCCCCGACTCCAACCGTTGTGTGGGCAACGATCCGTTGGAATTCATCTTGTCTGCTCTCTCCTCACTACCAGCGTAATATTTATTTTTCTCTCTGAGAGAAAAATATTAGCGCAAGCTTTATTAATTTTTACAGAAAAAAAAAAATATAATTGCGCTAACGCTATTAATTTTTCTCTGCAAAATAAATGCGGCGTTCTGTAGGTTTAGGAGAGGGCAAGGGGGGGTTTAAATAGAGTTACGCTAGGGACCTCTTAGGTAAATTAATTAGGGGCTAAATTGCAATTTAATTAAACCGGTGTCCTTAAAAGAAAACCTTTAATTAAATTCCACAATTTTAATTATTATTCACTCCACTAAAAAATAATAATTGAATTCCCGAAATTAATTTAATATTATATCAACAATAATATTTCCGCCGAAATTACATATACGACTTTCCCCGTGTTTAAGATATCGAATGTCCACGAATTAATTTCAATTACTAATAATTAAATTAATTCGTTTCTTATTATCCGAGACTAGTACCACTCATCCTTATTATCATGTGGAACGAATCCACCTGCAGGGTTTACATGATAAACTTTATGAGCTCATCTCGGGGACATCATCAACCCAATAAACGGGACACGGTTTCCTGTCTATAATCTATAGCATGCCATGTATACAATTCCGATTCCTAATTTACCGAGTATCTTGACTAATCAATTAGTCTCACTCATTGGCATATTAAAGAACCGAGAATTGGACACACGCACCTATAATTATATAGGGATTAGGAATTCGTATATCCGTAATATCTGAGGTCTAGTTCGATTACTGCGATTAGTATAAATCGAACGCCCTCCCGTGGTCCTGCTCAATACACCAAGTGTACGAGTGTAACATGATAGTCAAGACCGACTATCTACCAGTCACACTACGACGTACCGATGGATTGTCCCTGTCCATCTAAGTCGTGAGCTACTGTTCGATAGTATACGAGTAACCGACAATATGATCTTCCGCGTGTCTCCTCACGCCATACTGTCTACAACGTATACATCAAGGACTATTGCATTAAATGCAATCATGCTTGAATCATATCTCGAATTAAGGTATAGATAAGGAGTTCCGTATTTGCACTAAACTAGACATTTAGAATACAACTCCATCAATCTCCCACTTATACTAAAAGTCTAGTCGCCCTCTCCCAAACATCAGATTCCCATAACCTCATCACGCCTACCCAACGCTTTCGCTGGAAGTGCCTCTGTGAACGGGTTTTACCAGGTAATCCTCTCAATGCTATCTAGGTGACAACTGCATCGTTTTACTAGACGATCTCTCGAATCAGGTGGTACTTGCGCTCTACGTGTTATCTCCCACTGTGGACTCGTGGCATTTCAAGTTTGCCAATACCGCTATTCAAAATAGCTTTGGGTGAACTAGAAACCACATCTAAGTCCCTTAGGAAGTTCTGGAGCCACACTGACCTTTTAACTGCCTCAGAGGCCGTTATCCTTTCAGTTTCCATGGTAGAGTCCGTAATGCATCGCTGCTTTACATTCTTCCATGTGACTGCTCCACTTCACAGTGAGAACACATAGCCTGACTTCGACTTTCAACTGTCCCTGTTTGATTTGGAAATCCAATTCTATGTAATCCAATGGAAATAACTTGACTGCTTTGTAACTCAGAACATAATTCCTGGTCCTCTGCAGGAGCCTAAACATGTTCTTTACATCAGTCGAGTGATCCTTTCAGGATTACTATGATATCTCACCACCATGCCCACGGCATAGTAGATATCAATCTCGTGCATAGCATTACATACATTAAGCTTCCCACCATTAAGGTGCAGGGAACTGTTTACTCTTCATCTATCTCCTTTATTGTGTCGGACACAAAACTTTAGATAGATGAATTCCACATCTAAAAGGTGAAGACCTTTCTTGGAATTCTGTATGCTGCAACGAGTAAGAATTGTATTTATGTATGAGACTCGAGATAAGTTCTATGTTCTTTTCTGACGATCCTTTATAACTTTGATCCCAAGAACATTCCCGACTTCTCCTAAGTCTCTTACATTGAATTACTCGGACAACCATCCCTTTATGTCCGATAACATCTTTCATATTGTTGCCAATTTAGAAGGATGTCGTCTACATAAATAATGAGAAAACACCACATCTTTTCTGTCACATCTTTATTACACACAGGACCTAAACATGCCTTGAATGAATCCATGAAATGGATTTTCTCATAGGTCCGCATGTGTCCAAGATCTTGAAGCTTCCTTCAATCCTAAGATTGATTAAGCTTGCTTACCGAATGCTCTTGGCTCTTTTCGATGAATCTCTCTGGCTGTCCCACACAGATGGCCTCGTCAAGACTTTGATTTAGGAAATCTGTCTTGACTTCCATCTTCCATGTGAAGACAAAAGAATCCTGATCGACTTTTGCCAAGACTGAGCATCTTGATCTTTCAGCGTCTCGTCATAGATCCAGGGTTCGGCTTCATGTTCTCCAGGTAACAAGTCCGAAGACTCACCTATAAACATGAACCTGTTGGGTTGTCTAACAACCCTCCCACTACGACGACGCTCCGGTGTATCTTTAGTGACTAAAGATTATAGTAGTGAACTACTCAGTTAGGCTGGTTCTAAGTTTTGATCAGTCCCTCTAAGCACATTAAGTATTACTCTACTCTTGGGCTTGTGATCTTGCATATATATATAGTCCATGTCTAAGAACCGAACATTGATGCAATCAACGAACATCTGGTCCTTTGGACTATATTACATATCTCAATTCGTTTTCTTAGGGTATCCTATAAACAGCCGAATATCTGTACAAGTTTCCAAAGGAATCAAGTTCAGGATAAACGCCGCTGTTTCCAAGCCATATCCCAAAAACGAATTAGGTAACTCCGAATAACTCATTGTCTACTTTCCCATATCTATAAGAGTCCTGTTCCTTCTTTACAACACATTATTTTGCCGAGGCATAAATGGTGTAGTCTGTCGGGGTTTAATCCCATTTTCTGATAAGTATGCCTTACTCCTCAAAGAGGTCTGCATATATCAGAGCGAATCAACTCTAGTACTTTCTTGGATCTATGCCCTTTAACCGTAAAGGGTTGCCTGGTCATTTAAACTTCCAAGTATGATTCGAAGGTTGGAAAGTCCTTTCCTTCAACCTAGCTGAGTAGTCCATCAGCTTTCACCCTTTGAATCGTACTCAAGTTAAAATGATCTAGCCTAAGATTCCATAAGTACATTTGATTCATCATAGAAGGATCTTTACTCTTATAGGGGTTCGACAATGTGTTATTTTCTCCGGTATGTTGCATCGTGGGAGAATATGGATTTTGTATTAAATTGTCTGTCAATGTACCAGAATGAATAACAACCCCGTTTCCTACTCTGAAAAGTATGAAACTATCAGAAGAAACAGAATATCCATTCTAAGTCAATTTAGAAATCCGAAATGAAATTTCTTTCTAAATACCGGCACATAAAGACAATTTATTAGAACTAAAATCCTACCGTTAAAACCATTTAACATCTCCTACTGCAACGGCTGTTACCTTAACAGTATTGCCCATGTAGGTTATGACTTCTTCCTTTCTAAGTCTCCGGGTTTCCTGGAACCCCTGCATTTAGGTGCAGACATGATAAGTGGTTCCCATATCCACACACCAGGTACTGGCAGATACTACCACTAAACATGTTTCGGTGACTAAGGAAGAGTCAACTTCTTGTTGCTTTAGAAGAAAATTAAAACTACCAGTATCCAGACTGCTTACAACGGAAGCACTTGCCCCTTGGGCTTGCTTGTCCCATTCCGTGGTCCAGATATATTAGGCCCACTGGGTTTCCGTATTTGCTTCTTCTTCCTTTTGCCGCCCGGAGGCCTAGGAAGAGCCAATTTCTCAACCACAAGTGCTTGAGAGCCCTTAAAGATTCCCTCAGCCGCTTGAAGTTCAATCAGGAGTTCCGCCAATGAGTAAGACCCCTTATTCATGTTATAGTTCAGGCGGAACTGCTCAAAACTTCTCGGCAGAGACTGGAGCACAATATCGACTTGGGTTACCCCATCGATAACTGATCCTAGAATCTCTATCTCATTCAGATAGCACATCATCCTAAGAACGTGATCCCTCACGGGCGTTCCTTCGGATGCGATGGCCGTCATGAGTTGCCTCATTGCATTTTGCCCGGCTGTCCTGTCCTGATAACCAAAAAAACTTCTTGAGGTTAAGCATCATATCATAGGTAATGGTCATGGCTTGATCCCGATGTCGCAGTACATTTGACATGAAAGCCATAATGTAGCTCCGCGTCATCTCAGAGCCTTGATCCATTTCCATGAGCTTCCTTTCCTCAGGAGTGGAAGCATCATTTGGTTCAGCAGGTCAATTGACTTGGAGTACATAATTGTACTCCTCTGCAGTTAGGACAATGTCCAAGTTTCTTCTTTAATCCATACAAAACAGGTTCAGTGAGTTTGTTGACTTTTAATGGGAATAATACCATATAAAACAAACAATGAGTTTAATTCGATATCATTTCCCTCAAGTTATATCATTAAACTACCAATCATTTCCAAAATCCCATCAGACTAGCATGCCACGTTCTTGTGGACGTATACTAATCCAAACGATTTTATAATTGGATTTTTACTTCGGTCGTACATCATTATAGCAGTGACTCCGATGGGGAGGATACTATAAAGCGTACCTAAGTGTATACCATTTCTCAGTACTAAGTCCACCGCTCGGGAACTACATGCCCACCGCAAGCCACGTTCATGTGGACGTTTACGTTGACATGCGGTCCTCCACGACTTTCTATAACTGTCGAGCCTCAATTAATCCTAAAGTTCCGTTTCCATTTAGCAAGCCACGTTAGTGTGGACGTTTACTAAACAAACAACTTTATTAATTGAATCCTACTTATTTAAATGTCATAGAGTCTCAATTAACCCAAAGTACCGTTTCCATTTAGCAAGCCACGATAGTGTGGACGTTTACTAAAACAAACAACTTTGTTAATTGACTCTTACATTTATTAAATTTCATAATTTTATTAATCAAAACTTGATATCTCGTAAGTGAAACTCGAAGTTTCTAACCAGCGATCAATCATGCAATTGAGCCCTATCTCTCACTAGGTGAGGGAGCCAACCAGATAATCGATCTAGTCATCGAATGACTCGAATGTCTCTAATCTGTGTCATCGACATAACCAAGCGCTTTGGCTCCATTCCACTCCCCGGGGTGAGAATGAGTCGAGTTGAAATTAGTCTTTGAATGACAGATTAGGCATTGCTTTTGAAAAATACACTTGTTCAATTTTATAAGTGGATTTTAAATTCGAATTTTGATCCAGTGATATCCGTGTGTCGACTTTATCCGATAGGGAGGATGACACTAAAGCCAACTCGTAAGTGACACACATCACCATCAAAACAGAGAATGGAGACCGCGGGATTGTTTCCAATCCCTCTCCCACTTAGTATTTTACGAAAGGGATAACATGCATAAAATAAATAAAGCATAATAACAAGCACGTAAACACACAAAAAGCATTTAACGTGGCCCCGATTATTATGGCCTTTAAATATCTTCCATGCACGCCTTCTCGGATCTTCGTCTCGTTGCTCGTCTCGGTCTCGGTCCATCACCGACTCGTCTAAGGACCAAGAGACGAACCCCTCCCACTGGAGTATCGTCCCGGGCCCTCGACAATCGATCTGTGATGTCCGTCGAACCCCCGCAGCGCTGCTGCCAAAACTCAAAACAGCGCCCGCCGTTTGAGTAACAGCGGTCGCTGGAGGAGCTGCAAACGGCGGTCGCTGTTTGCCCTCCACCGGGCGCCGTTTCTGTGCAGTAGCCTGCGGGTTTGACTCCTCGACCCTCGTTCGTCCGTCCTTCGATCTCGTCTCGATCCACCAAGCAGCAGCAACATTACACATGTAAGCTATACTACTTCCGGCATCGATCCTATACAGGTTGATCGATCCTATACATCCGGATAAACGAAAAACGAAATAGAAAACCTAAACGACTCAACCCGTCGTTTTAACTATTACAAACATGCAACGATTTCAAAACCAAAGATCTCGACAAGCCCGAGAGTTTAACAAACCACAAACATACAGCACAATCACATGGCCATAACAATCGGGTTCGAACCTGCAAAACAAATCTCGCAAAAATACAACGAATCGACAAAACCTGGCTCTGATACCAATTGTTGGAAATCGACTACCCGGGACGTGTCCGTTCGATCACTCGAACATCCGAACACGCCCAGTCGACCTCATGTGACAGCTCTACGCTGACGACGAAGCCCCACAGCCGATTCACGCCCAGCCGCCGCGCACGAGGCGCAACCGCGCGAACCGGCTGCTGCCCGCCACAACCAGCGGGCGCTGCCCGCCACCAGCGGCCGCTGTTCACGTTCAGCGGCCGCTGCTCAGCCACCAGCGGGCGCTGGAGAGCCCTCAGGCAGCGGGCGCTGCCAGGCTTCCAGCGGGCGCTGCCCGTGACGAACAGCAGCGCGCTGCTGCTGTTCCGGGCTCGTTTCCGGTCCGATTTTCCTCTTCCGACCACCGTTCCGGAGGTCCTTGACCCCCCAGTAGTCGAGGAACACGTACCACGACTCCCGGAACCCGATCGTTCGTCCGATGTATTTTTAACGAAATCAGAGATCGAAAATTGCGGAATTAGGGATCGATCTCATACCTTTGTCGCGTGATTCGGAGAAGCCGAATTGTTGAAACCTTAGACGTTTCTAGCGTATGCCTCTTCCCCGACTCCAACCGTTGTGTGGGCAACGATCCGTTGGAATTCATCTTGTCTGCTCTCTCCTCCACTACCAGCGTAATATTTCTTTTTCTCTCTGAGAGAAAAATATTAGCGCAAGCTTTATTAATTTTTACAGAAAAAAAAAAATATAATTGCGCTAACGCTATTAATTTTTCTCTGCAAAATAAATGCGGCGTTCTGTAGGTTTAGGAGAGGGCAAGGGGGGGGGGGGGGTTTAAATAGAGTTACGCTAGGGACCTCTTAGGTAAATTAATTAGGGGCTAAATTGCAATTTAATTAAACCGGTGTCCTTAAAAGAAAACCTTTAATTAAATTCCACAATTTTAATTATTATTCACTCCACTAAAAAATAATAATTGAATTCCCGAAATTAATTTAATATTATATCAAAAATAATATTTCCGCCGAAATTACATATACGACTTTCCCCGTGTTTAAGATATCGAATGTCCACGAATTAATTTCAATTACTAATAATTAAATTAATTCGTTTCTTATTATCCGAGACTAGTACCACTCATCCTTATTATCATGTGGAACGAATCCACCTGCAGGGTTTACATGATAAACTTTATGAGCTCATCTCGGGGACATCATCAACCCAATAAACGGGACACGGTTTCCTGTCTATAATCTATAGCATGCCATGTATACAATTCCGATTCCTAATTTACCGAGTATCTTGACTAATCAATTAGTCTCACTCATTGGCATATTAAAGAACCGAGAATTGGACACACGCACCTATAATTATATAGGGATTAGGAATTCGTATATCCGTAATATCTGAGGTCTAGTTCGATTACTGCGATTAGTATAAATCGAACGCCCTCCCGTGGTCCTGCTCAATACACCAAGTGTACGAGTGTAACATGATAGTCAAGACCGACTATCTACCAGTCACACTACGACGTACCGATGGATTGTCCCTGTCCATCTAAGTCGTGAGCTACTGTTCGATAGTATACGAGTAACCGACAGTATGATCTTCCGCGTGTCTCCTCACGCCATACTGTCTACAACGTATACATCAAGGACTATTGCATTAAATGCAATCATGCTTGAATCATATCTCGAATTAAGGTATAGATAAGGAGTTCCGTATTTGCACTAAACTAGACATTTAGAATACAACTCCATCAGCGCGTGGGCTGGGGGCGGCGTTGGTGGTGGTCCCGGGCGGTGGAGGTCGACGGTGGGGATAGCGTGGGATCTCCCAATCTCATGCTATTCCTACCAAGATCTACTTTCCTAATTAATTCGGGTTTCCTATTTGAGTACTTTCCTTTTAGGAAAATCTCATGGATTAGGAAAAGAATTAATTTAAATTAATTTTATTTCTATTGATTTATTTCCTTCATGGAATTAATCATAGATTAGAAATTTAATTAATTTAGTACTAAATTTATTTTTCCTATTTGATTATTCCTACTCATGGGAATATTCATGGATTAGGAATAAAAATAAATTTGGAAAGTAGTAAGTCCCTATTTATTTTATTTCCTTGTTCTATTATAGATGTCTTCTAGAATATTCCAAATTTTATTTGGATAGATTATTCTAAAGATTTAATAAGAACTAGAGAGGAAAATAAATAAATAAAAGTATTAATAATATTTAATTTTATTTTTGATATATTCAATTGACTTAATTTTCGAATTAAGTAACTTTTGGATTAATTGAAAATAAATAGATTTAAATATTGGAAATTAATATTCTCGTCACATGGAGCATTCAAGAAACGAAGACTGAAGACTAGAGGATGCATATGAAGATAAAGCCATGATAGTCGGGAAAATAATTCTCTAGCATTATTTTGACTATGTGACCTATGTGCTTTATTGCTTTCATGCATGCTATATGTGTTTACTTTTATGCACTAGATAGCGTATCCCTTTATCGTAAAAAGCTAAGTGGGAGAGGGGATGGAAACATTCCCATGGTCTCCATCACTGTTCTCTTGGTGACTTTTATGGACTTTCGAAGTTCATATAGACAAGTCATTGGAGGAGAATTCTTGTAATTCCTCTTACAAGAAACATTGATCGAGTTTATCAAACAATGCCTAATTTGTCTTTCTGAAACTGACTTCAAGTCGACTCATTCTCAAGTCGACTCATTCTGCTCGGCTCCCTCATTTATGAGAGATAGGGTCGCTCGCATGGTGAATCACTGGTTAGAAACTTCGAGTTTCACTTATGATTCTCCGAGTCTTGATTTACGAAATCGAATGGATCTTGTAATTGGGAGTCAATTATAAAAATCTCTTGGTGTAGTAAACGTCCACACCACGTGGCTTGCTGTGCCGACGGGTTTTGGATTAATTGATGTAGACAGTTATAAGTAATTGTGAAGAGTTGTGAAATTGTCGTAAACGTCCACACCACGTGGCTTGCGGTGACGTAGCAATTCCAAGCGATGTACTTTAGTGCTGAGTGATGGTTTACACTTAGATACGCGTCATAGTATTCTTCCCCACGAAGTTACGCTATGATTGATGTATGACCGAAGAAAAACTAATTGCTAAATCATTTGGGTGGGTAAACGTCCACACCACGTGGCTTGCTTTACCCGATGGGATTTTAGACGCAATTAGTAATTTAATGATGTTATTTGAGGGAGATAACATCGGACATTAAATTGATTGTTTGTTTACATGTGCTTATAGGTTTAGAGAATAGCTATGAATCCACTTTCTATGATACTCAAGGAACAAAAACTCACTGGTCCCAATTACATTGATTGGAAGAGAAATTTGGACATTGTCCTGACTGCTGAAGAGTACAAGTTTGTACTCTATGAGCAATGCCCTGCTGAACCCACGGCCGCCTCAACTGATGAGGAAAAAGAAGCATTTCGGAAGTGGAAAAAGGCTGATGAAATGGCTAGGTGCTATATTTTGGCTTCTATGTCAAATGTGCTCCAAACCCAGCATCAGTCGATGGACACTGCCGAGGATATGTTATTTAACCTCAAGGAGATGTTTGGGCATCATGACCGTGCGGCTAGGCAAGATGCCATGAGAGTCCTCATGTCAACTACTCAGTCTGAAGGAATGCCTGTCGAGGAGCACGTTCTCAAGATGATGAGTCTGTTGAATGAATTGGAGGTCCTAGGAGCTATGATTGATGGTGAGACACAAGTCGACATCATACTCCAGTCTCTGACCCCTAGTTTTGAGCAGTTTCGTATGAGTTATAATATGGGTAAACTATCTTATACTCTTGCGCAACTCCTGACTGAACTCAAGGCGGCAGAGGGGATCTACAAGAAGGGCAAGTCTCAAGCGCTTGTAACTACCAGGCCCAAAAGCTTGAAAGCTATTGGAGGTAGGGGCAAGAAAAGGAAGCAAAGCCATAAAACCCAGTGGTGCCAAGAGGAATGGACCACGAGTGGGGGCTAGTAAGCCAAAGGGCTTGTGCTTCCGATGCAAGAAGTCTGGACACTGGAAGTCTGAATGTCCTCTCAGAGGTACGAATTTTTCTTTAGTCGTAAAAACATAGTCAGTGGTATTATCTACCAGAATTCTGGTGTGTAGATATGGAACCACTGACGGTATGTGCATTTCTTTAAATGCAGGGGTTCCAGAAAACCCGGCGACTTAGAGAAGAAGAGTTCGAGTCTACATGGGCAAAGCTGTTGGGGTAGCAGCGGTTGCAGTGGAAGACATTTATCTGTTTTAAGTTTTCATTTCAGTTATTGCTTATGTACCCCTTTATTTTGAAAAAGAACTTCGTTCTGGTTTTCTTTATTAATGGATATTTTATTTCTTTAATCATTTGATGGTTTGGATAAGAAATAATGGTGATATCTATTATGGTACATTAGATAGCAATATGTGAATGATGAATCCTTAGTCTACCACGATGCAACAAACCGTTATGTATAACTTCTTTTACTTATTAGATGTATTTCTCTTATTAATCATTATACTTGTGAATTCTTGAACTTGGTAGTATCTATTCAAAAGGGATTCAAAAGGTCGAAATTGATTTGATCAATTATAGTTGGAGGAATGGACCTCCCGACCTAAGAATCGATCTTGATAGATGATACAACTAAGTTAACCTTTCTGGATAAAGGAGGGAATTCGGAAGAGTATAGAAAATGATTAATGATTAATGCGGTATGTGTAATTAGAGAAGGTACGAGTCGTTCTTCCAAGAATACTCGAAGATGGATTAGACTACTTGTTGTGCCATGAAAGCGGAGTGTTTTCAACACAAAGCCATTGTGGGGAACCTTCAAAGTATATCCATTGGGAGCCTGCGACTTGTTCGCGGAGGCTATCACCTATCTAAATAACACATAGCATAAATCAAAGATTGAGATTAAGTCTCAAGCGACTACACCATTCACTGATGTGTAGACATGGTGTGTCAGAAATAAGAGATGAGATTCTAATAGTAAAAGGACAAGTTTGTTCGGAACTACCTATGTTCTATGGATATTTCTGGATACAACGGCACATTCTGTGTGGTTGTAGAATAATCCTAGAAGAACAAGTAATTGTATGTTCAATAGTACTACGAACCAGATGGGTATCCTCGCCCGGTTCTTGGAGGAAGACTATTAGATGAACTACAATGCCCTAATTGACAAGGTACTTTAATAGAGGAAAGGAAAGACTGAGAACCAGCCTAACCGGGTAGCGGTACACCACTAACTGCACCTAATGTTATTACTGTTATACACCGGAACGCCATTGCAGTGGGAGGTTGTTAAGCAACCAGAGATGTTCATAAGGCTGGAGGAGTTTTGAACTCTGGATCTAGTAGACATGAAATCGATCCCTAGGTCTGCATAGATTTGCGAGAAAGGTGTGTTAGAGACGTAATGGAAACAAGGGTGGTGTTTCTCGGAATTTTATGTAGATAACACTTCATCGTTGGCAACAATGTAAAAGTGTTGTCAGACATAAAATAGAGGTTGTCTAAATAAATCGAGACATAAGATTAAGATGAAGTTAGATCATGTTCTTAGAAATCTTTCGATCTCTGGATAAGAACATTTATACTTCTCTTAAGATATCTTATGCGATTATGGTTTGTTTTAAACATGCACAATTCTGAGAAAGGTTATTGCCTTTCGGGAACAGAATACATCTATCTAAAGGTATGTGTTTCGAACACATAAAGGAGATGGATATAGACAAAGCAGTAACCTACACTTTGAGTGTGGAGAGCTTTGTAGATGCAATGTTGAAAAACAAGGACCTGATATCAACTATGCGGTTAGCGTAGTGGGAGGATATCAAAGTAATCTGGATAAGAAATATTCGGATGCTGTAAAGTACTTGGGAGTACTGGATTACAAGCAATACGAAATCTTCTTAGATTACAGTTTCTCAGATCAAAGAATCGGAGAAAGACCAGTGTAAGTCGATATCAGGCTATGTGTTCACTTTTAGAAGAGGTGGAACATAAGGATGAAAGAGTGATAAGCGTGATGCTTCTCGGACTCTATCATAAACCGAATAGCAGCCTCAGAGGCAGCGGAAGTTCTGGTTAGGTTCCGGTATGACCTTTGAACTTGGATATGATTCTTGGTTCACCAAAAGGCTATGTACATAGCGGTGCGTGGAGAACTGGAAGAAGTCATAAGTTCGAAAAGTGATGATAACACATAGAGCCAGTACCACCTGATACGAGTCATCGTCAGAGGGACGACGCTGTAGTCACCAAGATAACTTCAGATCGGCAACCTAGATTGCTCATTCACATAATACTTCTGGGAAGTATAACTTAAGCACGTGATGAGTATGGGAGTCGGGAGTTTGGAGGAAATGACTAGACCTTAGTACAAGTGGGAGATTGTTGGAGTTGTGTACTTAATGTCTAGATTTAAGTACCGGTAAACTCCCGGTCATAGCATTTAACCTATTTAATTAATAAACAATTATTTGCAATTAATTATTATTAATTAATTATGCAAAATATAGTCCTGGATTTTATACGTTGAAGTTAGTATGGTGGGGCATGGGCACACAGAAGATCATACTATCGGTTACTCGTATTTAATCGAACAGTTGCTCACGACCTAGATGGACACGGACCAATCCATCGGTATAGTCGTTGTGTGAGAGTGAAAATAATTTATCTTAATTATTTTATCACACTTGTACACTTGGTGTATTGGGCGGATCAGCTTGAGATTTATTGATTAGGATTGCCTTGGATAATCAATTTAAATCTCGGAGTATTTTATTCTTAATCCCCGATATTATTGCGGGTGTGTATATTTAATACTAGAGGCTTTGATTTTCCAAAGGAATTAACCGATTTAATTATTGGGTTAATTACCGGTAAAGTTGGGTCGCTATATTTTATATATGACATGCCGTGAATACTTGACGGGAAAGTGTATCCCGGAAGGGTTGATAATATCCCCGAGATGAGTTCATAAGGAATTATTGTGTAAACCTCATGAGTGGATTCGTTCCGCACAATAATAAAGGTTGAACGGTACTAGTCTCGGATATAAGATATGAATATTATTTATTGAGCAATAAATAAATTTATTCATGGATATTTAAATCTTAAATACACGGAATAAATAATACTAAGATGGAGAAATATTATTTGATATAATATGGAATAATATTGGGAGTGCAATTTTATTTATATAGTGGAAAATAAATAAAATTAATATTGATAAGAATTAATGGATTTGGGTTGGACCCAATTTAATTTTCAATATTGGAGCCCAATATTTATTCTCCTTATGATCCCCTACGTAGCCTATATAAGCACTACATGGTCTTCACTTTTCAAGAGAGAATTAATTGACCTACGCCAATCATAAAATCTTGAGAGTGAGGAGGATCCATAGAGTTCGATAGATCGTCGCCCACACGACGTTCGGACAAGGTGCAAGGAATACGCGGGAAGGTCACAAGGTCATCAACCGAATTCGTTTCTCCGTACAACGATTCGAAGGTATAATCGAGAAACCCCTTCTTTGATTATTTGCGTTGAATATTGTGATATATACATGAACACGCGATCCGGGAAAACGACGAACCTCGGGGACGGGGATTCGAGATCCCCGGCGAGGATCGAAGGGGGCGGACGAACCCTAGGGTTCGACCGCCGCGACGCGCGACAAGGGGACGAGCCCCGGCTGGACGCCGGGGCGTGGGATCGACTTCGGTCGATCCCCGGGGTGCCACGGGCTGGTGCCGTGGCGGACCCCAGCCCCTCGTCGGAGGCGCGTGACGCGAAGCCCTCGGCTGGAGCCGAGGGGCGATCGAGCCCGTGAGCTCAATCGCGGGTCGCTGCGGGGTTAACCCGCAGCCGCCTCGTGCGCGCTACGGGGATTCCCGTAGCGGATGCGCACGGGGCTGACCCCGTGCGAGCAGCGAGTCACCGCGACTCGCTGCGGGCTGCTACGAGCAGCCCCGGGGATCGCGCGAGCGATCCCAGCGATCGTCCGTAGACGATCGCGAGCCCCTCGCGGGGGCTCGGCTGGGTGCACGCGGTCTTCGGACCTCGCTGGGCATTCGGTCGGGCCCCGGCTCGTGAGGTGGTTCGCGTTCGTGGATCCGACTCGTGGGAGAAAATCGGCTGGGGGCGGGCTGCGTGTCTTCGGGCGCGTAGTCTCCAAAGGTCGGACTCCTGCGGATGAGTCGGGGATCCAGTCTTCGGTGATCGAGGGTTTTGATTGGGTTATCGGTTCCGCAATTTTGATAGCCCGGGACATCGAATCCCAGCAGATCTCGCCCCTTAGCAATGAATCCTTCTGGTTGTTTCATATAAATCGTCTCGTCAAGACTTCCATTAAGGAAAGCTGTCTTGACGTCCATTTGCCACACCTCATAATCCATATGAGCTGCTATGGATAAGAGAATCCAGATTGACTTTATCTTGGCTACCGGCGAGAAGGTCTCCTCATAATCGATTCCCTCTTTCTGAGTATATCCTTTCGCAACAAGCCGAGCTTTAAAGGTTTCAACCTTTCCGTCAGATCCTCTCTTTCTCTTGTAGACCCATTTACACCCAATTGGCTTTACGCCGCTTGGTGGTTCTACAAGATCCCAGACTTTATTAGAATCCATAGATTCTATTTCGGATTTCATCGCTTTCTTCCAAGAAGGCGCATCTATATCTTGTACCGCCTCATCATAGGTCCAGGGATCGATTTCATGAACTCCGGGTGCCGAGTCCGAAGACTCACCCAGTCCAATCCATCTGTCCGGTTGTTTAACAACCCTCCCACTACGACGGCGTTCCGGTGTATTAACAGTGACAGTATTAGGTGCAGGTTCTAGTGGTGTATCTACACTCGGTTCGGCTGTATCCAGGTCTTCTTCGTTACCTCTCAACTCATCAAGTATTATGTCACTTTTGGGCTTGTGGTCCATGACATAGTCTTCCTCTAAGAACCGAGCGTTAGTACTAATAACGATCTTCTGGTCCGTAGGACTATAGAACATGCCACCCTTAGTTCCTTTCGGGTATCCTACAAACAGCCGTATTTCTGATCTAGGTTCTAACTTATCGGCTCCATGTCGCAACACGTGTGCTGGACATCCCCAGATCCGAATGTGTCCCAAGTTAGGCTTACGCCCACTCCACAATTCCATGGGTGTAGTTGGTACCGTTTTGGTCGAAACCCTGTTCAGAATGTACGCCGCTGTTTCCAAGGCAAGTCCCCAGAACATAACAGGTAAATCCGAGTAACTCATCATCGATCGCACCATCTCCATAAGAGTCCTATTCCTTCTTTCTGACACACCATTTTGCTGAGGAGTGTATGGTGAAGTCAGCTGGGATTCAATCCCATTCTCTGCCAAGTATGCCTTGAATTCTCCAGACAGGTACTCGCCTCCGCGATCAGATCGCAGGCATTTTATGGATTTACCACGAAGGTTCTCCACAAGAGCCTTGAATTCCTTGAACTTGTCAAAAGAATCACTCTTGTGGCGCATCAGGTAAACATATCCATACCTTGAGTAATCATCAGTAAAGGTGATGAAATACTCGTACCCTCCCCTTGCCTGAGTAGACATAGGTCCGCATACATCAGAGTGAATCAAATCCAATACTTGTTCAGCTCTACGTCCTTTACCAGAAAAAGAACGCTTGGTCATTTTACCCTCCAAACAGGATTCGCAGGTTGGAAGGTCCTCTCCTTCTATGCCGCTAATGAGACCATCAGCTTTCAACCTTTGAATTCTATTCGAATTAATATGACCTAGCCTTAGATGCCACAAGTATAATTGATTCATCTTAGAAGGTTCCTTTCTCTTATTGGTGTTCGTAGATGTGTTATTACTCTCGGTTAGTTGCATCGTGTTAGACTCAGGATTTAGAATATACAAATCGTCCACCAATGTACCAGAACAGACAATCTCACTATTTCTTCTTATGACCACAGAGTGATCAAAAGAAACAGCATATCCATTCAGAATTAACTTAGAAACTGAAATCAAATTCTTTCTAAAATTCGGTACATAAAGACAATTTTGTAAAACTAAAACCCTATCACTACTAAAACGTAAGTGAACGTCTCCCACTGCAACAGCCGCCACCTTCGCGGCATTGCCCATGTAGACCACGATCTCTCCCTCTCTAAGTCTCCGGGTTTCCTGGAACCCCTGCAATGAATTGCAGACATGGTCAGTGGCACCCGTATCTACACACCAGGTGCTGGTAGATATCACCGCTGACAATGTTTCAGTGACTAAGGAAAATTTCGTACCTTTGATGAGAGGACAATCAGACCTCCAGTGCCCAGACTGCTTGCATCGAAAGCACTTGCCAGAAGGCTTGCTTTTCCCAATCCGTGGCTTTGAGCCACTGGGTTTCTTTGCTCGCTTTTCTTCCAGCCTTGCCACAAAAGCTTGTGATTCTCTTAACCTACGCACAAACTCCGCTCTCGTTGATTCCTTTTTAAGGGACTCATTGAGAGAGAATTCTGTGAGTATGTTAATCACCTCTTTCCCGGCTTCCACGCTATGTCTCAACATCACCCTGAGGTCATTTCGAATGTCCTCATCAGTTGGGACAACAGTGGATTTGGAAAGCTCTACAGTCTGGACAATGTCCAAATTTCGTTCCCAATCATCACCATATGGAACCGGTGAGTTTTCATCCTTAAGTATATCACAAAGTGGGGTCACAGTCATTCTTAACCTATAAGCACATAAAACAAACAAACAATTTAATATCCGATATTATCTCCCCAAATAATATCATTAAATCACTAATCACATCTAAAATCCCATTAGGTAAGGCAAGCCACGTGGTGTGGACGTTTACCCACCCAAATGATTTAGTAATTAGATTTTCTTCGGTCATACATCAATTATAGCGTGACCTCGTGGGGAGGAATACTATAACGCGTATCTAAGTGTAAACCATTACTCAGTACCAAAGTAAATTACTTGGAATCGCTACATCACCGCAAGCCACGTGGTGTGGACGTTTACGATAACTTCACAACTCTTCATAATTACTTACAACTGTCTACATCAATTAATCCAAAGTCCGTCAGCATAGCAAGCCACGTGGTGTGGACGTTTACTACACTAAGAGACTTTTATAATTGACTCCCAATTACTCGATCCATTTAATCTCGTAA
This sequence comes from Euphrasia confusa, assembly GCA_954870475.1. NCBI lineage: Eukaryota > Viridiplantae > Streptophyta > Magnoliopsida > Lamiales > Orobanchaceae > Euphrasia > Euphrasia confusa. Next base: position 4,127,756 of record OX940951.1, read on the forward strand.
ATCAAGACGTGGAGAATCATAAGTGAAACTCGAAGTTTCTAACCAGTGATTCACCATGCGAACAACCCTATCTCTCATAAATGAGGGAGCCGAGCAGACAAACGACCCACCTATCAAAGAATGGCACGAAAGTCTCTAATTTGTGTCCTCTACATGACCAAGTGGCTCTGGCTCCATTCCACTCCCCGGGGTGAGAATGAGTCGACTTGAAATCAGCTTTGGAAAGACAAATTAGGCATTGTTTGATAAACTCAATCAATGTTTCTTGTAAGAGGAATTACAAGAACTCCCCTACAATGACTTATCTATATATACCTCAAAGGTATATAAAAGTCACCAAGAGAGCAGCAATGGAGACCATGGGTATGTTTCCATACCCTCTCCCACTTAGCTTTTTACAATAAAGGGATACGCTATCTAGTGCATAAAATAAACACATATAGCATGCATACATGTAATAAAGCACATAGTATTATCACATAGTCAAAATAATTACTAGAATATTATTTTCCGACTATTATGGCTTCATCACATCCCCGTACGCATCTTCTAGTCTTCAGTCTTCGTTTCTTGAATGCTCCATGTGACGAGAATATTAATGTCCAATATTTAAATCTATTTATTTTCAATTAAGCCAAAAGTTACTTAATTCGAAAATTTAGTCAATTGAATATATCAAAAATAAAATTAAATATTATTAATATTTTTATTTATTTTATTTTCTTTTTCCACTTCATTAAATCACTAGAATAATCTATCCAAGATATTCTTGGAATATTCTAGATGATATCCATAATGAAATAAAGAAATAAAATAATTAGACTTATTATACTTTTCCAAATTTATTTTATTCCTAATCCATGAATATTCCCATGAGTAGGAATAATCAAATAGGAAAAATAAATTTAGTACTAAATTAATTCTTTTTCTATTTTTCTAGATTATTCCATAAAGAAATAATCAAAATAGGAAGCGAATTAATTAGGAAAGTATATTTCCGGTAGGAGTAGCCCGGGTTGGGAGACCCCAAACCACCCCACCCTTGATCGACCGGCCAGCCACGGGGAGGAGCGCCGCCGCCCGGCCACGCCGCCAACCACCGAAGCCGGTGGCAGCCGCGGCTAGGGCAACAGCCCCCACGCCCATAGCCATCGATCGGGCATCATGGGGATCGATCCAATCGATCCCTAGCCCTTCGTCCCTCTCGTCACTTCGTCTTCTCCGGCGGTCTTCGATACGTCGATCCAATCGCAAAATAAATTTACAAAATCTAAATTACAATTCCGGTATCGATTCTATACACGAAATCGACCCTATACATTTTCCGGAAAAACATGAACATAATAATAAATCCTAAATTCGGTCAACCCCCGAATTTTTACTATTACAAGCATTCACCACCAAAAACGAATCTCGACATGTCCGAGAGTTTAATAAAAACAACAATCACATGACAAAATAATTAAACGAATAATCATCAAGCCATAATAGTCGGAACCCTGCAAGGTAGAACAACATTTATCGAAAATACCGCGAACGTAAACCACGCTCTGATACCAGTTGTTGGAATTCGCTATCCCGGGTTATCAAAATTGCGGAACCGATAACCCGAACGAACCCTTCGCCGGAGATCATACGTACACCGACTCATCCGCCGGAGTCCGGGCTTTGGAGACCACGCACCCGAAGGCACGCAATCCGCCCCCACCCGAAAACCCGCGAGCCGAGGTTCATACAATCGACAACCTCAATCGCCGGAGAAACCACGAGCCCACGTGATCCGGGACCCGACCGAACGCGTCGCGTGCACGAGGCACGCGGACGCCCAGCCGAGTCCCCGCGAGGGGACTCGCGATCGCTCGCAGCGATCGCACGGGGTGCCTCGCGGCATCCCCGCAGCGGATCCGGCGATCCGCTGCTCGCGGCTAGGGCACGCGTCCAGCGAGCCGCTGCGGGAAAACCCGCAGCTCGCTACGAGCTGCTACGGGTAAAACCCGCAGCCCTAGCGATCGGCCCCGTAGGGCTCGATCGACCCTCGGCGTCCAGCCGAGGGTTCGCGCACTCGATCCCCGCGAGGGATCCACGAGCCGCCGGCGGTCCGGTGGTCCAACCACCACCGCCCGGCTCGACCCTCGTCCCGGGGTTCGATCCTTGGATCCTTGTTCTACGGTATTTTCAATAAAAGCAAATCGAACAATTAACATGTGCGTTGAGAATTGTACCTACGATTCGTTGTTCGGAGAAACGAAATCGATGACCTCGTGATCTTCCCGCGTATTCCTTGCACTCCGTTCGAACGTCGGGTGGGCGACGAGCTATCGAACTTATGGATCCTCTTCACTCTCAGAACTTTATTGTTGGCGTAACGTAGGTTGAAAAGTGAAGACCATGTAGTGCTTTTATAGGCTACGAAGGGGATCAAAAGGAGAATAAATATTGGGCTTTAATATTGAAAATTAAATTGGGTCCAACCCAAATCCATTAATTCTTATCAATATTAATTTTATTTATTTTCCACTATATAAATAAAATTGAACTCCCAATATTATTCCATATTATACCAAATAATATTTCTCCAACTTAGTATTATTTATTCCGTGTATTTAAGATTTAAATATCCATGAATAAAATTTATTTATTGCTTAATAAATTTATTCATCTCTTATATCCGAGACTAGTACCACTCAACCTTATTTATTGTGCGGAACAAATCCACTCGCGAGGTTTACACAATAAATCCTTATGAGCTCATCTCGGGGATATTATCAACCCTTCCGGGATACACTGCCCCTTCAAGAATTCACGGCATGCCATATATAAAATATAGTGACCCAACTTAACCGGTAATTAACCCAATAATTAAATCGGTTAATTCCTTTGGTAAATCAAAGTCACTAATACTAAATATACACACCCGCAATTGTTTCAGGGATTAAGAATAAAATACTCCGAGTCTCAAATCAATTATCGCCGAGCAATCCTAATTGATGAGTCTCAATCGATCCGCTCAATACACCAAGTGTACAAGTGTGATAAAATAATTAAGATAAATTATTTTCTCTCTCACACAACGACTATACCGATGGATTGGTCCGTGTCCATCTAGGTCGTGAGCAACTGTTCGATTAAATACGAGTAACCGATAGTATGATCTTCTGTGTGCCCATGCAACACCATACTAACTACAACGTATAAAATCCAGGACTATGATTTGCATATATTTAATTAACAATAATTAAAAGCAAATGAATGTCTGTAATAGATAGGTAAATGAAAGTGCATACAGAGTTCAGAATACTCAAATCTAGACATTAAGTATACTACTCCATCAGGTCATATCGAACCACAGCTAGAAACGCCACTGGTGAGACCCCCTATTCTTTGGCTTTTGGAATGGAAGCGGTGATTCCAGCGGAGATATCGGTGTTATCACATCGTACCGCTCAGGAAATTTCCCCGGCGAATGAAGCAACCATTCGAAAAGAATTGGATCTCCTTGAAGAAAGGAGGTTAGCTTCTGATTCTCTGAATGCCATGAATAAGCAAAGAATTGCTAAACTATTCAACTCAAAAGTAAAAGCACGAGAATTCCGAGAAGGAGACTTGGTGATGAAGAAAATCTTAGGAACGCACCAAGGAGCATTAGGACCGAACTGGGAGGGACCGTTTAGAGTGAGCCACTGCCTCCAGAATGGAGCGTACGAGCTGGAACTCCTCGACGGGACCAAGGATCAGTATCGATGGAATGCGTTGCACCTAAAGAAGTTCTACCACTGAGGAACTATCGGAATAAAAGTTATTTCTTAAAACTTCTTGCGAAAATATATTTTTTGTAAAACCTTTTTGTACTTATTAAAGTATATCTATGCAGTTTTTAGCAAATGCATTTTCTATCTTTCAAAATATATGTGAACTCTCACATTTTGTCTGTATAACAGAAATATAATTTCCCCGGGAAATCACATGAATTCCCCGGTGCGATAAAAATATTGAGTATTCTAGAAATACTAAGGTTCGATAAATACCCATAAGATCTATCGATCAGGGGCCGATCATTTCTTTAAAGGCACAGATTCGATAGAGTGAAAGAAAACTCAAGAATCGCCCTAAAGAAAATACTGGTCCGAGAAAATCCTAAAAGGTAAAGTATTTATACTAAAAACCACTGGATCGGTCAGTTTTGTTGAAAGGAGAGCTTTAAAGAGAAAAAATGTTACTTAGAATCATAATGATTCAGAGAGGTAACTAAATCCAAAAAATCACTTTCACAGAACAAAAGAACTCACAGAGAAACCCAACAAAGTTTGATAAAACTTGGGCGTGAGCCAAAAGTTATCTATTCACAAGAATTACGATTCATCAAGCAAGCCAAAACTGACTTGTAAAAAGTGATAGATAATAATGGGAAAATAAACCCTGAATAAAATGGTGAGAGGGCTATTAGTAAGACCCAAAGGATCAATATCCAAAATAACATACTAAGTTATTACACACCAGCAAAATATAAATACTTGTTCCAGGCAAAAACTGCCTGTAGAATCCAAATGCAAATAAAGCAAATATTGTTTTTTGGCAATTAAGCCCAAACTGAACAGAAAATAAAGATTAAAATCCCTGAGCTTTTCACACTCAGGGTAGTCATCAAATTTTGCAGACTCCTGAGCAGTTATACTCAGGAGGTAGAACCACCATCACCTGGGGGAGTCGTGAGGGAATCTTTTGGCTTGCCATCAGGCCCGACACCAAGAGTATCCATCTCCTCCCCTTCATCAACACCTTCATCATCAGACGCTTCTACAGGGGGTTTAGCAGGCTCACCAGGCATTGAGAGAAGACTGTATGTGGGCCACCATTTCATATCTATGCCGTGGACAACCTCCAGATCCATAAAGGGCTGTGGAACTCTGGAATCCAGAGTACACCCTTGCATGTGAGCTTTGAGGAGTTGGACACCATAGTCTCTGGCCCCATCATTCTTCTCCTTTGCTGCAGACCTGATGAGATCAGCATAAGCAGTGACATAGAGTAGGTCAGCCAATACCCGGGGATTGTGAGCAGGAGAATCTAACAGGGCTTCAAGCTCTGAGACCCTCTCCATGGACTGTCCAAAGTCATCTTTGGCCTGTTTAAGCTCCCTGGTAACTTTGGCCACCTCCTCCTTGAGCTCTTTCTTCTCCCTGGTAAAGCTGTCCTGGGCATCCTCAATCTCTTCTTCTTTTTCTTTTATGGTCTTCAAGGCCTCCTGCATCTCAGACTTCAGCTTCCCTACCTCGGCCCGTGCAATATCGGCAGCCTTCTTCCACCTATCCCTGTCCCCTGCAGTGGCAGTATATGCCGCTTTGAGCTCCTGTACCTGTGCCTCTTGCTTGCTGCTGGTAGTTTTGAGCTTGGACACTTCAGCTCTGATCTTTTCGGCCATGTTGTGAGCCCCAGAAATGGCGACTGCACTTTGACTGGCCAACTTTAGGGCCAGGGAAAAGGCATGCTCCTCATGGTCCATCATATCATTGAGCTCTGAAGTCCAGCACCTACCAACAGCATCGATTGAGTCACCTACTGGATTGCCCAGGGTAGTGACAGGGTCAATGGGGCCTTTTCCAGAGAAGAAGGGAAGCAGAGCTGAGGGGAGATTTTCCTGGGAAAACCTACCAAGAAATAAAACAGAAGAGTTAATTGAGTGAACCATGTAATATGATAAGTGTGTAAATGAACAAAAACTTACTTGGTGAAAAGTATTTTTTCAACTCCGAAAACAGACTGATTTTTGTCAGCACGAGGGGGGGAATCTGTCACCTCAATTATACCCTCATCAATCTTTTTCCTTTTCTTGTCGCCCTCGAGCTTGACTTGCAAAAGAGTTGATGACCCAGAAGGGGGTAAACCTTGACTTGGAGTAGCATCAGTCATCACCACGTCTGATGGCTGGGAGCCCTCCTTGTACGAATCCACAACATCCATAATCCCCAGAGGATCTGTCTCACCGCCCTGAGCCGAAACCGTGTGGGATCTGGTACGGGAAGCCGGAGCACCGGGTGTGCCGCCCCGAGTTTTTGCAGATCCCCGTCCACCGACACTGGTGGAACTGGTTTTGGCCCTACGAGCCTTAGCGGCCAGGGCTGGGTTTGGGAGTCCCAGGCGATCAAACAACTTATTATCTGCCATCTCGGTAGGTTTCAATTCAAAAACAGTAGAGAAAAACTCTGCACAGGAAAAGTAATACAATTACTCCCGACGAAAATATCATAATTTCCCCGGGAAATATACTCCCAGGAAATAAAATAAACTTATAAAATAAAAAGGAAAAATACCAAAACAGGGTTGATCCTCAACAAACGGAGGGCAAAACAAGCCTGCTGCGTCACGAATGCTATCGTCGTTCAGATAATCTGAATCTCTTTCTTCGGCCGGGATACACTGTGCCAAAAGATTTGCAGTCTCCAAATCCCACGGGAAGGAGCAGGTCGCCCGCTTAAGCCGCGCACCTACAAAATACCAACGAGTTTAGATCAGTTAAACTGAAAAATATTAAAGCTTTAAATGCTTACTTTCTTCCTTAACACCATAAGTAAGGGGGATGGCGATCTCCCCTTCTCGGGTCTGAGTCCTCCATCTCCCCGAAACAAAAAACCATCTATCCCAACAAGTCGGATCTTTCTCCTCAGGCTCTCGAATTTTCAACATATATTTCCTGTGGCGGACGGTATAGTCTCCCAGCGAATTCTTGTTGAAGTTGACTGGACTGAAGAAAAGATGGAACTCATCCCCAGAAATGGGTCGAGAGAGTCCCACTTGCCCCAATACAGTCAAAACTCCATAGATCTGTGCCCATCCATTCGGATGAATCTGATGCGGAGCCAAACCCCACCGGTTCAACAAGCCTGAAACCGAAGGATGCAGGGGAAACCGCAGCCCTTGATCCATTGCGTCGACGCCGATGGCCACCATGCCCGGAGGTGGACAACAGGCGGATTCACCCTCTTCTGGCGCATGCAAATGCACGTTGTAGGGAATCCGCCAATCGTCCCTCCAGTCGGCTAGTTGTGCCGCCGTCACCGTGCTTTCTCGGCCGTGTGCACCCCACTCCTGGTGGTTCGGGTCTGGTTGAACCGCTGTGACGATCCTCTCGATAGGTACGTAAGGGTGGGCCTCCTCCAATTCATCTAGACGGAACGCCGGCAGAGCCGGCGCGGCCTCTTCCATGAAATTTTTGTATTGGCGTGCGAGGAGAACTTCCGGTGCTTCAACTTTCGGTCGAACGACTTTGGAGATTTTCGGCATATTGTCGGGTTGGTAAAAAAGGATTTACACAGTAAATAAACAAAGGAAATTTACAGAGGAAGAAAGAAGTGCTCTTACCAGATCTTGAATCTGAAAAGTCGAAAAACTTGGAGTGAATTTCAAAATTCTAAACTCCTATATGTTTATTGATTTCAAAAATCAAATTTCTGCCGTTTTTCCATCTAACGGTGAGGATTGAAGGAGGGGAAGATATAGCAGTTACCGAGGAAAAACGCACTCGAGTACGTCTCCACTACCCATCAAACCCTAAAAATACTTGGCCAGGATAATGCCACGTGGCAATCGTCTCCTGACAAGGTAAGTTGAAAAAGTTACCCTCTTTTTCAAATTTATTATTATTTTATTGCGATTATTTATGGATAAGTATCAGAATACTTATCTCATCCATATAAATACATAGAATCCTTTAAGGATCGAAACTCTGATTTATTTCACCGGGAAAAATCCCAAGAAAAGAAACCTGGGAGATAAACCCAGGAAAGGTAATCTTACATAAGAAAATACCAAAAATACTTCTCGAATAGATTTCACGGGGAAGAGAAATCCCAGTTATCTTTTGCAGGAGAATTTTCCAGCTCGGAATTGATAGAGCTATCTTCAGAATCAGTTCCCAGATCAATGATCTCCTCTCCATCCTTTCCAAATACACCAATGCTGAAAGACTTTTGCCCACGCAACTCCAGAAAGATGATTCCGCTCACTGAAACCAACCGACGCTCACAAAACTTACTCCAACCGTCAGTCAGTACCAGCCGCCGACCATCCTTCTCCACTTTCACCGTCCAGATTCTTTCAAAAGCATCTACCAAAGCGACGTCCTGTCCAGCAAGCTCCGAAAACTTCTGTGAAAAAGATAAAGACAAAGGCAGTTTAGCCTTCATCGACCGATTTCTAATCCGAAAGGAGAAACTCGTGATATTATTCGGGTACACTTCTCTATTCCAAATGAAAGCCATGATATGAAGCCGTAATACTACATGAAGAGCCTTTAAAGGCGTAAAAACAACATTAAATGAAGAGTCAACCGCTGACAGAAAGTCAGAATGCAGGTTCCAAGGCGTTCCAACCGAGGTATTCAAACACAATCTTCAGTGAAATCGAAGTTGAAAACTCCAATTTTCCTGGGGGGCTATGTTATACCCGATAAAACGGTCACCGACACGTGTCAACAATGAGGTAGCCACGTCATCAGATGTGCAAGTCAGAATTAATCTATGGAAAAAGACCTAGAAAGGCAACCAACAGAAGTCAGAAAAGAGCTTGGACGGGAACGACCGCTCGGTAGTGTCAGACTTATTACACGGGAATATCCGTGGGGGAGGTGTCAGAGTCAACAGGTGGTCAAAAGACATTTGACGGGAGCAGAGGATAAAGTCTTTGTTTAGAGTTAAGTGGGTTTTTAATGCTAGACATTAGTGGAGTTGTGGTCCAATCAGGAGCTGATAAGTGGGCATTAGGTGGCATAATCTTGCCATGCACGGGTTAGTATAAATATAGGGTATTAGAGGAGAGAAAAGGGACATGCAAACCATTGTATTTCAAAATGAATTCTAAGTATGAATATTTGAATAAAGAGGTGCCATGAGCATCCATTTTCTACTTACGATTTCTGTATAAACTATTACCCTTTGCTTTCTTACCTATAACAAATTTGCATTTTGGTGTTGTTGCCAAAACCCTCTGTTACCAGCAAATATCCCCAACAAAGAGCAAAAACACACCAAAACACACCGGAACGCCATTGCAGTGGGAGGTTGTTAAGCAACCAGAGATGTTCATAAGACTAGAGGAGTTTTGAACTCTGGATCTAGTATACATGAAATCGATCCCTAGGTCTGCATAATTTGCGAGAAAGGTGTGTTAGAGACGTAATGAAAACAAGGTGGTGTTTCTCGGAATTTTGTGTAGATAACACTTCATCGTTGGCAACAATGTAAAAGTATTGTCAGACATAAAATAGAGGTTGTCTAAATAAATCGAGATATAAGATTAAGATGAAGTTGGATCATGTTCTTAGAAATCTTTCGATCTCTAGATAAGAACATTTGTACTTCTCTTAAGATATCTTATACGATTATGGTTTGTTTTAAACATGCACAATTCTGAGAAAGGTTATTGCCTTTCGGGAACAGAGTACATCTATCTAAAGTATGTGTTTCGAACACATGAAGGAGATGGATATAAACAAAGCAGTTACCTACACTTCGAGTGTAGAGAGCTTTGTAGATGCAATGTTGAAAAACAAGAACCTGATATCAACTATGCGGTTAGCGTAGTGGGAGGATATCAAAGTAATCTGGATAAGAGATTTTCGAATGACAAAATCTTCTTAGATTACAGTTTCTCAGATCCAAAAATCAGAGAAAGGCCAGTGTAAGTCGATATCAGGCTATGTGTTCACTTTTAGAAGAGGTGGAACCTAAAGGATGAAAGAGTGATAAGCATGATGCTTCTCGGACTCTATCATAAACCGAACAGCAGCCTCAGAGGCAGCGGAAGTTTTGGTTAGGTTCCAGAATGACCTCTGAACTTGGATATGACTCTTGGTTCACCAAAGGCTATGTATATAGCGGTGCATGGAGAACTGGAAGAAGTCATAAGTTCAAAAGGTGATGATAACACATAGAGCCAGTACCACCTGATACGAGTCATCGTCAGAGAGACGACGCAGTAGTCACCAAGATAACTTCAGATCGGCGACCTAGATTGCTCATTCACATAATACTTCTGGAAAAGTATAACTTAAGCACGTGATGAGTATGGGAGTCGGGAGTTTGGAGGAAATGACTAGACCTTAGTACAAGTGGGAGATTGTTGGAGTTGTGTACTTAATGTCTAGATTTAAGTATCGGTAAACTCCCGGTCATAGCATTTAACCTATTTAATTAATAAACAATTATTTGCATTTAATTATTATTAATTAATTATGCAAAATATAGTCCTGGATTTTATACGTTGTAGTTAGTATGGTGTGCATGGGCGCAAAGAAGATCATACTATCGGTTACTCGTATTTAATCGAACAGTTGCTCACGACCTAGATGGACACGGACCAATCCATCGGTATAGTCGTTGTGTGAGAGAGAAAATAATTTATCTTAATTATTTTATCACACTTGTACACTTGGTGTATTGGGCGGATCAGCTTGAGATTTATTGATTAGGATTGCCTTGGATAATCAATTTAAATCTCGGAGTATTTTATTCTTAATCCCTGATATTATTGCGGGTGTGTATATTTAATATTAGAGACTTTGATTTCCAAAGGAATTAACCGATTTTATTATTGGGTTAATTACCGGTAAAGTTGGGTCGCTATATTTTATATATGAAATGCCGTGAATACTTGACGGGAAAGTGTATCCCGGAAGGGTTGATAATATCCCCGAGATGAGTTCATAAGGAATTATTGTGTAAACCTCATGAGTGGATTCGTTCCGCACAATAATAAAGGTTGAACGGTACTAGTCTCGGATATAAGATATGAATATTATTTATTAAGCAATAAATAAATTTATTCATGGATATTTAAATCTTAAATACACGGAATAAATAATACTAATCGGAGAAATATTATTTGATATAATATGGATTAATATTGGGAGTGCAATTTTATTTATATAGTGGAAAATAAATAAAATTTAATATTGATAAGGATTAATGGATTTGGGTTTGGACCCAATTTAATCTTCAATATTTAGAAGCCCAATATTTATTCTCCTTATGATCCCCTACGTAGCCTATATAAGCACTACATGGTCTTCACTTTTCACAACCTAAGTTACGCCAATCATAAAGTCTTGAAGAGTGAAGGAGATCCATAGGAATCCGATAGATCGTCGCCCACACGACGTTCGGACGAAGTGCGAGGAATACGTGGGAAGATCGCAAGGTCGTCAATTAGATTCGTTTCTCCGTACAACGAATCGAGGTAATAATCGAGACCCCCTCTTCGATTATTTGTTCATGATTAATTGTGATATATACATGAACGCACGATCCGGGTAAACGACGAACCTCGGGGACGGGGATTCGAGATCCCCGGCGAGGATCGAACGCGGCGGTCGAACCCTAGGGTTCGGACCGCCGGACGCGCGACGAGAGAGGGAGCCCCGGCTGGTCGCCGGGGCACACGATCGAACCTAAGGTTCGATCGTCGGGGATCCGCCGTGGGCTGGTGCCACGGCGGGTGGATCCGCCGGCCCCCTCGTCGGAGGCGCGTGACGCGAGGGACCCTCGGCTGGAGCCGAGGGGTGCGATCGATCCTCGGATCGATCGCGGGTAAGCTGCGGGTTCATCCGCAGCGACCCCGTACGTGCTGCGGGTTCACCCGCAGCGGATGCGTACGGGGCTCGTCCCTCGCGAGCAGCGAGTCACGCGACTCGCTGCGGGGCTGCTACGAGCAGCCCCAGGGATCGCTCGTAGCGATCCCAGCGATCGTCCGAAGACGATCGCGAGCCCCTCGCGGGGGCTCGACTGGGCGCACGCGGCCTTCGGGCCTCGCTGGGCGTTCGGTCGGGCCCCGGCTCGTGAGGTGGTTCGCGTTCGTGGATCCGACTCGTGGGGGACTTCGGCTGGGGGCGGGCTGCGTGTCTTCGGGTGCGTAGTCTCCAAAGGTCGGACTCCTGCAGATGAGTCGGGGATCCAATCTTCGGCGATCTAGGGTTTTCGGTCGGGTTATCGGTTCCGCATAATTTTTTGATAGCCCGGGACATCGAATCCCAGCAACATACAGTCTTCTCTCAATGCCTGGTGAACCTGCTAAGCCCCCTGTAGAAGCGTCTAATGAAGAAGGTGTTGATCAAGGAGAGGAGATGGATACTCTTGGTGTCGGGCCTGATGGCAAGCCAAAAGATTCCCTCACTACTCCCCCATGTGATGGTGGTTCTACCTCCTGAGTATAACTGCTCAGGAGTCTGCAAAATTTGATGACTACTCTGAGTGTAAAAAGCTCAGAGATTTTAATCTTTATTTTCCGTTCAGTCTGGGCTTAATTGCCAAAAAACAATATTTGCTTAATTCGCATTTGGATTCTACAGGCAGTTTTTGCCTGGAACAAGTATTTATATTTTGCTGGTGTGTAATAACTTAGTATGTTATTTTGGATGTTTATCCTTTGGGTCTTACTAATAGCCCTCTCACCATTTTATCCAGGGTTTATTTTCATTATTATCTATCACTTTTTACAAGTCATTTTAGCTTGTTTGATGAATTATTATTCTTGTGAATAGATAACTTTTGGCTCACGCCCAAGTTTTATCAAACTTTGTTGGGTTTCTCTGTGAGTTCTTTTGCTCTGTGAAAGTGATTTTTTAGATTTAGTTACCTCTCTGAATCATTATGATTCTAAGTAACATTTTTCTCTTTAAATCTCTCCTTTCAACAGAATTGACCGATCCAGTGGTTTTAGTATGAATACTTTACCTTTTAGGATTTTCTCGGACCAGTATTTTCTTTAGGGCGATTCTTGAGTTTCTTTTACTCTATTGAATCTGTGCCTTTAAAGAAATGATCGGCCCCTGATCAATAGATCTTATGGGTATTTACCGAACCTTAGTATTTCTAGAATACTCAATATCTTTATCGCACCGGGGAATTCAAGTGATTTCCCGGGGAAATTATATTTCTGTTACACAGACAAAATGTGAGAGTTCACATATATATTTTAAAAGATAGAAAATGTTTTTGCTAAGAACTGCATAGATAGACTTTAATAAGTACAAAAGGTTTTACAAAATATATTTCCGCAAGAAGTTTTAAGAAATAACTTTTATCCCGAGAGCTTCTCAGTGGTAGAACTTCTTTAGGTGCAACGCATTCCATTGATACTGATCCTTGGTTCCGTCGAGTAGTTCCAGCTCGTACGCTCCATTCTGGAGGCAGTGGCTCACTCTAAACGGTCCCTCCCAGTTCGGTCCCAATGCTCCTTGGTGCGTTCCTAAGATTTTCTTCATCACCAAGTCTCCCTCTCGGAATTCTCGTGCTTTTACTTTTGAGTTGAATAGTTTAGCAATTCTTTGCTTATTCATGGCATTCAGAGAATCAGAAGCTAACCTCCTTTCTTCAAGGAGATCCAATTCTTTTCGAATGGTTGCTTCATTCTCCGGGGAAATTTCCTGAGCGGTACGATGTGATAACACCGATATCTCCGCTGGAATCACCGCTTCCATTCCAAAAGCCAAAGAATAGGGGGTCTCACCAGTGGCGTTTCTAGCTGTGGTTCGATATGACCACAGTACCTCTGGGAGTTCATCCGCCCATTTTCCTTTGCGGCTTTCCAATTTTGATTTGATGGTGTGTTTCAGTATCTTATTGACCGCTTCAACCTGACCATTCGTCTGGGGGTGGTAGGGAGTAGAGAATAACCTCCTTATTTTCCATTTTTCACAGAATTCCTTTACCTCCGCCCCATCGAATTGTTTTCCGTTGTCGGAAATGATCGACTCGGGAAGACCGAAACGACATATTATGTTTTTCCATATGAATTTGATGACCTGGGGTTGATCAATCTTATTCAACGGTTCCGCTTCAACCCATTTGGTGAAATAGTCGACTGCTACAATCGCGAATTTCACCCCGCCTCGGGCGGTTGCTAGTGGTCCGATCAAGTCGATACCCCACCGAGCAAAGGGCCACGGGCTGTAAATGGATTTCAGGGTCTCCGGGGATATATGGATATTAGGCCCATTTGTCTGGCACTTGACACATTTACGTGCATAGCCGACGGCATCCTTTCTCAGGGTTGGCCAATAATATCCTTGTCCCATGGTTTTGTGTGCCAGGGATCTTCCACCCGCGTGGTTTCCACACACACCATCGTGTATTTCTTCAAGGATTTTGAATCCTTCTTCCTTCGACACACACCTAAGTAGTGGAAGGGAATAACTTCTTCTGTATAGTTGTGAATTTATCAAAGTATATTTTGCCGCTCGGGTACGAAGTTGTCTTGCTTCGGTTTTATCTGCTGGTACTTCCCCGGTATCTATGTACCGTTGAATGGGAATTCGCCAGTCTTCCCCGGCCCCGGCAAGTACTTGTATTTTTGCTTCTCTTTGTTCCACTGATGGGATTACTAGTTTTGTTAAAACTATATTTGAGAAGTCTGCTGAGCCCTCAGCTGATGCTAGCTTTGACAGGGCGTCAGCTTGTGAATTGTGTTCCCGTGGGATTTGTTCGATTAGAACTTCTGGGATTTTTTCGCAAAGTTCCCATACCAATTTCAGGGATTTTATCATTTGTTCACCTCTGGCTTCATAATCCCCACTTACATGGTTCACTACTAACTGCGAGTCCATGAACACATGAAGTTTTCTTGCCCCGAAGGCAATGGCCAGTTCCAACCCTGAAATGAGAGCTTCGTACTTTGCTTCATTGTTGGACGCAGGATATTCAAACTTCACCGCATGGGTTACTGAATCTCCGTCGGGACTGAGTAATACCACACCTGCCCCCGAGCACGCGGTGGTAGATGATCCATCTACGAACAGCTGCCAGGCGCGTGGTTGACTCTGGGATTTCTCAGGGAAAGTTAATTCCACAATAAAATCTGCCAGGGCTTGTGCTTTGATTGCTGTCCTCGGGGCGAAAGTTATGTCATACTGACTAATTTCTAACGCCCAGCGTAGGAGTCTCCCGGTGATATCCGACCGGTGCAATACTTGCCTTAGAGGCATAGTTGTCAAGACCTCAACGGGGTGTTCAAATAGGTACGCCCGGAGTTTTCTGATTGACACTATTAAAGCATATGTTAATTTCTCCAGTGGAGTATATTTTATTTCTGCCTCGTGTAGTACTTGGCTTACGAAATATATCGGAAAATGAACCATCCCTTCTGCCCTGGTCAGAACAGCACTGATGGCGTGTTCTGACGCGGCGAGGTACATGTACAGTTTTTCTTCTGGTTTAGGGGCCACAACTACTTTGGGATTGGACAAATACTCCTTTATCCGTACAAAAGCTTGTTGGGCCTCCTTTTTCCAGTGAAATTTCTGTCCTTTGATGGTAGCAAAGAACGGACGAGTTTTATCCCCCAGGCAAGAAATGTACCGATTCAGGGCGGCTAAACGACCCGTGAGTCGTTGTACGCCTTTTATGTCCCGGGGCTCTTGCATGTCCAGAATTGCTTGGACTTTGGTAGGGTTGGGCTCAATGCCTTTCTCGCTAACCACATGCCCCAGGATCATCCCTTTTTTAATTCCAAAGTTACATTTCTTGGGGTTCAATTTCATGTTATAATGCCCCAGTATTTTGAATACTTCTTCGAGGTCTTTGATGTGATCTGATTCATTTTTACTTTTAACGATTATATCATCAATGTACACTTCCATGGTTACACCAATTAAATCAGAAAACATCAGATTTACCAACCTTTGATAGGTGGCCCCGGCATTCTTCAGGCCAAAAGGCATTCTTTCCCAGCAATAGATTCCTTTCTCTGAGTAGAACGCCGTATGCTCGACGTCATCTGGATGCATGGGGATTTGATGATATCCTGTCTTGGCGTCCAGTGTTGAAAATATCGCGTGACCTGTTAAATTGTCAACGACATGGTCGATGTGCGGCATGGGAAAAAGATCTTTCGGGCATGCGTTGTTTAGATCTGTAAAGTCTATACACAAACGCCACGCAGCCGTTGTTTTTGTCACCATAACCGCATTGGAAAGCCAAGTGACATCACTCGAAGCTTTCCTGACCAATTTGTTTTCTATTAGTTTGTCTACTTCCCCGGCGAGTGCTTGACACTTCTCGGGGCCCATTTTTCTACGCTTCTGCGCGATTGGTTTCTTGTAGGGATCTATTTTCAATCGATGGCAGGCATGTTTAGGATCTATCTTTCCTAAATCGGCACTGGACCACGAGAAAGTAGAGATGTTCTCTTTAAGGAAATTTATAATACCACTTCGAGTATTTGATTCCATATGAGATCCCACGAGTATTTGCTTTTCAGCTTGTTCTGGATCTAAAACTATAGAGTCCAGATTTTCGACCATTTCTACCACTGGTACCTTTTTAGATTGATATCCACCCCTTGAACCCCAATCATCCATTTCTGGTTTTGATGGGGGAAGCTTCTGGTTAGTAGAAACTGTGTCTACGCCGGTTCCTTCTTTGGGGGGACAAATCTTGTCCGGGGGAATATCCGCTATTTCCCCGGTAGGTTTTTCCTGAGAAGGATTCAGTTGGGAATTTTGATCGTTTATTTTGATTACAATTTTTATATGATCGATTTGTTTTATCTTTGTTCCTCTCAGATTGATCTGGGGAATGTTTACGTTTACTTTGGTTTTGCAGTTATTGAGACCGTGAAAGTACATCAAAGTCTTCTTAGCCATTACTAGATCACCTCTGACGGTGCCAACTGCACCGGAGGGAGTAGGGAACTTAATACAGTAGTAGTAGGACGAGGCGATAGCTTCAAAAGCGTCTAGAAAGGGCCTGCCTAACAGAGCATTATAGCCACTAACCTTATCAACTATTACAAACTTTAGATTCCTGACCATCATGACTTCGGGATTCTTCACATCCATCAGTTCCACCGGGAGTATGATCTCACCGTAAGGAATGACTACATCATCTCCAAAACCTTTCAACACCATATCGCACGGGTTGACATAGCGCGCCAAGTTCCCCATCAGATCTAGAGTCCTCTTGTAGAGAACGTTGAGATGCGCGCCATTGTCCACCAGCGTGCGAGACACATCCAAACCGAGGAGTCTGGACTTTATCACTAAGGGCACATCCTTCGGGAATTTTTTCACGGTTCGATCCTCCGGGGTGAAAGTTATCACCGCCGTGTCGGAAATTGATGACCCCTGGCTCGGGGCCGTTTCATACCACACTTCCCACATCTGGAAATCTCTTTTCCTCTTGCGGTGGCTTTCTTCATTCACCGGCCTCAACCCTCCGATCATCATAATCTGGCCCACACGTGGTGGGCCTCCTACCGGGGGAGGCTCTGGTGGTGCCGGTGCGGGTACTTCCTGGGGAGGTGGCCCCTGCGGATTTCCCCCTGCACCGGGCCTGGGTAAGAATTGCCATAACTTGCCTTCCTGGAAAAGTTTCCACAACATTTTAACCAGTTGTCTGCACTGGCTGGTGTTATGACCTATCTTTTCATGATATGCACACCATTTGTTGGGATCCAACTTCTCCGGGGTAGTCAGAATTGGTGGTGGTTTCTCAATCAGATCTGATTTATGCATGAGCATTATATTCAGAATATTTGAAAGTGCGTGGCAGGGGTATTTACGAAGAAAAATACGCTGCCAAGCTTAAGGCAGGGTGATGCGCTACTTCAGTATGCCGCACCACGAAGCCTTACAATTTAGTTTGTTCGTTTTAATTAATTTAAGTGTTTTAATGTGTATCTTAAATTTTGAGTTTAATATATATATATGTGATATATGTATAAGTTATGCAGCGGAAAGATAAACGTTAGGCAGAACGAACAAACTCACACACACAAACGAACCGAGAAATAAATAACACAAGGAATTAAATCTTTGTATGGGTATTTAAAATATACCCATACGAATGTGCCTTACGGCAAAAATTATATTATTAAAGATCAGCGTCTTTACAAAGGATAATATCGGATTTACAATCGATTAAACTTAAGGCAATGCGAAGGCATTCCTTCTCGTTTATCGGATCCGGAGATTAGTGAACAATCAAAACTGAAATAAGTAAATAAATCTATCCTATACTAAATTCCAGATCATTCCTTAGTCATGCGTAATTCTCTTCGACGAGAAGATAAATGGACGAAGAACTTCCAATGAAGATCTTGCCTACAAAACTGACTAGTGAATAATCTGGAGTACAATTCGTGTTTTCGGGATAGATGAGAAGTGTTAATTAAAGGGCTGAAGTCTCTGGTATTTATAGGAGGAGCTCTCAACCGAAATCCCTAGTAAAACTAGGTTTAAAGTGGTTGAGAGAAGATAGGAACCGCCTTTGACCCAGCTCCTGTCTTTGCCGCACAGCGAGCTGTTCTTCAGGCAGGGCGAACGTTCTTCAATTGACTGGAATGCCTTGCCTCTTGCCAATGCCTTCCAATTCTCTTTGTTTTCAGGTTCTCTATGCCTATCGCTCCTACTCGAGTCTTCTGCTCTTGTTCGTCGTGCGGCATGCCGAAGGTCTTCGTCCTGCTGCATGAATCTGCTAATGACTTTGAGTCTTCTGCTCTTGTTCGTCGTGCGGCATGCTGAAGGTCTTCGTCCTGCCGCATGAATCTGCGTAAGTATTCAAGGTCACTATCTTCAGCTTGCCTTCTAGAGTCCTTAGCACTTGGTCATCTTGCGGCATTGCGAGTCTTCGTCATGCCTTGCGTATCTTCGTCATGCCGCAAGGTCTGGTTCAGTAATCCAAAGTATTGATTGTTCGTACAAGCACGGATCAAGTGATACATCATGCTAAAATACATCACACATAAAATGAGTGACAACAACAATATACAAGTGTGAAGAAAGGAGAAAAACATGTAAATATGATCAAGGCATTGTTATGCTCAGTAACTCTGCGGCATTGCTCTGCCTAACATATTTACACTAACAATATTTGCTGGTGTATGACCAGTCTGAGTAGTTATTTTTTCTCCTAACTCACGGATCTCGTCTATCCGTGGGTCAGCTGGCTTTGGGCCTGGTTTTTTGCCAATGTAATTTGGCCTTCGATCGGAGGAAAAATGAGGTTTTTTCTTTTGCTCGGGGGGATGTTCCCCGCCGGCGACAAGACGCTGGTAGGCTACTTGGGCCCCAGCTTTCCTCCTGAAATCCTCATACGATCGGGGATAATTCAACATTGCAGATTTAAACAACTTAGAATTTCTCCGCAAACCTGCCAACACGGTGTGAAGTTTGAGGTTGTCACCAATCTCTTCACCACCGGCCAAAAGTAGTTCTTCAACACGATCTACGTAAGATTCGTCAGATTCCGTATTACCCTGTTTGACCCCCAAAAGCTTCTGACTATATTCCATATAGGAGGCTTTGGAGGCAAAATACGATACAAACCTCTGCACCAAATCGTCAAAACATTTGATCGAATGTGTGGGTAAGCTGACGTACCATTGGTGGAGAATATCGCCCAGGGTAAGGGGAAACAGTTTGCACCGAGTAGCATCTGTGGCTCCTCGGCCGGACATGTATGTCCTGAATCTGCTCAAGTGAGCTTCTGGATCAGTTTTGCCACTGTACAAAGTAGTTTGCATGGGCTGAATTTCCAGTTGCATGGGAGCTTGTTCGACCTCTGGGGCCAAAGGATCGTTATGACGACCAGCTGGGGCAGCGAGAATTTGATGTTCATTCAATCGCTTTTCCAGTTCAGAGTACTTCTGCCTCAAATCGGCCAGTTCAGAATTAGTACCGGGGGCTCCCGTGGCCCCACCCGGTGGAAAGTTTGCATGGCGGCCATGCATGTCACTTTGACTAATCTGCCGACGAGGCTCAGTAGAAGTGGCCATAGATTCGGCTCTTTTGTTCAGATCTAATGCTCGACGCATTCTGCGGTTCTTTTTGGGAACACGGCCAGATTGCTCGGGAGCTATATTCAGATTTGCCCCGGTGGCTGCATGCGTGCCCTTCACCGGGATCACAGGAGTCGTCATGACGTATTTCATCGTCATAAGTTCTGCAACTGCTTCATCTATTTTTTGTGGAGTATCAAGACTTCCAAATCTAATCGGAGGCGGGCCTTTCGGCGTCGACGGCCCTCCGAGATCATAGGGGTGCAGACGGCGATTCCGACGTTGTGACCGAAGTCGACGTCGTCGTTGATCAGCCTGACTGTCTGTGGGCTCATCGGCCCCTGCATGTTTGCTATTCTGCTCATCAGAGCTGATCTGGGTAAGCGGCGGCGGCGGCGGCTCCTTATTTTCAGGTTCTGGGTTCTTAGGCGGAGATGAAACCTCAGGTTCCACCATCACGGCCTTACCCATCACCGCCCGCCATCGGCCACTCGTACCAGACCCAGTTGATACCGTAGTACCTTCGTTTTCATTAACCATTTTAGATTTCAGATCGAGATTTTCTGTAACTAAATTACCTGATGCTCGATCCTTCTAGCGCCAGCTGTTTTGGTGTGTTTTTACTCTTTGATGGGGATATTCGCTGGTAGCAGAGGGTTTTGGCAACAACACCAAAATGCAAATTTGTTATAAGTAAGATAGCAAAGGGTAATAGTTTATACAGAAATCATAAGTAGAAAATAGATGCTCATGGCACCTCTTTATTCAAATATTCATACTTAAAATTCATTTTGAAATACAATGGTTTGCATGTCCTTCTCTCTCCTCTAACACCTTATATTTATACTAACCCATGCATGGCAAGATTATGCCACCTAATGCCCACTTATCAGCTCCTGATTGGACCACAACTCCACTAATATCTAGCATTAAAAACCCACTTAACTCTAAACAAAGACTTTATCCTCTTCTCCCGTCAAATGCCTTTTGACCACCTGTTGACTCTGACACCTCCCCCACGGATATTCCCGTGTAATAAGTCTGACACTACCGTGCGGTCGTTCCCGTCCAAGCTCTTTTCTGACTTCTGTTGGTTGCCTTCCTAGGTCTTTTTCCATAGGTTGATTCTGACTTGCACATCTGATGACGTGGCTACCTCATTGTTGACACGTGTCGGTGACCGTTTTATCGGGTATAACAATTAGTTTATGCTGATTTGCATATAAACGATAAAGAACTCAAAATCAGCTTTATATTATTGAATTATCATATACTATAAATACTCTAAATACTATAAATTATCTCCTTAATTTAAGCAAAGAATATAATTGAAACTCTCTCTTAATTCTTAATAGTATTTCTATAATTATGCAATATTTTAAATTAATTATCATATTTTATAATCCAATTTTTATCACTATATTAATTTTATATTAATATCTTTATTTAAATGATTAACAAACCCTAATTTAAAACTCATACTATAAAAGGATACCATATTCACTCATTCTCTATATGTCACGTTTCTTTTTGAATTTATTTTGTATGTATTCACGGATGATGCTCACAATGTTTTTTTTTTCATTTCACATTCATGTAGGGTTTTCAGAAAAAGGAGGCGTTCTCATTTTCGTAGCAGCTTCTCCATCACCATGAGAGCGAAGTGGAAGAAGAAGCGCATGAGGAGGCTGAAGAGGAAGCGCCGATCGAAAGATGAGTCAGAAAGAGGAGGCTGAGGATCGTTCTTCGGAACGATGTCGGCGCGCGCCGAAAGATGAGTCAGAAAGAGGAGGCTGAGGCTGAGGAGCCTCCGAAGGCCGTTCTCCGGAACGATGTCGGCGCGGCGGCTGTGGAGACAGATTTCTGAGGGTTTCCGAATTTTTTCTCATTTTCTGCTAATTTTGCGATTTTTGAATTTTGTTCTGTTCTTCATCGTTACTGCATTTGGACATCGTATTTTTTATCCTATCGAATTATATGGAAGTGCTTTATTTTACAATAAAAATAAATGTTTTTTTTGTAGGAATTTACGGGGAGCCTATACCATGGGTCAGGGGCCCATACCATCTACATGGTCCCCAGCCCAAATATAAAAGAAAACAGGCCCAAAAAAAATCGCGCGTATGGGACTTCAGCCCAAAACACCCAACTGCCCAAACATCGAATTCAGTCTCTCTTTCTCTTCTCCGCACAAACCGTCCGACGAAACCACTCCTCTGCACCAGAGAGAAACCACCGCACCACCGCACCACAGCAACTCCGCTCGAACGTCCGCCGCATCAGAGTCCGCCGACGACAAAAGATTTTCACACCCTCGCACCGCCGACGACAAAAGACAGAAGATTCCGCCATCTGTCTGACCGATTCAGCCACCGCGAATCACCAGAACCCTAAATTAAGTAAATCCAGCCTTGACCCCCGAGAGCTATCTGCCGGCGCAGGCGGGTCTTGGAGACCGTCTACACCTGGCCTCCGTCGTCGGTCAGCGTAATCTCAGGGCCCAGTAAACCCTCCAACGGCCGAACGAATGCCATCGGGAGGGGGAAATTTCCGTAGTGCCATCGACCTTTGAATTTCCGGGACAAGCGTCGCCACCCCGAAGGGGACGAGAGGACTTCTGGCCTCATTGAGAAATGTTTGCCTGATGAAAAAAGCGCAAACTGAAGTTTTCCCCAAAATTGCCTTTACACCTAGCCTTTATAGGGGCGGGAAGGTGCGCTTAGTGGGGCAAAATTAGGCGGGAATAATCCCGCCACTTATTCATGGTATGATTATGTAAATTGAAAACTAGGGGCGGCACCCACCGGCCCGAGGGGTAGGATCGGGCTGCAGAGAAACCTCGCGCCCCGAGAAAAACCGCTCTACTCACGGTACCCAAACCTGCAAAGACCTTTTGTCTCTCCCAGAGGGTGTCCGATGGGGAGATTCTACCCTAGTGTAAGGCTGAGATACGACCGATCAGATATTCCCAACAGACGGAGACATCACCGAAAGAAAGACCTCCGGCGATCTCTCCGGGGGCCAATGTTGGGGGAGTAAAAACCCGATACGAAAACGTGTTTCCAAGACAGGACACGTGGGCAAGGGCCCACCCGGGGCTGACCATGCGGAGAGTGCTGGGATTCGATATCCCGGGGTATCAAAAATTGCGGAACCGATTACCCCGAACGAAATCCCGTCGCCGGAGATGATCATGAGTACCGACTCATCCGCAAGAGTCCGACCTTTGGAGACTACGCGCCCGAAGACACGCAGCCCGCCCCCAGTCGATTTTCTCTCGCGAGTCGGAAATCAACAACGCGAACCACGGAACGGAGCCGGGCTCGACCCGAGCATCGCCGCGGGATGAACCCGCGGCTAAACCCTAGCCGAGCCCCCGTTGGGGCTCGCGATCGATCGATCGCGTGGGGCTGCCCAGCAGCCCCCGGCGGTGAGTCCGGCGACTCACCGCCACCACCGGAGGTGGGGGGAGCCACCAGCCGCGGCGCCAGCCCGCGGCGGTTCCCCCCGGCGATCGAGCTAGGGCTCGATCGCCCCACAGCCGCGGCGTCCAGCCGCGTCCTCTCCTCGGTGCGCGCCGGCGGTCGAAGCCCTAGGCTCGACCGCCACCCCCTCGGCTCCCAGCCGAGGGCTTTCCTCGATCCCGGCGGGGATCCCTAGACCGCCGGCGGTCCGGTGGTCTTCGACCACCACCGCGCGGTCTATCCCCGTCCCCGGGTTCGTCGTTTTTCCCGGATCTTGTGTTCATGTACGTATCACAATTAAATCACATAAATTCACACGAAGGAGTTTATGATTGTACCTTTTGATTCGTTGTGCGGAGAAACGAAATCAAGTTGAAGACCCTTGGATCTTCCCACGTATTCCTTGCACTTCGTTCGAACGTCGGGTGGGCGACGATCTATCGAACTCCTATGGATCTCCTTCAACTCTCTAGAATATCAAGTATGATAATCTTGTCTTATTAATTTATGAAGGCCATGTAGTGCTTTTATAGGCTACGTAGGGGATCTAAAGGAGGTGGAATATTGGGCTTCCAATATTGAAGATTAAATTGAGCCCAATGCTCAAGTCCATTAATCCTTATCAATATTAATTAATTTATTTTCCACTATATAAATTAATTGCACTCCCAATATTAAACCATATTATATCAAATAATATTTCTCCGGTAGTATTTATTTATTCCGTGTATTTAAGATTTAAATATCCATGAATAAAATTAATTTATTGCTAATTAATTTATTCATCTCTTTAATCCGAGACTAGTACCATTCAACCTTAATTATTGTGCGGAACGAATCCACTCATGAGGTTTACACAATAATTCCTTATGAACTCATCTCGGGGATATTATCAACCCTTACGGGATACACTGTCCGGTCAACTATTCACGGCATGCCATATATAAAATATAGTGACCCAACTTAACCGGAAATTAACCCAATAATTAAATCGGTTAATTCCTTTGGTAAATCAAAGTTACTTATATTAAATATACACACCCGCAATAATATCGGGGATTAAGAATAAAATACACTGAGACTCGAATCGATTATCGCCGGCAATCCTAATCGATGAATCTCAACGATCCGCTCAATACACCAAGTGTACAAGTGTGATAAAATAATTAAGATAAATTATTTTCTCTCTCACACAACGACTATACCGATGGATTGGTCCGTGTCCATCTAGGTCGTGAGCAACTGTTTGATTAAATACGAGTAACCGATAGTATGATCTTCTGTGCGCCCATGCTTGCACCATACTAACTACAACGTATAAAATCCAGGACTATAGTTTGCATATATTTAATTAATAATAATTAAACGCAAAACAATTGTTTATTAATTTAATAGATTAAATGCTATGATCGGGAGTTTACCGTTACTTAAATCTAGACATTAAGTACACAACTCCAACAATCTCCCACTTGTACTAAGGTCTAGTCATTTCCTCCAAACTCCCGGTTCCCATACTCATCACGTGCTTAAGGTGTACTTCCAAGAAGTACTATGTGAATGAGCACTCTAGGTTGCCGCTCTGAAGTTATCTTGGTGACTACTACGTCGTCTCCCTGACGATGATTCGTATCAGGTGGTACTTGCACTATGTGTTATCATCACTTTTTAGACTCATGACTTCTTCCAGTTTATCATGCACCGCTATAAAATAGCCTTTGATAAACTAAGAGTCATTTCCAAGTCTTAGAGGTTATCCCGGAACCTAACCAAAACTTCCGCTGCCTCTGAGGCTGCAGTTCGGTTATGAAAGAGCTTGAGAAGCATCCTGCTTATCACTCTTTACATATTAAAGGTTCCACCTTTTCCAAAAGTGAACACATAGCCTGATATCGACTTACACTGGTCCTTCTCTGATTTGAAATCTGAGAATATGTAATCTAAGAAAATTTCGTCTTGCTTAGTAATCCAGTACTTCCAAGTACTCTTACAGCATTCGAATATCTCTTATCCAGATTACTTTGATATCCTCCCACTACGCTAACTGCATAGTTGATATCAGGTTCTTGTTTTCTAACATTGCATTTAAGCTTTCCACACATAGTGTAGGAAACTGCTTAGTATCATCTACCTCCTTAATGTGTTCGAAACACATGACTTTAGATAGATATACATATTCTGTCTCTGAAGGGCAACGACCTTTCTCAGAATTATGCATGTTAAAACAAACCATAATCGTATAAGATATCCAGGAGAAGTACAATGTTCTTATCCCTAGATCATAAGATCTCAAGAACATGCTCTAACTTCTACTTAATCTTATATCCCGATTCATTTAGACAACCATTATTTTATGCCTGATAATGTCTTTACATTGTGGCCAATGATAAAATATTACCTACATAAAATTCCGAGAAACACCACCTTGTTTCCATTACGTCTCCAATACACCTATCGTCTCTGCCTTTTGATGAATCCATCGAATGGATCAATTCGCAAGTTCCACGATTCAGTACTGCCCTTATGCAGAGCTAGGGATCGATTTCATGCTTACTAGATCCAGAGTCCGAACTCCTCTAGTCTTATGAATATCTCCGGTTGCCCAACAACCTCCCACTGCAATGGCGCCCCGGTGTATAACAGTAATAACAATAGGTGCAGTGTGTGGTGTACTTCTACTCGGTTTGGCTGGTTCCCAGTCTTTTGTCCTTTTCCTCATTCCAAGGTATTAATTCAGTTCAGGCTTTGTGGCTCATCTAATAGTCTTCCTTTATGATCCGAACGAAAGTTCTTCTGGCTCATAGTACTATAGAACACACAATACTTCGTTCACCTAGGATATCCTACAACCATGCTTGTATCCAGGAATATCCATAGAACATAGGTAGTTCCGAACAACTTGTTCTCCTTTACTTTTAGATTTCCATTTCTTATTTTCATCGTACCATCTCTACACGTGAGTGTATGGCGCGGCCCTTTGGGATTGAATCCCAATCTTTGATTATGCTGTGTGTTATTTAGATAGGCGATGGCCTCCGCGACTGAGTCGCAGGCTTCTAATGGATATACTTTAATGGTTCCCCATAATAGCTTTGTGTCCATTGACTAGTCAAAACACTTTGCTTTTATGGCACATTTAAGTACTCTAATCCATCATTGAGTATTCTTGAAAGAACTACTCATGCCTTTCTAATTTACACATGTGTCTGCATATCTAATCATTTCCAATACTAGGTCCGAATTCTATCCTTTAAGAAAGGTTTGCTTAGATGTATTATCCTCCAAATTCAATTCTCAGGTCGGAAGGTCCATTCCTTCAACTATAATTGATCAAATCAATTTCGACCTTTTGAATCTTATTTGAAAATACTACTAAGTACAAGAATTCACAAGTATAATGATTTAATAAAGAAATATATCTAATCAAGTAAAACAAGTTATAGAACGGTTCGTTGCATCGTGGTAGACTTAGGATCTATCATTCATATATTGCTATCTAATGTACCAGAATAGATAATGCCATCATTTCTTATCAAAATCATCCAATGATTAAAGAAATAAAATATCCATTCATAAATAATAGAAATCCAGAACAAAATGTTCTTTCTAAAATAAAAGGGTACATAATGCAATAATCTTGAAATGAAATCCTATTTAACTACTAAAGCAGATAAATGTCTTCCACCGCAACAGCTGCCTCCTCTACAGCTTTTGCCCGTGTAGACTCGAATTCTCCTTCTCTAAGTCGCCGGGTTTTCTGGAACCCCTGCATTCAAAATGCACATACCGTCAGTGGTTCCATATCTACACACCAGATTTCTGGTAGATAATACCGCTGACTATGTTTTTACGACTAAAGAAAAATTCGTACCTCTGAGAGGACATTCAGACTTCCAGTGTCCAGACTTGTTGTATCGGAAGCACTTGCCCCTTGGCTTTGCAGCCCCCACTCGTGGTACAGTCTTCTTGACACCACTGGGTTTCCCGGCTTGCCTCCTCCTCTTGCCCCTACCTCCACCAGGCTTAAAGCCCTTGGACTTGGTAGCTATAAGCGCTTGAGACTTGCCCTTCTTGTAGATCCCCTCTGCCGCCTTCAGTTCAGTCAGGAGTTGCGCAAGAGTATAAGATAGTTTACCCATATTATAGCTCATACGAAACTGCTCAAAACTAGGGGTCAGAGACTGGAGTATGATGTCGACTTGCGTCTCCCCATCAATAGAAGCTCCTAGGATCTCAAGCTCATTCAACAGACTAATCATCTTAAGAACGTGCTCCCCAACGGGCGTTCCTTCAGACTGAGTAGTTGTCATGAGGACTCTCATGGCTTCTTGCCTTGCTGCACGATCTTGCTCCCCAAACATCTCCTTGAGGTTAAACATCATATCATAGGCAGTGTCCATTGACTCATGTTGGGTTTGGAGTACATTTGACATAGAAGCCAAAATATAACACCTAGCCATTTCATCAGCCTTTTTCCACTTCCGATATTCCAGTTTTTCCTCATCAGTTGAGGCAGCCGTGGGCTCAGCAGGGCATACTTCATGGAGTACAAACTTGTACTCCTCCGAAGTCAGGACAATGTCTAAATTTCTCTTCCAATCAATATAGTTGGTGCCAGTGAGCTTATGCTCCTTGAGTATCATAGAAAGTGGGTTCATAGCTATTCTCTAAACCTATAAGCACATTTAAACAAACAATTAATTTAATATCCGATATTATCTCCCCTTAATAATATCATTAAATCACTAATCACATCTAAAATCCCATCAGATAAGGCAAGCCACGATAGTGTGGACGTTTACCCATCCAAATGATTTAGCAATTAGATTTGCTTTGGTCGTACATCACTATAGCGTTACTTCGATGGGAAGAATACTATAGAGCGTACCTAAGTGTAAACCATTACTCAGTATCTAAGAAGAATCTTGGGACTCGCATATCATCGCAAGCCACGATAGTGTGGACGTTTACGTTAACACACGATCCTTCCTTTCTTCTATAACTGTCTACATCAATCGTTCTAAAATCCCATTCAATGCAGCAAGCCACGATAGTGTGGACGTTTACTACACCAAAAGATTTATACAATTGACATCCAATTACTTGAAGCATTCGATTTCGTAAATCAAGACGCGGGGAATCATAAGTGAAACTCGAAGTTTCTAACCAGTGATTCACCATGCGAACAACCCTATCTCTCATTAGATGAGGGAGCCGAGCAGACAATCGATCCACCTTAAGAAGATGGTACGAATGTCTCTAATTTGTGTCATCCACATGACCAAGTGGCTCTGGCTCCATTCCACTCCCCGGGGTGAGAATGAGTCGACTTGAAGTCAGTTTCAGAAAGACAAATTAGGCATTGTTTGATAAACTTAATCAATGATTCTTGTAAAAGGAATTACAAGAATTCTCCTACAATGACACATCTATACGAACTTCAAAAGTCCATAAGAGTCACCAAGAGAACAGTAATGGAGACCATGGGAATGTTTCCATCCCCTCTCCCACTTAGCTTTTTATAACAAAGGGATACGCTATCTAATGCATAATTAAACACATAAGCATGCATACAAGTAATAAAGCACATAGCACATAGTCAAAATAATGCTAGAAAAATTATTTTCCGACTATCATGGCTTTATTCCATCTCCGTATGCTTCTTCTAGTCTTCAGTCTTCGTTCTTGAATGCTCCATGTGACGAGAATATTAATCCCAATATTTAAATCTATTTATTTTTAATAAATCCAAAAGATACTCAATCCGAAAATTAAGTCAATCGAATAAATCAAAAATAAAATTAAATATTATTAATATTTTTATTTATTTATTTTCCTATCTAATTCTATTAAATCTCTAGAATAATCTATCCAAGTCAAACTTGGAATATTCTAGAAGAATAGAATAAGGAAATAAAATAAATTAGGACTCTTCTACTTTCCAAGATTAATTCATTTCCATTACTATGAAAATTCCCATAAAATAGAAATAATCAATTAGGAAATAAATCAATCCTAAATTAATTATTATTCCTTTCTAATTCTATTAAATCTCTAGGATCCTATTCCAAGTAGAACTCGGAATACTCTAGAAGACTTCCATAATAGAATAAAGAATAAAATTAATTCCAATTAATTCTTTTCCTAATCCATGAGAATTCCCAAAAATAGGAAAAACTCAAATAGGAAACCGAATCAATTAGGAAAGCGAATCTAGGTAGGAGTAGCACGGGATGGGAGTTCCCGCACCACCCCACCATCATCGGTCGATCGCCGGGAGGGAGCACCCGCCGCCGCCGCCTCAGCCGGCCAGCCGCTACCGTCGCCGGCGACGACCCACGGCCGAAGGGGCGCGACGCCCCCTTCTCTTGGGCGATCGATTGGGGTCGATCAAAAGGTGATCGATCCCCGGTCCTTCGTCCTCCTCGTCTTCTTCGTCACACGCGTTTTCCGGCGGTCATCTCGGCATCGATCCAACGTAAATAAATTACAAGAAATAAATTTACAATTCCGGTATCGATTCTATACATGAAATCGACCCTATACATTTTCCGGAAAAACATAGAACAATAATAATAAATCTAAATTCGGTCAACCCCCGAATTTTTACTATTACAAGCATTCATCCACACAAAACGAATCTCGACATGTCCGAGAGTTTAATAAACGAATAATCATGGTAAATTAAATAGCAATTAATTAAACAAATAATTAACAATTAATTAAACCATGATAGTCGGAATCCCTGCAAGGTAGAACATAATTGAATACATACATGAACACGAACCAAACGCTCTGATACCAATTGCTGGGATTCGATATCCCGGGGTATCAAAAATTGCGGAACCGATTACCCCGAACGAAATCCCGTCGCCGGAGATGATCATGAGTACCGACTCATCCGCAAGAGTCCGACCTTTGGAAACTACGCGCCCGAAGACACGCAGCCCGCCCCCAGTCGATTTTCTCTCGCGAGTCGGAAATCAACAACGCGAACCACGGAACGGAGCCGGGCTCGACCCGAGCATCGCCGCGGGATGAACCCGCGGCTAAACCCTAGCCGAGCCCCCGTTGGGGCTCGCGATCGATCGATCGCGTGGGGCTGCCCAGCAGCCCCCGGCGGTGAGTCCGGCGACTCACCGCCACCACCGGAGGTGGGGGGAGCCACCAGCCGCGGCGCCAGCCCGCGGCGGTTCCCCCCGGCGATCGAGCTAGGGCTCGATCGCCCCACAGCCGCGGCGTCCAGCCGCGGCCTCTCCTCGGTGCGCGCCGGCGGTCGAAGCCCTAGGCTCGACCGCCACCCCCTCGGCTCCCAGCCGAGGGCTTTCCTCGATCCCGGCGGGGATCCCTAGACCGCCGGCGGTCCGGTGGTCTTCGACCACCACCGCGCGGTCTATCCCCGTCCCCGGGTTCGTCGTTTTTCCCGGATCTTGTGTTCATGAACGTATCACAATTAAATCACATAAATTCACACGAAGGAGTTTATGATTGTACCTTTTGATTCGTTGTGCGGAGAAACGAAATCAAGTTGAAGACCCTTGGATCTTCCCACGTATTCCTTGCACTTCGTTCGAACGTCGGGTGGGCGACGATCTATCGAACTCCTATGGATCTCCTTCAACTCTCTAGAATATCAAGTATGATAATCTTGTCTTATTAATTTATGAAGGCCATGTAGTGCTTTTATAGGCTACGTAGGGGATCTAAAGGAGGTGGAATATTGGGCTTCCAATATTGAAGATTAAATTGAGCCCAATGCTCAAGTCCATTAATCCTTATCAATATTAATTAATTTATTTTCCACTATATAAATTAATTGCACTCCCAATATTAAACCATATTATATCAAATAATATTTCTCCGGTAGTATTTATTTATTCCGTGTATTTAAGATTTAAATATCCATGAATAAAATTAATTTATTGCTAATTAATTTATTCATCTCTTTAATCCGAGACTAGTACCATTCAACCTTAATTATTGTGCGGAACGAATCCACTCATGAGGTTTACACAATAATTCCTTATGAACTCATCTCGGGGATATTATCAACCCTTACGGGATACACTGTCCGGTCAACTATTCACGGCAAGCCATATATAAAATATAGTGACCCAACTTAACCGGAAATTAACCCAATAATTAAATCGGTTAATTCCTTTGGTAAATCAAAGTTACTTATATTAAATATACACACCCGCAATAATATCGGGGATTAAGAATAAAATACACTGAGACTCGAATCGATTATCGCCGGCAATCCTAATCGATGAATCTCAACGATCCGCTCAATACACCAAGTGTACAAGTGTGATAAAATAATTAAGATAAATTATTTTCTCTCTCACACAACGACTATACCGATGGATTGGTCCGTGTCCATCTAGGTCGTGAGCAACTGTTTGATTAAATACGAGTAACCGATAGTATGATCTTCTGTGCGCCCATGCTTGCACCATACTAACTACAACGTATAAAATCCAGGACTATAGTTTGCATATATTTAATTAATAATAATTAAACGCAAAACAATTGTTTATTAATTTAATAGATTAAATGCTATGATCGGGAGTTTACCGTTACTTAAATCTAGACATTAAGTACACAACTCCAACAGAGAGAAGCGCGGGACCCGTGTTGGAATTCGATATCTCGGGTTATTAAAAATTATGCGGAAACTAATAACCCGATCAAACCCTTCGCCGGAGATCACACGAACGCCGACGAACGCGCCGGAGTCCAGCCGAGGAGACCACGCACCCGAAGGCACGCAGCCCGCCCCCAGCCGAACCCCCGCGTCGCGGGGTTCGCACGATCGCACGCCGATCGCTCAAAGGCGATCGGCCGGGACTGCCCAGCAGTCCCCCGCGGCGAGTCCGGCGACTCGCCGCCGTCTGGAGGAGCCCCACCGTCGAGGTGGGGTCGGGCACGGCACCAGCCCGTGCCCAGCGATCGATCATCGAGATCGATCGCGCGCCCTCGGCCCAGCCGAGGGTCGATCCCCCGTGTGCCCGCCGAAACCCTAGCGGGCGATTGGCGTGGTCCGGTGGCTTCGCCACCACCACGCGATCGTCCGTCTAATCCGGGTTCGAACTTCGGATCTTGCGTTCTACGGTATTTCACGATAAATTCAAATCAAATAATATCAAGGGAGTTTAGATATTATACCTTCGATTCGTTGTTCGGAGAAACGATATCAAACACCTTTGAATCTTCCCACGTATTCCTTGCACTCCGTTCGAACGTCGGGTGGGCGACGATCTATCGAACTCCTATGGATCTCCTTCAACTCTCTAGAACTATCAAATAATGATATTCTTGTCTTGTCTTATGATTTATGAAGGCCATGTAGTGCTTTTATAGGCTACGTAGAGGATCAAAAGGAGGTGGAATATTGGGCTTCTAATATTGAAGATTAAATTGAGCCTAGCCCAAATCCATTAATCCTTATCAATATTAATTTTATTTATTTTCCACTATATAAATAAAATTACACTCCCAATATTTACCCATATTATATCGAATAATATTTCTCCGGTTAGTATTATTTATTTCGTGTATTTAAGATTTAAATATCCATGAATAAATTTTTTTTATTGCTTAATAAATTTATTCATCTCTTATATCCGAGAATAGTACCACTCAACCTTATTTATTATGAGGGAACAAATCCACTCGCGAGGTTTACATAATAAATCCTTATGAGCTCATCTCGGGGATATTATCAACCCTTCCGGGATACACTATCCCTTCAAGAATTCACGGCATGTCATATATAAAATATAGTGACCCAACTTAACCGGTAATTAACCCAATAATTAAATCGGTTAATTCCTTTGGAAAATCAAAGTCACTTATATTAAATATACACACCCGCAATTGTTTCAGGGATTAAGAATAAAATACTCCGAGACTTAAATCAATTATCAAAGAGCAATCCTAATTGATAAGTCTCAAGCGATCCTGTAAATGTTGATTTTGGCGACAACGTATTTTTCCTTGTATTTTTTGTCTTTGTTGATTTTCAGGGTTACAGGTTTAGAATCCGAATTCAACTACCTTGCGCATGGAAATGGAGACTTGAGTCTCCACTTTTGGTTTTACATGAAAACGGCGACCAGAGTCGCCGCTTTTGATGATGCAAGGAAACGGCGACTCCTGTCGCCGGTTTTGATGCAAGGGTGAATGGACAAGAAAACGGCGACTCCAGTCGCCGAAATGGGTGTGCAAGGGAAACGGCGACCAGAGTCGCTAGTTTGGTGAAGATGCGAAAAACGGAGACTTCAGTCTCCGGTTTTTTTGGTTTTGGAACTGTGGCGTGGAAACGGCGACAGCAGTCGCCGCTTTTGGAGTGTGCGTGAAAACGGCGACTCCTGTCGCCGGTTTTGGTGAAATGGATTCTTGGCGTGGAAAACGGCGACACGGGTCGCTGGATTTGGTTTGTGGCGTGGAAAAATTCCAGCGACACAAGTCGCCGGTTTTGTTGACATGACATGAGAAACGGCGACTCAACCCATGGCATTTTTCCGGAGACTAGAGTCGCCGGTTTCGTGTCTCTTATGCTATTTTTCGTAGTTCATGTTTTCCTTGCTTTGATTTTATGACTAAGTACTTACAACGTGTTTTTCTTTCACCAGGTACACAGTTCAAGGAAATGAAGAATTGTTCCAAGTTTGCAACTTCAACAATATCGACGACCGTGAAGACGATGAAATTCAGAAGCTTCAACACTTAAAGATTTTCACAAGAAATTGAAGATGAAGAATTGAGATCGATGGAGTCAAGATTGAAATTGAAGTTTGATTTTGAAATTGAAGATTCAAGATTCGAAGATTCAAGAATCGAAGATTCAAGATTCCAAGATTCAAGAATCCAAGTTTGCAAGTTAGTGGGAGTTGTTGCGACACTCGGGAAACTTCTTGTAAACGTTTTTCCTACCATACTCTACAAGTGTAATAGTTTAAGTTTTGTGATCAATGAAATGGAAACTATTACATAACTTTGTCTTCACATTTTATTCTACAACTTGTGTGACTGTTTTACTTTGACGGAAGCTGCTGTCTGTGAGTTCAAGACCAATTTCACGAAAAATTGGTATCCTACGCTGAAGGCGTAATTTCATTTGGTATCAGAGCGGGACGTCATACGTATAAGACGTGATCCGTTACTTGACTTCATATTTCCGCTATAATGGAGTCGCCAATGTTTGTTCAGAAACCGATTATGCTTACTCATCAGAACTACTCTAACTGGAAAGCTAAAGTTTCTGCTAGAATTAAAGGCCATGACTCTCGTGCATGGATGGCTGTCTTGGAAGGTTGGGAGTGTCCGTATACTGAAGATGCCGATGGAGTAAAAATTCCCAAACCTGAACGTAACTGGACTAGAGAAGAGCATGACTTGTCAACTGCGAATAGCAAGGCTCTACTTCTTATTTGTGAATGGTTGGAACTAAGTATGTACCAACTGGTGAAAAATTGCACTTCAGCGAAAGACGCATGGGAAACTCTTCAGAGAACATGCGAAGGAAGTAAGGCCGTGAAGCGCTCTAAAATTCGAACTATCACTGCTCAGTTCCATCAACTCCGTATGAGAGAAGATGAAGACATAAATGAGTACTTAGACAAAATCATGAGATATGTGAACGAAGTTCATGAACTTGGAGAAACTTTTCCTGCCGTCATGATTTATGAGAAAACTCTTTATGAGAAGACTCGTGTCTCCAGTTTCTTGGCTACCTTGACAGTGCCACGAAACCGGAGACTCACTTGTGCGAAATTCCGGAGACTCAAGTCGCCAGAAAAACGGCGACTCACATTTGGCACGAAACCGGAGACTCATGTCTCTGGAATTTTTGCCTTAGCCGAATTTTCAGCGTCAAAGAAAAATTGACAACTCCAGTTTCTCAACCAATGGCACTCAACTTCGTTTCTCAACCGATGGTTCTCAACTTCGGTTTTCATGTCATGGTTTGATTATCTCTAAACTTTTATTTTTGTTATTATTTTATTTTATTTTATTATTTATTATTTTTGGAAATTATTATTTTAATAATATTTTCAAAATTAATAAATTTTTGTTCGTCTTTTTTGATCTGATTTCCTTCTTGAGAAGAGCTGTTTACAGGTATTGGACTGGGCTTTTTCATTCCGACGGGCGGCCCAAATTTTTCCTATATATAGGCCTCGATGAAAACCTAATTCATTTACGCTTACATCAGAATTCTCTAACTCTCAAGCTTTCGATCTCTCGACTCTCAACTGCAAGTTCGGCATCCGAAGTTCTTAGTTCTTAGGTTCTTGTTTTTCCGTTGCATTCGGCAACTCTTGCTTTGCGCATCCGGCGCCCTGTCCTTGTTTTCGAAAGTTGAACTCTTTTTCCGTGGTTACCGTTCTCACAGCTGCTAACTGTCAGTTACTCACCTAGCTGAACTTTGAAATGGCAAAGAACTTCAACGACATGATGGCCGACATGACCGCATATCTGAACGAGCAGTTCGAAAATGCTGCTACTCCTGAAGCTAAGAAAGCGGCTTACGAAGAGCTTAAAGCTCATCTTGACAAAGTTGATCGTCGCAAAGCCTCGTCTGCTGAAACTTCTCTTGACTTGACTAGATCGGCTACACCTGAACTATCGACTGCCCGTCAGTCGGGAAAAGAACCCAAGTCTGGAAAAGCCAAATTCAAAGAGGCTTCTTACCGCATCTACAGTGGTGTCGTTTCAAATGCAGAATATCGTCGGTTACTCGCAGCTGGCGAGATAACTAAGGAAGGGAAGAAAGTTGTGAAAATTCCATCAGCTGCGACTGTGTCTGCTGGAAAGAATCCAAAATCAGCGCTTCCAACTGGAAGTGGCTCAGGAAAGAAACCTGTCGTCAGTGGCAGTGGAGTTAAGTCTCCAACTTCAAAAATTTCTGGTGGTGGGTCAGCTGAAAAATCCAAAACCCATAGCTCCCAAAAACCACCTTTGGCACCACACTCCTCGGGATCAGCTGGATCCCAAATCTCAACTGACGGCTTCAAATACATTGCCGACTACTCTGAGTGTCCTAAAGCTCATTCTCGTGAATTTTTCACGCCAACTGCTGAACGTCGCCATAAGTTGATTGAGAAGTTGCCGATCCATACAGACAGAACTATCCTCAAGGAGGACTATGAAAAACACGGCATCACTGATTTTCTGACCAAGGTCCACATGCTCAAATCTGTGAACCTTACCTATCGCTACTCCATTCCGATACTTTACAAGTTTTATGCTAGCTTGTCTCCCGAATTTGCTAATCCGAAGAGTCGACTATATGGCTGCTTCATTTTTCGTGAAAAATTATACAAGTTCCGTCCTTTCTCCATCAACGCTTTCTTGGAAAGGTTGGAAATCGATTCCAGATGGACAACACCGTCTGCTGCGGAACGTGTTGATGACCTGACGGTTGGCACATTTCTTACTCAAAAGAAAGTCAAGTCCGAACTGCCGCCGCCGTCTAAATTGTCTGCTTTCTACGGCATCCTTCATCGTCTTGGGATGTCTAACTGGATTGCAAATCGGGATCCGACTGTCATGGACCCTGAGTTGATGCATCTCATCTTTCGCCTCAGTTGTGGCGAACAAGTGAACTTGGGAAAAATAATTTTCGCTGACTTGTGCAAGATTGCAAAACTCTCGGATGAAACCATAATTAGGCAAGCTGAGTTGCCTACGGAGAAAAAATTCCATCTCTCGCATCCTTGTCTGATATATGGGATGCTTCATGACCAAGGCTTTATTCCGGAAACGGCAGCTGAGAAAAAGATGAAGAAAAACGGCGCGGTCAAGATTACGGGCAAGTACTTGACTCCGCACAAAAGAGTGATTGACTTACCATGGCTTGGACTCTTTGATAGGAATGCACTTCCGGAAATCTTAACTCCGCCATCAACTCCTAAGTCGTCCCGGAAGCGCAAGCCTAGGTCTCCAAAAACTAAGTCCCCAACTCCTAAGCGCCAGAAATCACAGTCAACTGCGAAACCACAGCCGACTGCTGCTGTCGCAGAACCTGAAGCTGAGGGTGCTAAGACTCCGAGAGTTGTTCCTCGAGGTTTCGGTCTGACGTCTAATATTCCTTCTTATCAGAATCCTCATCATCCGATTCATAGTCACCGTGCGGTGGTTCCGTCGGCCTTAGTTCAGGAATTTTATGTCGACTCGCTAGCTCTTGAAAAGCGTCAAGT
Organism: Euphrasia confusa; assembly: GCA_954870475.1. Classification (NCBI taxonomy): domain Eukaryota; kingdom Viridiplantae; phylum Streptophyta; class Magnoliopsida; order Lamiales; family Orobanchaceae; genus Euphrasia; species Euphrasia confusa. The sequence continues at coordinate 4,165,188 of OX940951.1, forward strand.
CGAACATGTTGATGCTTACAACAGAATGATAGAGGCTCAGGAAAAGCAAAAACAATCTTTCAAGAAACTGCAACGGGAGATCCAACAAGGGGGAGGACTTGGAGATGTTGGAGCCCCAGATGCCAGTTTGAAAGATACATTTATTCTGAAGATGGTGCGTGACGCAATTCAGGAAGCTCATTCGCAGCTGTCCAAAAGAAATTTGATTGAAGTTGTGAGCGACGATGGAGAGAAAACTGATGAAGACATTTTTGAAGGTGTTATGAATGCTCGTGACAAAGGGAAAGGGAAGATGGGTGATACCACAAATCCAGGGGCGTCGTTCGCGATGCCGTCTGATGGTCTGAGAGATGAAGCTGATGAAGATGTCAACGTTGAGGACGTTGACGAAGCTGCAGCTGATGGGTTGGGTGAGCGAGATATTTTCGGGGATCCGGAAACCGACACTGATGAAAGTGATGACTCTAGTTCTGACGATGGCTTCAGTTATGAAGATGACGAAGAAGAGTTGATCGAAAGTCCGGAACGTGATCCGTCTCCAACAGCTGTGCCCCAAGACTGAAGTTCAAGTGTTTGATCAAGTTTTTCAATTTCTGTTTTTGTTAACTCTGGAACTCGTTTTTCATGTTTTGATTTTGCATGCATACTACATTGAACTTATTCGTCCATGCATGGTTTTTCATATTTGCTTAACTCTTGAATTCTTGTTTTTGGAACTTGGTTTATCTATGAGTTGAATTCTTATCTAAGTTTTGATGATTCGTTTGAAATTTTGTCTAAGTATTTTTATGGTTTTTCATTGATTGTATGATTGATGTTTTTCCATCTTTTTACTTAGTTATTTTTATGGCTTGTTTGGTTGAGGGGGAGATACTTGTATCTCATTTTTACTTAACCTTGTGTTTTGGTTGTTTTTGTACTTGTCGGTAGTATTTGCTGGTAATTGAGGGTTTTGATAAACAACACAAAATATAAATATGTAATAGGTAAGAAAGCAAAGGGTATTAAGTTAAAATGCAGAAATCATAAGCAGAACATGGATGCTCAAGGCACCTCTTAATTCATATATTCATACTTAGAAATCATATTAAAATACAATGGTTTGCATGTCCCTTCTCTCCTTTAACACCCTATATTTATACTAACCCATGCATGGCTAGATTATGCCACCTAATGCCCACTTATCAGCTCCTGATTGGACCACAACTCCACTAATATCCTGCATTAAAAACCCACTTAACTCTAAACAAAGACTTTATCCTCTGCTCCCGTCAAATGTCTTTTGACCACCTGTTGACTCTGACACCTCCCCCACGGATATTCCCGTGTAATAAGTCTGACACTACCGAGCGATCGTTCCCGTCCAAGCTCTTTCCTGACTTCTGTTGGTTGCCTTTTTAGGTCTTTTTCCATAGATTAATTCTGACTTGCACATCTGATGACGTGGCTACCTCATTGTTGACACGTGTCGGTGACCGTTTTATCGGGTATAACATAGGCCCCCAGGAAAATTGGAGTTTTCAACTTCGATTTCCCTGAAGATTGTGTTTGAATACCTCGGTTGGAACGCCTTGGAATCTGCATTCTGACTTTCTGTCGGCGGTTGACTCTTCATTTAATGTTGTTTTTACGCCTTTAAAGGCTCTTCATGTAGATTTACGGCTTCATATCATGGCTTTCATTTGGAATAGAGAAGTGTACCCGAATAATATCACGAGTTTCTCCTTCCGGATCAGAAATCGGTTGATGAAGGCTAAGCTGCCTTTGTCTTTATCTTTTTCACAGAAGTTTCCGGAGCTTGCTGGACAGGATGTCGCTTTGGTAGATGCTTTTGAAAGAATCTGGACGGTGAAAGTGGAGAAGGATGGTCGGCGGCTGGTACTGACTGACGGTTGGAGTAAGTTTTGTGAGCGTCGGTTGGTTTCAGTGAGCGGGATCATCTTTCTGGAGTTGCGTGGGCAAAAGTTTTTCAGCATTGGTGTATTTGGAAAGGATGGAGAGGAGATCATTGACCTGGGAACTGATTCTGAAGATAGCTCTATCAATTCTGAGCTGGAAAATTCTCCTGCAAAAGATAATTGGGATTTCTTTTCCCCGTGAAATCTATTCGAAAAGTATTTTTCGGCATTTTCTTATGTAAGATTACCTTTCTTGGGTTTATTCCCCAGGTTTCTTTTCTTGGGATTTTTCCCGGTGAAATAAATCAGAGTTTCGATCCTTAAAGGATTCTATGTATTTATATGGATGAGATAAGTATTCTGATACTTATCCATTAATAACCGCAATAAAATAATAATAAATTTGAAAAATAAGGTAACTTTTTCAACTTACCTTGTCAGGAGACGACTGCCACGTGGCATTATCCTGGCCAAGTATTTTTAGGGTTTGATGGGTAGTGGAGACGTACTCGAGTGCGTTTTTCCTCGGTAACTGCTATCTCTTCCCCTCCTTCAATCCTCACCGTTGGATGGAAAAACGGCAGAAATTTGATTTTTGAAATCAATAAACATATAGGAGTTTAGAATTTTGAAATTCACTCCAAGTTTTTCGACTTTTCAGATTCAAGATCTGGTAAGAACAATTCTTTCTTCCTCTGTAAATTTCCTTTGTTTATTTACTGTGTAAATCCTTTTTTACCAACCCATCAATATGCCGAAAATCTCCAAAGTCGTTCGACCGAAAATCGAAGCACCAGAAGTTCTTCTCGCCCGTCAATACAAAAAGTTCATGGAAGAAGCCGCGCCGGCGCTGCCGGCGTTCCGTTTAGATGAATTGGAGGAGGCCCACCCTTACGTACCTGTCGAGAGGATCGTCACAGCGGTTCAACCAGACCATTCGTCTGGGGGTGGTAGGGAGTAGAGAATAACCTCCTTATTTTCCATCTTTCACAGAATTCCTCTACCTCCGCCCCATCGAATTGTTTTCCGTTGTCGGAAATGATTGATTCGGGCAAACCAAATCGACATATGATGTTTTTCCATATGAACTTGATAACCTGTGGTTGATCAATTTTGTTCAATGGTTCTGCTTCGACCCACTTAGTAAAATAGTCGACTGCTACAATAGCATATTTTACTCCGCCCCGTGCGGTTGCCAGTGGTCCGATCAAATCGATACCCCACCGAGCAAATGGCCACGGGCTGTAAATGGATTTCAGGGCTTCCGGGGAAATACGGATGTTAGGCCCATGCGTCTGGCATTTGACACATTTACGTGCGTATCCGACTGCGTCCTTTCTCAGGCTTGGCCAGTAAAATCCTTGCCCCATGGTTTTGTGTGCTAGGGATCTTCCCCCCGCATGGTTTCCACACACTCCCTCGTGTATTTCTTCCAGGATTTTAAATCCTTCTTCCTTCGACACACATTTCAGTAGTGGAAGGGAATAACTTCTTCGGTAAAGTTGTGTATCTATTAAAGTATACTTCGCCGCTCGGGAGCGAAGTTGTTTTGCTTCAGTTTTATCTGCTGGTACTTCCCCGGTATCTATGTACCGTTGAATGGGAATCCGCCAGTCTTCTCCGGCCCCAGCGAGTATTTGCATTTGCATTTCTCTTTGTTCTATTGATGGGGACATTAATTTTGTTAACACAATATTTGAGAAGTCTGCTGATCCTTCAGCTGATGCTAATTTTGACAGGGCGTCTGCTTGTGAATTGTGTTCCCGTGGGATTTGTTCGATTAGAACTTCAGGGATTTTTTCACAGAGTTCCCATACCAATTTTAGGTACTTTATCATTTGTTCCCCTCTGGCCTCGTAGTCCCCACTTACATGGTTTACTACTAGCTGAGAGTCCATAAACACATGGAGTTTCCTGGCCCCAACGGCTATAGCTAATTCCAACCCAGAAATGAGAGCTTCGTACTCTGCTTCATTGTTCGATGTGGGGAATTCAAACTTTACCGCATGGGTTACTGAGTCTCCATCAGGACTGAGTAATACCACCCCTGCCCCCGAGCACGCGGTGGTAGATGATCCATCTACGAACAGCTGCCAGGCGCGTGCTTGACTCTGGGATTTCTCAGGGAAAGTTAATTCCACAATAAAATCTGCCAGGGCTTGTGCTTTAATTGTTGTCCTTGGGGCGAAGGTTATGTCATATTGACTAATTTCTAATGCCCAACGCAGGAGTCTCCCGGAGATATCTGACCGGTGCAATACTTGCCTTAAAGGCATAGTAGTCAAAACTTCGACGGGGTGTTCAAATAAATACGCCCGGAGTTTTCTTATTGATACTATTAAAGCAAATGTCAATTTCTCCAGTGGAGTGTATTTAATTTCGGCCTCATGTAACACTTGACTCACGAAATAAATCGGAATGTGTTGGATTCCTTCCGCTCTTACCAAGACTGCACTGATGGCATGCTCTGAGGCGGCCAGGTATAAATACAATTTCTCTCCTGGTTTGGGTGCCACAACTACTTTCGGATGGGATAAGTATTCCTTTATCCGTACAAAAGCTTGTTGGGCCTCTTTTTTCCAGTGAAATTCCTGTCCTTTGATGGAAGCAAAGAACGGTCGAGTTTTATCTCCCAGGCAAGAAATGTATCTGTTCAGGGCGGCGAGACGACCCGTGAGTCGTTGTACGCCTTTTACGTCCCGGGGTTCTTGCATGTCCAAGATAGCTTGGATTTTGGTAGGGTTGGGCTCAATGCCTTTCTCGCTAACCACATGCCCCAGGATCATCCCTTTTTTGATTCCGAAATTACATTTCTTGGGGTTCAATTTCATATTATATTGCCCCAGAATTTTGAAAACTTCTTCGAGGTCTTTGACATGGTCTGATTCGTTTTTACTTTTTACGATAATATCATCAATGTACACTTCCATTGTTCTACCAATTAATTCAGAAAACATTTGATTTACCAACCTTTGATAGGTGGCCCCAGCATTCTTTAGGCCAAAAGGCATTCTTTCCCAGCAATAGATCCCTTTTTCTGAGTAGAAAGCCGTATGTTCAACGTCATCCGGATGCATTGGAATTTGGTGGTATCCGGCCTTGGCGTCCAGTGTTGAAAATATCGCATGACCTGTCAAATTATCAACCACATGGTCGATATGCGGCATGGGAAAAAGGTCTTTCGGGCAAGCATTATTTAGGTCTGTGAAATCTATACACAAACGCCATGCCCCGGCCGTTTTTGTCACCATTACTGCATTGGATAGCCAAGTGACATCACTCGAAGCTTTCCTGACCAGTTTATTTTCAATTAATTTATCTACTTCCCCGGCGAGTGCCTGGCACTTCTCGGGGCCCATCTTTCTGCGCTTTTGCGCGATTGGTTTCTTGCAGGGATCTATTTTCAACCGATGGCAGGCATGTTTAGGATCTATCTTTCATAAATCGGCACTGGACCATGAGAAAGTAGAGATGTTCTCTTTAAGGAAGTTTATAATCCCGACCCGGGTATTTGATTCCATATGGGATCCCACAAGTATTTGCTTTTCAGCTTGCTCTGGGTCTATAATTATAGAGTCCAGAGTTTCAACCATTTCCACAACGGGTGTTTTCTTGCGTTGATATCCTCCCCGTGAGCCCCAATCCTCTAAGTTTGCTTTGGGTTTAGGCTGTTTTTCCCCAGGAGATGCTAAGTTCTCACTGGGTTTTTCTTCGGGGGGTTTATTCATGTCATCCGAGGGAATCTAAAGAACTTCTCCACGCGGGTTTTTCCCGGGAGAGCTCATTCCTTCCTCGGGTATTTTAATGATATCTTTTATGTGATGAATTTGTTTTACATTGCTTTCCTCCAAATTGATTTGGGGAATGTTAGCTTTTTCTCTGATTTTAGTTTTATCAAGATCGCGAAAATACATCAAAGTCTTCTTAGCCATTACTAGATCCCCCCTAACGGTGCCAACTGCACCGGAGGGTGTTGGAAACTTGATACAGTAGTAATAGGACGAGGCGACTGCTTCAAAAGCGTCCAGAAAGGGCCTGCCTAACAAAGCATTATAGCCACTAACCTTATCTACTATTACAAACTTAAGATTCCTAACCATCATGACTTCTGGGTTCTTCGCGTCCATCATTTCTACCGGGAGAATGATTTCTCCGTAGGGAATGACTACATCGTCACCAAAACCTTTTAGTACCATATCGCACGGGTTGACATAGCGCGCTAGCTTCCCCATCAGATCTAGGGTCTTCTTATATAGAATATTGAGATGCGCGCCATTGTCTACCAGCGTGCGAGACACGTCCAGGCCGAGGATTCTTGCTTTTATCACTAAAGGCACATCCTTCGGGAACTTTGTCTCGGCACGATCTTCCGGGGTGAAAGTTATCACCGCCGTTTCACAGATTGTTGCTTCTTTTGACGGGGCAGTTTCATACCAAACTTCCCACATCTGGAAGTCTCTTTTCCTCTTTCGGTGGCTTTCCTCATTCACTGGCCTCAAACCGCCGATCATCATGATCTGGCCCACTCTCGGCGGGTCTGGAGCTACAGGAGGCGGTGGTGGAGCTGGTACGGGATTTTCCCGGGGAGGAGGCCCCTGCGGATTTCCCCCAGCCCCTGGCCTGGGCAAGAACTGCCACAGCTTCCCATCCTGAAAAAGTTTCCACAACAGTTTTACCAGTTGCCTACACTGGCTGGTGTTGTGACCAATCTTTTCATGAAAGGCACACCATTTGTTGGGATCCAATTTGTCCGGGGGAGTTAAGATTGGTGGTGGTTTTACCAACAAATCAGTTTTTTGCATGACCATGATATTCAAAATATCTGCTGGTGTATGACCAGTCTGAGCAGTGAGTTTTCCTTCCAACTCACGGATTTCATCCACTCGTGGATCACTTGGCCTAGGGCCTGGTTTCTTGCCAATATAATTTGGCCTTCGATCGGAGGAAAAGGGAGGTTTTCTCTTTTGCTCGGGGGAGTGTCCCCCGCCAGCAATGAGTCGCTGGTACGCCACTTGGGCCCCAGCTTTCCTCTTAAAATCCTCATACGATCGGGGATAGTTTAGCATTGCAGATTTAAACACTTTAGAGTTTCTTCTCATACCTCCCAATACGGTGTGGAGTTTGAGGCTATCCGGAATTTCTTCTCCGCCTGCCAACAGTAATTCCCCCACGCGATCCACATAAGACTCATCAGTTTCGTTCTCACCCTGTTTGACTCCAAGCAGCTTCTGACTATACTCCATATAGGAAGCTTTGGATGCAAAATACGACACAAACCTTTGTACCAAGTCGTCAAAACACTTAATAGAATGTGCAGGTAAGCTGACGTACCATTGGTGAGGAGTATCGCCCAGGGTGAGTGGGAACAATTTGCACCGGGTAGCATCTGTGGCTCCCCGGCCGGACATATATGTCCTGAATCTGCTCAAATGCGCTTCTGGATCAGTTTTGCCGTTATACAAAGTGGTTTGCATGGGCTGAATTTCCAGTTGCATGGGAGCTTGTTCAACCTCGGGAGCCAAGGGATCGTTATGACGACCTGCCGGGGCGGCGAGAATCTGATTTTCGTTCAATCGCCTTTCCAGTTCAGAGTACTTCTGCCTTAAATCGGCCAGTTCAAGATCAGCACCGGGGGCTCTGTGGGCCCTCGCCGGTGAAAAGTTCACACGTTGCCCGTGCATGTCACTTTTATTTGCCTGTCGATAAGGATCAGTAGAATTGGCCATAGATTCGGCTCTTTTGTTCAGATCTAACGCTCGACGCATTCTACGATTCTTTCTGGGAATGCGGCCGGTTTGCTCGGGAGCTAGATTCAGATTTGCCCCGGTGGCTGCATGCGTGCCCTTCACCGGGATCACAGGAGTCGTCATGACGTATTTCATCGTCATAAGTTCTGCAACTGCTTCATCTATTTTCTGTGGAGTATCCAGACTTCCAAATCTAATCGGAGGCGGGCCTTTCGGCGTCGACGGACCTCCGAGATCATAGGGGTGCAGACGGCGATTCTGACGTTGTGACCGAAGTCGACGTCGTCGTATATCAGCTTGACTGTCTGTGGGCTCATCGGCCCCTGCATGTTTGCTATTCTGCTCATCAGAGCTAATCTGGGTAGGCGGCGGCTGTTCCTTATTCTCAGGTTCTGGGTTTTTAGGTGGAGATGGAACCTCGGGTTCCACCATCACAGCCTTACCCATCACAGCCCGCCATCTACCACTTGTACCAGATGTACCTGACAGCGTGGTGTCTTCGTTTTCATTCACCATTTTTGATTTTAATCGAGCTTTTCTGCAACTTTTATACCTGATGCTCGCTCCTTCTAGCGCCAAATGTTTTGGTTGTTTTTGTACTTGTCGGTAGTATTTGCTGGTAATTGAGGGTTTTGATAAACAACACAAAATATAAATATGTAATAGGTAAGAAAGCAAAGGGTATTAAGTTAAAATGCAGAAATCATAAGCAGAACATGGATGCTCAAGGCACCTCATAATTCATATATTCATACTTAGAAATCATATTAAAATACAATGGTTTGCATGTCCCTTCTCTCCTTTAACACCCTATATTTATACTAACCCATGCATGGCTAGATTATGCCACCTAATGCCCACTTATCAGCTCCTGATTGGACCACAACTCCACTAATATCCTGCATTAAAAACCCACTTAACTCTAAACAAAGACTTTATCCTCTGCTCCCGTCAAATGTCTTTTGACCACCTGTTGACTCTGACACCTCCCCCACGGATATTCCCGTGTAATAAGTCTGACACTACCGAGCGATCGTTCCCGTCCAAGCTCTTTCCTGACTTCTGTTGGTTGCCTTTTTAGGTCTTTTTCCATAGATTAATTCTGACTTGCACATCTGATGACGTGGCTACCTCATTGTTGACACGTGTCGGTGACCGTTTTATCGGGTATAACACCTTGTTTTCATGAGTTGTGCCAAAAAAGGGGAGATTGTAAATGTTGATTTTGGCGACAACGTATTTTTCCTTGTATTTTTTGTCTTTGTTGATTTTCAGGGTTACAGGTTAAGAATCCGAATTCAACTACCTTGCGCATGGAAATGGAGACTTGAGTCTCCACTTTTGGTTTTACATGAAAACGGCGACCAGAGTCGCCGCTTTTGATGATGCAAGGAAACGGCGACTCCTGTCGCCGGTTTTGATGCAAGGGTGAATGGACAAGAAAATGGCGACTCCAGTCGCCGAAATGGGTGTGCAAGGGAAACGGCGACCAGAGTCGCTAGTTTGGTGAAGATGCGAAAAACGGAGACTTCAGTCTCCGGTTTTTTTGGTTTTGGAACTGTGGCGTGGAAACGGCGACAGCAGTCGCCGCTTTTGGAGTGTGCGTGAAAACGGCGACTCCTGTCGCCGGTTTTGGTGAAATGGATTCTTGGCGTGGAAAACGGCGACACGGGTCGCTGGATTTGGTTTGTGGCGTGGAAAAATTCCAGCGACACAAGTCGCCGGTTTTGTTGACATGACATGAGAAACGGCGACTCAACCCATGGCATTTTTCCGGAGACTAGAGTCGCCGGTTTCGTGTCTCTTATGCTATTTTTCGTAGTTCATGTTTTCCTTGCTTTGATTTTATGACTAAGTACTTACAACGTGTTTTTCTTTCACCAGGTACACAGTTCAAGGAAATGAAGAATTGTTCCAAGTTTGCAACTTCAACAATATCGACGACCGTGAAGACGATGAAATTCAGAAGCTTCAACACTTAAAGATTTTCACAAGAAATTGAAGATGAAGAATTGAGATCGATGGAGTCAAGATTGAAATTGAAGTTTGATTTTGAAATTGAAGATTCAAGATTCGAAGATTCAAGAATCGAAGATTCAAGATTCCAAGATTCAAGAATCCAAGTTCTACAATGATGATGTCATCCATGGAAAAGTGACATAGGCCAAGCATGCGACGAATGAGAACGTGCCACGTCATCACTCTCACATGTGCGGCTCTACTATAAATACCCATGGATGTTCATTTCATCATTTGACGATTTTGAGAGAACGAAATCTGATTTTTAGAATCGTAGTCGAGCTTCGAGTTTGTGTAGTAGCTTTTGCGCCGTGTGCCAAGATTAGAGCTAGGAGATTTAGCTTTAGGTACTTGTGTGCTAGTTTGCAAGTTAGTGGGAGTTGTTGCGACACTCGGGAAACTTCTTGTAAACGTTTTGCCTACCATACTCTACAAGTGTAATAGTTTAAGTTTTGTGATCAATGAAATGGAAACTATTACATAACTTTGTCTTCACATTTTATTCTACAACTTGTGTGACTGTTTTACTTTGACGGAAGCTGCTGTCTGTGAGTTCAAGACCAATTTCACGAAAAATTGGTATCCTACGCTGAAGGCGTAATTTCATTTGGTATCAGAGCGGGACGTCATACGTATAAGACGTGATCCGTTACTTGACTTCATATTTCCGCTATAATGGAGTCGCCAATGTTTGTTCAGAAACCGATTATGCTTACTCATCAGAACTACTCTAACTGGAAAGCTAAAGTTTCTGCTAGAATTAAAGGCCATGACTCTCGTGCATGGATGGCTGTCTTGGAAGGTTGGGAGTGTCCGTATACTGAAGATGCCGATGGAGTAAAAATTCCCAAACCTGAACGTAACTGGACTAGAGAAGAGCATGACTTGTCAACTGCGAATAGCAAGGCTCTACTTCTTATTTGTGAATGGTTGGAACTAAGTATGTACCAACTGGTGAAAAATTGCACTTCAGCGAAAGACGCATGGGAAACTCTTCAGAGAACATGCGAAGGAAGTAAGGCCGTGAAGCGCTCTAAAATTCGAACTATCACTGCTCAGTTCCATCAACTCCGTATGAGAGAAGATGAAGACATAAATGAGTACTTAGACAAAATCATGAGATATGTGAACGAAGTTCATGAACTTGGAGAAACTTTTCCTGCCGTCATGATTTATGAGAAAACTCTTCGTAGTCTAAGTTCTCGGTTCGAAAGTAAAGTGCTAACTCTTGAAGCACGAGAAGAAAAGAATCAGACATGGGACTATGCAGACTTAATGGCTGATTTGAGAAACTATGACTTGACTTTAAAAGTGCGTAGCAACCCTGAAATGTCTCTTGTTTATGAGCCGATGACTGCTCTAAAAATCTCTGAAAAAGGTAAGAGCTCAAGAAGTTCGAAACCGCAGAAACCGCAGAAAACTCCTTCGAGAAATGAAAAGTCTGAATGTAGTTTCTCAGCTTATGTAGATGAATCTGATGACGATGAAGCAGAGGAAATTGAACGTTTGATGAACTCGAATAATTCTGATAAACTTGCTGCACTGACTGAGATAGTCACGTACCTTGTGAAACAAGAGTTTAAGAGGAAGAACTGTGCCCGAAACTTTCGGAAATTTCAGAAAAGTTCTAACTCATACCCGAATACTCTTGACAATCGAAATCAGGGATCATCGTCTGACAAAAAGTTCAAGGGAACTAAACTTTCACCATACTCCTCTACTAGCAAAGATGTCTCTAAAATGCAATGCTATGAGTGTAAGGGATATGGACACGTTAAAAATGAATGCCCGAACTTACATCGTAAGAAGAAGCTACCAGTTAGCTATGTCGTGATCGACGATGAGGATGTCATTTCTGAGAACGACGAGTCTGAGGACAATAATTCTGATGACGATGAGGACAATGCTCTAGTTGTCACTTTTGGTGAAGACTTTGAACTGGCGAATTTCGAAGTTGAAAACTTTGAACTTGACACCTTTCTGAAGGACACTGCAACTGCAGACAACATTTTCCGTGCGGCATCGACAAACCGAAATTTTTGTGATGATAACATTTTCTCGGATGATGAGTCTGAGTCTGAGACCGAAAGGGAAGAGATGACATCTGATGTCCATCAAAGTGTGACCGAGTCTGCTGAACTGGTTGATCTGAAAGAGAGTTATTCTAAACTCGAAAAATTGTGTGACACAGCTATCACTGAGAATAGCACACTTGAAGTGTCACTGAAATTCATAAAAGAATCTCTTGATGAACTCTCTGAAGAGAAACGAAAAATGAATGATGAGGCTGTAGTCTTGAGAAACTCAGTTGAGAAGACTGAGGATGAGAAGAAAAAGTTGAACAACTCTCTGACAATTCTTAAAGTTAAATTTGATGACCTGTTCGAGGAAAAGCACAAGTATTTCAAGGAAGTTGTCGAACTGAGAGAAGTGTGTGAGAAGTTGAGTTCTGAAAACTCAAAACTAAAGACTTCACTGAAAAAGGAGTCAACTGAAGTTAAGAAGCTGCAGACCTTGTTTAAGAACTCGGACGCTGAAAATGACGAACTGAAGTCATCTCTAATGAAAGTTCAAACTGACCTTGCCATGACTGACAAGGAACGATATGTGTTGAAAGAAAAGCTTCAGATGACTGATGAGCTGTTGAAAAAGATGAACACAAATTCTTCGGTGTTTGACAATGCTGCTTCGTACATGAATCCTAATCGCTATGGACTTGGATTTCAAAAAGTGTTTGAATATATTTATTCTACACCTGAGAAGAAAGATGTGACCTTCGTCAAAGCATCAAATGATCAACCAGAGGATGAACTTAAAACTGAGTCTGGAATATTAAAACGAAAAGAAATTGCTGAAGGGAAAAAGATTGCTAAGTCTCCTGAATCTATACCTCAAAAATCAGTTTCGACTTCGAACTCTAAATCTGAGACATATCAATTTCCAAGGAATATTGTGAAACATCCTCGTGGTATTCTGCCATATGAGAAAACCTTGTTGAAAAAGTTGAACAAAACTCAGAGTGTTAAGCCGAATGTAGGACAATCGCAATCAAAATCCGGTTCTGTCAAGACACCTGTGAAAGTTGAAACTCGTCAACGACGTGAATATGTCTGTCACTACTGTAATGTGCGTGGACACATAAGACCTTTTTGCTACAAACTTAAAGCTGACATGAACTGTGAATTGATGACAAAGAGTGAAGAATCACGAAATTCTCAAAAGCTGAGTGTTGAGAAAAATATGAACACGAAGGTTCAAACAAAGTCACAAAATTTTGATAAGAAGAGAGTTGAGGTTGCTAAGGACATAAAGAAACCCATTTCTAAAATTCTGAAGACTGTGGCTGAGAGAAATGTCCAAAATTTGAATGCCAAAAAGATATGGGTGCCTAAGTCTCAAAAGAGTAAAGTTGAACTTAACTCTAACTCCAAAAATTGTTGGCAACCAAGAGAACTCATTTTCTGCCATGTCGCACTTAACGCATCTGAGACTGGAACCAAAGGAATTTGGTATTTTGATAGTGGATGTTCCCGCCATATGACTGGCACGAAAAAGTTTCTGAAAAATTACGAGCCTATGACTGGAGCTCCCGTATTGTTTGGAGGGGGAGCAAAAGGCGTCGTAAAGGGAAAGGGGACTCTACAAATCAAAGGATTACCTCCTATCAGAAATGTAGTCCATGTAAAAGGACTTGTTGCTAACCTGATTTCCATCAGTCAACTGTGTGATGAAGGACTGGATGTGAGTTTTGATAAGGAATCGTGCAGAGTTTTTGATGGTGAAGGAAAGTGTATAATGGAAGGTCCACGAGCCAAAAATAATTGCTATACAACTGAGTATAGTTGTTTTTCTGTGACCGTTCCTGATGAAGTTGATTTGTGGCATCAACGACTTGGCCACACCAGCACTCGAAATTTGAGCAAATTGGTTAAGGGGGAGATTGTTCGAGGAATCTCTCAACTCCCCAAAATTGAAAAACGAGTGTGTGGTGACTGTCAAAAAGGCAAACTGACAAGAACTTCTCATCCTGCACTGCCAACTCTAATGAGCACTTCGGCTCCATTCGAACTGTTACATATGGACTTGATGGGTCCAATGGAGGTTAAAAGTATAGCCAAGAAAGAATATGTGTTGGTTGTCGTCGATGATTTTTCTCGCTATACTTGGACGAGATTTTTGGTTACCAAAGATGAAACTTTTGATGCCTTCAAAGGCATTGTGAAATGGATCAAAACGAATCATGAGGCTAAAGTAAAAAGGATCAGAAGTGATCATGGAACTGAATTTCAAAATGCTAGCTTCAACGAATTCTGTATGATGAAGGGAATTCATCATGAATACTCGGCCCCAAAAACTCCTCAACAAAATGGGATTGCCGAACGAAAGAATCGAACGCTGCAAGAAATGGCACGTGTAATGCTTATCTCGAAAAATCTTGCACGAACTTTTTGGGCAGAAGCTGTCTCCACTGCTGGATATATTTTGAATCGGATAAGTATTCGATCTGGGACGACCGCAACTGCCTATGAACTGGTAAATGGCAAGAAACCTTCAGTTGCACACTTTCGTGTCTTTGGCTGTACTTGCTATATTTTGAAGGATCGTGATCCTCTGAAGAAATTTGAAGCCAAAGCTGATCGTGGTATTTTTGTTGGATATAGCCAAAACAGCCATGCTTATCGTGCCTACAACCTTCGAACTAAGAAAGTCATCGAAACTGTTAACATAAATTTTGATGAACAAGACTTTCTTGGAAAAGATACTGAGGAAAACTGGGTTAAAGAAGGAATTTTGGATTATCAAAATTTTCCACCAACACCCACAACTGCTGCTCCTGAGAATGTGTCTCCAGGAAATTTTACTCCAAACACTTCACCTGAAGTTGGAGATTCTAGCAATCGGGACAATGATACTTCATCATCTGAAGATGAAGAAACTGAGCTGAACATTGAAAACCCAGCTAATGCTACTAAGGAGGCACCTCGACTCGTTCAAAAGAAACATCCTCCGACCCAAATGATTGGGAACTTAAATGAGCGAACTACGCGCTCAAAGAAACCGACAAATTCTCCGAATGAACTCTACAACATCTGCACTTCTGCAATCTATAACGAAATCAGCATCTCTTGCTTTCTGTCTGAAAATGAGCCGAAAAATTACAAGGAAGCCATGCAAGATGATTTTTGGATCATGGCCATGCAAGAAGAGTTGAATGAGTTCACACGAAATAATGTTTGGTCCTTAGTTCCCCGAACTTCAAACATTAATGTTGTTGGAACTAAATGGATTTTCAAGAATAAAACAGATGAGCATAACCAAGTCGTCAGAAACAAAGCTCGTCTTGTTTCCCAAGGATATGCCCAAGTGGAAGGCATAGATTTTGATGAAACTTTTGCTCCGGTCGCACGAATTGAGTCCATCAGACTCTTGATTGCTATTGCATGCCATCTAGGCATCAAACTTCGACAGATGGATGTCAAAGCTGCCTTCTTGAACGGTGTGCTGGAAGAAGAAGTCTACGTTGCTCAACCTAAGGGTTTTGAGGATCCGAAAAAGCCAAATCATGTATACAAGCTTCACAAAGCTCTATATGGCTTGAAACAAGCGCCTCGCGCCTGGTATGGATGTCTCACAGATTTTCTTCTAAAGTTCGGCTTTGAGCGTGGATCGGTAGACAAAACTTTGTTCATCAAGCGAGAAGGCAAACACATGATTGTTGCTCAAATTTATGTTGACGACATTGTCTTCGGAGCTACTTGTGCTAAACTCGTGACTGCATTCACAGAAGCTATGTCCTCAACTTTCCAGATGAGTCTTGAAGGGGAGTTGCATCAATTTCTTGGCCTTCAGATTTCTCAACGACCAAATGGGATATTTGTATCTCAGAGTAAGTATGCTAAAAATATGGTTGAGAGATTTGAGATGCATCATGCCAAGCCAGCTAACACTCCCATGGCAACTACCGAACGCCTGTCTACGTCAACGAAAGGCCGGAGTGTAAACCAAACTCTTTATCGTTCCATGATTGGGAGTTTACTTTATTTAACTGCCACTCGTCCTGACATTATGTTTAGTGTTTGTATGTGTGCCAGGTACCAAGCTGATCCAAAGGAGGACCATCTAAGAGCTGTGAAACGGATTCTCCGCTACATCTCTGGAACTTCTCAGCTAGGTTTGTGGTATGCGCGCGACACTTCATCCAACCTTGTCGGCTTTTCTGATGCCGACTGGGCGACGGACACGGACGAACGAAAAAGTACCTCCGGCAGTTGTTGCTTCCTTGGAAATAATCTCGTGTCTTGGCATAGTAGAAAGCAAAATTGTATTGCCCTGTCAACTGCCGAGTCGGAGTACGTAGCAGCTGGAAGTTGCTGCACTCAACTACTTTGGTTGAAACAAATGTTGAATGACTATCTCCTTGAGAGTGCTCCATTAGTGCTGTATTGTGATAACCAGAGTGCTATCAAAATCAGCGAAAATCCTGTCCAGCACTCAAGAACTAAACACATCGACATTCGACATCATTTCATTAGAGATTTGGTTGATCGTGATATAGTCAGTCTACAGCATATTTCAACGGAAAAACAGCTCGCTGACATCTTTACCAAACCTCTTGACTTTGAGAGATTCGAAAAACTAAGAAATTCTCTCTGCATGTGTTCTCTCTAAGAGTTCACGGAAAATTTTTGAAGTCTGAAAGAGTAGTTTCTTTACTTCTGAATACGCACTCGGAATCGTCGTTGATTAGTCTAGTCAGACAAACATGGATTCGAGGCCGCTTTAGTCTTCGGACCCAAGAGTATTTATTCCGCTGAACGCAAATATGTGAACTTGGCATTAAAACTCCCATAAGCTATCATATGCATAGATCCATAATACCGAGTAACGGAGGACGCCGGATCACTTTGTCCGCCGGCTCCCCTCTTCGAAAGGTAGCACATGGACGCTAGAATTTAAGACACTCTCCCATCACACTTCGGAGGACGCAAGTGAAACTTAATCCCCTTGCTCCCCTCTGACTGCTGTAATGAGTGTCTGTTGCATTTCATTTAAAGCCAAAACTCATCTGGAGGACGCCGGATCACATTGTCCGCCGGCTCCCCTCTGATGTAGCAAAGTTGTCCCACGTGGAGTGCCTTAAAAGTTCACATTGCATTCATGAATTAAAAATCTCTTGTGCGGTGCCAACTCTGCCAATATGTTTCGACGAAACACGGCTGCTTCCGTGTGACTGAGACGAAGGACAAGTAAACATGTCTATCACATACTTCGGTCCATCTCACCGGTTTTTAATATGAGAGAATTTTCATTACCTCAAAGTTACTATCACCTTGTGTGAAAAATTTTGGTTTTTGGAAGTGATGAAATGTGGATTCTTTTCTGGGAAAATATTTGCTCTTCATTGCCTAATATCACCCCTCGAATCTCCACTAAAATGTGTTTGAATGTTTGTGTGTGTTGAACTCTTGATTGACTAACTCGGGATGTGTTGTTTTTGTTTTGGCATTTATGTAGTTCATATCCAGTGCTACGTGGTTTACCATCTCGGAAGTCTAATTTTGAGTGTAGCAACGGCCAACTCGCAAAATTCAAGTGGCACGGAAAATAAACTAAGTCCAGCATACACAAAAACGGAGACTACGCCAAAATTCCGGAGACTCAACGTACACAAAACCGGAGACTCAACACTCACCTCAAAAACGGAGACTCCTCAAAACCGGAGACTCGTGTCTCCAGTTTCTTGGCTACCTTGACAGTGCCACGAAACCGGAGACTCACTTGTGCGAAATTCCGGAGACTCAAGTCGCCAGAAAAACGGCGACTCACATTTGGCACGAAACCGGAGACTCATGTCTCTGGATTTTTTGCCTTAGCCGAATTTTCAGCGTCAAAGAAAAATTGACAACTCCAGTTTCTCAACCAATGGCACTCAACTTCGTTTCTCAACCGATGGTTCTCAACTTCGGTTTTCATGCCATGGTTTGATTATCTCTAAACTTTTATTTTTGTTATTATTTTATTTTATTTTATTATTTATTATTTTTGGAAATTATTATTTTAATAATATTTTCAAAATTAATAAATTTTTGTTCGTCTTTTTTGATCTGATTTCCTTCTTGAGAAGAGCTGTTTACAGGTATTGGACTGGGCTTTTTCATTCCGACGGGTGGCCCAAATTTTTCCTATATATAGGCCTCGATGAAAACCTAATTCATTTACGCTTACATCAGAATTCTCTAACTCTCAAGCTTTCGATCTCTCGACTCTCAACTGCAAGTTCGGCATCCGAAGTTCTTAGTTCTTAGGTTCTTGTTTTTCCGTTGCATCCGGCAACTCTTGCTTTGCGCATCCGGCGCCCTGTCCTTGTTTTCGAAAGTTGAACTCTTTTTCCGTGGTTACCGTTCTCACAGCTGCTAACTGTCAGTTACTCACCTAGCTGAACTTTTAAATGGCAAAGAACTTCAACGACATGATGGCCGACATGACCGCATATCTGAACGAGCAGTTCGAAAATGCTGCTACTCTTGAAGCTAAGAAAGCGGCTTACGAAGAGCTTAAAGCTCATCTTGACAAAGTTGATCGTCGCAAAGCCTCGTCTGCTGAAACTTCTCTTGACTTGACTAGATCGGCTACACCTGAACTATCGACTGCCCGTCAGTCGGGAAAAGAACCCAAGTCTGGAAAAGCCAAATTCAAAGAGGCTTCTCACCGCATCTACAGTGGTGTCGTTTCAAATGCAGAATATCGTCGGTTACTCGCAGCTGGCGAGATAACTAAGGAAGGGAAGAAAGTTGTGAAAATTCCATCAGCTGCGACTGTGTCTGCTGGAAAGAATCCAAAATCAGCGCTTCCAACTGGAAGTGGCTCAGGAAAGAAACCTGTCGTCAGTGGCAGTGGAGTTAAGTCTCCAACTTCAAAAATTTCTGGTGGTGGGTCAGCTGAAAAATCCAAAACCCATAGCTCCCAAAAACCACCTTTGGCACCACACTCCTCGGGATCAGCTGGATCCCAAATCTCAACTGACGGCTTCAAATACATTGTCGACTACTCTGAGTGTCCTAAAGCTCATTCTCGTGAATTTTTCACGCCAACTGCTGAACGTCGCCATAAGTTGATTGAGAAGTTGCCGATCCATACAGACAGAACTATCCTCAAGGAGGACTATGAAAAACACGGCATCACTGATTTTCTGACCAAGGTCCACATGCTCAAATCTGTGAACCTTACCTATCGCTACTCCATTCCGATACTTTACAAGTTTTATGCTAGCTTGTCTCCCGAATTTGCTAATCCGAAGAGTCGACTATATGGCTGCTTCATTTTTCGTGAAAAATTATACAAGTTCCGTCCTTTCTCCATCAACGCTTTCTTGGAAAGGTTGGAAATCGATTCCAGATGGACAACACCGTCTGCTGCGGAACGTGCTGATGACCTGACGGTTGGCACATTTCTTACTCAAAAGAAAGTCAAGTCCGAACTGCCGCCGCCGTCTAAATTGTCTGCTTTCTACGGCATCCTTCATCGTCTTGGGATGTCTAACTGGATTGCAAATCGGGATCCGACTGTCATGGACCCTGAGTTGATGCATCTCATCTTTCGCCTCAGTTGTGGCGAACAAGTGAACTTGGGAAAAATAATTTTCGCTGACTTGTGCAAGATTGCAAAACTCTCGGATGAAACCATAATTAGGCAAGCTGAGTTGCCTACGGAGAAAAAATTCCATCTCTCGCATCCTTGTCTGATATATGGGATGCTTCATGACCAAGGCTTTATTCCGGAAACGGCAGCTGAGAAAAAGATGAAGAAAAACGGCGCGGTCAAGATTACGGGCAAGTACTTGACTCCGCACAAAAGAGTGATTGACTTACCATGGCTTGGACTCTTTGATAGGAATGCACTTCCGGAAATCTTAACTCCGCCATCAACTCCTAAGTCGTCCCGGAAGCGCAAGCCTAGGTCTCCAAAAACTAAGTCCCCAACTCCTAAGCGCCAGAAATCACAGTCAACTGCGAAACCACAGCCGACTGCTGCTGTCGCAGAACCTGAAGCTGAGGGTGCTAAGACTCCGAGAGTTGTTCCTCGAGGTTTCGGTCTGACGTCTAATATTCCTTCTTATCAGAATCCTCATCATCCGATTCATAGTCACCGTGCGGTGGTTCCGTCGGCCTTAGTTCAGGAATTTTATGTCGACTCGCTAGCTCTTGAAAAGCGTCAAGTCGAACATGTTGATGCTTACAACAGAATGATAGAGGCTCAGGAAAAGCAAAAACAATCTTTCAAGAAACTGCAACGGGAGATCCAACAAGGGGGAGGACTTGGAGATGTTGGAGCCCCAGATGCCAGTTTGAAAGATACATTTATTCTGAAGATGGTGCGTGACGCAATTCAGGAAGCTCATTCGCAGCTGTCCAAAAGAAATTTGATTGAAGTTGTGAGCGACGATGGAGAGAAAACTGATGAAGACATTTTTGAAGGTGTTATGAATGCTCGTGACAAAGGGAAAGGGAAGATGGGTGATACCACAAATCCAGGGGCGTCGTTCGCGATGCCGTCTGATGGTCTGAGAGATGAAGCTGATGAAGATGTCAACGTTGAGGACGTTGACGAAGCTGCAGCTGATGGGTTGGGTGAGCGAGATATTTTCGGGGATCCGGAAACCGACACTGATGAAAGTGATGACTCTAGTTCTGACGATGGCTTCAGTTATGAAGATGACGAAGAAGAGTTGATCGAAAGTCCGGAACGTGATCCGTCTCCAATAGCTGTGCCCCAAGACTGAAGTTCAAGTGTTTGATCAAGTTTTTCAATTTCTGTTTTTGTTAACTCTGGAACTCGTTTTTCATGTTTTGATTTTGCATGCATACTACATTGAACTTATTCGTCCATGCATGGTTTTTCATATTTGCTTAACTCTTGAATTCTTGTTTTTGGAACTTGGTTTATCTATGAGTTGAATTCTTATCTAAGTTTTGATGATTCGTTTGAAATTTTGTCTAAGTATTTTTATGGTTTTTCATTGATTGTATGATTGATGTTTTTCCATCTTTTTACTTAGTTATTTTTATGGCTTGTTTGGTTGAGGGGGAGATACTTGTATCTCATTTTTACTTAACCTTGTTTTCATGAGTTGTGCCAAAAAAGGGGAGATTGTAAATGTTGATTTTGGCGACAACGTATTTTTCCTTGTATTTTTTGTCTTTGTTGATTTTCAGGGTTACAGGTTAAGAATCCGAATTCAACTACCTTGCGCATGGAAATGGAGACTTGAGTCTCCACTTTTGGTTTTACATGAAAACGGCGACCAGAGTCGCCGCTTTTGATGATGCAAGGAAACGGCGACTCCTGTCGCCGGTTTTGATGCAAGGGTGAATGGACAAGAAAACGGCGACTCCAGTCGCCGAAATGGGTGTGCAAGGGAAACGGCGACCAGAGTCGCTAGTTTGGTGAAGATGCGAAAAACGGAGACTTCAGTCTCCGGTTTTTTTGGTTTTGGAACTGTGGCGTGGAAACGGCGACAGCAGTCGCCGCTTTTGGAGTGTGCGTGAAAACGGCGACTCCTGTCGCCGGTTTTGGTGAAATGGATTCTTGGCGTGGAAAACGGCGACACGGGTCGCTGGATTTGGTTTGTGGCGTGGAAAAATTCCAGCGACACAAGTCGCCGGTTTTGTTGACATGACATGAGAAACGGCGACTCAACCCATGGCATTTTTCCGGAGACTAGAGTCGCCGGTTTCGTGTCTCTTATGCTATTTTTCGTAGTTCATGTTTTCCTTGCTTTGATTTTATGACTAAGTACTTACAACGTGTTTTTCTTTCACCAGGTACACAGTTCAAGGAAATGAAGAATTGTTCCAAGTTTGCAACTTCAACAATATCGACGACCGTGAAGACGATGAAATTCAGAAGCTTCAACACTTAAAGATTTTCACAAGAAATTGAAGATGAAGAATTGAGATCGATGGAGTCAAGATTGAAATTGAAGTTTGATTTTGAAATTGAAGATTCAAGATTCGAAGATTCAAGAATCGAAGATTCAAGATTCCAAGATTCAAGAATCCAAGTTCTACAATGATGATGTCATCCATGGAAAAGTGACATAGGCCAAGCATGCGACGAATGAGAACGTGCCACGTCATCACTCTCACATGTGCGGCTCTACTATAAATACCCATGGATGTTCATTTCATCATTTGACGATTTTGAGAGAACGAAATCTGATTTTTAGAATCGTAGTCGAGCTTCGAGTTTGTGTAGTAGCTTTTGCGCCGTGTGCCAAGATTAGAGCTAGGAGATTTAGCTTTAGGTACTTGTGTGCTAGTTTGCAAGTTAGTGGGAGTTGTTGCGACACTCGGGAAACTTCTTGTAAACGTTTTGCCTACCATACTCTACAAGTGTAATAGTTTAAGTTTTGTGATCAATGAAATGGAAACTATTACATAACTTTGTCTTCACATTTTATTCTACAACTTGTGTGACTGTTTTACTTTGACGGAAGCTGCTGTCTGTGAGTTCAAGACCAATTTCACGAAAAATTGGTATCCTACGCTGAAGGCGTAATTTCAGATCCGCTCAATACACCAAGTGTACAAGTGTGATAAAATAATTAAGACAAATTATTTTCTCTCTCACACAACGACTATACCGATGGATTGGTCCGTGTCCATCTAGGTCGTGAGCAACTGTTCGATTAAATACGAGTAACCGATAGTATGATCTTCTGTGTGGGCCCGACACACCATACTAACTACAACGTATAAAATCCAGGACTATAATTTGCATTTATTTAATTAATAATAATTAAAAGCAAATGAATGTTCATTATTAATAGGTAAATGAAAGTGTACATAGAGTTCAGAATACTCAAATCTAGACATTAAGTATACTACTCCATCAATCTCCCACTTATACTAAGGTCTAGTCTTATCTTCCAAACTTCTGACTCCCAAACCCTCCAAGTGCTTGAAATATACTTCCTTAGGAAGTATCTTGGTGAAAGGGTCCGCTAGGTTGTCCTCCGAAGCTATCTTGGTGACTACTGCATCGCCCCTCTTGACGATGTCTCGAATCAGGTGGTACTTGCGCTCTATGTGTTTCGTAGAACTATGGGACCGTGGTTCCTTACTGTTTGCCACTGCACCGCTATTGTCACAATAAATTGTCATAGCCTTGGGCAAACTCGGAATCACATCTAAGTCCTGGAGGAAATTAAGGAGCCACACTGACTCTTTCGCTGCCTCTGAGGCTGCAACATATTCAGCTTCCATGGTAGAGTCTGAAATGCACTTTTTCTTAACACTCTTCCATGATACGGCTCCACCTCCCAAAGTGTACACATAGCCTGATGTCGACTTACGCCGGTCCTTATCAGCTTGGAAATCCGAATCTGTGTAACCCAAATGAATCAGATTGTCTGCTCCGTATCTCAGAACATAATCCTTAGTATTTCGCAAATACTTGAAAATGCTCTTTACGGAAGTCCAATGAGCCTTTCCAGGGTTACTCTGATATCTCGCTACTATGCCAACTGCATAATAGATATCAGGCCTCGTGCATAACATTGCATACATTAAGCTTCCCACAGCCGAAGCGTAGGGAACCGCTTTCATTTCATCTTTCTCCTTCTGTGTCTGAGGACACATCTCCTTAGAAAGATAAGTTCCTTTACTGAAGGGTAGATCACCCTTCTTGGAATCTTGCATGTTAAAACGAGCCAGAATCGTGTTTATGTAAGATTGCTGGGAAAGATACAGTGTTCTATTCCGGCGATCCCTTATAACTTTGATCCCTAGAACATGTCCAACTTCTCCCAAATCTTTCATATCGAATTGTCTAGACAACCATCCCTTTATGTCTGATAACATCTTTACACTGTTGCCAATGAGAAGTATGTCGTCTACATAAAGCACGAGAAACACCACCTTCTTTCCATCACGTTTCCAATACACACACGATTCGTCCATGCTTTGAATGAATCCAAAAGATTGGACTACTTCATCAAACCGCAGGTTCCACGATCTCGAGGCTTGTTTCAATCTATAAATGGATCGATTAAGCTTGCACACTAGATGATCTCGCCCCTTAGCAATGAATCCTTCTGGCTGATTCATATAAATCGTCTCGTCAAGACTTCCATTCAGGAAAGCTGTCTTGACATCCATTTGCCACACCTCATAATCCATATGAGCTGCTATGGATAAGAGAATCCGGATCGACTTTATCTTGGCTACCGGCGAGAAGGTCTCCTGACGCTACCGTCGTGGAGTAGCGCAAAATAATATTTATAAGCCTAAACTATTTACTAGCACAAGTACTAGTAGCAAGTATAGGGTCGATCCCACGAGGAGGCGATTTAGCTTATAGTTTTCCCGGCTTTGAATGCTCAATTGGGTTGTCACGTTTGAAAAGGTTTTGTTTTGGAGAGCAGTTGGGCACTGCCGAACCGTGGTCACCGTGTTTACTTGACTGAAAAATAACAAATAACTTAAACAGAAATAAAACTAGCATGCAACCTAATTAAATTGTTGAGCAATTAACAGACTCGACTAAGTGAATAAGATAAAACAAATAAGACTAAAGTATCCAGGCATCGACTCCCCTGACTTCCCCCTTGACCTATGTGCTGCCGATCATCGGTACGTATATCATTTTGCTAACAGTTTTGTCTTCCAGTTATAGATCCCAAGTATTAACATCCCTATGATGTCACGCATATTAATACCCCGAACCCTTATTCGCTCTTATGTTTAAGTCCTGCCAGATCTCTCTCGACAGGTCTCCTGACGTTGACCAATTCGACACTATGTGACCGCATGAGTCTAAGTTGGTCAAGTCGCCTTCATCCTCCAAGCAAACCCGGAATGGCCAATAGCATGCCTGGACAGACCCAAGTCATACGACCACATCTCCAGCAACATGTTGTACTTCGCGGACGCCCAGTCTCCCGGTCGCGTTGATCCACGTACTCCTGTGTTAGGCAAGTCGGGGTTCCCACTGGTCACTGTAGGATTGCCCAAGTCCCTAACATGCTTAAGTTACTACCCTGTTGAATCGGGAACAAAACTCAGCTAGTTGCTTTCTTCAATAAGCCTCCCGGCACGATCACGTCTTAGGGTTGGTCAGGTTCTGCCTTTGCCCAGATACGAACTGTTTAGCTACTTGACATAATTAAAACAGAAAATAAAAGAGACGAATTTGGACGAACTGAATTATGCATTGAAAAGGGAAATTGTTCAAAGCGAAATAAAACTAAGTACGAAATCAAAAGCATAAAAACATAAAGTAAATTGTTTCTAGCCCGAGGGCTTAACAGAAAATAAACGCCGGCGAGTCGATGTGCTCACGCGGCCGCCTTCTTCGTCGCTGGTCAGGTAGGGTTCCGATCCGGATTGCTCGCTGCTCATACGTCGTGCCTTCTTCTTCGTCAGTCACTCCTTTATATAGACGGGCCTTTGCTGATGGGAGACGTGTGGGGGAATACCTCTAGGATTGGACGAGAGTCCTTCTTTATCCTTGTCTCTGAATCTGGTCATCTTTGAAGAGTCCATGATTTTCAGGATTCTGGGTACACCGAATGCCCAACGTTCCGCCTCCGTCAATGTTAGCGCTTGCCCATGTACTTCCTTCTCTGACTGACTGAGGTAGCGGACCATGTGCGGTACTTGGTCGAGCTCAAGTCTTGCTCCACCTGCTGACGTCCTGGTTGCTTGCTCAACTCTGCTGGACCCCTTTCGTCAGTCTGGCTTGCTCAACTAGTGCTCTTGACCGTGGAAGGTGATTTCCTTGCCTCTTTCACACAGTGCGCTCCTCTTTTCACTCCTTTACCTGCCCACCTGCAAAACTTGCCCAAGTACCCAAACGTGCCCTCCCAGACACAAATAAAGTAAAAACAAACTAAGGACTCGATTTACTTGACTCTAAAAACCTAAAAATGAGCCAAAAAATATGGCTCATCACACGCACACACTTTACTTCGCTTGTCCTCAAGCGTGTACGGTGACTTGCCTGCTCAAGCAGAAAACAAACAGGGGGTAGAGAAAGAAAGAAAACAGAAGACTCAAGGACAGCATGCTTATCAAAATACAGAGAGTTGATCAAGTGAACAGATAGTCAAAATCACAGTCAATGGAATGCATAAAAAACGGTCAAGAGTTTGCAACAGGATTTTGGGATTCTCACTAAGTATTTCTCTCTATGTAGTGGATGGGTAGTGTTTCGCTCAGTGCTGTTTTAAAAGAAGTTCTACTTTGGGCTTGACCAAGTTCTATCCTGTGACATTTTCAAGTGAGTTTGGTAATATCATTAGGGCTTTCTAGGGTGACTGTATAGGCTAGCTTGGGCAATGCTCAGAATTGATCTTAGGCAGGACATGCATTTTACTTAGCAAATTTCCTCCTAATTTCTTCTCTCTTACGGGCCTTAGCCCACCCTTTTATTCATGGATCTATTTTTTCTTTTTCTTTATTTTTCTCTTTTTTTTTCTTTTTTTTTTCTTTTCTTTTTTTTTTTTTTTTTTTTTTTTTTTGAGAAGACTTTGCCCTGACTTGCTCTTTTTATGAACTTGAGCATATATGCAGGTTGGGTCAGGGCAGTAAGGGTTTTCCCCCAGGTGATCAAAAAATAATGGCTCGGCTCAAGGGGCTAACAAGGGTCTTCTTTTTTATTTGCAGTACAGAAAGAAAATGCCTAAATCATTTACTACTCAACTCAATTTTCAAATAATCACAATGGTCAGAACTTGGGCAAGCTTCAGCATTACAAACTTTTTAAACAGCTACTCTCATGAAAGAAATATATCACACAGATGTAGGCTCAAATCCTCACGGCTTACCTAGTTGCAATTCCATCGTCCCTAATATTTTTCATGCATAGACTATTAATTTTGAAAACTGTTCAAATTGATCAAGGTATTTATCAAGCATGCGACTCGATCAAACTATGGGGTTGCTCTTGACCTTCCCCCACTCACACACTTTGCCTCTGGCAAAGTGTGCAAACAGTAATAAGTTGGGCAAGCATCCCCCCTGACTCCGACTCCAACGATGTTGGCGCACCTTCCCACATACACACTTTGCCTTGAGCAAAGTGTGCAAATAAAGAGGTCGACCCCATCAGACATGAGTCGGGCAGACTCAAGACCAAATAAAAGATAAAATAAAATAAAAAAACCTAAACTACTAAAACAAAGGGAGGGTACATTTAAGTTTTGGGTTCAGGTGGGTACCTGAATCCAACATGGGCAAAGTATGCCATGAGGGCAGCGTGCAGCTCGTCCTGCCTCTCTCCGATCCGATCCTGCTTCTCCTCGAGGACATCCAATTGCTCAAGGATCTCCTCCTTCTGCAACTCGACCCTCTCACTTGGTCGACTCACAGGCTCGGTCTTCACTTTCGCCTTGGCTGCCGTCGCCAAGGCCTTCACTTCCTCTGGGTTTGTGAACACCCAATCCTCTCCTACAACTCTGATATCAGCCATCCTATTCAAACACGCATGGTCAAACTTCTCCTCGGGCATCATCTCCATCAACTCAAAATCAAGCTTCAACTCCATCCTCTGGGCATAAATTCCTGGAAAGTGGGCAAGGGACAACCTCTGTGCTGGCTTGCTCAAGATGTTCTTTAGTTGCGCGCACAGGAAAGCTCCAAAGTTGACCTTGATCTTCTTGGTCATGCACCACAGTAGATCAAGCTCGGTCAGGGAGATAGTATTGCTGTTGTCCTTTTTCCCATAAAAATTATACGCCAGTATACGGTGGCAGATACGCAACGCATTGTCCTTGAGCTGGTGATTTTTGGCTTCCTGTGACTTGAACACTTTCTCCTTGCTCAAGGCCCTCCAGATCTCATTTCTCTCCTTCTGCGTGCGCTCTGGTGGCGTGGTCAACCTGTCCTGGTACTCCTTTGAAAACTTGTCTTTGAAACTGGCCGCTCCCATGGCCATGTTGATCTCGAAGATGCTCGCCTCATTATACGATCCCATCAATTTGAAAGAAATTCCCAACGCCCCGCCATCCTTGCTCGTTCTCACCTCTAACTCTTCATAGAACTCCTTGACCAACTTCTCAGAGACTTGCCCTGGCCAGGTCAAGAAGTCCTCCCATCCTATAGCTGCAAAATAACCCTTAACTTGATCAAGGATATCCAAATCTTTAAGGGTTTCAAAACATACCGTCTTGGGCACCACAACTGCCCTTTTCTGAATGTTGGATGGTGGGGGTACTGATTGCTTGCCCTTGCCGCGAGTAATTCGGGTCGACGATGGGGTCTTGAATTTTTCAACTGGAGTCGCCGGAATCGACTTCTCCGTTTCATCCTCTTTCTCCTCCGTCTCATCCTCTTCCATCTCCTCGCCGCCGGCAGTAGACATGTCGTCGCACTTCTCGTCAGATGACGACTCCATGGTGGCGGGTGGCGTGGCTTCGCGGGGCTTCTTAACTGCTTTGCCTTTCTCTTCAGCCGTGAACTTCCTCTTTTTCCCGGCGTCTTCACTTGGCTCGCCACTCTGGCTCGCCGGCGCCGATTCGGTTGACGGTTTAGGGGTCACATCAAGGTCAGAAAGTTTTGGGGCTTCGATTTCGGCAGTCAATTGGTCTACCAGTATGGTATTGATGGGGGCTGGGCTTGCTTCACGCGTCGGGCTTGGCGACGGCGTGCTCGCTTTCTTTGGTGACGGGGTTTTCGCCGGTGGTGGTGGTGGTGTTTTCTCTTTCGCGGCTGTAGCGGCAGCGGCGGTTTTGGACGACTTTCCTCCGGCCATCTTTTTCGATGATTGTGGTTGGGGGCTTGTGAGATCGATTTGGGTACCGGTTGGGATTTTGTTTAACTTGGTGTTTTTGGTGCGGGTGGAAACCATTATTGGGGAAGTTAGGGTTAATGGGCGTGGTGGTGATGGGGGAAGTTGAGGGGTTGTGCGGTTTTTTGAAGTAGTGGGGTAGTGGTATAGATGGTTTAGAATTTGAAATTGTTTAGGACTCTGCAAATTCAGAGTCGATGGGACTCTTATGCGGATTCCCGAGAATTCCGCAATCATCACAGCTGGCCTCTCCTACTCGTTGCCCAATCACCGCCATTGCTCACTCAATTCTCCTGCTTCCTGCAAACAAAAACAGACCAAAACCCTTTCCTGTCCAAGGCTACTCCTTGGCGTGGTGAATTTATTAACCTAAAATGAAATAAGGGAAAACATAATATACATACCGAGTTCGCCTTCGGTATTTGCCTCTATTTATTGTCATGGGCCTGACTTATTTTCCTTGCTTCACTTGGTCAAGCGGCGGGCTCAGGGGGTATCATCCCCTTGAGGTCCTCATTCCCATAGTAAGCCTTGACCCTCTGCCCATTCACTTTAAAGATGTGATCGTCACCTGGCTTAAATAACTCAACCGAACCATTTGGGCAAACAGCATGGACGATGTATGGCCCTGCCCATTTGGTGGATAGCTTTTTAGCCTTGAATTTGAACTTAGTTTGGTAAACCAGAACCAGTTGACCAGGTTCGATCTTCTTTTTCTTGATGATTTTGTCATGGGCTCTCTTTGTCCGTTCTTTGTAGTTGACCGCGTTATCATACGCTTCAATCCTTATCTCTTCCAGCTCAGTTAGGTCAAGTTTACGTCCTTCGCTGGCCGCATCCCAGTCGAAATTGACCTTGTTCACTGCCCAATGCGCCTTGTGTTCGATTTCCACGGGCAAGTGGCATGACTTGCCAAACACCATGCGGTAGGGAGAGATCCCTGAGGGTGTTTTGTAGGCGGTTCTGTAGGCCCAAAGTGCATCATCGAGCTTGTCGCTCCAATCCTTACCTTCTGGCTTGACCGTCTTCCTCAAGATGGTTTTGATGATGCGATTGGATAGCTCGGCTTGCCCATTGGCCTGGGGGTGATAAGCTGTGGAGATCCTGTGGTGCACTCCATACTTCCTGAGCAACCTTTCAATTATATAATTGCAAAAGTGCGTACCTTGGTCGCTGATCAATGCGCGAGGTACACCAAATCTGCTGAATATGTCCCCCTTGAGGAAGGTGGCTACCACTCTTGAATCATTGGTTGCTGTAGCCTTGGCCTCGACCCATTTAGATACATAGTCAACTGCCAAGAGTATGTACTCCTTTCCTCTGGAGTTGGGCAAGGGTCCCATAAAGTCGATGCCCCATACGTCGAAAACTTCTACAGGCATGATGGGCATCATGGGCATCTCATCCCTCTTGGTCACGTTCCCCTCTCTTTGGCACTTGTCACAGCTCCTGCACCACTCAAAGCAATCCCTCAAAAGAGTTGTCCAATAAAACCACAGTCAAGCACCTTCCTTGCTGTGCGTCGGTGGCCAAAATGTCCTCCGCAGGCTTGCTCATGGCAGTGTTTCAGGATGTCTGCTTGCTCAACTTCAGGAATGCACCGTCTCAGTACTTGGTCTTCTCCCCTTTTCCACATGTAGGGATCATCCCAAATATACTTCTTGCTCTCCCGCTTGAGCTTGTTCTTACCGTAGAGGGTCATGTCTTCTCGTATATCTCCTGTGACTATGTAGTTGGCCAAGTCTTCGTACCATGGCTCTTCTGATTTGGTTGAAATTTGATACAAGTACTCGTCTGGAAAAGTCTCCGTGATGGGCATGCCTTCTTCTCGTTGGATTATCCTGCTCAAGTGGTCAGCCACTAAATTCTGGTTACCTGATTTGTCTCTGATTTCGATGTCGAACTCTTGCAGCAACAAGATCCATCTAATCAGTCGTGGCTTGGTCTCCTTTTTGGCCATCAAGTACTTCAGCGCGGCATGGTCAGTGTAGACTATGGTTTTGCTCCCGAGCAAGTAAGATCTGAACTTCTCGAATGCAAACACCACAGCCAGTAGTTCTTTCTCTGTGGTCGCGTAGTTGCATTGGGCAGGGTTCAAAGTCTTGGATGCATAGTAGATTACATGTCGTTCCTTGCCCTTCATCTGCCCAAGTACAGCTCCAACAGCGTACCCGCTCGCGTCGCACATAAGCTCAAATGGCATTCCCCATTCTAGTGGTTGGATGATGGGGGCAGTGACTAACCTTTCCTTGAGGTGGTTGAAGGCAGCTTGACAGTCATCATCAAAATCCCAGTCAACCTCATTTTGCAATAGCCTGGTCAGAGGTTGGGCAATCTTTGCAAAGTCCCTCACGAACCTCCTGTAGAACCCAGCGTGCCCAAGGAAGCCTCTGACTTGCTTGACATTCCTTGGATAAGGCAGCTTCGATATGGTCTCTATTTTGGCTCGGTCAACTTCGATTCCCTTGGCAGAGACTACGTGCCCAAGGACTATCCCTTCCTCTACCATAAAGTGACATTTCTCGTAGTTAAGTACCAAACTTTTCTCCACACATCTGCTGAGGGCCAACTCCAGGTTGTTCAAGCATGTCTCGAACGAGCTGCCATATACAGTAAAGTCATCCATGAAGACTTCTATTCCTTGCTCGAGCAGATCGGCAAAGATGCTCATCATGCATCTCTGGAAGGTCCCTGGGGCGTTGCATAGACCAAATGGCATACGTCTATATGCAAAGGTACCGTATGGGCAAGTGAAAGTAGTCTTATCCTGATCTTCCGGGGCCACCCAAATTTGCATGTACCCCGAGTACCCGTCAAGGAAACAGAAATGGGTCTTTCCAGCCAGCCTTTCGAGCATCTCGTCAATGAAGGGTAGGGGGAAGTGGTCTTTCTTTGTTACCTTGTTCAACTTCCTGTAGTCTATGCACACCCTCCATCCAGTTTGCAGTCGAGTGGCTATCTGCTCCTTTTTCTCGTTCTCGATCACTTGAATTCCTGACTTCTTGGGCACCACATGAACTGGACTTACCCATTTGCTGTCTGAAACAGGGTAGATAATGCCCAAGTTGAGCAGCTTGAGTATCTCCTTGAGCACTACTTCTTTCATAGCGGGGTTCAGTTTTCTCTGTGGATCGCGCACTGGATTCGACTCTTCCTCGAGCAATATGTGGTGTTGGCATATGGTGGGGCTGATTCCTCGTATATCTGCTAAGGTCCATCCAATGGCTTGCTTGTACTGGTCAAGGATGTTCCTTAGCTTACTTTCTTCCTCTTTTTTTAGTTTTGAACTAATGATCACGGGCAATGTATCATTCTGCCCAAGGAACATGTACTTGAGGTGTGCAGGGAGTTTCTTCAATTCTAACTCTGGCGGTTTCTCCAGAGATGGTACCATGATCGTGACTTCATGGGGTGGCAACTTGCTCATTCCCGTGGGATGATTCTCCAGAGCTCCCAGTTGCTCAACTATCTGTTGAACTTCTAGTTGCTCATCCTTTGCATCTTCTCTGGTCAATCCCCTTTGTATCACCAGATCTACTTTGTCAGAAACTCCATATCCTAGAGCTTGCTCCTCGATCAATTCATCAATTTGATCAACATAATGCACTTGCTCGGTGTCTTCTGGGTGCTTCATTGACTTGAACAAGTCGAATGTGACCGTTTCTCCTTCAAACTTGCAGGTTAGCTTTCCAGTCTCGCAGTCAATGTGTGTCCTTGCTGTCTTCAAGAATGGCCTGCCCAAGATCATTACTGGCTGTTTGCTTGATCTCCCCATGTCCAGGACATAGAAATCGGCAGGAAAGATGAGTTCCTCCACCTTGACCAATACATCTTCCAGAATTCCCTCGGGGTACACATTTGATCTGTCTGCCAACTGGATTACAACCCTTGTTGGTTTCATCGGTCCTATACCCAAGTCTTCATACATTGATTTAGGCATAACATTGATCGACGCTCCCAAGTCGAGCATGGCTTTTTCTATGTTCATGTTGCCGATTATGCAGGGAATATAGAACATTCCAGGGTCTGCACATTTCCTTGGTACATTCCTCTGGAGCACCGCTGAAACATTCTCTCCTACTTCGAACTTGGCATCATCTTGGTATTTCACTTTTTTGGTGCACAGCTCCTTGAGGAATTTGGCGCACCTAGGCATGGATTTCAGGATGGTCAACAGAGGCATGTTGATTTCCACCTTCTTGAACATCTGGAACATCTCGTTAGTGTCCTCCTTCTCTTTCTTCTTGCTCAATCTGCCTGGGAAAGGAGGGTAGATTTTTGGTGGTGTCACTGCTTGAGCAGGTACTGATGTTTCCTTCTGTTTGGGTGGTGTCAGCTCAAGCTCTTCCTCTGACTCTTCTTCCTCGTTGACCTCTTCAATAGTTCCTTCCACTCGAGATGGTGGAGTGGGCTTCTTGGGTGCTTCAGCTAGAACCTTTCCATTTTTGAGATGGATAGCATTCAGTTGGGCATTGTTTAGTTCAATTTGGGGAGGTAGACCGCTGGTCTTCTTTTTCATCTCAGTCATTGCCTGGGTCAAGTGCGCCAGTTGGGCATTGATGTTCTGGAATTGCCCGCGCGACTCAAGCATTTGAGCATTGATATTCTGCAGTTGACCTCGAGTCTCAACCTTGTACTTCTCGTTGTCCTGTTTGTACCGGTCATTCTCCTGCTGGGCTTTGATATTTTCATTGACCAAGGTCTGCATCATGTCTGCCAAAGTTGGGCCATTGCTCTGGTTCTGCTGGTTATTGCCCTGGTTTTGGTAGTTATTCCTCTGATGATGGTTCTGGCCGTGATATTGCTGGCCTTGATTGCCTTGGTTTCCTCCACCCTGGTAGTTGTTGTTTCCGTACCGGTTGTTCGAGTTGTACGTGTTCCCATTGGGCCTTTGTCCGTTCCCATTGTTCTGCATTATCACCTTGACCTCTTCGTCAAAAAGCTCAGGGCACTCGTCAGTAGCATGGTTACTTTCTTTGCAGATTTGGCACGCCTTGACTCCCCTCTTTAGCCCTGGGTTTTGGTTGAGCACCAATTGCTCAACTATGTTGCACAATTTGTCCAACTTGACTTCAGTTGCAGATGGTACGGGCAAGTTGTTCCTGGGTAGGTCACTGCCGTCCTCCCTTGTTTCTTCTGCCATTTCCTTGAAGATTTTGAATGCTTCATCGGCCCTCTTGTTTAGAATGGATCCTCCACAAGCTGCGTTGACCCATGTCCTCTCCGTCTCCCTTAGTCCAGAGATGAAGTACTGGACCAAGTCATGGTCAAGGATTTGATGCTGTGGGCACTTGGCCAACATCTGCTTGAACCTGACCCAGTAGTCATGGAAGTTCTCTCCTCCTCCCATCTTGATGCTGTTGATCTTCTTCCTCATCTGCTGGATGCGTGCAGCTGGGAAGTACTTCTCAAGGAACTTCTGCTGAAGCTGACTCCAGGTGGTCACTTCTCCGGCGGGTAGAGTGTATAGCCACTCTCGGGCACCTTCAGCTAGTGAGAAAGGGAAGGCTAGAAGCCTGATGTATTCCCCTAGCCCTTCACTTGCTCGGATGGTGCCACATGCCAATTCAAAGTCTTGGAGATGTCTCTGGGGATCCTCCAATGGCATGTCACTGAACTTGGGCAAGATCTGGATGAAGCCGTGCCTCATCTCCCAAGTGTTGTTTTCAACCGTGGGTAAAGTGATACCCAGCGGCTTTAGATTCAAGTTTTCTGGGAACATCGTGTCCCTCAACGTCTTGGCTCTCTCTTCTCCCATCCTTGATCGCGTAGGTGACCTGGATGTGTTCGGTGAATCTTCTCTCGATGTGTCCGAGATTGACTCTCCTGTCTCAGTTATGGTCAACTGAGTTACTTGAGCGGCACGTGCTAATGCTTGCTTTTGCTTTGTTGCTTTTCGATTCTTCCTCGCGGTTCGCTCGATTTCAGGATCAAATAGTAGTGGCCCTGTATCCTTGCTTCCCGATGATTTAGAGTCCTGCATACAAAAATAGGTCAAGCGTTAGCACGGAAAACTATTGGCTTGGAATATTGCCTCCCCGGCAACGGCGCCAATTTTGACGCTACCGTCGTGGAGTAGCGCAAAATAATATTTATAAGCCTAAACTATTTACTAGCACAAGTACTAGTAGCAAGTATAGGGTCGATCCCACGAGGAGGCGATTTAGCTTATAGTTTTCCCGGCTTTGAATGCTCAATTGGGTTGTCACGTTTGAAAAGGTTTTGTTTTGGAGAGCAGTTGGGCACTGCCGAACCGTGGTCACCGTGTTTACTTGACTGAAAAATAACAAATAACTTAAACAGAAATAAAACTAGCATGCAACCTAATTAAATTGTTGAGCAATTAACAGACTCGACTAAGTGAATAAGATAAAACAAATAAGACTAAAGTATCCAGGCATCGACTCCCCTGACTTCCCCCTTGACCTATGTGCTGCCGATCATCGGTACGTATATCATTTTGCTAACAGTTTTGTCTTCCAGTTATAGATCCCAAGTATTAACATCCCTATGATGTCACGCATATTAATACCCCGAACCCTTATTCGCTCTTATGTTTAAGTCCTGCCAGATCTCTCTCGACAGGTCTCCTGACGTTGACCAATTCGACACTATGTGACCGCATGAGTCTAAGTTGGTCAAGTCGCCTTCATCCTCCAAGCAAACCCGGAATGGCCAATAGCATGCCTGGACAGACCCAAGTCATACGACCACATCTCCAGCAACATGTTGTACTTCGCGGACGCCCAGTCTCCCGGTCGCGTTGATCCACGTACTCCTGTGTTAGGCAAGTCGGGGTTCCCACTGGTCACTGTAGGATTGCCCAAGTCCCTAACATGCTTAAGTTACTACCCTGTTGAATCGGGAACAAAACTCAGCTAGTTGCTGTCTTCAATAAGCCTCCCGGCACGATCACGTCTTAGGGTTGGTCAGGTTCTGCCTTTGCCCAGATACGAACTGTTTAGCTACTTGACATAATTAAAACAGAAAATAAAAGAGACGAATTTGGACGAACTGAATTATGCATTGAAAAGGGAAATTGTTCAAAGCGAAATAAAACTAAGTACGAAATCAAAAGCATAAAAACATAAAGTAAATTGTTTCTAGCCCGAGGGCTTAACAGAAAATAAACGCCGGCGAGTCGATGTGCTCACGCGGCCGCCTTCTTCGTCGCTGGTCAGGTAGGGTTCCGATCCGGATTGCTCGCTGCTCATACGTCGTGCCTTCTTCTTCGTCAGTCACTCCTTTATATAGACGGGCCTTTGCTGATGGGAGACGTGTGGGGGAATACCTCTAGGATTGGACGAGAGTCCTTCTTTATCCTTGTCTCTGAATCTGGTCATCTTTGAAGAGTCCATGATTTTCAGGATTCTGGGTACACCGAATGCCCAACGTTCCGCCTCCGTCAATGTTAGCGCTTGCCCATGTACTTCCTTCTCTGACTGACTGAGGTAGCGGACCATGTGCGGTACTTGGTCGAGCTCAAGTCTTGCTCCACCTGCTGACGTCCTGGTTGCTTGCTCAACTCTGCTGGACCCCTTTCGTCAGTCTGGCTTGCTCAACTAGTGCTCTTGACCGTGGAAGGTGATTTCCTTGCCTCTTTCACACAGTGCGCTCCTCTTTTCACTCCTTTACCTGCCCACCTGCAAAACTTGCCCAAGTACCCAAACGTGCCCTCCCAGACACAAATAAAGTAAAAACAAACTAAGGACTCGATTTACTTGACTCTAAAAACCTAAAAATGAGCCAAAAAATATGGCTCATCATCTCCTCATAATCGATTCCCTCTTTCTGAGTATATCCTTTCGCAACAAGCCGAGCTTTAAAGGTTTCAACCTTTCCGTCAGATCCTCTCTTTCTCTTATAGACCCATTTATACCCAATTGGCTTTACGCCGCTTGGTGGTTCTACAAGATCCCAGACTTTATTAGAATCCATAGATTCTATTTCGGATTTCATCGCTTTCTTCCAAGAAGGCGCATTTATATCTTGTACCGCCTCGTCATAGGTCCAGGGATCGATTTCATGAACTCCGACTGCCGAGTCCGAAGACTCACCCAGTCCAATCCATCTGTCCGGTTGTTTAACAACCCTCCCACTACGACGGCGTTCCGGTGTATCAACAGTGACAGTATTAGGTGCAGGTTCTAGTGGTGTATCTATACTCGGTTCGGCTATATCCAGGTCTTCCTCGTTACCTCTCAACTCATCAAGCATTATGTCACTTTTGGGCTTGTGGTCCATGACATAGTCTTCCTCTAAGAACCGAGCGTTAGTACTTATAACGATCTTCTGGTCCGTAGGACTATAGAACATGCCACCTTTAGTTCCTTTCGGGTATCCTACAAACAACCGTATTTCTGATCTAGGTTCTAACTTATCGGCGCCTTGTCGCAACACATGTGCTGGACATCCCCAGATCCGAATGTGTTTCAAGTTAGGCTTACGCCCACTCCACAACTCCATGGGTGTAGTTGGTACCATTTTGGTCGGAACCCTATTCAGAATGTACGCCGCTGTTTCCAAGGCATGTCCCCAGAACATAATAGGTAAATCCGAGTAACTCATCACTACTAGAATCTGTCAAATAGACATCACATTTTTAACGTCATTCAATTATGCAACAGATGTGTTTGATATTACTAACACCAGTCAAAGAAATATTGATATGTCAAGAATTATTAACATCATATATTTGTTCAGCTGATGTTAAAAGCTTTGTTTTGAAATTGACAATTTTTTCAAACATCAATTTTTAAAATAAAACCGATTTAAAAGTTTTTTATAAAAAAATTCTAAATATCATTATATCTCAATCACGTTTTCAATAGTATCAATTCCAAAAAAATCTAAAAATTTTCTTAAGTGCCCTCCGCTGCTTTTCGCTCTCTCTCTCAAAACCAAAAACCTTGGCCTTCAATCTCCTTCACCCTAAATCCTAAGCAAAAATCTTCAACGTTCCCGTTCTGTAATCATAACCCTAAATATTCAAGTTCTTGTTCTTCATCTCTCAGTTGGCGTTCGTGAACCTAAAGCAAACCCTAATCGGCCGGCGTTCGTGAAGTCGAGATTGGGTCTACTACTGAAGTTCCTCTACTGGTGTTGGTGTTCATCCTTCAAAATCACAGTGGTTTCAAGCAATTCGGTTCAAGTGAAGATATTTCTTCAGGTATGAGATTTTTGACTCTCGAATTTTTTCATGTTTCTGATTCTCCGAATTTAAGTATGTTAGATTCTTCTCTCTCCGGATCCTTCCTCCCGCCCCCTGTCCCCGCCGCCGCTTCTTCCCTCACCGTCTACCTCGCCGGCGGCCATGGTCAGGTCATGAGAGGTGTCGTGGCCGGCTTGCTGCTGGCCTCGGGGTTGGTCGTGATTATGTCAATTGTGTGAATTTTTTTTTCTGAAGGTTTTGTATTGAATGAATTTATTTTGATCCTTTTGTGCAAAGTCAAGAATAATGGCGTCATTATCACAAAAGCACATCCAAACTTTTGATTCAAATCTTTGAATTTGATGCTTGGTTGTACGTGGGTGATGAAGTATGATTTATTCTTCTTTTCTTTTTCAAGATAATTGACTTTTAAAATACGAGATATTTTCGTTATTATGATTTTGGATTCTGAATTCTGATTCGAATAGATAGAAGAATACAAATTTTTCTTGACTTCCAGGCCTTGTATCGAATTCTTGTTAATGCTCGTAATCTCTTATTTTCTTGTAAGTTTAGTTTGTCTTTTTGAAAAGCATGTTGATTCGCAAGCACTAATGTGTTTTATAGGTTATATTTCACAAGAGTTAAATTAGGGAATCCACCAAAAGAATTCTATATACAGATAGATACAGGAAGTGATGTGCTATGGGTCAGCTGCAGCTCTTGTTCCGGTTGCCCAACATCCAGTGGACACCAAGTATATATCCGATTATGCCTCTCTTTTTTCTTTCTTTTTGCATATTATTCGTGAACTTGCTTTTCTTGCTAATTTCAATAGATAGCACTCGAGTTTTTCGACCCCTCCAGCTCATCTACAGCTTCTCCAATCTCGTGCTCGGACCCACGTTGTGCGTTGGGAACTCAATCTTCAAACTCCGCCTGTTCGGATCAGAATCAGTGCAGGTACACACCAGTATGGTGGTTGAATTGGGACCTCAGGATTCTACGTATACGACTCGATTGTTTTCGATTCGATAGTCGGAAATTCATTGAATTCAAATACTTCAGCACCTGTTGTTTTCAGGTGAGTTCTTGTTGATGTGTCAACTTTAACTCTGAAACTAACCCAAATGATCACCCCTATTATTATTCATTCTTTGGATTGATTACAAACTTACCCCTAACATTTGTCTTAATTACAAAAGACTGACTTCCATTTTTCAAACTCAAATAGGACAAAATTTGTCAATATTAGGACTAATATTTGTTGCAGGAGTGGACTTAAATGTAAATTATCCCTACAATTAACAAAAAATTTATTTTCTTACATTTACCCTTCCAATAAAAAAAACATTTCAGAACCCTCATTTGACCCCTTCCCATACATTGAGATATATTACAGATACGTAGTATTTCCTTAATCGTAGTATTTTTTAGTATCTTCGAATGTGTTTGGTTTTGTTTGTGTAATTATGCCACAGGTGTAGCACATCACAGTCTGGGGACCTCACGAAGCCCGATAGAGCCGTTGATGGTATATTTGGTTTTGGACAGCAAAGCTTATCAGTGATCTCACAACTTTCTTCACAGGGGATAACCCCAAATGCATTTTCACATTGTTTGAAGGGAGAAGATGGTGGAGGTGGTATATTGGTGCTTGGTCAGATAGTGTAGCCGAATTTAGTATACACCCCGCTTGTTCCATCACAGTATGTATCTTTTCCCTCTTGATAAACATAGTTGATTTTGAATTGTCAGTATATGTCTATTTGAGAAATTGAAAAATCTGGTTGTCTTGTCATTATATTTATAATAAGAGTTTCTTATATATACCATGTGCTCGAGGGACATTTTGTGGCTTGAAATTGAAATTCTGTTAAAAAAATAGTAGTGGTATTGTATTGCTAATTTGTGGATATCAATTAAAGTACATCTTGGTTTATTTATGTGATTGCTTTTGAATAGATTATTGTTTCCTTAATTTCTTTTTCTAATTAACAACGGCATTTAGCTGTTTTAACCTTCTAGAAGCATACTGGAGTTTGATATTTTATTATCTGTTTTCGAACTCTCAGGCCACACTACAAAGTAAATCTACAAAGTATTGTTGTAAATGGGCAAACATTAAACATCAACTTTGATTAATGCATGTTACTCGGGTGTTCTTTCTGTTGGATGTTATATGATTTTGATTGCTATCCTTTTTCTTTCTCTACAGATTACAGTGTTTCACAATCTGTGCGCCCTCTTCTTTTCAAGGGAAACCGGTTAGAGCATGTTGAGTTAGATGTGAAATGAAATGATAATTCGATTTTTTTTTCAAGTCCTTGTTGTGTTTTTGTGTTGGAGCATGGTGTTCATGGATCATTGTGACAGAATGGAGTTTTGGATTTGTTTTTTCGACATTTTGGAAAGATAATTGTGGATATTAAATATAATGGATATTTAATGTTTTTAATATTATATTTGATTCAATTTTTGTGTTAAAGATGTCGTCTTTATCGAACAAAACAGATGTATTAACATATATACGACATCGACTATTGAAAATATTATGATGTTTTATGTATATAGTAGAAATCAGTTTTAAGACTTTAAGCGATATTAAAGAGTTTAGGGAAATCGGTTTTTGAACAAACAATTGATGTTAAAGAGGTACTTTAGATATCGGCTATTTTTGCTGGATTCTGTATCGAGTATTGACAGATGTGCTTACATTAAATCACATCGGTCGGATTTCTACTAACTGATATCTATTACTGATACAGACATCGGGTATAAACCGATGTCTATAGTATGCCTACTATAGACATCTCCTCG
Source organism: Euphrasia confusa (assembly GCA_954870475.1). Classification (NCBI taxonomy): domain Eukaryota; kingdom Viridiplantae; phylum Streptophyta; class Magnoliopsida; order Lamiales; family Orobanchaceae; genus Euphrasia; species Euphrasia confusa. The sequence goes on from OX940951.1 coordinate 4,205,612, forward strand.
CTACACATCAGTCGGGAAAACATTAGACATCGGTTAATAACTGATGTCTATTTGGCAGATTCTAGTAGTGCATCATCGATCGCACCATCTCCATAAGAGTCCTATTCCTTCTTTCTGACACACCATTCTGCTGAGGAGTGTATGGTGAGGTCAGTTGGCATTCAATCCCATTCTCTGTCAAGTATGCCTTGAATTCTCCAGACAGGTACTCGCCTCCGCGATCAGATCGCAGGCATTTTATGGATTTACCACGAAGGTTCTCCACAAGAGCCTTGAATTCCTTGAACTTGTCAAAAGAATCACTCTTGTGGCGCATCAGGTATACATATCCATACCTTGAGTAATCATCAGTAAAAGTGATGAAGTACTCGTACCCTCCCCTTGCCTGAGTAGACATAGGTCTGCATACATCAGAGTGAATCAAATCCAATACTTGTTAAGCTCTACGTCCTTTACCAGAAAAAGAACGCTTGGTCATTTTACCCTCCAAACAGGATTAGCAGGTTGGAAGGTCCTCTCCTTCAACACCACTGATGAGACCATCAGCTTTCAACCTTTGAATTCTATTCGAATTAATATGACCTAGCCTTAGATGCCACAAATATAATTGATTCATTTTAGAAGGTTCCTTTCTCTTATTGGTGCTCGTAGATGTGTTATTGCTCTCGGTTAGTTGCATCGTGTTAGACTCGGGATTTAGAACATACAAATCGTCTATCAATGTACCAGAACAGACAATCTCACTATTTCTTCTTATGACCACAGAGTGATCAAAAGAAACAGAATATCCATTCAGAATTAACTTAGAAACTGAAATCAAATTCTTTCTAAAATTCGGTACATAAAGACAATTTTGTAAAACTAAAACCCTATCACTATGTTTCTACCGTTTTTATCTTGTTAGTTTTTGTTTATTTTGTCGTTTTTCGTTCGTGCCTTCTATCATTCTTCGTGTCTTTTCACTTCTTTTTGTTATTTTATCGTTCGGACAGGAGTAGGCAAGGCGGAGATCGAAAGCAACTGAAAACGAGCGAAAACGGGCGAGAATCGAGCACGGGACGAAGAATAGAAGAGCTGAAGACTTCAAGTCCAGAATGTCGGCCGACATGGTCCTACGTCGGCCGACACACAGGCAAATAAGGTGTCTTCGACAGGGCATCTAGCCCACGCCCGCTGGAAATCCCGCGTGCGCAGGAAAAATGTCGGCCGACACTCCCTTTGTCGTCCGACATGAGGCCAGACGCGTTGACTTTCTGGTGCTGCGTTGACCGTTCGATTGGAGGCTTGTTAGAAGGGCGTTTTTGTCTTTTCAAGAGGGTTTTTGGCAAGACATTATGCATGTTTTGGCTATAAGACAAATTTTGTAAGGTGTGAGACACACACTCTCATTCTACTTGTTTTTGAATCTTGTCTTTTGATATTGTTCTTAAGAAAAGATATTTTTGTTCTTGATTTTCAATCCCAAATATTTAGATTTCTCTTAATCGATTTATCCACTCACAAAACATCATTCACGAACATCGATCACCTCATCGAGCCCGTCGTTTCTATCGGAGCCATTTCTTCGGGTGACACGTTGAAGTTCGGCTCGATTCCGGAAGCACGACTCGCCTCCTCCTCTCGTTTCCTTGACATCTTTGTGAGCTTATTTCGATCATGAGTATTCTATATATTCCATGCTTGTTTGTTTGTGTTATCATGAGTAGCTAGGTCTCTTGTTAGGGTGCTAGAGTACTTGGCTTAGAGATCGAGTCGATAATGTTTCGAGGATTTTCAATGATCGAGGAGTCATTCGGTTCGAGTCGTGGGGTCTCGTGTTGAATATCCTCTACGAGGAACATCACTAGTGGGCCACGCACTCTATCCGAATGACGTTTACGTGCGACTCAAGGTCGTCTCGTGTTGAGGACCTCTCCGAGGTGTATCACTAGTGGACGACGCGGTCGTACGTAAACGACCTCGTCCTTATCAAAATCTAGGTTTTTAAAAGATCGACTCGGTTCTCAAAAGCGAAGAACTCTAGCCCCCTAACCCTTTCTCATTTGATATCACATCTCGTTTACTTGTCTACTTGTTTTAATTCTCGCATTTAGTTAATTAATTATCTCAAATCACAACCCCCCCCCCCCCAAAATGGTTACTACTTGACAACGTGTTTACTTATTCGCTTTTACCGACAATCAATCCAAGTTTACTACACCGCCGATAGTATTATTCCTCGAGAGATCGACCCGGGGAATCTACTTTCGTAGGTTTTTCGGTAATATATAAATAACTTTTTGTGCAAATAAAAAATGGCGCCGTTGCCGGGGAATAATTTAGGCGTAGTGTTTTAAGTTTTGATTGCTTGTCTTTTTAAGTGCTTTTTCTTTTATTTGCTTTACTCTTGATTCCACTCGGTACGTGTAATCCTTTGTTGCGTGTTGTGTATGCAAGGTAGAAGAAGTTTGGGAGGAGCATTGGTGCCTTATATTGACAACGTCCACCGAACTAAGCTTCTAAGGTCTTCTACTTGGCCACCTATCGCACAACCGGAGCTAGCTCCCTTACAATTGACTTACAACGACCGAGCGAACGAGACGGAGCAAATGGATGACCGACAACCTCATATGCCTTACATTCCACCTCTTCAAGGCCACCTAGCGCCACCTACTACTCCAAACTCGAGGATTGGAATTGGAAATGGGAACCAACGAGATCAAGAGGACCACCGGGAGATTCGCCAAGAACGAGAGCCTAGTGTTCATGATCTTAGTGACGGGTCCCACCGAAGCCGACGGTCTCAACACGGCAATATTAGTGATGCTTCCCTAGGGAGCCGGAGAGTCCACTATGGTGATGACCGTGAGGTGCACCGTCGATACCAAGGAGAGTCCGATGACGATTCCCACTTTGACGAAGCAAGGTACTACTCGGATAACTACCGACACCGGGACAACTACCGGAATAGAGAGCCGTACCAGAATAGAGAGAGAGAGGAGAGACACCCTCGTGGCAATTACCAACGAGAAGAGAGGGGTCACTATGGCAACCACCGAGAGTACAACTATCATGCGGAGGATCGCCGTGAACCTCCTAGGCCAAGGATCGCCGACTTCTCTAAGCCGAGGGTGAATGCCGACACATCTTGCATAGTCCTAAGCCCCGAGGCCCGTAACTACGAGCTTAAGCCACATCTTCTCAACCAACTTCCTACCTTCCACGGGTTGCCAAGGGAGGACGTTATGGACTTCATCCGAGAGTTCTATTCAACAATGAAGGATTTCCCGCTCAATGGGATCTCGGAAGAGCAACTATGGATGAAATTTTTCCCTCATTGTCTCAAGGAAAAGGCCAAGACATGGTTTAATGCGCAAACCGGGAACTCATTGCGTACGTGGGAAGCGGTCTTCGACAAGTTCATGGGACGTTACTACCCTCAACAAAAGACCCATGATTTGAGGGAAAAGTTGCTCGGGTTCCGACAAGAACGGGATGAGCCCTTTCACGAGACATTGGAGAGATTCAAGGGACTCGAACGAGCTTGCCCTCACCATAACTTCTCACCCGAGCTAATCAACCAATTCCTCTACAATGGAGTCGAATCGTCCTACAAGAGGATCTTGGATCAAACCGCGGGAGGTAACTTTTGCAAGCTCCATGCCGATGAGACGAACGAGATCCTCGAGCAAATGGCCGAGACCTCACTACAAGACACATTTAGTTCCCGAGCGAGACCCAACAACCAATCTCTTGAGGTGAACATAGGGATGGCCAAACAAATCTCCGATTTGACGAAATGTGTGAACACTTTGATGGCAAGGGATGAGAGACGGGAGAAGAAGAAGGTGACGTTCGAACCATGTTGTGTTTGTGGGGAAGAAGACCACCTTGGAGATGCTTGCCCCCAAACCGGAACCCCACCTCTAAATTTGGAGCTCGATGTCATCTACGAGGAGGAAGTGAATGCCATCCAAGGTGGGCCCCCGAAGAACCCTTATGCATCGACTTATAACACGGGGTGGAGGGATCATCCCAACTTTAGTTGGTCCAACAACAACCAACCGAGACCCCCCGGCCCATCTCAAGGGCCCCGACCTCCGTACAATGCTAACACTTCCCAACCTCCTCGACCATCTCTTGTCCAAGAGTTTCATGCCTATGTCCAAGCTTCTACAAAGAGGATGAATGAGCAAGATCAAAAGATAGCCGCCCTTGAAGCCACCGTAAAGCATCTAGAGACCCAAAATGGGCAACACTCTACGAGCCTCGGTGAGATCCACCAACAACTTCAAAAAGGGAAGTTTCCTACCCAACCATCACACGTGAAAGCTATTACTATGCTTAGGAGTGGCCGAGTGGTGGATAACAAAGTGGGAGAACCCACTTCGGAGGATGAACCGGAGGGTGTAGCGGTGGATGCGCCGGAAGGCGAGGAGAGTGACTTTGCCGAAAATCAAGCCGAGGAGCCCATGCCGGCTAAAGAGCAAGTCCTACACAAGACGGCTAACCCGTACCGGCCACCACTTCCATACCCGGGCCGTCTCCGTAATGAGAAGCAAGACCGCCAATTCGAGGACATCTACAAGCTTCTTTCCAAGGTGAACATCAACCTTCCTTTACTCGATGTTATCCGAACTATTCCGGCCTATGTGAAGTTCTTCAAGGACTTGGCATCCAAGAAGAGGAGGTTCAATGAAGACGAGAAGGTAGTGGTGTCCGAGGTGGCGAGTGCTATCTTGCAACATCAACTTCCATCCAAGCAAGGAGATCCCGGGAGCTTTAACATCAAAATTGCTCTCGGTAACGGGAGAGAGGTGTCGGGAATGTTGGATTTGGGAGCCGGAATCAACCTTATGCCGTTTTGTGTCTTCGAGCAACTCGATTTGGGTGATCTTAAGCCAACGAGGATGTGCCTTCAACTAGCCGACCGGTCCGTGAGGTATCCGAAGGGAGTAGTGGAGGATGTTCTTGTGAAGGTTGGAGGGCTTATTGTTCCGGTGGATTTCGTGATCCTTGATGTGGGGGAAGTGAAGGAGAATGGCCGAGACCATGCTATCTTGCTTGGGCGTCCGTTTATGGCCACAACAAATACATTGATCGATGTGAAGAGTGGCTCTCTACAAATGACGGTGCTCGGGGAGACCGTTAACTTCTCGGCTCGAGATGGTAAGGCTATCTCTACCTCTCAACTTATGGAAGAATGCTCTTATCTCGATCTTATGGATCAATTGACCGAGGAAAGCTTTATTGAGGACCATGAACCCCTTTCTATACTTGGTTCAGATTGTGATGAAGGTTTGGATGGAGAGTATGCATTGGATATAGGTGATGATCTTGTTATGGATGGAATTGTAGATGTAAGTGGGATTGATGAGAGCATGGTGGAGGTGGATGAGGTGTGTGATGAGAATTTGGAGAAATTTGAGGTTAAGGGAGAAATGAAGCCACCCGGGCTTAAAGCCGAGCTTAAGGAGCTCCCTCACCATTTGAAGTACATCTTTCTTGGCGATGACGATTCTAAGCCCGTCATCATTAGCTCGACCCTAGCCCCTCACGAAGAAATCGCCTTGAAAGAGGTGTTGAAGAAGAATGTTTGGGCTTTTGGGTGGAGTTTATCGGACCTCCGAGGCATCAACCCGGCCCAATGCATGCACCGTATCAATCTCGAGGATGGTGCCGTGCCGAAGCGAGAGGGCCAAAGGAGATTGAATCCGGTCTTGATGGAGGTAGTGAAGAAAGAGATTGGAAAGTTGTTGAAGGAGGGGTTGATTTACGCGATCTCGGATAGCCGGTGGGTAAGCCCGGTTCATGTGGTGCCGAAGAAGGGAGGCATCACGGTTATTGTTAATGATAAGAATGAGTTTATTCCCACTCGGGTGACGGAGGGGTGGAGGATGTGCATCGATTATAGGAAGTTGAATGCGGCGACTAGGAAGGACCACTTTCCATTGCCCTTTATCGACCAATTGCTTGATAGGCTCTCGGGGCACGCCTTCTTTTGCTTCCTTGACGGACTTTCCGGGTACTATCAAATCATCATTGCCCCGGAAGACCAAGAGAAGACGACGTTCACTACCCCGTTCGACACCTATGCGTGGAGGAGGATGCCATTCGGGCTATGTAATGCACCAGGAACCTTTCAACGGTGTATGATGGCCTTATTTGCGGATTTCATCGGAGACTTTCTCGAAATATTCATGGATGACTTCTCCTTGTTTGGGAATTCCTTTGATGATTGCCTCTCCAAACTCGATCGAGTGCTTAATCGGTGTATAGAGTCTAGCTTGACTCTAAATTGGGAGAAGAGTCACTTCATGGTGAAGAGTGGTGTAGTCCTTGGGCATGTTGTCTCCGAGAAGGGAATAGAGGTGGACCCGGCTAAGGTAGCCGTCATTGCCAAGTTACCACCTCCGGTGAACGTTAAGGGAATCCGAAGCTTCTTGGGACATGCCGGGTTTTATCGACGATTTATTAAGGATTTCTCTAAAGTGTCTCAACCGTTATGCCGACTTCTAGGCCAAGATGTGGAGTTCCGTTTTGATGAAGGATGTTTGGAGGCCTTTGAGATCTTGAAGGAGAAACTTACTACGGCCCCCGTCGTGTGTGCCCCGGATTGGACCCTTCCTTTCGAGATTATGTGTGACGCCTCGAATCTAGCCGTGGGCGCGGTTTTGAGCCAAAGAGTGAATAAACTCTCTCGAGTGATCTACTATGCGAGCTTGACATTAACGGGTGCCCAAGTGAACTACACAACCACGGAGAAGGAGCTTCTTGCGGTTATGTTTTCGTTGGAGAAGATTCGGTCCTACATCATTGGATCGAAAGTCATCATCTTTAGCGACCATGCGGCACTCCGTTACTTGCTTACTAAGCCACACTCCAAGCCTAGGTTGATTCGTTGGGTTCTCTTACTCCAAGAATTTGATCTTGAGATTCGTGACCGAAAGGGGAGTGAGAATGCGGTTGCCGATCATCTTTCTCGACTTGAGCTCGTGGGCGAGTTTTTGAAGGAAAATAGCTATGAGGCTATAACCGAGACCTTCCCTTTTGAGGATGTGATGATTTCCTCACCCCTCCCGTGGTATGCGGATATAGTGAATTACCTTGCGGCCGGTGTAATGAGGAAGGGGATGTCGTCTCAAGAACGGAAAAGGTTCGTGATTCAATGCCAATACTACTTTTGGGCCGACCCTTATTTGTACAAGATTGGGAAGGATGACGTGATTCGCCGTTGCCTACCCGAACATGAGCAAAGAGACGTCTTGGTGTGTTGTCATTCGGACCCTAGTGGAGGCCATTTTGGTGGAAAGAAAATGGGATACAAAGTGCTTCAATCGGGATTATATTGTCCTACCTTGTTCAAGGATGCCCATGCATTTTGTGCCTCTTGCGATAGGTGTCAACGATTTGGTAATATTGGTTGGAGGCAAGAGATGCCTTTGCAAATCAACCTTGTTGTGGAGGTGTTTGATGTGTGGGGGATCGACTTTATGGGGCCGTTTCCGAGTTCTCGGGGATATGAGTATATACTCCTCGCGGTGGACTACCTTTCCAAGTGGGTGGAAGCCATTCCTACCCGGAGATGTGATGCCAATACGGTGATCAATTTCATTCACGAGTACATATTCTCCCGTTTTGGATTCCCGAAGGCGATTATAAGTGATGGAGGCACTCACTTTTGCAACAAGCTTTTTGAGAAGCTCATGAAGAAGAATGGAGTGAGTCACAAGGTTGCTACGGCCTACCATCCCCAAACATCCGGACAAGCGGAGACGAGTAACCGTCAAATCAAGGGAATCCTAGAAAAGACCGTCAAACCATCTCGGAAAGATTGGTCGGAGAGGTTGGTTGATGCTCTATGGGCCTATAGGACGGCTTATAAGACCGTCGTGGGAATGAGCTCGTTTAGGCTCGTGTACGGAAAAGCGTGCCACCTACCGGTCGAGATTGAGCACCGGGCGTATTGGGCTATCAAGGCAACTAACCTCGATGTCGAGAATGGAGGAGCAAACCGGTTGTTGGAGATGTCGGAATTGGAGGAACTTCGAGAGGAGGCCTACGAGAACAACAAAATCACTAAGAAGAAGGTGAAACGAGCCCATGACAAGCACATCGTACCTAAAGAGTTGTTCGCCGGAATGCAAGTGCTACTTTTCAACTCACGGCTAAAGCTCTTCCCGGGAAAGCTCAAATCTCGTTGGAGTGGGCCGTTTGACGTCTTGGAAGTGTTCCCGTACGGTGTCGTCAAGCTCTTTGATCCTAAGACGAAGACGGCATTTCAAGTCAACGGGCACCGAGTCAAGCCTTATTTGGAGAGTGAGCCGTGCAAGGAGACCGTGGAGTCCCTTACCTTGTTCGACGTCGAGTATACGAAGGAAGGATAGGCTCGGGTCCTAGACCGAGCGCCTCGTGGGGGCAAGCCCACGGACGTCGGGCTTAAGACGTAAAATTAAGCGCCGCGTGGGGGCGAACCCACGAAACATCGAGCTAACGACGTTAAACCAAGCGCTTTCGTGGGAGGCGACCCACGTTTTTTGTGTTACTAATGTCTTTCCCTTTTGATTGTTTTTGGTGTGTACGTGTTCGTGTGATCGATTAGATATAGACGAGAATCTTGAGATTGACGTGGGTTCGGGTGTTTTCTTGGTAGTCCGGAGATTCTGGGGTTGTGTAGCGAGTTCACGGGATGCCGGGAGTGCGTAGACGAAGAAACGGGGATGTATTCCCTAAATTCTTAGAATTTTGCCTGTCTGTCGGCCGACATTTTCTCCGTCGGCCGACACCTTCAGTAGAAAGCCCCATTTCAAACCCGTCCCAGGAGATTTGGCCCACGCCCGCAGGATAACCCACGCCCGCGGGGAAAATGTCGGCCGACACTCCTTTTGTCGGCCGACAGAGTGACCTGGGTTTCCTTTTTAACGGCCTTGACCTAAAAATCCGCCCCCATTTCCTTCTTCTCACTTCTACACCCGAAAATAACACCCATTACCTCCAAAATCTCAACAAAATCATGTCTACTTCAACGAAGAGAGTGGGGAAACGACCACGAGTCCTCGATCCGAGTCCGTCCTCATCACGAGCAAAACAAGTTACTAGAGTCCCTTCGAAGGCAAGCGAGAATGTGACGTATGAAGAGATTAAAGGGATTCCCTTTACGGCACGAGATGAACGGGAAGAGGATATGTTCCTAAAGATGCGAAATTCTAAACCGATCCCACCGAGAGGTTTCGACGAGGTGTTTTTGAAGCGTACAAAGATTTGGGATCGGGTAATGGATTTACTTACTCCTCTCGGTCTTAAATTCGTGGGGTCTAAATCGGAGTTTTTATGGGAGCCCATTACTACGGAATTTTTCTCGACATATAGTTTCGACGAATCTCGACGGGTCGCTACTTTTCGGATGTCGGACAAGGAGTATAAGTTAACGCCGGCGGTTATGTACTCGGTATGGAAAATCAACTCTAAAGGGGTGACAACGAAACCGAGTGGTTGGAATGCAAGGGAGGTTTGGAAAGAGCTTACTACGTTCGATAATTGGTCCGGTGAGGGATTGAGTAACGGATTTTTGAAGGATCCGGCTCTTGTTTGTGTGCACAAATTAATCTCCCATAATATCATGGCCAAGCGCGAGGGTAACAAAGTTAATACTACGGAGTTGTGGCTCCTTCATTGTGCCGCCAAAAATATCCAAGTGTGTTTGGTGGACTTTTTATTCGAGCAAATGGAGTCTCTTACAAAGAAGAAAGTATTGCCCCCGTGTTTGGGCCAATTGGTGAAGTTGCTAGCCGATCACTTCAAGGTCCTTCCCCCATGAAAGAACCCGAATGATTTTCGTTATGTGTCGACCGAGTTTATTGACTATCAAGAGTTTCTACAAGGTGGGTACATGTTGGATAAGAACACCTTTCGTCCATTTCTCGAGCGAGAAACTATCAAGCATTACTTGGAGAAGTTATCGTCCGAGCGAGTCTCTTCAACGCCCGGGAACGAGCTTGATTCGGAGTTGGAGGCCCACCCCGACTCTAGTTATAACAAGCTCCGAGATTTGACGATGGATCAATTTGCCGAGCTCCGTACCCGAGACGAGGCCCGACGTGTACAAATCGAGAATCTTCACCTTTATGTGGAACGTCGTATTGATGGGGTTGAAGCAAGACAAGCTGAAAATCGAGAGTACTTTGATAAGCGGATGGATGAGATGGGGCGACATAATGCCCGTTCGTAGTCGTCTTTGATTATGTCCGGCTCGGGACGTAAACGAGCGCCACGTGGAGGCATATCCACGAACGTCGTGCTCTTGACGTAAAGAGTGCTTTGTGAGGGCCTACTCACACTTGGGGATGAGGATTTTGGGTCGTTAGAAGTCGAAAAGGAGGATCGGAGTTGAGTTGTATTACAAAGGGGACTGCTGCCCAGAAATGTCGACCGACATCGTCAGTGTCGACCGACAAATTTGAATTCGATGTCGATCGACATCATCATTGTCGACCGACATAATCTCGGTATTTAACCCCTTGCCCCAACCCTAATCTCCTATTTTCTGAAACAAAGAACCCCCCCCCGTTTCCGTCTCGACATCGCCGGCCCACAACCACCGCCGCCTTGGACTGACCTCACCACCATCGGAACCATCCTCCTCGTCCGACGAAGCACCACACCACAACAACCACCGCCACCCTCGACTCGCCGCCCCGTTTCCTTCTCTACATCGCCGGCCCACCACCACCACCATTCCCGTCTTAAGCTCCGTCCGACAACCCGACAACCACCGCGCCTCGCCCCGTCAGCCCCGCCGTCGACTTCCGACCACGCACCACCACCATGGATTGAGCCCCGAGACGCCACCGTCAACCATCCCCGTCTCGCACCGAAGACCCCGTCCGATTCCCACGCCGCCCCGCTTCATCTGCCGCCGTACAACCCCGCTCGCCTCAGCCCCGCTCCGCCCTCCGATCTACACCGTCCGACGACAAAAATTCAGGTTTCCCGGCTTGCCTTGTCCTTATTCCGTTCTCTGCCGTTGAGTTCGCCGGAGTTGGTTTCAGAATTCAGGGTTTCGGATTTTGGGATTTGACCCTGTCGATCGACAGCCTCATTGTCGACCGACACCTTCTGGGCAGTACAGACAGTTGGTTTTCTTTGAGATTTTCAGGCTGTTCATCGACTCCAGTGACAATGTCCGACTCCGATGACAACTTAGCCGAGGAGATGGAGTATGAGAACGCCATCGGGATTGGCAACGATTTCGGTCTACTGCCGATTTCGGACCGAGAAGAGGCACGCTTCGCACGTCTTTGTGCCGGCAAGACCTTGTGCTCCCGGACTTTCGATTGGTCGTTCCTTCGTGGACTTGGGTACAGGGAGAGGATGAGGGACGCCCTCGAGCTGCTTGGGCTGTCTCGGATGGGCCGGTGCAATCTTCCACTCTACCGGAAACTCACAATGGAGTTCTTGATGACTTTCAAGAAGACTCCGAAGCAGCTGCGGGCAACGTTCCGGCTAGGGGGTGTGGAGAATGAGTTGACCCCGCAGACGATGAACGATGCTTGGGGACTCCATTTGGATGGGGAGAATGACGTTCCGAGTTTATGGAATCCGGCGGAGGCTTGGAACGAGTTGACCGCTTATGGGCTTTGGACATCCGGGGTTAGCAACAAGTTCCTCGAGGACCCCGTTCTCGTGCTCTTGCACAAGTTCATTGCCCCGAACGTGTCCGCGAAGAAGGAGGGGAACAAGGTTAGCACGACCGAGCTGTGGTTGCTTCATCGAGTCCACCTCGGCATTAAGGTGTCGCTATGCAAGACGATGTTCGACATCTTGGAGAGCTTGGTGAAGCGCAAGACACTTCGCCCTTGTGTCGGGATTTTGGTCTCTATGCTCGCCTCTTCGTTGGCGATTGATTTTGGTCCCTATGCGGAGGAGTTGGAGCCCCTTCCCTCTCGGCCCATTGCATACACCGAGCTTGCCCACGCCGGTTATATGGAGAGCACCGTGAAGTTCAAGACGATGCCCGAGCGGGCCAAGTCCATTGACTTCAAACTCCGTGGAGTTATCGATGCCGCGGGTCCCCCGACTATGGGCATGGGAGCCTCTTCTTCCGGTGCCGTCACGTCTTCCTCTGCACCTTCCACCGGCCCCTCGAACGCCGAGATCCTCGCTTTCATGACCCGACAGGCCGAGACTTGGGACAGTCGATACTCCGACATGATGGCCCGAGAGACACGCCGAGCAGAGTTCAAGGCTCGAGTTGACGACTACATGGCACGTCACCCTCATCCCGGACCTTGATGATGTTCCCGTTGGAGGTGTTCCGCCTAGCTCGAGTATTTGGTTGTCTCCTCCCTTATCTCTTTTACTTGCTTATCTTGTTTGGACATGTTCTTAGACTTTGTTATTTCTTGTTTTGGGGATTGTTCTACTATTTTATTTTCGTATGCTTGGTGGATGCTCGTAAAACTTTGGTTTGTTTGGGGATGTTTCCCTTTTATTGGTGGAGATTTTACCTTGGGTTGGTTTATTTTTCATGTGATGTCTTCTTGCTTAGTTCTTATTTTGGTGTTGTTATCTTGGTTGTTTGGTTATTTATTTGTTAGCTTGGTATTTTTATATTAATTTGTGGTTGTTTGGTTGTTCCCGGCACTTATATATACGAGTAGTTCATGCCGAAATTTCTATTGAAAATGTTTAGGTGATATTCGCATGTGGACATGCTCGGGTTTTAAGTGTGTGTGTGGGGGGGGGGGGGGGGGGGGGGTCTTGGAGAGTTGTACATATATTGTCTCGGGTTTTTTCTAAACCATTGAACTCTCCTTCTTTTATAAAAAGTTTATGCACCTTTTAAAAAATATAAAATTTTGGTTATTTCAATTTTAAAACTCGTGTGGCATATTTAATTGACTTAAAGACATGAAAAATGGCTCAAACTAAATTTCCAAAAACCTTGTGAGATTTCATTGCTATTTTCCTTTTCTTGGAGCGTATTTCACATCATATCCCTCGTTGTTTCCATGCCTCAAAGAATTTTTTCGATCCTTCAATGATTTTTGTGTTAAGATTTATCAAGAGAGCACTAGAACTTGCATGTGAAAAATTTCAAAACCGTATGAATGATCGTTTAGGATTAACCTTCCGGCTATATTCACAAATTTTACCCTTGAGCCCGTCGTGGGACACCCCTAGTCAACCCCGTTGAGCCTACATGTAAACCGTTTCTTTGACTACTTATACACTTATCCCTTGATGAAGAGATGTTGGAGTTGCATGTGTCGGCCGTTCGTACTTATTGTTCGATCCTTGTGGGTGTGCTAGTAGCCACGATTGTGATTTATGATCCGTTCTCGAGTGACGTCTTGTGACGAGTTTGTCGTTTGATGTCGACATATACATATACACATATATATAAAAAAAAAAAAAAAGAGAAAAGCTATGAGAAAAATGGTGTTTACACCTCCCAAAAAGAGAAATATATCCAATTAGTATCAATAATAATAATAATATCTTGGTGCCTTTATTCTTGCACCTTTGAATGTGTCCGATTTTATTGAGACGAGAACGTGACCTTTTTGAGATGCAATATAGGGACGAGCCCTTAAGTGCCGAGTCGGTGTTCATACAATACGTAATGTGGTGTTTGGAAGGAGTAAGGAGATGAGTCGTGTTGATACGAGTCCACTTTTCCAAAATTTCCCGAATTCCCTTAACCGAGCCCCATTACACCCTTTTAGACGATCGGTATTCTTTGATTTTCGAGATAACCAACTTTGATAGGTGGAGTCTTTTCTCACGTGTAATTGAGGCATTCTTGTTTAAATTCTTTCATTCGAGCCGATTATTCTTATGCGCAAGCTTTGTTCGACTTTTGCTTCCTTCGCTTGCATGTTGATTTTTATTGAGTGAACCTAGCTTGTGTGGAAAAAGAAGAGGGTTAGCTTGTGAGGGAAATATGTTTGAACCGTGATTCTATACTTTAAGTCGGTGGAATATGTTATATCGAGTTGGAAAGTTGCCGTAGCTTGTTTTGATCGAATTGTGGTGCATAATTCTTGTCATGGATTGGGGAGTGCTTTGATTTAGAGTTTTTGTGTTCATTCTTGTTTTCTTTGGTGGTGTTGTGTTGCTTGAGGACAAGCATTGTCTTAAGTGTGGGGGGGTTGTTTCTACCGTTTTTATCTTGTTAGTTTTTGTTTATTTTGTCGTTTTTCGTTCGTGCCTTCTATCATTCTTCGTGTCTTTTCACTTCTTTTTGTTATTTTATCGTTCGGACAGGAGTAGGCAAGGCGGAGATCGAAAGCAACTGAAAACGAGCGAAAACGGGCGAGAATCGAGCACGGGACGAAGAATAGAAGAGCTGAAGACTTCAAGTCCAGAATGTCGGCCGACATGGTCCTACGTCGGCCGACACACAGGCAAATAAGGTGTCTTCGACAGGGCATCTAGCCCACGCCCGCTGGAAATCCCGCGTGCGCAGGAAAAATGTCGGCCGACACTCCCTTTGTCGGCCGACATGAGGCCAGACGCGTTGACTTTCTGGTGCTGCGTTGACCGTTCGATTGGAGGCTTGTTAGAAGGGCGTTTTTGTCTTTTCAAGAGGGTTTTTGGCAAGACATTATGCATGTTTTGGCTATAAGACAAATTTTGTAAGGTGTGAGACACACACTCTCATTCTACTTGTTTTTTGAATCTTGTCTTTTGATATTGTTCTTAAGAAAAGATATTTTTGTTCTTGATTTTCAATCCCAAATATTTAGATTTCTCTTAATCGATTTATCCACTCACAAAACATCATTCACGAACATCGATCACCTCATCGAGCCCGTCGTTTCTATCGGAACCATTTCTTCGGGTGACACGTTGAAGTTCGGCTCGATTCCGGAAGCACGACTCGCCTCCTCCTCTCGTTTCCTCGACATCTTTGTGAGCTTATTTCGATCATGAGTATTCTATATATTCCATGCTTGTTTGTTTGTGTTATCATGAGTAGTTAGGTCTCTTGTTAGGGTGCTAGAGTACTTGGCTTAGAGATCGAGTCGTTAATGTTTCGAGGATTTTCAATGATCGAGGAGTCATTCGGTTCGAGTCGTGGGGTCTCGTGTTGAATATCCTCTACGAGGAACATCACTAGTGGGCCACGCACTCGATCCGAATGACGTTTACGTGCGACTCAAGGTCGTCTCGTGTTGAGGACCTCTCCGAGGTGTATCACTAGTGGACGACGTGGTCGTACGTAAACGACCTCGTCCTTATCAAAATCTAGGTTTTTAAAAGATCGACTCGGTTCTCAAAAGCGAAGAACTCTAGCCCCCTAACCCTTTCTCATTTGATATCACATCTCGTTTACTTGTCTACTTGTTTTAATTCTCGCATTTAGTTAATTAATTATCTCAAATCACAAACCCCCCCCCCCCCAAAATGGTTACTACTTGACAACGTGTTTACTTATTCGCTTTTACCGACAATCAATCCAAGTTTACTACACCGCCGATAGTATTATTCTTCGAGAGATCGACCCGGGGAATCTACTTTTGTAGGTTTTTCGGTAATATATAAATAACTTTTTGTGCAAATCACACTACTAAAGCGTAAGTGAACGTCTCCCACTGCAACAGCCGCCACCTTCGCGGCATTGCCCATGTAGACCACGATCTCTCCCTCTCTAAGTCTCCGGGTTTCCTGAACCCCTGTAATGAATTGCAGACATGGTCAGTGTTGGGGATCGTGCATGTATACGCATCGGAAAACAAAAATTTTATGAAAAACCGTTTTTCATTAATGTAAACATTTTACATTATATTTATTTTATTTTATTGAAAATCATATTTTCAATATTACATGCATTAATTGATTTAATTCAAACAAAAATTTTATGAAAAACCGTTTTTCAAACATTTTACATTATATTTATTTTATTTTATTGAAAATCATATTTTCAATATTACATGCATTAATTGATTTAATTCAAATCTATTAGAATCAATAATTCACCATTTAATTTAATTATCAAATAATTAAATATTTAATTCATGCATCCCATACTACACGAATTAAATCTAACGCAATTATATTTATCATATAAATTAATTACTTCTAGCGCAACTATATTAATCATATTAATATATTACTTATAGCGCAATTATATTAATCATATTAATATATTACAATTAATTAATTACGCAAACATGTACACATAATTAATTTGAGTCGACAATTAACATAATCTTATTATTTAATTCTAATCAACTTGAGTTTACGTAAACATCCGCACATAATTAATTTGCATCAGACTGACAATTAACATAATCATATTATTTAATTCTAATCAACTTGAATTGTGCAATTAAATTAATTAAATTAATTAATTACACATTTATAATTAATTACGTAAACATGTGCACTTTGCGTCAAATTGACAATTAAGATAATCATATTATTTAATACGAATCAATTTGAGTTTAATTGACATTTAAATTAATCACAATTAATTTTTTTATATCAATTAAAAATCCCATAGCGCAAACATTAACAGTACATAGCGCAAATATTTAACGCAAACAATTAAATCAAATTTAATTGTACACTTAGCGGAAACAATTAACGCAAACAATTAAATTTGAATTTAATCGTAAGTACCTCAGGGATTCATCGGACGAAACTAGGTTCTTCGGAAGTCGCGCGGATGCGACGCGGGGACGGCACGGGTCGTGTGCGGGGAGAGCCGGGCGAGTGGCGGGGCTCTCGGATGGACTCGTGTGTCACGGCTGGAGCGCACGGGCGCGACTCGGGCTGTGCTCGGGCGTTCCTTCGGCGTCTCTCGTCTAATCAGGTTTCACCTCGTATAGGTAATCCAACTTACGTATTGCACTAGAAACACGTAAGGGAGAATACGACGGGAAAAATGGGCCGGAAAAACGGTGCCGGAATCGGATTCCGGCGAGGGGAGGCGGCTGCCGGCGGCGGCACTAGGCGGCGGCGGGCTGCGGCTCCGGTGTCGGCGGTCCTTGTTGGGATATGTCCTTCGATCCTACGTGTGCAATCGATAAAGTCATAAGGTCATCTATGGATGTTAAATGATTATTCGATAATATTAATTGTTGGGAACAATATAATATTGATCGATAAATCACACCTACAGGGTCACACACGAGTCGGAATTAAGTTGCTTGTTATATTGATTTAGAATCAATACGTATGGATTTTCACATGCATAGGATGCATGGCATGCATGAGATGCATGGCTTGCATGGATGCATGTCACATGGTGTGACATGTCATGCCAAACAAGCAAGGGGACCACATCTAATGCCATTTGGCATGGTGATGTGGAAATGACCCTTCACCTCCCCATTATCCACCATTACTTGTGCATTATGATGCACATTAAGGTGGGGGTTACAAGGGAGGTTAATGGTGATCAATATAGTGATGAAAACATGTGTTTTCACATAACTTTTGATCAGCCACGAAATTCCACACAAGAAGAGAGAAAAGAGTGAGAGAATCACTCAAGAACAAGCAAGCAAGTTCAATTCCGGGTTCGTGTGCAACACGTAGAGGCCGGGCCATTTGTGCGGCTTCAACATCCGGACGATCTAAAGGAGTGACGAGGTCATTCACAAGAAGAGCTTCGAGAGACTGATCCATTTGAGGTGGTTCAATCGACTCAACACCACCTCAACGACATCAACGAATCACTTCGTCACCAAAAGTAAGATTTCGTTGATATCTCTCTCTATATATATATTGGATGTATATATATATAAATATATGTGTGTCTATACATATAATGTGTGCCTAGATCTTCATGTTGTTCGTGTTTTATTGTTTTACACGCTTCCGCACACACGAACAAGGTAATCGAGCGATTGGATCGGCATCGAAAACCTTCAATTGGTATCAGAGCCTAGGGCTCGTGCACATGTTTTGTGTTGGACACAATGTGTTTAAATCAACATAATTGGCTTAATTGTTTTATGTGATTATGTGATTATGTGTTTAGATATAAGGCCGGCCACCGTTAGTGGTCGGGTGAATGAAATTGTCGTTTTTTACGTACGATTGGCCATAGTTTTGGAGGGTTGCGTCCCTTGGAATCTTTTGTAATAGATAGGTTTTTTCTATTCAAAAATGTATTGTTCAATGTGTAAGCAATGGATTGAATCCATGGATCGACATTGTATATCGGCTCTCCGACGAAAACGAGAAGAAACGAAGCAAAACGGGCGAAATCCGGGCTGCTGGAGCAAAACGGCGGGCGCCGTTTTTGCTCCGGCGGGCGCCGAATGGATTCGGCGGGCGCCGTTTTGGAAACGGCGACCGCCGAAAGGCTGTTTTTGGGTCAGCCCCGTTTTATACCCTTTTGGCGACCGCCGTTTTGGAAACGGCGATCGCCGGTGGTGTTCGGCGACCGCCGTTTGTGAAACGGCGGGCGCCGTTCGTGGTTTTTTGGGGTACGGACTAAGGTTGACCTAAATCGGCGGGCGCGGAACTGAAACGGCGGGCGTGGACCAGTCCAGAAGATGTTCAAGGCCTATTTTAATGCTTTTAATCTTTTCGTTTGAGAGTTGTGAGGTTCTAGGGGCCTTTCGATTACGTATTTAATTGCTTTGCTAGTTATAGGATGTTTTATGTTATAAATGTTCAACTTACATATAAACACCTATGCATGCAAGTTCCCAAAATAATGAGTATAATGTCTTGTCCAAAAACATCACACTCATGAAGCCCTCGATCATAAGTTGGTAGGTCCGCCTCAGCGGGGTACTACTTGTTATCTTGGGATAAGTGGGAGTAAAGGATAGACCTTTACACGTGAGTTTGGTTTTCTCATCGATAGATCCACTGCAGGCGTGGCTATCGAGACATGAGATGAGAATGAGACTCTCATCGACCGAGAGTGACATTAGATGTCATTGACATGGGATGTCTACCTATCTTGGAGTTCTTAAGTGCGGACTCAGTCGGCTTAAGGATTCGCAAGATGAGGGTCTTGGGATCGTTTTGTACTAAGGGACAATGATATTGGATATCAATTGAACAAAATGAAACAAATAAGTACAATTGTTAGACAACCTTATTTGTTTACCGCTTTGTGGATGTTTACATACTTTAGTTATCTTTCTTTTATTGTTTATCATGTCAAATATCAACTCAATTCAAGTTTGGTTCAATTCTTGATTATGAAAAATTGAACAAATTTTTCTTGATTCACAACGTAATTTGAGGATGGTCCTCAAACACGAAGACAAGGAAAATGTGTTAGATAACCACATCCTAAGATATCATTGAACAACTCAATAGCATGTTCGGGGAATATGCTAAGATTGAGCAGTTCTGAATGACCAGGGTCATCGCTTCAGCTAGGTTGAATAAGAGAAACCTATAAGGACCACATGTAAAGCAAATGATTGGATTATTTACTTTAAGTGATCTCCTAAATTTTTCTAAGATGATGAGTCGTCAATTAAAAATGGACCCTAAGAGGGATATTCTTGTGATAAAGGATGA
This sequence comes from Euphrasia confusa, assembly GCA_954870475.1. Classification (NCBI taxonomy): domain Eukaryota; kingdom Viridiplantae; phylum Streptophyta; class Magnoliopsida; order Lamiales; family Orobanchaceae; genus Euphrasia; species Euphrasia confusa. Next base: position 4,225,094 of record OX940951.1, read on the forward strand.
GGTAATCAAAAGAGCATGGGCAAGAATGCTACTAGGGTTCCTAGGGAATCTGAATGCTGTTGGAGTTGTGTACTTAATGTCTAGATTTAAGTAACGATAAACTCCCGATCATAGTATTTAATCTATTAAATTAATAAACAATTGTTTTGCATTTAATTATTATTAATTAAATAACATGCAAACTATAGTCCTGGATTTTATACGTTGTAGTTAGTATGGTGCAAGCATGGGCGCACAGAAGATCATACTATCGGTTACTCGTATTTAATCAAACAGTTGCTCACGACCTAGATGGACACGGACCAATCCATCGGTATAGTCGTTGTGTGAGAGAGAAAATAATTTATCTTAATTATTTTATCACACTTGTACACTTGGTGTATTGAGCGGATCGTCGAGATTCATCGATTAGGATTGCCGGCGATAATCGATTCGAGTCTCAGTGTATTTTATTCTTAATCCCTGATATTATTGCGGGTGTGTATATTTAATATAAGTAACCTTGATTTGCCAAAGGAATTAACCGATTTAATTATTGGGTTAATTTCCGGTTAAGTTGGGTCACTATATTTTATATATGGCATGCCGTGAATAATTGACCGGACAGTGTATCCCGTAAGGGTTGATAATATCCCCGAGATGAGTTCATAAGGAATTATTGTGTAAACCTCATGAGTGGATTCGTTCCGCACAATAATTAAGGTTGAATGGTACTAGTCTCGGATTAAAGAGATGAATAAAAATTAATTAGCAATAAATTAATTTTATTCATGGATATTTAAATCTTAAATACACGGAATAAATAAATACTACCGGAGAAATATTATTTGATATAATATGGTTTAATATTGGGAGTGCAATTAATTTATATAGTGGAAAATAAATTAATTAATATTGATAAGGATTAATGGACTTGAGCATTGGGCTCAATTTAATCTTCAATATTGGAAGCCCAATATTCCACCTCCTTTAGATCCCCTACGTAGCCTATAAAAGCACTACATGGCCTTCATAAATCATAAGACAAGATTATCATACTTGATATTCTAGAGAGTTGAAGGAGATCCATAGGTGTTCGATAGATCGTCGCCCACCCGACGTTCGAACGAAGTGCAAGGAATACGTGGGAAGATCCAAGGGTCTTCAATTGATTTCGTTTCTCCGCACAACGAATCAAAGGTACAATCATAAACTCCTTCGTGTGATTTTATGTGAATTAAATTGTGATACGTACATGAACACAAGATCCGGAAAAACGACGAACTTCGGGGACGGGGATTCGAGATCCCCGGCGAAGGTTCGAAGGACCCTCGGCTGGGAGCCGAGGGGTGTGATCGAGCCCTAGGGCGTCGATCGCGGGCCCACACGAGGACGCCCCGGCTGGAGCCGGGGCATGCGATCGACCGCGTGGTCGATCGCCGGGCGAGCCGCGGCTGGGCCGCGGCTGGTGCGCTGGGCGCACCGCCCTCCTCGGCGGTGGCGGTGAGTCGCCGGACTCACCGCCGGGGGCTGTTCGGAACAGCCCCACGGGGATGCGCGTGCATCCCCGGCGATCGCTAGGGCTAGCGATCGCGAGCCCCGACGGGGGCTCGGCTAGGGTTTAGCCGCGGGTTCATCCCGCGGCGATGCTCGGGTCGAGCCCGGCTCCGTTTGTGTGGTTCGCGTTCATGGATCCGACTCGCGGGAGAAAATCGGCTGGGGGCGGGCTGCGTGTCTTCGGGCGCGTAGTCTCCAAAGGTCGGACTCCTGCGGATGAGTCGGTATCCATGATCATCTCCGGCGACGGGATTTCGTTCGGGGTTATCGGTTCCGCAATTTTTGATACCCCGGGACATCGAAACCCAGCAAATGGTATCAGAGCGTTTGGTTCATGTTCATGTATGTATTCAATTGTGTTCTACCTTGCAGGAATTCCGACTATCATGGTTTAATTAATTGTTAATTATTCGGTTAATTAATTGCTATTTAATTTACCATGATTATTCGTTTATTAAACTCTCGGACATGTCGAGATTCGTTTTGTGTGGATGAATGCTTGTAATAGTAAAAATTCGGGGGTTGACCGAATTTAGATTTATTATTATTGTTTTATGTTTTTCCGGAAAATGTATAGGGTCGATTTCATGTATAGAATCGATACCGGAATTGTAAATTTATTTCTTGTAATTTATTTACGTTGGATCGATGCCGAGATGACCGCCGGAGAACGCGTGTGACGAAGAGGACGAAGAGGACGAAGGACGGGGATCGATCAACCCCTTGATCGACCCCAATCGATCGCCCAAGGGGCTGGGGCGTCGCGCCCTTCGGCCGTGGGTCGTCGCCGGCGACGGTGGCGGCTGGCCGGCTGAGGTGGCGGCGGCGGGTGCTCCCTCCCGATGGTGGTCGGCCGATGATGGTGGGGTGGTGCGGGAACTCCCATCCCGTGCTACTCCTACCTAGATACGCTTTCCTAAATTAATTCGGTTTCCTATTTGAGTTTTTTCTATTTTTGGGAATTCTCATGGATTAGGAAAAGAATTAATTGGAATTAATTTTATTCTTTATTCTATTATGGAAGTCTTCTAGAGTATTCCGAGTTCTACTTGGAATAGGATCCTAGAGATTTAATAGAATTAGAAAGGAATAATAATTAATTTAGGATTAATTTATTTCCTAATTGATTATTCTTATTTCTATGGGAATTTTCATAGTAATGGAAATTAATTAATCTTGGAAAGTAGTAGAGTCCTGATTTATTTTATTTCCTTATTCTATTATAGAAGTCTTCTAGAATATTCCAAGTTTGACTTGGATAGATTATTCTAGAGATTTAATAGAATTAGTTGGGAAAATAAATAAATAAAAATATTAATAATATTTAATTTTATTTTTTGATTTATTCGATTGACTTAATTTTCGAATTGAGTATCTTTTGGATTTATTAAAAATAAATAGATTTAAATATTGGGATTAATATTCTCGTCACATGGAGCATTCAAGAACGAAGACTGAAGACTAGAAGAAGCATACGGAGATGGAATAAAGCCATGATAGTCGGAAAATAATTTTCTAGCTTATTTTGACTATGTGCTATGTGCTTTATTACTTGTATGCATGCTTATGTGTTTAAATATGCATTAGATAGCGTATCCCTTTGTTATAAAAAGCTAAGTGGGAGAGGGGATGGAAACATTCCCATGGTCTCCATTACTGTTCTCTTGGTGACTCTTATGGACTTTTGAAGTTCGTATAGATGTGTCATTGTAGGAGAATTCTTGTAATTCCTTTTACAAGAAACATTGATTAAGTTCATCAAACAATGCCTAATTTGTCTTTCTGAAACTGACTTCAAGTCGACTCATTCTCACCCCGGGGAGTGGAATGGAGCCAGAGCCACTTGGTCATGTGGATGACACAAATTAGAGACATTCGTACCATCTTTTAAGGTGGATCGATTGTCTGCTCGGCTCCCTCATCTAATGAGAGATAGGGTTGTTCGCATGGTGAATCACTGGTTAGAAACTTCGAGTTTCACTTATGATTCCCCGCGTCTTGATTTACGAAATTAAATGGTTCGAGTAATTGGATGTCAATTGTATAAATCTTTTGGTGTAGTAAACGTCCACACTATCGTGGCTTGCTGCATTGAATGGGATTTTAGAACGATTGATGTAGACAGTTATAGAAGAAAGTGAAGGATCGTATGTTAACGTAAACGTCCACACTATCGTGGCTTGCGCTGATATGCAGTCCCAAACAATCTTCTTAGATACTGAGTAATGGTTTACACTTAGGTACGCTCTATAGTATTCTTCCCATCGAAGTAACGCTATAGTGATGTACGACCAAAGCAAATCTAATTGCTAAATCATTTGGATAGGTAAACGTCCACACTATCGTGGCTTGCCTTATCTGATGGGATTTTAGATGTAATTAGTGATTTAATGATATTATTAAGGGGAGATAATATCGGATATTAAATTAATTGTTTGTTTAAATGTGCTTATAGGTTTAGAGAATAGCTATGAACCCACTTTCTATGATACTCAAGGAGCATAAGCTCACTGGTCCCAATTACATTGATTGGAAGAGAAATTTAGACATTGTCCTGACTTCGGAGGAGTACAAGTTTGTACTTCATGAAGTGTGCCCTGCTGAGCCCACGGCTGCCTCAACTGATGAGGAAAAACTGGAATATCGGAAGTGGAAAAAGGCTGATGAAATGGCTAGGTGTTATATTTTGGCTTCCATGTCGAATGTACTCCAAACCCAACATGAGTCGATGGACACTGCCTATGATATGATGTTTAACCTCAAGGAGATGTTTGGGGAGCAAGATCGTGCGGCAAGGCAAGAAGCCATGAGAGTCCTCATGACAACTACTCAGTCTGAAGGAACGCCCGTTGGGGAGCACGTTCTTAAGATGATTAGTCTGTTGAATGAGCTTGAGATCCTAGGAGCTTCTATTGATGGGGAGACGCAAGTCGACATCATACTCCAGTCTCTGACCCCTAGTTTTGAGCAGTTTCGTATGAGCTATAATATGGGTAAACTATCTTATACTCTTGCGCAACTCCTGACTGAACTGAAGGCGGCAGAGGGGATCTACAAGAAGGGCAAGTCTCAAGCGCTTGTAGCTACCAAGTCCAAAGGCTTTAAGCCTGGTGGAGGTAGGGGCAAGAGGAGGAGGCAAGCCGGGAAACCCAGTGGTGTCAAGAAGACTGTACCACGAGTGGGGGCTGCAAAGCCAAGGGGCAAGTGCTTCCGATGCAACAAGTCTGGACACTGGAAGTCTGAATGTCCTCTCAGAGGTACGAATTTTTCTTTAGTCGTAAAAACATAGTCAGCGGTATTATCTACCAGAAATCTGGTGTGTAGATATGGAACCACTGACGGTATGTGCATTTCGAATGCAGGGGTTCCAGAAAACCCGGCGACTTAGAGAAGGAGAGTTCGAGTCTACACGGGCAAAAGCTGTAGAGAAGGCAGCTGTTGCGGTGGAAGACATTTATCTGCTTTAGTAGTTAAATAGGATTTCATTTCAAGTTTATTGCTTTATGTACCCCTTATTTTTAGAAAGAACATTTTGTTCTGGATTTCTATTATTTATGAATGGATATTTTATTTCTTTAATCATTGGATGATTTTGATAAGAAATGATGGCATTATCTATTCTGGTACATTAGATAGCAATATATGAATGATAGATCCTAAGTCTACCATGATGCAACGAACCGTTCTATAACTTGTTTTACTTGATTAGATATATTTCTTTATTAAATCATTATACTTGTGAATTCTTTTACTTAGTAGTATTTTCAAATAAAATTCAAAAAGGTCGAAATTGATTTGATCAATTGTAGTTGAAGGAATGGACCTTCCGACCTGAGAATTGAATTTGGAGGATAATACATCTAAGCAAACCTTTCTTCATAAAGGATAGAATTCGGACTAGTATTAGAAATGATTGGATATGCAGATACATGTGTGAATTAGAAAGGCATGAGTAGTTCTTTCAAGAATACTCAATGATGGATTAGAGTACTTAAATGTGCCATAAAAGCAAAAGTGTTTTGACTAGTCAATGGACGCAAAGCTATTATGGGGAACCATTAAAGTATATCCATTAGAAGCCTGCGACTCGGTCGCGGAGGCCATCGCCTATCTAAATAACACATAGCATGATCAAAGATTGGGATTCAATCCCAAAGGGCCGCGCCATACACTCACGTGTAGAGATGGTGCGTTGTAAATAAGAAATTGAAATCTAAAAGTAAAGGAGAACAAGTTGTTCGGAACTACCTATGTTCTATGGATGTTTCTGGAGACAATAGCACATTCTGTGTAAGATATCCAAGATGAACGAAGTATTGTGTGTTCTATAGTACTGTGAACCAGAAGAACTTTCGTTCGGTTCATAGAGAAAGACTATTAGATGAACCACAAAGCCTGAACTGAATTAATACCTTGGAATGAGAAAAAGGACAAAAGACTAAGAACCAGCCAAACCGAGTAGAAGTACACCACACACTGCACCTATTGTTGTTATTGTTATACACCGGAACGCCATTGCAGTGGGAGGTTGTTGGAACAACCGGAGATATTCATAAGACTAGAGGAGTTCAGACTCTGGATCTAGTAAACATGAAATCGATCCCTAGCTCTGCATAAGGGCAGTACTGAATCGTGGAACTTGCGAATTGATGAGATAATCCATTCGATGGATTCATCAAAAGGCAGAGACGATATGTGTATTGGAGACGTAATGGAAACAAGGTGGTGTTTCTCGGAATTTTATGTAGATAATATTTTATCATTGGCAACGATGTAAAGATATTATCAGGCATAAAATAATGGTTGTCTAAATGAATCGGGATATAAGATTAAGTAGAAGTTAGAGCATGTTCTTGAGATCTTATGATCTAGGGATAAGAACATTGTACTTCTTCTAGATATCTTATACGATTATGGTTTGTTTTAAACATGCATAATTCTGAGAAAGGTTATTGCCTTTCAGAGACAGAATATGTATATCTATCTAAGGTCATGTGTTTCGAACACATTAAGGAGATAGATGATACCAAGCGGTTTCCAACACCTTGTGTGGAAAGCTTAAATGCAATGTTAGAAGACAAGAACCTGATATCAACTATGCGGTTAGCGTAGTGGGAGGATATCAAAGTAATCTGGATAAGAAATATTCGAATGCTGTAAGAGTACTTGGATGTACCGAATTAAGCAAGACGAAATTTTCTTAGATTACATATTCTCAGATTTCAAATCAGAGAAGGACCAGTGTAAGTCGATATCAGGCTATGTGTTCACTTTTGGAAAAGGTGGAACCTTTAATATGAAAGAGTGATAAGCGGGATGCTTCTCAGACTCTCTCATAACCGAATAGCAGCCTCAGAGGCAGCGGAAGGTTTGGTTAGGTTCCGGGATAACCTCTAAGACTTGGAAATGGCTCTTAGTTTATCAAAGGCTATTTTATAGCGGTGCATGATAAACTGGAAGAAGTCATAAGTCTAAAAGTGATGGTAACACATAGTGCAAGTACCACCTGATACGAATCATCGTCAGGGAGACGACGTAGTAGTCACCAAGATAACTTCAGAGCGGCTACCTAGAGTGCTCATTCACATAATACTTCTTGAAAGTACACTTTAAGCACGTGATGAGTATGGGAACCGGGAGTTTGGAGGAAATGACTAGACCTTAGTACAAGTGGGAGATTGTTGGAGTTGTGTACTTAATGTCTAGATTTAAGTAACGGTAAACTCCCGATCATAGTATTTAATCTATTAAATTAATAAACAATTGTTTTGCATTTAATTATTATTAATTAAATAACATGCAAACTATAGTCCTGGATTTTATACGTTGTAGTTAGTATGGTGCAAGCATGGGCGCACAGAAGATCATACTATCGGTTACTCGTATTTAATCAAACAGTTGCTCACGACCTAGATGGACACGGACCAATCCATCGGTATAGTCGTTGTGTGAGAGAGAAAATAATTTATCTTAATTATTTTATCACACTTGTACACTTGGTGTATTGAGCGGATCGTCGAGATTCATCGATTAGGATTGCCGGCGATAATCGATTCGAGTCTCAGTGTATTTTATTCTTAATCCCTGATATTATTGCGGGTGTGTATATTTAATATAAGTAACCTTGATTTGCCAAAGGAATTAACCGATTTAATTATTGGGTTAATTTCCGGTTAAGTTGGGTCACTATATTTTATATATGGCATGCCGTGAATAATTGACCGGACAGTGTATCCCGTAAGGGTTGATAATATCCCCGAGATGAGTTCATAAGGAATTATTGTGTAAACCTCATGAGTGGATTCGTTCCGCACAATAATTAAGGTTGAATGGTACTAGTCTCGGATTAAAGAGATGAATAAAAATTAATTAGCAATAAATTAATTTTATTCATGGATATTTAAATCTTAAATACACGGAATAAATAAATACTACCGGAGAAATATTATTTGATATAATATGGTTTAATATTGGGAGTGCAATTAATTTATATAGTGGAAAATAAATTAATTAATATTGATAAGGATTAATGGACTTGAGCATTGGGCTCAATTTAATCTTCAATATTGGAAGCCCAATATTCCACCTCCTTTAGATCCCCTACGTAGCCTATAAAAGCACTACATGGCCTTCATAAATCATAAGACAAGATTATCATACTTGATATTCTAGAGAGTTGAAGGAGATCCATAGGTGTTCGATAGATCGTCGCCCACCCGACGTTCGAACGAAGTGCAAGGAATACGTGGGAAGATCCAAGGGTCTTCAATTGATTTCGTTTCTCCGCACAACGAATCAAAGGTACAATCATAAACTCCTTCGTGTGATTTTATGTGAATTAAATTGTGATACGTACATGAACACAAGATCCGGAAAAACGACGAACTTCGGGGACGGGGATTCGAGATCCCCGGCGAAGGTTCGAAGGACCCTCGGCTGGGAGCCGAGGGGTGTGATCGAGCCCTAGGGCGTCGATCGCGGGCCCACACGAGGACGCCCCGGCTGGAGCCGGGGCATGCGATCGACCGCGTGGTCGATCGCCGGGCGAGCCGCGGCTGGTGCGCTGGGCGCACCGCCCTCCTCGGCGGTGGCGGTGAGTCGCCGGACTCACCGCCGGGGGCTGTTCGGAACAGCCCCACGGGGATGCGCGTGCATCCCCGGCGATCGCTAGGGCTAGCGATCGCGAGCCCCGACGGGGGCTCGGCTAGGGTTTAGCCGCGGGTTCATCCCGCGGCGATGCTCGGGTCGAGCCCGGCTCCGTTTGTGTGGTTCGCGTTCATGGATCCGACTCGCGGGAGAAAATCGGCTGGGGGCGGGCTGCGTGTCTTCGGGCGCGTAGTCTCCAAAGGTCGGACTCCTGCGGATGAGTCGGTATCCATGATCATCTCCGGCGACGGGATTTCGTTCGGGGTTATCGGTTCCGCAATTTTTGATACCCCGGGACATCGAAACCCAGCAAATGCGTCTACTGCAAAGGTGTTGGACACTACTTGTAAATATGTAGAAGTTCATATTTTATTCAAATTCAAAACAAATGCCTAATTTGTCTTTCATATGATGGATTCTAAAGTTAGGATTATTTTCACCTCGGGGAGTGGTTTAATCCAAAACACTTAGTTCATAAATGACACAAATTAGAGACTTTCGAGCCATGGGATGGCGTTAGTCGATTGTCTGGTTGGCTCCCTCATATTTTATGAGAGATAGGGCTTCAATTGCATGATATTATCGCTGGTTAGAAAACTTCGAGTTTTTACTTACGATTTATCACGTTTTGATATTGGGATAATTTTGAATGGGAAATTTGAATGAGACTCAATTATTGGGAATAATTGAATTTGCCCAAAGTTCAAAGAAGATGTGAAGAACGGGGTTGCTTCATCTTCAGGCATTAATGTTATAGACATTAAAATTCACAAATTTAACTTATTGGGTATTGGATGCCAAATGTGGTTCTCACATTTGTATGTGGAGGAACTACATAGAAGTATAAGTTTGGTGAGTAGAGATGTCGATCTACGGGCAAGAAATGGAGCGAAGGTCGCTGCATTAGCCGTATGATCATATGATGTTGTTTTGCCTTAGGGCCTTGTTTTAGTATTATAACTATGTAATTTCGTACCTTCAATAAACAATGAATATTGGTTCAGTATTAGATACTGATGGATTAGTTTTTTCACTATTAAATAGTTTGGTAACTATTTTAATTGTGAATTATTCTTTGTTTTGGTACGATTATTATATTGTTTATGTATACTTTAAACTTGACAAATCATATATATCATTAAGACCAAAGGCCAAATCGAATAAGTATCGATGAGACATAACTGAAACATTGTTGATTAGATCAAATCAAAATCTAAACATGTAACGAAGCTTCTTTTAGAAGGAATTTTAGAATCATTTGACTTGGAGTCATTTGATACATGTGAATGATGTGTGATTAAAAATATAACAATATCATCTTTCTTGGAGAAAGGAGAACATGTGAGTAAATAGGGATGATCCATACTGATGTATATGGAACCTATTAGTTCACAAGCACATGAAGGTTATGTTTCGGAAAGGAGAAAACAAACTATATTAGATATAGTTCGACCATTCGATTAGAGGTCTAAATGAACTACTGGTCTCTTTTGGGAACACACAATTCTTGACTTCAACTTATACACTGAATAGGACGCTGTCAAAAGCTGTTGATAAGACACCATACTAGGTATGGAAAGGGAGGGTCCCTAAATTGTTTTCATCAAGATTTGAGGTTCTAAAAGCTTCTCTGACGAGATTTATCTCTATAGAGCTTGAACTCAAATGGGATAAAAGTTTCCTTATGGTATGTCCATAAGAAACTCGAGGGTACAACTTCTACGATCTATTTGAGAACAATATTTTGTTGCTCGAGATAGTGATTTTCTTGAAAAGAGTTATCTTTCCTAGAAATTCAGTGGGAGCTCGGTTGTCTTGAACGAGGTTCAAGTGAAACAACCAATGATGAATACTCAAGACTGGGTTGAGAGTATTCTTATGGTTTTGGAAGCCATACCAACCCTCGTAGGTCCGAAAGGCATAAATCTATCTCTATTATTCAAATACTTAGATATTGTGACCAATGAGAGATATGAATTCATGCTTTTGGAAAGCGGTGAACCTTCGACCTAATTCCAAGCTATGACGAGTCCAGCTACTGAAAATTGGCATGGTGCCATGAAATCTGAGATGATATCAATATCTGATAATCAAGTTTGGAACTTGATATATTTGCATCACGGGGTTAGACCCAATGAATGCTAATAGATCTTTAAGATCTAAACAGACAGATGGAAAACCTAGGGTTTTCAAAGCAAGGTAGATGGTAAAAGTTTTATTCACGAGGTGGATTATGGAAAACTTTCACCAGTTCCTTTGATTAAATCATTCAGATTATCTTAGCCATTGCTACTCATCTTGATAATGAGTTATGGTAATATTAGATGTTAAAACTAACTTCTTGAATTGGATTCTAGAAGAGAATGTGTTTTGACAAAGCCAAAGAGTTTTATCGATCCTAATAAGGCTGAGAGATTATGCAATCTTATAATTCCATTTATGGAATAAAGCAAAGCATATCGGAGTAGCAATCTTCAGTTCAATGAATCCATACTGGGTTTTGGATTTCAGAGGAACTCGGAAGAGTCTTGTTTTACAAGAAGAACAGTGGGAGTTACGTTGTATACATTGTGTTGTATGTCGATGACATACTCCTTATTGGAAACAATGTTTCTATGCTTAATTCTATTAAAGAATGGCTTGGAAATTGTTTTTCAATAAAGGATCTTGGAGAAGCACAGTACATATTGGGCATCAAGATCTGTCGGAACAGATCGAAAATGATGTTTGGACTTAGTCAAGTGACCTACAATGATAAGGTACTTGATAAGTTCAGAATGAAAGACGCCAAAAAGGGTCTCATTCCAATGAGTCATGGCACATCTTTAGCAAGATACAAGGCCCTACGGGACTTGATGAGCAAAAGAGGATAGAAAACATTCCTTATGCTTCGGCAATAGGGTCTATAATGTACGCCAAGATATGTACACGACCGGACGTATCGTATGCTTTGAGCATGACGAGTCAGTTTCAAGGAAATCCAGGTGAGGCGCGTTAGACTGCGACCAAGAATATTCTTATGTACCTTAGATGGACAAAAGAATATTTTGTTGTCTTTGGAAGACAAAAGGAGTTGATATTAACTAGCTGTTTGAATGCTAACTTCAAAACAGACTAAGATAATTTCCGATTTTAATCTGGTTATATCTTTTGTCTGGTTAGAGGTGATATTTGCTGGAATAGTTCTATGCAATGCAATATAGCTGATTAAACTACAGAAGCTGAGCACAGTATTGCATTGGATGCAGTAATGTTGGTAGTTAGGATTTGAAAGTTCTTGAATGAACTAGGTGGCGTAACTAGCTCAACCCATCCGATAGTTCTCTATTCATAGTAGAGTTATCGCGCAAGCAAATGAGCTAGGAAGCACCACAAGTCTAAAACTGGTGCTCAGGAAGTTCCACATTATCTGGGAGATAGTTTTGTGGAGACATCAAGATAATAAAGTTGCAACTTTTGGTAAGGTTGCAAACCCGCTTTCTTAACCTCTCCAGCAGTTTAAGCTTGAGGCTTTCACGACTGCAATAGATATCAGACATCTTAGAGATGGGTTGTGATTTCTATTACTGTATTAGATACTTTTGGAGATTTGGTAAACATTCACTCATATGTATAATACATAATTCTTCATATAAATATGGTTTAATTTATATGAATTGTCCAAATGATTAAGTTATATCAATTGGGTTATGAGGTCGACTTACCGCATAATGAAGTCCCAATGGTTGAACTGATATACTTGAATCATATAGCTGTTCCTGGTTCGTATAATCGAGTACGGACAAACTGATAATACAAAGAACTAGATTGTAATGTGTACTATAGCGCCGCTTCATGGGCTAGTGATGTGGGACATCAAGTACAATTACATAGATATTAGCTGGGAGCTAATGATCGAACAGACCCGACTGGAATAGTATTTAAGATTTCGAGTCATAATACTATTTCATTGACTGTCGAGCAATTTCCTCTGACCTGAGTAGTCCAGAGTGATTCCATTGTGAAATGGTGTACTTTGATACAAGTAAACGCCTTTCGTAAAAGGAGGTTATAAAACTTGTTATTAGGTATATCAGGAAGCAAGTGGGAGAGCTTGGATTGACAAGATGGGATTGTCCTCCATTTTATAATGGGATAAATGTCTTACCGGCCACTTGGAGAGTCGAGACTGTGGAAAATACGTGGCCACGTCCAGATACGTATCATAGTGATAAATCTGGTTTTACAGTCTGTCTCAAAGTCCAAGAAAGGTTTGAACCGATTGAGGATGACTCGAGTCTTGCCTCAAGTTCAAACTTAGACATAAAGTGACAACAGGAAGTTGGCAGCACACTGGCTCTGAAGGCCAAGTGGGAGATTGTTGGGATATGTCCTTCGATCCTACGTGTGCAATCGATAAAGTCATAAGGTCATCTATGGATGTTAAATGATTATTCGATAATATTAATTGTTGGGAACAATATAATATTGATCGATAAATCACACCTACAGGGTCACACACGAGTCGGAATTAAGTTGCTTGTTATATTGATTTAGAATCAATACGTATGGATTTTCACATGCATAGGATGCATGGCATGCATGAGATGCATGACTTGCATGGATGCATGTCACATGGTGTGACATGTCATGCCAAACAAGCAAGGGGACCACATCTAATGCCATTTGGCATGGTGATGTGGAAATGACCCTTCACCTCCCCATTATCCACCATTACTTGTGCATTATGATGCACATTAAGGTGGGGGTTACAAGGGAGGTTAATGGTGATCAATATAGTGATGAAAACATGTGTTTTCACATAACTTTTGATCAGCCACGAAATTCCACACAAGAAGAGAGAAAAGAGTGAGAGAATCACTCAAGAACAAGCAAGCAAGTTCAATTCCGGGTTCGTGTGCAATACGTAGAGGCCGGGCCATTTGTGCGGCTTCAACATCCGGACGATCTAAAGGAGTGACGAGGTCATTCACAAGAAGAGCTTCGAGAGACTGATCCATTTGAGGTGGTTCAATCGACTCAACACCACCTCAACGACATCAACGAATCACTTCGTCACCAAAAGTAAGATTTCGTTGATATCTCTCTATATATATATATTGGATGTATATATATATAAATATATGTGTGTCTATACATATAATGTGTGCCTAGATCTTCATGTTGTTCGTGTTTTATTGTTTTACACGCTTCCGCACACACGAACAAGGTAATCGAGCGATTGGATCGGCATCGAAAACCTTCAGTCCTCCGAGGGAGGGGCCGAGGGGGCGGACGAGAGGGAGAAGGAGAGGAGAGAAAGTGAGGCTAGGGTTTTGAGCTCTTCACTTTGGTGTGTTTTTTTTTTCTCATGCCTATGAGTCTCCTTTTATAGGTGAAGAAAGGAGCTTGTTGGGCTCAAACCCTAATGGATCGGATCCATTAACCTTAGTCGGCCCAATACATTAGCCGTCAATACGTTTCTCCAAAATTGACAATCAATTTCATCTCCGAAAAATATAACGATTATATTTTCTTTCTCTTTTTAATTTTCTCATCAATATGAGATAAAAATAAAAATTTCCAATTTCACAAAATCGGAAAGCCCATTTCAGGGGTACTGCTAAATCGGGAAATTTCCCAAAATAGAAAGTGTACACCATCGTGTCCGTTTTCTTTAGCTCATTATGATCGTATTCAAGGATCGGTTTACACGAGAATGTGACCCTCAATGGTTCAGGTGTATAACTAGCCGTGGGCTCACAACATATTGTGATTCTGTTGTACCCGAGAAAATGGTCACCGACACGTGTCACGAATCAAAGGGCCACGTCATCAAGAGAGAAAGTCAGCCGGTATAGTCAACGAGACCTTCAAGAACAGATCTAAGAAGGAGAGAAAGACCTTGGACAGTAGAGATTGCACGGTAGAATCAGAGTCCCCTCTCAGGGGAATCGCCTGGGGAGGCTCCGGGGATGACATTTAACAAGCTAGGACTTCACGGGGAAAGAGGCAGATTAAGCACTAAGGGAAATTAGTGGGTATTTAATGCTTCATATTGGTGGACTAGAGGTCCAATAAGAGGCCAAAATGTGGGCATTAGGTGGCATAATTAAGCCATGCATAGAGTATTATAAATAGAGGGAGTGAGATAGTGGAGATGGGCATGCAAATCCTTGATTTTAACTAAGTACTCTAAGTATGAATATATGAATGAAGAGGTGCCTTGAGCATCCATGTTCTTACTTATGATTTCTGCATTTAACTTAATCCTCTTGCTTTCTTACCTATAACATATTTATATTTTGTGTTGTTTACCAAAACCCTCAATTACCAGCAAATACTACCGACAAGTACAAAAACAACCAAAACATTTGGCGCTAGAAGGAGCGAGCATCAGGTATTGAAGTTGCAGAAAAGCTCGATTGAAATCAAAAATGGTGAATGAAAATGAAGACACCACGGTGTCAGGTACGTCGGGCACAAGTGGCAGGTGGCGGGCTGTGATGGGTAAGGCTGTGATGGTGGAACCCGAGGTTCCATCTCCACCTAAAAACCCAGAACCTGAGAATAAGGAACAGCCGCCGCCTACCCAGATCAGCTCCGATGAGCACAATAGCAAACGTGCAGAGGCCAACGAGCCTACGGACAGTCAGGCAGATCAACGACAGCGCCGACTTCGGTCGCGACGTCGGAATCGCCGTCTCCATCCTTACGATATCGGAGGGCCGTCGACGCCCATGGTTCCGCCTCCGATCAGATTCGCAAGTCTTGATACTCCGCAGAAAATTGATGAAGCAGTGGCAGAACTAATGTCTTTGAAATATGGGATGACAACCCCTGTGATCCCGGTGCGGGGCATGCATGCACCCGCCGGGGAAAATCCAGGGAAGGGCCCTGAACGAGCTAGACGTGCTCCCCGGGGAAACCGCAGAGCACGTCGGGCTTTAGATCTAAATAAAAGAGCCGAATCAGTGGCTACTTCTACTGATCCTTATCGACAGGCAAGTAAAAGTGACATGCACGGGCAACGTGTGAACTTCTCACCGGCGAGGGCCCACAGAGCCCCCGGTGCCGATCTTGAACTGGCCGATTTAAGGCAGAAGTATTCTGAACTAGAAAGGCGATTGAACGAAAATCAAATTCTCGCCGCCCCAGCAGGTCGTCATAACGATACCTTGGCTCCCGAGGTTGAACAAGCTCCCATGCAACTGGAAATTCAGCCCATGCAAACCACTTTGTAAAACGGCAAGACTGATCCAGAAGCGCATTTGAGCAGATTCAGGACATATATGTCCGGTCGGGGAGCCACAGATGCTACCCGGTGCAAATTGTTCCCACTCACCCTGGGCGATACTCCTCACCAATGGTACGTCAGCTTACCTACACATTCTATTAAGTGTTTTGACGACTTGGTACAAAGGTTTGTGTCGTATTTTGCATCCAAAGCTTCCTATATGGAGTATAGTCAGAAGCTGCTTGGAGTCAAGCAGGGTGAGAACGAAACTGACGAATCTTATGTGGATCGCGTGGGGGAATTACTGTTGGCGGGCGGAGAAGAGATTCCCGATAGCCTCAAACTTCACACCGTATTGGGTGGTATGAAAAGAAACTCTAAATTGTTTAAATCTGCAATGCTAAACTATCCCCGATCGTATGAGGATTTTAAGAGGAAAGCTGGGGCCCAAGTGGCGTACCAGCGTCTTATTGCTGGTGGGGGACACTCCCCCGAGCAAAAGAGAAAACCTCCCTTTTCCTCCGATCGAAGGCCAAACTATATTGGCAAGAAACCAGGCCCTAGGCCAAGTGATCCACGAGTGGATGAAATCCGTGAGTTGGAAGGAAAACTCACTGCTCAGACTGGTCATACACCAGCAGATATTTTGAATATCATGGTCATGCAAAAAACTGATTTGTTGGTGAAACCACCACCAATCCTAACTCCCCCGGACAAGTTGGATCCCAGCAAATGGTGTGCCTTTCATGAAAAGATTGGTCACAACACCAGCCAGTGCAGGCAACTGGTAAAACTGTTGTGGAAACTTTTTCAGGATGGGAAACTATGGCAGTTTTTGCCCAGGCCAGGTGCTGGGGGAAATCCGCAGGGGCCTCCTCCCCGGGAAGTTCCCGCACTAGCTCCACCACCGCCTCCTGTAGCTCCAGACCCACCAAGAGTGGGCCAGATCATGATGATCGGCGGGTTGAGGCCGGTGAATGAGGAAAGCCACCGAAAGAGGAAAAGAGACTTCCAGATGTGGGAAGTTTGGTATGAAACTGCCCCGTCAAAAGAAGCAACAATCAGTGAAACGGCGGTGATAACTTTCACCCCAGAAGATCGAGCCGAGACGAAGTTCCCGAAGGATGTGCCTTTAGTGATAAAAGCAAGAATCCTCGGCCTGGACGTGTCTCGCACACTGGTAGACAATGGCGCGCATCTCAATATTCTGTACAAGAAGACCCTAGATCTGATGGGGAAGCTAGCGCGCTATGTCAACCCGTGCGATATGGTGTTAAAAGGTTTTGGTGACGATGTAGTCATTCCCTACGGAGAAATCATTCTCCCGGTAGAAATGATGGACGCGAAGAATCCTGAAGTCATGATGGTTAGGAATCTTAAGTTTGTAATAGTAGATAAGGTTAGTGGCTATAATGCTTTGTTAGGCAGGCCCTTTCTGGACGCTTTTGAAGCGGTTGCCTCGTCCTATTACTACTGTATCAAGTTTCCAACACCCTCCGGTGCAGTTGGCACCGTCAGGGGGGACCTAGTAATGGCTAAAAAGACTTTGATGTATTTTCGCGATCTTGATAAAACTAAAATCAGAGAAAAAGCTAACATTCCCCAAATCAATTTGGAGGAAAGCTACGTAAAACAAATTGATCACATAAAAGATATCGTTAAAATACCCGAGGAAGGAATGAGCTCTCCCAGGAAAAACCCGTGCGGAGAAGTTCTTCAGATCCCCTCGGATGACATGAATAAACCCCCCGAAGGAGAACCCAGCAAGGACTTAGCATCTCCTGGGGAGAAACAGCCTAAAGCGAATCTAGAGGATTGGGGCTCGCGGGGAGGATATCAATGCAAGAAAGCACCCGTTGTAGAAATGGTTGAAACCCTGGACTCTATATTTATAGACCCAGAGCAAACCGAAAAACAAATACTTGTGGGGTCTCATATGGAATCCACCGTCAGAAACGATCTGATAAAATTCCTAAAAGAGAATATCTCCACGTTCTCATGGTCCAGTGCGGATTTAGGAAAGATAGATCCTAAACATGCCTGCCATAGATTGAAAATAGACCCCTGCAAAAGGCCTATTGCGCAGAAGCGTAGGAAAATGGGCCCCGAGAAGTGCCAGGCACTCGCCGGGGAAGTAGATAAACTCATTGAAAATAAACTGGTCAGGAAAGCTTCGAGTGATGTCACTTGGCTTTCCAATGCGGTAATGGTGACAAAAACGGCCGGGGCATGGCGTTTGTGTATAGATTTCACAGACCTAAATAATGCTTGCCCGAAAGACCTTTTTCCCATGCCGCATATCGACCATGTGGTTGATAATTTGACAGGTCACGCGATATTCTCAACACTGGACGCCAAGGCCGGATACCACCAAATTCCTGTTGGAGTTGTGTACTTAATGTCTAGATTTAAGTAACTGAAAACTCCCGATCATAGTATTTAATCTATTAAATTAATAAACAATTGTTTTGCATTTAATTATTATTAATAACATGCAAACTATAGTCCTGGATTTTATACGTTGTAGTTAGTATGGTGCAAGCATGGGCGCACAGAAGATCATACTATCGGTTACTCGTATTTAATCAAACAGTTGCTCACGACCTAGATGGACACGGACCAATCCATCGGTATAGTCGTTGTGTGAGAGAGAAAATAATTTATCTTAATTATTTTATCACACTTGTACACTTGGTGTATTGAGCGGATCGTTGAGATTCATCGATTAGGATTGCCGGCGATAATCGATTCGAGACTCAGTGTATTTTATTCTTAATCCCTGATATTATTGCGGGTGTGTATATTTAATATAAGTAACCTTGATTTGCCAAAGGAATTAACCGATTTAATTATTGGGTTAATTTCCGGTTAAGTTGGGTCACTATATTTTATATATGGCATGCCGTGAATAATTGACCGGACAGTGTATCCCGTAAGGGTTGATAATATCCCCGAGATGAGTTCATAAGGAATTATTGTGTAAACCTCATGAGTGGATTCGTTCCGCACAATAATTAAGGTTGAATGGTACTAGTCTCGGATTAAAGAGATGAATAAAAATTAATTAGCAATAAATTAATTTTATTCATGGATATTTAAATCTTAAATACACGGAATAAATAAATACTACCGGAGAAATATTATTTGATATAATATGGTTTAATATTGGGAGTGCAATTAATTTATATAGTGGAAAATAAATTAATTAATATTGATAAGGATTAGTGGACTTGAGCATTGGGCTCAATTTAATCTTCAATATTGGAAGCCCAATATTCCACCTCCTTTAGATCCCCTACGTAGCCTATAAAAGCACTACATGGCCTTCATAAATCATAAGACAAGATTATCATACTTGATATTCTAGAGAGTTGAAGGAGATCCATAGGTGTTCGATAGATCGTCGCCCACCCGACGTTCGAACGAAGTGCAAGGAATACGTGGGAAGATCCAAGGGTCTTCAACTTGATTTCGTTTCTCCGCACAACGAATCAAAAGGTACAATCATAAACTCCTTCGTGTGAATTTATGTGATTTAATTGTGATACGTACATGAACACAAGATCCGGGAAGAACGACGAACCCGGGGACGGGGATAGACCGCGCGGTGGTGGTCAAAGACCACCGGACCGCCGGCGGTCTAGAGATCCCCGCCGGGATCGAGGACAACCCTCGGCTGGGAGCCGAGGGGGTGGCGGTCGAGCCTAGGGCTTCGACCGCCGGCGCGCACCGAGGAGAGGCCGCGGCTGGACGCCGCGGCTGGGGGCGATCGAGCCCTAGCTCGATCGCCGGGGGGAACCGCCGCGGGCTGGCGCCGCGGCTGGTGGTTCCTCCCACCTCCGGTGATGGCGGTGAGTCGCCGGAATCACCGCCGGGGGCTGCTGGGCAGCCCCATGCGATCGATCGATCGCGAGCCCCAGCGGGGGCTCGGCTAGGGTTTAGCCGCGGGTTCATCCCGCGGCGATGCTCGGGTCGAGCCCGGCTCCGTTTGTGTGGTTCGCGTTCGTGGATCCGACTCGCGGGAGAAAATCGGCTGGGGGCGGGCTGCGTGTCTTCAGGCGCGTAGTCTCCAAAGGTCGGACTCCTGCGGATGAGTCGGGGATCCAGTTTCCGGCGACGGGATTTCGTTCGGGGTTATCGGTTCCGCAATTTTTGATACCCCGGGACATCGAAACCCAGCAAATGGTATCAGAGCCAGGTTCATGTTCATGTATGTATTCAATTGTGTTCTACCTTGCAGGGATTCCGACTATCATGGTTTAATTAATTGTTAATTATTCGGTTAATTAATTGCTATTTAATTTACCATGATTATTCGTTTATTAAACTCTCGGACATGTCGAGATTCGTTTTGTGTGGATGAATGCTTGTAATAGTAAAAATTCGGGGGTTGACCGAATTTAGATTTATTATTATTGTTTTATGTTTTTCCGGAAAATGTATAGGGTCGATTTCATGTATAGAATCGATACCGGAATTGTAAATTTTTTTTGTAATTTATTTACGTTGGATCGATGCCGAGATGACCGCCGGAAAAACGCGTGTGACGAAGAAGACGAAGAGGACGAAGGACCGGGATCGATCAAACCCCTTGATCGACCCCAATCGATCGCCCAAAGGGTGGGGGCGTCGCGCCCCTTCGGCCGTGGGTCGTCGCCGGCAACGGTGGCGGCTGGCCGGCTGAGGCGGCGGCGGCGGGTGCTCCCTCCCGGCGGTCGGCCGATAATGGTGGGGTGGTGCGGGAACTCCCATCCCGTGCTACTCCTACCTAGATACACTTTCCTAAATTAATTCGGTTTCCTATTTGAGTTTTTTCTATTTTTTGGGAATTCTCATGGATTAGGAAAAGAATTAATTGGAATTAATTTTATTCTTTATTCTATTATGGAAGTCTTCTAGAGTATTCCGAGTTCTACTTGGAATAGGATCCTAGAGATTTAATAGAATTAGAAAGGAATAATAATTAATTTAGGATTAATTTATTTCCTAATTGATTATTCTT
Source organism: Euphrasia confusa (assembly GCA_954870475.1). Classification (NCBI taxonomy): domain Eukaryota; kingdom Viridiplantae; phylum Streptophyta; class Magnoliopsida; order Lamiales; family Orobanchaceae; genus Euphrasia; species Euphrasia confusa. Next base: position 4,245,994 of record OX940951.1, read on the forward strand.
ATTTCTATGGGAATTTTCATAGTAATGGAAATTAATTAATCTTGGAAAGTAGTAGAGTCCTGATTTATTTCCTTATTCTATTATAGAAGTCTTCTAGAATATTCCAAGTTTGACTTGGATAGATTATTCTAGAGATTTAATAGAATTAGTTGGGAAATTAAATAAATAAAAATATTAATAATATTTAATTTTATTTTTGATTTATTCGATTGACTTAATTTTCGAATTGAGTATCTTTTGGATTTATTAAAAATAAATAGATTTAAATATTGGGATTAATATTCTCGTCACATGGAGCATTCAAGAACGAAGACTGAAGACTAGAAGAAGCATACGGAGATGGAATAAAGCCATGATAGTCGGAAAATAATTTTCTAGCTTATTTTGACTATGTGCTATGTGCTTTATTACTTGTATGCATGCTTATGTGTTTAATTATGCATTAGATAGCGTATCCCTTTGTTATAAAAAGCTAAGTGGGAGAGGGGATGGAAACATTCCCATGGTCTCCATTACTGTTCTCTTGGTGACTCTTATGGACTTTTGAAGTTCGCATAGATGTGTCATTGTAGGAGAATTCTTGTAATTCCTTTTACAAGAAACATTGATTAAGTTTATCAAACAATGCCTAATTTGTCTTTCTGAAACTGACTTCAAGTCGACTCATTCTCACCCCGGGGAGTGGAATGGAGCCAGAGCCACTTGGTCATGTGGATGACACAAATTAGAGACATTCGTACCATCTTTTAAGGTGGATCGATTGTCTGCTCGGCTCCCTCATCTAATGAGAGATAGGGTTGTTCGCATGGTGAATCACTGGTTAGAAACTTCGAGTTTCACTTATGATTCCCCGCGTCTTGATTTACGAGATCGAATGCTTCAAGTAATTGGATGTCAATTGTATAAATCTTTTGGTGTAGTAAACGTCCACACTATCGTGGCTTGCTGCATTGAATGGGATTTTAGAACGATTGATGTAGACAGTTATAGAAGAAAGTGAAGGATCGTGTGTTAACGTAAACGTCCACACTATCGTGGCTTGCGCTGATATGCAGTCCCAAACAATCTTCTTAGATACTGAGTAATGGTTTACACTTAGGTACGCTCTATAGTATTCTTCCCATCGAAGTAACGCTATAGTGATGTACGACCAAAGCAAATCTAATTGCTAAATCATTTGGATGGGTAAACGTCCACACTATCGTGGCTTGCCTTATCTGATGGGATTTTAGATGTGATTAGTGATTTAATGATATTATTATGGGGAGATAATATCGGATATTAAATTAATTGTTTGTTTAAATGTGCTTATAGGTTTAGAGAATTGCTATGAATCCACTTGAGTTAATACTTGAGGAATTTGACGCACTGGTTCCATACTGTGTTGAATGGAAAGAAGGGTTAGACATTGCTCAGACTGTGAAGGAGTACAAAGACGTACTCAGTGAAACTTGTCCTCCTGGACTCACCATTAACTCAACTGAGGATGAGATTTTTGATTTTGAAAAATGGGAAAGTGCTCGTTCACTAACCATTAATCATGATGTCATGCTTAAACTCAAGTTGATGTTTGGACATGATGGGGAGGCTAGAAAAGAGGCGATGAGGATACTCATAAAGATCTGTTACTTCGATGAAACACTTGATCATGTTTTTGAGATGATGGATCTTTTAGACGAGTTGAAACAATCGCAAGCTCTTATAGCCAAAGCCAAAGGTTTCGGACCTAAAGGCAAGGAAAAGGAGAAGAAGACAAGGGGGTCCAATGGTCCTAAGGGACTTGGACCAAAGGGTGGGATAAAGAAGCCTTCTGGCAAATATCCCCAAAGGAAGCAGTCTGAGTACTGGGGGTCTACATCTTGTCCTCTCAGAGGTACGAATTTTTCTTTAGTCGTAAAAACATAGTCAGCGGTATTATCTACCAGAATTCTGGTGTGTAGATATGGAACCACTGACGGTATGTGCATTTTTGAATGCAGGGGTTCCAGAAAACCCGGCGACTTAGAGAAGAAGAGTTCGAGTCTACACGGGCAAAAGCTGTAGAGGAGGCAGCTGTTGCGGTGGAAGACATTTATCTGCTTTAGTAGTTAAATAGGATTTCATTTCAAGATTATTGCATTATGTACCCTTTATTTTAGAAAGAACATTTTGTTCTGGATTTCTATTATTTATGAATGGATATTTTATTTCTTTAATCATTGGATGATTTTGATAAGAAATGATGGCATTATCTATTCTGGTACATTAGATAGCAATATATGAATGATAGATCCTAAGTCTACCACGATGCAACGAACCGTTCTATAACTTGTTTTACTTGATTAGATATATTTCTTTATTAAATCATTATACTTGTGAATTCTTGTACTTAGTAGTTTTTTCAAATAAGATTCAAAAGGTCGAAATTGATTTGATCAATTATAGTTGAAGGAATGGACCTTCCGACCTAAGAATTGAATTTGGAGGATAATACATCTAAGCAAACCTTTCTTCATAAAGGATAGAATTCGGACTAGTATTAGAAATGATTGGATATGCACACATGTGTGAATTAGAAAGGCATGAGTAGTTCTTTCAAGAATACTCAATAATGGATTAGAGTACTTAAATGTGCCATAAAAGCAAAGTGTTTTGACTAGTCAATGGACGCAAAGCTGTTATGGGGAACCATTAAAGTATATCCATTAGAAGCCTGCGACTCGGTCGCGGAGGCCATCGCCTATCTAAATAACACATAGCATAATCAAAGATTGGGATTCAACCCCAAAGGGCCGCGCCATACACTCACGTGTAGAGATGGTGCGTTGTGAGAATAAGAAATGGAAATCTAAAAAGTAAAGGAGAACAAGTTGTTCGGAACTACCTATGTTCTATGGATGTTTCTAGAGACAATAGCACATTCTGTGTAATTGTATGATATCCTAGGTGAACAAAGTATTGTGTGTTCTATAGTACTATGAACCAGAAGAACTTTCGTTCGGTTCATAGAGAAAGACTATTAGATGAACCACAAAGCCTGAACTGAATTAATACCTTGGAATGAGAAAAAGGACAAAAGACTAAGAACCAGCCAAACCGAGTAGAAGTACACCACACACTGCACCTATTGTTATTATTGTTATACACCGGAACGCCATTGCAGTGGGAGGTTGTTGGAACAACCGGAGATATTCATAAGACTAGAGGAGTTCAGACTCTGGATCTAGTAAACATGAAATCGATCCCTAGCTCTGCATAAGGGCAGTACTAGATCTAAATGAGCTTACTTGGAAAACAATAAGGACTATTGTTAAGAGGCTAGATCATTTAGAGTACAAGCTTAGTAAATCCGTCTTTGGATGGTTACAAAGCTATGAATCGTGGAACTTGCGAATTGATGAGATAATCCATTCAATGGATTCATCAAAAAGGCAGAGACGATTGGTGTATTGGAAACGTAATAGAAACAAGGTGGTGTTTCTCGGAGATTTTATGTAGATAACATTTTATCATTGGCAACAATGTAAAGATATTGTCAGACATAAAATAATGGTTGTCTAAATAAATCGGGATATAAGATTAAGTAGAAGTTAGAGCATGTTCTTGAGATCTTATGATCTAGGGATAAGAACATTGTACTTCTTCTAGATATCTTATACGATTATGGTTTGTTTTAAACATGCATAATTCTGAGAAAGGTTATTGCCTTTCAGAGACAGAATATGTATATCTATCTAAGGTCATGTGTTTCAAACACATTAAGGAGATAGATGATACCAAGCGGTTTCCAACACCTTGTGTGGAAAGCTTAAATGCAATGTTAGAGGACAAGAACCTGATATCAACTATGCGGTTAGCGTAGTGGGAGGATATCAAAGTAATCTGGATAAGAAATATTCGAATGCTGTAAGAGTACTTGGATGTACCGAATTAAGCAAGACGAAATTTTCTTAGATTACATATTCTCAGATTTCAAATCAGAGAAGGACCAGTGTAAGTCGATATCAGGCTATGTGTTCACTTTTGGAAAAGGTGGAACCTTTAATATGTAAAGAGTGATAAGCAGGATGCTTCTCAGGCTCTCTCATAACCGAATAGCAGCCTCAGAGGCAGCGGAAGTTTTTGGTTAGGTTCCGGGATAACCTCTAAGACTTGGAAATGACGCTTGGTTTATCAAAGGCTATTTTATAGCGGTGCATGATAAACTGGAAGAAGTCATAAGTCTAAAAGTGATGGTAACACATAGTGCAAGTACCACCTGATACGAATCATCGTCAGGGAGACGACGTAGTAGTCACCAAGATAACTTCAGAGCGGCTACCTAGAGTGCTCATTCACATAGTACTTTTTGAAAGTACACTCTAAGCACGTGATGAGTATGGGAACCGGGAGTTTGGAGGAAATGACTAGACCTTAGTACAAGTGGGAGATTGTTGGAGTTGTGTACTTAATGTCTAGATTTAAGTAACTGAAAACTCCCGATCATAGTATTTAATCTATTAAATTAATAAACAATTGTTTTGCATTTAATTATTATTAATAACATGCAAACTATAGTCCTGGATTTTATACGTTGTAGTTAGTATGGTGCAAGCATGGGCGCACAGAAGATCATACTATCGGTTACTCGTATTTAATCAAACAGTTGCTCACGACCTAGATGGACACGGACCAATCCATCGGTATAGTCGTTGTGTGAGAGAGAAAATAATTTATCTTAATTATTTTATCACACTTGTACACTTGGTGTATTGAGCGGATCGTTGAGATTCATCGATTAGGATTGCCGGCGATAATCGATTCGAGACTCAGTGTATTTTATTCTTAATCCCTGATATTATTGCGGGTGTGTATATTTAATATAAGTAACCTTGATTTGCCAAAGGAATTAACCGATTTAATTATTGGGTTAATTTCCGGTTAAGTTGGGTCACTATATTTTATATATGGCATGCCGTGAATAATTGACCGGACAGTGTATCCCGTAAGGGTTGATAATATCCCCGAGATGAGTTCATAAGGAATTATTGTGTAAACCTCATGAGTGGATTCGTTCCGCACAATAATTAAGGTTGAATGGTACTAGTCTCGGATTAAAGAGATGAATAAAAATTAATTAGCAATAAATTAATTTTATTCATGAATATTTAAATCTTAAATACACGGAATAAATAAATACTACCGGAGAAATATTATTTGATATAATATGGTTTAATATTGGGAGTGCAATTAATTTATATAGTGGAAAATAAATTAATTAATATTGATAAGGATTAGTGGACTTGAGCATTGGGCTCAATTTAATCTTCAATATTGGAAGCCCAATATTCCACCTCCTTTAGATCCCCTACGTAGCCTATAAAAGCACTACATGGCCTTCATAAATCATAAGACAAGATTATCATACTTGATATTCTAGAGAGTTGAAGGAGATCCATAGGTGTTCGATAGATCGTCGCCCACCCGACGTTCGAACGAAGTGCAAGGAATACGTGGGAAGATCCAAGGGTCTTCAACTTGATTTCGTTTCTCCGCACAACGAATCAAAAGGTACAATCATAAACTCCTTCGTGTGAATTTATGTGATTTAATTGTGATACGTACATGAACACAAGATCCGGGAAGAACGACGAACCCGGGGACGGGGATAGACCGCGCGGTGGTGGTCAAAGACCACCGGACCGCCGGCGGTCTAGAGATCCCCGCCGGGATCGAGGACAACCCTCGGCTGGGAGCCGAGGGGGTGGCGGTCGAGCCTAGGGCTTCGACCGCCGGCGCGCACCGAGGAGAGGCCGCGGCTGGACGCCGCGGCTGGGGGCGATCGAGCCCTAGCTCGATCGCCGGGGGGAACCGCCGCGGGCTGGCGCCGCGGCTGGTGGTTCCTCCCACCTCCGGTGATGGCGGTGAGTCGCCGGACTCACCGCCGGGGGCTGCTGGGCAGCCCCATGCGATCGATCGATCGCGAGCCCCAGCGGGGGCTCGGCTAGGGTTTAGCCGCGGGTTCATCCCGCGGCGATGCTCGGGTCGAGCCCGGCTCCGTTTGTGTGGTTCGCGTTCGTGGATCCGACTCGCGGGAGAAAATCGGCTGGGGGCGGGCTGCGTGTCTTCGGGCGCGTAGTCTCCAAAGGTCGGACTCCTGCGGATGAGTCGGGGATCCAGTTTCCGGCGACGGGATTTCGTTCGGGGTTATCGGTTCCGCAATTTTTGATACCCCGGGACATCGAAACCCAGCAATTCCTATGCATCCGGATGACATTGAACATACGGCGTTCTACTCAGAGAAAGGGATCTATTGCTGGGAAAGAATGCCGTTTGGCCTGAAGAATGCTGGGGCCACCTATCAAAGGTTGGTAAATCAAATGTTTTCTGAATTAATTGGTAGAACAATGGAAGTGTACATTGATGATATTATTGTAAAAAGTAAAAACGAATCAGATCATGTCAAAGACCTCGAAGAAGTTTTCAAAATTCTGGGGCATTATAATATGAAATTGAACCCCAAGAAATGTAATTTCGGAATTAAAAAAGGGATGATCCTGGGGCATGTGGTTAGCGAAGAAGGCATTGAGCCCAACCCTACCAAAATCCAAGTTATCTTGGACATGCAAGAGCCCCGGGACGTAAAAGGCGTACAACGACTCACGGGTCGTCTCGCCGCCCTGAACAGATACATTTCTTGCCTGGGAGATAAAACTCGACCGTTCTTTGCTTCCATCAAAGGACAAGAATTTCACTGGAAAAAGGAGGCCCAACAAGCTTTTGTACGGATAAAGGAATACTTATCCCATCCGAAAGTAGTTGTGGCACCTAAACCAGGAGAAAAGTTGTATTTATACCTGGCCGCCTCAGAGCATGCCATCAGTGCAGTCTTAGCAAGAGCAGAAGGAATCCAACACTTCCCGATTTATTTCGTGAGTCAAGTATTACATGAAGCAGAGTACGAAGCTCTCATTTCTGGGTTGGAATTAGCTATAGCCGTTGGGGCCAGGAAACTCCATGTGTTTATGGACTCTCAGCTAGTAGTGAACCATGTAAGTGGGGACTACGAGGCCAGAGGGGAACAAATGATAAAATACCTAAAATTGGTATGGGAACTTTGTGAAAAAATCCCTGAAGTTCTAATCGAACAAATCCCACGGGAACACAATTCACAAGCAGACGCCCTGTCAAAATTAGCATCAGCTGAGGGATCAGCAGACTTCTCAAATATTGTGTTGACAAAATTAATGTCCCCGTCAATAGAACAAAGAGAAATGCAAATGCAAATACTCACTGGGGCCGGAGAAGACTGGCGGATTCCCATTCAACGGTACATAGATACCGGGGAAGTACCAGCAGATAAAACCGAAGCAAAACAACTTCGCTCCCGAGCGGCAAAGTATACTTTAATAGATACACAACTATACCGAAGAAGTTATTCCCTTCCACTACTAAAATGTGTGTCGAAGGAAGAAGGATTTAAAATCCTGGAAGAAATACACGAGGGTGTGTGTGGAAACCATGCGGGGGGAAGATCCCTAGCACACAAAACCATGGGGCAAGGATTTTACTGGCCAAGCCTGAGAAAGGACGCAGTCGGATACGCACGTAAATGTGTCAAATGCCAGACGCATGGGCCTAACATCCGTATTTCCCCAGAAGCCCTGAAATCCATTTACAGCCCGTGGCCATTTGCTCGGTGGGGTATCGATCTGATCGGACCACTGGCAACCGCACGGGGCGGAGTAAAATATGCGATTGTAGCAGTCGACTATTTTACTAAGTGGGTTGAAGCAGAACCATTGAACAAAATTGATCAACCGCAGGTTATCAAGTTCATATGGAAAAACATTATATGTCGATTTGGTTTGCCCGAGACAATCATTTCCGACAACGGAAAACAATTCGATGGGGCTGAGGTGGAAGAATTCTGTGAAAAATGGAAAATTAGAAGGTTATTCTCTACTCCTTACCACCCCCAGACGAATGGTCAGGTTGAAGCAGTGAATAAAATATTAAAACATACCATCAAATCCAAATTGGAAAGTCGCAAAGGAAAGTGGGCGGATGAACTTCCAGAGGTTATGTGGTCATATCGTACCACAGCTAGAAATGCCACTGGAGAAACCCCCTACTCTTTGGCTTTTGGAACGGAAGCAGTAATTCCAGCGGAAATAACGGTGTTATCACACCGGACCGCTCAGGAAATCTCCCCGGAAAATGAACTAACCATCCGAAAAGAATTGGATCTTCTTAAAGAAAGAAGGTTAGCTTCCGATTCTCTAAATGCTATGAACAAACAAAGAATTGCAAAATTATTTAATTCAAAAGTAAAGGCGCGAGAATTCCAAGAAGGAGACTTGGTGCTGAAGAAAATCTTAGGAACGCACCAGGGAGCACTGGGGCCGAACTGGGAGGGACCGTTTGGAGTAAGCCACTGCCTCCAGAACGGAGCGTACGAGTTAGAGCTTCTCGACGGTACCAAAGATCAGTATCGGTGGAATGCGTTGCACCTAAAGAAATTTTATCATTGAAAGATTAATCTTTGGGTTTTTGTAAAGATATTATTTTGTAAAACCCTTTTAAGACACTTTTATAATGTTTCTCAGTATTCACCAAAAATACTTGTATGGGTTCTAAAAAGTTATATTTTGTCTGTTACAAAGGAAAAATATTACCCCGGGAAAGAAATAAATTTCCCGGTAAAAATAAGAAATATTGAGTATTCATAGAAGAATACTAAGGTTCGGTAAAGACCCGAAAATCTGTAGATTATGGGGCCGAACACTTCTTTCTGTGTACGGATTCAAACAGAGTAAAAGAAACTCAAGAATCGCTCGGGAAGAAGAAATAGGTCCGAAGAAAATCCTAAGAGGTATTCATAAAGAATAAACCACAGGATCGGTCAGTCTTTGTAAAAGGAGAGATGGAGGAGAAAAATGTTACTTAAAATCAGAGAGAATTCCGAGAGGTAACTAAAATCCGAAAATCACTTTTGCAAGACAAAGAACTCACAAAGACTCCCAACAAAGTTTTAAATAAAACTTGGGTGTGAGCCAAAAGTTATCTATTTACAAAGAATTACGATTCACCAAACAAGCTAAAACTGACTTGTCAAAATTATAGATAATTATGGTAAAAAGAAACCTAAATAAAACGGTGGAAGGGCCATGAGTAAGACCCAAAGGATAATATCCAAAAATAACTTACTAAGTTATTACACACCAGCAAAATATTAAAACTTGTCCCAGGCAAAAACTGCCTCTGAAATTCAAACAGAAATAACAAATATTGTTTTATGGCCTTGGGCCCAAATGAGAAATAAAACATAAAAACCCCTGAGTTTTTTACACTCAGGGTAGGACTCATTTTAGCAGATTCCTAAGTTATAAAACTTAGGAGGTGGAATTACCATCACCAGGGGTTACCAGAGGATCTTTTGGCTTGCCATCAGGCCCAACACCAAGTAGATCCATACCCTCATCATCAAATTCATCATCATCAACAGGAGCATCATCAGCCAACTTTGCAGGTTCACCAGGCATAGAGAGGAGACTATATGATGGCCACCATTTCATGTCAATTCCATGGACAACTTCCAGATCCATAAAAGGTTGAGGAACTCTGGAATCCAGAGTGCATCCCTTCATGTGATCCTTTAGGAGTTTGAGCCCATACTCTTTGGCCACATCATTCTTCTCCTTTGCTGCAGACCTAATGAGATCAGCATATGCAGTTACATAAAGGAGGTCAGTCAATACCCTGGGATTGTGAGCAGGTGAATCCAGTAGAGTTTCAAGCTCCACAACTCTTTCCATGGACTGTGCAAAGTTATCTTGGACCTGCTTCAGTTCTTTGGTGATTTTGACCACCTCATCCTGTAGCTCCTTCTTTTCCCTGACAAAGCTGTCCTGGGCATCTTCAATCTGCTCTTCTTTTTCCTTGATGGTTTTCAAGGCTTCCTGCATCTCTGATTTCAGCTTCCCTATCTCGGCCCGTGCAGTATCTGCAACCTTCTTCCATTTATCCCTGTCCCCTGCTGCGGCTACGTAGGCAGCATTGAGCTCCTTCACTTGTGTTTCTTGACCAATGTTGGTGATGCGTAGTTTGGAAACCTCAGCTCTGAGTTTCTCAGCCATGGTATGAGCACCAGAGATGGCAACTGCACTTTGACTGGCCAGTTTCAGGGCCAGGGAAAAGGCATGCTCCTCATGGTCCATCAGGTCATTGAGCTCTGAGGTCCAGCACCTCCCAACTGCATCAATTGAATCACCAACAGGATTGCCCAGGGTAGTGACAGGGTCAATGGGGCCTTTGCCAGAGAAGAAGGGAAGAAGCACTGATGGAAGTTTTTCTTGGGAAAATCTGACCGAGAAATAAAGTGTAAAGATTGAATAGTTTATAAGGATAAAAGAATATAAAACAAATAAAAACTTACTTGTCAGAGAGGATTTTCTCAACTCCAAAAACAGACTGACTTGTGTCAGCACGGGGAGGTGATTCAGTCACATCAATTACACCCCCATCAAATTTCTTCCTTTTCTTGTCACCTTCAAGCTTGATTTGTAGAAGTGTGGATGACCCGGAGGGAGGCAAACCCTGGCTGGGAACAACATCAGTCATCACCGCGTCGGCAGAGGCCGGGGGTTCTTTGTAGGAGTCCACCACCCCCATGATCCCCAGAGAATCTGTCTCACCGCCCTGGGCGGAGATAGTTCGGGATCTGGTCCGGGAAGCTGGGGCACCTACTGTTCCACCCCGAGTCTTTGCAGATCCTCGGCCACCTATGCTGGTTGAACTGGTTTTTGATTTACGGGCTTTCCCCGTCTGGGATGCATCCACAAGTCCAAGTCTCGCAAAAAGTTTGTTATCTGCCATATCAGGAGGTTTCACTTCGAACACAGTAGAGAAAAATTCTGCACCGGGAAAAGTAAAGAGATTACACCCGACAAAAATTGATGATCTTTCCCTGGGGGATATGTCCCCAGGAAATAAGACAAAAAGAGAAACTATAAAGAAATACAAGACTTTACCAAAACAAGGTTGGTCTTCAACAAACGGAGGACAGAAGAGGCTTGCTGCGTCACGAATACTGTCGTCGTTGAGATACGTCGAGTCCCTCTCGGTGGCAGGAATGCACTGAGCCAAAAGATTCGCTGTAGCCAAATCCCACGGGATGCTATAGTCAGTTTTGGAGATCCGGGCACCTGCAAATATAAAAACAATTTTAGATCAGTCAAAACTGTAAAAAACTTAAAAGTATAACTTACTTTCATCTTTAACGCCATAAGTTAGGGGAATTTCAATTTCTCCCTCTCGGGTCTGAGTTCTCCATCTCCCCGAGACATAAAACCATCGATCCCAACAGGTAGGATCTTTAGTTTCCGGTTCCTTTATCTTCACCATATTTTTCCTGCATCGTACTGTGTAATCACCCAACAACCCTTTCTGGAAATTGACCGGGCTAAAGAACAAATGGAATTCATCCCCCGTAAGGGGTCGAGAAAATCCCACTTGTCCTAGAACCGTCAAAACCCCATATAACTGAGCCCACCCATTCGGATGAATCTGGTGAGGAGCCACACCCCACCGGTTCAACAGGCCTGAAATTGAAGGATGCAGGGGGAACCGCAGGCCTTGATCCATCGCGTCGACGCCGATAGCCACCATGCCTGGAGGTGGACAGCAAGCGGATTCTCCCTCTTCCGGCGCATGCAAATGCACGTTGAAGGGAATCCGCCAGTCGTCCCTCCAGTCGGTGAGTTCTTCCGCTGTCACCGTGCTATCTCGGCCATGCGCACCCCAATCCTGGTGGTTTGGATCTGGTTGAACCGCGGTGATGGTCCTCACGGCAGGAACGTAAGGGTGGGCCGCGTCTAGTTCGTCCAGTCGGAATCCCGGTAAGGCTGGTGCCGCCGTGTCCATAAATTCCTTGTACTGACGAGCGAGCAGGACGTGAGGCTCTTCAGGTACTTTGGGGTGAACGACTTTCGTGTATTTTGGCATGATGATGGGGTTGTAGAAGGAAATTTACACTACGAATTCAACAAAATTACACAGGAAAAATTACTGAGAGAAAAACTTCTTACCGATTTCTAGATCTGAAAATCGAAGGGAGTTGTGAAATTTGAAATTTGAAATGGGTTAATATGTTTTGAAAAATTAACCCTGCCTCACAAATTGATCGAACGGTTGAGATCAAAGAAGGGGAAAAGAGGGCGGTTACCGATGAAAAAACGTACTCAAGTGTCCCCCCACTACCCCGTAAAACCTAAAATACTTGGTCAGGATAACGCCACGTGGCAAATATTTACTGACAAGAGACAGGTTAAGAAGAAAGTCTTTTTCTATATTCTTTTATTATTTATTTAATTATCAGATTCTTGATTGGTTAAGAAGATAAGTTTTCTGATAATTATCACAATTTACAAATAAAAAGAATCTTCCGAAAAACAACAACTCTTATTCTTTTCACCGGGAAATAGAACCGGGAAAACATGATTTAACAAAGAAAATACAAATTTCTTATATTCTGGATAAATCTCACGGGGAAGAATATCCCCAGTCATCTTTTACAGGAAGATTTTCAGGTTCAGTATTGATCGAGCTATCTTCGGAATCAGTTTCCAGATCAATGATCTCCTCTCCATCTCTCCCAAATACTCCAATATTAAAAGACTTCTGCCCACGCAACTCCAGAAAGATGGTAGCGCCCACCGAAGCAAGACGGCGTTCACAGAACTTGTTCCAGCCCTCGCTCAGAGCAAGGCGTCGACCATCCTTCTCCACTTTAACTGTCCAGACCCGTTCAAAAGCATCTACCAAAGCAATATCCTGTCCATCAAGCTCCGGAAACTTCTGAGAAAAAGACAAAGAAAGAGGCAGCTTAGTTTTCATCGACCGATTTCTAATCCGAGAAGAAAAGCTGGTTATTTGATTCGGGTACACATCTCTGTTCCAAGTAAAAGCCATAATATGAAGTCGACTCCAGTTCAAAAGAGCCTTTAAAGGTGTAAAATTCAGAATTAAATGAAGTCTCAACCACCAACAGAAAGTCAGAATGCTATTTCCAAGACAAGTCAACCGAGAAAGACCACCATAAACTTCAGGGAAATCAAAGTTGAAAACTCTAATTTTCCTGGGGGCCTATGTTGTACCCGAGAAAATGGTCACCGACACGTGTCACGAATCAAAGGGCCACGTCATCAAGAGAGAAAGTCATCCGGTATAGTCAACGAGACCTTCAAGAACAGATCTAAGAAGGAGAGAAAGACCTTGGACAGTAGAGATTGCACGGTAGAATCAGAGTCCCCTCTCAGGGGAATCGCCTGGGGAGGCTCCGGGGATGACATTTAACAAGCTAGGACTTCACGGGGAAAGAGGCAGATTAAGCACTAAGGGAAATTAGTGGGTATTTAATGCTTCATATTGGTGGACTAGAGGTCCAATAAGAGGCCAAAATGTGGGCATTAGGTGGCATAATTAAGCCATGCATAGAGTATTATAAATAGAGGGAGTGAGATAGTGGAGATGGGCATGCAAATCCTTGATTTTAACTAAGTACTCTAAGTATGAATATATGAATGAAGAGGTGCCTTGAGCATCCATGTTCTTACTTATGATTTCTGCATTTAACTTAATCCTCTTGCTTTCTTACCTATAACATATTTATATTTTGTGTTGTTTACCAAAACCCTCAATTACCAGCAAATACTACCGACAAGTACAAAAACAACCAAAACAGATTCGAACAACATATTGTTCTTATTTCAACTACTCCCAAGAGTTTTAGATTAATAATCATATTATTTAATCTCCGAACAAGTCGGTGCTCAACGAATCAGTGACGAGCGTCTAGCAGCCACGCTTCACTAATTCCCTAGATACAAATGAAGTGCCTGCAAGAACCTTGTAATATAGTTAGCGTACAGTACGATCCCTCCGATACATATGTCCCGATCAAACTAGAGATATTGGTTAATCGAGATCTCTTGTTGAGTTTGATAACTGTGCGTACGTTCTAGGTTTCGTAAAATCCATTCGTGATTGATTCAGAGAAACACATTTCTCCAATCACCTCACTATTCAACTCTGGCCAGAGATTCTGGGACTACGAACCATCAGAACACACAGGACATCCATGATCTATATCAAGCGATCAGATCCCCTACTACCATGCACAGACTTCACATCAGATTTCGAACTGCACGAACATTGTCTCCTTTTTCGACTTACTCCCTTTCCAGGGAATCAGAGACACGTCACGATACAACTAGTCCTCTGATTAAGTCACGGTGATGTCTGGGTCTTAAGGATTAATTGTGTACAACTATATTATGGAATTCTCTACTCGGTTAGTGATAACCACTTAGAGATTCCAGGGAGAGGGGGTTCAGTGAACTCATCAACAGTGAGCACCCACTAAAGTATGTCGATGTCCCAACACCGAGGCTCGAGATTAGCCCACATACACTAAGTGCTAGTCTCAAGGGGGAAAGGCCGGGTATCCTTGTTATTGGCGTAACCCATCGACTAGGAACTGAGTTTGACCAGTTACGTTGCGTTAACAGAATTATCTCTCGGTTTCCACAAAACCGAATTCATACAACATGTGTAACTGTACAGGACTATATCTATGATTCAACATTGGGAGCAGATATAGTATATGCCATTAATATAGGTTTCATTAATTAACGAAATAAACCGTTATATAACGGAATACGGTTAACCGCTCGGCCAACCGTTGGCTCGCCGGTCACCTATTCCAACAGTCAGTGGCCCCCGTATCTACACACCAGGTGCTGGTAGATATCACCGCTGACAATGTTTCAGTGACTAAGGAAAATTTCGTACCTTTGATGAGAGGACAATCAGACCTCCAGTGCCCAAACTGCTTGCATCGAAAGCATCTGCCCAAAGGCTTGCCTCTCCCAATCTGTGGTTTTAAACCACTGGGCTTCTTTGCACACTTTTCCTTTAGCCTTGCCACAAAAGCTTGTGATGCCCTTAACTTACGCACAAAATCCGCTTTCGCCGAATCCTTTTTAAGGGACTCGTTGAGAGAAGATTCTGTGAGTATGTTAATCACCTCTTGTCCGGCTTCCACGCTATGCCTCAACATCATCCTGAGGTCATTCTTAATGTCCTCATCAGTTGGGACAACAGTGGATTCGGAAAGCTCAACAGTCTGAACAATGTCCAGATTTCGTTCCCAATCATTACTATATGGAACCGGTGAGTTTTCATCCTTAAGTATATCACAAAGTGGGGTCACAGTCATTCTTAACTTATAAGCACATAAAACAAACAAACAATTTAATACCGATATTATCTCCCTCAAATAATATCATTAAATCACTAATCACATCTAAAATCCCATCAGGTAAGGCAAGCCACGTGGTGTGGACGTTTACCCACCCAAATGATTTAGCAATTAGATTTTTCTTTGGTCATACATCACTTATAGCGTAACCTCGTGGGGAGGAATAATATAATGCGTATCTAAGTGTAAACCATTACTCAGCACCAAAGTAAATTGTTTGGAATTGCTACATCACCGCAAGCCACGTGGTGTGGACGTTTACGATAACTTCACAACCCTTCACAATTACTTACAACTGTCTACATCAATTAATCCAAAATCCGTCAGCATAGCAAGCCACGTGGTGTGGACGTTTACTACACCAAGAGACTTTTATAATTGACTCCCAATTACTTGATCCATTCAATCTTGTAAATCAAGACGTGGAGAATCATAAGTGAAACTCGAAGTTTCTAACCAGTGATTCACCATGCGAACAACCCTATCTCTCATAAATGAGGGAGCCGAGCAGACAATCGATCCATCTATCAAACAATGGTACGAAGGTCTCTAATTTGTGTCCTCTACATGACCAAGTGGCTCTGGCTCCATTCCACTCCCTGGGGTGAGAATGAGTCGACTTGAAATCAGCTTTGGAAAGACAAATTAGGCATTGTTTGACAAACTTAATCAATGTTTCTCGTAAGAGGAATTACAAGAACTCTTCTCCAATAACTTATCTATATAAACTTCAAAAGTTTATAAAAGTCACCAAGAGAGCAGCAATGGAGACCATGGGTATGTTTCCATACCCTCTCCCACTTAGCTTTTTACAATAAAGGGATACGCTATCTAGTGCATAAAATAAACACATATAGCATGCATACATGTAATAAAGCACATAGTATTATCACATAATCAAAATAATACTAGAATATTATTTTCCGACTATTATGGCTTTATCACATCTCTGTACGCATCTTCTAGTATTCAGTCTTCGTTTCTTGAATGCTCCATGTGACGAGAATATTAATTTCCAATATTTAAATCTATTCATTTTCAATTAATCCAAAAGTTACTTAATTCAAAATTAAGTCAATCGAATATATCGAAAATAAAATTAAATATTATTAATATTTTTATTTATTTTTATTTTCTTTTCTACTCCATTAAATCTCTAGAATAATCTATCCAAGATACACTTGGAATATTCTAGATGATATCCATAATGGAATAAGGAAATAAAATAATTTAGGACTCTTATACTTTCCAAATTTATTTTATTCCTAATCCATGAATATTCCAATGAGTAGGAATAATCAATTAGGAAAAATAAATTTTATACTAAATTAATTCTTTTCCTATTTCATGAATATTCCATAAAAGAAATAATCAAAATAGGAAAAACGAATTAAAATAGGAAAGTAAATTTCCGGTAGGAGTAGCATGGATTGGGAGGCCCCACGCCACCCCCACCGTGATCGATCGGCCGGCCATGGGGAGGAGCGCCGCCGCCCAGCCACGCCGGCCAGCCACCGAACCGGCGGTAGCCGTGGCTAGGGCAACCGAGCCCCCTTCGCCCCTTAGCCATTGATCGGGCATCACCATGGGATCGATCCAATCGATCCCAAGCCCTCGTCCCTCTTGTCACTTCGTCTTCTCCGGCGGTTTTCGATTCATCGATCCAATCGCAAAATAAATTACAATAATCTAAATTACAATTCCGGTATCGATTATATACATGAAATCGACTCTATACAATTTCCGGAAAAACGATGAACATAATAATAAATCCTAAATTCGGTCAACCCTCGAATTTTTTCTATTACAAGCATTCACCACCAAAAACGAATCTCGACATGTCCGAGAGTTTAATAAAACCAACAATCATGACAAAATAAATTAAACGAGTAATTAATCAAGCCATAATAGTCGAAACCCTGCAAGGTAGAACAATTTTATCGAAAATACCGCGAACGTAAACCACGCTCTGATACCAATTGTTGGAATTCGATATCCCGGGTTATTAAAAATTATGCGGAAACCATTAACCCGATCAAACCCTTCGCCGGAGATCACACGAACGCCGACGAACGCGCCGGAGTCCAGCCGAGGAGACTACGCACCCGAAGGCACGCAGCCCGCCCCCAGCCGAACCCCCGCGTCGCGGGGTTCGCACGATCGCACGCCGATCGCTCAAAGGCGATCGGCCGGGACTGCCCAGCAGTCCCCCGCGGCGAGTCCGGCGACTCGCCGCCGTCTGGAGGAGCCCCACCGTCGAGGTGGGGTCGGGCACGGCACCAGCCCGTGCCCAGCGATCGATCATCGAGATCGATCGCGCGCCCTCGGCCCAGCCGAGGGTCGATCCCCCGTGTGCCCGCCGAAACCCTGGCGGGCGATTGGCGTGGTCCGGTGGCTTCGCCACCACCACGCGATCGTCCGTCTAATCCGGGTTCGAACTTCGGATCTTGCGTTCTACGGTATTTCACGATAAATTCAAATCAAATAATATCAAGGGAGTTTAGATATTATACCTTCGATTCGTTGTTCGGAGAAACGAAATCAAACACCTTTGAATCTTCCCACGTATTCCTTGCACTCCGTTCGAACGTCGGGTGGGCGACGATCTATCGAACTCCTATGGATCTCCTTCAACTCTCTAGAACTATCAAATAATGATATTCTTGTCTTGTCTTATGATTTATGAAGGCTATGTAGTGCTTTTATAGGCTACGTAGGGGATCAAAAGGAGGTGGAATATTGGGCTTCTAATATTGAAGATTAAATTGAGCCTAGCCCAAATCCATTAATCCTTATCAATATTAATTTTATTTATTTTCCACTATATAAATAAAATTGCACTCCCAATATTTACCCATATTATATCGAATAATATTTCTCCGGTTAGTATTATTTATTCCGTGTATTTAAGATTTAAATATCCATGAATAAAATTTATTTATTGCTTAATAAACTTATTCATCTCTTATATCCGAGAATAGTACCACTCAACCTTATTTATTATGCGGGAACAAATCCACTCGCGAGGTTTACATAATAAATCCTTATGAGCTCATCTCGGGGATATTATCAACCCTTCCGGGATACACTGTCCCTTCAAGAATTCACGGCATGTCATATATAAAATATAGTGACCCAACTTAACCGGTAATTAACCCAATAATTAAATCGGTTAATTCCTTTGGAAAATCAAAGTCACTTATATTAAATATACACACCCGCAATTGTTTCAGGGATTAAGAATAAAATACTCCGAGACTTAAATCAATTATCACAGAGCAATCCTAATTGATAAGTCTCAAGCGATCCGCTCAATACACCAAGTGTACAAGTGTGATAAAATAATTAAAACAAATTATTTTCTCTCTCACACAACGACTATACCGATGGATTGGTCCGTGTCCATCTAGGTCGTGAGCAACTGTTCGATTAAATATGAGTAACCGATAGTATGATCTTCTGTGTGGGCCCGACACACCATACTAACTACAACGTATAAAATCCAGGACTATAATTTGCATTTATTTAATTAATAATAATTAAAAGCAAATGAATGTTCATTATTAATAGGTAAATGAAAGTGTACATAGAGTTCAGAATACTCAAATCTAGACATTAAGTATACTACTCCATCAACCCGAGCACGGCTCGCGGCTCGGATCATGCGGCACGCGGGCAAGGACCTTCCCCATGCATGCCAGGTGGGGAGGCGACGATGGGGACGCGTCGCGTCTCGGGTCACGGGTCACGGATCCCGTGGGCGAATCGCGCAGGAAAGGAACTCGGGGCACGTCCGCGATACGGGTCACGGATCAAGTCAAGGCGAGCCTCGGAAGAAAATAATGCGAGATATACGCGCGTCCCGGGGCTCGAATCACGATGTCATCACACGAGCCAAGCAGGGGTACTGACCCCGGGTCAGGCCCTTGACCCGCCTTCACGGGTCCGTCACGCGTTCCGTGCGTAAAGACGACGGAGATCCAGCCAGCGGCCCGGGTCACGCGACCGGTATCTGAGGGAGGGCTCATCCCAGGAAGAACGGAGACATCGCCCACGTGAGCCCACATGCATCGTCTACATTCCGAGTCACGGGCCCCGGGTCGTTACTAGCTTCATTTAATGATATAGACTAATACGTGGTCTGAACGTAATCATTCCATAATTCCCTATAAATAGGGGGTCTATCCCTTCCGATTGTGGGGCGGCACTAATTAGTGAATATACTTGATATTAAAAGAGTGGATAATAGAAATCCTTCAGAAGAAGCTTCAAAGCTCAAAACCTCTGTTCTTTTCCAGATCTAGTCCAACCCCTACTCCAGAATATAAATTTACATGTATTAGTATCGTTTCAAACCCTCTATACACAGCCCAGCCCCGTATTATACTACCCGACTAAAACGTGCTAAAACACAGCAGAATGTCTAAACTTTGACCTCCAGAAAATAACACTAAAGGAAATCAACCAACAATGACAATCAAGAGACAGAATCATATAACACTGAAGGAAATCTAGAACTTGTATTTGGGGATAGAACTTCTAATCTTTGACCTCCAGAAACAGGATGCACAACATAACCACCATCGTCATCCTAAAAACAACACAAAAACAAAGAATATAATTCATTCTAACACTGAGTAAAAATCATAATTAAGAACACAAAAGATAGAATTTCATTACCTTCAAATTCCGAACAGCCATCTTGTCTTTTAACTCGGCGGTTTTTGATTTCTTCTTTCCACCTCTTATTTTATTGCATATCTTCTCCATTGTAGGCTTCACTCTCCTTCTTTGCGTATACTTAAGGCTTGTACTTTCTGGATTTTGAACAATGTCACTTCTTGAAGATATGTCATCCAAACAGCCCTCGTCGGTAACTGACCCAACAACCGTCGGGTCAACAATATAGAGTCTACCATCACTACCAATCAAACAGAACAAATTACCAAATCATGATTTGACATTAACAAGCCTCATGCACATACACAAAATACAAAGCCTCATGCACATAAACAAATGCCTCAAGCACATTAACAAAAGCACTACAAGCAGACAACACAAAGCAAAATAGCACCCAAATCATGAAATCTGAAATCTGAAATTTGAAAACATAGCAGAATCGGATATCTCAAATTAGAACCCTAATTAATCGACTACCATCTGACCGACTACCAAATAATTATCAATTAATTGCACCATCGACCAGGAGAATTACAGAGGAGATTAATTAGGGTTACAGAGGATATACCTAATTTTGAAGTGTTCGGTCGCTCGAGATCGCCGTGGACTCGCCGTGAAATCGCGCTGCTTGAATCGCGGAGATGGTCGTTGACAATTGACGACACTTCACGCAGAGGTGCAGGCCCGTCTACAAAACGCCGTCGAATTCACCGTCCTCTGCAATCGCCGT
Source organism: Euphrasia confusa (assembly GCA_954870475.1). Lineage (NCBI taxonomy): Eukaryota > Viridiplantae > Streptophyta > Magnoliopsida > Lamiales > Orobanchaceae > Euphrasia > Euphrasia confusa. The sequence continues at coordinate 4,266,684 of OX940951.1, forward strand.
CTACAACCGCCGGTATCACGGTGCTCTGCAATTCACCGTGATATCCGATCAAAATCGCTGAGTGAAATCCGAAACTGGAGAATTGTGTTTTGTTGTTGGTTGGTTGAATTTGTTTGTTTCTGTTACGCGAAGGAGGAGAAAGAAAAAAGAAGAGAAAAAAAAAAAAGGAAAAAAATGGGAGAACAAAAAAAGAGGTGTTTATATAATAAAAAGGGGGACCATGTAGAATTGGGTGGGGTAGGGGTTCACCTAATAAATTTCCGATTTTACGTAAGTATTATATATTGTCTTTTTCTCAATTTGTTATTCTACTATTGTATATTTTATTGTTTAATATCAATTCTTTGTGTTTTTTTTCAAGGGATTCACGATAAGCAATTTTATATCGATTTGATTATAATATATTATTATTGTTTGAATTTTTTTGCAGTTCAAATTATTTTTCATTAATTTGGTTCTGATAAAATATTTTTTGATAATTACTCTTTTTAATTTTTTTCCAGATATTTTATTTTCACAATCTTACTCTTCTATATTTTAATATTTATTAGTAATTATTAACATTATCCTTTGATTATAATTCATTTTTTTTCTATAACCGAGTACCCCAACAATTTTATGAATTATTCCACGGCAGCTCCAATTATCTATATGTGTATCAGCATATCCTATAACACAAGTTTGATACAAGTGTTTTAATAGAGTAGTACTTTATTATAATTTTAAGTTCTTTGAGTTAATATATATATATATATATATATATATATATATATATATATATATATATATATATATATATATATATATATATATATATATATATATATATATTGTATATCTCACGTTTTATTAAATATGTAATGTATAGTTTTTTGTAATTTTTTTTATTATTAGATAATTCTTCATTATTCTTAATGTTTTTTATTATTAGATAATTCTTCATTATTTACCATACTTATTTTTCTATTGCGATTGTTAAAAAATCTTGAAAAATCAGTTGAAATAATAACTCATTTTTATTATTAGATAATTGTTCATTATTTATCATACTTATTTTTCTCTTGCGATTGTTAAAAGATCTTTATTATTAGATAATTCTTCGTTATTTACCATACTTATTTTTCTCTTGCGATTGTTAAAAGATCTTGAAAAATCAGTTGAAATAATAACAAATAATTTGTCATTTTGTCCCATAATATAGGGATTTTTAATTATATATGGGTATCATTCCTAATATTATTTACTTCTATAATTAATGTTATTAGTAAATTATAGTAATTCTATTTTTAATGTAAATAATCTTTTACCAATAGAGAAGATTCACTCTCCAATTACATGTCAAATTTCAAACGTGATTTTCTATTCTTTTTTAAATAGTATAAAATTCCAAATGTGAAATTTTATATTCCTATTAATACAAATTATTAATAAATTTAATATTATTTAAAACAAATTATGTATGGTAAATTTAATAATAGGGAAATAAATTCAAAACAAATTATATATGGTATTTTTTTTACTATTTATACTCCATATCCTTCAATTGTTCTTCATCTCCTTTTTTGTTTTGCCATTTTTTTTAATTTGAATACATTCATATTTTTGTATGATTGAATTAGCTTAATTGTTAGTTTGTTGCTAATATCATATTGTTATGTACAGGTAAATACAAATGTTTACAATATTTCAACACGAGGTACGATTTTTTTCATTTTATTCGATTCCATTATATTGTTGTGTTTCTGATTAATAAATAAAACTACTTTTTATTTTGCAAATTCAAAGGTAAATAAATTTATTATATATTTATTTGTCAAGTTGTATCATATTTATTTTTTATACGTATTTTTATTTTTAATGTCTATTTTTTCTTATAATATTTTATTATGAAATAAAATTGTTTAATATATTCTTAATTATATTTTAATGTCTATTTTTTCTTATAATATTTTATTATGAAATAAAATTGTTTAATATATTCTAAATTATATTTTAATAAATATTAATTGATACTGAAAACCAAATAATATGATAATATAGGCTTCGTTTTTTTTAAAATAAAAAAAATTACATTAAATATTCGTATTAAATATTACTGGGAGTAAATTACTAGTATCTTTTAATTCTCTTTGGTTGAGTGACCATGAGTTCATATTTCCCTTCATGTCTTAACTTTCAAACATTTGTTTCAAATAAAAAATGATGTTTTATCTTATCTTAACTTTCTCATCACACTATAGATGTACATTTTTAAAATTTAACTCACAATTACTCGAACAAATGAACAAATGTGAATATTAGACTATGTATCCGAAACAGAGAAAGTATACAACAAACACAAGTAAATTGAGAGCGCTCCAAACAAATTGTGTTGATTTTGTGACCGGAGACCATTGCCAAAGCCAAGAGAGTTTACTTTTCTAAGTGAATCGACATAAATTGCACTCCTACACTTTTCAGAAATCTAGATTTTGAAATTGCATGACGAAGAAGATGAACCAGGCTTCTTGTTTAACAACTCCTGCAAAATGTATCTCGAGATCTATTTCTTGATGTGTGATAAATGAAAGTAAAATGAAAATCTTTATGATGCTATAAATCAAGAGAGGATTGGAAATTCATAATATCATCAAATCAAAAGAAGATGAAGCTCGCTCATTCGCATTCACAATCCCATTTCACAGGCAGTGCAATTGTTCTAACAATACTGGTCGATCCTCTGCTATCCCATGACTCTTTATTCACTAGAACCATGTTGTTCCGAAAGAAGGAAGAAAAAAACTCGTATAACCAACAAGTCCTATAACCAATCAATCAATAGCACACACTAACCAATAATTAAGATGACACATGCTAAATAATTAGAGCCGTGATGACACAGCCTCAATGGCACTACCCAACGGCCAAGCAGCTTCAACGAGAGAATTTTGATATTTAACCTTTTTCACCAAAGTGATCTCTTGCCACGGATCAAGCCCTGACAAAGAAACATACAAACAATTAGACAGTAAGCTAAAATGACCAAATGCGAAGGAGGCAGAAGTTAGCTGCTCACCGAAGCCATCAACAAGCAACGTGAACTGGTAAACAAGGTCCATGCACAAGAAAGGCAGGTTGTCTGGCTCCACCTTAGGATATATTTGCTTGCCATTGTTAAGATCAGTTTCACAGGCACGTTTAGCTGCATCCTCAAAATCAGTTGGATGAACTTTTGCCACAGCCAAGCTTGGGTCAATAAAACCCGCCTATTATAGTATAATAATAAGATTAGGAAAACATGTTAAAGGAGTTAGTTCCCCAGTCCCAACCCAAAAGAAGTGCTGCACAATGTTTCTAGCATCTAATTTGTAAAATTCACCTCGGCAGCTCTATCAAAAAAGAATGAAGCAACAAACAGATTCTTTTGGCCATCCCCTCCACCACCATTCCACACACCCCCAAATGTGCATTTCATGTGGGTGCATGAAGATTCATTGACTTTCAGAGCCTTAATAGCTGCTTCTCGACATTTACTGAGGCTCGCACCTGACGAAAAAGCCGAAGAGATGGAAAAAAAGATGAAAATGGTTTCGCTTCATGTTTTGCTACATACTTGGAGCATAGCTTGTGTTTCTTTTCTAACAAATTTCAGATCAAATATGCCTTAAGCAATACTATTAATATCAAGTTTCCATATTTGAATGTCAATACAAATAAGGATAGAGTCATCCTGACGAGTGACATTGCATTCTTAAATTGTCCATTCAGAATTGAATTTACCTTTAGTCCCAATATGAGTAAAGGTTACAACTGCACAAGAATTCTTCTATCTTATTCGAAGCAAAAAAGAAGAGGAATATTATTTGTTTGTTTACTTCTTCTAACATGAACAAAGAAGAAAAATACAGCAGACAAACCACTCAGAAGTTCATTTAAAAAAATAAAAAAATCCATAGTAGTAGTTAACATTAAAGTCATAGCATGAGTGCAAATTAAAAATGTCACATCTGACTTCTGAGACACAGGCAATCAACATGATCGGGAAACCTCACTTTCCATCAATTATGAATATTAGTCAAATGGCAGGAAAGCAGAAAGCCACAGATAATAAGCCTATTTTGGAAAAATCACATATATGTGTGGAACTTACTGATTACAGCTTATAATATTATGACCCTCACAGGGTGCATTATATTTTTTCCTCAACCACACAAGAATTTGATTCTCATCGTATATTGCACGACTGCTGCAGATCCGACCATAACTCATCAGGAGAACAGAATTTTACTGGGAAGAGAAGTCAAAAGAAAAGCAAGCTTGTACACACCTTCATAACCCGCCAATATACACGGACTGCCATGTCCTTCATCAACCTTCAAAATCTCAGCTCGAGCAGCCAGTAAACCATAGCGCAGGTAACTAAAAGTATGAAATATTGGCAGCCAAACAAAAAAGAATTAAAAAAAACAACACATTAATTTAAAAATACTAAAGGTTGCTCGTTAAATAAAAAATACTATATGTTGCGAACTAAAAGGAACCATTATTCAAAAGATACGCTATAACAAGAAAATTAAAGCAAAAAAATGCATACTTTTAACAGTCAGAATTGACAGCATGCAAGGAATCTGAGAAGCAACAACATTAAAAACAAGAGACCTGTGAACATATAGATGGTATTTTCTTCCCTTCAGAAACATTTCCTGCACATATGAGTCCTCTCCATCTGACAACTTTGGAGCTTTAGCAGCATCAGACTCTGATAGAGCATAGGCCATTTGTACAGAACCACCCCCAAGATCAACCACTCCAACAGTACTAGGGTATGTTTTTCCTAAATTCCCCAGCAGATAGTTAATGGTCACCTATGAAAATATTTCAACATCTGAATAAGTTCTTTGCCAGAATCTGGGAGGCAAACGAGAACACAAAATAAGAATAAATACTGCTCTATTATTATGCAATTCATGTGTAGCAGGCAGCTATTATATCTATTCAGATTCATACACTACTTTGCCAATTTGGGTTAGAGTTAGTATGTTTGCAATACCTGGATTATATATATATATATATATATATATATATATATATATATATATATAATATTTGATGTTTTATTGCGCTACAGTTCTAAAACCAGTTTTCCCATTACAGCTAATTTGCTACTTGAACCAATCATAAATGCAACATTTGCTTTGGCTTCATGTCATTTTTTAGCATGTACGGAAGTAATATATCTGTTAATGGTCAATATACACGGGAGTAATATATATGCTTTGGCTCCACAGGCAACTGGGCTTGTTAAACATTTCTTGAGTATTCTTCAGTCGAGATTATTTTGTCATAAATAGATTAAAAAGAAGATGTCTTGAGAGTAACTACTTAAACAATGCTTTAATATTGATAAAATTCATTAACGGAAGAAAGCTATAAAAAAACGGAGGTGTGGTAAACATATAATTAACACCAGAGTTACGACTTAACCAGTTAAGGATCTAACAAGTTTAAATTGAAAGCATACTCATAAAGTCATTTATGAAAGTCGGACCAAAGGTACTCCTGAATAATCTTGCATCATGAATCCTTTTTATTCTGTCCAAATCACATTTATCAAGCAGCAAGGTGTCATCTTCATATGCTCTCAGCTTTCTTATTCTTTTGAATCACTATTCCACAACTGATCGCTTTGATGGGGTCATTTAATATTTAGTGAAACTTTCACAACTTCTCTCCTCTGTAATAATATTGCACTAATACATTTGAGAAACTATTTTCATTTATTTTGGGTTTAGATTTCTTATGTTATTCATAATGTATCAGCTCTTAGAAAGCAAAGAGGTGCATACTTATAACATTATTATTATTATTGAAAATGCAGAAACTCCATCAGTACAAAACACAAAGAAGTATATTATGTTAGCATACCCATTGATAAGCGCCTTCCTGATTTCCATTTAAAACAATAACCCAATCATCCTTGGACTTAAGAGAGCTTTTATTCTTCAAAAAGTCCCTCACCTATGAAAATGATTAGAGTCATAGCTTCAATAAATTTGAATAAAGACTAAAAGAAAAATTGTAAAATATATTTTGGATCAAATACTTACTGCTTGCAAAATCCTGTCGGATGTATCGCCTTCCAATTGCCTTAAACCAGCTGTAGCCTGCATGCACATCAACATTATCATTAAGTTTGGACTGATGCAGGATTTTATTCTTTCTTTTTATGCACAAAATGATCAAAATCCCCTACCCCAACTCTGACTGGGGTGGTGGACCGCAGATTCTCAGGAACTGCTGCTTCTGCTTTTTCAAGAAGTTCTGAGAGTGAGTTCGCAGCAGCATTGGAGTCTGTAGCATATCCACTCAGACCTGGTTTCCTCTACAAGATGAAAGTCCATTCAAGATGTTGCATTTCCAGTTTGTTGCATAAAAGAATACACATATAGATCAAAATTCAAAAGGCAAGTAGAAAAGGGGAACAAACACAAATTGTGAGAGACTCTATTGAGAAATTAAAAAGCCCTGAAATGTTTATATCCTCAATGATAGTAGAGCCTCAAATCAACTAACATTTCCCTACCCCTGTGAGTATCAATGGGTATGCTGTAACGGAGATAGAAATAAAAACTATAAAACCCATAAGGAATATAAGCCTTCAAAATAGAATTTTCCAATCCTATCGCCTTACTGTTTCCAATCCCTAATCGCCTTCCCGTTTCCGATCATCATCTTTCCCCTCCCCCAACCAACCACTGAATGAAATTCCCTACTACAGTGATATGAAACGTAATCAAATCATTTACACTGAACCTAGAAGTGACGGTGAAATCAAATCACGAATGCCGAACACATAATACAGGTAGAACTATAATCAGACCAATCAAAATTACCTGTATAAAGAGCTCAAGATCTTGGCCCATGGGCACAAGATCAAGCTTATGGTCGAAGCAGAAAACATGCACCCTGCTTCCCGAGCTACCGGCATCGAAGATCACGGCGTAAAGCTTAGCCATGAAGCTGGGAGAGAATTTCCGAGAGATGGATTCGGAAGGTGACCTTGACGGCATGACAAAGAGGACGACTGAGATGAGCAGGAGAGGCACCGTTACCATCAGTGCAACGCCACGCCATCTTACCATCTTGTCGGACAACGACTCCTGCTGCCGGTTTCGCTTCTGAGTCTTCTCCATCTGGCCTTCCTGCTGCGCATCTAATAGTTCGGCGGCAGACGGAGATCGGTATCGAATCCGGCCGTTACCCCCTCCGGTCTTCAATGACTGCGCGTCCTGCACTGCCGGATCCAGCTCTTCTGCGCTTGTTGATTTTTTCCCACCTTCGGATCGATTCGGCAAAATCGGAATCGAAACAGTAATAAATCTATTGTTTGCAAATCGGGAATATGAGAGGCGTTACCGTTGTTAAGACGTGCCACCGGAGACGCCGCCGGTCGGGACGGGAGAGAGAGAGAGTCTGAACTCTGAAGTGGATTTGAGTGAAACAAAGGAAAACTGAATAGTCGCCTTCCGCTAACGAGCGCCAATGTGCAATCTGCGTATTTATTTATTAATTACAGATTAATCAGAAAAAGTCGGACGGGAGGACAGATCGGGCAGCGAAATCGTGTTTTGGGGATCTGCGGCGAGCGAGGCTCTCTTTTTTCACGACTTTAAATTTTGCATCAATTAGACTGCAAAAACACGGATCGGGATCCTCTCCTCATCATTTTTTACCTAATATTATCCTAACAAATGAATCTTAACCTTTTATTCTATAAACGGTTAAGATCTTTTATGATTAATTAAAATAAATATTCTATAATCATTTTATTTACAATAAGTATATATATTTTCACCCCAAATTAAGGTCCGTTTGTTTGAAATGGGGACAGACAACCCCTATCCACTTCCTTTTCACATCCGAATATCTATCCGCAATCATATATTTAAAGCACCCGGCGCAGTGCCCGGCAAAGAGAGTTACCTAATGAAAATTAATTCGGACAAACGATCGAGTGCTCGGATAAACTAAGCGATTTGTGAAACTTACGGATAGAAGCTTTGTGCATCGAGTCTAGAAATAGGTTTAGACAAACGATCGAGTGCTCGGATAAATTAAGCGATTTGTGGAAGTTACGGATACGAGCTGCGATTTGTGGAAGTTACGGATACGAGCTGCGATTTGTGGAAGTTACGGATACGAGCTTTGTCCTTTGTGCATGGAGTCCAGAAATAGTTAAACAGTATGTCTTGAATTTTTACGATAATTTTATTTTCACGAGTAATTTGTCGAGTATAAATTTGACAAATGATCGAGTGCTCGGATAAATTAAGCGATTTGTGGAACTTAAGGATTTTTCTTTGTGCATCGAGTCCAGAAATAGTTAAACCGTATATTTTGAATTTACGATATTTTATTTTCACGAGTAATTTGTGGAGTATAAATTTGAACGCACGCACGTACCTTGCAAACATGGAACTGACTCGCCTGAGACGCCAAAGCCTTAGCATACTCAAGAAATTGAAACCGAGTCCACCACGGTTGTGGTCCATGAACATGATGCTAAGAGATTGAAACGGAATCGTTGAGCACACATCAAAACCGAACCATGTGGATAAATACCTAATTCCGTTATTTAAAAAATAACAATTATATAGTGTTTTTAATTAATTATGTTAAAATACAAAATGTCATGTGTAGCACATTGTGGCTATCCGTTTAGGATCATGGATCAGCAAGTGCCAGTGGCCATCCAGATACGCCACGAATAATGTTAAGAAAATGTCGACTGCGAATCTGCGATGAAGCTGTTGACAATGTTGTCGGCTATGATGAAGAGAGTGTCGCGTAAGAAATCAAGCCGAGTACGCGAGGAAGAGTAGGAAAATCTCTCAGAAAAATGTAAAATTAATTAAAATGATTATAGAATATTTATTTTAATTAATCATGAAAGATCTTGACTGTTAATATAATAAAAGGTTAAGATTTATTTGTTAGGAGATATTAGTAAAAAAATGATGAGGAGAGGATCCCGATCCAAAAAACACGTCTGACCGTGAGACTGAGATGGTTTTTGTTTATTGCAGAATAATTGTGTTTTATTGAAAATTAGTAACCGCACAAATGCTTAAAATCGAAGTTATTGACATTGATACTTGAATCCGAAGTTAAAGGAAACTAATAATACTGTCATTTGTTGATTAACTATTTATTTAAAAATCTAATTATTTTTGTAAACCTAACAAGATATTCTTACTTCAATGAACCATCATTCAAAAGATACACCTTAACTGGTTAAGTCACAGCGGTGTGATTTATTAAAGCATTGATTAAGTAGTTACGCTCAAGACATCCTCTTTTTATCTATTTATGAAAAAATCATCTCTACTGAAGAATACTCAAGAAATGTTTAACTCCCCCAGTTAAGTTAGACAATTAACATATAATTGTTAGAAATTAATACCAAATAAGCATGATTTAATCACATAAAGCATGCTTCAACAATTACCTTAATTATTTCTATGACGATTAACCGAAACATATGAAAATATAATTACTAAAGGCGGAGCGTACCTGAATCCATAGGATGAACGAGATTATGAGATTGATGGTTTCCCAAACTATCAGTACTTCTTTGGATTCACAGCGTAAAGAGAATACGTGATATTAGAAGATACTGATGTTTGGGGATTTATAGATCTAGGGTATTGATTTGGTCTCTCAATAAATCAAAGTCCACTTAATGGTATCCACACATAAAGCCCATAATTATTATGATACTTACATAAGCTCAAATTTAATCTTTAATGGATCACTTTATAATAGCTTCTTTAGAGACAACCGTACACATTTAATTTGACACATGACAGCCCAATTATTGAATATATCCAACAATAATTACTTCCCGTACATGCTAAAAAAATAAGATATGGAACCAAATCAAATGAAATCTGTTGCGTTTATGATTGTTCCAAGTAACAATGAGCTGTAATGGGAAAACTGGTTTTAGAACTGTAGCACAATAATGTTAGGATTTTCGCCTAACCGCGTCGCTGCAAGAGACGATAAAATACTGAAAGTCGTAGGCAGTAAATAAAATGCAGTGAAATGCGCTGCCTAGACAAGGCAGTGTTCTGCGGCAGAACATCGTATGCCGCAGCCCGATGCCTTGCACAGAAAACGTTCGTTTATCGTGATTTACTTAATTTAAATATTTTAATTAGATTGATCAGATTGTTAATATGATAAATATGTATGTGATATATGTATATAAATTGCAGCAGAATTAATTAAAATAAATCACACGAACGAACACACACACACGTTCGGAAAAGTAAAGAACACGAATTTAATCTTTGTATGTGTATTTAAATTATACACATACTGTTGGAGTTGTGTACTTAATGTCTAGATTTAAGTATCGGTAAACTCCCGGTCATAGCATTTTACCTATTTAATTAATAAACAATTATTTGCAATTAATTATTATTAATTAATTATGCAAAATATAGTCCTGGATTTTATACGTTGTAGTTAGTATGGTGTGTCGGGCCCACACAGAAGATCATACTATCGGTTACTCGTATTTAATCGAACAGTTGCTCACGACCTAGATGGACACGGACCAATCCATCGGTATAGTCATTGTGTGAGAGAGAAAATAATTTATCTTAATTATTTTATCACACTTGTACACTTGGTGTATTGGGCGGATCGCTTGAGATTTATTGATTAGGATTGCCTTGGATAATCAATTTAAATCTCAGAGTATTTTATTCTTAATCCCCGACATTATTGCGGGTGTATATATTTAATATTAGAGACTTTGATTTTCCAAAGGAATTAACCGATTTAATTATTGGGCTAATTACCGGCAAAATTGGGTCGCTATATTTTATATATGACATGCCGTGAATACTTGACGAGGAAGTGTATCCCGGAAGGGTTGATAATATTCCCGAGATGAGTTCATAAGGAATTATTGTGTAAACCTCATGAGTGTATTCGTTCCACACAATAATAAAGGTTGAACGGTACTAGTCTCGGATATAAGATATGAATATTATTTATTGAGCAATAAATAAATTTATTCATGGATATTTAAATCTTAAATACACGGAATAAATAATACTAATCGGAGAAATATTATTTGATATAATATGGATTAATATTGGGAGTGCAATTTTATTTATATAGTGGAAAATAAATAAAATTTAATATTGATAAGGATTAATGGATTTGGGTTGGACCCAATTTAATCTTCAATATTTAGAAGCCCAATATTTAGTCTCCTTATGATCCCCTACGTAGCCTATATAAGCACTACATGGTCTTCACTTTTCACAACACAATAATAATTGACCTACGCCAATCATAAAGTCTTGGAGAGTGAAGGAGATCCATAGGAGTTCGATGGATCGTCGCCCACACGACGTTCGAACGAGGTGCGAGGAATACGTAGGAAGATCGCAAGGTCGTCAATTGGATTCGTTTCTCCATACAACGAATCGAGGTAATATAATCAAAAACCCTCTCTTTGATTATGTGCTTGTATTAATTGTGATATATACATGAACGCACGATCCGGGAAAACGACGAACCTCGGGGACGGGGATTCGAGATCCCCGGCGAGGATCGAACGCGGCGGTCGAACCCTAGGGTTCGGACCGCTGGACGCGCGGCAAGGGAGGCCCCGGCTGGACGCCGGGGCACGCGATCAACGCGAAGTCGATCGCCGGGAGGTTCGCCGTGGGCTGGTGCCACGGCGGGTGGACCTCCCAGCCACCCTTGGCCGACGGCGGTGGCGCACGGAAAAGCCCTCGGCTGGAGCCGAGGGCGTGCGATCGATCCTCGGATCGATCGCGGGTAAGCTGCGGGGTCACCCGCAGCGACCCCGTACGTGCTGCGGGTTCGCCCGCAGCGGATGCGTGCGGGGGCTACGCCCCGCTAGGCAGCGAGTCATGGACTCGCTGCAGGGCTGCTACGAGCAGCCTGGGGATCGCTACGAGCGATCCCAGCGATTGTCCGAGGACGATCGCGAGCCCCTCGCGGGGGCTCGGCTGGGTGCACGCGGCCTTCGGGCCTCGCTGGGCATTCGGTCGGGCCCCGACTCGTGAGATGGTTCGCGTTCGTGGTTTTCGACTCGCGGGGGACTTCGGCTGGGGGCGGGCTGCGTGTCTTCGGGCGCGTAGTCTCCAAAGGCCGGACTCCTGCGGATGAGTCGGTGTTCGGGTCTTCCGACAATCTAGGGTTTTCGGTCGGGTTATCAGTTCCGCAAATTTTTGATAGCCCGGGACATCGAATCCCAGCAACTGGTATCAGAGCGTTTGGTTTCGTGTTCATGTATATATTCGATTATTGTTCTACCTTGCAGGATTTCCGGCTATCATGGTTAATTTAATTATTGCTTAATTAATTATCATGATTATTTATTAAACTCTCGGACATGTCGAGATTCTTTTTTGTGTGGTTGAATGTTTGTAATAGTAAAAATTCGGGGGTTGACCGAATTTAGGAATTATTATTACGCTCTTTATTTTCCGGAAAATGTATAGGGTCGATTTCATGTATAGAATCGATACCGGATAGTGTAATTTAAAATTTGTAATTTATTTACGTTGGTTCGATGATGAGACGATCGCCGGAAGACGAAGACATGTGACGAAGACGAAGAGGACGAAAAACCGGGGGGGTCGATCATCCCCATGATCGATCCCCATGAGGATCGATCGACCCCATCCCGGGGGCTGCCCGCTAGGGCTTCCCGCCACGCCGGCCACCGGTGGTGGTGGCGCGTGGGCTGGGGGCGGCGGTGGTGGTGGTCCCGGGCGGTGGAGGTCGACGGTGGGGATGGCGTGGGATCTCCCAATCCCATGCTATTCCTACCAAGATATTACTTTCCTAATTAATTCGGATTTTTCCTATTTTGAGTGTTCTCCTTTTGGAAACTCTCATGGATTAGGAAAAGAATTAATTTGAATTAATTTTATTCCTATTGATTTATTTCCTTCATTGAATTATTCAAAGATTAGGAATTTAATTAATTTAGTACTAAATTTATTTTTCCTATTTGATTATTCCTACTCATGGGAATATTCATGGATTAGGAATAAAAATAAATTTGGAGAGTAGTAAGTCCTAATTTATTTTATTTCCTTGTTCTATTATAGATGTCTTCTAGAATATTCCAAGTTTTACTTGGATAGATTATTCTAGAGATTTAATAGAACTAGATAGGAAAATAAAAATATTAATAATATTTAATTTTATTTTTAATATATTCGATTGACTTAATTTTCGAATTAAGTAACTTTTGGATTAATTGAAAATAAATAGATTTAAATATTGGAGATTAATATTCTTGTCACATGGAGCATTCAAGAAACGAAGACCGAAGACTAGAAGATGCATATGAAGATAAAGCCATGATAGTCGGGAAAATAATTTTCTAGCATTATTTTGACTATGTGATACTATGTGCTTTATTGCTTACATGCATGCTATATGTGTTTATTTTATGCACTAGATAGCGTATCCCTTTATCGTAAAAAGCTAAGTGGGAGAGGGGATGGAAACATTCCCATGGTCTCCATCACTGTTCTCTTGGTGACTTTTATGGACTTTCGAAGTTCATATAGACAAGTCATTGGAGGAGAATTCTTGTAATTCCTCTTACAAGAAACACTAATCAAGTTTATCAAACAATGCCTAATTTGTCTTTCTGAAACTGACTTCAAGTCGACTCATTCTCACCCCGGGGAGTGGAATGGAGCCAAAGCCACTTGGTCATGTGGATGACACAAATTAGAGACCTTCGTACCATTCTTTGATAGGTGGGTCGATTGTCTGCTCGGCTCCATCATTTATGAGAGATAGGGTCGCTCGCATGGCGAATCACTGGTTAGAAACTTCGAGTTTCACTTATGATTCTTCGCGTCTTGATTTACAACATCAAATGGATCAAGTAATTGGATTTCAATTATATAAATCTTTTGGTGTAGTAAACGTCCACACGAACGTGGCTTGCTATACTGAATGAGATTTTAGAATAATTGATGTAGACAGTTATAGGAAATTGTGAGGGATTGCGAGTTATCGTAAACGTCCACACGAACGTGGCTTGCGGTGACATAACAATTCTAAACGATTCACCTTGGTACTGAGTGATGGTTTACACTTAGGTACGCTTTGTAGTATTCTTCCCAACGAAGTAACGCTATAATGATGTACGACCGAAGCAAACCTAATTGCTAAATCATTTGGGTGGGTAAACGTCCACACGAACGTGGCTTGCCTTACCTGATGGGATTTTAGACGCAATTAGTAATTTAATGATATTATTTGAGGGAGATAATATCGGACATTAAATTGATTGTTTGTTTACATGTGCTTATAGGTTTAGAGAATAGCTATGAATCCACTTTCTATGATACTCAAGGAACAAAAACTCACTGGTCAAAACTACATTGATTGGAAGAGAAATTTGGACATTGTCCTGACTGCTGAAGAGTACAAGTTTGTACTCTATGAGCAATGCCCTGCTGAACCCACGGCCGCCTCAACTGATGAGGAAAAAGAAGCATATCGGAAGTGGAAAAAGGCGGATGAAATGGCTAGGTGCTATATTTTGGCTTCTATGTCAAATGTACTCCAAACCCAGCATCAGTCAATGAACACTGCCGAGGATATGTTATTTAACCTCAAGGAGATGTTTGGGCATCATGACCGTGCGGGGAGGCAAGAAGCCATGAGAGTCCTCATGTCAACTACTCAATCTGAAGGAACGCCCGTCGAGGATCACGTTCTCAAGATGATGAGTCTGTTGAATGAATTGGAGGTCCTAGGAGCTATGATTGATGGTGAGACGCAAGTCGACATCATACTCCAGTCTTTGACCCCTAAGTTTGAGCAGTTTCGTATGAGCTATAATATGGGTAAACTATCTTATACTCTTGCGCAACTCCTGACTGAACTGAAGGCGGCAGAGGGGATCTACAAGAAGGGCAAGTCTCAAGCGCTTGTGGCTACCAAGTCCAAAAGCTTGAAAGCTATTGGAGGTAGGGGCAAGAAAAGGAAGCAAGCCATAAAACCCAGTGGTGCCAAGAGGAATGGACCACGAGTGGGGGCTAGTAAGCCAAGGGGCAAATGCTTCCGATGCAACAAGTCTGGACACTGGAAGTCTGAATGTCCTCTCAGAGGTACGAATTTTTCTTTAGTCATAAAAACATAGTCAGCGGTATTATCTACCAGAATTCTGGTGTGTAGATATGGAACCACTGACGGTATGTGCATTATTTTAAATGCAGGGGTTCCAGAAAACCTGGCGACTTAGAGAAGAAGAGTTCGAGTCTACATGGGCGAAGCTGTTGGGGTAGCAGCGGTTGCAGTGGAAGACATTTATCTGTTTTAGGATTTCATTTTAAGTTATTGCTTTATGTACCCCTTATTTTGAAAAAGAACTTTTGTTCTGGTTTTCTTTATTATTAATGGATATTTTATTTCTTTAATCATTTGATGATTTGGATAAGAAATAATGGTGATATCTATTCTGGTACATTAGATAGCAATACATGAATGATGAATCCTTAGTCTACCACGATGCAACAAACCATTATATATAACTTGTTTTTACTTATTAGATGTATTTCTCTTATCAATCATTATACTTGTGAATTCTTGAACTTGGTAGTATCTATTCAAAAGGGATTCAAAAGGTCGAAATTGATTTGATCAATTGTAGTTGGAGGAATGGACCTCCCGACCTGAGAATCGATCTTGAAAGATGATACAACTAAGTTAACCTTTCTGGATAAAGGATGAAATTCGGACAAGTATTGAAAATGATTTATGATTAATGCCGTGACATGTGTAATTAGAGAGGTACGAGTCGTTCTTTCCAGAATACTCGAAGATGGATTAGAATACTTGATGTGCCATAAAAGCGGAGTGTTTTCAACACAAAGCTATTATGGGGATCCTTCAAAGTATATCCATTGGGAGCCTGCGACTTGATCGCGGAGGCTATCACCTATCTAAATAACGCATAGCATAAATCAAAGGTTGAGATTAAGTCTCAAACGACTACACCATACACTGTTGTGTGGACATGGTGTGTCAGAAATAAGAGATAAGATTCTAATAGTAAAAGGACAAGTTTGTTCGGAACTACCTGTGTTCTATGGATATTTCTGGATACAACGGCACATTCAATGTGCTTGTAGAATATCCTAGAAGAACAAGTAATTGTAAGTTCAATAGTACTGCGAACCAGATGGGTGTCCTCACCCGGTTCTTAGAGGAAAACTATTAGATGAACTACAATGCCCTAACTGACAATGTACCTCAAATAAGGAAAGGGAAAGACTGAGAACCAGCCTGACTGAGTAGTAATATACCACTAACTGCACCTAATGTTATTACTGTTATACACCGGAACGCCATTGCAGTGGGAGGTTGTTAAGCAACCAAAGATGTTCATAAGACTGGAGGAGTTTTGAACTCTGGATCTAGTATACATGAAATCAATCCCTAGTTCTGCATAGGAATTTGCGAGAGAGGTGTGTTAGAGACGTAATGGAAACAAAGGTGGTGTTTCTCGGAATTTTGTGTAGATAACACTTCATCGTTGGCAACAATGTAAAAGTGTTGTTAGACATAAAATAGAGGTTGTCTAAATAAATCGAGATATAAGATTAAGATAAAGTTGGATCATGTTCTTAGAAATCTTTCGATCTCTAGATAAGAACATTTGTACTTCTCTTAAGATATCTTAATACGATTATGGTTTGTTTTTAAACATGCACAATTCTGAGAAAGGTTATTGCCTTTCGTGAACAGAATACATCTATCTAAAGGTATGTGTTTCGAACGCATAAAGGAGATAGATATGGACAAAGCAGTTACCTACACTTCGAGTGTAGAGAGCTTCATAGATGCAATGTTGTAAAACAAGAACCTGATATCAACTATGTGGTTAGCGTAGTGGGAGGATATCAAAGTAATCTGGATAAGGAATATTCGAATGCTGTAAAAGTACTTGGAAGTACTGGATTACTAGCAAAACGAAATCTTCTTAGATTACAGTTTCTCAGATCCAAAAATCAGAGAAAGACCAGTGTAAGTCGATATCAGGCTATGTGTTCACTTTTAGAAGAGGTGGAACCTAAGGATGAAAGAGTGATAAGCGTAATGCTTCTCGGACTCTATCATAAACCGAATAGCAGCCTCAGAGGCAGCGGAAGTTTTGGTTAGGTTCCGGAATGACCTCTGAACTTGGATATGATTCTTGGTTCACCAAAGGCTATGTACATAGCGGTGCATGGAGAACTGGAAGAATTCATAAGTTCAAAAGGTGATGATAACACATAGAGCCAGTACCACCTGATACGAGTCATCGTCAGAGAGACGACGCAGTAGTCACCAAGATAACTTCAGAGCGACAACCTAGATTGCTCATTCACATAATACTTATGGGAAGTATAACTTAAGCACGTGATGAGTATGGGACTCGGGAGTTTGGAGGAAATGACTAGACCTTAGTACAAGTGGGAGATTGTTGGAGTTGTGTACTTAATGTCTAGATTTAAATATCGGTAAACTCCCGGTCATAGCATTTTACCTATTTAATTAATAAACAATTATTTGCAATTAATTATTATTAATTAATTATGCAAAATATAGTCCTGGATTTAATACGTTGTAGTTAGTATGGTGTGTCGGGCCCACACAGAAGATCATACTATCGGTTACTCGTATTTAATCGAACAGTTGCTCACGACCTAGATGGACACGGACCAATCCATCGGTATAGTCGTTGTGTGAGAGAGAAAATAATTTATCTTAATTATTTTATCACACTTGTACACTTGGTGTATTGGGCGGATCGCTTGAGATTTATTGATTAGGATTGCCTTGGATAATCAATTTAAATCTCAGAGTATTTTATTCTTAATCCCCGACATTATTGCGGGTGTATATATTTAATATTAGAGACTTTGATTTTCCAAAGGAATTAACCGATTTAATTATTGGGTTAATTATCGGCAAAATTGGGTCGCTATATTTTATATATGACATGCCGTGAATACTTGACGAGGAAGTGTATCCCGGAAGGGTTGATAATATCCCCGAGATGAGTTCATAAGGAATTATTGTCTAAACCTCATGAGTGGATTCGTTCCACACAATAATAAAGGTTGAACGGTACTAGTCTCGGATATAAGATATGAATATTATTTATTGAGCAATAAATAAATTTATTCATGGATATTTAAATCTTAAATACACGGAATAAATAATACTAATCGGAGAAATATTATTTGATATAATATAGATTAATATTGGGAGTGCAATTTTATTTATATAGTGGAAAATAAATAAAATTTAATATTGATAAGGATTAATGGATTTGGGTTGGACCCAATTTAATCTTCAATATTTAGAAGCCCAATATTTAGTCTCCTTATGATCCCCTACGTAGCCTATATAAGCACTACATGGTCTTCACTTTTCACAACACAATAATAATTGACCTACGCCAATCATAAAGTCTTGGAGAGTGAAGGAGATCCATAGGAGTTCGATAGATCGTCGCCCACACGACGTTCGAACGAGGTGCGAGGAATACGTAGGAAGATCGCAAGGTCGTCAATTGGATTCGTTTCTCCATACAACGAATCGAGGTAATATAATCGAAAACCCCCTCTTTGATTATGTGCTTGTATTAATTGTGATATATACATGAACGCACGATCCGGGAAAACGACGAACCTCGGGGACGGGGATTCGAGATCCCCGGCGAGGATCGAACGCGGCGGTCGAACCCTAGGGTTCGGACCGCCGGACGCGCGGCAAGGGAGGCCCCGGCTGGACGCCGGGGCACGCGATCGACGCGAAGTCGATCGCCGGGAGGTTCGCCGTGGGCTGGTGCCACGGCGGGTGGACCTCCCAGCCACCCTTGGCCGGCGGCGGTGGCGCACGGAAAAGCCCTCGGCTGGAGCCGAGGGCGTGCGATCGATCCTCGGATCGATCGCGGGTAAGCTGCGGGGTCACCCGCAGCGACCCCGTACGTGCTGCGGGTTCGCCCGCAGCGGATGCGTGCGGGGGCTACGCCCCGCTAGGCAGCGAGTCATGGACTCGCTGCAGGGCTGCTACGAGCAGCCCGGGGATCGCTACGAGCGATCCCAGCGATTGTCCGAGGACGATCGCGAGCCCCTCGCGGGGGCTCGGCTGGGTGCACGCGGCCTTCGGGCCTCGCTGGGCATTCGTTCGGGCCCCGGCTCGTGAGATGGTTCGCGTTCATGGTTTCCGACTCGCGGGGGACTTCGGCTGGGGGCGGGCTGCGTGTCTTCGGGCGCGTAGTCTCCAAAGGCCGGACTCCTGCGGATGAGTCGGTGTTCGGGTCTTCCGACAATCTAGGGTTTTCGGTCGGGTTATCGGTTCCGCAAATTTTTGATAGCCCGGGACATCGAATCCCAGCACATACGAAACGGCCTTACGGCTAGAAACTTTATTAAAGATACGAGTCTTTACAAAAGAATACTCTTGGATTTACAAATGATATTACCAAAGGCTATACACATGTATGCCTTCGTATTAATCGTATCCGAAGAGTATGAACAATCAACAACAAAAACCTAGCTACTGAAATGAACACCTATACTAATCTATCGAATCATCAGCTGAACAAACGAACTCTCTTAGGGACGAGAGAACACACGGCACGACGAGCTTCACGAATGAAGTCGCGGCTCTAAAAGCTCGATGATCGATTCCCGAAGGAAATGTGTTTCTGGAGGTGTTAATGTGTTGTATGAGTGTTGAGTAAATGCAGCTGGGTCGTCCTCTATTTATAGGTGAGTCTCCAACTGATTTCCTCATTTTGCTAGGTCAACAATCGGTTGAGAGAAACCAGGGCAGGCTGCTTTGACTGATGCCGCAGGATGCCTTCTGAAGTTCTTCTGGAATTCACTGCCACACTGCACTGCCTTCCATACTCTCTGGACTTCAGCATTCCCTTGCCCTTATATCATGCTTCACTTGATTCTCTTAACTCAACCTCTTGTCCAAGCCTTGCACTGCTTGCGGCATAACTCTGCCTGGCTGTGCTGCGGCAGAAATCTTCTATGTTGATTGTTTTTCAAGCACGTTCCAACTAATGAACTATGCTAAATCAAATCACCAATATGACAAGTGATTACAACAGTTTAAATTGTGAAGAAAGAAGAAAACAAATAAATATGTTAGCAAAACAACTTCTGCCTAGATCCTTTAAGGCATTGTAATGCCCAAACATATTTATCCTTACAAACTCTCCCCTTTTATCTTTCTTCACAAAACCATGAGGCAGCAGCGCAATGGAGCACTCCCCCTCAATGAAATACATCTGACTTAGAAGTATATGAAATTTATCTTGACAAAACAACTAAGGCAATGAAACTCCCCCTTAGTTGATACTTCCTAAGTAGAACAAAAACATTTATTTGATACCTAACTAATAGAACAAAAACAAGTTAAACTAAGTAAGCCTTTAAGTAACACACCAATTTTTTCATAAAGGAAATAATTACTAAAATTTGAAATCGTTCAAACCAAATAAAAACTTAAACCAATTGTTCAAACACAAATAAGCAGAAATATAAAATGTGTTCAGAGCAAATAAAAATTAAACATCAAAAGAAGAAATGATATTTCTTCGGGTCTTGAGAACTGCAGTCCTTCAGGTTCTTCAATCATCGTGCTCGGGTGACGATCCACGCTCTTCTCCATCAATCTCTGTTGCAGTGTTTGCGGCAGCCTTCTCTGCTGCGGCAGCTTCCTTCTCTGCAGCAGCTTCTTCAGCATCAGCTTCCTTAATATCCTCATCAATGCGTTTCTTCAACTTCCTCAGAATCGTGCTCCTTGCCGTTTTGCGCGCAGCTGCTGGTACTCCCCCTTTTTGTGAAGGAAATCCCTCATCTTCAAGAAAATGAGAAATTCCATCCACAATGGCTTCGGCCATGAATTCCTTCATGATTACCAGATGATGTTCAGCACATAGCTCTGCAAATGCTTGGGCGCGAGCATGAATATTCGGCAGTGCAGAGGAGCTGGGGGCATCAACCTGCTTCTTGTGAACCTTCTTTGGGGGTGGAGTTGGTGGCACTGCGGCAGAGGCATGCAGACCAGTCCATGGCAAGTCATTGTTCTCACGAACATAAAGCTTGTAAGCATTTGGGACAACGGTCAGGAGATCAGCATTGTTGTACGAGAGCCCTTGGATTTTCAGCATCTCCCAAATAAGTGAAGGGAATGCAAGGCTCTGCGTCTGAGAAATGTTCTCTGCCTGGGACTCGATTTTTTCAAAGATCAGCTCTCCCAAATTCACTTGCCTACCTGCACCAAGGTGAAACAAGACTTCCCCCATTTGGGTATGCACAAAATGCACATTAGATGTGGGAATCCAGTTGTGCCTAGTAATGGTAAACAGAAAGTAGTAAAAAGAAGAGAGTTTTGAGCAAGGAATGTTGTTGGCAGCATCAGGTGGTGATCTGGTCAGGCGGTGAGACACTGCGGCAATGGTGGGGTCAGCAATTGCGGCAGGATACTCGACATCAGAGCGCTCCAAGAAGGCATTTATTGCGGCAGGGGTGAAGTTAAAGATCTTTTCACGCATGTACACCTTGTCGTAGCCTCTGGATCCATCATCACCAAAGCAGGGACGCAAGTTAGCATAAAAATCGCGCACCAAATCCTCGCAGTAGGGTGCTGCGTAGGATACTGCCTTGACCAACTTCATCTTCTTCAAGAACCTGTCAACTTTGTGTTTGGCACAGGTTGACAAGTCACCACCACGGTCCGGTTGAATAGGCTTGTTGGAGTAGAACTGGGGCCCAATCACTGAACGGCGTTCCGACCAGAATCGCCTCGAGTAGCCCTTGCCAGATTTCATGTCAGAACCTGAATCCTCCTTTGGGGCATCAATTTTTGGTGCCTTGCCACCCTTCTTCGCAGCAGGCTGTGCTGCGGCATCACCACTGTGTGAGCTGTCAGTTTTCGAAGCGACAGCTACACTTTTTCCCTTGCGGGACTTCTTGGCGGCGGTGGTCTCGACATCAATGGGATTTTCCATTGAGGTAGGGGGCAAAGCCGGGCCTTTGCCTTTGGCAGTGGCGGATCTGGTGGACGGCCGGCGAGGAGGAAGGGGCACCTGCTTCTTCTTGCGCTTCCTAGAGGCAAGGTCTTGCAGCAGTGGGTCCGATTCTGTGTCAGATTCTTCTGCGGCATCATGCTGCTGCTGACTTGAGTGGCCAGAATCCTCCGCATCAGAGAGTGGATTTGCAGAAGGATAGGGGGTTGGCTTGCGATCCTTGGTCTTTTTATTAGATGGGTAGTTGTCGTAGAGCTCGCTGTAGTCGAAATCATCAGCATCATCCCTCCTGTTGTAAGGCATGCTCTTGCCTTGCTGCTGCACTTCAGTGTCTGCCTGGGGAAAGGCAGAAGATGCGGCAGTGACAGAGGGTTCAGGTGTGAACAACCCTTTGAAATCCGAGGTGTTGAGGGATCGTTCGTTCTGGGCAGCCTCATATGCAAGTACATCATCAACTCCTGGAATGACCACCGGTGATTTTGGAGTTTGAGATGGTTCAGAGTCGCCGTGACCAGGGAGTATGATCTGAAGGGGAATTAGCTCATCCTCTGCGGCAAGGTCTTCTTCTGCGGCTGTTTCTCCCCCTGCATCATGATCCGGGGAGATTTTCATGGGAGAAGCCTTACCTGGTCCTTCACCGACGTCGATCGGCGGCGATTCTGGAGAGAGAGATGGCTGTTGCGACGCGGCGGCAGAGGCGGCGGCGGCGTTGAGAGCCTTGAGGCGGTTGATGGCATCCATCGATTCACCTGTTGGAAATCGATATCCCGGGCTATTAAAATTTGCGGAAAATAATAACCCGACCGAAGTCCTTCATCGCCGGAGATCCGAACGCGAACCACCGCACGAGCCGGGCCCGACGAGAGCTCCACCGCGGACAAGCCGCGGCAAAACCCTAGCCGAGCCCCCCGCCGCGAGGGGGCTCGCGATCGCGCACATTGCGATCGCTGGGGCTGCCCAGCAGCCCCCGGTGGTGAGTCCGGCGACTCACCACCGCCGCCGGAGGAGGGCGGTCAGCCTCCAGCTGACCCGCCGCGGCCCAGCCGCGGCCTCCCTTGCGATCGCGCACCAGCCGCGATCGCTGGCCCCGGCCGAAGCCGGGGTTCCTCCCGTGCGCGCGCCGCCGGGCGAGGAACGGCCAGGGGGTTCATCCCGCCGTGGCACCAGCCCACGACCGAACCCCCGGCGATCGACTTCGCGTCGATCGCCTGCCCCGGCGTCCAGCCGGGGCTTCCTCTTGCCCGCGCGCCGGCGATCGAAGCCCTAGGGCTCAATCGCCACTCTCGACCTCGTCGAGGGTTTCTCGACCTTCGCCGGGGATCTCGAATCCTCGTCCCCGAAGTTCGTACGTTTACCCGGATCGTGTGTTCATGTATATATTTCAATTAACATCACATAAAATCATAGAAGAGGGTTTATGATTTTACCTTTCGATTCGTTGTGCGGAGAAACGAATTAACGCATTGATGACCTTGCGATCTTCCTACGTATTCCTTGCACCTCGTCCGAACGTCGTGTGGGCGACGATCTATCGAACTCCTATGGATCTCCTTCACTCTTCAAGACTTTATGATTGGCGTATCTTAGGTTATCTTGTGTTATGAAAAGTGAAGACCATGTAGTGCTTTTATAGGCTACGTAGGGGATCATAAGGAGATTAAATATTGGACTTCTAATATTGAAGATTAAATTGGGTCCAACCCAAATCCATTAATCCTTATCAATATTAATTTTATTTATTTTTCACTATATAAATAAAATTGCACTCCCAATATTAAACCATATTATATCAAATAATATTTCTCCGGTAGTATTATTTATTCCGTGTATTTAAGATTTAAATATCCATGAATAAATTTATTTATTGCTCAATAAATAATATTCATCTCTTATATCCGAGAATAGTACCGTTCAACTTTAATTATTATGCGGACTAAATCCACCTGCAGGGTTTACATAATAATTCCTCATGAACTCATCTCGGGGATATTATCAACCCTTCCGGGATACACTTTCCCGTCAAGTATTCACGGCATGTCATATATAAAATATAGTGACCCAACTTAACCGGTAATTAACCCAATAATTAAATCGGTTAATTCCTTTGGAAAATCAAAGTCACTTATATTAAATATACACACCCGCAATAGTATCGGGGATTAAGAATAAAATACTCTGAGATTTAAATTGATTATCTAAGGCAATCCTAATCAA
This sequence comes from Euphrasia confusa, assembly GCA_954870475.1. Taxonomy (NCBI): domain Eukaryota; kingdom Viridiplantae; phylum Streptophyta; class Magnoliopsida; order Lamiales; family Orobanchaceae; genus Euphrasia; species Euphrasia confusa. The sequence continues at coordinate 4,291,003 of OX940951.1, forward strand.
TAAATCTCAAGCGATCCGCCCAATACACCAAGTGTACAAGTGTGATAAAATAATTAAGATAAATTATTTTCTCTCTCACACAACGACTATACCGATGGATTGGTCCGTGTCCATCTAGGTCGTGAGCAACTGTTCGATTAAACACGAGTAACCGATAGTATGATCTTCTGTGCGCCCATGCACACCATACTAACTACAACGTATAAAATCCAGGACTATAATTTTTGCATAATTAATTAATAATAATTAAATGCAAATAATTGTTTATTAATTAAGTAGGTTAAATGCTATGACCGGGAGTTTACTGATACTTAAATCTAGACATTAAGTACACAACTCCAACAATCTCCCACTTGTACTAAGGTCTAGTCATTTCCTCCAAACTCCCGAGTCCCATACTCATCACGTGCTTAAGTTATACTTCCCAGAAGTATTATGTGAATGAGCAATCTAGGTTGCCGCTCTGAAGTTATCTTGGTGACTACTGCGTCGTCTCCCTAGACGATGACTCGAATCAGGTGGTACTTGCTCTATGTGTTATCATCATCTTTTGAACTTATGACTTCTTCCAGTTTACCACGCACCGCTATTTACATAGCCTTCGGTGAACCAAGAATCATATCCAAGTTCAGAGGTCATTCCGGAACCTAACCAAAACTTCCGCTGCCTCTGAGGCTGCTATTCGGTTCATGATAGAGTCCGAGAAGCATCACGCTTATCACTCTTTCATCCTTAGGTTCCACCTCTTCAAAAAAAATGAACACATAGCCTGATATCGACTTACACTGGTCTTTCTCTGATTTTGGATCTGAAAGACTGTAATTTAAGAAGATTTCGTCTTGCTTAGTAATCTAGTACTTCCAAGTACTTTTACAGCATTCGAATATTTCTTATCCAGATTACTTTGATATCCTCCCACTATGCTAACCGCATAGTTGATATCAGGTTCCTGTTTTATAACATCGCATCTACAAAGCTCTCTTCACTCGAAGTGTAGGAAACTGCTTTGTCTATATCTATCTCCTTTATGTGTTCGAAACACATACCTTTAGATAGATGTATTCTGTTCCTGAAAGGCAATAACCTTTCTCAGAATTGTGCATGTTTAAAACAAACCATAATCGTATAAGATACCTTAAGAGAAGTACAAATGTTCTTATCTAGAGATCGAAAGATTTCTAAGAACATGATCCAACTTCTTCTTAATCTCATATCTCGATTTATTCAGACAACCTCTATTTTATGTCTGACAACACTTTTACATTGTTGCCAACGATGAAGTGTTATCTACACAAAATTCCGAGAAACACCACTTTGTTTCCATTACGTCTCTAACACACCTCTCCTTGCTATTTTTATGAATCCATGTAATGGACTATCTCATCAATTCGCAAGTTCCACAATTTTTCAGCTTTGCGACAATCCATAAATGGATTCACTAAGCTTTGTACTCCTAAATGATCTTGCCTCTTAACAATAATACTTATTGCTATCCAAGTAGGCACATTTAGATTAGTACCGCCCCTTATGCAGAACTAGGGATTGATTTCATGTCTACTAGATCCAGAGTTAAAAAAAAAAACTCCTCCAGTCTTATGAACATCTCCGGTTGCTTAACAACCTCCCACTGCAATGGTGTTCCGGTGTATAACAGTAATAACATTAGGTGCAGTTAGTGGTGTACCACTACTCGGTTAGGCTGGCTCTCAGTCTTTCCTTTTTCCTCATTTTAAAGTACCTTTGTCATTTAGGGCATTGTAGTTCATCTAATAGTCTTCCTCTAAGAACCGGGCGAGGACAGTCCTCTGGTTCATAGTACTATTGAACATACAATCACTTGTTCTTCTAGGATATTTTACAACCACATTGAATGTGCCGTTGTATCCAGAAATATCCATAGAACATAGGTAGTTCCGAACAAACTTGTTCTTTTACTTTTAGAATTCCATTTCTTATTCCTGACACACCATATCCACACATCAGTGTATGGTGTAGTCGTTTGAGACTTAATCTCAATCTTTGATTTATGCTATGTGTTATTCAGATAGGTGATAGCCTCCGCGAACAAGTCGCAGGCTTCCAATGGATATACTTGGAAGGATCCCCATAATGGCTTTGTGTTAAAACACTCCGCTTTTATGGCACATCAAATATTCTAATCCATCTTCGAGTATTCTTGAAAAAAAACGACTCGTACCTCTCTAAATACACATGTCACCGCATTAATCATAAATCATTTTCAATACTTGTCCGAATTCCATCCTTTATCCAGAAAGGTTAACTTAGTTGTATCATCTTTCAAGATCGATTCTTAGGTCGGGAGGTCCATTCCTCCAACTATAATTGATCAAATCAATTTCGACTTTTTGAATCCCTTTTGAATAGATACTACCAAGTTCAAGAATTCACAAGTATAATGATTGATAAAGAAATACATCTAATAAGTAAAACAAGTTTATATATAACGGTTTGTTGCATCGTGGTAGACTAAGGATTTATCATTCATATATTGCTATCTAATGTACCAGAATATATATCGCCATTATTTCTTATCTAAACCATCAAATGATTAAAGAAATAAAATATCCATTAATAATAGAAAACCAGAACAAAAGTTCTTTCTAAAATAAAAGGTACAAAGCAATAAACTTGAAATGAAATCTTATAACTATCAAACAGATAGATAAACGTCTTCCACTGCAACCGCTGCTTCCTCAACAGCTTCGCCCATGTGGACTTGAACTCTTTTTCTCTAAGTCGCCGGGTTTTCTGGAACCCCTGCATTTAGAATGCACATACCGTCAGTGGTTCCATATCTACACACCAGAATTCTGGTAGATAATACCGCTGACTATGTTTTACGACTAAAGAAAAATTCGTACCTTTGAGAGGACAAGATGTAGACCCCCAGTACTCAGACTGCTTCCCTTGGGGATATTTGCCAGAAGGCTTCTTTATCCCACCCTTTGGTCCAAGTCCCTTAGGACCACTGGACCCCCTTGTCTTCTTCTCCTTTCCCTTGCCCTTAGGTCTGAAACCTTTGGCCTTGGCTATAAGAGCTTGCGATTGTTTCAACTCATCTAAAAGATCCATCATCTCAAAAACGTGTTCAAGCGTTTCCTCGAAGCAACTGATCTTTATGAGTATCCTCATCGCCTCTTTTCTAGCCTCCCCATCATGTCCAAACATCAACTTGAGTTTAAGCATGACATCATGATTAGCGGCTAATGCATGAGCACTATCCCACTCTTCAAAGTCAACTATTTCCTCATCAGTTGAGTTAATGGTGGGTCTAGGAGGACAAGTTTCACTGAGTACGTCTTTGTACTCCTTTACAGTCTGAGCAATGTCTAACTCTTCTTTCCATTCAACACAGTATGGAACCAGTGCGTTAAATTCCTCAAGTATCAACGAAAGTGGATTCATAGCAATTCTCTAAACCTATAAGCACATACAAACAAACAATTAATTTAATATCCGATATTATCTCCCTCAAATAATATAATTAAATTACTAATTGCGTCTAAAATCCCATCAGGTAAGGCAAGCCACGTGGTGTGGATGTTTACCCACCCAAATGATTTAGCAATTAGATTTTTCTTTGGTCATACATCGATTATAGCGTAACTTCGTGGGGAAGAATACTATAACGCGTATCTAAGTGTAAACCATCACTCAGCACTAAAGTAAATCGTTTGGAATTGCTACATCACCGCAAGCCACGTGGTGTGGACGTTTACGATAATTTCACAACTCTTCACAATTACTTATAACTGTCTACATCAATTAATCCAAAATCCGTTAGCATAGCAAGCCACGTGGTGTGGACGTTTACTACACTAAGAGATTTTTATAATTGACTCCCAATTACAAGATCCATTCGATTTTCGTAAATCAAGACTCGGAGAATCATAAGTGAAACTCGAAGTTTCTAACCAGTGATTCACCATGCGAACAACCCTATCTCTCATAAATGAGGGAGCCGAGCAGACAATCGATCCATCTATCAAAGAATGGTACGAAGGTCTCTAATTTGTGTCATCCACATGACCAAGTGGCTTTGGCTCCATTCCACTCCCCGGGGTGAGAATGAGTCGACTTGAAGTTAGTTTCAGAAAGACAAATTAGGCATTGTTTGATAAACTTGATCAATGTTTCTCGTAAAAGGAATTACAAGAATTCTCCTCTAATGACTTGTCTATATGAACTTCGAAAGTTCATAAAAGTCACCAAGAGAACAGTGATGGAGACCATGGGAATGTTTCCATCCCCTCTCCCACTTAGCTTTTTACAATAAAGGGATACGATATCTAGTGCATAAAGTAAACACATATAGCATGCATACAAGCAATAAAGCACATAGTATCACATAGTCAAAATAATGCTAGAAAATTATTTTTCGACTATCATGGCTTCATTCCATCTTCATATGCATCTTCTAGTCTTCAGTCTTCGTTTCTTGAATGCTCCATGTGACGAGAATATTAATCTCTAATATTTAAATCTATTTATTTTTAATTAATCCAAAAGTTACTTAATTCGAAAATTAAGTCAATCGAATATATTAAAAATAAAATTAAACATTATTAATATTTTTATTTATTTATTTTCCTATCTAATTCTATTAAATCTCTAGAATAATCTATCCAAGTAAAACTTGGAATATTCTAGAAGACATCTATAATAGAACAAGGAAATAAAATAAATTAGGACTCTTCTACTTTCCATTATCAATTAATTTCCATCTAATGAAAATTCCCAAGAATAGGAATAATCAAATAGGAAATAAATTAATACTAAATTAATTAAATTCCTAATCCATGAATATCTCCATAAAGGAAATAAAACAAATAGGAATAAAATTAATTCAATTAATTCTTTTCCTAACCCATGAGAGTTTCCTAAAAGGAAGATACTCAAATAGGAAAGCCGAATTAATTTAGGAAAGTCGGATTATGGTAGGAATAGCATGGGATTGGGAGACCCCACGCCATCCCACCGTCGACCTCCACCGCCCGGGACCACCGCCGCCGCCGCCCCCAGCCCACGCGCCACCACCACCGGTGGCCGGCGTGGCCGGAAGTCCTAGCGGGCAGCCCCTTCGATGGGGTCGATCGATCCTCATGGGGATCGATCATGGGGATGATCGACCCCCGGCCTTTTTCGTCCCCTTCGTCTTCGTCACACGTCCTCGTCTTCCGGCGATCGTCTCATCATCGAACCAACGTAAATAAATTACAATAATCTAATTTACAATTCCGGTATCGATTCTATACATTAAATCGACCCTATACATTTTCCGGAAAAAAAGGAACGTAATAATAAATCCTAAATTCGGTCAACCCCCGAAATTTTACTATTACAAACATTCATCCACATAAAACGAATCTCGACATGTCCGAGAGTTTAATAAACGAATAATCATGATAATTAATTAACACAATAATTAAATCCAACCATGATAGCCGGAAATCCCTGCAAGGTAGAACGATAATAGAACATATACATGAACACGAAACCAAACGCTCTGATACCAATTGTTGGAAATCGATATCCCGGGCTATTAAAATTTGCGGAAAATAATAACCCGACTGAAGTCCTTCATCGCCGGAGATCCGAACGCGAACCACCGCACGAGCCGGGCCCGACGAGAGCTCCACTGCGGACAAGCCGCGGCAAAACCCTAGCCGAGCCCCCCGCCGCGAGGGGGCTCGCGATCGCGCACATTGCGATCGCTGGGGCTGCCCAGCAGCCCCCGGTGGTGAGTCCGGCGACTCACCACCACCGCCGGAGGAGGGCGGTCAGCCTCCAGCTGACCCGCCGCGGCCCAGCCGCGGCCTCCCTTGCGATCGCGCACCAGCCGCGATCGCTGGCCCCGGCCGAAGCCGGGGTTCCTCCCGTGCGCGCGCCGCCGGGCGAGGAACGGCCAGGGGGTTCATCCCGCCGTGGCACCAGCCCACGGCCGAACCCCCGGCGATCGACTTCGCGTCGATCGCCTGCCCCGGCGTCCAGCCGGGGCTTCCTCTTGCCCGCGCGCCGGCGATCGAAGCCCTAGGGCTCGATCGCCACTCTCGACCTCATCGAGGGTTTCTCGACCTTCGCCGGGGATCTCGAATCCCCGTCCCCGAAGTTCGTACGTTTACCCGGATCGTGTGTTCATGTATATATTTCAATTAACATCACATAAAATCATAGAAGAGGGTTTATGATTTTACCTTTCGATTCGTTGTGCGGAGAAACGAATTAACGCGTTGATGACCTTGCGATCTTCCTACGTATTCCTTGCACCTCGTCCGAACGTCGTGTGGGCGACGATCTATCGAACTCCTATGGATCTCCTTCACTCTTCAAGACTTTATGATTGGCGCATCTTAGGTTATATTGTGTTATGAAAAGTGAAGACCATGTAGTGCTTTTATAGGCTACGTAGGGGATCATAAGGAGATTAAATATTGGGCTTCTAATATTGAAGATTAAATTGGGTCCAACCCAAATCCATTAATCCTTATCAATATTAATTTTATTTATTTTCCACTATATAAATAAAATTGCACTCCCAATATTAAACCATATTATATCAAATAATATTTCTCCGGTAGTATTATTTATTCCGTGTATTTAAGATTTAAATATCCATAAATAAATTTATTTATTGCTCAATAAATAATATTCATCTCTTATATCCGAGAATAGTACCGTTCAACTTTAATTATTATGCGGACTAAATCCACCTGCAGGGTTTACATAATAATTCCTCATGAACTCATCTCGGGGATATTATCAACCCTTCCGGGATACACTTTCCCGTCAAGTATTCACGGCATGTCGTATATAAAATATAGTGACCCAACTTAACCGGTAATTAACCCAATAATTAAATCGGTTAATTCCTTTGGAAAATCAAAGTCACTTATATTAAATATACACACCCGCAATAGTATCGGAGATTAAGAATAAAATACTCTGAGATTTAAATTGATTATCTAAGGCAATCCTAATTAATAAATCTCAAGCGATCCGCCCAATACACCAAGTGTACAAGTGTGATAAAATAATTAAGATAAATTATTTTCTCTCTCACACAACGACTATACCGATGGATTGGTCCGTGTCCATCTAGGTCGTGAGCAACTGTTCGATTAAACACGAGTAACCGATAGTATGATCTTCTGTGCGCCCATGCACACCATACTAACTACAACGTATAAAATCCAGGACTATAATTTTTGCATAATTAATTAATAATAATTAAATGCAAATAATTATTTATTAATTAAGTAGGTTAAATGCTATGACTGGGAGTTTACCGATACTTAAATCTAGACATTAAGTACACAACTCCAACATCACCTTCATTAAGGTCGTCCATCGTTGCGTTGGGGCGAACCTCCCTGATCAGCTCCAGAAATCGAGGGTCCTCGAAGTAGCGGGCGAACGGATTTGGGATTGGAGATGCACCAGCCATTGATTTCAAATTCTTGATAAGCAATTTAGGGTTTTAGGAAAAACAGAGCACAAACAATCGAACGTAAGAAGATGGGAAATTTATACTTTATGTTCGATAGAGAAATTAGGATTTTGAGAATTCAAGAAAATTCAAACTCTTTGAATCTGATTTGTATGAGAAGTGTAGTTGAATTAGGAGTTTGAATAATGGATAAAGAAAATAGGAGAGAAAAACGGGTGGTAGTATGATGGGACGTAAAGACCAGGCAACGGTTACTTTTTGTGACCTGAACCGTCGCCTGCCGCACACTCGAGTGCTGCCCAACGGTCAAGTGGGGCATTGCTCTGCGGCAGGTCGTTGCCAAAAATCAAAATCAAAATCCCCCCCCTTTTTTTTTTTAATATTTGATTTTTCTGTTTTTTTTTTAATATATTTTCTTTTTCTATTTTTTAATATTCTCTTTTTCTGTTTTTGGAATATATTCTTTTTTTTTTTTTATATAAATAAAATAGGTAAAATATTTTTGTGGTGTGAAAAATCAAGGCTTACAAAGCAAAATTAGGAAAAGAATAACAACTATCTAATCCTAATGGAACATCATGCTGCATCATAAGTACTTATACTCTACTTGGACATAATGTCATGTCAAAAATGAAATTATTAAATACTTAGTTCACCTAGTACATAGTATCTCAACCCATTGAGTATTAATTACATGTATATGGGTTTGACCATGTTGCCTAAAGTGGTTTGGGTATTTTCTCTTCCTTCGGAAAATTTTAATCTCATAAATTGACTAAGGCAGAATGCTGTGGCAGAGGTTCAGTAGGCATGACAATGCGGCAGCATGATGCAGATCAGCATCTAAGGCATGGTGCACATGCATAAAGAATTTCTTAAGGCAGTGAAGCGTTCTGAGTCCAATGGCTTGGTGAAGATGTCAGCTATTTGCTTCTCTGTTGGGATGTGATCAATCCTTAAAAGACGTTTTTCCACCAAATCTCGTATGAAATGATGTCTTATGCTGATGTGTTTGGTTCTTGAGTGCTGCACTGGATTATGACTGATATTTATGGCACTCGTATTGTCGCAGTAGAGTGTAAGAACATTGCTATCAGGGTGGTAGTCACCAAGCATGTGCTTCAACCAAATCAGTTGGGTACAGCAACTCCCTGCGGCAATATATTCTGATTCGGCAGTGGATAGAGAAATACAGTTTTGCTTGCGGCTTTGCCATGAAATGATGTTGTTTCCAAGAAAGCAACATCCTCCGCTTGTACTTTTGCACTCATCCGTGTCTCCTGCCCAATCAGCATCTGAAAATCCGACTAAATCGGTGGTGGTATCTTTGGTATACCATATGCCTAACTCGACTGATGCGGCAACGTAGCGTATGATGCGTTTGACTGCCTTCAAGTGTTCTTCCCTTGGATCAGCTTGAAACCTGGCACACAAACAAACGCTATACATGATATCTGGTCTAGTTGCCGTAAGATAAAGCAAACTCCCTATCATGGATCGGTAGAGTGTCTGATCCACTGCGGCAGTATCAGTGCCTCGGGAGATTTTGTCCGTTGAGCCCATAGGTGTTTTCATGGGCTTGCATCCTTCAAGTTGGAATCTTTTGATGAGATTCTTAGCATATGAAGCTTGCGAGATGAAAGTTCCTATTGATGATTGCTTGATATGGAGCCCTAAAAATGAGTTAGTTCTCCTACCATGCTCATCTCAAATTTTGATGCCATGGCAGAGGTAAATGCCTTAAGCATGTTCTCACATGTGGATCCAAAAACAATATCATCTACATAAATTTGAGCTATTAAAATTTTGGAAGAATTGAATTTAACAAACAGGGTCTTGTCGGCAGTGTCTCGGGTGAATCCAAAACTGAGTAGAAAATCAGTTAGGCAGCCATACCAAGCTCTAGGAGCTTGTTTTAGGCCGTACAATGCCTTGTGCAGTTGATACACATGGTCAGGATGTTTCGGATCTTCGAAGCCCTTTGGTTGTGCAACGTATGCCTCCTCTTCAAGTATGCCGTTAAGGAATGCTGCCTTCACATCCATTTGATGTAAGGTGATGTTGAGGTGGCATGCAATGGCAATGAGTAGACGAATGGACTCCATGCGTGCTACGGGGGCAAAAGTTTCATCGAAATCAATGCCTTCAACTTGCGTATAGCCTTGCGCCACCAGCCTTGCCTTGTTGCGTACAACCTGCCCGTGCTCATTCGAATTATTCTTGAATATCCACTTTGTCCCGATGATATTCTTGTTTTTGGGACGAGGAATGAGCTTCCAAACTTTGTTTCTTTCAAACTCGTTCATCTCTTCTTGCATTGCCATAAACCAAAATTCATCGGCCAATGCTTCTTTGGCATTCTTCGGTTCGATCGTTGAGAGATACGAGGTAATGCCTATTTCAATGCATGTGGCAGACATGCTTATGTTCTTGGTCATGTTGCGGTAGTTGATGTACGGATGAACTCTCATGCGTCTGGCCAACATTTGACTCGAAGGGTGGTTTCGGACAACATGCCTTGGGGGATCCCTTCGTCGTTGGTTTGATTCTTCTTCACCATCTGATGAATCTGAGTGATGTGGGGTGCTATCCTCGTTTGATTGCTCAGGAGATGCTGTAGAAGGTCGAGCATCATCATTCGAGCCAGTAGGTGCGGCAGTAGGCTGCGCAGGTGTGATACTGCCTTCAACTTCTGCTACTGCGGCAGGCTCGAGCAAACCTTTCACATCTTCTTCTTTAGGTTTCCTGAGTCGACTAAGATCATCAAAATCAACATTCACAGATTCAATGATGGTTCTAGTTTGTATGATGAAAATACGATAGGCATGACTATTCCTAGAGTATCCAACAAATAATCCTTTGAGTGTTTTGGGATCAAGTTTTGATCTAGGTTCCCTATCATTTAGAACATAACAAACAGAGCCAAAAACATGAAAGTATTTTAAATTGGGCTTTCTATTGTTCAAGATTTCATAAGCCGTTTTTGTTGTTCCTGAACGTATGCTGATGCGGTTCAGGATATGGCATGCGGCATTGAATGCTTCTGCCCAAAATTGCTTGCTTAGGCCCTTGGCGATCAGCATGGTACACGCCATTTCCTTGAGGGTTTGGTTCTTTCTTTCAGCCACGCCGTTTTGTTGCGGTGTTATGGGGGGTAGAAAATTCTTGGGCAATGTCATGCGCGTCACAAAAACGAGAAAGCCGTTGGTTTTCAAACTCGGTGCCATGGTCACTTCTTATTCTCTTTACTGAGGCTTCATGGTTGGTCTTTATCCACCTAATGAGCTTGGACACCTCATCACACGTCTCACTTTTGTCTTGGAGAAAACGCACCCATGTGTATCTTGAGAAGTCATCGACTACGACGAGTACGTATCGTTTTCCAGAATGGCTTCTTGTCTCGAATGGTCCCATTAAATCCATGTGGAGGAGATCAAAGCATTTGGTTTGCTTTTGATACAGCCCTGCCTTGGAATTGGCAGGTCCTGCGGCAGAGGCATCAGTCTGTTCTGCGGCAGGTATTGCTGGATGACTTGCACGAGTCATTTTTCCTTGTTTGCAATGTCCACATGTAGTCTTCTGGATTTTTGGGAGAGCTGGAATTCCACGAACAGCATTGAGCTTGATTAGACGCTCTAAATTCCCAAGACTTGTGTGTCCAAGTTTTTGATGCCATAGGTCTATGTCATCTTTGACTTGTGCAGAGAGGCATGTTTCTCCAATGGAGTAGCAGTTGTTTGCCTTGGAACGCTCCCCCTGAATGAGTGGGTTCCCTGCATTATCAAACACTTCACACATTTGGTTAGTAAACCTTACATTCATGCCTTCATCGCATAGTTGACTTATGCTTATGAGATTCGTGATGAGGCCTTCAACATGAAGCACTTGCTGTAGCTTCGGCAGCCCTTTCACATTTAATGTGCCTCGGCCAATTATTGAACCACTGGACCCTCCTCCAAATGTGACCTCTCCTCCGTGAAAAACTTTGTAGTTGATGAGGTGATCACTATTTCCGGTCATGTGCCGCGAGCATCCGCTATCGAAGTACCACTTATCATCTTTGGTAGCTTTGAGGGCAGTGAAGATAACATTGCATGTTTCAGCACTTTGGATGGCATTTGATGCGGTAGAGGAATCATAGGAGGGATCTGTAAAACAAACATTAGTAGAGAGTTTAGTTTTGGGCACCCATTTGTGTATAGTCGTTGCCTTCTTTTTGATAGAATATCGTGAAGACATAGAATGTGCGAAGTATTTGGGATGCCGTGGTCCAGTGTTGGAGAGAAAATAAAATCCTCTTTCTTGATCCTCTTCGCGTCTCCAACAAAAAGGTCGAATGTGACCAGGTACAAGGCAGTAGTGGCAAACATATCGTCTTTTCGATTTAAAATGTTGCTTAGGCAGGGGCTTCCTTGTCTTCATCCTGCCTGATGATGTCTGCCTTTGTTTTGGCCGTCTGCGGCAGTCTCTGGCTGAGGCAGTGGCTTTGCTTTCGGTTTGGTCATCCCTTTTTGGAGTTAAGGATTGTGCGGCAGTTGTTGAAACGTCATTTGATGCCTTTACAAATGCCATGTCTGTTGGGTTTTTCTTTGGAAAAACGGCATCTACAACCTTTTGATGTCCGAGGCCTTCCCTTTCAACATGTGAAATACTCATTACGAGTTTTGTTAGCAACTTCGAGTTTTGCATTTACACGATTAAAGTCAATTTTTAGTTTTTCGGCCTCCATATATTTTCTGGTAAGTTGGACATCAAGTTTCTTTAATCGTTCTTCAAAGGAGTTCTTTTCTACGAGCATTTGTTCAATTGTCATGGCCTGCTTCTTCACTTTTTCTTCATATCCGGTTTTGGTTGAAGTAAGCATCTTCATCATCTTGGTCTGCTGGGCAAATTCCATGCGTAGCTCATTGAAACTTTCTTTGAGCTCGATGAAAATATCAATGGGAATGGTCTCTTCTTCAGATTCATAGCCATTGACTGAGGCAGTGAGGCACAGGCAGTTCTCTGCGGCAGGACTTTCTGTCGTTTCTGCGGCAGAGACAAAGAAAGCAACATGCCGTCGTGCATTCACATTGGGTGGACCGTCATCTTCAACATCAGATAGGGTTGTGCCTTCGAATTGAGCAGCAAGCGCAGTGGTTGAGTCTTCAAGGCAATATTGTTCCCTATCTTCTTGTGCAACCATGGAATTCAAAATTCCAATGCCTCGATCTTTTGAGGGGCATTCGGTCGAGTAGTGTTCAATCCCTTGACAAACGTGGCAATTGACTCTCGACCAGTCCTTTGAATTTGGACTTGATGTTGATCCCGTGCTTGGTTGGCGAATCACAAGTCGTCGATCTTGAGTTTGTGGTGACCTTGCCGGAAACTTCCTTCGTCGGGGATCGTAGGGCTTTTTCAGCGAGCGAACAAGTACAGCATCCATTTTCCGGGCGAGTAATGCAAACTGGTCCTCTCCATCATCAGATCCAAGTAGCTCGTAGATCTCTTCATCGGTCAAGTCATTGGTAGAGGTGGGGCTGCTGCCATGAGAGCTATTGCCTTGTTCTCTGCCGTCGGGCTCTACCACGGTGTAGGCAATATTTCTCTCGTCGCTTTGTGAACGTGATTTCCCGTGAGTTTCACGATCCTCATGGTTCAGTTCATAGTTCTTGAAGATCGCCATTAATGAAACATAATCTTCTTCAGACATTTCGCTGTCTTCTATGGCAGTGACCTTCGGCAGGAACTTTTTGCTCATCGATCGCATGATCTTACTACACACTGCCGGGTTGCTAATGGGTGAACCAAGGTCAGCACATTCAGTAACAATGGACATTATTTCTCCAAAGTACTGAAGGCATGTCTCGTCCTCGTTCATACGCAAGTTCTCGAAACGAGACATAAGCATACGGACCTTGGTTTTCTTCACTGTGTTGTTACCTTCACAATGAAGAGCCAGCAAATCCCACACTTGTTTGGCAGTAGTACATTGTTTGACAATTCTGTACATATTGCAATCGATGGATTCAAGGATGGCACACCTTGCCCTATCGTTGGCAGTAGCTGCGGCAGTCTCTTCGATTGACCACTTCTCCGGAGCTTTTTCAAGCTTGCCACCTTCAGGGATTTCCTCCTGAGGTGGTTTCCATCCTCGAAGTACGGATAGCCACGCACTGCGATCAATTGATTTGATCCTTGCTTCAATGCGGGTTTTCCAAAATCCATAATTACTACCGTCAAGAACAACCGGTGTTCGTACGATGTAAGATGGATCTGCCATTGTAAGTGTGCGAAATCGTGTTTTGGGGATCTGCGGCGAGCGAGGCTCTCTTTTTTCACGACTTTAAATTTTGCATCAATTAGACTGCAAAAACACTGGATCGGGATCCTCTCCTCATCATTTTTTACCTAATATTATCCTAACAAATGAATCTTAACCTTTTATTCTATGAACGGTCAAGATCTTTTTGATAGAGTAGGTGACCAACAAGCCAACCTGTGGCTGTGGTCGAACCTAATTTATTATTTAATTAATAAATAATATCAATTTATTTCGAAATTATGAAAGATTATTAATTATGATTAATTAAGGCATATGCTATATCTACTCCCCATGTTGAATCATAGATATAGTCCTGTACAGTTACACATGTTGTATGAATTCGGTTTTGTGGAAACCGAGAGATAATTCTGTTAAAGCAACGTAACTGGTCAAACTTAGTTCCTAGTCGATGGGTTACGCCAATAACAAGGATACCCGGCCTTTCCCCCTTGAGACTAGCACTTAGTGTATGTGGGCTAATCTCGAGCCTCGGTGTTGGGACATCGACATACATGAGTGGGTGCTCACTGTTGATGAGTTCACTGAACCCCCTCTCCCTGGAATCTCTAAGTGGTTATCACTGATCGAGTAGAGAATTCCATAATATAGTTGTACACAATTAATCCTTAAGACCCAGACATCACCGTGACTTCATCAGAGGACTAGCTGTATCGTAACGTGTTTCTGATTCCCTGGAAAGGGAGTAAGTCGAAAAAGGAGACAAAGTTCGTGCAGTTCGAAATCTGATGTGAAGTCTGTGCATGGTAGTAGGGGATCTGATCGCTTGATATAGATCATGGATGTCCTATATGGTTCGTAGTCCCGGAATCTCTGGCCAGAGTTGAACAGTGAGGTGATTAGAAAAATGTGTTTCTCTAGATCAATCACGACTGGATTATACGAAGCCTAGAACGTTCGCAAAACTATCAAACACAACAAGAGATCTCGATTGACCAATATCTCTAGTTTGATAAGGACATATGAATCGGAGGGATCGTACTGTACGCTAACTATATTACAAGGTTCTTACAGGCACTTCATTTGTATCTAGGGAATTAGTGAAGCGTGGTTGCTAGACGCTCGTCACTGATTCGTTGGGCACCGAATTGTTCGGAGATTAAATAATATGATTATTAATCTGAAACTCTCGGGAGTAGTTGATATAAGAACAATATGTTGTTCGAATCACAATGTGTTGTGAGCCCACGGCTAGTTATACACCTGAACCATTGAGGGTCACATTCTCGTGTAAACCAATCCTTGAATACGATCATGTATTAATTAACTGTTAATTAAGTACATATAGTCGGAGGTCAATATGATTGAATCCGAGATTCATAATTGTGATTATGAGTTGGAAAAATTAATGAGCTAAAGAAAACGGACACGATGGCGTACACTTTCTATTTTGGGAAATTTCCCGATTTAGCAGTACCCCTGAAATGGGCTTTCCGATTTTGTGAAATTGGAAATTTTTATTATTATCTCATATCGATGAGAAAATTAAAACGAGAAAGAAAATATAATCGTTATATTTTTCGGAGATCGAATTGATTGTCAATTTGGGAGAAACGTAATGACGGCTAATGGATTGGGCCGGCTAGGGTTAATGGATCCGATCCATTAGGGTTTAAGCCCAAGAAGCTCTTTTCTTCACCTATAAAAGGAGCTACATAGGCATAAACTCAAACACACCAAAACCTAGAGAGCTCTAGCCCTAGTCTCTCCCTCTCCTCTCCCTCTCTCGTCCGCCGCCCCAGCGCCGCCTCCCTCGGAGGACCGCCGCCCGGAGCCGCCGCCCGGAGCCGCCCAGCGCCGCCGCCGGCAGCCGCCCGCCTCGCCGGAATCCGATTCCGGCGCCGTTTTTCTGGCCCGTTTTTCCCGTCGTATTCTCCCTCTCGTATTTCTAGTGCAATACGCGAGTGGGATTACCTATACGAGGTGAAACCTGATTTGACGAGAGACGCCGGAGGTTTGAACGAGCAACGCCCGAGCACGACGAGCCAAGCCCGCCCGTGCCCGAGCGCCGCCGCCGCGACCAGCCGAGAGCCGCCCCGGCTCTCCCCGTGTTCAGCCCGCACGCCCCGCGTGCATCCCCGCGTCGCATCCGCGCGACTTCCGACGAACTTAGCTTCGTCCGACGAATCCCTAAGGTACTCACGATTAAACTTGGATTTAATTGTTTGCGTTAATTGTTTGCGCTAAAGTACTGGGATTATAATTGACAAATAAAATTAATAGAGATTAATTTAATTGTTAGTTAAAAATCAATTTGATTTGAATTATATAATTGTGATTATGTTAATTGTCAAATTGACGCAATTAAGTAATTAATTAGTAGTGTAATTATTTTATATGATAAATATAATTGCCCTACAAGTAATTAATTTATATGATAAATTTAATTGCGAATCCTAAGGTACTCACGATTAAACTTGGATTTAATTGTTTGCGTTAATTGTTTGGTTAATTGTTTGCGCTAAAGTACTGGAATTATAATTGACAAATAAAATTAATAGAGATTACGTTAAGATTTAATTTGTGTAGTATGGGATTGCATGAATTAAATATTTAATTATTTGATAATTAAATTAAATGGTGGATTATTTATTTAATAGATTTGAATTAAATCAATTAATGCATGTAATATTGAAAATATGATTTTCAATAAAATAAAATAAAATAAAATTTTTGTTTTCCGCTGCGTATACATGCACGATACCCAACACTTTTATGATTAATTAAAATAAATATTCTATAATCATTTTATTTACAATAAGTATATATTTTCACCCCAAATTAAGGTCCGTTTGTTTGAAATGGGGACAGACAACCCCTATCCACTTCCTTTTCACATCCGAATATCTATCCGCAATCATATATTTAAAGCACCCGGCGCAGTGCCCGGCAAAGAGAGTCACCTAATGAAAATTAATTCGGACAAACGATCGAGTGCTCGGATAAACTAAGCGATTTGTGAAACTTACGGATAGGAGCTTTGTGCATCGAGTCTAGAAATAGGTTTAGACAAACGATCGAGTGCTCGGATAAATTAAGCGATTTGTGGAAGTTACGGATACGAGCTTTGTCCTTTGTGCATGGAGTCCAGAAATAGTTAAACAGTATGTCTTGAATTTTTACGATAATTTTATTTTCACGAGTAATTTGTCGAGTATAAATTTGACAAATGATCGAGTGCTCGGATAAATTAAGCGATTTGTGGAACTTAAGGATTTTTCTTTGTGCATCGAGTCCAGAAATAGTTAAACCGTATATTTTGAATTTACGATATTTTATTTTCACGAGTAATTTGTGGAGTATAAATTTGAACGCACGCACGTACCTTGCAAACATGGAACTGACTCGCCTGAGACGCCAAAGCCTTAGCATACTCAAGAAATTGAAACCGAGTCCACCACGGTTGTGGTCCATGAACATGATGCTAAGAGATTGAAACGGAATCGTTGAGCACACATCAAAACCGAACCATGTGGATAAATACCTAATTCCGTTATTTAAAAAATAACAATTATATAGTGTTTTTAATTAATTATGTTAAAATACAAAATGTCATGTGTAGCACATTGTGGCTATCCGTTTAGGATCATGGATCAGCAAGTGCCAGTGGCCATCCAGATACGCCACGAATAATGTTAAGAAAATGTCGACTGCGAATCTGCGATGAAGCTGTTGACAATGTTGTCGGCTATGATGAAGAGAGTGTCGCGTAAGAAATCAAGCCGAGTACGCGAGGAAGAGTAGGAAAATCTCTCAGAAAAATGTAAAATTAATTAAAATGATTATAGAATATTTATTTTAATTAATCATGAAAGATCTTGACTGTTAATATAATAAAAGGTTAAGATTTATTTGTTAGGAGATATTAGTAAAAAAATGATGAGGAGAGGATCCCGATCCAAAAAACACGTCTGACCGTGAGACTGAGATGGTTTTTGTTTATTGCAGAATAATTGTGTTTTATTGAAAATTAGTAACCGCACAAATGCTTAAAATCGAAGTTATTGACATTGATACTTGAATCCGAAGTTAAGGAAACTAATAATATGTCATTTGTTGATTAACTATTTATTTAAAAATCTAATTATTTTTGTAAACCTAACAAGATATTCTTACTTCAATGAACCATCATTCAAAAGATACACCTTAACTGGTTAAGTCACAGCGGTGTGATTTATTAAAGCATTGATTAAGTAGTTACGCTCAAGACATCCTCTTTTTATCTATTTATGAAAAAATCATCTCTACTGAAGAATACTCAAGAAATGTTTAACTCCCCCAGTTAAGTTAGACAATTAACATATAATTGTTAGAAATTAATACCAAATAAGCATGATTTAATCACATAAAGCATGCTTCAACAATTACCTTAATTATTTCTATGACGATTAACCGAAACATATGAAAATATAATTACTAAAGGCGGAGCGTACCTGAATCCATAGGATGAACGAGATTATGAGATTGATGGTTTCCCAAACTATCAGTACTTCTTTGGATTCACAGTGAGATTAGAAGATACTGATGTTTGGGGATTTATAGATCTAGGGTATTGATTTGGTCACTCAACAAATCAAAGTCCACTTAATGGTATCCACACATAAAGCCCATAATTATTATGATACTTACATAAGCTCAAATTTAATCTTTAATGGATCACTTTATAATAGCTTCTTTAGAGACAACCATACACATTTAATTTGACACATGACAGCCCAATTATTGAATATATCCAACAATAATTACTTCCCGTACATGCTAAAAAAATAAGATATGGAACCAAATCAAATGAAATCTGTTGCGTTTATGATTGTTCCAAGTAACAATGAGCTTTAATGGGAAAACTGGTTTTAGAACTGTAGCACAATAATGTTAGGATTTTCGCCTAACCGCGTCGCTGCAAGAGACGATAAAATACTGAAAGTCGTAGGCAGTAAATAAAACGCAGTGAAATGCGCTGCCTAGACAAGGCAGTGTTCTGCGGCAGAATAGCGCATGCCGCAGCCCGATGCCTTGCACAGAAAACGTTCGTTTATCGTGATTTACTTAATTTAAATATTTTAATTAGATTGATCAGATTGTTAATATGATAAATATGTATGTGATATATGTATATAAATTGCAGCCGAATTAATTAAAATAAATCACACGAACGAACACACACACACGTTCGGAAAAGTAAAGAACACGAATTTAATCTTTGTATGTGTATTTAAATTATACACATACGAAACGGCCTTACGGCCAGAAACTTTATTAAAGATACGAGTCTTTACAAAAGAATACTCTTGGATTTACAAATGATATTACCAAAGGCTATACACATGTATGCCTTCGTATTAATCGTATCCGAAGAGTATGAACAATCAACAACAAAAACCTAGCTACTGAAATGAACACCTATACTAATCTATCGAATCATCAGCTGAACAAACGAACTCTCTTAGGGACAAGAGAACACACGGCACGACGAGCTTCACGAATGAAGTTGCGGCTCTAAAAGCTCGATGATCGATTCCCGAAGGAAATGTGTTTCTGGAGGTGTTAATGTGTTGTATGAGTGTTGAGTAAATGCAGTTGGGTCGTCCTCTATTTATAGGTGAGAGTCTCCAACTGATTTCCTCATTTTGCTAGGTCAACAATCGGTTGAGAGAAACCAGGGCAGGCTGCTTTGACTGCTGCCGCAGGATGCCTTCTGAAGTTCTTCTGGAATTCACTGCCACACTGCACTGCCTTCCATACTCTCTGGACTTCAGCATTCCCTTGCCCTTATATCATGCTTCACTTGATTCTCTTAACTCAACCTCTTGTCCAAGCCTTGCACTGCTTGCGGCATAACTCCTGGCTGTGCTGCGGCAGAAATCTTCTATGTTGATTGTTTTTCAAGCACGTTCCAACTAATGAACTATGCTAAATCAAATCACCAATATGACAAGTGATTACAACAGTTTAAATTGTGAAGAAAGAAGAAAACAAATAAATATGTTAGCAAAACAACTTCTGCCTAGATCCTTTAAGGCATTGTAATGCCCAAAAATATTTATCCTTACAAATACGAACGAGAAAAATAAACGAAAAATAAAAGGCACAAGGATTTATAGTGGTTCACCCAAAATAGGCTACGTCCACTCGCCGCTGCAGATCTTTCCACTAGAATACTCAATAGACGACTCCGGGGAGTTTACAAACGCAACGCGTACTCAGTATACTCACGCTCTCGACTATTCTATAATTCTAGGTTTTTCACGATGATAAAATACATTGATGGGAGTATCTATTATATAGGCTAGACCTATATAAAAACCCTAATATTAATTAAGGTAAAGTCACGCTGAAAAAAAGCTGCAAAACTTAGCGCACAAGAAAATAATCTTTGCGCTGAATTCTGCCAAACATGTCGGCCGACAGATCAAGGTGTCGGCCAACACCCACTTCTCACTTCGGGTTGAACCTCGCGTTCAGCCGCGGGTTCCACAGAAAATTCACTCGGGCATGGTCTTGTC
This sequence comes from Euphrasia confusa, assembly GCA_954870475.1. NCBI lineage: Eukaryota > Viridiplantae > Streptophyta > Magnoliopsida > Lamiales > Orobanchaceae > Euphrasia > Euphrasia confusa. The sequence continues at coordinate 4,311,296 of OX940951.1, forward strand.
GGCCGACAGGCCACGGTGTCGGCCGACACCATCCCAGAATACCTCTCGACTCCCTCGGCGATTTCTTCGTCCTTCTTTCGTCCACGAATTCGACTCCACATCCCAACAAATAAAACATGAAATATTATTTGATGTCTTTAATGCGCTACAATTCTTAAAACAATGAAAATTTAATTCAGGTATTGTAAACACACTATTCCTAACCCAAAGTGGCAAAGTAGTGTATGAATATGAATAGATATTATTAGCTGCCTGGTACACATGAATTGCATAATAATAGAGCAGTATTTATTTATTCTTATTTTGTTTTCTCGTCTGCCTCCCAGATTCTGGCTAAAAACTTATTCAGATGTTGAAATATTTTCATAGGTGACCATTAACTATCTGCTGGGGAATTTAGGCAAAACATACCCTAGTACGGTTGGAGTGGTTGATCTTGGGAGTGGTTCTTTACAAATGGCCTATGCTATCTCTCAGAGTCTAATGCTGCTAAAGCTCCAAAGTTGTCAGATGAAGAGGACTCTTACGTGCAGGAAATGTTTCTGAAGGAAAGAAAATATCATCTATATGTTCACAGGTCTTTTGTTTTTAATGTTGTTACTTCTCAAATTCCTTGCATGCTGTAAACTCGGACTGTTATAAGTATGACCTATATATTTGCTTTAGTTTGCTTGTTATGGCCACGCATCTTTTGAATGATGGTTCCTTTTAGTTAGCAACATATTTTGTTTTTTATTTGATGAGCAACGTTTATTATTTTCAAATTAAAGTGTTCATTTTTTAATTCTTTTTCGTTTTAATTTGCTGCCAATATTTCTTTCTTTTAGTTACCTGCGCTATGGTTTACTGGCTGCTCGAGCTGAGATTTTGAAGGTTCACTATGGGAAATTGTTTCATAGACACCGGGCATTGACCGGTGTTAAAAAAAAAATTGTCCGGATTTTGAAGGTTAATTTGATGAAGGACATGGCATTCCGTGTATATTGGCGGGTTATGAAGGTGTGTACAAGCTTACTTTTCCTTTGACTTCACTTTCCCAATTAAATTCTATTCTCCTGATGAGTTATGGTCGGATATGAAGCAACCATGCAATATACGGGGATAGAATCATATTTAGTCCCTTCGAGAAATGCCATTTTCATAAACGGACAATAACTTTTTTTTTATCCGATTTGATCCTTTGGCTACTATTCCGGCGAAAAATGGGCCGGAACAGTGCCAAAACTGGATGACGTGGCAATGTCACGTCATCTTTCCGGCACATTTTTCGCCGGAACAGTAGCCAAAGGACCAAATCGGATAAAAAAAAAAGTTATTGTCCGTTTATGAAAATGACATTTTTCGGAGGGACTAAATATGATTCTATCCCCAATATACGATGTGAATCAAATTCTTGTGTGATTGAGGGAAGAATATAAGAGTCCTGTGGATAAATGGTCAATTTAGTAAGAGATGTGTGTTTTTTGTGCTAGGTTATAAAAGTAGGAGTTTTTTACACCAATTGACTTTGAAGTGCCTAATATACCCTTCAAAATAAAGAAGAAGACAAAACAATAAAAAAAGAAATCAAAAATTGGTCCCCCTTTTGTTTTCTCTCTCCCCGAACGAACGAAACTCCGCCGCCCCCATTTTTTTTCTTCTGTGATTTCTACAATTCACCACGGAGATGTCATCGACGGCGTCCGAATCAGAACATGAGGAGCACGAACTCGAACATGAAGAGGAGGAAGAACCGCGGCTTCAACCTCCGGTAATTCCCGAAACCCTTTTTTTTCGATTTTTTTTCTCGAAATTTCGAGCAATGTGATGGATTATATGGTGCTTTAGATGCTTGGTTGAGTTGTTTATTGATTTAGAACTGTAATGTGACCATAATTGTTCTGAAAATGTGATTTTTCCGATTCGGTTCATGGTTACTCGAATCGAGTAACCCTGTTTTAAAACACCTGCGTTCGAGTAACCCCAGGTTACTCGAATGGTTACTTGAATTCGAGTAGTCCGCTACTCCAAAGGTTACTCGAAAGGCGTTCGAGTAGTGGTATTCCAGTAAGGCATTCGAGTAACCTGTTCCAGTAACGCCATTCGAGTAGTCAGCTCTTGATTACTCGAATGAGGTTACTCGACCGTCTGTACTCGATCGAGTAACACGATCGAGTAACAGAGTTTTTTTTTTTTTTTTTTCGTTTTAATTCTGTTAATTTATATGGCTTCTTTCTCCATTTGTACAGGCTGGTTTCCGATGGAGGAGACCCGATTTCATCGATGAGGCCAAAGCATTAAATTGCTACGATCGACGCGGCGTATTACAAACCGTACAAAAGATTCTGCGTACGATCGGTGGAGACGAGGGCCTTGAGGAGTACAAGCAAACCTGTGTTTTCAGTCAGTTCTTTCCGATTCCCAATGTGGGCCGATCCAACAAGCCTATGCACAAGCTGCTATCGAGAGAGATAGTCAGTGAGAGGAGGATACCTTCCATGGAGCACTGGTTTGCTGTCGGAGATCGTATTGTTCGGTTCCGAGCCCAAGAATATGCTCTGATCACCGGCCTGAACTTTGGGACTAGTACATTCAATCCCTCGGACACATGTCATATCGCTCCCCGTACAGGCATCCACTTTAGGTTCTTCCGTGGCAGAGTTGTGAAAGTGGACACAGTACTCGATTCGTTTGAGAAGTTTCGTCTGGGCACCGATCTGTACGATTATTTCAAGGCTGCCAACATACTGATATTCTACTACATTTTGGTTGGTCGAGAGAAGTTAGATGTCGAGGATTGGGTTTGGAAACTGGTGGAGGATTCTGATGGTTGGGAGTGGTTTCCTTGGGGTTCGTATACGTTCCAGAACTTCTCGCACTACATCAGGACAGCTGGGATGGCACCTGATCAGGTTCATCAAAAGGCTTATCACTTTTACGGTCCAGTTTGGGCCTTCCAGTGTTGGACCTGCGAGGCCTTTCCCGATTTAGGGAGAATCTGCGGTACTCGGAGCCAGGAGACGCGAATGCCCCGATTTTTGAATTGGACGCCGAGGAAGACCAACTTTGATTTCACGCATTACTTTGAGGATGAGCAGGTAACCGTCAATCTATTTCGTTTTAATTTTGAATTGATAATTTTATCGAATATCTAATAAATATTTTTTTGTAATTGTTTTCTTTTAGCTTGTAGTGCACGAGACCCTCACACCGACACCGGAGGAGGAGGAGATGTTGTATTACAGGACCTTGGATGGGGCCGGTGAGCAGTATGACGTCCCGTACCAGTCTCCCGTCCGTCTAGCCCGCGCGGCGCCGGCACGAGCACCGGCACCGAAGAAGAAGATTGAGAAGAGAAGAAGAAGAAGAAGAAGTTGGTGGACCGCGTGGCCGAAAGCGTGGCCAAGACATTCAAGAAGGCGGCAGGTGTCCGCACGCGTGACGATGTCACGCCCAGCTCTTCAGCCGAGAGACGTACATCTCGGAGACCTCGACATGCTTCTCCTCCTCCTCGACATGCTTCTCCTCCTGCTCGAGGTGCTTCTCCTCCTGCTCGAGGTGCTACTTCTCCTGGTCGACATGCCACTCCTCCTGAGTCTCGAGCTGCACATGCATCTGAGAGAGTGGTGGACGATGATCCACCTATTTATCGACGGAGTGACTTCGAGAGGATCTTGTTTGACACATCCGAGAAGGGATTCACGACTCACATCGTGAGGCATGTCACGGAGAGCGTCACGGAGAACTTGTTCTCTAAAATGAAGGCCTTCTTCGGCTTCAGTCGACACTCTCAGCCACGGCCTTATCCCTCGAGGCCAGTGTACGAAGAGCCTTCCTCGCCCCCTCGGAGTTCACCTCCTCGTCATTCCTACCACTGCGAGGACATTCAGGAGACTTCTTCGCGCAGAGCACCAGCTCGATTCTCGACGTCGGCGATGCCTGACCCTCGGTATTCATATGCAGACGCTGAGGCATGGATGCGTTACTGCAGGCAGCCCCCGGTGCCTCCTGTATTTCCATTTGACACGTGGTTCCAGGGTTACCAGATGCCTCCACCGGCCTATGGATTCCAGGGCCCCCAGAGGCCTCCACCGGCCTATCCATTTGAGTCCTCGAGTTACCACACGCCTCCGTCGATTGTTCCTTTTGATCTAGGGATGTCCAGCACGCCGAGACCAGCTGTTGTGGTCGATGTCGAGAGCTATCCTGAGAGGAACTTTGACATCTTCTCAGAGCCAGCTGCTTATGTCGAGAGCTATCCTGATGTGTCCTTGTGCTTCAGTGATGAGGATGGCGACGTTGACGATGATGACGAGCAGGATGACGGGGAGAGCAGCCTCGGACCTCGTGTTGTTGTGCCTTCCAAGTACTTGCGTAGCCCTTTCATCCAAGAATTTAGTAAGGATCGCAGTGTAAGAAGCGCGCGGTTGTACAAGGTGTACAGACAGTCGGGGCCCGATTCCTGCGTGAGGGTGAAGTGCTGTGATGATTTGATCCTTAATCAGAAATTCTTCGACGATGTCGAAAGTCCCTCCGTTTGGTTCACGTCTCAGGTAATATTATAAATTTTAACTTTATTAATTTATGTTTAAATCTTAACAACGTGTTAATTATTCAGGTACTCGACTTGTATGTTGCTTTCCTGAGACAAAAACTCAAAAACAAAGAAGGGGTGAAGTCGCGCGTGCATGACTTTACGCACCAGATCTTCGGTCCCGACTTCTTTGTAAGTGAATTTTTTTATATATGTTTGTTATATTTTATATTTTTATTATAATTTTACTGACATAATTTATGTCATTTCAAAAGCAAACTATGTGCCGTGAATACGGGAAATTGAAGCATACTGGGAAGTCGGATAATTTCGAGCAGAGATACAAGAATTGGATCCCACCTCTGGATCTGAGAAATATTGTATCGGGTCCGGGTGGTGGTCAACATAGTTGGTACAATATCCATAAGGTATGTTAAATGAATTTTAATAAACTTCGGTTTCTCTGATTTCTTATATTTTCATTGTTTGTATGTAAGGTGGCCTTGATTTGCAACTTGGATAACATTCACTGGATCGTGGCGGTCATTGTTTTCGACACCTGGACTGTCGAAGTGTATGATTCCTTGTTGCATACTCTCCCGAATCCCAATATCAGGGTTAAAGAGCTGAAGCCTATCACAGATTTGTTGCCTCGATTGTTGAAAAGCGCAAACTGGTGGGACCAACATTCGTACATGTATGATTCAATCATTTAATTCATTTCGTTGTGTAGTTTTATCTTTTTTCTTATATGATATTGACGTGTGCTTTCAATGTTTTATTTTTCAGGGAGCGTAAGACGTGTGCTTTCAAGGTTGAGCTAATGCCCATGGACCAACAAATATTGCAAGACGACGGGAGCTCGTGTGGGCCGATCTGTTGCATGTACCTGGATCGCTTAGTCAACAAGAAATTGACTCACGAGAATAAGACTATTGACATTGGTTACATCACAAAGTACCGAGCATATGTTGCTAGGATGATATTTTGGTTAGCTCGGGAAGGGGTAACGAATGAAGAGTATAGATGATATGCTAGGATGATATGTTGCTAGGATGATATTCTCGACACTTTAGAGATTTGTTTAGTATTGTTTGGTATTTATTTTGGATTAGAGTGTTTCAAACTTGCAGGAATGGATTGTAATTTTTTTAAAAAAAGGTGTTTTCAAACTGCTCAGCCATTACTCGATCGTTGTTCGATCGAGTAACCATCGAGTAACCAAAAAAGGGTCCATCGAGTAGTGGCTGGAATCTGCAAAATAATAAAAAAAAATGGTTACTCGAAAGATGAACTTTTCGAGTAGTCAGGATCGTGTAATGTTGAATCTCCCTGACTACTCGATGGCATGTTACTCGAAGGCCATCGGGTAACCTTCGAGTAGTGGTGTTAAAATCATTATTTTTAGCCTTTTTTTACATAATTTAGATGTTATTTTCACTAATAAGTTCAATTAAGAGACTTAAAACATTCATAAAACATGTTAGATGATCAATCGAAGCGTTTAGGGTGATAATAAGTGAAATGGTGAACATTAGTCATACTATTCTAAATATCTTAGGAAAGTTTTCAACAAACAAACTCTAATATTGTTCAATGTTGACATGCTATTGATTAAAACTCCAAAATTGAACATCAAACATGTTTAATGAATGTTTTTTATCATTAAAATGATGTTACATACGAAAAAACACCCTTAGAAATCGAAGAATGGCCTTAAAATTGAAAAAATTGTGTCCTGTTCTTCACTACTCGATGGGACCTCCATAGTTACTCGATGGAACCCTATACTACTCGATCGTAACCCTAATCTACTCGATGGCCACTACTGGAATAGCACTACTCGATGGCCACTACTGGAATAGCACTACTCGATGGCCACTACTGGAATAGCACTACTCGATGGCCACTACTGGAATAGCACTATTCGATGTCCATTACTGGAATGGAACTACTCGATGGTCACTACTGGAATAGAACTACTCGATCGACACTACTGGAATAGCACTACTCGATGGATACTACTGGAATGACACTATTCGATGTCCATTACTGGAATGGCACTACTCGATGGCCACTACTGGAATGTAACTACTCGATGGCCACTACTGGAATGGCACTACTCGATCGAGCAGTGAATTGTAATGTGGCGAACCTGTTTTTTTACATACCTGACCTGCATATGTCATAGTTATTATCCAAAACACTGCAAATATCCATAAACAAGATCATAAATCAACCAAACACAAGAAGAGCCCTCAATCCACACGCATCGGACATTTTGTTTTTGTGTGGCCCTCGGTTCTGCAAATGCTGCACTTTTTCTTCTGCCTTCTTCGACCCGATTCTTGCGTTCCTGAGGCTTCCGGAGGGACATTCAGATCAACGCCAGCAGGAGGGATGTAAGCCTTGCAGTTGCGTATGTTATGTCCTACGCCCTTACATTTCGTACACACCTGCACACAAAGACGCGGTATTAGGTCTTTACTCAAACTAATGACGACACAATATTAGGTACGAAGAACAAACCTGTACACGACGAGCTGACCCAGATCCCTCAACTGCAGAACGAACCCGACTCATCCGCGGACGTCCAGCCTGACTAACCACTTCCGGTGGAAGACACACGTACGAAGCTACTTCTGGAGGGACAACCCAATCATCAACGTGTGGTACTGGCACAATAGGAGTCGCATATATCTCTCTCAAGCTGCTTTGCTTGAAATAGGGGCCGACGAAATCGTACAATGAAAATCTAGCCCGTCTACACAAAGTATGATCAGGTTAGTGGCATTAATTAATTGAATGTTTAAAATTAAAAAAGAAGATGTAAGGAAACCGATACCATACCGTATAGCGGCAGCAGCATGACGACACGGAATAAGGTCTAAGTCGAACTCCCGACAGTCACACGTGCGTCTCGCGATATCTACGAGATAGGACCTGCCGTTTTCCTCAACTCTGAACACGGTCCCCGCACTGACCTCCCGAACAGGAAAATGATGACTCAACTGATTCTGATTAGACACCTTTGCGAATGCCTCTTCGGTCAGCTCATCCTCTCTCTCATTAGCCTTCTTTCGTTTCTCGTCAAACCATCTCTCAATCATCGCACGAATCGACTCGAGCATAGCACAAACAGGCAATCGTCGTGGCCATTTGATAGCAGCGTTGAAGACTTCGGCCGCATTCGATGTCATGAAACCATATCGTCGTGCAGCACATTTCGACCTTGCCCAGGTCTCAACACCGAGTCCAACGAGGCGCCTATAAGCACCGTCTCCACTGGCTTTCTCCAAATCAGATAAATACTTTTCAAACTCATCCTCTCGATAACAGTAGGCAGCTTTGTGTACAATTGTGACCACATGAGAGCGGTACATTGCTAGATTCTTCTCGAGGTGGTGACAGCACAACGCACGGGTTGCGTGGGGATAGGCACTCCGAATGGCATTCGCGATGCTCTTGTGCTGGTCGGACACAATGAGCAGATCGTCTCCATCGTAGCAAAGCCTGAGGTTCTCTAGAAACCACGTCCACTCCAGGTCATTCTCAATCGGACCTATACCAAAGGCAAGCGGGAAAATCTGCTCGTTTCCGTCCTTCGTGACGGCAACAAATAACACACCACTGTTTTTCCCCTTCAAATGAGTGGCGTCGACTACTATGATGGGACGCAGAGTGCGCTGCTGAAATGCACTAATGCACTGCCCAAGTGCAACAAACATGTGACAGAACACGCCCTCACTGGTCGTCTGAATCTCATACCGAGTCCCTGGATTGCATTCTTTCAGCACGTGCAGATATGACGGGAGCATCTGATATGAATCTTGATAGTTGCCGTACCTCATTTCAACGGCCAGGTTCCTCGTCCGCAGGGCGAAGCTGTAATCGATCACTACTCCGTACAATCTCCTCAGATCAAAAATCATCGTCTTCGGCTTCAATGTGATCTCATCGTCGACTAGCTGACGTGAAAAGTAAGTAGCGGCAACCTTGCTCGACACGTGACGATCGGCAGTCCGACTCAAATCATTGACACACTCGTGATTCAAGTTCAGCCTCGTAATCTTCCAGAGTGTTTCGTCATTCCCAGTAGCACACAATTTGAACGGGCACTTCTCAGAACCTTGCTTGCAGACGAACGCTACCCGTTCAGTGGTCGAGCGTTTAGTGGCACACTCCACCATATGCTCCATGTGATACATCCCCACCGCTATCTTCAGATCCGATTTCGTTCGGAATGTCGAGCCGACTGCAATGTGACCATACACCAGTTCGGGAGGCTCGACCGATCGCAATGGAACCGCGGGGTCAAACTCCGGCAGTGGAATGATCCAGTTGCGCAGTGGATTATTCTGAGCATTCTGAGCTGCTTCGGGATGCTCGCCGGCTCCCACACTAGAACTCGAGGACAGATTACGGCGTGACAGAATATTTGTGATGACCCGCGGCTGTCTAATCCATTCTGTCCATTCAGTGGTCAACGACTGCAACAGATCGGTCTGACGAGCTTCTTCGTCGTCCTCGGAATTCTCAGCATGCCTCTCGCCCTCGGTCGGTACATCCGGATCCACTTCTGGAATATTCACCTCGGGGGCATTTGGTTGTGCCTCCTCTAGCATCTCGGTGACGAAAATGAAACAATCGTCCTTTTGCTCGTCTAGCATGCGGGATACATCGTCGTCGCTAAGCAAAGGACACCGCACGCTCCTAAAATCATTGCCTCGTGTTAAGATGAACAACATGTACTCGATATTCGGCGGAGGGCGCAAAACGGCACGAATCTGGCTCACAAGACCATCGAGGGTAAGTTGATCCCTCCTGAAGAAAAGGCACATATCTATCCCGTCGACGTAGACCGCTCGTTCCCAACGACCACCGTAACGTATCGTGATTCGTTGATTCGACATCTACAATTACAAAAAACATTATTGAATTAGGTTAACTATTGCAACATATCCACATATATCGACGAAACAAACCAATAATTACGAAAAAAATGTTTTTTTTTTGCAAAAAACAGGCCCTGTTACTCGAAAGGGCAGATCCATCGAGTAACAGGACCATCAAGTACAGAGGATCGAGTAACCCTTCTCTACTCGAAAGTGTGTTAAAAGAAAACTTTTCGAGTAGAGAGGATCGAGTAACCCTTCTCTAATCGAGTAACCCTTCTCTACTAGAATAAGGTTACTCGAATCACTACTCGAATGGGTTCGGGTAATCATATTCCAGTAATGAAGCTTTCGAGTAACGAAGGTTCTTCATAAATTCTTAGTTACTCGATGGACTACTCGATCGTATGGGCCATCGAGTAACCCATCGAGTAACAGACGGAGAAAATTAAAAACGCAAAAACGGGAACGCGTACCTCTCGTTTTCGCTCGTTTAGCCACGCGTATATTCAACCGGCGTTTTCCAGAATCTAACGGTGCAACATGGTAGAGGTTTTTGTGTGGATTGGAGAGAATTTTTGAAATTTTTTTTGGTTTGGATGGGTAGGTTTTGAGATGAATATTGATATGAATGCACAATTAAACCTACACCAAACTCTCAACACAATCAAAAATCTGATTTCGTGGGCCCCACAAGCTATTTTGTTTTTTTTTTTTTGATTTGAGATATTGTTTTTGTTTATTTTAGATTTTTTGAAATAGTAAGGGTATAAGAGACATTTTAATTGCAATTGGTGTAAAAAACTCACACTTTTATAAGTGGGGACTTTAAACTCATGTACATATCAAATGTGACTAAAAAGTCACATTCCCTCAGAATATAATGCACCCCGTGAGGGTCATAATATTATAAGCAGTAGTTCCACACATATATGTGATTTTTCCAAAAATAGGCTTATTATTATCTGTGGCTTTGCTACCATTTGACTAATATTCATAATTAATGGAAAGTGAGGTTTCCTGATCATGTTCTTTTTAGCTTCAAATAAGATAGAAAAATTCTTGTCAGGATGACTCTTTATTTATTTGTATTGACTATTGACATACAAATATGGAAACTTGATATTAATAGTTGTTTAAGGCATATTTGACGTGAAATTTGTTGGAAAAGAAACATTAGCTGTGCTCCAAGTTTGTAGCAAAACATACTTTTATTATCGAGGGAATTCTGACATTTACATTTTTCATATAGGTTCGTGTTAGAAACCGCTTCATCTAAACACTCGAACTGTTAGAGAAGTTGGACAACTAGACATTTATAGTAGGCCGATTATATTCTCCAATAGTTCGTACAAATATGGCCCAACAGAACTTAAGACTTCGGCTTTTTCGTCGGGTGCGAGCCTCAGTAAATGTCGAGAAGCAGCTATTAAGGCTCTGAAAGTCAATGAATCTTCATGCACCCACATGAAATGCACATTTGGGGGTGTGTGGAATGGTGGTGGAGGGGATGGCCAAAAGAATCTGTTTGTTGCTTCATTCTTTTTTGATAGAGCTGCCGAGGTGAATTTTACAAATTAGATGCTAGAAACATTGTGCAGCACTTCTTTTGGGTTGGGACTGGGGAACTAACTCCTTTAACATGTTTTCCTAATCTTATTATTATACTATAATAGGCGGGTTTTATTGACCCAAGCTTGGCTGTGGCAAAAGTTCATCCAACTGATTTTGAGGATGCAGCTAAACGTGCCTGTGAAACTGATCTTAACAATGGCAAGCAAATATATCCTAAGGTGGAGCCAGACAACCTGCCTTTCTTGTGCATGGACCTTGTTTACCAGTTCACGTTGCTTGTTGATGGCTTCGGTGAGCAGCTAACTTCTGCCTCCTTCGCATTTGGTCATTTTAGCTTACTGTCTAATTGTTTGTATGTTTATCTTGTCAGGGCTTGATCCGTGGCAAGAGATCACTTTGGTGAAAAAGGTTAAATATCAAAATTCTCTCGTTGAAGCTGCTTGGCCGTTGGGTAGTGCCATTGAGGCTGTGTCATCACGGCTCTAATTATTTAGCATGTGTCATCTTAATTATTGGTTAGTGTGTGCTATTGATTGATTGGTTATAGGACTTGTTGGTTATACGAGTTTTTTTCTTCCTTCTTTCGGAACAACATGGTTCTAGTGAATAAAGAGTCATGGGATAGCAGAGGATCGACCAGTATTGTTAGAACAATTGCACTGCCTGTGAAATGGGATTGTGAATGCGAATGAGCGAGCTTCATCTTCTTTTGATTTGATGATATTATGAATTTCCAATCCTCTCTTGATTTATAGCATCATAAAGATTTTCATTTTACTTTCATTTATCACACATCAAGAAATAGATCTCGAGATACATTTTGCAGGAGTTGTTAAACAAGAAGCCTGGTTCATCTTCTTCGTCATGCAATTTCAAAATCTAGATTTCTGAAAAGTGTAGGAGTGCAATTTATGTCGATTCACTTAGAAAAGTAAACTCTCTTGGCTTTGGCAATGGTCTCCGGTCACAAAATCAACACAATTTGTTTGGAGCGCTCTCAATTTATTTGTTGTATACTTTCTCTGTTTCGGATACATAGTCTAATATTCACATTTGTTCATTTGTTCGAGTAATTGTGAGTTAAATTTTAAAAATGTACATCTATAGTGTGATGAGAAAGTTAAGATAAGATAAAACATCATTTTTTATTTGAAACAAATGTTTGAAAGTTAAGACATGAAGGGAAATATGAACTCATGGTCACTCAACCAAAGAGAATTAAAAGATACTAGTAATTTACTCTCTGCACAGTAATATTTAATACCGAATATTTAATGTAATTTTTTTTATTTTAAAAAAAACGAAGCCTATATTATCATATTATTTGATTTTCAGTATAAATTAATATTTATTAAAATATAATTTAGAATATATTAAACAATTTTATTTCATAATAAAATATTATAAGAAAAAATAGACATTAAAAATAAAAATACGTATAAAAAATAAATATGATACAACTTGACAAATAAATATATAATAAATTTAATTACCTTTGAATTTGCAAAATAAAAAGTAGTTTTATTTATTAATCAGAAACACAACAATATAATGGAATCGAATAAAATGAAAAAAAATCGTGTTGAAATATTGTAAACATTTGTATTTACCTGCACATAACAATATGATATTAGCAACAAACTAACAATTAAGCTAATTCAACCATACAAAAATATGAATGTATTCAAATTAAAAAAAATGGCAAAACAAAAAAGGAGATGAAGAACAATTGAAGGATATGGAGTATAAATAGTAAAAAATATACCATATATAATTTGTTTTGAATTTATTTCCCTATTATTAAATTTACCATACATAATTTGTTTTAAATAATATTAAATTTATTAATAATTTGTATTAATAGAAATATAAAATTTCACGTTTGGAATTTTATACTATTTAAAAAAGAATAGAAAATCACGTTTGAAATTTGACATTGTGTAAGGTCTTGTTTGGTAGGGGTGATAAAATCAAGATAGTTAAGTTATCTCATTTATAAGGCGTTTGGTTGAGTTTTTTTGGGCCTATGATTAATAAGAGGCTCACTACTAAACACTGTTGATCTTCAAGGGAGTTATCAGCTCAAAATGGTCGGTTGAGTAGTCTCGTTTCAACAGTAATTTTGATTAGTAAAAAATTACAATATTACCCTTTACATTTATAACTAAAAAACACGTTTGACTCTACCCTAATTTCATCCCAAAAGTTTTTGCAGCAATTCCAAATTCATATTCAAATTCTGAATATTGTAGATCTTGAGTTTTTGTAACCCGTAGAAAGTGCTAAGCCCTCACACGAAAAAATAAAATCGAATTTTTTTTGTTCGAGATAAAAAAACGACAATTGTGATGATTGGACTGAGCGTAAAGTGCGTGTAGAATTTAATGGTGGCCGGAATTTCGCTCATGCTTGGGCTCGGCGTATTCGCCTTCGTCGCTTTTATCCTCTGCTCCGCCGCTTTTCTCCATTAACGCCAAGGAGATCTCTTAATTTCATCATCACCACAAGAACATAAGTGCAGAACCGACCACAAGAACAATTGCATCAAAATTTTACACAAAATATTACATACAGTGGAAGAAGAAGAAAAAAAAAATCAGGTGGACTTTGGGAAAGACGAAGTTCAAATTTGTGATTTGGATTTAATGGTTGAGTATATTTTAGTCATTTGTCTTATCAATTTTAGTTTTTCTTTCGAAACGAATGGATGACTAATAAAGTCTACCAAACACACTTTTAAATATGGATAAAGATTGATATCCAGAAAACAACTTTTGTATGTGCAATTACCTTTTTAACCATGTAAAATTAATTAATTAATTTTTATTTTATTTAAACATTTGTTATATGCGTGATTAAAGTTAATCAAATTATTGTTTTTTTTTCGATTTTTCCATAGCATTAATTATTTTTGTACTTTCCAACCAAATTAATATCTTCCTAAAAAAATCCATATTTTCCTAAAAAAATGTCTTTGAATTAGATTAAATTAATTTTAAATTAATATATTTCCCTAAAAAAATGCATTTTAAAAATTTTATTTACGCTAAAAATCATCAATCTTATTGAAATAAAATTCAACTAATTATTTGATGATTGATTTATTTTTATCTAATTGTTTGTTTGATTGACTTTTATTTTATTTTTTTATATATAATTTTTTATAGAGTAATTTAGAAACGACTCATTAAAAAATGTATAAGATGTATTATAAATATATTAATCATTTAATTATAGTATTGTGTATAATTTATCTTCACAAAATTATTCTAATATATATTGAATACTTCAAAAGTGTAAACCAATTATAAAAAAAATGAAACTTAAGTTTGTTAAAATTATTTTTTTAATTTAATATTTTGTCCGTGATACTTATTTTGTCGTGTAACGTTTTTCTCTCTATATTATTTACTCAAAATAGTTACGTATACGTAAATAGATATATATATATAGAGAGAGAAATATTATGCATCTTTACCAAACAATATAAATAAAATTATTAGACTTCTAATAATAATAAATAAATAAATAAATAATAATAGAAAATTTGTTGTAATCTTTTGATATGGATTGATGGTAAATTTGTAATCGATTTTCTTAATTTATGGCCTTGCTTGTTATACTCCCTTATGGTAGTATAAGTTAACGATAATGAACAACACCAAAAAAAAATTCAAATAATTTAATTATGTACTCAAATGAAGTGTGTGAATTCCCATAATAATCTTATCTATATAATTCATCATAAATTAAAACATTTTATTATCTAAGTTATAGTACTATCCTATAAAAATTAAGTTCCGTTTTTTCAAATTTGTTTGAATTTGTCTTAAGAATAAAATGAATGTTTTGAATTATTATACACATAAAATTTATTATCAATTAAGTAGCTTTTAAATTTGTTTGAATTTGTCTTAAGAATAAAATGAATGTTTTGAATTATTATACACATAAAATTTATTATCAATTAAGTAGCACAATACTTTATTAATTTTTTCTCAATCTATTTTTAAATATATTTCTTATATAAATTTTTATTTAAATTTTTTCTCATATTATATTTTTTTAACTTTGTTTCACATTATATTTTTTTGAACTTTTTTCACATTTTTTTTGCATTATTTATATTAAAATATTTTTGTTGTTGTAATATTTTCTAATAATATTGAATAACATAGTAGTATTTAAAATGCCATGTGTGTTTTTCATTTAATTAACTACTTTACACTTTTTTTTTGTGACACTCTAATATTGTTGTTATACACTTATACTGTTAATAATTTGTAGTATAATTAAAATATTTTTCTTGCCGTAATATTTTTTAAAAATATTGAATAACATAGGAGGATTTTAATGTTCGGTGTGTTTTCATTTATTTAACTACTTCACACTTTTTTTGTAACACTTGAATATTCTTCACACTTTTTTTGTAACACTTGAATATTTTTATACCGTTAATAATTTATCTATATGTTATTTTATGTAAATAAAATAAATTGCATATGTTTCAAATATATATAATATTAAAATATATAAATTATATCAGTTTCAAACTAAATAATAAGATTAGTTTTTCAAATAAAGTTTAATAAATTTAAAAATAAATATAATGTTGTGTTACTTTGAACCGTTGCATTCTGTATATAAAAGGAAGAAATTAAAGATAAGCATGTAATATCTGGTTTGTAAAAGAATTTTGATCCTCCAAATAAATTTCTATATAATAAAAAGAAAATTGAGTTAAAATGGTAATTTATAATTTGTTGATAGATGAGTGAGTTAAACTATTAATTTGATTTTTTAATATCAAAAATCTAATAATGTTAAATTTAATTTCACATTTTTTTTAAATTATCATTTTCATAACTTATCGATTTGTTTTCTACAACCGTACATGATAAATTAGAAAAATAGTAAAAAATAAACATAACGCTTAAAAATTAAGTGTAATAAATGCCAATGTGTTATAAACTCAAATTGAGAGAATAATAGAGTATAAAGAGAGAAAATATGATAGGAGAATAAGATTGTTATGAATTGTTGTGAATTGTTTTATTCATTTATATAGGACTTAGCCAACAAGTCATTCATTATAATATAATAATATTCATAACACTCCCCCTTGAATGACTATTTACAGGATTGCTGCCTCGTTAAAACTTTGTCAGGAAAACCCAGTGGGATAAAACCTCGACGAAGGAAAAAGAGTACAGCTTGCTCCCCCTGATTGTTTTCACCGAAGATCTTTGACCTTTTGAAAGTAATTATTTGTGATCAATCAGTCTCATTAAAACCTGTAACTAATAAAACCATATAGGAAAAACTTAGTTATTCAAATATAAAATTTGGTCTTCAGGACCCAACCTTCGAGTTGTCGAGTTTCATATTCATTTGTATTATTGTATATTTTTCGTCCTTCTGTGACATTCCTTTACCAGACATCTATATTGACTAGAGCATTCGCAATTACTATAACCGGCCGGTAACTCTTCAGGAGTATATTAAATGCATCTAGTGTTCAATATACATTTCTTGACAAATGAACAATAATGTGAACTTCAATTCACAATCATTTGAAATTCAGGTTCAATACCTTAGTTTATCTCGAAAACAAACTCATATAGAATATTCTGATGTCCCCATTAATTATTATCGAGTGATGTACGTGCCTCGTTAAAAACCTCGTTATAAAACCTTGTAGGAAAAAATACTCGAGGAAAAGAGTACACGACATTTGCATTTATATTGTGGTGATTGTCTCGTTAAAAACCTTTAACTAAGAAAATCCAGTGGGAAAAACTTAGTAGAGGGAAAAAGAGTGCAATCACTGATTCAGTGGTCTTCGGGACCAAAATCACTGGTCTTCGGGACCTTGTCTTCAATATCATTTGTGTCCATAATGACATAGTAATATGATATTGTACATATTCTGATTTTCATTTCCTTTCATTTCAGGAATCTTAAAATTCATCTAGGATTTTCATGTATGTATCTTTCTAATGACTTCTACATGGTCAAATCATACATTCATGTATATCTATATTTATCGTTGTTGCTGCCAGAAATATTAAGTAGCGGAACTTAATGTCATCCTTAAAAATATCGAGTTTCTTCGAAAAACTCTTGAGCAACTAATCTCGCTTTTATATCTCACCACATCATTGCTCGTTTTTCGTACGAACACCCACGTATATCCTTCTGGGATAATATTTTGAGGTGTGTATTATAAAGTCAAAATATCTCTTTTATTCAGCGAGTTATGCTCAGCCTCAATTGCTCGTTTCTTATTTTTCGAGTGCTGCTGGCACACTATCATTGATTTAAGCTTTGGATCCAAATTTTCTTGAACAACTCTTGAGGCAAATATGTCGTTGACGACTTTCTATTTTTCCATGTTGATGACAATTCAACATCAACCAAATCTTTAATCATTTCCCAAAATATTTAATTTGGTTGTTCCGCAATCCCACGATTTTCTATTATCATGTGCACATGCTTTTTCAATGGGATTTTCATCTAACTCTCTTCAGGAGATTCTGAGGGTGACTAAATTTTATTACCGCGGATTTATTTTATATCTTAAGATCGATCTACTACGCTTCAGGCGTCTTTGGTATTTGAACTCTTATAGTTCATTTTATCACAAATATATGTGATTTTGTCACACCTTCATTAATTTGGCAGATTACTTGCTGAATATTGCAAGTCACTTATTTTCATGAACTTCGGGTTCAATTGTTTGATGCGTGGATCTAAAATTGAAGATAGTTTTCATTCAATGAAATTTCTCGACATTTCTATATTTTATATTCTTATCTCCCTCTAATGCCGAGAAATGATCTTCCTTAAATATGCAAATCGGCGTAATTGCTATAAATCGATCTTCTGGATCGGGGCTCGAGATATTTAATATATTAATTCGCAGATGAGGAATGTTTGATTCATTTTCACGCACAATCATGATATGCATCATTTTCATTTTTAAGTATATTTGTAGTACTCATGGGGATAATTAGTAAAACTCTTCCGGAGCCCACTCTTAATAGGTGATGCGTAATAATATATTTACCAATGATCCTTCGGAGATACAGTATCTTTACCAATCATCCTTCGGGGATACAATATCTTTATCAATGATCCTTCGAGAATCAAAATATTTGGTTTTACCAATGATCCTTCGGGGATCAACATATATCTCAATATATAATTTTCTCAGAAATTACATTTAATTGAAATCGACTTTCTTCCATTAGTACCCACATAGTACATTTATTCTCTATTTTCAAAAGATATCCTTCAGGGATAATTCATATGACGAGAATAATCGAATTTGGCGTTCATTTAATGTTTGAACTTTGCTTCTTCGAAAACAATCAATAAAAATATTCTTTCAAGAATATTTTGTATTATATCCATATCGATTTAAAATATAAAGTTTAATTGCTACATTAGAAGCAATTTGATTTGATATTTCTGAATATCAAACATTTAAAAACTTATTGCTACTACAGGAGCAATTTAATTTGATATTTCCTCTATAATATCATATTATGATATTATCGTAATATTTCTTCAGGAATATCCAAATGACAATTTGATTTGTTATTTCTCGAATAATATCAAATCAGGATGATCTTAAAAGATCAATATAATATTTAAACCATATTATATGTTCTTCAGGAACATTCAATTTAATTGATATATTAAGAATAATTTATTTGATATTACTTCAGGATATCAAATTATAATGTTTTTCATGATAGCTTTACTATAATCTAATTTGGAGTCAATCATACCGCGTTTTTGGTAGTACGATCAACTAATTTGGAGTCAATCATACCGCGTTTTTTGTAGTACGATCAACTTCGGGTGATCGTATCTTTCTTTTAAATATTTCCACAAAGCTATAGTACGAACAACTTCATCGTATATTTCTTTTAAATATTTCCACAAAGCTATAGTACGAACAACTTTGGGTGATCGTATATTTCTTTTACGGTGAATTTTCAAAGATATTATTCGAGATTATTAGTAATATTCATAATCAATTTGATATTGATATTTCTGCAGGAATATCATATCACGATATTCTTCATGAATATTTAATTTTTATATTTCTTCAGGAATATAAAATCATATTCTACCGAAATATTTTCTTTTGATAATTTTTCAGAGTATCATATCACAATGTTCTTCAGGAACATTACAATTTTAATTAATTTACTAGGCATAATTAATTTGATATTACTTCAAAAATATCATATTATAATGTTTTTCAGGAACATCAAAATTTTAATTGCTTCAACATGAGCAATTTATGAAGAAGTTCATGAATATCATATGATATTACTTAATATCAGATTACAATGTTCTTCAGGAACATATGATATTACTTCAGGAATATCAGATTATAATGTTCTTCGGGAACATATAAATTTAAGAAGTGTTCTTCAGGAACATATGATATTACTTCAGGAATATCAGATTATAATGTTCTTCGGGAACATATAAATTTAAGAAGAAGGGAGGAGAAGTAGATATATTTATAATTATTAATAAATATAAACAAACATATAAATTCTTGCCTTTGAGTTCGGATCTTGGATGAGTAGAACTTCGATGAAGAACGCAGTTGAGCTTTCGTGAGTTCGGATCTTGGATGAGTAGAACTTCGACGAAGAACGCGGTTGAACTTTCGTGCTGATAACGTGTTATAAACTCAAGAGAAATTGAGAGAATAATAGAGTATAAAGAGAGACAATATGATAGGAGAATAAGATTGTTATGAATTGTTGTGAATTGTTTTATTCATTCGGGCCTTTATATAGGATACAATCTAGGGTTTCTGACTTACCCAACAAGTCATTCACTATAATATAATAATTTTCATAACACAATGAATTAAGTACAAATAGACAATAATTGCGTACTTCTTTAAGAGAAAAGATGAGAAAATAATGGACGGTGAATGACATAGTTATCTTTTTATTTGATTAATTAATTCAAAAGGATAAAGAGGTAAATTTACTAACTAAATTCAAATTCTGGTTATCCAGATTCTGGACAATTACTTCCACCCTTTAAATATTTTATCGGCCCAAGTTGAGATACATGACGTAGGTTAATTTATCAGGCCGATAAAACACTTGGCCACCAAACATGGCCTAATTAGAGTGAATCTCTCTCTCTTGGTAAAAGATTATTTACATTAAAAATAGAATTACTATAATTTACTAATAACATTAATTTTAGAAGTAAATAATATTAGGAATGATACCCATATATAATTAAGAATCCCTATATTATTATGGGACAAAATGACAAATTATTTGTTATTATTTCAACTGATTTTTCAAGATCTTTTAACAATTGCAAGAGAAAAATAAGTATGGTAAATAACGAAGAATTATCTAATAATAAAGATCTTTTAACAATCGCAAGAGAAAAATAAGTATGGTAAATAATGAAGAATTATCTAATAATAAAAATGAGTTATTATTTCAACTGATTTTTCAAAATTTTTTAACAATCGCAAGAGAAAAATAAATATGGTAAATAATGAAGAATTATCTAATAATAAAAAATATTACAATAATGAAGAATAATGAAGAATTATCTAATAATAATAAAAAATTACAAATAACTATACATTACATATTTAATAAAACGTGAAATATACAATATATATATATATATATATATATATATATATATATATATATATATATATATATATATATATATATATATATATATATTAACTCAAAGAACTTAAAATTATAATCCAAGAATAAAGTACTACTCTATTAAAACACTTAAAATTATAATCCAAGAATAAAGTACTACTCTATTAAAACACTTGTATCAAACTTGTGTTATAGGATATGCTGATACACATATAGATAATTGGAGCTGCCGTGGAATAATTCATAAAAATGTTCGGGTACTCACTTGCTGCGAGAAACGGGATAGTGGTCATAGAAAAAAAATGAATTATAATCAAAGGATAATGTTAATAATTACTAATAAATACTAAAATATAGAAGAGTAAGACTGTGAAAATAAAATATCTGGAAAAAAATTAAAAAGAGTAATTATCAAAAAATATTTTATTAGAATCAAATTAATAAAAAATAATTTGAACTGCAAAAAAATTCAAACAATAATAATATATTATAATCAAATCGATATAAAATTGCTTAGCGTGAATCCCTGAAAAAAAAACACAAAGAATTGATATTAAACAATAAAATATACAATAGTAGAATAACAAATTGAGAAAAAGACAATAGGGGTGTTCATCGGTCCAAAACCGGACCGAACCGGACCGGAACCGAAATCATGAAAAAGCATGACCCGGAAACCGGACCGGAATAATACCGGTCCGGACCGGTAAATTCGGGTCCGGTCCGGTTTTGGACCGGATAAAACCGGATTAATTTAAAATTTTAATAAATTAAATATAAAATAATAATTAAATTAAATTTTTATATTTATAAATTTTAAATTTTATTCAATAAAAATAAAATATCATTTTTAAATAATAAAATATTTTAAAAATTAAAAAATATATTTTTGTTTAATTATTTATAGATTATTTTGTTATATTAAGTATTAATAATTTAATATATAAGGAAAATTTTAGTTAATACAAAAATTATATTTAATAAGTAGAACAATTTTATATTAAAATATAAATAATTTATCAAGTTATTTAATTATTTTTCTCAAATATATAAATTTATATATTAATAAATTAAATTCGGTACAATTCGGTCCGGACCGGATTTTACCGGTTTTTAACCGGAACCGGTCCGAAAACCGGAATCTCACTTTTAGTCGAACCGGAAACCGGTTCGGAACTTTACCGGTCCAGACCGAACCGGACCAACCGATCCGATTCCGGTCCGGGCCATTTTATGAACACCCCTAAAAGACAATATATAATACTTACGTAAAATCGGCAATTTATTAGGTGAACCCCTACCCCACCCAATTCTACATGGTCCCCTTTTTTATTATATAAACACCTCTTCTTTTGTTCTCCCATTTTTTTCCTTTTTTTTTCCTCTTCTTTTTTCTTTCTCCTCCTTTGCGTAACAGAAACAAACAAATTCAACCAACCAACAACAAAACACAATTCTCCAGTTTCGGATTTCACTCAGCGATTTTGATCGGATATCACGGTGAATTGCAGAGCACCGTGATACCGGCGGTTGTAGACGGCGATTGCAGAGGACGGTGAATTCGACAGCTGTAAGTGTGATATGCACTGCAGGGCACTGCTGCAGCAGGTCGCTGTGCAAGGCATTGCGTGCATATTGCATATTAGATTTTACCCTTTCTTCACCATTTATACTGGTATGTATCATACACATCATGTATGATCTGATGTAGCACATTGCGTGCTTGACGCACTCAATCAAGACTTAAAGAGATTGAAGACCTGATGCAGCCATGGGATTCTACACATGATGCATCAAGGCATTGTTCAAGATTAATGTCTGAAGACTTAAAGTTCAAGCCGTTGCAGCAAGACATTGAAGACACTGACGCAAGGCGTGGCTGCATTGTCGCTGACTAACGCAGGTGCTGCAGCAACGGTCAAAACAGATTTCCTAAATTATAGAAACCGCCTTGACTCTCGCTTTTCAAGGGAGTTGGTTACAAGGCTGGGTCTATATATTGAAGGAGTCTTCAGCACAATTATTCATCTCTTCCACAACACATTTTACGAGTTATAGAAATTAACTCGAGCTCTTTTGCTTCGATAGTCTCGGTTCTTTGAGAATAGTCGAGTCTTTGTACTACGAAGAGTTAATCTATATCAGTTGTATATCGTAGTATTTTGTAGTGTTGATTGAGTCGAGATCCTTGAACACGAAACCAAAAGGAATACATGTGTATGTCCAAAAGGTTGTCGATTGTAGTTCAAGATCGATTTTTGTAAGAGACGATTCATCGTTCTTAATAAATCATTTTTGCCGTAAGGCACATTCGTGTGGGTATATTCAAATACCCATACAAAGATTAAATCGTGTGTCCCATTTATTGCTTTTACGTGTGTGTGTGAGAACGAAAATCGTGAAGTATCTTTGTTCCGTTTTCATTCCGCTGCACAATCTTTATTAATACATTTACTTATGATAATCCTCACGGAACAAAGTATTATACGTCTCAAACAAACGATTTTCTTTACTGCAACGCACTGCTGCAACACCCAGTTGTTGTAGCTGCAGTGCGCTGCCTGTGCAGTGCTGCGTATTCTTTATAATACCTAAGCACTACGACTTTCAAGTGGTATCAGAGACAACACTAGACTCAATTAGTGCTTCGGTCCTCTGATTACTCACACTCAATGTCAGACCCCTCGTACATCGTTAGATCACAAGTTGTTCTCGATGGTACAAATTACGGTTTTTGGAAAACTCGTATTGAAGCGAGAATCAAATCCATTGACCGTAATTCTTGGTTGTCGGTCCTTAGAGGATGGAAACCACCTCAGTCCACTGAGGAAGGGTCCAAGCTTGAAAAAGCTCCTGAAAAATGGACCAAAGAGGAAATGGAGGCTGCAACGGCCAATGATCGTGCTAGATGCGCGATCCTTGAATCCATTGATTGCGAGATGTATAAACTCGTCAAGCAATGCGGTTCAGCCAAAGACATTTGGGACCAACTTCAACTTCACTGTGAGGGGGATACCGCAGTGAAGAAAACGAAGTTGCGCATGCTCATGACTCGCTTTGAAAATTTGTGAATGCGTGAGGATGAGTCCACAAGGCAGTATTTTGGAGATATCATGGCCAATGTCAACGAATGCGCTGATCTTGGAGGACCTATCTCCAACACGGCTGTATGCAGCAAGGTGATGCGGTCCTTGAACTCGAAATTTCAAGCAAAAGTCACTGCAATCGAGGACGGTCCTTTGGGATCCTCGGAGGACTATATCACCCTCATGGCTGTATTCAAAACCTATGAATTGAATCAGCAAGACCGGGCAAACTTTGGTCGACCACGTGAAAAGTCACTGGCCTTTACAGCCACGGGGCCAAACACCTTCTCAAAACCTGACTCCTGCAGCAGCACGAGTACACTCACCGATGAGGAAATTTATGGTCTCCTTGGACATGAAGAGAATGGTGGAGACAAATATGCCCTAATTTCACAAAAGCTTGATGCGGTCCTTGTACGCTCGCTTAAAGGCACCTATGATCCTCGTAAAAGAAAGAATGGCCCAAGAAATGCATCAAGTCAAGACAACAGGGCTGCCCCTCGAAGACCTAATCCAAATACAAGTCAAGAAAGGGATTGGTCCAAACTCACGTGTCACACTTGCCAAGGAATTGGTCATTTCTCGTCCGAATGTCCATCCAAAAATCGAAACATTGGACACGTGGCTAACATGGTGGCTCACAATGACTCCGACTTCCTGGAGGAATACGAAGGAGCTGATCCGGAAACAGCCTTAACTGCTCGTGCTGAAGGATGCTGCCTATCTGACGATGAAGGTCCTGCCGCAGCAACCCAACCCACTGCTGCATCACCTAAAGATTTCTTTTGTTTCGCCGCATCCATTTCGGAGATCGAGGAAGAGCCAGAACCAATTCCTATTAAGCTGTTCATCGAACTAAAGGAACAATTCGATAATCTTCGTATGGAGTTCCAACAAAAAGACAAGATGGTGAAAATCTTGTCAACAAACAAGGCCACACACGAAGAACGACTCAAAAAGTTTGACGTGGACCTTACAAGGAAGGACCTGGAGATTGATCGACTAAGGATCGAGCTCGATCGCGCAAATGGAAAGCTGGAAGTTGCACACAACACATTCCAGAAGCTCAACACAGGCACCTCCAAACTCGATGCAGCCATGAGTATTGCAAACGTCGAAAGACAAGGACTTGGCTTTCAAAAAACCGTTGATGCAGTGTTTCCACCAAAGAGGATATCCTCAGGGATCACCTTTGTGAAGTCGACGGACGACTCCTCTGAGAGCTTTGACTCAAATACACTCACTATCAACAATAGAACCCCCACTCATGCTGGAAGTTGCACACAATATGCGGTTAAAGACAAACCTCCATGTAATGCAGTGGCTAAGCCTATAAATCGCACGAACAAGCTTGATAAAGGAAGCCATGCTGCATCACGCTCGTCCAAACTCAAAAGTGCCCCCATCAACCCTATAAAAAATTATAGGCGACACTATGTGTGCCACTATTGTCTTTTTCCAGGTCACATTCGTCCATATTGTTGGATACAAGAAGAGGACATTAGGAATGGATCTCTCCTGTACTCGAACGTTGGACCATGGAAGACAAACAAACACGTCCACAAGCGCCAAAAGCCAAAGAGAATCCAAAAAGGGATGGATCCTCGTAAAGGGAAAATCAGCAATGATGCAACACCATGTCTTACCAAAGTTACTACATCCCAAATCTGGATACGTAAATCAACTGCTGTTGCTGCATCTGCTGCCTCAAATGTAACAAAGACAACCGAGGAACAGCCTATGTGCAACATGGTTTTCACTGCTCTCAAAACCACCAAGGACGCTCCCTGGTACTTCGACAGCGGATGTTCACGGCATATGACAGGCAACAGCGATCTTCTCTCCAACTACCAAACCTATCAAGGGGGAGACGTTACTTTTGGTGGAGGATCGAGTGGTAAAATTGTGGGACGTGGCACTCTAAACAAAAAGGGTCTACCCAAATTGAATCAAGTACTACATGTGAAAGGACTTATCACAAACTTGATAAGCATCAGTCAATTATGTGACGAGGGCATGAACGTGAAATTCACACATGAAACGTGTGAAGTTCTCGGTGATGATGGACGACCCCTTGTTAAGGGGGAGCGTTCCAAAGCTAATAACTGTTACTCTATTGTTGAAACATGTCTCTCAGCTCGTGTGAATGAAGAAGTTAACCTTTGGCATCAAAGACTTGGCCACACAAGCCTTTCAAACCTGGAGCAATTGATCAAACTTGAAGCTGTCCGTGGCCTCCCAAAGCTGATAAAGATTGAAAAATCGGTGTGTGGTCCATGCCAACAAGGAAAAATGACTTGTGCAAGTCATCCACCCCTTGCTGCAGCAAGATCTGGACCCGATGCTGCACAAGGCCATCACACAAGATCAAAATGTTTCAATTTACTTCACATGGACTTGATGGGCCCGGTTGAAACAGAAAGCTTCTCAGGAAAACGATATGTACTCGTAGTGGTGGATGATCACTCAAGATACACTTGGGTGAGGTTCTTGAAGAGCAAGGATGAAACCTTCGGAGAAGTGTCTCAACTCATAATGTGGATCAAAACAAATCATCAAACTGATGTTCAAAGAATTCGAAGTGACCACGGAACTGAATTTGAGAATCAACATTTCACAAAATTATGTGATGCGCAAGGAATTGCACAAGAGTTCTCGGCCCTTATTACACCACAACAAAATGGTGTGGTTGAAAGGAAAAACAGAACACTAACCGAAATGGCTCGTGTGATGTTGATCTCCAAAAATTTGACAGAAACATACAAGAGACTTTGGGCTGAAGCCATCAATGCTGCATGCCATATCATCAATCGAGTCAACCTTCGACCCGGATCCACAAAGACCGCCTACGAAATTCTTAACAAACGTAAACCAAATGTCAAGTATTTTCATGTCTTTGGATCCATTTGTTATGTTCTTAATGATCGAGAACCTAGGACCAAGTTTGAACCAAAGGCTAACCGTGGCTTGTTCGTAGGTTACTCAAGAAATAGTCATGCGTATCGCATTTTTATGTTAAAAACTAGAACTATTGTCGAATCTGTGAATGTAACATTTGATGATCTTAGTACACTGGAGGGAAAGAAAGGTGTAGACAATGCAGATAGACCACTCCAATCACCTGTCACAAACAGTCCTCCAAAAGGCGATGCAGCAGCAGATACGTCAACCGATGTGGCTGCAGCACCAGATACATCAACCAACGTTCCAACAGATGCTTCATCAGGAGACTCTGACTCCTCTGGTGATGATGAAGACTTGAACTCCAGAAGACGTGACCCACCAGGCCATGTGCGACGAAATCACCCCACCACTCAAATCCTTCCTCGACGCACTAGGTCTCATCCACACATTGACTACAAAAACATGACCCGAAATGTTGGATTGTCTGCAACTTGCATTGAGATAGGAATTGTGTCCTACCTATCGTCCATCGAGCCCAAGAATGTCAAGGAAGCATTAAAAGACGAATTTTGGGTGATGGCCATGCAAGAGGAGATGAACGAGTTTGAGAGAAACAAAGTATGGATACTTGTTCCTCGACCTAGCAACAAAAATGTAATAGGTACAAAGTGGATTTTCAAGAACAAATCCAACGAGCATGGTCAGGTTGTTCGCAACAAAGCACGCCTCGTGGCGCAGGGGTATACACAAGTCGAAGGCATCGATTTCGATGAAACCTTTGCTCCTGTAGCAAGACTGGAATCCATCCGACTTCTCATTGCCATTTCATGCTACCTTGACATTACTCTCCATCAAATGGATGTCAAGGCTGCGTTTTTAAATGGTGTTCTTGACGAAGAGGCCTTCGTTGCGCAACCCAAAGGCTTCGAAGATCTTTCTCATCCGGACCATGTATACAAGCTACACAAAGCCCTATACGGTCTTAAACAAGCTCCCAGAGCTTGGTATGGGTGTTTGACGGAGTTTCTCCTCAGCTATGGTTTCACTCGTGGCACTGCCGACAAAACCCTTTTTGTCAAGTTTGTTTCATCTGACATTTTGGTTGCTCAAGTATATGTAGATGATATAGTGTTTGGGTCAACATGCAATACTATGTTAAAATCATTTATTTCTTCTATGTCCTCTAAGTTTCAAATGAGCATGGTTGGAGAATTATCTCATTTTCTAGGACTGCACATCAAGCAATCTTCAAAGGGTACATTCATTTCTCAAACGACCTATGCCTGTAACCTGGTGAAAAAGTTTCACCTTGAAGATTCAAAACCCATGAAGACTCCAATGGGATCCACAGACAAAGCTGAGCGTGACTCTGGCGCTGCTGCAGTGGATCAAACGGTGTATCGTTCCATGATTGGGAGTCTCTTGTACCTGACCGCAACAAGACCAGACATTATGTACAGTGTCTGCTTGTGTGCTAGGTTTCAGGCTAAGCCCAAAGAAGATCACCTGAAAGCCGTCAAACGTATCATACGATACGTGGCTGCAACGACGGAATTGGGCATCTGGTACACGAAGGATACAACCACTGATTTGGTAGGATTTTCTGATGCTGACTGGGCTGGTGACTTAGATGATAGAAAAAGCACCAGCGGAGGGTGTTGCTTCCTCGGAAATAACGTCATCTCGTGGCACAGCCGCAAGCAAAACTGCATTTCTCTATCTACAGCTGAATCTGAATACGTGGCTGCAGGGAGCTGTTGCACACAACTCATATGGCTAAAGCACATGCTGGACGATTATCACCTGGAAAGCCACACTCTCACTCTCTACTGTGACAACACTAGCGCCATCAATATCAGCCGCAACCCAGTACAACATTCCAGGACAAAACACATAAGCATCAGACATCACTTCATACGCGATTTGGTCGAGAAAAGGCTTCTACGAATTGATCACATTTCCACAGAGAAACAAATCGCAGACATATTCACCAAACCCCTTGATTCCGATCGCTTTAAACTACTACGAAGGGAATTACGCGTGGGCACCATGCCCTAAATGTTCCCGGCAACACGCTGCTGCACTGCCCTGTCTGTTTTCTCGTGACACTACTCATGCTCTTAAGCAAATTCATTAAGTATAAAATTTTCCGAAGGAGAAGAGGATATTGCAACATATCTTTTACAACACCACAAACCCCATAATACTTGTACATAATACCAGGGGATTAGAATGTGTGTTGAAGACATGTGAAAATATCCAATATACCCAAGAATTTGTTCTACGATATTGGTGAAGTGTCAACAAGGAAACTATCCTACTGCAGCGTGTTGCACCAGCAAGGAATGTCCGTTTTTTCCTTGCCTCAGTTTTTTTTTGTCTACCTAGCGTTCTAGATATTTGTTATCACACCTGTTTAAAAAAAAAAAAAAAATACAAAAAAAATATATATATATTTCTCAGCTTCTTAAACGTTACTTATCATCCAAGTGGTTACAAAAGTCTTTTCAAATTCCCACTTGTTACACTTGAGTGAAGCTGCAGAGGTCTTTTCAACTTCTCATCAGAAGTACTCAAGTGGCTGCAGCAGACCTTTCACATCCGTCTCTCTCTCCAAATTTTTATTTATTTTTTATTCTTTATGTTTTGAAATACACTATCAAAACACAACAACAGCCCTCACTCCGTAAAACTCTACTTCTTGTTGCATATTTTTCTCAAGAATTTAAAAATTCTCTCTCGGTCAAATTTGTTGCGATTTTATTGGGATTTTTTCTTGATAGCTACCAAGAATCCTCAATTCATACTTCTCTACCCTTTAAAATCACGATCCCCAGCTCAGGATTCTTGCAAATCCCAAAATTTTCGAAACCCTACTTTTTCATCATCTGCAACCCTCGACGCAATGGCTCCCGGAACCCCAGAAGATTTAAAACTCACGAAGTTTTTGGAAAAAATGCATCTTCGCAAGGCTTTCACCTATGCAGGACCCTACTGCCCTGAAGTTGTTAGGGATTTCTATGCTAATCTCCGTCCTTGCTTCGGCAATAGCAGTTCCCGTGGTTTCGGGAAAGTGTATGTGCGCAACAAGGTATTCACCTTCACTCCGGCAGCCATCAACGCCTTCCTGGAGCGCAGCCAAGTCACCATTCCAACGAAGCTTGCTGCCACTCCCGAAGCCATGAGTCGCCGTCTTCGCAACTCAACCACTGATGTCGTCCCGCCGCCGGTGCCAAAATTAACAGCTTTTTATTTTTGGCTATTCAGCATCGCCCGAACCAACTGGACTGCCACTACACACATGCACGCAGTGCATAATCCTACACTCGAGATTATTTATAATCTTGGAGCTGGCAACCAGGTGGATATTGGGCGTCAAATATTCATCAAAATAGCACTTCTCGCTGAAAGCCTTGCTGCAGAGCCTGCACTCCCATTCCCCTCCTTAGTTTGGGAAATGCTTAAAGAACAAGGCCTCACAGTGTTGCCCACTGACTTGAAGAATCTTACCTCCAAAAGGGCCCCTTATCCAGTGCATGCTCGCGAGCCAAAAGACCTCCCATGGAAAGGTTTTCCTAAGGCTTCGACTGCTGATGCCTCTTCCTCTCATGCTGCACTGCCAGCTGCACATTCTGCAAATATTGGGGAATTAGCTCGTGTCTTCACTGCCCAAGTTACTCAGGGTCTGGAAGCTGCAGTGGTGGACTTTCTGCAGCATCTTTTCACACCAAAAGGGGGAGATGGGGATGATGAGCATGCAAGTGATGAAGAGAAGGAGTTTGAAGTGCCAGAAGATTCTGACCCAGCTGATGAGCCGTTCATGGAGGATGAAAGTGAGGATGTGGAGATCGAGTTAGACTCTGATGAGGATGATGGAGTTGAAGATGATGAGGATGATGATGATGATGCATAGTTCGATGCAGCAGCTGTTTTTTACTTGTTTTTAATTACTTTTGAACTCCTATTTTTATTTCTGCTTTTTGAACTATTTCATGTTTTTAATTCTGTTTTTATGTTGAACATTTTATTTCTTTCATTGGTGTGATCTCAGATTTTATTTGATAGACGTAGTTGTTATTTTGGTTAGATAAGTATTTACTAAGGGGGAGTGGTTCTTACTTCCTTAGTAATGTTTGAAGGGAAGTTTTCATTAAGGGGGAGCAAAATCACTTCATTGCTCATCCTTATGTTTGGTGAAGAAAAGATAAAAAGGGGGAGTTTGTAAGTGTGATATGCACTGTAGGGCACTGCTGCAGCAGGTCGCTGTGCAAGGCATTGCGTGCATATTGCATATTAGATTTTACCCTTTCTTCACCATTTATACTGGTATGTATCATACACATCATGTATGATCTGATGTAGCACATTGCGTGCTTGACGCACTCAATCAAGACTTAAAGAGATTGAAGACCTGATGCAGCCATGGGATTCTACACATGATGCATCAAGGCGTTGTTCAAGATTAATGTCTGAAGACTTAAAGTTCAAGCCGTTGCAGCAAGACATTGAAGACACTGACGCAAGGCGTGGCTGCATTGTCGCTGACTAACGCAGGTGCTGCAGCAACGGTCAAAACAGATTTCCTAAATTATAGAAACCGCCTTGACTCTCGCTTTTCAAGGGAGTTGGTTACAAGGCTGGGTCTATATATTGAAGGAGTCTTCAGCACAATTATTCATCTCTTCCACAACACATTTTACGAGTTATAGAAATTAACTCGAGCTCTTTTGCTTCGATAGTCTCGGTTCTTTGAGAATAGTCGAGTCTTTGTACTACGAAGAGTTAATCTATATCAGTTGTATATCGTAGTATTTTGTAGTGTTGATTGAGTCGAGATCCTTGAACACGAAACCAAAAGGAATACATGTGTATGTCCAAAAGGTTGTCGATTGTAGTTCAAGATCGATTTTTGTAAGAGACGATTCATCGTTCTTAATAAATCATTTTTGCCGTAAGGCACATTCGTGTGGGTATATTCAAATACCCATACAAAGATTAAATCGTGTGTCCCATTTATTGCTTTTACGTGTGTGTGAGAACGAAAATCGTGAAGTATCTTTGTTCCGTTTTCATTCCGCTGCACAATCTTTATTAATACATTTACTTATGATAATCCTCACGGAACAAAGTATTATACGTCTCAAACAAACGATTTTCTTTACTGCAACGCACTGCTGCAACACCCAGTTGTTGTAGCTGCAGTGCGCTGCCTGTGCAGTGCTGCGTATTCTTTATAATACCTAAGCACTACGACTTTCAACAGCGTTTTGTAGACGGGCCTGCACCTCTGCGTGAAGTGTCGTCAATTGTCAACGACCATCTCCGAGATTCAAGCAGTGCGATTTCACGGCGAGTCCACGGCGATCTCGAGCGACCGAACACTTCAAAATTAGGTATATCCTCTGTAACCCTAATTAATCTCCTCTGTAATTCTCCTGGTCGATGGAGCAATTAATTGATAATTATTTGGTAGTCGGTCAGATGGTAGTCGATTAATTAGGTTCGTACAAATATGGCCCAGCAGAATTGAAGGCTTCGGCTTTTTCGTCAGGTGCGAGCCTCAGTAAATGTCGAGAAGCAGCTATTAAGGCTCTGAAAGTCAATGAATCTTCATGCACCCACATGAAATGCACATTTGGGGGTGTGTGGAATGGTGGTGGAGGGGATGGCCAAAAGAATCTGTTTGTTGCTTCATTCTTTTTTGATAGAGCTGCCGAGGTGAATTTTACAAATTAGATGCTAGAAACATTGTGCAGCACTTCTTTTGGGTTGGGACTGGGGAACTAACTCCTTTAACATGTTTTCCTAATCTTATTATTATACTATAATAGGCGGGTTTTATTGACCCAAGCTTGGCTGTGGCAAAAGTTCATCCAACTGATTTTGAGGATGCAGCTAAACGTGCCTGTGAAACTGATCTTAACAATGGCAAGCAAATATATCCTAAGGTGGAGCCAGACAACCTGCCTTTCTTGTGCATGGACCTTGTTTACCAGTTCACGTTGCTTGTTGATGGCTTCGGTGAGCAGCTAACTTCTGCCTCCTTCGCATTTGGTCATTTTAGCTTACTGTCTAATTGTTTGTATGTTTCTTTGTCAGGGCTTGATCCGTGGCAAGAGATCACTTTGGTGAAAAAGGTTAAATATCAAAATTCTCTCGTTGAAGCTGCTTGGCCGTTGGGTAGTGCCATTGAGGCTGTGTCATCACGGCTCTAATTATTTAGCATGTGTCATCTTAATTATTGGTTAGTGTGTGCTATTGATTGATTGGTTATAGGACTTGTTGGTTATACGAGTTTTTTTCTTCCTTCTTTCGGAACAACATGGTTCTAGTGAATAAAGAGTCATGGGATAGCAGAGGATCGACCAGTATTGTTAGAACAATTGCACTGCCTGTGAAATGGGATTGTGAATGCGAATGAGTGAGCTTCATCTTCTTTTTATTTTACTTTCATTTATCACACATCAAGAAATATATTTTGAGATACATTTTGCAAGAGTTGTTAAACAAGAAGCCTGGTTCATCTTCTTCATCATGCAATCTCAAAATCAAGATTTCTGAATAGTGTAGGAGTGCAATTTATGTCGATTTACTTAAGAAAAAATATACTCTCTTGGCTCTTGCAATGATCTTGGCCCCAAATTCAACACAATTTGTTCGGAGTGCTCTCAATTTACTTGTGTTTGTCGTATACATTCTAATGAGAATTTATAGGGGAAATGTACTATTATATTGTAACCAGAAAGTAAGAATTTTATTTTTAAAGTGTGACAATAAATAAAAGACTATCAAAATGAAAAGTGAATAATAGTAAAATACTACTATCTTTTATGGGACCATTTGACACCCAAACATCCAAAAGGCTAAGATAGAACATCATTTTTTAGTTTAAACAAATGTTTGAAACATAGACATATGAAGGGAAAGACAAACTCATGTTCACTCGACAAAAGAGAATTAAAAGATATTTAAATATTAAGACACTGTTTGGCTGAGCTTATAAGCTTTTTAAAACAGCTTATAAGCTCCTAAAATTTGTTTGGTAAAATTTAAAAAAAAAAATCTTAAAAAACTTTAAAATAAGCTGTTTAATAGCTTATAAGCTCCTAAAATTTGTTTGGTAAAATTTAAAAAAAAATCTTAAAAAAACTTTAAAATAAGCTGTTTAATAGCTTATATTGTTTAAAAAAAATAAGGGGGTGTACTTTTTTTTAAACAGCTTATAAGCTCTTCAAACTTAAATAATAAAAGACCAAATTACCCTTAAAATTATTACCTTTTATATATATATACAAAAATTCCAAATTTATTATTTATATATATATATATATATATTCTTTTTTAATTTTTTTCCATATATAACAATTTATTTTTTGTAATTTAATCATATAAAATTTTAAATTACCAAACAAATTAACATCTTATAAGTTTATATATTTTTAAATAAGCTCGTCCAAACGGACTCTAACGGTAGTTTTTAATATATACTATAATTTTGAAATTAATGTTTCCAGTTTTTTAATTAGAATAATTAAATTCAAATAATTTAAATATATAATTATGAGATAAAAATTGATAATTTTATCACATTTTTTAAATTATATTATTAGTATAAGATTAAAAAGAACGTTAATACTTCAAATATTTTTGTTTTCAATGTTTTTTGTGAATTAATAGGGTCTCGGGCTAGCCCTCGCCTCCACCTGACTCTGGACTCAGAAACCCTAGCAATCCTTCAATGGCTCGGCCTTTCAACTTCGAATGGGCGGGGAAGGTTATTCGTTCGAGTACGTCTGGCATGATTTTTTAGATGAAAGATTGATCGTTTCACCGGAACATAGAAGAGGTGTATCGTCCCTGGACGTCACTTCTCCGGCGTTCTCCCTCAAGAAAAACAATTTCACGGGATTGGTGCACCGAGGGCTTTTTATGGACGTGACCAACTACATCCGCCACTTGAAAGGGGAATGAGACGCCAAGGCCGAAGAGGCTCGAGATCGAGAAGATGCCGCAAACCGACTGCTTGAGGTCTTCCGCAAAATTGTCAAGCTCTTGAGGGCCCAACTCGTAAGAAACTCTAATCTCTTTGCTAAGTTAGTCGAGCTGTTCGGAATCGGAGGAAACCGCACCGTTCATCTCATGAAAGGACCCAGTATCGACCTGATCAGTGATTCGTTTGAAACTAATGTCTTAGAACTAGGATTGATCGCGGAAAAGTTCCGAGTTTTACTCTCGACTACAATTGAGAATGAATCGGCAGCCTCTAAACTCCGAGTTTATGAGGAATTCCTTGCTTCTTACGAGGAGTGGATGCATCTGCATCCTAAATATCGTACGAAGCTCAATTTCCTGGCATTGCATCACCCGTCTACCATGGACTCGACATCGAATGTGAAGATGGTTATGAACTTTGGGTTCTTGTCGAGTGGTCCTTGTTCTCCATCGAAGCTGAGTTTTTGTGAGCCTTTTCAACGAAGCATTCAAAGGAACCTCTCTAAGTGGATTGAATCTGCAGAGAACGATCCTGTCTTCTCGAGATTCTTAATGATGGAGGGTATGAAACGAAAGACATTGGCAAGTTCTGTGAAGATGTTTTAGATCATTATGGTCATTCGATTCACAAACAATACCACAAGATTCGAAAGCTCAACATTCTAGAGGCTCGAATCGTAAACGTCCGCCACTACATGTTTACAGCATATGTGGAGGCCATTCTCGAGGGTACAAGCATCGACTTTGTACTTACAAGGACGTGTGTAACAAAATAATTTGAGGTATGTATGAATTCTGACCTTTGAGATTCTTAGATAAAACAAATTGATAAATGTTAGCTATCATATATATATATATACAAATTGATAAAACAAGAATAAATGTGTATTTTTGGTTGTGTTACGTTATAAAATTAAACTTTGCTCCACAAAGCAAAAAAATCATACAAAATTATAAAAGGAATAATCATTGTAAAAACATCAAATCATACAAAATTATAAAAGGAATAATCATTGTAAAAATATATGGGTATAATTATTATTAATAAGGATAAGGTAAATTGCTCCACAAAGTAAAAAAATTATACAAAATTATGAAAGAAATAATCATTGTAAAAATATATGCGTACAGTAGTTGACTCTAAGTATATATCACTCCTCCATTAATTGCTTTGAACTTGCTCATTATTTACACCCAAAATAATAAAGATATTTTTTTCTTTTCTCCGAAAAAGTGGGAAAAATGAAAATTTTCTACTTTAAAATTGCATCGATTTTGTTTAGATATAAATTAAATTGGAAAATCTCTTTTTCTACTTTAAAATTGCATCGATTTTGTTTAGATATAAATTAAATTGGAAAATCTTCCTTTTATTGATTTTTTAATTATGTTAAAAATACAATCTCATTTTTTCACTTTTAGTCATTACATAAAAGTTAATATTTAATCATATAATATAAGAAAACAAAGTACGACAATTTTAATTAATCAATACAATCGTATACATTATTGGTTATTTTTGTACAAAATGTCTAAATCCAAAACATAAAATAAAATAAAATCTGAACTAGAACAGTACTAATGATCTTTACAATTCCAAAATAAAATTAAATAAAATAATTAAATAAATTAACCTTTAATCGGGCTTCGAACATAAACTTGTTGCGGGTAGTCGAGGCACTTTCGCTATCCGCAAGACTAAAATGTGATTATCCTACATTGATTAGAGAATAATTTTTGAGCATTTCTTGTATTTATAAAAAGTTCTACTCACTTATCTTTTATTATTAATTATTAAATATTTAAAAGTTCAAATAATTTTATGAAATGAATTAAATATAGTTAAATTTAATTAACATATTTTTAATTAAATTTTAGATTTATTAATTAAATCGAGTTGAAGTTGAAATTGTGCTTAAAAGGCTTTTAAAAGGCTTTCACGCCGGACCTATTTAATAAAAAAGCTCAGGCCGAGTCTCTTAAAAAAGTCTATGACAAGTAATAAGCCAGTCTTGAGCATAGGCCTATTTTATCAAAGCTCGGCTCGGCCCGGCTCGTTCCCACCCCTATCATCCATTAAACAAAAATATTTATTGTCATCCTCATTTGAAAACTCAAATATAATCTTGTACTGGGAACTCGAAAGTCAAGTTAGATATGATGAACAATTACCACAAACACAAATGCATCGGTTTATAAGATTTATAGCTAATATTGATTGTAAATCTTCGTTACCCATCCATAGTTTCAAATCCTTTTGATCTATTATAAGAATAAGAATCACAATCAAACATTCAATATTACTAATTGCATGTAAAGATTACAGATTGTATTTCTAAATTTAAAATTGCTTTCTAATTATTTATGATCATTGTTTAAAATATATTACGATGTTTGTGAATGGTCTTATTAAACAGATTCATACATATGGAACGATATTAAAGGTAACAAATATAATAATGATCAAAATAAAATCAATGTTAAATTGAAACATTAATTATAATACTTAATAAATATTCTGAAATATTATTATTAATAATAATAAAACAAAATAAGAATTAGAAGGTTATTGTTAAATTCGTTATCTGGCTTAACGGTCTGTAATGGCACTGGATTATCAAAAGTTAACAAAGTTTTGAATAGAGCACTTTTAAAACTATCATCAACAAAATTTGAAACGAACTAACGACGTTTATAAGACCCAATAGGAAATTCTTCGGCGCGCTAACATTGAACAACATAACATTTTCTAGAACATCCAGAATAGATTTAGACATTTGATCTTTATCGACTCTGCTCCTAGATTTTTGAATATCACCAAAATGACCTATACAGTAACTAGATTTTGGAATATCACCAAAATGACCTATATAGTAAAATTGCTTACATTGGACCGTAAAATTTTATCAACTTAGAAATGTTATTAGTTTATTTGAGTTTTTTTTATTTAAAAAATCAAGTTGGGACCGAAAGATTATATTAATTTAGAAAGATTATTAATATATGGAGTATTAATTTATAGAAGTTTTACGTTTCTGAAAATAAAATAATCACTACAAAACAAATACAAATATACACAATATAATTTATTTATCATAAGACTATAATAAAACGTACATGAAAGATGAGATTAAAAGTGTTCCAAACGGTATCTCCAAAAAGCTTTCTCGCAACATCATCCAAAAAATGAATATAACAAATAGAATATATTATAATCATATATTTTTTTGTTATTTTAAATTATTTATTATCTATTAAAATATATAAAAAGATTGAAATCTCATAAAATAATCTGATCATAAAACAAATACGAAATCTATCAATCACACACATATATATATATATATATATATATATATATATATATATATATATATATATAGGGGGTCTCGTCTTGCGAAGCAAGACGAACGCCCATGCGTGTTGATACAGCCATAGTGCAAAACATGTTGCAAACATCATTGTTGCATTCGAAGTTAATTGAAAATAATGCATAATATGAAAGAAACTTTAAGAAAACAAGAATAAGTAAATGAAGAAATTTGAATCCATGAATGAGCAAATATCTAATATTCAAAAGGCAAAAAAAATTGGAATTACCGGTGCCCCCGTGGTCGATGATTACAAGCTTTAAGCTTGGGTAATCCGCATTCTGTTAATTCGGCAATGCCTAAAAACCCAAAAACAAATACAACTAAACCAAAATAACATAAACAAAAAAACACAAAACGAAAATGCAGAAATCGAAATCATATCGATAATCAAGAAAAAGATCACCATTCGATCCTTGAGAAATTGAAGTTGCATAGAGAGATTTCGCTGCGATGTTTGTATAAGAACACTGAATTAACAATAACCCTAAATTCACCCGTAAGTGAATCTAACTCGACAAGAGCTAAGAAAATACGATTACGAATATGAAGCTTACAACCATACAATGATAAAAAGAACAACCAAACAAATAACAGATGTTAAGAAAAAATAACATACGAATCCATAGCAACCTACACATCACAGACATAGGATACTCAAATAGTCAATCACGAACAACGAACTATATTCATTATACCTGTGCGATGTCTTTGTTAGAACTTTTATTTTAGTTTGACAGCAATCAATATAATTTATTAAAGAATAACACAGAAAGCATAAAATACAGAAAATATATTACGCAATTATAATTATTATATATTTGTACTAATGCGGAAATTCTGTGTCGCAAATATATTTTGCTTTTGCGCAAATATATTTTGATATAAACATATATATATTTATATATATAATCTGATACTAGCGCAAATATATTTTGAGCGCAAATATATTTATTGATTCTTACGCAAATATATTTATATATATATATATATATATATATATAAAACTTGTTTTGATAGAGGCTTGCGCAGCAATCTCCTAAGACAGAAATTCGCCCACTACCGTCTGTGTATGTAGTTCTCGGACGTCTATCTTGCAGGATACAACTATCGAACTCTCGTTGTTACACACCAACTTGAGATCCTTGCAAACTCTAATGGTATCTCTCTGAAATATATTAGTAAACAAAAACTCTTCTTGTTCTGTGTTCTGTACAAAGACTTTTCTTGTTCTGTTTTTTTTTATGCTTCGTATATGTCTCCTTATATAGGCTATAAAACAAGAGCAGTTACAATTTTCTAAACGTTACCATTTCTGAACGTTGCATGAGTTTATTCAAAAGAAAACTCATCCAAAAGTTGTAACCTCTCCCGTTAACGGCATTGTTTTATCAGAATATTTATTCAAAATTAATAAATAAACATAAAATAAAGTTTTAATTTTGGCACGTCATTAAGACAAATATCCAATATTAAAAACCACTTATTTTATTGTACGATTAAACTCTAATAAGCTCCAACAGTCTTCACGATCCTATTTAGACAAGTCCAGAGCAATTTTCACAAGCAATGGACTAGGCCCATCTTCCTCCAGCAACCACTTGTCCCCTTTGAAGCATCACCCGATCAGATTGGACATTTACTCGTTTCTCAGATTCTCCACCGCCCTCGCTTAGTCCTTGAATCGAACGAACAATCAAACTCACAAAAACAGATTTCAACAGAGAAAATTGGGGAAACAAAAAAAAAATCACCGACTATGAACTGTTGGGCGTCTAGCCGTCTACCCACGCCGAGTTGCTGAAGCGCTTGACGGCGACCCATCCTTCGTTCTCGAGGAAGCCTCTGTATACCACGTTCGGATCCTCCTCGCCGTGCTCTGATACGAAGTTGTCAGAGATAAACCCTTTCGTCGCCGGCCGGAGCTTTTCGAAGCTATATTCTATGAATCTCGCAACTGGGAAGAAGGAATTCGGCAGAAATCCTAATTTAGTGAAATTGGACGCGACTGATTCCAAAAAATTGCGAAATGAATAAACTGAGAGAGTGAAAGGAGAAAGAAGAGGGATGTGTTAGTGTGTAGTTCTTCCTAGTTCAACATAGAACCACGTTGTTCTTGCTTGAACTACGTTGAACTATACACTTTGTATAGTTCATGTTGAACTATACGTTGAACAAGTGGCTCAACGCGTGACCACGGTTCATCAGCATGGAGCAAGCAGACTTGGCCATTACAAACAACGTGGAGTTGCATCAGTGCGTAAGCATAGAACGAGCTATTCTATCAACGTGATTCAACGTGGATCAGAGAGAATTGCGAGTTTATCAACGCACTACAAATCAGAGAGTTCAAGTCTTACCGTGAAGACATTGAATCAGAATTAACACCTTGACGGACGCGGTGCAAGCATAGCTATACATACAGCTGGACGAATGACTGCTAAGGAATGAAGCCAGCTATGGGTATGACTAGAAGACTTCGCTAGAAGAATTGTAGTCCAACAAAATACGTCAAGTATTCCAGCTATGCCCGCCACAAGCTTGAAGCACGAAGACACGCTAGTGTGGCAGTGCGTAGAGCTGGGTTCGTCAAGCACGGAAAAATGGAATCTCGAATATTCCATGAAGATGCTTTGGGCTCGGCCCATTAAGCGTGAATTCCGGAAACCCTATTTCTCGACACCTATAAATAGCGGGTAGTTGGAATTCATTACTAACGAATTGATTTGACATTTTCTAGAGAGAGAAAATTTGTAGACCGAGAGACTTCGCTAGAAAGCTCCGGTTCTATTGTCAGTTTAGTCTTGGTAGTACGAGTCGCTAGATTAGTTCTACATAGACTTAGTTTTTTGTCGTGTGACCTTTCTACAAGATTCGCTAGAATTTTGTAGATGTGTTTGTAAGTGGTTCAACCCTTTACAAGTAATACAAAAGAGTTTTCTTTAGAATCTCCAAATTGTGTTAAGTCTTTGTACTCTACCCTTTACTATTCTGTTTTAGGTAGAACCAAGTACAAAATACACAATTTCAGGATGTACCTGCTTTCTTACCGTGATCGTCTTCAAGATCATTCTGGGATTTGTTTTTGGTGTAATCGCCCAGAGAAGAGATGCGAAGGAGATTCAACTTTTTTTAGAGATAATGTACGGAATATTTCTATTGCTCTTAAAAGATAATGTTAGTAATTAATTAAATGTAATATATATATAATTAATCTATACATACAACTTACGTACATAAAAGGGGTAAGACGTGGGCAATTGCCCTTCTCTTTATATATATAATGATATATATATATATATATATATATATATATATATACTAGTGGGGCTCGTCTTGCGAAGCAAGACGAACGCCCATGAGTCTCGATACAACCGGAGTACAAAATATATTGTAACATGTTGCAATGTATGAAGAAGTGAAATCCTAAACAAAATCTACAAAATATTACAACTATTAATAGAGTATAGCAAAAGTAGAGGTCAAAAATTTAACCATGGCGTCATTGATATTAATAAATCTTCACAACACTACAATGTAGTAGGAAGTTAAATAGGAAGGCAGAAGTTAAATAAAACATTCCGCACGAGAGCTCATCAACCCTTTAAGATGAGCATATAACACAAATTACAATATACACACTCTAAACAAACATTGGACCAAAAGACAAACGAAAAACACTGTGTATTTCAGCTGATGGGTACACATTTGACATTTTTTAATTTTTACAAACGATAATTTTCTCCGAAAAGTTTGCAAATCACTTCCTTATAGAGAGGAACTCAAACCTTCTAAGAGGGTCATCACAGTTACCTTTAGACTTTAGTAACTGCATCACAGGAAAAGAAGGAAGGCTTGGGATGGATTCTTTGAGTGGTGCGAGTAGATGGATTCTTTGAGTGGTGGGCGAACAACCATTACTCGACAGCAATCTGCTAGAGCAGCCATCAGTAGCCTCTCCGGATGAGCTCGGCCTGGTGCTTGAAATGGCTGCTCTCTTTGAAGCACTGACACACAGTAATGTATTAAAGAATAAACAGAAACACAAACACATACACATACACAAACACTAACCTAGCCAACTATGTTTCTAAGTTAGTTAAGGTATTAACAAGCATGTTTTGAGTTTAATTTGTATTTAGATACAATTATCAGGGAGTAGTTTTATCTTCTCTTTTTAGATGTAATAGTTACGCCTCAAGGGTACTTTGTAATTATGAACAGAAACTTAAAAGCAGCATAATGATATGTCAAAATCAATATTTAGAAATAAATGTCAGGTAAGATAGAGCTGGAGGGGAAAATTAAGTATAAAAAAAATTAATAAACACTTCTGAAACTAACTTCAAGAGATACCATGCAGATTTTTTAACACATGTTCGTATGTCCTGT
This sequence comes from Euphrasia confusa, assembly GCA_954870475.1. Lineage (NCBI taxonomy): Eukaryota > Viridiplantae > Streptophyta > Magnoliopsida > Lamiales > Orobanchaceae > Euphrasia > Euphrasia confusa. The sequence continues at coordinate 4,353,710 of OX940951.1, forward strand.
TTCTTGGATGATCACGATGACGACCAGAACTTTAGGCATTTTTTCTAGAGAAAGCTTCAACTACATCTGAGATTTTTTCTCTAATATCCTGTCCCACTGCAAAAAAAAAAAAAAAAAAAACCAAACCAGAAGAGACTAAGTCTATTTATTACAGTATATTATTCGAAGTTCTCTACGAGTTTTCTTCTCTATTTCAGGAATAGTAGTATCCTTTGGTTTAATGCTAGACCTCTCTGGTCTCTGATTGTGATAATACATTCTTAACACTGTATTATTTGCTTTTTCGGATTTAAAATATTAAGAAAGAGTCATAAGGGTAAAAATAATCAAACCATTGTCCTTTCTTTTGATTCCAAAGGATCGATTTTATCGCAACTTCTTTAGCCTCAAATGCCTTTCTATATTGATCGGATGTGCTTGTATTTCCGATCGCATTCACCAAACACGTTATTTCGAGTTCCATCTGCACCTAAGAAAGTTCAATAAACACAAACTTAAGTTAGTTAATGAAAATGGAGTTTGTCGTTTTTCTCTGCCCTCTGCCCGTGCCTTTAGGATGAATGCATTCAAGTCTACAAGCAAAATGGATGTTGTAGCTAGTGTTATTAAATCGGATTCGTTTCTGAAAACGCCACAATGAAATAATTAATGACTATAAAATTAAGACTTCAAACTGTAAAACTCACATTAAACGAACCTCATCCATCGGGTGCTGAAATCCCACCTAGATTCAGCAGTGGAAGCAATTTCACGATACAGTTGGGCTTTAGAACAGTTACTTGAGAGTGTGGAAGTTGTTTCCTTGTCCTGCAAGAGTCGAACCTCAGTTTTAAGAAAATAAAGTAATAGAAGCAGTAAGTTATATAGATAGATTAATAAGTAGTCCACACGATAGTGAATTACTCCGGCCTCGATTGATTCCACATTGCGTAATATCGACTCAAACTATGGGTTGAACCTTTAGAATCCTGAACAATTACCTCATGGTACCCTTCGAAATTCATCGAACGTCAGAGTAAAATAGACGAACATCATTATTCAATAGTGTACGACTTTCGTTTTGAAAATTGAAATACCTTGTCCCCTGTGCGATTGAATATATCTATGACCATTGAACTTAGCAGAGGAGGTTGACTGCAAAACATGCCCCCGAGAGAGAAGATCGATTTTTAAATAGGAGGGTTTATAGGTGTATATATGGTCAAACACACCTCCTAATAGTGTCGACGTTCGAATCCGGATTCATGTCGAGGGCCTTGACGAGGAGCTTGGAGTCGCAGACATTGTACGCGACGATGACCGAAATATTCCCAAACGTGCGTAGATAATTAACCGTGGCTCTGACATCATCTTTCTGTGAAACCAAGACCACATAGTATAACGAGAACATGTCCGAGAGGTTTTGCCTTCAGATAACTTTATTGGTGGGGCAGCTTACTTTATTCCATTCCAGAGTGACACGCTCTCCTCCAGAGTGTCCAGAGTCGAAAAATCCAGAGTAAAAACCGTGATGTTCAATGGCAGCAATATAACAACAGCTTCACTGGCATATGTTCGGCAACTGCTGGCAAAATGGACAAAATAAATAAATAAATGGATTTTATAAACTTTTGAATGCACAAAAATGAAATCCAACTGTTCAGAATTTTAAAAAACGGCAAGATGAAGGCATCCTAATTATAAATCTCTAACTTATCAGAGCTTAATTCAAATACAACTGTGGAACACTGCATTAGATTAACATTACAATAATTATTAATACAACCCAACTAATGCATACAAACAAATTCAGCAGTTGATCACATTTCGCTCGTTTCAAGTTTGTAAAAGGTTCGAGTTTTTTTGTTTGCCTAGCTTTATTCACACAATGTGATTTGCTATTTCATGTATGAGTCTGAAGCTAATGAATTGCAAAAGTCCTTCCAAATCCAAGTCTTAATGATATACCGATGTCCAATGTTTCACAATTAGAGTTGGTTTCCCACTCGACAAAAAATTACAAACCTATTCCGGTGGAAGCAGATTAGTACATGGAAGTTTAATCCCTTCGGGGAGGATAACAGGCATGTAATGGCTACATTGAAGAACATATCCACGATTATTTACAACTTGTAAAATAAAAAAAAAGCACCTACCTCTATATCTTTCCTCATGCACCTCTTGCCTTTGAGCACAAACTGTGGGTCAAACAAACTGAAATTTGAATATGGTCCTTAAAAAAATAGTCTGGTAAATTAAAAATGTAAACTAACAAAAACAAGTATATTCTTCATGACACAAAACTTTAAATGATTAAGGCAACATAGATAAATCATAGATAAACACCTTAAACTTGCTTTCAGCAGCTGAAGTAACCCTGACTACTATTCTCGGGGTCGGCGAAGGTATTTTTGTACAGGTCCTTGTCCTCGAACCCTCCGAATACGAGCTCAAATGCCCTTCTCTTTATATATATAATGATATATATATATATATATATATATATATATATATATATATATATATATAGGGAGAGTTTCCTACAGGCTGAATATTATGGCAATTTCTATCGTGCAATTATGTGTACGGAGTATTGTACACATAGTACTTAAATATAAATATAAATATAAATATAAATTTATTTGTTTATTTGAATTTTTTTTCTATATCTCTTTTCCTTATTTTTCTCTTTATTTGTTTATTTGACTTTTTTTTCTATATCTTTTTTCTTTATTTTTCTCCTGAATATTTTGCTGGCGTAATATAAAAATTAATTAATTTATTTAATTTATTTGTTTGCGTAATATTTTTTTTTAATATAAAAATTAATTAATTAATTCAATTTATTTGTTTGCGTAATATTTTTTTTGCGCGTAATAAAAAAATTATTTTTTAAATAATATAAAAATAATTTATTTTTCAATTTTTTTTATTGCGTAATATAAGAATTATTTTTCATATTTTTTTAATGTTGAAAATTAAACTATAATGAAGATTATGAAGATTGTTGTATAAGTTGATAAAAATTTGATTGTTGTATTAGTTTTTTTTCTAATATTTTTTATCCATATTTTTTTTCACGTTGAAAATTGTAAGATAATGAAGATTTGATTTATGCTGAATGAAGATTCATTCCTGATGAATATTTGATTTTATTGAATAAATATAAAATTATTGATATAGATTTAATGTAAAATGACGTTGAAAATTGTAAGATAATGAAGATTTGATTTATGTTGAATGAATATTCATTCTTTACGTGATGAATATTTGATTTTATTGAATAAATATAAGATTATTGATATAAATTTAATATAAAATGATGAAAATGCAATTTAGTAAATGAAGATTAATTTATTAATGTGATTTATATTTAATTTTATAATGAATATTAATAATATTAATATAAAATAAATAAATGATTTTTTATTAGATAGAGATTAAATAAGTATTTTAAATTTATATTTTTGTATCGAATAAAGTTTATTTTATTAGTATTTTTTATTTACTATTAAAAGAATTTAACGCTAAATTAAATTTGAATTTGAATTTTTATTATTAAATGGGCTGTATGTACCATGTATTGTACACCTAGTTGCACGGTAGAGGTACTCGAATATTATATTAATTTATATTATTATTTTTCTCTTTCTCTCTCTCTCTATTAATAAAATGTTCTCAATTCTCAAATTGATTCTATTTTTTATTTCTTTCATGAAAATTGTTAATTACTTTATTTTATTTTTTAGATAAAAAATTAAGACAAAAAAATAAAAAAATTAGATGAAACTTTTAAATATGATTTTTTTAATCAATTTAATACTAGAACTTAATAAGTTAAAACTAAATTGAATTAATATTTTTTATAAAATTAATAATTATTTTTAAAAATTGTAAAATATTTTTTAAAAATTATGAATAATATTATAACATTAATTGTATTTGCAAAAATAATTAATATTTTTTAAATTAATTGAATAAAATAAAATTGAATGTATCTGAATTGAAATTAAATTTTAAAAAACAAGTGTTTGGTCTTATTAATTATTCTTTCGTCTAAGTTTTTTTGTCCAATTAATAAAAAAATTACTATACAATTCACCCATTGACAAAATAAAAAAAAAAACAATAAATAAAATATATTAAAATTAATTTAATATTAAAAAATATTTGAACATGTTGTAACAAAAATATTTTAACGCAACAACAATGAGATTTTTTTTATTAATATATATAAATAGACAAAAATTTATTAATATATAGCGTAGAGAAATTAATAATATAAATTAATATAATATTAAGAACTTGTTAAATTCGTACGGATTGGTCCACATAAAAAAGAGACCTTTACCTTCAATCGATGGTTTGAGTTTAAGATAAACGTAAATCTAAGTATTTTTTTTTGTGGGTCCCACCTTAAAACCTATAATAAGTTTATGTTTTGGTGTCGCTTGCAGCATCTCCCCTACTCCAAAATAAGTTTTTGGTATCGGTTGGAGATGCTCTTGTGGGACAAAATGACAAATTATTTATTATTATTTCAACTGATTTTTCAAGATCTTTTAACAATTGTAAGAGAAAAATAAGTATAGTAAATAACGAAGAATTATCTAATAATAAAGATCTTTTAACAATCGCAAGAGAAAAATAAGTATGGTAAATAATGAAGAATTATCTAATAATAAAAATGAGTTATTATTTCAACTGATTTTTCAAGATTTTTTAACAATCGCAAGAGAAAAATAAATATGGTAAATAATGAAAAATTATCTAATAATAAAAAACATTACAATAATGAAGAATAATGAAGAATTATCTAATAATAAAAAAATTACAAATAACTATACATTACATATTTAATAAAACGAATTATCTAATAATAAAAATGAGTTATTATTTCAACTGATTTTTCAAGATTTTTTAACAATCGCAAGAGAAAAATAAATATGGTAAATAATGAAGAATTATCTAATAATAAAAAACATTACAATAATGAAGAATAATGAAGAATTATCTAATAATAAAAAAATTACAAATAACTATACATTACATATTTAATAAAACGTGAAATATACAATATATATATATATATATATATATATATATATATATATATATATATATATATATATATATATATATATATATTAACTCAAAGAACTTAAAATTATAATTCAAGAATAAAGTACTACTCTATTAAAACACTTGTATCAAACTTGTGTTATAGGATATGCTGATACACATATAGATAATTGGAGCTGCCGTGGAATAATTCATAAAATTGTTCGGGTACTCACTTGCTGCGAGAAACGGGATAGTGGTCATAGAAAAAAAATGAATTATAATCAAAGGATAATGTTAATAATTACTAATAAATACTAAAATATAGAAGAGTAAGACTGTCAAAATAAAATATCTGGAAAAAAATTAAAAAGAGTAATTGTCAAAAAATATTTTATTAGAATCAAATTAATAAAAAATAATTTGAACTGCAAAAAAATTCAAACAATAATAATATATTATAATCAAATTATATAGAATTGCTTAGCGTGAATCCCTGAAAAAAACACAAAGAATTGATATTAAACAATAAAATATACAATAGTAGAATAACAAATTGAGAAAAAGACAATAGGGGTGTTAATCGGTCCAAAACCGGACCGAACCGGACCGGAACCGGATTGGACCGGAACCGAAATCATGAAAAAGCATGACCCGGAAACCGGACCGGAATAATACCGGTCCGGACCGGTAAATTCGAGTCCGGTCCGGTTTTGGACCGGATAAAACCGGATTAATTTAAAATTTTAATAAATTAAATATAAAATAATAATTAAATTTAATTTTTATATTTATAAATTTTAAATTTTATTCAATAAAAATAAAATATCATTTTTAAATAATAAAATATTTTAAAAATTAAAAAATATATTTTTGTTTAATTATTTATAGATTATTTTGTTATATTAAGTATTAATAATTTAATATATAATGAAAATTTTAGTTAATACAAAAATTATATTTAATAAGTAGAACAATTTTATATTAAAATATAAATAATTTATCAAGTTATTTAATTATTTTTATCAAATATATAAATTTATATATTAATAAATTAAATCCGGTACAATCCGGTCTGGACCGGATTTTACCGGTTTTTAACCGGAACCGGTCCGAAAACCGGAATCTCACTTTTAGTCGAACCGGAAACCGGTCCGTAACTTTACCGGTCCAGACCGAATCGGACCAACCGGTCCGGTTCCGGTCCGGTATCCGGTCCGGGCCATTTTATGAACACCCCTAAAAGACAATATATAATACTTACGTAAAATCAGCAATTTATTAGGTGAACCCCTACCCCACCCAATTCTACACCCCACCCAATTCTACATGTTCCCCCTTTTTATTATATAAACATCTCTTCTTTTGTTCTCTCATTTTTTTCCTTTTTTTTTTTTTCTCTTCTTTTTTCTTTCTCCTCATTTGCGTAACAGAAACAAACAAATTCAACCAACCAACAACAAAACACAATTCTCCAGTTTCGGATTTCACTCAGCGATTTTGATCGGATATCACGGTGAATTGCAGAGCACCGTGATACCGGCGGTTGTAGACGGCGATTGCAGAGGACGGTGAATTCGACAGCGTTTTGTAGACGGGCCTGCACCTCTGCGTGAAGTGTCGTCAATTGTCAACGACCATCTCCGAGATTCAAGCAGCGCGATTTCACGGCGAGTCCACGGCGATCTCGAGCGACCGAACACTTCAAAATTAGGTATATCCTTTGTAACCCTAATTAATCTCCTCTGTAATTCTCCTGGTCGATGGTGCAATTAATTGATAATTATTTGGTAGTCGGTCAGATGGTAGTCGATTAATTATGTTCGTACAAATATGGCCCAGCAGAATTGAAGGCTTCGGCTTTTTCGTCAGGTGCGAGCCTCAGTAAATGTCGAGAAGCAGCTATTAAGGCTCTGAAAGTCAATGAATCTTCATGCACCCACATGAAATGCACATTTGGGGGTGTGTGGAATGGTGGTGGAGGGGATGGCCAAAAGAATCTGTTTGTTGCTTCATTCTTTTTTGATAGAGCTGCCGAGGTGAATTTTACAAATTAGATGCTAGAAACATTGTGCAGCACTTCTTTTGGGTTGGGACTGGGGAACTAACTCCTTTAACATGTTTTCCTAATCTTATTATTATACTATAATAGGCGGGTTTTATTGACCCAAGCTTGGCTGTGGCAAAAGTTCATCCAACTGATTTTGAGGATGCAGCTAAACGTGCCTGTGAAACTGATCTTAACAATGGCAAGCAAATATATCCTAAGGTGGAGCCAGACAACCTGCCTTTCTTGTGCATGGACCTTGTTTACCAGTTCACGTTGCTTGTTGATGGCTTCGGTGAGCAGCTAACTTCTGCCTCCTTTGCATTTGGTCATTTTAGCTTACTGTCTAATTGTTTGTATGTTTCTTTGTCAGGGCTTGATCCGTGGCAAGAGATCACTTTGGTGAAAAAGGTTAAATATCAAAATTCTCTCGTTGAAGCTGCTTGGCCGTTGGGCAGTGCCATTGAGGCTGTGTCATCATGGCTCTAATTATTTAGCATGAGTCATCTTAATTATTGGTTAGTTTGTGATATTGATTGATTGGTTATATGGCTTGTTGGCTATACGAGTTTTTTCCTTCCTTCTTTCGGAAAAACATTGTTCTAGTGAATAAAGATTCATGAGATAGCAGAGGATCGACCAGTATTGTTAGAACAATTGCACTGCCTGTGAAATGGGATTGTGAATGCGAATGAGTGAGCTTCATCTTCTTTTTATTTTACTTTCATTTATCACACATCAAGAAATATATTTTGAGATACATTTTGCACGAGTTGTTAAACAAGAAGCCTGGTTCATCTTCTTCATCATGCAATCTCAAAATCAAGATTTCTGAATAGTGTAGGAGTACAATTTATGTCGATTTACTTAAGAAAAAATATACCCTCTTGGCTCTTGCAATGATCTTGGCCCCAAAATCAACACAATTTGTTCGTAGTGCTCTCAATTTACTTGTGTTTGTCGTATACATTCTAATGAGAATTTATAGGGGAAATGTACTATTATATTGTAACCACAAAGTAAGAATTTTATTTTTAAAGTGTGACAATAAATAAAAGACGTATCAAAATGAAAAGTGAATAATAGTACAATACTACTATCTTTTATGGGACCATTTGACACCCAAACATCCAAAAAGCTAAGATAGAACATCATTTTTTAGTTTAAACAAATGTTTGAAACATAGACATATGAAGGGAAAGATAAACTCATGTTCACTCGACAAAAGAGAATTAAAAGATATTTAAATATTAAGAGACTGTTTGGCTAGCTTATAAGCTTTTTAAAACAGTTTATAAGCTCCTAAAATTTGTTTGGTAAAATTTAAAAAAAAAAATCTTAAAAATTTTTATAATAAGCTGTTTAATAGCTTATAAACTCCTAAAATTTGTTTGGTAAAATTTAAAAAAAAATCTTAAAAAACTTTAAAATAAGCTGTTTAATAGCTTATACTGTTTAAAAAAAATAAGGGGGTGTACCTTTTTTTTAAACAGCTTATAAGCTCTTCAAACTTAAATAATAAAAGACCAAATTACCCTTAAAATTATTACCTTTTATATATATATACAAAAATTCCAAATTTATTATTTATATATTCTTTTTTAATTTTTTTCCATATATAACAATTTATTTTTTGTAATTTAATCATATAAAATTTTAAATTACCAAACAAATTAACATCTTATAAGTTTATATATTTTTAAATAAGCTCGTCCAAACGGACTCTAACTGTAGTTATTAATATATACTATAATTTTGAAATTAATGTTTCCAGTTTTTTAATTAGAATAATTAAATTCAAATAATTTAAATATATAATTATGAGATAAAAATTGATAATTTTATCACATTTTTTAAATTATATTATTAGTATAAGATTAAAAAGAACGTTAATACTTCAAATATTTTTGTTTTCAATGTTTTTTGTGAATTAATAGGGTCTCGGGCTAGCCCTCGCCTCCACCTGACTCTGGACTCAGAAACCCTAGCAATCCTTCAATGGATCGGCCTTTCAACTTCGAATGGGCGGGGAAGGTTATTCGTTTGAGTACGTCTGACATGATTTTTTAGATGAAAGAGTGATCGGAACGGTCGTGTTTCACCGGAACATAGAAGAGGTGTATCGTCCCTGGACGTCACTTCTCCGGCGTTCTCCCTCAAGAAAAACAATTTCACGGGATTGGTGCACCGAGGGCTTTTTATGGACGTGACCAACTACATCCGCCACTTGAAAGGGGAATGAGACGCCAAGGCCGAAGAGGCTCGAGATCGAGAAGATGCCGCAAACCGACTGCTTGAGGTCTTCCGCAAAATTGTCAAGCTCTTGAGGGCCCAACTCGTAAGAAACTCTAATCTCTTTGCTAAGTTAGTCGAGCTGTTCGGAATCGGAGGAAACCGCACCGTTCATCTCATGAAAGGACCCAGTATCGACCTGATCAGTGATTCGTTTGAAACTAATGTCTTAGAACTAGGATTGATCGCGGAAAAGTTCCGAGTTTTACTCTCGACTACAATTGAGAATGAATCGGCAGCCTCTAAACTCCGAGTTTATGAGGAATTCCTTGCTTCTTACGAGGAGTGGATGCATCTGCATCCTAAATATCGTACGAAGCTCAATTTCCTGGCATTGCATCACCCGTCTACCATGGACTCGACATCGAATGTGAAGATGGTTATGAACTTTGGGTTCTTGTCGAGTGGTCCTTGTTCTCCATCGAAGCTGAGTTTTTGTGAGCCTTTTCAACGAAGCATTCAAAGGAACCTCTCTGAGTGGATTGAATCTGCAGAGAACGATCCTCTCTTCTCGAGATTCTTAATGATGGAGGGTATGAAACGAAAGACATTGGCAAGTTCTGTGAAGATGTTTTAGATCATTATGGTCATTCGATTCACAAACAATACCACAAGATTCGAAAGCTCAACATTCTAGAGGCTCGAATCGTAAACGTCCGCCACTACATGTTTACGGCATATGTGGAGGCCATTCTCGAGGGAGGCCATTCTCGAGGGTACAAGCATCGACTTTGTACTTACAAGGATGTGTGTAACAAAATAATTTGAGGTATGTATGAATTCTGACCTTTGAGATTCTTAGATAAAACAAATTGATAAATGTTAGCTATCATATATATATATATATATATACAAATTGATAAAACAAGAATAAATGTGTATTTTTGGTTGTGTTACGTTATAAAATTAAACTTTGCTCCACAAAGCAAAAAAATCATACAAAATTATAAAAGGAATAATCATTGTAAAAACATCAAATCATACAAAATTATAAAAGAAATAATCATTGTAAAAACATATGGGTATAATTATTATTAATAAGGATAAGGTAAATTGCTCCACAAAGTAAAAAAATTATACAAAATTATGAAAGAAATAATCATTGTAAAAACATCAAATCATACAAAATTATAAAAGAAATAATCATTGTAAAAACATATGGGTATAATTATTATTAATAAGGATAAGGTAAATTGCTCCACAAAGTAAAAAAATTATACAAAATTATGAAAGAAATAATCATTGTAAAAATATATGCGTACAGTAATTGACTCTAAGTATATATCACTCCTCCATTAATTGCTTTGAACTTGCTCATTATTTACACCCAAAATAATAAAGATATTTTTTTCTTTTCTCTGAAAAAGTGGGAAAAATGAAAATTTTCTACTTTAAAATTGCATCGATTTTGTTTAGATATAAATTAAATTGGAAAATCTCTTTTTTTACTTTAAAATTGCATCGATTTTGTTTAGATATAAATTAAATTGGAAAATCTTCCTTTTATTGATTTTTTAATTATGTTAAAAATACAATCTCATTTTTTCACTTTTAGTCATTACATAAAAGTTAATATTTATTAATCATATAATATAAGAAAACAAAGTACGACAATTTTAATTAATCAATACAATCGTATACATTGTTGGTTATTTTTGTACAAAATGTCTAAATCCAAAACATAAAATAAAATAAAATCTGAACTAGAACAGTACTAATGATCTTTACAATTCCAAAATAAAATTAAATAAAATAATTAAATAAATTAACCTTTAATCGGGGCTTCGAACATAAACTTGTTGCGGGTAGTCGAGGCACTTTCGCTATCCGAAAGACTAAAATGTGATTATCCTACATTGATTAGAGAATAATTTTTGAGCATTTCTTGTATTTATAAAAAGTTCTACTCACTTATCTTTTATTATTAATTATTAAATATTTAAAAGTTCAAATAATTTTATGAAATGAATTAAATATAGTTAAATTTAATTAACATATTTTTAATTAAATTTTAGATTTATTAATTAAATCGAGTTGAAGTTGAAATTGTGCTTAAAAGGCTTTTAAAAGGCTTTCACGCCGGACCTATTTAATAAAAAAGCTCAGGCCGAGTCTCTTAAAAAAGTCTATGACAAGTAATAAGCCAGTCTTGAGCATAGGCCTATTTTATCAAAGCTCGGCTCGGCCCGGCTCGTTCCCACCCCTATCATCCATTAAACAAAAATATTTATTGTCATCCTCATTTGAAAACTCAAATATAATCTTGTACTGGGAACTCGAAAGTCAAGTTAGATATGATGAACAATTACCACAAACACAAATGCATCGGTTTATAAGATTTATAGCTAATATTGATTGTAAATCTTCGTTACCCATCCATAGTTTCAAATCCTTTTGATCTATTATAAGAATAAGAATCACAATCAAACATTCAATATTACTAATTGCATGTAAAGATTACAGATTGTATTTCTAAATTTAAAATTGCTTTCTAATTATTTATGATCATTGTTTAAAATATATTACGATGTTTGTGAATGGTCTTATTAAACAGATTCATACATATGGAACGATATTAAAGGTAACAAATATAATAATGATCAAAATAAAATCAATGTTAAATTGAAACATTAATTATAATACTTAATAAATATTCTGAAATATTATTATTAATAATAATAAAACAAAATAAGAATTAGAAGGTTATTGTTAAATTCGTTATCTGGCTTAACGGTCTGTAATGGCACTGGATTATCAAAAGTTAACAAAGTTTTGAATAGAGCACTTTTAAAACTATCATCAACAAAATTTGAAACGAACTAACGACGTTTATAAGACCCAATAGGAAATTCTTCGGCGCGCTAACATTGAACAACATAACATTTTCTAGAACATCCAGAATAGATTTAGACATTTGATCTTTATCGACTCTGCTCCTAGATTTTTGAATATCACCAAAATGACCTATACAGTAACTAGATTTTGGAATATCACCAAAATGACCTATATAGTAAAATTGCTTACATTGGACCGTAAAATTTTATCAACTTAGAAATGTTATTAGTTTATTTGAGTTTTTTTTATTTAAAAAATCAAGTTGGGACCGAAAGATTATATTAATTTAGAAAGATTATTAATATATGGAGTATTAATTTATAGAAGTTTTACGTTTCTGAAAATAAAATAATCACTACAAAACAAATACAAATATACACAATATAATTTATTTATCATAAGACTATAATAAAACGTACATGAAAGATGAGATTAAAAGTGTTCCAAACGGTATCTCCAAAAAGCTTTCTCGCAACATCATCCAAAAAATGAATATAACAAATAGAATATATTATAATCATATATTTTTTTGTTATTTTAAATTATTTATTATCTATTAAAATATATAAAAAGATTGAAATCTCATAAAATAATCTGATCATAAAACAAATACGAAATCTATCAATCACACATATATATTCGACAAAAGAGAATTAAAAGATATTTAAATATTAAGAGACTGTTTGGCTAGCTTATAAGCTTTTTAAAACAGTTTATAAGCTCCTAAAATTTGTTTGGTAAAATTTAAAAAAAAAAATCTTAAAAATTTTTATAATAAGCTGTTTAATAGCTTATAAACTCCTAAAATTTGTTTGGTAAAATTTAAAAAAAAATCTTAAAAAACTTTAAAATAAGCTGTTTAATAGCTTATACTGTTTAAAAAAAATAAGGGGGTGTACCTTTTTTTTAAACAGCTTATAAGCTCTTCAAACTTAAATAATAAAAGACCAAATTACCCTTAAAATTATTACCTTTTATATATATATACAAAAATTCCAAATTTATTATTTATATATTCTTTTTTAATTTTTTTCCATATATAACAATTTATTTTTTGTAATTTAATCATATAAAATTTTAAATTACCAAACAAATTAACATCTTATAAGTTTATATATTTTTAAATAAGCTCGTCCAAACGGACTCTAACTGTAGTTATTAATATATACTATAATTTTGAAATTAATGTTTCCAGTTTTTTAATTAGAATAATTAAATTCAAATAATTTAAATATATAATTATGAGATAAAAATTGATAATTTTATCACATTTTTTAAATTATATTATTAGTATAAGATTAAAAAGAACGTTAATACTTCAAATATTTTTGTTTTCAATGTTTTTTGTGAATTAATAGGGTCTCGGGCTAGCCCTCGCCTCCACCTGACTCTGGACTCAGAAACCCTAGCAATCCTTCAATGGATCGGCCTTTCAACTTCGAATGGGCGGGGAAGGTTATTCGTTTGAGTACGTCTGACATGATTTTTTAGATGAAAGAGTGATCGGAACGGTCGTGTTTCACCGGAACATAGAAGAGGTGTATCGTCCCTGGACGTCACTTCTCCGGCGTTCTCCCTCAAGAAAAACAATTTCACGGGATTGGTGCACCGAGGGCTTTTTATGGACGTGACCAACTACATCCGCCACTTGAAAGGGGAATGAGACGCCAAGGCCGAAGAGGCTCGAGATCGAGAAGATGCCGCAAACCGACTGCTTGAGGTCTTCCGCAAAATTGTCAAGCTCTTGAGGGCCCAACTCGTAAGAAACTCTAATCTCTTTGCTAAGTTAGTCGAGCTGTTCGGAATCGGAGGAAACCGCACCGTTCATCTCATGAAAGGACCCAGTATCGACCTGATCAGTGATTCGTTTGAAACTAATGTCTTAGAACTAGGATTGATCGCGGAAAAGTTCCGAGTTTTACTCTCGACTACAATTGAGAATGAATCGGCAGCCTCTAAACTCCGAGTTTATGAGGAATTCCTTGCTTCTTACGAGGAGTGGATGCATCTGCATCCTAAATATCGTACGAAGCTCAATTTCCTGGCATTGCATCACCCGTCTACCATGGACTCGACATCGAATGTGAAGATGGTTATGAACTTTGGGTTCTTGTCGAGTGGTCTTTGTTCTCCATCGAAGCTGAGTTTTTGTGAGCCTTTTCAACGAAGCATTCAAAGGAACCTCTCTGAGTGGATTGAATCTGCAGAGAACGATCCTCTCTTCTCGAGATTCTTAATGATGGAGGGTATGAAACGAAAGACATTGGCAAGTTCTGTGAAGATGTTTTAGATCATTATGGTCATTCGATTCACAAACAATACCACAAGATTCGAAAGCTCAACATTCTAGAGGCTCGAATCGTAAACGTCCGCCACTACATGTTTACGGCATATGTGGAGGCCATTCTCGAGGGAGGCCATTCTCGAGGGTACAAGCATCGACTTTGTACTTACAAGGATGTGTGTAACAAAATAATTTGAGGTATGTATGAATTCTGACCTTTGAGATTCTTAGATAAAACAAATTGATAAATGTTAGCTATCATATATATATATATATATATACAAATTGATAAAACAAGAATAAATGTGTATTTTTGGTTGTGTTACGTTATAAAATTAAACTTTGCTCCACAAAGCAAAAAAATCATACAAAATTATAAAAGGAATAATCATTGTAAAAACATCAAATCATACAAAATTATAAAAGAAATAATCATTGTAAAAACATATGGGTATAATTATTATTAATAAGGATAAGGTAAATTGCTCCACAAAGTAAAAAAATTATACAAAATTATGAAAGAAATAATCATTGTAAAAACATCAAATCATACAAAATTATAAAAGAAATAATCATTGTAAAAACATATGGGTATAATTATTATTAATAAGGATAAGGTAAATTGCTCCACAAAGTAAAAAAATTATACAAAATTATGAAAGAAATAATCATTGTAAAAATATATGCGTACAGTAATTGACTCTAAGTATATATCACTCCTCCATTAATTGCTTTGAACTTGCTCATTATTTACACCCAAAATAATAAAGATATTTTTTTCTTTTCTCTGAAAAAGTGGGAAAAATGAAAATTTTCTACTTTAAAATTGCATCGATTTTGTTTAGATATAAATTAAATTGGAAAATCTCTTTTTTTACTTTAAAATTGCATCGATTTTGTTTAGATATAAATTAAATTGGAAAATCTTCCTTTTATTGATTTTTTAATTATGTTAAAAATACAATCTCATTTTTTCACTTTTAGTCATTACATAAAAGTTAATATTTATTAATCATATAATATAAGAAAACAAAGTACGACAATTTTAATTAATCAATACAATCGTATACATTGTTGGTTATTTTTGTACAAAATGTCTAAATCCAAAACATAAAATAAAATAAAATCTGAACTAGAACAGTACTAATGATCTTTACAATTCCAAAATAAAATTAAATAAAATAATTAAATAAATTAACCTTTAATCGGGGCTTCGAACATAAACTTGTTGCGGGTAGTCGAGGCACTTTCGCTATCCGAAAGACTAAAATGTGATTATCCTACATTGATTAGAGAATAATTTTTGAGCATTTCTTGTATTTATAAAAAGTTCTACTCACTTATCTTTTATTATTAATTATTAAATATTTAAAAGTTCAAATAATTTTATGAAATGAATTAAATATAGTTAAATTTAATTAACATATTTTTAATTAAATTTTAGATTTATTAATTAAATCGAGTTGAAGTTGAAATTGTGCTTAAAAGGCTTTTAAAAGGCTTTCACGCCGGACCTATTTAATAAAAAAGCTCAGGCCGAGTCTCTTAAAAAAGTCTATGACAAGTAATAAGCCAGTCTTGAGCATAGGCCTATTTTATCAAAGCTCGGCTCGGCCCGGCTCGTTCCCACCCCTATCATCCATTAAACAAAAATATTTATTGTCATCCTCATTTGAAAACTCAAATATAATCTTGTACTGGGAACTCGAAAGTCAAGTTAGATATGATGAACAATTACCACAAACACAAATGCATCGGTTTATAAGATTTATAGCTAATATTGATTGTAAATCTTCGTTACCCATCCATAGTTTCAAATCCTTTTGATCTATTATAAGAATAAGAATCACAATCAAACATTCAATATTACTAATTGCATGTAAAGATTACAGATTGTATTTCTAAATTTAAAATTGCTTTCTAATTATTTATGATCATTGTTTAAAATATATTACGATGTTTGTGAATGGTCTTATTAAACAGATTCATACATATGGAACGATATTAAAGGTAACAAATATAATAATGATCAAAATAAAATCAATGTTAAATTGAAACATTAATTATAATACTTAATAAATATTCTGAAATATTATTATTAATAATAATAAAACAAAATAAGAATTAGAAGGTTATTGTTAAATTCGTTATCTGGCTTAACGGTCTGTAATGGCACTGGATTATCAAAAGTTAACAAAGTTTTGAATAGAGCACTTTTAAAACTATCATCAACAAAATTTGAAACGAACTAACGACGTTTATAAGACCCAATAGGAAATTCTTCGGCGCGCTAACATTGAACAACATAACATTTTCTAGAACATCCAGAATAGATTTAGACATTTGATCTTTATCGACTCTGCTCCTAGATTTTTGAATATCACCAAAATGACCTATACAGTAACTAGATTTTGGAATATCACCAAAATGACCTATATAGTAAAATTGCTTACATTGGACCGTAAAATTTTATCAACTTAGAAATGTTATTAGTTTATTTGAGTTTTTTTTATTTAAAAAATCAAGTTGGGACCGAAAGATTATATTAATTTAGAAAGATTATTAATATATGGAGTATTAATTTATAGAAGTTTTACGTTTCTGAAAATAAAATAATCACTACAAAACAAATACAAATATACACAATATAATTTATTTATCATAAGACTATAATAAAACGTACATGAAAGATGAGATTAAAAGTGTTCCAAACGGTATCTCCAAAAAGCTTTCTCGCAACATCATCCAAAAAATGAATATAACAAATAGAATATATTATAATCATATATTTTTTTGTTATTTTAAATTATTTATTATCTATTAAAATATATAAAAAGATTGAAATCTCATAAAATAATCTGATCATAAAACAAATACGAAATCTATCAATCACACATATATATATATACTAGGGGGGGTCTCGTCTTGCGAAGCAAGACGAACGCCCATGCGTGTTGATACAGCCATAGTGCAAAACATGTTGCAAACATCATTGTTGCATTCAAAGTTAATTGAAAATAATGCATAATAATATGCAAGAAACTTTAAGAACACAAGAATAAGTAAATGAAGAAATTTGAATCCATGAATGAGCAAATATCTATTATTTTGTAAAATCATGTGAATGTGCAAGAAGACAAAATCCCTGAATGTGCAAAAACGAATCATTGATGATAAGCATGTAATTTGTACAAACCACAGAACTTGTATCACAGAAGAATAAAAGTACTCATAAGAAGAAACACAGGGGTAGTCCATGAAACTTGGTATCATCAAGCTTAAGGCATTGTGCAAAAAACAATATATAAATATACAAACTAATATCAAGCCTAATAAGTCAAAACTGTAAAAAAGTATTCAGTTTAAGGCATTATACAAAATAAAATTCAAAATATTAGAGAACTAATCATGTATTTCATTCAACCTACCCTTTTTGGTTCTTGAACTTGCATCGTCTTTAATGACTGCATATGGAGAGTTGAAATTGTATCACTTCACATGCATGCTACATCAACTCGAATGTAGCCATGTTCTTATGAAAGAAGGCGAAACAACAATATACTAAAAAAATCCAATAAAAAGCTTGAATTAAAGGAATAAGGTAAACATAAAACACACACATGCTCACCTGCTGAAATCTTGTTTTGAGGTCCATAGGAACTTTCTGCCGGAACAAACAACAAAAAAACTCCTTGTTTAAATGGAAAATCTGAAGACAACTGTTATTTACACACGATCGACTCACCAGTCTTTTTGGTACGTTGTTGTTCGTGACCATTCGGGTTCCTAGCCGGTTTCTATCCACGGTGTGATTACTCCATGGATCGAGAAGAGAACATTAGGTGTAGCCTATAAATGACCCTGAGGTGATACAACGTCAAGCCTGTAAGTCCTCCATTACTCTCATTACTGATTTAGGTGTAGCCTCTGCAGTTTCTTAGTTACATAAGTCGGACATATCAGAAATCGAACACGGTAATGCATAATTTATTCAATTCATTTCAGATCGCCTCGAAAACGAAAAAACAACAAAACAACTTAAAACAGAGATTCCCATGTATTGTGAAGCTCAGAATATTGAGAAAAATAATAGCAACTACCTTTGGACTGAGACTGTCTTCATGCTTAGAAAGGGAATAAAGAAACCAAAAATATATTAAGCTTACCGTTAGAGTACTCAACATCTAGAATTAGGTGAAGCACGTAATCATAATACGGAACTTGACTGCTCAACCCACAGAGGTTTAAATCATCTTGGATATAGTCATCATCAACTTCACAAAAGAACTCGTTACCGCACAAGTTGCAAAACCACGAAATCCAAGAAGTGTGATCATCCCAATCAGAAACGTAACATCACACATTGCAATGTCAATTTTAGATTCATCTGCAATTTTTGCATACAATATGGATGTTAATAATTTATCTTATTAATAATACAAATCTACAGAAATGACATGCAAAAATAATAGAATACATTCACAAACAACTATAGTTGTGTATGCTCATAATAATTAAAAGTAAAATGCATACATAAACTGATAGTAAAATAATTTCTTAAGTAGCATGTTTGATTTTATAAAAAAATGTTGGGAACTTTAAATTAAAAGTATTCATATGAACAAACTCATTATTCATAAATATCAAGAAAAGAAAGATCCATATGATGCGGGGCATCTTAAACGAGTCCATAACAAACCACATTGTTTGCATTCGCATTTCCATTCATGCCACAAGTAAAGTAAGATAAATCATAATATTGCGTTGGAACCTTCCATCTAAAGTCTAAACCAGAAAAAGGCCTGATTTTCATGTGCCTTTAAATAAGGCATGCCCATTTTTGAATATTGATAGCCTGTAATTACCTTGCGTGAGAAACATGACATCCATCCATACACATGCATTTGTTGTGATTCTACATTATACGTATCCAAAACACTAATAAGATGCTTTCATATACAACAAACTGACATGAATACTTCAACTTCATAATTAATAGAAATAACCATGAACTAACTTATTTTAAATCAGTTTTTACTAATGCCGGAACTTAAAGCTACTCATAACACCAAACAGAAACAAGAGAGCAAATTAAGAAAACAAAAACAAAAAACATTAATTCAACTTACTACTTCAAGTGTCTTCCTCTGCTTCAACTTCATTTTTTCAAGATCAACCGAATGAGATCATCACCAGAATCAAGAAACGATAATCGACGGTCCCCAAAATATGCTTTTCAAATTGCTATCACCATAAAACTTCCAGCCCGTTCCCTCACAATGGCCAAGCTATGTCGATTGGGATTTCGGCCAGCGACGAAGAGACATGCTGTTATCATTGTCGAAGAGGAAGAAAGCAATTTTTAGTTTCGTTCTTGGCATCAATAAGAACCACAAAGAAAAATACCATAATCTCAATAGACAACTGACATGTCCTAGTTCTTCAATCTCCACGTAGTCACACTAAACAACAAAGGGTGATGCTTTTCAGGATGACTTTGCATCACCTGCAACAATATGATTATACAGATGATTATACAGCTGCATTAGTTCAAATTCAACATTATATATTTTGAACATGGTTAGATGCTACTGACCTAACACACTATTTAAAAAATTAAAAAATGTTGATTTTTCACACATAAAGGTCATAAGTCGCAAATCTTATTACCCAGTACATCATTCATGTTGTATTAAAACTTTAAGGCTTCTTTTACATCTGGACCATCTTCTTGAAAATCGCCTTCATTCACAGCTTGCTACTCAGCCTGCAAGCATGCCCAAAAAATCAGGTGTTAAATAGGCAACATTTGTAGTTCAACAGTCTCAGCATTCTATATAAGGGCTAATGGTATTTATTCTGGGGTGACTAACCCATACAGTCGCATCACACACAGATATACATAATTGAAAAGACTTGTAATATTCAAAAGGCAAAAAAAAATTGGAATTACCGGTGACCCCGTGGTCAATGATTACAAGCTTTAAGCTTGGGTAATCCGCATTCTGTTAATTCGGCAATGCCTAAAAACCCAAAAACAAATACAACTAAACCAAAATAACATAAACAGAAAAACACAAAACGAAAATGCAGAAATCGAAATCATATCGATAATCAAGAAAAAGATCACCATTCGATCCTTGAGAAATTGAAGTTGCATAGAGAGATTTCGCTGCGATGTTTGTATAAGAACACTGAATTAACAATAACCCTAAATTCACCCGTAAGTGAATCTAACTCGACAAGAGCTAAGAAAATACGATTACGAATATGAAGCTTACAACCATACAATGATAAAAAGAACAACCAAACAAATAACAGATGTTAAGAAAAAATAACATACGAATCCATAGCAACCTACACATCACAGACATAGGATACTCAAATAGTCAATCACGAACAACGAACTATATTCATTATACCTGTGCGATGTCTTCACGATCCTATTTAGACAAGTCCAGAGCAATTTTCACAAGCAATGGAGGAGGCCCATCTTCCTCCAGCAACCCCTTGTCCCCTTTGAAGCATCATCACCCGATCAGATTGGACATTTACTCGTTTCTCAGATTCTCCACCGCCCTCGCTTAGTCCTTGAATCGAACGAACAATCAAACTCACAAAAACAGATTTCAACAGAGAAAATTGGGGAAACAAAAAAAAAATCACCGACTATGAACTGTTGGGCGTCTAGCCGTCTACCCACGCCGAGTTGCTGAAGCGCTTGACGGCGACCCATCCTTCGTTCTCGAGGAAGCCTCTGTATACCACGTTCGGATCCTCCTCGCCGTGCTCTGATACGAAGTTGTCAGAGATAAACCCTTTCGTCGCCGGCCGGAGCTCTTCGAAGCTATATTCTATGAATCTCGCAACTGGGAAGAAGGAATTCGGCAGAAATCCTAATTTAGTGAAATTGGACGCGACTGATTCCAAAAAATTGCGAAATGAATAAACTGAGAGAGTGAAAGGAGAAAGAAGAGGGGTGTACGTGCTTTCTTACCGTGGTCGTCTTCAAGATCATTCTGGGATTTGTTTTTGGTGTAATCGCCCAGAGAAGAGATGCCAAGGAGATTCAACTTTTTTTAGAGATAATGTACGGAATATTTCTATTGCTCTTAAAAGATAATGTTAGTAATTAATTAAATGTAAAATATATATAATTAATCTATACATACAACTTACGTACATAAAAGGGGTAAGACGTGGGCAATTGCCCTTCTCTTTATATATATAATGATAATGATATATATATATATATAGGGAGAGTTTCCAACACGCTGAATATTATATTAATTTATATTATTATTTTTCTCTTTCTCTCTCCCTCTATTAATAAAATGTTCTCAATTCTCAAATTGATTCTATTTTTTATTTCTTTCATGAAAATTGTTAATTACTTTATTTTATTTCTTAGATAAAAAATTAAAACAAAAAAATAAAAAAATTAGATGAAACTTTTAAATATGATTTTTTTAATCAATTTAATACTAGAACTTAATAAGTTAAAATTAAATTGAATTAATATTTTTTATAAAATTAATAATTATTTTTACAAATTGTAAAATATTTTTTAAAAATTATGAATAATATTATAACATTAATTGTATTTGAAAAATAATTAATATTTTTTAAATTAATTGAATAAAATAAAATTGAATGTATCTGAATTGAAATTAAATTTTAAAAAACAAGTGTTTGGTCTTATTAATTATTCTTTCGTCTAAGTTTTTTTGTCCAATTAATAAAAAAATTACCATACAATTCACCCATTGACAAAATAAAAAAAACAACAATAAATAAAATATATTAAAATTAATTTAATATTAAAAAATATTTGAACATGTTGTAACAAAAATATTTTAACGCAACAACAATGAGATTTTTTTTATTAATATATATAAATAGACAAAAATTTATTAATATATAGCGTAGAGAAACTAATAATATAAATTAATATAATATTAAGAACTTGTTAAATTCGTACGGATTGGTCCACATAAAAAAGAGACCTTTACCTTCAATCGATGGTTGATGCATCTATCTGTTGTTTCAAAAGAAATTGCGATGAGATAAATTTTTTCTCATATAGAATGCATCAAATCATATATAATCATTAATTATTTCAACTCCAATGTTGGCATCTATCTGTTGTTCAATTCTAAAGAAACTGCGGTGAGATGTATAAATCTTCTCTCGTATAGAATTCATGAAATCATATATAATTAATCATTAATTGGTTCAACTTCTTCCAATGTTGGCGACAAAATTGCCCGTTTTTGCACCCATGTCTCCAATAAGATCAGAAAAAAAAAAAAGACAAATTGTTTCTGTGATAGAACCTATATAGTCATTAGTGTTGTCTATGAAAAAATAGGTGGAATTTCAATAGCAATTTCTCCATCTTTATCATTTCTCAAAAGATCTGTCACCTATTGATAACATCCAAAATTGCTGAATAATTATTTATTTTTGTTTCAACTATCTTTTTTTCTCATTTTTATTTACTAATTTATTTATTTTTATTTCAAGTATCTTCTTTTCTCATTTTTATTTACTAATTTATTTGTATCCATAATTACACAAAATAAATGTGTTAAAATTGATTTTCAATAGCTATTTTCAATATTTTAATTAGTATCTTGAAGCATGTAAATGACGAATGGTTATATACAGTAAAATCTCCATAAATTAATACTCGATATGTTAATAACCTCTTTAAATTAATATAATTTTCTAGTCTCAATTTCGTCTTTTAAATGAAAAAAAATACTCGATAAATTAATAATCTCTCTAAATTAATAAATTTATAAAATACTCGATTAATTATTGAATAATTGTTTTGTTTTTGTTTCAATTATTGATTAATTAGTTAATTAAAGTGAACAGAAGTAAACTATTTTTTATAATAACATTTTCTGATGAATTGTTAAATAAAATTAAAAAAAATACTAATAATATTTTAACACTAATTACACTTAAAACTATAATTGAAATTATTTATTTAAATTATTTTTAATTTATTTTATTTTAATATATTTTGAATGATATGAATTGAACTCTAATTAAGTCAATTAGAACATGTACTTAATATCATTGTTTTTTCATTGTTTTTTTGTCAAATAATAATAATAATAATAATTAGATGTCTGACGTAATTTTTAACTAAAAAAAAATATTTGATTATCAATAAATTATCAATAAATTATCAACCATGTGAATAACATTAAGTGTTAATCATAGTAATTGAGCTGTTGCAAAAGATAAAATATGCATGAATTTCAAATTACAGGTTGCATGCATGAGAAGAATACTTTTACACACAGGTGTATATATATATATATATATATATATATATATATAGATGTAACTCCGCCTTGCGATGCAAGCCGGGCCCAGTTTGGCTGGAAACAGTAGCAAAAGGAGTAGCAAAAGGATGATATTTGAGAGAAAAAAAGTTGATGATCGTTTATGAAAATGGGCATTCTCCGAGGGACGTAATATGATTCTATCCCTCATTTATACGTCAAAAACTTTGTGAACATTACTCTTTTGTTCTCTTCATCTGATTCGGAAATGTCACTCACCAAACATTCCCATCGGCATCATCAAAATTTGCAGTTTTTGCTCTTGAATTTAGTGCGCTCCAACATGGCGACTAACAGAAGAAACCTGAAGCAAAGAAATAGGAAAGTCGTCAAACTTATTGTAGGGATCGGATTATGGAGATGGCATGAAAAGAAACGAAAACGAGGCTCGTGTTCAACACGATCTCCTTAAAACAAAATTCGACCTCTACCAATCGTTTGTTTCCCAGGATACAACGTTTTCACGCAACTACGTTGCACGTCGAACCGAGATGTTGCCCGAGATATTCACCGGAAGGCCAAGAAAGCTAAACAAAAGAAAAGAAGCAAAATGTGTTGAAATGTGTCTGTATAAACTCGATTCTTTTTCGGTGTTTTTTGCATGCACAAAGAGCTTCAATATATAGGAAACGTTGGACAAGAAGGGTTGATGAATCTAGATGTCTTGACCGTAACGTCTAAGCATTCATCACCCACCATCATTGTGATTAAACACAATTAATTTTTATGTTTAAAATTCAAAAATGTAACCTCCATCAATAATGAATAATATTGAATATTATTATTATTATTGTAAAATAAATAATTAATAATATTCTATTATTATTATTGTATTAGAATATGCAAAATGTTGGTTCGTACGCCAATTCAAAGTGTTAGTAGGATACTCTCCCTTATGCACTTACTCAATTTTGCATATTTTTACAATGTGGGATACACATTATCCCTTTAGAATTGTCTTTCAATTCACAATTATGTTACAAGTTTGAAAATTAATTTGTCATTCATTTCTACTCCGATTTGAGCAAATGAGATATCGAATCGAAACTCTCTTCGATCTCTATATTTTCCAACAGTCCCCCCCATGAATGAAAATTATACAGACACCAAAAGATTTTTTGGTGAAATAAATCGATGAGCGTCTCGTAGAGAGCTTCGATGTGATATCTCATACGCTCAATTTCGAGTAGTATGAATGATAAATTAATTTTCAAAAGTGTAACTAATTGGAAGAGTATTTCAAAAGAAATTATGTTTTAAGTGAGAAAAATAAAATATGCAAAGTGTAAATATAGGGGAGTAACCGGTTATACACATTTTTGCTAATATTTTATTTTTCTAATTAATGAAGTATTTGTCAATTATTGACAAAATATTTTAATAATAATAATATGATATTATTATTATAATATAATAAGTTACATTTTAAATTTTAAATGATGAAATAATGGTGGTTAAGTGGCCATTAGTGGGGTGGTATGAATGGTGAGACGTTACATTTTGTGTAGTCAAATCGTCCACATTCAACGAACCTTCGACTCCAACATCTCTATATAAGTGCAATCGACATTTGCATAGAAAACACGAAAAACACGACTTGAAACGTCGAGAAAATCAAAGATGAAAAAGAGATTATACAAACATCTTCCGAGCAATCGCTTTCGTTTTTCTTTTGTAATCTTCGTTTCTTTGACCATCCGGTGATATTTTTCAGGCAAAGTTTGTAGTCACTTTTGTGTATGGTGTGTGTATCCATTAGAGGAAGATGGAAGAAACGAAATAAATAAATAATCGAGGCTCGTGTATTCACAATTTCCTTAAAACAAATTCGTCCTCTACGGGTACGATTGTTTCCCAGGATACAACGATTACAAGCAAAACATTTACTTACGGCGAACCGAGATGTTGCCTGAATAATATCACCGGAGGGTCAAAGAGAAGAAGATAACAAAATAATAAGAGAGCGATTGCTCGGAAGATGTTTGTATAATCTTTTTTTTTTCTCTTTGATTTTCTTCGTATCTTTCTTCAAGTGCTTCTCGATTGCACTTTATATAGAGATGTTGGAGACGAAGGTGCGTTGAATGTGGACGATTTGACTACAACAATTGTAACGTCTCACATTCATACCACCACATTAATGGTCATTTAAAGGCCATAATTCAAAATTTAAAATTCAATTATGTAACTTATAATAATAATAATAATATCATATTATTATTATATCAATAATAATTATATTATCAAGTAGAAAAATAGCCAAAGTGTGCAAGGGGTACTCCCCTTTTATAGATTTACTACACTTTGCATATTTTTTTTTTTCAATCTAAAATATATTATTCTCTTTGGAATACTCTTCCAATTCATAATATTAGTTACATATTTGAAAATTAATTTCTCATTCATATTACTCAAAATTGAGCATATGAGATATCAAATCGAAGCTTTCTACGAGACGCTCATTTTCCAACACTTATAACTCACAATTTTACTAAAGTAGTCCTGTCCAAACCACTTGGAATGCTAAAGGGCAAAAACATTTTCTGAAGAGATAAAATTAATCATCAATACAATAAAATATGTACATTTAAAAAAAATAGTATTTAGATCATAGGATAAACTGGCAAGCACATATTACATAATTAACACAAAAAATACTATGGGACTAACCATTTTAACTTTAGATCAGTAAACACATGACCTTTTCTCATGCACCCAATGTATGTTTGAGAATGAGTACGCTCTTTAGCCAGGAGCAAGTAAAGGTGATTTGTTTATGAAATACATAACCAAAAGTATTTTTCTGGGGAGGTACACAAGGAAAAGATTCATTTTGAAACAACACAGTATCTCGAACAATGAAATAGAAAAACATGTGCGAAGGAGATAAAGCCAAAAAACCTTGGACATGGCAGTAGCGTCGATGATGGGCTTGAAACTCCAGAACAGTCCTCAACGCACAGAGCTTGAACACGCACAAAGCTAAAAAAAAAAACCAAAGAAACGAACATCCATTAATTCCCCCAAAAATATATAGCATGGTTGTTGTGTAAGACAGTAAGAGAAACATATATTCAAACGCCTTAAGAACACATATAAACAAAAAAAAAGAAAGAATTTTTCTAGGAAAAAATTGCATTAAAATTATCACATGCACCAACCACATATAAAAAAGAGTACATGTAATATTTTTTTATTATACCTGAATGATGGGATGTGCATCATCCGAGCTAGTAGACAAAACGGGTTTGAGTCGATAACAACAAACTGATTGTCTGGAGAAGGTCACAGTCGTCATTTCAATTCTTCCATTGTGCGCTCACTGAGTACTGGAGGGTGACGCTGAACGCCGAGTAGCAAAACTAAGGGAAAAAGGGCAAAAGATTGATCAATGAGCAAATCACCTTTAATCAAGAACCATCAGTAGGCTACTTCACAAAGCAATAATTTACAAAACTGAACCAGATCAAAAGGGCAATAACGTTTTAAACTAATTCGTTGGGAAATTTAACCTGCACAAGAGTGTCGGTTAGCTCCAGATGGGAAAAAAAGCAGATTGCAGCTTCGTATACTGCACAAGAGAGAAGAACATCAACAAACGTAACTAACTAAACTAAAAAAAAGGAAAAATGCACTTGAATGCTCCATGTGACGAGAATATTAATTCTAATATTTAAATCTATTTATTTTTTAATAAATCCAAAAATTACTTAATTCGAAAATTAAGTCAATCGAATAAATCAAAAATAAAATTAAATATTATTAATATTCTTATTTATTTTTATTTTCCTTTCTAATTCCATTAAATCTCTAAAATCCTATCCAATACCCACTTGGAATATTCTAGAAGATTTCCCTAATGAAATAAGGAAATAAAATAATTTAGATCCTTCCAAATTAATTCCTTTCCTAATCCATTAAAAATTCAGAATAATTAAATAAGGAAAAATTAATTTAGGACTCCTAAAACTTTCCAAATTAATTATTCTCCTAATCCATTAAAAATTCAATAAAGGAATAATTAAATAGGAAAAATAAATTAATTCCAAATTTATTCTTTTCCTAATCCATGAAAATTCCCATAATAGAAATAATCAATAAAGAAATAAATTTATTCTAAATTTATTCTTTTCCAATTTCATGAGAATTCCCAAAATTAGGAATACTCAAAATAGGAAAACCGAATAATTTAGGAAAGTTGGATCTTGGTAGGAATAGCATGGGTTGGGGATCCCCACGCCACCCCCACCATCGACCGCCACTACCACCGCCGGCCAAGGCTTACGCGCCACCACCCTTGGTGGCTGGCGTGGCCGAGAGCCCTAGGGCAGCCCGGGCGATTGATCCTCATGGGATCGATCCTCGTGATCGATCCTCGGTCCTCCCTCTCTTCGTCTCCTCCGTCACATTTTTCCGGTCGTCGTTTCGTCCTCGATCCAACGTAAAATAAATTACAAATTTATTACTACGCTATCCGGTATCGATTCTCTACAAAACGACCTCAAATAATTTCCGGAAAAATTAAGAACAAACATTCACCACACAAGAACGAATCTCGACATCACCGAGAGTTTAATAATCAAGAACATTATTATGACATTAATTAACAATAATTAAATCTAGCCATAATAATCGGAAACCCTGCAAGGTAGAACAATTTATCGAAAAATACCATGAACTAAAACCAACGCTCTGATACCAATTGTTGGAAATCGATATCCCGGAATTAATAAATTTTAATAAATAAATTACCTAATTAATTCCGACCGAAATCCTTTGGAGATCGAATATCCGGATTGTCAAAATTGCGGAACCGACAACCCAATCGAAATCCCGTCGCCGGAAACCACCGCGAACCACCACACGAACCGGGCTCGACCAAAGCACACCACCGCCGCGGGATAAACCCGCGACATGTCCAGCCGAGCCCCGCGAGGGGCTCGCGATCGAACACGATCGTCGGGTTGCTCACGGCAACCCCACGGCGAGTCCGGCGACTCGCCGTCCGCGGAGGAGGGGGCTGCTCGCCGTGCGAGCAGCAGCGGCACCAGCCCGCCACCCCAAGCGATCGAGCACGCGCTCGATCGCATCCCCGGCGTCCAGCCGGGGTCCTTCGTGCATCGCCGACGGTCGAAGCCCTAGGGCTCGACCGCCACCCTCGGCGTCCAGCCGAGGGTTCGTCCTCTCGATCCCGGCGAGGATCTCTCGACTTCCCGCGGTCCGGTGATCCTCGATCACCACCGCGAGGTCGATCCTCGTCCCCGGGTTCGTCCCTCGGATCTTGGTTCATGATATTTTCACGATAATTAAACGATAAAATCATAAAGAGGGTTTTACGATTTACCTCGTTCTCGTTGTTCGGAAAAACGAAGAACTCAATTTGACGACCTTGAGATCTTCCGACGTATTCCTTGCACTAGCTCGGACGTCGTGTGGGCGACGATCTACCGAACTCCATGGATCTCCCTCTCTACTTTCTCTCTCTTGAATTGTGATCTTCAAGTTATGAACTTATGAGAATAGAGAAGACCATGTAGTGCTTTTATAGGCTACGTAGGGGATCTTAAGGAGGTGGAATATTGGGCTTCCAATATTAATGATTAAATTGAGCCCAAGCCCAAATCTATTAATCCATTAATATTAATTAATTCTATTTTCCACTATATAAAAGTAATTGCACTCCCAATATTAAACCATATTATATCAAATAATATTTCTCCGGTAGTATTATTTATTCCGTGTATTTAAGATTTAAATATCCATGAATAAAATTAATTTATTGCTAATTAATTTATTTATCTCTTGTATCCGAGAATAGTACCATTCAACCTTAATTATTATGCGGAATAAATCCACCTGCAGGGTTTGCATAATAATTCCTTATGAACTCATCTCGGGGATATTATCAACCCTTACGGGATACACTTTCCCGTCAAGTATTCACGGCATGTCATATATAAAATATAGTGACCCAACTTAACCGGTAATTAACCCAATAATTAAATCGGTTAATTCCTTTGGAAAATCAAAGTCACTTATATTAAATATACACACCCGCAATAGTATCGGGGATTAAGAATAAAATACACTGAGACTTAAATCGATTATCGCCGGCAATCCTAATCGATAAATCTCAAACGATCCGCTCAATACACCAAGTGTACAAGTGTGATAAAATAATTAAGACAAATTATTTTCTCTCTCACACAACGACTGATGGATTGGTCCGTGTCCATCTAGGTCGTGAGCAACTGTTTGATTAAATACGAGTAACCGATAGTATGATCTTCTGTGTGGGCCCGACACACCATACTAACTACTGATGGTTTTCGATGCCGATTCAATCGCTCGATTACCTTGTTCGTGTGTGCGGAAGCGTGTAAAACAATAGAACACGAACAACATGAAGATCTAGGCACACATTATATGTATAGACACGTTTATATATATACATCCAATATATATATATATATATATATATATATATATATATATATATATAGAGAGAGAGAGAGAGAGAGATTAACGAGATCACTTACAACCGGTGTAGCGTGCCTCGTTGATGTTGATGAAGGTGGTGTTGAGTCGATTGAACCACCTTCATGGATCAGTCACTAGATGCTCTCCTTGTGAATGACCTCGTCACTCCTTTAGATCGTCCGGATGTGGAAGCCGCACAAATGGCCCGGCCTCTACGTGTTGCACACGAACCCGGATAATGAACACCTTGCTTGCTTGAGAATGAATCTCCAAGATCACCTCTTTTCTCTCTATTTGAGTGGAATTTCGTGGCTGATGCTATTGTGTGATGAAAAAATGATTTTCATCTATCTTAATCCATCATTATGCATCCCATTACACCCCTTTGTAACCTACAACATAATGGGCATCATAATGCACCATAATCATGCAAATGGGTTACAAAGGAGGTGAAAGGTCATGCCACATACACATGCCACTATGCATTGTATGTGGTCCCCACTTGCTTGTGTGGCATGCCATGTCACACTATATGACATGCATCCATGCAAGCCATGCATCCCATGCATGTTAATTAATTCCACGTAAATATTGATTCTAAATCAATATATTTATCAAGCAACGTACATCATCTTTGAGTCCGTGTGTGACCCTGTAGGTATGATTTAATTGATCAATATTATATTGTTCCCAACAATTAATATTATCAAATAATCATTTAACATCCATAGACGACCTTATGACTTTATCGATTGCACACGTAGGATCGAAGGACATATCCCAACAATCTCCCACTTGGCCTTCAGAGCCAGTGTGCTGCCAACTTCCTGTTGTCACTTTTATGTCTAAGTTTGAACTTGAGGCAAGACTCGAGTCATCCTCAATCGGTTCAAACCTTTCTTGGAATTTGAGACAGACTGTAAAACCAGATTTATCACTATGATACGAATCTGGACGTGGCCACGTATTTTCCACAGTCTCGACTCTCCAAGTGGCCGTTAAGACATGTATCCCATTATAAAATGGAGGACAATCCCATCTTGTCAATCCAAGCTCTCCCACTTGCTTCTTGATATACCCAATAACAAGTTTTATAACCTCCTTTTACGAAAGGCGTTTACTTGTATCAAAGTACACCATTTCACAATGGAATCACTCTGGACTACTCAGGTCAGAGGAAATTGCTCGACAGTCAATGAAATAGTATTATGACTCGAAATCTTAAATACTATTCCAGTCGGGTCTGTTCGATCATTAGCTCCCAGCTAATATCTATGTAATTGTACTTGATGTCCCACATCACTAGCCCATGAATCGGCGCTATAGTACACATTACAATCTAGTTCTTTGTATTATCGGTTTGTCCGTACTCGATTATACGAACCAGGAACAGCTATATGATTCAAGTATATCAGTTCAACCATTGGGACTTCATTATGCGGTAAGTCGACCTCATAACCCAATTGATATAACTTAATCATTTGGACAATTCATATAAATTAAACCATATTTATATGAAAAATTATGTATTATACATATGAGTGAATGTTTACCAAATCTCCAAAAGTATCTAATACAGTAATAGAAATCACAACCCATCTCTAAGATGTCTGATATCTATTGCAGTCGTGAAAGCCTCAAGCTTAAACTGCTGGAGAGGTTTAGAAAGCGGGTTTGCAACCTTACCAAAAGTTGCAACTTTATTATCTCGATGTCTCCACAAAACTATCTCCCAAATAATGTGAAACTTGTGGTGCTTCCTAGCTCATAGGCTTGCGCGATAACTCTACTATAAATAGAGAACCATCGGATGGGCTGAGCTAGTTACGCCACCTAGTTCATTCAAGAACTTTCAAATCCTAACTGCCAACATTACTGCATCCAATGCAATACTGTGCTCAGCTTCTGTAGTTTAATCAGCTATATTGCATTGCATGGAACTATTCCAGCAAATATCACCTCTAACCAGACAAAAGATATAACCAGATTAAAATCGGAAATTATCTTAGTCTGTTTTGAAGTTAGCATTCAAACAACTTGTTAATATCAACTCTTTTTGTCTTCCAAAGACAACAAAATATTCTTTTGTCCATCTAAGGTACATAAGAATATTCTTGGTCGCAGTCTAACGCGCCTCACCTGGATTTCCTTGAAACTGACTCGTCATGCTCAAAGCATACGATACGTCCGGTCATGTACATATCATGGCGTACATTATAGACCCTATTGCCGAAGCATAAGGAATGTTTTCCATCCTCTTTTGCTCATCAAGTCCCGTAGGGCCTTGCATCTTGTTAAGAGGTGTTCCATGACTCATTGGAATGAGACCCTTTTTGGCGTCTTTCATTCTGAACTTATCAAGTACCTTATCAATATAGGTCACTTGACTAAGTCCAAACATCATTTTCGATCTGTTCCGACAGATCTTGATGCCCAATATGTATTGTGCTTCTCCAAGATCCTTTATTGAAAACAATTTCCAAGCCATTCTTTAATAGAATTAAGCATAGAAACATTGTTTCCAATAAGGAGTATGTCATCGACATACAACACAATGTATACAACGTAACTCCCACTGTTCTTCTTGTAAAACAAGATTCTTACGAGTTCCTCTGAAATCCAAAACCCAGTATGGATTCATTGAACTGAAGACTGCTACTCCGATATGCTTTGCTTTATTCCATAAATGGAATTATAAGATTGCATAATTTCTCAGCCTTATTAGGATCGATAAAACTCTTTGGCTGTGTCAAAACACATTCTCTTCTAGAATCCAATTCAAGAAGTTAGTTTTAACATCCAATATTACCATACCTCATTATCAAGATGAGTAGCAATGGCTAAGATGATCTGAATGATTTAATCAAAGCAACATGTGAAAGTTTTTCCATAATCCACCTCGTGAATAAAAATTTTACCATCAACCTTGCTTTGAAAACCCTAGGTTTTCCATCTGTCTGTTTAGATCTTAAAGATCTATTAGCATTCATTGGGTTTAACCCCGTGATGCAAATATATCAAGTTCCAAACTTGATTATCAGATATTGATATCATCTCAGATTTCATGGCACCATGCCAATTTTCAGTAGCTGGACTCGTCATAGCTTGGAATTAGGTCGAAGGTTCACCACTTTCCAAAAGCATGAATTCATGTCTCTCATTGGTCACAATATCTAAGTATTTGAATAATAGAGATAGATTTATGCATTTCGGACCTACGAGGGCTGGTATGGCTTCCAAAACCATAAGAATACTCTCAACCCAGTCTTGAGTATTCATCATTGGTTGTTTCACTTGAACCTCGTTCAAGACAACCGAGCTCCCACTGAATTTCTAGGAAAGATAACTCTTTTCAAGAAAATCACTATCTCGAGCAACAAAATATTGTTCTCAAATAGATCGTAGAAGTTGTACCCTCGAGTTTCTTATGGACATACCATAAGGAAACTTTTATCCCATTTGAGTTCAAGCTCTATAGAGATAAATCTCGTCAGAGAAGCTTTTAGAACCTCAAATCTTGATGAAAACAATTTAGGGACCCTCCCTTTCCATACCTAGTATGGTGTCTTATCAACAGCTTTTGACAGCGTCCTATTCAGTGTATAAGTTGAAGTCTAGAATTGTGTGTTCCCAAAAGAGACCAGTAGTTCATTTAGACCTCTCATCGAATGGTCGAACTATATCTAATATAGTTTGTTTTCTCTTTTCCGAAACATAACCTTCATGTGCTTGTGAACTAATAGGTTCCACATACATCAGTATGGATCATCCCTAATTACTCACATGTTCTCCTTTCTCCAAGAAAGATGACATTGTTATCTTTTCAATCACACATCATTCACATGTATCAAATGACTCCAAGTCAAATGATTATAAAATTCCTTCTAAAAGAAGCTTCGTTACATGTTTAGATTTTGATTTGATCTAATCAACAATGTTTCAGTTATGTCTCATCGATACTTATTCGATTTGGCTTTTGGTCTTAATGATATATATGATTTGTCAAGTTTAAAGTATACATAAACAATATAATAATCGTACCAAAACAAAGAATAATTCACAATTAAAATAGTTACCAAACTATTTAATAGTGAAAAAACTAATCCATCAGTATCTAATACTGAACCAATATTCATTGTTTATTGAAGGTACGAAATTACATAGTTATAATACTAAAACAAGGCCCTAAGGCAAAACAACATCATATGATCATACGGCTAATGCAGCGACCTTCGCTCCATTTCTTGCCCGTAGATCGACATCTCTAATCACCAAACTTATACTTCTATGTAGTTCCTCCACATAAAAATGTGAGAACCACATTTGGCATCCAATATCCAAGAAGTAGAATTTGTGAAGTTCAATGTCTATATCATTAATACTTGAAGATGAAGCAACCCCGTTCTTCACATCTTCTTTGAACTTTGGGCAAATTCAATTATTCCCAATAATTGAGTCTCATTCAAATTTCCCATTTAAAATTAATACAATGTCAAAACGTGATAAATCGTAAGTGAAAAATCGAAGTTTTCTAACCAGCGATATTATCATGCAATTGAAGCCCTATCTCTCATAAAATATGAGGGAGCCAACCAGACAATCGTTTCACGCCATCCAATGGCTCGAAAGTCTCTAATTTGTGTCATTGATGAACTTAAGTGTTTTGGATTAAATCACTCCCCGAGGTGTAAATAATCCTAAACTTATAATCCATCAAATGAAAGACAAATTAGGCATTTGTTTTGAAATTGAATAAAATATGAATTTTTATATGTTTGCAAGTAGTGTCCAACACTTTTGCAGTAGACGCATTGAGATTCCCTAGGAACCCTAGTAGCCTTCTTGCCCATGCTCTTTTGAATACCCTATCCCATATCATAAGAATTTCCCTCTTAGGGTCCTTATCTATCGCCGGCTCAGCAGCCTTGAGCATCCCGTGGAGCTCACGAAGCGATTTCTTCAAACCATTCATGTGGAAATTTTAGCCTAAAGGCATTATAACCATCATGAGATTGAAGTATGAAATCGGTTGCCAAATAATCTGAAGGTTTTCGATGCCGATCCAATCGCTCGATTACCTTGTTCGTGTGTGCGGAAGCGTGTAAAACAATAAAACACGAACAACATGAAGATCTAGGCACACATTATATGTATAGACACACATATATTTATATATATATACATCCAATATATATATATATAGAGAGATATCAACGAAATCTTACTTTTGGTGACGAAGTGATTCGTTGATGTCGTTGAGGTGGTGTTGAGTCGATTGAACCACCTCAAATGGATCAGTCTGTCGAAGCTCTTCTTGTGAATGACCTCGTCACTCCTTTAGATCGTCCGGATGTTGAAGCCGCACAAATGGCCCAGCCTCTACGTGTTGCACACGAACCCGGAATTGAACTTGCTTGCTTGTTCTTGAGTGATTCTCTCACTCTTTTCTCTCTTCTTGTGTGGAATTTCGTGGCTCATGATGATGGTGTTAGAATGAGACATGAAAATCTGATTTTCATGCTCATTATACCTCTTTTACTTCACATGTAACCCCCACCATAATGTGTGTGTCATAACCACACATAATGGGGTGTTATGGTGAAGTTCAAAGGTCACCTCCACATAATCATGCCAAATCATGATATGTGGTACCATTGGCTTGTGTGGCATGCCATGTCACACTATGTGACATGCATTCCATGCAAGCCATGCATCCCATGCATGTGAAAATCCACGTAAATATTGATTCTAAATCAATATTATTATCAAGCAACGTATATCAACATCGAGTCCGTGTGTGACCCTGTAGGTTTGATTTATCGATCAATATTATATTGTTCCCAACAATTAATATTATCGAATAATCATTTAACATCCATAGACGACCTTATGACTTTATCGATTGCACACGTAGGATCGAAGGACATATCCCAACAATCTCCCACTTGGCCTTCAGAGCCAGTGTGCTGCCAACTTCCTGTTGTCACTTTATGTCTAAGTTTGAACTTGAGGCAAGACTCGAGTCATCCTCAATCGGTTCAAACCTTTCTTGGACTTTGAGACAGACTGTAAAACCAGATTTATCACTATGATACGTATCTGGACGTGGCCACGTATTTTCCACAGTCTCGACTCTCCAAGTGGCCGGTAAGACATTTATCCCATTATAAAATGGAGGACAATCCCATCTTGTCAATCCAAGCTCTCCCACTTGCTTCCTGATATACCTAATAACAAGTTTTATAACCTCCTTTTACGAAAGGCGTTTACTTGTATCAAAGTACACCATTTCACAATGGAATCACTCTGGACTACTCAGGTCAGAGGAAATTGCTCGACAGTCAATGAAATAGTATTATGACTCGAAATCTTAAATACTATTCCAGTCGGGTCTGTTCGATCATTAGCTCCCAGCTAATATCTATGTAATTGTACTTGATGTCCCACATCACTAGCCCATGAAGCGGCGCTATAGTACACATTACAATCTAGTTCTTTGTATTATCAGTTTGTCCGTACTCGATTATACGAACCAGGAACAGCTATATGATTCAAGTATATCAGTTCAACCATTGGGACTTCATTATGCGGTAAGTCGACCTCATAACCCAATTGATATAACTTAATCATTTGGACAATTCATATAAATTAAACCATATTTATATGAAGAATTATGTATTATACATATGAGTGAATGTTTACCAAATCTCCAAAAGTATCTAATACAGTAATAGAAATCACAACCCATCTCTAAGATGTCTGATATCTATTGCAGTCGCGAAAGCCTCAAGCTTAAACTGCTGGAGAGGTTTAGAAAGCGGGTTTGCAACCTTACCAAAAGTTGCAACTTTATTATCTCGATGTCTCCACAAAACTATCTCCCAAATAATGTGAAACTTCCTGAGCACCAGTTTTAGACTTGTGGTGCTTCCTACCTCATAGGCTTGCGCGATAACTCTACTATAAATAGAGAACTATCGGATGGGCTGAGCTAGTTACGCCACCTAGTTCATTCAAGAACTTTCAAATCCTAACTGCCAACATTACTGCATCCAATGCAATACTGTGCTCAGCTTCTGTAGTTTAATCAGCTATATTGCATTGCATGGAACTATTCCAGCAAATATCACCTCTAACCAGACAAAAGATATAACCAGATTAAAATCGAAAATAATCTTAGTCTGTTTTGAAGTTAGCATTCAAACAGCTTGTTAATATCAACTCTTTTTGTCTTCTAAAGACAACAAAATATTCTTTTGTCCATCTAAGGTACATAAGAATATTCTTGGTCGCAGTCTAACGCGCCTCACCTGGATTTCCTTGAAACTGACTCGTCATGCTCAAAGCATACGATACGTCCGGTCGTGTACATATCATGGCGTACATTATAGACCATATTGCCGAAGCATAAGGAATGTTTTCCATCCTCTTTTGCTCATCAAGTCCCGTAGGGCCTTGCATCTTGCTAAGAGATGTGTCATGACTCATTGGAATGAGACCCTTTTTGGCGTCTTTCATTCTAAACTTATCAAGTACCTTATCAATATAGGTCACTTGACTAAGTCCAAACATCATTTTCGATCTGTTCCGACAGATCTTGATGCCCAATATGTACTGTGCTTCTCCAAGATCCTTTATTGAAAAACAATTTCCAAGCCATTCTTTAATAGAATTAAGCATAGAAACATTGTTTCCAATAAGGAGTATGTCATCGACATACAACACAATGTATACAACGTAACTCCCACTGTTCTTCTTGTAAAACAAGATTCTTACGAGTTCCTCTGAAATCCAAAACCCAGTATGGATTCATTGAACTGAAGACTGCTACTCCGATATGCTTTGCTTTATTCCATAAATGGAATTATAAGATTGCATAATTTCTCAGCCTTATTAGGATCGATAAAACTCTTTGGCTGTGTCAAAACACATTCTCTTCTAGAATCCAATTCAAGAAGTTAGTTTTAACATCTAATATTACCATAACTCATTATCAAGATGAGTAGCAATGGCTAAGATAATCTGAATGATTTAATCAAAGGAACTGGTGAAAGTTTTTCCATAATCCACCTCGTGAATAAAACTTTTACCATCAACCTTGCTTTGAAAACCCTAGGTTTTCCATCTGTCTGTTTAGATCTTAAAGATCTATTAGCATTCATTGGGTCTAACCCCGTGATGAAAATATATCAAGTTCCAAACTTGATTATCAGATATTGATATCATCTCAGATTTCATGGCACCATGCCAATTTTCAGTCGCTGGACTCGTCATAGCTTGGAATTAGGTCGAAGGTTCACCGCTTTCCAAAAGCATGAATTCATATCTCTCATTGGTCACAATATCTAAGTATTTGAATAATAGAGATAGATTTATGCCTTTCGGACCTACGAGGGCTGGTATGGCTTCCAAAACCATAAGAATACTCTCAACCCAGTCTTGAGTATTCATCATTGGTTGTTTCACTTGAACCTCGTTCAAGACAACCGAGCTCCCACTGAATTTCTAGGAAAGATAACTCTTTTCAAGAAAATCACTATCTCGAGCAACAAAATATTGTTCTCAAATAGATCGTAGAAGTTGTACCCTCGAGTTTCTTATGGACATACCATAAGGAAACTTTTATCCCATTTGAGTTCAAGCTCTATAGAGATAAATCTCGTCAGAGAAGCTTTTAGAACCTCAAATCTTGATGAAAACAATTTAGGGACCCTCCCTTTCCATACCTAGTATGGTGTCTTATCAACAGCTTTTGACAGCGTCCTATTCAGTGTATAAGTTGAAGTCAAGAATTGTGTGTTCCCAAAAGAGACCAGTAGTTCATTTAGACCTCTAATCGAATGGTCGAACTATATCTAATATAGTTTGTTTTCTCCTTTCCGAAACATAACCTTCATGTGCTTGTGAACTAATAGGCTCCACATACATCAGTATGGATCATCTCTATTTACTCACATGTTCTCCTTTCTCCAAGAAAGATGATATTGTTATATTTTTAATCACACATCATTCACATGTATCAAATGACTCCAAGTCAAATGATTCTAAAATTCCTTCTAAAAGAAGCTTCGTTACATGTTTAGATTTTGATTTGATCTAATCAACAATGTTTCAGTTATGTCTCATCGATACTTATTCGATTTGGCCTTTGGTCTTAATGATATATATGATTTGTCAAGTTTAAAGTATACATAAACAATATAATAATCGTACCAAAACAAAGAATAATTCACAATTAAAATAGTTACCAAACTATTTAATAGTGAAAAAACTAATCCATCAGTATCTAATACTGAACCAATGTTCATTGTTTATTGAAGGTACGAAATTACATAGTTATAATACTAAAACAAGGCCCTAAGGCAAAACAACATCATATGATCATACGGCTAATGCAGCGACCTTCACTCCATTTCTTGCCCGTAGATCGACATCTCTACTCACCAAACTTATACTTCTATGTAGTTCCTCCACATACAAATGTGAGAACCACATTTGGCATCCAATACCCAATAAGTTAAATTTGTGAATTTTAATGTCTATAACATTAATGCCTGAAGATGAAGCAACCCCGTTCTTCACATCTTCTTTGAACTTTGGGCAAATTCAATTATTCCCAATAATTGAGTCTCATTCAAATTTCCCATTCAAAATTATCCCAATATCAAAACGTGATAAATCGTAAGTAAAAACTCGAAGTTTTCTAACCAGCGATAATATCATGCAATTGAAGCCCTATCTCTCATAAAATATGAGGGAGCCAACCAGACAATCGACTAACGCCATCCCATGGCTCGAAAGTCTCTAATTTGTGTCATTTATGAACTAAGTGTTTTGGATTAAACCACTCCCCGAGGTGAAAATAATCCTAACTTTAGAATCCATCATATGAAAGACAAATTAGGCATTTGTTTTGAATTTGAATAAAATATGAACTTCTACATATTTGCAAGTAGTGTCCAACACCTTTGCAGTAGACGCATTCAGATTCCCTAGGAACCCTAGTAGCATTCTTGCCCATGCTCTTTTGATTACCTCATCCTTTATCACAAGAATATCCCT
The DNA here is from genome assembly GCA_954870475.1 of Euphrasia confusa. Taxonomy (NCBI): domain Eukaryota; kingdom Viridiplantae; phylum Streptophyta; class Magnoliopsida; order Lamiales; family Orobanchaceae; genus Euphrasia; species Euphrasia confusa. The sequence goes on from OX940951.1 coordinate 4,394,112, forward strand.
CTTAGGGTCCATTTTTAATTGACGACTCATCATCTTAGAAAAATTTAGGAGATCACTTAAAGTAAATAATCCAATCATTTGCTTTACATGTGGTCCTTATAGGTTTCTCTTATTCAGCCTAGCTGAAGCGATGACCCTGGTCATTCAGAACTGCTCAATCTTAGCATATTCCCCGAACATGCTATTGAGTTGTTCAATGATATCTTAGGATGTGGTTATCTAACACATTTTCCTTGTCTTCGTGTTTGAGGACCATCCTCAAATTACGTTGTGAATCAAGAAAAATTTGTTCAATTTTTCATAATCAAGAATTGAACCAAACTTGAATTGAGTTGATATTTGACATGATAAACAATAAAAGAAAGATAACTAAAGTATGTAAACATCCACAAAGCGGTAAACAAATAAGGTTGTCTAACAATTGTACTTATTTGTTTCATTTTGTTCAATTGATATCCAATATCATTGTCCCTTAGAACAAAACGATCCCAAGACCCTCATCTTGCGAATCCTTAAGCCGACTGAGTCCGCACTTAAGAACTCCAAGATAGGTAGACATCCCATGTCAATGACATCTAATGTCACTCTAGGTCGATGAGAGTCCCATTCTCATCTCATGTCTCGATAGTCACGCCTGCAGTGGATCTATCGATGAGAAAACCAAACTCACGTGTAAAGGTCTAACCTTTACTCCCACTTATCCCAAGATAACAAGTAGTACCCCGCTGAGGCGGACCTACCAACTTATGATCGAGGGCTTCATGAGTGTGATGTTTTTGGACAAGACATTATACTCATTATTTTGGGAACTTGCATGCATAGGTGTTTATATGTAAGTTGAACATTTATAACATAAAACATCCTATAACTAGCAAAGCAATTAAATACGTAATCGAAAGGCCCCTAGAACCTCACAACTCTCAAACGAAAAGATTAAAAGCATTAAAATAGGCCTTGAACATCTTCTGGACTGGTCCACGCCCGCCGTTTCAGTTCCGCGCCCGCCGATTTAGGTCAACCTTAGTCCGTACCCCAAAAACCACGAACGGCGCCCGCCGTTTCACAAACGGCGGTCGCCGAACACCACCGGCGATCGCCGTTTCCAAAACGGCGGTCGCCAAAAGGGTATAAAACGGGGCTGACCCAAAAACAGCCTTTCGGCGGTCGCCGTTTCCAAAACGGCGCCCGCCGAATCCATTCGGCGCCCGCCGGAGCACAAACGGCGCCCGCCGTTTTGCTCCAGCAGCCCGGATTTCGCCCGTTTTGCTTCGTTTCTTCTCGTTTTCGTCGGAGAGCCGATATACAATGTCGATCCATGGATTCAATCCATTGCTTACACATTGAACAATACATTTTTGAATAGAAAAAACCTATCTATTACAAAAGATTCCAAGGGACGCAGCCCTCCAAAACTATGGCCAATCGTACGTAAAAAACGACAATTTCATTCACCCGACCACTAACGGTGGCCGGCCTTATATCTAAACACATAATCACATAATCACATAAAACAATTAAGCCAATTATGTTGATTTAAACACATTGTGTCCAACACAAAACATGTGCACGAACCCTAGGCTCTGATACCAATTGAAGGTTTTCGATGCCGATCCAATCGCTCGATTACCTTGTTCGTGTGTGCGGAAGCGTGTAAAACAATAAAACACGAACAACATGAAGATCTAGGCACACATTATATGTATAGACACACATATATTTATATATATATACATCCAATATATATATAGAGAGAGATATCAACGAAATCTTACTTTTGGTGACGAAGTGATTCGTTGATGTCGTTGAGGTGGTGTTGAGTCGATTGAACCACCTCAAATGGATTAGTCTCTCGAAGCTCTTCTTGTGAATGACCTCGTCACTCCTTTAGATCGTCCGGATGTTGAAGCCGCACAAATGGCCCGGCCTCTACGTGTTGCACACGAACCCGGAATTGAACTTGCTTGCTTGTTCTTGAGTGATTCTCTCACTCTTTTCTCTCTTCTTGTGTGGAATTTCGTGGCTCATGATGATGGTGTTAGAATGAGACATGAAAATCTGATTTTCATGCTCATTATACCTCTTTTACTTCACATGTAACCCCCACCATAATGTGTGTGTCATAACCACACATAATGGGGTGTTATGGTGAAGTTCAAAGGTCACCTCCACATAATCATGCCAAATCATGATATGTGGTCCCATTGGCTTGTGTGGCATGCCATGTTACACTATGTGACATGCATTCCATGCAAGCCATGCATCCCATGCATGTGAAAATCCACGTAAATATTGATTCTAAATCAATATTATTATCAAGCAACGTATATCAACATCGAGTCTGTGTGTGACCCTGTAGGTTTGATTTATCGATCAATATTATATTGTTCCCAACAATTAATATTATCGAATAATCATTTAACATCCATAGACGACCTTATGACTTTATCGATTGCACACGTAGGATCGAAGGACATATCCCAACATAATCATCATAGGAAAAATCTAGGCGGTCACTTGAAGCAAATAATCCAATCATTTGTTGCACATGTGATTCCATAGATTTCCATTTTTCCAGCCTAGCTGAAGCGATGACCCTGGTCATACCGAACCGCTCAATCTTAGCATATTCCCCGAACATGCTATTGAGTTGTTCAATGATATCTTAGGATGTGGTTATTTAACACATTTTCATTGTCTTCGTATTTGAGGACCATCCTCAAATTACGTTGTGAATCAAGAAAATTTATGTTGTTCAATTTTTCATAATCAAGAATTGAACCAAACTTGAATCGAGTTGAAATTAACATGATAAACTACAAAAGAAAGATAAATAAAGTATGTAAACATTCACAAAGCGGTAAACAAATAAGGTTGTCTAACAAGCTACTTATTTATTCCATTTTGTTCAATCGATATCTAATATCTTTGTTCCCTTGAACAAAACAATCCCAAGACCCTCATCTTGCAAATTCTTAAGCCGACTGAGTCCGCACTTAAGAAGTCCAAGATAGGTAGACATCCCATGTCAATGACATCTAATGTCACTCTCGATCGATGAGAGTCCCATTCTCATCTCATGTCTCGATAGCCACGCCTGCAGTGGATCTATCGATGAGAAAACCAAACTCACGTGTAAAGGTCTAACCTTTACTCCCACTTATCCCAAGATAACAAGTAGTACCCCGCTGAGGCGGACCTACCAACTTATGATCGAGGGCTTCATGAGTGTGATGTTTTTGGACAAGACATTATACTCATTATTTTGGGAACTTGCATGCATAGGTGTTTATATGTAAGTTGAACATTTATAACATAAAACATCCTATAACTAGCAAAGCAATTAAATACGTAATCGAAAGGCCCCTAGAACCTCACAACTCTCAAACGAAAAGATTAAAAGCATTAAAATAGGCCTTGAACATCTTCTGGACTGGTCCACGCCCGCCGTTTCAGTTCCGCGCCCGCCGATTTAGGTCAACCTAAGTCCGTACCCCAAAAACCACGAACGGCGCCCGCCATTTCACAAACGGCGGTCGCCGAACACCACCGGCGGTCGCCGTTTCCAAAACGGCGCCCGCCAAAAGGGTACAGAATCGGGGCTGACCTAAAATCAGCCTTTCGGCGGTCGTCGTTTCCAAAACGGCGCCCGCCGAATCCATTCGGCGCCCGCCGGAGCACAAACGGCGCCCGCCGTTTTGCTCCAGCAGCCCGGTTTTCTCCCGTTTCGCTTCGTTTTGCTTCGTTTCTTCTCGTTTTCGCCGGAGAGCCAATATCCAATGTCGATCCATGGATTCAATCCATTGCTTACACATTGAACAATACATTTTTGAATAGAAAAAACCTATCTATTACAAAAGATTCCAAGGGACGCAGCCCTCCAAAACTATGGCTAATCGTACGTAAAAAACGACAATTTCATTCACCCGACCACTAACGGTGGCCGGCCTTATATCTAAACACATAATCACATAATCACATAAAACAATTAAGCCAATTATGTTGATTTTAAACATATTGTTTCCAACACAAAAGTGTGCATGAGCCCTAGGCTCTGATACCAATTGATGGTTTTCGATGCCGATCCAATCGCTCGATTACCTTGTTCGTGTGTGCGGAAGCGTGTAAAACAATAGAACACGAACAACATGAAGATCTAGGCACACATTATATGTATAGACACGTTTATATATATACATCCAATATATATATATATATATATATATTATATTATAGAGAGATTAACGAGATCACTTACAACCGGTGTAGCGTGCCTCGTTGATGTTGATGAAGGTGGTGTTGAGTCGATTGAACCACCTTCATGGATCAGTCACTAGATGCTCTCCTTGTGAATGACCTCGTCACTCCTTTAGATCGTCCGGATGTGGAAGCCGCACAAATGGCCCGGCCTCTACGTGTTGCACACGAACCCGGATAATGAACACCTTGCTTGCTTGAGAATGAATCTCCAAGATCACCTCTTTTCTCTCTATTTGAGTGGAATTTCGTGGCTGATGCTATTGTGTGATGAAAAAATGATTTTCATCTATCTTAATCCATCATTATGCATCCCATTACACCCCTTTGTAACCTACAACATAATGGGCATCATAATGCACCATAATCATGCAAAGGGGTTACAAAGGAGGTGAAAGGTCATGCCACATACACATGCCACTATGCATTGTATGTGGTCCCCACTTGCTTGTGTGGCATGCCATGTCACACTATATGACATGCATCCATGCAAGCCATGCATCCCATGCATGTTAATTAATTCCACGTAAATATTGATTCTAAATCAATATATTTATCAAGCAACGTACATCATCTTTGAGTCCGTGTGTGACCCTGTAGGTATGATTTAATTGATCAATATTATATTGTTCTCAACAATTAATATTATCAAATAATCATTTAACATCCATAGACGACCTTATGACTTTATCGATTGCACACGTAGGATCGAAGGACATATCCCAACAACTACAACGTATAGAATCAAGGACTATAATTTGCATATATTTAATTATAAATAATTTAACGCAAATAATTGTTTATTTAATTAAATAGATTAATGGCAATGGATCGTGAGTTTCCGTTACTTAAATCTAGACATTAAGTACACAACTCCAACACCTCGAATGTAGCAACAACTTTGACTGGGCAAGGCAGACTCTACAGTAACATCTGCACTGGACTGCTGACTTCGTTCCGTAGACTCTACCGTAAAGGCTACTGGAAACTAATTTGTGATAGAAAGTCAAAACAAATCCTAAGTGAAACTTAGGTTCTTACAGAGGTCGTGCAGTGTGTTGAACATGGAGTCCACGGTGAAAGTGCCGAAGCCGACGGAGCCGGATTTCGACTATTATGGGGATGGCTAGGTTTTGAGCAGATATTGAGTGGTTTATAGTGTAAGTTTAAAAATGATGAATTAAGTTTGTGTTTAATTTCTATTATCAACTGTGCATGTGTGCATGTGAGTTATGAGCAATTGATGTTTACTAATGGTAATGGATAGCTAAGAATTAACCGATACCGACAAGGATTTCGTTTTGGAAAAAGATTGATGTCCATAATATGGACATCCATAATTGACTTTAATTTAGTGTAATTACCTTTTTAACTTTATTATAGTTTTACAATATCAAAATTAAAGTTTGTTAATGAACAGACACTCACCTCGTAAAAAACTAAAAATGACTCTTGAACTTTGAGTTTAATTATTTACAATTAATTCTTGGGTAATGTAAAGAACAACATTAATTTATTTCATATATTCATTTATTTGCCTTTATTTTAATATATTAATTACATTATTTAATAAGAAGACATTTGCTATTTCTTTTTGTCTATCAATTATCCCAACAAATATTAAACATATCATTCGTTCAAATATAGTTTTAATATCATTTCAAATATAGTCAAAATTATTAGCGTGTATAAAATAAAATAACAGTTTTCAATTAAGTATATAAAAATAATTGTTGATACTACAATTAAATTATAGAAAACATGTTCAAATTTTTAAATGACACAAGTTGTTAGTAAATCAGATATAAGCATAGTGTAATTGTATAACAATATAGGCAAGTGTTAATATTTTATGAACGAGACCAAAATATGATTGAGAAATAATTAATTTATTTCAAAAATATGATTGATAAATAATTAATCTATTTATATCGTAATTAATATAGTATATACTAGTATGTCATATTGTATATAAATTGACGTATAAATCGTATAGATTCTAAACACATAGTTAGAAGTGATATTAATTGTATATATAAATCGTATAAATTCTAAACGCCTAGCTAGAAGTGATTATTGTATATATAAATTGTAAAGATTCTAAACGCGTAGATAGAAAGTGATTATTCGATTTTAAGTATTATGTTTTTTTTACTGAAACATTTGAACTTTTCGTTGAGTCACATTTTTATAATTTTATTATAGTATTCAAGTATATATATATATATATATATATATATATATATATATATATATATTAATAAATTTTATAAAGAGGTAAATATAAATATGAAAGGATAAATCTTATAAGTTATTGTATTTTTTGTTTGTTTGATAAGATATAATTAAATAGTTTAGTTTCTATAGTTGTGAATTATAAAAAAATTATTAGTTGTTACTTTTTTTCTTAAGAAACATATAAATAGTTAGAAATCAATTCTAAGGTGACGGGTAGAAACATATAATTATTGTACAGTATATTTAATATTCTGCTTTTGATTTTAAATTTAAAATTCAATTTAATATATTCTCGAATCTCGATTCATTTTGATTGAACTTAGTTTAAATGGTTAACAAATACAGTACTATATTATAAATTAATCTCCCACATTTGATCATATTTTTTGAATTTAATTTTATTTTAATTATGTTCGGTTTATTTTAGTAAGTTATGTTCAATGGCTCAATTTAGATTGTTTAATTAAGTACTTCCTTCCAAATTGATTTGAATTATATATCTCTAGATAATATTATTAAATTCTTAATGCATAAAAAATTTAATTTTAATATTAATTTCATTTTTAAAATAGTAGTAAATTTATAATTTGAATTGATAAATGAGTTAAACTACTAATTTGATTTTTTTTTTTTAATATCATATCTCATAATGTTAAATTTAATTTCATATTCTTATTATTTTTTTATTATTTTTTTCATTTTTATTGTTTATCAATTTGTTTTACTGTGTACACGCAACGCAACTAATTAGATAACTAATTTATTAATATATAAATCCCGAATAAACTAAATTTCGGAAAGCCAATAAAACCTTTCAATTTCGCCACGTAAGATTAATTGACCAATAAAAATGTTCAATTTTATATGCGTTCACACTATTGACAATCTTTTCTCATTTTATTTTATTAATTAATTAAAATAAAAATACAAATCAATCAGTAATTGAACAGTCAACCTTCACAAATTACATCCGCCTCATTCGCTTCGTCTTTCCAAAATCCTAATTCTGAAATTTCAGTTCTCCTACGATCTTCATCCGTTTCATCTTTCCAAAACCTAATTCTGAAAGTTCTCCTACAATCTTCATCTCCTTCTTTATCCGGCTTAGAGTTTCGATCGAGGTATTTTTCCCTTCGATGCTCTATCATAATTAGGGCTCTTATCTTTTTTTTCCCATCCAATTGCTTTCTTCCGTCGAGATGATGATCCTCCTCCTTTTTTTCATTCGTCCAGATTTTGAAGAGAAAATTGCACGATCTTCCTCCTCCCTTCTTTCATCCGTCCATATTTTGAAGACTCATCGCACGATCATTCTTCTCCCATAAACCTAGCCGCCGGAACTCAAATCGTTAGCAGCGGTGGATGGTTTCTTGCCTTTTTTTTATTTTTATTCTTTAATCCCGTTATTTCTTTGATTTGTTTTTTTTTTCACGCGATTTCGATTCCTTTTCTTATTCTGCAATCGGATAGACCATCGGAAACGTGTTCGTTTGCGGTTTCTAGATGGATTCGAGTCAGCCCTTTTAGTTGAACATACGAATGGCAGAGCCTATTTCTTCCTGTAAGTTTTCAGTGCTATGTTTTAAACCTTACCAAAAGCTCAGAAATTTCGGTGTTCGTGTAATATTATCACAAGCATCTCATTCGGTGTTCATTTGCAGATACTCCCACTGAAAATTCTGATTTTTATTGATGCTCCTGTTTCTTTTATTGTGGGTCTTTTTTTCGGGTTTTTTTTTTGGGATGAATGATTTGGTAATATGGTATGTGTTGTCACTTCATGCAGGTTGGCTTAAAGCATTAATAGACATAAAATTTAATGTTTTGCAGATATCAGTGAAACATGCTACTTCACCACTCACTTTTGTCCATTATATTTAAAGGAGGTTTGTGAGCAATCTTAACATTTCAGAATAAGCTGATTGTAGTTGTTGGAGGGCAACGGCTCTAGCAGTTGGGGTCTACACAACAATTATATTATTTTCGCTATTTCAATTACGTTTTCTACCATCTTGACCTTTGTATGCCTTTTTTATTATGAGTAGAAAACGAAAAGTCTGATGGATTATATGGACTCAATTAAAAAGCTCGAGGAGAAGTGGGCAGTTAACTTACTTACATTTTTATTTGAATTAATTTTCACATTCGTCTATTATATAATGGTAGTTTTTATTGTGCAGATCATCAGCAGGGTGTTTCATTTGCATCAAGAGTCAAGAGTAGATATGAGATTCAAGGTTTGACTTATTCTTGATTGTATATATGTATTTTCTCTAATTAATCATAATTTTAATTGTTTTTCCTTTTTTATTTCTTTCGCATTTTCTTCTTCTCTCTTGCATTCTTTCTCAGCCCTATATAGTACTATATATAATGACTCCTCAACTGTCAAAAATTAATTGCAGCAGATATGTTTGGAAAATTTGTCGAGTATGCAGGAAGTGGATTTCTGAATTGTACAACAATGTTTCAGTATCTATGGAAATTATTTTGTTTGATTCTCAGGTTAAATAATTTAAATCTTTTGAATTTTTATTTTTTATTTTTCATGATATAAGAAATCGATTGTTTCTGTTCTTAGGTTTTTTTTCAAGTTCAATATTATATTTTTTTTTCTTCTATATTTTTAGTTAGTAATTATTTTGTTTGATAATGATTTTAACAAAAGCATTCTTATTTATTTTTGTTTTTGTTTTGTACTAACCCTTCTTATTTTTTTCAGGTTGAACAGTCAATTTTTTATAATTTTTTGTTTTGACTTTTGTTTTTTGTTTAATAATGATTTTCTAACAGAAATTTTATTTTTGTTTTTGTTTTGGGTTTTATAATTCAGATTTTTTGGAGGTTTGACACTCAAATTTCTTTTTGTTTTTTTTTTGTTATTATTTCTTATCTCTCCTGTGCATTCTAATAAAAAATGGTTTGTGAGGTATGTAGAAAGCAAGCCATAATTGATTAGTAGTGGAAAAGAGTTCTATGCCATGAAGGTATGAACAAATTGTTTGTTTTGAATCATTGAGTTTATTCAGCATGAAGGTACTTTTAATTAATTAATGGCAATTGAAAAGGGTCCATAATATCAATTGACTGTGTTTTTTATCAACCAAGAATTCATTTTTTTATCAGAGAAAATAAGTAACCTTGCAGATTAGTGTAACATGTTCGGGTTCGAGCAGCCCTAAACTCTAATGCCTAATTGAATAAAGTGATTCATTAATTTTATATTTTAAGTTATGTACATGCGGTTGCAATGAAAACTGCACTCATGCTCTTTTCAGGTACTATGCATTTTTCGATTGAAGCTTTATCTTTCTATTGTTATTAATAGAAGCAAGTAAGGTGGAAAACTTGGTTAAATGTGGAATATGGTGCACTCTTTTAACTTTTTCATGATTTCAATCTTGAAAACGGCTTCTGAATTAGATTTGAGATTTAAATGTGTTGGTTATTAGTTATTTTATGTATTTTTGATTTGCAAATGATATTAAAATAATAGGTCTAATAATATTTTCAATATCTTTTACTGTTAAGTATCCACAGTTAAAACACCATATCTCAAAACTCTTGCAAAGGATTTAAATGTTAAAGCTTCTCATATAAGATTATCATAAAATATATTAGCTATTTTTGTTTAAGTTCTTATTCGATCTGAAATGTTCATCAGCTATAATAGCTACTTTTGGTTTTGCAGGTTATGCTTATTTTCGGATCGACTTATTTTTGTGTGACATGCACATCAACTTCAAAATATTTAGAAGCTTTCGATCCTTCAAATTTAATTTTGTTTTTGTGAGAGACTTCTACGCTTCTTTATTTCTTACTTGATTCGGCACTGAAGAAGGAGCATAATGAATTCCTGCACCTCGCTCGCCTCTCTGAAGGAGTCCTGCACTTTGGTCTCAGCCGAAGTTTTTTTATAGGGAAGCGCTGCCATTTTATCTGGAGCTTGATGCCACGGATACTGAAATAAACGATGAGGGTAAGTGGTTCTTGCCACTGTCCTTAAGTTATGGACTATACGTGAACAATTTTCTTCATTTAGTTATGAGCTTTATATTTGCACAGGCCTAAAATCGATATCAAAATCCTCTCTGCTCTCGACCATAAATTTGGGAATTTGCATTAACATAACTGACGATGGGCTTATCCATATCAACAATCGTTGTTGTGAACAACTCAAAGAGATCGACTTATACATGTGAATATATATAATGCAAATGATCGTGTAGCTCTCAATCAGAATATTATTCCTCGAACCGTGTAACTTTAATTCTATTATTTTTATTTTATTTTTTGCAGCATCAGGTATGCCATGTTTTTTAAATCGATTAATGTTCTTTTTATAAGTTTTTTGTAATCCTAATTTTATTGTTTGTTTATTTATTTTGCAGTATCAGGTTTGCCATGTTTTTGTAAATCGATTAATGCCTTTGTATATGATTTCTCGTAACTCTTTCAAATATTCTTTTTTTTTCAAATCTCATTTGCATATATATATATATATATATATATATATATATATATATATATTTAAATACTATTTGAATTGATTTAAGCCTCTCTTATCCTGTATTTTAGATTTTCAACTTTATCTTTTTGTGGTATTAGGGATCATCTATGTGAAGACGTAAAGCCACCAAAAAACAAGACAAAGAGAATACAAGAAGAATGAGAGACTCTGAAAATCAAAATGTCTGGTAAGTTTTAAATAATTTTTTGTAAATTTTATTTTTAGATAAACAGATGGGACATACAATATTTGAAATTAATACTATTATTTATAAGAAATAAATTTCTTCACATACGGGTTATATATGTTGAAGTCTTTGGATCTCATTTTTTGAAATTGACTGTATATAATTGTTATTAATTTGTTGATCCGACAGATGAAGTATTTGTGAAGGTTTACGATTAAAGGATGGACCTTCTGAGGGCTTTCATAATAGGTGTCGTGGTAACTCCTTAACATGATGTTCTGTTACGTTTTCTTTACCAACACTTACCTTAAGTCCTTAACGTCCCACCGGTAAGTTTCTGTATTCTGAAGTCAGTATCCCCAGAAATTGGTGAAGGCCACAATTTCATTTTGAGCAGGTAACTAATGTGATGTTTTCTGCTTGGGGAAGTCAATTTGTCATGATCTGATTAGTAATTATTTTTTAGAGGTCGTTTTATAACAATGTTGTTGCTTTTATCCCTCTCTACCATTAATACTTAATAAGAATAGCTGTTTATTGCCAGATATTATGAAATGATCTGTAAAAATTGAATGTCGATTATGATTCTTCTCCCTCTCTCTAATTGGTGTCCAGAGTGAGGCGTGTTGGAGTTGTGTACTTAATGTCAAGATTTAAGTAACGGTAAACTCCCGATCATAGCATTTAATCTATTAAATTAACAAACAATTGTTTTGCGTTTAATTATTATTAATTAAATATATGCAAATTATAGTCCTGGATTTTATACGTTGTAGTTAGTATGGTGCAAGCATGGGCGCACAGAAGATCATACTATCGGTTACTCGTATTTAATCAAACAGTAGCTCACGACCTAGATGGACACGGACCAATCCATCGGTATAGTCGTTGTGTGAGAGAGAAAATAATTTATTTTAATTATTTTATCACACTTGTACACTTGGTGTATTGAGCGGATCGTTGAGATTCATCGATTAGGATTGCCGGCGATAATCGATTCGAGTCTCAGTGTATTTTATTCTTAATTCCCGATATTATTGCGGGTGTGTATATTTAATATAAGTAACTTTGATTTACCAAAGGAATTAACCGATTTTATTATTGGGTTAATTTCCGGTTAAGTTGGGTCACTATATTTAATATATGACATGCCGTGAATAATTGACCGGACAGTGTATCCCGTAAGGGTTGATAATATCCCCGAGATGAGTTCATAAGGAATTATTGTGTAAACCTCATGAGTGGATTCGTTCCGCACAATAATTAAGGTTGAATGGTACTAGTCTCGGATTAAAGAGATGAATAAATTAATTAGCAATAAATTAATTTTATTCATGGATATTTAAATCTTAAATACACGGAATAAATAAATACTACCGAGGAAATATTATTTGATATAATATGGTTTAATATTGGGAGTGCAATTAATTTATATAGTGGAAAATAAATTAATTAATATTGATAAGGATTAATGGACTTGGGCAGTGGGCTCAATTTAATCTTCAATATTGGAAGCCCAATATTCCATCTCCTTTAGATCCCTTACGTAGCCTATAAAAGCACTACATGGCCTTCATAAATCAAAAGACAAGATTATCATACTTGATATTCTAGAGAGTTGAAGGAGATCCATAGGAGTTCGATAGATCGTCGCCCACCCGACGTTCGAACGAAGTGCAAGGAATACGTGGGAAGATTCAAAGGTCTTCAACTTGATTTCGTTTCTCCGCACAACGAATCAAAAGGTACAATCATAAACTCTTTCGTGTGAATTTATGTGATTTAATTGTGATACATGCATGAACACACGATCCGGGAAAAACGACGAACTTCGGGGACGGGGATTCGAGATCCCCGGCGAACGTTCGAAGGACCCTCGGCTGGGAGCCGAGGGGGTGGGCGGTCGAGCCTAGGGCTTCGACCGCCGGTAGCGACCGCGCGAGGGGAGCCCCGGCTGGACGCCGGGGCGAGCGATCGACCCTAGGTCGATCGCTGGGGGCTGCCGTGGCTTCGCGCCGCGGCTGGGCGCTCCCTCCCCGGTCGGCGGTGGCGGTGAGTCGCCGGACTCACCGCCGGGGGCTGCTGGGCAGCCCCACGCGATCGTGCGCGATCGCGAACCCCGCGATGGGGTTCGGCTAGGGTTTAGCCGCGGGTTCATCCCGCGGCGATGCTCTCGTCGAGCCCGGTTCTTCGCGTGTGGTTCGCGTTCGTGATTTCCGACTCGCGGGAGACTTCGACTGGGGGCGGGCTGCGTGTCTTCGGGCGCGTAGTCTCCAAAGGTCGGACTCCTGCGGATGAGTTGGTATTCACGTGTTTCCGGCGATAGGATTTCGTTCGGGGTTATCGGTTCCGCAATTTTTGATACCCCGGGATATCGAATTCCAGCAAGGCGAGTTTCCAACTGTTTGGATTTCTCATGTGCATTGGTGCAACAACTGCACGGACACTAAAAAATAAGTTGTTCAGGATATCTTGCATTCTTCTGAAGGATAAGAATTCTATACCATGGGGTGCACCAATTTAATTCGTGGCGAGGCTTTCCAGTTGCATGTTTTGAGTAAAATCGTATGATATAAATTTTGATTTTTTTTTAATTTTTCTGTTGAAAGGAATAATTAAATTGTATGAACCTGCTCCTTTACCTGTCTCCCGTTGTTACTCTCAAAGAGATGTGTGTAATTAAAGAGGTTCTCAGAAGACAAGTACAATTGTATCCACACTCATTTAAACGAATTGGATGTTAAAGAGATGTTTAAAAAGATGTTGAATCACATTAATCACATTATATTTTCAAAAGAGAGATCACATTAATGACATTATTTTGCATGAGAATGAGAACATCACAAATTAAATTGTTAAAGAGGTTTAAAAAGATGTATTTCAAAAATTTGCAATAACAATGTGTTTAGTTTTTTTTAAATGAGAATATTATTGAATTTTAATTTAATAGATATCTCATTAATAAGATAATAATTAATAATATATTCAAATAAGAGTTTGCAAAATGAGATTGAATAATATCGAGTCTGAAATATAATTTTAAGAAAAAATGATTAATGGTAAAAATTGTAATAAATTATTAATTCAACAATATGTTATCACACCAAACAAATTTGTATTATCAAAATGAGCTATAAATTGTTGTCATATGCATAAGAATCCTTAAGACAATCTACTGCCAAAGGACTAAAGATTATTTCAAACAGGCGTAATCTTTCAATTTTAATAAATATTTTCTTAATTAAAATAACGATTAACAATGAGATTCGAGTTTACAAATTCGAGTGGGGTTCAATAAAATCAAAATAAAATAATTGACCAATGAAAATGTGTTTCAATTTTTCATGTTTAATAGATTAAATTCTAATTTTTAAATTATCAATAATTAATTTTAAAATTGTAACTTTTACACAATTCATATGCAAAATTGAACTAAGTAATCTTTCAATTTTAATAAATATTTTCTTAATTAAAATAACGATTAACAATGAGATTCGAGTTTACAAATTCGAGTGGGGTTCAATAAAATCAAAATAAAATAATTGACCAATGAAGATGTGTTTCAATTTTTTATGTTTAATAGATTAAATTCTAATTTTTAAATTATCAATAATTAATTTTAAAATTGTAACTTTTACACAATTCATATGCAAAATTTCATAGTTCAATTTAGTAATCAAAATTGATATTTCATATTATTTTATTTCACACCATAATTTTTAATAAATAATAAAATTATATTCGTTCATTTTAGAAGTAAGAAAATAAGTTAATGGTCTAATTAATCGATAATTTCATAAATAAATTTAATGGTTCAATTCATTAATTATTTTTAAAATTAAATTGAATCCTTAATTTTAGTACATAAATAAAATTAATATTATTTCTAATCAAATATTCCTTAATTATATTAAACATTCAATTTTTTAATATATTATCTCTAATCAAATAATTTTTAAAATCAATATTACCTCTAATCAAATATTTTTAAATATAATGATAATCAATTAATATTCCATATATTTTTTTTTTTTGTAATTGATGGACTAAATATTTAGATTAGAGATGTATTTGTTGACTTTCTAATATGTATAAATTAAACTCTGATAGGTTATTTATTTTCACCTACTCTATAAAATCATAATACGAGATCTTATGTTGATTCACATTTCTTTTATTAAAAAAGGGAAAAAAAATTAACTAAAAAATATCTCATTTTGTATTATTTATATTTTTAAATCTAAATACAAATCGAAAATGGTAATTATTATATTTAGGTTTAAGGGAACTCTAAAAATTATAAATTCCCTATCGCATTAATCACCCTTATATTTATATAGATTTATTATTTCTATTTATTATTACCTATATTAATTAATATTTACAAATTTTTTGAAATATACAGTTAAATTTTTTATTTGTTTTATAATATAAAGTAGTGATATAATAAGTATTGATGTGTTAGTATAAAGATAAATAAATGTGTATTGAGAGGATAAAGTTGTGAAAAAACATTTCATTTGATGAAATATGCATTGTTTTAAATGACAACCAAAAATGAAAGTATGCATTATTTTAAGGGATAGGAGTAATATTTATTGATCATTTTTTCAGGTCATATGATGGATATTTCGTAACAATAATGCATACTTTCATTATTTTAAGGGATAGAAGTCGTTTCATTTTTTTTTTAATTATATTGAATTTTATATGTCAAGGAGATGAGTGGTTTAAAAAAAATTGTCCACATCTCTATTACCACAGTATAAGAATTCCAAAGTATAGAATTCTTATATGTATATGTGAATATAGTGTGTATATATATATATATAGAGATAAAAAAAAATTTGTTCCCATAAATGTAGTTTTTTTCGATTTAGTCTCACATACATCCGTCTTTTCAATTTAGCCCCAAATATGTCAAATTTGGTTTCAATTTAGTCCTTTTTGTACGAAAAATTCAATTTTCGTCGAAATATGTCCATAGATGCTGACTCAGCGCCACGTGTCAGCATCTCATTGGTCAACGACTTTTTTCTTTTCTTTTTTAAAAAGCCGTTGACCAATGGGATGCTGACACGTAGCGCTGAGTCAGCATTTATGGGCACTTCATACAATAAGGACTAAATTGAAACCAAATTCGACATATTTGGGGTTAAATTGAAAAAGCGGATGTATGTGGGACTAAATCGAAAAAAGGCTACATTTATGGGACCAAAAATTTTTTTATCTCTATATATATAAATACAGGAATAAATTACAGTGAACCTCCCGGTGCACCGCCCGAGCCGAATCAACTAGTTAGATAAATTGTAAAAAATAAAAATATTATACTTATAAAAATTAAGTAGATTAAAAATAAGGGTGGCACTAATTGTCCAGAATCTGGATAATCAGAATTTGAATTTAGTTAGTAAATTTACCTCTTTATCCTTTTGAATTAATTAATCAAATAAAAAGATAACTATGTCATTCACCGTCCATTATTTTCTCATATTTTCTCTTAAAGAAGTACGCAATTATTGTCTATTTGTACTTAATTCATTGTCATTTATTACACTTAATTTTTAAGCGTTATGTTTATTTTTTACTATTTTTCTAATTTATCAGGGATAGAATCATATTTCGTCCCTCCGAAAATTGTCATTTTCATAAACGGACTTTAACTTTTTTTTTTATCAGATTTGGTCCTTTGGCTACTGTTCCGGCAAAAAATAGCACGAGATTGGCACGTGACTTTACCCTGCCGCCGGAAAGCTGAGTCATCATTGACACCTCAGCACAACATGCCACCTAAGCAGGAACAAATGAGTTTCTAAAAGCTTTGGGCATGAGGGGATTCGAACCTAATTGTCTATTTGTACTTAATTCATTGTCATTTATTACACTTAATTTTTAAGCGTTATGTCTATTTTTTACTATTACACTCAATGACCCAGGTTCGAGTCCCCTCATGCCCAAATGTTTTAGAAATTCATTTGTTCCTGCTTAGGTGGCATGTTGTGCTGAGGTGTCAATGATGACTCAGCTTTCCGGCAGCAGGGTAAAGTCACGTGCCAATCTCGTGTTATTTTTCGCCGAAACAGTAGCCAAAGGACCATATCGGATAAAAAAAAAAGTAAAGGACCATATCGGATAAAAAAAAAAGTTAAAGTCCGTTTATGAGAAAAAAGTTAAAGTCCGTTTATGAAAATGGCGATTCTATCCCAATTTATCATGTACGGTTGTAGAAAACAAATCAATAAGTTATGAAAATGATAATTTAAAAAAAATGTGAAATTAAATTTAACATTATTAGATTTTTGATATTAAAAAATCAAATTAATAGTTTAACTCACTCATCTATCAACAAATTATAAATTACCATTTTAACTCAATTTTCTTTTTTATTATATAGAAATTTATTTGGAGGATCAAAATTCTTTTACAAACCAGATATTACATGCTTATCTTTAATTTCTTCCTTTTATATACAGAATGCAAGTTCAAAGTAACACAACATTATATTTATTTTTAAATTTATTAAACTTTATTTGAAAAACTAATCTTATTATTTAGTTTGAAACTGATATAATTTATACATTTTAATATTATATATATTTGAAACATATGCAATTTATTTTATTTACATAAAATAACATATAGATAAATTATTAACGGTATAAAAATATTCAAGTGATACAAAAAAAGTGTGAAGTAGTTAAATAAATGAAAACACACGGAACATTAAAAACCTCCTATGTTATTCAATATTTTTAAAAAATATTACGGCAAGAAAAATATTTTAATTATACTACAAATTATTAACAGTATAAGTGTATAACAACAATATTCAAGTGTCACAAAAAAAAGTGTAAAGTAGTTAATTAAATGAAAAACACACATGACATTTAAATACTACTATGTTATTCAATATTATTAGAAAATATTACAACAACAAAAATATTTTAATATAAATAATGTAAAAAAAATGTGAAAAAAGTTCAAAAAAATATAATGTGAAACAAAGTTAAAAAAAAATATAATATGAGAAAAAATTGAAATAAAAATTTATATAAGAAATATATTTAAAAATAGATTGAGAAAAAATTAATAAAGTATTGTGCTACTTAATTGATAATAAATTTTATGTGTATAATAATTCAAAACATTCCTTTTATTCTTAAGACAAATTCAAAAAAATTTAAAAACTACTTAATTGATAATAAATTTTATGTGTATAATAATTCAAAACATTCATTTTATTTTTAAGACAAATTCAAACAAATTTCAACTTAATTTTTATAGGATAGTACTATAACTTAGATAATAAAATGTTTTAATTTATGCTGAATTATATAGATAAGATTATTATGGGAATTCACACACTTCATTTGAGTACATAATTAAATTATTTGAATTTTTTTTTTTTGTGTTGTTCATTATCGTTAACTTATACTACCATAAGGGAGTATAACAAGCAAGGCCATAAATTAAGGAAATCGACTACAAATTTACCATCAATCCATATCAAAAGATTACAACAAATTTTCTATTATTAATTATTTATTTATTTATTATTATTAGAAGTCTAATAATTTTATTTATATTCTTTGGTAAAGATGCATAATATTTCTATTTATGTATATATTTCTATTTACGTATACGTAACTATTTTGAGTAAATAATATAGAGAGAAAAACGGACAAAATAAGTATCACGGACAAAATATTAAATTAAAAAAATAATTTTAACAAACTTAAGTTTCATTTTTTTATAATTGGTTTACACTTTTGAAGTATTCAATATATAGTAGAATAATTTTGTGAAGATAAATTATACACAATACTATAATTAAATGATTAATATATTTATAATACATCTTATACTTTTTTTAATGAGTCGTTTCTAAATTACTCTATAAAAAATTATATATAAAAAAATAAAATAAAAGTCAATCAAACAAACAATTAGATAAAGATAAATCAATCATCAAATAATTAGTTGAATTTTATTTCAATAAGATTGATGATTTTTAGCGTAAATAAAATTTTAAAATGCATTTTTTTAGGGAAATATATTAATTTTAAAATTAATTTAATCTAATTCAAATACATTTGTGGGCCCAATTTGTTGCCACATCATCCTAAAGTGAGCAAATAAAAAAAGTGGGCAAAACTCTCCAATGCAAGAGCCCACTTCAAACATTTTTTAAAATCCAATTTTATTAATTAATTATTAATACAACACATAAAAAGTAAGCAAATCATCATACATGGGCCACATGTCAGAAGTGGGCATGGCCACCATAGAGGACATGCCCAATTTTTTCAATGTTGCTCCAATGCTAAATTTTTTATCTTTTGATGCCCAAGTCCATTTCACATGGCCCAATGCACCCAAATGGGCTGCATTGGAGATGCTCTTAGGACCACCCTTTCGTTTTTCGGGCTAAAGTAAAAAAAGATCGGTGCAATGAATGGTAGACCTGCATATTCCAGCAAAGTGTGCTAAAATTACATTAATTATTGCGCGTAAAGCTATTTTTTTTAAATTTATTTAATGATTCATTATTATTATTTATTAATATGCCATTATTAATAAAGGTTAGGGTAAGGTTACATTTATAAAAACTCTTAAGTGCACCTACTTATTTAATGTGTACTTATAATTTTTAGGAGTGCTTTTAAGTACACATACTTATTTAATGTGTATTTATAATTTTTAGGGTTGCGAATAGTGCTAACTTAAATTGAGGTTGCAAAGGTAAAGTTCAAGGTTTGAATTTGAAACATGTGTACGAGAGTATTTAATTAAAGTAAATTTAATTATTGTATATAATATTAATAAAATATTTTTTGTATGTATTTTTAAATAATATTAGTATATTATAATATTTGAATGAATATATTCGAATCACATCGAATAATGAATCCAATTTAAAATTTGAATATTCGTTTATCATTACAATACAAATATTAAAAAAATTCAATTCATTCAATTGGAATTGAATCTAAAAGTGTAATATTCAATAAGGGCAATTTTACTATTTTCCGATTTAAAATATTAAATATGAGTAATTTACTATTTGTCAATTTTCAATGCAACCCGTTTAATTAATTATTCAATTAAATTAATTTTATGAGACAAATTTCAATGAAACTCATTTAACATATTAACTAATCAAACTTCGTATCTATATTACAGTACATGTATACTTTGGAAACTCATTAAATCTTAGTTAATTAATTAATCAATTCATTAATTCATATGATAATTTATTTTATTATTTTCTACCTATTAAATTGATAAAAATATTTACTTCCCAAACGTAACTCTTCTTGAATTTAAGGTAAATATCTAGGGAGAGTTTTTTTATTTTATTTCCATAAACTAACAAAAAAGAGTCTTCTTTTGTAGTTGATTATAAATAAATTGGGGTTGTCTTAATTAACCTAAAAACCCTCTTCACTCGATTATACTTTAATGTTATATCCAGGGTAATTTCAGAGTTAGGTTTAAATTGATCTGAACACAAAGATCGTCTCTTGATGACTCACAATGCAGCTGATGACGATCTTCGGGTGGGGGGAGATTACATGAAATTGGAAGAGTGCGGTGCTGGTGGTGGGGCCCGATGGCAGGCGGAAGCGTCTGCGTCCGGTGGCGGAGGGTGGTGGTGGGCGAAACTAGTGCTCGTAATGCTATTCGGTGCGGTGATGGGTGCGGTTTTCCTCAAATGGATCGGGCCCTTTTTCATGGATAAGGTTAATTTTGTTCTGAATTTCACAAATCAGTGATTTTCTTTTCCTCGTAATTATTTGGAATTTGCATGAATTGAATAGGTTTACACGTTCTGCTGCTGCTCCTATAATTCAAAAGTATTTCCTTTTTTTATTTCTTTTGGTGTGGGGGGTATGATTCGTATTTTGGTGATGTGTGGGGGCATTGACTCTGATAATTGTGAATATGTGCGGTGCGCTCGAAATAATGGAATCAATATCAACCTTTTTTTTCATGTTACTGCCCTTCTGACCGATGAAAACAGTCACTTTCGAGTTTTTTTATTAAGCGTGAGTGCGTTTGCTGTGATAAGTGAAAATGATATCTTGTCCATATTCAGGGGAAAACATGTATCTTTATCTCCCTCCTTGTGTGGATTGTTTGTCTTTCTAGGTCCACAGTGTTGGTGGCCTGAATCAGTGAGATATAGACTGTAAAATTTAACAAATTATGGAATTTTGGCTTATTTGCTTTTTGTTTTTACTTATGGAAGTTTTTGACCTTGTATGTTTGGATATGTGTGTCTACGCATTTTAGCTGAGAATACTTCTTTTTCATATCACATTGCTTTGGTGACCAACTGATGCATAATAGTACAAATTTTCAAGCAAAATGTTATACTTATAGTGGACTTGAAAAATGCGTGCTTTTCTCAATATCACTATGAGATGGTCTCACTCAAAGTCTGTATTTTTATTTCAAAAGTGCGACGCCTCATAGACTTTGAGTTACTACATTAGATATGCTGTTGTGGCTACACGTACTCTTGCAATTTATTAATCAGTATGTGGCAAGAAGAGTTTACACGATAATTCAAGTGGGATGCCTAGATATCTTTCGTGCATTTTCAATATCTTGGTTATCAGTTATCTCGACAACATGACCAATTCGTTCTTACAGTATTCATTTGTGATGCTTAAATTAAGTTTGATGTTTACTTTTATTTTCTTCTTAGGAAATCATCCCCATAATAATTTGGGGAAGGGAAACTTTCAGCCCAACTATGCTAGCACTCATTGTCTTTGGTTCTCTAGCAATATTTCCGTCCCTTCTTATACCTTCCTCGCCGTCTATGTGGATTGCTGGGATGACTTTTGGATATTGTTATGGATTCTTGCTGATCATCGGAGCTGTGTCTATTGGTGTCTCTATTCCGTATTTCACTGGTTCGCTTTTCTGCTTTAGACTCCATGTATGGAATCTTACTATCCATAATTTTTTTCCTGATTTTGGTTGTGTTGGGATTTTTTTAGTGAACGATAAACACACTTTATATGTCTTCCTGCAGGCATGGCTAGAAAGGTATCCAAAGAGAGCTTCTATTATAAGACTAGCTAGTGAAGGGGGTTGGTTCAATCAGTTCCGTGCTGTCACTTTGATTAGGATTTCTCCTTTCCCTTATATTGTATATAACTACTGCGCTATGGCTACGGATGTGAAGTATGGTCCTTATTTATTGGGGACAATAGTAGGAATGGTGCCAGAAATCTTTGTTGCCCTTTACACGTGAGAATCCTCTAATCTTTGTGTGTGTGTGTGTGTGTGTGTGTGTGTGTGTGTGTGTGTGTGTGATCTAATAAACTAATCAAATGAATCAAATGTTATTGTTGTTGGATTTTGTTAGAACTCATTTGTTAATTACTGGTTGTTAACCCGCCATTTTTAACTATTTCTATCTAGATCATTATACTTTAAAACAGCATGTATAAGTGTCAACGGAATTTACTAGATATTTTTCGCTAGGTTTATGTTGATGTTGTTTTGGATGATTTATCTTTACTGGTAGTGCCCTTCCTGAATAGCTTTTTTATGTTGTGACTTGTGGGGTACTTAATATGCTGTTTCCTTCTTGCACCATTTTTTTTCTAAAATATTTGATGCTAAAGAAAGGAAAGTGAACTTTATATTTAAAGTTAGTTGCATTTTTGTTTTGTGCATGTCTGTCCTCTTATGATCCCCATTAGAAGTAAGAAAGGTGTAAGTGTAAAAAGATTCTTAACTTCATGTAATGACGTAAAGTAGTACTCTGAAAATTTGTTTGTCGTTATATTTGAATTTTATTAATTTTTTCATAGTATATATAGGCTGAAATGGATGTTTTGAGTGATTGGGTGTTGTTTGATTTGTAGGGGAATCCTGATTAGAACATTAGCTGATGCTTCACATGGTCGCCACTCAATGTCGGCTCTTGAGATTGTTTTCAATGTGTTTGGCTTTTGCGTTACTGTGGCGACAACCGTGATAGTCACGGTATACGCAAAAAGGAGACTCAATGAACTGCAGACACAATAGGAGCCATTGCTGAAGTGATATTATAATATTGTTCCCGGAATCGAACAAGCTTTGGATGGCATCCACACACTCCACGGTAAGATTAAAGAAAAAGAAATCGTTCGAATACTATTTATATACCTTTAGTGTACATTTTTTTAATTTTTTAATTTTTTAATTTTTTTAAATATTTCCAAACAACAATGTTAGTCATTTCAGCCGGACTCAAAATTTACTAAGTAGTGTCACGGTAGAGCTCGATTTCATAATTCCTTAACGACAAACGGACGTGGCCGGAAATGCCAGCCTGTCATGACTCGTGCTCAAACAAACACCATGAAATAGTTCATAGTTGTAGTGGTATTTTCTTAATGAGGGCAAATGAAGTATGAAGCATATATCTGAACATAGGAAAAAATGAATTGGTGTCCATTGAATTCTTTCACCCACCCCACCTCCTTACCTGGTCCTTAGGACTCCTCCACTATTCATGTCTCTATTTCAGTCATTTTCTTCCTAGTCAGAGTGGCTGTGGCTTTGGTTGTTGGAAAAGAGTAAATGCAATTTTCATTAATTGCCAACATTTTAGCTCAAAAGACAATAGTTTCTCTTTCTCAACTTTCCAATCATTTAGTGCACACAATTTCAAAATTTGACATAAATACATAAAACACTTAAAATGACAAAATTTACCACTTTATTTTATGTGAAATAGGACACTAGTGTTCTTTCTCATAATCAAATACTTCTATATGCAAATGCAATTAATCATTTTTGTAAATACAAAAGTATCCGATGTGAAATTTGGAAAAATTGATTTAGAGTTCGATAGTTCTAGCTGTCCAATAATGATCAAATTTCGTTGATTTGATAGTTACATACACCAAAAATAAACACAACCATTGAAACATACAATTGATCACTTACTATTAAATACACATCCATTGAAACATACAATTGATCACTTACTATTAAATATAAATTCGATTATTATAAAATAAATAGTTAACTTTATATTTTTTACTATTAAATACACATCCATTGAAACATACAATTGATGACTTACTATTAAATATAAATTCGATTATTATAAAACGAATATTTAACTTTATAATTTTGACAATTATATTAACTCACCATACTTATTTTTCAATTAATCTATATAATATATAAATCCAGACTTTTCTGATCCCGTGTCAAATGTGAACACACACAAATACACTACAAAAAATGAACATGTTCATACCACGTGGCAGGGACAAATTTTTATTGGTCTAAATTTAATTACATGGCTTTTCTTGACCAATATAATTTATGACGTGGATTCTAATTTAATAATACTTCATTACCTTTTCATAAATTAATAAATTTCTATATATAATATTAATAATTTAGGAATCCCGATTGTATATATATATTTTTTTTGGATTTTATCCCGATTGGAATATACTAATATTCCAATTGTATTACTAAGAAGGGTGTATTCAATTGGGATTTTAATGGATTTTTTTGGATTTTTAAAAGTCTATAGATTTTTGTGGATTTTCCAAATTCATGGAGTCTACAAAGAGTTTAATTGACTTTTTTTATTGACTTTTATGGATTTTCGTAGATTTTACAATAATTTACATTTTTTAATTGATTTAAATGAATTTCCATAAACTTGTATATATAAATAAATCCAAATTGTTTAAAAAAATCTAAATTATTTAGAAAATAAAATATATAATTAGTTCAAAATATATATATATATATATATAATTATTTATCATTATTATTTTCATGTTTATTTACATCATTGTAATACATCGAACTCATTTTCCACATAGCATTAACAATATTCATTCTCCAAGAATTCATTGTCATACATCCACCTCGTTTTCGATCTATTATTTAACAATATTTGTTTCCCATGAATTAGCTTACCTACTTCGTAAATTTTGATTAATTTCCACATAACATTAACAATATTCGTTCTCCATGAATTAATTGTCATAAATCCAACTCATTTTCCATCTATCATTAACAATATTTGTTCTCCATGAATTAGCTTACATTCTTCGTAAATTTTGATTAAAATGCGTATATATATATATCAAGCATATAAAAAATATAAGTATTATTTTTTGATTTTTTTTATATTTTATGTTTTCTTACTTTAATTATTATGTTTATTTATATATTTTTTAAATTTTATTATTTTTTTAAAAATTAATTGGTAATTTTTTTATCTATTTCATATTTTTTAACTTTATTATATTTATTTATATTTTTAAGTTTTATTATTTTTTTAATAATTAATTTGTCAATTAAAATAGAAGTCAGTAGAAATCTTATGTATTTACCAGAGATTTCAAGTTATAGAGTTCCTTTGTATTTTTGGGTTGAAATCCATAGAAATCTGTTGACTTTTAAAATCTTTTAAAGTCCATTGAGTTTTGAATACCGGTAGATTTTAATAGACTTTTTGAAATCTGTATTGAATACCTCAAGATTTTAATTGACTTTTGAAAATCCGGATTGAATACCCCAAGACTTTAAAAGTCTAAACAAATCCTACAGAGTTTTAAACGAATACACCCCTCTAAATGTCATAAATTCAATTTATTCGGTTACCATATTTATCGTCCAAAATTAGGGTATAAATTGTTATGATTTATTGTAATAGATGTAATAAATCAATTAAATCATATTTATTAAGAAAGTGAAGAATTTGGTAAAACCGAATCAATAATACTTGCTGAATATCCTTAATATATTCCCTAATAATCAAATTTACCTATAAATAATTAATTAATTTATATTAATACAATATAGATATTTCCATATTTCACGTATAAATCTCTATTTATAAATTTCTTTCTTCATCATTTTCATTTGTAAACAATTTGTTTAATCTCTGTGCCAATATTTTATTTTTCTTGATTTGTTTTTTTTTTTTGCAGGCTTAAGTAATTAATTTTTGATTTATTTTTTTGTTTTGAATTTGTTTGTATATTTTACAGAATTCATCAGGTAAGTTCAAATTTTTATATTTTTGTTGATTTGTATTTTGGTTAAATTTTCACTAAATACATTTTATTTTTCTTGATTTGTATTTTTTTTGCAGGCCACAATGTAAGTATTTAATTTGTTTCATTATTTTCATTTTGAAACAATTTGTTTCATTCTCTGTGCTAACGTTTTATTTTTGTTGATTCATTCTTTGTTTTTTTTGCAGCCAATCACAATGTAAGTAGTTAATTTTTAATTAAATCTTTTTATTTTGAATTTGTTTATATTTTTATTTATCGGGTTTTATCATAATTTACTCTTTATATATTTTTATTTTTTTTAACACAGTATTTCATTTTTTTTTCATTTAATTATTTATTTCTTTTTTTTACAGGTTCAATTTAATAAATATTAAAAATACTATACAAGGTAAGTGATTTGTAATTTAAATATCTCATTTTACTGTATATTAATTTTATATTAAGTCAATTAATATTAATTCAATCTTTTTTTTCAAAATACTATGATTATTTTTTTAAGTTTTTCTTTATACATAATTATTTATAGTGTATTTTATTTTTCTTTAACTCGTTTTTCATTTTTTTTGTTTATCTAATTATTTCTTTTTTGCTTACAGATTGTACTTGAATTTTTAATACTTAATCAATACTTACTATGTCAATTTCTTCAGTCCTTTTTTATCTTAATTTATAATTCATTTTTGTTGTAAATAATGTATTCTTTGAATTATAAAATTGATATTTATTTATTAAGTTACTTGCAATTTTTTATTTTAATTTTCTCTTCATTTTTGTTATAAATAATTTATACATTTAAGTGATTAAAGTTTTATAAATAAATAATGTATAGATAAATTGACATGAAATTATTTCATTTATTTAATTGCCTATTTTTTTAATACTTAATCAATACTTATTTTTTCAGTCCTTTTTTATCTCAATTTATAGTTCATTTTTGTTGTAAATAATGTATTCTTTAAATTATAAAATTGATATTTATTAAGTTACATGAAAGATTTTTATTTTAATTTTCACTTTATTTTTGTTATAATTAATTTATACTTTTAAGTGATTAAACTTTTATAAATAACTAATGAATAAATAAATTGACATGAAATAAATTATAAATAAATTTATTATGAAATAAATTTATAGTCCATTATGAATAAATTATGAATAAATAAATTGACACTATTATTAGAGCCAGCACGAGAACACAAATATCTTTTCATAGAAATACTTTTATGAACTAAGCCTTTGCTTTGACTTTCGAACACTAAAACCAACCTTGAAAGCATATTCGTTATAAATATCGAATGCTTCTTTTTCAGAGTTAGCCATAACACCAACCAAATCATCATCAACTGCAAACATACACAAACACATCAACTGATGATATAAGTATTAAAATAATGAAGAATAATAAAATGGAACAATGAAGAATACAAATCAGTGTACACATAAGTCCACAAATGAACTAATATGTAATAATCAACGTTGTAAATACATAACAGCACAAAGAAGCACACCATCAACACAACAACAGCAACAAACAATCAGAATGAAGATTGTAATACTACTGAATGAAAACTACTGTAGCAAAACAATGAATAATTGATGCAATAAACTAACCTTGAAGTTGAGAATTTAATGTTTCAACAGCAGGTATAACCATTGGATTCAAGCCAGTAGAAACCTATGAAACACATACATGAACAACAATCAGAATAAGATAGAAATACTAATGTATTTACAAACATAAGAATGAATACACAAAACAAACATTGAACTTCAGAAATAAGCTTTTCAACAGAAGGAAGAACATCTGGATTCAAATCGCTAGCACCTACTGGAAAATCATTTGATATATGTCCAAACCAATGAACTGAAATAACAACCAACTAAATAATGACCAACATAAAGTACTACATAATCAACACAACAAAAAATACCTAGCATAACACAAAGTACACCATCTAACACAACAACATCAACATCATCCAACACAAATAACATGAAGAAACAATCAGAATCAAGACTACTGTAACAAAACAATGGAGAATGAGTGCAATAAACAAACCTGGAAGCTGAGAATGTAATGTTTCAACATCAGGAGCAACCACTGGATTCGAGGCAATAGAACCTATGGAAAACGTACAATCAAAATCAATATTGTAATACTACCGAATGAATGAAGACTAATGTATTTAAAAACTAAAGAATAAGAACATAAAACCTTTAACTTCTGGATTCAAGTCCATAGAACCTACTGAAAAATCAAACCAAATATAACAGTCATCATTAATAAAAACATCTCATGAACAATCGAACAATGAAGGAGAAAAATAGCAGTTCATAGAAATTTTGAATTGTTGAAATCTAGGGGTATTCAAGCCCATACCCTGAAACAAACACAATTCATCCATAATTTCAAGCCATCGAAGAATTGAACAATTGCTAATTTCGAAGGATACCAAATTTGAACCGGTAGAACGAAGAAGGAGAGGAGGGTTTGGGCGAGCTTGAGGTGTGTGTGTGTGTGTGTGGGGGGGGGGGCATCAATATACTGTCTCGATGCTAGAAGCAGCGAAGGAGAAAAGATAAGGAAAAATAAGTAGGGCAAATTTTTAGGGTTTATATAATTTGGATCGAGTACATCTTCCCCTCATGGAAACCAAAGATGCGTTAATGAAACCAACGATGCGTTAATGAGGCAGTGAAAGCTACATTCTTAATTACCTACACACTAACATGGGCTTGCATGTCCTAAGTCCTAACTACTTATCATGGTAATTGGTACACACAGCAAGAACATAGAACACACGGGGACGGAGAATACATTCAGCTATGAACTCAAATCAGAATCATATGATCACCATCATTAATTCATAATTTATACTTCAGACATATTCACCCGTCGGTTCAAACCCACAATCAATCGACAACACTATTGACGATAAACCACGACACTGGAAACTCAGGATACAAACTCAAAAACTAGGTATTGGTTTAAGAACCAAATGAAGAAGCAACCAGAAAACAGAGACAGTTCAAATATGGAACCAGACAACCAAATTCCACAACATTAATTCACAATGGACCGACTAATTAAGTCAGCTAAATTAATGGTAACCATTAAAATAAAATAAAACTCGGCAAAATATCCTGGAAATTCAACGATTAATTTCTGAAGACTCGTAACGTTCCAGAACAAACCCTGAGAGATTCAGAGAGGGGCGACCGACCTTCTTTATTGAAATTTTCGTTCATATTCTTGGTTTCAATGGTCTGGATAGGAGGGATGTCGCTCGTTTACATCTTTGCCGCCGTCGTCGTCGATCACCGACTCACCGTCGCTGTGTGCGCCTTTGCGATGATAACGCTTCGAAACATTTTGCCCAAATGAGTAAATAATTAAACGAAAAAGTATGATTTTTTTAATATAAACAATTAAGAGTAATAAAATTAGGAGTGTTCAAAAAACCCGCCAAATCCGTCCACCAACCCGACCGAAATCTGTCCGAACCCGTTGGTTTTATTTTTAACAAATTATCCAACGGTTAGAATTTTTAAAACCCGCCAAAATTCGGGTGAGTAGCATTTCGTTAGTGACTACCCGCGAATAAACCGACCGCCCACATAGTATATATATATTATTAGTATATAATAGTATTATTAGTTCATTTTTATTAATATTTTTACTCGTATAGTAGTATTAATTTATGAGATAATTTTTAAATTTTTTAACTAGTTTTTAATGTATGCTTTTAATTTTTTTTTTTTCAATTAAGCACAACTCACAAGTTTGTATCTTTAAGATCTTAACTTAGCGACATTTTCAATAGTTTGTGCAACTATAAATAATTATTTTGTAATGTTTTACTAGAACTTTAAAATGAATGATTTTTTTTTTAATTTTTGTTAATTTTATTTTTCTGCCATAATTTTTTAAAATTTTTTCTATTTAAAATTTACATATTTATTTAAATATTTCATTTTATCCGCCAAACCGGTATTTATTTAAATATTTCATTTTATCCGCCAAACCGCCCGCACCCGACCGCACCCGCCCAAAACACGCCCGTAAACACTCCTAAATAAAATGGAATTAATATAAATAATTAAATGAAGTTTTATGATTTTTTTAATATAAAAAAAAATAATTATTCGTTGTTTAAATAAAATCTGGATAACACATATTCGTTGTTTGGTGTTTTAAACTCTCTCAAAATCATCAGATCTTCAGACGGTTCGACCATGTAATAGATTGAATCTATTGCTAAGAACACCTTACACAACATATTCAACAAAAGAATTCAATATACTAAAAATATAAAAATCATAACATCAAGTTTAAAATGCCATAGACTTGCTATACTACATTGATAGTAGTATGATCCAGATTTTTTCATCCAAATGCTATTCTGATTAAACAAGGGGCAGATATACATGCAACATCTCACTATCGAGGTTGTTTGAATAGAGTCATTGTATGAGTGAACTTCGAATTCATCTGAGCTAAAACTATCTGAATTCTTGTTCTTCGAATCATCACTCCAAATCCAAATCGTGCGATAACCCAAAATTGTCAGAAACCGAGCAACTCCAAAGACTTCAAACCCTAGCAATCTGGACCACAAATGGAGTGAGCATTAGAGATTGTGTGCATGACCTTTTACACCGACTAGCACGACGTACATAAGAAGGGGGGTTTGTCATCAAACTATTTAAAATCAAATATATGATCGATTAACTGTTGTGAGATTTTTTAAAATTCTTTCAACAACTTTGTTTGTCATGCACAAGATTTAATACACGATTTGTTTTTAATTTCCCTCGCAGCTGAACATTTACACATAATACGACTGGAGCGTAGAAACAATGAACATTGAGATCTTACTAGATATCATGATTGGTGGATATTACATATTGCAGCAGTAATGCTTTTACAATCAAGCTCCATGGTCTTCATCCAGTTCTCAAAGTCTCCGATTTCCTGTTGACAGATATTCACAAGTTCCTCTGTAAATACATGGATTGCACTTTATACATTGCCCATATAGCCAAGAATCTGCAGTATTTTTCTTGTGAGTCTCTGACATATTGTAGTCTCTTTTTTTTGTGTGTGTGTGTTTTCATAGCATAGAAGAGATACTACAAGTCTGAAGAAACTCTACTATATGAAAACGCAACATAAAACATACTACTACAACTAATTTCTTATCTTCCCTTGTGCCCATGACACCTCACACCATACACAATGCACTACATGTAACGTTAGGACTAAGTTAAGAGCCTCGTCCAATTATTTCTACAGAGCTTTGCAGAGCACATAAATTCGATACCAAACTATTCACCATTTCATAAAGCTCGATTCCACATAAGGGAGAATCTTGTGTTACAAAAAACAAATTGGAACGAGGGTCCAAAGATTCTATACAATTCAAAACACCCAAGGAACCGCACATGAAGCACGAAAGATTAGAATTTATTTTCGATCCTACGCATAGTTAAACACGAGGCTATTCGACTATTGTATCCATTTCTAACCGATCAACCCACATTGCATTGTGCTATAACACAGCCAAACCAGGAAACACGGTAAGAGTCGAGAGTTACGAACCTTGACCGCATTATTGACGGCATGAGACGCCGCGAGCCACTGTTCGGTCTGCTTCGAGAATCGCACGATGGTGGCTGCCACCGACCGAATTTCCATCTCTATCCGCTTCTCGTTGAGGAAAACCTCTTGGACGCCCCCATTGACTGCGTTCACCAACAGGTCCGACACACGCGCCGCGTTCCGAATAGCCTCCTTCTTCGCTTTATCTGGTTTTACCAACCGTCAGTTTCATAGTACTCCGTACTTAATAAACAAGGAAATAAAACACACTGTATCATCTTCACCGTGATTCACATACCCGTGCGATCGCGAATCTCAATAGAAGCATGATTGTGATCACTGATCATCTGAAGCAGCGAAGCTTCAAGACTTCCCGCCTCCACCAGATGCGGCCGCTCCATCGATTTATCCCCAATTTCAGATCGGGATGACGGAATAAAACCAATACCTATATCATACTCCCGAGAGCACAATATAAATAGTGCTCTCACCCTTTAAAATATAAAAATCATCATTTAATAATTAAGAAATCTTCATTTCAAAAAACAATTATTATAAACATTAAATTAACAAATCAATGAATATTTTAGCATAACTAATGAATATTTATCAGATAATGCATGAAGATATAACATGGGTGTACAATTAGAATCCTACTCCTAGGAACACGGTATAAATTGCCGAATAAAACCCAAGAATTTACAATCTCGATTTACATAATGACACGTGGGATCTTTTTCTTTTTAATTATTTATTCCTAAAATAAAAAGTTGCGTTTTTTCCTCGAGGCCTCAATTGTCTTTTTGCAGGGTTCATTCTTCTCAACGCCTCTCGAAGTGGGCACTGCGAAAAATCGATTTTTTCCCCATTGAATCGAAGGTGAAAATCAAATCTTGTTTTTCATTATTTCGTGTGTTTCAGATCTATGTCGTAGCGTATTGTTGGTTGGTTTTGATTAGGGTAATCTTGCGAAGGCCTTAAGGTTCTTAATGATGTTTACTGTTCTTGCTCATGTACGCGCCACCGAGCAGAAACGGTTCCGGTGACCGACTCTGAGGAGTAATGTTGCGTGAGAGAGCTAAGCGAATCGTACTAGCATCGGGTTCCGAGGTAGAGGCACTCTCCCGTCTCCCGTGTGTTCCTTTCGATTTCGGCATCAATAGGAAGTTGTAATTATAGTTATATTCTGTTGCAGAATGTTGAGAAGATTAAAAAGGTTGTAGAAGACGGCAACTATTATGGTGCTCAACAAATGTACAAGTCTTTTAGTGCAAGGTCTGTTTTTTAAGGTCCATTCGCTTATCTACTGGTGACGATAACTACTGTATGTTGCGTGTGCACGTTAGGGGAGGGGATTTATGTTTCTGTATTGTCGGTTGACCTTTGTCGAGATTTTGTGTTGATGTACTTCTTTTGATTGGTTTCAGATATATTTCAAGCGAAAGGTATTCGGAAGCCTTGGATATTCTTGAGTCTGGTGCCTGTATACAATTGGAGAACGGGCAGGTCAGACTCCGGTTGTAGACTTGTAGTGGTGTTTTACTACTTACATTGCAATTCAGTAACACTGCCACATGTAATGTGTAAATGTTAATATGTGAACTTAGTAATACTATACGAAACTTTTAATCGTTGAGGTCATTCGTTTACTGGTAATTTGTCTTTCAAGTTCAATATTTGTTGCGTATTGGAAGTAATAAGAAAGCAAATATTATCGTTTGATGCTCAATGCTCCTTGAAGTTCGATTTATTAATTAGTTATATTCGCACTCGATTTCAGGTTACATGTGGGGTGGAGCTTGCTATTTTGTTTGTAGAAACACTTGTTAAAGGAAAATTTCCTTACGATGACAGCACTCTTGGTCAGTCTTCTTTTTTAACGATCCAGCTTGTTCTTTATGTAATTATGTTACATTCCTGCAAAAAAATAAGATTTTGGAATGCAGTCATTGGTTGTGCTGTTATGACATAATAAATTGGTTTTATAGTGTATACTAGGATTTCTAAAACGTCCATTTCAGATCGTATCAGGAAAATATACAAGAAATTTCCTCGGATACCTATGCCACAACATTTGAACCTTGGTGAGGGTGAGGATGAGGATATGCAGGGACTTTCTGAAGCTCTTGGAGCTGCAAAAATACGTGCAGAAGGTTGCTCGTCATTTTTGAAGGCTGCTATCAAGTAAGTTGTCTCCCTTTCTTGTTGCTCGCGATTTTGGGTATGTTAATTTAGCAACGGGAATATGTTCTCCCCTTAAACCAATTGGCGTTGGGGATTGGGATTAATTTTGCCAGAAAGGACAATACGATAATCGTTAGAAATATAGCCGAGCCTTATTTTTTTACATTATCATTTAAACCAAATTAAACAGTATAACAGTCAAAATTAGCCCTCCATGATCAGGCGAGGATTAAATCAATAGATGAAATTAAGTAAAAAACAGGGGTGAGGATTAAAGGGTAATTTGGTAAGAAATTTAGGGTTTTAAAGTGTACTCAGGTGAAGAAAAGGATGATTTAAGATTTAAGTAATTAGAAAGGAATTTATTTTGTTGGAAATTAAGGCGAAAAATCTTTCAGCAGTGGACTAAATGACTATTATCCCTATCAAACAACTTTGACTAACACAAATTACTTGTAGAGAGGTATTATCCTTTTAATCCTATAGGGTAGAATACATGTTCAAACGCCCATGGCACCGATTGTGACAAATTTTATCTTCTCTTCACAGGTGGTCAGTGGAACATGGAGCACATAAAAATGGGTCTCCTGAGATACACGACATGCTAGCAGACTACATATATTCAGAATCTCCTGAATTGGTATATATCGTTACTAACTATTATACGAGTAATAGAAACACAGCACAGCATTTTTGTAGTTTACCATAATTCACATGATTTTCAAATTTTTCTTTCACCATTCACTTTTAAATCCTTTTCTTGGTTTCTACTTTTAAGTTATAATTGAGCCTTTTCCATTTATGTTTATGATATTCAACCATTGTTTTGTTTTCTAAATAGATAGATTTTTTTACTACACCTCTTCGTCCCATGACGCTCCCTCAATATTTTTTTCTCTCACTTTATAGAAATACTTCATTAAGTTATGTGGCAAACACAAAAACTTTGCATTTAGGGAGATATTCTTCTCAGTCAGATGATACAGTTTTTGAGAAAGTAATAGATGTGCAGATTTAATGGCTAATTCTTCAAGTTGATAAATGTCAATCCATCCTCTAGGTTCAAATGAGATATATTGTTATCAGATTTGTTTTAATTTTTGCATAGATGTTTTCATAGTAAATGTAAGGGAGTAGGTACTTATATTTTTCTTCCAAAATAACATCTGCCTAAGCACAAGTTGGTTACCTTAAAAACAAAAACAACGAAAATTAAATACACGCGATTTCACATTCTACGAGTGAATATGTCCACTGTTTGATAACTGCATACACTCCCTCCCCCCTCCATACCACCCTTGAATACGTGATTTCTATAAAGCATTTTATGTAGTTAAATAAGCTAGTGATAAAGGGACCTCGACTTAATGGTTCATATTGAATATTTTTTTTTCATTGTTTGGTAATGAATTTTTTTTTCATTGTTTGGTAAATCTTGTCTGTTGTTGCAGGATATGGCCAAAGTGTCTTATCATTTTACTCGTGGGAATAATCCAAAGAATTTTGCTTCAACTCTTGTCAGTTTCATGGGCAAGGTAGGTGCACCCCTTGACAATATGACGGTTAGCTAATTATAAATTTCATCCCTGAAGTTTACCTAATTACAAAACCTCTATAATCTGTCAAATTGCATGTACCTCATTATCTCTATTAATTGTTACAAACACAATAATTACCTAATAAATGCCCCCTCCCTAGGGTGTAATTTGTAAAGATGTAAAACTTGCCAAGGGGATTCTTGTAATTTTGAAAGGTTGTATTTTGTAATATACTCACTTTAAATCTATTGTAGATCTGAAGTTTTATACTATTATTTTCTATATTACAACTCAGTGTAGTGACGGCCTACTTTGCATGAATCATACAAGTACTGCATAATAAGTGAAATTTCGCAATATATATTAATGGCATTATCTGTTGATATACAATAGTATAGTTATAGGGGACGTGTTTTGTAACAAATATATAATGTAGTTAAAAATATAGTCTTGTATATTACTTCATGTACCATTTCTAATATTGATCAAATTGACAAATTTAAACTTGTAGTGTTATCCAGGTGAAGACGACCTTGCTGTTGCACGTGCAGTTTTAATGTAAGTACTTTTGGAATCAGAAGAAATATCTATAAATTGCTACTGTGAGTTTATTTGACTGAGTAGTTGAGTTGGCGAATAATCTTTTGGTAATAGATGCTCTCTGACCGTT
This sequence comes from Euphrasia confusa, assembly GCA_954870475.1. Lineage (NCBI taxonomy): Eukaryota > Viridiplantae > Streptophyta > Magnoliopsida > Lamiales > Orobanchaceae > Euphrasia > Euphrasia confusa. The sequence continues at coordinate 4,430,363 of OX940951.1, forward strand.
CTAGTTTAGATTGCTGTTGTCTATCGACAGGAAGACATTATCTTGCATGCTTGTTTCAGGGATTGCGAATGTATTTGTCTTTTGATAATTGCACGATGAAAGTATTATTCCTATGAAGTATGAATAATCCAGATTTTTGCCTTTTGAAGTATATACATATCCCTGTTATGAATAATCCAGATTACTGTGTGTAATGATGTAAGAAAGTAGAAAGATACAAGATTTTTATTTGTCCTTTTGTTTAATGATTCTTGAGATTTATTCAATGAAGGCTTCAACATTGTATCGCTCTTTTCTTTTGTGTAGGTATATAGCCATGGGTAATCTCAGAGATGCTAATATCCTCATGGATGAAATGAAAAAGATAGTGCAATCTCAATCTGTTAATTTTCTTAAATCCGAATTAATGGAGTTCGTCAATTATCTTCTTAACGCGTGAGTCTCTTCGCTTGTTTCTCTTGATTCGTGAATAAAAACATTCATATATATTCTGGATTGTACTTGGTAATTGGAAACTCCTGAAATGAGCATTATTTCCATATTGACTATACAGGTTGCAAAGAGATGCCTTGCCTCTTTTTAATATGTTGAGACAACGTTATGAGTCGAGTATAAACCGAGAACCCATTTTTAATGAGGTATGCAGTTTCAAGTCCTATCCTTGACTTTCTGTCTTTCGATTTTTTTTACCTTGGAAATCAGGGTTTGGTAATTTCACGTTTCTGTTGACTTCATGGATTAGTTGCTTGATGAAGTGGCTGAGAGATTCTACGGGGTACAACGTAAAAATTCCATGCCTGGAATGTTTGGAGATTTTTTCAAGGTAAAATAAACCAGTTGTTAATGAACGTAGTAACTGTCTTGATTTTGCTGACGAGCTTGATTTTGTATTTTTTTTTTGGTTGCTCTTTTTTTTGCAGATGATGGCTGGAGAATAATAAGTGCGCCTCGGAGTTGCACTCGGATGAAAATTTCTGGTCAGTGTATCGTTGTATCGAGTATTGAAAGTTGAACTCCAACTCACCAGAGTTTTCACCATGAGATTGTCCTCAATGTCAGCATGTTTTCTTACCTTGGCGTAATCCAACTCCAGGACATGTTTGATCAAAACGAATCACTTTAAGACATTTTCCATTATGTTGTTTGGTATACATGAATTTGTGAAAAAAGTAAACAGTGCCGATTATTTTCTTCAGCTCTTATTGTCATGAGTAGTTTTACCGAACTCTAAGCAATTTAAAATGCTATTTAAAAAAGTGGGAATGTGACTTTTTAGTCACATTTGATAAAGGGATGAGTTAAAAGTCCCCTCTTATAAAAGTGTGAGTTTTTTTACACCAATTGTCCATAAAAAGTCTCTTATACCCTTACTCTTTCAATAAATAAAAAAAACAAAAACAAAATACAAAAACAAATATCAATTAACATAAAAATAAAAAAGAAAATACATGTGGGACCCACGAGATCAGATTTATTGTTTGGTTGGAGGGTTTGGTGTGGGTTTATTGTGCATTCAATCCTCCATATTCATCTAAACCTACCAAAACCAAACAAAAAAAATTTCAAAAATTCTCTCAAAATTCTCTCAAACACTCTCTACATGTTGCCCCGTTAGATTCTGGAAAACTCCGTCGGATATACGCGTGCCTAGACGAGCCAAAACGAGAGGTACGTGTTCAATTTTTTCTCAAAATTTTTTTCTGCGACTGTTACTCGATGGGTTACTCGATGGCGCGTACCATCGAGCAACCCATCGAGTAACTAAGAATTTATGAAGCGAAACATTACTCGAATTGAGGTTAATCGAACTGAGGTTACCCGAAATGCCTTCGAGTAGGTTTTCGATTAACCCTAATTTCAGTAACATTTTTCGAGTAACCTCTTTCCAGGAACACTGATTCGAGTAATGTGAGGTTACTCGAAATGATGAGGTTACTCGAAATGATGAGGTTACTCGAAAAGAGGTTACTCGAATGACCATCCTGTTACTCGAATGGAACTGTCCATCCTGTTACTCGATGGAACAGTCCATTCGAGTAACAGGGCCTGTTTTTTGCAAAAAAATGCATTTTTTCGTATTTTTTGGTTTGTTTCGTCGATTTATATGGATATGTTGTATTAGTTAACCTAATTCAATAATGTTTTTTGTAATTGTAGATGTCGAATCAACGAATCACGATACGTTACGGTGGTCGTTGGGAACGAGCGGTCTACGTCGAAGGGATAGATATGTGCCTTTTCTTCAGGAGGGATCAACTTACCCTCGATGGTCTTGTGAGACAGATTCGTGCCGTTTTGCGCCCTCCGCCGAATATCGAGTACATGTTGTTTATCTTAACACGAGACAATGATTTTAGGAGCGTGCGGTGTCCTTTGCTTAGCGACGACGATGTATCCCGCATGCTAGACGAGCAAAAGGACGATTGTTTCATTTTCGTCACCGAGATGCTAGAGGAGGCACAACCAAATGCCCCCGAGGTGAATATTCCAGAAGTGGATCCGGATGTACCGACCGAGGGCGAGAGGCATGCTGAGAATTCCGAGGACGACGAAGAAGCTCGTCAGACCGATCTGTTGCAGTCGTTGACCACTGAATGGACAGAATGGATTAGACAGCCGCGGGTCATCACAAATATTCTGTCACGCCGTAATCTGTCCTCGAGTTCTAGTGTGGGAGCCGGCGAGCATCCCGAAGCAGCTCAGAATGCTCAGAATAATCCACTGCGCAACTGGATCATTCCACTGCCGGAGTTTGACCCCGCGGTTCCATTGCGATCGGTCGAGCCTCCCGAACTGGTGTATGGTCACATTGCAGTCGGCTCGACATTCCGAACGAAATCGGATCTGAAGATAGCGGTGGGGATGTATCACATGGAGCATATGGTGGAGTGTGCCACTAAACGCTCGACCACTGAACGGGTAGCGTTCGTCTGCAAGCAAGGTTCTGAGAAGTGCCCGTTCAAATTGTGTGCTACTGGGAATGACGAAACACTCTGGAAGATTACGAGGCTGAACTTGAATCACGAGTGTGTCAATGATTTGAGTCGGACTGCCGATCGTCACGTGTCGAGCAAGGTTGCCGCTACTTACTTTGCACGTCAGCTAGTCGACGATGAGATCACACTGAAGCCGAAGACGATGATTTTTGATCTGAGGAGATTGTACGGAGTAGTGATCGATTACAGCTTCGCCCTGCGGACGAGGAACCTGGCCGTTGAAATGAGGTACGGCAACTATCAGGATTCATATCAGATGCTCCCGTCATATCTGCACGTGCTGAAAGAATGCAATCCAGGGACTCGGTATGAGATTCAGACGACCAGTGAGGGCGTGTTCTGTCACATGTTTGTTGCACTTGGGCAGTGCATTAGTGCATTTCAGCAGCGCACTCTGCGTCCCATCATAGTAGTCGACGCCACTCATTTGAAGGGGAAAAACAGTGGTGTGTTATTTGTTGCCGTCACGAAGGACGGAAACGAGCAGATTTTCCCGCTTGCCTTTGGTATCGGTCCGATTGAGAATGACCTGGAGTGGACGTGGTTTCTAGAGAACCTCAGGCTTTGCTACGATGGAGACGATCTGCTCATTGTGTCCGACCAGCACAAGAGCATCGCGAATGCCATTCGGAGTGCCTATCCCCACGCAACCCGTGCGTTGTGCTGTCACCACCTCGAGAAGAATCTAGCAATGTACCGCTCTCATGTGGTCACAATTGTACACAAAGCTGCCTACTGTTATCGAGAGGATGAGTTTGAAAAGTATTTATCTGATTTGGAGAAAGCCAGTGGAGACGGTGCTTATAGGCGCCTCGTTGGACTCGGTGTTGAGACCTGGGCAAGGTCGAAATGTGCTGCACGACGATATGGTTTCATGACATCGAATGCGGCCGAAGTCTTCAACGCTGCTATCAGATGGCCACGACGATTGCCTGTTTGTGCTATGCTCGAGTCGATTCGTGCGATGATTGAGAGATGGTTTGACGAGAAACGAAGGAAGGCTAACGAGAGAGAGGATGAGCTGACCGAAGAGGCATTCGCAAAGGTGTCTAATCAGAATTAGTTGAGTCATCATTTTCCTGTTCGGGAGGTCAGTGCGGGGACCGTGTTCAGAGTTGAGGAAAACGGCAGGTCCTATCTCGTAGATATCGCGAGACGCACGTGTGACTGTCGGGAGTTCGACTTAGACCTTATTCCGTGTCGTCATGCTGCTGCCGCTATACGGTATGGTATCGGTTTCCTTACATCTTCTTTTTTAATTTTAAACATTCAATTAATTAATGCCACTAACCTGATACTTTGTGTAGACGGGCTAGATTTTCATTGTACGATTTCGTCGGCCCCTATTTCAAGCAAAGCAGCTTGAGAGAGATGTATGCGACTCCTATTGTGCCAGTACCACACGTTGATGATTGGGTTGTCCCTCCAGAAGTAGCTTCGTACGTGTGTCTTCCACCGGAAGTGGTTAGTCAGGCTGGACGTCCGCGGATGAGTCGGGTTCGTTCTGCAGTTGAGGGATCTGGGTCTGCTCGTCGTGTTCAGGTTTGTTCTTCGTACCTAATATTGTGTCGTCATTAGTTTGAGTAAAGACCTAATACCGCGTCTTTGTGTGCAGGTGTGTACGAAATGTAAGGGCGTAGGACATAACATACGCAACTGCAAGGCTTACATCCCTCCTGCAGGCGTTGATTTGAATGTCCCTCCGGAAGCCTCAGGAACGCAAGAATCGGGTCGAAGAAGGCAGAAGAAAAAGTGCAGCATTTGCAGAATCGAGGGACACACAAAAACAAAATGTCCGATGCGTGTGGATTGAGGGCTCTTCTTGTTATCGTGTTTCTCGTCACATCGTATGACTAGGATTGATTTGTTATCGTGTTTCTCGTTACATCGTATGACTAGGATTGATTTGTTATCTTGTTTCTGGATATATGCAGTGTGTTTCTTTGGATATTTGCGGTTGTTGTTATACCTATGTGATTTGCAGGTTAGGGGATGTAAAAAAACAGAAAAGGCATTCTGCATATTCTGTAACCATCGAGTAACCTAATTCGATTAACCCCATCGATTAACCTATTCGATTAACCCCATCTTGTAAGACCATCGATTAACCACATCGATTAACCAATTCGATTAACCCCATCTTGTAACACCATCGATTAACCTATTCGAGTAACCCCATCTTGTAACCTATTCGAGTAACCCCATCTTGCAACCTATTCGAGTAACCCCATCCTGTAACCAATTCGATTAACCCCATCTTGTAACAGCATCGATTAACCTCATCTTGTAACACCATCGATTAACCTATTCGAGTAACCCTATCTTGTAACCCTTCATTCGATTAACCCTTTCGAGTACATTAGGGTTTCCATCGAGTACATTAGGGTTACCATCGAGTAACCATCGAGTAACCATCGAGTAACTAAGAACAGTACCCTTTTTTTTCAATTTTAAGGCCGTTCTTTAATTTCTAATTGTGTTTTTGAGTATGTAACTTCATCTTAATGATAAAAAACACTTTTTAAACATGTTTTGATGATCAATTTCGGATTTCTAATCCATAACATGTCAACATTGAACTAATATCATAGTTTGTTTGTTGTAAACTTACTTAAGATATTTAGAAAAGTATAACTAATGTTCCACGTTTCACTTGTTTTCACTCTAAACGAATCGATTGATCATCTAAACTGTTTTATTAATGTTTTATGGCTCTAAATTGAACTTATTAGTGCAAATAACAACTTAATTATCTAAAAAAAGGTCAAAAATACTAATTTTAGGAGGTTAGTCGATGGTTAGTCGATGGTTGATCGAGTAACATACCATCGACCAACCTTGGAGATTTATGATTACAGGATGATGTCCATTCGAGTAACCTCATCCTGTAACCTATTTCGAGTAACCTCATTCCAGTAACCCGTTCGCTTAACCCTTTCGAGTAACCCCGTCGATTAACCATTTCGAGTAACCGTTTTAGAGTGTTTTTGCAGATTCAGGCCTGATTATACGTTACTCGATGGACCTGTTCTTGATTACTCGATGGTTACTCGATGGAACAGTCCATTCGAGTAACCTCTGGGCAGATTGAAAAAACACCTTTTTACACATTTTTAAACCCAAACCTGCAACATTCTAACCACAAGCATTCAATATACAACACATCCAAGACAAAAACACCAACAAATAAATCATCCTAAACAATAAATCATCCTAAACAAGTCTAATACAAAATACTAAGCTCGTACGTCTTCTTCCGTGTATGCCTCCTGAGCTAACCAATAAATCATCCTAGCAATGTACTTTCTATACTTAACGATGTAAGGAAGATCAATAGTCTTGTTCTCGTGAGTTTGTTTCTTGTTGAACAACCGATCCAGGTACATGCAACAAATCGGCCCACACGAGTTTCCGTCGGGTTGGATTATTTGTTGAGCCCTGGGCATCAACTTAAACTTGAAAGCACACTTTTTACGCTCCCTGAAACATAAAACATTGAAATGAATGAAACACTTCTCACGTCAATATTATATAAGAAAAAAAAACTATGAAATGAACGAAACTTACAGGTACGAGTGCTGTTCCCACCAGTGTCCGCATCTCAACAATCGAGGCAACAAATCTGTCAGGGGCTTCAGCTGTGCGGCTCTGAGATTGCACAATGAATCATACACTTCGACAGTCCAGTTCTCGAAATCAATGACCGCCACGACCCAGTGAATGTTATCAATGTTGCAAATCATGGCCACCTTACATACAAACATTGAAAATACAAACAATGAAAATATAAGAAATCATAGAAACCAAAGATTAACCTAATTCGGTTAACATACCTGATGGATATTGTACCAACCATGCTCACCACGAGCCGGACCCGCTTCGACAATGTCTAGCATACGCTTAGGTGGTTTCCAATTCTTGTATCTCTGCTCGAAATCACTCGAAGTCCCTGTATGCTTCAGTTTCCCGTATTCGATGCAGAAATCATTCTTTGAAAATGACATAAATATTAAATTTTATGTCAGTAAGAACAGGATAAAAGTAAAATATAACTAACATAGATAAAAGACATTCACTTACGTAGAAGTCGGGACCGAAGATCTGGTGCCCACTTGCCTGAACGTAACCCTTCACCCCTGTCCTAGTTCTGATTTTCACTTTCATGAACGCAATATACAAGTCGAGCACCTGAAAATTGACACGTTGTTAATATTTAAACATAAATTAACAAGGTTATAATTTAAAATATTACCTGAGAGCTGAACCAAACAGAGGGATTTTCCACATCGTCGAAGAATTTCTGATCAAGGATCAAATCATCACAGCACCTCACCCTAACGCAGGAATCGGGCCCCGTTGCTCTGTACACATCGTACAGCTTCCAGCTTCTTTTACCGCGTGCCTTGGTGAACTGTCGGATGAAAGGGCTACGCAGGAACTTGGAAGGCTGAACAACACGAGGTCCGAGGCTGCTCTCCCCGGCATCCTGCTCGGACTCGTCACCCTCCTCCTCGTCGTCGACATCCTCGTCACTGAAACACCCGAGGTCCCCGGCATACTCGTCGTCATCCTCCTCGTCATCAGCAGCTGGCTGTGAGAAGATATCAAAGGTCCTCCCAGTATGGGTCTCGACATCGACCACAACAGGTGGTGTCGGAGTGCTGAACGTCTCCAGATCAAAAGGAACAATCGACGGAGGCGTGCGGTAGCTGGGGGACTCAAATGGATAGGCCGGTGGCGGCATCTGATAACCCTGGAATGGAAAGACTGGACCCTGGAATGGACCGAATGGACCCGGCATCTGGTAACTCTCGAATGGATACTCAAACGGATAGGCCGGAGGCACCTGGGGCTGGGGCTGCATGCGGTAACGCATCCATGCGTCAGAGTCTGCATATGAATACCGAGGGTCAGGCATCGCCGACGTCGAGAATCGAGCTGGTGCTCTGCTCAAAGAAGTCTCAGCAATGTCCGATGCGTGGTAGGAATGACGAGGAGGTGAAGTCCGAGGTGGCGAGGAAGGCTCTTCGTACACTGGCCTCGAGGGATAAGGCCGTGGCTGCGAGTGTCGTCTCATACCGAAGAAGCCCTTCATTTTGGAGAGCAAGCTCTCCGTGACACTCTTCGTCACGCTCTCCGTGACGGCCTTCACGATGTGAGTCGTGAATCCCTTCTCGGACGTGTCGAACAAGATCCTCTCGAGGTCACTCCGACGATAAATAGGTGGATCATCGTCCACCACTCTCTCAGATGCAGGAGGAGCTCGAGACTCAGGAGGAGTAGCATCTCGAGGAGGAATAGGAGGAGTAGCATCTCGAGCAGGAGGAGAAGAACCTCGAGGAGGAATAGTAGGAGAAGCATGTCGAGGAGGCGGAGAAGCATGTCGAGCTTTCCGAGATTTACGTCTCTCTAGTCTCTCTGTTGAAGAGCTGGGCGTGACATCGTCACGCGTGCGGATACCTGTCGCCGCCTTCTTGAATGTCTTGGCCACGCTTTCGGCCACACGATCCACCAGCTTCTTCTTCTTCTTCTTCTCCATCTGCTTCTTCGGTGCCGGTGCTCGTGCCGGCGCCGCTGCCGCTGCGTGAGTTAAGCGGAGGGGAGGCTGGTACGGGACGGCATAAAGCTCACCGGCCTCCGTCAAACTCCTGTAATACATCATCTCCTCCTCCTCCGGTGTCGGTGTGAGGGTCTCGTGAACTTCAAGCTAAAAGAAAACAATTAAAAAAAAATTTATTAGATAATCGATAAAATTATTAATTCAAAATTATTAACAAAAACAGATTGACGGTTACCTGCTCATCCTCGAAATAATCCGTGAAATCGAAGTTCGTCTTCCTCTGCGTCCAATGCAAAAACCGGGGCCTTCGCGTCTCTCGGCTCCGAGTACCGCACTGTCTCCCTAAAGCAGGAAAGGCCTCGAAGGCCCAACACTGGAAGGCCCAAACTGGACCGTAAAAGTGATAAGCCGCTTTCTCGGCCTGATCAGCTGCCATCCCAGTAATGCTGATGTAGTGGGAGAAGTTCTGGAACGTGTAAGAACCCCAAGGAAACCACTCCCAGCCATCGTGATCCTCCACCAGTGTCCAGACCCAGTTCTCGACATCCAGTTTCTCTCGACCAATCAGAACGAAGTAGAGAATCAGGATGTTGGCCACCTTGAAATAATCACCTAGCTCGTGGCCCATCCGCAGACCATTGAACGAACTCAGCAGTGCTTCAATCTTCATCACTCTGCAACGGAATAACCTCCGATGGATGCCTGTAATAGGAGCTTCATGGCCTTTGTTTGTGGGATCGAAGTTACTATCCCCGAAGCGCAGGCCGGTGATCAGGGCGTATTCTTGTGCTCGGAACTTCACAATACAATCCCCGATAGCAAACCAGTGCTCAAAGTCTGGTATTCTGCTCTTGCTAACGATCTCTCTCGATAGCAGTTTGTGCAGAGGTTTGTTCGATCGGTCTGCACTGGGCATGGAAAGGAACTGACTGAAGAGATACGTCTGTTTGTACTCCGCGAGGCCCTCTTCTCCACCCACCTCCATCAGAACTTCTCGTACGTTTTTCAGAACGCCGCGTCGATCGCCGCAGTTTATCGCCCTCGAAATGTCGACGAAATCCGGTCTCCTCCATCGGAAACCAGCCTGCACAAATGGAGAACCGAATCGATTAAACACAGATTAATAGGATCAAAACAAACAAAAAAAAAAGTTTCTGCCTCCATCGACCAACCTATTTCGAGTAACCCCATCGATCAACGTGTTCGAGTAACACCATCGATTAACGTACCATCGATTAACGTGTTCGAGTAACACGATCGACCAACCTCACATCGACCAACCAATTCGAGTAACCAAATCGACCAACCAATCTGACTAGTCGATGAGGTTAATCGAATAGGTTGCTCGATGGGTTGATCGATGGGGTTAGTCGATGTTACTAATCGACTGCCATCGAGCAGCCAAGAACAGATTTCAGAAATCGCAATTTTAGACAATTCAACTCAAAATTACAGTTCTAAATCACTTATAACACTACTAAGAACTCAACCAAGCATCTAAAGCACAATATAATCCATCACATTGCTCGAATTTTCGAAAAAAAAAATTGAAAAAAAAGGGTTTCGGATTTGGGAATTACCGGAGGTTGAAGACTCGGTTCTTGTTGTTGTTGTTCTTCCTCATGCTCGGAATCAGATGGTGTCGCCGACGATGACATTGCTCCGGTTGATTCGAAATCAAACAAAAAAATTGAAGAAGGGGGCGACGGGTTTCGTTTACGGGAGAGAGAGAAGAGGAAAGAGTGAAGTGGGGACCGATACAATTTTTTATTTCTTGTCTTTTTCTTTTACTCTCAAGGGTATAATAGGTACTTCAAATGCAATTGGTGTAAAAAACTCATGCTCTTATAATTGAGCACAAAAAACTCACAATTCTTATAAATGTGACCAAAAATCCACAGGACTCTTTAAAAAAAATATAAATAAAAATTCAATGAAGCTAATAAAATTATATTTATATATATATACACACTAGGAGGGTTCTTCTTGCTAGACGATGGCCCATAAATTTTTATGCTTGAGTAAATTTTTATATAATTTTTATTTATTGACAATACTTCTCTCTGTTACTAAACCGGATCAAAACAATACACTCTTAAAAACAAAACAATATTTCTCTGTGATACTCTCTTAAAAACAATCAAAACAATACTTCTCTGTGTTACTAAACCGAATCAAAACAATACTCTCTTAAAAGCAAAACAATACTTCTATGTGATACTCTCTTAAAAACAAACAAAACAATACTTTTAAAAGCAAAACAATACTTCTATGTGATACTCTCTTAAAAACAAACAAAACAATACTTTTACGTGATACTCTCTTAAAAACAAAACAATACTTTTCTGTGATAGGATCTGTGATACTAAACCGGATCAAAACAATACACTCTCTTAAAAACAATACTTCTCTGTGTTACTAAACCGGATCAAAACAAAACAATACTTCTCTGTGTTTTACTAAACCGGATCAAAACAATACTTCTCGTGTTACTAAACAAGATCAAAAACTTCTTTGCCTTCTCTGTCTCATACATAATCAATTTACTTTAATATATATGGGTCATTTTGGATTTTAAAAAAAATAAAATATCAAAAAAAATATGTATTGGGAAAATTTCCGTTTTCCATTCAGATAAAAAGTGTGTGAACAAAACAATTAAAAAACATTAATTTAGTGCAAGAAGATAAAAATGTTGATTAGGTTCTTCTTCTTCCTCGCGTCGTTATATCCACACTTCAGAGAGATTATTTTCCAATGCTCGAACCAAATTCCCAAAGTAGTTCTTGGTAATGACGGTAAGACCAACCAACTTGCTACGAAACTCAATGAAACCCTCCAACGGACCCCGTGCGTTTATGTACTGAAGCATCTCCTTCTCGGTCATATGGTGAAGCCTCTCGAGCGCATTCTCTGCCTCCCCTTGCAAGTGCCCGAAAAAGTCCAACTTACTCGAGCCGCTTTCCGTTTCCGACAAGTAATACCCGTACGCATACGTCCACTTGAGCACGCGCCTGCAGTCCACAATCTGGTCCCAAGCATCCACAACCCATTCCAGCTCAGTCACATTCTTTATCCTCTGCGAGACCGAGAGCTTTCGTACGTGCTTGTCCTTAGCCGTTGTGAGGTCTTCGAGAGCCCTCTTCCTCGCCTTGTCGTTCGAGTCCCATCTCTCGTAGTAATGCGTGTACTTAGCCAAGTGTTTCCTTGCGTATTCTCGGCTCGTCTCTTCCTTGGAATTAGCTTCCGCCTTGTACTCGTTGCAGTGGTGGTTATCGAAGCTGCCGAGGCAAACCCAGCAGAAGTGGTGGTTGCAGGGCGGGCGGCAGGTCATGTGATTGCAGCCCTGATTCTTCTCGATTGCCTTGTGGCATTTCGGGCAGGGCTTAGTGTAGGCGAGTATGTACTTCGTGTTCTCGGCCTCGGAACTGTTCTTTTCGATCCACTTGGAAACGGTGGAGCAGTCGAGGGGGCTGTGAGATTCCTCCATGCAGTTCCAGCAGAGCTTCTGCCCGCAATCGCAAATCACCTCGAAACTCCCGCTCCCGCCTTCCGAGAGGAGGATCGCGAATTCGCAACCGGGGGAAGGGCAATACTTGATCTTGTCCGGATTGGATTCGATGTAAGATTGGTACAGGAAGTGGTAGTACCTGTCCTTGTCCGAGGGGGAAGAAAGAGAATCGACCATGTCGGGGCCCGATTCGGAGTGGCAACCGGGTTCGGGGCAGGGGAGGGTGAGGCGGCCGTCGTTGATGGAGACGGAGATGTAAGCCGTCCAGCACTCAACGCAGAAGAGATGCGCGCAGAGGGATGTGGACAACATGTGTTGCTTTTGTTTGGTTTCAAAGCAGATGTTACATACAATCGGATTATTCGTCGTCGATTTCGATTTCTGCTCCTCGGAATAGGATGCTTTGCTGAACCATTCCTCGTAATCGTCAGAGGTCAGCGCCCAGTTGTTTCGGGAGAGGAGAGTCAACGCCGCGCCCCTCGGGACGCTCAGAACGCTGCACACTTCGGAAATTAGGGTTTGTTGGAGCTGCCGGATTTTTTCCTCGTTCACCACCTTGTACGCTGGTTTCGACGACTCCTTTTTCTCTTCTGCTTCTTCTTCATCGTCCAACACGTCCGCGTCATCATCATCGTCATAGTAGAAATCTTCTCCTTCGGAATCCATCGATACACGTACACTAATATCAACTAGGTATCGTCGATCGATCGATCGATCGATCGGCCTTATATAAGAAATTAATTAGGAAATAAAAAATATTAGGTTACGAATTGTTATTTCCTATGAGATCTCGAATTCCGGTTTTTACGGGAAAGATTTGGTTGAGTATTTAGGTCAAATAAATATTGTTAAATTAATACAGTATTTTACTCTATAAATATAATAACAAACGTTTCCACTTCTTAATGATTGACATAATTTTTATTTATTTATTTACCAAGTCAATTAATCTATACATAAAAGCAATAATAATGTTAATAATAATGTTGTATTCACATTATAAATTATAAATTATAAATAAAAAAATTCTAAATAATAATATTATTAACTATATTTAAATTATATACAAATTTTAAATAATAATTTGAAATTATATATTTTTGGTAATAATAATTAATCATTATCTAGTTTTTATTTTTCTTTCTCAAAATTCTTTTATTATTTCATTAATATCGTATCTCATAAAAATCTATCTTATCTTATTTTCTAATCTACCGTAGTTAAAAAAAAATGATCAAACTTTTTAGGTATATTATTTTATGTAAAATTTTATTTTTCTGAACATTGTATCGATTTACAGAGTTAGAATCACAAATGGTCTCATTGAAAAAAGTCATTCTCACAAAAGCCCCATAAGTTAGCACTTTCCAACTGTTCGTCCTTTTTCACACTGTTTCGGCAGGAATCGCACGTGAAAGTCACGTGACTGCTGAAGTGGCGCCTGAATGCTGACTTGGATTGGCGAGGTTTCTGCCGGGACAATGAGACATTCTGCCGGAACAATGTCAAAAGGGATGAACAGTTGGAAAGTGCTGACTTATGGGGCTTTTGTGAGAATGACCTTTTCCAATAGGACCATTTGTGATTCTAACTCCGAGTTACATGTATACGTTCTTCTATTCATTCATTTTTTTTCTCGATTTTTTTAATTTTATTTATTAATTATATTTTTTTCGCAGATTCTTGAATCAAATTTTCGAGGTATTAATTATGTTCGACTGGATTTTTTTTTTAATTTTTAGTTTATCACTAATTCAGTTCTGTAAAATTTGTTTTACAGGTTAACGTACGTTATATTAATATAATTGTATTTTTGTCATCTCATCTCCTTCATGTTCACCAAGTAAATTCAATTTTTTTTGTATTTTTATTTATTTTTTAGCTTTATAATTTTTATTTTCCATTAATTTTGATTTTCCCTCCACCGTTTTAGGTATTTGCTGGATGCGTTTGACACTCGAGGATTGTAGAGACGAGAAACGGAATGCAGAGACGAGAATCTCCTCTTCCATCAGATCAGAGGCTCTTCAATCGGGTAGGATGTAAATCGACGGATGTGCTCGAGTAACAGACACATGTCTCCTTTCATTTTCACCAAGTAAATTCAATTTTTTTTTTGTATTTTTATTTATTTTCTAGAAAAGAAAATGAATATGTTGTATTTGTAACATATTCAATTCTTTTAAGTCTTTGAATTTTTTGGAGCGTTACAGTAGGAGTATAAATCAATAGACAAAATATAGTATTAGTACTTTTCATCAAATAAAGAATATAATTATTTCTTAAAATTTTAAAAAAATACTCGTTCCCCCTCATAATACATGCAATATTTTTCTTTTTGGGATGATACACTTCAAAAAAGAAAATAAACATTCATACTTTTTCACTTGAAAATACAATGTTATCTTTACTTTATTCACATACTTTATACGCTCTACTCACAATTACTTTATTTTTCAACTTAAAAATAAATTTTTATTCTTTACTTTTCTCAAAAATTTAAAAAACAACATTTTTCTAAATCTCCGCTTTATACACTCTACTCACAATTACTTTATTTTTCAAGTTAAAAATAAATTTTTATTCTTTACTTTTGTCAAAAAATCAAAAAACAACATCTATACATATATAATTTCAGAATACACTAATGCTGAACTAGTATGAAAACAATAATAATGTTGTGTTCACACTATAAATTATATATAAAAAAATTATAAATTATAATTAGTAATATTATTAAGTATATTTAAATTATTATATTTAAATTTTAAATAGTAATTTGAAATTATATATTTTTGGTAATAATAATTAATTATTATCTTAAATATATATATATATATATATATATATATATATATATATATATATATATATATATATATATATATATATATATATTTATTTTTTTTCTTAAAATTCTTTTTTATTCCATTAATATTAATTTAATTTTAGTTAATTTGTACTATCTCATAAAAATCAATCTCTTCCTATTTTTTAATCTATTTGAGTTAAAAAAAATTAATCAAATTTTTTAAGTATATTATTTTCTCTTGCTATAATCTGGTTTCGTATGCCTTTTTTTATTTTTTTAACATTGAATCGAGTTATTAATTATGTTCGACTAGTTTTTTTTTTAATTTTAATCTGGTTTCGTATGTCTTTTTTATTTTTTTAACATTGAATCGAGTTATTAATTATGTTCGACTAGTTTTTTTTTTAATTTTTAGTTTAATTCAGTTATGTTTTGCATTATATTAATATAATTGCATTTCTACCATCTCATCTCTTTCATTTTCATCAAATAAATTCAATTTTTTTATATTTCTATTTATTTTCCAGCATTATAATTTTTTTTCCATTTATTTGGATTTCCCCCCAGCGGATTTAGGTATTTGTTGGACGAGTTTGACACTCGAGAAATGCAGAGAAGAGAAACTTCTCTTCCACCATATCAGAGACTTCTCGATCGGGTAGGATGAGACGAGAAACTCCTTTTCCACCAGATCAGAAGTTTCTAGATCGGGTAGGATGTAAGATCAATGCAGAGAAGAAAAACTCCTCTTCCACCAGATCAGAGGCTTCTCGATCGGGTAGGATGAGACGAGAAACTCCTCTTATTCCACCAGATCAGAGACTCCTCGATCGGGTAGGATGTAAATCGAGGAATGCGCCCGAGTAGCAGATACATGTGGGAGAGAGCCAATAAGTCTCATCCAAGGACTAACTTCATAATATTTCAATGAAAATTACTCATAGCCAGTAGGTCTCATTCAATGACTAACTTCATAATATTTCAATGAAAATTTGTCATATCCGAGAATCAAACACTGCGTCGGAGAATTACACCAACATCACCACAGACCTTACCACTCGGCTATGCCCCAAGAAGCTTACATACTATAAATTACATCAAACATGCGTAATGAAAATAATAAAATTTTCATAATCAGATTAATACGAATTTACAAATTTAAATTTAAGTGAGAGTTCGATTATTAAATAAAATGAGATTAATACGAATTTACAAATTTAAATTTAAGTGAGAGTTCGATTATTAAATAAAATAATTTGTTAGCCCATTAATAAATTTTTAGCCGAAATAGTTGGAGATTAAATAAAATTTTAGATTATTTCAAACAAATAAATCTCGTGGATCGCATAGGCAATGATACTAATTATATTGAAATTGTACTTTAAAATAAAATGGTAAAAATAAACATAGTAAATGTAGTACAAGTTACAGATTCCCGAATATTCTAAACATAATTTTCACCGAGAAGAATCCATACATCCATCCATCAGACCGGACGAATGTATCTATGAATCTATCTGTAAAACCGGTCTGACAGATCCTCTTAAGAAGTTATTAATTCCAAAATGACCTCGCCAAACTAAAAATAATTACATTTCACCCCCTCCTCTCCCTCCCGATCGAATCACAAAGCACATTCTTCTTCCACCTATAGTTGCCTATATTGATTTATATTTTTCATATAATTCACCATCAACGTTTTTCTGGAAATTTACATACACAGCTCCGCTACCGGAAAAATAACTGACCGGTAATTGCATCGTTTACCTCTTTTTTAATTTATTTTTATTATCCAATACGTATATATGAATTGGGGCATTTTATTTTCCATCTCCGTGTTCATGTTTGCTTATCCAGTACGGATTTGATCGTAGCCTTACATCTGAGGTCTCTCAATTACAATAAAGATTATGTTTTTTCTGAAATATCTGTAGTGAAAATGGACCTCTGGTTTTTAGCTTATTTACAGATGCTACATGGCTTTTTGTAGTGTAATCGATTTTATGTAGTATCACCCACAGAACCCATCTGAATTGTTGTGGCATGTATCATAAAGGTAAACCACACAGTTCCTTGGCACTTTTTTCGCTTGGTTTGTGTCATTGTGTTTCTGACTCTCGAGATTATGCCGACCATCGGCCCATTTCGTTTGATCCAATATCGGTTTATTTACGGAAGATTCTCAATCACACTTGTGAAAACCCAGTCCTCACTGTGTGTTTTTTGCTATTGCTTTCAGTTTATGCATTTAGTATTTGTTGCATATGGCGTATCGCAGTTCCGTTTTTGGTCTCATGATCTTGACCTTGTAATATGTTTATCAAGTAAGGAGTGTATGAGAATATGCTAATCATATGGTAGCAGTTGCCTTTTTATACTCTGTATGTATAATAGTGTTTTACTTCCTGTATTCGACTATGCCTCATTTTTCCAGTTACTAGACGTGTTTCAGGTCTTTCGTTGGTCTTCAAAAGAGAAAAAGTGGAATGCGGAAAAAATGTTCTTGAGAAGAAGGGATTCCAACTCTGAGGCATTACCTGAGTCGATAACATTCTTCAGTCTGGACGAGCCAAGGGACATATCGGCTACAGCTTATTACATGCATCTTATTGGAGATCGAGTAATCGGTCCATAACTTTTATATTTTCCTTTTTATAGCTCACTCAATATGGATAACAGAGGAATCGTACTGATGCAAAGATATGAGTTAGGCCGATTATTAGGCCAAGGCACATTCGGAAAAGTCTACTTCGCCAGGGGTGTCCAAACCGGGCAGAGTGTGGCCATCAAAGTAATAGACAAGGAGAAAATTACGAAAGTCGGGATCATAAAACAAATAAAACGTGAAATATCAATAATGAGACTTGTCCGGCATCCCAACATCATCCATCTCCATGAAGTCATGGCCACAAAAACAAAGATCTACTTTGTGTTGGAATACGCCAAGGGAGGCGAGCTTTTCGAGAAGCTGGCCAAGGGAAGACTAAACGAACACATGGCTAGGAAATACTTCCACCAGTTGATCAACGCCATCGATTTCTGCCACGGAAGGGGTGTCTACCACCGCGATTTAAAGCCAGAGAACTTGTTGCTGGACGAGAATGAAAATCTGAAGGTCTCCGACTTTGGGTTGAGCGCTCTCGCTGAGTCTAGACGGACCGATGGGCTTCTGCACACCACATGTGGGACCCCAGCCTACGTGGCGCCCGAGGTGCTCGAGAGAAAAGGCTACGACGGCCCGGCAGCAGATGTTTGGTCTTGCGGGATAGTTCTTTTTGTGATGCTGGCTGGTTACCTTCCGTTTCACGACTCCAATTTAATGGAGCTGTATAAAAAGATTGGGAAGGGTGAGTATAAGTGCCCTAGATGGTTCTCTCCGGAAGCTCGTAGGCTGTTGTCGAGGATGCTGGATCCAAACCCAAACAGTCGGATCACGATCTCAAGGATTAGGGCTTCCTCTTGGTTCAAACGGGGACTGCAAAACCCAGAGACAAAGGGAAATGATAATGATATGTCTCCTCAGGAGGAAGTGCCTCCAAGGCTTCCAGAAATGAACGCGTTCGATATCATCTCACTTTCGGATGGTTTCCATCTCTCGAGGTTGTTCGAGGAGGATGAGTCTCGAACGAGGAGAGAGACTAGATTTGTCTCGCGGAAGCCTCCAAAGGTGATCATATCTAAGATGGAAGAGATTGGGAGGCGTATGAAGATGAGGGTGAGTAGAAAGGACGGAGGGCAGTTCAGGTTGGAAGGGACAAAGGAAGGCGGGAAGGGGGTGTTGTGTGTGGAAGCCGAGATATTTTCACTCACGCCTGATGTTCATTTGGTGGAAGTTAGAAGAAATTGTGGGGAAACGTCTGACTACGAGAGGGTGTTGGAAGAGGGAATAAAACCTGGGCTTGAAGACATTGTCTGGTCTGATGGGGTGGTTGAGGTACGAAACGAGGGGTCCCCATTGAAACATTCGAGTGTACAGCAAGATCATCATTCACTAGAACAGCAGCCGTTGCTGTGTGAGCAAGTAAGTTGAATTTTGGCCCCCCAATAATTTCTTTTTATCGGAATAAGGTTTTTGTCCGGACTTCCTAGTGTACATGAGAAGTAGGTGTTCAGGTTTGGCTTGTTATACATGATTGATTGGCGCGGTTCTCTCGTTTTTAGGCTAGCTCGGATAACCCTCGAGTTTAATTCTTGCTGTACATAGAATTCTTGCTTGAGGCTGAATATTTTTGTATCTAAATGCTTGCCTTCGGCTTTATAATCTACATGGGCTGCACCTATGCCATTTTTGATGTTTCACTATTTTAGTTTCCAATAGAATTCATTCATTCACCTTAGTTGGTTGTTGAAAGAAAACCTTATTATACGTTTTCAACATAATAAAGTTGCAATAAAAGATGCTACAATTTGGACTCACAAAATCTAAGATGGACTCTGCAATTGAAAATATATCAAATTATTATGTCTTCAAAAACGCGAATAATGCCTTTTTTGCCTTCTCTACTAGAAGGATACGGGGCTGCAGTTTTTGTATGACTGGCCAGAGGTGGAGTCAGCCCTAGTCCCGACTGACCGAGTTCATGAGTTGATCTATAACAGCATTTTGCTATGTTCAATAAGAAATCCAGTCTCCTCTCTCCTCAAGCAGAGATAGTTCGATTTGAGTTTTGATCAAGCTTCACTTGTCAACATCTCTTTGTTAATATGTTCTACCAACCTGCACACAAGGAGGTGGCACAAGAGGAGGTGGACTGCCGGTTCGAATCGTATAAGCAGGGCTAACACGACTTCATCATGTCGAAGCACAAACCATATAAGTGAAAAAGCAAATTCTTGGTCCATTCGAGAATTTATGCTTGGGATTTTTCTCCCAAGCATACTGCAGCAACTCAGACTTAGACCTATTGATATACATAGACACACCAATTTCCCATTATCAACCAACCAAACAGGAATAGATAAGTTTATGTAGTGAACTACACCCTCAAACCGAGCATTTGTCATCTACTAAGAAGGCGTATACGCCCCCCCTATATGATGAAGTCACCCAAAATGCACTAAAAACTATTCTACCGCTGTATCGTTCTGTATTATTGACGACAGGACGAAAAGGGTACCCGATATTGGTAAACTTTAACGAAGCCGTTATATCATATCATATCATATCTACCTAAAACTGACGTCCGGAAGAAGTTTGTTAGCCACTGGATCCATGTATGACCTTTCACTCTTTTGTACAAGTTGTTGGCCATCCTTATTCTAATGCATTCATTATCTTTATTGGCAAAGAGGAGGAAACTCATCTTCATTCTTGAGGCGAATGGACTGCCCTGCAACCCTGAAAAGCCCAGACTATGTCAAAAGTTGGAAATTATAGAGACTAATACACTTTTACAAACCGCCCCACTGAAGAAATTTTTTATACAGTCATATTTCTAGAAAAATGCATAATGAAGTTTACGGTGAGAAGTCACTTTTCAGAACACCGTAAAGGTGTATGAATCTTTCTTCAAAGCTATGAGTATGACTCAGGCTTCGGTTAAACAACCTCCAAGCTCTTGCATTTGAAAGCTTGTATATACTACACCTCCTTAATATATATTTAAATGGAAGTATATTCGAAAACCAAACAAAAACTAAAAGGGGGTATTTAGGATTTTAAAATAATATTACTGAGATTTTCTTTGTTTTGTATTATTCATTAAAACTAATAAAACTAATATGTTTTGTATTATTCATTAAAAGGTTGTGTACCTTTGTCGCATCAAGACTGCAGTAGAACCCTGTGGTTTCACAGATGCACCCATCATTGAGCCCCTAACACGAGCTGAGCCGGAGATCACCTCTTCTCCAAGATTCCCAATAGACCCAAATTCAATTCTACATGATGACGCACTTACACGCCCATTTTTTTGATTACCAAATTCAACCGAACAACTTGATTGAGACCGAACATATGATCTCCTCTTTCGTCCCAGATGACTTTCCCGTGCAGGCAGAAACTCATGACTATGGGCATTGTCAAGAGAAGAGTACTCATACAGGCCATAATTAATATGTCCATTACTATGAAGGTGATTCTCATTTCCAGATGATGCCTTAATCTTGCCCGTCCCTTTTGCAGGCATCTCTGTGCAAACAATATTCTGCAAGAACCAAATTACAGTAACATAACAAACACAAAACACGATGTTAAGAGATAAAATGATAGAGATAGAAATGCTACCGTCTGCGGAAAATAAGTTCCAGTTCCTCGAGCTTTCTGGCTCCCGTCAAAATGGAAAGCATGACCAAGTAAACCAAAATCAGCACCAGCAAGCAGAGTTTGGTCGTTAGATACTGTGTGTGAAAACATTTTGGAGACTTCATTGTTATTATTTTTATTAACCTCAAAAGGCAGCGATTGACGAACAATATCCCAATGCTTTCTGTTCTGAATTCCGGGAGAAGATGGTGAGGGGACAGAGGGGTTGCTCACTGCCAAAGAGAATCCATTGGATAACTGACCCCGGAGCAAATTCCTGATATTGCCGTCATAATCTCCGGTGAGGTCAGCCAAGGGATTGAAAGCTTCTGAATCCTCTCCAATACTTCCAGAGTCCATTTCTCTGCAATCAAGCGACGCATTTTCCAAAACTTCGCCCTTGATAATAGAACTGTCCAAACACCATTGGTATGTGCTATTCATTTCTGCGAGTTTCTCTCTGTTGTTCTCCGACCAATTGGATGCTAATAAATCAAATTGGTGGGCCGTCTGCAAGCTTCTATTTTCATTAAAGGATTTTGATTTATCGAAAAGGTTGTTATTGGAAAGGGATGCACTATAGTTGCTGCTTTCGAATTCGGAAGTTTCATTTCTTGAGTTGGAAGTCGCAAGGGAGTGTTTGTCCTCTGAGATGCAATACCCCGAAACGAACACCTGATCAGCGGAAAAACAAGCTTCGGATGGACATATGGATTGTTTGTCTACTTCATTTCTGACGTCTGAGTTATCAAGGTCAATGATGGACGACTTTGGAAGCATGTCGTCCTCGGAAAATGATTCGAATGGGGATGACAAGGACTCAATGAAAGAGTCTTCATCGCCAAGCTCCAGGGGCAAAAGTCGGGTGCTACTTCTATATTGTTGTTCGTGCCTAGCACGAGTGTTTGTGAAAAAGTCGAAAATTTCATCAGCAATTTTGTCTCTTGGGCATGACAGGACTTGGCCGAGCTTGTGAGACCCGAACTTGAATGCACTTCTTATACGGTAGAAATTGCCTAGTAAAGAGAAAAAGTTAAGGGCTATCTAATTGAGTCAAGATATATTTTCCCGTTTAGCTAGACCGAAGTAAAGATTCTGACGTGCTTAATTATTATTCCGAATTCAACTTGATAATTCATCTCTTACCAGAGTGTTTAATGTCAATAGACCCAGAATAATCAGTAATACTTTTCCTCACCTCTGTGTACACTTCGCCCAAGATTATTATTTTCCCTTAGTGGGTCAATTATATTGAGGAGCTTCGGCTGAAATGCTTTTGGTTTTGCTTCAGACCCCCTTGATGGAACTGAAAACAATTCCAAGCAGTTCTCCAGAAATCCTTGGCTAAGCAACAGATTATTCTGCCCACCTTCAGGCATCTTCACTGCAAGAAAATAAAAACAATGAAAAGCGATTAGGCAAACAGAAGGGTTACTAAATCACCCACTAAGGGAGATTAAAATGATGCAAAAGTAAAATTATGATTTTAAAAGTGCTCACCGACTATATCTGGTAGTGATGATTTACACACTGGACCCTTCAAACTGATGCAATAACTCTCCCAATCAAATTGGCTGTAGTAATCCAGAAATAAGTAGAGAGCCTACACGACAATAATATGTTAAAACTGACAATTGCATCCATTATTCACATATAATTCAGAGATTCAATATATAATTGCCACGTGTACTTACTGATAAAGGGCCGCTTAGCGAGGAATGGAAATGGTGGAAAATATGAAGGACAAGTATTTCCAAAGCATATGTAGAAATCAAACCGTGGTGCGCACCAAGGATACGACTCTCGTAATAGCACCAAGTCTTAATAAGGATAATACTACGCTTAAAGAGATTATCTCTTCCAACGAGGCGGTCTACCTGAATTTGAAAAATGAGACAATTGAAAGAAAAAAAAAAGATAGCATCCTGTTTCACAAAAGCCTAGGTGTGCATCACTCCGAAACATAATAAAGAGCCTTTTCAGCAAACATACTGAAGAGACGGGATCTTACAATCTTCTCGAATATTATTTTTCTTATATTTTTATTTCATTTTTGCAACATTAATTTCTTATGTTACTACGCAGAGCAATGAGCATTGAGCAGAAAACAATGAAAATATCTGAAATATGCCTCCAAGTTGCCAACATCTCCGACTCAAGCAACAACCAAATGACTAAACTTCAAAAAGGTGTTCAACATTGTACCACTAGTGTCAGATAAGGTACATTATAGAATCCCCCAATACTTCCTCTCCCCCTTTTTCTGCAAGCATAAAATTTATTATGCATAATTCTATTTCACCGAACTTACCATAAATAATCAACATAGGTTAATAATGGAAAAGATATCAGAAAGTATATAACATGCATTTACAAAGTCAAGTGAATAGCAAAGGACTGAAAACAGCATAATATTTCACAACCCGAAATACACAAAACGTTAATTACAGACTTAGATTGATTGGTACCTGCTCAAGGAAACAAAGAGTAGACAGTCCACCTAACTGATTGAAGGATATGTCAATCACAAAGTTCCGCACACAGCATTTCACAAGTTTAACCTGCCCATCAAAAGCAAGACCTGATTATCATTTCAAGACCTCAAATAAAGACCATGCATAACAGAAGTGAAATGCGCAAATCTAACACCAAACATATGAACTGCGAATTAGACCATCATGCTTTTGGCAGCTCCCTCACAATTACCTCTACACAAGCAGAAAGTACTGCAAATGTGTCACTTCCCTCAAAATGGGAATATCGTCACAAATTAGCATCACATTACGAAAAATAAAAGGAAATTATAGGAAATAAACAGAAGACGATTTTCTGCCTTGACATGGTTTTCTACCAGATTTGTAGCACTGGAATCATATTAAACAGCACAAAATCCTGCATATTAAATGCAGTTTTGACGTTTGACTGACTTGACAAGAGTACTTAGGATCTTAAGTTAAAAAGAAAAGATGTACTATGGTCAGGACATAATTTTTAAATTCAAGAAGGTATGAGCAAAAGGTGAAAGGGATAAAAAAAAACAATGTATATTTAGGACCACTAGCATAATGGCATAATCCTGAGAGACTGTTTATTTCATAAATAAAAGCATTAGGGGGAAAACCCAAACTAGATTACTGCAACTGTAATAAGTATCAAATAGGGTACAAATATATATTAACAATGATGAACTGAACGGGGACAAACCTCGGCATCAATAAATTGTGTATCCTTAACTTGGTAC
The DNA here is from genome assembly GCA_954870475.1 of Euphrasia confusa. Lineage (NCBI taxonomy): Eukaryota > Viridiplantae > Streptophyta > Magnoliopsida > Lamiales > Orobanchaceae > Euphrasia > Euphrasia confusa. The sequence goes on from OX940951.1 coordinate 4,454,727, forward strand.
TCCGCCTTTTCATTCTTCATTTCATCCTGTAAAAGAGCTAGAACATCATGCACCAAAGATTCCCCGGCATTAGGACCTTTAAGGACGGTTAGGTCAATATCACCGTCAGGCAAATATGTCTTGAGCGGAACTGACCCATATGAAACCACCTGATATGAACATCAAATCAAGTTCGGTAAATTAATCTACACTTCATAGATGCATTTTTACTTTACTAGCTTATAATCTTCGTTATCCATTCGTAAATAAAAAAAGCAACCTAGATTCAGTGCAATGAAGAAAAGAAACATCCTTTTTGGAAATATAAATGCTACGGATGATAATTTTATGCGGGCCTCGTCTTCGTTATTTAATTATCTCGGAAAAAATAAACAGAAGCACATTCACTTCCCTAACTTCTGTTTGTTGCTTGTTGTATATCTAAATTCTAATGAATCCTAATTATGGACTTGCGCATATCAATTAATAAAAAATCGTGATCACTTCAAGAAAGTCACAAATAAAATCTGTCATAACGAGAAATAGAATATCAAGCAGGACAGACAAAAAGGTGACATCTCCTTTCCTATTGTTTGTTTTTCTTTCTTTTTAGGTGCTGAAAACCAAAAGGAAAATAGGCTCCATAGATACTCTCATTTCGTCATCTCCAGTTTCTCCGCGTTCTGGCTGGATGCTATCATATCCTATCATACTACTTTTGCATCAGCTCAAACTATTATGTTCAAATCTAAGCATATAAGCCAATCCCGAAAACCCCGGAACCTAAATGCGTGTAAGAATTTTCGCTTTACTGCGGCCGCAATTATTTAATTCCTAAAGTCAATTACACATGTCCTCAAACACAATACTCAAAATGATTCCTCAAATAAATATCAATCATTAAAAACAGAGCAGTTCCCCAAAAAATACTAGACCAATTTACAAATGTAGTAACACACATCACAACAAACATCGAAAGTCTATTATTCACATAATTACACATTGGCCTGAGAACAATTAAACAACTGAACCTACACAGTGAAAACGTGCGGTAAAGCAAAGTGCCCTTAAACAAACAGAACCTCACCTCGCAATTAAGACATTTACAAATGTAGTAACACACATCACAACAAACATCGAAAGTCTATTATTCACATAATTACGCACTGGCCTGAGAATAATTAAACAACTGAACAATTAAATAACTGATCCTACACAGTGAAAACGTGCGGTAAAGCAAAGTGCCCTTAAACAAACAGAACCTCACCTCGCAATTAAGACATTTACAAATGTAGTAACACACATCACAACAAACATCGAAAGTCTATTGTTCACATAATTACGCACTGGCCTGAGAACAATTAAACAACTGATCAATTGAACAACTGAACCTACACAGTGAAAACGTGCGGTAAAGCAAAGTGCCCTTAAACAAACATAACCTCACCTCGCAATTAAGACGACTTTGGACGAGTTGCTGAACGAAATCAACGATGTCTCTCCTTTCCTCCTCAGAATCGAGTGTGGGATGCACCCAACCCAGCACTTGCTCAGCCGCTTCCTCGGCAGCTGATAAACACTCCTCCCTAATCGCCCCAAGATCAAGCGGCGGACAGGACTTCCATCCCGCCCTGAAACACAGGCGCGCCTCCTCCGACGATTCTGAATTCACCACCCCAATCCCACCCATCTCTGCTGCCTTTTTATACAAAACCCCCAAAACTAAAGAGAAGGAAACGGCAAATCATCAACTAGCAAACAGAGAAAAATTCATCGGTTTATTCTTCACTGTTTCAGCAATGGTGCTTGTTAAATAAAAACAGAAAAAATAAAAAAGCTCCCATTATCTCTTCGTGACATGGAAAAGCAGAGAATTCTAAAAGAAAGAGAAATGGGTTTGAAAATTGGGGGTTTTTGTGTGCATACACATATATATGGTAAGGATTAAAGTAGGTTTTCCAAAGGAATTACTCGAAGAAAAAAAGGAAAAAAAAAAACTAGAGGGATAATTTGTTCGCATTCATCTTCCTAAAATCCCCTCTTGCTTTTTTCAGTTATTTGCAGAGAAGATGACGAAAAAGAACCGCTTCATCTTCCTCGCCTCAGTCCTCGCCCGCCGTTCTCTCCTCCTCCTCGTTTCGCTTCACCAATATATATTTATATATATAAATATGTGTGTGTGTATGTATATATAGGTCTGAATTTCTCTGTTTCAATTTTTGCTTTATGCGATCGTTAGAGAGAAATCTACATTTGTTGCCGGGAGAGAGACGAGGACGCGACGGAAGGAGAGAGAGGGAAGAAATTAAAATAACTGCGTTTGAACGAGATGCGACGGCGTCGTTTCGCAAGATTTATAGGCCTTACTGTGTCGTTTTGATGAACGTGGTTGCAATTTATACTCCATATATGCCCGATTACGAGTGGGTTTTTTGTAATTACTATAAAGGCAAAGGCAAAAATTGAAATTTTGTAATTGTAATAATTTGTATAATATGAAACCGAATTTTGTTCCTTTTTTTTTTGTTTTTTTTCTTTATATTTTCTTTTTATTGCTTGTGATTAAAGTTACACATTTAATAATCTTTTTTCTTTTTTTTAGGATATTGCATATTTAATTGTGATTTTGTATGCTTATGTTTGATTTTGGAATAGATCAAAAAATACACGTCAAATAAAATAAGTGTACGTGTTCAAAGTACATACAATACTCTGCGCAACTAAGGATCTGTTCTTTTAACTGAAATTGGTTGAACTGAAGTGAATCGAACTTAAGGGAACTTAAGCTATCTGAACTGAACTAAACTTAAGCGATTGAATTGAATTGATTTTTTTATAAAATTAATAATAATTTTTATAAATTATTAAATATTTTTTTCAAAATATTAATAATATTATGAGAGTAACTATATTGTATATTTAAAATTATATATTGAAATTATTTTTTATTTATTTTAATTTAATAATAGCTGAAGCGATCTCATCTGAACTGAACTGAAATGAACTGAATTGAACTGAAATTAACTGAATTGAACTGAAATTAAGTACAAAAGAACCTGTCCTAAATCACTTTGAAATTCAATATATAAAGATATTTTTGTCTAAATAATTCATGTTTCTCTCTAGCATTATATTTTTGTATAGACGAACAATATAAATTCAAGAGGCATGTATAGAATATTTATACATTTGACATATAGTTTAATAATGTATTATCAAGAAATACAATCAATTTAACTTCAGATATTATGAATATACGATGATCAATTTATCATTTTACAATATTAAATTATATATGTAATTTTACTTTTCATACCAGGTTCATATCAATAGCTATAGTTTTATATTCATTCGTCTTAAATCAATTGCACAGTTTCATTTAAAATTGTTTTTATTTATTTAATAAAAATATGTTTAGTCATCATATTTAAATTAAACAATATATATTACTACTTATATCTCATACTAATGGTCTTGTCTTTTTTTTTTTAATTATAAAGGAATTAGAACTATTAGTTCGGGAATAGTAGTATTAAATTTGGTTCTAGAATGAGTAATATTTTTTTTTTGTTTTGTTTTAAATTATGCAAATAGGAAAATGAAAAGTGATGGATAAACACGTGACATTCTTAAAAAGGTAACAACTAACAATATGATTACTAGTTATTGACTATGCTTGAGTGTAATATTTATTAAATTTATGATATAATTATGTGGTCATTCAATAAATAAAAAATAAAATAAATCTAATGAATATCATAAAATATTTTTGCATAAAGATGGCACATATAATTTATGAGAGATTGCACGTTTTAAATAAATGAGATTTCGTGATGTGTGAGATTTTGTTGACTATTTACAGCTGGTAATGTTTTCAAACAAAAGTATGACAATTGAATTTTTTTTTTTTTGCATCAATAATATTATTTTGTAAATATATAAAAATATCATCAAATGAATGAAGTACTATACAATCAATTAATAGGTACAATATTAAAATATTTTTAAACAATATTTAAAATATTATAGTAGTATTTTTTATATATCATAATAAATAGATGACACATTTATTTTGTAAATTAAAAGTGGCAAGTGTAAACTTCATTCATCAATATACAAGTTTTCTGAAATAAGAAATTATTCTCTGCCTCTAAAAATGATCACATTTCAAGACAGAAATAGTATAAATGATTATGGATGGAGACACTTGATTTATTTGCATTAAACTCACTTTATCCACTTTTAAAAAGTTCAGTATGAGCACAAAAACCATCTTTTATGGAGATTTAATTTTATGATATACTCCGTACAGTATGCTTTTGCGTAATAATCATCACATTTTATCTACTCAATTTTATTTATTTGTTTGCGAAAATTTAATATAACACCATTAATTTCAACTATCAAATTTTAATTGACACGAAAATACTTAAATTGTCGCAATTTCGAGTTCAAAATATAATCAATATATTTAATAATAAAAGTCAAATATAATATAATTTTAATTAATCTATTTTTTAAAAGTTTATTATATATATGCTTTACAATATTATATATATAATTAATTTAAACACGTTAAATAAGATTTTAAAAAAAATACAATGAAAAATGTTACATAAAATAATAAAATATAATAATTAAAAAAACTCACATATTATTACAATTTCAAGAAATAAACTTATATACATACGAAATCGTGGACAAACTATAAATTTATAGTAATTTATAACCTACATAAATATTAATGAAACTAATAAAATTAAAAATATAAAAAATTATCAATTTTAAAAACACTTTTGAGTTAAGAGAAACTAAAATTTTAAGAATATTGATAATTTTTAACAAATTAACCATAAATTTAAAAAATATACAATAAATTTTTAACCAATATTTACATGTTAAATTAATAAAATATTAATATTTTATAAATTTAAAATAAATTAAAAAATGCATGAATGATGTTTGAATTATATTTTAGATGACAATTTCTACCGTGCTATTCAATGATGATTATTTGTTTTTATAATTAAGATCTTAATGATGATTATTTGTTTTTATAATTAAGATCTGTTTTTATAATTAAGATCTTAATGATGATTATTTGTTTTTATAATTAAGATCTTTGATATTTTAACTGAAATTTCAATGATGATTATTTGTTTTTATAATTAAGATCTTTGATATTTTAACTGAAATTTGGTGTACAATGTATTACACACATGGTGATCATATTCAAACTGAAATTTGGTGTACGTATTATACACTTAGGATAGATGAATTAGAGATGGAGACAAATTTGAGTTACAATATTCACAATATTCAATTAAAATTAAAATTAAAATTAAAGTTCAAAGTTGCAACTATTGGAAAGTTATTTGATGGCAAATTAAACATTTGAGGTGATACAAAATTTTAAACGATAAAAGTTAGCAGTATCAATTCAGTACTGCTAGTGTTAGCACATGCAGCTGCTTAATCGACTTGGAGTGATTAAATATAATTCTTGAGCACTTTGATAATCCCATTCCTCGAGGTGAGACTCTTGTGCCTGTTTGATTGCGCTGTTTTCAGTTCGTCTTTGGTGCTTTGCAACTCCTTTCTCAACTTGTCGATTTCCCGTTTTACCCTCTTGATCTTCTCCTGCGCTTTTCCTATCCTCGTTTCAATCTCCTCCAAGTCACTGTTTTGATGGGTTAAAGCCTCCATCATAAGAGCCCGACCGCTCGTCTTTTCTTCGTCAAAGCAAACGTTTGTCCGTTTCACACCCCGCAACTTCACGTCGCATTTGCCGCTCAAAACGGCCGCTTGAACAGCAGCTCCGTAAGCAACAGCCTCGTCCGGATTAATGCTCTTGCACAGCTCTTTTCCGTTAAATAAATCCCGAAGCAACTGTTGAACCTTTGGAATCCTGGTCGACCCCCCGACAAGGACAACATCGTCGATGTTTGCATTATTATTATTATTAATATCCCTCAAGCACTTCTCGACTATCTCCACGCACGTTCGGAACAAGTCGATGTTGAGCTCCTCGAATTTATCGCGTGTAATGGGAGCGTGGAAATCGAGACCCTCGTGCAAGGAATCGACATCGATCGTCGTTTGGGAAGTCGAGGAGAGAGTCCTCTTGGCCCTCTCGCAAGCGATCCTCAACCTCCTCAGAGCTTTGGGGTTCCCACTAATGTCCTTGTTGTGTTTCCTCTTGAACTCTTTCACCAAGTAGCTCAACATCCTGTTGTCGAAGTCCTCTCCCCCGAGATGAGTGTCGCCACCTGTCGCCCTCACTTCGAACGTACCCTCGTCGATAGTGAGGATCGAGACGTCGAAAGTACCACCGCCTAGATCAAAGATGACAACATTAATCTTCTTTGACTTATTACATTTATCGAGACCATAAGCAATGGCGGCTGCAGTTGGTTCGCTGATGATCTTCATCACATTCAGACCGGCGATGAGTCCGGCGTCCTTTGTGGCCTGACGCCGAGAGTCGTTGAAGTAGGCGGGAACGGTTATTACAGCGTTCCTTACGGTGGAGCCCAGGTAGGCCTCGGCGGTTTCCTTCATCTTGGAGAGGACTATTGAAGATATCTCTTCGGCCGAGAATCGTTTCTCCTCGCCTTTGTAAGAAACAACAATCATAGGCTTGTCGTTATCGGGAACGAGCTTGAATGGCCACCACATCATATCACGCTGGACATCAGGGTCGCTATATCTTTTGCCAATCAACCTCTTCGCATCTGATTATATATTTCAAATATATAATTAATCAGAATCCCCAATTAATGCGAATTTAATAAAATAGGAAAAGTATCAATTAGTATCTGACCGAAGACGGTGTTGGTGGAGTTGACAGCGACTTGGTTCTTGGCCGCATCGCCGATGAGGCGCTCATACTCGGTGAACGCCACGTAGGACGGAGTCGTGCGGTTGCCCTGATCGTTGACTATAATCTCAACGCGGTCGTGCTGCCAAACGCCGACGCACGAGTACGTCGTTCCCAAATCGATTCCGATCGCAACTCCTTCTTCTTCGCCGCCGTTAGTAGCGCCCATACTCGGTACAGTATATAACACAAATCTCGAGAAACTAAGATTTGCGATTGGCCTTGGAGGATCCGTGTAAATATAGGGTTATGCGTATATTAGGTATTGCGTTGTGCCTAATTGCGTATCAAAATATGTATTGCCCGGCCCTTTGTTTTAAGTAAATTAGGTTTCTTATCATAATTCCTGCTTACAGTATATACTTATATATTAACCCCGCCCAATATTTTGATTCGATTAAATATAAAAATAATAATTAACTTAATTATAAAATAAATATATAAAATTAAAAATTCAATAATATGTAGGAGATTTAGGCCCACTCTCACTTAAATTCCTCGTCCGCTCCGGCTCATACTAGTAATAGTTTTTGTATTCATAATGTCGTCAAACCACACGAGGATAAAACTAATGATTTGATGCAAAATTTGATTAGCAAAATTCAAGAAATCATGTTTTATGGATTTATATGTGATTTAGGGGTGTATTCTATTTAGATTTTAATAGATTGTTTTGAATTATAAAAAATTGGTGAATTTGAGAAATCTATAGACTATAATCCTCACAAAAAACATCCCTCAACATCTACATCTCACGTTGATCTATCTTCATATCATTATTCAAATTACTTCTTCGATTTCTAGAAACACTACCAACATTTTCACCATAATAATGCCATACGACATAACTCTCTAAAAATCCAATTGCGATCAAATCAAACTTCACGTCACTGATACTTTTGAAGAGCGTATTCTTGTAGATCTGTCAATTTGGATACGACCCGATAACACAACTCGAAACCCGCACGAATTAAAGCGAGTTGAACCTGCACGATTAAAAAGCGGGTCAACAGCGGGTCAACCCGCCATGACCCATTTATTAAATGGGTCAACCGAGGGTCAACCTACGAACTCAAAATTAATCCGTTAACTCATTTATTAAATTAATTTTAATTATTATATTATAATAATACATCATTCATTAAATAAACAATAATAATATATTATTTGTTTAGAAAGATCAATCTTTTTCTTACAATTAGGTTTACAATAACATTTACCTTCTCTTATAATTAGAGTTATCATAACATTATAAATTCTTTAATTTATGTGATTTGTGATTATGTGAAGTTTATTTTATTTAACTGAATAACCACTTAAATAATTGTCACTATATAATACGTAAAACGACAAACGTATAAAAATTCATTACTCGTTTACATTATAAAAATTAAATAACAAATTTTTATAATGGAAGGTACGAATAAAACAACAATTATAAATAAAATATATTAAATCATCATTGCAAATTAATTTGAACAAAACTATTATAAAACTATAGTAAAATATTATTTTAAATTTTGAACAGATGGGCTAAGATCTTTGATGGAAATAATTGTTGGGCCAATGTTGAAGTTCGGTTGAGAATTAGAAAGAGAAGGGAAATGTAATAAATTTAATAAAAGAGTCATGATATTTACACCTCAATTTTAACTTTGTGCACCTTGTAATTAGTACACCCTTTATAAATTGTCCTTAATACCCTTCTGTATTGACATCAATTTTCTAGATCTCTTCCTTCTGTAATCATTTTCTTAAGTTTTTATTTTTATTTTTTGTGAACTAACAACAAAACTAACAACCCCTACCACTTGTAACAACAACAAATATTCTTGTGAAGTTTTTTTTAAGTTTGTCCGAGACTATTTATACTTGTCGAAAGGATAATTTATTTCTTCCGCACTAAAAGTTGTAAATAACTCCAAAAGCTCGTAAGGATTTCAAGTTTATTGTGTAAATTAAGGATTTCAAGTTTATTGTCGTCTTAGTTCAAAACACCAGTATCACTGTCAAGATCTTCAATTTTTTTAAGCTTAAATAATTGAAGTTTGAACCATCATATTAAGTATTTGAAGTTCTTATAAAAACTTTTAATTTTTTAATCAAGTACTATTAATTGTTCATTAATTTGGTCATTAGTTACTTGGTGAAATTTAAATTCTTACGGAGTATTTATTTAAAAGGGCGATAGAAGAAGACGATTCCAAAATCTTAATCGTGAATATTTTTTGTTTAAAGGTTATTTTAGTCATTTCATAGTACTATTAAATTAATTTTTAAAAAATAGAGTGTACAAATGAAAGATGGAAGTGTAATTATCATTAGCCTTAATAAAATAAGTTCGGCTGAGAATATAACGCTCTAAATTTGTTAAAAAATATATTTTAATTTGCATTAATTTTTTAGAATCTAAATTATTAGATTTCATTGATTTTATGTTTGAATAAATAATAATAATAATAATAATAATAATAATAATAATTAGATCAATTAAATTTATATATGTATAGACGCAACGTGAAGTCGTGAACCATGACCTTTATATATATTAAAATAGAAAGGGAAATTCAACTATATATATACTTCAAGTTGCAACCCTTTAATAATACGTACGTAGTACTATAATAGGAAAATTACAGTAGGTACAATCTCATAGATGTTGACTTAAAAGGAATAATGTAAATGCTACTCTTAAACCATGATGTAATATATAAATATTATACATATACAAATTTCCTGATTCGATTACATTTATATATTAGAATTTTAAATTGACTGTAATTATATACCGTACTACTCTACTATATTAGTGTAGCTCGTAAATATTAAATGTACTAGTATAGTGTTATTAGAGCTTTAGTGTAGCTTAAATAGTATTAAATATACAAGTAGAGTGTTATTAAAGTTATGTAAAAAATATATTAAAACGAAGCTAAATCTTATCGATTAAAAATGTATACTAGTACTTGTTATTTAATAAATTAATTATACTCCAAAATATAGATATTCACTTAACACACATTAATATTGTATTATTAGAGGGTTGCAACTTGCATCGATCTCTGGCATTTAAAAACAGTGATGCAAGTTGCAATCTATATATAAATATAGATGTTTTTCACTTAACACACACTACACATTACAATATGGATCCCTTCTTCTTCCTACTGACCATCCTCCCAAAAGCCCTCCTCAGCCTCATCCTGGCGGCAGCGGCCGCCGCCCTGATCTCCCGGCTCCGCGGCAGGCGGCTCCGTCTCCCCCCGGGCCCCACCGCCGTCCCCGTCTTCGGCAGCTGGCTCCAAGTCGGCAACAACCTCGACCAGCGCGTCCTCGCGGGCCACGCCTCGAAATACGGGGACGTCCACCTCATCCGCATGGGCAGCCTCAACGTCGTCACCGTCTCCTCCCCTGACCTGGCCCGCGAAGTCCTCGTCACCAAGGGGGCCGAGTTCGGGTCCCGCTCGAGGAACATCGTTTTCGACATCTTCACGGGAAAGGGTCAGGACATGATCTTCACCGAGTACGGGGACCACTGGAGGAAGATGCGGAGGATCGCCACCCTCCCGTTCTTCACGGGGAAGGTGGTCCGGCGGTACAGCCGGGAGTGGGAGGCGGAGGCGGCGGCGGTGGTGGAGGACGTCCGGCGGGACCCGGCGGCGGAGGGGGTGGTGCTGAGGGACCGGCTGCAGCTGATGGTGTACAACAACGTTTATAAGATAATGTTCGACAAGACGTTCGAGGGGGAGAGGGATCCTCTGTATCTGAAGGTGAAGGGGGTCAATGGAGAGAGGAGTAAGCTCGGGCAGAGCCTTGGGTATAATTTCGGGGATTTCGTCCCGATTCTGAGGCCGTTTTTGAGAGGGTATCTCAAGGTGTGCGAGGAGGTCACGAGGAGGAGGTTGGGGCTCTTCAGGGAATGTTTCCTTGACACGAGAAAGTATATATATATATGCTTCGATTAATCTTTGATACTCGATTATTAATTATTCGTGTTTGTTTGTAACCTTTAACACGTACGTACTCGATTTCTGCTGTGTTAGGGATGGAGTTGCCGGTGGGACTTCAAAGTGTGCTGTCGATCACTTCCTGGATGCTCGGGATAAAGGGGAGATAAACGAAGCTAATATCCTCTACATCGTTGAGAACATGAACATTGCTGGTACGTACGTACTCAGATCGATCGGCTGAACTGAACTGAATGAATCTAAATTAATGTTAACTGAACTGAATTCGATCAATGAATTTGAACGATTTTTTTTTTTTAAACTATTAATAATAACTGAATTGTATATTTGAAATTATTCATTTTTTTTTTAAATAAGATTAAATAAAGTCTAAGAACATGTTTAATTACACATCTTTCGATCTAACTACTCTACTGAATAATTAATGGGCGCACATGCATGCAGCCATAGAGACGACTGTTTGGGCGCTTGAATGGGCTGTCGCGGAGTTAGTCAACAGCCCCGAGGTCCAATCCAAACTCCGGGCCGAGATCGACAAAGTTCTTGGCCCGAACCAAGTCACAGAGCCCGACACTCACAAACTCCCGTACCTCCAAGCCGTGATCAAAGAGACTCTCCGCCTTCGAACTATAGTCCCGTGTTTGCTACCACACATGAATCTCGAGGACGCTAAGCTCGGAGGGTACGACATTCCAGCTAAGAGTAGAGTCCTTGTCAATGCGTGGAAGCTAGCCAATGACCCGGCCCTCTGGGAGAGGCCCGAAGAGTTTAGGCCCGAGAGGTTTCTGGAAGAGGAGTCGAAAGTCGACGCAAATGGGAACGACTTAAAGTATATTCCGTTTGGAGTAGGCCGAAGGAGCTGCCCGGGCATTGTCATTGCAATGCCCGTGCTTGGCATCACGTTGGGACGCCTTGTGCAGAATTTCGAGATGCTTCCTCCGCCAGGGGAGTCGAGAGTCGACACTGCAGAAAACAGCGGGCAGTTTGCTATGAGGATTTTGAAGCATTCCACCGTCGTGTTGAAACCAAGACATATTTGATCACTTTTTTTAATCATCTCATTTCACTACTTTCTCAACTTAAGCATCTTATTCATTTTGATTTGTGACTTGTCTTTGACAAATAAATGTATTTGTATTTGTATCCAAATCTACGGAAAAAATACAAAATGTTATCTCGGTATATCTTTGTCGGTAAATAAACAGAAAATCAAAGTGTTCTTAGTTCAACTTCAATAATTATAACGAATGTTGTTGCTTTTCGGAGCAAGTAACTAAACTAATTAATTATCGATTAGAAAATAAGAAAAATAAGTATATATATAGCTGCTGCGTGCAGCAGCAACTTAATTAGTTATATGCGTATACAGTATGTATGTATGTATTAATGCGTATACTTGAATGTTGAATGTCTTGAAGGTATATCATAATTAATTTTGTTCTATGGTTGGTTGAATGGTTCTTACCTTTACTTATATATTCGTCACACTGATTTATGTTGATTATTATTAAATATATATTTATTCATATAATTAGTATAAAAAATGCATTTCCATGATTCATATCACAATTAAAATGCTAAAGAATAGGAGTATAAGTTAATGTTTAAAGGAAGTGAATAAGCTAAGGACGATTTTAAGCAAAGTGACAACTAGTAATATGTAATGGTCTCGGCTAACATTGTAGAAAAACTCTAGATATGTGCAATTATTTAATGTTTTAATTCATTGCGTTAATGGTTCGAAAAGGCCTCTCTAGACATGGGTATACATGCAACTAAATGTATATTGATCACAATGAACTCAGGTACCACTTACGATAGTACGATACAAAGTGAGCTTTGCGTCTAATGTTAAACGTTTCGATATAAGGTTAAATGTTAAACGTTTCGATCTAAGGTTAATATGAAAAAAATTATTTAAATGTTTCATGTTCAAGCTTATGTCTTAAGTTCAAGTTATATATATAGCTACATTGTATTAAAAGTTTTAAATTTTGTTAAATAATTTAATGTGATATTCTTGATACAGTTGAAATAGTTGAATATGCTTTTGTAGTATAATTCATATCAATGTTTATTAATTTTATTTATGTTAGAATTATTTTTAAACTTGCTCCAAGATTACTTTTCTCACATTGATGTTTACAGTGGGTGTGGTGTGGAGGGTTAGGTAAGTCTTAATTATTTTCGCTCCATTAATATTTGTTTGAACTTTTGAGTTTGAACTTTTGGTTAGTTTTAATTTACTCAGTAAAAATTATACTAAATATTAAATCAGGTTGTAAAATTATATTATAAAATATTAAATCAGCTACCACCACTCGCATTCACCTTATCCACTTATCCCCATGGATTTCATCCTCCTTCAAAAATCCCTCATCGGCCTCATCTTCGCCGCCGCGGTCGCCGCCCTATTTTCCCGGCTCCGCGGCAGACGCCTGAGGCTTCCCCCGGGCCCCACGCCTCTCCCCATCTTCGGAAGCTGGCTCCAACTCGGCAACAACCTCGACCAGCACGTCCTCGCCGACCATGCCTCGAAATACGGCGACGTCCACCTCCTCCGAATGGGCAGCCTCAACGTCGTCACCGTCTCCTCCACGGATCTGGCCAGAGAGGTCCTCGTCACCAAGGGCGCCGAGTTCGGGTCCCGATCGAGGAACATCGTGTTCGACATCTTCACCGGGAAGGGGCAGGACATGATCTTCACCGAGTACGGGGATCATTGGCGCAAAATGCGGCGGATCTCGACCGTCCCATTCTTCACGAACAAGGTGGTGCAGCGATACCGCGGGGAGTGGGAGGCGGAGGCGGCGGCGGTGGTGGAGGACGTGAGGCGGGACCCGGCGGCGGGGGAGGAGGGGGTGGTCCTGAGGAACAGGCTGCAGCGCATGGTGTACAACAATGTGTACAAGATATTGTTCGATAAGACGTTCTACGGGGAAGAGGATCCTCTGTATCTGAAGGTGAAGGGGGTCAATGGAGAGAGGAGTAAGCTCGGGCAGAGCATTGAGTATAATTTCGGCGATTTCGTTCCGATCCTGAGGCCGTTCCTGAGAGGGTATCTCAAGGTGTGCGACGAGGTCACGAGGAGGAGGTTGGGGATCTTCAAGGAAAGTTTTCTCGACACTAGAAAGTACGCTAATTCGATTCATTGATACTCGATTACTCGTGTTTGTACTCGATTTATGTTGTGTGATTCGATCCTCGTAGGACTCGTATGGATGGAGTCACCGCCGGGACTTCAAAATGTGCCGTCGATCACTTCCTGGAAGCTCGAGATAAAGGGGAGATCAACGAAGCTCATATCCTTTACATCGTTGAGAACATGAACATTGCTGGTGCTTGTAAAAACTTGCCTAATTATAGCGAAAATTATGTAGTAACTAATCTGATTATGCGTTTCTTGTATAATCTCGGCAGCCATAGAGACGACTGTTTGGGCGCTTGAATGGGCTGTTGCGGAGCTAGTGAATAACCCCGAGGTCCAAGCCAAACTCCGGGCCGAGATCGACAAAGTTCTTGGCCCGGACCAAGTCACAGAGCCCGACACTCACAAACTCCCGTACCTTCAAGCTGTGATCAAAGAGACTCTCCGCCTTCGGAACATAGTCCCGTGCCTGCTACCCCACATGAACCTCGAGGACTCGAAGCTCGGAGGGTACGACATTCCAGCTAAGAGTAGAGTCCTAGTCAATGCATGGAAGCTAGCTAATGACCCGGCCCTCTGGGAGAGGCCCGAAGAGTTTAGGCCCGAGAGGTTTCTAGAAGAGGAGTCGAAAGTCGACGCCAATGGGAATGACCTAAAGTATATCCCGTTTGGAGTGGGCCGAAGGAGCTGCCCGGGCATTGTCATTGCAATGCCTGTGCTCGGCATCACTTTGGGACGCCTTGTGCAGAATTTCGAGCTGCTGCCTCCTCCCGGGGAGTCGAGAGTCGACACCACAGAGAACAACGGGCAGTTTGCTATGAGGATTTTGAAGCATTCCACTGTTGTGTTGAAACCAAGAGATATATGAGTTGGTGTCTTAAGTATTTTGAATCAGAAGCATGCATCTACAAATAAAAAAAATATAGTAAAAATAAAGTCTTCTTATGATTCACATATATTAAGATGTATTCTGTGTGTTCATTGTATTTAAGAATAAATATATTGAACCGACGACTAGAGCTTTGTCGTTGGTTTGCTGATCTTATTGTGTTTGTCTGTTTGAGTTTCGATCATGACCTGTAACGACACCACAGAGAATAATGGGCAGTTTGCTATGAGGGTTTTGAAGCATTCCACCGTTGTGTTGAAACCAAGAAATATACGAGTTGGTTTAATTCTATGTTGGTGTTTTAAGTATTTTGAATCAGAAGCATGATCATTTACGAATAAAACAAATAAAATAAAAATGATGTCTTCTTATGATTCACATTAAGATATAGTATGTGTTCATTGTTTAAGAATAAATATATTCAAGTTCAGTGCATGAAGAACATTAATATTATCTGGGATGAGTCTTACGGGTCTAAGTTTTATTCTTTAATTCCATTAATATCCTTTTAACCTTATGATCATACTGTATATTCATATGTATATTTGCCAATTATCCTAGAAAGAAGGACTTGGAAACACAAATTATTATTTCTAACCTTTTCACTTGTCGGCTTATTCCGTGAGGTCCTGAAGAACTAGGAGGCCGAGAGTCTCGAAGAACAGCAAGCTAAGCAGACGGCTGACAAGTTGCGTCTTGAGATTACCGGGATATATGCATGGAATTTTCTCAGACTAACCCTTCTCGATCGGCTATACTCTCGATGGGGATCTTTCCCGGCAACAAGAGTGATGAATTCCTGAGGTGGGAGCTGGTTGCTTATGAGGATATAGTCGTCTCCAAGCTAGTCTTGACGTGCCAAATTAAAGCACACCACAAAAAAGGAAAAATAAAATAAAATGAATGATCCATATTGAACAGTTTTTTTGCACGCGGATACGAATGGAAAAGTAAAGGAGGTGAATAATTTAAAAAAATTATAAGTATATGAATAAAATTATGATTTTAAATTATTATGAATACAATAAAATAAAATAAAAAAATATTGAAAAGCGATATTGATGATGATAATTTAAAAAATTGTTAATCCATCACATAATTTTTTTTATTTAGGTGAATATCTTAAGTTCCCATAATTTATTTTATTTTTTATTATTTCAGATTTAACCACGTTTAATATGATGGTGATGATGATTGTGATTTTCTTTTTTTAATTATAAAAATCATATATTATTAAATTCATGTAAAAAATGTAAAATCATTGATAAAATAAATCAATTATGAACAGTCCAAAAATAATTTTCTACTTGCGCAATTCAAATTTGAAAATATGGAATTGAAAAGGAAAATACATAAATTACAATAATTATCAGTGACAGCACAGAGTGACTTTTACCGTAAGTAGACTTGACCAGTTTTCACTCCCGGGTCAGGGGAAACCGCCGGCCCACCGTATCACTGTCCGAACGCCCACACCCAGATAAATATTAACCCAAATCAAAAGTAGGTTTTCGAACGGAGGCCAAGTCTTCGAACTGTCGTGCATGCATCTTCTTTGTCGCGCCCCCACATAATTCATCCCCTCCTCCTCCCCTGCATGCACCCACCCACCCCCTCTCTCTCCAAACAGATAGATAGATATATATACACTCTCTGTATTGATTTTATTTTTTAATTTCAGGCGGGATCGGCCACCGACCACCGCCGTCGTTTTTTTTCCTCCCCTGTTTTCTTTCAATTTTAGCCAGAGGTTTCAAGAACCTTGAATTTCACAGATTCGGACGATTGGGCTTGTGGGTTTTGTTCATTTTTCGTTGAGGATGCTCGCATGCGGACGTTGAATTTCACAGATTCGGACGAGGTGGGTGGAAGATTCATTCCTTTTTTTCTTGTGAAAAAATTAATGTCGGTTTTTGGGATGAAATAGTCGATTTGAGGTTTTGGGTTTTCTTGATTTGGTTATAATTTTTCTGATCTGGGTCGTCCGGTGGGGGTTTAGGGTTTCAATTGATGGTTTATTTTGGGGTTCTTTTTTAGATTGTTATTCCGAGGATTGAATTTGAATTCGCGAAGAAATGGGGTCTAAGAATTGCATGAACGATGCGTGCCGAGCGACGACGACGTCAGAATTGAAGAATGGCTGGAGCTTGAAATCTGGCGGATTCGCTTCTCTCTGTTACAACTGCGGGTAATTTTCTGAAAACCTTCCTATTCTGCCCCTATTTCGTCGTCTGCCGTGTTTGATTTCTCAGTTGGAAGAGGGTGGTTTGGGCATGTGCAATTTGGGTTCCTATATTTTTTGGTTTTGTTATCATGGATTGCTTCGGTTGTTACTGCCACACATTTGTTTCCTATATTTAGAATGTGTTTCTTTTCTTTCAAAATTCATGCTACAATTCTTGATTGGAAGAATGTCCTTTGAAAGGGGTTGAAGATGAGTTGAATCGAACTTCTTTACATCCATGCATTCAGCGAAGTTCTTATGAATTGTGATGTGAGAAGGGGAAAAGAAAATTATAGTTTCCATCGAATAATTTTGCAAGCTATTATCCACTTCCTTTTGACTCTGTTGTTGACCAGAAGAAGCATGTATGACTTGTGTGATTTCAAGGCACTAAGGCTATGATCTCTCCCTCTGCTTGATGCGTTGATGCTTTGAAGTCGTTTCTACTTTATTTTGCAAAGATTTGCTCAAATGAGTTAATATTTTCACTGTCTCCAATAATTCAAAATCAGAACTTGATGAACTTATTTTTGTCTGGTCAATTGCATTTCTGTTCTGTGTCGTGCTTTGAAATTTCCCGATGTGTTTTCCCTAGATCTGCCTATGAGAATTCCATCTTCTGTGAAACATTCCACTCAGAAGACACTGGTTGGAGGGCATGCAGATCTTGTGGGAAGGTAATAACATTTTGAAACCTTGTTCTTTAATTTTATTTTACTCTCTTTGTAATTGTCTAGACCCAATTTCGGCATATGTCAGGGGGTCCACTGTGGATGCATTGCTTCAAGACATCTACACGAATACATGGATTCCGGAGGTGTTGCTTGCATAAGCTGCACAAAGCGTATGGAAATGCATTCTCTGCAAGCAATGCAGGTTATTGGTCACTGGACCGAAAAAGTTGCTACCTTTTATAATTAAACCATGAACGTGTGTTGAAAAGATTGATAATTTTTTAAAAGATACTTTTTATACTTACATGTTTGCAGATCCCTAGTGATATTCGTAATGGCCCCTTTGTCACGAAAAGTGTCCCTGAGAATAGAATCGATGAAGACAGATTCAGCACGGAGAGGCTTCTGCAGTTGACCAAGTCCATTGGGGTCAACAAAATGACCTCACCATTTGAGTCTGTATTAAAAACTCCGGAAAGCAGCATGATAAAGCAATTAGCCAATTCCCCACTACAGCCCTCACCATCATCCACTTTTGCCAACTCAGAGAACAACAGAAACAGCAGACCTAAACAAGGTTTTAAGGATATGTCCGAATCTCTATCTCATCCTTCTCTGAATTTCTCTCTGACGGCGACTCCTCCCATAGCTAGGACGAGCATCATGTCCCCTTTTCCTGGAGGGATTGCCGAGGGAGGCGAGCAGAGCAAAGACTCTTCTTTGCATAGGACACGCCATGTCATTGCGAAGCCTCCGAAACCTAGTCCAGTATCAGGCCTCGAGTCGAGTAAAGGGTCTAGTTCACAGATGCGTGTACCTAGGCCTCCTCCGCCCGAAGGGAGAGGCCGTAATCAGCTTCTTCCACGGTACTGGCCGAGAATCACGGACCAAGAACTGCAGAAGTTATCTGGAGAGTATCCTTTTAATAAATTGCCTTTTGTATTTCATGTCCTTTATTTAAAAATAAAATAAATAAATTATGGTTCTTGTGAATTGCGAAATTAGCCGTGTTAACTGTAAGGTTGTTGGGAATTAGTCCTATACGAAAATTATAGTTTTGCTTCTAATTTGACTGGATGAAACAAAATTCTCAAAATTTGAAACTATAACCGAAATTGAGATTTAATGTAGTTTTAGGACTATTGTTTTTAAGTGTGTATTTTCCAGGACCAAAATTGATTTTCTTTGTTTCATCATATAATTAGAGGACTATTACTCTGCTTGAGTATTAAGGGGCCATATTGCTCCAAAATTTGCAGTCTTTCCCATCGTTTTAGATGTCTACAAATTTTCTTTAAGTTGGTGGTGGCCTTTAACTTTTAATCTCTAGTTTAAACTCCACTATTGTGCCGTTGTTTGAGAAGATCCTGAGTGCCAGTGATGCTGGTAGGATTGGTCGTCTTGTCCTCCCAAAAGCATGTGCTGAAGTGAGTGTCTTGCTTTGGCATCTTATGTATATGTTTGTGTGCGCGTATGTGTGTTTTTGACTGAAATTCTATTGCGTGCAGGCATACTTCCCCACTATCAATCAATCAGAAGGTATACCAATAAGGATTCAGGACATAAAGGGAAAAGAGTGGACTTTTCAGTTCAGATTTTGGCCCAATAATAACAGTCGGATGTATGTTTTGGAGGGTGTGACCCCTTGCATCCAAAGTATGCAAGTGCAAGCTGGTGATACAGGTATATTATTTGTTGATATGTTGTGTGGAACATTTTAGTTTCTTGGAATAATACACAAAATTACACCTAATTATCCTAATTCTTCCGTAAAAACAAAATAAAACAATTCTTCTAAATCTTGAAGTTACACAATTAATTATCCTGAATCTAGTGGTGTTTTCAGTTTCCACTATCTCTGAAGAGGCTTAAGCTGTGTCACTGGTTGTTGTATGAAAGTGGTGTACATGTTTGGATGAGACTATGTATAGGCTAAAAAAATGTTTGTTCAAGTAGTTTGAATGAGCTTTAAACAGGAAAATATGGAATAAAAATGGAATTTTGTCTGTTCTTATATTTTTTAATATCTCGTAGAAATGCAAAATACGTAGTATATAATCTTTTTTGAAGATGTTTGTGGTGGGTTCATTTTTTGTTTTAAATTTAGTACTCCGTACACGATAATTTAATATGATATGGTTTGAAAGGTAATTGATCTCAATAGAATGAGAAACTTCGATACCATTGGTTCAATAATCAACTGTAATATAAATGGATCGGTAAGTGATAGATTTGTGTTAGAATAAAATTCATTAATATTATACTGAATTTCATCTAAATTTTTGAAAAGGTAAAACAACATTTCTACTAAAACGAACCAGACACGAATCCAAATTTAAAAATAGTACAGAGACAGAACAGCTTTTGAAAATAGGAACATGCATGGCATTTGAATTATAAGATTTCGGTCTGTTTTGAAGACTAATGCTGTTAGATATTGCCCATCTTTGACTTTTGAGCAGTGATATTTAGTCGGAGAGATCCGGAGGGACAACTTGTCATAGGCTGTCGGAAGGCAGCAAACCATGTTGATGTGCAGGTCTGTAATTTTAGGCATTGTCCTTTTTATTCTGGTTTTCTGTTCATTTATGCCATGTTTCTGATATTCTTCGGAAAACGAGTAGGAACCCCAAACACCAGCCCTTCCAAATAGTGATCCTATGGAGAACACATCTTCTTCTGGTGGCACTGATAATCTGCTGGTGGTATGTCAGTTTCTCTTTTTATTTTTCCAAATATATATAAATGAATTTTATTCTAATCGAGATATTTTAACGTGTCAATTCTGAGAAGAATGGAAGCAGAGGGTCGGATGATTTTCAGAAGCAACATATGAGTTTGTCTGAGAAAAAGAAGGCTAGAAACATTAAAAACAAAAGGCTTCTCATGCACAATGAAGATGCATTGGAGCTGAAGTTTACTTGGGAAGAAGCACAAGAATTGTTTCGGCCGTCTCCATCTACCGAACCAACTGTGGTCATGGTTGAGGATCAGGAGTTTGAAGAATTTGAGGTAAATTTAAATTTAACGCATCAATATTATTGTTACTTATTGGAATAATAATAATAATAATTATTATTATTATTATTGTTACTCCATGGTGTTGTATTTTTTCTCGTTTCTATTGTTCGCACACGGTTTACTGGTGGTGTTAGGGTATAGTGGAATTTCATTTTTGGATTCATATATGTTTGTTCTGGTACCCTGTGTTGATTATTGTTGTTATTTGTTTAGGAACCTCCGGTTTTTGGAAAGCGAACAATTTTCATCTCTCAACCTTCCGGGTATGATTACTATGTCTAATCTTGTAAAAGATAATGTTTATGGCTAGGTTTGACTAAAGTTTTTAGTTGATTCCCTGACTTTCTGCATTATCCCAGTCCCATGAATCAATTTGAATATATATATAGGGGTATTTACGAAATCTACCATATCATAATTACTAAAACTCTTGTTATCTTTCAAATTTATAATTACCGTTTTACACTGTTACAAATCTCCCTCTTGAAGTTGCAATTTGTAAAAGAGAAACAAATGTCTAGGGAGTGCTTGCAATGTTTAAAGAGGAGCACTACTATTTCCTCAATTTTGGTGTTTGTGATCGATAGGTTCGTCATCATTATGTGGGAGATAATGTAGACCCTTTTCTCATATGTAGACACCTTCTACCAGATAGCATTTGACCTCGGTGTGTTCCTTTTTTTTTACATCCACAGCGCATTGACCTTTTGGCAGTTAATGTTTCCTTGTAATTCATGTGAAAACTTGAATAGAGGTTATGCAACTGGCTTATGCTTTCTCTAGGGTTCTGATATTTCTACTACTCGAGTTGAAGTTTAACGCAAGAGATGCATAACATATGATTTTTCCCGTGTTATTTTAAATACCACGTTCTGTTATGAGTTATGAGAATGTTGGAGTACTCTTATCAGGGAGCAAGAACAAGTTGCTCAATGTGATAGTTGCTCAAAATGGCGAAGGATGCCTGTTCATGCTCTTATTTCTGCCAATTGGACTTGTGCGGAAAATGTCTGGGATCCTAACAGGTGAACATGCTTTCTAAGTTTTCAGATTGAGGGATTTGAAATTCATACATGTCTTCTTAGAGTATTATGTGATTTTGGGAAGATTTCAAATCCATTATGAAATTATAATTTTTTCTCGATTTATATTTGTTAAATGTGTGGTGGGTTTTGCCCTTCTTTATTGGGTAGTTGTATATATAAGAAATAAAATGATGGGTTTAAAATGACCAGGTTTTAGGATGGATTTTAAGTCCAAGGAAAATGGACAAAAATCGAGGATCCATTGATTTGAGTTTTCTAGTCAAACATGGACTTATCCCCTTCCCCTTAAATATTTCCTCAAGTTTTCCGGGGAGAAATTACAAAGTACAAACCTTTTTGTTAAAACGGTTTCCATTATATAAAGAAGAAAAAAACCTGAATAGTGAGAGATTTCCAAAATCAATGTAGAAAAAGGTTATGTGATGAAACAATGTCTTTGCGATGAACTCAATGACATTATATTATTTCAGATGAAATAAAGTAGGAAAAAAGAAACTGAATGACTAACGACCGAGTTTCTTGGCTTATCAGATCCAATTGTCACAAGTTGATTCTCTCAAACGCACTATTTATAAAATAAATTGCGTTCTCAATTTTTATACTGTATTTCCTTTTGACTAAGGGTTATATTAAAGGTCAACTTTCATAATCACACAAACTTGGGTGGCTCTCTAGCGCAAAAAATATTTAATAATGTCAGTACCTTTCTTAATATGGTATGATGGAATATTGTGCCTTCAAAGTTCAACTGACGGGGTATGAAGAAAATTTGAACTTATCTATGATGCTGATTTCATGCAGGAGCTCGTGTTCTGCTCCAGAAGATATAAACCTGAGGGACCCGGAATTCCTGAAAACTAACAAGGGTAAGTCTTGCGTTGTCACAATGTGTTCGTCTTTCTTTTTGTTGTGCGTGTGTATGCATAGTACAATTGTCCACCGTGGTTTCTATAAAATACTTGAAACATTCTAGTTTGCAACTTTAGCCATGGTGACAACAAATTAATTGGCTGAGAAATTGAGATTAAATTATAAGTTCATTTCTGAAGAAAAAAATATTATGTAAAATATATCATAATTTAAGTTCCCCTAAACTAAAACCTTAGAATTACTCTCTTTAGTGATTAAAAAACTCCCCTAAACTCGAGCTGTAAGAAAATAATTTTGTGATGCTTGAACTTGTGTTTATCAAGTATTGTCCTCATAAAATATTTGCTACACAATGACAAACCTCTTTTCGAGAATCACATTCGCTTTGCTTTAGTGCTTCACATATTATTTATCAGGTTAATAATCGAGTGCATATTATTTTGGAAAATGATCCAATTTTACTGGTTGCAACTAATTTAATTGGTCTGTCAATCTGTGGGTCTGGTTGAGAACTTATGGAACGGGACAAGATAGTTGAAACGCATTAGTTGTTCTATGATTACCAACACATACATATGTTTTACATACGAGTTAAGCCGAATCTCAAGGTTAGATTGAAATAATTCCTTCTATATCAATTTTAATTTTCAAAAATTTTGTTTCATCCCAGAATACAAGAAGCAGAGAACTGCAGATGGCAAAGCACCAAGAGAAGGTGGGGAGCCCTCCGGCTTAGACGCCCTAGCTAATGCTGCCGTCCTAGGCGACATAGTCGAGCTCACCGCTGGAGCCACCACAAGGCACCCCCGACACAGGCCCGGATGCAGCTGTATCGTCTGCATCCAGCCACCCAGCGGGAAGGGCAAGCACGATCCCACATGCAAGTGCAATGTCTGCCTAACCGTAAAGCGACGCTTTAAAACCCTAATGCTCCGCAAGAAAAAGCGACAGTCCGACCGCGAAGCTGAGCTCGCCCAAGATGAAATTAATAATAACGCTAATAATAATAATAATAACGGTAAAGAGAAGCCTGGAGAGGGTATTGCGGTTGCTCTTCTTAATATGAACCATCCCCAGAATGAAACCAAGAAAAACGAGGGTGGGGACAAAATGGACATTACAGAGGATACGAATGGCAAAGGACGTCTGGACTTGAATAGTGACCCTCGCCGTGAGGATGAGATTCTGGCTGGGACGTCCGGGATGAGCTTGACTACGCTGATGAATACGGCGAGTGGGTTTCCATTGGATATGTACCTGGGCCAGGATAGGGCCTCGGATTTGGAGCCTTCTTTGGTATCTAAGGCATCGGTTGGTGTTGATGACAACGGTGCTGATGGAGGAGGGTTGGTGGCTGAAGATGGGAAACAAGAGAACAAGCGCGAGGAAGGGTGATTTCGAGAGAGACTTTTTTTTTAATGCTTATAGTTTTTTAGTACTATGTTTTACACCTTTGGGTAATAGATTTTATAAGTTACATAGATGTAAGCTCATGTACTATCCACACCACACCTTCGACGTTGTCCGATGCAGTTATGACTTGGGATGGTTTTATAATATACTGTATTGTAGAACATGGGAATGAAGATTTGATTTTGTTGTTCTTGAATTTAGGGTGTTCGAAAGAGGAGTATGATTGATTCATTGCATCAGTTACTCTCTCGATTTTGTTGCCATAGGATATATGATAATCCTTGGTGATGCAAGGTACAGTGACTTCTGTGGCATGTAAAATCTTGGTTCTTTCTGAGCTTGAACTCGAGCCCCATGATATGGACATGGTGTCATGTTCTTACAACTTGATCAATCGAGCCGAAACAATGTTGTCTTATATCCATCAAGACTCGGACTAGTGATGCATGTTTGAAATTTGGGGTCCTCACACGAACCCCGACCGAATAGCTCGATTTTTCATTCCTAATATTATTTGAGTTACAGCTATAAACCTATCTCTATCTCAGTGTTATCTTATGCTAATGTTTGTAGGACCATTATATGAGAGTGAACATGAGTTGGGTCCCGAATATAAACAGTATAATAAAAGAGCCTCCATATTCAGATACTATATCCATGTTTCTATCCCATTTTAATGGCGAATCATCGATATAGCTCACATCGCTTCCTGCTCGACTCAAAGATTTCCAACGAGACAGTTATTGGTCCTTACGGCCGTGGGAACCCAACCTTCGACAGCAATATAGTATTTGCAGCTCTGCTTTGTGTGGTGGTGTTAGCTCTCGGGCTAAACTCAATCTTCCGTTGTTATGGTGCTTCTTCCGATGAGGTGGCAGTGGCAACCCCTTCAGGCTCAGGCGGACTCCAGAAGGAGGCATTGAGTCAGATACCCGTGGCTGTTTATAAACCCGGGCAGATCATTCCGGGCAGTCCCTGCCCGATATGCCTCGGAGAGTTTATGGAAGGAGAGTATGTTAGGATCTTACCTGTATGCAATCATGGTTTCCATGTTGCCTGTGTTGATAGATGGTTGGTTTTGCAATCGTCGTGTCCTACTTGTAGGCAGCGTTTGATACAAGATGCAAGTGTAAATTAGTCCGAATATATGGTACGTTCAATATTTGGTTAATCACGCTTTTATTTTCCCACTGGATGTCGAAAAAGATAGCAAAATGATTCCTTAGGAAATGTTCTATATCATGCCACGGCTCGCTCACAGTTTCCCTTTCAGTGACTAAACAAAAACGATACAACACCGGTCATCAAGAAGCACTTATATCCTACAACAACCTTAAAAGGAAAAAAATCCTACTACACTTAATAACATTTGCTATTAACATCTATCAGCAATTTGTACCGTAAAGAAACACTATAAACGCGTTATCCAAGGCGTGTCATGTTTCTCCACTTGTCCTTCAAATCAACCTGAATCAAAACAAGATTTCAATAACATGAAGACGACAAAGGCGAGTCACTGACACGCGATGATGATGGGCTAAAAGGCATGTAATCACTTACTTCAGTTCTGTCTTCAAATGCTTCCGGGTAGACAGTTAGGATATGCTTCCAACATCCTTTCCCAAACCTTCAGGAAATAAAAACATTTGCATTATCAAATAATCGTCACATTTACCCCCTTTTATATTCAAGATTGTAATTACACCAAAACATTTCATAAAAGTTGCATACTTTTCTACTCCAGCCCTCAAGGTGTCTTCTTCTTCAAGACTCCATTTCCGACCTTTCCTCCTCCTCTTTAAGTTTTTTGCCTCATATCTGTCTAGAGGAGCCACGTTTATAACCCTTGGGCTAGGTAACACAAGCCCGTCATTGGAAGCTGGGCTGTCTTGAGATCCATCCCACTGCAAAACAAAATCCACAAATTTACAATAAAATACAATAACTTTCACAATTTATCTTTCTTCACATTAATATTAGTCATGAGCAGACAAGTGATTATTAGAACATGACCAAAGACAACACATTCGGCAGGGATCATATCGTCTAAACCTCCATATATAAAATGCCTTAAAAAGACCTGAAATATATGAAGGATAGTGCTACCTCACCTTTCACACAACACCCTTCAATGAGTATAAAGTAATATATATATATATATATATATATATATATATACTTAAACTGGTAGAAGCCGTGAAACGAAAAATGGTAGAAGAGATTTTACTAATCATTGTAAGCACCTTATGACTTAAACTAGCATTTCACATATAAAATTGTTTATGCCGACTCTTATTGCACCATATAACTATTTCCAATAATCCATATTACATTTCTAATTATGTCATTTTAACTGTTATAAATAAAACTTATTAAGCCTGCTCCTATCTTTTGAATTATTGCCACAGTATACTGACGACCTTCAAATCTTCAGGTCATAAAAATAATGTGAATATGGAATAGAATAAAAGGAAACTTATTACCTTATAAGTATGGGCAGTATTATTCCTTTCCATCATACTTGGCTTGGGTCCATTTCCCACATTAGACCCACTACCTTGAACAACTCCGGCACCATCCACAACAAGTAGATTAGTATCAACATGATTCTCTTCTACAGAATCACGACTTTTATTTTCTTCTCTCGACACACCAGAGATCCCTTCTGCAAACCGTAATGCATCCGGAAGTGGGTCCTTCACGAATGCATGTAGCTCAGATGCACTTGACTCTAGAGCTTCCCGAACTTTATTAACTTCTGCACTAGATTGCAAGTCATAATTGCCGTTGGAAGGCCTTGTGGCGGTTTCATTAGAACCGTAAATTTTTGCTCCTCTGGACTTTCCAGAATTCAATCCTCGTGAACGTCTCAAACCCACAAGCTTGTCTCTAAGCTTGATTTTCTTATTCTGCGTGTCTACAAGATAAACACCATAAATTAGAATAAATAAAATAGAAACTAATAACAGAATGAAAAAAACGCATTAGGCTCTTCGAGATATCACTTTATACGTAATTGCACCATAAACATTAAGTGAAAATTTCAGTGTGCAACCCAATTAATAAAAAGAAAAACAGCTAGTTCACGAATATTTCAAATTTCATCAAACATAGCAATAGTAAAACTTACCATTGCCAACATTATTTACATCACCGGCACAACCTGCAGGTGCTACTTTTCCATTCTCCGTTCCAAGAACTCCCTTCATAGCCTCATCATCCTTCACACTCTCGGCCACCAATTCAAGAAACGAGGGACCCATTTTCTCCTTCTCCTCCCTTATATAAGCTCTAATCGCCTCAGCTGCATGAACCCCTTCGCTCTTCTTCACGACACCCTCGAAAACACTGTCCTCCCAGACGGCGGCCTCCATCTCCTCTTTCCACCGCGAAAGCTCATCTGAACACAATCCACCCTTCTCCGCCATCTTTTCCATCCTCCCGATTCTACCCCTCCAGACCCTCTTGACCGCCTCAAAAAACTTGAACTTTCGACTATCCACCGCGTCATCTCCATTATTCGCCAGAAGCTGGACCGTACATTTCACTGCCACCGCACAATAGGCGCGCTTCATGGAATCAGAAACCGTCTCTAGCCCCTGACGGAATTCTAATTCCTCCAACTGCTCAAGCAATTCAAGGATGCTCTCGGAAATCGAACCGCGCGAGAGGTCGGACTCGATTTTCCTCAGCAAAAGCATTTTTTTCAGGTGGGCATTATCGTTAGAGAGAGGCAGAGCGCGAAGCAGGGAATTCAGTACCCGGTCCTCGAGCGGCTGTCTGAGAAGGAACTCCAGGACCCAATTCGCGATGTCTGGATCTATGTCCATGGCGGAAGCATGCGGCGTCGAACCCTAATTTCAAGAAGGAAAAGAGGAGTCTTTTGTTGAGATTGGGATAAATCTTGCGTTTTGGTTTGGTAGGGTTTTCGTTCTTGAATTGGGGATTTGGAATTCAACAGATTCAAAAGAATCAAAACGACAACATATGTTACGGGTATGTTACGGGAGGTGGATAAAGAATCCGATAAATGGAATCGGATTTTTTAACCCTTTATAAATTACTCGTGTCTCAGAAAAAATAACAAATTTCATTTCTTCAGAAATTAAATCATTTTTTATGAAATAGAGAAATTATTGTTTAATTTTAAAACACATACTCAAATTTACTTTTACTAAAATTTGTGCATACTTTTGAATTCATCTCTTTCGGAAGAACTCAAAAACTTGTCTTCGTTTCGGATTGCAAGCTGCAACTCGTCTGTATGAAGTCAGAATCGCTAGTAATCGTCGATCAACCATACACTAGTGAATTCATTCTCGGTCTTTGTACACAATTGTCCGTCACATTATGGGAGCTAGTCATGCTCAAAGTCATTATTTTAACCGCAAAGCGGGATGTTAAAAGCAGGGCTATTGAATGGAGTGAAATCGTAACAAAGTAGTCCTAATGGAAGGTGCAATTGATCACCTCCTCTTTAGTAAGAAGTAAGAACTAATACTACTTTTTTTTTGTTGTTGAATCTTTTCGTTTGACAGTGTTTCATAACCAAAACAAAATCACTTCAAAATTTCATAATTTTGCAATATATTTGACCAACCAATTAAAACCAAATTATTGTCTTTCACAATAATTTCAAGAAGTAAGAACTAATACTACTTTTTTTTTTTGTTGAATCTTTTCGTTTGACAGTGTTTCCTAACCAAAACAAAATCACTTCAAAATTTCATAATTTTGCAATATGTTTGACCAACCAATTAAACGCAAATTATTGTCTTTCACAACTATATTTTGTAACGTAGTTGTACGTCAAAATAACAATTAATTTCAAGAAGTAAGAACTAATACTACTTTTTTTTTGTTGAATCTTTTCGTTTGACAGTGTTTCATAACCAAAACAAAATCACTTCAAAATTTCATAATTTTGCAATATATTTGACCAACCAATTAAACGCAAATTATTGTCTTTCACAACTATATTTTGTAACGTAGTTGTACGTCAAATTAATTTCGTCTCCAAGCTCATATACACAAGGTATAAAATACAGCGATGGGCCGTTAATGGGCCATGTATACCTCACCAATTGGCCCACTAATGTAGGGTTCATATATAAGTAAAGAGAAAGAGTGTGCGACGGAGCAACTCCACGCCCAGAAACTTTTGATCGACAATGCTGATTAACGATTCCCTCATCCTCATTTAGAAAATTATTCACTTTTTCGATCGAATTTCCCCCCCTGTTTTCGACTGTTCTTAAATCTCTGGTTGTGTCTTCTGACTATCTATAGACATTTAAGAGAAGGAATGGCGGGCGCAACAAGCCCGGCCGTGGCCATGTCAAATTCATCAGATGCTCCAACTGCGGAAAATGATGCCCCAAGGTTTTTCCGTTTTTTAAATTTTGGATTCATTGAGTATTATTTAGAGCCGAATAATCTATCTATACACGAAAAATGTCGGAATGACTTGTCATTGAGTTTTTCCCATATTCTCAAAATCTGCAATTTCCTCTATGTATGAATTATAATCAGTTTGTAAATTTAGAAGTTATATCCCCCCATAAAGTATTCGACCGAATGTTAAGTGCTCATATGTGTGGAATGTAATGTTCTAACGTATATAATTGTTGCAGGTTGTTTTGAATCTTAATCGTCACGAAGACTTCTGTTTGTGCCGAATACTAAACCTAATTGCGTACATAGGTTAAGGGAGGCTTTACTGCTCTGTGTGATAGTATAAGGCAATCAAGAGGTTTATGGTGAGGAACATAGTCGAGCAAGCTGCTGTGAGAGATGTGCAGGAAGCTTCTGTTTTTTAAGGTAAGACTCACTTTGTTTGGGAATATGGTATCTATCTTATTTAGATTTTTCATTTCAGAAAATTAACAAATATCCACATGTTTACTGTCTTAATTCAAATGATAAATTTTAATCTAATTGCCCCTGCAATATCACAATATTGATTAGTGTTTTATGTGATAAAAAATTTCCCATAAGGCCATAATTTAGAGTTTGGAAATCTGTTTGAATTTTCAATTTTAACAAAATTAAATTTGACTAGTTCACTTTCCAACGAATTCTAAGACAAAAATAGTTTGATCTCCTTGGATAGGTAGAAAATTAGAAATTGGAAATAGTATTCGATCGCCAAATCCCCCTTGCCGTTTCTGACCAATTTGCATTTCACGGATGACAGAACCAAATATATGGAAAGGAGTCGGTTCTGCACCTCCATATTTTTATTATTATTTTCGTGTTCTCTTTATTCCTGATCCTATTGGACTTGAATTATCTGTTATATACTTTCCTATCCTAGGATGATCTGCCATAGCCCAACCCAATCAAGCTCCTCGGGTTGGTGGAACTCCTGGAGCTGCCCCACGTGCATAATTCCTTCCATGGAGCCTATACTCCTGGAGTGAGATTTTTAAATATTACGTATATATTTTCTTGGTTTTGACCGGTGTGAGCTTGGCTTTGTCACACTTAAATCACTGTATTTGATCTGTCACATGAGCCTTTAATCCGGTAAACAACGACGTTTTGGTTTAGTAGTGATGTGTCACATGAGCCTTTAATCCGGTAAACAACGACGTTTTGGTTTAGTAGTGAGCTACGCTCATGGAGAATTGAGCATATCTGAACATTGTAGATTAGCAAGACACTCGTTTTAGGAATTCTCTAGGGATTGGTCCCATTCATGTTCCATTATCTTCAAAATCTTATTATCTTAAGCATCAGCATCACCAAAGGTACAAAACACACAATAATATTACATCACCAACAAATGTGCAAGTAAATTTTTACTCTAAAAAGATCTTGGCTTTAGTACAATAGTCGACTGCTTCAATATATGCAGACTGAACTGTCCTCCCTTCTCAGTCGTGTCAAGCTTCGACTCTCCCGGAGGCGGCAACAGCTCAAAGTTCTGCACGAGTCGGCCAATCGTGATGCCAAGAATCGGCAACGCGAGTATAATCCCCGGGCAGCTCCTCCTGCCCACCCCAAACGGGACGTAACGAAAATCGTTACCGTTGGCCTCGACCTTGGCCTCCTCCTCCAAGAACCTCTCCGGCCTGAACTCCTCCGGCCTCTTCCATTGTTCCGGGTTGTTAGCCAACCACCAGGCGTTGACCAGGATCTTGCTCTCGGCTGGGATGTCGTACCCCCCGAGCTTGGCCTCGTTGAGATTCATGTGGGGCACGAGGAGGGGAATGGCCATCCTTAGGCGGAGGGTTTCCTTGATCACAGCTTGGAGATAAGGGAGCTTGTGGGTGTCGGGCTCTGTGATCTGTACTCCTGGACCGAGCACAGTGTCGAGCTCGTCTCGGAGCTTCTTCTGGATTTCTGGGTGGTTCACTAGTTCGGCGATGCCCCACTCGATCGACCAGAGCGTTGTCTCGATTGCTGCAATGCAACAAGGGAAATGGATGTCAGAAATTCATTCAAGTTCACCAGAAGAAAAACTGGCTCCAGAGTCTATGTTTTACCAGCAACGTTAATGTTCTCGACAATGTAAAGAACGTTGTCCTCTGTGATCTCTCCTTTGTGCTGCGCGTCGAGGATGTGATCTATGGCGCATTTCAGGGCGTCGTTTTCTGTGGGGATCGTGCCGGCAATCTTCCTATAGAACAGTAATCCCTGGATTAGTTCAGGTATAATTTTTGAACTTTACTCACAATTGTTTTTGAAATAAATAGACTTCTGTTCTTTTGGACCGAAACTATCTGAACTTAGTTGAACTGAATGGAACGAACTGAAATTATGTCCAAAAGAACATAGACTTACTTTCTCTCATCAACAAAGTAGTCCTTGAACAGCTGCAGCCTCTTCTCCTTGACCTCCTGGCAGATTTTGAGGTACCCTCTGAGGAACGGCCTCAAAATCGGAATGAAATCTCCGTAGTTATACTCGAAGCTCTGGGCTAGGCGGCTCCTCTCCCCGTTGAGCGCTCTCAGCTTGACGAACAGGGGATCGTCCTCACTCTCGAACCTCCGGTCGAACATGATCCGGAACATGTTGTTGTACATCATCAGCTGCAGCCTCCGCCGGAGCACGATCCCCTCCGTCTCCGCCGCCGGATTCCGGCGAACTTCGTCGACGACGGCGGCGGCCTCTGCCTCCCAGCCGGCGCGGTACTGGTGGACGACCTTGTTGGTGAAGAAGGGGACGGTCATGATGCGGCGCATCTTGCGCCAGTGCTCGCCGTAGACGGTGAAGACCATGTCCTGACCTTTTCCGGTGAAGATGTCGAAGACGACGTTGCGGGTGCGGGACCCGAACTCGACCCCGCGCGTGAGGAGGACGTCCTTGGCGAGGTCAGGGGAGGAGACGACGACCAGGTCGCGCTGGCCCATGCGGAGGTGGAATATGTCGCCGAATTTCCGGGCGAGGTCGGTCAGGTTGCGGTGGTTGAGGTCGTCGCCGACCTGGAGCCAGTTGCCGAAGACGGGGACGGGGATGGGGCCCGGGGGGAGCTTCAATCGCTTGCCGCGGAATCGGGACACCACGGCGGCGCCGACGATGGAGATGAAGAGGCCGAGGAGGGCCTTCTCCAGGAGGAGGAGATCCATTTTTTTTTTAATTTATTATATTTGGGAATGGTGGTTGTGCGGCGGAGGACGGTGGTTGGGATTTGGGAATGGTGGGGTGGGACACGTGGTTTTGAAGTGTGGTTTGCCGGGAATTTATAGTGTGAGGGAAGGTGTTAGGTGTGGGAGAGTGGGGCCCACTGGAGGATGTTGGGAACTAACGACGTTAAACTTAACGGGCTGGGTGACGGAGAAATGGGGTAGGTAAGCGGGGTTTGGTGAAGGCCACTATTGTTTTTGTTTTGATTTACTTAATTACTTTTTCTCAATCCCCTCCCTTTTTTCAAAAAAATATTTAATTATTAATTGATATTTCTTTTGTATTTTTTTTTTTAATTTTAATAACAATAATTTACCTCTTATTATGAATTTATGAGACACGGTGAGAGAGTAGTATTTTTAAACAAAAAATTATTCCGAAAAAATAAAATAAAAATGGGAATTTTTAAACATTTTATAAACTGTTTGTAGTTTGTACGAGTTAAGCTTGTCATTTTTATGAATTTTAAACATGTTTAAATATAATTTGTCAACAAAGCTATTCTCTTTTTGAAGAAAAAAAAATCAATATTGTTATGATTCGACATGATTAGCTTTTATATTTGAATGAAAAATTAGCATTTTTTTTAATGTTAGAGCGAGACACATGATAAAACTTTATTTGTTTCAAACAAAATTTCATCCAAAATAAAAATGGTCAAAATTTTATGATAAACTTATTTTGATTGTTAGCAAATAGTAACGGATCACTGGTAACTTCGCGATGACTGAAAAATGGAGTCCGTTTTCAAACCTCAATTCAGAACAACAAATTTCAAACACGAGATAGTATCTTGCCAAAATCTACTGCGTCTCACACGATACCGAAAAAAAAAGGATAAACACAAAGGGAGGTCGAAAAACACACTCACGCCGCCATCATAGCAGATCGCTTGTGCACCATAACTCGTCGAAGCTCGTAGTACTCTGCACGATAGTGCTCGAGTGAGAAGGAGAGCTGCCTTATTGCTTCCCTCTTCCCCTCTTCTCCTTCGAGAATCATTTCTTGTTTCCCCTCCACCTCCTTCTCCAGTTCCTCAACCCTCAGCCTCAACTCCTTCGCCGATCTACGTGCCAGGTCAGCGCCAGCGATCAGCTCCACGTGCTGCAAGTGCAGCTGATTCAGGTGCTCTCCCATCTGAGTAATCTGAATGTCTTTAGCAGCCTTTAAGTTGTCGAGCTTTTTGTTCAGTTCTTCCACATGACGATCTCTCTCAGAAATGTCGGCCTTCAGAAGCTCGATTCGATTACCAAACACAATCTCCACCTCGGCTCTCGAGGCCTTGGCTAGTCTCGCGTCGTCCTCCAAGGACTGGCAGCGTAAATTCAATTCCTTCAGACGATCCTCCAAATAAATCCGCTCTTTGGTAACTCTCGTTATTTCTGCCTGCAGCTCTTTGTTTTCGTCTGATAAGCTCTTGTTCGCGTTCGATATTGCTTCTTTCAGTACCCTGATTTCTTGATCCCGCTCCGAAAGGTTGTTTTTGTACCTCGTCATCCTCTCTTGAAGCTTCAAAACCTCCTGCTTCTCCGTGTCGAGCTGTTTTTTCCAGACGGGGATTTCCTTCTGGGCCAACATAAGCTGATCTTGTAGGCCTTGCACGATCGTGCCCTTTTTCGCAAGCTCCTCTTCCGACTCACAAAGCTTTTCGCTCGTAACTCGAAGCTCCTCTTCAAGAGTTCGGATCGTGAGTTCGAAGCCCACCTCGATTTCCGAGCCATCGACGCTTTCTTGAACCACTTTGGGCTCACTTTGCTCGTATTCAATAAACTCCAAACCTCGCTGATACACGACACCTTCGGAAATCACACTATTGTCAATGTTTTCATACTTTTGAAGCTCGACCATCAACCGTGCAATTTCTTCTCTCGCAACTCTCAGCTCTTCTTCATAAATCTCTTCTTTTCTCGGGTGGGATTTCTCCTTCAAGACCCGGAGCTCGGCCTCGAGCTCACTAATCCTATCCCGAAGTAGCCCGTGTTCCTCGCCATTGTAGTTGTTAACGGAAGATTCATCATCGGATTCCATGTCTGAATCGAGGGTCAACGACTCATCGTCTCCTTCCTTGTTGTTCCGATTCGACCCACTCTTGTCGCTCCCAAGAAAGACGTCAAACCCGGCAGCTCGCGGGCCGGATTTGGTGCGGCCCGGCATGCGGTCGGGGGAAGGGGGTTCAGATCCGTTTTCGGAAATTCCAGAGCCCTGGGATTGGAGGTCGGAGGGAATGTTCTTGCGAAGCTCGCCAGTGACATTGTCATACCGTTCGGCCAACGAGCGGTAGATTCTGTAGAACTCCTCGACGAGTGAGATCAATTCGGGTCGTTTTTTGAAATAGAGCTCAGCCTTCTTGGCGAAGGAGTCGGCATCCTCTTCTATGAGTTTTAGCATCCTTTTTACGTTCTGATCCATTTCTGAAGGGAAGCAAATACACATCAATTATCGTGGTAAAAGCTACTCGGAAAACCTTTTACTCGTGAATTTGTTAGTTAACAATGCAGTCATGAGTATGTTAGATTAGATGTAAGTTTTACCTTCAAGATTCTCTTGAAGCCACTTGGAGTTCTTGGGACTAATGTGACTATCCCACCACCACGAGTGAGATTTCCTTGACTCCGTCCTCTTCATTCTATTAGACTTATCTGATAACAAAGATCGACAAACCAACATTAAACAGATTCGAACGAATTGGGTTATTTCCTTCCTCAGAGTTGGCCATCAGACCAACACACTAAATCAAGGTCTGTAATTGAAAAATCTATAAACAACTCTTCCACAAAAATAAAATTAACGAAAAAAAGTTAATATATCGGGTTCCACTTAAATTCTTGAATCAAATGATATGGAGATTGATTTCTTACGGAGGGTGATGCCATTATCGCAAAGCTTGATAGTTGATCCGAAAACCAGCCCGGAGCAAGAAACCGACTACCTGCAGCTTAGGAATCACAGTCTAAAGTCGCTATCGTGAATTTAAAGGAACACACACACACAAGATGGGAGAGTTGACCAGTATTTGCAATCAGATTCAGGGGCCCTATGTATGCATTTAGCAAGAAGTCCTCAACTACCAAACCAAGTAACCACCCACCCAAAAAAACAGAATTAAATTTAATTAAAAACTTAAAATAAGATTAACTATTATAATTAATCAGTTGAAAAGCATGAGCTTCAAATTTGGCACAACTGAACTCTCACACAAACCAGATATCCTCACACCATAATAGCCTTGAAGATTTTTTTATATAAATAAATTATTTTTGTATTCTATTAAAAAAAGGGTCAGTTTATTATTGTACTACTGTAGTAGTATTATTTTCTTGAGAAGATTCAAGAAAATAAAGTGAAAAATGAATAACTGAAATTAATGAAGGATTACTGCCCCTGCCACTGGATAGCATGTGGGAGAATTTAATGGAGGAGGACAGTCGCCCCACCCACCCCACACTTACCCACCCAAGCAAGAAATTATTTCAGAATAAATAAGTAAAAATTAAAACATCAACTGTTAATTCAAGAACAGCTTAATTATCCTCCAATCAGTGTACACATAAAAATGATATAAGCAACAATGTTGTGAGCAATTTTCAATTTTTTCACCCACACTTACCCACACTAACACACACTGACAGTGGGACTCATAAAACAATAAGGGATTTGCATTGTAACCATAAATAATCAATTTTTATTTCGATCCACAGATACCCATAAGAGAAAAAGAACAAAAAAAAAATGGCTCACCTCTTTAGAACTATATATTCCTTGAAGAAACCATGGAAATCCCTAGAAAGACAATGCAACAAACCTGCGGAAAATAACAAGATTATGAAGTTCCGAGCAAGGGAGACAGTATATGTATATGGGGGATGTATCTATATATTTGTATTTTAGTGTGGACAGAGAGATTGATACAGGGTGGCTCGTATTCTTCAGGTCAATGATTTCTTTATTTTATACTACGTAAAATTGTTATTTTTATAATAATGTCACTCTCTGGACACTACCTCAAATATATATATGAAGATAAAGATAATTTTGTTATTTAATAAATGAAAAGACGGGTACTTCTGTTAAGAAATTTTATTTAGACTATGAGCCTTCTATTTAATGTTTGAAGTAAAAAGATCTCCCAAACACCAGATTCATTCTGTCAAAAATCTCAGTGAACCAAACCAAACCAAACCAATTGCTCCTCATCAACATCAGGACAATGTTGATAACCCAACACCATTTACCTTAAGACAACGCCTCTACGTTTCTCACGTGCGAATCGAACGACCATATTTAACCCAACTCCTTCCAGCCTCTTTCGTAACGGCTTTCTTATCCATAAGCTCTCTCATTTTTCCAGCTTCATCCCATTTTCCATCAGATGCGTATAAATTACAAAGAATTGCGTAATTTCCAGGATTTTCCGGCTCCATTTCAAGAAGTTTTTCCCCGGCAATTCTCCCAACCTTAACATTCTTGTGAACCTCACAAGCGCCCAACAGCGAGCCCCATATAGCTGCATTTGGTTCAAAAGGCATCGCCTTTATGAACAGCAAGGCCCGTTCTAGTTGGCCCGCACGCCCGAGTAAGTCGACAACACAGCCATAGTGCTCGACACTAAGGTCAATCGACTCAACCCCGTTTTTGCAAGCTATTTCATCGAAAATTTCCATGCCTGTGATTTCCATCCCTCCGTGGCTACAACCCGATAATACAACTAAAAGAGTGATGCCGTTGGGTTTAATTTTATTCTCTTCCCTCATTTCGGAATATAACTCAACAACGGTTTTCCCCATCCCGTGTCTACTGTACCCTGCTAGCATCGAGTTCCAAGATACGACGTTTCTCTCAGTCATATTTTCGAACACTCTTCTAGCATATGCAAGGCTTCCGCATTTCGAGTACATATCAATCAAAGAATTCTGAAGTACAATATAAGATAATAGCTCCGAACGAAGAACATGGCCGTGCACTTGCTTTCCGCATTCAAACGCAGCGAGTCCGGATAACGCAGTAACAATAGTAGCATAAGTAACATAGTTGAAAACCATTCCTTCTTTCCGCAACATGCGAAAAACCTCGACAGCCTCTTTATCGAGCCCCAATTGAGCATAGCCCGAAATCATAGCAGTGCAGGAAACAACATCTCTCTCGGGCAAACCGTCGAACACGACCCGAGCTTCGCGGATTTTTCCATATTTCGCATACAGGTCAAGAAGCGAGCTGCCGACGTATATGTGGAATACGAACGGGCTCTTAACGACGTGTGAGTGGATTTGTCGTCCGTATTCGAATCCGTTGGGCCCCACACAAGACGTGAGTACTGTCGTGAAAGTGAACTCGTTGGGATATATACCTGCAACATTTTCATGTTAGAAGCAAAACAGAGTTTTTTTTAATAAGCAAAATGAAACGACCTGATCGTAGCATCTGAACAAAGAGACTGAGAGCTTGGGAGAAAAAACCCCTTTTGGTATAACCAGAAATCATAGCGGTCCACGACACTACGTTTCTCTCAGGCATTTCGTCGAACACCATTCTCGCATCACGCAATGCCTCGGACTTCAAGTACAGGACGACCATCCTCGTCCCGAGGTGCACGGAGGGGAGATAACGAGTCTTGATCATGTGGGCTTGCACCCTTTGGGCTCCTCTCAAAGACTTGAGACTCGCACACAGTGAATCGCAGTCTTTGAATTTCATGTTTCAGATAGGTTTCAAAGATTCAATTTTTATTATTATTATTTTGAAGAAGTTTGCAGGAACTGGTATTTTATTTCTGTAAAATAATAATTCAGATTTAATCCAGAAAATACATGATTGATGGAAATCACAATACACCTTTTTGAAAAAATATCAAAAAAAAAAAATGGGCTTATTAAATTAAAGAAGAAAATGAAAACCCAAAAAAAAAAAGTTGTGTCTGAATATGAGGTGACCATCTTGTCTCTTCCATAATATACACACTCTTTGCACCAGTTGATTAACTGCAAAAATAAACATACACAAATTATCATAATTAATTTTTATAAATACTATGATTATGATACAAAGTTGATAAAATGATCTAATTTATATTTTATTTCAAGTTCTTACTACCTTCAAAAAAGGCTCAATTTGGTGTTACACGTGGGCGCTTTTCCCTGATCGATGTCCGCCTGATCGATGCTGTGGCAGTCGATCTTGAACGGCATCCCGCTCATCCTCGTCCCGCCGAGGAAGAACTCGATCCGTCCTCTCACCACCACGCTGACCAGCATCATCCGCCTCTCGTAGTCGCCCTCCAATTCCGCC
This sequence comes from Euphrasia confusa, assembly GCA_954870475.1. Classification (NCBI taxonomy): domain Eukaryota; kingdom Viridiplantae; phylum Streptophyta; class Magnoliopsida; order Lamiales; family Orobanchaceae; genus Euphrasia; species Euphrasia confusa. The sequence continues at coordinate 4,493,752 of OX940951.1, forward strand.
GCCGCCGCCGCCTCCGCCGCCACGTCCCGCGCCGTCGTCTGAACCTGGACGTCCGCCATCCCGTGCGGCCGCTGCCGCATGTCGTCCAGCCGCGCCCGCCCCAGGCTCACGCCGGAGGCCGAAATCGCCGCCCCCAACCCCCTGTACCGGAGCTCGAACTTCCCGCTGCCGTTGGTGACGTTGAGCCACGCCGAGAAGTCCGCCTGAGTCACCGTGTCCCCGCTGACGTTGAGGCGGTTGACGTCGAGGCGGTGGAGGCGGACCTCCGGGAGGTTGGACTGGAGGAAGGCGAAGTATATGCCGCCGAGGAAGAGGAACAGAGTCAGGAAGACGGAGACGAGGATGGAGGCCCAGGCGCAGCAGGAGCCGCAGAGGGCGAGGGAGCGGCGGCGGGCGGCCTCGGCGGCGGCGCTGGTGGAGGCTTGGGATTCGGTGTCGACGGAGGAAGGCGGCCGCCCGACCCGGGTAGCGAAGGTGGCCTCGTTGAAGGAGACGCGGCGGCTGAGGCTCTTCTGGAGACCCGGCGGAGGAGGGCGGCGGAGCTCCGGAGACGATGAGCGGGTGGTCATCGCGAGAAAGGGGGAACATATGGAGAGAAAGGATAAACGTAGGTCATATGTTTCTCCTTACTATTTTCTGTTTTCTGAATTTCAGGAGGACCGCAGATGTGTTTTCCTCTGTTTCAATGGTGAAAAAGATTCGACTTTCAGTATACTCGTTCGCTCCCGAAGACTAGGGTCATGACGACAACTCGTCTCCAGCGAGTGTTCAATGTGTTTTTTAATATATAAATATAAATACATAAGTGTAAAAATATAATATAATGCTCAGTTATAAAAATTACTTTAAAATAAAAATAAAAACATTTTAATACCTTAATATAATCTAAGTACTGTATCCTTAATTGAAATTAAAAGCAAAAAGTGTAATTTTTTATAATCATTAATTGTGTCAAACAACAATTACTCAAATTTCAAACAATTAAGAAAACAAAAAAAAAACAAAATGAAAAATCAAGGTGTCTGCACATTGGACTTATTCTCGTCGGACGACGGCCTGTTCTCTGACGACTCGGACTGCCTGACCTCCTCGATCATCCTCACCACCTCGTCCATACTCGGCCTCACCTCCGGCACCTTCCCCACGCACGCCATCGCAATTTGCAGCATCTGCACCATCTCCTCCTCAATATCCGCAAACCTCATCAGCTCCACATCAAACACCTCCGCCGTCCACTCCTCCCTCACCACCGACTGCACCCACCTCGGCAAATCCACCACATCATCCCGGCCCGGCGACTGCGCCGGCCGCTTCCCAGTCAGCATCTCCAGCAGAATCACCCCGAAGCTGTACACGTCCGACTTCTGCGTGTGCTTCCCCGCCTCCGGGGCCCGGTATCCAACGGGCCGGGCCCCCGGATGGCCCATGAGCGAGGCCAGCCCGAAGTCCGCGACCCGGCCCTCGAGGTCCCGGGTCAGGAGGACGTTGGACGACTTCACGTTCCCGTGCGCGAACTTCGGGCCCCCGGCCGAGTGCACGTGGGCCAGCCCTCGGGCCGACCCGAGTGATATCTTGACCCTAGTCTCCCAGTCGAGGGGGGGATTTCGGCCCCCGTGGAGGAGGGACGACAAGCTGGAGGTCGGGTAGTGGTCGTAGACGAGGAGCTTCTCGTCTTTGGAGTAGTAGTAAGCGCGCAAGGGGACGAGGTTCGGGTGGTGGTGGCCGACTCGACCGATGGTTTCCATCTGCTGCTCGAACTCTTTTTTCCCGACGACCACCTCCTTCAGCCGCTTCACCACCACCGTCGTCGACTCCTCGAGGATCGCCTTGTAGGCGGTTCCGAAACTGCCCTTCCCCAGAACTTCTGCGGAAGCCCTCAGCAGGTCCTCGAGGTCGAAGTTGTACGAACTGCCCTCGAAGAAAACGAGCTTGTTCCTCTCGGACTCCTGGACCCCGCTCCCGAATTCCTCGCTCGGGTTCTTTAAGGTCCTCCCGGCAGCACCGGATGTCTTCGATTTCGAAGAAGCGAGGTTTTCGTGTTTTTTTCTCCGGAAAAAACACAAGAATATAACCAGAGCTGTTAGACACAGAAGGGCGCAGCCTCCGGCTGCAATCGCGATTATTGCTCCGAGCGAAAGCTTCCTGTCTGTTTGAGTAGGCGGGGTCGGGGATGGAGAAGGCGGGAGGTCGATGGAACAAGGAATCAAAGGGGGCCCACATAGAGAATTTTCGACGAAGGATGAGTTGGGGAAGCTTCGTAAAGAAGATGGGATCGTGCCGTTGAGATTGTTGTGGCTTAAGTTGAGTCGCCTGAGGCTGATCCGGCCGAAGTCAGGGATGGGCCCGGAGAGGAAATTGTTCTGGAGGCTCAGAGCAGTGAGTCGGGTCAGGTTCCGGAAAGTCGACGGGATGTTTCCGGTCAAAGAATTGAACGAGACGTCGAAAACAGAGAGGCGAGGGGAAACGGAGTTCGGGATATCGCCGGAGAAGTTGTTGTTCTGAAGAAAGATATAGCGGAGGGAAGGGAGGGAGAGAACATCGGACGGCAGGGATCCACTCAAGCGATTCGATCGGAGGCTTAGGACGGTTAAGGCGTTTAATTGGCTGAGGGTGTTGGTTGGGATCGAGCCGGTGAGCCCGATTCCGGGAAGACGGACTCCGATCACATTTTGGCCGTCGAGGCTGCAGTTGATTCCTGTCCATGAGGTGCAGATAGGGGAATTAGGGTCCCAGTTGAGCTTTCGGCCGTGGGGTAAGGAAGTGGAGAACGATAGGAGGGCGTTCCTGTCAGAAGGTAAGTCGGAAAAAGCTAGAGGCAGAATAGTGATGATAATGATGACGACGACGGATACAATGAGTCTCAATTTTCCTGAGGATAAAAACAAGGAAAAGATGAATGTTCTATATTCGGTTTAAATGGGAGAATACACAAAAGTATCAGCATTTGCATTCAGCTTGCATTGCAATATAGAGGTATTGAGTAAGTTGATAAATATTTTTTCTTACGACTAAAGTCGTTCTACGTGAAGAAAAGAGTGTCGTTATACTTTTTGTCGAATGGAAATCACTCAACTTCTTTTCCTTATCAGTGATGCTAGAGTCAGTTCTAACCGAACTTTTTTTTTGTAAAAACTACACAGTAAAAGAATAAAGTGGAAAGGTAAAGGAAAAGGCATGAGCCCTTCTGCAATAATCTTGTAGGCTCACAAGATTAATCAAACACGCTTATTTTTCAAGAAAGTGGATTTAGAAAAAAGAAGGCAAACAAACTTTCATCATTCAACAAAGAAAAATCAGGTGCAGAGTGAATTCCACACTCAAAATAAAACAGCCCACAAATTCAAAATTCTCGTCTTTTCACCGATCAGACTCGATCCATTATTCGATTCCAGACAACAGAACACGAGGAAAATTACATACATATGGGTTAGGATTTTCAGTGATGAAAGAGATCTTGTCAAGATTCATGGCATTTATCCTCCAACAAAGTAAAAAAAGAAGTGGATTTAAAGACCTGCTTTTTTTTAAAAGAATCCCATGACAATTGTATGGTTAGTAGTTGTTGAACAACCCAAATGCAGCTTTTATTTTCACAGCAATAACAACACAGATACTCATCACAGTTAAAATAAATGAGAAATTTTGAAAGAAAAAATTAATTTTTTTTTCAATTAAATTCATTTTAAATTTACAGTACATTTACCACCTCTGCAACAAGCAACAAGACGCGCCACTCAGATCTGCCAATACAATAAGCAAAACACACACACAGAGAAACAGTAGAGAAAAGGGACAAGATTTACCTCGACCCATTTCGAGAAACCCAGAAATTAACTGTCCCCTCAATGCAAATTCGAGTAAAAATCGGAGCTTTTTCTTCCGAGTTCAACGGTGAATGCAGGAAAAACAGAGAACTGTAGGCGGCTTAAACGGAGAGAGAGGAGCAGCAGCATTGACAAGCGCATTTCCTAGTCAAGAATTTCCACAGAGCATAAATAAATGAGCCCAGAATTAAATGGGGAATTCAAAGATCACAACTTTGTTTCTTGATAGTTGATAAATGAGCTGGATATCTATAACAAATGGGATGGGGTGGGGTGGGGTGGGGTGGGGGTCTTTTAGTAATTAGCATTAACTTCAGTTATTTACTACTACTATTTTATTTTATCTAATTTAAAAATATGTGTAATAATATTTCAAATGGTATGTACTTTTACATTATGCTTGAAATATGCAATTTGAGTATTTGAAACTTTATAAAAGTATACTAGGAAAAAAAATTGTCTTATTACTATTAAAGTACTGAGAATATACTAGTATGTCATTACAAAATTTGAGTTTTAAATTTTAAAATTGGACAAGGACTTTGACTTTTGTAGTGCTCACAAATCTTAGTAATAAAAACATATGGTCTTTCTCGGTTAGTGGTACAACGTTGTGCTGCCGTCTAATATGGATATTTTACATTTGAAAAATAAAAATAGACTATATTTTATAGTAGTACTCCATAAATTGTTTTTACTAATTTGAAAATTGTGACTTTCTTTACACCACAAATCTATGTAATTTATATTTCAAAATTTATGAATGTTTGCTTACATAAGTCTGTCTTCACAACATTTCATTTTTTTCTTTTTTTGGATTTGCATCTTTAGGAATTAGGAAAATAAAAAATCCTGATGTGCATAGTTAGTTTGACCAAGTCTGAAATCTATAGGTTCTCAATAAATAGTGTATTTGTTTGACAATTAATGGTGTTTATTTAAAAACAAAATAGACCAAATAAACAAAATAGTTGTGTAGTGTTGCGCCTTTTTAATAAACCGACGAATTCCCCTTATCAATATTGAGACGCTTTGTGATTTTCATTTTTCGCTTTGTGATTTTTATTTTTTATCATCTTTCTTATATCGTGTCTTATTCATAAGAAATTTCAAGGGTAAGATTTGTAAACATGAGTCCCCAGGAGCATAGCCGAGTGGTAAGACCTGTGATGATGTGGGTGTAATTCCCCGGCGACGCAGGGTTCGAATCTCGGGTGGGACAAATTTTCATTGAAATATTATGAAGATTTGTCCTGGGGTTCGACCTGTTGGCTCTCTCGCACAGGTGTCTGCTACTCGGGCACATTCCTCGATTTACATCCTACTCGATCGAGGGACCTCCGATCGGGTGGGGGTGGAGTTTCTCGTCTCTCCTCCTTATAAAAAAAAAAAAAAGATTTGTAAACATGAATGCGAAATGACAATGGGGTGGTTAAGATTTGTAATCCAAAATAGGTTTTTGTGGTTGGTTTCTTACTAACTACTAAAAAGGTGTATATATTGTTTCCAATTTTTACAGGGTACAATTTGGCATTTAGTGGTCTTGTTTATCATTCATTTTCAAGTATTGTATTGCTTTATGTATGTGATCACAAGCATTCTCCCCCCAATATATTTTTTAATGAAAATATGAATAAAAATAGATTATCACTGCAAACACATTGCACAACAAACTTTATAAGCGGATAGAGAGACAAGGATAACATCTTCTGTGGCATAATAAAGTAGTAGATTATCCAGAAACCCTAATCTCATTTTCCCGATTCATCGTTAAACAAGTTTTTTTAGATTGCATTGTACTTGAATTATCCCTCCTTGACTTCCACACACATCACTTGTAGAATTCAAAATCGGTGTCGGGCTTCTTCACGTTAGACCTGTAACCCTTCTCGAAATCTTTGGGTAGTATTACATACCGATTCTTCCTAACCGCGAGCATACCTGCTTCTTGGCATATAGCAGTAATCTGAAACAGATGAAGAAAATAAGCTTTAAGCAAGTAAATACATGCACAATAGAGATATTAAGCCAAAATGGGAGAAACTATCCCTAACCTCGGCAGCACTAATCTTGTCGGGCCGAGACACATAATCTTCCAAATCCACTTCATCACTCAAGTTCATTTTGGCAGTGCAGACCTGCACATTAAACCACATATATTTTGTTAATGTTGACGGTTAACCACAGAAATCAAAGAACCCTTAAAAATGGATATCCGCATGCCGAATAATGACTCCATATTTTTTTCCATTTTACAGGTAGATATAGCCATTGTAGATATTAGTTGTGAGTTTGGAGTTGCAATCTTTTGTTTTACAGAGTTCCTGGGCAAAGCAAACTGATGTTTATCCGTCCATCTCCCCACCCACCCAATTGGGAGAAAACTGAAGAGTTACACACACACACACACAGAAAGAGAGAGGGAGAGAACAAATATTATACTACGTAGTAAAACTTTTGAAGCACACCTGAAAGACAAGCCTCTTTTGCCTTCTGTCAGGCAAAGGGAACTCGATTTTACGATCAAGTCTTCCTGGACGGAGAAGGGCAGGGTCTAATGTGTCAGCTCGATTAGTTGCCATGATCACCTTAACATTAACAGTCTGGTCAAATCCATCCATCTGCGAAAGACAAATCAAAATAGAAAATTATTATACTAGACGACACAAACAAAATTGTGAATTACTTATATCATTTTATAATCAGTGAAAGTTGGTGAATTCCACCTGATTCAACAATTCCATGAGGATACGCTGAACCTCTCTATCAGCTCCAGTTTGAGCATCAAACCTTGCAGTAGCAATTGCGTCAACCTCATCAATGAAAATGATTGCAGGCGCATTCTCTTTTGCCAGGCGAAAAACATCACGAACCATTCGCGGACCCTGCACTTATTGTTAATACAGAAGTTAGCAATCAGTAGAATCCGTATAGGACCAAGAATCTAGGTTTTCAAAAATTCTAAGATACACATATATCAGAAAATGAAAGCATATCACTAAATATTTGCTCCATCAAGCACACAATTATTAACATTTAGATATTTAAACATCCTTTTGGGTTTGTAGTGTGAGGGGTTCTTACGTGCAAACAGCAACCAAATACTAATAAAACCTAAAAGTGATACTATTTCCTCCCAAATAAATACAGGGTTTACAAGCTACTAATACTAATACTAATATATATATATATATATATCATCCCCAGAAATTCCATGGAAGTAGAGTACAGTACTATGAAATATTAATTATTCAGTAAAACAGTAAATGCATGCTCATAATTTTTAACCAATTGTAGGCATAAATAAAAAAATCATAATAATATCAACTGATTCTACATCATACCTCGCCCAAGTACTTCTGAACAAATTCTGAGCCAACAACTCTAATGAAGGCTGCAGTAGTGTGATTGGCAACTGCCTTGGCGAGCATGGTTTTTCCAGTGCCAGGCGGCCCATAAAGCAAGACACCACGAGGAGGATCTATGCCGATTTGTGTGTACAACTCATGGTGAGTCAGAGGTAGCTCTACAGCTTCACGTATTTCTTGCTTCTGGATGTCACATCCTCCAATATCCTGACGGAAACATACAAATATATTCATATATAAAAGATTATTTTTTTTGATAATTTCCGAGGCACAAGGATGGCAGTATGCCACAAAGGAACACTAAGGAACAATTGCAGAACTAACAAAATAAATGAAAAATATTATTTGAGTAAGTCTGTAGTCGTAAGTATGTTTGCATGAATATCTATTGAGAATTATATGTTATGTTATGGTGAGGGAAGAGAACAAAAGCCAACAAAAAGAAGGTTACTCTGCTGAACATAGTTGAGATCAAGGAAGAACGAGCAAAATAATACAGCATGGTGAAAAAGAAACACAAGACCCCAAACAACAAACAAGTATATTAGTGTCTAACAAAAGTCATTTCGGAATAGAACTTAATGTTTGGGAGCACTTATGATGATGTCAGTTGACGTCTTAGTAATTGAATTTTCAAAAAGCCTAAAATTTTAACGAACAAACGTCTATTATTATGGAAAAAATTTTAAAATGAGCTTTTCGATCCAAAATATTATTGGAGAAGTGCTCCAAAAAGCTATTGATATCTTCTGGCCTTCAAAGAATTGAAGTGACCCGAAGTTGATAAAGGCAGAGTATTGGACTGCTGAGATTTGCTAAATTTGGAAATTAGCACGTGATATGAAGTATAAGCAAGTTAAACTGACTCAGATTTAAATATGGATTAAAGATATTATGTTTGGGAATACACTCACACATAAAAAATAGAGTTACAAATGAGCGCAGTCGTTATTGCACCTGAAAAACGTGAGACTCGTGAATTCTTATTTAAACCCCCAGTCTTGGCTCTATTTTAAACAATAAAGGTGCAAGATATATTGGTATGACCGTATGACAGTTCAGGGCTCCGTCATTTAGTAGTGTCGGTCTTCATACATTTTATTATGATTGAACATTTGAACTTATACTAATAATTGTCCTGATGATAAGTTAGGAAATCGCTGCCTAACCAAGATTGTAGCTTCTTGTGCTGGACAAATGTATCACCCAGCTTCACAGAAAACACAAGAAGCAAAATCCCATACAACCAACAATTTTGGTGAATAAAGCTTGAAACTCAAATCTTCACAATTCTTACCCTACACAAAACACAAATTAGCCTAAACCGTACCCTCGAGCAAATATGAACTTACTTACGGAATAGCCCCAAACCACTAAAACTGCCAAGACGATACCTTTACAAGTAATTGAACTGTTGGTTAGAACACCCTCCCAATATAAATCACTTCAGAAATTTCAGTGTACAGTAATCTAAAATTAACGTGAGTATACAATCAAACCCAACTCACAAATGAATAATAACATAATCAGTGACAAAACAAACCCTAGGCCCAAGAAACCCTAACACAAAAAATAAATGAACTTACATTATAAGTGACGTCGGGCTTCTCGGACTGACTAAGGAGCGAAATACTCGAGTCGGCCTCCGGCGGCAGCACGTCAACGAGAGCGTTTGAGTGTCGGTGCAGAGCAACAGAGGCAGAGGGCTTGAGAAGCTCGCGGTTGATGGTGCTGAGGATCCGGACGTAGTAATTCGACCCGGTGGTAGATCCAACTATGGCGTTGTTCTGATCGATCATCTCCATGAACTGCCCGATGACAAGCGGGACCGATTGGATCCTCTTCACCTCCTCCTGGGACCGCAACAGCTCGCGACGGAGGTTCTTCAGCTCGTCCTTCACGTACTCTTCCTGTATCTCGATGAATTCGAGCTGGCGCTGCAGAGATTTGAGGCGGGAGTAGAGGTCATCTTCACCGTCGGCGGAGGAAGACGAGCCGAGATCGGGTTTCTGTCGGGTCGCAGGCGGGTCGGAAGGCAAGTGCTTCGAATCGATAGGCATAGCGGCGACGGTGGCGGCCATTGCTTGTGAGATTATTGACGGAAATTGTGAATCGGCGTCGTGCAATCGGAACTTTGAAGAGGGTTTTGCGACTACTGTCTTGTTTGGGAAGAAATGTAGGAATATCTTTCAATTATAATTTTTATATAAATATATATACAGTATATATCTCCGTGTTCGAGTCCATGGACTAATGAAGCCCATCTCAATCTGAATAAACAATTAGCCCACACGATATAACATCCGGCCCAAATAAGCCAACGCAGCCCAAATTATCTTTCCTTCAATTATTTTTTGCAAATTATAAAATATAAGTGTGATCATTTGAGTAGAGAGCATTATTATATTATTCTACAATTCGTATTGTACAATGTACATACAATCATTACATTTAATATAAAATTAAAAATACAAAATGAGAATTGCAATAATCTTCTTTTTCACTCGTGTTCGTATTTGATTTGAGCCTAGATATGTCGTGGACTCAAGTAGTCCAAACAAGACTAATGCAAAAGAGAATCAATACGCCACTTTTCATTTTATAAAAGTCTTCATATTAGTATGATCTATAATCCACCATATGGCTTCATGGTTAGTTGCTTTTAGGCACGATTTATAACCCTGTCTGAACACACTGTATTCCTTGTGAAAGTGAATCGCTCCGTTCAACCCACGATCGATTAAAACAGGTAGATACTTAGCTACATTATGATTTGCAGTTGTATAAATTGGTGAAACTTGTTTTCATGTATCATAAGTTTTGTTAAGGTAGAATCATATATGTGTTTTGGTATCTCAAAGGTTTTGTTAAGGTAGAATCATATATTAGTATGATCACAAATAACCGAGACCGATTTTGAAGTAGAGTTTCCACATTTTTTAACAAACAATAATTGCATTTATCAAAATAAAATTAAATTAATAAATACAGTATAGGTAAATATTATTCATACAAATAAGTGAATAACTAAAAACTAGTCCTATTAAGTACAATACTTTCTCAAATTATTTTAATAGTAGTATTTTATTGTAACAAAAGTCTCCACAATGATCACTAATAATTATTAAGTGCAAGTCAAGTCATCATTAAGAAAATAAATAAATAAATAAATTACAAAGCTTGAAAATAATTAAATTATACTAATGGTCTTCCTCTTTTGTAATTTGTGAAGAAAATTTAACCATTAGTGTGGGACAATAAAATATTATTTTACTTATTGAATTTTAAACATAAATAGTATTACTTTATCTTATATATACATAAATTCATCAAATCAAAGTAATTATAATGGCACAAACTCATTTTACATTTTACACTTAAAAAAGAAAAATAATTTTTTTTTTAATATTCTCATTGAATCAAAATAATTTTAATGAGAAGATAATAGTACTCTCTTATTTGTAATTAACACATTTTATTTGTAATTTATAAAAAAAATGTCATCTATTTTGAGACTTACGAAGTTTGAATTAATAATTCATAGGCAAATGATCACAAATAATTAGTTAGGTTAAAGATTCATCTCAATAAAAATCAAACTTTTGGTCGAGAGACAATTAAAAGTAAAAATTCATAAAAAAAGTTGTGAGAAGATTTCATTGCCTCCTCCCATACCTATCTCTCTCTCCCTAATTAAGCATATTTCTTTGTTAATCATAATGAAGAAAAAGGAAGCCGTTCAACAACCCCAAAGTCTAAAAGCAAAGAAAAAACAAACTCAAAATCCCATTTAAATCTGAATAAAATAAATTACTAGTCTTTGCCAGCCACAGTTTGGTCTGAGTTTTTTGTTTATACAAAAAATTCAATCTTTAACAGTTGAAACTTCACCGAAAAGAATGTAAAAAAGATGGCTTCTCAAATCATCATCACTTTCAACACCAACACCTGGGTTCCTTGCCTCGCCCTCCCACTCTTCACTTTCTCTCTCAACATTTCAAAACCTTTTTTCTTGAGCAAATGTATTTTGCAATTTAACCCAAAGGTAAATATTCAAATTGTAAAAAAATTAGATTTTTTACTGGCCCATTATTTTTTTTTACTGTATGTTCTGCTGTGCATATTTGTTGTTTGGAGATCATGGGATTTTGTTTCTTGTTTAAGATTTTGTCAAGTTTAAGTGTTGTGCCTATTGTGATTCTTGCTTGTTAATTTGCTAGTGTTGTTTGATGGGCGATCATATTAGAAAGTAATTTAGTTTCAAAATCCGATTTTGTTTGATAATTCTTGTGGGATTAGCACAATTTCTTGTTAATTTATTGGTGGTCAGAAGCAATTTAGTTTTGAAATTTGGACAACAATTTGTTTCAGGTGGGGCCTAATTTTGTAGAGATTTATCGGAGAATCTTTTGTAAAAAATGGCGATTCTTGGGATGCCCCAGCTAACTTTGGAAAAGCTTGGAATGGGTTTCGTTATGGGGCTATGCTGGTACACGTGTTTTATTTGTGCCGATAGCCAGAAGACTGATCCGGATGAAGGTTATTGTTTGGATTAGTTTCACATTCTTGTTATAAGCATTAAAAACTATGTAATGCTGTCCAAATTTCGATCTTGAAGAAATTGAACGTAACTTTTGGTGTTGGATGCAGTGAATGCTTTACGGTCGATCCAGAGAAGTTTCAATGATCCATTTAGGCATCTTTCCAACTGGAGCAGGGGGGACCCGTGTACTTCAAGTTGGAGAGGGGTTTTCTGCTACAATAGAACACTTGGTGATGGTCACTTCCATGTTAAAGAATTGTATGGTTTCGATCCTTCCCAATATTGTTTTCCCTGCTAAATGTGTTTTTTTATTGTAAATAGCTCTATATGACCCCTTCTCCGTTTTTCACTTTTCTTAACAGGGTATTGTTGAATAGGAACCTGACAGGAAACTTATCTCCAGATATTGGACGTTTATCTCGTTTGACAATACTGTGAGATACATATTTTTCATATCTCACCCGTTATGTAAATGCACTATGCACTTGCAAATTTTAGCTTCCATTTTCGGTTTTACCTTTTGGTTGCTATGGCTCCTTTCTATAACATTGTTTATTGCTAGGGATCTTATGTGGAACAACATTAGCGGGAGCATACCAAGGGAGATAGGAAACATTACAACACTACAGCTGTTGTGAGTTGAAGCACCTCTTCGTTCCATGTTTCTTTGTCCCCGTTATAAACAAGAATATTTCCACTTGCTTTAATTATTTATTTCCACTTATTTTCTCTGGTTACAGGCTTGTTAATGGAAATCAATTGTCAGGCCCTTTGCCAGACGAGCTCGGTAAACTTATTAACTTGAATAGGATACAGATAGATCAGAACCGCATATCAGGACAATTACCACGATCGCTCTCAAAGTTGCGCAAAGCAAAACACTTGTAAGTTTTTTTTTTCTTTTTTTTGCATTGCTCTTTTGTTGTTCTTGGCTTTACCTTTTTTTAGTCGCTCGACCCTCGTAATACTGTTTTTTTTCATGGACAGCCATATGAACAATAATTCACTGAGTGGGCAAATACCGGCAGAGCTGTCTAGACTTCCAAAGCTTGTTCATCTGTTAGTTGGACTTTTTTTACATATTACACTTCCGTTGGCCTGAAAAATCACTATGGTTTTTAGATTGCTCACTTAGTGCGTTTGTGCAGGTTGCTTGATAACAACAACTTATCAGGACCTCTTCCACCTGAATTGTCGCGATCGCCAGAACTGCTAATTCTGTATGACATCGTTTTCTCGTTCAATGTATTTCTGATTACTGTTTCGTGCTACATCCCGTTTTTCTTGCCAGATTCTTTTTATTTTCTCCTTACCAACTCTGGACTTTTGATGTTTAGTGTGGAAAACAACAAATAATATATGGTTAGGAGAACATCTTTGAGCTTTATTTTAGAATTTATTCACCAATCTTATCGATCCTTTTATGATATTTCTTATAACATTTGAAATTAATGTAGTTTGAATACTTTTTCTTTCGTTTACTTTGCCTCTCTTGTTCCTGTTTTTATGATATTTCTTGTTTTCACTTTTTTTTCTCGTTTCCAGTCAACTTGACAACAACAACTTCGGTGGGACTATGATACCATCTTCTTATGGCAACATGCGTAACCTGTTGAAGCTGTAAGACAATACAATTTATTTACTGTTCAAAAAAACATGTTAGTTTACAGCGTTCGCAAATGCCGAATCCATCTTCCAATCCCACAAAACTACAAATTTCTGATTCTCAACTGCTTTCCACTTCTACAAAATTAAAAATCGATTCTTCTGGAAGGAGAAGAATTTGCTCACACTTCCTCAAGTTGTTTTTGAGATTGCGTTCCTATATTTTTTTTGTGGCAGGAGTCTGAGGAACTGTAGTTTGCGAGGACCAATTCCTGATTGGAGAAATAATACCAACATTGCTTACATGTAAGTCGATGTGAAAGTTTATGTAAAATAAAACCTGATTTGGATGTCTGAAAATTCTATACAAATAATATCTCCTTTAAAGTCATTAATCAGTGGGATGGTATGCTATAATTATTACATACTACCCTCTTCCCGTGAATATCTTCACACTTTTTCGAACACCGAGATCAATATTTTTTTAATAACGTTGATAAAAATTAAGGGTAAATTTGTCTTTTAAAGTCGTGGAAATGTAGAAATAGTTGTGTAAAGCTAGATAAGTAATAGTGGTATATTTTTTTCTTGCATTTCAGTGATCTGAGTCACAATCAGCTTAATGGAACCATACCAACAGGTTCGCTTTCAGAGAATATAACAACTATGTAAGATATTCAATCCTGGACATTGCGCACCGTTATAAATAGAAGGTCACTTTGAACAATTAACTTGTATAACAAAAATATAATTATACCGTGCAGAGACCTGATGAGCAACAATCTGAGTGGGACTCTTCCTTCTAGCTTTTCGAGCCTTCCTCGTTTACAAAAGCTGTGAGCACTTTAATTTGGATTCTTTGATTTTTTACTTTCCTAAAATGTCTTAGCTAGTTAGACTCATTATATCCCATGTATATTCGCTTGCAGGTCAGTCGCAAACAATTCATTGACTGGTTCTGTTCCGTCAAACATCTGGCTAAATATATCTCTAAACGCAACCGACAGATTACTTCTGTAAGCTCCAAAAGACAAAAAAAATAAAAAATCTTCTCACGAAAATATTTGAATCTCTACCTACTGAAATAATTTATTTGCTAACATGTTTTTATTGTACTTGATGAAGGGATTTTGGGTTCAATATGTTTTCAAACATCTCCGGCATCCCGCTCTCCCGTCCAAACGTTACTGTCGGGTTCGTCGTGCTACACCTTATTATATATATATATATATATATATATATATATATATATATATATATATATATATATATATATATATATATTCAGAATTGGGATAATTTCAAATTTACCCCTCAGGTTGTGGTATTTATAGTAAAATGCTAGGACTAGAAAACTTGTACAATCTGAACATGAGTTTGAATGCGCTTAAATCTTGCACCAACTGCCAGTAAAATACACACAAAATTTGGTGTTACTTGTAAATATTCAATATTGTACCTTAGATATGTTTTAGGGAAGTAGTTGTAAAAATGATTATCTGACATCAACAATTTCCGTCAGCTCCACTTAACTGGTTTGCAGAAAATGTGAAGACAAATATAGTCTCAAGGGTATTTTTGTAAATTTCCATGTTTATATTTTGGGTAATTTAGTTAAACTTCCAGTTTTTTTTAATAGTAATATTCCCTAAGAAAACTTGCCCATTTATATTGGTCATTTCCTGTACTTTTCACCAATTTATGTGCTCGTCTGGTCTAAATAAATTATACCAGGCTTCAAGGAAATCCCGTATGCTCAGCCAACAATCTTATCCAGTTCTGTGGGCCCCAAGATGAGAATTTTGATGATGACTTGAACATCACGAATCCCGACAAATGTCATCCTGGACAGTGCCCGCCCCCTTACGAGTATGCTCCTCCGTCACATCTCACGCCCTGTTTTTGTGCTTTGCCACTTCTTGTCGGGTACCGTCTGAAGAGTCCTGGGTTCTCAGATTTCCCTCCGTACATGGACCGGTTCAAGGAGTACATAGGTTCCGGCCTCCAAGTAAACACTTCCCAGTTGGATATCGATTCAGTGGCGTGGCAAAGTGGGCCCCGCCTTAGAATGTACCTCAAGATTTTCCCTCCGTACATCAATGACAGTGTCCGGATGTTTAACAGGAGTGAGATCATCTGGATCCGCGATAGGTTTGGTGGATGGAAAATTCCTGAGAATCAAGTGTTTGGACCCTACGAGTATCTTAATTTCACTCTCTTGGACCCCTACATAGATGGTGTGTGTTATTTTTCTATATTATTATTGCTAATTTATACGAGTCTTTCCATGGTTTTATATGCGAGTTTACCCGGAGGTTTATTCTAATTACATAAAGCTACAGTTATCTGTTTAGACTTATTACATATAATACCCCCTTAAAGTATTACCCCTCTTGAGGGTGTGCAGTTTGTAAAAGAGAAGAATTGGAAAGGGGGTATTTGTAATTTTGTAAGATGATTGGGAGTTTTTGTAATTAGGATAAACCTCGAGGGTTATATAATTTTTAACCAAAGACTTTTAAGGAAAAGAAAAACTAAGTTGATCAATGTTTGTTAAAGAAAGCGAACGAATAACTTTGGTGCATTTTTCGGATGATAAAATGTCAGTTGTGGTGGTACTCTTAAGTTGAAAATGTTTTTACTCATTGTTTGAAAAATTGATGTGAATCGTGTTGGCTTGCTGTGTGGCGTCAGCACCTTGAGACCTTTTTTTTCCTAACATAAACAGAAGAAATCTATTTGTGTTTCCACACTTGCGTTTACATGATCGTACTTTCTCATGAATTATAGGATTCTTATTTAACCTTTTTCATTTTACTCGAGTGATCGGGCATTTGTGGATTCAATGAATAAACTTGTGGCATGTTTCTATGCTTTTCCTTTGAAAAACCCTTATATCAGAATGTATTTCCTCTAGACAAACTCCATAATTTTTTCGTTTTTTATTTATGATTATTTCCAGTCTTTTTAGCGTTTTTCGGTATATTTTGATAGTCTTTAGGGTTATTAATATATTAAGGTGTATTGTTTAGAGCTTTTATTTACGTTCTAGAAATAAAAAGCCGTATGAATCTTTAGTTCTTATGTTGCAGAATTTTTTCCCCCCGGTTCGTCGTCTGGTTTGTCCAAAGGAGCACTCGCAGGCATCATATTGGGAACAATAGCTGGATCGGTTGCTCTGTCTGCATTTGTTTCACTTCTTGTCATGAGACGGCACATCAAAAAACACCACGGCCCTTCGAGGCGACGTACATGTGAGTTATGTTACGAGTTATATGGAGAAATAATTTTTCACCGATCAAAAAATGATGATTTATAAAAGTATTTTTCAAATTGAACTTATATTCGGTTTCAGCCACGAGGGTCTCCATCAAAGTCGAAGGCATGAAAACTTTCACGTACGAAGAAATGGCTCAGGCGACGAATGAATTCGAGAGCTCGACAGTGGTCGGGCAAGGCGGCTACGGGAAAGTTCACAGAGGCGTTCTTGCTGACGGAACTGTCGTGGCTGTAAAGCGCGCTCAAGAAGGGTCTTTGCAGGGCGATAAAGAGTTTCTTACTGAATTAGAGTTTCTATCGAGATTGCATCACATGAACCTCGTTTCGTTGCTTGGATACTGTGACGTGGAAGGCGAACAGGTACCTCTAGTTAAAATTACAAAACTATCCCTGAGGTTAGGTACATTTACAAAACAGACCTAGTAACAACTTTGAAAAATTACAAAACCATCTGTTTACAAGGGATGTAAATGTAAAATGCGAAGATCACAAAAATTGAGGGGTGAATTTGCAATTTTTTTTATCGTTTTTCTGACCATCCATTTTTCTTCGTAATTACGCAGATGTTGGTTTACGAATTCATGCCGAATGGTACCTTGAGAGATCATCTGTCGGGTAACACTTTCAAGAGCTGCTTATGTAAATTAAATTCTTATTAATTGAACGCAAATATAACGTCATGGTCATTTACAGGTAAGTCGAAAGTGCCGTTACCGTTTTCTACGAGGATACGAATCGCACTGGGTTCGGCCAAAGGCATCCTTTACCTACACACAGAAGCCAACCCTCCAATATTCCATCGAGACATAAAGGCTACGAATATATTGCTGGACTCGAGATTTATCGCTAAGGTCGCTGACTTCGGACTGTCTCGGCTGGCTCCTGTCCCGGAGCTCGAAGGAGCCATGCCTTCTCACGTCTCCACCGTAGTCAAAGGGACACCGGTGAGCGAGCATCGATAATAAATAAAAAGTCAAATTCCAAATAATTTGCTAGTTCAATTTTTATTTTATTTTATTTTTGTTGCTGATCGATTTTTGTAGGGATATCTCGACCCGGAGTACTTCTTGACTCGTAAGCTGACGGACAAAAGCGATGTTTACAGCCTCGGGGTCGTGTTCCTCGAGATGTTGACTGGAATGCAGCCGATCTCGCACGGAAAAAACATCGTTCGAGAGGTAATTAATTAATCAATTAATTTCGTATATATTGTTTAGTTTTATTAAGTGATTTGATGATGTCTTGTTTTGCACGATTAGGTTAACAACGAGTATCGATCGGGTACGATATTTTCCGTGATCGACAAGGGGATGGGTTCGTACCCTTCCGAATGCGTCGAGAAGTTTTTGAACCTCGCCCTCAAGTGCTGCCAGGAGGAGACTTCAGCCCGGCCTTCGATGGCGGAGGTGGTTAGAGAGCTCGAGAGCATATGGCTCATGATGCCGGAATCCGACACGAACCTGACGGAATCTTCGTCGTCAGTCACGGATTCGTCTTCGATATCGCCTCTGTCGAGGCATCCTTATGTCTCGCAGGATGTCTCCGGCAGCGATCTGGTCAGTGGGGCCATTCCCACAATTGCGCCGAGGTGAAAATCTTTGTGGGCCCCACCGACAGCCTTTGGGAGGGTACACGTGTACAGTTGGTACTTGGATAACACATCAAATCAAATCAATGGGGGGTATAGTATGATTTTTTTGGGGAAGTTGTTAAAGCCAATTATACAGTATACAGATTTTAGGAATATCTATCTTACTGTGATTAATATCATCATTGGAATATACGAATTCTTTGAAAGTGGTTGGCTTCATACTTTTGGTTCACAAGCAATGATTAAGATTTTTCTTTCATTTTTCAAAATTTATCTTTAGGTGACTTTATTTACACTTTTTTTTGGGCAATCCATATTCCATACAAACTTCCACAAAAACCAATTTTGTTTCTAGACCCAACAGTACGATTGTCGTGTCTTACGCACCTCCACCACCACCCCTTTCGTCGCCGGTGAATACCTCAGTCCCTTACCGGAGCCGCCAATCATAAACCGCAGAAGATCAGACCACCTCTTTCACGTTGTTGCTGGTCTACCTTAGCCGTCGACCACCGGTGGACAGAACAGCCGGGATTCGTGAGGCTCCTTCGCGCCTCCCCTCCCTCCCAGAAACGCCGAGACGTAGATGCCGCAGAAAACACGAGATGTCACCGCCTTTAAATCACGGAGGTTCGTCCACCAAAAGCTTCGCCGGAGAAGACGAACGCGCCCGTCGATCAAAATAAATTTTGTTTCATATTCAAATCTAATGGGTAAGTGTCAAGAATTTGCACTGAGTTTTTTATAAAAATAAAATTGAAAAATTCATTGAAAGAGGAAGAATTGAGAAACGATGGCAAAAAAATTGAGCGTTTCTGTGATTATGATTTTTTTGGCGAAAAAAAGAGAGAATAATTCAACAAGGATTCTTCTCCTATTTGATTTCATTGATTTTAATTTTATTTATAATTTAAAAACAAGGGTATTAAAGCAGTATTATTTTAAGAAAAAAATTGAAAGAGGGGTGGGTTTAGTAATGTTGGAGGTGTAAATAAACTGAGCCTTTTTTAAATTCTTCAAACTCTTCATTATTTTTTTGACATTCATTATTTTTTTTTCACTTTTTAGAGAGACCATCATAATGAGTTGTCTTTCCTTTGTTGATATATTTTGGGTGGGAATCATTCAATTTTATTAGGATATCGATCGAGTATATGGATAGAAAATATGACATGAGTATTAAGTATTTAAGTGTAATTTATATATTGTTCTGAACCTCCTTCTTAAGTAGGTGTATTATGAAACGTGCATGACATAGCTAGTGCATATACAACATACTTAGTAGTACATGATACATAGTATATAGTAAAACATGGGATCGAGAAAACAACTTAAAGATGGACGAAGACGACAGACGAGATCGACTAGATATTGAAACATATAGCTAGTATATATATATATATATATGTGGTTAATTTATTCAACACACATTATAAAACTTAGAGGATGATATCATGAGATTTTCAGGGGGCGCACCTTGGACATGTGCTGCAGTTGGCTCCTGTTTATGTGAGATCGAAAACAAATGTAGCTGGTAATATTATTAATTGGTAATATATGCAAACAATTTTTGAAACAATGATTAATAACCAATTTATTTTCAAACCTTTGGAGAGTTGACGGCGGCCGATGCCACAACAGCTCTGGCAAACTGATCGAGATCCATTAAAACATCAGTGTGAGGAGAAAAAAATTAGATCGGTGTGATCTAGTAGCTAGAATTATGTAACATGATATATATTTTTTTGAATTATAAAAAATTTTACTTACAATTTCTATCACCACGAGGAATGTCATGGTGGCTGGCCTGAAATTAATTAAGAAAAATCAAATTCACATGTGATAAGAACATTTTTATACATATACTATAGTGTAGACTCTGTAGTCACTATTATGGAGTAAAAATAGACAAAGAGAAAGAAACTAGAAAAAAAGTAGTACCGGTAAAACACGATTTTGATTGTGAACCGCCTCATCTTCAAACGACGCGACGACCTAATGTATAAATAATTATAAGAAGAGTTAGATAACAATTTCAATAAAAGATGTTAACGCTACTACTCAGTCCGGCCTTTGGAGACCACGCACCCGAAGGCACGCAGCCCGCCCCCAACCGAACCCCCGCGAGACGGGGTTCACGCGATCGAAGATCGCGTTCGATCTTCGCGATCGATGGGGCTGCCCAGCAGCCCCCCGCGGCGAGTCCGGCGACTCACCGCCGCCTGGAGGAGCCCCGCCTTCACGGCGGGTGGGGTGCGGCACCAGCCCGCGCCCCCGGCGATCGATCCCCGTGATCGATCGCGAGCCCTCGGCCCAGCCGAGGGTTCCTTTCCTCCGCGCGCCGCCAAACCCTAGCGGGCGATCCCGCGGTCCGGTGGCTTCGCCATCACCGCGTGATCGTTCGTCTAATCCAGGTTCGACTCTTGGATCTTGTTTTTCCGATAATTGATTTCAATAAAACTTGAATTAAATTGCGGAAATTTAATTCACCTTTCGATTCGTTGTGCGGAGAAACGAGATCTTATGATGACCTTGAGATCTTCCCACGTATTCCTTGCACTTGTTCGAACGTCGGGTGGGCGACGATCCTCCGAACACTATGGATCTCCTTCTCTCCTTTCTCTCGTGATCTTTAAGTTATGAGAATAAAGAAGACCATGTAGTGCTTTTATAGGCTACGTAGGGAATCTTAAGGAGGTGGAATATTGGGCTTCTAATATTGAAGATTAAATTGAGACCAATGCTCAAGTCCATTAATCCTTATCAATATTAATTAATTTATTTTTCACTATATAAATTAATTGCACTCCCAATATTAAACCATATTATATCAAATAATATTTCTCCGGTAGTATTATTTATTCCGTGTATTTAAGATATAAATATCCATGAATAAAATTAATTTATTGCTAATTAATTTAGTCATCTCTTATATCCGAGACTAGTACCATTCAACCTTAATTATTATGCGGAACAAATCCACCTGCAGGGTTTACATAATAATTCCTTATGAACTCATCTCGGTGATATTATCAACCCTTACGGGATACACTTTCCCGTCAAGTATTCACGGCATGTCATATATGAAATATAGTGACCCAACTTAATCGGTAATTAACCCATTAATTAAATCGGTTAATTCCTTTGGAAAATCAAAGTCACTTATATTAAATATACACACCCGCAATAGTATCGGGGATTAAGAATAAAATACACTGAGACTTAAATCGATTATCGCCGGCAATCCTAATCGATAAATCTCAAACGATCCGCTCAATACACCAAGTGTACAAGTGTGATAAAATAATCAAGACAGATCATTTTCTCTCACACAACGACTATACCGATGGATTGGTCCGTGTCCATCTAGGTCGTGAGCAACTGTTCGATTAAATACGAGTAACCGATAGTATGATCTTCTGTGTGGGCCCGACACACCATACTAACTACAACGTATAGAATCCAGGACTATAATTTGCATATATTTAATTATAAATAATTAAATGCAAATAATTGTTTATTTAATTAAATAGATTAATGGCAATGGATCGTGAGTTTCCGTTACTTAAATCTAGACATTAAGTACATAACTCCAACACACAGTTCATTGAACTCTTCAGAAACAAATTCCAAGCCATTGTCAGTTCTCAGATTCTTCAACTCCTTTTCAGTTTGCTTTTCAACCTCAATCAACCATTCTCTGAACTTTTCAAAAGCTTCAGATTTAGCTTTAAGTATGATCACCCATACTTTTCTACTAAAGTCATCAATGATTGACATGAAAAACCTTCCACCACTCTTGGTATTAGTTCTTGCTGGCCCCCACAGGTCAGAATGAACATAGTCAAGAATACTCTTAGTAGTGTGTCTCCCAGTACCAAATGCAGCTCTCACAGCCTTTCCCAATGCACAAGTTTGACAGAATCTCAGTTTAGTCAACTTGTCTTTTGGAAACAACCCTTGCTTGGAGAGCTCATTTAGACCTTTCTCACTGAGATGGCCCATTCTCTGATGCCATACTTCAACTTTCTCAACTCCTGTGATTTGAGACACCTCACCAATCACAGCAGATCCCTTGAGATAGTATAGATCATTTCTCTTGAATCCTTCAAGAACAACCACAGTACCCTTCTTCACCTGCAAACATCCCCCCTGTGAACCAAAGCTGAATCCCAGACTATCCAACATACCAAGTGAAATGAGGTTCCTCTTTAATTTTGGAATATATCTGACTTTGGTGAGAAGCATGGTTGAACCATCATGAAGTTTCAACCTCAGAGAGCCAATGCCTTGAACTCTGCATGTGACATTATTTCCCAATACCACACAACCACCATCAGTGTCCTCAAACTGCTCAAACCACTCCCTCTTTGGACTCATATGAAAAGTACACATTCAACAGACATCAGCTTGTTGTGGGGTAGTTTGATTTTTCTGCAATTTCTTCCATGCATAACAGTTTTTCTTGAGGTGGCCTGCCTTCATGCAGTGGTAGCATTTCCTACTTTCTCCAGAAGTAGAAGCTCCACCTCCACCTGCATTTGGCTTCCCTTGTGATGGTTTCTTCTTGTGGTGCTTCTTCCCAGTAATGATCAAACCCTCAGGTGAGTTTGAATGATCCTTCTTAGATGATTCTTTCTTGTGCAGCTCTTTGGTCCTCAATGCTATTTGAACTTCATCAAGGGTCAAGGCATGCTCTCTGTCATATATCATGGCATCCCTAAATTGATCAAATGCTGATGGGAGAGAACTCAACAACAGCAGAGCTTGGTCCTCATCATCCAGCTTTTTATCAATATTCTCCAAATCATCTAGAATCTTAATAAACTCATCCATTTGATCCAACACTGGTCTATCAGTCACCATCTTAAATGAGTAGAGTTTTTGCTTCATGTATAATCTATTTGCCAAGGATTTTGTCATATATAATGATTCCAACTTCTTCCATAAACTGTATGCAGTAAGTTACTTACATACCTCTCTCAAAACCTTATCACCAAGGCTGAGAATGATGACACTGTGTGCCCTCATGGAAATATCCTCCAGATCTGCATCATCATCAATGGATCCAGAAGTTGAACCTGCTCTGGCTCTTTCCCTTCTCTCAGCAACAATTTCTGGAGGTGTGAGAGCTGAAATCAAACCCTGTTGAACCAACACAGCCCGCACCTTAATCCTCCACAAACTGAAATCATTTTTGCCCGTGAACTTCTCCACCTCGAACTTTGCAGATCCACTCTTCATGCTCGATGATTTCGCCTTCCCAGAGACGGCGCCACTTGTTGAGAATCAAGCCGGAAACAAACGCAAGCTCCGGCGAGAATCGATCTCAAACTCAAACCGAAAAATCGAACACAAATATTGAAAACTCGATCGAATGGATTTCCTCTCAAACTCACCTCACACGAAGTTTGTATGGAGTATATAGAACACACATACACTGTAAAAACGGAAAGAACACGATGATTTTACGTGCTTCGGCCGCCGGGAAAGCAACCTACGTGCACGGTGGAGGGGAGGGTGGTTCTTAGATTATACGAAGCAAATGAACAATTACACAATGTTCTCTCTAGCTCACTTGTTGCATATCTCACGCTAACAAACGCGATTATATACTAAAATGAAAATGCACAAATTCGAAATCATCATCCAAGCCGTCGACCTGTAACAGCCTCCCAAATCAAGACCGTGCGATCAATCGACGCGATTCCATGTGCCTTTCGTAGATGAGCTGGCAGGGGCCACAGCCAAACAAGAATCATGCGTTTTGGTGAAGAATCGAGTGAGAAATCACTCGCCCTAGACCCGTGCACCCGTGGCCAAGTCATGAACAAAACGGCGTCGTTTTTGTTCTGCGGGAAATTCAAATACCCCTGAAATTACCAAAATGCCCCTGAGCTCGTTTTTGTCGATTTTTCACCCGGAGTTGTAATTTTGTGTACATTTCAACAAAAGGTTTAAGGGACGGTAATCGTTAACTTGTATATTCATTACGGTGCTACAGTCGGAAATTAAACAATTAGACACTGATCGCTCGGGCCTTTTCTTACCACATATCGATTACTTGAATTTAGACACCACAAAAGATCGACTTTAGGGACGATATCCTTTTGGACTTTTCTTAAGCATTTGTTCATTCATGTTGCGAGGCTACCTTGATTTCATCTCCGTCTCTTTCCTATTTGATACACGTTCGTACTTGAGTTTGCTTGATTACTTGTTAATTATTACCCTTGAATTTTGAGACATTGCAATGAATAAGATTACGAAAACTCTTCACTCTAATCCTCACTTGAATTGATATTTTGAGTGGTCGAATACAACGAACTCTTGGTTTTGAATCTTGGTTTTGAATCGAGATCACTAAAAACACTTATCTTCCTTTGTGATGCAAAAGTGATTCTTTATATCTCACATTTTATGGAGTTACACGTGCCAAATAATCTCATATTTTTATTATCTTTTATTTAATTCTTTATTTTTTTTAAATTATTCAAACTCTTAATTGTTTTTTTGACATTATTTTTTATTTTTATTTTACTTTTTTAGAGACACCATCATATAGATTTACTATATTTTTAAAATTATTCAAACTCTTTATTGTTTTGTTATTTAAGTTTTTATATTTATTTTAATTATTTTTATATTAAATGTTATTTTAGCTTTATTAAATTATGTAATAACATTAATTCAATTTTTTTCAATTTTAATGCACATGTTTTTTTCTACCAATCACTTTTGATTGATTTTGTCATTTTAAATTTTTCTGAAATTATAATTTAATTGTTAAAATAAGAAGTATTTTGGAAAAAAAGTAGTATGATTTATAAAATTACATTTAATACTTAATAAAATAAACATTAAAATTTAGTATTAATTAGAGTATAATATAGTTATAATTATGAAAAGGAGAAATAACCGCATGTTATTAATTATTCTTAATTAATATAAATTATCTTTAATTTTTAATTAATTAATCAATTAACCTCTGATTTATAATTAAAGAAAAACGATCACTCTTAATTCTAATAAAACTTAGAAAATTACCCTATATCAAAAATCTTCCTTAAAACATATAAATTGTATTATTGTTGAACTCTCAACACTTTAATATGTCTTTCCTCGTGTTCGGATTTTCAACACAGATAATAAGATCATTTAGACGATGATCATGGGATTTTCAGGGGCTGCAATTACTTGGACATTTGCTGCACTTGTCACCTGTGTGAGATCGAAAAAAAAAGTAGCTAGTAATATTATTAGTAATATATGCAAATATTTTTTGAAACAATGATTAATTTATTAATTAATTATTTATTTTCAAACCTTTAAGGGGATGACCGCTCCAACATCTCTGGCAAACTGATCGAGATCCATTAAAACATAAGTGTGAGGAGAAAAAAATTAGAGATGGTTTGGTATAGTAACATGGGTGTGATCGAGTAGCTAGAAATATATATGTAACATGAATTTTTATTTTATTTTTGAATTATAACAATCGTACTTACGGTTATAATCACCACGAGGAATTCTACAGTGTTTGTCCTGAAAATAATTAAGAAAAATCAAATTAATTAACATCTGATAAAAACATTTTTATACATATATAGTATAGTTACAAGAAAAAAATAGTGAAAGAAACAGGAAAAGCAGTAGTACTTCTAAAGGACATTTTTTATTGTAAACGGCTTCATCTTCAAACGACGCCACAACCTATTGTATATATATAATTATAAAAAGAGTTAGATACCAAAAATAAATATAGAAAAGATAGAAAACTTATAAATATATCTATGTATTCACAATTTCAATAAAAGATGTAAACGCTGCTACTCACAAATATCGACATCATGATCATAATAACAAGCGGAACAAGAAAAAATTTAGGCGCCATTTGATTTCTTTGCTAGCAGGAGAGAGATAGAGTATGAAAAGATGTTTGAAACGATGTTTGTGGGTGTAAAGACTGAAGACGGACGTACTGCTATAAATAGATAGATATAACAATCGATCTTTCATTGTTATGAATGCATTCGTTCTCAATATTCTAACAATATTCTATCGAGTTACATACCCTGTGATCTCATAATTCTCCATTTTTTAAATTCTTCAAACTCTTCGTTGTTTTTTTGACATTCATTTTTTACTTTTTGGACTTTTTAAAGACACAATCATATCCATATATTTTCTTTTGTTTTGCTCGGTGGCATGAGTCATTTAAAAAATTAAAATGGTACTCCCTCCGGCCATTAATAGATGTCATACTTTGTTGGACACGGAGTTTAAGAAAATTGTTATTTTTTAATTTTTTAATTAAAAAGTAAAGAGTAAAAATATATTTTAAAAATGAATAGTAAAGTAGTTGTGAGTAAAGTTTAAAAAGTAGGTGGGGTAAAGTAGAATAAAATTGTATATTAAAATAAAAAAGTTAGAATAATTATTTCCTTTTTTGGGGTGTGTCAACTATTGTTGGACACCCTTAAAAGGAAAGTATGACAAGTGTCTTTGGATCGAGTGAGTATTATTGAGTAATACGGTATATTCTCTCTAAATCAGAATAGATGGAATACTTTTGTGGGCACTGAGATTAAGAAAAATATTATTTTTTGAATTTTTGATTAAATAGTGATTGGTAAAAATGTAATTTTAAGTTGAAAAATAAAGTAATTGTGAGTGAAATTTAAACAGTAGATGGATAAGGTAAGGGTAAAATAGTGTTTTAAAATGAAAAAGTTAGAATTTTTTTTATGGTGTATCAACTATTGTGAGACACCTCAAAAAGGAAAGTGTTGCATCTTTTGTGGGAAGGAGGGAGTATTAGTTTTTATTATTATAAAAATTATATAATTTTTTCACTTTACAAATAAAAATAATTATATTTTGTCATTATTGTAAAATAAAGTAATAAAAATAATATTTTTATTTAAAATTTAGAATAATTTTTAAAACTTGTAGCGACTATTATAATTAGGGTAAACTAATGGTCCTAATTATATAAAAACATTTAAAATTGCCTTAAATTTAAATTTTTCAAAAAAATAAATAAAATACTACTCCTTCCGTCCCCTTTGCCATGCTGGTCAACTGTTCTTTGTTTGACCGTCGATTATAAAATTTTATTTTATTATTTTTTTAATATTTTTTATATATTTTTTATCATAAGTAATCGACGGTCAAAAGAACAGTTGACCAGGATGACAAACCGTCGTGGGACGAAAGGAGTATTACTAATTATGTATATCACCAAACGGCAAGCACTTGAAATTAAATGTACTATAATTGAAAAAATCTTGTTTCTCGTGTTGTTAGTGTACACTTTTTTTTATGAATTGTTGTGTTTGTTCTTTTTGTGTTACATACGAGTCAATTGTTAGAATTATACAAAAACAAAACAAACCAAATGTTAAGTATCCCAGGTGGATTGAAATTAGATTTTAAACATCAAATATAAGTTGAATTTGAGGATTATTATTTAACCTTTAATTTTCATTTTACTCTAGTGTTCGAACATTTGTGGGTCCAATGAATAAACTTGTGGCATGTTTCTATGCTTTTTCTTCGAAATACCCTTATGTCAGACCGTCTATCAGAATGTATTTCCTGTAGACAAACTCCATTTTTTTTCTCGTTTTTTAGTTATGATTATTTCCAGTCTTTTTAGCGTTTTAAAATAAAAGGTCGTTTGAATCTTTAGTTCTTATATTGCAGAATTTTTCCCCCCCTGGTTCATCGTCTGGTTTGTCTAAAGGAGCACTCGCAGGCATTATATTGGGGATGATAGCTGGATCGGTTGCTCTGTCTGCATTTGTTTCACTTCTTGTCATGAGACGACACATCAAAAAACACCACGGGCCTTCGAGGCGACGCACATGTGAGTTATATATGCAGCACCGTTTCTATGGAGAAATAAATGTTAACCGACCAAAAAATGATGATTTATAATTTTCAAATTGAACTTATTTCGGTTTCAGCCACGAGGGTCTCCATCAAAGTCGAAGGCATGAAAATTTCACGTACGAAGAAATGGCTCAGGCGACGAATGAATTCGAGAGCTCGATTCTTATACTACTTTTATGATTCTTTATTTAATTTTCCATTTTTTTAATTCTTCAAACTGTTAATTGTTTTTTTGACATTTTTTTTTTCTTTTAGAGAGACAAATCATACTATATATATTTCACTTTATTATATTTTTTGTTTGGTTGCATGATGTTAGAGATCTGATCAAAGATCGTTCAAACGACAAGATAATTGAAAATAATTAATTAACTACTCTGTTAGTTTCATAATAATCTGAGTTAATGTTTTCAATTGATATTTGATCTTTTTGACCACGTTTCTTTTTTCACCCAAGGGCCAAGGCTATTTTAGGATGTTCATAATACTTTGAGTTATAAAAGATACCATTTTATAGAGAGGTGTATAAAAAACATTAAGTTATATTTTAAGGTGTAGAAAGATCTATTTTCCCTAATAATTATTAGTATAACACTTTTGTGTGATGTGTCACAATAGTTGACACCCATAAAAGAAATAATTTATTTATTTTAAATATAGTTTTACTCAATACTTTATTAAGTAATTAATTTTTAAACTTACTTATTATTCTTTTAATTTTTAACTTAAAAACCCATTTTTTTAAGTGACATTACAATAAACATGACTGAGAAGATAAATTGATGGAAGAAACAAGCTAGCTAGAGAGAGAAATAGTTGTGTGCATCTCTCTTTTATTCAACGCACATAATAACTCTTGATGATATATATATCATGAGATTTTTCTTTCATTTGCAGGTACATCCTTCGCAATCCTTACCTGTTTATTTCAGATTAAATTAATTACATTAATATATATATATATATATATATATATATATATATAGTTAGAAAATGAAAACCAATTTTGAAACAAATATTTAACTAAGGATTTCTTAAACCTTTGGGGTCTTTCTTGCAACAGTCATCGCAATTTGCGCCTGCAGATCCATTAAAAGTTTAAACAAAAAATTAGAGGTTTGATTGGACATCGATCGGTGTTAGTTAATTTAAATCAAACACTAGTTATTTACCGTGAGCAGATCCACCAGGCAGGGGCGGAGCCAAGAATTAGGGTGGGCCAAATTCAAACTATAGTGATGTTAACTTAAAGTTTGAACCAAATACAGTTTTGTGATTTTTGTCCAATATAAATGTTTTAAACCCTCCATTTTATACACTAACTTGTGAACATTATTTTCACAAATAAACATAAAAACCAAAGAAAGCAAAAACAATTAAGCATAAGTTGAGGACGTAAGGTTGTACCCAAAATATTGCAATTGATGGAAAAAAAATATATTGAAAAAAAAACATAAGAAAAAAAACAAAAAAAAAACTTAATAGAGTGAGTTGTACATATAATTTTTTAATGTAATTATTTTTTTTATTTTGGATAAATATGTTAGGATAGAAAATTGGGCTTTTGAAAATGGGTTAAATTGAAAAAATAGTTAACTTAAGTTTGTTTTGTATTTTGTGTGTACTAGTTAATTTTAAACAATAAAATTTTATTTAATATATATACATTGTATTTTGTGTGAACTAGTTAATTTTAAACAATAAAATTTTATTTAATATATATACATACTCTTTTTTGTCAGCGCAAAAATTTTTTATTTAATATATATAGGTATTTTTTTTTGCGCAATAAAAATTTATTTAATATACATATGTAGTTAATTTTTTTTAGTGTGGGCCATCGCCCACGCTGGTCCTGTACTAGCTCCGCCACTGCCACCAAGACTATGATGGTGATGACAATTAATAAAACAAGGAATATGGAAACGAAATCTCTTGCTAGAATTATAACTATCATTACCATGAGCTTTGTCCTGAAATTTAAAGAATTTTAAAGAAGTGATTGAGCACTGTTGAAGGTGATGCTCAGCTGTTGAAGATGTTGATTGAAGTTCAGTTGTGTTACTGGTGTTTGTTGTTAAGCAGAGTATATGTACGTTGTGTTGTTTTTGAATAAGTAGCTCGAGGGTATTTTGGTCTTTTGATATGGATTGTATAAAGACCACCCTTGGTGTGACTTTGGGAATTAATCGAATCAGTATTTTCAAAACTCTTTTCATTTTCTCTTTCCCTCCTTTTTCAACCTCATACACACACACTTTTCACATGTAAATCAAGCTGTCACGGCAGCTCTTCTCCGGCTAGATTTCGGCTACTATTTTCTACATGGTATCAGAGCTCGGTTCGGAGCTACAGTCAACCTTCACGATTGTCGAATCGTCACACAAGTTGATTTTCTCTGTTCGTGTATGAATTTGGGGGTTTCTGTTTGAGCGATTGATTTCGGTGTTTGCGTGTTCGCTGAAGTTTGATTTCCTTGTTTGAGCTTCGTTCGATCTTGTTTTCCTGTGATTACTTGAGTTTTCTTCTCGGATTATTTCTGTCACGATATATTCATCATGTCGCATTCGTCTGGTCACTCGATAGTCGATGATGTTGAAGGATTGTATTATATGCATCCTAGTGAATCTGCGAGTACAGTGTTGGTTTCGCCATTATTGGATGGAAACAATTATCACGCCTGGAGGAGATCCATGGAATTGGCATTGGGATCTAAGAATAAACTGGAGTTCATTGAGGGTACAGTTCCACCACTTATAGTTGGAGATCCCAATTATAAACAGTGGAGGCGATGCAATATGTTGATACAGTCCTGGATTGCCAACTCATGTCAGAAGGATATAGCACTCTGTGTTCTCTATGCGCGCAGTCCAGCTGAGATGTGGAATACATTAGCCAAGAGATTTTCTCAAGGAAATGCACCTAGGCTGTTTGAGTTGCAACAGAAGATCTACTCTCTATATCAAGGATCTCTTTCAGTTACAGCTTATTATAATCAACTGGATGCTTTGTGGAGTGAGTTTGAACAGTTTTGTATGATGTCTCCTTGCCACTGTGGATCAGGTGCTTATGAACTGCATACTAAGAACAAAATCATCAAGTTTCTCATGGGGCTAAATGAGAACTACTTGAATATCAGAGGACAGATTTTGGCAATGAATCCCTTACCTGATATGGATCAATGTTATAGTTATGTAATCCAAGAAGAGAGACACAGAGCAGTGTCATGTGGACAAGGGGTTATTGGTACTGCACCTGTGGCTATGCAAGTTCAAAAGGTTCAGGGAAGTCAAGGTGGCAGTGCAGCAAATAGCAGTGATAATGGTACTGCTTCTCAGGACAGCAGTGCAAACTATGCTGGAAATAGGAATGGTAATTCCAATTCTCAGCATAAGTGGACTCCAGGAGGTAAACCAATTTGCAGTCATTGTGGAAAGGAGAACCACATTAAAGCTAAATGCTATCAATTGCATGGTTTTCCTCCAAATTACAAGAATAAACAAAAGCCACAAACTGAAGGCAGTTCTGCTAATCTTAGCAGTTCAC
This sequence comes from Euphrasia confusa, assembly GCA_954870475.1. Classification (NCBI taxonomy): domain Eukaryota; kingdom Viridiplantae; phylum Streptophyta; class Magnoliopsida; order Lamiales; family Orobanchaceae; genus Euphrasia; species Euphrasia confusa. The sequence continues at coordinate 4,525,405 of OX940951.1, forward strand.
AAGGTGAGGGCAGTGGTTCTGCAGGTTCTCAAGGATTTACCCCTGAACAAATATCTCAGTTGATGCAAATGATGAGAGCCTTTCCAGGTTCTGGAGTGGGATCTTCTTCTTCCCAGTCATCCAGCAATTTTTCTTTTGTTGGCATTACCAGTGCATTTACTTCTCTGGCTGTTGATTGTAGACCTGCTAGTTGGATAATTGATACAGGTGCCACAGACCATATGGTGAATTCAGAAGCTTGGTATACACAGGATGTTGTTCCTTATGTGATTAAAGTCCATTTATCTAATGGACAACAGATTGTCAGCACCCACAAAGGAGCCATTCAGATTACACCTACCTTGCTGCTTCAAGATGTTCTATGTGTACCAGACTTCACAGTTAACTTGGTGTTAGTTGGGGCTTTGTTGAAGACTCAACAATGTTCAGTTACCTTCTCTGAGCAGCATTGTCTCATTCAGAAAGTTGGGACTTCACAGGTGTTGGGTACTGGTCATAAGCATCAAGGATTATTTCTTTTGGATATCCCTCAACAGTTAGCTGTCATGAATAATGTCACCACTTGCAAAAATGTTTGGCATAGTAGGCTTGGTCATATCTCACATTCCAGGATGGTACTTCTCAAGGATAGCATTCCAGAAGTATTTAAAGGGTATGATAATTTGTGTGATATCTGTCCATTGGCTAAGCAGCACATACTACCTTTTCCTGATAGCACAACTCATTCTCTTCATCCTTTTGACTTGATCCACTGTGATTTGTGTGGACCATTTCCTGAAGCAACTGTGGAGGGCCATCTCTATTTTCTTACAATAGTTGATGACTATTCCAGATTTACTTGGACATGTCTATTGAAACAGAAGTCTGAAACAAAGGGTCAGTTGGCAAATTTTGTCACCTTTGTTGATACTCAGTTTGGGAGTAAAATCAAGGTGATCAGAACAGACAATGGCACTGAATTCATTGCACCCTCTTTTTATGCTCAACATGGGATTCTCCATCAGACCAGCTGTGCCTATACTCCACAGCAGAATGGCATTGTGGAAAGAAGGCATCAAATCTTGTTGAATATGGCCAGGGCTCTGAAATTTCAATCAGGAGTTCCTCTGAGTTTATGGGGTTTTTGTATTATGGCTGCTGGATATTTGCTTAACAAGATTCTTGTTCCTGCTTTAAAGAATTCAACCCCATATGAATTGCTGCATAAGGTTCCTCCTTCTTATTCTCACCTCAAAGTATTTGGTTGCTTGTGTTATGTTACTGACACTCATCCACATAAAACCAAGTTTGCTGCCAGAGCTTTTAAGGGAGTATTTTTGGGATATTCCCCTCAGTCAAAGGATATTTTGTCTATCATTTGGAGAGTCATTCAGTACATACTACTAGGGATGTTCAGTTTGATGAGAAGACTTTTCCCTTTCTAGAAATTTCATCCTCATCCTCTAGTAATTCTGATCAGACCCCTCCTGATTCTTTCTCATCACCTTATGATTTTGATCCTGTTGAAATGCCACTTGATGATTCTCAGAATGATACTGCTATACCTTCTCCCTCTCCTGTTATTTCAGTCCCAAACAAGAGAATTAGAAAGCAACCAGCTTATCTTGATGATTATTATTGCCACTCTGTCTTACCTTCTTCTGACATGCTGACTGAGCCAAAGAATTATGCTGAAGCTGCTCTTCATTTATCATTGGCAGGATGCTATGGCTAAGGAAATTGCTGCTTTGGAAGCAAATCACACTTGGGTACTCACTGATCTTCCAGCTCAGAAAGTGCCTATTGGCTGTAAATGGGTATACAAGGTTAAGTATAAGTCAGATGGCAGCCTTGAGAGGTTCAAAGCCAGACTTGTGGCCAAGGGCTATAGTCAGAGAGAGGGCTTGGATTATGAGGAAACATTTGCACCTATGGTGAAGATGAGCACCATTAGGTTCCTACTTGCAGTGACTGCAGTTCAAGGATGGCATTTGGAACAATGTGATGTCAATAATGCCTTTTTGCATGGAGATTTGCTGGAAGAAGTCTATATGGAGTTGCCTCCAGGCTTTGCAAAACAGGGGAGAATCAGAATAAAGTCTGCAAGTTATTGAAAAGTCTATATGGTCTTAAGCAAGCCAGTAGACAATGGTTTTGCAAATTAACAACTGCCCTTCTGGAGTATGGTTTTGTACAGTCAACGGTTGATCATTCCCTGTTCACTATGCATACCAGTGAGTTTAGTTTGGTTCTGCTCATATATGTGGATGACCTTATCATTGCTAGTAACAGTCATAGTCAGATTGGGCAAATCAAAAGGTTTCTTGATAATAAATTTCTTATTAAAGACCTTGGTGAGTTGAAATATTGTCTTGGTTTGGAGATTGGGAGATCACAAGGCTCTATTACTTTGTGTCAAAAGAGATACATTCTGGAGTTGCTTAAGGAGTATGGATATGATGAATGCAAATCCACAGTTTTCCCTATGGATACTAAGGCAAAATTCAGCAGAGATGATCCCAATCATCTTTCTGATCCAACTGTGTACAGGAGGCTAGTAGGGAAGCTGTTGTATCTGACCATCACTAGGCCTGATATAACATATGCAGTGCATGTGTTGAGTCAGTTCATGAACAAGCCTGCACAGTCACATCTTGGAGCAGCTCACAAAGTACTAAGGTATTTGAAGGGAACAGGTGCACAAAACATTGTATATTCTGCTCACAGTGAGATGAAGTTGAATGGTTTTTGTGATGCTGATTGGGGTGCTTGTGTGGATACTAGGAGATCTGTTACAGGGTATGCTGTGTTCTTGGGAGATTCCTTGATTAGCTGGAGATCCAAGAAACAGTCTGTGGTATCTAGAAGCTCAACTGAATCAGAGTATAGGGCAATGGCTTTAACCATTTGTAAACTGATTTGGTTGAAACAGGTGTTAATAATGGATCTTGGAGTAAAGGTCCCAGTCATTAATTTGTTCAGTGACAACAAGGCAGCCTTGGCTATGGCTGCAAATCCTGTGTTACATGAGAGGACCAAACATGTTGAGATAGATTGCCATTTTGTAAGAGAAAAGGTGCAGGCCAGGGGGAGTTGTGCATATGCTTTATATTTCTACCAAATTACAGGTGGCCGATATTTTGACTAAGGCTCTAGGTGCTGAGCAATTTCATGTGTTGTTGCACAAGTTGGGAGTCAGTGATGGACTCTCAACTTGAGGGAGAGTGTTGAAGGTGATGCTCAGCTGTTGAAGATGTTGATTGAAGTTTAGTTGTGTTACTGGTGTTTGTTGTTAAGCAGAGTATATGTACGTTGTGTTGTTTTTGAATAAGTAGCTAGAGGGTATTTTGGTCTTTTGATATGGATTGTATAAAGACCACCCTTGGTGTGACTTTGAGAATTAATCGAATCAGTATTTTTAAAACTCTTTTCATTTTCTCTTTCCCTCCTTTTTCAACCTCATACACACACACTTTTCACATGTAAATCAAGCTGTCACGGCAGCTCTTCTCCGGCTAGATTCCGGCTACTATTTTCTACAAGCACATACATTATTATAGTTACTATATCAAGTAGAAGAAGAAGAAAAAAAAAAAGTGCGAGTAAAACAGGATTCTGATCGTGAATCTCCTGATCTTGCGAAGACACGAAGTTGACCTATATAATATACATGTAAGAAGAAGATTGAGAACAAATTAAGAAAATAATAAAATCATATAATCACAATTTCAATAAAAGATGTTAACACCACTCACACATATCGACAACATAAAAAAAAAACAAGCGAAATGAAAACAAATCTGTTCATCATTTAATTTCTTTGCTAGCTAGAGTATTAATTTGTTGTTTTTTTCTTATTGAATGTAGAGTATGATATGAGATGTTTAACTAATTACATGTGAAGACTATAAATAGATATAGATGTTACCATAATAAAATGAAATAAAATACTCTCTACCGTCTTTGTCTTCAAATTAGGCAGATCTAAAAAAAATGGAGTGCTAAAATGAATAAAATGAAATAAAATACTCTATACTGTCAGTAGTAGTATTACTTTATATATACTGTGGAGATATATGATATAAATTGTGGCGCATTTTGTTTTTACTGTTTCATTAGTTTCAGTAAATAAGCAAGTCTTGAGGATTTATTTGCAAATATGTAATAGTATATATTTCTAATAGGTCCATGTAATTGGTGTGATTTCAAGTGAATGAAAATAATTTTCCCCCGCATTTTTTATCCCCAAATTCTCTCTGCAAGCTTGACGACTTCAATGGAGTTTTGATTCCACCTTCATCATATACATCCTTTTTTCTTTTGATTTTCTATCCATCATGATCCGATTTTTGTGTGTGTGGAGACAAATGTTCATGTAATGATATAAATAGATAGTATTACAATCGATCATTGTTATGAATGCGTTCGTTTTCCATGATCTCACATTGTATCGAGTTACACGTGCTCCGTGATCTTATACTACTTTTATTATTCTTTATTTAATTTTCCATTTTTTTAATTCTTCAAACTGTTAATTGTTTTTTTGACATTTTTTTTTCTTTTAGAGAGACAAATCATACTATATATATTTCACTTTATTTTATTTTTTGTTTGGTTGCATGATGTTAGAGATCTGATCAAAGATCGTTCAAACGACAAGATAATTGAAAATAATTAATTAACTACTCTGTTAGTTTCATAATAATCTGAGTTAATATTTTCAATTGATATTTGATCTTTTTGACCACGTTTGTTTTTTCACCCAAGGGCCAAGGCTATTTTAGGATGTTCATAATACTGTACTTTGAGTTATAAAAGATACCATTTTATAGAGAGGTCATGTATAAAAGACATTAAGTTATATTTTAATGTGTAGAAAGATCTATTTTCCCTAATAATTATTAGTATAACACTTTTGTGTGATGTGTTACAATAGTTGACACCCATAAAAGAAATAATTTATTTATTTTAAATATAGTTTTACCCAATACTTTATTAAGTAATTAATTTTTAAACTTACTTATTATTATTTTAATTTTTTACTTAAAAACGAATTTTTTTTAAAATTTTTTAAGATTTTGATAAAAAAAATCAAAAATAACATTTTATGAAACTTTTTTTGTAGTATTCCACGCCCAATATACAACACACCTTTTGAAGTTGATCAATAATAGCAACCTTGTCATGTTCATTCACGTAGTATTCAACGCTCAAGAGTCAAGACAACGCGTTAATCTTTGTAAAGAGATTCTTGAAAGTCATGAACCACTTGTGTAAATGTTAAGTTGCCCAATTTTGAACGGTTCGAGCTTTTAAATAATACGTACGACTTCACCATAATTAATTATTTACATGTGTTACTTTCACAATGAAGAACAAGGGCTTCTATGTAGATGAGGATGGGAGGTGGATGTTACTGGGTTGGAAAGGACGCGTCAAGCAGGTCATGTCCTATTGAAAGTCGGCCTACAATTGATCGATTATCGATTTGCTTTAATGATGTGTCTGTGTATAATTTGATTAACTAAACGAAAATGATTATACCTCATTTTTAATAATTATTGCTCAAATAGCATTTATTCAAATTGTATAATAAAACACGTTCGAAGAATTAACTATCCTACTTGTGAACCAGTAATATAATTGTTAAATTAAATAAACTTGAAGTATTGTTAAAATCTCAACACTTTAGAGTTCTTTTTCCCTGTGTTGAGATTGGACGTGTCATTGATTGATATATTTTGGGTGGAAATCATTCATTTTCGATCTCAATTTTTATTAGGATTTGGATCCGAGATAATATTTAGATGTTTTTCATCATAATTTTTTTTATAATTAATTAATTAAATATTAATTCATTACTTTAATTTCCGTCAAAACAAATCAACTATTTTAACTTTTATATATTGTGAACCTCTTTATTAAGTAAGTAGTACTGTAGTAGTACTAGTAGTATATTGTAGATACTCCATTAATATATATATGAAACGTGCATGACATAGTGCATAGTACAACATACATTATAGATTTATAATACATTATATATATATATATATATATATATATATTCAATGCACATAATATGTCTTGAGTCTCTTGACGATGATGATGATCATGGGATTTTCAGGGGTGACACGCTGGACATGCGAGGCATTTAGGGTTTCCTGTTTATGTAAAATCGAAAAAAAAAGTAGCTCGCACGTTGTATATTATTATTAGAAAAAACTGTATATATATATATATATGCAAACAATTTTAAAACAATGATAAATTTATTTAATTAATTATTTCTCAAACCTCCGCGTCGTCCAGCGTAACAACAGCCCATACAGTTTTTCTGGTTATGGCGGCTGCCATGAGTTTCGTCCTGAAATTAATCAAGTAAATTCAAATTAACATGTGATAAGAACATAATACGAGTAGTTACTATTATGGAGTAAAAAATAAAAAGAAAACGAAACAAGAAAAAACTAGTACGCGTGAAACACGATCTTGATTGTGAACCGCCTCATCTTCAAACGACGGGACGGCCTAATGTATATATAATTATAAGAAGAGTTAGATAACAAAAATTAAATAAGAAAAAATAGAAAACTTATATATATATATATATTTCAATAAAAGATATTAGCGCTACTACTCACAAATATCGACAATATGATCATAATAACAAGCGGAACAACGAGAATAAATTTAGGCGCCATTTTATTTCTTTGCTAGCAAGAGAGAGAAAAAAGAGAGAATGAAAAGATTTAGTGTGTGTGAAGAAGAACGTATACTGCTATAAATAGATACTAATCATATTACGATCGATCATTGTTATTGTTAAGTATCGCACCTCGGTTGGATATAGATCCTAAAGCTCAAATATAAGTTGGATTACCTTATCACCTTAATAAGGCCTTTTAAGGTGTATACTGGCTCAACTTTAACATGATATCAGAGCAGGCCCAACACGATGATGGAGCCTCAGCCGATGAAATTTCCGGCTTGCCCAAAGATGGCACTATATCCACGAGTAGAGATAAAACCGAGCCTACTCGTGAGGGGGCGTGTTAAGTATCCCACATCGGTTGGATATAGATTTTAAAGCTCAAATATAAGTTGACCTTATCATCTTAACAAGGTCTTTTAAGGTGTATACTGGCCCCAACTTTAACAGTTATCAATGCGTTTGTTTCCAATGATCTCACATTCGGCGAAGTTACACGTACCTCGTGATCTCATACTTTTATAATCGTTTATTTAATTCTCAATTTTTTAAATTCTTCAAACTCTTCTTTGTTTTTTTTGACATTCATTTTTTTCTTTTTGGGACTTTGTAGAGAAACAATCATGTACATATATTTTCTATTTTATTTTTGTTTGGTGGCATGAGTCCTTTAATAAATTAAAAAGGTACTCTGTATTACTCTTTCTCTTTTTGTACAAGAGTCCTGCACTTTGTTATTTACAAAAAAAGGGGGAAAACAAGTATGAGATAAATAGAGTATTAAGTAATAAGTTATATTAGTTTTTATTATTATAGAAAATTATATATTTTTTTCAATTACAAATAAAATATGCACTCATTATTTTAATTTACAATTGATTCGTACATAATTTCTTTTATTTTTATTTTTATTTTTAGAGAATATATAATTTAAAGAAAATAAAAGGGCCCGAAAATTAAGTGCAACATATGGTTAAATTCTGACTCGGACAACAAATTAATAGGCTCATTATACGTAATTAGCTTCTTTGAATATATCATTACTCTCAAAACAAAACCAAGAAATCCATAGCTAACAGAGATAGATCTCCGTCTCGCATAAATATTTTCCAGTAATTAATCATATTATTATTTTGCTATTTTTTGTTCAGATTCGCACCATGTTTTAATTGATTTATTTTGTTCATGCATGCACGTAGGAGAAGATATAATCAAAGATATGGATCCTGAATTTTCCGAATCATCGGAGAAAAAGCTTCACGACGAAGACGAATTCGACGAGAAAGTTCATCTCTTCGGCCGCCAGAAGCCCGTACACTCTGCCCTCGGTGGCGGCAAACGTATATTTCATGTTTCAAAATTTTATACGAAAACCTGCATCTTATATATACATGTAATTTCTTGGCATTCTGTTTTCAGCGGCTGATGTAATTCTGTGGCGGAACAAGCAGATATCGGCGGGGCTGCTGGCGGGCTCCACCGTGATATGGCTGCTTTTCGAGTGGATAGGCTATCGTCTCATCCCTTTCATCTGCCACTCTCTCATATTCTCCTTAGCAAGTCTCTTCTTGTGGTCCAACCTCTCATCCTTCGTCAACAAGTCAGTATACATACCCTGCAGATACAACTCATATTTTCAAGGGCATTTACGTAAATACACTGCTAAGTCGGTGATCCGTTTGTGTATGCACTCACAGGTCACCGATTAACTTCCCGGATATTTCATTGCCAGAAGACATATGCACCAAGATTGCTCTCACTCTTACTGACAGATGCAACAACGCTATTCATATCTTGTGGGGAGTGGCTTCTGGGAAAGATGTCAAGAGATTCCTCACTGTAACTCTCTGCACATTCTCATCACCCTATGTGGGATCGAGTTTTCTTGCTGATTAATGTCTTGTGTTACAGGCAATCATGTCACTATGGGTCGTCTCCATTGTAGGCAGCTGGTTCGATTTCTTGACCATCGTATACATGGGTGAGTGTTCTCTCACATTCCCCAGTGGGAACCTTTTTTTTTTCAAGAGATAATTATAAAACCACCCCTGAACTTTAGCATAATTACATAAAATTAAGCTCAACAGTAGCATCTGTAATTATGAATGAGTACATTCTAACCGTAAACTTTTGCATCCAACCTGGCTGCAGTTTTTGTGATGATACTGACAATGCCGTCCTTGTACGAGAAGCACGAGGATCAAGTGGATAATTATGCTCAGAAGGCGAAAGCCAGCCTCAAGAGACAGTACAGCCAGTTGGATGAAAAGGTTCTCCAGAAGTTACCAAAAGTTCCTTTCATGACAGACAACAAGCAGAATTGATCGAGAATCTTAAAAATCTACTTATGTGCTTTAAGGACAAAGGGATATTTTGACGTTGTCCTCTCTCATATTCTTTCTTAGTTTCAATTGGGTGAAAAGTACCAGAACAACAATCGTGTTTCGTCATTTTGCCTACCTCACTTTTCTAGTTACTTTTCATGCTACTGATTGTACTCATTTCTATGTTGGATTTCCGGGTCTCGCTTAGGTTCTAATGGGCCTAATCCAAACTGTTTATTAATCATGGCATTCGGCCCTGGCTCAATTCTCACCCCTACTCATGTCATTACTTACAGTATAATGGTAAAGGTAAGATTTTTATTTTGAGTTCTAAATATATAGCCTTTAAATATTGGTAACAAGAACCACCGCACATTAATCTGATATAACTCTCTTATATTCCGGTAGAAATTAACATTACGATGTACGAATAGGTCAAACTACACGCAGATATTTAATATAGAACAAATCTCAATTGTCAGAAGTGAATTTTTCTCTGAATTGCCTTGCAAATGAATTTACGTTTTAAACTACAAAACGGAAAGAAAGAAATATTCATTCTCGTCATACCTTCAATGTTTGAGAGGGAAGAAAGGGCTCCCACCACCCGAATTCATACTTTGGGTAAGGAGCTGTCCACTTTTCAGGCTTTTCGAACTCGATATTAACCGGATTGGAAGCCAACGCTTCCTCTAGACTTTCAGCCTCAAAGCTCTCTTGCAAAACCCGGTCGAGTCTCAACTTCATGTACCTACACACCATTAATATAAGTGGTTTCAAATTGTCCGTTTACTTTGAAATTTCCGGGTTCTACTGCAATACTCAAACATAGAGAACAAACAAATTATCAGATGAAACGGTAGCTCTTACGTGATCCAAGGGCCGTTGGTGGAAACGAGAGCAACACAAGGCCTTTTGAGCCTCTTAGTTATGTTAGGGAACTTGTCCAAGAACTCGGGTTCGATCACGAGCCAGAAGTCTTGCTCCTTGCTCTTCTCTCCAAAATATCTAAGACGCTCGAACATCAGCTCCTGGAAATGCTCTTCCTCGTCCAGCATGAACTTAGCGTTCGCCACGACAAAATGGTAATTCTTGCTCCCACCGCCTTCTCCCTGTTCCTATTCCCCCAAAAGCAAAAATAAAATAAAAAATCAAGATTCACCGCAGTAAAAACACCACCACCCAGTAAAAACACCACCACCATCAAAACACATACAGTAAAATTCAAAATAATAATAATAATTTTAAAAAAAAAAAAGGAAAAGTAAAGACCTTTTGAGGTGGAGCAGAAGAATCAACGGCGGCAACTGATCTTTTAACTCTGGAGGTCAAACCCAAGCATCTGCTGGTCAACGGGTTTGGGGATTTCAAGAAAGGGTTTTTGGTGTGTGGAATTAGGGAGGTTGATTTTGGGGGATTTGGCAGGTGCTGAGCACCCAAAGAGCCGAGGTTTAAAGCAGTGGAAGTTGACATGGAATCACTTATTTTTCATACAGTAGAAAATGGTGAAAGAAAGAAGGAAGAAGATAGATCAGAGATGGAAACATGAAACAACCTTATCTGCCTTCTTTTCCCATTCCCCTTATCCTGCTTGCTCTGTTTTTTCACCTTTCCTTGGCTTTCAAAAATAAAAATAGAAAAAAATTACTCCCTCCATCCAAAGACAGTTGTCATACTTTCCTTTATTAATTTTTTTTACCATAAAATTATGAATAAATATATAATTTTTTTAATTAATAAATTAAATAATTGTAAGTAAAATTTAAAAAAACTGATGATGTAATAGTTACTTTTAAATTGTTTAAACATCAAGATTTTGGTAAGTTATTTAGAAACTTATGGGTGAAGAGAAATGAACACAGATGAGAAAGGTGACATATGGTTCAGGAGCATAGAAGGTACATCGGGTGGTTTAGACTTCACTCCAAAAGATTACTCTCAAATGTTACGAAGATACAATATTTATCAAAAAAAAAAAATGAAATCAGACGAGCTCGATGTAAGCCATGGGTGCATTATCACCCCTCCTAGGGAGAGTCCTGATGATCCTAGTGTATCCTCCTTCTCTGTCCCCATATCTCTCTTGAACCTCAGCAAAGAGTGCGTGAACTATTTGCTTCTCGTAAATAAAGCCGAGGGCTTGCCTTCTCTTGTGTAGGGACCCGTCCTTGGCCATGGTGACCATTTTGTCCACGTACTTTCTGAGGGCACTGGCTCTGGCCCTCGTTGTCTTTATCCGCCCGTACTTGAGGAGCTGAGTCGTCAGGCCGCGTAGGAGGGCCTTCCGCTGGTCAGGGGGGCGGTTGAGTTTGGGAACCTTCCTCCCGTGCCTCATTGCGTAGATACGAGACCCGTTGTCGATTACTGTGAAGCAGTTCTCAAAAGTGTGCATGTCTGCATACGTTGAAAGCCACAATATACTGAGTGAGGATATGGATATCACACTTTGTTTTTGGTCATGAAACAATGATAATATTCTATAATAAAAAGGACAAACTTAAAAGCAGTCATCTTTTTAATACGAGTAGTCGAGTAGGATCTAATTTTCGTCGTATCAAACACAAATTGAGACATTATTTTGATATCAATGGAATTGGGAAATGGGATGTTGAAAATTACGAGCAAGACTGCATCTATTATATGAGAACCTTTGCAACTGTACAAGAGTAAGAATGTATTTTTTATATAAAGTTTATGAATCTATACGACCTTGCAATTGGCTATTGAGATAACTAGAACACTTGTATTTTCTGCATTTAGAGCCACTAAAGTTGGTGTTTCCAAGAACTAGAAATGGAATACCGTGTTGTTTAGTATCTAACAAATGAAGCGAGAAATACTCACAACGGTTTCCAGGCCACACCCATAGAATGAGATCTAATAATGCAAAAGAAGAAACTTATTGGCTCTTAGCCTTATTGAAAAAAAAAGAGTATTAAAACTTTTGAATTAAATCATTTTCATGGTGACACTGATACCTTGTGGTCATGGTAACTTGTTCATAAAAACTGAAAAGTGTAAACATATACTTTTGAGCATACAACCTATCGATTTCATTTTCTTCAACGAACATGATTTTTCAACATAATACTGGCTTCACTCGATTCTGCAGAGCAATATTGCCATTTACAGGACTTTCCGAGTAAAATTAGACAACGATCACACTAACATCCACAATAACTCAAGACTCTTTACGGCAACACAACCCAGTAAAACAAACAATAACCTCAAGCTACCAACTTTCATTAGAAAACCCAACAACGTTAATAACATCAAAACCCACATCTCATAGCAAACAATAACCTCAAAAAGAAACACGTTTTCCATTTTCGTTGAGACATTAAGTCGAACACATTACAAGCAAACAAGGATAATCTTATACGAACATCTTCAATAATCAATACCAAATTATTTGAAGGAAAGCATAATATGTCATACCGGGATCTGAAAAGGGAGACATCAGCGGGCGTAGAGGAGCGAGACCCACGTAGGAATTGAGAGGTCTTGGGCCGGATTTGGGCCTGGGCAGTCTGGGCCCGCCGAAAGATTTCGGGTTTGGATAGTACACAGAAGGCCCCGAATGAGTTGCGGTGATGGAAGGAAGGGCGGCCCGAAGAGATGATAAGCTCAATGTAGAGGAAGACGCCATACCTGTGTTCTGTATATTTCTTTCTTCCTCTGCTCGCTCAGTTGGGAAGATAAGAGAAGGGGTTTAAGTGGATAATTAGTTATTGATCCTTACACTCTTTTGTTTATTCATTTTAGGCCCACATACAATTCTTATTGTCATTCGTGACCCTTAGACTTTTAATAAATACTTTAAAAAACCAATTGACAATTTACTAGGACTTCAACAAGGTTTGAGATGATTTGTAGTAGAACATATATTGGCGCTCAGATTTGTTAATTTTTCAAAATATCATTTGTTCTGTTATTTAAAAAAGAAAATACAAGAAAACCGAAAATCAAACAAGAAGAAGTTAGAATATATGAAGCCAAATACAAAAGTTGTACGTATGTCGCAGCAAATGGTTAGTAGCTCAATACGATATGTCGATATCCACTGTCATCAATCACTATTCATTTCCAACTTCTCAGACGAAACGAAGAGTTGGAAAAATCTTAACCTCCATTATAAAAGTTGGCTGAGGCAGCCGAGGATGTTAACTTTGATTTCTGCTGTAAGATTAAAAATTAGATATATCAATGATCATGCAAGAGGTCTTCCGGTTCCAGTTCCACCCCCGTCCGCCGCTTTATGGACGCGCACGACTCCAGAGGCAACCTTAACTTTTTCTGCAACTCTACAAACCTCTGGATATCGAAGCTATGCTTCTTAATGAGCTTCCTCTGTCTTGAGAGGAAGAGCCTCTTCAGCAGATCCTGATAGCTGGGGTCCCTTGAAGTGATCAGGAAGTAGGCATAGCCAATCACTATCCCAGTCGTGGTCGTGAAAAACGCAATGGGCTCCATCACATCCCAAGAAAACTCCCAAAACGTCAGGCGAAAGAAGAGCCCGACTTGCACCACAGCAAGGCCCAGCCCGGTCCAGAGTATGCGGCGGACCTGCATGTGAGCCAACATGTCAATCTCGTTCTTCTTCTCCTGCAGCTTTTTGAACTCGGCTTTACATGGATCGTCTTCGCGTAAGAGGGCAAGGGGCACTGCCCTCCTAACCAAGTCAACCACCTGAAAAAGAAGAAACCGTAAATAAAAAAACACCCTTGATGTAAGACCTAATTACAACAAAAACAACAACAAAAAACGTGAATTGTATTGTCTCACAGTTATTTCCTGCACAACCAAACAAAATCTAAGAAAAAACATTGCCTTTATAAAAATATTAGTTAGCCCCTTCATGTTAACAATATCAAATCAAACCTCGGGGGTGTTTAATGGTTATTTTGAAAGTTGCCTGCTTTTCTTGTAATTAGGTCGAACATCCAGGGTACTTTATGTAATAAATTAATAATCTCATAAATCTATTGAGCAGAAAACAATTCAATAGAAGATTTAACTTTTCCTGAGTATTCCTGTACAAGTTCTTCAGAAGCACCTCAAACAGTGCATCATAACAAGACATTTTAATGTAAAAGGATTTGCTCTTAAATTAAATTAAATTGTTTATTAAAAAAAGACTCTGGTATATATATCTCTAATGTGAATTTAACGAAAGCTGCAAGCCAGCAACCATCAGAATAATGATGTCCAACTAAAATCACAAACCCGAAAAACATCAACCACGGGGTTCTTTCTATGAGTTATCTGGTATTACCTCTTTATAATACAGTCAGTAATTCTGAAGAGAAAAGGGAAGGGACCCAGATCAACATTTATGATGAAAATTTAAAGCTCGTAAACGATAAGTATCATTTAGTTTTAACCAGATTCATCAGTTGATAAATCACCCATAAGTATCATGACAGTTCAATAGCCCAACAGAAGCTTCACCGAACACCACACAACCTACTGGAAGAAAATCCCACATAAGAGGATTTGTTCTTGAAAGAAGAATCAAAGCATTAATTTCAAAATGTGGTTCTACCTAATAACCAAAAAAACCCAGCTAGCTTCTAAATTACAAAAATTACTTGTGAGTTTTGATTTAGTGTTAAAATTAAGGTACTAACTGTAATATTTTTATAAATGTGAAGGTGGGTCTTGAAATGTTTTTTGTTATGGAGGTAGCTGCAAGAAAACAAAAATACAGGGGTATTTTTGTAATTTTAAGTTTTTTGTTATCAGGTCAAACCTCAAAGGTACTTTTCTGATTAACCCGTGAAACTAAGAGTGAAGTTGAAGTCATTCTCATGTACAGGCAGAATTGGCTATTATCCAGGCAAGAGAGTGGGTCAAAAGGAAGTAAGGAACTCAAGACTCATATCTATGAAACGGGGTTCTTAGCAATAACACTAGACTCATATTTTTGAAAGAATTGGAGGGTCATATTTGATTTTCTATTTGCTGGTCATAACAAATGAACCTGAATATGACAGAAGATCGTCACTCCTTTTTAGCATATATATATCACGCCAAATTGCACGACTATAGCTATAGCATTCATTTTTAGAAGGAATATAATAGGTTAATCAGCTCAAGATGTGATTGATATGTCTATCTTTCGGTTTCTGGAAGACTACTTTCTATTTTCACTATAACATGGATCTCTCAAATACAAAAAAGGTAGTTGTTTGTTTGGAGTAGCACATGGTAGAAAATAAGGATTCTACAATGCGTACATAGTTTGCAAACATGAATAATATCATATGGAAACAATCTATTTCAAATCCCCCAAAATCGTATCGCATCTGTCTATCTGAAATTTAGTTTCTCTGTCCCTTGCTCACTACAATTCTCAGCCTTTCATGATCAATTTATCCTGCATTACTCAAAAATGAAAAAACTCAAAGGCTCAAAGGAGTCTAGGTAAACTACATTTGACCCCACCCACAACATCTAATATCTATATACTGAATTTTGATTTAAATCCTATTATTAGTGAGAAATAGTATTTGATCAAAAGCCCAAATTCAGGAAAAAAATAGTATGAAATAATAATTCTCTTTTTTCTGCTTTAAGTTATTGGGGATAAGGAGTTAACCCCACAAAATCAACCCTAAATAAAATTCCATTCACACAAAAAATGTACTCCGTATACTCTATTTCCTAACCCTAAATACAGAAAAAATGAGACCTTATCAGGATGGAGATAGACTTTGTCCCGGAAGAGCAAGACGACGCCGGCTTCGTCGAGGACCCGAGCAAAGGCGGCCGCCTCATCGGCCGTCTTGGCGACGCCCAAGCCCTCGCAGGCACTCGTGAGCTCGGCGTAGGAGATCACCTCCTTGTTCTCCATTCCCAGCTTCTCCTTCAACGACTCCACGTTCACCAGCCTCATCAACCTCTTCGCCTCCGCGTACGTCATCGCATCTTCTTCCTCGCCGCCGCCGCCGCCGCCGCCGCCCGAGGCGGAGACGCAGTAGCGACGAGATGGTGAGTAGAGTGATCCGGCGCAACGACGGGTCGAACCGAAAGTGGGTCCGGGTCGGGGCATCAACTTGAACGCCCGTTTCAACAAATTCGCACCCGGATTCCTCCACATGCTTTTCACAGTTTCTTTGGGTTGTATTTGCAGTTCCGAGACAAGTGTATTCTAACAGTTGGTCCTTGTTTTCATCTCAATTTTATTTTCATTTTTAGAAACTTTGACCTTTTTCCAAAATGATACTGTAAAATATATTAATTAATCATTTTTTATTTTTTTATTTATTATTGGACTCAACATACATCCAAATTATATACCACAGTCCACAAATGCCAATGAATATTTATTGTCTTAATTTTCTGTGATAAAAAATGAAGATTAGATCCTTAGTCGAACCATCCCAATATTTAAGGTCTATGTCCAATTCAATCCAATGTCAATTTCAATACCCTCCTCGACAGGTTTAAACGTAGTAAAAACAATTTACAGTTTAAAAAGCGTCTAAATTCAAAGAAGCTGTGGTTTTAAAAGCGTCTAGATCCTTAGTGTACATTGCATCGTATCACTGGCTGTGCCTAGCCTTTCTTAAGGTTTTTACCATTCCTTTGGCGATTTTCCAGAACCAGAACACGTTCATCAGTGATATCACCGGAGGCACTGAAACCACGCTGTAGAATCCCAGTGGGAAGATTGTCTTGACCTGGAAACAAACGAGCAAAAACATTAGAATCTGATACCATCCCAACTCAGTATATACTAATACTAATATAAAACCTAAACACTCCTACGCCTTCAAATGTCAGCTTCACCGATCAAAATTATTTATTCCTACACGATAAGCTCGCTCCCCACCTGTCTTACAAATTTAAGTAATACTATTAAATCTCCTAGATCTTTAAATGTCGACTTCACAATACCAAATATCATATCCCAGGAAATGACTATCACATCAATGTGCATCTTGTGGAAGATAAACTCAATTTCATTGTCGCTAAATGTTCTCTCAAATGAGTGGTTAAATCCCTAAAAATGGCCAACAGACACTTTTATTCACTGCACTTTTCTGTTCTTGCTAAATCTAATAACTCAGTGATATAACACAAGATTTCCTCAGATTTAGCATATGATAAAACATAATATTAATCTAGTACGAAAATAATAAGGAGAATAGGATTAAGAGAAAAAGTAAGTTTGGGATCTCAGTAATTTAAAATAAAACGAAGAAACAAACAGAATACATTTGCAATAATAGGCACAAGTACTATTCATTGACCAGTAAAAGTATACTCACTCACCTGATCAAAATGGATAAACATGTGATAGAAGAAGTACACAAACAGAATGATCCTCGCAACCTGAAAATCATTAGTTTGCATGTTACGAATGTCATAGAATATGAAAAATCAACAGTGTATATTTCACAGATTAAAAAAAAAAGTCCACAGTCCATGGCTGGAAATAGAATGCCCCCAGACACAAGCTGTCGAATAGAGGGAGTCAATTAGATTGAGATTGTTTACAAACACAGGTTTATTCTAGAATGGATGGTTTCTCCATAAACACCGAGGAGCACGAAGATATTAAGGTGAATTCTTCTGCTCAAGTTGACAGGAGATTGACATGAATTATATTTATTAATTAATTAGAACACCTAGGGTAATGTCAGTTGCATTTTCAGTCTTTAGATAATAGGTAATAGGAGTTAGGAAAGTTTTTGTTGTGCTGATATTGATACAAGTAGGGTTAATGTTATTGCCTATTGGTATTGGATTAGGTGGCAGTGTGAGGGTAAGTGAAATTTCTAGTGATAAAAGTGCTTGTTAGATCGAATGAATTTTGTTGAAATGGTATTATGGGTGTTTGATCCTCACTTCTTGCAGCACCTCCTTTGATGTTTAGATGAATCACCAGGACAGTGGAGCACATATTTTGAGGTATGTGCAAGGGTTTTCTAATACATGAGAGGAGTATAGGAGAAGTAAAATGATGTGGGAAGAGAATTGTGTACTATCGCGTCGTGTTCCTTTACAGAAAGTTTGATGATGATCCTTCTACAAGTACCACAATAGAGGCAATGGCAAGTGTCTCGCCTAATGAGGTTAGAGTAAAGCGTGACACACCAATCTAGATTTCACTGATTACCAACTCAAGTAAGTGATTTATTGCTACACATTAATCACACATTGCAAAAATTCATGTTTTAAAAGGTAATAGTAATAAAATCATCGCATTCAATAATTAGATAATGGTTGAAAATTAAGGAAAATATATTATAATGCTTAGGGTAACATTTAACAGAAAAAACCTACCAAGACAGAGTGGACAATCGAGTTTATATAAACCTTTTAGATAGTAGGTTACAGTAAAAACTCTGGACCAGCTTGTATATATAACAGTATAAAACCTTTTAGAAGCACACACATAATAATATGGAGAATAAAATAAAAAACTAGAGTTGAATAAGTTTGATAGAACATACCAACCATCCAAAGAACAACGCCACACCATTGTAAATGTACATTTTGGAATTCTTCAGCCCAAGAACATCAAGATACCTAAATAGGTGTAAAAAATGATGATGAGCTTAAGATGAACCAAGTAAGGAGTTGGCATAAGGTTGCGCATTCTATAGCTTACCATCTTAGATTAACTGAGGGTGTCGTGCTTTCAGTAAATAGAACCATGAGTATATACATTTGCGCTTGACCACTCAATAGGGAAAGAATGATAGCATACATGGAAAGTCCATGATGTACGACCTAACAAAACATAGAGGATATTTATAATCGCGTATAGGAAAAAAAAACATAACAATATATGCAGGAAATTAATTAGACGTCTCAACATCATATACATGGTCAATACATCAGTTAAACGAAATAATTATCAAGCAATATCCCACAAAACTTCATAAGAGGAATGCCACTCCCAAAAGGCTGTCATATTTATTTCTTTCTGCATAAACGCGCGCGCACACACACATCAAATAATAGTTGTAGAGCAAATAATACTTACATACTCCATCCCACCTAGGACTGGATAATTATAGAAAATCATACCCAAGTCAGCTAGAAAATACCCAATTGAAACCTGCATCATTCAATAACAAACGATATCAAATACATAAGATATGCCTCAAAAACATTATTAGAAATAAAAACCTCAAACTATATCAAAGCTGACACCAATCATGTAGGATAGAGAAATGTTAGTTCTGATTAAGGGAAAGTGTCAGCCCAATTAAACTCTCATTGGAACCTTAAAAACCATCATGGAGATTTTTTTATTTTCCATAAATCAGACATATAAATATTTATGCAGCAACCTATATATACACATATAGCATACCCCTAATAAGGTGTCTGATAGAGTTGAGGATTTGTCGATTATTAGCCCATCTTGAGAATCAACAAAAAGGTCCGAAAAAAGTAAGAGATACAGAGAACCAGCAGCCACAATAATGGCATGAAAATTGGAAAAACCCCTGCAAAATAACAAGACACCTTCTTTCAGTAATTTCATAGTCAAGTAAAGAACCTACTATAATTTTATAAGTAGAAACTAACATCGTGTAGAAGCAAATTACCTGTTGTTCCATTCAAGCTTCTCTTTGTTGCTAAGCTTGTTATATCCTGTGAAGAGTGAAGAGCTAATTACTCCCGTTAGGTCAAAAACCTACAATAAAGTGAAGGTAAAAAAGTGATCAAACATAACTGATTTGCTTGTTATCTCATCTTTGTCAAAACTCAAAAGAACCGTCAAACCCAAGAAACATGCACTTGTCAAAGGAGTCAAGTAAAGCGCTCACTCCCCCATACTTTCCCAGTTTACCTAAGAAAATAATAGCTAGTGAGGGTCCGCCAAACCTACGGTAGGCCATCTACTTGTCGCTGGTGCAAGAATAACAATTCTTGTTCTTTACAATGTTCCATTATCGAAAACCAAATGCTCTATTCCTTCTTACATTTTTTTCGAGAAATGGCATGTATGTGAGTTCAATCTCTTCTCATAATTCAATTTAATAATCTCGAATAAACCACGATGCATAGCAAAAAACTTTCTCCAGCGATCAAACTACCTAATAAAATCCCAAAGTCGATGAAATCCATGAACCCACCTCAATTACAATAAACACACGAGTTTCCACAGTACAAAACTCAAAGCCAGAAATAAATTATATCCAAAACTTCAAGTATCTAATTCAATACACATACGAGTTTCCACAGTACAAAACTCAAACCCAGAAATAAAGTATATCCAAAACTTCAAATACCCAATTCAATACACACACGAGAGAGGGAGAGAGAATGAGAGAGTACTCACGATCTTGCACATCATGATACCCGCAAAAACAGAAGAGAGCCAGTGCAATTCTTTGACGGGAGAAGCGTTGCCGTGAATATCCAACAGCCCAGCTACTGTTCCCATAGCCCACGTCATCTTTTACCTGCATATTTGAATTTTACCAAATAATCAAATAAAAAAAAGATGGAGAAAATAGAACTCATTCGAGCAATATATGAAATTCATACAGTCTGTATATTCAAGAAAAAGCACAATTCTCAGAATTTTAATAACCGAAAGAAGAAGAAGAGGAAGAAGAAAGAAGAAATAAAAAATAAAAAAAGGTGGAGTGGAGTATACCTTTATGGCCTTACCCAATGAATGTTGGAACCGCTGGCTTAAGGTATGAATATATATGTGTAATTAATGAATTGGGAAATTTCTAGAAAATGTGTTGGATCGGAAGAGGGAGCTGTAAATGGTGAAGGAGGAGAAAGAAGATTAATTTTTCCCCAAATCAATTTCAGTTTAGGTCTAAAAATAGAAAAAATGAAAATTCAGATTTGTTTGCGTGCGTCAAAAGTCTACGAAATCGCGAGGTCTCTCTTCAATTGTCAAGGCGACTTGATATTGTGTCGTCTCGTGTGATTATTAAAGTTAAAGATTACTGTAATTATCTTCACAAGTTTCTAATTAAAGATTTCAATCTTTTTAGGGTTGGACTGAATAAAGGTTCACTGATTAATAGTAATACTTTCATTATTATTAAATTAAATATTTTTAAAAACGGAAAAATGCCTTTTTTTAAATATTTTTTTACTAATAAGACCAAGTTTCAATTAATGCGTCAATTATGCCTTTTTGTATCAATTAAGCTGAAAAATGACAAAAATTCTCTTAATCTATTTATACTCGACTAATCCCTAATCTACCCCCAACAAAATACCCTTAATCTGTTTAAGTTAAAAAGAAATCTGTTTAAGTTAAAAAGAAAATTAATTGTGACTAAATTTAAAAAATTTGTAAAAAAGTAGGTGTAATAGTTTAAAGTAAAAAATACAATAATTATTTCTTTTTTAATAATGTTTATAACTAGTTGGAAAATAAAAAATAAAAGAATGCTTAATTACACGAGACAGGTGTAATAAGTATGTATAGTGAAATTGTGTAGTTTCTCTCTTTTTCTATATATTTTTTATATTTCAATGTTACTGTCAAGAGTACTTATTTTTACTTCAATTAATTTCATATTTTTTACATATTTATTTGACAAGCCATGCCAATTTTCCACTATTTCGACTGGACTAAAATAAAACAAAAACATTAACTTCATTATGATTTATGTATGCATTTGCTCTACACAGAGCTGAAGGAAAATTAGAGTGAGAATTCATATAATAAGAAAAGTAGCTTCCGCAGATTATTATCAAATCCTAGTTCACAGATTCCATCCTGAGGCACACAACATCTCAAGAAACATCCCGCAAAAAAAACGAAACGAAAAACAGAAATATATACAACAAAGCACTGCAATAACAAAGTCCGTTTATCGTCATCATCAACTGAATTAGTACCCTCCCTGTATAAAAGCGTTCAGACGGTTCAGCTCATCACGATGCTCGTTCACCACCGCACGAACCACGTCTCCGATCGACACCATCCCAATCATCTCACCTTCCTTAATCACCGGAATGTGCCTGATCCGATTATCTGCCCCATTCGTTGACAAAAAAAACGATTCTTGATTTTATTTTTTTCAATGTTTATGTCAAAGTGAAAAAAAAAACTGTTACCAGTCATCAGCTGCATTGCTTTCAAGACTTTAGTGTCCGGCGTGACAGTAATAAGCTTGTTCTGCAATCATCCCATTCGATA
Organism: Euphrasia confusa; assembly: GCA_954870475.1. Classification (NCBI taxonomy): domain Eukaryota; kingdom Viridiplantae; phylum Streptophyta; class Magnoliopsida; order Lamiales; family Orobanchaceae; genus Euphrasia; species Euphrasia confusa. Next base: position 4,547,564 of record OX940951.1, read on the forward strand.
TATTTGCGTGTAAAAAAAAAGTGTTTTGAAACCCCCCATTTGAAGTTTGTGTTACGTTACATATATAACGTACCTCTTCGGTCATAATGTCCCCGACCTTTGTCGACTTGGATGATCTTCCTTGGACAATGATTTTCCTGAGATAATCTGGGGCACAATGTTAAAGAATGAGCATCAAACTACTCAGGAGACGACGCATAATATGAAATCATTTAAACTCAATTTACACATCTGTTTACAAAAACTAATGATCAAGTCATAAGTAAAGAACACGTAATTTTTAACTATCCATTAATTCAAACATATGGGCAGTTGTCCTTTTTTCCAATCATCCCTCGACTTTAATTATTCATATACTCCTCGACATTTGATTCATTTTACAACTGCACCCTCAAAAGGGAGATAACTAAAGATTCGTTTTTTGTTTTGTAATTAGGCTAGAGTACTTCAATGATACCTTATATATAGTTAGTTACAACTTACAAGTTAATTGAATGACACTTGAGACTTGATTACTAAGAAACACCACAAGACAATAATGTTAGTGTGTAGTTCTTCCTAGTTCAACATAGAACCACGGTGTTCTTGCTTGAACTACGTTGAACTATACACTTTGTTTTGTAGTAACTTCATGTTTTATGTTTGTATGTTTTTCCATTCAATAATTCATACAAGTCTGCTAGGTCTACATAGAACGAGCTGGTTATACTGTGGAATTAACAAGTGGCTCAACGCGTGACCACGGTTCACCAGCATGGAGCAAGCAGACTTGGCCACTACAAACAACATGGAGTTGCATCAGTGCGTAAGCATAGAACGAGCTATTCTATCAACGTGGTTCAACGTGGATCAAGAGAGAATTGCAAGTCTATCAACGCACTACAAATCAGAGAGTTCAAGTCTAACCGTGAAGACATTGAACCAGAGTTTACACGTTGACGGACGCGGTGCAAGCATAGCTATACATACAGCTGGACGAATGACTGCTAAGGAATGAAGCCAGCTATGGGTATGACTAGAAGACTTCGCTAGAAGAATTGTAGTTCAACAAATACGTTAAGTATTCCAGCTATGCCCGCCACAAGCTTGAAGCACGAAGACACGCTAGTGTGGTAGTGCGTAGAGCTGGGTTCGTCAAGCACGAAAAAATGGAATCTCGAATATTCCATGAAGATGCTTTGGGCTCGGCCCATTAAGCGTGAATTCCGGAAACCCTATTTCTCGACACCTATAAATAGCGGGTAGTTGGAATTCATTAAAAGTGATTTGATTTGACATTTTCTAGAGAGAGAAAATTTGTAGACCGAGAGACTTCGCTAGAAAGCTCCGGTGCTATTGTCAGTTTAGTCTTGGTAGTACGAGTCGCTAGATTAGTTCTACATAGACTTAGTTTTTGGTCGTGTGACCTTTCTACAAGATTCGCTAGAATTTTGTAGATGTGTTTGTAAGTGGTTCAACCCGTTACAAGTTATACAAAAGAGTTTTCTTTAGAATCTCCAAATTGTGTTAAGTCTTTGTACTCTACCCTTTACTATTCTGTTCTAGGTAGAACCAAGTACAAAATACACAATTTCAATTGGTATCAGAGCAGGTTCACCACCTTTGGTGTGATCCTAGGAAGAGATTCTACGATGGAGTCATTCACCGTCGTCAAGCCCGTCATTCTCAATTCTACGAATTACTCCTATTGGAAGAGCAAGACTAGATTGAAGTTGAAGAACGTAGACTCACGCGTGTGGGGAGCTGTGTTGAACGGATGGCAAGCACCAACCGTAGTAGACAAAGATGGCGACACGATCGCGAAGGATGAGTCTACATGGACCACGGCCGAACATGAAGCCGCAACATTCAACTCAAAGGCCATCCACATTATCACTGATCTCATAGATGTCCACATGTTCTCTGTGGTGAGGCATCTCACATCGGCCAAGCATGTGTGGGATACCTTGGAGCGGATGTGTGAAGGGAGTGACAGCATCAAGAGGTCCAAGATCAGAGGTCTCACTACTACCTTCCACCGGCTCGAAATGAGGGAAGATGAGGATCTTGACTCTTTCTTCAATAAGATCATGGCCATCGTGAGCGAATGCCAAGAACTTGGAGATCCTATCCCTCCACCGCTCATTTGCACCAAGGTTCTACGAGGTGTGACAGAGAAGTTTAGCGTGAAGGTTACCACCATGGAGGATACGAAACTTGGTCTATCGGGCGACTACAACGAAATCATGAGCCATTTGAAGAATTATGAGTTGAACCTAAAATTGAAGGACAAGTCGTTTACCATGACTCCATTCGAGAACTCTATGAAGGCTCTCTCTATCTCTCAGAATGCCTCTAGCTCTACCCCCAACAGGGCCGGCTCTACCCACTCTCCTCTCTCTGCTGAGAATAGTGCTTTTCTTGCCGAAGACTCCGATGATGAGAGTGAAGCTCTATCACTCCTTGACTCCCCTAATCCAGACAAGTTCATAGCCATCCAAGATGCCGTGAGCTACCTCGTTCGTCAAGACATCAAAAGGAAGAGGAGGTTTAAGCAATTCCGAAATCAGAGGAGCCCTGGAAATTCCTTCTCTACTCCACCCGCCACTAACCGCAGTGGGTATACCCCAAGTCGGAAGTTTGTCAGTGGCGCCCCTAGCAAGGATATGTCTAAGATCAAGTGTTTTGAATGCAAGGGGATGGGGCACGTGAAGAATGAATGCCCGAACTTGCATCGGAAGAACAACATGGATGTGAGCTACTTGGTGTTTGATGGTGATGATGAGTTGTACTCCTCTGAGGAAGACAAAGGAAGGAAGGTGGAGCCGAATGAAGTCAATGCACTTCTCAGTGCCATTGAAGATGAGAGTGATGAGGAGTATGAGGTAGATCAAGATGACTTGGCTACTCATGAAAATATCTTTTGCTATACCTCTGTGGTTGCAGGTACTACTGAGAAGGGTGCTAGTTCTACCCCCAGAACTCTGGCTGGGGGCATGACCAAGAAGGATGCTGAGTCTACCCTCGATTCTGAGAGGGTGAGCAAGAGGGAATTCGAGATCGTGAAGCTGGAGCTGGAAAGGGCGTTGAAGAAGGCGAGTGAGCTGGAAGCCATTGTGATGAAGGAAGATACGGAGAAGGACTTCCTGAGGGACTCCCTTGCCAAGATGGAGGAAGGCTATGCTATGCGTACCAAGGAGCTCTACCAAGTGAAAGACAAACTTGATGTTGCTAATTGTCTCTTTCAAAAGCTTAACACTGGCACTTCCAAACTTGATAACATGTTGAACTGTGTTAACACCAAGCACTTTGGGCTTGGGTTTAAGGAAACTTTTGATTCTGTCTACTCCGATTCTCCTTATGTCTTTCCTAAGTTTGTGCATGGTAGAGATAAAGCTATCACTAAATCTAATGAGGCCAAGCCAAAGGGTGTTTCTACATCCAAAGGCAATGTGGCCTCTACATCTAATATACAAATTCTTAAACGATCTTCCACTCCATTGCCCCAAAATGCTTCAATGTCCTCGTTGACACCGGTCTCTACGCCTGTTCTACCCGTGAGTAAATCCGGGTCTACCCAAGACAGGAAAACTTTCACACGAAACGTCTCTAATCGATCAAAGTTCTCCAATTCAACTACTACATCGACGTTGAAATTCCGATCTCCCGGTGCTACCCCTCAGTCAAACCCTGCTAAGGGCATGACTACACACAAAAGGAAGATTCTTTCTACTCCCCACAAGCGAATCTTTGTGTGCCACTACTGCGGGATAAAAGGGCATATCAAACCTTATTGCTACAAGCGTGCTGAAGATTTAAGTTCTCGTGCTATGGCTGTTAGACGAGTATGGAGACCAATTGCCAAGCATTCGTTTGACAAGGTCAATCAGGTCTGGAGAATTAAAGCTGCTCTACCCACAGCTACTAACATCAAGCCTAAGTTAGTATGGAGAAGAAAGCAAGAGGTGACATGTAATGTCGCATTCACCGTGGCCAAGGGCACCACAAAGGAGACGTGGTATTTTGATAGTGGGTGTTCTAGGCATATGACCGGAACTAAAGACTCCTTGGTCGATTTTGTTCCTCACTCCGGAGGCCCCGTCACTTATGGAGGTGGGGCAAAGGGGAGTATAATTGGGAGTGGAACTTTGAATGTGAAAGGTCTACCAGCACTCAAGAATGTTCTCTTGGTGGATGGGCTATGTGCCAATCTCATAAGCATTAGCCAACTTTGTGATGATGAACTTAATGTGAAGTTCAATAAGGAGAGCTGTGAAGTGTACAACGCTAAGGGAGAGTGCATTCTCACAGCAGCACGTGCGAAGAACAACTGCTATGCCATCAATGAGGCCTGCCTAAGTGCCTCTACCCATGACGAGATTGATATCTGGCACCAAAGGCTTGGTCATACGAGCCTTCGGAATCTTGAGAAGTTGGTTCAAATAAAGGCTGTCAGAGGCATAGATAGCTTGCCAAAGATTGACAAGAGAGTGTGTGGTGAATGTCAAATGGGTAAACAAACTAGAGCTCCCCATCCTGCTATCACTACCCATAACCGCACTACAGAATGCTTTGAGCTACTCCACATGGATCTCATGGGACCCATGGAAGTACAGAGTTTGGGAAACAAGTGGTATACTCTTGTCATTGTAGATGATTTCTCGAGATACACTTGGGTAAATTTCCTTGGAACAAAGGATGAAGCGTTTGAGGCTTTCCGATCTTTAGCCCGCAGAATTCGCACCACATATGCCAAACGGGTCCAACGTATAAGGAGTGACCATGGAGGTGAATTTCAAAACGGAGTGTTTGTTGACTTTTGCACTCGTAAGGGGATTCACCATGAGTTCTCTGCACCAAAGACTCCACAACAAAATGGGATCGTAGAGAGGAAGAACAGGACTCTACAAGAAATGGCACGAGTAATGTTGGTGGCCGCGGGTATGGCCAAAGGTTTTTGGGCAGAAGCCTTGAGTGCGGCTTGCTATGTGGTGAATCGTATAAGCATACGTGCCGGGACTCAATGTACGGCCTATGAACTACTCACCTCTAAGAAACCGAACGTAGCTCATCTTCGTGTCTATGGGTGCATTTGCTACATTTTGAATGACAGAGATGCCTTGAAGAAGTTTGATGCGAGGTCGGACAAAGCTATTTTCGTTGGATATTCCCTCAACAGCCATGCCTACCGGGTATTCAACTTGCGAACGAAGACCGTGCAAGAATCGACTAACATCAAGTTTGATGAACATCACTTCAACGTGAGTTCGTCCAAGTCTACCTCGCAACAACAAGTGTCTAATCCTGTTCAACCCATAGCAGAAGTACTAGTTGAGGGGGAGGTAGATCAGAGTGTAGGGTCACCCATACTACCAAATGATAATAATCACAACTCTTGTGATCCTACTCCTTCAGAGGGTAATGATGAAGGGGTGAACGGGGGTCCTTCTAACCCTGTCATGGGTACCACTGGAGGTTCTACCTCTACCGGAGTTCCGAACTCGGGCCCTCCTGCATATATCCGAAAAAGACACCCGGACCAACAAATGATTGGGAATCTAAATCAACGTGTCACTCGTTCTACTAACTCCATCGACACATTGCCCGCTAGCTATCCCAACACATTCTCTAATTTGGCTCTCCTATCTCCGGATGTGGGTATTATGAGCTTTGTCTCCGAAATTGAGCCCAAAAACATAAAGGAGGCCATTCTCGATGATTTTTGGATTGCGGCTATGCAGGAAGAGTTGAATGAATTCGAGAGAAACAAAGTTTGGTCATTGGTCCCGAGACCAAAGGGTGTCAATGTCATTGGTACTAAGTGGATCTACAAGAACAAAACCAATGAGTTCAATCAAATAGTGCGCAACAAGGCACGACTAGTTGCTCAAGGGTACACTCAAGTGGAGGGAATAGATTTTGAAGAGACCTTTGCTCCTGTGGCACGCATAGAGTCAATCCGGTTACTCATTGCGGTGGCGTGTTACAAAAATATTCCGTTACGACAAATGGATGTGAAGGCGGCTTTCCTAAATGGAGTGTTGGATGAAGAAGCATATGTTGAGCAACCTAAGGGGTTTGTGGATCCTCACAAGCCAGATCATGTCTATCTCCTTCACAAGGCCCTCTACGGGCTAAAGCAAGCACCTCGTGCATGGTATAGCTGCCTCACGGACTTTCTTTTGAAGTTTGGATTCACCCGTGGGAATGCCGACACTACTCTCTTCATCAAAATCGTCAAGAATGAAATGCTTATTGCTCAAATCTATGTGGATGACATTGTGTTCGGTGCTACCCATGACCGCTTGGTTAAGGAATTTACTGATGCCATGGCTTCCTCTTTTCAAATGAGCTTGGAGGGGGAGCTAAGCCACTTTCTTGGTCTTCAAATTTCTCAACGACCGGATGGCATGTTTGTCTCTCAGACCAAGTATGCTATCAATATGCTCAAGAAGTTCGACATGGCGGATGCTAAGCCCATGAATACTCCTATTGCTACCACTGACAAACTGAGTCGAGCGGAGAAAGGCAAAGATGTTGATATCTCTCTCTACAGATCTCTTATTGGTAGCCTGCTCTACCTCACAGCAACTCGACCAGACATCATGTATAGTGTGTGCCTCTGTGCCCGCTATCAAGCCCATCCAAAGGAAGAGCATCTCGTTGCCGTGAAGCGTATCCTTCGTTATGTGGCCGGGTCTACCAACCTTGGTTTGTGGTATACTAAAGATACTTCTTCTTACCTTGTTGGTTTTGCAGATGCTGATTGGGCCGGCGACAATGATGAAAGGAAGAGTACTAGTGGAGGGTGTTGCTTCTTAGGAAACAACCTTGTCTCATGGCATAGCAAGAAGCAAAATTGCATTGCTCTATCCACCGCCGAATCCGAGTATGTGGCTGCCGGGAGTTGTTGTACTCAAATGCTATGGCTTCAACAAATGCTTGCCGACTATCAAATTCATAGCACGCCGTTGACCTTGTATTGTGACAATCAAAGTGCTATAAAGATAAGTCAGAATCCGGTACAACACTCAAAGACCAAGCATATTGATATACGACATCACTTCATTCGAGACTTGGTAGAACGGGGTAAGGTGGTAATGGAACATGTCCCTACGGAGAATCAACTCTCAGACTTCTTCACTAAACCACTTGCTTCGGATAGATTTAAGGCCTTGAGGACTTCTCTCTGCATGGGTGCCTTTTGAAGGGTAGTAGACCGCAACTGGCTACCTCTACCCTCAGCCGTTTATTTTGTCAATGGAACCATGAGGTAGAGCAAGGTGAGGTTAGTTGTTGACAGTTGCAAAGTGACGTAGTATTTGGACATACTGTTCTATAAATATCTATATAAGCAATTCATTGGAGTGAACGTAGTTTGCTCTATGTCTAGCAGGAAAAGTCGGCCTAAAGATTTCCTCGATGGATCGGGTCTTGACTGACTTGGTCTTCGGGCAAATGCAAAAGACATGGCCTTATACATATAATGGTGAAAACAAAAAAAATACATAAGGAAACACCATCTATAATACCCTTCTGACTGGGTACTAATAAGCCTGCTCTATGCTTGAAAAAGCTAAAGAAATGGTCGTGGTTACACATTGAACTGGCCAAAATAGCAATACCGTCCATAAAGCACTGTCACTCTACCTCCAATACCTCTACTTAATGTTCTTTCCAGCGATTTTGATTCACTGAGTGGTGGTACGTATGTCCACGTTGTGTGTGCTTGCTATGCCTTTAACTGTATTTCGTGTTATAAATTTTGCAGAGTACTCCTGGTCTACGAAGCAAGGCTGTTCTACCCTGAAGTGCTTCCTTAGGCTTCGTTGGACAAGAATAATTTTTCCTGTGAATTTGAAATCTGGGTAATTCAACGTATGACTATGTGTAATAACCCCTGCTCTACGTGTGCTACTTTGAGTTCTCATGAAAGTCGTTCCTGTCTAACGTGTTACTCTTTGCTCGTTGTGCTGTTTGCTGATTTTACATTATAAGTATCTCTGTTCTACCCATCACCCATTTTGTAGGGCGTGCTATACTTTGAATTTGTGATACAGCTGATGCGTTGCACAACATGGCTCGTACATACTCTCTGGCAGCCCATCCCTGCTTGGCACGCGTCGCATCAAGTGCATTTGTCTACTCGCCCACCGCATTCCTACCTCTTATCCATTGTTGGATTTTTCATGCTTATTTTCTTTAAGTTTCTCTGCTCACTGTCTTATACTTCTTGTGGTACGTTGGGTTGCTTGTTAATTTCTTTTGCAGCTACGGTGATGTACTTTGCCTGTTCAACGCGCATCGGGCGTGCTATGTCCCTGTCCAGCGTGCAACCACTTGAATCTTTGTTTTCTCTCCTACGTTGACTCACCCAGTCGACACGTGGCGCGCTCTACACCACAGAATTTGAACCGCTTCGGATGTCCTATAAATACCTCTCTCGGTCAAACACATAGTGCACCTTTCACTGCGTGTTTTAGAGAGAGAAATCATATTTCTTTGCTGATTCTTATCCTCTACGTACCAGCTCATAACATCTACTCCCAGTTTTTCTCTTTACTCTACGCAGGTTCACGTTACTCACCGTCTCACTAAAATGTCTTCATCTGATTCTATTGCTACCGTCAAGCCCATCTATGAACTGCCTTCGTTCTACGCTGATAAAATAACTGAACTCAAGGCCGAAGAGGCTACACTTGAAGCCGCGCAGACCGCGGAGGAAGACTTTGACAAAGTCACTGCACTGGAGGCACAAATCACTGTGGTTCGTAAGGCCATTCTTGAGAACCGTGGCTTGAAAATGAAGGCTGAAAAAGCCTTAAGGGAAGAGGAGGCTCGTAGAGCCGAGGAAGAAAAGAAAAGGAAGGAAGAGGAGGAGCGTTTAGCCGAGTTAGAACGGCTACGTATCGCAGAGGAAGAAAGGAAAAAGAAAGAGAAAGAGGAGGCTGACCGTATAGCCGAATTAGAAAGGAAGCAGAAAGAGGAGGCGGCACGTCTTGCCGCAGAGGAGGAAAAGAAAAAGGAACAGGCTGAGGCAGACCGTATTGCCAAGGCAAAACAAGATAAATTGGATGCTGCTGCACGCATTACCAAGAACACCACTGCTCCTGTTCAACGCACTGCCACAACTGTGGCTCCAAATGATGGTGAATCAAATTCACCCAAGGATGGTGGCTCTCCGGCTCACCACGTCACTGCTTCTACTAATCCGTCCCCGCTCAACGCTGAGCCAATGGATGAGGTGGAAGACAAAGTGCCGGAGAACAGGATGGTTGTTCCATCTCCCGCACGCTACGTAGGTGAAGGCTTTTCGGCTGACTTCTTCTACGAAGCAGCAAGTGATCGGTTCGATTCCCTGTCCGAACAGAAAATCAATGCCGAGCGGCACTACGCCGGCAAAGTGAAGTGGGTGGGACGCGGGCTACACGCGTTCATGCAGGAGATGGAACTGTTGGATGCCATCAACTTCGACGTAGACTACAGTCACTTTGTCCACCGTATGGTCTTCTCCCACATCGATCAGAACTTTGGTGACCCCAGTCATCCGTCCTACGGGAAAGTCATTATTCGTGAAAGGGAGTATGATCTCTCTCCTAGTACGTTGAACAAGATGTTCAAGCGAACACACATCAAGGCCACCTGGGAACCTCCCTCTCCGCAGCACCCAGACAGTCAAATGATGGGGTTCATTGTGACTGGTGGTCTTGCCTCTACGCCCCAGCCGGCCTGCACTTCGTTGACTCAGTTCTTCAGCCATCTCAACAAAATAATTGCTAACAACTGGATCCCCACGTCGAGCTGCTCCGTGGTCCACGCTGACGCACTGCATCTTATGTATAAATTGAGCCGTGGCATCCAAGTGGATTTGGGCCAAGTGGTGTTCAATAAAATTGCTTCGTATGGGGACATGTCAGATAATGAAATTGCAAATTCCAACCTACCATGCCCCCACCTGATAAGCGCCATACTAGTAAGTCAGGGCTTCGAGTATGGCAAGGATGATGAACCGTTGATCCCCCTTACTTCTTTCCGTTTTGATTCCAAGTACATGGCGCCCCACAAAGTTAAAGATCTTCCATGGCGTAGACTTGGCAATATGGAGGCGGATCGTGCGTTGTTCAACGCTGCACAAGCCATCCCACTGCAAATCCAACATGCAGCAAAGGGCAAAGGAAAAAGGGCCAAGTCCGGCCGCGCTACGAAGCACAACATTGATGTTGCTCTTGACTCTTCGTCGGACGACTCTGACTCTTCGTCGGACGAGCTGTATCTTTGTGAGCCGACCTCGCTTCTCCAGGACTTCGTGCAGCTACGCGGCACGATCGATGCTGTGGCCCGTCTCTCCGCCCACATGCACCGAAAAGCCCGTCGAGCGGCTCGTCTAGGGGGAGATGGGTCCTCGTACGCTGATCTAGGGCCACTAAAGATGCTTCATGCGCGTTTGACTGGCATAGTTAACCTTGTGGCCGAGCAAATGGAGGCATCGAGGAATGCTGATGACCGTCCCACCGAGGCCAAAAAGATGAGTGGAAAGAGAAAGGCAAGTGAGGTGGACGTAGAGGTAGTTGAAGAAGAGGACGAAGTGGAGGCTTTGCGCGCGGCGTATAAGAAGAGTAAAAAGGATGCGGGTGATGCGCATGGCGGGTTGGTTAAAAATGCAGATGGCACGGTGAAGGAGCTGGATGCTGTGAAAAAGAATGAAAAAGCTAAGGGTGCTGGTTCTTCGGGCACCAAGGAAGTTGACAAAGAAAAGGCTGTTGCTCCTACGGTGGACAGGCCCAAAATGCCAAAACTCAAAGTCACCAAGATGGGCGTCACCAAAGAAACGCCAACTAAAAATGCTCCTGCTGCTACGCCCAAGACAAGTGGAGGTAAAGGTTTGATGGTTGCAGGTCCAGGTGGTGCTGCTACGCTCAGCAAGAAAGAGGTGGCGATGCACAGGCCCACTGGTCAACGTAGGAAGCAAATGGCAACGAAGGCTAAACCACAGCAAAAACGCAAGCTTCGTGATGAGCCGTCGGACGAGGAAGGATCAGAGAAGGATCTTCGTGCTCATACGCCGCCCGAGGATTCAGATGGTGAAGCAAGCCAATGATCCGTTTAAACAAGTGTTTTCTATCCCTGATCTTCGTTGAACAATTCGCTTTTATTTTATTCTTGCTGTTTTTCATATCTCTGTTCAACGCATGACAATTGTGATACAATGTTGATTTGTAATTTATGCTTATCTCTCTTTGTTCTGCGTATGTCTGTTTACTTCTCATGCTTTGTGATAAGTATGACTGTGTTCTTCTTCGTTCCCTGCTCAACGCTGAACTTTTTGAGTATGATACTAGTTTGAGGGGGAGTTTCTCTACGAACCCCCGCTTATGAAGTTGACTCAAAAAGGGGGAGATTGTTAGTGTGTAGTTCTTCCTAGTTCAACATAGAACCACGGTGTTCTTGCTTGAACTACGTTGAACTATACACTTTGTTTTGTAGTAACTTCATGTTTTATGTTTGTATGTTTTTCCATTCAATAATTCATACAAGTCTGCTAGGTCTACATAGAACGAGCTGGTTATACTGTGGAATTAACAAGTGGCTCAACGCGTGACCACGGTTCACCAGCATGGAGCAAGCAGACTTGGCCACTACAAACAACATGGAGTTGCATCAGTGCGTAAGCATAGAACGAGCTATTCTATCAACGTGGTTCAACGTGGATCAAGAGAGAATTGCAAGTCTATCAACGCACTACAAATCAGAGAGTTCAAGTCTAACCGTGAAGACATTGAACCAGAGTTTACACGTTGACGGACGCGGTGCAAGCATAGCTATACATACAGCTGGACGAATGACTGCTAAGGAATGAAGCCAGCTATGGGTATGACTAGAAGACTTCGCTAGAAGAATTGTAGTTCAACAAATACGTTAAGTATTCCAGCTATGCCCGCCACAAGCTTGAAGCACGAAGACACGCTAGTGTGGTAGTGCGTAGAGCTGGGTTCGTCAAGCACGAAAAAATGGAATCTCGAATATTCCATGAAGATGCTTTGGGCTCGGCCCATTAAGCGTGAATTCCGGAAACCCTATTTCTCGACACCTATAAATAGCGGGTAGTTGGAATTCATTAAAAGTGATTTGATTTGACATTTTCTAGAGAGAGAAAATTTGTAGACCGAGAGACTTCGCTAGAAAGCTCCGGTGCTATTGTCAGTTTAGTCTTGGTAGTACGAGTCGCTAGATTAGTTCTACATAGACTTAGTTTTTGGTCGTGTGACCTTTCTACAAGATTCGCTAGAATTTTGTAGATGTGTTTGTAAGTGGTTCAACCCGTTACAAGTTATACAAAAGAGTTTTCTTTAGAATCTCCAAATTGTGTTAAGTCTTTGTACTCTACCCTTTACTATTCTGTTCTAGGTAGAACCAAGTACAAAATACACAATTTCAAATAAGTGATTAACCTCTTTCGGTGATGATTCCTGCAAGCGATTTCTGCTCCCCTGGCTTAACCACCACAAGAGCTCCAACATTGTGCTGAGTCATCTGCACCAAAATAAATTCATAAAATAAATGGTTCGGTTGTATCCGATTTCCATGATCCACAACGAGTCATATTCGAAGAGTGAAAAAAGTGAAAGATGTATACCGACTTCACGGCTTCGTAAACGCTGTCATTCGTCGTGCACCAAAGCCAGGACCCATCCGCACCCTTCCCTTTGGTTGTCAAGACATCCGAGATTTTGGTGCTTTCGAAACCATGCTCTTCGATCCGGGCGGCCGAGGTCGACTCTCGGCGCGTGAACATGAGAGGCCACACGGATGGTGGGCCCACGCGGACATGGCGTAGAACCGCATTCTTGACCGTGGTCCCATGTGAGACAATTGCTCGGATTCCTCCTTGCATTGTTGCCTAAAGTATTACAAGAAAAATAAACACGAGATCGGCTTTATCGAAAGATATAGCTAGAGAGACCATTGATGTTCAAGAATCATACATCTATCTTATCAGTTATCACTACTTACAACTGGATAAAGATAAAGGTATGAGGTTGAGTTCGGATAAAAAAAAATCGATTTCACCACAAACAAATTTCGTTAATCATTGATCTGATTCTGAAATCCCTTTTTCATACATATGAATCCAAACAGAGATTTTAATGTATGAGAAACTTTACTCAGCACCAACACATCATCAACTTCAATTTAGAACCCATCAAATTTTCATAAAAATAAAATAAAAATCAATTCTTTCAAGAAACTTCAAATCTCAAAATGAATAGTACAGTATAAAATTTCAATTTCGTAGCTCATTTCTTTATGAAATATTTTCATCAATTTTTTTACCCTTTTTTTGTTTCTTCATAATTTACACGATCTACAAAATAAATAAGCATGGCCTTCTGAAAAAATAATTAAACAAAAAAAAGTACAATGAAAATGAGATCAAGTTTCAGAGGTCACCTGTAGACAGAGAGAGAAAGAGGGAGTATGTGTTCTAAAAAATGGAGTGGAGTGAGAAACAAATTCGAGGAAATCAACACCTCTTTTTCTGTTGCACCTTCTCTTATTATCCACTTCACAAAATCAGTAAAAACCGCATCTTTATGCCTTTTTCTGTTTTTAATAATATTAAAATAATTAAAAATATAAAATAAGACACGCGTACGTACAAAAATAATTTTACATTTTTTTTAATAAAATTTTTAAAAAAATTATTAAGTTATGAAAAAAGTTAAAAGAAGTGAAAGTAAAAAAATATATATTTTAATATATTTTTAATTTTAAAAATAAAATATGAATAGTTAGCACGATTTTTTAAAAATAATTGAAGAGATTAGCACAGTAATATTTTCCTTGGGTGTTTAAAAAATGAAAAATTGTAAATAATTTTGACGAAATGCTATAAATTTATGTCAACTAAGTTTGCCACTTGTCCTATAAACTTTCATCTATGGATAAGGTGTAGCAGTAGTGGGGACAAAGCATAATAATGCTAATAGATTAATGTTTGTGTTTACCTGACCCCAATAATAAAATATCTAACATTAAATTAAAGCCATTTCATTTCCCTACAACTAGCAATATTAACATATTATTACTATAAATTTTGTCCTTGATTAAAAAAAAATCAAAAATTATAGTAATATCTTAAAACTTAAAAATTGCTTTTGTTCATTTAAAAAAATATCACTCATTCTAGTCAACTTATTAATGATAATAGTAAAATAGATATCAACTCAAAGTGTGCCTATTAGTAGTACTACATACTTATTAGGAGCAACATTGTCAAGTCCATGATGAAGGGTTTAGAAACAAATAATCGAAATCGAAAAAATCTCTAATAAATATATAGTTCAAGCCAATACAGCATCTTGAAATCCAACCTGCAAAATCAATATCGTTCTGATTCTCATTTAGCACCGGAGCTTCTTGCTGCCAAGAGAACAACAATGTCTTACTCGGCAGAGACGAAAACACCTCCGATGGGAAGGAGGAAAAATTAATAAATAAATCTATCAAACCAACCGATTCCCCATATGCTCCGAATGGGAACGAGAAGAGGGATGTCTAAATTATTCTATTCTCCCACAGTAAGCCCGAACCCAAACTTGTAATCCTTCTTCGAATGATCTAGCTGCAAGACATAGTTGTCCAGTAACATAATTTTAGGATGGGAAAAACTAGAGGGGTAGAATAGACACATTATCACATTTATAAATTTAAAAGTTGTAACCAACAATCCTGACCTCAGCAGAAAGAAGGAAATTGAGACCCATATTGAATCGCTCTTCTAAGAGAGCACCCACAACACCATTTGAATCGATTTTGCCCCTCAAACGACACTGCAAAGAGAACAGAAAAGGACGGATCAGTATGGACAGATGTTTATAAGGAATCAAAAATGGAAATTCATGGCAAATAAAAATTACCTGACGCAGTATATAATCATATCCAAAGCTGGCTGTGACATCCCTGGACATATAGTTGTACATGAAGTCCGATGCCAGAGAAACCTAAATAATAAACCAAAATTCATTCACTGAGAGGAAAAAAAAGGAAATAAAAGCACAAACTTTCAGCATGCGACACGAAATAAAAACTAGTTCACCTTTTCAGATACTTTCTGAACATAGCTTAGAGCAACCATACCGGTGCTAGCAACTTGTCCCGTTGCGACCTGCATGAGGAGCAACATGTAACAGGTTATGATATATAAGGTATTACATAAAATAAAAGGAAAAACATTGAATTAAAACCCTACATCTCTACTCAATGCATCAGCAATGAGAGATGATCAAAATTAACAAGGTGCAGTATGTGTTCATTTCAGTAAAGCATGAAGATAATCTCAAGATGACATGGCATATAAATAGGCCTAGGCATCTGAAATTGTTTGATTCTCTTCTACCTTGTATGACTAACCAAAACAAGGTAGTATGTCCAATTGTCCATTATATTATTTAGCATAACCTAAACCCCTAAGTTATATAGCAATCTTTTTCCGCAAGAACCATTTTAATGACACTATCTATATGTTTCAGATATAATCATTTAAAATTTAAAGTGAAACAGCACAAACCATGCATACCAGGTCCAACTAGCATATTATATGTTAACGCGCAGAGTTCATAATTCTATTGTCCCTGGCTCCCTGCACCTCTTTTCATAGAATTTTAAATTTTAATATTGTACTGGACATACTACCGCCGTACAGTTCGTGTGAAATCATAAACCAAATATTTTATATAGAATAGCTACATTTACCATAGAAAGAGAATCTTGGAGTGGTACAAATGATGTATTGAACAAAATCCCAAAAGAAAAAAAACTTACCATCTTGTCAGAGTTGTAACGAGCAGCGTAACCAATGCCAGATTTGCGATGCTGACCAGCCCAAAATACTTCCCCACCCAAGGATAAATTAGGAGTCACACTCTGCAAAGATAAATAAATGCAATCAATCATCCCAGCCAAAAAGACTCATCTTAGGCTATCCTCAAGTTCTATATCATCAATAACATACACACAAAAATGTAACTCTGTGGAGTGTGGACCACTTTTGAGTTTTGAGGAGTTTAACCTTTCAGCACTGTAGTTTATTTTCTTATTTTTCGAATCATCTTCACAATATCCCAATGAAGCAACCCATTCATTGAACCAAAAGGAAAAAAACGTGATATAATGGTGGACTGTGATTTCAACCAAATCCTCAAGAATCAAGATTATTGCATGACATAAATTCCATATTGAGGCCTGACAGCTACCAACTATATCTTAATTCTCATAAATGTCCAAGAGTGGGAAATAGAAATACTCCGGCTTGATAAAGTTTCTTAATAATAAAAATATCTGATCATTCACCTGGATGTAACTTGCACCAAGTAAGCCTCCATTTCCCAGTTGAAACTGACTCCTATAGTCTGATCCCTGTACAGATTTAAATAGTTGCACGCTATTAGCTTTAGCTTACATAAATGAAATGTGACACAGCCCTAACTTAATGTGATATCAGATATGTAAGAATCCTCAAGATTAGTTATATGAAATTACCTTATAATCGAAATTGAACATGCCATGCGACATATGTGGCTCACTTGTAAGCTACAGAGAAACAATAGGTCTTATTAAATTTTTGGTTAGAACGAGAAATATTTTTAAACCACTATGATAGTTATCAACTCTAAAACTTCTAGATACATAGTATACGTACTTGAGCATTGCCCTTGAGAGAAAGATTTTCAGACAAATCACACTTCAATCTAGCATTTACTCTCCCATCTGTCATCACTCTACCAAAAAGCATCAACTGCCAAAGAAAACATAATTCTTTGATTGTTAAATCAAGAAATTTCTCGCAACCACAAATAAACTGAAAAACTGCAACACACCTTTGGGTCTATAAAGTTAGCACCAAACTCATAGTTAGCAGTGGGGATTTTGATTGTTTCAGTTGACTGAGAAGGAATCTCTGTAGGTCCCATCATCACACTGATTGAAATTGGCAAATCATTTAGCAGTCAAGTAGGTAAAAAAATGGATTACAAGTTCACAATAATTAATATTGAAGGGAAAATGAGTCAACCTATGGCTTAGAGAAAATTTCTGATTGAGTCCTTTCGTAAAATCAAAGCGCATTCCCTCGAAAAGTTCTGGCTTCAAGGACACTGACATTAAAAACCAGCAATATCAGTGCTATGAATAGAGGAACTTAATTCAACGAACATCAGATTATTTTTCAGCAACACCAAATTAGAGTATATAAACTGCAATGTAATGTTGGTAACGAAATACGCAAACCCAATCGACAATTTTCATAGCTACCGAATCAGAAAGCTTCGATCTTCTAAAATGGCGAGATGCACCACTATTTGCATCCAACATCTATAGAGTAATACTTAAATCTCAAACTACACTGAAATCTAACACTGATAATTTCACAATACCACTCAAACACCAGAATGAAACCAAAAAAAAGGGATATTTACCCCGAGTAGGGTTTTCACAGTGCAGTAACAGCCACAATAAAAGGGTAGATAAGAAAATCACTAACTGAGAGCTTCGCGATGAATTTCTTCGTACGGAATGGGGCAGGGGAGATTTAGGTAGTCCACATTGGGCGGCTTCTCGCCGGCCGCCGGTGGTGACGTTGCCGTGGCAGACGATGGGGGAACAAGGGTTGCCATGTTTCGATTTGATTGATCTGAATCAGAGCGGCAGCAAATTTCGTTTGATAAAAACCCTTTCTTTCCCTACAAACAACAAAACCCTTCTAGTGAGTTTAACAATAAATTATTTACATTTATTACTATAAATTTATTTGTTTATTGCAAAATATTTAAAATCTAAAATTGTTGAAATAACTAAATAATTATCTTATCATGTTTTTTCATATAATTTTATTTATCAGCAAAAAAAAGTTATTAATAACTTAAATCATTAAAAACATATTTTTATTAATTTAAAACTATGTTCTTTTTAACTTGATTTTAGTTGGATTTAGTTCAAATCAATTAAAATCAATTCAATTTAATTAAGTTTGATTAAATTCATTTAAAAAAATTATGATAAATAATTTAAATATTCAATTTAGTTAATATGATGATATTATTCATAATTTTTACAAAATATTTAATAATGTATAAAAAATATTACAAAAAAAAAAAACAATTCATTTTCATTTAAAGTCATTTCCTTTAGTTCAATTCATTATTATTCATTTTAGTTTGAATCAATTCAATTCATTAAGATTAATTGAAAATAACATATTTAACCCTATCAATATTTATAATTTTCTCAATATTATATATATATATATATATATATATATATATATATATATATATATATAATATATTTTATTTTTATTTTTAATTTTATGTTTTAAAATATAATGTTCATAAAATTTTAAAATAATTTGAATTTATATATATATATATATATATATATATATTTTAATTTAATTTGTTTCTTCTTAACTTTAATTATCATTCCATATTGTTATTTATAGATTACAAAAATTGATTACTCAATATTGAGGCTCAATATTCTTACAACTTTTCTGTGTAACATGTTATGGTCTAAATACCAGCTGACCCTCCGACTGCAAATACAGGATTGACCGTTCGATCAGTGGTTGTTGTAACGCATTACGTTTGCGCAGAAACATTTAAAATCGTATAACAACGAACGATGTATTATTCAAACGCTCTTTAAAATTCATAGATACAACACTCTTTTGCTTTGGCACACATCCTTGTTTCTGAAACTTACATGCCCGACAACTCGAAGAGCGACCGACAAATTTGGCCAACTTCGTATAAATATTCTTTTATCGATCCAAAAAAAAAAATCTGGAAATATTTCTTTGTAATTTATACAATAGCACAAGTTTTGATCAACGGGCCATTGTCAGTTCAAGCCTCGGCTAGTGGTTTCGATTCCTTATCGCCTTTGTTGGCCAACTGAATTCCTACAGAAGAACCACCACCTGCGGTTGAGCCACCTTGGGACGAGCCACCTAGAGCCGCCTTCAGCCCTTGCTTCTTCTTCACCTTCTGGGCCCAGCCAACAAGCCCGACTTGCACGTGCTCTTCAAATATCGACTTCTTGAAATGAGTTCCCATCTTCATTTACCAAAGTTAGAAGCTTTTTCAGCAACAAGTCAATGAGATCAAAAATAGGTTTATTGAAGGCATAAGGTCATTTAGGTATCCTATAAGCTTGTATTTTTACCAAAAAAAAAAACGAAAAAAAATTACTACTTTGAAATCATGAAAAAAACACCCTCAAATCTCACTACGATTTATCAGGATCACACACCACATGCTTTCAAATATAACAGAAACCAACTTTTCGTACGAGTGATGTTAATTGTCAATTGTGACACGAAAACAAGGGGCATGTTTGTAATGTTAATAAAAGTCAAGGGAAGTAAATGAAAAAACAAATGTAACCTCATTTTATTTTATTTTTGTAATTTACAAAAGTTGCTGAGGCTTTGTAATTTAGGCAAACCCCAAGGTAGTTTTTGTAATTATTCTTTCTAAAAAAGATCACCAGCGGCATATGCTTTTATTTTACAAATGGCGTTTTTTTTCTTGTAATAAAACCTTGACAAACAGATTTATCATTTGCAAAAGCTGAAATCTTCAGGGCTAGTTTTGTAATTATCCGAAGCAAATATAAATTCACCTGAGTAACCAGTGCATATAGCGGCAATGTGCTGTAGCTGCAGAGGACCTGGATAAATACACTAAAAAAAGAAGAAAAAAGCTCGTTAAGATTAGCAATATGAAAAACATTCTTACGAAATAAAGCATCAAATAAGAATTACTCTCACCCAATGACTAGCCTTGGAATAATGTATATGACTTTCCCCATAATGCACGAATCAAATCCATATTGTACCTAAGAAGTGACGGACAATATATATTATATGTAAAAAAAGTAGCTTCGATTCACATTCATAATAAACTCACCAATATCCAGAAGAAAAATGCAATCTCGAAAGCGTTTTGGAAGAGGATGAAGTGAATCAAGAAGAGGACAATGTAGGGCCGATGGAACCAAAAGTGGGCGTCCGAAGGCTGCACAACCAGTTCCCCTTCGATGGCTACGTGTTTCTCGGCAACCTCGTGTGCAAGCTGACTGATCACGTGCTCCAGCTTAGTGCCAACCGCAATCAGTAGCTGTAAGAAAAATGAATCATCATTAAAACACTTTATAAACGTGATTGTTATAATAAAATACAATAAAAAAATGAGGGAAGCCGGAAAATACGAGCATGCAAGACATTATTAGTAGGGATACTCACAATAAAAGGAACAAACGCGATCCAAAAGTAAGTATGCCAGCCTGCAAGTTTTGAAGGAGAAAAGAATCACACAACCGCATCACCTTCGATACTATGAAGATCATAGAAAGATTTTGTCTTGTGCTTCCAACTAGCAGTAAAACTCGTCAAAATTTAAGCACCAAATAAATCTCTTTCACATACCATTAACGTTCAACAACAAGAAGAGGATGACAAAAACCCACAGATACCAACTGTAAAAGGCAAAAATAGTAGATATTAGCCTCGTGTACTAAGGAAAAGTCAACAGTAAATAATATAGTCACATGCTAATCCATGAATAAACGTTTCTTTAACAGTGGGTTACCTTATGCCAACAACTTTCTTGAAGTCAGCTTCCAAAGCGCGTATCATGTACTTGTGGAAATTAAACTTTGGGTTTCCTCGGCAGTGTGTCTAGATAAAGGACATGTTTCATTTAATTAGTCATAACCGCCAAAAAATATATACGAGGCAAAAAAGGGCATACCATTATAAAACCAAGTCGGAGAGCTGCGTAATCTGATTTGGTGACAGATCCATAGAATTGCTTAAGAAAACAGAGCTGAAAGAACAAAATTCAATCAACCAACTTTTATTTTAAAGCAAGGATTAAGATTTCTAAGCATCTAATTTTCAACTTACCAACCAGCCCATAATGGCAGAACGTTTTCCCAAGCCTGAAAATCGCATCTTAATGAAGTCATGTTGCTGAACATGTGTCACCTGAGGTTTTAAAGCTGCACGTCGTAGTTCAAGAGTAAGACGCACACAACAAGGTGCAATTATGAGCTTTCCTTTTTAGAGGGAAATCATCAAATAGAAATGAAAAAAAAATAACGGTGATAATTGATGCGATATATAGTAAAATGGGCCGTGAATCTATCTATACCATGTCTTGTATCATAATTATCTTTAGCAATAGCATCTTCCCAACGCTTCCATTGCCTTATCTACACGTTGATATCAAAAAGTTTACTATTATAACAAAATGATAATAATAATAATAATTATTATTATTATAAATAAATAAATTAATTAGTTATTTACGCACCTTAGCCCCTCCAAATACAATAGTGAGAACAGAAAATGTTACGTGGACGATAGCTAGAACAAAGATAAAAATGTGCAGGTGATGCAAAGCTTCGAGCGATAACATTGGGACCTTATTCTGCAGACGAAATGCCACGGAGGAAAAAAGGATGAGCTAAACACCATTATCGACAAACTAGCTAGGATGCTCTTATTTTCAAAGACCAACAAACTATAACTCAAACACCATAGAATGGTTGATCATCTTTTACATGCTTCCGACACTGATAAATACTTCAAATTAATCAAAATTACCTTTGCAGCACAGTAACCTCCAGCAGCTGCTTCAGCGAGCAAGCGCCGGTTATGGCCACTCGCTTCAGGGGCAGGTTTCGTCTCATGCCCACCTTCAGATTCACTAGGCAAAGAGCACGGTAGCAAATGCGTCATAAGATTCTGAGGCACGCATATTTGGACTATGCGGGATTGAAATACAGTCAGCAGCAGAGATATGAACCCCAAAAGCATCAACTCTGCACAATCCCAGAAATCACCCATCAGATCCAAGATCATAAAATCGTGTTTTCAAGGAAAATGGAAACAAAATTATACTACCATATTATGAACCCACAAACACACACACACACATTCGTCGACAAATCAAGAAAGAGTACCTTCTTTAACTTTCTGTAAGGCTTCATAGAGTGGCTTTTGGTTCGTCCTCTTCAAATACTATACAGATTCCCCCAAACAGAAAAAGGCAATAAATTTCTACTTGAAATTTTCATAATCAAAAAACCCACAACGCAGTACATCACTTTTACCAGCTTCCCATTTTCTCCCTTGATCAATTCTAATCAAAATTATAAACTAAGAAAAAAAAAAGATTCGTTTTTTATTTCCTGAATCACGTGGTCTCTACATTCTAAAGCTGCGCGCACACATACGGAAGCGGAAATGAGGTACCTTTCCGGTGAAATGAAGAAGGCGTTCGGCCGCCAGAGAGAGTGAGACGATGACGGTGCACACGGCGGCGACCACCCAAGTCGGCGTGAACTCCAACGACGACCCTTCCTCCGTCTCGCCGCCGCTCATTTTTTTTACCCCGGAAAAGAAAAGGAGAAAACAAACCAAACCCACCTCTGATTCTACGTACGCGTGGTTCTTGAGAAGAAACAAGAGCGAGCGATGATGGAGGGAGGTTGAGATAGTCCAACTTCAACAGGGAGAGTCAGTGGGGTGTTTAATAAATTTCTAATCTTTGCAAGTGATTGATGCCGAGATTTGGAGCGTCAAATACTTTTAAAAACTCGATTTTTTATTTTGTTTTTCATTGCAACTTTATAAATTCTATTTATATTTATATTTTATAGTACTTATTTTCTTTGAAGTTGAACAATTATTTTTTAAAATTTAATTCAAAAATAAATGTAACATTTACTAATTTAAGCGAAAACGACTGAACGTTATGGGTTGTTGGTGGGAATAATTTTAGTGGGAATGTGACTTTTTAGTCACAATTGATAAAGAGATGAGTTTAAAGTCCCCATCTATAAAAGTGTGAGTTTTTTACACCAATTGAACATAAAATGTCTCTTATACCCTTACTATTTAAATAAATCTAAAATAAACAAAAACAATCTCAAATAAAATAAAAACAAAATCAAAATAACTTGTGGGGCCCACGAGATCAGATTTTTTGTTGAGTTGAGGGTTTGGTGTAGGTTTAATTGTGCATTCATATCCCCCATATTCATCATCCAAACCTACCAAAAAAATTTCAAAACTCTCTCAAAATTCTCTCAAAAAAATTCCATCATGTTGCCCCGTTAAATTCTGGAAAAAGCCGTCGGATATACGCGTGCCTCAACGAGCGAAAACGAGAGGTACGTGTTCAAGTTTTTTTGATTTTTATTTTCTGCGTCTGTTGCTCGATGGGTTGCTCGATGGTACGCTCCATCGAGTAACCCATCGAGTAACTATGAATTTATGAAGCGAAACATTACTCGAAATGAGGTTAATCGAACTGAGGTTACCCGAAATGCCTTCGAGTAGTTTTTCGATTAACCCTAATTTCAGTAACATGTTTCGACTAACCTCATTCCAGGAACACTGATTCGAGTAATGTGAGATTACTCGAACTGATGAGGTTACTCGAATGGAGGTTACTCGAATGGAGGTTACTCGAATGACCATCCTGTTACTCGAATAAAACTGTCCATCCTGTTACTCGATGGAACAGTCCATTCGAGTAACATGGCCTGTTTTTTGCCAAAAAATGCATTTTTCGTATTTTTTGGTTTGTTTCGTCGATTTATATGGATATGTTTTATTAGTTAACCTAATTCAATAATGTTTTTTGTGAATGTAGATGTCGAATCAACGAATCACGATACGTTACGGTGGTCGTTGGGAACGAGCGGTCTACGTCGACGGGATAGATATGTGCCTTTTCTTCAGGAGGGATCAACTTACCCTCGATGGTCTTGTGAGACAGATTCGTGCCGTTTTGCGCCCTCCGCCGAATATCGAGTACATGTTGTTCATCTTAACACGAGGCATTGATTTTAGGAGCGTGCGGTGTCCTTTGCTTAGCGACGACGATGTATCCCGCATGCTAGACGAGCAAAAGGACGATTGTTTCATTTTCGTCACCGAGATGCTAGAGGAGGCACAACCAAATGCCCCCGAGGTGAATATTCCAGAAGTGGATCCGGATGTACCGACCGAGGGCGAGAGGCATGCTGAGAATTCCGAGGACGACGAAGAAGCTCGTCAGACCGATCTGTTGCAGTCGTTGACCACTGAATGGACAGAATGGATTAGACAGCCGCGGGTCATCACAAATATTCTGTCACGCCGTAATCTGTCCTCGAGTTCTAGTGTGGGAGCCGGCGAGCATCCCGAAGCAGCTCAGAATGCTCAGAATAATCCAATGCGCAACTGGATCATTCCACTGCCGGAGTTTGACCCCGCGGTTCCATTGCGATCGGTCGAGCCTCCCGAACTGGTGTATGGTCACATTGCAGTCGGCTCGACATTCCGAACGAAATCGGATCTGAAGATAGCGGTGGGGATGTATCACATGGAGCATATGGTGGAGTGTGCCACTAAACGCTCGACCACTGAACGGGTAGCGTTCGTCTGCAAGCAAGGTTCTGAGAAGTGCCCGTTCAAATTGTGTGCTACTGGGAATGACGAAACACTCTGGAAGATTACGAGGCTGAACTTGAATCACGAGTGTGTCAATGATTTGAGTCGGACTGCCGATCGTCACGTGTCGAGCAAGGTTGCCGCTACTTACTTTGCACGTCAGCTAGTCGACGATGAGATCACACTGAAGCCGAAGACGATGATTTTTGATCTGAGGAGATTGTACGGAGTAGTGATCGATTACAGCTTCGCCCTGCGGACGAGGAACCTGGCCGTTGAAATGAGGTACGGCAACTATCAGGATTCATATCAGATGCTCCCGTCATATCTGCACGTGCTGAAAGAATGCAATCCAGGGACTCGGTATGAGATTCAGACGACCAGTGAGGGCGTGTTCTGTCACATGTTTGTTGCACTTGGGCAGTGCATTAGTGCATTTCAGCAGCGCACTCTGCGTCCCATCATAGTAGTCGACGCCACTCATTTGAAGGGGAAAAACAGTGGTGTGTTATTTGTTGCCGTCACGAAGGACGGAAACGAGCAGATTTTCCCGCTTGCCTTTGGTATCGGTCCGATTGAGAATGACCTGGAGTGGACGTGGTTTCTAGAGAACCTCAGGCTTTGCTACGATGGAGACGATCTGCTCATTGTGTCCGACCAGCACAAGAGCATCGCGAATGCCATTCGGAGTGCCTATCCCCACGCAACCCGTGCGTTGTGCTGTCACCACCTCGAGAAGAATCTAGCAATGTACCGCTCTCATGTGGTCACAATTGTACACAAAGCTGCCTACTGTTATCGAGAGGATGAGTTTGAAAAGTATTTATCTGATTTGGAGAAAGCCAGTGGAGACGGTGCTTATAGGCGCCTCGTTGGACTCGGTGTTGAGACCTGGGCAAGGTCGAAATGTGCTGCACGACGATATGGTTTCATGACATCGAATGCGGCCGAAGTCTTCAACGCTGCTATCAGATGGCCACGACGATTGCCTGTTTGTGCTATGCTCGAGTCGATTCGTGCGATGATTGAGAGATGGTTTGACGAGAAACGAAGGAAGGCTAACGAGAGAGAGGATGAGCTGACCGAAGAGGCATTCGCAAAGGTGTCTAATCAGAATCAGTTGAGTCATCATTTTCCTGTTCGGGAGGTCAGTGCGGGGACCGTGTTCAGAGTTGAGGAAAACGGCAGGTCCTATCTCGTAGATATCGCGAGACGCACGTGTGACTGTCGGGAGTTCGACTTAGACCTTATTCCGTGTCGTCATGCTGCTGCCGCTATACGGTATGGTATCGGTTTCCTTACATCTTCTTTTTTAATTTTAAACATTCAATTAATTAATGCCACTAACCTGATACTTTGTGTAGACGGGCTAGATTTTCATTGTACGATTTCGTCGGCCCCTATTTCAAGCAAAGCAGCTTGAGAGAGATGTATGCGACTCCTATTGTGCCAGTACCACACGTTGATGATTGGGTTGTCCCTCCAGAAGTAGCTTCGTACGTGTGTCTTCCACCGGAAGTGGTTAGTCAGGCTGGACGTCCGCGGATGAGTCGGGTTCGTTCTGCAGTTGAGGGATCTGGGTCTGCTCGTCGTGTTCAGGTTTGTTCTTCGTACCTAATATTGTGTCGTCATTAGTTTGAGTAAAGACCTAATACCGCGTCTTTGTGTGCAGGTGTGTACGAAATGTAAGGGCGTAGGACATAACATACGCAACTGCAAGGCTTACATCCCTCCTGCAGGCGTTGATTTGAATGTCCCTCCGGAAGCCTCAGGAACGCAAGAATCGGGTCGAAGAAGGCAGAAGAAAAAGTGCAGCATTTGCAGAATCGAGGGACACACAAAAACAAAATGTCCGATGCGTGTGGATTGAGGGCTCTTCTTGTGTTTGGTTGATTTGTTATCGTGTTTCTGGATATATGCAGTGTGTTTCTTTGCAGTGTGTTTGGTTGATTTGTTATCTTGTTTCTGGATATATGCAGTGTGTTTCTTTGGATATTTGCGGTTGTTGTTATACCTGTGATTTGCAGGTTAGGGGATGTAAAAAAACAGAAAAGGCATTCTGCATATTCTGTACACCATCGAGTAACCTAATTCGATTAACCCCATCGATTAACCTAATTCGAGTAACCCAATCCTGTAACCAATTCGATTAACCCCATCTTGTAACACCATCGATTAACCTATTCGAGTAACCCCATCTTGTAACCCATTCGAGTAACCCCATCTTGCAACCTATTCGAGTAACCCCATCCTGTAACCAATTCGATTAACCCCATCTTGTAACACCATCGATTAACCTCATCTTGTAACCCCATCGATTAACCAATTCGAGTAACCCTATCTTGTAACCCTGCATTCGATTAACCCTTCATTCGATTAACCCTTTCGAGTACATTAGGGTTTCCATCGAGTACATTAGGGTTACCATCGAGTAACCATCGAGTAACCATCGAGTAACTAAGAACAGTACCCTTTTTTTTCAATTTTAAGGCCGTTCTTTAATTTCTAATTGTGTTTTTGAGTATGTAACTTCATTTTAATGATAAAAAACACTTATTAAACATGTTTTGATGATCAATTTCGGAGTTCTAATCCATAACATGTCAACATTGAACTAATATCATAGTTTGTTTGTTGTAAACTTACTTAAGATATTTTGAAAAGTATGACTAATGTTCCACGTTTCACTTGTTTTCACTCTAAACGAATCGATTGATAATCTAAACTGTTTTATTAATGTTTTATGGCTCTAAATTGAACTTATTAGTGCAAATAACAACTTAATTATCTAAAAAAAGGTCCAAAAATACTAATTTTAGGAGGTTAGTCGATGGTTAGTCGATGGTTGATCGAGTAACATACCATCGACCAACCTTGGAGATTTATGATTACAGGATGATGTCCATTCGAGTAACCCCATCCTGTAACCAATTCGATTAACCCCATCTTGTAACACCATCGATTAACCTCATCTTGTAACCCCATCGATTAACCTATTTCGAGTAACCGTTTTAGAGTACTTTTGCAGATTCAGGCCTGATTATACGTTAATCGATGGACCTGTTCTTGATTACTCGATGGTTACTCGATGGAACAGTCCATTCGAGTAACCTCTGGGCAGAATGATAAAAGACTTTTTTACACATTTTTAAACCCAAACCTGCAACATTCTAACCAAGCATTCAATATACAACACATCCAAGACAAAAATACCAACAATACTAAACAATAAATCATCCTAAACAAGTATATTCAAACACAAATACTAAGCTCGTACGTCTTCTTCCGTGTATGCCTCCTGAGCTAACCAATAAATCATCCTAGCAATGTACTTTCTATACTTAACGATGTAAGGAAGATCAATAGTCTTGTCCTCGTGAGTTTGTTTCTTGTTGAACAACCGATCCAGGTACATGCAACAAATCGGCCCACACGAGTTTCCGTCGGGTTGGATTATTTGTTGAGCCCTGGGCATCAGCTTAAACTTGAAAGCACACCTCTTACGCTCCCTGAAACATAAAACATTGAAATGAATGAAACACTTCTCACGTCAATATCATATTAGAAAAAAAAAACTACACTACACAGTGAAATGAACGAAACTTACAGGTACGAGTGCTGGTCCCACCAGTGTCCGCATCTCAACAATCGAGGCAACAAATCTGTCAGGGGCTTCAGCTGTGCGGCTCTGAGATTGCACAATGAATCATACACTTCGACAGTCCAGTTCTCGAAATCAATGACCGCCACGACCCAGTGAATGTTATCAATGTTGCAAATCATGGCCACCTTACAAACAAACATTGAAAATACAAACAATGAAAATATAAGAAATCATAGAAACCAAAGATTAACCTAATTCAGTTAACATACCTGACTGATATTGTACCAACCATGCTCACCACGAGCCGGACCCGCTTCGACAATGTCTAGCAAACGCTTAGGTGGTTGCCAATTCTTGTATCTCTTCTCGAAATCACTCGAAGTCCCTGTATGCTTCAGTTTCCCGTATTCGATGCAGAAATCATTCTTTGAAAATGACATAAATATTAAATTTTATGTCAGTAAGAACAGGATAAAAGTAAAATATAACTAACATAGATAAAAGAAATTCACTTACGTATAAGTCGGGACCGAAGATCTGGTGCGTAAAGTCCTTCACGTAACCCTTCACCCCTGTCCTAGTTCTGATTTTCACTTTCATGAACGCAATATACAAGTCGAGCACCTGAAAATTGACACGTTGTTAATATTTAAACATAAATTAACAAGGTTATAATTTAAAATATTACCTGAGAGCTGAACCAAACAGAGGGATTTTCCACATCGTCGAAGAATTTCTGATCGAGGATCAAATCATCACAGCACTTCACCCTAACGCAGGAATCGGGCCCCGTTGCTCTGTACACATCGTACAGCTTCCAGCTTCTTCTACCGCGTGCCCTGGTGAACTGTCGGATGAAAGGGCTACGCAGGAACCTGGAAGGCTGAACAACACGAGGTCCGAGACTGCTCTCCCCGACATCCTGCTCGGACTCGTCACCCTCCTCCTCGTCGTCGTCATCCTCGTCACTGAAGCACCCGAGGTCCCCGGCATACTCGTCGTCACCCTCCTCGTCATCAGCAGCTGGCTGTGAGAAGATATCAAAGGTCCTCCCAGTATGGGTCTCGACATCGACCACAACAGGTGGTGTCGGAGTGCTGGACGTCTCCAGATCAAAAGGAACAATCGACGGAGGCGTGCGGTAGCTGGGGGACTCAAATGGATAGGCCGGTGGCGGCATCTGATAACCCTGGAATGGAAAGACTGGACCCTGGAATGGACCGAATGGACCCGGCATCTGGTAACTCTCGAATGGATACTCAAACGGATAGGCCGGAGGCACCTGGGGCTGGGGCTGCATGCGGTAACGCATCCATGCGTCAGCGTCTGCATATGAATACCGAGGGGGGTCAGGCATCGCCGACGTCGAGAATCGAGCTGGTGCTCTGCTCAAAGAAGTCTCAGCAATGTCCGATGCGTGGTAGGAATGACGAGGAGGTGAAGTCTGAGGTGGCGAGGAAGGCTCTTCGTACACTGGCCTCGAGGGATAAGGCCGTGGCTGCGAGTGTCGTCTCATACCGAAGAAGCCCTTCATTTTGGAGAGCAAGCTCTCCGTGACACTCTTCGTCACGCTCTCCGTGACGGCCTTCACGATGTGAGTCGTGAATCCCTTCTCGGACGTGTCGAACAAGATCCTCTCGAGGTCACTCCGACGATAAATAGGTGGATCATCGTCCACCACTCTCTCAGATGCAGGAGGAGCTCGAGACTCAGGAGGAGTAGCATCTCGAGCAGGAGGAGAAGAACCTCGAGGAGGAATAGTAGGAGAAGCATGTCGAGGAGGCGGAGAAGCATGTCGAGGAGGCGGAGAAGCATGTCGAGCTTTCCGAGATTTACGTCTCTCTAGTCTCTCTGTTGAAGAGCTGGGCGTGACATCGTCACGCGTGCGGATACCTGTCGCCGCCTTCTTGAATGTCTTGGCCACGCTTTCGGCCACACGATCCACAAGCTTCTTCTTCTTCTTCTTCTCCATCTGCTTCTTCGGTGCCGGTGCTCGTGCCGGCGCCGCTGCCGCTGCGTGAGTTAAGCGGAGGGGAGGCTGGTACGGGACGGCATAAAGCTCACCGGCCTCCGTCAAACTCCGGTAATACATCATCTCCTCCTCCTCCGGTGTCGGTGTGAGGGTCTCGTGAACTTCAAGCTAAAAGAAAACAATTAAAAAAAAAATTATTAGATAATCGAAAAAATTATTAATTCAAAATTATTAACAAAAACAGATTGACGGTTACCTGCTCATCCTCGAAATAATCCGTGAAATCGAAGTTCGTCTTCCTCTGCGTCCAATGCAAAAACCGGGGCCTTCGCGTCTCTCGGCTCCGAGTACCGCACTGTCTCCCTAAAGCAGGAAAGGCCTCGAAGGCCCAACACTGGAAGGCCCAAACTGGACCGTAAAAGTGATAAGCCGCTTTCTCGGCCTGATCAGCTGCCATCCCAGTAATGCTGATGTAGTGGGAGAAGTTCTGGAACGTGTAAGAACCCCAAGGAAACCACTCCCAGCCATCGTGATCCTCCACCAGTGTCCAGACCCAGTTCTCGACATCCAGTTTCTCTCGACCAATCAGAACGAAGTAGAGAATCAGGATGTTGGCAACCTTGAAATAATCACCTAGCTCGTGGCCCATCCGCAGACCATTGAACGAACTCA
This sequence comes from Euphrasia confusa, assembly GCA_954870475.1. Lineage (NCBI taxonomy): Eukaryota > Viridiplantae > Streptophyta > Magnoliopsida > Lamiales > Orobanchaceae > Euphrasia > Euphrasia confusa. The sequence continues at coordinate 4,578,296 of OX940951.1, forward strand.
GCAGTGCTTCAATCTTCATCACTCTGCAACGGAATAACCTCCGATGGATGCCTGTAATGGGAGCTTCATGGCCTTTGTTTGTGGGATCGAAGTTACTATCCCCGAAGCGCAGGCCGGTGATCAGGGCGTATTCTTGTGCTCGGAACTTCACAATACGATCCCCGATAGCAAACCAGTGCTCAAAGTCTGGTATTCTGCTCTTGCTAACGATCTCTCTCGATAGCAGTTTGTGCAGAGGTTTGTTCGATCGGTCTGCACTGGGCATGGAAAGGAACTGACTGAAGAGATACGTCTGTTCGTACTCCGCGAGGCCCTCTTCTCCACCCACCTCCATCAGAACTTCTCGTACGTTTTTCAGAACGCCGCGTCGATCGCCGCAATTTATCGCCCTCGAAATGTCGACGAAATCCGGTCTCCTCCATCGGAAACCAGCCTGCACAAATGGAGAACCGAATCGATTAAACACAGATTAATAGAATCAAAACAAACAAAAAAAAAAAAGTTTCTGCCTCCATCGACCAACCCCATCGAGTAACCCCATCGACCAACCCGTCGATTAACCCCATCGACCAACCCTTCGATTAACCCCATCGCCCAACGTATTCGACCAACCCATTCAATTAACCCCATTCGATTAACACCATCGACTAATCAAGAGCTGACTGCTCGAAGAGGTTAATCGAATGGGTTAGTCGACGGGGTTGGTCGAATGGCACTACACGAATACGTTGGTCGATGGTTTACAAAAAAAACAGAGGTTACTCGATTCGAGTAACCATAAACAAAATCGGAAAAATCAAATTTTCAGAACAATTATGGCCACATTACAGTTCTAAATCAATAAAGAACTCAACCAAGCATCTAAAGCACAATATAATCCATCACATTGCTCGAATTTTCGAAAAAAAAAATTGAAAAAAAAGGGTTTCGGATTTGGGAATTACCGGAGGTTGAAGACTAGGTTCTTGTTGTTGTTGTTCTTCCTCATGCTCGGAATCAGATGGTGTCGCCGAAGATGACATTGCTCCGGTTGATTTAGGTTGATTTCTGAAAAAAAAACGTGAGGGCGGCGGGTTTGGGTTTACGGAAGAGAAGAGAGAGAAGAGAGAGAAGAGAAGAGAAAAGAAGTGGGGACCGATTATTTTTTTGTTATTGTCTTTTTCTTTTACTTTCAAGGGTATAATAGGTACTTCTATTGCAATTGGTGTAAAAAACTCACATTGTTATAAACTAGCACAAAAAACACATCTTCCTTATCATTTTGACCAAAAATCCACAGGACTCATAATTTTACGTCCCCACTGTCTGCACTAACATTTTGAATGTAAATTTAAAGAACGATATTAAACGTGGTATTTAAACAAATGTATAGCCACATTTATTAATTAAATTAATGTACAAAAGCAAAATTCTAGAAAAATAAATATAAAATTACAGTAGCTTATAAATATTTGTATATGCTGCTAAAATATATATATCCTTTGTATTTGAGCAAATAATCGATAATCTTTTTCATTCTGCTGTTCCAAAACAATACTTGTACAATAGAAATGCATTTGTATTTAAATAATGATATTGAACATATATTCACATATGCTGACTCTTTTGGGTACAAATGAATAAATACGTGTGTCGTGTCCTTAAAAATAAAATTAAAGAAAAAAAATGTGCTGTGCATGTTGCTTTTTTCAATTTCAACAACGTGTGGCACGATACTACTCAAATTATGATTTATTCATGCCAACCAAATTATGCCTATACTTAATTTAATTTAATTTGACTTTGACTAATTCTATAATTTTATAAATAGAATTTGAACATGATTCGGCCAACCGCTTTCCCTTGTCGATTTCATTACGCTAATAATGGACAAATGTATCAAACACTTGAAATATAAATAACAAACTTTTAATAATGTTTAAAGAAACAAAAGTAAAAAAGCACAATGATAATTAAATAAAAGAATTATTAGTATAATGAGTAATTTTATTTTCAAAATTATAAAATAAACATTAATTTTAAATACATGATAAATTCTATTTGTAAATTATGACTACTATGTCTTTATTTATGTATTACTAGTATTTAAGTTATTTCTTAATTAACATGCTCAAAAGAAATAGTAGTGAGACATTTTCAAGACATGATAAATATAGAAAAATATTATTATTATTAAGTATATTGATAAAAGAAAAAAAGAAAATTGATGTTACTAGAACATTATAAGAGGCATCTACTAGTGAAATCACATGTGAAATCACATATTTCCATATAAATAAATAATTATGAACAAATTTCAATGAAAGCCAACTCTATGATTGACAAGGTTGATTCGTTAAAGTGTCAATAAAATAGATTAAAAACAACGCTATTCTATAACCAAAGCAAACCGTTTAGCGTGTGCTTCACTCGCGTCCAGGGTCTTTAGTGTCCGGAGTCTTCATCAATAGACAATATACAGACGGGTGCAAAATGTACAAAAAAATCAAGCATCTCACCTCAGAAGAAGACCCCTTATTCATTATCCACAGCCTCAACAAATTCACATAATATGTTCTGAGACCAGTCGAGTATTGTTGTCCGTCAAAAGGATCAGTTCAAAGGGTCTTAAATAAGACTAAAGGAGCCATGTGGCAGCATTTAGAAGAGCTCCTCCGAGTTCAATTTATTCCATGCTTCCTATTGTTATGAAATAAAACTCAGAAAATCAATGTAGAGCTCCTTCACATTAAAATAGAATAATGAAGATTTTAGTCACTAAGTATTATACTACCATCCCAGAAATTTAGACTAAATTCGAAAATGTAACGAACCAGATCCTTCTAAATTTACAACTTCCCCACCAACATGTTTGCATCATACAAATTGCAACTATAACCTTAAAGAAAACCAGAAAAGAAAAGAGTACTCCAGCGAAGATATTCAAATAATACCTTAAGCAGGTCGAAGACCTTCTCAGCAATGTACTTCTGCTGAAGTGTAGCACCCTTTTGCTGAACCTTATCAGGATGAATACAAAGTGTTGCTTTTCTATAAGCTTTCTTGACAGAGGCACCAGTTATCAAATCTGTCAAAGAAACAGGCTGCCAACCACATTCAGGCCAAAGTACCTGCATTCACCAAGCACTCATTACCAAATTTAGAATGAACACAGACACAAGAAACGAAAAAGTAGTTTGTCTTTGACAACAAAATGTCATAAATGAACAATGCACACTTGGAAATACGTAAGGTGACTCACGTATTGCATAGTCGACAGTAGAGCACGCAAATTTCCTTCTTTGCCGGCAGACCAACGCCTGATTTCGATATCCAATGTCTCAGAGATCCTCTGTAAGGAAGCAGGTACAAAGTTTAGAGAGATGAATCACATTTGTCATGTTTTGAACAATATTTCATCAAGCTTAGGATTCCAACTAGGTAAACTTCTAGAGTTCCTGGAATATCATCCTTTTTTTTTTCTTACAAAAAACTCACATTTCTTTCTTCTTGGTCTCTCTGAGCTTGAAGGTCCCGCTGATTCTTTTCAGCCAATGCTTTTGCCTTAAGGAAAAAAGTACCAGAACTCAACAACAGAATAATACACGACATACAGGAGGAAAAAGATCCTAAAATTTCACAAATAATAAAGAACTCCGCAGATACTATAGACGTAAAGAATTACCGCCCGCTCTTGAGTGCGCTGGTGGCGATCCAGCCTGGCTCTTCTTCTCTCTTCAGTTTCCCCTTCAATATCCTGGAATTCTCCAGCTGAAGGAGGAGCTTTAAAGGGAAGATGGTTCCAGGAGCATCACAGTCAGTGACACATTGCTTAGTAACAATAGGAAGTGTAATGAAGCAATATTAAAAGATGATATACCGCCAAAAATAGAAGACAGGTCATCATCAAAATTGGTAGTGGAAGAAGCTTTCTTCATGGTAGATGTGGCACCACTAGCTGATGGTGTCCTCTTAGCAGCTTCAGATCCACCTTTGTTCGAGAATTGTTTATCCGAAAAGGGATTCTGGGACACAAACCAAATGAAATGACTAAGAATCCAAACAAAACATATAATGTCCCAAAACTTACAAATAAAATATAAGCTCATGATAAAAAACATCACTGTTCCTGTACTAACTCGCAATACTTACATACGAGTTTGTTCGATCCCTTGGCGCACTGCTTGCTCGACCCATGCTAAAAAAGGATTCCAGGTCATCATCGTTCTTTTGTTGATTCGCCTTTGAAGCTGCAGCAGACACCCTTTCTCGAGCATCTACAGCAGCTCTCTCCCGAGCCTCTTTTGCAGCTCTTTCGACAGCAGATCTTTCAGCTCGGCGCCTTGCTTCAGATTCTGCCCTTGCCACAGCAATTCTGTCCTGGGCTTCTTTCTCCCTTGCTTCAGCAGAAGCCCTCTCCCTAGCTTCTGCTGCAGCTCTTTCACGGGCCTCAGCTTGTACCCTCTGAACTGCGGCTCTTTCAGCTCGTTCTCGGGCTTCGGCATTTGCCTTATCAACGGCAGCCCGTCCAGATTTCAGGCGAGCTTCAGCAGCTTGTCTTTCACGTGCCTCAGCTGCTGCTCTTTCGCGTGCTTCTCTAGTAGCCCTTTCCACAGCTTGCCTACCCTTCTCCCTTTCGATATCTCTTAATCTCTCCCTCTCAATTCTCCTCATCTCTCTTTCTTCCTCTTCCTTCTGTTTCCTTTCGTGTTCCTGCCTTTCCTTGAATTCTCTCTCCTGGATGTCAGGTTCATCTCTTTCCATTGGCCCAGAGTCCATATTTCTGGCAGCCTTTGCATGTTCTCTCTCACGCACTTCCTTAGCATGTCTGAATTTAGCCTCAGCATTATCCATTGCGTCCTTCATTGCAGCAGCAGCAGAAAAAGGATTGGCATTTTCATCAACACTGTTTTGTGACCTCCCCATAGCGAAATCGTCAAGCTCATCAAACTTTGAAACTGGAGGGCTTTTGTCTGAAGACATGTTCGGCTTTGGACTTTTAGAACTTTGGGGATAATACGAAGGTGATGAAACTTCATCACCCTGTTTTCTTGAACTTGAGAAAAAGGATCCCGTCTCCGATCTTGAAGATGGACGAGGTATGGGTGGAGGGGGGCGTGATGGTGGTGGATCAGCTGTTGGTTGTGTAAAAAGAGGAATCTCAGACACACTGAGCCATACATCATCAGACTGCTGATGTATTTGTCCTTCTGAAGTTGCGGAGATATCGACTTGTGGATCCGTTTCATAATACTGAGGAGAAGCAGTTTGACCGAAAGATTTCTCAAAATTGGTCGAGGCATTTGGTGTGTCGAATAAGGGAGGCTCCTCGAAATGGTCGGCACAATCTTTCTTCACTGAATTGGTCTCTGAATATCCAAAATAAGGGTTTTCCATTGGTTCCCTGGTGGTAGCAGATTGGGGCATTGCTGATCTAGAAAGGCTCTCATCTTTCCCTATGTCATCCCTCCCAGGGGAAGATGAATGTGTAGATTTACCACTATTACCAAGGGGATCTAAGTCATCAAATACTCCACTACTAGCATATGAAACTTCAGTCCTTGAACTCCTAGATTTACTAAACTTACCAATCTCTTCCAGAGGATCTGTAAATGCCCCAGATGATGTGTGGGGGGGTGAATCTGATTCCAGGACTACAAAAGGATCATCCAGGATATTGCCATGCTTTGATCCAGTCGGTACAGAACCCCACCTGGACTCTGGTGTCGGTCTGCGCCACAATAGAAAAAGGAGATGCTTCATTTACATTTGTTTTTGAAAATAGATTGCTATGTATGAGCTAAAGTCTACTTCTTGTATTTCGTACATTCTTTCACATAAGACCATAATAATCATAAAACCCAAATCTTCTTTAAAATTCGCTACCAGTAAATTGCTGACTCTATGAAATTGCTAAGCAAAAATTATCTAGGAAGGGGCATTTTTTAAAAAGGGAAGATAGTTTTATACATAGTTATACCACTATTTTCATACATAGTTTCGCAGTAAAACTATCATGAAAACTACACATCTTGTATGTTTTTTTATAATTTCAAAAATCAAATTTCCCTTTTTCTTAATTACCCCATCAATGAAATGCTATTCAGTATAAGAAACTGGAGTTCACTAAGTTGATCCATACATTGATTCTAGTTTTCTGATATATTAAAAAGAATATGAAATTATTGATTGTAGCCATAAACTCAAAAAATAAAGCATCACCTGTAGATGTGTTAGAGATCGTTTAGCTTATTAGTTTAATTTAAGTTTACAGATATTCTAGTTTGCTGGTTTACAGTATGGGCAGGAGATTAATTTCCTTATTTTAATTTCTTTTTGTACTAAAATTATTTTTCTGCTTCTAATTTTATTAATTTTCCTCAACTCCATCAAGATTCCTGGCACGAGAGTTCTGTTTTGGGGAGATATCATGTTTATATAACAACAGAAAAAATCATTTTCAATTCTTATCATCAGTCCTCTGGCTTATGAATCTTTCCAATAGACGAAAATCTGTTGTGAATTAATTGATAGAGGAAGCTTAAGTTTTTTGTCCAAGTTTTAGTACTTGCTTTGTGAGGATCAATTCATGCTCTACATTATGCAAGAGGAGTGGGCATGTCCAATCATGTAGTCATGCCAGAGAAAATAGTTTCATAAAATTAAATGCATCGATGTTAACTGCATTGCTCTAATCTAATGCTCGATTAATCTAATCAACTTTAAACAAACATGTATTTATAATCAACAGATTTTAATTCAAGCATGACATTCAGAATCACTTCAATGGAAATATATATCAATTAAATGGATCAAGAAAATTAAGAAAACAACCCCATTAGAAAATTAACCTGTTGTTAGCAGCAGAACTGTCACTGCCAAACCCAGCTAGCAAATCATCGAACCCCTTAGTACTCGAGCTTCTCTTAGCACTAGTGCTCAAGTTGCTCTCCCCCGCCTTCTCATTGCCCCCAAAATTCCCCAACAAATCATCAAAACCATTGCTCCGATTCTTACTCTTCCCCAATGGCGGGGAGGAAATCGTTGCAAACACGTCATCGTCAAACCTCACGGTCGAGGCAGGTGATTTGCTTTTCAGCCCGGGCACCCCATCTAACATATCATCATCGTACACCGGTTTATCATACACAGGTGCCGAGGATGGTGCATTGGTGCTGACATGACTACTCTTTGACGTCGTCGACTTGAAAATAGAATCGTAATCGTAATCGAAATCCCCCACGGATGGGTTCTTGTTGGAATTTGAGCTGGGCATGTACTTTGGATGCCCACCAAAGACGTCGCTGAACAGCTGCGGATCCTCAATGGGTCCGCGACCCGACGGCGCAGACCTCATCGGGTTGGATTTTCCACGGGCTCCCAGCCCGAAGTCGCGGGCCAACACATCGAGGTCATCCATCGGACAAACCCAATCTGCGGCGAGCAGATCTAATCAGAAAACCGCACCGGCCAGTAAGGATATTTGGCTGGATTCGGAGAATCGTTCGAGTAGGTGGCTGAAAGAGGCCGTCGGGCAGATCAATTCGCGCATAAATCGGAGTGGTTCGTCGGATTAAGCCTGCAATGCCAACCTATACGTACACAGACGATGAGGATTTTTTATTTAGGGATTTGAGTTTTAATTTACCATAGAAATTAAATTATTTCAGTTTTAATTAATTAATTTGTAAATTTAAGAAACAGAAATAATAATATTAATTAAGGAATTAATTAATTTGTAAATTTAAGAAACAGAAATAATAATATTAATTAAGGAAAAAATGGAATTTTCAACATTTTTTTAGCAATAAGGCTTTCGAGAAATTACGCGTGTCAATTAGGCCGCCTAAAATAAAATATGTAAAGACATCCTTAACCCTTACTCCACACACCCACCCGCTTCTCCTTCACACTCTCTCGCTATTCTCTCTTTTCGTGAGTACAGATCCAAACCAAGCTGACGGCAACGACGACGGAAATCTCGACTCCGTCAACATCACCGATCTCAAAGGCGGCAAGGCCGGATTCGGCTCCGCCGTCCCCGACTCCCCCCTCGGCTCCCCATCCCCAGCTCGATCGGCCCACCGGATGAACGTGCGGTCGTACGTCAGTCGAGTCCCCCGATCCCGGCAACCCTCGCGAATTGCACGAACCTGAGGGTCAACATCCTCAAAGGCGAGACCTCCCAATTCGATTTCTCCAATTTCGCCCAATTCAAAACGATCGACCTAGGAAGATTCGTCCTCGTCGGCTGTCGGAGCCTCACCGCCCTGATGCTCGCGAAGAACTTCTACGACGAAGCGTTCCTCGGCTAGCATCGTCTCCCCGACGTCGGAGTTGCTGTGGTGGGGTGGCGGCGGCGGAGCCACGTCGACAGTCGCCTGACGTCCCTGCTGACCGATTCCAGGGAATGCGCGACGTCGAGGAGGGCGGCCGCGTAGCCGGTGGAGGGGTTCTGGTGGGACCTGGGGTTAATTAAGGGTGGCAGATCGGTTCACGGGACGGTTACGAAATTTGGGTTGCCAACGCGATGACTCATGTGTACTGCTGCTGCGAGAACGGGATTGCATTGGCAGAGAAGGTGTTCGATGAAATGTCCGAGATGAATTGTATACCGGAGATGGACTTTTGAATGTGAACTGTTTAGTTCTCAAGAGTTTGGAGATCAGGTATTGGAGGAGTCCTTGGAAATGCTTTGATGAGCATTTCATCAATATTGATTAGGTATTCATTCATCCCGACGAGCGCACAAAATCGATCGAGAATCACCACTGCCTTCTCTTTCCTCTCGTCACCCAGCCACAGTCGCCGCCCCATGGTCGATTCGAATCGAGAAGAGCGAGTCTACACAAGGGAAGCTCTCAAAACACGAAGCGTCTCCTCTCTCGTCGTCTCAGTTTGAAGTGATGAGATGCCTGAGAGAGGTCAATGTCGACAACAACACTGTTGGATGTGGTGAAGTACTCTCCTTCCCGTAATTGACATTGAGTTATTCGCAAATCTTTTTTACCTTACAGAAGTAGGCTCTCATTAATGCATTGTTATCTTTTGTTGTTTTTTCGACCCGTACTGTTTTTATCATTCCGTTTCCTTTGGATAGTTTCATAGACATTTGCATCAGTTTTCAATTTTGTGCTCATGGATTGTTAATTTGGTTTTCTCCGAAATTCATTATCTTTTTATTTTGGAAATCAGTTGTGTGTTTCTTGTTACTTCCTACTATCTGTTTCGTTCATCATGAGTAATTAATATAGGTTTTGTTCATCATGAGTAATTAATATATCTTGGAAATCATTCATTTGCTGCTTCATATCATAGCAGAATTAGCTGATAAGTAGTTTCAAATGGGTGGAACTGTAAGTTGTTTTCTAATGTTTGCTAAAATTATAAGCCTGTTAATAAGTAAATTTAATGTAAGTAGTTTCAAATGGGTGGATCATTTCCTCGTGGCGGGTAGGATCACTTGGGATTTCAGGAGATTGTCAGATCAAGAGACTGATTGGGGTAACAAGCTTCTTTTCTTGCCAGCTGCAAAAAACATGTCGATGCTTGTTGTGGAGTCGAGTCCCTGGAATGCGAACTATTACGGGATCCCGTATCCGACTTACTTTCATCCGTCTACGGATGAGGAAGTGTTTGCTTGGCAGGATAGGATGAGGAGATTGGAAAGGAAGAATCTTTTCTGTTTCGCGGGGGCCCCACGTCCGTGGATTGCGAAATCGATCCGCGGGAATATAATCGAGCAGTGCAGGAATTCGAAGGTGGGGAAATTGTTGGAGTGTGATCTTGGGGAGAGCAAGTGTCATTCGCCGAGTAGTATAATGAAGATGTTTCAGAGCTCGATTTTCTGTTTACAGCCTCAAGGGGATTCGTACACGAGAAGGTCGGCGTTCGATTCCATGTTGGCAGGTTGTATACCCGTGTTTTTTCATCCGGGGTCAGCGTACGTGCAGTACACGTGGCATCTGCCGAAGAATTATTCGCTATATTCAGTGTTTATTCCGGAGGGTGATATTCGTAAGAATATTAGCATAGAGCAGAGGCTCGGTGAAATTTCTGACGAGAAGGTGAAGGAAATGAGAGAAATGGTTATAAATCTTATCCCGCGTTTGATTTACGCCGACCCTCGGTCAAAGCTGAAAACGGTCAAAGATGCTTTTGATGTGGCTGTCCAGGGTGTAATTGAGAAGGTAACGAAACTGAGGAAGGGCATAGTTGAGGGGCGTAAGGATGATAATAGTATTGAGGAGCTTAGTTGGAAGTATGCTTTGCTGGATGAAGGTGAAGCGGTGGGGCCTCACGAATGGGACCCATTTTTTTCAAAACCAAAAAACGAGGGTGAGTCGGATTCTAAGAGCTCGTCGTCTTCTGACGCTGCTAAGAATTCTTGGAAGAATGAGCAAAGACAGCATTCATGAGTAAGGTTATGTCTGGAGTTGGGGTTATTAGTTACACAAGTCTGCTTCCAAACATATTTCTACATACAGGTAATATATACTGTTATTCTTTGAGCTGATATTGTTCTTCATTCTCTTGTTGAATTTATATAGATGGTTTGGCAATATTCTTCAACTACTATATATTACGAAAGAAGTGATTATGAGTTATGGGATATCTTCTTTAATACGAGCGACTTGATTCTCTCTCTTTTTTGTTTTTTTGCTGTTTAGTGTTGGCAAATGCTAGTTTCAGGTCCTTATGTGAATATTAGAAGTAAAACTTAAAAGTGGGGGTGCTTCTGATATTTGTGAAAATGCTGTAGGTCGTTTTGTGAATAATAGAATTAAACATAGAATTGGCTCACTAGTTATTTTTGGAAGGGTGTTCTTGTGTTCTATAAGAGTATAAGACTATAACCAAAGAAACAAACTATAGGAATCACAAAGGGAGACCCTAGAAATACCGAATAGAATATACACTACTTTAGTCCTATAGATGAAAAGATGATGAGTATCATTACATGAACAGTGGATATAAAGCTGCACGAGCTAAACCGATTGTTCAGACATGGTAAAACTAAGAGAACAATAGTAAGTATATGAGCCCACTAAAGACTAAATTGCTATTAATTTAGGACATTTTTATTTTGATATTAATTTTTCACTTAAGACTAAATTGTTCTCTCTTAACAAATTCAATGTATCATTACACACGAGAACTGCACACAGTGAAAATGGAGCATGTCCTTGCAGTAAGAACACAAGCAGCACGTGGTATGAGGAGCCATGAGTCCATGACAGAGCGACCTAATAAATGTCCTTTCTATTTTGGTATACTTGCCAATTTTAAAATTACATTACCACCATTTATTCTCTCTACTTTTTCTTTCCTGTCTAATGAATATGCTGGATTTTAAACTTCAAAATGTCCCACAAATTCGAATTTGTAAGGATGCCACAAACTTCAAAATGTCTCACGTCGAGTATGTCTGATCGTATAATCCTGAATCTACAAAAAACTTATGGTTAAGTTGAAGCAAGCATGTGTAGTATGTAAGTATTAAATTTAATCATTAATACTTCTCCTCGTGAAAAAACATTACATTTAGTACAAAGGAAACTCGTGAGGCGAAGAGCTTCTTAAACTTCACGAGCCTCGGACAAATGAAATCCCCTTCAAATACCTCGACCATCCAGCCCGAAAAACAACACAAATCCTTGCACACGACATGGGACTCAAAACTCAACTCCTTTTCACCATCTCATGCCTATACATTCTTTCCTCACACTTTCTTGCACAAGACTTACAAACCTACATCGTCCAGCTCCACCTGAACAGCCCGTCCCGTCCTCACTTCGCCTCGACTCTCCACTGGCACCTTTCCTTCCTCGACAAATCTATTTCATCCGAATTACACGACTCCTCTTCCCGCCTCCTCTATTCCTACACCTCCGCCATGGAAGGCTTCTCGGCCCGCCTCTCCCCACCTGAAGTCAACACCTTAAAACTCTCAACAGAAGTCATCCGGACGTGTTTTTAAATTAAATAATATAGTGATCTCCATTTAATGAATTACTTTTCTATTAATTTCTTTGTTGATATATTTTTTTAGTGAATTCTATTTCATAAATATGAGACCTTTTTTAGACACAAATATTAAGAAAAATATTATATTTTTATTTTTTTTATTTTAAAGTAAATGTTATTAATGTATTTAATTTTATGTTAAAAGTACAATAATTTTGAGTAAAGTTAAAAAATATGTGTATAAAGTAGGAACAAAATTATATTTTTAAGTGATTTATTTTATAATTTTGAGTAAAGTTAAAAAATATGTGTATAAAGTAGGAACAAAATTATATTTTTAAGTAATTTTTTTTAAAAGGGTTATATTATTAGTTTACTTAATTTCCATTGCTTTCAAGATTAATAATTTCTAAATGCATATTGTTTTTTTCAGACCTGAAGAGGAGCTGTTCAAAAAGACTAGAGGACTTATCCTGATCATCCTGATTTTGGTTTCGGGCCACAATAAAGAAAATTTAACAAAAAATATATAATTAATGTGTGAAGCATAAGTAAAACAATTATAACTCAAATAATAAATACATGGGTAGACACAATAATAATAAATATGTATGGAGCATTAAAATAATAAAAAGAGTGTAGAAAAAAATATAAATAATTAATATGTGGAGCGCATTAAATAATAAAGAAAACTTAACAAAAAATGTATAATTAATGTGTGGGTCAAACTGAAACGAAACGCAAAATCAACAATCCATACGTATGAAGCATTAAAATAATAAAAATAGTGTAGAAAAAAATATAAATAATTAATATGTGGAGCGCATTAAATAATAAAGAAAATTTAACAAAAAATGTATAATTAATGTGTGGGTCAAATTGAAAACAATCCATATGTATGAAGCATTAAAATAATAAAAAGAGTGTAGAAAAAAATATAAATAATTAATATGTGGAGCGTCATTAAATAATAAAGAAAATTTAACAAAAAATGTATAATTAATGTGTGGGTCAAACTGAAACGAAACGCGAAATCAACAATCCAATGGCAAGCAGTGAATCCCCGATCATAATCACGGACAAAGAGCAGATGCGGCAGTGGTCGAGATCTGCCAGAGCCGCCGGAAAATCCATCGGATTAGTTCCGACGATGGGGTACCTCCACGACGGCCATCTCTCCCTAATCGAAGAATCCAAAAAACACGCACACCACACGGTCGTCTCGATCTACGTCAACTCGGGTCAATTCGCCCCCACCGAGGATCTCTCCACCTACCCGTCCGATTTTCCCGGCGACATTTGCAAATTGAAGGCCGCCGGAGGCGTCGACGTTGTTTTCCACCCGCGGAATCTGTACGATTACGGCGGCTCCATCGGGGACGGCGATCGGGGAGAGGGCAAAACGGTGTCGTGTGTGGAGAGCAGTGGGATGGGTCACGAGACGTGGATCCGGGTCGAGACTCTGGAGCAGGGTTTGTGCGGGAAAAGTAGACCCGTTTTCTTTAGAGGGGTTGCTACTATTGTGGCAAAGCTGTTTAACATCGTCGAGCCCGATGTTGCCGTGTTTGGGAAGAAGGATTATCAGCAGTGGAGGATTATACAGAGAATGGTAATAAGGATTTTGTTTGTTTTTTTGGGGATTATGGTATAAAGTTTGAAACTTAATGTTGTTATGTTTCAGGTCCGAGATCTCGATTTCGGCATAAAAGTTATCGGTTCGGATTTAGTGCGCGATGAAGATGGCCTTGCAAAGAGTTCACGTAATGTGCACCTATCGGCGCAGGAAAGGGAGAAGGTTGTGTTATATATTTGGTGCAAAGAGATAGGTGCTCATTGTTGAGTGTAAAAGAGAAGGTGAATCTCATCAAACCTAGTTTTGTGTTTTCTCTGCAGGCATTATCGATTAATAAGTCGTTGTCGAGGGCTAAATTCGCAGCAGAACGTGGTCAGGTCGATTGTAAAGAGCTGCGAGATTCTGTTATCAGGGCCGTACAAGAAGCTGGTGGAAAAGTTGATTATGCTGAGGCAATGCTCTTAACTTCCTATAAAATCGAAACAACTGATTGTTTGTTTTTCTGTTAATTCTCTTTGCGCTTTAACAGTTCCTTTGTATCTTGCAGATTGTGGACCAGGGAAGTTTGGAAGCATTGAAAGAGATCAAGAATCCTGCGGTGTTTTGTATTGCTGCCTGGTTCGGAAATGTGAGGCTCATCGACAACATGGAAATCAATGTTGAAGAACGGAACAAGCAGCCCTGATGTCACTACAGTATTTATGTTGTAGGTCACGTTATGTTTTCAGACTATTTGGGTTTAGTGTGTGATTGTATTTTTAGAACCATTTAGTAACATGAAAATGCAAGACTTGTTCAACGCCAAAATATTAATGATTTTTCAGAAATCAAAACTATACAATACATGCGTCTTACAAAAAACAGTTTTACAGTAGAGGGCAAAATGAGAGTCATCAAAAAGGTTGATAAGAAAACAAAAGCTATTCAAATGATAAAGCCAACAAATGTGTGTGTGTGCGACATGACAGCCAAACACACGCTAATTACTACAATTGAATCCACCGCATACTGATAGAACTATGATAAGGATCAAGGCAATGATAATGCCAAGAACAATCAGCTTTATCTTCATATTCTGCATCCACATCTTTCTCCTCATCTTGGTTCCTTGTGTCCTGAAATCTTGCGCCTAACAACAAATTCAACAGATTAAGTTCGACTTCATCCACAAATAAATAGGAGTATTAGTAATATAAAAAATAATAAGAATCAAGCAACACACGACTACGAAGAGGTCCTATACTTCAATAGGAAGTGGTAAAGATAGAAATTATATCTTGATTCATACAGTTATGACTTACAGACCTGAGAGCGGAGGTTCTCAGTTTTATCCACCAAAAGTTCAATTTTCTCACCACGATCAAGAACCTGCAAGGGCCAACTATGATTGTTGAAGGATACACCATTTCCATAGTTTTATAGTTTGAAAAAACATAAAATGAAACGGAAACAAGTAATGAGTTCACAAAATTATATTACCTTCTCAATGTTTTCCATCATCACACCTTTCACTTCTGAGACTTGAGCTTTCACTTTTGCAAGTTTACTGACCTCTTCCGGATGATCCACGCAGTACTGCATTTGCTCCTTCAACTTAGGCCTAAGTCATGATCCAAAAAAATGATTATTACAAGAATCAGGAAATAACCGAGGGAAAAAAATTGTTGACTTGTCTAAAAGATTACCCAAACTCTTTATTCAGACTGCTGGCAACAGCTGTAGCTGCCTTCCCACCACCATATTTCTTGGTAAAATCTTCCTTGGCCCTTTCAAGAAAAGCAATAGGAATTTGCCTCCCAACAGATTCGACAGCCACAACACAATAAGCTGCCACTCGTAAATGCAAATCATTAATCAACTAAAACAAAGAAGGGAAACCAAGCACCCCTGGTTACACATCATCATATGTTAATTTTGTAAAGAAAGAGCTAATCAATTCAAGATCAGCATAAAGGCTCTCGAAGTTGACAGTTCAAGATGATTCAACACCCATGTGGTGAAACCAAATGTGAGATCTAGGACAGTAAATGACCAGTTTTCCTCGGTTATTTGCCAAATAAACACCAAAATCTATAAGAAGCAGTAATGTGAATGGAGCTACAAAACATGCAGCTAATGATTACAAATCAAAAGTAGTATTGTAAAAGTATAGCATAATTCGAACAATGGAATCGCTAGACCGGAATTATACATTCCAAAAATCTTGCTAATAAGGTAACAAATCAACCTAAATTTTAAATTGCCATCAACTTTGATAGGGTAGCAAGCATCAGAAATGACCGTTTAGCGTGATTCTATAAAACAAATTCAGATTCTGCTCCAAATCCTACAGAGTTCTATGATTCCATGTCTATGTAGTTTAATCAGCTTTGGTAAACGATTCTGGCCTGAAATCACATTCTTCGATATAAATACGAACGCAGCTATGCAAATTCGAGCACGCATACGTGTCTATGCAGTATTCATCAATTACAATAACATCACATTCCTGAGATTTATGAAACCGATCGTACACAGTAACAATTTATTTAAAAATCAAAATCATAAGACTAACACAATCACGAAAGCCATGAGAAAATCTAAGTCAATCCTCAGAACTCCGATTATCAAAAATAAAACCAAAAACACACAGTAGCAAAAGGCCTAAATCGAAACAGTGAGATCCAAATGAATCGAAACGGAGGAACAAAACAGGTAAAACGGCGCCGCTTACTGAATCCGTCCTCGACGAGGTAATTGAAGGTGTGGCCATCGCAATTGTACGTGAACTTGTTGTTGGTGGCGGGGAGTTTCTGGAGGCACTGCGCAGCGATTCCGGTGAAATTGCCGGTGAACTCGGTGTACTCGGCGAGGATCACCGTCCCACGTGCGACGAAGCTGTAGATCAACGACTGCTGTCCCATTTCTATTTTATCTTTTTCCTCTCTCCGAAAAACCCTCGACGAAGTATATGCGTTCTGCAAAATCTAGAGAGAGAGAAGAAAAGTGTTGTTTTGGGGTCTAGAGAGAGAAAGAGGGAGACATTTGAAGAAATTACCGAAATTGCCATCAACGACGAGTGAGGAGTACTTTTCAAAATTTAATGAAATTAATATGTTAATTCACTTTATAAATTGTGCAATTCAATTTAAATTTTCATTAAATTAAGAACTTGATTAATTGTAATTTACATCTCATAAAGAATGACAACAAAAATAACTTGCTTTATGAATCTAGCTAAAATTTACTGTATTTATTTTTTAAAATTTCATAAATTTATTCCATAAAACTTGATTGTTTTCATAAATAATTAATAGGTGAATTTCAAAAATAAAACTTAGTTAATTATAAATAAATACGTTAAACAGTGTGAACCCAAATTATAAATCCGAGCTTTGAATTATGGACAAATGGAATTTAGAAGTTCTACAAATGTAGGTTTGCCAAACTTCCAAAAGTTCCTTAAAATCTTTTTGAAAAAATTAAGAAGAGTTGATGGATGTTAATCAAACCATATAATTAATTAATACTAATATTTTGATCATTTTAAAATATTTAAAAATAGTTGATGAAGGTGAATAAAAAATTAATAAAATTTTGAATTTCTTTCACTCTCTTATACTACAATGAATTTAATATTAGCAATTAATCAAACACGGCTTATGAAAAGAATGGAAAGGTTCAAGGAAGGTCTATCAAAGTATCAATCCATTGAAAAATCGTCAAATAAACGAATTATGACTTTGAAAAATAAACATTTAAACGAGTTGTTTTTAAGAACAAATATTATGTAAAAAAGATTTGAAAATAAATTAAAATGGCCATTTAATATTTTATCACTCATCTCTCACGCATGAAAAACAAAACTATCTAGCTGCGATCTCGACCTCCAGATCGACCCGCCCCCACCTGTTCGACGAAATGCCCCTGGTAAATGCAGGTCGTACTTGATACTGAATGAGCTTTTGGCTATGAAACTCGGTTGGTTCTGTGGCGAGGATAGACAAGGTCGAGCCAATAGTTTGGCTACCCTTGCATTTTATTTGTCGAAACCGGAAAAACACACCACCGATAGCGACGAATCTTACTTTCTACTCGGAGGCGAGGATAGGATCGTATTGTTCGGTTCGTGCGATTTTGAACGGATTTAGAGTGTGCGTGGATAAATCGAGGCGATTGTGTGAACAGAATATTTATTTGTTTGGACAGGTTATAGATCGGAGAATGTACATGGCCGGAAATCTGGAAATGAACATGGTGTTCTTGAGCTTAAAGCTCTTTTCCTTTACTTATAGTATTTGGAAAATGAAAAAGATGAAGTCCCTTTTTCCTCCTCTCTTTCTCTCTATTATACTATCATTTGCATGAGCATGTAAGCTCTCTTAATGCCACCTATTAGCCACCTATTACTATCTAATTGGAAGAAAATACACTTTAAGCTTTACATTAAAAACCCACTAATGTTGACTTCACACTCTTGATGCATGTCACTAGGGAAGCACCGCTTCTTGCCTGAAACCTTATCGGACCGATCCTTTATTCTTGCACGGGGTTGTCTGCCCTGGACCACTGTTTAGCTTGTCTGGTTTCTTCTCTATACTTGGCTTCAAAATTGACTTTTATCTCTTGTTGACCACTCCTTTGATGACGTGGCTCCGGTCGTCTGGACACGTGACGGTGTCGGATTTTTATGGTGTTACAGTATGATATAGGAGTATTTGCGTGTAATATGTTATATGATATCGCCACGTATACTATGCTCAAATGTTATACTTGAATGATATGTTATGAAAACAATGTTCACCCGTAGGCAGGGGTGACAACAAGGTCCGTCCGTAGACAGAGACGACAATATGTGAAGTGCACATGTTAAACAAGGTTTACCCGTAGGCAGGGGTGACAACAAGGTCCGTCTGTAGGTAGAGACGGCTATATGTGAAATGGATATGTTAAACAAGGTTCACCCATAGGCAGGGGTGACAACAAGGTCCGTCCGTAGGCAGAGACGGCAATATGTGAAAAGTATATGTTAAACAAGGTTCACCCGTAGGTAGGGGTGACAACAAGATCCGTCCGTAGGCAGGGACGGCAATATGTAAAAAGTATATGTTTACATGTTTAATTATGTGAAAGTATGTTTGAGTGAATTATTTGTCTACATTCTTCATGTGACTATACATGTCATGTATTCCTGATATGATTCATGATTTTAAGATATGTGATTCCTGCTGAGTACGTTGAACTCACCTCAATTAACGGCATTTTTTTTAAGTACGAACGGAGACTTCGAAGGAATAACGAGGATGCGGTAGAGTGACACATGTAATTATTTAAAACTATGCTTACATGGATTTTAAAACTCACTTTTATTTACTTAATGTTTAAATTGCTATTTTTAATTTTTCGATAGTCTTATTTATTTGAAAAATGATGTTTATTTTAAAACTCACTTTTATTTACTTAATGTTTAAATTGCTATTTTAAATTTTTCGATAGTCTTATTTATTTGAAAAAGGATCTTTATTATACGTAACCCCATATTTGATTAATTATTTTTTTAAATAAATTATTTTATTTGCACACTTTCCGCTTTATTTTACAAAATGAAAATCGAGGCGTTACAAAAAATTAGGTAAGTAAAAATTTCTCATAACTTTCTTCAAGCTTTTCTTCACAAAAATTTCTCTTTTCCTTTCTTTTTTATTTCTGTAAATCCAAACATGCCGCGAAAGTATTGGAGAATATATTCGGCCCATTAATATAAGTGTAAAGAAGTCCACTTCATCTAAAAGCTCAAACTGGTAGAGAAGTTGGACTTCTTTAAACTTATATTAATGGGCCGAATATATTCTCCAATAGAAATGGCTTCGAGAAAGGCACCAACCTCCCGAAGCCGCTCATATTATATTTGGTAAAAAATACGAAAAGTTAATGGACGACGCCGTTCCAGACCTTCTGTCGCCTGAGATGCCAGATCCGACGCCGGAGGAGCCATACCAGGAGATTCCTTGGGTCTCTAAACCGATATGGCCCGACGTGAATCATCAAGATTGGGGTGTTCATGACCGGAAAAGTACGGTGAACTCTTTTACACTCCTCGAGGATTGGGGTGTTCATGTTCATCTGCATGCGCCGCTACCCGAAGGATGGGCGTGATGCCCTCCGCGGGGAATGGTGGCAATCGGCCAAGACGCGCTAGAGACTCATGAAATATTTGCTCAAACTAAATTTAAAAAGTCTTTTGAATATAACTATTTAAAATTTGAAATCCAATTATTAAAAAAAAATTGGTGTCCTTTCACTCTATTACATTAAACAAATCATAAATTAGACATTCTTTCAGACACTTGCATCTACTTCTGAAGCCTATCATTTTTTTATTTATTTTTTCTGTATTGCATATCTTCCATTCCTATAAATAATAGACTCGGGCCCGGTTCTCGTCTGTTTTGGCACAAGATAGATGATCAAATGAATCACTTAGCGTCACCCCAAACGCCATCCCATCCACCGATTGGTGCAGCCTTGGGTCCAGGTAGACCAGCTTCCATGCCTGCAGCTGCAGGAGGTGGATGGACCTTCTTGGGTTTAGCGCGCACTCCCAACAGCCTAAGAGCAAATCTCGCAAGCTCTCCGTACAGCACACCCGACCTATCAAACAGCTGAAGAAGGGCTGTCATAAACATATGGAATGCCTGTGTGTTTTGGTCTATCAGGATCGCAATTCTTCCGAAGAAAGTTACTACACCTTGCATCTGTCATTATATTATTGCCCCAAAAACAAAAAAACAAAAAAATCACAGCTCAGAAAGTGTGTTTATGTAACAGATACCAAACACAACTTCACCCATTTGCATGAAATATGAAATGATCAATTAGATATAGAAAATGATCATTCTAGTATCGACAATGCAGAGTCAGCAAAAAACAAGGACTCACCACTCGCATTAGCGAAATCCAAAAATTCGGTGGGGAAGAAGGAGGTCCATAGGGATTGTTTGGATCCTGGTCACCCCCCATCCCCATCCCCATCCCCATCCCATATCCACCCATCGGGCCTCCTAAACCACCATAACCTCCATAACTTCCTACTCCTCCATAAAGTCCACCTCCATAACCTCCTACTCCTCTATACATGTTATTTCCGTACATCCCTCCACCATATGAACCATACATCCCGCTTCCTATCCCAGAATTATAATTTAAGCCTGATCCATAACCTAATAAGAAACAAACAGTGACATGTTAACATCAGAAATTACTACTGACCCAATTGAAATAAACCACTTTCCTAGCTAGTAATTAAAGGTCTTGATACCTCCTCCATAGTTGTTTCCATATGTCTGTTGTTCCCAAGGCCGGGCAGGGACAGGTCTCCCGAGTGCGTTCCTATTAACAGTTGTATTTCTATCAGCTGTGGAAACGACTTCACCAGGTTGAGCTGTTCCGGAAGCTTCTACCACATCACTTGTGTTACCAGCAGAGGGTGGCTTGAAAGGAGCAGGTCCGGATGAAGACCCAGCTCTTTCCCATGGTTTCGGTGGAGGACCACCACCTGCACAGGGTTTTTCAGCCAGCGTCATACACGATTGGGTCGATAAAAAGGCCCGTTGAGGAGATGAATTACAGCAGCATTGGACGTTACATATATACAACCAATTCGAATCATTATCAGGTTGTTGAAACAGATTTGATTTTTATCGAATTAAATCATATTCAAAGGAGATGGGAGAAAGAAGAGAGACAACAAAAATTTCCCATTTATACAAAAACGCTAATCATCAAAAGTATGATGGAGAAACAGAATCAATCTATAATCGCTGCTAAATCCAGAACAAAAAAAAACCAAAAAAAAAAACAGAAAATTCAAAGAGGTTGGTGATGTAATAAATCAAATCGGTTCCAAAATTTAGCACGCACATACCTGGTGCGTTGTTCTCCATCGACCTCGAGCCCTAGAGAGATGAGAGAGAAAGGGAAGGAGAAATTGATCGGCAAACGTTTATCCGGAATAAAAAAAAAATCCTCCGGAAATTGAGGAGCTGCAATGACAAATATGCCCTTCGGATCTTACGCGGGAGTACACGGTGGCGTACCGACACAGTTGACTGCGTTTGCTTCACCTTTTAGACGTCTACGAAATTAAATATGAAATCAAAATTTATTAAAAAAAAAATTGCAAAATAAGTGGAATGAAGTAAAATTTTGAAAGTAATACTGTATCTTTTAGTAATTTTTTTTCAATATTTTACTACTAATTTAGTATTCAAGTCACTTATAGGTTATAGCACTCATAAGTCATAATGAGATACACACTGAGAAGTTAAATGAAAACAAGCAACAATCTAAACACTTCATCTTGCGAAAAAAAAAAAGTTGGAATCACAGCGCTTGAATGTTTGAAAGAAAAAGAAAAAAAAAAGACTAACAAAACAAGAACATTACAAGGGCAACTAACTAATAAAAATTTCAAGGCTTGGCTTCCTCCTCATCATCCTCAATCTTGGGTGCCAAGTAGAATCTTATGTAGCCCATCTCAGCAATCTTGTACTCGACTACCACAGGAAGCTCCGAGGACAAGCTTATGGTGACTGTGCTAGACAATGGACTTGCCTTGGTGAAGGAGTTTAAATACCTTAGGGCAAATGTCAAAGACACAGGCTCGTTCATCTCTATCACAGTAGCATCTTCTGGCTGCATATTAGATTTCAAAGACATTATATATCAATGAGAAAGATCCACTTGGCTATTTGTTCAGGACAAGGATATAAGGTCACTCTTTCCAAATTATGAAACAAGACCTTTAGTAATAGGGTTGATTACAGACAATGCCCTCGAATTTTGACATAATTACAACAGAAAAATGATCCACAAAAAATAACAGGAATATTTTAACTCACATTTACCCTTGACATTTATAAAAAGGTATAATAGTTAGCCCCTTAAATTGAGGATAGTTAAACAACGGGGATATTGTTTTTCTTAAGTTAGACAAGCCTTTAGTAGATAGGTCAAACTTTGGGGTGGTATTTGTAATTACTGCAAAACATTATTAACAAGTCATGAAGTGTGCATTTGTTAACAAATAACAAACCAACCTTTTCTACTTGTAAAACAAACATCAAACAATACATGTAATGTTCATAAATAATGCACTATCTGGTAACTAAGGCTAAAAAGTTATATAGATTGCTATGACATGCCAACGAAAAACCTTATCGACTGTAGTGTTTTGCCTGCATACGACATTTGCAGTTCCAATATCACCTCTAGTTGAGAACTTTACACCTTCCTTTGTCACCGAAATAACAACTGCAATCACCAAGAAAACCAAACAATACTTATTGTCGACAAGTAGAAGCAGACTAAAGCATGTCAAATGCAACCGAGAATACTAGTGGCATTACCCGTGTCACCAATACTGCTCAGATCTTTACATATCCTTCCAAACTCAGAAGATGGCATCCGGACTATAGCGTGGTACTCTGCCTCCGGAATCCCAAGATGCTCGCTGTCAATGTCCATGAGTTTCATCTCAAAATCCGCAATCTTATCTTGAGCTGATATCACATCAATTAAATCAATATAAGCAAAACACGAACACCATGAATTAACTGAATACTACAAACGAAGCTAATTACAACACCATTGCCAAAAATATTTTCTAATCAGACATTTTAATGATGGTTTTAACACAGTAAAAACAACACGAGAGAACCAAATAATTAAAACCCTAAATTCAACGATTTTAGGGCTACGCAATTAGATCCCAGCTAATCACGAAGGCGAGTATCAATCGAGCTCAAACTGAAAATAAAATCGACATACTGGGGCTCTCGAACATGAAGGTGACGGTGTCACTTCCGTCATCGGCCTTGATAGTGATGATGTCGTCGTTTCCGGCGCACTTGAGCATCTTGGCCATGTTGCCGAGGTTCATGCCCATGGAGAGGTTCCGGTCGCATCTGTAGTGCTCGAACCCTTCCGATCTGAGAAGCAGCGCCACCAGGGCCACGTGGCTCGAGTCCATGGCCTGCAGCGAGAATCCGGTGGCCGAACAGTCGAAATTGGCATCGTTGACCAGATCCTTGACCGCATCCAGAACCTTCTTCAGCAGGCTCCCCTGCACGAGCCTCAGTTCCAACATCTCGCGTGATTCACTTTTTTTTTGAGGGAAAATTGCAAGGACTTTAGTGTTGAGAGTCGGAAATTTGGACGTTTAAGCAGCCGCAAGCGGGGATGCTAGGGTTTTACATAGCATTTTTGTAGGGTGTTTCGATTGGCGGGAAATTGGGTTTGTTCGCGAAATAATATCGATTCCCGCCTCTTGTTTTTTGCTTTTTGGGAAGATAGAAAATGAATGAATAGCGACTAGCTAAGAAATTGCGTTACTGTGCTTATGGTGCTTGACGACTGAGGCTTGACCTGTATCGAGCCGTAAAAAAAATAACAAGCTCGACTCAGCAAAATGTTTTTTACGCCTCGAGTTCGACTCAATCGAGTCGATCGGTTTTTGCTCGCTTAATTAATTCAACTTCAGCTTGTTCGAGTTCGAGTGACTCGACAAATATTGCTCGAGTTCGACTCAATTCAAATTGTTCGAAAAGCTCGAGTCAATTCAATATATATAGTATATACATATATTAATAATATTTAATTAAAATGTTATATATTAGAGCAGCTGGCGAGCCGTTCGATTCTTCAGAAATGGTGATCGAGCTGGACTCGTATAGAATAATGCTTGACTCGAGCGAGTTTGATTGAGCTCGAGACGAGCGTTGACTCTGAACTGCTCGGCTTGTTTCAAATGGTGTGCTATATTAGACCATTTTATATAAAATATTGCAATTAGAATATTAATTTTACTTTTATAGTATGATTTTTTTTATAGATGTGTCCATGTGTCTATTGCTTAAACTTTGTATATTCTTGCAACTCCCAAATGAATGGAACTCGTCAAGTATTGTTAACTCAGTTGGTTGAACACTTAAAGTTCGAATCCAAGACATTATAATCGTCAAGTGTTGTTAACTCAGTTGGTTGAACACTTAAAGTTCGAATCCAAGATATTGCAATTTATCTAGACAAAAAAAATGAATGAAACTCTCTCGTTTTATTTTATGGATATAAAACAAGAAGAAAAAAAACAAGAAAAAAAATCAAGAATATTACAAACTATCAATGTCTCGTTTTATTTTATGTATATAAAACAAGAAAACAAATCAAGAATATTACAAATAAAAACTATCTATTACAAATAAAAACTATCTATGAAACTTTTCTGGTTGAACATATTACTTTTGGGATTGATAAAACTCGTTAAAATATTAATGTAGATTCAATTATCTATGTACTAGTTAATTTTTATATATATTAATAAAATTGATATTTTCTTGTCATTTCGACATGTTAAAATATTAATGAAATTCTATTATCTATGTACTAGTTAATTTTTATATATATTAATAAAATTAATATTTTCTTGTCATTCACTTTATTTTACAATTAAAAAGTTAAAAATTAATATTTTTTCAAAAATAGCTTATAAGATTGTATAACTTAAACAATAAAAATCAAAATATCCCTAAAATTATTTACTTTTGTAATAAAAAAAATCTAAATTTATTATTTAATAAATATAATTTTTTATTATTTTTTTTCATATATAACAATTTATTTTTTATAATTTTATTTATATAAAATTTAAACAGCTTATTTATTAAATAAGATAGTTTATCATCTTTTAAAATAACTTATAAAACAAGATAGTAATATTTTATCAACTCTTTTAAATAATTTAAATAAAATATTATGTATTATGATATATTTATAAACTCTTGCTTCTTTCGTTTATTAAATATTATGTATTTTATGTATTATGAGCGTATTTTAATATATGTATAATGGTATATATACATAGGTAATACATATGTCAATTTTTAACTATGTATATATTGTATTTTATATCTATATGGATTGTATGTAATAAATGTATGTTATGTTTAAATATATTTAAATAAAAATAGCTATATTTTTAAAAATAATTTGATAAATAAATTGTTTATTTTTAAAATAGTTATATAAATATAATTATTTTACTAATAAGAATTTATCAATATATGCAATATTTTAATATTACTTATATATATATTACATAACGAATTCGATAAGATAGTATAATAATAATTTTTTGAAAAAACTCTTTATAAGTATGAGGTTCTATCAAAATTTTAAATTAATAATTTGTAAATATTATATTTATAAATATTAGTTCTCATCAATACTCTTAATACTTAAATTATTAATTTCACAAAAAATAAAATATTAATGAGTTTCAATTATCTATATACTAGTTAAATTATTCATAATAAATTTTAATGCACAAAGTAGAAAGTTGAATTTAAATTTAAAGCATAGAAATTGGGAGGAATGATTAAGCAAGTAAGAGAGATGATATTTAAAATAAATTGTAAGTCAAAGATGTTAAAAATGTAAAATCATTTCCATTATTTTAATTGGATTTTTTAGTTATTCTTGTGTATGAATTTTTTCCACCAACAAGAAAACACAAACAATATTAATGAGTTTCAATTATCTATGTACTAGTTAATTTTTTTATATATTAATAAAATTGATATTTTCTTGTCATTTGGACAAAAAAAATAGAAGTAAAAATAAATAATAAATTTATATTTTAATATTAATTGTAAATGCTTTAAATCTGGAGTAAATATTTTCTTCAATAATAAGCTATTTGTAGCTGGATCAACTAAAATATATATATATATATATATATATATATATTATTTTCGGCAGTTTATATAAATATAAAAAAATACAAGATAAAGTATCAATTAATTATATATGATATATTCTTGAAAATTAAATGTCAAAAAAATGTAATTAATATTTATATCACAATTTATATATAATTTATTTTTATATAAATATATAAAATAAATGTTATTTTAATTTATTATTCATAAATAATTATTATTTTTCTTGCTCCACACGTTTATATAAATATAAACAAATACAAATACTAATAATCAATACCAAAATAAATTTTTTTTTTATTTTATATATAATTTATTTTATATAAATATATAAAATAAATATTATTTTAATTAAAATTAATACAATTAATATTATATCTATTTAAAACAGATACAATTTATTTTATTTAAGGAAAATAACAAATACACATGAAACGTTGTTTCGAACAATTGCGTAATTTTAAATATTTTATATAAATAAAATTATTAAAAATAAATTGTTATATAATATATATATATATATATATATTAACTAAATAATAAATTTGAAATGTTTGTATATACAAAGGTAATAATTTTAAGGGTATTTTGAAGATTTTATATGAATAAATTTATAAAAATAAATTATTATTTATGAAAAAAATAATTAAAAAATTTTATATTAACTAAATAATAAATTTTGAATTTTTGTATATACAAAAGTAAATAATTGTAAGGGTATTTTGATTTTTATTGTTTAAGAAAAAATACCTCCCCAATTAAAAAACAAAAATAAAAAATATTAAAACTCAAAATAAAATGAAAAACAAGAAAAAAAAATAGGAGCTGACATATGTTTTTGGGTGGGATGCTTTATATCAAGAATTTGGAATAAGTAGTGTATTTAGTAAAATATAATTGATTTTAAAATTTGGTGTATTTAGTAGAGTAGTTTAGTTAGAAGAAATTCGGAGGAAATTTGGTTGCACGACTTTTAATTAAATAAATATTAGTTAGTTAAATTTTATTTTAGTTATTTTTTCATTTATCATATGTATTGAAATACAAAAAATGTCAATATTATACATTATAAAAAAATTAAGTAATGTGAAAAATATAATAATTATATAATTTGTGAAAATAGAATTTAAAAATATTTGGTCACACTTTAATGGTAATTTATAAAAAAATGTAATTATTTATAATAATATGATTTTTTGAATACTAAATTCTAATATTATAAAAAATTTAATATTTAAATTTATGTGAACCTAACTCATGAGTATAAGTAAATTATTTTTCAATTTTATATAAAATAAAATTAAGTCTATTGGTTGATAAATTTTAAAAACAAAATTATAAAAATAAGCTTTTGCTCATTCTTTTATTTTTTTAAACAAGTTTATGTTCTCACTTTTCAATTTTTTTTATAATTTAAAGCCAAAAAACCAAAATATTTTATATAGTTTTTATATTCAAATAAAATTTAAAACCAATTTTAAATCAAACAATGTAATTATGGTTAATAACGGCAATTTATACCTTGTTCCTAGGAGTACGATTCTAATTATACACCTAGTATTATATCTTCATTTATTTATTGATAAATATTCATTGTGTAGGGTAATATATTCATTAGTATGCTAATTTAAAGAATATAATAATTGTTTTTTGAAATGAAGATTTCTTAATTTTTAAATGATGATTTTATTGGGCTTTTATATTTTAAAAGGTGGAAGTACGATTTTAAATTTACTCCTAGGAGCATGATATAGGTATTGGTTAATAACCCTTAGCCAAAGATTATTTTTAATAAAGAATTAGGATGCTTAACTACCGTGGGAAACTGATTCTCCCTTTCCCCATGCTTATCTGATTACCCTTTTTTTCCATTTTCTAAACAATCCCACGTTTTCTTTTTGCGCGAACCCATTCGGGAAATTGTTATCCGAAATTCAATTCGATTTTCCAGAAAAGAAAACCGGAATCGAATCGAAATCTTATTCCGATTCAGATTTCAATCCTCTCTCTTCTTTCGAATCTGTAGGTTTCGTTGTTGTCGTCGTTTTTTTCCTGATGGCTGCGAGTGCCAACCCGTCACCAGGGGGCAACAGCAACGGCAGTAACAACGGCGGGAAGAGCAACGGAGGCGGTAAAGCGAATGCGAACGGCGCATCAGCGACGGAGAATTCTGTGGCGGGACCCACGCAGACAGCTCTTCGCCACAACCCGGGCCTGTCGCTTGATTGGACACCTGAGGAGCAGTCCACGCTAGAAGATTTACTGGAAAAGTAAGCTCCTGGTTCTTTCTCCCAATCTCTTTCTGTTATATTGTTAATTGAATTGTATTTTTTTTTTGTTTCTCCCCTGAATTATGCATATTTGATTTAAGTGTTTTTGGGTGTGTGTTCCTTGGTTATCGAATTTTGTGTTATGCTTGTTACTTCTCTATCTCATTTTGTGCTGAGAAAGTGCATTTTAAGTTTGTAATATTGCGTAAGCCTTTGAATGTGTTTGAGCATGTATTGAAATTGAAATGATTGTGCAATCATATTACCTTAAAGATTGGGTATTCTAAGAAACTATAAGATGTCAATAGATGATGAACTTGGATCTTCGATCTGACCTGTTGTTTTAGTGGAACTGTATCTTATAGATGATGAACTTGGGTGAGATACTAATGTTTAATGTTTATGCTTAATCATTTGGAAGTGATTAATCCTTATGAATTAAGTATTAAAAATTTCAAATGATTTCTGATGTCCAAATTCCTGGAGGCTCAAATGGAAATTGATGGTTTAAAAAATCATCAGTCTGATTTGTTATAAGCATTAGAATTTGCTATTGTCTACTATTGTTAAAATTTTATCAGTGCCCACAAAATTGTGAACTCAAGCTCCACCCTTGTCTGGCTTGACTAAACAAACTTAAACATAATTTAAGCTGGGTAGAAATATTCGTTCAAACCATAAGTTCTGTGAGGTTTAGTGGAAATGCCCCTATCAAAGTGTCCTACAATTTATTTGGTGGAAATTTGTGATAATTCATTCCTTGAATTATTATATTCATGTTCGAATTCTAACAAAATAATACTGGTAAATAAAACTCAGAATCTTAGTTAAATGGGATTTGAACTAAAGACTATTTTGTCTACCATCATTCTCGCCATTCTGGGAGTAACATATTAATTTTTTCGTTTCACCCGATAAGAACTGATCT
Source organism: Euphrasia confusa (assembly GCA_954870475.1). Lineage (NCBI taxonomy): Eukaryota > Viridiplantae > Streptophyta > Magnoliopsida > Lamiales > Orobanchaceae > Euphrasia > Euphrasia confusa. The sequence goes on from OX940951.1 coordinate 4,607,768, forward strand.
ACAATGACAAATCACGGCGAAGTTCCTTTTATGTCACTTTTCATATAATTTTATGGAAATCTTTACTGCAAATATTAATGAAGTTCTATTCACTTGTTGGTTTTATATGATCTTTTGCATATCGGGTTTGCAGATATTCCTCAGAATCTACTCTTGTTCGTTATGCAAAAATTGCTCAGGAGTTAAGAGATAAGACAGTTCGGGATGTTGCACTACGTTGCAGATGGATGAGTGTGAGATCTCTTTTTTCGTATTTTTTCCCCAATTTTCCTTTTCCCCTTTGTTTCTGGATTTTTTCGCAATGAGATTTTCTAGGTTAAGTTAATGCCATTGAGAGATATATGAGTGTAGCAAGGATGCATGATATAATCTCCAATTTGATCTCAAACATTATAGATTAAATTGGATATTATGGTCAGGTTTGAGTCACAATGGGACTTTCTATTCTTGAAGTTTACTTGTTATTAGGTTAAACTTTATACTTTAGATTGGACTTAATACCTAATAGAGAGTGAAGGAGGGAGGGAATCAGGGCAATGTTGGCTATCAGTGAATAACAACTAAGTAGACAGCCATGCTGTTTTATTGGTATGTGATATGTATGATGTGTGTTCAGTACTTCCGAATTGTGAGTAAACCTATAGAGGCGGTGGGTTGTTTTAATATTTTGGTTAAACTTAAATGGGAGATGGTCTCTATGGACAAAAGGAAATACTAAGAAAAGATAAAATTTTAATGGATAAATTCTCCACTGTCCAACTCACCATAGTATATGATAATGATAGACTACAAGAACAAAAGTAGAACTAAGTCAACTAACAGGAAACCGCCATGACAACTATTTTAATTTTTCCTTCTAGTTCTGGCAAGGCAATCCGGATTGAATGGTTTACTGTTTTGCAGAAAAAGGAGAACGGAAAGAGAAGGAAAGAGGAAAACAGTTCAAGGAAAAATAAAGAGAAAAAGGTACTTGAAATATTTAAGGCTGTAACTTTTCACCGTTATCCAGGTTCATAAATGAGCATCTATTTCCTATAACTTCTATCTACCTTTATATTGAAATATTGGAGATATCAGATGTTTACCATTTCATTTGCCTGTCTTTGGGAATTTTCCAAGTATTGTATGTTAGACTTGTTAGTGTCATGATTTCTCTAAGAGAATTACTTACAGTTGGTAAAGAACTTTTGTGATATATTGGTGCTTGTCGTCGAGCCATGTAGTCAATTATATCCAGATCAGACTATATATTTTATATAGATGGTGTGGCTCATTTAAAGTTCTGGCTTCACTCATTTCTGATTGTTTCTAACATTATTTTCAAATATTTAGGCGTTGTCTGGTTGATTATTGGGATGTTATTGGGAGGTAATTTTGTGGGAAGTGTGACTGTGAACGTTTTTGGAAAATGTGTGTATTAGCATATGCATCACGAAGCATAAAAAAGTGTTTGGTTCGTGAATGGGGAAGGATTTGGGGAGAAGAAACTCCCTCCAAATGCAAACCAACCAATTGATTTGTTTAAATGCGTTGAAGTGAAGTTGTTGTTGTTGTTTTTTTTTTTTTTCCGGCTTTGGATTCTGTTGAACGCGTCCCATTTATTACTCTGACTGTTTAATTTAAATGTTTTCTTGGTATTTCCAGGAAAAAGTTACAGATTCACTGCCAAAGTCTTCTCAAGTTGCGAATCGCTCCAATGGCCCGCCCTATGTTCAATCAATGATGTCAATGGACAGTGATGATGGAATCTCATTCAAAGGTCAGTTGATACAGTATATTTTTATAAATAAGAAATAGCTGACCCGGATTCACATTTACGTCTATTTTCTGTCTCTATGGTTAATGATATTTTGTATTGAGTAGTGACACGTAAATGAAAGAAGATATAAATGGTAAAGCAAATAGCATACTTCATTGTTCGTACTAGTATAAGTGAAGGATATGAAGGGTAAGTAGCTTGGCTGCTTGTTTCTTGCATAAATAGTAAGCTGGATACTTAGGACTGGAGTCAGGATCAAGTTGGAAAAGGTTGTTGTAAGCCATAATCATTTTATTGTTACTTGTTAGCATGCCAACCATTTTCTATCATAAGCAAGAATGTGTATATATTGGTCTAGGTATATGTGCTTCAGAGGAGAAATCAGACTTTGAGTAGCTTTCATGTCTATGCATTTTAATAAATTTAAGTTTTCCTATAAAATCAAGACTCTAGAGCAATGGGATGCTTCCTGAAAACATAGTGCATTAGTGCTCATCTAAGGCACTGTGTCCAAATTTCTTTGTCGTTTATTGCCCAAATGCCTTTCACCTTTAATTTAGAACTTATTTTCTGTAACTGTATTACTTGTATATTAGGAGGGTTACTCCTCATATCAGGCGATTACAGGTGGCTCCCAAAATACCTTAGATATTTTACAAACAGTATTAGTTATATTAGGACCTTGTAATATAAGGAGGTCATATGCTACTATCAACATTGAAATACTTGGTCTGATTACATTGTCTCCTCTTCAAATTCACAATGTGATTTTCATTCCAATGCTAACTTGAAACTCACAGTTTCTTATAATTAAGCATTTGGTGGGATGATACTTTTGTTAGCTGAAACGAATGTCAAGAACTTGATCTATTATGTCATGGATTCTTGTGGTCCTTGTTCTATTTATGGGAATATGTCCTTTATGTATTGAGCAAATTTTAAAATCTAGTACTATATTTCAGCTATTGGTGGAGCTGCTGGACAGATTCTTGAGCAAAATGCTCAGGCCTTGGATCAAATTTCTGCCAACTTTTCTGCTTGCAAGGTATTTTGCACTTTCAATTCATGTTAAGTGCCCAATTTTTCTGTGAGTAGCTCAACTCGTATGTTTATGTTTGGTATTCATATGCATTTTCATCTTTCACTAACTGATGATGATGGATGTAAATTTTTTTCAAGCCTATGTCATATGCTAGTAGAACAACTATTGAGACTAGATAAGTGTAAACTCATTATAGCTATTTTCATTGCTTGATATTTTCTGGCTTGTAAACAACAAATGTTTATTAAAATCATTATAATTACAGTCTTGGACTTTATCAGTTTCTGATTTTAATACTGTTTCTTTATATCCATCATCCTGCTTTTTTTAATTAAAGTTTCTGATCATCTTTGTTGAGAACACGGTGCACAGCTTTATTTCCTAGCAATGAAATGATTTAATCGACTATATTTTTTTACAGATTCATGAAAACATCAATCTTCTTTGTCAAGCTCGGAGTAACATCCTTTCCATCTTAAATGAGTAAGTCATGAACACTCTATCCTTAATTGTTGTTTTGGCCTTGCTATGCAGTCATTTTGAAGCATGAGGAACCACTTTTTTCTTAAGCCTCACCTTATATAAATATTGTAGCACCCCGAACCCTTACTGGCTTACAAGCAAGCCGACGCGCTCAATGACTTTAAAAAAAATGTACTCCCTCTATCCCAAAGAAATATGCACGTTTTCTTTTTTGGGATGTCTCATATTAATATGTACACCTCTGAAAAAAATAATTACTACTTTTTCACTTTAAATGCAATTGTACTCGTACTTTTTTCACCTACATTTTAAACTTTACTAACAATTACTTATCATTTTAATTTAAAAATACATTTTTACCCCTTACTTTTTGGTCAAAAAGTAAAAAAAAAATAGTAACATTTTTCGTAATCTCCGTGCCGAACAAGATGTGCATAATTTATTGAGACGGAGGGAGTATTTTATCTCTCTAAATTTTAGCTGTGACTAATGATCTAGTAATATTTTCCGCGAAAACATGTTTGGGAGAGCTTCATAATTGCAGGAATCCTCCAAACCCTAGCCAGGCAAAAACATAAGGACTTTTTTACCCGCAATGTATTCGGGGTTTTGAATGTTAACCCCTAAGCATTTTGTTACTGGTGTCTAGTGGCACTACATGATAGATAAATTGTGTAATGACCAGATTTGTCCATTCCATAACTAGAGTAAAGTCGGATTTTCCCTCAGCAATCACGTGTGAAAGTCACATGGGGAAACTTTGTGGAATTTTCCATCCAAAACAAAGTTTAGTGAAATCAGGGGCGACGAAGCTGGAGAAACAAAAAGTTAGGTGTAACGTCCAAAAAACCTGAATATATGGACTGGTAAAATTCCAAAGAACATAAAATATTTGGCCTTTGCTATTTAAAAATAATATATTCATGATTACAAAAACAACCCCAAGTATTCCATTTTATTTAAAACATAATCAAATTAGTAGTTTCATTTTTTGCTTCTTAATTTATGGGATTGATGATAATGCAGACATCAGGGTAAGTAAAAATCTTGTAAGTTGAATCCTTTAAATTTGGCTTCTGTTTTGGTTTCTGTGTTTGTCGTATATTTCTTCAGGAAAATTATTGTAATGGATCTCATAAGTTTACTCTGGTTAAATATAAAAGGTAGCCTTGTGGTTTGTGTTAAAAAAAAAAGGGAAAAGAGCACTCCCACCTATCTTTGCCATGAGATATTTTCGTATCAAGTTTACTCCTTAAGAAACAAATGTCTCAAAAATCTCCCTCATATTTACAAAACAATACATTTAGTCCCTCTAAATCATATCTCTGGGGTACTTATGTATTTTTAAAAGTTAAGCTGTTATATTTTGCAATTAATTCAAGCCTCCAGGGTTCTTTTTGTAAATATTTTTTCTTGGTTAATGTTCATGTGTTTCAACTTAGATTTTGTTTCGGATAGACATTATTATAATATAGTAATAACCGAACTCTTTATTGCAGCTCTAGCGACATGCCCGAAATAATGAAGCAGATGCCGCCTCTACCTGTGAAGCTGAATGACGACCTTGCCAACTCCATCCTTCCTCGTACGTTCGTACCAAAGAAGCCTTGAGGCCCTCATTTGAGTTTGGCATCAAGCGATCATTTACAGCCCTACAGCCCTCTCTCTCTCAGGAGACGCATTTGCCAATCGGCCATCCATCGTCATTCTGTCAATGTGATGATTCTGACTTTCTGTTTAGTTGGGGGCCCTTATTATGTCTGAGAAAATAAATTGACAGTTCAGCTCAAATTTAAGTCGGACTTTAGTGAAAGTGTTTATTTGAAGCTGTGTTCCTTTTTTTTTTTTTTATGTTGTCTTGGGATGTAGACATGTAGTGTTGTTTAGCATGCAGATGTGGTCAGTAGTGTTAGAACTCATTTTGTAGTCGTGTAAATCAAGTGTTAAGGAAAACTTGTGTTGTTCACATTTTACAGTTTGCATATGTTGTTCTTGGTTAACATTTTTTATCTATTTACAAATTAGATATAAAAATATACTAGTATTATTTAAATGAAAATATTACTGTATATAAAAAAATCCGAAAATTTTATACGCTTCTTCGTCTACCAAACTAGGTTTGCTGGCCGATACACAGCGTTTGTTACGGGGCCAATGGCTGCTACTAGCGGCTGTTGGGCCCTCATGTAGAGGAACCTTTGGATTTGAGTCACTTTTCAACAACCTTGGGTTGAATATCGTTTCGATTTGTGTATTGCAATAGCAAATATTATAATTTGTATTTTTTTAATTGATAAATAATTGTTATTTATTTTTTATTAGAAACCGGATATTTTAGAATAATTTAATTTAATTGCCATTATTGGAATTGCGGGTATATTATCAGCGAGCCCGAATGACACGGACTTGAATGACGGACTTGAAAGGAGGTTAATTCTATGCTAACCTAACTAAGTGTACTACTTTAATCCCATACATACATTTACATGTGTACATACTTTAACATTTTTATTTTTCTCATTGATTAAGTTTTTTTTATAGTGGTCACATGTTACATTTTGGGTAAACTACACTTTTCTACCCGAGGTTTGGACATTTTTACACTTTCTTACCCGATCGGAAAACTGTTACGGTTCACTACCTCATGTTTCATGATTTTACACTTTGCTGCTATTGAAAGCCGGAACAGAATATTCTAAAGAATATTCTGTTTTTGAGGTTAAATTGATTCATTCATAAGACATTTAAGTGTTTTTTTTTAATAAATTACCCTTTTATCTAATTTTGACAACAATAAAAAAATCGAAGAAAATAAAAAAACAAAACAATAAACAAATTACAAAACTAAAGAAATAAAAAACAAGACAATAAACAAACTACAATTGGAGATGCACAAAAAATTAATCTTATATCTTTTTATCTTCGTCTTCATTGGCAGATGAAAAATCTTCTAAGAACAAAATTTTAAAATAATTTTTTTTTTCAGATCTGCAAAAATAAACAATTAAAATGAACAAGAAATTATCATCATCATCATCACCAAGTATACATATCACAATCTCCACGTGTATATAAATAAGAAAACAAAAACTCAAAGCACAATCATCATATCCACAATTTTTATCACTTATAATTTTTTGGGGTACGAAATTAAAAAAAAAAAAAAAAACATCCCCAAATTTTATCACTTACAATTTTTTGGGGGTATGAAATCAGAAAAAAAAAAAAAAAAAAAAGACCACAAAGAAGGAGATGATGGCCCGGACAAAAAAAATAATAATATTGTAATTCCCTAATTTGCGTCTTCTTCATCAATGCAACAAAGAGAGAGAAGGGTTGAGAAGAGGAGGACAATGACTCTTTTCTTCGGCGAGGGCGGCGGCCTTCGATAGACGAGAATTAACGACGGCTGAGAAGGTGGACAGCAACTCCAATTGGAACGGAGATCTCGATCCACGGAGATAGGTGGCGAAGGCCAAACACTGCGGGTTGGTTTTTCAAATTTATCTATGGGTCAAGAAAGAAGATGAAAATGTAAATCTAGATTTTGTTTCTAAATTTTTATTTTTACAATTAAAATATTTAAAATTTAATTATTTTATGTATTTTTTAATTTAATAATAAAAATCTGTGTAAGGACAAATGTGCCCTCGCAATTTGATAATCAATTGACCAAATAAGCTTCCAATCGCGCGTGCATGCTACACTCCCGTAATATTCGGCAGAATATTCCATTCCGGGCTAAAATTATAGCAAAGTGTAAAATCACGAAACATGAGGTAGTGAACTGTAACAGTTTTCCGGTCAGGTAGAAAAGTGTAAAAATGTCCAAATCTCGGGTAGAAAAGTGTACTTTACCCTTACATTTTTTTATGGATGAGTGTACTACCCCATTAGGGTAGGATAGAAAAAACCCTTAAAGACTTGAAAAAGAACTTGAAAAAGAAGTAATGTAAGTAGAGCGCGTGCATTTACAAAATTAAAGTATTTAAATGGATTATTGAAAAAGAATCTTCTATTTTAATAATGTCACATAAAAAATTTAAGAATGTCACATAAAAAATTATTAAGGCCATCTCCAACCGAGAAATTAAAACTTAAACTCAAGATAAGTTTAAGTTTAAGTTTACAGTAATTTTACTCCAACCGATAAACCAATATTCAAACTTAAAAGAATATTCTTTAAATATTCTTTTTATACAATTATTTATACTATTTTTATAAATAACCAACATCTTTATAAATTTACAATTTAACCCCATAAATTTTGACATTAAAAATATTTAATAAATATTATTTTCAATTTAAAATTGCACACATAATAAATATAAAAAATACCAAATAAAATATTAATTAAAAATAAAAAAAATTGAATTACAGCACACATAAAAAACTCATCATTAAATATAAATTTAAACAAGAAAAATACACTCAATTATTAAACATAAATTTAAAAAAAATACAAGATCATTAATGTTATTTTATTTTCAATGTCAATTAAATGTTTAATATTTAATTATATTTTATATTGCGATATTTAATTTTTTCTAAAATAATTTATTTTAATTATTAATGACATGATTATTTATTAAAATTACGATACAAAAAATATTAAATAAGGAACAAAAAATATTAATAGGTCATTTTTATTAATTTGTAAAAAAAAAGGATTATTTTATAAATATTGAATAGTTTTTGGTTTGGGTTCACGGTAGACGTAAATTTAAGTATTTTTTGAGTGGGTCCCACTATAAAGGTTTATGTTTTGGTATCGGTTGGAGCATCTCCCCTACTCTAAAATAGGTTTTTGGTATCGATTGGAATGCTCTAAGGACCAAAATATAAATTGTGAAATTAAGTGAGAAATAAATTTTTAAACCTACTTAATATATATATTAATTCTTACAAAAATTTTATGTTTGTAAGGATAATTATTTAAATTTTGTAAGATTAATATTTTGCATATGTTTTTTATGTAAAAATACGAACATGAACTTGTGAAAAAAAAAATTTAGAAGTTTATTGTGAAATAAATTTGTTATTTTCTTCCAAAATTTGTTTTTTTTTTTAAATAAAGAAATTTGAATGATTTGTTGACAAACTTTAATTGATGTGTTTATTATTTTTTGATAATTCAGGTATATATTATAAATATATAAAATTGAAAAAAAATCCAAGATATTAAACAAATAAATAACTTAAAACACAATTAATTTTTTACAATAAACATACAATATTATTTTTTATTTTTTCTGATAAGAACTAAAATTATTTTTAATTTCATGCCATATTAAATCGAGAAAGATATAATATAATTTTTAAATTTCAATTATTATGAAAATGAATAAAATAAAATAATAAAAAATTAAAAGGTTAACAAATCAAATGATAATAGAAAGGAAGAGAAATGATTCTTAAACATTAAAATTGTGATTTTTAAAATTATTTCCTTTTAAAATTTATATTTATTTGGAAATTATAATACAATTGAATAATTTGATTGACTATAAATTATTGGTATGATAAGTAAAATGTACTTTAGTGTTTTCTAGTACATTGATAGATAGATAGATAATCAATGTTAGTAATAAAATAAAATTGGAAGGTCATTTACTCATTTATAGTTTTAAAGCCCAAAGTCCATTACGCCAGAGGCTCATATTACTTTGTAAGCCCAATCCCAACAACTCAATTTCGGCCCATTTCCGAGCTAGGGTTTTAGTATATTTGAGCGTCTCACTTCCTCTCCCTCTATCACTTTGCACAACTCCACCAGCGGAGCCGCTTAGAGCTTCCAACAATGGTGGGAAAATGTTTGATTTTTTTTTTTATACGTTTCTTCTCCGCATTTTTCATTTCTTCTGTAAATTCCTGAAGATTAAACTGATTCTGAAGTTTGATTTTCATCGTTCTTGTGGATATTATGTTTCACTGAATTATTTGTGTTTTATTGATTCTGGAAATTTTAATTCTTCTATCTTGTATGCTTTTGGTACTCTGATCTGTTGGAATTACAGATCTGAACATATGTTATTAGTTCTATCAAATCCTTGTTTTCATTATATCCAATGAAATCTGAGCACGTTTATCTCATATAAAAGAACTTACTTGTGTTTTATGAATCCTGCGAAATACAAATAATTTAATCCTTTTTTTGTTAACTGTGATATTTAATTGCTGTATTTTCAGGTGTTTGCGAAATCCCAGAAATCCAGGGCTTACTCCAAGCGTTTCCAAGTTAAATTCAAGCGAAGGAGACGTAAGTCACTCATCGACTGTTTAATTTTGCTTTTACAATATAGTGACTGACACCCCAATTGATCATTTTTATAATTTTGTATTTCAGAGGGAAAGACTGACTATCGGGCAAGGATCCGATTGATCAATCAAGACAAGAACAAGTACAACACTCCGAAGTATCGGTTTGTTGTTAGATTTGTATCCTTCATCTTCCATTTCTACTTTACTCTATTTATTTCATTGTTAAATTCTATATATCGTGTTTGGTGTGACCTTAACATCTTTGTTAGACAAACAAAGACATTGTTGCACAAATTGTGTCTGCTAGTATCACTGGTGACCACATTCTTGCTGCTGCCTATGCACATGAGCTGCCTCAATATGGCCTTGAAGTTGGCCTCACCAATTATGCCGCTGGTATGAATTTTTACCTATGTTGGTTTTGATTAATTGTTTATCAATATTATTAAAGATAATATTGACCCTTACCCTCTTGAACAGCTTACTGCACTGGGCTTCTTTTGGCTCGCCGCGTTCTGAAAACCCTGGAGATGGATGCTGAGTACGAAGGAAATGTCGAGGTATTTTTCTTGTTACACCGCTCTATTTGTTTTCTTTTGTTACGTGTTTGTGTTTACAATCAATGCAACATGTCTTGTCTTTTTCAGGCTACTGGAGAGGATTATTCTGTTGAGCCTGCTGAATCTAGGAGGCCTTTCCGTGCTCTCCTTGATGTTGGTCTTCTGAGGACCACAACTGGAAACCGTATTTTTGGTGCTCTCAAGGTACATAAAATCGTAACTTTTCTTTGTACAATTCTGATCAATTTAATTTTTAGTTAATACCTATTTGATACAACTAGTTTTGTTTTCTGTTTCATCTATAAGCTTATTTTAATGTTTCAAAATAGTTAAATTAGGAACTACTTGAAGTGATATTTTCTCATTGATTTTATATTGTCCATTTATTTCCTTGCTGCTGTCAGCAATATCTAGTATTATAATATAGGAAGTAGTTTCACTCAAATCATAAACATGTTGATCCAGGGAGCTCTGGACGGTGGACTTGATATCCCCCACAGTGAAAAGAGGTTTGCTGGGTACAGCAAGGATTCCAAGCAACTTGATCCTGAAGTGCACCGCAAGTACATCTATGGAGGCCATGTTGCTGCTTACATGAACGTACGCCTCAGTGATATCTCTATATAATTTTAACTCTTTCAACATGCTTATTGTTTTGATTTTAGTCTCCCTATTATAGAACTTTGGATTGATTGTTTGGTTTTGTGGATGTAGACCTTGATTGAGGATGAGCCTGAGAAGTACCAGACTATCTTTAGCCAGTACATCAAAAAGGGAGTTGAGGCGGAAAACATCGAGGAGGTCTACAAGAAGGTTCATGCAGCTATTCGTGCTGACCCCACTGGCAAAAAGGTTCAGAAGGAGCCACGAAAGGAGCACAAGAGGTAATGCATTGTTTCTCAGAGAATTATGTTTCTTGTGCATAATCGTTTTTTCTGAATATTATGTTTGGCATACCTAGCTTAGTTTACCTGCAAATTTTCATTTTGTTGTTAGATTATGTCAAGGATTAATTATAACGAGTTTATATAAATGCATTTGCAGGTTCAACCTTAAGAAGTTGACATATGAAGAGAGGAAGGCTAAGCTAATTGAGAGGTTGAATGCCCTGAACTCGACTGCTGGGAAGCATGACGATGATTCTGATGACGAGTGAAGATCATAGTTCTAAGTCATGAGTTTACCATTCAGTTTTGATTTATGTTTTGTTCTGATGGATAATACCTTTATTCCATGTTTGAGCACTGTAGTTTCTTCTGGAGTTTTTGATATTTTCAAACTATCAACAAATTTATTTTATGGTTATCTTTTAAGCCTAATGAATTGGATACTTTGAATTGTGTTGGATACTTTGAATTATTTTATGGTTATCTTTCTATGTTTGGGAAACGCTAATTATACTTATAAAATACTCTAAATTTCAATTTTTGATGTAGTCGAACTACTGTTTTATTTTACTCGAATATAACTTATTTTATAGTGGGTTGTAAAACTGAATTGAAGAAGTGACATATTTTTGTACCCATTTCTTAATGAAATACCCCTACAATTGTACATAGTATATAGCCCTATTAGCCCATAACAAATTAATATTACAGAATTATTATAAACAAAATATATATTACAAAAAAACACTAATAATATATAGTATTACTGTAACTCTTAAGATCAACTAATATTTAGTCAGCAAACATTGGGACCAAACCCGACGTACCCGTTTGACGGGTCAAACGATATTTGAATGCCTTCTTGCTGAATGTTTCCGATAATCGAAAGCCCCGAGGGAGACGGAGCGAACGCAAAGCAAAATGTACCCCTCTCGTCCACCGGGATCAGAAAGTTCCTCGCCGGAAGTGTCAGGATGGGCCCCGCCGACAGGAAAAACGAGACAGTCGGCACCCGAACCGTCACGAACCCGTTCAGATCGTAACACGTGTCGAATATCGAAACCCCCGCTGCCCGCGGCAAGTTGGCTGTCTCCGCCAGGAAAGCATCCCGGAACGCCACGTATGCGGCGGCGGGCAGCCTCGTGACGGCGGTGCCCGTGTCCATCACCACCCCGCCCTCGCCCGACTCGGTCAGCCCGAAGGCGGTTTCGGGGACGGGCACCCGCGTCCCCCCGACTCCAAGCCCGGAAAGCCCGACGTAGTAGAAGCTCGGGGCCCGCGAGTTTCGCTGAAGCGGGACCCACGCGGCCCCCACGGGGAGGACGGAGCGGCCGAACTCGAGGGAGCCGTGGGAGGATGTGCCCCTGCTGACGAGGCAGTAAGTGAAGGCCCCGCCCATTTCGCTGCCGAGCTGGCCCACTAAGGACATGGGCCCGCCTCCCAGGCCCAATAACCCGGCGGCCCCGATGAACATGCCCCGATTCGTGTGTCCGCACCCGATTGCCACGTTCTGGACGACGGTGCGGCCGATGGTGAGCGTTTCGAGGGCGAGGGTTCCTTTAGTGAACGACCCGTCCCCGTACGAGACCTGGTACTTGCACCGACCCGCGTGGCAGCCCGAATTCTCGACCCGGTCGCAGACGGACGACCCGCAGGAGACTCCGGAGAAGGATTTGGACTCGGCCGGGTCGAATACCGGGTCGGATTGGTGGTAGCACTGGGTGCAGGGTTGGCATTGGACCCACACGATGTCGCTGCCGGAGTCGATGACCATGTACTGGCTCCGGGCCGGGCTGCCCACTCCGATCCGGACGAAGTACTCGCCGCTGCCTTGGTCCATGCCGGAAACCACCTCCGACCCAAAATCCGCCACCTCGTCGGCGGCGGCGGCGGTGGTGCGGCGGATCAGCGAGGCCACCCGCTTGGCGTCACGCTTCATCCGGGCGTCGAGGCGGCGGCGGTGCTCGCGCTGCCAGGAGAAGGGGAGGCGGTCCCGGTGGAGGAGGTGGATCTTGGCGCTGCTGGAGTTGCGGAGGAGGCCGCCGGTGGGGTCGGCGGCGGAGGGGGCGGCGCGGCGGTTGACGTCGGCGATGGATTCGTGGACGTTGAGATTTTCGTGAGGGGGGAATGGGATGGCGTGGCCGGAGGAGGTGGTGGTGACGGTGAAGGAAGCGGCGGGAGAGAGGAGGAGGAGAAGGATAACACACATCATACACATATACATACACATGATTGTAGCTTAATAATTAGGCTTCGAATTATATAAATTAATTAATTAATGGGGGTTTGAAGCTTTTGAGAGTGTTTTGAGTAGAGGGAATGAATGAATGTGTGGAGAGATTTATATTGTTCGAAAAAGTGTGTTCTGTAGATGAATAATTGAATCGAGTGTGATGATAGGCGGTTTCTTTTTTGGCCTTTTGCATGTGGACCTTTTTGATACATGTACTTATGTTTTGAATTAGTGTGAGATGATGATACTAATTGAAGTATATTACAAAGCTCAAGCTCGCCTTATGTATGGTTTTCTAGAGTTTAATTTTGACGGGTTTCTATCGTTCGAAATATGGCATTCGCTTTATAAGCTCGCCCTATGCAAGCGACTGATTTTGTGTAGTCGGAAAACCGTTTCTATGCGATTGCCAATCTAGAATGAACATCAAGAGTGAAACCTGCATGACTATAATGGTTAGATCATAAGGTGTGGCTTATTTGTGTGGTTGACAAATAGAATCTAGGTAGGTATAAAAAGAGACTAAAAAAAAAGGAATCGTGCAATATTGACCAAAATTATAAAGGAAATTTGAAAAATGCAAGTGAAGAAAAGTAGCCTTTTAGTTGTCTATTGGGTGTTGTTCTACTCTATGTTTAAGGAATGATGAGCTTTTGTTATTCAATTTCTCACTTTCGAACATATACTAATATTTGTGTGTCTCTTTAATTTACACAAATATTAACATTTTTTTTTAATTTAACCAAGAGATGTATAAAGTAAAATGTATACTACAGTAGTATCTTATTTGATTGTTTGACTATTAATTGATTTGTTTTTTAAAGAATACAATGAAAAGAGATTAAAAATAAATATGAAAAAAATGAATAGAAGTGGTAATATGTTTGTAAAGGCAACAGTGAAAGCATAATAATCTTGTGAAACAACACAACATTGAAGAGTTGGATGGAGATGCATGATTTCCATTAAGCACACAAAAGGAGTGTTCCCCGCCAGCTGTAGGGAATATCTTTTCTTTCCTCCCGAGTCCCGATTAATTACGAGTATTAATTATTTAATTTACACAAAAAATAACCACATAGTCCACCCTAAATTTTGACTGCTATACTATACGCCTATACCTACTACTCAAACATCTTCATTTCTCACTCTACTTAATTAAACAATAGTTTTAACATTTTTAAGGAAAATACAATGAAGGTTATAATATTAATGTTTCGAAATTTGTTGAGCATATTAAATTATTAAATAAATACTACTCAATATTATTGTTGAAGAGACTAAAATACTACTACACTAATACTCCATATTTCTTTAAAAGAGTGTACACTTTCTTTTTTGTTTAATCCCTTAAGACAATGCACATTCCATAAATGGAATTACTTTTCACAACTTTATCTTCCCAGTACACATTTATTTACCCTTATACCACTAATTTTTCAACTAACTACTTTATTACTTACACATCAATACCTATTATGCCCTTACTTTATATTATTAAACACATAAAAAATCAATTTTTTTTAATCTATACATCAATACATATTATACCCTTACTTTATATTATTAAACACATAAAAAATCACTTTTTTTAATCTACGTGATATTTTCTCTATGCACTATACTAAGGAATGAAGGAAGTAAAAAATAGTCGAACACCTACTCTCGAATTAGTAAGTTAGTTCAATGTTCCTTGATAAATATTTACCGATTGATTTCAAATCAGTCAGTAACCAAAATTTATATTAAAAATATATATATATTCAATTGGACGGAAGACAAAGTGTTTGATTTGTGAATGAATAATCAAATTTGACATGATTAATACATGCATGATCGATTGCCACCAGACTTAGATCATACCAATTGCAACAAGAGTGTGAATATATGAGCTGATCATGTTTCTAATTGCCACCAGACTTAGATCATAACAATTGCAACAAGAGTGTGAATATATGAGCTGATCATGTTTATAATTATTATTTTTTTCGTTCTCAATTTTTCTTATAATCGAGTCTCTTCCAGATTACTCTCAACCTCAAGCTTTAGATCTTTGTCAGAATAATTAGGCTAGCTATTGCTAACTTATCAATTAATTTATATATTAAGAATTCTTAGAGCGAGGAAGAACTTCCAGCTATTTTTTTATCATTTGATAAATTAATTACCAGAATTTTTTATTTAGAATTTAGTATATGATATTTTTGGCTTAATTAGTTAAATATTAGTAAAATACAGATTATTCTAATTGACAAAACAATAATTTTATTGATAAATAAATTTATGACATTAATATTTTATATATCATAAATAAAAAAATGAAAATAACATATAAAATAAGGTTGAGAATTATGCAATTAATAAAGTAGAAAGCGTGATACGTTCTCACGGACCATATATAATAAATATGTCACGCAATGATGCCAACTACTTCACACCTTCGTCGTGCCTTGTGCGCATGCATCGGTGTGTGGATACGAGTACGACGTCGTATTCCACCCTTTTCATTTAATTTTCATGAAATTATGAACATTTCAAATTTATTTCAAATTGTATAATTGTTCTACAATTTCAGGGTATTTACACCATAATACATTTGAACTTGCATACACATTTGATTTCAGTACCACTCTCTAATAAAAACACTTAAAATTCGGGGTAAATAATCGTAAATTGTAAATAGTAAACAACAAATTTTCGAACGAACAAAAATATAAAATGTAAAATTATTCATGGAATTTATTTATCTCACTTTAATTTTGACTATATATATGCGTCATGTGTTCATATATATATTTTTAAATTTCACTGCATGAGTTATATATTTTTTTCACTAAAAATTATTGTCCAATACTCTAATTACAATCTCACAAATTAGCTTATACGGAAAAATATATTTTTTCTGTTGTTTTAATAATTTTATCTTTTTAATAACCATTTATTTACATCAATATCATTAATTTTTAATCTAACTCAATTATAACTTGAACAACAATAGTTATAATACCCCTACTTACTATGTAAACTAAACAAAAAACTTTTTTATTTTTAAATATTTGTGCAAATTTATCAATGCAGACTTTTAAGAATTGCAGGGTGTACTATTTCTTAATTCCAATTCTACATAATGTTTATCGTGGAAGTGAAACGGTGCTTCAATGTGTGCGAGTGAGAATGTTAGTGCGATTAGGATCGAATGCGAAATAAACAAGGTTACAACTGCCTCAACTTTCAATAGTTTATCATTTTTTAATTCAATTCAATTTATTGGATCATTAATTAATATTTGTACGTATATAGTTTGTTTTCTTATTATGCAACCTAACTAACCTATACTTTTGAAAAAGTCAGTCTTTTTATGTAGCCTTTTTACATTTTTTCTTATCTATCTTTCGTGATATAGTATAAGGTTTAGAATATTGAACACATAATTTAGAAAAAGAAAAAAAATTAATAACATCATTTTATGTTATGAATATTGAATAATTGTGAGGGTTGGTTGATTGAAAATAAGTAAATATAAATTATAAATTGAGATTGTTAATTAAATGTCCAAAATATTGTGAAACGAACAAAAAACGCATAATATTGCGATTTGTGAAACGAAACAAATACTTTCTTGCTTCTCACATAAAAGTTGAGTTTATTATCACGAAATTTAAGAAACAATGTTAATATTATTTTACCAAAACATAAATGGTAAAACTAAATTTTAATTTTAATTTTTCTAATGATTTTTCATACATAATCTCACTCAAATAATTATTAAAAAAGTTTTAAGAATCTAATTTAATCTCACTTGCTCTTTTGTTTTAAGGAGAATTATTACTAGAATATTTCCATTCATGCGCACGATTATTGCTCCTCTGTGTAGAACGTCTGATACTGTATGACAAGTTCGGAAATTTGTGTAGTTCGAGCCTCGAGGTGGATGTGACTTTCCACGTTGTCATTTTTTTTATATTGTTTATAAAAAGTCATAAGTGGCTATTTATTTATTTATTTGATGACTATTATACATTTCTAGAAAAACATAAACTTCCATATGCATTATATTTTTCCTGTTTTATTATTGAAACTTAATGTTTTCAGAATTAGGAGTTATTTTTATTTGATAAATGACATTCAAGTTTCAACAATGCATTTTTCAATAATTTTTTGATTTAATAATTAAACTTTTATTACATGAAACTAATTCATCATTCACCAAGAGTTATTTTCCAATATTTATAATTTGGAATAAGTGCAATCAATGGATCCAGTCTTTTGTTTAATTTAAATTATGCAACAATCAATTTGTTTATCTTAATGTACAAGTCGATTTTGTCTGGTATACTTACAATCTTTCAAGAACTGCCATCTTTCATAAAAATATTAATTTACAATTCCCTCTCATTATATATTTCACAAAATATTTTTATGTTTATCTTCACTATGTCTATGTGCATGTGGAAGGTTCGTGTACACTCAAAAGATCGCACAAAATCTAATTTGCAATAACATAATCCATGCTTACGTCATTAACATTTGTCCTAAGATCACACTCACACATAATCGATAAGAAAATGAGTTTGTGCCAAAGTTGATGCAAAAAGAGTTGGGAAAGTTTGTTTGTTTTTTTCAATAATTTATTACTCAATTGATAACTACTTGCTATCAATTTACAAAGAGGGAAAATGATGTGCACAAAAATATAGATAAAATACTTTAAAGATATTGCTAAAAACAATATTAAAAAAAGTTGATGCATACATATATATTAGGATTAGAAGTAAAGGTGCAGGTAAATAAGACAAGATTAACCAAACTGGATTGGGTTAAGAAATACAAAAGAAATTTAGAGTGGAAATGTCACCTTTGATATTCAAATTAAAATAAAAATTTATGTTATTTAGTTGTGCACTACTTCCCAATAATTGTGCCATTATTACAACCTAAAAGTCACTTTTTTGTTTTAAATAATATAATAGTGATGCCACCAAGCCTCCATTTTTAATAGTACTGCAATTTTTTCAAATGAGGGTGGTTTGTGATATGTGACGTGCAAACACATAACTAATTGATCCTAATTAAAAATAAACAAATATTAAGTCTATTAGAAAATTGTCTTATTTCATAAGAGCAAAAAAAAAAAAAAAACTTCAATAATTTTCAAGTTTTACCAGTACACTAAATTTGTATAGTTATAACTAGGTGTGATTGTGATTATTTAATAAATATTTAAAATAAAAAATACAAAAAAGATGACTAATTTTAAAAAATGTCTAATATACTCTTAGTAAATGAACTAATTTCAAGTAAAAGTACTACCATTTTCCAAAGCATTTCGTGTCCTTGAACTCAAGATCCTTTTATCATAAGCTTGTAGGATCTTTTTTATGACAAAATCCTTTGATCATAAGCTTGTATGATCGATAATGTTGATTGATCGATCTCAAATTGAGTTTTACCACCGTTGAAATCGATTCATTTTCAATTTTACTTAGTTTGCTCTTATTCGAATTCTTAAAGGATGAAGTCGTTTATGGGAAATTGATCTATAAGTGGTGAAGAAATATCCATTAAAGATCACAATATGATCAATTTTAACCTAGGTGCATGATAAGTTCGTTATATAGAGGTCATGTGCAATGAGAAGACATCTTAGAGTTGGCACATGAAGTAATTACAAATGGAATAATCTTTGAAAAAACAAGGAAAACCAAAATTGAATTTACTTGATCAAACAATTATGATCACGTTTAATGTCCCATTAAAAATGATCATGTTTTTTTGGTTATATAAATAAATTAGTACTATTAAGTAACTAATCATCAAATTTACTTGATCAAATAACTACCATCACCTACAACCAAACAAGACTGTATAATTTTTTGAGACGAAAGTAATATCATATAATTAATTGTCGTATCGAAAAGTAATACTTCTTCGTTTCATACTAACATGTTATTATGAAACATAAGGAGTATGACTAATTGAAAGGGACACAAAAATGTACATAAAATTAGTATTTGTATACTATTAAGTAGTGACAAAAACAATGATTGGCCAATTTAGCTGATGTCAATAATATGTAATATTTGTCTATTCTCAATTCATTGAATTAGTCTAATATTTACAAATTCTAGCTACTGCCCACGGATATACTGGCATTATTTGTCTGAAATTTATTGAATAAAAGTCCGAATCTTGATTTTTCATTATTTTTACAGTAATACATTCTTTCATCGACAAAACCTTAAACCTGCTGTGCTTCTACAGCACCCAGAAGTAGGTCTTTTGTCAGAGCATATTCGAGTTGCTTGTCGATCTCATCGAAGCCCTCTTGAAGACTGCTCGTTCAAATGGCTGATTGTAAGGTGGACTCTGAAACTTCAATTTCATTGTTCCCATGTTTTGAAATAAAAAAAGTTGATTCAGACGAGTAAATAATAAACTCGACATTACTACTTACGTAGAGAAAAAAAAAAAAACTAAATTAAACTCACTTCGCGAGTAGTCATATTCTGGCAAGCTAACGTATCTGGGACATGTCTTTTTATTAGTAAGCACGCTACTCTCAGTGTTGGAATTGTTAGCGCAATCCCGAGGCTGCAAAAAACATCTCTTTCTCATAACACTGCATAACCTTCTTTCTTGGGATAGCGATATTAAATAAGAGCACACGATGAACAACGAACAAAAACCGAGCAATGTGAAAATATAAATACCATAAGTAACAAGTTACTGACCGTAAAATCCTTATAGAAGCACAAGTACAGTTGCTGCAAGGCACCGCCTGAGCATTCTAGCTCAGGAGTTGCATGGAAAGCATTTTGGATGGCTGTAATGATTCCTCCTAACGGATATTTTTCGGAATTAGAAGCTACATATCCAGCATCTCTAAGAACATCCTGCATGGTGTAATTAATATATTGAAAATGGCAAATATTACACTACTTAAATAGTAAGCTCCGCGCATCACAGGTCTAACCCCCGATGGTTGAAAAGATATGGTTGGTTCAATCACAGCCTTAGTTAGGTATTAAGAGAAAATAATATAAAACCAAGAAAATGGAAGATATCCAAGTCATGGTTCAGTCTAAATGTCTAGAGTAATACATGTAACAAAACATTAGAGTTCAAAAATTGGAACATAGAAATCTTACAGTGACGTTATATTTGAAATAAACATTAAGCGCTGTCAAGAAGTAAGTGTATTCGTCTCCCGTAACCGAAGAGGAACAAGTTCCATGTTTTTCTGTGGAACAAGAAAAATCAAGAAGATAATATATTCCTTAGAACCTCACTTGCTGAAAAGGTCTAAGTTAAACTGTCCGGTTCTAAGCCGTAACATTCCACACATATTACTGGACAGACAGACCATGCTAAGTATGATAAAAGTGTATACAATACAGCTGTATGTATCGGAAAATCAAAGGAGAATTAAGGGTTCAAGAAGATAGTTACCCCACTTTTTCCACAGGATTTGCAATCCAAACATGACAAGAATAAAAAAGGGGAGGAAATAATTAGTTCCTTGTATCATAATCTCAACGTCTGATTGACAAACACAAAGAGTTAACTAACAACCTCGTGTTCCCAAAATAATCCTTTTCCACCATGACAGTTAGATGGAGAACCGCAAGTTAAGGATGGCCAGTACTGATTCAGTACATTTTGCAATGTAGAAATCTGCAGTTGTAAAAAAAGACAAGAATGAAAACGATCGTGCTTTACTGCTCATAACAACTGAACAAGTACAAATCCATTCATTTAGAAAGTAAATCTTCTAAGTGAAAGAATTACTCCTACATGTTTTTAGTAAAAAAATTAGTTAGACATATGTATAAAAGAAAAAGAAAGATAAATAATCACGTATTTAGCCTTTAGAATACAGATTGAACAATATCACATAACACAACCAAAACAACTAAGCTTAATGGTACATCGTCGATTATTCATCCATGTAACTATATACTCCCTCGATCTCGGTAAAGATTTACAAAGGAAGTATTGCATCTTTGTTGGGAGGGAGGGAGTAATGGGTATAACAAGAAAAAATTCCTTTCAAGTATCTTGCCTTGGTAAGAGATGCTCAAGAATTTGCAGTAAAAAATTCAGTTATACAAGCTCAATTTATAGAAGCATATCATCCTACTTGGAAAACATTGTAAGGGTATGCTGGGTAAGTACCTAATGAGTCTGTGCAAACAATCAGTCACTTACCCAAAATTATCCAAACCACAGTCACACATCAAGTGATTATGAAAACTCAATATTAAGATAGAGCTGGACAATGAACGTCCGACTCAAGCACATTGGGCCACACAAAAAAATGGCCCACATAAAAATTATCGGACCGCCATTTTCATGATTCAGCCATCCCAAGACATGATAACTACAAAGGCGGAATGTCCCAGGCCAAGAAAATCCAAAATGTTTTGGGCCAAAGGAACTCTGGCCCAGGAACGGTCAAAACTGGGCTCGGATAGTAATTGCCAGCTCCAAGGTATCAAAAGCATATTCAAAGGGGGCCAGCAATTTAGGAAGACACAAGCACGAGAATATGCACATGAGCTCTATATTCCAAAGCATTTCCATATGTGTAAACTTACAGAAGGACCTACGAAAACTATACCTCTTTAACATCGAATTTTTTCCCATTGCAACATGAAGGCCAGGAACCATCATTATAATCTGACCAAAGTCCATCTGCAAAGAAAATTACATTGAGAATTGCAAACTACATCAGAAGTTTGAAGAAAGATCATTTGAACTTTGATGATTAACAGCATAGTTTTAGAGGTTGCGTTTGGCCACACTTACCTCACAACTACAACTTAAACAAAATAAATCGGGCCATAAAGCATGCATGATTTAAAATTCAAATTACAAAAAAAATCATACCACTGCCAAATTATGTATTAAGTATATAGAGTAGACTTACGTATCGTAAATCCTGTTGGTCCATTCGATCTGCACAAATAAACAAAACCAAAAATGAGTTTGTTTGCTATTTGTATGAGCTTTTCCAGTGTAAAAAATAATAGTTGTAAGAAATTCCGATAAGAGCAGAATCCATAGCAAGGCAATCACGGTTTAGCATGCAGAAACAAGACATCTTCTCCAAACAATTCATGTGCTTGTCTTCTTAGTAATCTCTGTAAAGTAGATTTACGTTCCTCACATCAAGAACTGTGGATAATATTGAAGATGCAGACTACAACATTCACAACCTTAGGGAGAAACACAGAATATATGAAGTAATGTGCACAAAAACATGTATACAGTCTACAGACACAGAGAGGGAAAATTGAAATGCAGAGACATACATACCTAAAGAATTTTCGATTGGCTCATAACGAGAAGGAAAAGCATTATGTATTTTATCAATAAGAAAAAATAAAAAAGAAAAAAAGTAAGACATTTTCATCAAAATGAATGTAGGGCCTCTTGGATTCTTTCAAGTGCATCGATCATATGTACAATCACACCGCCCTCATGAACTATAGTAGTCTCTATTTAAGTAACACGGGAACTAAATTCTATAACTCAGCCACAAGGCACTTCTCTTTCTTTCACTGTGCAATTAGAAAACCTCTTTTTCTTGGGGAAATGTTTTACGGGAGCCACCCTTTTATCCCTCTTTCCACTCAAAACATCACTACCAAATCCATCATAACTCAAAGACGTTTTAACTTTGTTTGACACACAAATCGGTCGATAAAACGACTAAATTTGTTGGATCAACTCGGATTTTGTTCCTGAACATACGCTTATAATTTTGTAGGTGACTGTTTCAGCTAACTTAATAATCCATCTTCTTCACTATTATAAGACTGAAATCAAGTTAATATCCATATTGGAAAAACCATAGTACTAAAAAAAATCTTCCACTAACGCAATACTCAAAATACAACATAACGATAAGCAAACGACAAAGAAAGTAGCGTGAAAAATACCCTCGACAGCAGCCATTCGAGGAACAGCAGCGGCGAGATCTGCGGCAATAGGTGCCTGGCCATTGGAGGGCGAGCTTGAAGTAGTCGAAATCTCTCTGTTCACTCCCTCCTTTTCCTACTAATTCCCCATCAGCACTGATCTGTGCGATGCAAAACAAGACGGTCCAGAGAACTGCGACGAGGGTTTTGAAATTAAAAGAATCGGCGGACAGAGAAGCCATTGGCGGTGGACGGTGGTGGTGGAAACTGGAAATAGATATGATGTCGAGGTGTTTGAGTCATGGCCGCCGGTGAAGTTGGTTTTTATAGAGGTGAGAGGCCACAAATCTGGGGACCGCAATGAATAGAAAGATAAAATTGAAGGGTAAAAAACAATATTTTGAAAAAGGTCAATAGATATTATACACGTTTTTATAATTTCGAAAATTAAATTGTCCATTTTCCAAATAACTTCTAAATTTTGCTACAAATCTGAATTCTTTTTATTTTTTCGTATTGTTTTTAGTTGCTATAAAATATATAATTTCAAATAATAGTTTTATACTAATCCTTGTGATTTTTTAAATTTTAATTATTTTATTTTGTTGGAAGAATAATGAGGTTTTCACAACACTTCCGACTACAGAGTTAAACCATTTAGGACACCTGTAAATGGAGCTAGTTTTATCTAAATTCGTTCATGATCCATCACATTTAAACGAATTTAGATCATAAAAATTGACATATTGACCCGTTTAATAGCCCGATCCGTTTACCCGTTTGATAAACGGATCAATACGAATCTGATCCGTAAGTGACCCGACCCTTGATAAATATTATATAATATATAGTTATACAAAGTATTTAGTTACCATATAGTAATTAAATAATTTATAATTAATTAATAAAAAATATTTAATTTTTCATTTTATTTAATATAAAAATATTGATTATTATTGTTAACACTTTAATTTTTAATTTAATTTAATAAATTTTAATATTTTATTTTATAATTTTTTAAAAGTTCAAAATTAATGTTAAAAATTATAAATAATTATTATTATAAACAGATCGAAAAAACTCGTTGGATACCCGTTGATTCGGCAGATGCGAATTTGGATCAAGCTTTCGATGATCCGGCGAATCGAAAATTTAAATTATTAAATGGGTACATGATTTGCTCCGGCCTCCAAATCCGCCTTATTTACAAGTCTACATTTAACCGCCAAATATTTGTTGGGTAGAGTTTTCCATATTAAAAGTCTCCCAATGCGCCGTCGCCACGTGACAAATCTCCGAAAACCCTTGAAAAGTATTATTGTTGCAATCACTCCTCTATAGATTTGCGATTTCACAAACCCACCCCACTTTCCAATTTTTCCCTCCATTGACGACCACCTCGATTTTTATTTTCCCTTCGTACAGCTGAAATTGCCGAGCCCGAATTCGACCGAAAAAACTGTTGGGGAAGAGGGTTTTATCCGGAAGCGATTGACTTTAAGAAAACTCACTGCAGAAGCCCCGAATCCTTCTGTTATTTCGGCGACGGTACGGATTAATTCGTGCGCTTAATTCTTCTTATGTAATCGGAATTGAATATGGTCAAGACTGTTGCTTTTAGGTTTAACTGGATACGGGTTTTTTAATTTAGGGTTTTCGTTGTTTCTTTCCCTTCCCGTTTCTCAGATTTTCCGAATTAGGGTTTCTGATACTATTTTTGTGGGATTCAGATGTGACTGAAAACATCTCGGATTCTCACAGTAGAACTCTAGGATTAAATCTAGCCCGTTTTTGTGAAATGAATTATTAACCTTTTCTTATAGTGGAACTACTACCATTTCCTTTGAATATAAATGTCACTGGGGTCGAGTTAATTTTATATTTCTTGTTTCAGTTAAATCTCTGGCAGTAATGAGCTACTTTGGTATCCGTCCCTGATTGATGGATCAAGACAAACGGTTTGGAAGAGGTAAGGATCATTAATATGGAGGTGGTTGAACGTGTTTACCTTAAAATCACTAGACTGTTGAGGTTTTGTTGTAGAAACGAATACAGTATATGAAGTTACACAATAACAAAGAGATAGAATTACACGTCATCTTTATTCTATAGAACTGTATGTGCTGTTATCTGCTTTCTATAGAACATACGTCATCTTTATTTCTATATATTTACCTTCCTTTTTTTTATATAAACATTTGTATATTGCAACCATGTATTTTAGAAGATTTATGATGTTTATCTTTTCGAGGGTGGATGCTCTTGGCTCCTTTGTTACACTAGATTCTCATCCTTATTCCCAGGATTGGTCTGGATACTTAACATTATTTAAATGATACAATACAATATATGTATGTTATTGTGGAATGAAGGTTGTAATTTATTGTTCATGTGTATTCTTTTTTATTCATTCTTTGGTTGTCCATTGGAAACTTACCTTCTGGTCTGATTCTTAAATCAGGGCCAAGAGAACTTACAGGTGCTGTGGATCTTATAAATCACTTCAAGTTGCGGCCTCACCATGATTTCTTCTGCAAGAGGCCTCTGCCCGTGTCAGTATTAGACACCCACTACCTTCACAATTTGGTTGGTGACACAGAGATAAGAAAAGGTGATGGAATGCAATTGTGCCAGCTCATTCAGGATACATCCTCATCGAGAGAAATTAAAACTCGTATGCAACCTTTTGACTTGGATGTCCTTAGGGAAGCCTTTCAACTGAGGGAAACTTCTCCCGTTGCTCTTCCTTCAGTAAGTATCTACACAATTGAACATAGGTCTTTATTTGACTGCTTATATGGAGCTCAAAAAATGGAGCATTTTGTGTTTTCTATCTGTGCTATTGCATTCTGCTGCAGTGGGATAACTGATCTGTAATTTTGTAACCTTTTTTTGTAGTCTGAGAAGGGTACCCCCACAGTTTCTGGGAAATTGAAGAGTGAATCTAAAGACAAGGAGAAAAAACATAAAAAGCATAAAGACAAAGACAAGGAAAAAGATAAAGAGCACAAAAAGCACAAACATCGGCATAAAGATCGAACCAAGGACAAGGAGAAGAAAAAAGATAGAAGTGGCCATAATGATCCTGGCAATGACCACTCAAAAAGAAATCATGAGAAGGTTTAGAAATTTGGTTTTGCCTTTTATTTTACATTTGCTTTTTCAGCGTTTCATAACACACACCCCACCCCCAATCTCAAATATATAACCAAAATATGCTACATATTTTCAATACATTTTTATTTTCAAAATAACCTTTTCCGACTCTGTAAAATCACTCTCATCATTTTCCAAGATGTTTTTAAAATTCCTCGATTTCTTTTAACACAGATATTATCTACTGAATTAACTTGTGCTTGTCATATTTTAGATACAAAGCATTTTTCAAATAGTTTTAGGCTGAGTTTCTTTGGTACGCTTATAGCATTTCTCAACTTCCCCATTAGTCCGATAAATCTTATCATGTCATTTTTGATAGACCTCTATATCAAACATCCTTTTCTGAATACATGTATTTCAGAAGAGAAAGCATGACGGAGATGAGGATGGGAATGATGTTCATAAGCACAAAAAAAGTAAGGTAAGAAGAGAACAAGGTCAACTTTTTCTATAGGTTGTTGTCGAACTATTTTTTCATGAGTAATAATACGGAACTGTTGTGGTTTGAAACCATAGTTGATCTAATGTAATTGGTTAAAAATACTTTGGTGAATTGTATATCTGACAACTGAAATTATGCAGCACAAGAGCTCTAAACTAGATGAAATGGGAGCCATAAAGGTAGCTGTATGAATAGTGGTGGGTTGCTTGCTCATTTAATTTGTCATCTGATGTTGGAATTGCGATATGAGAGATTCTTTGCGTACATTTTCAAGTTATCTGAGGTACATAATCGTTTCTGTCATCATATTTCATATTGATCATTCTGTATATAAATATTTTATGGTTCGGTGGCCTGGTTAGAATTCTTAAAGGGCCTCTTGATTTATAACTGAGTGGTCAATATGTATTTAATTGAATCAATCTTTGTCACATGAGCTGGATTTGAACATCCAAAATCACAAAAAAAATGAGAGCAGAGACCTTATAGCATTCCACTTACCCCCAATAGTAACAAGGACTGTGATAATCATATAAGTTTAGTGTGATAACATAAGTTTCTTAGCTCTATGGTCGTGTCACGACTCATGTGTGGCCATTTGTTAATGAGTTTATGGTTTCTCTGTTCTTATTGCATCCTCACAAACATTCCATCCTTGTAGAATGTAGATG
Organism: Euphrasia confusa; assembly: GCA_954870475.1. Lineage (NCBI taxonomy): Eukaryota > Viridiplantae > Streptophyta > Magnoliopsida > Lamiales > Orobanchaceae > Euphrasia > Euphrasia confusa. Next base: position 4,635,188 of record OX940951.1, read on the forward strand.
AATCCATTCATTTCTCTCCCACCATCAGATTTCCATAGTCGTCCTTGTGATCATTAAATCCATTGTTTCTCTCTTTTTATTTGGCTTTTATCAAATCTATTGTCTTGATTTTCAAGAGTTGCAGCAAAATGTGTAATGAAAATATGAAATAGACCGTTTGAGGTGTAGTGTAAGTCTCTGTACTTAGAAAGGATGTTGTTCACATTGTAATTGATATAATTAGTTGATTGAGAAGCTTTAATGCCTTTCTCCTAAAGGCAATGATTTTTGGTCAACTGGGATATTGAACGTTCACATCATTTGAACTTATAAAAGATACATCATTATGTATTTGTAGGGAGTGTGTGTAAATACTACTGCTGTTTTCTTAGAGGTGCTTTATTGTAGTTACCAGATCTTGCATATAGAATTGAAGAATCAGTAAGTATTTGTTGGAATGTGGAAACAAGAATTGAAGATAAAAATGTTAAATGCAAATCAATTTCTTATTTAAAAAAAATAACAGAAGCAAATTTCCAAAACGCACCTAACCCCAACTCTTAAAAATTCCTGGAGTAAAATAGAAGATAATGTGAACAGGGTGCCTGCAAACACTTAATTTTTAAAAATGCACCAAAGCAAATTTATAGGATTTTGCAAACACCCCCTTAGTGACATATCCCTTCACACAGCTAGCAATGTTTTTTTTTCCTGATTTATTTCTACTATCAATTAAGATAACCAGCTACTATCAGATAGAAACTCAACTGGTCAATCTTGTTACTTAATACACAACATTATGTGTGTGAGGGGCCTACAGGCTACAACCTTGGCTATGTTGACCAATCCCATCCTGAATGTATTTCTAGTCTAAGTATACCTGGTTGAAACACCAATGTCTTGATGGTTCACTTGAGGCAGTTCATGCTTGGTAGAACTTATGCAAAATATCCATTTAGAATGGACTCTCTATTTCAACAATTATTATTATAAAACTGAACTTTTATTTCTAGAAGTCCATTTGAATGTGGTCCCAAACAACAAGTGTGAAGTTTCTATATTGGTTAGGTAATGACATGTAGTCAAGTTATCATATTTAACAAAGCCTTATATTCAAGCTGTAATAAAACTACACAGACTCTAATTTGGTTTCTCTTTTACCAATATAATTTGAGTGATTATGCAATGTTCTTAAAAATGATTAATACGCTGATGTTTTTAAAGTTTACTAGTTCATTCAAAATAAAGTGTTTAAAATCCTTGTTTAGTGAAACCAATACATCTAACCTATTTCTTTTAACTCTAGTTATTTATTTTATGTTAAAGGAATTTAATTGCTTATTATAAATAATAATCAAGAGCCATTTTGGTTGCTGCTACTATATGTTATATACTTATATGTCTAGATATTGACATGTTGATAAAAGAGAATCCTTGAACCATATGGATTGATAGTCTATAATAGTAGGCTTTCCTTACTCTGTGCGGTCTTATTTCACCCCAACAAGGTGTGTGTTTGCTTCTTTTACATAGATTTGCATTTGTTTTTCTTCCCATGCAAAGCTTTATTTGGACTTACTAAAGATTTGCCTAGAAGTTGAATTCAAGGTAAAATTGTTGAAAATGGACTTCTCTGCGTTGTAACGAGAGGCCCTCATATTTCTTCCACAAGCACACACGCACATATATATAAATCATTTCTTTCTTTGGTTTGTAGGCCTGGCAATTGATATTTGTAGGTCATATGTTTCTTTTATGAATATTCTTTCTCGTCATTCCGGTTGAGAATTGTAGTTTAGATATTTTGGAGTAGTCTATCAGCTTTGCAAATTTGTATCGTCAACAAAGATAACGGGTTTTTTTTTTTTTTTTTTTGTTTTTTTTTTCAAACTCTCACAAGATGGTATCTGATCTGTAAAAATGATAAATGCACTTTATTCAAAGATCATGTTGTTTGGCAACATTTTGCTGTAAAATGTATCTACTGTTAGGTTTAAACTAATGATTAGGTGGTTGTCGTGGCAGATAACCGACGTCAGGATAACATTTCAGCAGTGCAAAGCTTGTGACGGGAAGCCTAATTTTAGGAATACCCACCCCTCTTTGAGACCCAGTTTGAGAGCGTTGGGTTAAAAATTGGCAGGTATTAGTAATTACTGAATCCTGACTTGAAGTTTACCCAAGTTCAAAGTGCATTTATAATTATTCTTGTGACTCAGTTGATATTGGGGATTCATAAGGTTAGGATACTTGTCGTTGTTGGCGAGTGTCGTGATCATATAAATGTTTGTCCATACATTTTAGTTGTCGGTGAGTGTAATGATCATATAGTGTTGTATAATGCATTAGGGGAGGTGATAAAATGCCTTTATCTATGGTCCACTTTACAAGGTGAACCTATGTATCTGTTTGAGTGATATGGATCACTTTGTAAGGTGGACCGGAATGTAGGAGATGATGTATCCTCTTATGTTAGGTGATGTATGTATATTTTGATTATTTTCATATGCCCATGTATGATGTACTGTAAACAAATGTTGATTTATATTTAAATTTTATGTGCATTATTAGTATAGTAGTATTTGATGTACACACTCGTGTGACACTTCGTGATAGAACACCTTATTTGACTGAAATTGAAATTTAAAATACTTTTTTTTCGCATGGACATTTATAATTTAATAAAAAAATTATATATAAATGCATTATGTCAAATGTATTGTTCATAAATAAAATGAATTGAAGGTCATATGGTTTCAAGACATGTGCAAGGTATTTAAATTTCTGCAGCTCAAACGGTAACTAGGCAATAGGGGTATGGAGTATATTCATTATAATGCTTTTTTGTTCCACTTTGGTACTATTTTTATTTTTATATTAAATTATTTTTATTTATTCTTTTCAAAATAATATATCTATAAATTAAGTTTAGAGGGAGTAATTAATTTTTTTAATTTACGTTGCCCTATAAAAAATATGAAGATGGTTCATGTGATAGCAAAAATTAAAATTTTATTTTCATCAGTTACAAATCAATATTCACAAAAAAAAATCCTATAATATCATGAACCAGGACGACATGGAATTAATTTTTAATTTTTATTTTAAAATTTAATTTTAGTATTATTTTTTAAAATGTAACCTTCAATTAGTTATATTATTAATTTAAAATTATTTTTTATTCTTAATTTTTGAATGAAAAATCAATAAATTTATATTTTTTAATTAATATGTGTAATATGTAATTATTAGTAAGAGACTAAACTAGTATTATTGTAATCTAGTAATCTGCAAACTTGTACTATAACTAAAAATTACTTAAAATATTTATTGGTGAAAACAGAATGAATACAAATTGAATGATTGTGCAAACGATATAAAATATTTGATTTGACACTGGCTTTCCATAAAGTATTAGTAAAATCATGCGCCAATTCCTTTGCCTTTTGCTTTTGCTTTCATGTTGTTGTTTGTTGTTACTTGGTTTCTTTTTTCCTTTTCCTTTTTATCCCAACTGGCTACTTCTTTATACGGGATCCTATAGATAATCTTAACAATGTATCCTTTCGTGCACGATCAAGGTCGGGTTATAATCGATGGCTGCCTTGTGTTATTGCATTTCTCATAAACGCATTATCGATTGAACTAGAAAACTTATCGAGTGAAAATCAAATCTTATCAAACTAACGAAATCTTTCAAGTCTTGTACGTGTTAGATTGTGTGATTGGGCAGCAAACGAGACAAGGCATGAGTGTGTTATTTGATTTTTATTATTCAAAAATCAAAATTTATAGTATAATCAAACATGTCATCAATCAGAATTTTGAATGAATAATATGGTCACTTGTCTATATTAAAGACTTGCATGGATGAATCTTGTTCTATATTGTAAATCTGAAATTGTAATGATATGAATCTTTTGAGGAAAGAGTGAAGGTTCTTTTTCACTTGCTTGATGAGACAAAATCAATATAATGGAAAAGTGATGGAGTTGGTGTGGCAAATATACGTTACACGTATTTTTTATATATATATAATGTACTAAAATTATTATGCGAGGATGACTTGTAGTAGAAAGTTACACTTTTTTTAACTTTTAAATGGAAACATTTAGGTCACATATTCATCCAGACATCCACACATACTAAAAGAAGTAAGCATTAGTTTTTCAGCCTTTTCTTTTAGTAATTCATTGTTGTTTGTTTAGTCTTCAAGTAAATAAAATCGAACTTAGTTGAGTTCTTGATAAGTATGTGAACTAATTGATTTTGGGTTTTGACTTTAGCAATTATCTTACGACCGTGTTGACCTTAATACGAGATGTTACGACTTCAAATCATATTATAGTTTATGATCATGACTTCATTCATATACACTAACAATTTTTTATTAAAAAAGAAAAGGTTGAGTGCATCAACCCACATATAATTATTTATACACTAATCATACAAGAAATAGTTATGTTCTAATTACTATCACTAGCACTAAAATCACGAAATCATGTGTTGGGTACTAAGTTCTTAAAAGACCCTTGCAATCGAGAATTCTCATGTTCATACATACAACTTCAACTTCAACTTCAACGTCTCTATTTGATCGAATTAGTATATCAAATTAACCAAAACTCAAAAATGAACTATAGTACAAAATTTCAAATCAAGCCAAACACAAATTGTGACACTGTTATAATATTAGTAGTAGTACAAAACAATACAAATGAGACAACATTTTGCATAGGGAAATCACACCCACTAATGCCCTAAAATTCAGGCTTATGTTGTTGTGTACTCTAAAGGCAAATGTAGACTTTGTAGTATACAAATATTTTCACATTAAAAAACATAGCTCCATTTCCTCATCATCATCATCATTATACTAATATGTGGTTTACCACTCCCAAAGTCCCACTGCAACTTCACACACACTCTCACTCTCAGTGTGTGAACAAAATATGAACACGCAATCACACACCTCATGATGACCCAAAAAATGCCCACATCCGCTCTCCTCCTCTTCCTCCTCCTCCTCCTCACCTTCCTCCGCCCCTCTTTCTCCACCCGCCGCCGCATCCTCCACCAACCCTTTCAGCCTCAAGACTCTTCCCCCCCTTCCAAACCCCCCATTCCTTCCCCACCGTCTTCCCCTAAATACCCTTTTTCCGGTTCTACCCCCGCCGATTCCGATTCCCCTTTTTTCCCGTCTTACCCTTCATCCCCTCTGCCGCCGTCGTCTTCGTCGTCCCAAGCCTCATTCCCCGCCAACGTTTCCTCCCTCAGCGTCCCCCGCGCCTCCGGACCCAGCTCCGCCTCCTCCAAACTCGCCGTCGCCGCAATAGCCGCCGTCATTGCCGCCGTCGCCGTCGTGTCCCTTGCGGCCTTCCTCCATCTCCGGCGGCGCAGCAGGAGCCGCGGAGCTTCGTCCTTCGACCGGTCCAAGACCCAGAGATCTGACAGCAGCAGCGCCGTCTCGTTCAGCAACCACCACATCCCGAAGCTTCCGAGACCGCCGCAGACCAGCTCGGAGTTCCTGTACCTCGGCACCTTGGTCAGCTCGCATGCCCCCGCCGGCGGCGACGCCGCTTTCAACAACGCGAGCAGCGCGAGCGCTGCTACTAATCAGAGCAACGCCTCTTCCGATTCCCGAAAAACGGATTCGCCGGAGCTCCGCCCCTTGCCGCCGCTGATCACGCTCCAGGTTCCCCGCGCTAACAGCGGCGACGCGGCGAATGTCGAGAGCGAAGAGTTTTACTCGCCCAAAGGCTCGGTTAATGGCAGAGGGAGCTCGATCGACACCGGATCGGCTTCTAGAAGGGCTTTTGCCGCCGTAGATTTGGCGGATTTTAACGGGTCGGCTTCGCCCACTTACTCATCCTCCTCCTCCGTTCCCGGGTCGGGTCCGGGTTCTCCGGTTAGGTCTCACTCGTCGAGATACTCGATTCCCGATTCTCCGGATTTAATTGAGATCCAGACTATCTCTCCAAGTTCATCCTCCCCGGAGAAAGATTCGAGGAGAAGCGTAGAATCATCGCCGAGGATCTCGGAATACAACACGGAGTCTCAGTCTCCGGTGAAATTAATCGCCGCGATTCCATCGCCGCCGGAAATCGAAGGCTCCCTGTTCCCCGAATCCGCGCCGGCGTTATTGTATTCAAGGAGAAGTGAGGAATCCGAATCATCACCGACTAATTCAGGATTTTCCGATCTTAAATTGGAGTCACCGCCGAGAATCCCTACTGATTCCGTTCCTGAAATCAGATCTCCGGAGTCTATAAGCAGCCCTATTCAGTCAACCACCATCGAGATTCCGATACCCCCACCACCACAGGAGGCACAAGTTCAGGAATCTGCATCATTGCCCACAACATGTTCGACGAAATGCGAGCAATCAACACCAAGGAATTCAATAGATTCTCCAGAGATAATTGCAGAAACCAGCTCGACTCTAACTCCTACGCCACCTCAGATGCAAAATTCCGAGCTTCCAACATGTGAAGAATCACCACCGAGAATTCAACACAATGCTGCCACCAGTTTTCCTCCGCCTCCACCACCCAAAAGTCTCATCGAGCCACCCGGTTTAGTATCTCCAATCGAGTTGCCTTCTGATCTGAATGGTGAATCATCGATCAGAACTCAACACAATGCCGCCACCTTTATTCCACCGCCGCCACCACCACCTCCGCGTAAAGTATGGGAAAGCCCGAAAACTCCAACACCGCCAGCCAAAAGGCCCACCGGGCCACCCAGTTTGATAAACCCCTTAAGACCAATTTCTTTTGAAAGTCCCACATCAATGTCTCCAATGGAGTTGCCTTCGAATGATCCACAAATGGATAATAAAGATTTTCCGAATCAAGAAACTGAGTGTTCAAGAGAAGATGCCGATCAGAACGGGGATAATAACAGCAATACTCTTAAACCCAAATTGAAGCAGCTGCATTGGGATAAAGTAAGAGCAAGTTCCGATCGGGAGATGGTGTGGGATCAGTTCAAATGCAGCTCTTTTAAGTAATTATACCATCTTCTTTTTCTTAGTTTTTTTTTTTTATCTATTGTTAGTTAATATGTTTATTGAAATTATACGCAGATTGAATGAAGAGATGATAGAGACACTGTTTGTTGCGAATACTCCGAAACCGAAACCAAACCCGAACGAATCAACTAGGTGGCAAGTTCTTCCCTTACCTGGCCAAGACAATGGTAACAGAGTTCTCGATCCGAAGAAGGCTCAAAACATCGCCATCCTATTGAAAGCACTCCACGTCACCGTGGACGAAGTTTGCGAAGGTCTTTTGGAAGGTACTATTTTACAAATCGAAATGAATAAACGAAGAATTATGATGTATATATTTGTTGAAATTTCTTTGAACACAGGCAATGCGGATATTCTCGGCACTGATCTTCTGGAAAGTTTATTGAAGATGGCTCCAACCAAGGAAGAGGAGCGTAAGCTCCAAGAATACGAGGAGGATGACGACAAAGATTCCCCGACCAAACTCGGGCCCGCCGAGAGATTCTTGAAAGCAGTCGTTGACATACCCTACGCCTTCAAAAGGGTGGAAGCCATGCTTTATATATCCACCTTCGACTCGGAGGTCGAGTACCTCAAAAAATCATTCGAAACTCTCGAGGTACTATTTTCTCATTCACTATACACCATCGTCTTTTCACGAGATATTGATATCCCGTTTCTTGCAGTCGGCCTGCGAAGAGCTAAGGAGCAGCAGAATGTTCCTGAAGCTTCTAGAAGCCGTCCTGAAAACAGGCAACCGCATGAACGTGGGCACGAACAGGGGCGACGCCCACGCCTTCAAGCTCGACACCCTCCTCAAACTAGCCGACGTGAAGGCCGCCGACGGCAAGACCACACTCCTCCATTTCGTCGTTCAGGAGATCATCAGAACAGAAGGCTCCCACAAAAACAACGACGACGCCAGGTGTCGCAAGCTCGTGTCGTCTCTGAGCTCCGAGCTCTCGAACGTGAAGAAGGCAGCTGTGATGGACGCGGAAGTGGTGAGCGCTGACGTGGCGAAGCTCTCGAAAGGGATCGAGAATGTGAAGGAGATGATCGGGAAGATTGGGTTAGACGGGGGAGAGAAGTTTTGGGAGAATATGAGGAGTTTTGTGAGGAAAGGGGAAGAGGAGATTTTCAGGGTTCGGGCGCAAGAGAGCTTGGCTCTGTCGCTGGTGAAGGAAATAACGGAGTATTTTCATGGGGACTCAGGGAAGGAGGAAGCTCATCCTTTCAGGATATTCGTGGTGGTTAGGGAGTTTCTGGGGGTGTTGGATCGTGTTTGTAAGGAGGTGGGAATGATAAACGAACGGACTGTGGTTAGTTCGCCGCATATGTTTCCGGTTCCGGTTAATCCGATGCTGCAGCAGGCGGCTACGGGGATGTTTAGTATTGATTAATGCATGTTGATTTTCCTGGGATGTTTAAGTATGGGTTCAGCAGGGGTTTAGCCGTTTAGGTAAATGTTTTTTATTTTAATATTTGTATTTAATATATATAGATGAATGTAAAGGAATTTGGAAAAACTTTGGGTCTTATAAATTTCAAAGACGCGTTTATTTGGAAGAAAACTTAAAAATTAATGTATTTTAGGTGTAAATTTAAAATTATATGATTATATGTAGTGTCAATTGTCATATCAGATACGTGCAGATATAATTCTCAGTACTTAGATTAACAATATACGGAGTACTACTATACGACAAATGAGGTCATATCTATGTGCACATTGCATAAGGTTGCAAACGACCATATTTGAATTGTTCGTTTCAAAGAATTTGTAAATATTTGTTTAATTAATATATAAAAAACAAGTATAATTATAAAAAACTTTGGGTCTTATAAATTTCAAAGAAAACTTAAAAAATAATGTATTTTAGGTGTAAATTTAAAATTATATGATCATATTTTTCTAATAACTATTTAAATAAAAAAATATAAAGTGAAACGTTTTCAAAATAATACTATAAAAAAATTAGAAAGACCGAGTAAATAATGATTTAAGTGTAATTATTAATTATCAAAAAATGAAGTATATAAATTCTCAGTACTTAGATTAACAACATACTACTATACGAATAATAGTAGGTCATATCTATGGGCACATTGCATAAGGTTGCATGAATTGTTCGTTTCAAGGAATTATGTACTGATTTGTAAATATTTGTTTAATTAATATATAAAAAACAAGTATAATTATAAAAAACTTTGGGTCTTATAAATTTCAAAGAAAACTTAAAAAATAATGTATTTTAGGTGTAAATTTAAAATTATATGATCATATTTTTCTAATAACTATTTAAATAAAAAAATATAAAGTGAAACGTTTTCAAAATAATACTATAAAAAAATTAGAAAGACCGAGTAAATAATGATTTAAGTGTAATTATTAATTATCAAAAAATGAAGTATATAAATTCTCAGTACTTAGATTAACAACATACTACTATACGAATAATAGTAGGTCATATCTATGGGCACATTGCATAAGGTTGCATGAATTGTTCGTTTCAAGGAATTATGTACTGATTTGTAAATATTTGTTTAATTAATATATAAAAAACAAGTATAATTATAAAAAACTTTGGGTCTTATAAATTTCAAAGAAAACTTAAAAAATAATGTATTTTAGGTGTAAATTTAAAATTATATGATCATATTTTTCTAATAACTATTTAAATAAAAAAATATAAAGTGAAACGTTTTCAAAATAATACTATAAAAAAATTAGAAAGACCGAGTAAATAATGATTTAAGTGTAATTATTAATTATCAAAAAATGAAGTATATAAATTCTCAGTACTTAGATTAACAACATACTACTATACGAATAATAGTAGGTCATATCTATGGGCACATTGCATAAGGTTGCATGAATTGTTCGTTTCAAGGAATTATGTACTGATTTGTAAATATTTGTTTAATTAATATATAAAAAAACAAGTGTAATTATAATATTCGAGTAAAAAAATACTGTAAAATTAAAGAAGAAAAATCATAAATAATTTAACTTAATTATTCAATAAAAATGGATTTTGTACCAACAAAAAAATGAGTAAATAAATTAAGAAAAATAAGAAATGAAAAAAGTGGAATCTGGAAATAGCAATTTTGGGGGGTGTGGTAGGTAGAAGCAAAAGGCAACTCACTCTTATCGTAAATACTTGTTCCCATTCCTACGCCTACTACTTTCCTCTTTCCCAAATCAAACATTCTCTTCCTAGGGATTGGCTTGTAGGATGGTCTGAGTTTTCCTCTTCGCCGCCGTTCAATTAATCTTCCGGCACATTATTGTTTCCGATCGGTTAGTTCTCTGATCGCCATTTCTGCTACTAATTACGCTTGCAGATCAAGTTTCGTTGTTTTGTGTCTGTATTAGGTTAATCGTTGGCTCCGTTACTTGTAGAACTCTAGTTCTTGAGCTGCTACTTTCGCATTTTAATCGATTTGAATTTCCTTTTTTCGGTTCTTCTTCTTGTATGATTGTGTTGGGTTTTTGGTGTACTGTGTGAACTTTGTTGATCTGAGCAACCTTAGTCGAATGATTAGCTCGGGAGAGCTTCCGGATCATGCTTTCCATTTGTAGCATCTATATTTTGCTTTATAATTTTATTTATTTGACTATGTTTCCGAAAGAACCTGACTTGAATGGTGTGATTTATGTTTGACTTGAATTGCTGCAGAAATTAACATGGGTTTTTGCGTGGGCTCATACTCACTGTGCATCCTTTTTTTTTGTTTTCATTTCAAGTCAACCCATGCTATCATATTTAGTCAAGTCTCCTTATGTTATGTGACAACATTTCCGTTTATTAAGTCCACTTGCAAGTGTAGCTGAAAAAACTGTTACTTCTCCTAAGTACTAAAACAAATATCTATTCTCGATTTGAAAGTGATCTCTATTCTAGTAGATTCCAATTGAAGCTTGCAATACTGGGTGATCAAGTGCCAGCTTGACTTTACAATTCTGAATTCTGTATGTGTTCAATGTCTTGAGCGGCAAGCAAATGTGTTTTATTGATTATCATTTCACACTTAATCGTTTCTTTATTGTAATGACATATTACGCACCTTGCCAGTTTGAGTTATCTATGTATTCAGTTTCAGATTTTATACTTTTTACTGCCTCATTGAATAATACTATTTAAAAACAATAACCGTAAGGTGGGTCATATGAACATTTATCTATCTAAAAAGCTGAGGCCTGACCATATTTCTTTCTCTAGTTTCCTTGATGAACTGACAAGCTGCTTACAATTTGTTTCCAGTATTGTTTTTAAATCATGGGTGACAGCTCGTCAGCTGCCAATGTAATGGACTTCACAGCCTCCAAGATACAACAGCTTCAGAAAGCATTTGCCGAACTCGAAAGCCACCGTGCCCTAACTCTCAATCTGAAATGGAAACAGCTCGAGGAGCATTTTCACGGACTCCAGAAATCCCTAAAGAGGCGTTTCACTGAACTCGAAGAACAAGAAAAGGACTTTGAGACCAAAATATCTGAATCCCAAGAGATGCTGGAGAAGCGAAAAGCGGCTGTCGCATCTAAGGAGCAAACTTCCCTCGAGAGACTTCAAGAGAAGAGAGATGCTGCTGTCTCTGCCATTTTCACTGCTATGGAGAATCAAGGGAAGCCATTTTCTGCAGTACCGTGTGTCGATAATCGAGATAACCAAGTTTCTGAGAGTAATCTGGACGGTATTAAGAAACCCATTGAGAAAATGTGTATTGAGGTGAAGTCTTATCCGGGGCTGGTGAAATTGTGCCGGGAGATGAACTCTGAGGGTCTCCACAAGTTTATATCCGACAATCGCAAGGACCTTGTGACTTTAAGAGAGGAAATTACTATTGCTTTAAAGGCTGCACTTGATCCAGCCTCTTTTGTCCTAGACTCACTCAATGGTTTCTATGGAATAGACATGCCGAATTCAGATTCTAAAAAGGACTCAAGTCTATTGGGCCTCCGTCGTACGTCTATTATGCTGATGGAGTGTCTTAGCTGTTTATTCATAAGTCTGGATGTGGACTCGTTTTCAGGTACTATATCAGTTAGCGCTAAGGAACGGGCGAAAGCTATTGCTGAAGAGTGGAAGCCAAAGTTGGATTACCTCGGTGTTGATGCCAGCAATGGGAATTCCTTAGAGGCCCATGCGTTTCTACAGCTTCTCGCTACTTTTGGTATTAACACGGATTTTGATCAGGATTGCTTGTCTAAATTAATACCCATGGTTTCTCGCCGTCGGCAAACAGCTGAATTGTGCCGTTATCTTGGCTTGTCTGACAAAATGCCAGGTTGGTAATGGTTACCCTGTTCACATGAGCTTAATATGGTTTAAATACTACTACTAATTTTGTCTGATAAGTAAACTGCAAGAGTTTCTTTATCGAAGGGTTCACTCAATCATTAACCCCTCGAATAGGCTCCTATAGATGTTATCTCATTGATTCTGTGTATGTTGAGTTCCTAGCTATTGCTAATAACTCAGGTTCTTGTTTATGAAAACCTCAATGTCTACATTCTTACTGCTTGTGTCTTTTCAGGTGTGATTGACGTGTTGGTGAAGAATGGAAGACATATTGATGCAGTCAATTTAGCTTTTGCTTTTGAGCTTACCGATCAGTTTTCACCTATTTCATTACTGAAATCTTACTTATCCGAGGCCAAGAAAATCTCGTCAGCTCCCAAGCCCGGAAACACATCCCCCAGTGCTTCTGCACAGGTTTTGTTTCGTATGCCTTTTCTAGTCTTTTTAAAAGCAGCATAGATTCATCACAATAAACAAAATGTTGGTGCACTCATTTTCTGTTTTACATTGTGGTATACATCTCAATATTTGAAAAAAATATATATATCAATCTGGGAGAAACTTTTAAGAAGGGAGTTTTCAGATATAAAAATTAGACAACTGCTGCCAGCCTGCCATCTCTGTTACTCTGTTAGTACCTGATGTATTGGTCTATCCCTGTTATAGTTCAAAATTACGAATACCCTGGGATCTGGATATACAATATGTCCTGATAAGTGCTTAATATTAAGGACTAGTTACTAAAAAATACTCTTGAGGTTCAACTTAACTACAAAAAAGGACAGTCTTATCTTTCAAAATTGCAAGTACACCTTTGATATTATAGTTGTATATTTTTCCCTTCATAAACAAAACATTTCAAAATACCCTTTTAATTTATAAGAATATTACACCAACCCCTTCAAACTTAAAATAACACTTTAAAAAAAAAACATAATTCTTATAGCCTACATAGGGATCAGGCGTCCCTACAAAAGATTACAGAGTCGGATTACATTGCATAATGCAAATTCTTAGAAATATCAGAAATACATTTCCCCCTAAAAGCATATTGACTAATAGACCATAAAGTGACGTTATACTTAATTTTATCACATATTTCATCAAGAACTTGGCATCTATCTTAAAAAATTCTGGTAGCTATTTATTAACCAAAGGTACCATATCACTACTGAGAGTCTGAGACTGCAATCCTCCCTAATATTTTCCGTTTTGCAAATCGAACCCCTAACATTAGTCAGAATCAAAGCCACCACAGAGTTTGGGATTACCCACTGTATGCCCAGTTAGGCCTCTTAGTTTAAAACTGAATCAAAGGTCCTAGCTATTTTTGTAATCTTGAAATGCAAATGCTTTTTATAACTAGGCCATATCTCAGGGTACCTTTTGTAAATATCCATAATATGAATAATAAACACATTTCTCATAGTATTTTAAAAGGGAAACAAAGATCAAGGGTGGTATTTGTTATTCTTGACTAAACCTCTATAATGTTTTTTGTAATTCATTCGATTTTTTCTGCCATTTTTTCTTATTTACGTTTTGTGTTCCAGAATGACGTGAATGAAAGAGAACTGAATGCACTCAAAGCCGTCATGAAGTGCATTGAAGACCATAAGCTCGAGCAGCAATTCCCTGTGGACCCTCTCCAGAAACAGGTTCTCGAGATCGAGAAAGCAAAGGCGGACAAGAAACGAGCTACGGAAGTCGCCAAACCACAATCCAAAAGACCCCGCGCAAACGTTGGTGCGCACGCACCACGAGTCTCCATTGAAAAGCACAACTATAGGATGGCTGAAAGGTACCCACCACCGCAACAATACATTTGCGAAAGGCAGTATATCTATGCAGGGCCAAATGATCGCCATGTCCAGTCGTATGTGGGCCCACCAGCTTCTTATAATTTTGCTCCTAGCCATGGAAACTTCTTTGGAAACGCTTACCAGTACCAGACTGCCTACTTGCACTAATCGATCAGTAGAGATATCTATGCGCTGATACTGATTATGATAATCCATTTAACTAATAGTGTTGTCTGATGACCCTTTCCTTTGTTGTGTAATGTTCAACTTATAATCAAATATTTAAGTATTCCAAAAAAAACAAAAAAAAACAGGACGATGGGTATTGGTCGCTTTAATTAATTCCTAGCTTGTTGCTTAAGCTAATATCGAGATGTTGTAATTGAATTATGGTTTTCTAAACGTCACATTAGGCTTTTTTTTTCTTGCTTGCTGCTCGGTTTCTGTAATCTATTATGTTTGTTTAGGCTTTAGCTCCGATTGATGTTTGTGTATGCTCGTCTTTTATTTGATCCCTCGATTTTTCTTTGGCCTGTGGTCCTTTGAAAAATGGAGGATGCAGTAGACTAGGTGGTGAATAGTGATGGATATATCTAATTATAGGAATGATTCAGGTGTTCATAATTTGGAAAGATCTTTGAGTTGCTGGTCCCAGACTTTTGTTAGCATGGAGCCAAGTTCGAAAGAACATGCAAGTTAATTTTGATCAAACGCCTGCGCGAAGATAATGGATACCTTTTGTATAATTTGTGATTATCTAGCTTCTAAATATTTGATCATTTGTTCATCTTGCGCTTCCTATTCTACGTTAAATGAACAGAAAGGTTGAGAAATTATAACACATAATTAAAACATTAGACATATATATGGTTTATTCAACGCCGTGATTATATAGTACGGAGTATATAAAACGTACTGTATAATAAAATAAGACATCAAAAACCAATAGAAAGATCGATGGAGAAATTATAACACATAGTAATTTATTATGATAACATCTTCAATTAGTAGCAGTGCAATATGGCTTGTTCATCTTGCATTTCTTCCTTCTGGCCTGATCAATTATTGAAGAAAATATTATTTCTTTATATTTATATATATAAATGCAAACAATTTTCGAACCTATATGCCACGCTTGCTTTGGGACAACATTAATTCATGGTGGACCTGAAAAAAAAAACATGAATTATTGTATTTTAGGGTGCTTGTATAGTACAGACTACAGAGTATATATATATATATATATAAGCATGGCTCATCACGCCTGCGAGTCCTTCTGTTGGAGAACGCCACAGTCCCCTTCGACAAAGCGAGTACACACCCTGTGTACATCCATCGCCTCAGCCGATGGGGTATCCTTGGATCGTCCCGACGGAGTTGCGCGCCCTTGCCTACTCGTCCCCTCTGACCGGATGCGAGCGCTTAGCGACGCATTGCAACAGGGCCGGGGTCTTTAGCTCTGATACCACTTGTCACGACCTTCGCGAGTGGCGGAAACACTCGCGTCGCGAGGCAACCTCGAACGAGAGGTTCAGCCTTAACCATCGAGACAATTGCTGGTTATATATATATATATATATATATATATATATGTATATGAATATAGGGTACAGTGTAGTAGTAATATATACTATTGCTTCTTCATCTTGCATTTATTCATTCTGGCCTGTTAAATTATTGAAAAAAATATCATTTTAGTATACTACTACTATATACTGTATATATATATATACTCCATAAATCAAACAATTTTCAAACCTATCACCTATGCCATGTATGCTTTGGGACAACATTCGAGGGGGAACTGGAAAAAACTCAAAAAAGTCAATTATTGTGAAAGAAAGTTTTTTATTGAAAAAATAATGATTTATAAGCATTCTACTTACCCCTTATCTTGTTATGTTCACTTCGATGACTGGGTCCAGGCACAATTTTTATTAAATTACGACAAACATTCTGAAATTTAAGAAATTTAAAAAATATAAAAATTGAGATTTTTTTTTTTATAATTAGTATGATAAAAATGAAGAAAAAAAGAAGAAAGTATTTGATTTTGGTTGTGAATCTCACCCAGCAAAGATAATGGCATGACCACCTAATATATATATATTTATAATTAATTAAGAAGAAAATAAATTAAGAAAAAATAGAAAATAATTAAATCTCTTGACTAGATAAGTATCAAAAAAAAATTAAAAATAATCACAAATATGGACAACATGAAAATAGCAAGGAGCGCAACAAACACAAATTTAGCCATTTGATTTCTTTGTTAGTAAAGGGAACGATTTTATTTTTCTTTAATGTTTTTTTTGGTGTGGGGGTATAGGCTATAAATAGATATAGAATGGTTAAACAAATAATTTTAACTAGTTGTCAGATAAATAAATAAAATTACCCTACCTAACTTCGTGATCTCACCTAATAGCCATGCTAAGTAGGTAGATATTACCTTTATAACAACTAATCTATCATTTGAAAATGAAGAATATATAATTAGTTGAGACAAAAATAATCAAATACTAGTATATTTTAATTATTTGCTTTTGAATACAAGGTACCTTTGAAATTCTCGTATTGCCAAATTCAAACAAATTAGTACTACTTCCCGTGCGATGCACGTGATTTATTTGTTTGAAATAATCTAAAATTTTATTTAATCTCTAATTTATTTCGTCATATATTTATTAATAGACTAACAAATTATTTTATTTAATAATCGAACTCTCACTTAAATTTGTAAACTCGTATTAATCTCATTATTAACCGTTATCTCAATTATGAAATTTCTATTATTTTCAAAGATTACGCATGTTTGATGTAATTTATAGTATGTAAGTTTCTTGGGACATGGCCGAGTGGTAAGGTATGTGGTGATGTTGGTGTAATATCTCGAATATGACAATTTTTTATTGAAATATTATGAAGTTAGTCCTGTGATGAGACATATTGGCTCTCTCCCACATGTGTCTGCTACTGGAGCACCTCCGTCGATTTACATCATACCCGATTGAGGAGCCTTTGATCTGGTGGGAGAGGAGTTTCTTGTCTCTGCATTCCGTTTCTCGTCTCTACAGAGTTTCATCTAACAAATACTTAAAATCGGTGGAGAAAAATCAAAATAAATGGAAAATAAAAATTATAAACCTAGAAAATAAATAAAAATATAAAAAAAATAAATTTACTTGATAAACATGAGGGTATGAGATGACACAAACGCAATTATATTAATATAATGTTCGTTAACTTGCAAAACAAAATTTACAGAACTGAATTAAGGATAACCTAAAATTTTTAAAAAAAAATCTAGTCGAATATAATTAATAAATCGACAATTTGATTATGTAATATGCGAAAAAATCATAATTAATGCATAAAATTAAAAAAATCGAGGAAAAAAAAAAGAATAAATAGAGTAACGTATAAATGTAAATCGATTCAATGTTCAGAAAAGTAAAAAAAGAGACATACAAAGCCAGATTACAATAAGAGAAAATAATATACTTTGATCAAAATTTTTTTAAACTCATGTGGATTAGGGAATAGGAGGAGATGAGATAAGATTAATTGGAATTAAATTAATATTAATGAAATAAAAAAGAATTTTGAGAAGAGAAATAGAAATGTATATATTTAAGATGATAATTAATTATTATTAGTAAAAATATATAATTTCAAATTACTATTTAAAATTTATACATAATTTAAATATGATTAATAATATTACTATTTAAAATTTATAATTTTTTATTTATAATTTATAGTGTGAACACAATATTATTATTGATTTGTGATTGGTCCACGTGTCATTAGTGGATCCTGAAATTATATATGTATAGATAATGTTTTCTTTGTCTCAAAAAATTAGCTAGTTACATTTAAAAAAAATAGATATTCAACAATAAAAGTTATATTTTAAAAAATTAAAAAATTATTTTTTATTTAAAATACAAATTTACTATATCATTTTCTCTTTGACCTCCTTTACTTTTTCAACTTAAAAGTCGACTTCTGTCGCGCCTTTACTTTTTCAACTTAAATGTGGAATTTACCCACCTATGTCGCGCCATCGCAGTTCCCGAAAAAGAGAACCGACTCCCGATGCCCTACATCCTCACCAGTCATTTTTTTCGACCGTTCAGATTTGGGGCTCTCAGCATGCATCACAAATTGTGAAACAAAACGGCACGGATTTTCCTTTTAATTAGGGTTACATATTATGAAGCACGAACAATAGCAAGAATGTTATTACATTCGTAAACGTTAAATATCGTTTATAAATGGGATACGGGCCAACAGCCACTTTAGGGTCTAGAAACGCGCACGTCCTTCAATTTTTTTTATATTCGTGCCCCCGCACAAACTCGAATTATCAATTAATTGTTCGTCCCATGCAAAACACGAACATAAATAAGCAAGAACAAGTAATATATTCATGCTAGACGGAGCACGGAAAGAAAGTAATATCGTGCTAGAAGGAGCACAACAAAGTAAAATTTTCGTGCTAGACAGAGCACGAAAAAGAAGAATAATCATTATGTTCGTGAAAGCAGTTTTTTTTCATGAGTTCGTGCTATTTGAACAGTTTTATCAAAAAATCTTTTTGTTCATCGTCTGTTTGTGTTGAATATCGCTGGTTCATGACTGTTGGGATTGCCCTTCTCTTGATTTTTGTTTACATGTAAGAACGACGCCGGAGTTTCTCGATCGAAAAATATTCGGTTTTTATTTTAATTGAAAATGGAAAAAAGACAGATCCAATAATTGTTTATTTTCTTTTTTCTTTTATCTTTATTTTTATTGTAAAAAATAAGAGCATGTTTGTTTTTTCAATAAAAAGTGCACATAAAACTCCCTACTCCTATATTTACAAATAGATGCCTTATATACTCGGCCGTCTCGGCCTATATCATGAACTTACAAATAGATGCCTTATATACTCGCCGTCTCGGCGCTCATCTGCATGTGATAAATTTTAAAGTTCACAAAGGGCCTTTTTTATTTGGTACGAAGCCCACTTTATAGGTCCATCTTTCATGAAATAAAGCCCAAGAAAATTGGCCCAGTCTAATTCAATCACTATCGTCCCCAAATTCCCGACCAAAAGCGTCAGCCATTTTCCACATCTCGGGAGTTTCTCTCCGATTAGGTTTATTTATCCCTCTTCTGTTCTCTGTTCCGTATCAATGGATTCTCTGCTAGCAAATTACGCTTCCTCGGATGACGAAGATCAACCGTCTTCGCTGCGGCTAATTCCATCGGCGAATCCAGTTAAATCGGAATCCAGATCCGGAGTAGAGAGACACGAAAAATCTCTCTCAGAATCTACCCTACAGCGTGCCGGGATACCGAATTCTCTACCGCCTCCAAAATCTTCAATTTTCAATTCACTTCCTTCACCCAAATCCAAGTTATTTCCCAACCCTAAGCCCCAACCAGAATTCGAGCGTCAAAGAGAAGTCGACAGCGACCACGCTACTGGAAATCCGAAACCTAAACCCTCATCCTCTTCGTTATTCTCTTCGCTTCCACTTCCCAAATCGTCGTCATCATCATCCGCCCCCAGAAAGGTTGTTCAGTTCAGGCCTCCGGCGATCGTAAATCCGGTTTCTGGTAGTATTAATGATGAAGACGAGGATTCGGATCAGGGCGAACAACAGAGGAAAAGGAAGAAATCCAAGGAATCAGTGTCCACCACTTCCGCAACTTCATTCTTATCCAGTATTCCTGCCCCCAGGCACTCGGCTTCTCTGGGCAGTTTGCCGGGTAGGAGATCTATGCTGGAATCTGATGCTCCACCTTCCACTGTAAGTGCAGGAGAAGCTGATTCAGTAGTCAATACATATGAGACTAATTATGGTTATTCTGGTTTGGGTTCAGAGAGTGAGAACCATGACTATTCTAGCGGCAATGTTGCTGCCACTGATGGTGGTAATGTTTGTTCCGGAAGTGATGCTGGAATGAATCAGGTTCATGAGGTTCACGATCATTCTAGTGGTTTAGGCGGTGAAAACTCTGGATATTATGATTATTATGGTGATGGTTCCATGGTGGCAAGTGATGTTGGTACGGGTGGAAGTGATGCCGGTATGAATTCCAATGTCGGATCCTATGAAGGTGTTGATTACCCGGACTTCAATGTGGAACATGTGGAATACACGAATTATGATGTCACTTATGGGGATTATGAGAAAAATGTGCAGTATGAAAATAACTGGGCCAATAATAATACGAATCCACTGCCTGAGGTATCAGGAGTGGCTGAAGCTGCACTCCGAGTGCCTGGAAGGAGGGGCAGAAAAGATGTCCCACCAGAAATAATTGAGGTTAGCCAGGATGAGTTGATGAAAAATCGGCCAAGGGAGGATCAGGTCAAAAGTACTGGGATTGCATTTGGTCCTGCATACCAGGTAAAAATCATAATTTTTTCTTTACTCACGTGGACCAATCCTTTTGAGGTGTGTTTTATTATTGATTATCTGTATATCTGGTTTGTAGACATTTGACTTGACAGTTACCTTGTATATGAGTACGGAAGGTTATGATTATTGGTTAAAGAATATGCTATGGTAATGATTTACAGGAAAGCGTATGATGAACAGTAAAATTTTAGGAATTTTTTGTGCATGATTTTTGGTGTCTAGCGGGTTATCCTCATAAAATTAAGCTGACTTGTATTTTTATGATGAATGACTAGTAAGTAGTAGGGCCAGACATTTTACAATCAGTACTATTGCAATTTTTATATGTCAATTGTATTGCTAAAGTAAGTGCATGGTAATGCTTAAACATAGAAGCAAATATAATAAAGTTAAAAAATGTATTTTAAATATAACTATAGACGTCCCACATACAGAGCTTTCAGTAATTTTTTATAGTATTAGATTATTTTTACATGGAAGAACCAATCAGTTTTTAATTTCATGTAGTGTTTGGTAATGACGATGACTACTATGAAAAACTTGTCTAGTAGTATTGCCTTTTACTCTCTGTGATTACCTTTTTCAGTCAAATCCTCTCAGCATGTTGTGCTCGTGTCATCTATTTGAGTCTTTTTCTATCCATTGTTCTATCAAATGCCTTCTTCACCTGCCTTTACATCTGTTTATTTTTTTGTGCATTTCCAATCTGTGTAATTGATTATCCACATTGCTCTCACGTTCTCACCCAACATGGAAGTCAAATAGTCCATTACTATGTCTTCCGGTTTTAAGTTTCATCCCTCCCGTCTTTGCGTCTCAGGGCACTTCTGAAGTCACACTCAATTTCTCTTTAGTAGGGTATCTCTAGCATATATGCTGCTCATATTCATTGGCATGCTCATTTATGGAAATAAATTAAATAATGTTTTTTCTTACTGCAATATCTCTTGCAAATAGACTTAGATTTGTATTTAGGACAGTCTAGACAATTCCCAACAATTATAGTCATCCCGAGGATACAGAATCCCCACTAATGTGTTTTCTCCAAAACCATGGAGTCTCTGAGTTCCAACCTATCAAACAAATAAATTATTGATTTTATTTGTTTAAATTGAATAAATGATCATTATGCATCAGACACGTATACTTGTTATCATCAGTCCCTTCGTTCAGTTGATTGATTGGTTGGGATTTGGGAACACAATTCTTTTGGTTTAGAACATAGGGCAAGAATAATCCATAATCATTTGTTTGCTTGGTTGATTCTAAGTGGTGATAAAAACAAACTCTGTTTCAATAGGAACCTAATGATATCCATTTGCATTGCTTTTGCATCAAAGCATCCTATCAAAAGTTAGATAAGTAGATGTCAACCACTGTCATACAAATTTATGGAACAAAATTAATCTTGGGAAGCATATAACTAAATACTACTATATTAAAAATAAATATGCAGTCACTTTTTTTTCGCCAAGTCATTTTAAGACAAGTGAAATCATGCCATAGAGGCTTAGCTTGGTTTCCAGTTTTCACTCTATTATAGCTTTATCTACCAATTATGTACCATTAATTTGTTCAATTTTTTTTCCATTTTGCTCCATTACATTATTTGCAAGAAACTTTCATTGAATCTTGCGTATATTTCTTGCCGTCTTTGAAGTACGTAATTTGAATTTTACTAAACACGAATGTGATCATGTATGAGAATCCATCTCTCTTTCCTGTTATCATGCTGACGAGTGTGGAGATTTTCAATTTTACATTTGTGCCCTCTATATGTGCTGTAAATTGTTTGAATGTTATAGCATCTTACATCTCTCCATTTGTGATTTTGGCCTTATGTGCAGCCCGCACCAACCAAGGGTAAGCCCAATAAGTTGCATAAAAGAAAGCATCAAATTGGCTCATTGTATTTCGACATGAGACAGAAAGAGATGGAGCTTAATGACAGACGTTCTAAAGGTTTCCTTACCAAAGCTCAAACACAAGCCAAGTACGGTTGGTGAGCTCATCCTTGTGTAATGACTAATGATGATATTGTAATTGGTCAGTTAAAAAAAACACCCTTGAGGTTTAGTCTAATTACAAACAGAGCCAATTTATCATCTTTAAAATTACTAATACCCCATGTATCTTTATTAAGAGAATACAAGCGAGAAGATGTGTGTGATATCTTAATGTGGGTATTTGTAACTTATAGAGATAAATTGTTTTTTCGTAACCAGTCTAAAGTTTAGGGGGATATTTTGTAACATTCCAAGTGTGAGATCTTTTCTTGTTCGGAAAAGGCATCCTATTTTTTTTATCAATTAGCTTCAAAATTACCGAAATGTATCACGATCGTCGATCGAACAAATTTGGATGTTGTGACTGCTTCTCATGTAATACTTGTTGATCTTTCTTCCATGAAACACCAGAACGTTTGGAATTGTTGATTTGGCTTTTTGGAAGTTTGATTTTATTTTTCTTGTGGTACTGTATCATTTTGATGTCAGTTAAATTTGTTGATGTTTTTGATAATTAAGATTAAGAATAATTACATAAAACTATCCTAGTGGTTTTTAACCAAACATTCTTTTATATAGAATTGTAATGAGATGAGAATTTCTAAATACCCTAATGAATTAAAATTGAGTTTTACATTTGACCAAATCACCCTATCCTTTCAACCCTAATTATGGCGATGTTCTCAATCCGTGTGCTTACATTAGAGGAGGCGAGGCCTAACCGGAGACTCTGGGTAGCCTGTCAAGACGAATCAGCAGTCTAAGTCTAGCTTATCATCCCCAGATAAGAGATTTGATCCAAATGAACTCTGATTCGAGTAACTGGAGGATTATAAAACCCAAATTCACAAATGAAATTTATTACTCGTCTAACGATTTAAAAACCTAAAAAGTGGATACCCACAACATAAGAAAATCTGGATTAATCATAAGTTTGGATTCGAATTTGGGACCTTGAAATGATCAAAATCAGTCATTAAGAACATATCACACATTTCTGAGTACCCCAAGCAAACTCAACGGGCTTTGGTCTTCTTCTGTTCTTGGGCATTGAACGCTGCGCATATCTTCCTCCAGCAATGGACAACAATGGTGGTCGGGATTATAACCCACCATATATTAGCAAAGATGTAATATGCGTGGTAATAGAATGGGCTCGTCGCAAAGTTATCCCCTTCCAAAACAGCTGTGACGAAGTAGACAGCGCAACCGTAAAGCTGGCCCACAGAGATGGCTATTTGAAGTATGTTGCTATACGACTTCTTCGTGGCTATAGCATATCTGCAAACAACCAAAAAAAACAGAATTATGTTGAACTAAAACTGGGTTGTTTTGTAATAGAATTGTAATTTTCAAATACGTACACTGTAAGCAGAGAAGCCGGGCCAACTACAGCAGCAGTGATTCCTTCAACAGCAACCACACCAGAATCCCGGCCTACGTACCGTGAGTCGCCTTTGCTGTATTCTTTCCCTGTCCATTACCATCAATTAGTTACGAAGCAGTGAGAAAAATAGTGATGGATTTTAACTTGTGGGCAAATCAAGAACTTACAAACTTCTGCTAGGTAATGCGGGGTCTCCACTTTGTAAAACTCGGGCGAGAAAGCAAAGTAGCCCTCGAGGATAATGTGGGTTAGGCCCGTGAATATCCACCAACACATGAGTGTTCTATCGACTTTTGTGATCTTACGAGAACGTCCTAGTACGAAAATATACATGAAAAATTGCAGGCAACAACCAAAAAACAATAGTTGCTACAACACGACAGTAGAAATATACCAGAAAAAATCCACACGAAGGAGACGACCAGCAAAGAAGATGCGACGTAAACGGAAAGAATAGTCGATTGGGAGAGGAATCCAGGAACATATCCTGGCAATTTCAGATCCCTCGGAACATACGGGTGATCAACCTCTACGGACATTATCACTTCCACCTAATCTGAAATTCTCAGAAGAAAATCAAAACCAAAAAGAGAGCATCTAATGAACAGTGAAAGGTATACTTGGACTACAAAATTAAATTAAATTAAATTCAGCTGAATAAATTGACAGATCTTAGCACTACAAAATTTAACCCCAAAAATAAATCTTTTTTGACACCAAATACAGATATATGATTAATTATACTTAACAGAACAAACCCTTGATCAGTTAAAAAAAATAGGTTACCCATTCCACACAACAAATGTTTCGATGAAAAACATGTAGAACAGATCAAAAACTAAAGGTTTCGCATCTGGGATTTGATATTTGAAGTAAAATAAAATCTGAAATCCAGAAAATTAAAAATTACAAATGTTGCCAAGAAAATGCTTACAAAAAAATGGTTCTTGATGAAGACTACGGAAAATCAAAAAAATGGGATGGAATAATTTGGTGTGTGTATATATTTGGATTTTGGACTGGTTTAGAGCATCCCCAATGGTAGGTACAATTCCTACATGGCATGGAATTGTACCTAGGTACACCATTGGGGTGATAGGTACAATTTGGGAGAGAGAAACAATAGTATCAAAGTTTTGATACTAGGTACAAATTGTTTTGTGTCTAATTTAGTGGGTCCCACATGTATAAAGGCAAAAAATTGTACCTCAAACCATTGGGATGATGAGGTACAATTTAATAGGTACAATTGTTTTATGATGTGTCATTTAAATTGTACCTCATGTTGAGGTACACAAATGGAGATGCTCTTAGAAGCACTGAGACTGAGAGAAAGCAGATCCAGATTTCCCTAAAGTAATAAATGAAACTTTATTAATAAAACTCAAATCTAATCTAAAAATTGTTCTATTAATTAATGTTATTATTTATTTATTTATTTATTTATGTAATCAATTTTAATTTTATTTTAAAAAAACTAGTACTATAAGTAATTTAAAAGAATATCAAAAAAATAAGAGATAACACAACTCTACAATACAAATTAGGTTACAGAATTAGTTTGTCTTAATACATGTAACATTACACAGTACATTATTAGTAGAGTATATAACTTGTCAAATGCACAGATTTTTAATGCGTATGTTGACTCAATATTAATATGATATCAAAATATGTTCAAGAAGATGATTGATTGTGAAAATATATATCATTGGGCTCAAATATTAGTTCAACAATCTTATGAAACAAGACATTTTAAACAACACATTACAATTCTTGCATGATAACAATTTAAAAGAGATAAACTAATAATACTCCCTCCCTTTTGTAAAACTTAAAAGTTGAGACTTTTCTGGACACGAAGATTAAAAAAATATTATTTTTTTGATTATTTGACATAAAAGTAAAAAATAAAAATATATTTTTAAGTTGAAAAATAAAGTAGCTGTGAGTGAAATTTAAAAAATAGGTGAATAAAGTAAAAATAAAATAGTATTTTAAAGTAAAAAAAGTTAGAATAAATAATTAGAATATTGCGTAAAAAAGTAAAAATAAAATAAAATAGGTGTATCAACTATTTAGCTATCTTTCATCATTTTTTACCTAAATATTTTTTTAGCTCAAGAGTCACAACTCACAAGACGAGTCGTTTGCTCATGAAATCAACTTTAGTCTGAAAAGCGTGTTGTATCATGTTCCAGTTATATATGTTCCAGTTGTATCATAAAAAAAATGTATCAAACAACCTTTAGGACGAAGAAGGCAAATTGAAAATATAAACAATATAGCTAGCTAGAAAACTTGCTTGCTAAATTTTAATTTTATTCAATAAGAAAAGTTGACCTCTTTCTCCCCAAGCAATAGGTTATCATCTCATCGATCTCAGAAATCATTAATAAGAGTTTGATCGCGCATATTTAATAATCTAATTTTTAGAAATTAAATTGAACCCATATACACAATGAGTGATCATTTGAAGTTATGGATCTGGAACTATGAATTGAATTTCATTCAAACGGATTGAATCCGCGATATTGTCTTACTACTTACCACTGTAGTAATTACTAACTAAAACATACAATTATTGTAGTAACGGAAGTGTAAATAACATGACTCTTATAATAACTAATTTAATTACTTAAAATTTTAAAATTTATTTTTTATTAATCCACGATTTCTTTAATACCAATATTACCCCTCATTAAAAAAATTAAAACCTTGTATAATTCCATCTCTTTTCCCAACAATGACCAGTACACGTAGCTCGTCGTCCTTTCTCTTCTCTTATTCGAGATCGTTATCTGTGGAAATGTCTTCAGCATCTTGTTTCAAGCAAATTAAACACTCATAACAAATCAAATAAAATAGTACTCCGTAATTACTTTTAGCTGATGAAAGTTCCTTTTGAGTTTAAATGCAAATATACAGTCGAAGAGACGAACCATATAGATCTGTTTCTTGACTACATATCTTTAAATTAGGTTGATCCATTCTCTCACCACGAAATTCTGATCCGTCCCTTTTTTCTAATTAAAAATAAAATAGAATCAATGTTCCTTAATTCATTAAGGTTTAATTTGAGATTTGAGAAATCAAGAGAAAAAATCGGCCATGGATTTCACACAGGAAGTGGCGAGCCTTTCCCTTGCCGTGACGATGACCGATGGGCGAGGGTGGGTTTATCAGTCTCAGTTTCCGACTTAAGATACTCAGCAGCTCTCCAATCAGGGGCGGAGCCAGGAAATATATACAGTGGAGGCTAAACTATTTTATCTATTTTATTTACATATATTAGTAGGGGCTGAACATGTATTATACCCAATTTTATTAATTTTTTAATAAAAAATAAGAAGGAATTTTTTTTTTGTGGGGGCTGAAGCCCCCAGAGGGCTTCAAGTGCCTCCGCCCCTGTCTCCAATGGCAGATGGGATTGAGATTTGAGATCCATCACTCCATTAAAAGGGTAATATAGGTATTATGAAAGGAGTGTACGAATTAAATTAATACATTTTTTTTATATGGAGAAAATGTTGGAAATAATCCGAATATAGTTTGGATTTTGTCCCTATTTAAAGATTCATGTTAATTAGGAGTAGATTTACTTTTATTATGTTTCCTAGTTTAGGAGTCCTGCTTTAGGTAGGAAACTTTATTTTAGGAGGTTTCTTTTCTCTCAAGTTTGTAAGGCTATATAATAAGGCCATAGGTAGTCATTATTTTCGTGCAATTAATCAAGAGGAATACAGAAAATATTCCCAGAAAAATCTCCGTTCTCAATTTCTTTTTCGTTCTTTCGCAATTCTCAGATATGTCACAGAACATCAGAGTTCTTCTGCAGTTTCGTTCCTGAACACAGAATACTCTAGTTGAAGTACAATACGTGTACTTCACAGATCTGTGACTTTTTAATCCACCGTTCCTGGCAGAACCCTGCAGTCTTCGTGACTAGTTTTCAACATTTGGTATCAGAGCTCAAGGTTCGTGATGGATGCAACGAAGAACAAGGATGGACCAGTCTCACTTCATTATCCGATGCTGACAAGGAACAACTACACCGTTTGGGCGATAAAGATGAAAGTATTCATGCAAGCCCAAGGCGTCTGGGACGCTGTCGAGCCAACTGATGAGAAGGCCGGCGTGGAGACCAGGAAAGATAAGATGGCTATGGCAGCTATCTATCATGGAATTCCTGAAGATATGTTGTTATCACTTGCAGAGAAGCAGACGGCGAAGGAAGTATGGGAAACCTTGAAGATCATGTACATGGGTGCGGAACGAGTAAAGGTAGCGAAGATCCAAACATTAAAGGCTGAGTTTGAGATCCTCCATATGAAGGGAACGGAGACGATTGATGATTTTGCCATGAAGTTAAACAATCTGGTCAACAACATAAGAGCGTTGGGTGACAAGATTGATGAGGCCTATGTGGTCAAGAAACTTCTCCGTGCTGTACCAGCAAAGTTCTTATAAATTGCGTCAACGATTCAGCAGTTTGGAGACTTGGAGAAGATGTCCGTTGAGGAGACAATCGGACGACTTAAAGCACACGAAGAGAGACTTCGTGGTCATGATGACAACAGCGGTGGTCATCTTCTACTCACTCAGGCGGAGTGGCTAGAAAGATCGAAAGGAGGAGGCAATGGTGAGTCCTCCTCAAACTCCAAAACCAACAGTCACGGAACAGGTGGTGACCGTGGACGTGGTAGAGGACGTGGCAGAAATCGTGGTGGTCGAAGTGGTGGTCGTGACAACACCAAGAGTAAAGAGACTGAGAACAGTCGTACTAAAGACAAGAGCAAAATAAAATGTTACAATTGTGACATTATGGGGCATTATGCGTCGGAGTGTCGCAAGCCTCGACGGGAACGCAACCAGGAGTCTAACCTGACTCAAGTAAAGGATGATGAGCCTACGCTGCTGATGGCTCAGTGTAGTAACCCAGGAAACACAGTACTGGTTACAGAACATAACATGTCAGGAGACCTGAACATGATTCTGTTAGCTGAACGGAACGTTGTGTCGGATCTAAGTTCTAACCAGGAAGGGATAACAGATTCTAATGTGTGGTACCTAGACAATGGTGCAAGCAATCACATGACGGGCCAACGATCGAAGTTCAGGGACCTTGATACAAACATCAAAGGTCAAGTCAAGTTCGGTGACGGGTCAACAGTCCAAATTGAAGGAAAGGGGTCCATTATCTTTCAATGCAAGAATGGAGAGAAGAGACTTCTGAAAGAGGTATACTACATACCAGATTTATGTAGTAATATTATCAGTCTTGGACAATTGTCAGAGAACGGGAACAAAGTTGTCCTCCATGGCTTATACATGTGGGTTCGTGACAAGACTGGGAAGTTACTCATGAAGGTGAAGAAGTCACCGAACAGGCTGTACAAAATCATACTTGAGGACTGCAAGTCTATGAGTTTGTTGACTAGACGGGTGGAACAAGCTAAGTTGTGGCATGCAAGATTGGGTCATGTCAACTTTCAAGCGATGAAGATGATGCAATCAAAGGAGATGGTACGAGGACTACCCGAAATTGAACAACCTACACAAGTGTGTGAAGGCTGTCTCGTGTCTAAGCAAACAAGGAAGAAGTTTTCTCAACAAGCAGCCTATAGAGCCGAGAACACCTTGGAGTTGATACATGCTGACCTTTGCGGTCCTATTTCACCTCCAACACCTGCTGGACATAAGTACTTCATCTTGTTTATTGACGATTATAGTCGTATGATGTGGGTATACATGTTAAAGACTAAGGATGAAGCGCTGAGTGCATTCAAGAAGTTTCAAGTTCGTGTGGAGACTGAAACTGAGCGCAAGGTGAAGGTGTTGAGAACAGATCGTGGGGGGGAGTTCACCTCGCAACTGTTCACTAACCATTGTGAAGAAGGTGGAGTTCTGAGACATCTCACAGCACCGTACACTCCACAACAAAATGGAGTCGTGGAACGCAGAAACCGTACCGTGGTGGAGATGTCACGGAGCCTTTTGAAAGGCATGAAAATGCCATCGTATCTTTGGGGAGAGGCGGTTAGACATTGATTAAGACGTTGTAGTGCGTCAAATTTCAAATAAAAATAACCGAACTAGTTGTCGAAACAACTCGCCCGAGTCGGTCTCGAGGAACACTACAATCGGCGTGTAGAAATGTTTATTTGTTTGCAACTAGGAAAGAACGAGAAATAGCATAATGCAAGAGGTTGTTTTTGGTTTTTGTAACTAATTCTAAAATAAACTAAGGAATTTGAAAAGACGAGAAAGCTAGTAAAAGTATCGAAAATTGTTTTTGAATTAAATAATAAACAAACTAGGGTTTCGGGAATCGTGTTTATCGTTTTCGAGTTAAACCTTGAATTCATGAAATTATTTCAACATGTCCGTTCCCGGTTGATGTTAGTTCAAGATCGAATTCAAACATTAACCCTATTCGATATTCACTCAACCCTAGCCCTAGCAAAAGAAATTAGCTACTCATGGTTTTAATAGAAAAGAAATTAAGTTTTTGAAAATAAAAATTCATGAAATCGAATTGCAAAGGTGGAGTAATATTGAAACAATTTATCAATCACGAAATTGAGGAAAGGACAAAACGAGAGAAGAAACAAACTTACTAATCCACAGTCAAATCCAAATCAAGAGTACCCGTCGGCGGAATCTCCGACTTTTACCGAGTTTCGATCCAATCCAAGAAAAAGCAAAGCGGAAATTAAAGCTACGTTTTCGAGTTCTAAGTGTGCTCTCCAAAGACGAAATTAAAGTCTGAAGAGTGGTCTAAAACCTAGGTTCAAAATCTAATAAATAGTCTCGACAAACGGAGGTCAAAACGCAGGTCAACTCCAGAAAAAGGGGCCAAGCGACCGCCTGAGGAGGGGAGGCGATCGCTCGCGTCAGGCAGCAGGCGAGCGCCTGCAGGGGAAGCGGGCGCCTGGTCGAAATTCTGACTCTCTGAAGTTGAGGGCAGGCGACCGCTTGGGAGGCTAGCGATCGCCCGCGACATGCTGCAAGCGGGCGCCTGGTGCAGGGGCGGGCGCCTGGTCCTGCTGGCTGCGGCTCGTCTTCGTCTTAGCTCGTTTTCGCCCGTTTCTTCGACTTTTCCATGCATGTAAGCTCAAAACCTGCACACTCAACACATGCATCAAACACACCAAAGCTACGAAGATTATGCCACGAAAACCGTTCAAAAGACGCAACTCAAACACAAACGGACACGGTAAATCAACACAAAAACATGAACATCAACTCCCCCACACTTAAGTTCTTGCTTGTCCTCAAGCAAGCAATCATAAAAGCAAGAAATACGTCCCAAACACATGTATGCCAATCGTATACTCCATTCCTCAAAACCACAAATAAATCCTCGATGCGTACGGAAAAGGTAAAGTAAACAACCATCGACCACAATGAATTAGACACAATAAAGATCACCTAAGCATCATCACATGTCACAATATCAAGTCCCCTCGCAAAGATTCACTCTTTCTTCTTTAACTCTCGAGAATAGGTCACTCATAAGCACACACAAGCGAAGGAACAAGAAATAAACTTGTGTGTTAAACAAAGGAAAGCACGAAAAGATTCAACGACGAGCTTCAAATAACACCAAATGCACCTAAGGACACCAACTAAATACATGCTCAAATTGCACTCTCCACTAATCAAGGTCTACTATCTTAAGAATCATGGGTGATCGACAAAAATGGGTGTAACGGGGCTCGGCTAAAGGTATTCGGGAATATTTGGGGAAGAGTGGACTAACTCGTACAAGCACGTACCTCCAACACAATCAAATATCCGTCAAACTCACAACACCCCCTTCCAAAACAATTACAACAAACGAACTCATCAAAGCCACATCAACCAACCGAGCAATTAACTAGTACCATTATTCGACTCTTTTGTTATTTTCTTCTCTTTTTTTTTTTTTTTTTTTTTTTTTTAGAGACTTATAACATGTCTCGACTCTTTTCTATATATTTTTTTTTGGGAGACTCAACTTGTCTCGTTTTCGTTTTTTTTTTTTTTTTTTTTTTTTTTTTTTTTGGAGACTTATAACACGTCTCGACTTATTACAAAACACATCATATCGACACCTTATATCCCCAAATACAAGACCTCCCTTCTCTTCTTCACGAAATATAGGACAACAAGGAAAGGCTAAATGTAGGCTCAACGGGGCTACTAGGGTGTCCCACGACGGGCTCGGGGTCAAAACATCGAAAAGCGGCTAAAAATGGCTATCCTAGTCGATCAATACCCAATCATATTCAAAATCAAGTAATTTATGACGTACAAGTCTCAAGGAACAACCTAAGCATGCTTTAGCTATCTCTAGTCCATACGGGTGCATAAGATGTAGAACAAAGAAAATGAGAAGCTCAAGAAATCAACGAGAAGTGTCACAAAGAAGAACGCTATAATGGCTCAAATTCTCACAAGGTCATTTGGAAAATGAAACGATGACATGCAATTATCCCAAGGTGACATTACGGCATCTAAACACGAGTTCAACAATCATTCACATACCGACCTCTAGCATCAAAAATTCATCGCATCTCAAGAATCGAAAATAGA
The DNA here is from genome assembly GCA_954870475.1 of Euphrasia confusa. Classification (NCBI taxonomy): domain Eukaryota; kingdom Viridiplantae; phylum Streptophyta; class Magnoliopsida; order Lamiales; family Orobanchaceae; genus Euphrasia; species Euphrasia confusa. The sequence goes on from OX940951.1 coordinate 4,667,682, forward strand.
GCAACTAACATGCATGGGGGACATACAACTATACTTTCGTGAAAATCATCTCTCAACAAAAAGGGGGAGTTATCACATACCAACACAAAACAAGTAAAAGAAAGCAACTGGAGCACGACAAATCACATAGAAAGAGAGGAGAAAGGGAAAAGAAAGCAAACCCCCCCACACTTGGGCTAATCCATGTCCTCGTGGATGAAATACCCTCCTAGGAAAGCACGCGTCCAAAGAAAATCGACCTCGGGAATGTCCACAAGTGAGGGGTAAACAACCTACACACAAAAACTAAAAGAAAACCACAAAAGCAAGCCAAGTAATGGAAGGGAAACAAGAAAGAAACACGACTCACGGAAAAGGTAAACAAAGAAGAAACTATATACATACCGCGACCGTACGAAAGTACGGTCGATCCTCATGGCTCGGGTGGTGGATACTGTGGCCCTCGGAACATGGCCATCATCTGAGCATACTGGGCGACATGGAAAGCGTGCTCCTCGTCCTGACGAGTCTGCTGGCGGGCGCTCTCGGCTACATAGTAGTCATGATGAGTGGTCTGCTGGGCCTCGATCCGGTCTAGCCGACCATTGAAATGGTCGTACTGAAGAGCAGCCTGGGTCTCCATCCGGGTGAACCGCTCATCGACGTAGGTCCGAGTAGCTTCCGAAGTCGTCCGAAAATCCTCCCGCATCTCATACTCGATCTCCCTCCTACTAGTCTCCGCGTCTTCGAAACTAGTTCGCATATCTTGGAACTGATTGATCATGTCGTGAAACCCGGCCGTGTACGACGAATATGACGGATAAGGGATCGGAGCGACGTAGCCCGCTGGGTACTCCGGCTGAGGTGGCTGGGCCGAGGGCTGATCGGGAGGCGCGGTGCTCGTCGACGCGGCATTCCTCGAGGTTCGCCCGATGCGCACGGAATGAGGGAGGAAATGCCCTTTCTTGTCGAGGAGGTGGGAACCATTGAGCTCCTGCAAATCAATAGCCCGAGGGTTCGCCACATAGTCCGCCGGAAGCGTGCTCGGGTTGTTCATGTCGAGGATGTCCGACGAGTGCGCAAGCCCTGTGGCAAAGAAGAAGAACGAGGCGTGGTGGGCACCGCGCTGAACCGACCTCACCAGCTGATCCAACACATACTCGACCGGGGTGGAGGCATAGCCCTTGTATGCGCGCTCTAGGAGAAAGAGCTCCGCCTTGTTCACCTTGTTCCCTTCATCTTTCCCAGAGAGGTTATATGCGATGAAGCGGTGTACTAGGAGGAGCGCCGGGTCGGCTATCTGTACGCTCTTCCCGGTGTGGATGGGGACCGAGGTAATGGCTTCCCATGCCGCGTTTTTGTCGATTTTTTCAGGGATGTCCCTCTGAGCTCCGTCCCAAGGGAATACGAAGATGTCCGCGAATGTCCTCGGTGTGAAATCAACTTCATGGCCCAATAGGCGACAAGTGTAGAATCTCCCGTTCGAATGTCGCTCCAAGGTACACAGCATCTCGAGGCCTAGGGATGGTGAATAACCGAGGCCCAACTGTGCGATCTCCCAAATCCCCAACAACTTCAAGTATTTCTTCATGTCATCACGCAAGCCCAATTTTCGGATCAAATCCCAGTCGTACGGGCGGGGGAACTCAAAATTATGTTTACGGAAGGCATCGAGTCGTCGGCCTTCCTTGTGGGCGTAAATGGCGAAATCGGCTCTGTACTCGTCCCGGAGATCAACCCGACGATCAGCCGGAGGTTGCGGAGTCAGCTGCCGCGGGGGACTGGGCTGCCTTGGAGGGGTACTTTGGTTCTCCTCTTCGTCGTGGTCCGGGGACGCGTTGGAGGGGCCCACGTCGGTTCGAGCCCTCTTTGAAGCCGGAGCTTTCTTCTTACTACGGGTAAACACCATATTAGTAATAAACAAATTACAAAGATGAAGAAGTTACCGGGATTGCCGGAAGGAGACGAACGGGGCTGCCGAAGTGAGTCGAAAACCGAGACGGGACTGCCGAAGCTCGGAATCGAGGCGGAACGAATTGAATTAGCCGAAGTTCACGGGATTGCCGTGAATTGAGTCGAAGCCGGGAGTGGGGCTGTCGGAGTTAGTCGAGAACCGAGACGTGAAACGTTCACGGGACTGCCGTGAATCGAATCGAAGCCGGGAGTCGACTTCGAGGTTTGAACTGCCGAGGGTGTTCGGCCGGCGGGTGGCAGCGGTGACTGGTGCCGAGGTGATGTTGGCCGGCGGAAGTGGCAGTGTCACGGGATTGCCGTGAATTCTCCGGAGAGCGCGCGACGGCTGGACTCGGTGCTAGTGGGCGGCGACTGGTCCGGGCGGCGGAACGACGACGAGGACCTGGGTGGCTGAACGGCGGAGCTCGGAGTTTTGCCGGAGAAATGGAGCAGCGAGAGTCACGGTGGTTCGGCTCGGGTCTGGGTGCGGCTGAACTGAAGACGGCTGGAGGTGGTGCTCACGGGACTGCCGTGAGTTGGGTTCCGGTGGAGCTAGGTCGAGGTGGTCCTGGCGGCGGTTGAGCTCGATGTTTGAGCGGGAATTGGGCGGTGGTCGGCGGCGATGTCAGGATGATGATTGGTGAGGGTGATGGGGTTGGAGTACTCAACCTGCAAGATCAAAGAGAAGGAGGCGGACGTTAGAATTTAGGGTTCTCCCCTTTAATTTCAAAAAAAACTAAAAAGAAATAAAAATAAAAATAATAAAAAAAAACTGAAATTTATTATTATTTTTTTTTTATTTCGTATCCGCGGGATGGCAAAGGAGAAACGCGAGGTATCCTCGGACTGATCCTCGCGTTCCACAGATTTCTCAGCTTCAGAATTGGGCCAAGCGAGCGCTTGGTCCGTGGGCGAGCGCATGAAGGGGCGCGCTTAGGTGGTAAATGTGCAGTTTCTCGATTATCGTCATAACTTTTTCGTCCGAACTCCAATTGCCTCGATTCGAAATTCTACGCAATCTAGACTTCAAGATCTTCGCATCCATATATTTCATAGCCTCTGATTCTCTGTGAGCAATAACAGTTTTTGACGTGAAGTTACTGCACTTTTCCAGTCCCGATCGTCATCTCGTTTTTCCTCGTCATCCCGTTATTCTTCGTTCCTCCTCATTTCCTTTGGTACCATGACTGAAATATGCTCATTTTACGTCGTGAGCTTGACACATCGTGGGTAGGCCCCCACGCGGCGCTCATTTTGGGAACCGAAAGAGCGACACGGTCCGTGGACTAGTCTCCACGCGACGCTCGTTTATAGTCACGAGCCCGACTAACGTGCTCTATTCATAAGAGACGTCACCGAGTAGAATCGACTCTACTCCGAACTTAATTTTGTCTCCCTCCATGTAAGGTTCGACGTACGGCTTTACCCGGTGCCCGTTAACAAGCATCGCTCCTCTAGTCTTCGGGTTATAAAGCTTGACTACTCCATAGGGAAACACCTCCATTATCTCGTACGGTCCACTCCATCTTGATTTGAGTTTCCCGGGAAACAACCGGAGCCTCGAGTTGAATAAGAGTACCTTCATCCCGGCGGTTAGTTCCTTGTTCTTTATCCTCTTGTCGTGAATCGCCTTCACCTTTTCCTTATAGATACGAGAATTTTCGTAGGCCTCATTGCGCATCTCATCAAGCTCGGACAACTCCAAAGCTAGGGCTCCTCCGCCCTCCATTAAATCCATGTTTGTAGCCTTGATTGCCCAATAGGCTCGATGCTCGATTTCCACCGGCAAGTGACAATGTTTTCCAAAGACGAGGCGGTAGGGACTCATTCCGATCACCGTCTTGTACGCGGTCCGGTAAGCCCATAGAGCCGAGTTAAGCCTCTCCGACCAATCCTTGCGGGAGGTTTTCACGGTCTTCTCGAGTATCTCCTTCACTTGACGGTTACTAGTCTCGGCTTGCCCGGAAGTTTGTGGGTGATATGCGGTGGCTATTTTGTGGTTGATGCCGTTCTTGACCATCAACTTCTCGAAGAGCTTATTGCAAAAGTGTTTCCCTCCATCGCTGATGATGGCCTTCGGGAAACCGAACCTAGAAAGGATGTTTTCCTGCACAAACTTGAGCACCACTTTAGCATCACAAGTCCTAGTGGGGATTGCTTCAACCCACTTGGACAAATAATCAACACCTAGCAATATGTACTCAAAACCAAAAGACACGGGGAAGGGTCCCATAAAGTCAATACCCCAAACATCAAAAATTTCGACCGCTAAGTTGATATTTAAAGGCATTTCATCTCGCTTACCAATATTCCCCATGCGTTGGCACCGGTCACAAGCTTTGCAATAATCGATTGCATCTTTGAAAAGAGAAGGCCAATACAAACCTGATTGAAGCACCTTGTGGGCTGTTTTATGGCCCCCAAAGTGACCTCCACTCTCGTCATGGTGGCAACACTTGAGCACGTCAGCTTGTTCCTCTTCCGGAAGGCAACGGCGAATCACCTCATCTTTTCCGAACTTGTAGAGGTAGGGGTCCGACCAGAAGTACTCTCGGGACAAATGCTCGAACCTCGCCCTCTCTTGAGAGGTCATCCCTTCTCTTAAAGCTCCTGCAACCAAAAAGTTCACAATATCCGCGTACCAAGGTACCGGAGTCATAGCCATAGCAAGCTCATAAGGAAAAGAGTCGGGGATCGAACCATCAATACTTTCACCTATAGTCTCGGGGGGTGGCTCTAGCCTAGACAAATGATCGGCTACTACATTCTCACACCCCTTCCTATCCTTTATCTCTACATCGAACTCTTGAAGTAAAAGAATCCATCTAATCAACCTCGGTTTGGCTTGAGCCTTAGCTAGCAAGTGTCGTAAGGCTTGATGATCACTATGGACAATAACTTTAGACCCTATGATGTAAGACCTAAACTTATCCAAAGAAAACACAACCGCTAGCAACTCTTTCTCGGTAGTGGTGTAGTTGGTTTGGGCACTATTAAGGGTCACACTAGCATAGTAAATAACCCTAAGCAACTTATCCACTTTCTGACCAAGAACCGCTCCTACCGCTGAGTTAGACGCATCACACATAATCTCAAAGGGCAACTCCCAATTAGGTGCTACGACTACCGGGGCTGAGGTAAGCTTCTCCTTAAGTGTATTAAAAGCTACTAGACACGTCTCGTCGAATTTAAACTCAACATCTTGCCCTAGTAAATGACACAAAGGTTGGCTGATCTTAGAGAAATCCTTAATGAACCTCCTATAAAACCCGGCGTGCCCAAGGAAGCTACGGATGCCCTTAACATTAATGGGAGGGGGTAATCGCTCAATAACCTCAATCTTAGCTCTATCAACCTCTATCCCCCGACTAGACACCATATGTCCTAGCACTATCCCGCTAGTTACCATGAAATGACTCTTCTCCCAACTCAAGGTAAGACTACTCTCGATACATCTCTTAAGAACCCTATCAAGCTTACCCAAGCAATCATTAAATGAAGAGCCAAAAACAGAAAAATCGTCCATAAAAACTTCCATGAAGTTACCTATCATCTCGGAGAAGATGGACATCATACACCGCTGGAATGTTCCCGGTGCATTGCACAAGCCGAAGGGCATCCTCCTCCAAGCATAGGTACCAATGGGGCATGTGAAAGTCGTCATCTCCTGGTCCTCTGGTGCTATCGCCACCTGATAATAACCTGACAAGCCATCAAGAAAACAATAAAATGCATGTCCCGATAGTTTATCAAGTAATTGATCAATAAAGGGAAGAGGGAAATGGTCCTTTCGGGTGGCGGCATTTAACTTCCGATAGTCAATGCACATCCGCCACCCCGTAGTAATACGAGTCGGGAGGAGCTCTCCTTTCTGGTTCTCCACCACGGTGATGCCTCCTTTTTTCGGAACCACGTGAACCGGACTCACCCATCGGCTATCGGCAACGGCATAGATCAACCCCTCATCCAGGAGCTTGTAGATCTCCGTCCTCACGACTTCCATTAATACCGGATTGAGTCGCCTCTGCCCATCTCTCTTAGGGATCGATCCCTCCTCTAGAATTATCCGGTGCATGCACACCGAGGGGTCGATGCCACGGATATCTCCTAGACTCCATCCAAAAGCCTTCTTGTTCTGCTTAAGTATCGCCACGAGCGCTTCTTCGTCCTCGGCTCTCAAAGTGGCTGAGATGATCACGGGTTTTTGTTCCCCGTCTTCCAAGAAAACATATTTGAGGTGGCTTGGTAACGGTTTCAGCTCCACCTTATTTTTCGGAGCCTCGATCTCGGCTTCTTGTGAGCTAGGTCGCACAAAGGTGGGATCCATTAATTTTTCTTCCTCGCCTTCAAGGATCTCGGGGCTGCTCTCCTCTACGAAAGCGGCTTCCACTTCGTCATCAACGTGGTCGACGAAGGAGCAATTCTCCACGTAAAGGGCAGCGGGAATGGCTTTCCCCGTTCGGACGGAGAACGAGACTTTCTCACCAAGAACGGTCATCTCAAGCGCACCGTTCTTCACGTCGATCACCGTGTTAGTGGTGGCCATGAATGGCCTCCCAAGTAGAATGGCGTGATCACGCCCATTCTCGGGAACTTCTCCAACATCGAGTACCACGAAGTCCACGGGGACTATTAATCCACCGACCTGTACCAAAATGTCCTCCACAATCCCCTTGGGATATCGAATAGAACGGTCGGCGAGTTGGAGACACATACGAGTGGGCTTGAGATCGCCCAACTCCAACTTCTCGTACACGGCGTACGGCATCAAATTTATTCCCGCTCCCAAGTCGAGCATCCCGGACACTTCCTTGCCATTCCCAACGGCAATCATTATGTTGAAACTCCCGGGGTCTCTTTGTTTCTCGGGGAGCTGGTGCTGAAGTATCGCACTTGCCACCTCGGAAACTACAACCTTCTCGTTGTCGATGAACTTTCTCTTCCTCGAAGCGAGGTCCTTGAAGAATTTGACATAGGACGGGATGTTTCGAATGATGTCGAGGAGAGGGAGGTTCACATTCACCTTAGATAAGAGCTTATAGATCTCCGAGAACTGCTGATCTTGCTTCTCGTTCCTCAACCGATGCGGGTACGGTGGCACGGGAGGTCTATAAGGATTATCGGCCTTGTGTAAGGCTGCCCGACTCGTCTCGGGTGCTGGTATCGTATTTTCTGCCGGTTTCTCCACCGGATTCGCCAACGGTTCCTCGATAGGAACTCTCTCCTCGGCTTCTTCCGGTGCCGGAATGTCCTCTTCTACTTCCTCGGTTGGCATTTCGACGTGATTATCAATGACACGTCCGCTCCTAAGCACCGTGACCGCCTTAGCCTGATACGGTTGGCTCGGAATCCGATCCTTCTGATTAGCCTGTGCCATCTCATTCATGCGGCTGGCCATCTGCCCAACCTGCGTCTCAATTCTCTTGATCGCCGCATTCTGGTTAGTCATGTTGCTCTCCACCCCATCTATCTTTTGCTGGTTGTTATTCAAGATGGCCTGAGTCGCGGCCATGAAGGATGCGAACTTCTCGTCTAAGTCTGAAGTCTTTGGTGGCACGTGCTGTGGCTGAGGTGGAGGTGGGTGGTATGACTGATGTTGCTGCTGGTACTGGGGCCGCTGATAATTTTGATTATTATGCCAATTCTGGTTCCCGGCATTCTGGTATCCCTGATTCTGAGGTCGGTTCTGGTTGTTGAAGTTCGTCTGAGATCCTTGCCCCTGAGTCTGTGGCTGATCTTGCTTCCACGAGAAGTTAGGATGGTTCCTCCAGCCCGGGTTGTAAGTGTTAGAGTAGGGGTCATTCCTCTGGTTGCCCTGCTGATTGTACCCCTGCATCGCGTTCACCTGCACCTCTGGACCGTAGTTCGGGTCCATCATTTGGGGTGGAGACGGCATGCTCTGTCCACAAGTGCTGGAGAAATGGCCAATCTCCCCACATAAGCTACACGGCTCCACGTGATAGATCTGCCTCTTAGGTTGCCCCTCAGTAGTCTCCAACATCTGGACTTTCTTTGTCAAGTCGGCAACCTGTTTCGCCAACTGGGCATTCACATTCCCCTCGGGTCTAGCGTAGCTACTGCTTCCCCTTGAGCTCGTTTGTCTCGACTCAGCTGATAGTGACTTGAAGATCTCCGTCATCTCGTCACTGTTCCGACCACTGATATTTCCGCCAGCTGCGGTTTTCACCTCTCTCTGGTCCTCTCTGCTCAAACCCTTGTAGAAGAATTGGATGACCGAGGTGGGCGTGAGGTCGTGATGTGGGCATTGCCTTAATAGGCTCCGGAATCGCTCCCAAGCCTCATGAAAGTACTCCCCCGGTTCCTGCTCGAAGGCGCATATCTGACCTCTCAAGTCGAAGGTCTTCTGCTGAGGATAGAACCGAGTAATAAACTCTCGGTACATGTCCGTCCAGGTAGTGATCGAGTCTGGCTCCAAGGATAGCAGCCAGTTCTTCGCCCTGTCTCTCAAGGCATACGGAACACATTTCAACCGGAGCTGATCATCATCTAGTGCTCCGATGGGGAAGGCCTGCAATGCTGTGTAAAACTCCCTGATGAAGTTGAGGGCATCCTCGTTAGTGGTTCCGGAGAACTGAGGAAGCTGAGCAAGATGGTGTGCCTTGAGGTCGTATCTCCGGGCGGCGTCACTCAGGACGATGCACGAGCTAGCTCCGTCGATATGCGGATGAGTCAAATCTCCAAAGAGGGGTGGCTGGGCACGATTTCCGTTGTTCCCGTTATTTCCGTTATTGCCATTATTCCCATTGTTTCCGTTGTTCCCATTGTTGCCATTGTTGGGTATAGCCCCGTCCATGGCTGAGATTTCGGTCTCGGGTTCGGAATCGGTGATGGAAGAATCGGACAAAGTGTCGTCGCCTAACTTCGCGCACCGACTGATGCTCCTGCGTCGGTTGATATTCTCGATCACGGGTGCAAGTTCGGTAGTTTGACTTCTTGTACCTACCATGCACCAACAAAACCAAGAAAATAATCAAACGCACCTGAACAATGAAAGTGAGTAAAAGGAAAAATAAAAAGAAATTGTTGCAAACACCTAAACACTAATACTAGTGCCTAAAGTGTTCCCCGGCAACGGCGCCAATTTGATTAAGACGTTGTAGTGCGTCAAATTTCAAATAAAAATAACCGAACTAGTTGTCGAAACAACTCGCCCGAGTCGGTCTCGAGGAACACTACAATCGGCGTGTAGAAATGTTTATTTGTTTGCAACTAGGAAAGAACGAGAAATAGCATAATGCAAGAGGTTGTTTTTGGTTTTTGTAACTAATTCTAAAATAAACTAAGGAATTTGAAAAGACGAGAAAGCTAGTAAAAGTATCGAAAATTGTTTTTGAATTAAATAATAAACAAACTAGGGTTTCGGGAATCGTGTTTATCGTTTTCGAGTTAAACCTTGAATTCATGAAATTATTTCAACATGTCCGTTCCCGGTTGATGTTAGTTCAAGATCGAATTCAAACATTAACCCTATTCGATATTCACTCAACCCTAGCCCTAGCAAAAGAAATTAGCTACTCATGGTTTTAATAGAAAAGAAATTAAGTTTTTGAAAATAAAAATTCATGAAATCGAATTGCAAAGGTGGAGTAATATTGAAACAATTTATCAATCACGAAATTGAGGAAAGGACAAAACGAGAGAAGAAACAAACTTACTAATCCACAGTCAAATCCAAATCAAGAGTACCCGTCGGCGGAATCTCCGACTTTTACCGAGTTTCGATCCAATCCAAGAAAAAGCAAAGCGGAAATTAAAGCTACGTTTTCGAGTTCTAAGTGTGCTCTCCAAAGACGAAATTAAAGTCTGAAGAGTGGTCTAAAACCTAGGTTCAAAATCTAATAAATAGTCTCGACAAACGGAGGTCAAAACGCAGGTCAACTCCAGAAAAAGGGGCCAAGCGACCGCCTGAGGAGGGGAGGCGATCGCTCGCGTCAGGCAGCAGGCGAGCGCCTGCAGGGGAAGCGGGCGCCTGGTCGAAATTCTGACTCTCTGAAGTTGAGGGCAGGCGACCGCTTGGGAGGCTAGCGATCGCCCGCGACATGCTGCAAGCGGGCGCCTGGTGCAGGGGCGGGCGCCTGGTCCTGCTGGCTGCGGCTCGTCTTCGTCTTAGCTCGTTTTCGCCCGTTTCTTCGACTTTTCCATGCATGTAAGCTCAAAACCTGCACACTCAACACATGCATCAAACACACCAAAGCTACGAAGATTATGCCACGAAAACCGTTCAAAAGACGCAACTCAAACACAAACGGACACGGTAAATCAACACAAAAACATGAACATCAGACATGCAGTCTACCTTCTAAATCGTCTACCAACGAGGGCATTGACCGGTGTAACTCCATATGAATCATGGTCTCGGAAAAAGCCAAATCTAGAACACTTGAGAGTGTTTGGATGTGTGGCGTACATGAAACTTCCGAGTGTTCATACTAAGAAGCTTGATGATCGAAGTAAAGCTATGGTGTATCTTGGTACTGAACCGGGAAGCAAGGCGTATCGACTCTACGATCCCCAACATGGCAAGGTACATGTAAGTAGAGATGTTGTTTTTGATGAATATAAAAGTTGGTCATGGGACCAAGTTGTTGCTGAAAGGTCAGAGTACTTGACATCATTTGCTATTGATGGAGTCGAGTCAAGTACTCACGATGAAGAAGAACAGGAGGTTGACACACCCCAGAACAGAACAAGTGTGAGAACTGATTCTCATTCAACATCTCCTGATGGGTACTCAACAGATTCTTCTGTCAGTACACTTACTCCAATCCCGTTTGGAGACTTGAGCAGTACATCAAGTGTTAGTACACCTACTGCATCTAGTACGTCGAGCGACGGTACTCCAAAGAAATACAGGCGTCTTAGTAGTGTTTACAGAGATACCGAGGAGGTTGAGCTCGATGATGAGCTCCTATTTCTTGGAATTGATGAACCGTCAACGTATCGTGAAGCAACAAAGAAAGTAGAGTGGCAGAACGCCATGAAGACTGAATTGGAGGCAATAGAGAACAACAAGACTTGGAGCCTAACTGAATTACCTCCTGGTCACAAACCTATTGGGCTGAAATGGGTTTACAAACTGAAGAAAGATACTCAAGGCAAGGTTGTTAAGTACAAGGCCAGACTAGTCGCGAAGGGTTATGTTCAGCGACAGGGAATTGATTACGAAGAAGCGTTTGCTCCAGTGGCACGTATCGAAACTGTGAGGTTTCTACTTGCAATTTCAGCTAAAGAAGGATGGGAGGTTCACCATCTTGATGTGAAGTCAGCGTTCCTTAACGGAGAACTTCAAGAAGAGGTTTATGTTGCTCAACCGGAGGGTTTTGTGATAAAGAACCAAGAACACAAGGTTTACAAACTGTCTAAAGCCTTGTATGGTCTACGACAAGCACCAAGGGCGTGGAATGCATGTCTTGATAAGTGTTTGAAGAGGTTTGGCTTCAACAAGTGTCCACAAGAGGCGTCTGTGTACACAAGACATAAGGGTGTTGACACACTAATCATTGGTGTCTATGTTGATGACTTGGTTGTTACCGGGACGAGCACTGCTGAAATCATGGAGTTCAAAGCACAAATGAGCAAGGAGTTTGAAATGAGCGACCTTGGTTTGTTGGCATACTACCTCGGAGTTGAGGTACATCAAACAAATGGTTGTGTCACGCTGCAACAAACTGCATATGCTAAGAAAATATTGGAGAAAGCTGGGATGATGAACTGCAATTCTACAAAGTATCCGATGGAGCCAAAACTCCAACTCACCAAAGATGAACAGGGAACGCCTGTTGACTCAACTGAGTACAGGTGCATAGTTGAGAGTTTACGGTACTTAACACACACTCGGCCTGACTTGTCGTATGCCGTGGGCATTATGAGCAGGTTCATGGAGAAACCTACTGTACTACACCAGCAAGCTGTGAAACACATACTTCGGTATGTGAAGGGAACCCTTAATTTTGGTCTCCAGTACACCAAGGGAGAAGGTCAGTACACCTTGACAGGGTACTCAGACAGCAACCTTGCTGGAGATGTCAATGACAGGAAGAGTACTAGCGGTATGGCTTTTTATCTCAATGGAAGTCTAGTTACTTGGGCTTCGCAAAAGCAACATACTGTGGCACTTTCATCGTGTGAAGCCGAGTTTATGGCAGCCACAGCAGCAGCAGCTCTCCAATGGCAGATGGGATTGAGATTTGAGATCCATCACTCCATTAAAAGGGTAATATAGGTATTATGAAAGGAGTGTACGAATTAAATTAATACATTTTTTTTATATGGAGAAAATGTTGGAAATAATCCGAATATAGTTTGGATTTTGTCCCTATTTAAAGATTCATGTTAATTAGGAGTAGATTTACTTTTATTATGTTTCCTAGTTTAGGAGTCCTGCTTTAGGTAGGAGACTTTATTTTAGCAGGTTTCTTTTCTCTCAAGTTTGTAAGGCTATATAATAAGGCCATAGGTAGTCATTATTTTCGTGCAATTAATCAAGAGGAATACAGAAAATATTCCCAGAAAAATCTCCGTTCTCAATTTCTTTTTCGTTCTTTCGCAATTCTCAGATCTGTCACAGAACATCAGAGTTCTTCTGCAGTTTCGCTCCTGAACACAGAATACTCTAGTTGAAGTACAATACGTGTACTTCACAGATCTGTGACTTTTTAATCCACCGTTCCTGGCAGAACCCTGCAGTCTTCGTGACTGGTTTTCAACAAAAAAAACGAGAAATTTCACTACGATTGGAGGTCATCGATCGGGTAAAATTAAATTAATACATTAAAAAATATAAATGTAAGAGAAGGTGTGAAGAGTAAAGGAGAAGATGTAAATAACATTATCCTTATTATAAACCCCTTTATTAATTAGTATTAATTATACGAGTAAAATACAGCATAGATAGATAGATAGATAAATAGATAGATATAGCAAAATAAAACATCACAAAACCAACTGAAGATCGAAAAGGCAAACGCAGTAGCTATACTGAGAGCGAGCGAGCTAGGGTGCGGGGGGAATTGAGCAACCGCATTTTTCAACGCAATCTACATTGACTGTATATTTTAATACAGTATATGATGTTAGGGATAATATAATATGAACAATTATAGTATTACTATTATTGAGTAAATAATTAATTTCTCAAACCTTTATCCTGACAACAACGTGCACAGATGGCTGCTCATTTGAACACCCCCATCGACCGGAAAATTAAAAAAAAAAAGAAAATATTAATTTTAATATCCAAGAAAATAAGGAGGATGATGGAAGACAACAATCACGTACCATAAGGACCCCGATCGCCAAGAGCTCTACCCTGAAATTTAGAAAGGAAAAAAGATTAAAGAAATGATCAACGCAGCTGTTAGCTTAGCATCAAGGAGGAGAGGAGGAAGAAGAAGAAGAAGAACATACTGCAAGTAAAACACGATTGGTATTTGAAAAAGAGGTCGACTCGCAGTTCACGTGCTGAAAACAGAAAATTCAGTCACTGTAACGAGTTTAAGTTCTGCTGTCCAGAGAACAACAGATTGAGTATTGCTGTCACAGAACAGCAGATTCAGTTATGCAGCGGAAATAGTAAAAAGTACAGCAACTGGAAATCGTAGAGAAGAAGGATATAATCTTCGTAAGTTGTATTAATCAATACAACCTACAAAACTGCTTCAAAAGCAATAAAATTTCACTATAATCGTGAATACAAAATAATCCGAGAAAAATAAATAAAGACTAAACAATCACGAGATTGAATAGTTAATACTCGGATAAATATCTAAAAAATAAAACGTGAGCTGAAAATATTTTTCTCTCTAAAAATATGGCGCTCCAGCTCTCTTTTGCTTCAATCCACGTGAGTCTTCTATTTATAAGACACAAGTCTTCTCCTACAAGTAATAGGTCTTCTATGGTAAAAAGACTCCTTCCATAACTAGAAGATCTTGTACCTTATCTTGTAGATCTTGAATATCTTTTCTCTCTTTATCTTGGATTCTCCTCCCAATAATAAATATTCCCAAAATAAATATTCCACCAAAGAAAGTCAAAATTAGTCAAAGTCAAAATTAATTAATTAAATTAATTTCGACTCCAACAAACTCCCCCTTTTTGTCTTTCTGAAGGTGTCGTCAACTCTTCGATGTCAATTCTCCTCTTGAAGTAATGTCGAGACGACTCCCCCTACAAATATGAACTCTCTTGGCAAATGTGATCAACTTCGCTCCCCCTACGAGAATAAACTTCATGTGAAGTCGTAAAACTCCCCCTGCAAAGCTGGCGTTGTACTAAGTACTGGTACTCCGAACTGGGAACTCTTGCAGCAGGTCTTGAACTGGGAACTGGGAACTGAGTAATAGAACTGGGAACTCTTGAACGAACTGCGGTCTCTGTACTTAACGGGAAATATACACAGAGTGTACTAAACAGGAACAGTGCTCTCATCAGGTGAGTCAGAACAGGAACTGGTGGCAGACCAGTCGCACAACACATGAAAAACAGGAACTGGGAAACCAGTCACAAAACTCATGAAAACAAACTCCCCCTTGATGTGAGACTGGTCGAACACGTACAAGAACCACACTTCACAAAACATGGGTTAGGAGATAATGAAGAGAAATCGAATAATCAAATATCAAATATACCAAACAGAAATAAAATTGAAGACAACTAACGTGGCAATCAAGAAGATCAAAAGTTTTAAACACTTAGAGAGAACTCAGTTATCAGTGCACACACAACTCACCACATTCCATGTCGAGTCAACAATGGCCGAAAAACCAAATGATACTAGTTCAGCAACTAAACAATAGTTATGTCGAGTTCAGCATATTGAATGGTGAATAGTCCAATAAGCGAGAAAATCAACTCCGATGCTCATCAATACATAAATTTAATTCTACACTCGGTTTTTCAGAGACACTTTTTTTTTTTTTTTTTTTTTTTTTTTTTTTTTTTGTCTCTGGTACCGAACGGTGTAGAAATATGATATGCAAGCAAGTTATACATCAAGAGTGAAATAATAACACTTTCATCTCTTTGCGAAATTTTTAAGACCTCGAATTCTCAACTGAACTGAACATAAAAATTGATTAGTCACTAGACCAGAATACATACCAGTCAGTACTCATGTTGACTCAACCTCCCCGATCACTTCATGCGGTGCAAAGATAAAGAGATTTCCTTAGTATCGAAAACCTCTCAAAACTTAAAGGCTTTGTTAGAATATCAGCAAGTTGTTTTTCCGTATTGACATATTCTAATTTGATTACCTTTTTCGCAACACTATCTCTGTTGAAGTGACGTCGGTTGTTGAATTTTGAAGTACTATATTGGTTTAGTTGGTTGACAACGTTCAAATATTCTGTCCTGTAACTTGATTTGATCTTCGTGGATTCAGTGTCCGTTCTAGTCTTCTGTCTGAAAAATGTTCTGTCAGTGTCAGTACCACCTTCATGTCTCGTGAGATTTTCAGTAGTACACATCAGCGTTGTCCTCTTGGTTGAGTCTACAGTGTGTGGTACTCGAACTTGTTTTCCCTTCAGGACATCTCCACGCACAAAATATGCAGTTGAGTGACCATCAGTAGCATCGAATTCTTGAGACGTTGATTTTGGTTCATCATCAGTTGAGTCTTCATATGAAGCATCGTGTACTGCATTAGGTGAGTCTTCAGCTGGTTCTGGAACAAGTCTCGCAACAGGTTTTGGAACTTGTTTTGCAACAGGCACTGGTACTGGAACAGTTTCTACAACTGTAGTATCAACTACCTGTAAAATAGTAGACATGGTGTTTCCAGCATAATAAAAATTATTCAGTGACCTAACACCTTTCATAAGACACTTAGAACCTTCATCAAACACTTCACAAGAGTCTTTGTTGAACTTCACATTTAAACCATTTTGGCAAAGTTGACCGACACTTATAAGATTTGATTTTAGTCCTTTCACATGAAATACATTGGTCAAATTAGGTAAACCATGAACATTCAAAACTCCTTTACCAATAATCTTACCCTTACCACCACTACCATAAGTCACATAACCTCCGTTGTAAGGAGTGTAGTCCACTAAACAGTTTTGGTTACCTATCATGTGACTGGAACAACCACTGTCAAAGTACCATGCACCTGCAAACTTTGATTTAGAAATTGTTAGTGCACTATTACACAAAATGGACTTTGGTACCCAAGCAACTTCTGGTCTCTGAACAGGGTTTGAGGCTTTGTTGGCATGTCCTTTACTCATTTCAGTCTTGGTACCTAGACCAAAATTGTTCAAAATTCCTTTTCTACTGTCTCTCATTCTTATCCTGCAAAAAGGTTTAATATGTCCTGGTACAAAACAGTAATGACAAATATACTTCCTTTTCTTTATGGTTTGTTTAGTACCAACTTGTTGTTTTTCAGTAACAACTTGATGTTCAGTAGCAGAAGTACTGAAACTAGTTATGTCAGTCGAAGTACTAGTACCAGCTTTTACAAAAGAATTTTCATTTGCTGAGACAACAGTAACAACTTGATGTTCACTAACAAGTTCAGAAGTATTGGGACTAGATATGTCAGACGAAGTACTAGTACCAGCTTTTACAAAAGATTTTCCATTTGCAGAGACAACTTTTGAGAAAACAGCATTTGAAATTTTCCGGTTTTGTACTTCATCATCATTATTTTGAAACCCTAAACCACATTTATCAACATGTCCCATAACTAACAATTCATCAAGAGTGATTTTACCTTTGTTCATCTTCTTGAATGTTGTATTTGCTTCCTCCAACTTGTTTTTAGTCTTGTTCAGTTCTTGATCCTTCTTAGCCAACTCAAAATCCCTTTTTGTCAGCATGCTTTCAAGTCTTGATAAAGTTTCTTTTTGTGATGTGTTCTCAGACCGAAGCAATAAAAAATCCTTACATTGCTTTTTATACCTTTCTCGAAGACTATCATGCAATTCTTTAAGTTCAAAAAGAATATGAACCGTCTTCTCTTGAGAAATTTCTTTTTCATCACCTGATTCATCACAAGCAGCATTTAAGCAAAATAGTTTTGAGTAATCATCATCATACCTGACACAAGTTTCTGATATTGTTGAGTCATCAGACCATTCATCATCGGACAGTGTTCTCTCACCAACATGCGCAATCAATGCACTTTCTTCAGTCGTAGGACTGAACAGTTCTTCATCAGATGATGCTTCACCATCACTAAACGTTATGAAACTCACGGGTTTCCCATGCTTGCGCAATGTGTTGGGACACTCGTTGGCAATGTGACCAGAGCCTTTACATGCTCTACACTTGATGGTTGGGTGACTGTTCTGACCTGAGATGCTGAGTGAACGTCTAGGTCCTTTAGGAGTCGTCTGCTGAGCGTATGAACTTCGTTGTAGGCTTCCTTCTCGCATTTGTCTCTTTTGATTTCGCCGGTCCTGTAACTGTTTTTTAAACAAATAAGTCATCTGTCTAGTCAACAAATCAAGTTTGTCATCAGTTTTTGAGTTCATTAGCTCCAGCAACTCTGCATCATCATCTTCATATTCCTCTTCAGTCTCCTGACTTGATGACTTGGAACCTCCTGAATGTGTTGGGACACCTGTGGACTCAACATTCTGTCTTAGTACTGTAACGTTTAAGGGAGGTCCTGAAACTTTTGAGTCTCTATCTCGTTCTAGTACTGTCATTTCATATGACTTGATCTTGCTCACCAACTCAGAAAACTCGATGTCACCTGCAACTTTAGTACTTTCGATAATTTTTACCTGGTCAAGGAACTTTGATGACAATGTCCGAAGAGCTTTGGACACAAGAGTTTTGTTCAAAATTGGTTCTCCCAGTTCAGCACATTCATTGGCAATGTCGTACATCGCCTTGAAGTAACTTGTTGCAGTTTCGTCTTCTCCCATTCTGATGTTCTCGAACTTAGTTGTGAGAACTTTCAGTCGAGACTGTCTCACGGATTTGTTTCCTTCACAGTGGTTCTGCAACGTGTCCCAAGCCTCCTTTGCTGATTTGAAGTTCTTGATCAGTCTGAACATGTGTGTGTCAACTGAACTGAAGAGTTCAATCAACGCACTTTCATTAGCGGAAGCAGCTTCTCGTTCATCCCTCGTCCATAGTTTTGAAGGCTTGCGAACTTGGTCTCCTCGGTTATCATGCATTGGATGTTCCCATCCGTCTTCAACTACATCCCAAGCACGTGAGTTAATAGACTTAATTTTTAAACGAGTACGTACCTTCCATTGAGAGTAGTTGGATCCGTCAAGTACAATAGTACGAATATGGTAACTTGAATTCATGTTGAGTCGACTGCACGGATCTCACTTCGTATGTCAAGTGACCCGCTCTGATACCAATTGAAAAAGAGGTCGACTCGCAGTTCACGTGCTGAAAACAGAAAATTCAGTCACTGTAACGAGTTTAAGTTCTGCTGTCCAGAGAACAACAGATTGAGTACTGCTGTCACAGAACAGCAGATTCAGTTATGCAGCGGAAATAGTAAAAAGTACAGCAACTGGAAATCGTAGAAAAGAAGGATATAATCTTCGTAAGTTGTATTAATCAATACAACCTACCAAGCTGCTTCAAAAGCAATAAAATTTCACTATAATCGTGAATACAAAATAATCCGAGAAAAATAAATAAAGACTAAACAATCACGAGATTGAATAGTTAATACTCGGATAAATATCTAAAAAATAAAACGTGAGCTGAAAATATTTTTCTCTCTAAAAATATGGCGCTCCAGCTCTCTTTTGCTTCAATCCACGTGAGTCTTCTATTTATAAGACACAAGTCTTCTCCTACAAGTAATAGGTCATAGAAGACTCCTTCCATAACTAGAAGATCTTGTACCTTATCTTGTAGATCTTGAATATCTTTTCTCTCTTTATCTTGGATTCTCCTCCCAATAATAAATATTCCCAAAATAAATATTCCACCAAAGAAAGTCAAAATTAGTCAAAGTCAAAATTAATTAATTAAATTAATTTCGACTCCACCAACAGTATTGTGGATCTGGCCCTGAGTCATCATCACCTGAACGAACGCGCGATCATATATTTATGTATTATATATAAGAAGATCAAGAGAAAAAACATATATCAATCAATTAAAAAATAAGAATCAAAATAGAAAATAAAAAATACTACTCACAACCATTGACGACAGCATGAAATTAGTTGAAATTAAAGAATAAATAAATAAATATTGCAATAAAATCCTCCAAATCATTATTATTTTTTTATGAAATACTCTCTTCCCTATCTGATTGGTCTCAACTATTTAACTTGAATTTTGGACTCAAGTGAGGACTCTAAGGTGCAAGGTTCAAAGGATTGTAAAGTCAAAGGTTCGAAGAATTGAGGACTTGAGTATTGTAATTTGTAAGGTCAAAGGTTCGAAGGATTGTAAAGTCAAGGGTTCGAACCTGAGTGTCTGAAGCATATGTCAAGGGTTGTCTGGTCAGCTGGTTGAGCACTTGAATTGAGCCATGTAAAATTCAAGATTGGAACATAAAACATGTGTGAGTATTTAAATTTTTGAAATTGACTAGTGGTCTGGGCTAATCCCACAAACAAAAACTATTTACACACATTTTTTTCACATATTTAATGCATTATGCCATTATCTGTCAAATAATTGAAATACATTTTTTCACATATTTAATGGATTATCTTGACATTCCTTTCTTTACCTTGCCAATTACTGTATCTTACATTCTTACATTAATAAACGTAGGATTTATATAATTCAACATACAAACATATACATTAGATGTAATTTTTATGTATTTATATTTATCCATGAAATTTCATAAACATTTTAAAATAAAAAAAAGATCAATGGAATCTCAATTGAATACACCCTCCTAAAATTTGAGTCCAAATTGTCTAAATGTATAAGCAGCAACGCAAAATCTGTTTTTTTTTTTCTATCTCCTGTTTTTCCTCAAAAGCGAAGCCGCTCGTAAGATCATCCTATCCACCTCATCAAGATCCGCCATCTCTTCTTCGGCATCTTTATCAGATATCTTGTCCTTCCTAGAATCCGCCGAAATTTTTCGAAGATGTTCTTCAAAATCATCTCCATCACTATCCGCCGGAATCTTTTCAAACTCGTCCATGTAAAGTGTCTTTTCTTCTCTCACCTCATTCCCACTTTCCGACTCCGACTCAAATATATCCGAAAGGGCTTCTGAATCCGACCCCGTATACGGATCATTATCAGCATTCAGGTTGCTGTTAGCCAATAGTTCTTTCAGCCTCTTGGATCCCTCAAAATCATGATTGCCATCGGAATTTTGTGCAGGAAGGCTTTCGGAATCGGAATGGATAGCATCAGTGGATTGCTTTTCTTGGCACATACTTTTTTTAGTTTCGGCCTGAGCTTGAAGAAGCTGGAGGTCATGCTCGAGTCTTGGAATATATTTCTTGACGGCTCTCAGAGCATCTCTATACTTGGATTTATCGAGCGCCTGCAAAAATATTTGAAACCAGAATGAGAACAAAAAACAAACAAATACCATAAACGATGAAATTAAGGTAAATGACTGAAATGACCTTCTTTCTCGAAAGAGTTGTCCTTGGAGACATTATCTCTGTTGGGGGCTGAGAATAGTTTTTCCCTCTGTACATAATAACAGTTTCGTCACCCTGAATACCGAGCACGATCCCACCGCTCAATCTGGCTAGCTCAGCAGCAATATCTTGCACTTCCTCCGGAGTGAATGTCTTGACAATCACTTTCAGAGTCTGATGCTTTTTCCAGTGCAAGTGCATGTTCAGTATGACGCCCTGATAAATCCCGCGTCTCCCGACGGGGACATAGTTCTTGCTCTTCTCGCCCATCTTCAAGAAGTAGAAGTGTTCTTCCGGCGTCAAGATTTCAGGGTCGTGCATGGTTTCTGATGACTCTTTAGGCTCGATTTTTTGAAGGGATTCGAGCAGTCTTTCCTCTTTCTTCCTAGCCTTTTGTGAAGCCACATAAGAGTTTAGTAATTCAAAAACTCTTATTTCATACATCATTACTAAGCTAAGCACAAAAATCGTTTCCAAACACAAACACGAGGTCCGAATAAGGAAAAACAGAACCCATCATCCACATAGACTCACATCTTGTATTCTTCGATTTTCAATCACATCACACATCTAATGAGCGACGCATAAACAACACGAGAAAAAAAATAATGTACCTTGCTCAACTTGTAGAGTATTTTTTCTTCGGGCACCATCCTCTCGTAATCTCTCTTCTTCTTATGCCTGAAAAACTTCAACCACCTCACCACCGCTCTCTTCCCCTTCAATTTCTTCCTTTTATTCTTCGCCTGACCCGACCCATCATCCACACCGTCCGTTCTGGCATTCTGCTCCACGGCAGGATCCGAATCACGCATGAACCGACCCGAATGGATCCGTGAAACACCCCCAAGATTAAATCTTTGCACTCCCATTTCATAAAGTGAACACTTCCGAACAGAAGCAGGTGAATCTCCGCTAACATTCTTGCATATATGCACATAACTAATAGTAAAAAAAACTTGTTTATGCAACGAATACAACACAGTAAAAACATGATTTTTGAAAGGGGGAAAAGATGAAATTACCTGCTACTGAGAATTACGAATTGGGATTGGGCGAAAAGGGGCGTGATGGTCTGAGATTTCGCGAAGAGGCGATTGAGATTTAGGGATTTACATGCTAAATTTTTCAGCGCCATTGTTGCAGGAGTATGTTTGTTGCAAATGGGAAATGGGCTCATACTATATATTTGTGGGCCTAACTATATAAAAACTTGGAGTTGTTTTTGGGTCTTCACAAATGGGCTTAAAGAGTTGCAAATTTAAGGTTCAATGTTGTACCATGTCGTACTAGTAAGTTAGAAATTGTTTTTTTTTTTGTTATTTTTTGTATAAGACATTTTAGTGAGACATATAGAATGTTTGTTTTTTGAAGTTATATGTTAGGTTATGGTTATTTGGTTGAAAGATTGAACTCAATGCACTACTTCACAAGAATTTTAGGATTTTAAAATTTATGTGAACGTGTGAAATTCAAAATAAAAATAAAAAATTGAGTTACAATAATTTGTAGTAAAACTATTTGAGGGTTTAAAGAGTTAATTCTCGATTTTGCCTACATATACGTGTGTCATAATATTTCCACTTATTTAAACTTAGTTATAATTTGGGATTTTGGGTATGTTTCATGTTGATTATCATTGGTATAATTATTAATTAATCCCTTGATTAAATTTAAAAGTGATAAAAAATGTTTTCATGATAATTAAAAAATACTAAAACAATTTATTGGCTTTAAGCGTATAAATTTATTAATTGAAAATTAACAAACATTTACAAAACCACCCACGGTCCGATTAATTATACAGCAACAACAGAAAAAAAAACAATGAAAATAAAAAATGATTGAATTGAATGCGTACGTGGCGATGACAAATGAGGAAGACGAAATCACCGTCCGATCAACCGAGGGCCGCAAACCCGCCGCGCTTCATCATCTGCCGGAACTCGTCGAAGTTCACTTTGCCGTCTCCGTCGGCGTCGACCTTCACGATCATCCGCTTGCAGTCCTCCAGCGTCCGCCCCTGTTTCAGCCCCAGCGACGCCAGCACCGATCGGAGCTCCTCCACCGTGATGAACCCGTCCCCGTTCCGATCGAACACCTTGAACGCCTCCCAGATGTCGTCGTCCTCGTCTCCGCCGCAGCGATCGCCGCCCTCCATGACCGCGGCGTACAGAGCACCGAACTCGTCGGCGTCGACGTAGCCGTCCCCGTTGGCGTCGATCTTCTCGATCATCTCGCGGAGCTCCTCCTCCTGGATGTGGATCCCGAGCTTCTGCAGCGAATCGCTCAGCTCCTTCCGGCTGATCTTGCCGTCGCCGTTCCGATCGAACATGGAGAACACCCTGCGCAGCTCCGGAGTACTCATCTGAACATCAAAATTGAAAACCCTAATTGGATCTGGATCTATCGATCAGGGTAATATTTTCGCGTACAGTCTTCCAATTCAATTTTTTTTTCGCCCAATAATTTTGGGGGAAATGATAGACCGAGAACCAAAATCGAGAATTGATTGCCTAATATTTGGGGAAAAAATGAATGTGAGATCGGAAAATATTGTGTGTAAAATAAATGTGGAAATACGATTTAAATTCTGGATAATTTTTTGAGATATATTTAGATTTGGGTAGAGAAAAATGATGGAAGGCGGAGAACAAAAAGTGGAGGGAAATGTGGAAAGCCCGCTTTAAAAATTGATATGTAAGTATAGGAGTATATATAGTTCTGGAAAATTAATTGTTGTGTACAAATAAAATATTTTTTGGGAAAAATGGCATTTAGGCCATTTTTCAGCATTTTTTGTCCAATAAGGCCAAATTCCAATTTATGTGTCAATTAGGCCAAAATGTTCCGATTAGGCCAAAAAAATGTATCCGGAAAGACGAAATTACCCTTCCATATTAACTTCACAATCGAGCTGGGGGAAAAACAAATCGGGCACATTCAATTCTCTCTCTCTCTCTCTCTCAGCTACGCCGCCGCTGCTGCTATTCACAATCGAGCCGAAGGATTTCATCTCCGTCGCCGCCGCGTTCAAGCCAAGGAGAGGGAGAAGGTCGCCGCCGGTTAGCAGCTCCAATTCTCAGCCGCGATTCCATGCAGTCCGTCTCCCTTGGCATCGATCGATCGATCGATTTCATCGCCGCCGCCGCCGTTCCTGTCTCAGTTCATATGTCAGATGCGCCGCCGCCCTCCTTGCCGTCGATTTCGAATCCAGGTACGCGATTTCGAATCCACGTACCCGTTCAGTGCTTAAAAGCTTCATTCAGCATGCATGCACAGTGTGTGTGTCGATTGATTCAGTGTGCGTTGTTCATGCATTCAGTGTTGATTGTTTTTTGTTATGCATGTTCAGTGTTTTTTCGTTGCATTCAGTGTGTAATTCACCATGCCCTCAGTGCTCAGTGTGCATGCAGTCAGTGTTCCTGCACCGAGCTTGCCATTCAGTGCTTATTTTGTTCAGTCAGTGTGTAATTCACCATGCAGTCAGTGTTCCTGCACTGAGCTTGCTATTCAGTGCTAAATTGGCTCAGTCAGTGTCTAATTCCTGTAACACATTGTGTGGATTGACTGAGCTTGTTTTCAGTCAGTGTCTAATTGCTTGATTCAGTGTGCATTGAGCCGGACTAATTGCTCTTCCACACTGTAGACACCTGTTGCACACTGAATCCATATTCAACCATGTGGATTCATTCAGTGTTTGTTTGATTCATTCAGTGTCAGAATGAATATGGTATGGATTCAGTGTTGATTTCAGTCATTCAGTGTTTGATGGCTTTGTTCAGTGTTTAATTGATTCATTCAGTGTCAGATAATAACAGTGTGCATTCATTGAGCTTGGCTAATTGCACTTACACACTGTACCCACCTTGTTGCACACTGAATCCATCCCTAGGATACTATGGTACCTGTTATTATCTCGTTGGAAATGCAATGTGTCACAGGAATCAGTGTGTGTTGACTTTGTTTCCTTTGAGGCATTGACCTGTCTCCCTTTCAATAAATGCCTGCCATGTTAGTTGAGGGTTGAGGCATTTACTGCCTTGTTAGTGTGGTGATTACGGTTATAAATAGCTCGTCATTTCTCTGGTTTCCTCATCTCGTTTCTGTTCGATCGGGGGTTGAGCAGCCAGCAACGATGCCGAGGCGAAGGGGAACACTCGATCGAGAGCCAGGACCGACACCAAGCGAGGCAGAATTTTTCGATAACAGTCCTCCTCCCTCGCCAGAACAAAGATTCCGTCGGGGGCCACCAATGATGCCTAGGCGACCGGGCGCACTGGATCGGGAGCCAGGGCAGTCGGCAAGAAGTCGGGGGGTTGAATCTTTGAATGGTTCTCACTGGACCGAGCAAAGATTCAATGGCCGTTGGCATAAAGAAAAGTTTCCCCTCCCGGCTGTCTTTGTTCGTCCGATCAAGGAAGAAATGGGGGATTTCATCGTTCTGACGGACTCCCTGGACCAGAAATGGCACGTCCCTCTCACCACTCATCGGAATCAAACTGCCATCCACGGATTCAACTGGGAACGCCTCGTTCGAGAGTTTGGAGTGCAGGAAGGCTGGAACATCCGAGTTACCTGGACCGGAGGAAGAAGATTCTCGGTTGGCGTATTCGATCAAAATGGCCAGTCGATGGTGCGCCCGGTCAGGGAACCCCCTCGTCGTGACCCAAGACTTCCTCCGTCTCATTATTATTGTTGTTAAATCTTGTTTTTTGTCGTTTTTTCTGTTTCCTGTGATTTTTGACGACGACTTGTCTTCGTTGTACTGCTCGTGATTGAATTACTTGCTGCTTGCGCTTAATAAGACTCTTTGAGTTTAAAAAAAAAAAAAAAAACACTGTCTAGTCTGACTTTGACACTGAACAGGCCTCAAAAACACTGTTCCTTTGACTGTGCATTCAACACTGAACAGGTTTTAAAAACACTGTCTAGTCTGAGGCAACACACACTGAACCACACAATCAAACAAACACTGAGCACACTTTTATGGCACTGAACACACTCCAATAGCACTGAACAGCACTGAACACACTTTAATAGCACTGAACACCATTTTTTAGCACTGAACAGACAGGGACACACATTGAATCACACCATTTCATGCATTCCTTAAAAAAATCGTGCGCTGACTGTGAGTCGTTATTTTTTTGTGTTTTTATTTTTCAGCAGCAGGGGCCGATGTTTTCGCATTCTGTGCATTCGGCGGTGAGAATTTGGTGTCCAGAATCGATTCCTCCCGTGCTGCCGCCCTTCACCAGCTGAAGGAAACAGTCGAGCTTCAGTGGCCTGAGCTCCGAGACGTCGCGTACGGCATGCATTACTCTGTACCCGATTTCCCAAACTGTGTGCTCTCAACCGATGCGGACATGTCGAACATGGTATCCCTAGCTGCGCTTCACAAGCTGCCTCGGGTGAGCATCGACATTTCCGTCGCGACTGAAGACCGCACCTCTAGTTCTGTGTTCTCGACGGTGTCCAACAGCAGCGCTGTCAGTGCGACTGGAGCAGAAAACAACGAGGGATTCGAAGCAGAGGATATGTTCCGCCTGTTTGGTCCGTCGAGTTCTAAAGTGCTGTTGACCGATGGCTGGGACAAAGAGATTTCTGGTGTCGGTCAGATGTTCCAAGGAGGCGCCCCGGACTTTCGAAACGCGCTCTGTAAGGTGGCAGTCGGAGTGGGATTCGATTTCGAGTACGTGAAGAACAGACCCGAAAAGGTTTCTGCCGTGTGCTCGAAGAAAAGCAGCACGGGATGCAACTGGTCCGTGTGCGCCGTGATGGATCGAAGCAACGGCTTCTTCTACGTCAAGCAGCTGAGTAACGAGCACAGCTGCGGCGCGTGCTTTCGATCCCTGAAGCACAGGCGCGTCTGCTCGGACTTGGTTTCCAGTTTGATAGTCGAGGAGGTACGGAAAAGCACGCTGACTCGTCCGGTCCAAGTCGTGAGAAACTTCCAGCATCACTACGGCCTGGAGATCTCGCCTGGCCTCGCTCTGGATGCGCTCGAGAAGGCCAGGAAGCTGATTCACGGCGACGATAAAGATTCCTTTGCCGCACTGACCAAGCACCTGCAGGCAATATCGGACTCCAACCCTGGGTCGCACCTGCTGCTCGAATTCAACGAGGCGTCCAGGAAGTTTCGCAGGGTCTTCATCTCGATGAAGGCTTGCATCGACGGGATGAACCACTGTCGCCCTTTGCTGTTTCTGGACGGCACGTTCCTGAAGGGGAGGTTCAAGGGCCATTTGCTCGCTGCTACGGGCAAGGACGGCGACGGAGGTATGTGGAACACTGACGGTTTGAAATGCACACTGAATCCAACTTTTTAACACTGACTGGGTTCAGTGTTTATTTGCTTCATTCAGTGTCAGAATGAGCACACTGAAACTGACCCTTGTTGCTTCAACACTGAATGGGTGCTATTCACACTGACTGAAGTGTTTTTTTTTTTTTGTTCGTGTCTCGTGAATGCAGGGTTGTACCCGCTGGCTTACGCCGTTGTCGATTCCGAGAACTATGCTAACTGGAAGTGGTTTCTGGACAACCTGAAGCACATCCTGCCTACTTCTCGCACCGTTACGTTCGTGTCGGACAGGAATCTCGGGCTGCTCGAGGCGATGAGCAGGGTGTTCCCAGGGTCCCCGCACGGCTACTGCATCAATCACTTGAAGCTGAACCTGAAAGACAAATTCAGAGGCAGATGGGCGACCAAGATGTTACGAAAAGGCGTGGTGTGGAGTTTCCTGAAATGCGCGTACGCAACCACCGTCGAAGCCTACCAACTGAGCATGGACGAGCTGTTGAAGGAGGGAGGCCAGACAGCGAAAGTGTTTTTCGAGAACATGGATCCAAAGAATTGGGCCAACGTGTACTTCTCGGGGAAGAGGTACGGCGAGATGTCGTCCAACGCCGCGGAGTCGTTCAACAAATGGATCATGGAAGCCCGGCATCTTCCGATCACGGCGTTGGTCAACACAATCAGGCTGAAGCTGATGACCTTTTTCCACGGTATGATGAGGGTTTATCAATCTCAAACACTGATTGCACTCTTTTAACACTGTTGGCCTTGTTCAAGCACTGACTGGCCTTGTTTAACACTGAATCAGACAGGGGGGCCAGGAGCAGGAAGTGGACCACGGCTTTCTGCCCGTCCGTTGAGAAGAAGCTGGGTGAAGCCATCAACGAAGGCAGGAAATGGGTGGTTGTGGGGTCGTCCGAAACGGTTTTCGAAGTGCAGTGCTTTCCGACCGTCGTGGTCAATATCGCTGATCAGACGTGCACCTGCTGCCAGTGGCAGATTACAGGGGTTCCGTGTTCCCACGCAGCTGCGTGCATTCTGCGGTCCGGGAAGCCGATGGAGTCGTTCGTGGACAAGTTTTACCACGCAGAGAGCTACGCAAGGTCTTATGCCGATCCGCTTCAGCCGGTTTCCATGTTTGATCAACCTTCGAACGTGCCAGAGAACGTCATGATCGAGCCGCCAACATCGAA
Source organism: Euphrasia confusa (assembly GCA_954870475.1). NCBI lineage: Eukaryota > Viridiplantae > Streptophyta > Magnoliopsida > Lamiales > Orobanchaceae > Euphrasia > Euphrasia confusa. Next base: position 4,695,683 of record OX940951.1, read on the forward strand.
GAGGCCCCCTGGAAGACCTAAGAAGAAGAGGATTCCGTCCAGGGGTGAGCACATCCCGAGAGCCATGAAGTGCGGGAGGTGCGGACGTGTCGGCAATCACAACAAGAAAACGTGCACGGAGCCTGTACCCTAGTTAGTTAGTTAGTAGGCTTTTTTTCTTATTTTGGATCTTCGTTGTGTTTTTTCGACATGATTTCTGTGATCAGTGACACTGAATGGGGTGAAAAAACACTGACTGTCAGTGACAGGCACTGTTCGGCTCATAAACACACTGACTGACTGTCATCTCAAAAAAAACACGGGATTTTAACATTATGTGATTTGTTTCTTGTTTAGTTATGGTCTTGGAGTGTGTTCAATTGTTCTTGTATCTTGTAATTTTTGCATTTGCTTGTTTTTCAATGTTTCAATTCAATAAGCCTTAGTTGCTGACACTGAGTGGACAAGATTAACACTGATGGCACTGAATTGGGAAGAATAAACACTGCCAACACTGAACAGACAGAATTAACACTGAATAACAAGCAATATCATCACAACTGTGTTCAACTAAAAACTGCCCAGAAATATGAACAAAAAACACAATTTTTTGTTTTTACAGAAACTAAACCCAAACACTATCATGTTCATACATTTACAGAAAAAAACTAAACAGAAAACGCGCACACAGCCCCGAGGTCACTACTTCTCCTTCATGGTCAGGATGGTTCGTATCACGTGACCCTTGAATTCTTGGAACTCTTCCGTCCTGACCTTGTCCGGAATGGGCTCTTTCTTCAGAATCTTCTCCATGTAGTAGCATACGTACAAGGCACATTCATTCCTGGACAGTGACAGACGTGGAGGAGTCAGACGAAAAAAAAAAAGAAACACTGACACTGAATGCATAAATATAACACTGAACAGGCATAAAAATGAATCTTTCAGAAAACACAACACTGAATGTGTTAATTATGCACTGAGATACTTACAGAGTTGGGGCTTGCTGTGGGAGAGGCTTCACGGCCTCGATTTCATGTATCGGGAAACCAGACTTCCCCGCTTTCTCCAGCATTTGGCCCACGTTGGTTTCCACCTTTTCTTTCTGAAATGTAAGAAACAATACAGTTTGTCAGTTATCGTTAGAAAGGGAACCGTTTTTAAAAATCGACTAAAATACAGTAGACGTACCAATTCCGCTGCGTTCGCCATGTAATGGTCCTTCGATTTCGACCCCCTGGGTTGAATCGAGTTGTAGAACAGCCATTTCTCTTTGACGAAGTCGCAGACGAGCAGCGTAAAATGGTTGGGAGTTGCAGTCTTTTTCATCCCAGGAGACAAAATCGGGAACATTATAATCCCTTCTCGCACGCACGGGATCATATCTGTGATTGTTTGGTACATTTTCTGGTTGTCATGACGTCCCGTGACGATGGAAGTCTGCGAGAAAGAAAAAAAAAAACAGAGTTTTTATTAAGAAAGGATGAACTCAATGAGCACTGAACAGGGCATTATAACACTGAACATCACATATTAACACTGAATGTTGATGATAAACACTGATCAACCTTCAATAACACTGAACAGAAAACACACACACTGAGCAGCTCATTAGAAACACTGAGCAGCACACATAAGCACTGATCAACAGCAATGACACTGAACAGCACATAAAAACACTGAACAGACACCAACACACTGTACAACCACTAAAAACACTGAACAGTCAAGGGCAGGAAAGACTCACCCAACAGTGCGAGGGGAGTATCAGAGCCTCCAGCTTCTTGTTGTGGTCTCGATGCAGCGACTCAGCAAAGGCGTCGACCACATGATTGCTGATGAAGGTGCACTTCATCATGTCGGTAATGTCACCCACCGTCACGACCGTGTTTATACGGGGAAAGAACTTCATCGTCCACCTGATTGTCAAAAAAAAAGGGAAAAAAAAACACATTCTTAGCGCACAAAAAAAAAAAACGAAAGAAAGAAAGAAAGAAGGGAAAGACAGAATGTGAAAGAAGGAAAATAAAAGAAGCTTCACTCACGTTTTCGGGTCGCTGTTGTGGAGCATGATTTTGTCGAGGATTTCCGGCTCCAATTCCAACCCGCAGTTCACATCGAATTTCTTGTTCACGGTCAACAAGAAGTTCATTTGATCATCAGTGTAATCACAGCGGATGAGTTTTTGGCTCGCCTCCGGCACCACCTTCTTACCCTTCTTGATCGCCTTCTTCTTTGCGGCAGGGGCAGGGGGATCGTACTGAAAATCGTCATCGTCGCCGTTGGCCGGCTTCCTTTTCCTGCCCTTGACCCGTCGCACCATCGACCTGGTCTTCGCCTTGCTCGAAGGCTCTATCTTTTCAGCTTCCGGTCTCAACGGGCTCCCTTCTTCTTCATCGTCCTTGTTGCGGTCAATCTCGTAGACGCACAACTCCGCCTGGAGACTCAGGACTTCATCTTCCCGTTCCTTGACAATTTCCTGCAGAGCCTCGATCTGGGATCTGTGGACAAGTTCTTGCGCTTTCATGTCCGCCTCCAGAGACTCGAGCTGGACTTTTCGTAGACGTTCATGACCGACGACATCTGAAGGTCAGCCAACGCATTCTTCAAAACATCCACTTCGTCCTCGAGCTCTTTCACTCTAGCCCTCAGAAGCCGCACTTCCTCCTCCTCCTCACCGGAGCTTCGAGCCTCTCCCGCCTCGGTCACCGGATCGTTCGCCTTCTTGATCAATTCTTCCTCGAGCTCTTTCACTCGGGCCCTCAGATTTTTCAGCTCATCCTCCTCCTCGGAGCTCCTCCTCTTCAGACGCTGGTTTTCGCCTTCCAGCTCGACATTAGCACTTGTCGCTTCGTTCAGCCGAGAAGTCGTGCTATCGAGCTTGGATTGGAGATCCCTCACAGCGCTGGAGAGATCTTGATTCTCCGACAGGAGGTTGTTGAGCAACCTCTCGGCTTCAGCAGCAGAAACAGCGGGGCGTTCCTCATCGGGCTGCTGCTGTTCGGAAGGCCCACCCTCGTCCTCCGGCTCCGGGACTATGCAGGCCATCTCCTGATGCCGCCCGGAAGAACTGTCGTCGTCGTCGTCGTCTTCCCCCCCATCTGACGACTGCTCGTCTCCAGAAGGCCCGCCCCCGGGGCCTTTTCTTTTTTGTTCCTCTTCCTCCTCAGGGCTCGACGAATCAGAGCCCGGATGCTCGTCATCGTCATCATCATCGTCATCAGACCGCCCTTCGTCCTCGCTCTCCGCCGCACGCGGAGTGTTCACGATTGCTTTGTAGGAAAGGTAGCCCTTGTACGCGTGGATCTCCGCCACCGTCTTTCCGTGTTTCAGAAGACGAGCATCCACCTGTCAGACACGGACATCACGCGTTAGAACTCAAAAAAACATCATCACCCCTCAAGTGAGTGACACTGAACAGCATTAATAAGCACTGAACATCGCAGTTATCCTACTTTGACACTGAACAGCATAAATAAGCACTGAACCAGAACATCATTCACACTGTCCACCCACAGGCACTGTGTGCATGAATATCACACTGAACAGCAAGCAATACACACTGAACCTCAATATTTCACACTGAACCTCAATATTTCACACTGAACAGCAAGCAATAAACACTGAACCTCAATAAACACTGTCGACGGACACTGAATCATAAAACAAAAACAGAATTAAAAGAAGAAGCAGAAGAAAGAGAGAAGATATTTACCGCCTCGTCCGCGAGACCCGCCAGGGTCTCCTTGGTCACATTCGAAAGGTCATTGAGATGCCAGTTCAGGACCCGGGGGAGGTGCTCGTTCTCCAGCCTTTTTGCCAGCTTTGTATGCTCACAAAGCCAGAACTGCACAAAACCCAAACAAAAAAACCCGAGGTAAATATCAAGGAATGAAAAAATAAAAAAGACGGCAAGACGATTGTGAAGAACAGCAAGTAGAAGCACATACCAGAAGCAGTATCGTGCAGCCTTGTGTATTCTGCGGGTTGCCCCTGTTCGCAGCTGCCGAGTCGCAAAGGGCCTTGAGAATCGCCTCGCCCCAGTTGTAGCTCTGCATCGACTCCAGATCCACAACATAATCCAACCACTTCCATTGGATCGTGACGGAGGAAGTGGAGAAGAAGACAGTGCCGATCACTATCAAAGAGAGGAGCCGAGCTACATCAGCAAGAGCCTGAGGCTTGCGACTCCGACGCTTCACCAAAATATCGAGCTTTTCATTCAGCAGCTTCGGGTTCAGCGTCTTCTCCCCCGGGAACATCCTCTCCCTGAATCTTTTGTTATCGCACTTGGACCTCGAACTGATATCGAGCTTCCTACTCCCGCCTACGATTCCAAATATAAGATCGACATCCTCGGGAGTGATCCTGACATCTTTGCTGCCGAGCTTAATAGTACGAGCGCCGGCATCCATCTGCTCCAGCACGGCAGCTATCGCAGCGTCGCTCTTTCGGGTGTGGAGGATGGTCAGCCTCTGATCCTTAATGCTCTTGAAGAGATGGTAGAAGGGGGTCATCTTCAGATACTCGTCGTGCCCCGGCTTCAGCTTGTCCTTGATCTCATCAATCGTCCGGATGATGGTCAGCAAGTTGGACCTCATCTGTTTATAGGACCTGGAACGAACACCAAAAAAACACACACCGATGTGAGTACAAAGCAATGAACAGGGCATATACAACACTGAACAGGCATATACAACACTGAGTGGCCATGTAATTGCACTCAGTGGCACTGAACAGGCATAACAGGAATGATGAGGCACTGAACAGAACATTTTAACACTGAACATACACCCAACACACACAATCAACACTGAGTGGCACACACAAGGCACTGGGTGGCATGCAGAGACACTGAGCAGGAATAATTTCACACTGAGCAGGACAATTTAACACTGAACAGAACATTTTAACACTGAACAGGAACCAACACACACAATCAACACTGAGTGGCACACACAAAGCACTGGGTGGCATAAACAAACACTGAGCAGGCATAAACAAACACTGAACAGGAAAATTTAACACTGAACAGAACATATTAACACTGAACGGCCACCAACACACACAATCAACACTGATGAACACATAATCACACCGAACCTCCATCAAAACACACAAAATTCATTCATGCAATGGAAATTAACAGATTGAAATTGAAAATCGGTTGAATTAGGGTTAGAAATACTTACTTCCTCTCCTTCTTCTCGCCGGCGGCAGGCTGAGGGATAGGGCTCGCCTGCTCTTCACTCGACGGAGTGTACTGAACAAGCCTCCGTTCAGTGTTTTCTGAAGCAGCAGCGGCGGTTGGAGTCGATTTCTTCCCGGCGGTTCTCTTCGCGGCGGCGGTTTTCTTCGACGGAGCCATTGATAATCGAACAGGTAGCAGAGATGAGAAGGAAAAGTGAGGATTTTCTTCCCGGCGGTTCTCTTCGTGGTGGTTTTTTTGGTTTCTGTGTGTTCTAGCGGGAGCCGAGAGAAAAGAAAGAGAGAAGGTGTGGGGTTTCGTGGGCTTCGTGTGCGGGAAATGAAATAAATGCTGAAACCGTTTGTTCAAATGTGTATATATGGGAGGGCAACGATGTCTTTGCACATTTTAGGCGGCCTAATTGGCACGCGTAATTTCTCGAAAGCCTTATTGCCGAAAAAAGGTTGAAAAATGGCCTTATTGCCATTTTTCCCTTAAATCAAATCGAAAATCAATATTTTTAAATTTTTAAATCATTATTCGAAATCTTAAAATCTTATTCGAAGCAATAACCAATTAACTGTATTTCGGTTCCATTATTCTTGTATAACCTACCTAATCTCGTTCTCAATTTCTGATCCACCCCCATCAAACCCTCGGAAAGCAAAAATGGCGATCCTCACACTCCAGAAACTCGCATCCCGAATTACCCAAACCCCCTCGCTCTCTCTTTCCTCTCGCTCCCTAATCGCCCGCTATTCCGCCTCCGGCCCCTCATCCTCCGCATCGGCAAAAGTCTCCGATCGGATCGTGAAGCTATCGGCAATCGACCCGGACGGCCACCGGCAGGAAGTCGTGGGACTGTCGGGGCAAACCCTGCTGAAGGCGCTGGCCAATAAGGGCTTAATCGACCCGGCCTCTCATCGGCTCGAGGAGATCGACGCCTGCTCGGCCGAGTGCGAGGTCCACATCGCGGAAGAGTGGCTGGAGAAGATGCCGCCGGCCACGGACGACGAGCAGTACGTGCTGATGAGGAACTCTCGGAATCGGGTGATGAACAAGCATTCGAGGCTCGGGTGCCAGGTCGTTCTGTCGCAGGAGCTGCAGGGTATGGTCGTTGCGATCCCTGAGGCGAAGCCATGGGACACTCCGTAAGGTTTTCCGTCTCGATTCGAGGTTCGGCGCCACTGCGTGTTGTAAGGAATTTTTCTTCTTCTACTTATATTGTTTGCATTTGAATAAAAAGGATGGATAGATATTATGTGTATTGACCAATTGCTTTGGAAAATCGCCCCATCGAATTTTATTGTTGTTTTTAAATTTGCGATCTTCTGTATGAAATTTGAAGGTGTAACTTGTTATACATAAAAAACCTAAAAAAGGAGATGTTTGTATTTCTTTTGCTTGCCGTGCCTTTGCCTCTAGCTATATTACGGTTATTTAGTTAGTAGTATAGTAGAATTCGAGTAATGAGCACTTAGCAATTCGGCAATCAAGTGAGCATTTTCCTCGCAAGCAAGTTTTCTAGTATTGTCTTAAAATATATCCCATAATCGAGATTCGGGTTATATAATGTCAGCAAGGTAATAGGTTTGACTTGAGGACTAAGGAAACGTAGTTGCGGAACTGAAACATTGATCAAATGGTGCTCTTTTTGCTTAGCACTGAGTTCCCACATGGTATCTCTGTGTTGTGTGACCTTTTTCACTCCTGGTAGCCGTTCTTGGATTTTGTTGCTTGCCTAAATATCCTTTTTCGTTTTTTAATTTCTTCTTTTTATCTCTTCTTTTTCTGCAATACTGTTACAAATGAGTAGCTAGGAGGGATTATTCGGTTTGAATGACATAATTTTATAATGCTGTTTAAGTCGACTCTACAGAATTTATGTTGTTGGGATTCTATATTTTACATTTGTCTGTCTTAAAAGTTGTTTGATGCATGTTTTTTTAATGGAAAATTGATTGCGCAACAATAGTTATTTCAAACAAGCGATCCATAGTGAAAAATATTAGGTTACGCACCCCTACAGACTTGTGTGTATTGTAGGCCATAGCCTATAATCTATATTATATAAGTCTCTTTGATATTTGATGTATTATTGGCTTCATCAACCATTTTTGTGCAAGTATTTTTCTTGTTCTATGAGCTGCCTTTATCGAGAAAGTCTCAAGTTTAGCAGCAAGAACATCTTTTACGCTTCGAAAGACTTGGAGATGGCAGAAATTACTCCTTGATGTGCCTCAGAATGTGTTGGTTGCGTAGTGATCAGTACATATAATATCATCGGAAAAATAATGTGGTACACTGCAAATAAATCTGTCACCGACGATTTTTCGTCGTTGGCATTTACTTCCCGGTGGTTTTTTTTGGTGGCCTTTTGGAATTTATTTATCGGACGCGTTTTCGCCGGGAATTTATTTATCGGACTTTGGGAATTTATTTATCTTTAAGCTCTGCAATTTGTGTGGCCATGTGAGCTTTCATTGTTTTCATCCTAGTTCGGAGGGATGCTTATCACACCGTCTTCTTCTGGTCGTTCTCATCTCGAAGTCGAGCCTCAATAATATTTGCCTGACTCGAAGATGAACGTACATTGTGAGATCGAGCATGCCTAACCAAAGATTTTTCCTGTTGCGCATCAAGTGTTTTTGGATTCGTAGTATCGTGCTTCTTAATTCAAGCTAGACTTTTTGTGCATTGTTTCGGTGTAAAGACTGATAAGGACAAATAGGGGTGTGAAATGTAAGTGATATAGGTTATTGTTCTACTGGTTTTAGATGGCACTTATGCCGGGATATGTATATTTTTGTTGTTTCCGAGTACATGATTTTATTTTTATTTTAAACCAAAATTCAATCAAAAATTTTAGACAAGTCCTGAGGAAAAGGACTCTGACAATATTTTTAAGATACCGGACGTAAAATATGACTTTCAGGTGTGCAATCTCGCGTGGTCTAAGAACGTGAATGAGCTAGTGAGCACCCATGGCTACTTCCAGAACCAAATCATAGTATGGAATTATCCGTCGATGTCAAAGGTATACCTTTGATAGACTGTTGTAGAATTTCATTTTTACGATACGCTCCGCATACAATAATCTAACAAACTATTGATATGCTTTTAAACTACTGCCAATGCAGTTGGCAGCTCTAACTGGGCATACATACAGGGTACCCTGTAGTTTGCCATTTCCCCGGATGGACAAGTGAGATTATTAATATTTTTCTTTTTCGTTGCTGTCACATTTTTCTTACTGCCCATATGTTTGCAGACTATTGTAACAGGAGCAGGAGATGAGACACTCAGGTTTTATTTTGTCTTCCCATTAGCAAAGTCGCAGACCCCAATTTCCTTAACTACTGATTCGAGTTTTTTTTTCTTGTAACGTGAGATTGTTTAATAGAACCAAACCTCCCGTTTCTGCAGAAGATTAAAAGTGAAATCGGAGCCTCGTCTCTTTGGACAATGTACTCTAGCTACAATTATGAATTTTTTTATTTTGGATAATGATTGTACTGTAGCTACAATATATTGTATGAATGTTTCCGATATGTTAATTAAGCATTGTTATGGTATTTGATTATGGTTTCATAAGTTTGTGCAATTTTAATATAAAAATTACAAAATTACAGGAATTATACAACGTTTAAATCTCTAAATCAGTATTTAAAATAAAATTTCTATATAAAAATCGGGTTTTAAAATAGAAATGATTTTGTAGTTATCGGTTTTAAGCTAAATAACTGATATTAAAAAGGGTGTTAGATTTCAGTTAGTTTTGTGGGTTAATACCGAAAATCAACCGATTTCTATTAACACAAAAAAAATCGATTGGAAAATAAAAACTGATTTCTAAAAAAAAATCGATTGGAAAATAAAAACTGATTTCTAAAATTTACATAGAAATCGGTTAATCACCTATGTCTATAGTTGCAAACTATAGATATCGGCTCTATCAACATCAGTCCGGATTTTCATAGAAATCGGTGAATAACCAATTTCTAATGTAATATTTTTAGTAGTGTGTAAACTATACTCATCTGTCCCGTACTAATGGTCATATGTGGTCTACTTTGACTTTTTTTGTCCGTCCAATACATATGATAAATAGTATACAAAAATTTTGAAAAAATACTAAAATAAAATTTTATTTTAGTATTTTTTTCAAAATTTTTGTATACTATTTATCATATGTATTGGACGGGCAAAAAAAGTCAACGTTGACCACCTATGATCGTTAATGTGGGACAGAGGGAGTATAGCCTTACGCTCTGCAATTTGTGGGAGCTTTCATTGTTTTCATCCTTGCTAGTTCGGAGGTATGCTTCTCACACCACCGTCTTCTTCTGGTCGTTCTTATCGAAGTCGAGCCTTAATAATAAGGTTGTGTTCAATTGAGCTAATGATAGTAAATTATACAAAGAAAATGATATTGCATGTACAGATTTCTTTTTACAAAGAATATGATACTATTGTTTTTCTTGGATTGGTCCCTGTTTTTTTTGGATTTGTCTTTCACAAATTAATTTTATTTTTTTTATTAGATGAGTGTATTCAATTAAGACGCAAAACTTTTTTTTTTTACTTTAAAGTATGAATATTTAATTCCAATTTTTAAAAGTTTATTAAAACTCTAAATTATTCATTACAAATTTTAAAAAGTTGAGGTATTCAAAAGATTTAAAGATGTAAAAAGTTATAGATCTTTTTTATTTTATCTAAAAAATATAAAATAAATTTATTCTTTGAAATATCTAGTACATTAATAATAAAAATCAATTAAACTTTATCAAAATCTATATAAATTAATAATTAATAATAAAAATCAATTAAACTTTATCAAAATCTATATAAATTAATAAAAAAAAATCAAAGAGTAAGGGGAATATTTGTATTCATTACTTTACATAGACTTTTTAAAGTGGCATATTAATTAAATGAACAATATAATGTGACATCAGAGTAAGTGGAATATTTGTACTGCTATATAATATAATTAAATTTAATTGACGACAACCGCAAACGTCTCTATTTATAGAACCTTCAGATGTACATTTTTCGACCACACCAAAAACAAACCAATCTTTTCAGCAGCTAGCAAAACAATCAAATGGCTAAATTTGTTCTGATTGCGATCGTTACCCTTTTCATGATGTCGTCGATGGTTGTGAGTAGCTAGCGTCGTACCTAGCTAGCTAGTATTTTTTATGTTTTCATTGGTCGATATATGTTGCATGGTTCTCTCAATCTTCTTATTTATAATTAATAAATATATGATCGTTCAGGTGATGATGACTCAGGGCCAGATCCACATTAATACCAATCGTGTTTTACTTGTATGTTCTTCTTCTTCTTCAATTCCTCTCCTCCTCAATGCTTATAATAAGCATAAAACTCCGTTGATAATTTCTATAATCATTTTTCCTTTCTAAATTTCAGAGTAGTGTTCCGGATGTCGGTCTCGGGCATCATAGTAAGTGATCGTCGTCTTCCATACTCCTTATTTTCTTGGTTATTAAAATTAATGTTTTGTTTCTTTCTATTTTCCGATCGATCGGGTGTTTAAATGACCAGGGGCCAATCCGTGTCCCATTTGTTGTGCAGAGGGGAAGGATAGAGGTTTGAGAAATTAATCAATATATATAATATAATATAATTGTTCATATATATATGTTTCAGTACTCGATCCTTCCCGTCTATCTCTAACATCATATATTAAAAATCAGGTAGAATATCCCCCTATTGCAACAGCGTGCTGCCGGGATGTCCATGCCGCCCTTAAACATATCATGATGAGTACTACTAATAAAATATAAATATATATATATATATATATATATATATATATATATCCCCTAGCTCGCTCTCATAATTATAATACGTTTGCCTTTTCGATCTTCGGTTGGTTTGTGATGTTTTATTTTGCTATCTATCTATCTATGTTGTATTACTCATATCATTAATAATTAATAAAGGGGTTTATAATAACTAGATCCTTCTTCCCGTGCAATGCACGGAGAATACCTCTCAAAGCTTCGCCCGGATTTATTTTAATCTTGATTTTATTGTATATGTTAAAATAATTGTATAAAAATTTATTTTTATATTCATAAGTTTGAAAAAAAACAATTTAGATGTTTTGACAATGTTTTATTGATTTAGGATTGTTAAAAAATTGACAATGTTATAGACACAATATAACTAACACACCTAGATAAAGATAATTTTTTTTTATTTATGTTCAATTCAAATTTTTAAATAATTATTTTATTTGTGTTTCAATTAGCTGTCTACTCAATTTCTCAATATTTTTATTGATCTCTTAAAATATACAATGTAATTTATATACAATAGTGAATTTATTATTTAATTAATAAAATTGAATTGGTAAATAATTATATTTTCAATATATGATTTTTATTGATCATAATTATAATAATCAATTATGAAATGTGAATCAACATAAGATCTATAAAATATAGTATTATTATATTATAAATAAATTAGCTTTAATATTGTAAATAACTAAATTAGAAAATAAATCAATAGAGTAGTCGAATACGAACAACTTTTTATATATCCGAATATTTGAAAAACCTAAAGTTTAATTTACATTTTCGAAAATATATAGTAGAAAGTCAACTAATGTGTATCTCTAATCTAAATATTTAGTCAATCAATTAATTAAAAAACAATATATATGTAAAACTAATTGATTATCAATATATTTAAAAATAATTTAGAATGTATACTATAATTAATGAATATTTGATTAAAAATAATATTGATTTTATTAATATACTAAAATTAAGGATCCAATTTAATTTATAAAATAATTCTTGAATGGTATTATAATGCTACTATAATTGTGGTATAATTAATATCATAGAAAATTTGAATAATTGCTATTTTTATTTATGTATTGAATATCTTCCATTTGACTGTGTTTATTAATTTATTTTTATTTTTATAAATAAAAATAATTTAAAAAAATGATTTGAAAGTTTTTTTAAATAATAATTTATTTCTTAAGCATATAACATTTTAAATTATAAATGTAAAATTGTTGAATAGTTAATTAAATTAAATTGTTTAGCATTATTTTGTTTTTATTTAAAATATCAAATTTCTCAATTTGTTTTAATAAGTTTTATAATATACAAAACATTAAAAAAATTGTAGTATTTTTTAATCATAATTATCACTTGATTGGAATATTTACTAAATATATAATCTGTGTGAATCTTTATATTAACATTATGTAATAATATTCTGAATTATTGATATTTTTTATTTTGTAATTCAAATATTTTTCATCTCACTTTGTTTTATTAATTTATTTTTATTTTAAAAAATAAAGAAAATAAAATAAAAGATGATAGAAAGTTTTTTTGAATAATAATTTACAATAATTTAATTAGTCTTTTTAATAGGGAATTGTCAACTTGAAAACGAAATGACAATCTTTAATTAGAGAGAAAAATGATCCGTTGTTTTAGACTTATACTCAGTTTCAGTCTTCTTATAAATTTAGACTTAAAGTAATAGTCCGTTGTTTTAGACTTATACTCAGTCTTCTTAATTAGTCTTCTTATACAGTTAGACTTTAACTGTATAGATATTTGACTATAAATTAATAAAACAAATTTGTATTCATCATATATTGACTATAAATTATAATTGTCGAATACCAATATCGTCGGCATTATGAAATTTTTAATTACTTTCTTGTGATTGAAATTTCAAAAATGGACTAATGACATAAGGTGAAGGTGAGAGTAAAGCTGAATGACTCCTGCTTCTATGCGCATGGTTGTGATGTCTATTAATCGAACCCACTCCTGCTTCTATGAGATATAGTTAAATATCAGAAAAAATAAGTAGTAATTGGAACTAAAGTTTTTGATACGACAACCCACTTTAGTACCTTTGGATTTAGAAGATCCACCTAATATTACTTATAAATAGTGAATATGTTATTTTTTTTTACAGAAATAAATGAACTAAATAATCCGACAGTATAATCGATATATCGTAATTCGTAACAACATAAATAATCTACTTATCTCTCATCCTCAATTTTTTAATAACAATGTTTTATTAATTTATTTAAATTTATAATGATATACAAATTTAAAAAAAATGTTTGAAGTGTATTCTAATAATAATTTTTCAATGTAACATAAATGTAAAAGATGTCATCATGCATGAAATTAATAGGGCCAAGAAAAAATTAATGTATGACTATTTATCTAAACAATTTAATCGGTTATTCATCAAAATAGAGAAATAAATTATATACATGAATCAAATATTTAGGTTCAGAACCAAAATTTATATACCTGAATCAGGAAAAAAAATAGGATCAAACAATCTTTTATCAGATAAAATAACAAATCAAACCTCATATATTTGATGAATAGAAAAATAAATTGCATACATGAATCAAATATTTAAGTTCATGATACAAAACATACTAAATTACAGAAAGATACTTATCTTCATGAAAAGTGCAACTCAAGCAATCAAGAGAAAGAATGAGACCTGTAGATTTATAGGTACACTCCATAAGCAACAATCACCTTCACACCGGTTTGATATACAAATTTCTGTGTGGACAACAAATAACATCTCCAGGTAAGCATTATGTTATAGTTTTGTAAAATTGAACCAACACCATCAGCATAAAAATGAGATCATAAGCATAGCTGGAAAAAAGTGGTACAATCACCTTGACTTCTAGAACCACAAACACGTGGCCCATTTTAATTCTCGAAAAGAATTTGCAAGCATACATACATCCAAGATACTCTCAGTTGCAAGTACAAAAAAGTGAGTTAAACCTAATTAGAATATAAGAATTGGAACACAGAAAATCATCTAACATGCTAACAAACTCAAAATATTTCAAGATAATATTATTTCTATTCGAGAATTTCAACTTTCAAACACATAGAACTCGAAGTGTAACCTGCTATGTTGTCCCCAATATTAAGGAAGCACGCAGCACCATTTTTCAAATATGAGGGTGCCAACATATCTTATACCTCGAGAATTTTGTGTTGGTGCCAACAAAATTTCAAAATGCAGAAAACAATATTAACACGGACTCATCAACAGATTTTGAGGCTTTATGTACCTATGACATACTCGAATACCACCATGAATATAAGACAACGCTCTAAATATTTGCAAACATCCATGTAAACAGGTCCATAATGAGTAACGTTATTATTATACCAACCATATTTTCTAACAATATGACTGACTCCTGAATATTACTCGGATATATATAAGTAATGGAACAAATTAAACAATATCAAGGTGACCATAGTTCACAGAGCACGCAGAAAATCAAACAATACTTTTCAAAAACAGCCAAATACCTGGTAAGCGTACAGCTTCGCATAAATCAATGGCATCCTCTGGTTCAACTTATTATAGTGTTTGATGACACGATGAACAGTTTGAGGGACAATCTCAAATACCAAATTGAGATATAGTTCTTCCTAATCAGTAGTTGAGAAAAAACAGTATTTCAAAGAGACGACATTTGGATGGTCAGTGGAGTGACGAAAAAATCCCGGTGCGAGTGGATTGACGAAATTGAACAACATACTTCAAACATACAGGGGCATGAGCATGACTACAAATTCTTACCGTATCCTACTTTTGACACCAAAACACACACACGAATTATTGAAGAGCTATGGCAAATCAAGTTCGAAAAAGGAAAAATTTATAACCCGAACGACAAACAAATCAAGAAACCAGCCTATAGACTATAGGAGAAATCCAAATTGGGTGATTGTTGACTGGTAATCAAAATCCATAGTCGAAATTCTCCAGAAATTACTATAAATTCGAAAATCAAGAATTAAATTGGTATAAATTGGCCAATTATACTCACATCCCCCAAATCAAGATTCGATTTTTATTTTGGCCATAGTCATACATTAGTAAAATCAAAACTCAATACAGTAATTACCAAAACCCACTATCAATTATATTTCTCCATCAGTGATTAACAGAAAAAAAACACAGCTGTAATTTTTCTTTTACCAAATTCCGGTGACTGCCCGTTGACCTTTGCCGCAGGAATAATGGGTTCGCTGGCTTTTTTTCTTTCCGTCATAGTACGAAAGTATCCATGCAGGCAAACTGATCGCAATAAAATATCACGCTGTAAATCATTATTTCCAATATTCCAAATAGAATTTCACAGTAGTGTAGTAATATTTTTCATAAGAATATGAAGGAGCAGAACAAAAGGTAGACAAATAATTAACATTTTACTTAAACTTGCACTTCTTTCATTTCTCTCATCTATTTATAAGTTTAGTGCTTAAATGAATAAATGATCACCCATATATTTTATCGGATTATACTTCATACAACAATTCACTTATGGATGAGAAAACTTCCTTACCACCCAGGGTGTTCTCCGATGACCACTCAAGATCTTTAAGCAATTTCCAGTTTGACAATCAATTATCTTTACGGTATGGTCTCCACTGTCAACCAAAGAAAATAACATGGCAAAATATTTTAAAAATCAAAAATGAAAAATATATACACATGTATCTAAACAAAGATATAGACGCACGGGCGTTGATGCAAGAGTTTTTCCATCAGGACTAAATGTTGCAGCAATCGTTGACCTAGGCGGAGGCTGTAGGGGGCAATACTTGGCTGATAAATGTAGCAATGATACAACCTCCACCCTGTAACCCAAGAAAGGTGATTAGAAATTAATCATTATTTACAGCAGTGCCAACATGAATAGTACTGATATTGATAAACCATAGAAAAATTCAAGAGGAAAGGAAGATACCATGAACGAAGTTCTTGTCTCACATCTTTCGCTGATTCAAGTTTAGTTCTACATGAATTACTATAGGAACTGGACACCTTGCCCCAAAATCTTTTGGGAGATCGCTTTGTTTGAGGGGATAACTCTCTTCGAGCTAACAACTGAAACACATTCCTGAAGTGGAATTCAACATTCAAAGTACAATAATTATATGATCCTCTGAAGTATAACTATAAGCAAAAGTATATTAAAAAAATGTTTAAAATAATAAATGGACAGAAGAAAAGTACCAAAAACTCATACGTAATATTGAATTTAGCATTAAAAGTCATAAAAATTAGCAAGAAGCGTAAGTTTCGGGTCATGGATGTCTTATCTTAGTTGGTATAAACCGAATAAGAACTTCAAACAAAGCATCTCCTAGGAAGAGTTGAAACATTCCAAACAAAAAAATCTATTCATGTTTTGCAACAGGAGCATATGTGCGAGAAAACTTGAATTTTTTTTAAACCCCTTATCGATGGCATCTTTCAGATCAAGAAACTTTCAGAAGGACCGTGCTAATTTAAAATTTTAAATTAGAACAAATTTTAAACAAATTAGAAGGACCGTGCTAAATCTGATCAAGAAAGTGTTAAAAAAAGGTTCGAAAAATTAAATAGAAAAATACATTTACTCCACGAAGTATGGGGTCATTGGTGATCAAGTTAATCAACGAAGGGATAGAGAGAGGAAATCTAAAAAATTGAATCTAAAAATTGAACTTTATGAAACCAAAAATACCTTAGGGAACTGCAAAAAAAAAGGAATTTTGGGACGACAATTATTCACACTGATGGCATGAATTCAGATGATCAAATTACAAATATTTCTTAATCTGATAATTTGAAAGATCGGGAAAAATTGAATAAAGCTCTAAGAATTAGAGAAGAAATTACCTGAGAATCGAGATTGACGATAACTTCACTGGCGGCTGCGGGTAGGTTTATGGAATCGAGATTGACGATAACTTCACTGGCGCAAAAACAGAATAAATACTACATGAGGGATCATCAAAAATTGAAAATAAAATAAAACGCTACATAATCAAAGAGAACGAAAAATTGAAGAAGCTTACATATATATGAAGTTGGGAGTCGATGCCGGATGAGTACTAAAACTACGATAAAAGAAGATTCAAACACAATAATCGACATTGAATCGTTTGATTCTAAAACTGAAAAAATATATGGAAACTCGCTCGGTTTTGAACGTGGTAGCGACGGGGAAAGAATTTACCTTGAGCAATCAACCTGCAAAAAAAAAAGACAATCATCGAGTAATCAATTTGTTGAATTCTGAAAGGGAGAGAGGAACCGTAAATCCAACGGTAGAAAAGAGGAGGGAACATTGATTCTGAATCTGCCAAATAACAAAACGAAACATGCCAAAAAGAAATCTGCCGAATTAAAACATACCTATTTATGAATCTGGTTGATTCTGAAATTGCAAAAAAAAAAAAAAAAAAAAATGATTAGAGCCCTAATTATGATAGAGCAGAGAAGGAAAAAAACCTCAATAACCTAATTATGATAGAGAAGAGAACGGAGAACACGATTTGTTGCAGCAGAAAAAAAAAATGAGAAGGGGAAAGAATGGAGAAGCGGAAGAAGCGGATCGATTAATGTAATTGTGTGATGTTTGACCGGACATTTATTTATGTTTCCATTAGTGAATTTAATTTTGATTAAAATAAAAAGGAGAAGAAAATATTGAGAATGGGTGTGAACGCAAGTTAAATTGCAAGTTAAATTGAGCATTCTTATTGGACAATTAGATTTCAATTTCATCCTAATTGGCAAAATTAGCTGTTTCTATTGGCTAATTGGAATTATTAGTATTCAGGATTTATATATTATTAAGATTTACTAATTATGTATCAACTTAATTTACTAATAAGACATAATTAGTAATGACTAATAAAATTCAATTGATCGATAACTTCAAATGATCACTCATTATAATCGAACTCTTACTAATGACCTTACACGAGTTTTGAGATGAGACGATAACCTACTGGGAGAAGAGGTCAACTTTTCTTATTATAAAATGTCAAATAAAATTAGAATTTGTCAAATCAAAGTGAGCATTTTCCTTGCAAGCAAGTTTTTAAGTATCTTTTCTTAGCATCATTCTGTTTGTAATCAGTTAGATTCAATTTAACTCATTAATTTTAATTTGGTTTAGGTGATTTTTTTTTAAATAATTACAAAATATAATTCAGATTTCAGAGTAATAATTTTAAGTAAACAATTGAAAAATATACTCTATTTATTTCATAAATGGATGTTTTACAATAACAAAACTTTCAAAAAAAAATCTTATTTTTTTAATTTAAAATAAAATTTCAATTTATTTTTTCTACTTTAGTAACTACTATTTTACTTTTAATTTAAAAATACATTATCTCCTTCATTTTATTTGTCAAAAGGTCAAAATAAAACATTTTTTATGAATTTTATGTTCGAAAAAGTGGTATTGAAGAAATGAAAAGGTAGTAAAAAACAAGTAAAGTAAAATATTTCATCATAATTCAATAAAATCAATAGTAATTACAGTAAATAGTTTATTTTTTATATTATAAATATTACACTATCTAAAAATAAAAATGAATAAACATTATAAAAATGATTGTATGTTACTACAAAACGTTATTCATAAATCATAATCAATCGTCCTTCCGATTTTTTTTTTTTCCAATTAAAATCATTGAAATATTTTCACCAAGAGAACTCGTTAAAAATACCGCCGTACTATCTTATCTCATTTCCACCACCGCCTTCCCTCGCCGGGAAGCTTCGAAATCGTCACTCCGGCGAGCGAGCTTTCTCCCACTAAAACCCCCTCATAAACGATGTCACTAATTCCTTGTCTTTCCCTTCAAATTCAAACCGCACCCCCCAAAACTCCATTTTTCCTCCCCAAGAATTCAATTTCATCTGTCTCGAAAAACTATTCTTTCGCTCCGATTCCCAAAGGGATTTTGAAGAAGGGCAGTACTGTAAATCTGGGCCCATTGGTTCCCGTCGCGTGTGCGACTCACCCACCTTTCGCGGGGCTGCACAGGAGGAGGGAGGGGAGTTTCTCGCTGCTTCCGTTTGGCGTGAGCCCGGATACCGATTCCGTGATTGAGGTACAATCTGATGCTTCGGAAGCTTTGTCGGCTATGCTCCCATTCGTCGTCGCTCTCACTGCCGTGGCTGCGCTTTCTAAGCCTTCCACTTTTACTTGGTGAGCGTAGTTTTGTTTCCTTACACTTTATGATTGAGCTCTGTGTGTGTTTATGTATGTGTATGCGTGCGCGTGTGTAGAACAAATGCTGCCCTCAATCGGTTGTTTTTCGCTTGCGTGAAATCGAACTTGTAGTAGCAATTTGTTTCATCAGAAGATACTATCCTCTAGTATACTGGCAAAATTAGTATTTGAGAGTTTATAACTAATTTGTCTGTGATCTTGTTGGAAATCATTTACTATTCGTTTGCATTCTTTACCTTACGACGTTACGCGAGAACATGTATTGCTTGCAGCTTGCGTTGATGGTTATTTACTAAGGTGCTTTGCTATCCACGTGCCACCACGTGTACATTTGTTCATGAATGAAATTAAGTGCCGAATTTTATGATTCATAAATGTTCTAAGCCTTCCACTTTTACTTGGTGAGTGTGATTTTGTTTCCTTACACTTTATGATTGAGCTTTGTTTGTGTATGTGTATGTGTATGTGTGCACGCGCGTGTGGTAGAACAAATGGTGCCGTCGATAAGTTTTTTTCGCTTGCTTGAAGTCGGCCTTGTAGCGATTTGTTTCACCAAAAGATAGTTTAATTTTTCATCGTCTGTATGAAAGCTATATTGAAGAATCAAAAAGAATGGTACACTAGTATACTGACAAAGTCACAAAATTAGTTTTCGCAAATTTTATAACTTCTTTGTCTGTGATCTTGTTGGAAACCATTTACTATTCGTTCGCATTATTTCCCTTAGGACGTTACGCACACACATGTATTGCTTGCAGCTTGTGTTGATGGTTATTTACGTTCGAGTCGTAAATGTTCTTATTAAATTGCTCGATAGTAAACTTATTGATGATTTCTTTTACATATGGTTAATGACTTCTTAAGATGCATATGGGTTTCGTCGTTTTGTAAATGATAGAGGAAACCTGCAGGGTGTCCAAAGAATTGTACGCTCCTGCACTTGGAGGAATTATGTTATCTATCGGGATCAGACTTTCCGTTGATGATTTTGCTCTAGCATTCAAAAGGTTACAATTTTTCCTCATTACTTTTGTTTTCAAGCCTTGTGAACATATTTAATAATTTTATTTTACGAACAGACCTGTGCCCTTATCCATTGGGTTCATGGCTCAGTATCTCCTGAAACCGGCTCTTGGGGTGTTTGTGGCCCGGGCCTTTGGGGTATCGCCGATGTTTTATGCAGGCTTTGTTTTGACATCATGTGTCGCTGGGGCCCAGCTATCCAGCTATGCCAGCTTCTTGAGTAAAGGTGACGTGGCATTGAGCATCATCTTGACTAGCTCTTCCACAATCGCCTCGGTTCTCGTTACTCCTCTTTTGACGGGCCTTCTCCTTGGCTCCGTTGTCCCGGTTGATGCTGTCGCTATGTCCAAATCTATTTTGCAGGTAATCAATAGGGACTAATATTTTGTCTAGCAAATTACACGTAGTTTCGTAGTGGTAATCTAAATCGAACACACGCTTTTTTTTTTAGCGACAATGTTATGTTTATTTATCAGGTGGTTCTTGCTCCTATAACTCTAGGGTTGGTGCTAAACACTTACGCCAAACCAGTCGTGTCCATTTTGCAACCTTTGATGCCATTCGTCGCGATGATTTGTACTTCAATGTGTATCGGAAGCCCCCTTGCCATAAATAGGACCCAAATCCTTTCTTCCGAGGGCTTGAGACTGATTGGGCCCGTACTATCTTTTCATGTAGTCGCATTTACCTTGGGTTATTGGATCTCCAAAATCGGACCTTTAAGGCAAGTCATTTATTCTCTTCAAAAAAAGTATTGTAATTCTTGAATTCAAGGGTCAGAGGGACTTTTTTGGTGTGCGATTTTTGGTTTTCTTGTAAATAATCCAAATCTCGGGGGTGGTTTTGTAATTAACAGGTTAGAGGAAGAAGCTTGTAGGACGATTTCGCTGTGCACGGGAATGCAAAGCTCGACGTTAGCAGGGCTTCTTGCGACTCAGTTCTTGGGGGGCACGACGCAAGCTGTCCCCTCGGCTTGCTCGGTTGTGGCCATGGCCATAATGGGCCTTTGCCTTGCTTCTTTCTGGGGCAGTGGGTGTAAGATCAGGGAGTTGCCGTCTGCTCTGATCCAAATCCGACGATCTGCTTCCACGTCATTGTTCAATGAAGCTACATAGACATCGTTCGTTCACACACAGTTAAGAACAGGAATAGAGAGAGTAGTGTAGATTAGCAAGAAAACGAAAAATGTAAAGCGATGAGACGAGCCGGTATTATATTGCATTCTTTAGTGATTGATATATAGTATAAAATTACATTTTTTGATGACACATGAATGAATATTACTTGGAAAAAAGGTTGAAAATAGTTATAAGAAAAATTGAGTTGTTGAAATTTTACAGCCCCAAAGGAAAACTCAAAAAATATTGAAAAACATTCTAATTCGCCGTCTGTGGGAATCGAACCCACGACCACATGGTTAAAAGCCATGCGCTCTACCAGCTGAGCTAAGACGGCTTGATTGTTTGTTTATCATAGTTGATTTAGTTAATATAAAATAAAAGTACAAAATATTCAAAGTTTAGTACAAAATGGTGGGGAGTTGTATAAAATTAAAATTATTATTTATTTATTCATATAAAAATAACGTTTAATACTTTATTTTTATGTTACATTTTGTTGGGGGTTACAAAATTCTGACATGTATCTCTATCTCTCCATACTTTATTTATGAATTAGCAATAAATTTTGATGTATCAATAATTGAAAATGTACGCTGTACTTACTGTACACGTACTTGTTTTCTTTTATTTTAAATACTGTATTTTTTTATGAAGCTCACATTTATAGGATTGGGACTTGGGATGTTGTAGTGTTGTACTTTTATTGAAACTTCGTATTCATACTCGTGTAATGTCACAAATTATTGATACTTTAAAATGTGATGTCCATTGATAAAATGTGATGTCAAGTGATAAGATTACGAGCATATATTTATATTTGAGTTCAAAATTTTATTTTCAAAATCTCAAACAATGTAAAATGTCTAACACGTTCTTTCACGAGTAAGTTTAATTTCGCTGATTCTACTTGTGAAATAATATCATCTTTAGCAAGCCATATGTGTGAACTCAATTTTATCGGCTCTACTCGAAAACTAATATCATCTTTGAGTAAGCTAAAAATTTCATCAGATAAATCAGTATACACTTAAAAATATTTGGTTAAAGTGATAAAATTAAGCTAAAAATTTCATCAGATAAATCAGTATACACTTAAAAATATTTGGTTAAAGTGATAAAATTATCAAATTTATATTTGAGTAATTTATTTATTTTCAAACCTCGTACTTCATATATCATTGAGATTTTTAAATTTTAAATTTTATTTAAAAACAAAAATATTGATAATATGGTGATTTTCGAAAGTAATACGTATTCCATATTTCCATGGATTAAAACTACATACAGTATTCTGTTCAAATATTCCAACCAAAATTATTTGAGAGGGACGATTCAATGCCTACCAACATCTTACTACTCACCATGTTAAAAACAACAGCAATATTGAGATGCCTCTGTTTTCAAGCCTTTTCAGTTGCCCCACAACAACACGGACACACATTACACTATTTTTTTCTCCCTATTTTAAATTACTTTTCTTATTCAAAAATATCATTAAAATTTACTACCTTTGTCCCACTGAGTGTTTTACAAAAAAACTGAAAATTCTAATTTTTTCATGATAGTTAAACTTAATTTCAGTTCAGTTCAGTTCAATTCAGCTCAGTTGGACGACTATGACGCTCCCAAGAGGGCCTATGGTTTCCCTTTTTGTTCCCTATGTAGAATGTGTGTGTGTATGTATGTTCCCTTTCTCTCTACTCTTTACTCTTTATTAGACACCACAACCCATAGTCATACTCCTTTCACTCACCACTTTTTTATCCATCTTTTCATCATTGCTCTTTTTTTCCATTTGAAAAACAAGAAACCAAAAACAACCTCATTTACACTCTCACCTCCACCCATCATCACTACAAAAGGATCACCCAATAATCCTTAGGAACCCCCAACTCAATTTTCCTATGGATGTAAGAACTTGTATAAAGATTCCATTTTTTTCTTCCAAAGTTTGGTTCTTGATTTCTTTTGTTTTTTCCTTTGTGCAGGATTTTGATTTCGGGAGGATCCATGTTCCTGCATTCGGGAGCTGGGACTGCAACGGTGACATCCCATTCACGCAGTGTTTCGAGACGGCAAGGGAAGCTGCCGCTTCCGGAATGTTCCGATACAGCTACTCCGAGGACAGGGATCTGTACGTGGCAGGTGATTTATACGAGAACCGAGTCGTAACTCCTGCTGTCATTGTCGTACCTCTCCGCAGGGTAATACTCTCTTCAAAAACATGCTTCGTTTATTTTCTTGGCATATAGTCGATGCGAAAATCTTAGTAGTAAAGATAGGTTCTTGATTTTTCTTGATCAACATATGGATGTTCACAGATGCTGCAATCATGGGTTCATTGCTTTTTTGTTAGTGAGTTTAAAAGGTAGGGAAAGGAATGAACTTTGGGGTATTTTTGGTATTTTTGGTTTAGGGGAAAGGAGCAGGATATACCAAGGAAAAGGAAGGAAGAAAAGATGGATGGGTGGTGTGTGACTGTGAGATGAAAGCACCACCAAGCCCTGTCTCCACCTCTTTATCGACTCCTCCGTATATACGCACACCCAAAGCTGTCGACGAAGATTTGTACAGGATCTCCCCTGGCCTCGTCCGAGCCGGGGGCAAGAGAGTAAGTCCCTTAGCCCCCACTACAAAAATGGCCTTCGATTTTATTACTAATTTTTGTTGTCCGTTTGATTATCTTGCAGAAGAGAGCTTGGAGTTTCTTTTCGTGCCTGCTTCCCGATTGTCTCTGTTGAACATATATGATTAGTATATAGCTAGTACTATTAGTAGTGTTCTTGGTGTGATTTCAGTGTTTCTTCATTTTATGGCAATCTATTTTTAAGACATTCTCAAATTATTACTTGTGGAACTGATTTTTATTTTTTTTGTAAAGAAGTGTTTTTAATTTTGTTCTTCTAATCAATGCAAGTTTTTCAGCAAAAAAATGGAGCAAGAATAATCATAATTCATAAGCATGTTGATGTGAAATAGTCACCTCCTAAATTACTAAACAAAGAAAGAAACGCGCGAACCATTCACTGCACTGCGCTGGTGAGAGTGAGCCTCCGGAATTGGAGTGATCGATGACTTGTTTGGGGCATTTTCACAAACACTTGGTGTGCATCTCATATATTACGAAAACAGTCTCTGTTGTTTTAATACGTGTTAGGACTTGCGTATCAAATATTAAAAGTTGGGATAATTTGAATAGGTGAAATATTAATTATGGGACTAATAAAATAATAAATATAATAAAAAGAAAAAGTCCATACAAACACTTATATATTTCAATTTTCGGTGAAATAAATAATCTTAAAAATATTGTACAGTAAAATCTTTATAAATTAATAGACTCAAAATTTTTAATTAATTTAAAAAAACTATTAATTTATTGAGATCTTTTTTTTATTTATAAGATCAAAAAGATTCTACTAATTTAGAGTAGTTTATAGAGGTTTCAACTAGGGCTGGGCGCGGGCCGGGCCGGTCCCAAAATTTTTAGGGACCGGCCCAAAACCCGATTTTTTCGGTTCGGGTTGGTCCGGGTTTTTCTAAAATGAAGGCCCGACTTGAGATCGGGCCCGACGGTCCGAGTCGGGTTTTCGGGCTTTTCGGGCCTTATTTTTAAATTTTAAAAATATATTTTTAATTATTAAAAATAATTTTTTATTAATATTTTTTATGAAAAAATAAAATTTTAAATTTTAAATAATATTATTATATAAAATATTTATAATTAAAATTTTTTAAATTGAATTATTAATTAAAAAATTAAAGAATTATATAAAATATATTTAATATTTATTAAAATTTTATATAAAAATAAAAAAACGGGCCGGTCCGGGCTTTCGGTCCCAATTTTTTTTGGGACTGGGCCTGGACCGGCTTTTTAATTTTCGGTCCGGGCCCTTGTCGGGCCGGTCTCAAAAAAAATTGGGACCGGCCCATGACGGGTTTTTTTCGGGTTTTCGGTCTGGGCTTTCGGGTTTTCGGGCCAAAACGCCCAGCTCTAGTTTCAACTCTAATGTATTTTGAGTCTTTTAATAAGTGGTATTGTATCATATTTATTGAGATAAAAAACTTTTTGATCTCATATAGCCATTTCTTGATTATTTAAAATTTAAAATCCGGCACTCAGTGCTGAATTAACTCCACGTGTCATCATTCCATAAGTCAACGACTATTTTTTTTAAAGAAAAAAAAATTCCACATGTGTAAATAAAGAATAAAAATGTGATTGTTTTTATAAAAATAATCGTTGATCAAGGAGATGATGACACGTGGAGCACGTGATGGTCAAATTATAGCGAAATTTAAATTTTATATTAAAAAAAGATTAAATTGAAATTAAATTCGATATATTTAAGACTAAATTAAAAAATTGAATGTAAGACTAAATTGAGAAAAAACACATTTATGAGACTAAATTTCTTTTATATTTGTTTTTTTTCAAATCGTAATATAGTATATATAATCCTCTCGTAATCTTATTATTTATCATTCTAAACTTTTCCACAAATTTTAATAATAATTACAATTTACTAATTTAATATTATTTATTACTACTACAATTATTATTCAACTTTAACTTTATTCTTTAATACCTTTCTTTTTTGTGAATTTATATTAATAAAACATGAAATTTAATGACTCTTACTTAATGAAATAATAATTAACGAGAGCTTGATTAGTAAAAATATTTAATGACATATCAAAAGAAGAAATCATTCAACTTCATAATGACAAGTAAATAGAATATATTACTTAAAAAGTTAAAAAATAACATAAAAATATAATTACATTCTTCACTTTTTTATTAAAATTTAAAACATAAAAAAATACGAATTAACATTTTTTAAATTTAAAAAAAAGTGGTCATATAATATTTTTTTTAAAGTGACCATTGGATTGTTTTATTTCTAAAAAACACAGTTTACAAAATAAGTAAAATATGAACATCTCTTCTTTACACTTTAGAAATAAAACAACCCAATGGTAAACCAAGACTCGTTTTTGGAAATAAGCCAAGATAAAAACTGACACATTTTACCCACATATTTTAACAGTCAATTTATTTTTAAACTCCCAAAATATATTACGATTGTGACAACCTAAAATCTTTGACTCTCTCTCAGGAAATCTCAAAGCTTTTGCAGAAATTACAGTAACACACAAAGAGGGCGATATAAATACAATCTCTATCTGTATATGCTTTTGGGGCTTTTGGATTATCGTAACAAAATCCAAAAATTACACACGACGTCAATACAGGAAAAAAGGATGCGGGCTTTAAGGATTGAAGTCCACCTCAACACAAAAAGCTCACGCCGTGGTTTTGTCTTGTAGGAGTAATTGGGCATGGGATGATTCAAATTTCAGGGCATTTCTGGTGAGCTCTTTTGTGCTTTTCTTGCTCGCTTTCTGCCTTGCCCATCTTATCCCTTCTGGTTGTTGTTTTTGAGGTGCAAAATTTGTTTTTTTTTTTCAGTTTTTAATTTAGGCTTCAAGAAAGGTAAATGAAAAAAAAAACTTGATCTTGCTCGTTGTGTGATTGATTTACTTGAAGAAAAAAATGTGGGTTTTGTTTTGATTTGTGTTTATAAGGTGCCCTTTGTTTTGAAAAATCTGGGTGGTGAGGTTTGGGTGAGGATTTATATTGAATTTTTTTGAGGAAAAATAAAATTAAAGAATGTGTTGATATGAACATTTGATATTTGAGGGTTTACATATCTGGATTGTTACTTCTTGTTTTATTTGATTGGCGTGTGTTTTATTGATTTTTGTTCAGAGGTGTTATGATAAAATAACCTTGATCCAAAATAGTGTCTGATTTGAAATTCAATTTTGTAATGGCTTGTGTTGCAGAACATATTCTCAAATCTGGGCTTGTGTGGAAGTTTCACCCTTGGCTTTAATATCAGAAAAAGAAAAATCCCATTTGAGAAATGGAAACTTCATAATTGATTGCTTCTCTAGTTGAACTCATCGTGTGAATTGGTTTTACTGGTGGAACTTTTATGATCGATAGCTTTCCATTGATAGGGAAATTTGTGTAAATATCACTCCTTTTCAAATCCTAAGAAATAATTTCTCTGCAAATGTGTCTAAGTTTTATGAACATCGTGTCTTCGTTTTGCATAGATGTATAATTGGCTCTATTTACATGTCTGGAAAATAACATTATTTTTATAAGGTGAACTAAAGAATGCACCAACTTTTCACTCATTTTGTTGGATCAGTTTTTCCTATCTCACAAAAACTTCATCCATGGATAAGAATTCATTTCGTGGTTTTCATAGCCCTTACACTACAAAAAAAACCGAGAATACCGACGGTTTGTGCCGTCGGTAGCCCTTACACATTTAATTTAGTTTTAATGTGCCCCGTTAAGTTATTTAGATGTAATTAGACTAAGTGAAGAGAATATATATAGTTACTAATAAGTGTATTTATTTAAAAGTCTTCATTTAGATCAATACCTTACCGTTTAAAATTTATAGATGGTCTGCGCTGTCGGCTCCTATATTTTTGGACAGTGTTTGCACCTTTTACGTTTTCTGTTTTTCGAAGGCAGAGTGTCTTTGAAATGGAATTTACCTGATCACATTAATTGGTCGTTATTTTAAGTAACGAACTCAATTGTCCGTAACTGCATGTAGATTTTACACCTTTTCCAAGCATTACGTATGTGTACTACTTAATGTATCTCCATTTTTAGATTTTTAATTTTATAAAACAAATATTTTTTCTACATAATTTACCTTATTTTTAGGATATTTTTCACTAAAAGCACCCGTATTTCTTTACTATTATGTATTATTGTATTATCATCATTATTATGATTTTTTTTCTTGTGTTGTCTCGTTGCCTAGGTGTCTTCTTTTGGAGGCGATATGTATGCCATAATTTTGATATTATTTGCTTGGTGACTAGTGTTAATGCTTGCTATATTTTATTGCTGTTCGATATGTTTTTTCAGAAGATTGAAATGTATATGAAATGTATATTGATAACTATGATTTGTAGGGATTGGATTTTTTCGCTAGTTCTACATGCAGCGACAAAAGTTGAAATTCCTTTTGGTGTTTTTATGCCTGCGGTTCCCAGCTATTTGGAGTCGTAAATTTTTAAAACGATTTTCTGCCACTTAAATAATTTTGCTAAGCATGCCGATTATGTGCCTTCTTTGCGCAACTCCTATATCCGTTTTATAAAATCATGCAATTATTGCGCGTGTTGTGTATTGCCTATAGGTTTGCGCATCCTAATTTAGTGGATGCGCAAACTATTTATGGTACTTAGTCAATTCCCTTTTAAATAATTAAATAAAAATAAATTGCACTCAATTAACTTTGTACGATTTGATATGCTGACAGGAATTCAACATGGGGTCCCGCAGAGCCGATGGTGAACTTACACCTATAAATGTTGAAATCAAGAGGGCACCACAGAGGAAATCCTCGACCCTCGCTGTCACAAAGCGTGGATTGGCCTCAAACACTGCTGTCCATGAACTGCTTGAATGCCCTGTCTGTATGAATGTTATGTACCCGCCCATTCACCAGGTATATAAATCTTCTTTCATAATCTAGTTTTGCGGAGATTTTTTGTAACTTGTTTACTTCTGTTTTTTGCATTTGCATTAGTAAACAGCGCTGAAGTCGCACTGATATTGCACAAACATTTATGGTTTTTGTAGATTAGCGCTGCAAAATGCTTGATCTGTAAAATAATCGTGTAACTATATAAAAGTTTTGATTTTGATCTTAATATCACGATAGAAAGCATTATACTTTACGCATTTAATATAAAATATATTTTCCCTTTCAGTGTCCGAATGGCCATACCCTATGCTCAGCGTGCCAGGCGAAAGTGCGCTGCTGCCCCATCTGCCGTCGAGCGCTTGGGAACATCAGGTGCTTGGCTCTCGAGCGAGTTGCGGAGACGCTCGAGATGCCATGCAGCTACCTGAGCCTGGGCTGTCAGGACATATTCCCTTATCAGAACAAGATGAGGCACGAGCTGAATTGTCGCTTTCGCCCCTACAACTGCCCTTACGCTGGAGCTGAGTGTCCCATCACCGGTGACATCCCGTTTCTCGTTGCGCATCTGCAGGGAGACCATAAGGTTGATATGCACAATGGTTGCACATTCAACCACAGATATGTCAAGTCCAATCCCCAAGATTTGGAAAATGCTACTTGGATGCTGACTGTAAGTTTTTTTTAATGGCATTTATCATGTTTGAAATATGAAATGTAGGGTTCAGTTTAAATCGTTTCAGTTTAGTGCAGACTCGTTCAATTCAACTTGATTCAGTTCGTTTCAAAATAATTTTAAATAAAATACATAAAGAATAATTTTAATCTATGATTTTAGGTATACAATCTAGTTAATGCTAGAATATTATTAATACTTTCAAAAAAATATTTAATAATTTATATAAATTGTTATTATTATTATAAAAAAATAAAATTCATTTCAGTTCAGTCGATTTCAGTTCAAAAGAACAGGTCCTACTTATAAAAACAAAGGCAATCTATAGACTAATAAAAATTACATATCAGAATTCTCTCTTTTTTATAGGTTTTTTTATCCGCTGAAATTCCATTTTAGCCTTTGTTTAAATTATGTAACCGATTATCGTCTCTGAGATTAAGAGGAGCAAGGTAATATGGTTGTTAGCTGTCCAACTATGCTGTGTATCTTGATTGATCTAATAATATAAGAAATATTTTTCCAGGGTAGTGATACTAGACTTTACGAGTAATTGGTGTATGATTGAAGTTTGACACAAACTTTTATATTAATTAATCAATTGTGATATTTTTTCCAGTTATATTCTAAATCCGGGCTTGACCTTGTAGGTTTTCAACTGTTACGGCTACCAATTCTGCCTGCACTTTGAGTCTTTCAATCTGGGCAGGGCTCCTGTTTTCATTGCGTTCATTCGTTTCATGGGAGACGACGAGGATGCTAGAAACTTCTGCTACAGCCTGGAAGTCGGCTCAAACGGCCGAAAGCTGACCTGGCAAGGAGTCCCCAGGAGCATCCGCGACAGTCACTCGAAAGTCCGTGACAGCCTGGACGGCCTCATCGTTCATAGAAAAATGGCACTCTTTTTCTCCGGAATCGAGGGTAACAACGGCCAGGAGCTGCAGCTGAAAGTGGCGGGACGGATATGGAAAGAACAAGCCTAAGACTTCCTTTTTGTTTTTGCTTCGAATAAAAAGACCCTTTGTGGATAAAAAACATCTTATGGTATTGGTATAGATCAAATAAGTGCAAAGGTGTTGGTAGAAACTGAAACTGAAAACCAAAAGTTGTGTACTTGTAATGTTGTGTTCGCAAATAGCTTGAACAGTAGAGATGTTTCGGTTGAGCATCGTTCATAATGTCGAGTCGAGTTTTTAGGAATCATCATCTTCATCTGTATAAGTTTTTAACTGTCACTCCAGATAATCGGGTCATGGGCTGTTAATTCGGGTCGGGTTCTGATTATTACAGCAGTGTGATCGGCCCATCCTGGATGTGGGCCTTAAAATTAGGGCTGTTCAGCCCGGCCCACTTGGCGAAACAGCTTCTTCATTTCAAAGTTCAAATCTTTCTCGCTGTTTACAGAAAGTGAAACAAGACCGGGGACGACGACGATGATGGCGAGAAACCTCTCTCCGTCGAGGCTCAAAAAGCTTCTCGCTCCGTTTTCTCTCTCTACCTATACATACACAACGCCCGTATCTAACCCGCTCCGCTCATCAATCAACGACCCTTCGTCCGTTTTCTCATTTTCCCAAAACCCTGCTAAAACCCTGCCGCTCATCTTTCTCGGGAAACCCTTCTCTTCGCAATCCCTGCCGAAGCTGCCCCTGAACAGGGATGGAAATTACGACGAAAAAACCGAACAGGCCGTCCCCATTTGCCGCGGCTGCGGCATCCAAATGCAAGATTTTGATCCCAAGCAACCTGGGTTTTTCCTCGAGCCCTCGACCAAGGGACCCAACTACAAGAAATTCAAGAAAATGACTCCCGTGTTCGACGAATCCGAGATCTCTGATTCCATCAAGAGAGGATTTTCGAATGAGATTTCGGATGTGCAAACTGAAGATCAGGTGTTCGACGAAATGCCCATGAGAGTTGAAAACTCGGGTACTCAGAAGAAGCCCATTGTCTGCTCTAGGTGCCACAGTTTGAGGCACTACCAAAGGGTGAAGGACCCGTCTGTTGAGAACCTGTTGCCGGATTTCGATTTTGACCACACCATCGGTCCAAGGCTGACGTCGGTAAGTGGGGCCCGAACCGTGGTGTTGTTGGTCGTCGACGCTTCTGATTTCGACGGTTCTTTTCCTAGGAAGGTATCGGACATGATATACAAAACTATCGACGAGAATGAACGGTCGTGGAAGGAAGGGAAATCGGGTAACATACCAAGGGTAGTGTTGGTAGTGACCAAGATTGACCTCTTGCCTAGCTCGATTTCGCCTACTAGGCTCGAGTACTGGGTTCGGACTCAGGCTAGAGAAGGTGGGGCTGGTAAGGTAACGAGCGTTCACTTGGTGAGCTCCGTGAAAGAGTGGGGCTTGAAGACATTGGTGGATGACGTAGTTAAATTTGCAGGGCAGAGAGGGAATGTGTGGGCTGTCGGGGCCCAGAACGCTGGAAAGAGCACGTTAATTAATGCGATGGGGAAATGTATTGGCTCGAAAGTGACTCATTTGACGGAAGCATCAGTGCCTGGGACCACCTTGGGTATTGTTAGGGTGGAAGGAGTGCTTCCTGGGAAAGCCAAGCTGTTAGATACTCCAGGGCTTTTGCATCCTCATCAGATTTCGACCAGGTTGACTGCGGATGAGCAGAAGCTGATTCGTATCGAGAAGGAGTTGAATCCAAGGACTTATAGAATCAAGGTCTTTGTTTACTGAATCGTCTCATAAATCTGTTTCTGAATGTAGACTTCGTGTATGTAAATGATCTTCTGTTGTGTGATATTGACAGGTAGGGTATTCAGTTCATATTGGCGGCCTCTTGCGTTTGGACGTTGAAGAATCTTCAGTAGATTCCATCTATGTCACAGTATGGGCTTCTCCTCTGGTACCTTTGCATATGGGAAAGACAGAGAATGCTTGCAGAATGGTGGAAGAACACTTTGGGCGTCAGTTGCAGGTATTACCAACCAATATTTAATCGTTCTTCTTATCTGAATTGTGTTTCGTTGCCCATGTTTATTTGTTATGTGGTTCATGATAAGGTAATCGACTACATAGATTTCTGATAGAGCTTTGTTCGAGCTTTGTAAGGTAAGTAGTTGAAAATATGAAGAGAATAAATTTGGTTACCTCAACAGTCAACACTAATCATTTGGAGATTTTATTAAGCTGAACAAATTGTTGAGGTTTACTTAGGAAAAGGGTGATCTTGATTTTCATTTAGAAATTCAAAAAACTACCAAGGACAGAATATCAAATAGAATTTATCAGTTCTTGGCTAGCTTATTGTGTAATTTCCCTTGTTTTTCAGCCTCCCATTGGAGGACACAGAGTGAAAGAGCTCGGGAGATGGGTGAAGAAGAAATGCAACGTCAATGGCAACACCTGGGATTCAAGCTCAGTCGACATTGCATGTGCTGGCCTTGGTTGGTTTGCTATTGGGCTCAAAGGGGAGGCGCAGTTAGGAGTTTGGACATACGAAGGAGTAGACATGACCGTTCGAAAAGCTTTGCTTCCCCATAGATCGCGCAATTTTGAAGTAGCAGGTTTCACTGTCTCGGAGATCGTTTCAAAGGCTGATAGTGCTGGAAATAAGAAAAAGAAGAAGACCGAAAAGAGTAGTAGTGGCAGCAAGTTAACTAAAGCTTCATCGATTGTTCACGAAGAAGATACGGATTCAAATGACTCATCTGCAAAATGTTAGGCCTGGATTTGTTTGTGTATGACATTATTTTTTTGACAATTATCAGAATTTTCATAAAGAAAAAGAGGGTTTTTCCAATTCAACAACTCATACATTCATTGATTCATTCATATGCAACAAATTGAAATCAGAAATCGGAAATTAATCGGAAGTTTTGACAGCTTCCAGATGCTTCCTCAGCATGCGGACTTCCTTGATGTAGTAATGGATTCTGTCTATCATCAATGCGAGGAACAGAGCAAACCCTAAATCGAAATGAAACAGAAACGATTACTACTGCAATTGCGATCTAAATGGAAATGAAAATGAAAATAGGGTTACTGACCGAGTAGCGAAGCTTCTAGAAGTTGGTTGGCGAGGAGGACCTGGTCGGTGGGATTAACGGCGGCCTCGACAGATCGATTCTGGATAGTGGTGATGTTGTACAAGAGGGAAATCATGATGACGAACAAAGTGCCACCGGCGGTGGAAGCGACGACCGGGCCCCGGCCCTGCTTCACTCGATCGAGTAGCATCAGAAGGGGCTTTCTCAACGGCGTACGGAAAACGAGAATCAAAATCACCAAAACTTCTGCAAACACCAGACCATACAGTGGCTGGATCATTTTAATTTAATTTAATTGTTCAATCGGTGAAGATAAAGAAAATCGGTAGGTGTAGAGGGTGATGGAGATTGAGATAGATTTGCAGATGCAACAAGAAACGAATGAATCAAAAAGCAGCTATATATTTATTTAGCTATTTATTTATTTATTTTAATATTCTTTATGACCTAAGCCACGCTTTTGCTTGGGCCTATAGAGATTTAAAGCCCGGCCCAGTGGAACAACTGTAATAGTAAATACTTAAAGCCCAGCCCAGTATTGACGGGTGCATAAAAACATTGGAGATAGGGAGCATAAGGACAGGTTGTTTTGAAATTAATTTCAGTTCAATTCAGATTTTCAGTTAACTTCGATTAAGTTCGTTTCTAAATAAATTAAAATAAATTAAATAAAAAATAATTTAAATAAATAATTTTAAGTATATATTCTAGTTAATGTCAAAATATTATTAATATTTTTTTAAAAATATTTAATAATTTATAATAATAATTATTATTTTTATAAAAAAATCAGTTTAGATATTTTTGTTTAGTTCATATCGCTTAAGTTCAGTTTTTCAGTTCAAAAGAACAGGTCTTAAATGGATATTTTTTTATAAGTAATGAATTATTTAAGTGAAAAAGTAATACTCCCTCAGTAGAAAAAATGTATGGATATTTTTTGATAAGTAATGAATTATATAAGTGAAAAGGTAATACTCTCTCGTAGAAAAATGTTTTTTTTGTGTGAAATAATATAAAGTAGAGGTATAATTAGTATTGATTTATAATTAAATAATAAACTTAATTAAAAAATAGTTGTATATTTGTAAATAAATGTGCATTGTGATGATAAAACGAAACAATAAAATAAGAAAAGTTTGCAAACAAATGAACAATCGTGGAATTATATAAATGTACATTAATAAGTATTACAATGATAAAATTATAGAAAAAAACATTTCATACACCACATCCATTTTTTCTTACTACTATTTTTTTAAGAACAAATTATGCACCACATCCAAATTTTCTTACATGCCTGTGATGTCTAAAGCTAGGTGAAAATTGAACAACTATATTTATTTATTTTATACTCCTATATAACTATATAAGGATGAAAGTGATTAACTTTATATAGTTGGCTTCAACCACAAATCAATTAAGGGTGTAATATTTATATTATTATTTGAGTATTCGTTTTCCTTCTTTTCTTGCTACCAATGTATTTTACATATTTTTTTTGTGTATATATAATATTCACGCCAAAAAACTTTAAACAAAATGTATTTTACATATTTTTGTATTTTTGTATATATAATATTCACGCCAAAAAACTTTAAACAAAACTCTGTAATTATTTAAACTATATACGCTCAAGAATATACATAAAATAACGAATAAAAAGATATACGACTTAATCAAATTTAAAAAATTCAAAACATGGATTTTTTTAATTATTTAATATTTAAATATAATTAGTACCAATATAATCATATCTTCCTAGAGTAACAAATAAAGACTGAAATATTGACTCTAAACCCAATTGTAACAAATAAAGATGGAAATATTGACTCTAAAACCAATTGTCCGACGCGTGAATCCCTCCGGTGCACAACTCACGTCCTATCTCATGATGATGTCATCAATTACATCATCCCCCACTCAACTTAGTTGCCCGTACACAATAAATAAGCAGACTCGTGGTTTGATTTCAAGCACGGGTACTCTTTGTTGTCGTTCCGTTTTCATTCATATTTTCACAATCTTTGAATTTCTAAAATAGTGTAAAATGAAATGGTTTGAATCATTAATGTTATTTGATTGAGATCTGTTCTAAAAAAAACGATATATTTTGAATTGTTTGGTAACACACGGAAACTTTTGAAATTATTTCAAAATTGAGCTTGAAAGTCACAATATTTTTACCAACAACCCGTTTGAAATATATCAATATTGAGCTTGAAAGTCACAATATTCGATCGTCACTATAAATATTTACAACCTATTTAAAATATAATGTAAAGAACAAAACCATTATAAGGCCATTATAAGTTCACGTTAATATGAAATTGGGCAGAGTTGTGCACAATTAATTTTAACTTATTACAATAATTTAATATAATAATTCATAACTTATAGTAATAAAAATAGCAGAGGGCTTGAGGGAAGAAGAGGGAATATAATTTCAAAATGGGGCATAGAGAACACAGTATTTGTATTATACTATTTCTTATTTATTTTATTTTAATTTATTTAGAAACGAACTTAATTGAAGTTGAACTGAAGTGATCTGAACCAAACAAATACTGTTAACCATACCAAACTGACTTATTTAACTTAAAAAAGTTAAAATCTTATGTATAATTGGGCAGAGTTGTCCATAAACAAATGTATAACAGACCGAGATGAATTTTAATAATTTTTTTATATAGACAATATTTTTAATTTATCGATCATGTCTCGATAAAATAAAATGCACAATAATAAATAAATAATAAAAAAATGTCCATTAATTAGCTGTTTTTGTGGATGTTTCTTCTTGTTGTTCACTACTATTGTTATTGGTATTATTATTATTATTATTATTAAAATTATTAACCGACGTCTGCCGGGAAAACACCCCGCTCTGACTTTTCCGGTGGTACGCCGGAATCCTCTTTCCCTTCTCGTCGTACAATATGTTCTCTTCGTCTTCCTCGTCTGGAACCCTACATTTCTCCCCGAGTATTATCGTCTTCTTCCATATCGACTCTTCCGGCTTCAGCTTCTTCGGCTTAAGGAAATATTATAAACTTATTTTTGAGTACTTCTATTACTCTTTTTTATGTTAATTTTTTTTGGTATAAAAAAAATTGATTCTAAATTTAAAATCTTAAATTATCAAACAAAAAGTTACATATTTTTATCAACTTATCATTAATAAAATAACACTCTTTCAGTTTTTCAGATGACATAATTTCTTTTTCGGGGTGTTCAACAATAGTTGACAAACCCCAAAAAATAAAATAATTTTTATAATTTTTTCATTTTAAAATACAATTTTTAAATATAATTTTTTCATTTTAAAATAATTTTTATAATTTTTATAATTTTTACAATTTTTTCTCACAGGATCAATTTCTTTTACATTTAGTGAAATTAAACACAAACCTTTGGATTCGGAGGGTTTTGGAGTCAAGCAGAGGCCGAGCTCACCGAAGCTCCCTTTCGCCTTCAAATACCGGCTCAGAAGGGTGCAGGTCTGAGAGAAATTGGACCTCCCGCCGGAAAACCTCCCGGGATCTGCCCTTTCCGACAACGCCATCTCTTCTACGGTCTACGGCGAGAGGGTGTAATTAATGTTTGATGGAAAATTGAAAAGGGGGCGATGGGGTTTTTATACACTACTCCACTTGGTATTCTCTCTCTTTTCATTTTCTTTTTCATTTTTTATTTTTCTTTTTAATCAAAGTGGAAAAAACACGCACGAGAAATTTGTGTTGTATTTTGAGACAACCGGTGGGACCGTAGAAGGCCGACGTAACAGAATACTAATATCAATTCTCTTTTATTTTTGGAACAGATAAAACATTACTATTAATATTATAATATGCACTTTGAGTTTTGAGTTAAAAATTGAACGAAAAGAAATCTATAATCATCATATATTTATTAATAATAATATTTAATTTCATATATAAAATAAAATTCGAGTTTATAATTTTTTTTATCATATCTATTTAATTTATAAAATTATATGTTACAAAAAATCTTATATAAATTACAAATAACAGGACAGGTTTCAGAAAATATCCCGGTGCATCGCACGGGCTGAAGAATTCTAGTTAGATCTAATGCATATATAATTCATTTGTGACACCATGGCGTAGAAAAAACAGCGATAACCCTTACGGGCAAAGACAATTGGAGGAAATTGGAGGAAATTTTTCGCTCTACTCATTATCATTTCGAGGAGAACATATTGGAGGTGGTTCAAAAACTCATCACAAACCAGGTAATTATTCGAATTAAATAATATGATTATCTTAATTGTCAATTTGACGGCAAACTGATTATGTGCACATGTTTACGTAATTAATTATATATGTGTAATTAATTAATTTGATTAATTTAATTGCACAATTCAAGTTGATTAGAATTAAATAATATGATTATGTTAATTGTCAATCTGATGCAAATTAGTTTGCTATCATTTAATTACGCTGTTGATCTGAAGTATCATCGGTTGATTGTGAGATTCTGCTCCTTAATTTTTGTTAATCGTTGATTAATTGAAATAATTACGGATGTAATGATTCATCTCTGCATTTTTTTGTGAGATTTTGTTTCTTATGATCTCGTGATTTTGAAACCTGAATTGGGCTTCGAGTTTTTTGGTTTTTTATTAAAAAACTGGAAGCTTTTTATTTATGTTTCTGGTAGATTCATAACGAAATTAATGCTCAAATTTGGTCTTTTCAAAATTAAGTTTCTGCCTTATAATGATGATTGTCGGAGACGGGGTTGATATGATACGGTCGGGGCTGGTGTTTCACCGTGGTTGCGCTCGTCGTGAGTGTGAATTTCAAACGTCGAAAATTGATTGTGTGGGGCAACCTTATTTTTTTGATTTTTTTTTTTAGTTATTTTGTAATATTCGATTTGTTTATTTGTGAAAAACAAAGTAATTTATCAACGCCAGCTGATAAATTACGTTTTGATATAATTTTTTTTTCTTTATTAAATAAATAAATAAAATAGTATTAAATTATTATTCTCAACATTGGTATAGGTACACACTTCTTGAATTGATATCCAATATTTATAGGAATTTCTTAAAACATACAATTATTTATTTATTTCAATTTTAAAAATAATTTTACATATTTTTTTTAAATTTTAGTACTTTTTATTTTCCACAAAAGTTGTAATATTTTTTATTTTTGAAGTTTTTCACAATAGTTGATATATTATTTTTTTTTAACTATTTCACTTTAGAAGTTTTCTTATTAAACCAAGCCTAAACCATAGTAGCTGAACGATAGATAACCATAGTATATAAACAATAGTAGTACAATGGTATTGCCTCATGGCATCCCATGCCTTATTTCTGCTTTGTCCCTGGAGCTCGGATCAGTCGAGTAATCCACCAATATTTTTTACGTGCGCGATATGTGAGACTGCATCTTTACTTCTACTCTTTCAAAGAGATTGATAAATTAGGGAATTTTGATGAAATGGGCTCACTTTAATAACGAGTCATGACCTAAAGAATTGATTTTAATTGATTTTAAGAGCATCTCCAACTGATACCAAAAACATATACTGGAGTAGAGATGAGCCTTTCTTTTTCACTTTATTATTATTATTATTAAGTATTACTATAATTATTTATTTTATTATATGTTTCAAACTGAGAGCCTGCGCGCCTTTGGTGGGGGTGGGCCCACTGCTGTCTCATCTCTTTAGAGAAGTTACGGTTTAAACTTAGTAAATATATAGGTGGGTCTCAATATATAGCCCATACTCCCACACATAGCCCATACTCCTTAATCAAACCAACTTATATATCCCCAAATTATACACTAACAAATATATCCTCATTCCAACTCGAAAAAAAAGCTCGTTAGGAGTCGAGCTAAAAAGTCGGTCCAAGCTCGAATGCTAAAATTTTCGGGACCGCAAGTTTGGACCGGCCCAACTTTTTAATTATTATTAATATTTTTTAATTTATATTTTATTAAATAAGTAGTAGTATATTCTTATATAATTTTTGTATTTAAATTTATAATTTTAAATTTTAAACATAAATTTTATACTTTTATATTAATAATATTAAAAGTTTATATTTTATAATTTTTTATTCAAATAAATACTTTTAGTATTTTTTATATTATAAAATTATTTTGTTTATTAAATAATCGTGCTCGAAAAAGAAATACGCCTGTAACCGCGAATTTTGTCCTTCATTCCAAAAAAGCCTTGTAGAGTACGGGTTTTGAGTCTAGCCTTGAAAATTTTGGTTCGGACCGACTCGTGTCCACCCTTTACTAATTACTATGTTATAAGACAAATGACCCGTGCTATATATAGTTGTTGAACTTTATTATTGTTGGATGAAAGACTAAAAAATCTGACAGTGCTGAGGAATAGCAAGTTGAGAATAGTACTCGTTCGGAAAGTTCAAAATCGCCTGATGGCCCCTCAGCTTGAAGGCGGCTTTGTCATAAGCCCTAGCCGCATCCTCTGCCGAGTCGAAAGTTCCGAGCCATAAACGAGCCCCTTGCCGGTTCGGGTCTCGGATCTCGGCCGCGTACTTGCCCCACGGCCGTCGGCGGACCCCTCGGAATCTTGTCTCGTCCTTGGCTTCATCGGATTCTAGCATGGATTTGCCTCTTGAGGATGACCCCTCCATCTTAGTTAATTATATTATAAACCAAGTAATTAAAGGTTTGATTTTATTTTATTTTATTGGACTTGGATTTTGATATGATTTAAGGGTCTATTTATATGTAGAAAGATGTATTGAAGTATATATGTGGGGTCGTGTAGATGCTACTCTTTATACGATGTGTGAAATTCAAAGTATAGATGAGCATTATAATTTTCTTTATAATGAGCATATTATATTCATGGCTAAAAATTAGTTATTAATTAATGATAGGAGTAATTTATAATGAGCATATTATTTTCTGTTGAAAGATATATAGTTTGTATAAACCACATCTTATTAGTTATTTTTAGTCATTATATATTTATATTTTTAAAATTTATTTATTTTAATATTTATATTAATATATATATATATATATATATTGTTTTATTTTCTCATATTAATGTGTCAATTAGGCTTTTTTGTTCCAATTAGGCCAAAAAATATATCAGGAAAGACGAAACTACCCCTCACTCTATCCAACCCACCCAAGCCCAAATAAAATTACTCTTCTTGAATTTAGGGTTGTTAATCAATTAAAAATCATTACTTTTTTTAGTATCTTAATAATTTGACCGTGTAACTACTGTGTAATTATGTAGATACGTAATATATATAATATATGTTTATGTTGGTATCGAATAATTTTTTTGTGTAACAATGCAAATAATTAATGTATAATTATAGTAAATACAATCGAATTAGCGTTTGAATCACCTTTCAAATTAGGTATGAATTGATGCAAATAATTTTGCATCCTACCCATAAGTAAAATGTATAATATTCGTAATTAACTTGGATTAAATTGGAGCATATCCATTGATAATTCAATCAGAGAAACTCCCCATGTTAGGCCAGTTTCCAAATCTCAAGTATCTTTACTTGTGTAATCTGGAAAATGTGAGATCCATTGGTTCTTCATTCTACAACATCTAAATAAACTTGATTTTTAAAGTTTGACCCTACAACAGGTTTTAGCTTGTTAGGGGATATCCGAGTGTGTTTATCTTAGGGATATGATACTCACAAAGCTACCCTTATGGTTAGGTATAATTTCAATACAAATAAATTGAGTATGAATATATAATTATGAGCCAAATATATTATATTTAATCTTGCAACAGATTAAATATACTTTATAGTAACTAAAGTATTCATACTAAATTTAACAATGTAAGGAAATTAAACAAAATTTTATTTGATTTGTATTACCAAATGTATAGATATTATATTAAAAATAATAATAAATACTTTAATCATTAATGCTACGTGTCAAAATTTGATTGGTGGTGCTTTCTACACCCGGTGTTAACGTAGCATTTTCCCTCAAAATGTTCTTCAATTTAATAATTTAAAAATATTTGGCTCAGAATTATCAATAGTGATTGTAATCTCGTGAAATTACTTTTATACAAGTAGTATATAATATGTTTATATAAACACATATATTAGAAGGAATTAATCATTAAATAAATATATATTTTTAAAACAATTGTAAAAAATATGTAGGATATTTTTAAGATGGGTTTAAGCCCCATAGTAAACAAGTGGATCCTCAAGCAACATGGTTATGAATATCGGAATACAAGAAAAACAAGCTAAAATCAGTTTTTCTACAAAAACATTTCTTCATCACAGATAAGGGTTTAAAAATTATGGCTAAGACCCAAATATTTTTATTTGGGGATGCTACCCCATCCCCAAATAGTTTTTTTAAAATTCAAAGATCACTATACTTTTTTAAATATAAAATATGAGAATATTATTATATGTCATCTTCTAGTAGTCCAATTTCAAAATTGTCTTTTATCTTATTTTTGTATTGAAAAATGTCCTTCCGGTCACTTTTTCGGCGTAAAATCACTTTTTTTTTATCACGTGATGGTCTATTGGCAACGGAGTGCACACGATAGCACAAAAAATATAGCCCTCCGGAGCATATGATGATTGGGTATGTAGGGCTATATTTTTTGTGCCACGTGTGCATTCCGGTGCCAATAATATTTTTCAATTTAGTATTTAAATTTATTAATTTCGGGATATCGATTTCCAACAATATATATATATATATATATATATATATAATGTATTCTTCTCATGCATGCAATTACCTGTAATTTGAAACTCATGCATATTTTATCTTTTGCAAAGCCCAAATGCCCAATAACTATGATTAACACTTAAATATTATTCACAAATTAAAATTATTTTTTAATTTAAAAAATATGGAGTAACACTCCAATAAAATAATATAAATATATTTTTAATATTTATTTTAGAGTGAGTGTTTTAAAGTTGTGAGTTTGAGATGTGAGTTGTCTCACGTCAAATTTGTGAGAAAATAGAAACTATCTTATAAGTAAAGGGAGTACTCCACCTATTACCAATTGACCAATTGATTTTACGATAAAACCTCCTTACCTGTCACGCCCCGACTCCAAAATAACCTACAAACAAGTTAAAAAAAAACATTAAACACAATTAAACTACTACAAGGATGTGCGCAGCGCTGCTTGTTGGATGAAAGACCAAAATAAGTATCTTATCTCTACTAACAAAAGTCATCTTTTAATCGTTTTTTTTTCTTAAATGTTTAGTTTTCCACCTTACGCAACAATATCACACTCAAGATATGTCAAATTCAATCCAAAATACGATTGTTCATTTCATATTTTAAATTACTTGAAATCACAATTCAAAATAATTATCACATTATTATATCTTCCATTTTTTTTAAATATTTTAAATTGTTTATTCGTTCAGTTTTATTTTTATAATTTACTCTTTTTTTCTCAAGTCAAGATTTTTAAATTTTAAAATTAATGTAATAAAAAAAATCTCCAATTTTCATAAATATTTTTTAACTGAGTTAGATCATGGAAGATGATTCGATGAGGCCTTTAGATTGAATAGACCAATTAGAACAAAAAAGTCTAACTGACACATAAATTAGAACTTGCCTAAAAAATGTTAAAAATTGGTCTTATTGCCTAAAAAATGTT
Source organism: Euphrasia confusa (assembly GCA_954870475.1). NCBI lineage: Eukaryota > Viridiplantae > Streptophyta > Magnoliopsida > Lamiales > Orobanchaceae > Euphrasia > Euphrasia confusa. The sequence goes on from OX940951.1 coordinate 4,738,996, forward strand.
AAAAATTGGTCTTATTGTCATTTTTCCCTAAATAAAAAGATCACATTACCCTGTCATGTATAACATCTTTGCTAAGAGTATCTTCAATGGTGTACCTAACAGTTTTGTTGACACATCAACAAAAATTTATACCTATCATAAATTTGTACTTTAATATTCCAATTAGGTGAGGTACAATTTTTTTTATTTATGCTTGTGGAACCTACAAAATAAGAAACAATTAAATTTGTACTTAGTATCAAATATTTAATAATATTTTTCTCTCATTCAATTTGTACCTTAATTCTCAATGGTATAGCTAAGTACAAATTGTTGTCACTTGAGATTTGTAATTTGCTAAAATGCTGGAGAGAAACAAATATAGCCAAACCCCTTTGTTTGTACAATAGTAAAGGGGTGTATATGTTGTATTAGTCACTTATCAAATGTGACTAAAAAGTCGCGTTCCCTCTTTTTTTTATTCTTAATTGTTAAATAATAAAAGATAAGTGTATAATATGTATTGTTGTGTTTAATATTTTGTGTTTATATTAATATTTTGCATATAATTTTTTTATTTGTTAAATAATAAAAGATAAATGTATAATATGTATGGTTGTTTTTAATAGTTTGTGGTACATTTGTCTATCTGAAATGCTTTATCTATTCATCTATTCTAACTGCTAAATGCGACTTATGTATGTTTTGTTATAAAATCTAAGTTATAATAAATTGTACTTATTTTCATAATTTAATTTGTTTAGTCAAACTAATATTTCTCCTTATAAATTATCACTACAAAAAAACCGCGGATCCCCTACGGGGATTCCCTACGGCCTTTTTCCCGTAAAATTGGATTCCCCCATCACAACAACAAGCATATCCCCCTTATTTTAGGGGATATCCCTAAAATTCTTTAGAGAATTTTATACATGGATACAAGGACGGATGCCTTCAGAGGCTGGGCCGGGACCACTATATATATATATTGTGATGGGTAGCCTAGACCACTATTTAGCCCATCTTTTAATTTTCTAATTAAATCATTTATGAAATGGACTTTTTGAAAAGTCGGTTCACAGTTAATTTTATTAAATTAAATTTAAGTATTAAAATTGAAAATTTTAATTACCACAGTAATTATTCTCCTTCTCTACACGATCAGGCAGCACATCACCGGTGACAATCTGTGGGAAATTAAATTTGTGCATCCAATTAATTAATTAATTTTAATAAGGTTAAAAAAGTAATTGAACATAAAAAAGTTGATTTCTGGATATCCTGGACATCAATCTTTATCCTATATTGTTTTCCTATATGAATATTGTCTATAGTACTGTTTGAATTGAAATAATTATTTTTTAAAATATTTTTATTTAATTTATAATACAAGTCTTATTTAATACCCATTCAATCAAATAACACTTATATACTTTTGAAACGACCGAAAAACTACTTAATAATCAAGTAATTAAAATAAGTCGGTACGTGTTAAATAAATCATTTGGACTTCAATATGTATGGATTGAGCTTCTAATTTAATAAAACATACTTACTTTTTTAATTGGGCTTTTGATGAGAAAGATAACAAGAATAAAGCCTTCTTTTGTTTTTTGTGTTACATGAAATGATTCCTTTCATTATTCCATTTTTATTTTTTTTCAAGTTTTTGTCGTGTTAATGTAAGTTTTCGTCGTGCTGTTTGCTGGGAATGAATACATAAAGAGGAGAAGACTTTTAAAGAAAGAGTTATTGGTTTGAAAATGCTTGAAAATATGATACACATTATGTTACATGGGTTTTAGAGCATCTCATAGGCTCATTTAGAATAAAAAAAAAAGTGAACAATTCAGTTGAATGCACAAATACACTTCTACATTATTTGGGACCCACTTTTATTCTTGATATATTTTATTTTTTGTAAAATATTATTTAAATTTTTTATCATACTTATTTTACTTAAGTATCTTGAGTGTGATATTGTTGAGAAAAATATGTGAATCCAGCTACAATTGAAATATTTGTTGTCACTGCTGCGTATCTCATCAATAGGACACCTACTCCTATATTACTTAATGACACTCCATTCCAGAAATTGTTTCACAAACTACCCAAATATGACCACCTAAAAGTCCTTGGTTATTTGGCTTTTTTATCTGTCTTTCCTGTAAACTAGCACAAATTTTCAGAAAGAGCTCATAGAGCTGTGTTCATTGGTTATCCTGATAAAATCAAAGGATATAAACTATACATCATTGAAACAGAACAAATCATCATATCTAGACATGTTGTGTTTCATGAATCCATATTTCTTGTAGGACGTCGCATCCTAAAATTTTGTATAGAATTCTTTTCCGTTTCTTTTTTTACCTTCACCGGCGGCCGTCTCTCTCGTTCAAGTATTCTCCATATCATTTTTTAATTGCATTATTTCCACTTCTGCCACTCCTCTCGTTCTTATTCCTTTGCTCTCCCCTCGATTTTTTTCCTCAACTTTTCCATACAATAATCATGGGGTAATACATCCCATCGCGAAACAAAACAGATGTTCGGGGCCCCTGTGTTGTTTCATCGGATCAAACTGAAGAGCGGCATGTATCTGGCCGACGTGTAGTCGATGTAGTCGGACGAGCAATTGAGGAAGGTGTAATTGCTCATGTAGACGCCCCTGAATCGAGAGCCCGACAGGCTGAAATTGAGGATTCGGGCCGGGAGGCATGAGCCCGGATCGTTGACGAAGAGGGCCTGGGCCGAGTAGTCGATGTGGTCCACCAAATTACAATCTTAGCCGTGGCGATGCAATTTTCAGCCACGGTACAATGTAATAAAATTAATATATAGTTATACGAGGTTAATCATCTATATGCCTAAACACATGTCTCGACTGTGTTTACACATTTGGGGTTTAATTATAGTAAAACTTTTTTATATAGACTAAAAATGCTTTATTAATGCTATATTATATGTTGGACTTTCAGCTGCCGTGTTTTGATTGAACGCAATTGAATAGAGTTTGAATTACACTTTTAGAAATAATGGTGAGCCACTATTTGGAATTACGTACGAGAAAGGGATTAGGGATCGGGATTTTTAATTCTCGATTTCAAGGTTTGTTTTTTTTTTTGCAAAATTTACAAGAAAACGCCCGTCGCCGGTTGGCTCAATTGTGGTTTGATGAGTTCGAGTATTAAATCAAGCAAACATTTAATCAAACACCTTAAAAGCAATTGGAATTTGAAACCCTTACTCTCTAAAATTAAATCTCCCTAACCTTAATTAAAATATTTAGCTACTCATCTTTTGAATCGAAATCAAACATGTTATTAATTATTAATAACTTGACCACCAAATGTCTCGACTGCTGGCGAATTAATAAAGAAATCAGAATAAATTTATTAATTATTTTTAAATATATAAATAATTAATTAATATAAATAATGAGCCTACCCCTACCGTATTCGATTTACTTCTACTATTTGAGTAGGTGTTACTTGATCAATAATTACTAAAATTCATGTATTGGTGAAAGAGTAATTGTTGTACAAAGTATGGTAGTTGAAAGTTTAAATATAAAGAATAAATATATGAATATTTATTATTCTATATTGCTAAATTGTATAAAGGAAAGTGTCTAATTAAAGATTAATTAATTTAATTAAAGATTAATTAATTTAATTAAAGATTAATTAGTACCATCAACTACGTACTTCGCAAAGAGGGTGCACAATGCGGTTTTCAAAGGGGAGTGTGCATTTTCACCTATAGTGGAACTGTGGAAGGGTACGAAGGTTTTGTCAATGTGGACGTCGTAATTGAAGACGGCTCTAGAGGAAAGAATTGTATGCATCTATCTCTAAGTACACAAATGTCGACTAGGTATACGTAGAGACAGAGTTTCGAGAGTTTTCGCTAGAAATTACAAATTTGTTTGTGCTAGACAAATTATCTTTCCTAAAATCTTGTGTGCAAGAACAATCACTTATCTTTTTTTTTTCAGGAATAATAATAACTCTAAATCCAACAGTAAAAAACTAATTCCAACACATAATTAATCAAATAATTTAACTCACATTAATCTTAATACAAAAATCAAATATAATACACCTAACAATTCATATAACTGTACAAGATATATTTGAACATGATTGTCTGCTTATTTTCCCTGCCATGACTAAATTATTTGAACATGTTTTGTATTTAACGAAAAATAACTTAACGGAACACTAATTTTATTTTAAGTAAAAATACTTTTAATGTCTATCCACTTATAATATTGAAAATAAATCTAAATGAATTTATGTATTTTAATACATTAATTTTCCTAATTATAAATTAAGCTGATTTACCCAATTACCTTTTTTATTAATCTCCAAAATTAAGTAGGTGGACTCTATTTTTAGGCTTTTTAAAATGTGTGTCTTGTTATTATAATTACTTTATTTTAATAAAAATGTAAACAAATTAACTATGTGCTGGATGTGATTTTAGTCATACAAAACAAATGTAAACCAATTAACTATTACAGAATATCATTTAAATTAAAAATAATTTTAGTCATATAAATTTGGTAATCATGTAAATTTATTTAAAATAGAACAATTGATTAAATGAATTAAGTAATAAATTAATTAAATAAATAAGCGGGTGCATGAATCATCTATGATGAATGATCTTAATATTATACATCGACTAATAGTATAGTGAATATTATACTTTCATTATACCTAAAATTCTCGACTATGAATAAAATGAGCATGTAGTCACAAATGTCTTGACTGCTGGCGAATTAATAAAGAAATCAGAATAAATTTATTATTGAGAAACAAATTTAGGTGAGATTAAAACAAATATATTATACTTCAAAATTCAATCGTTCTATAAAATAATAATAATTCAATATAACAATCTAAAAGCTACTTACATAGCTTCTTTGCGTCATATACTTATTCAAATACAAAAAATTAAACTTAAATATAAACAAAATGAATTACGTACGAGAAAGGGATTAGGGGTCGGGATTTTCTCGCATTCGGTCGCATCGGGTCTCGTAATCTCCTTTGATCTGGTTAACTACCAGTAAAGAGTCCATAAAGATCTGTAAATGTTCGGCACCAACCGCCAGGGCTAGATTCAGCCCGGCGATCAACGCTTCGTACTCCGCCATCCAACTCTCATGATACCAAGATTCATAGTAACACTAAAAACTCTACAGAGTAACTCTACATATGAATAAATTCTCTTTAAATTAATATAAAAATTCTAACTCTCAATTTAGAATTAATTATAAATCACAGTCATCTATTAATTTTAATAAATAATAAATAAATAAATTAAGAATTAATCACAATTATTCGTTCAAACGTAATCAACGGATGTGTGCCTGTTTGATGTAATTTATAGTGTGTAAGCTTCTTGGTGTATAGTCGAGTGATAAGGTTTGTGGTAATGTTGGTGAAATTCCCCGCTGACTTGGATATTCCACTTACAATTTATTGAGTGTAGCAGTTAAAAGAAAAATACTAGTAGTAACATGAATAGGTCCACAAAGACACAAAAATTTTCCCTATAAAACCATGTTCACTTTTCCACATTTCAATTGCACACCCACTTCTCTATACCGACAAAACTAAGGCAGCGGAAATGAGGATCCAAGGCCGCCGTGGCCGGATGTCGCCGCGGCTGTTTGTGGTGGCATTGGCCGTTCTGGTAACTTTTAATTTTGTTAGCGTTTCTTCCCGGGCAATTTATTATAACACTAGTATAAATTATATACTAGTGAAAATCTAAGTTATAATAAATTGTACTTATTTAAAGTTGAGTCAAAAAACAAAAAATAAAAATCGCTTGCAATTACATTTGCTGATTAACGTAATATAATTGCATAGAGATGAATAGTATTTATATATCATTATTTTTTATTTATTTCACTTTTTCAAACGATCTAGTTTTTTAAAATATTATGGTTTATCGCAAATCACCAGTTTTGCCCACGTACGTTTGCGAAAATGTTAGATATCTAAAGTCCATTGGAAATAATAATTTATTTCACTTATAAGTTGGAATATATTATTATTTTAAAATGTTATAAACCCAATTTTGTTGGTTTATGTCAATTGCAGTGTCTTGGATTGGAACTAAGAACCTCTGAGGAAGACTCGAATAAGCTCAGTTTGATAGAGGAGCTGATTGATGAAGAAAAGGGAAAGATTGTGGAGTGGTGTTCTCAGCTTGAGGTTTTGACGCATCGTTCGTTGGGGTGTTTCGTTACGCACTGTGGGTGGAATTCGACGCTCGAGAGCATATCGTGTGGGGTGCCGGTTGTGGCCTTTCCGCATTGGACGGATCAAGGGACTAACGCGAAGTTGATAGAGGATGTTTGGAGGAGTGGAGTGAGAGTGAGAGCTGATGGAGATGGGATGGTTGAGAGTGGTGAGATAAGAAGATGCATTGAGGAAGTGATGGATGGTGGAGAAAGGAGTAGAGAGTTCAGAGAGAGTGCTGCAAAATGGAAGGCTTTGGCTGCTGAGGCTATGGGGGAGAATGGATCTTCCAATAGGAATTTGAGAGCATTTCTTGAACGAGATCGGCCGGTGTTTGTGCCGCTTCTCACCGCACACATGGCTACAGGGTTTAAGGTGTCCGTTCAACGAAGATAGTATATATGTAACATGTGCGATAATGTTTGATTTCAATTCGTTTAATCGATCTCACTTGTATGGTAAGCAAAAATAATTAGAGTATATTATGAACTATCGTTTTCTGACCCGTGACCTAGGTAGTAACTAGTAAGTAGCAACTAATAGATTAATGAATTGTTGGTTTTCTATTGGATTAAATATAATACTCGTTGAGACAATTATGTATAATTTAAACAAAATGTGACAATTAAAATTAAATATGATGATACATGAGCGTAGGGATGAAGATTCAATGTTATTTTTAATCATAATTGAAGTATTTTATATTATTTTCTAAAAATATGAAATAAAATTGAATCGAATTTTAATTAAATTCAAATTAAAATTGAAACTATTTATATTAATTTTTGGTTAGTCAAAGTTCATGCAAAGTTGGGTTGACTGTTCGAGCAAGTTTTGGTTAGTGAAGTTCCAAGTTTATGTAAGGTTCTAGTTTTGTCTCTCAATCTTCATTTATTAGTTGTTCATGTAATCAAAAGTGTTCTTCTGTTTGAATTAATGAAATAATGAATTTCATAATAATTTTAATAAGAATTAGCAAAGTATTTTTTTCACACAGTGTTCTTCTATTTGCAAAACTGTGAAGTGTACCGGTATTTAGGAAACAGAGAAGTGAAATAACGCACCCTGTATAAGAATTGAAGCTCGAATGATTATGCGGGCCGAGGGGGAAAATTAGGACTTGAACTTTCGAGGTTTTGGTGAGGCGCAGCTATTTCGGGCCTGGGATCGGGTCAGTTGAGGCCCGACGTTGGAGAATGAGAGAAGGTGGTTGACGGAAGTGCTTGCTTTGAACAAGTTTGGTTGAGTCTCTGTAGTTTACAACGTACGAGTTTGATGATTCATTTAAAGGGGAATGGAGCCACCGACTTTTGAATTTGAGGATTCTTGGCAAGTAAGAAAATGGATAAAAATTAAAATTGAATCCCCGATATACCTCACCTCTTCAAATTCTCCGTCCTTCAATCTTCATCTCTGTCTTCTGTGTGGCTTCCGAAATAGGGTTCTGCTCAAGTATGAAAATTTTCCCTTCGATTAAATCTTCTCTAAAGTACAATTTATTATAACACTATGCAACTACATAGTCTAAGTATTAATGAATATAACGTGCTATCTATGTGGGTAGTACATAAACAATCAATTATTTTACATTGTGTATTTGTTTAAAAATAATAAACACATCATATGTTATCTATGTGAGTAGTACTTAAACCATCAATTATTTTACATGTCCGGACAATTTGTGTTTATATAGTTTCAAAATACATACTTAATCCAATTTTACTTTAGGGATATCCCCTAAAGTAAGTATGTTTCATGTCAAGAATCTTATTATTCTCAACATTGGTATAGGTACACACTTCTTGAATTGATATCCAATATTTATAGGAATTTCTTAAAACATACAATTATTTATTTATTTCAATTTTAAAAATAATTTTACATATTTTTTTTAAATTTTAGTACTTTTTATTTTCCACAAAAGTTGTAATATTTTTTATTTTTGAAAAATATAATTTAAACCATTTAAAATGTTTGCTTTTATCTGTAGAACTAAACACGCTCTTTCACTTATTCCAACTACTACAAAACAAAATACAAATAATGCAAAGACCCTACCTATTGCATTCCTAATTTACCTACTAATGACTAATCTCTGTTCTGGATTAATGATTATATGAATTCGGACATGTGAATAAAAAAATTAAAATGTAGTGAAAACTGAAAATGCAAGAGTAAAATTATTTTTTGAAATGTTTTTTATGCGGTGTAAGAGCATCTTCAATGGTGTGTGTAGAGTAGTACACATTTGTAATTTGAATGAAAATCGAATTTTGATTCTTCTTAAGACTTCTAATCCAAGTAGGTATAGGATATCTAGAGAAACTAGGATTTTCTTTCCTAATCTAAATCTCTATCTAATTTCATCATTTAATTCCATAATTAAGAAATCTAATCCAAATATTCCATCATTTAATTCCATAATTAAGAAATCTAATCCAAATAGAATTTGAATTAATTCCAAAATTAAATTAAATTAAATTAGAAAAATTAAATTATTTCCGGAAAGATCGGATTTACCGGGACGAACCAAAAAATAAATCATGTAATTGATAATTATAGAAAAAATAAAAAAATATTGAAAGTGTATGAAAAAATTAAGAAAAAAACATTACAAACCAAAAACAAATAAGAATGAAATCATTAATAAAAGAAATTATAACTAAAACATTATTAGAACAAAAAATATAATATTGATTATAATAATTTAAGAATATTTGAATTCCCTAATTATGGTAATCAATTACAATCTTCTAATCAATTAATTACAATCGTACAGTTGATATTACACCGGATAATATCTTTGTTTTAAAATATTATAATAAATATAATTAGGGCAAGTTTTGAATTTGTTGGGCAGAAAAATTTATTTAAATAATTTACTTTAATAATAATAAGAAGAAGAAAATGATCACATTTACTTATACATTAATTCATCCTCGTATATATTTCATTTTAGTTAAATTAGTTTTGAGTGGAAAAAATCATTTGCATCTTATAATACAGTACTATTTTATACATTAATTAGTTTTTTCATATCAATACTTATAAAAAAAACATGTATACTCTACTTTTTCACTTACTTTAATAACTATTTTTAGCTACCCAAATATGAAATATACTGTTGAGAAAAAGACAGCCAAGACAGCAGAAACAAACGCGAGCTCTGTTGACACTGAATCCCTCACAATAACACTGATCAGCACAAAAGACACTGAACAATGAGTTTTAACACTGAACCACTGAACTGAACACTAAAATCACACACGCGTCGATTAACACTCACTCTCACGCCGTAGAAAGTTTGTATAGGGTTAATCGAACACAAACACGAAGAGAAACAATCACACAACAAACGATTTTACGTGCTTCGATCACCGGAAAGGTAATCTACGTGCACGGTGGAGGGGAGGGGTGTTCTGGTATTATATGAAGCTCAAGAACAATTGTACAAAGCTCTCTCTAGCTCAATGCTTGCATATCAATCACAAACACGAGTGATTATATGCTAAAACTGAAATGCACAAAATCGATGAACTCATCCTAGCCATCGAGCCATAACAACCTCGCAAATCTCAACCGTGCGATGATGCGTAGCAATTCCGTGTGCGTTTCCTAGATGAGCTGGCAAGGATCACGTAGCTTCAAGAATCATCCATTTTGGTGAAGAATCCGCTGAGAAATCGATCGCCCTAGTCCCGTGCACCCGCGGATAGTTCATCATCAAAACGGCGTCGTTTCTCCATCCGCGAAATTCAAATTCTGGGCAAAATTACCAATTTGCCCCTGAAGTGCATTTTGTCGATTTTGCGTCCGGAGATGATTTTTCGTGTACATTTCAACAAATCTCCACCTTACACAACAAATCAACTCCCAGCAATCCTTCATACCATAACAGCTTCACAGATGATCATCACTGATCACATTGTAAAAGCACTGAACAGACTGCAGTTCAAGAACTGACCTGAAACAGATTTCAGAACCAACTTTAAATCCAAATCCTGCACTCCACGGCTGGAATTAGAATCTCTAATCAGTCCCATCATGATCCTTGAATCCTTAGCTTCAAATCCATACCAAGATCTCAACATAAAATCCACCAGAGCTCCAGAAATACCTAAATGCGACTAAATGACTCAAAACTGATCTAGTTGAAAAACTCATGTACTCAACTTCTTCAATTCTGAACCAAATAGCATAAAACCAACTCCACTAGGTTTGTACACTGAAATGTGACTTCACAACACATTTCATTCACCACAAACCATCCTCCAACACAGAATCACAACCATAGTAATTCCAAAACCAGAAACTGTCAAGTCAATCAATCCATTGACTTTAAGAATCCTTAGCAAACATGCAGAAAACACAATCCACACAGTTCATTCACATGACTATGAACCTCAGGCCACAGTCAGACCACTCAGAAACACAACTGAGCAACAGGATCATCAAATCATACCTCAAAATTCCCAAAACTGCCAGTTTGAGTATTTTGCTGCATAACTCCACAACCACAACAGACATCCCAATTCTGCTGCAGTCAAAAGTTCCACAACCTCACTGAGATTGTGAAGTGTCCACCAACTGGACCAGATCCTGACACAACTTGAACTTATCCACTGGCAACACCTTAGTGAAACTGTCAGCTGGATTCCCTTCAGTTGCAATCTTCTCAACTTTGACAATACCTTTATCTACTACATCTCTTACAAAGTGTAGTCTCACATCAATGTGTTTTGACCTCTCATGAAACACTTGATGTTTAGCCAAATGCAGAGCACTTTGACTATCACAGTTGACAACTACAGTGTCCTGCTCTACACCAAGTTCATTTAGGATTCCCCTCAACCAAATGGCTTCTTTTATTGCCTCTGTCATAGCCATATACTCACTCTCAGTTGTACTCAAGGCAACAACACCCTGATGAGTGGCTTTCCAGACAATAGCAGAACCAAATAGAGTAAACACATATCCAGTGATGGATTTCCTGGTATCAACATTACTCCCAAAATCAGAGTCCACAAATCCAACCAAAGCATCTCCTCTGAGATCACTTCTCTGGAACAGCAACCCATGATTCAGAGTACCTTTAATGTACCTGAGCAACCACCTGACTGCATCCCAATGCATTCTTCCAGGATTTGACATAAATCTGGAAACAGTGCTCATAGCATATGCCAGATCAGGCCTACTACACACCATGGCATACATAACACTCCCAACTGCAGAAGCATAGGGAACAGTGCTCATGGACTTTATCTCAGACTGTGTAGATGGACACTGATCAACTGAGAGTTTGATATGTTGAGCAAGGGGAGTTAATGAGATTTTGGACTCTTCCATATGGAATCTTTTCAGAACCTTTTCCAGATAGGGTGTTTGAGATAAACTCAATGTCCCAGAGGCTCTATTTCTCCTGATATCCATTCCCAGAATCCTTCTAGCTTCACCTAGATCCTTCATTTCAAATTCAGCTCTCAGTAGCTTCTTGAGAGACTCCACCTCAATCTTTGAGCTACTAGCAATCAACATGTCATCAACATAGAGTAGCAAGTAGGTAACCACCTTCCCAGATTTCATTTTCAAGTAGACACAACAGTCATACTTGCACCTAACAAATCCAATATGCAGCATATATGTGTCAAACCTCTTGTACCACTGTCTAGGGCTCTGCTTCAAACCATACAAAGATTTTCTCAGCAAACACACCCTGTTCTCACTGTGAGCACCCTCAACTCCTTCTGGAATTTTCATAAATATTTGCTCCTCAAGTTCTCCATGTAAAAATGCTGTTTTAACATCCATCTGCTGTAACTCCAAATCCTTTTGGGCTACAATGGACAACAGAATCCTGATAGTGCACTGCTTAACCACAGGTGAGAAAATTTCATTGAAATCAACTCCTTCTTTCTGTGTGAAGCCTTTTGCAACTAATCTGGCTTTGTATCTTACATCTCTACCCTCTGAGCCTTCAAGCTTCTTCTTGAATATCCATTTACATCCAACAACTCTCTGTGAGTGAGGTTTCTTGACAATGGTCCAAGTTTGATTCCTTTCCAGTGACTGCAATTCTTCTTGCATAGCCAACAACCATTTCTCCCTTTCAGAACATGAAATGGCCTCCAAATATGAGTTTGGCTCACTGGAATCCACATCATCAGCAACCATAAGTGCATATGATATCACATCTGCATGTGCATATCTCTGAGGTGGCTGTATCACCCTTCTTGTTCTATCTCTTGCCAGTTGATAACCATCAGAGCTTTCTTGAATTTCTGAAATGTCATTTTCAACCTCATCTTCAACTCCACCTTCTTCCTGTTGAGAGGCAATCTCCCTGCCCTCAAGCTCCACCTCAAACAACTCAGTATCCTTCAAGCTTTTCTCAGAAAGCATAGGCATAGTGAGCTCATCAAATGTGACATCCCTACTGATGAAACATTTGTACTGACCAGGCTCAATACACCACAGTTTGTATCCCTTCACACCTTTTGGATATCCCAGAAACACACACCTCAGTGCCCTTGCCTCCAGTTTATCACCCTTTGTGTGAGCATAACACAAACTACCAAACACCCTCAAATGCTCAAGTTCTGGAACTCTCCCAGTCCAAACTTCTTGAGGTGTTTTCATACTTAGAGCAGCAGCAGGACTCCTATTAATAAGGTAAGCTGCAGAATTCACTGCCTCACCCCAAAAAGACTTGTGAAGACCAGAACTCAATAACATGCATCTGACTCTATCCAATAGAGTTCTATTCATTCTCTCTGCAACTCCATTCTGCTGTGGAGTAGAGGCAACTGTCCTGTGCCTCACAATGCCCTTGGTTTTACACAAGTCATTAAACTCATCAGAGAGAAATTCCAGACCATTATCAGTTCTCAAATGCTTCAACTCCCTACCTGACTGCTTCTCTACTTCAATCAACCATTCTCTGAATTTCTCAAATGCCTCTGACTTGGCTTTAAGAACAATGACCCAGACTTTCCTGCTGAAGTCATCAATGATTGACATAAAGAACCTTCCACCACTCTTGGTAGTAGTTCTAGCTGGCCCCCAGAGATCAGAGTGTACATAATCAAGTACACCCTTGGTGGTATGCCTACCAGTGCCAAAAGAAGCCCTCACTGCCTTTCCCAGTGCACAAGTCTCACAGAATCTCAACTTTGTGAACTTGTCTTTAGCAAATAAACCTTGCTTATAGAGCTCATTCAACCCTTTTGCACCTAGGTGACCCAATCTCTGATGCCACAGTTCAACCTTCTCTACCTCAGAAACCTGTGATGATTCACCAACCACAGTGTGACCTTTTAGGTAGTATAGGTCATTTCTTTTAACTCCTTCAAGTACAACTACCTCACCCCTTTTAACCTGCAGACATCCACCCCTTGAGCTGAAACTGAAACCCATACTATCCATCATCCCAAGTGAAATGAGATTTCTCTTCAACTCTGGTATATATCTGACTTTGGTGAGAAGTTTAACTGAACCATCATGAAGTTTCAACCTCACTGATCCAATCCCTTGAACCCTGCAGGTAACATTGTTCCCCAACACAACACAGCCACCATCCACTTCCTGAAATTGCTCAAACCAGTGTCTCTTTGGACTCATATGGAAAGTGCAACCAGAGTCAAGTATCCACTCACTCTGCTTTCCATTTACTGTCACATTGAGAACCTCAGCATCTTCACAGCTATCATCAGCAACTGTAACATCAGCTTGTTGAGGAGTTTGGTTTTCTTGCTGCTTCTTCCAAGCATAGCAATTCTTCTTCAAGTGGCCAGTCTTCTTGCAGTGGTAACACTTTCTACTTTCACCTGAAGTAGAAGCTCCACCTCCACTGCTATTAGACTTTGATTGTGACTGCTTCTTCTTGTGTGGTTTCTTCCCTGCAGTAAATAAACCCTCAGAAACAGTGGCATGAGGATCCTTTCTAGATGACTCCTTCTTATGTAACTCCTTTGTTCTCAAGGCTATCTGAACCTCATCAAGTGTCAGAGCATGTTCCCTTCCATATATCATGGCATCTCTGAACTGATCAAAGGAAGAAGGCAGAGAACTCAATAGCAAGAGAGCCTGATCTTCATCATCTAGCTTCTTATCTATATTCTCTAAATCATCAAGGATCTTTACAAACTCATCCATCTGATCTAACACTGGTTTATCACTAAGCATTTTAAATGAGTAGAGCTTTTGTTTCATGTACAATCTGTTAGCCAGGGATTTAGTCATATATAGAGATTCAAGCTTCTTCCATAAACCATAGGCAGTAGCCTCTCTACATACCTCCCTCAATACCTTATCACCAAGACTCAAGATAATCACACTGTGTGCCTTCATGGAGATTTCTTCAAAATCCTCCTCTGAACCAGCCACAGAACTTGAATCTACAGGTGACTTCTCCTTCCTCCTTGCCTCAGCTTCTGGATCTGGTGGTGAAAGTGCAGAAATCAACCCTTGTTGAACAAGCACAGCCCTCACCTTGATCCTCCATAAACTGAAATCATTTTTCCCATTGAATTTCTCCACCTCGAATTTGGCAGATCCAGTCTTCATCTACAGTGATTCACTTTCCCACAGACGGCGCCAATTGTTGAGAAAAAGACAGCCAAGACAGCAGAAACAAACGCGAGCTCTGTTGACACTGAATCCCTCACAATAACACTGATCAGCACAAAAGACACTGAACAATGAGTTTTAACACTGAACCACTGAACTGAACACTAAAATCACACACGCGTCGATTAACACTCACTCTCACGCCGTAGAAAGTTTGTATAGGGTTAATCGAACACAAACACGAAGAGAAACAATCACACAACAAACGATTTTACGTGCTTCGATCACCGGAAAGGTAATCTACGTGCACGGTGGAGGGGAGGGGTGTTCTGGTATTATATGAAGCTCAAGAACAATTGTACAAAGCTCTCTCTAGCTCAATGCTTGCATATCAATCACAAACACGAGTGATTATATGCTAAAACTGAAATGCACAAAATCGATGAACTCATCCTAGCCATCGAGCCATAACAACCTCGCAAATCTCAACCGTGCGATGATGCGTAGCAATTCCGTGTGCGTTTCCTAGATGAGCTGGCAAGGATCACGTAGCTTCAAGAATCATCCATTTTGGTGAAGAATCCGCTGAGAAATCGATCGCCCTAGTCCCGTGCACCCGCGGACAGTTCATCATCAAAACGGCGTCGTTTCTCCATCCGCGAAATTCAAATTCTGGGCAAAATTACCAATTTGCCCCTGAAGTGCATTTTGTCGATTTTGCGTCCGGAGATGATTTTTCGTGTACATTTCAACATATACTTTACTATTTTTTAGTCTTTGTTAGTGAATATCTTATGGAAATATTACGACCTACCGAAATATTATGAAATATACGTCTACTATTTTTTTGTCTACTATTCTTTTAGGTGTTTGTTAGCTACAACGAGGAGGAAACTAAATTTCCCCTTTTGCTCTTTCACCCATCAGAGATTCAGATGAATGGAACACTCCATGTAAAGACAAATGATTCCATAAACACTTTCTTGGGACATGAACTTAACAAGTTGAGCAGGGGATAAACTAATTAAGATGAATTTTATTACTACAAAATCGTTTTAAAAATGATTTGGTTTAGTTTTAACCGAATTATTTCGATTTTGTTTGGTTTTGTTCGGTTTAACCAAATTTTAATTAAAATTTTAAAAATGAGAAAATAAATTAAATTTAAAATAATTATTATTAATTTTAATTAAAAATAAAAAATAAAAATAAAATTTAAATTATAAAAAATGAAAAAAAAATAATAAAAATTAAAAATTATTAGTATATTATTTTATTTAAAAATAATTATATATATATAATTATTTATTTATTTATTATTCAGTCTAGTTCGATTTGGTTTTCGGTTTAAATTTTTTGAACTTTTCGATTTTCGATTTGGTTTGATTTTCTAACAGATAAAAACTGAACAAAAAAAATTATTTTAGTTTTTTATTTTAAAATAAAATTTTACTTTATTTTATTTATTTACTTTTTAAATTTTATTTATAATTATTTTATTTTTCATTTTAAAATATTGTTGGTTATTTTTGTACAAAATGTCTAAATCCGAAACATAAAATAAAATAAAATCTGGACTAGAACAGTACTACTGATCTTTACAATTCCATAACAAACTTCCATAAAATAATTAAATAAATTAACCTTTATCGGACTTCGAACAGAAACTTGTTGCGGGTAGTCGAGGCGCTTTCGCTATCCGCAAGACTAAAACGCCCTGTATGCTACGGTTTTGCGACGTTAGTCCCCAAAGATACAACGACTTTCAATCGTCTTCTAGTCTGAAGCACACCAGCTAGAAGCTCCGGCGAACGAGGAAAGAGCGAGAACCGAGCATATGCAAATGCAAGGTACTAAATATTGTCTTCACAATATTCTAACTATTACTTTACTTTGGTCAAATTATTTGAATGGTTTTACTGATTTATTTTAGTATTAATTCATCTAATTGTTTTACTATAACACCTCACATATCTCATATCACTTGTCCTACTTGTGAAATTCATTTTTAATTAAACACCACAGTTTATGTCAAAAATTGGATTAACTCTTGAATTTTCAAAATATATTGGACCAAATGAAACTTGCAAAATGATTATAGGGTGTGGATATATAAACGAGACAAAAAAAAACGTCATCTTTATTTTGTTGTGAATATTTTTTGTCCCTTTTTGTACACAAGCAAGTACACAGTACACAAAAAAAATTAAAATTAAAGGGTTGCAATAGCATGCCGACTCAAGTGGGGCCCAATTTTTGGATGGTTTCGATCTGTTATCCACATCCATAACAATTAAGATGAATTTTATAAACCAATTAAGATGAAATCTAATAATAGTAAATTATTGTAACAAGTTAACAGTATATAAGTTAAAATGGTATTTTACCCTCAAGCCGATTAGAAACGTGCTTGATAGACCTGATTTAAACACAATAAGGGAGGCTATATAACTTGTGGAACCAAATTGTCATATAAAAAAAACTCGGTGGCGATCGAAACTTAATTGTAAAAAGTGATCATTGTTGTGTTTAATATAAGAATGATCACTTTTACAACTACCGTTATCAAGACAAACAAAACGCACCACAATTAGTGACACAAAAATAATTTTTTATTAAAAAGTTAGGTTGTAAAAGGATACTTTAGGATTATGAATTAAATCCTTGTATTATGCGCATTAGAAACATGAATACTTTTCACTATTTGAAATCTCTTCTCATCTCTCGTAATGAGAAGAGATTTTCATGGATTTCACTTTTAATAACATAAATCATTATTAAACATAATAAAATTTTAAAAAATAAATAAAAAATTATATTTATATTTATTTCTTTTTTAATAAATTAAATTATTATAAAAAATAATAATACTTAAAAAATTATATTAAAAAATAATCTCGTTTTTCTTTTAATTAATTAAATTATTATTAAAAAATAACAAAATTTGAAAATTATTTGTAGAAAAATTATTAACATTATTTTAAAAAATTCTCGTATAACATAATATTCAATAATACAAAGAAAATTATGTAAAGTTATAATGCTCATTTAAGATTATACAATTAATCTTATGAGAGGCGAATTGAAATCAAACATTTATTTTAAAAATTACAAAAAAAGATTTGACCATTAATTTTAGATAAAATAGTATTATTCAAAATTTTGAAAGAATTTTGAATATATATATGGTATAGCCTTTTAACTATGAGCTACCAACGATCCTATTCAAGTATTCATTTAGAATAATTATACGTATTATATAGTCTATTAATCAAGTCCAATTTGACTAATATTCAATTCTCTTGTAGTCAAATAAAATAAAATAAAAATTATCAAAACCATTTTATTCTTGACATTTCTGCCCCAACCTACGAAATTGTTGATGAGTGGATATAAACCACAGTAATTATTCTCCTTCTCAACATTGATGAGTGAATAAGGGGGATATACACAAATATTGTTCACTTATCTTTTATTATTATTTATTTAAAAGATAAAATTAGCATTTAAAAATAAAAATTAATATTTTTTAATTAAAAAAACAAGCTAAAATGCCTATTGAATTGGTTATCCCCCTTATAAGGGGGATAACAAATGGGAACTTGTTGTTGGCACATAATTTAATTCAGGCTATGTAATTAGATGTCGGTGATCATCAGAACATGGGTGAATCATCAGAAGGCCGTTGTGGAGAATTGAATATACTTTAACATGGTTATGAATATCGGAATACAAGAAAATTAGTTACAAGAATTTTAGAGAATTGTAGTAGTTTGAGAATTATTTGTATCCTTACTGCAGCTTGCGGATGTGTAAAGAGGGAGATTTGAAGTCCTGTTTTTATGGAGAAAGAGGATTGAAGAAGTGTGTTTACATTTTTGCTTTCCATCTATCACTTTTATTTTAAATAAATGTATGTTTTTATGGAGAAAGAGGATTGAAGAAGTGTGTTTACATTTTTGCTTTCCATCTATCACTTTTATTTTAAATAAATGTACACGTTTTGTTGTATGGACCAATATAAAAGGACCAAGTGTGGGACTTTTATTAGCTGAATGAATTGTTGAATGACATATCCAATATATAAATATGTGGAGTTCGGAGTGAGAATCAAAAAATTAAATAGAGAGTATCGAGTGTTTTTTTTTTTCTTATGCTAAAGTTATAATTTTTCTCTCTTAGAGAGGTTGACTTCCTAGTAAATGATTCTTCTACACTATTAAAATTTTATATATAACACGAGGGGAATTTTGTTGATATCAATAATTAAATTGATTGTTGAAAATTCATTTTTATTTTATATCACTTACTTGGAGTAGGCCTAAGTTAATACTGTAATTTATAATTTGTGATTTATTAATTTAAGTCTAATACTTAAAGAAAGTCTTCAAATACTTTTTTATTTTATGTAAATGTTACACGTGCATCATTACAGATAATAATATTAAATGTAAATAATTACAGATACATATTAAATGTAAATAATTATATACATTGAATGTACATCTCGTAAATGAGGATAGGAAACGTCGATGTATTAAACTAACCCGAGTTCTGAAAAAAATGTCTTTTAGCTTCTTCATTGTCACTTGAAGGTTTCTCACTGTACACTTGATTCCAATATTTATTCCCGAATGCAACTTGAATTGCACTTGTTTAATGTGTGCCGGAGTATTACTGCTTGTGACATGCCTTTTCCCGTACATTACTAGTTTGAACTGTCATCTTATAGCAAGTTCTAAAAGGTTTGGTGGTTTGGTTCGTTTGAACCCATATTTTGGCTCTTTGCTTACAATTACCCCTAAAAATTAGTACTTTTTTTTAATATAAATTTTGATTCTAAAATGGTTGTAAATTTGAGACAATAACAATTAGGGATAAATTTGGGATAATTGAATCCCTAATTTTACAACCATTTTAGAATCAAAATAACAAACGGTTGAATAATTATTTAACTATTTATGGTAGGATGAAAGTAGGGATACATTGTAGGAATGTGGGCTTTTCTTTCTTGGGCCTAGCACACTCTTGAATCAAGCCCATTCTTTGATTCCCGTAGGGGATGCCCTAGGAACCCGGAACCCTGTTCCCTACGGATTTCTGCGGATTTTTCTACGGAAATGGTCGTAGGGGATATAAACACAAATTGGATTCCCCCTTATAGCAGGTTGGGGCAGAAATGTCAAGAATAAAATTGGATTCATGTCAAGAATCTTATTATTCTCAACATTGGTATAGGTACACACTTCTTGAATTGATATCCAATATTTATAGGAATTTCTTAAAACATACAATTATTTATTTATTTCAAAATACATACTTAACCCTAAAATTAAGTATCTAAGTTTAGGGATATCCCCTAAAGTACATGTCATACTTCAATAATTCAATGTATCTAAGTTTTGGAAAACCACTCCGAACATGAGTGCGTGCGCAGGGGTATTTATGAATAAAATATGCTGTCTTATTTAAAGCAGGGCGATGCGCTACTTCATTATGCCGCGCCACGAAGTCTTATACTCTCTCCTATTCTTTTTAAATATCGTTTAAGCATTTTTAACACAATTTAATGAAAAAAATTTATGCCTAGGGATTGCGGACACAGAGAAGAAGAATTGCAGACCACGGTGACCAGATCCATGGAATTGAAGCGAGAATTGTAGACACTAAGTAAGACGATTGCGGGCGAGGACGATGTGAATCTCGACGTGATTGATTTAGTGAGGAAGACAATGTACCCTATCAAGGGTTTGAAATCGAAGAACTCTATTTCTCTCAAGCATGAGAATCACAACAATTAAAGTCAACGAATTGTTCTGTGCCGGTACCAGAAGATTTAAGTGTTCGATTTCGAAGGAGCTACGAATGACATGAAATTTTGTTAAATGCATATCTAACAATAAAGTTAGGCACTTAACATTCAACTTCACATTCAAAAATGTTATATAGACTATAATTTTTGAAATGCTTCCAATAAAATTAAAATTCATCTTTCGAGAACGTTACATTAAAAATAATCGAAAAATCTTTCGTTTTTAATATTTTTGTCTCTAATTAAAGTGTTCATTTTTATAGTTTATTAATAATAAAAAAAACACATTATATTTGATGCCTTACAAGGACTAGTTCAAATTTAGATAGTCTTTTAGACTAATAGTGCCTAAATGCTTCGTGCCCGTTACACTCAAAATAATTTTTTATTCTTGTATCAGTGATTTTGATTGATGATTGCACATGTCAATTAGACCGCCTAAAATGTGTAAAAAATACTACTACATTTTTCTTCCTACCCTCCCCATTCACTCCCACCCCACCCCAAATCAACTCACGCGCCTTCAACAAATGTATGAAAGAGTACTCGTTTGTTAGCATTATCAATTCTTGATTCTTTCAGTGATGTTTAGACTAGTTTTCGAAAAGAAATGTCCCCACTCAGCCTTATTTATTATGCGGAACAAATCCACTCGCGAGGTTTACATAATAAATCCTTATGAGCTCATCTCGGGGATATTATCAACCCTTCCGGGATACACTGTCCCGTCAATAATTCACGGCATGCCATATATAAAATATAGTGACCCAACTCAACCGGTAATTGACCCAATAATTAAATCGGTCAATTCCTTTGGAAAATCAAAGTCACATATATTAAATATACACACCCGCAATTGTATCGGGGATTAAGAATAAAATACACTGAGTCTCAAATCAATTATCCCCGAGCAATCCTAATTGATGAGTCTCAATCGATCCGCTCAATACACCAAGTGTACAAGTGTGATAAAATAATTAAGATAAATTATTTTCTCTCTCACACAACGACTATACCGATGGATTGGTCCGTGTCCATCTAGGTCGTGACAAAATAGATGTCATTAAAACTTCATAATTTTAGTAATTGTTGAAAAATCGTCACAAAAAATAAGGTTTTAATGACAATAAATTCAATTGTCGTATAAAAAGTAATATTTGATGACGAAATATAATAATATGTGACGAAACTTAGAGGTGATACATGACGATTAATACGTCACTATAGATGAACATATATAGTGACATTGTCTTTTATCGTCATCATAGGATTACTATTGATGACAAAACAAATAATCGTCACATTTACTTATTGTGACGCAAACAACATTAAAAAATGATTTAGTTTGACTTCTAATTTTTTTAAATATATTTTTAAAACTAATTTATTGTTTTCTAAGCAATATTTTAACATGTTAGTTGTTAATATATTAATAAAAAAATTAGAGTATTTATTTTTTGTTGGAAGGATACTATTTTTAAGAAATCAGCTTAAAACCAAAACTTCACAAGTTATCAAACAACTACAACAAACAACATTAAAGATCTGAGCTTTATATACGAACTAACCTTAAATCCCAATTCGAAACGTAAAAAGAAAATCAAGAACAAAAAAGCCACACCAAACGCCATTTGAACACACAAGAATTTAAAAAAAAAATAAAAATTGAGAAAGAAAAATCACCTGTGAGCAAATCCTGATAGACCAACATGATTACAGAAGCACCTGGAAGGCGGAAGCGGCTTGAAATCGAGGGCGAAAGAAAGCTCAAGCTCGGCCTATTTATATAAACGAGCTTTTAAAAAAGGATAAGCCTGACTTGTTTAATAAACAAGCCCGAGCCGAGCTGAGCTTTTGTAGGCCGAGCCACAAGCCCCTGTCGGGTAACCTGGCTCATTCCCACCCCTAACTGTCACATGCAGCCAGCATGGGTTTTTTAAGAATACCGACTGTCACATGTAGTCGGTGTAGGTTTGTTATAAATACCGAATGTTCAAATAGTCAGTGATTTCTTCGATATAATAAATGCTTTATTATCTGTTTTTCTTCGATATTACATTTCATCTCAATAAGTACAATTTTTAAATACTTAGTACAATTTATTATATACTAGCGTTAAAATTGAATATTTGCTGCTTAAACGAGGTAGTATTAGTACATGATAGTATAACTATCACCTCCACCATTAGATTTTATAACTTAGAATACAACAACTCGTATAAATTGTTAGATAACAATTTTGTTATCTAACTTTTACTTGATTAATTTATTAGGGGATATAAACACAAATTGTCCAATTTGTGTTTATAATTTCAAATGTCATCTCATTTCCCGATTGGTTACTCAATTTCAACTGAATTAAGAAAAAAGTGCTTCAATTCAATCCATCAAGCAAATTCTAATAATAATATGGTAGTGTGGATTTGGTTATTACAATTAATATTCTTTTTATTTAAATAAAAATAATTCAAACATAATTAATTTTATTCCTGTTTTATTGGTAAGTTGAAGTATCATCGGTTGATTGTGAGATTCTGCTCCTTAATTTTTGTTAATCGTTGATTAATTGAAATAATTACGGATGTAATGATTCATCTCTGCATTTTTTTGTGAGATTTTGTTTCTTATGATCTCGTGATTTTGAAACCTGAATTGGGCTTCGAGTTTTTTGGTTTTTTATTAAAAAACTGGAAGCTTTTTATTTATGTTTCTGGTAGATTCATAACGAAATTAATGCTCAAATTTGGTCTTTTCAAAATTAAGTTTCTGCCTTATAATGATGATTGTCGGAGACGGAGTTGATATGATACGGTCGGGGCTGGTGTTTCACCGTGGTTGCGCTCGTCGTGAGTGTGAATTTCAAACGTCGAAAATTGATTGTGTGGGGCAACCTTATTTTTTTGATTTTTTTTTTTAGTTATTTTGTAATATTCGATTTGTTTATTTGTGAAAAAAATTAACTTTTGAGAGGATTTAAGTCTTTTGATTCAAAATGGTCAATTAAACATATATTCTTATGAATAAAGCTTTCAAATAAAATGAGCTGTGATACACATATAATTTAAATTTAAATTTGATGTCTAAGTGTCTGTTATACTAATTCTTTGACAAGAAGTTTTGAAAATATTTTTGAACTTAACAATTTCATTCTTATAAGACCATCTCCAATAGGGAGTAATTGGAGTAGTATTTAAGTCCAATAGAAGTTAATTGATATGTGTAACTTTTTTTTGATTTTTGAAAGAATTATTGAATAATTCTGGAATTATTCCGATACAATTCGACACAAGAGGTAAGTTGGTGGGTGCCCACATAGTTGAAGGATAGTTTTTAGTTGAGCTCGACTCGATTAATCTGCAACTCAAGTCCTTCCAACCCCTTCATTCATGGGTCAAGGCATCAAACCATGAACACTTCTCCCTGAGCACCCAAGCCTCCAGGGCAAACCACAATATCACCTCATCTTCAATTTAAATAATTTTATGATTAATTGATTATACGAGCTACCTCATCTTCAATTTAAATAATTTTATGATTAATTGATTATACGAGCTCACTGCCAAGTGCCAAACACTTCATGTCCCATAGGCAATTTTAGTTAATCATTATATCCCATACACGGAGAGCTCGTTTTGCAGCAAGGGGATGCTTAAGCCTCATGTGAAAACCGAGGAAGAAGAGAAGAAAATGGACGTACGGGTTCGTTGAGGGTCTCTTCAAGTTCATATCTCGGTTTGAAGACGCTGAATGATGGTATGAATTTTTTTATTGCTGATGTTTGATGTATAGTAGTATTAATTTCGATGTCGATTATCTATTTCCGTCGGAATTGTTCATTTTGTTGATTAATTCTCGGAATCGATGTATCCCATGTACTTGTTGATTACTCGGGAGATTATCGAGTGGGAACTCAGAAAATCTCCTTCTCTGTGGCCGGCGGGATTAAAACATTAATTTATATAAAATACTATTATGATGAATAATTGAATATGTAAAATTAAACTTAGTGATGCCAAAATATTATTTATAATTTTTTAAAAATATATAATACATATGTACAGGTCATTATTATTATTATTATTATTATTATTATTATTATAAAATTTTGTTTAATTCAATTCAAGTCTTTAGTCAGCTCAATTCAACTCTTTTGATTAAGCTCATAAAAATTAAAAAATTATTCTATATTAATTTATAAAAAAAAGGTACTAATTAAATGTATTTTGAATTTCATAAACTAATTAGTTACTATCAAAATTTAAAGAATACGTGATAATAAAAAAAATCTTAAAATAAAATCCTACAAAATAAAAATATTCATTTAATTTATAAAAAAACATTTTTGAAACATATTAGAATAGAAAATGTGTTTGTGTAATAAGTAGGTGACTAACAAATGGAGGATTTAACTAATTAAGTTTCCAAATCTCGTCCTCAGGAGCATAGCCGAGTGGTAAGGTCTTTTCAGACAGCTGTAAAACTCAAATTAACCACGTGATTATTCACTCTGGAATAAGCTTGGTGCAACACAAGCTAATAGTGCCAAATAGATTATTCAAAAAATGTTGGAAGAGCTAGTGCCGAAACAAAGCCTAGATGTGAATACATGATTAGGGTTGATTTGAATGATGGGTATTGACCATTGGGTACTGAACATAACTTGAATATAACTTGAATACATGATTAGGGATCATTACAAAAAGTCAAAACTAAAGGTTTGTGGTAGTTGAGAAAAACTGAGCTAACTTTTAATATTACAAAACTACCATCGAGTTTTGATTTCGTCCTTCCACAACTGTTTAGTTGATCTAATGGGAAAAAAGATGACGCTATGAAGTATTTTACATTTACACCCCTAAACTTTTCAGACAGCTTTAAAACTCAAATTAACCACGTGATTATTCACTCTGGAATAAGCTTGGTGCAACACAAGCTAATAGTGTCCAGAGTTCCGATGCAATTTTAGCTTATCAACAGGTACATTCAATCCAATCCCCAATCATCATGATATATGGATTGAGTGTTGTTTGACATAGTAGTTTTTAAAAACGACCATAATGGGGTGCCAATCCCCTAAATCGCAGAAACAAATAAAGGCACAAAATCGCATAAATTGAGGAATTTGTATTATTTCATCCAATATGAAAGGAAGTGGACCCGAAAGGTGAAGCCTTTGACAGCATAGCCATTATCGCCGAGCTCGCAGGACACTGCACAGCGAGGGAGCCCGGTCAAAGGCCCGAAATGGGGCACGCGGTTAATGTGTTGGTCTCGCTTGTCGAGAAATGGAAACCGCACGACGATGAGACGGAGGAGTACTGTGGTATCGACTACAGTCTCCCGTTGGACCAAATGGTCAAAGATTGGCAAGAGGCCGAAGGGAAAGATGAAAACTCCTATATCGACCTTGATGATAGCAAGGGCAGTATCCCGGCTAGGCCCGCCGGGTTTGCGGAGTCGTTTACATCGGTTGATGGCCGTTAGTTTATAACTTATTGTAATAAGTTAAAATTAATTGATCTTTTATAAATAAATGAATTCATATATTTCATTGATTATATTCATGTATCAATTAAAAATTTATAATTAATTAAATATATTCATGTATAATAGTAGTATTGTAATAACTCGAATTTATATAATAAAAATTAGTTAATTAAAATGGACTTTTTATCCACGTGTTAGTCGGGTTCAACGTTATTTTAATTGGGCTTAAACATTTTATAAATTGAGCTTTTAATTTATTGAACTTTTATAAAATGTAAATATTTTTAATGTGCATAAATAATAAGAGAGTTTTCTTTCGTGAGTTGTCAAAACTTTGTTTTCTTGGGCTGCAAACACTTTTAAATTAATGGGCTCTTTAACCCAACCCAAAACCTTAATTTTATATATGCTTAACCCATACTAGGTAACGATTAAGAAAAGAAAACATAAACTAAATAAAAGAATAGAGAGAGCGAGAAAGAGAGAAGTCGCGACCGAGAAGAAAAGAAAAGAAAGATGTTGGAATATGACTCGAATTGGAAAGAAAATCGAATAAAACGGTATTCGCGCACGACTTGTCGACTAATAATTGATGCGCACTTAATTAAGGTGATGATGTCATCGTGACATCACCAAAGCAATTAATGGCATGCATATTAGGTGGGGCATGATTTGTTGTGCTGTGCGGATCGCGGAAGTGTGAATTGAACGGTTGTGTTATTGAAGCACTTAACATCCCCTCAATCTATGAAAATGTATTCAAGCTACCCTCTCAATCCATCCATGAAATACATACATCTATTTGTTCTTGGTTTGTTTACTTGGATGCTTTTATCCTTTGACAAAAGAAACTAAGGAGTGTATAATAGTCATAGTCAACACCATGACATTTGACTCGACACCACAACCTGCCCTGACCCATTTCCCATATACGGATTCGTTGTCCCTCTCAAATGTCAATCAATCAATCATGTTCCCACTAAAACTCCTCCGCTCACTCGTCTCCGGCGATGACGTTACTAAGATTCCATAAATTTCATTATAGTTTACCCTATAAGATTCCATAAATTTCATTTTTTTATTATTTATTTATTATTGTGCATTTTATTTTGGATGTTAATATGACATGCGTATATTTAGTCTATTATTCAGATCGTGATGTTTTTATCCAAACGTGTGAAATATTAATCCTCATAAGTAAGCCTAAAAAAGAGTTGGTATTTGATCGTTTTTTTTTTTCACAACGTTATAAATGTACAGTGGTAAAGTGTACTTTAAATTTTTTTAGAAAACACATTTGTAACGTTGTGACTTTGCTAAAAGGATCAAATACTAACTCTTTTTTAGGCTTACTTATGAGGATTAATATTTCACACGTTTGGATAAAAACATCACGATCTGAATAATAGACTAAATATACGCATGTCATATTAACATGATTCACAATTTATTCACATATATATACCTTTTGATAAAAACATCAAGTAAGCCTAAATCCCTAATATAAAATAACTGATATATACCTTAATGCAAATTCAAACAATAATATTTGATTATTTTGAGATTGTTCAATTTTGTTGTGCGAGTTTAACAATTTGTCCAAATACAAGTACTTGAAATTCAATCCAAAACTTCTAGTTTTTCAATAATCAATGTACCTATAAATTGGCAAATTATTTTGTTACCCCAAAATTATGTAAAGTGCTAGATTACCATGGATTACACCTAAAAAAATAGGAAACCCTAAATGCATATATGCTTATTAATGATCCAAAAAACCCATGAAACGAATCATAAAAATCAATGATAAAATATTACTACTGATCATAAGACTACCATCAAATATTGAATATAAAATCCAAAAGTTGAATTCACGTACTGCTTTCATTCAGGCCGAAATATTCGTTCTTCCTAGAGACAGTATTGGGCTATATTCCTTGTTTATATTGTTGGGCCTTTTAATCTTTTTTGTTGTTTCAATGGCTCAATTTATTTACACCTCTATTATTACTCTCCATACCCCTTAGATTATTACGGGATTCGATTTATACCATTCAATGTGGAGGATGAATTGTTAAAAAAGGTTGGAGTTTTGTGTGTGTACGTATTTAATATATATACATAATACACGTAGTAGAGAGTGAAGAGTGTGTGTTTTTTGTTTGTTTTTGTTTAGAAGTATTGTTGCATGTAAATGTAAATGTAAAATGTAAATGCGTTTGGTGAGGAGTGATGCATGCAAGCCATATACGTGGAGCAGCCATTCGAGGGGGCTTTCTTTCTCTCCTTTTGAAAATCAAAGTGTGTTAAACGATAGATGTAGTTTGTTGCCAATATTTGTCTTCTGCCTCTGCCCAATTTCAGACTATTTTTATTATTAGAATAACTTCATTTAGACAGTTAAAATTAATTGATCTTTTAATCATATTTAACTTATATACTGTTAACTACAGTATTTGTTTGGTTCAGTCTTATGGTATCGAGTTCTTTCATTCTTGATTGTTTTGGTGGTTTTGTTTTTTGGTAAAACTTAAAATATTATAAATTATATTACCCCCTTTCGCTAAATAATTCTTAAATTATTAAGTGTTTTGACCTAATTAACGTTTTGTGTACAATTGATTATAAGAATCGGTTGGATGTAGCAAGAAGCTCTGCAGAATCAGAGTACAGAGCCATGGCTCTTACCCTTTGTGAAATCATATGGCTGAAGCAAATTTTGTCAGACTTTGGAGTTGTCAATACCACAGCCAATGTGTTTTCTGATAGTAAGTCAGCTCTAGCCATTGCTGCTAATCCTGTCCATCATGATAGGACAAAACATGTGGAGATTGATTGCCATTTCATAAGGGAGAAAATACAGGATGGGACTGTTCATGCTTTGTTTATTCCATCAGTGGCACAAGTTGCAGACATCCTCACCAAGGCCTTGGGAACACAGCAGTTTCATCAGTTAAAGATCAAGTTGGGTCTGCAGGAGAGAGTTCCAACAGGATAATTTGGTTATTTGTAAAACATGAAAAATTAGGGGTTTATTTCGGTCTTAATGCATTTATTAATGCATTTATTGCAATATGACATATAAACAATAAACAACAATGAGATCATATTTCATATTCCATTGTATTAAAAATGGAGTATAAATAAAATAAAATAAGTACTTTTGGATATATGGGGATATATAAAGGAGAAGCCAATTTGTAGTTAAACTCCACGCAATTGGTTGAGAGCAATGGGTATCAATAAATTCAATCAATATTTCCATAGGACAATAAACACAACTAGGCAGGTTGAGGGTGATGGGACAAATAATACTAAATATGTCGCGTAAAGAATGATCACATCTTATTACACTACATATACACACGAGAAAACAATAATAATATTTTTATAATAAAATAATATGCAAGTTATTAATTGGGAACAAATATAAAAAAAAAAGCTGGGAGGTATATTCTTCGCAGCGAAAAACATCACGTGCGTATCGCCATGCTCGAAAACTACCCGTTTCGCGACGAGGCTCGACGAGCCGCATCCGTGCCTGATGAACCTCCCAACATTCCCAACCTTGGAAGCATCAACAACGAACCCCTTCTCACCACTTTCTTCGTGCGAACAACAAACGAAAGAGTAATCATCAACTAACTCTCGATCATCACCTTGGACGTGGAAAAAGTACTGCAAGGCTTCGAACTACCTCTCAGAGCAATGGAGTATTCTTTACATTCTTCTTTTCCACCAGATCAACATCAACAACCCAGCCCTATAAGATTCCATAACATTTTTAATTCTCGATAAAATGGAGGTTTATCCCAAATAGTAAATTATAAATAACTCATGTTTATTAAGCGGTTTATATCTGTTATACATTTGTTTATGGACTCCCTTTTATAGTAATAAAATTATTAAAATTTAAAGTTTAAATTATGAATTATAGTGATATATAGTGAATACGTAGCATTTTTTGTTACATTCCACTGGATTGTAAATTACTCTCTCTATCCCTTAAACCAATGCATACTTGTATTTTTGACTCCTTAAAACATTGCGCACCTAAAAATAGAATGTTTTTTCACAATTTTTCTTTCAATATACATTTATTTACTCTACTACGTACTATTATTTCAACTAACTATTTTATTATTTACAATCAATACCAATTATACACTCACTTCAGGAAAATAATAACTATTTATCGACTTATAACTTCAATTTCTAAATGTAAATGACGACTGCTAGAGAACAAATTAGAGGACCATTAATTAATTGAAAACTCTAGAGAGGACAAAAAATGATTTTAAATTAAATATAAGAACCAATGTTTTTTAAAGGATCACGAAATCTCTAGCAGATCCTAGGATTTGGTTGAAAGAGACTCCCCAACATTTATTTTAAATTAATTAAATATGTATAACGTCACATATAACCTCACTACCCTTCAATTCAATTTTTTAATCTGCTTGTCATTCCCAACACACTTATTGTTAAGAAAAGGAAAAAAACATACTATATAATATATAATAAAAATATACTAGTGGATAAGTACTGGCCAAAAAAAGTACCCCGTTTAATTTATTCATGTTGAAAATATATTTTTTGTGAATTTATAATTTTTTAAATTAATTTATAACATATTTGAAAAAGTTATAAATTCTTCCATTTTATTGTAATATTTAAAAAAAATCTCAAA
Organism: Euphrasia confusa; assembly: GCA_954870475.1. Classification (NCBI taxonomy): domain Eukaryota; kingdom Viridiplantae; phylum Streptophyta; class Magnoliopsida; order Lamiales; family Orobanchaceae; genus Euphrasia; species Euphrasia confusa. The sequence goes on from OX940951.1 coordinate 4,769,789, forward strand.
ATAAATTTAGATTTAACAAAAAACTCCCTCTCATGCCGTAGATGCTTCATGTCAAGTTCTTTGTAAATTACAAAGAACTAAATAAATATTTATGAGACTGAGTAAATAAACTATTGATTGAATACACTTTATTTCAAATGTGGTAGAGATGATTAAGAAATGGTACTTGGGCGGGACTTCTGGAGTTTCCCCTACAACGATTGCATCCATCGCTGACGCTCTATCAACTGAGCTATCGAAATAAATTGTGTGTTCAAATCATGCTTTGGAATTGTGGTGTTTTGTATGGTGGGCTTGTACTAATTATAAACCATGTATGACTATTGTTGTTCATCTCTTATGTTGTACTAGTCCCAAAATTAAATGCTAATAATGAAACAACTTTTGTGAAGAGGGTTGTATATTGTTTTTACGACTATCTCATAATTTCTTCGAAGACTTCGTCGCTGATGGCAACTTATAGAGCTACTTGTTTTTACTCAATTAGCGCGTTCATTGGTTACACAATCAACATGTGCTCTAATATTTAAAGCCCATGATTTATATCTTAAAAGTTTTGTGTCTTATTCAAGTAATAGAATCGACGTGGCAAAGCTGAATTCTAGTTTTGATGAAGGATATAAGAAATATTGGGAAATTAGTTTTGCTAGTTTTGATTATGAGGAAATTATATGTTTTCTCTCATCCGGTTTGAGGACACAAAAAATATTTCATCTTCTTTATTGACCTAAAAGGTACTATTTTGTGAATCTATGAAGTTCAAACATGTTTTCAAAAGTGTGGAGCACATAAAAAATGATTAATAATTAATATAGTTTTCATAATAATGTAACAATAATTATTAATTGTAGTTTCAATAATATGTACGTTATTAATTACCTTATTAACTTATTGATAAGTTATTTAATTTATTGATAATTAAGTTAAATATTAAATATTATTGATAATTATTTAAATTATTGATAATTAAGTTAAATATTATTGATAAAGTATTTAACTTATTGATAAATTATTTAACTTATATTGAAAGATCTTAATCATTCATATTATATTAATCGTTAATATTAAATAAAATGTTACCATTAATTATTATTGATAAAAATAAACTTCCATTGAACGAAAGAAGTATACGAGGAATATATATACATATTTAAGTACCTCGTCAACCTCTTTAGTAAGGGTAGACACACTTTGGTGAAGCAAGGATTTTAATCTCTCTTTTTGTGAGTCAACGAGTAAAGCCCCAATACCATTAGAGAACAAGGCTTTTGTTTTCTCAACTTCATCATTCAAGTTTCCTACCAAATGAGAAGTTGAAAGAGAAGAAGGCACACGCCCTTCGTCTCTAGATAGCAATTGTGCCACCTCGCTAGAATAAAAAGCAAAGTAATCGGGACCAACTTTATTGTAGATAGAAGTTATTTTCACTAATCAATTGTTTTCACAACCAAAAAGTATTCTTTTTTTTTTATATTATTAGGGAGTAAGCTTTTTCTTATTATAGTTAGCCGTAACACGAGAACATGTTTACATTATATCAATATCCCTTATCAACCTTCACAATCAAACTTGTAACACCCTCACAATCTCACATCGCTCGTGGAACTCTCAGTTACAAGAAAAGGTACTACTATAAATTGTAGTTTGTTCGGCACCACTTCGACCCGGACACCGGAAGGAGCCACCACGGTGGCCGCGTAGGTTGCGTATTCTTCACCAACATTAGTCACGGTTCTTTTCACCGCCCTCTTCTCATTTTTCTTCAGTCCAGAAACGACGATCGATGGGTAGTTCATATCGGAGATGAGATCAGGAGTAGAGTTATCGGGGCAAGTAAAGTTTTCGGGAACAGTGGAACTCACGGCTGTAATCATGGATGTGTTGTACCCAATGTTGCAAAGAAAGTGAATGTAATCGATGGTTTCTGTCTCGTAGACGAGCCCCGGCGACAACGGGCCAAACAAACTTATTTCCCCTGCTCCGATGTCGTAAGGGGTGGCTATAGACCCGTTGTAACATGCATTATTTTTAAACGGTCACATCTTAGCTGAAAAAATCATGTATAAAGTTACTCTAGCAAAAATATTACACTAAAAACCAAAATTAATTCTCTCAATTATTTAATCAAACCTTATATACAAGTCTCACATCTCATCTCCTACTCAAATTTAGCCAATAATGTTCATAAAAATCATCACAATGAACATATAAATCATACATCCAAACATATTCATCAACATCCAATACGAATCCAATTCTCAAATCACAAATCAAATGCCCAAGTCTAACAATTCAACTACAAAAGCAAATAAAAGTGTAGGGAAAAGAAATAGCCAAAGGAGAAAAAGAAGGATGAAGTAGAAATCGTGGAGTAGTCGTCGTCCTAGTCGATCTCAATCCAGCGTCAACAGATTGATCTCGATCGGAGCTTGGAACTCTTCCTTCTTTTCTCTTCAATTTGATCCCTTCTCTCTCTAAGGGTTTCCACGTAAAAAAATTTATCTTCTCTTTTATTGTTGATTTTTTTTTCGATAAAATGCAGATGGATTTAATATAGGACAACAAACACCCTTTCATTACTGGTGCGGAGTAGCAGCAAAGGGAAAAGTAGCACATAGATTGGGGTACAAGGAGTCACTGAGTCACAGACGTAACAGTAACACTGGCCGCAATATTGAAGCTCATGCGTAGTAGCAGCAAAGGAAAAAGTAGCACATGGTTGTGTCCGAATGGTTACAATTCAAGGAGCCAGTGAGTCACAGACGTAACAGTAACACTGTCACAATGAAGCTCGTGCGGAGTAGCAGCAAAGGGAAAAGTAGCACGCACAAAGATAGCGCGAGTGAAGAAAGTCTTTGCATGCAATCTTGTCCTTCTCTCCAACAATTTTCAATTCATCAGCATCAAAGGGAAAAGTAGCACATACAAAAATAGAGCGGGTGACAAAAGTCTCTACATCCAATCTTGCTCTTCTCTTCAACAATTTTCAATTCATTAGCATAAACATAGTACTATATTTTATTAGTGTTGAATTTATATGAATTTAAGTATTGAGGGTAGTTTTATTGTTTTTTGAAAACTATAGATAATATGCATATTAGATATATTTTTTTCGTCCATTTACAATTGTGTCACTTGCTTATTTGGACGTGCTTTTTAAATTAATCATCTGTTGTTCCAAAGTGTTTTGTTGTTCTGTGCTTATTGTTGGATTGTGTGTAGTAGAAGTTTGTAATCAAAGAGGGGGGTCATATTCTTTCATTCTTGATTGTTTTGGTGGTTTTGTTTTTTGGTATAACAAAACAAAAATAAATTATGAGGAAATATTATTTATTTTATTTTATACCTGAACAAAATGTACTAATACTTGAACTTCATGTTGGAAATTTAGGTTTGAAATTTAATTATCTCAACTAATAATGTTATTTGTCAATATTATACTGAAAAAATCATATCCACTTAAACAAACAAAACTATACATTATAAAAATTCAAAATAGTTGAGTTCTCTTACAAATTCAATGTTTTAGTTAGGATAATGTAATTATGTAATTTTTTTTTTTAATTTATAACCTAATTCCAAAAATAATTATATACTCCCTCCTTTTTTTTATAAGGCGTTTTAGTCTTTTACACATAAATTAAGAAAACAAAATTATACTTTATTTATTAATATTTATATCTCACTCAAAGCTGGAAATTAATATTAAATAATTTTTGAAGACATTTTTTTATATAAAACTCCTAAACTTCTTTAATCTTTGTTAAGATTATTATTATAATAATAAAATTGATTGTTTATTATTAATGATAAGATAATTATTAAATGCATTTAGGGTTAATACATTTTAAACGATCAATATTAAGCATATAAAAAAATTGGTAAAACATCTTATAAAAAAAGAGGAAGGAGTATAAATGAAAAAAAATATTAAATATAAATAATTATATATTTTTATTAAAATTAAATTCAATAGAGGGTAATTTAATCGGGAGAATAATTAGTTGATTAAATTAAAATTTGGAGATTTTGTCAATTTTGATAAAATGATTTTTGATGTGATTGCTAAAAAATGTTAGTTATCCACTTTTTTCTATATAATTTTATTCAAATAAAAGAAATTTTATTTTCTAGGATATAGGAACATATTACTGATGAACCAATCATATTATGGTTGCACCCAAACCACTATAATTTATAATTGGGGCAATTATATTAGTGGGGATTAATCACTCTAATTATGGCACTTAGGCAACAGATGTCCATCGGACTTGTTCTTTAATTATGGCACGTAAGCGATCTGAACTGAATTTAACTGATTTTTTTTATAAAAATAATAATAATTAATATAAACCATTAAATATTTTTTTTAAATATAAATAATATTGTGATATTAACTAGATTGTATACTTACAATTATTGATTCAAATTATTTCTTATTTATTTTATTTTAATTTATTTAGAAACGAACTTAATTGAAGTTGAACTGAAGTGATCTGAACCAAACAAATACTGTAGTTAACTAATACTGTGTACATTACTATTTACTAGCGGCGGGGTAAATGTCCCCTAATTAACCTACGGAGCTACAGTAGTTAAATTAGTTATATTTTCCTAGATAGGCTATGAGGTGATGAGTAATGACATTACTCCATTGTTTCCAGTTTCTATTATATTTCAATAAAAAATTATCTCAATAGTTTATAACTTATTGTGCACATAAATTGAAATTTTAACAATTTCACGTTAATATTTTTAAACCGAGTTGGTTTTTAGTGTAATATCAAAGGGGTTTTGTTTTTTAAATTCACGTTATCATGACATTTTACTCGATTGAATGAACTTAATGCAAGATAGAACACTTGGAGTCAACTAAGATCTAAATACGACTAGCGTTTGAATTTAATTTTTGGGCCTAATTGTTTTGGGCCTTTTGGGCAGAAATTTATACTATATTATCCCCTTTTATATTAGGGATTTAGGCTGCCTTATACCAAGGAGAATCTGTTGTGTTATTAGCTAGGCTCTGTCGATTCAATTCCATGGATGAAGTGTAAGATGTAGACCAAATGTAAATCTAGGCAAACATTGAATGAGATTAATTGGTTAATCTCACACCAACAAATAATACTGACCGCTGGATCAGAACCTGAAGGAGAATCCCTATCCGTAGATTGTGAATCCTTCTTTTTATCTTATCGTAATCATTCCAAAAATTTTCCGATTCGATGTTCTTCGAGCATGGCGGCGAGTGACTACTTCGATCATTCTCCTCCGTATCCATTCCCCGTGCATCATTATCCAGACATAACTAACTAACTCCTCACTTTCAGTTTTAATTTTGGTTAATCGCACTTATTTCAATTTGGTGTTTAGGGATTTGAACTAATTACTGGTTTCCTATTATTTTCATTCAGTGATCTGTTGTGGATTGAGTTAATTTAATTTGAATTTCAATGGTTGTATGATTATTGTTGTATATTTAATGTTAATTTAATTTGAATTTCAATGGTTGTATGATTATTGTTGTATATTTAATTTAATAGTGAGGTTGAAATCATGATGGGATTCTTCTTATTCTTTTGCTTTTGTCATATGGAAAAAGAAATGTTTTTGTGAGTCTTCTTTACAGGTTTCATGAAATAACATCACCATCAATAATTTAATATTCGATAATAATTCTTAACTTATCAAATCAAACATACAAAAAAAGTCAAGGAATATGGGATTTGGTATACTTCAAGAAACCACGATGGCTTGATAAAAAAATTTAAACTAAATATTTCAACTCGATCAGAAATAAATAATTTTTTTGACTAGATCTATAAATATAAAAAATCTAGATCTATATTAGATCTATATAAATATAAAAATAGTGAGGGTCTTCCATGGTCATCGAGTCGGTCGACTGTGGTGCGGTGTGCTGCTGTGGGTCTTCCATGGTCTTCCATGGTTAGATACCTCCAAACTTCGAGCTTCATGTGCTGCTGTGGTGCGGTTTGAAATGGCGGCGAAAAATGGAGAATGAAAAAATTAGGGTTTTGAGCTTCATGTGCTGTTGTGGTGCAGTGGAAGAAGGAGAGAAGATGGCAGATTTGAAAAGGCGACGAAAAATTGAGAATGAAAAGATTAAGGTTATTGTGGATTGGATGTGTATTTATAGTTAAAAATAAAGATAAATTGGTTCATTTGTGTAGAAAAGCATGTCTTTTAAATGGGATAACAAATAAGAATATCTACTATATGTATAATGATATTTTTTAACATTTTCACAATTATAATATTCCGGGGCCCAATATAAATAGGAGTAATATCTCATTAAGAGCATCAACACATTTCCTCAAAAATTCTAGAGAGCATTATAAGGACGAATGTAAATTAGACTTCTAATTTTCTGTAATTGGAATTTACAAGTTTTCATAAAAGTAATCATCATGTTGTGACTGTTGTATACTCACTCTCAAATTTTCATTCTTTTTCTCTCGTACTTCATATTCATAGACATAGTATCCATTATAAAAGATTTAAAATCAATAGACATATTTTATAAAAACAAATAAAATTACTTTGTTATTTTAAAATTCAATTTTACATTTAAATATTTATTTATTTTTAAAAGATTTCATACAAAACAATTTATTTTATTAATTTAAAAAATATTAATACCACTAACTTTTGTTCTAAATTTCATTTCATTTTTTTTCATGTTGAGAAACATCTATTTATCTGGTCCAGAAGCCCAAGCCCATCTTATTTAAACTAGCCAACATTGTAGTTTTTTCTAATTATAAGAAAGGGCAACATTCCAAATTTATCCTTTCTTTTTAAAACACATGGGTGGTAGTTATACTCTTTTTATAATTATAAATTTTGTAATAACTTAATTAATAAAAAAATGTAAAACAAAGTTACACTTAATTTGAAAATTTATTTTATTGGGTTTGAATTATAATTAATTAATAAATCAAAACACCCTTTTTCAAAAATACTTCAAAAATATTTTTTATAGTTAGGGTGTCTCTGTTCTATGAAAACAAAGAGTATTACTGATTTATATATTTTTGTTATAACTCGTGGTTGATATTTGTGTTGATTTAGGGCGTTGTTCATAATTTTCGTTTCTTAAATGCATGTGTAGTTACTAAATTGCTTCATATATGAAATTTTAATGAATTGTTCAATTTAGACAGGAAATCATCGATTTTAAGAGTTGAAACGATCAATGAATAAGAATACAGATATGTGTTCGTGCAAACATGTGCACTCGCGGCGGTAGAAATTTGTAAGATAATTTTAATCTAATAAAGGTATAATTAATATTCTAAAAACGATCTAATTATTAAAACAATAAATTTAAGAATATAATTAAGTAACGTTAGAATCTAAATAAAATTAAATATTCAAAATTCACAATCACTCGCGTGGGAAAAGTAGGCTCATCAACAAACAAATTATTGGGGCCCATATATTCAGGTACTGACACACATTACACTACATACTACAATAGAAACTCTATACATTAATACTCTATATAGGAATAAACTCCCTATAATAATAAAAAATGCAATTCCCAACTTTTGGAGAGGGAAGGGAGAGGGGAAGGGGAGTGTGGGCCCACCGAGGTTGGGAGTCGATTGAGGGCGACGTTGAAGCAGAGATCGAGGGCTTTGAATTGGAGAGGGTGAGAGTGGGATTGGAGGCAAGCTCTCTTGAGGAGAGACGTCGAGGGGCAAGAGAACATTGCGATGGCTACGTGGAGAGGTGTGACTTGAGCGTGGCCTCGCCTTCGTGCAAGGCTAACCGCTTGCTTAACGATGGAAGCGGTTTCGATTGTTAGAGACTGATGAAGGCTGTAGCCTCCAGTGATCCTCATTTGAAGATGGTTTTTTGTGAGTTTGAATAATTAGTAGTGTGATGAGTTGTGTTGAATGGGGGGTTGGGTTTTAATAAGGTGTGATGATGTGCCAAAGATTTGAGTTTTTGTACCTTTCTTGTTTTGTTGGTTTTGTTTGTGTTCTAAAGTTTTTCTAATTTTATCTTTAATAAAAAAAAAAAAAAAAAAGTAGTGAAACATAGAAAAGAATGAAGTGTGTATATATATTTGTAAAAGTGGGAGGCATGTGAGGCAAAGGTAAGTTGTCTCAGTATAAAAGCTTTTTATATCTTGCAAGGGATAAAGGGTTAAAGGTGTGGATTGATGAATGTGAAGTTGGACTGCCTCTCTTTTGTGTGGAAAGTAGCAACACCCAAAAACATTATAGTAGATCAAATGTTTGAATAGTTGAACTCATGGAAGGAGTTTTGTTGTACTCAAATACACCAAGAGAACTGAAATAAAATCGTTCAACGTCTCGAAAATTTGAAGTGTTTGTGTTACGATTTATAGTATCACGTAAAGCCTTCAAAGATACAACGACAGATTAATTGAAATGGTGAAGTTCAATCATAATTGGACTATAAACTCACTACATTATATTGATGTTATTAGTGCAATTTAAGGGGATGACATTGGGTTTAAATGGGTTATGTAGGTTTACTTTCATGGGCAAACTACCTATTTTTGTATTATTCAAGCTCTTCATAGCCACAAGCATATTTTACAAAAAAAACATAATTAATAAGGTAAAAAAACAATTATGTCAAGTGGTACTTTATGCATGTGTATTTAAAAGCTACAAAATCATCTTAATCTAATGTTTTATTTCATTACTATTATGTGATTCTAACCCATTTTAGTTAGAGAATTATTAAGTAAATGAGTATCTCCCGCCTGAAAAGCACACGAACAACACAAACGAAAAATACGAAAAATAAAGGACACAGAGATTTATAGTGGTTCACCCGTTAACGAGGGCTACGTCCACTTCTTGCCGCTGCAATAGCTTTTACTAGAACAATTATAGTGCTCGATTACAAGTTTTGTAATGCTATAATCTCAATCCTAGCGTATGGAGGTGTTAACCCTATTAAACACGCATAGGGTTCATATATACAGGAGAGAGAAAACAATTGGGGAGAAAAATCCCGCTTCTGCGTAGAAGCTCCCACTTGTCGGCCGACAAGAATGGGTGACGCCGGTGGGGGAGGGATAGCTTCTCGATCACCCCTATGGGATTTAAGAATTCAAATAGTAGAACATAACATAAAAAGTGGTGAAAATTATGTACAGTTGGATCAACGTGATAATCTCTTTTCATTGGTTTTTAAAGAGTATATTTGGTAGATTGATAAGTGTATTTAGTAAAAAATTTTAAAATTTTATATTTTATATAGGGGTGTATTAAGTAGAAGGGTGAACTTAAAGAAAAGAGGGGTACAACAACACCCTTTAGTAAATGAATACAAAAGACTGAAAGGTGCAAAGTGCAGTCTGAACTTGAGAGGCTCATCAGAAGATATGGGAAAGGTGATAGGGTTGATACGAAGTCAGGTAAGTCGATTTGTCTTGAAAGTGTCTGTTGGATAAACAAGTTTTTTTTATCCAACTATACAATTAATTATGTTCGACTAGGTACATAATGCATATCGAGACATAAAATATTTCTGAAGGTTTGTCTGCTATCAATACTTTAATAATATATTTTTTTTGACAAATATAATTTATATTTTCAACATTTATGATATTAAATGTTATAACTTAATTCTATTTCATTTATGCAATTGTATATTGTTATTAATAAATATATAGTTTCAAGTTTCCTTCTTTGAAATTATGAATCGAAACTGGACGTGCATTTTAATACGATTTAAATCTATTAAAATGGAATGACTATTTTAATACAATTTTCGAACGTTTTAATTAATTTCTTAAAGTTTATAACATTTATAAAAGTATAGATGAATGAATTACTCATCTCTCTCACTCGCTCGCAACAATTTGCACATTTTAGGAGGTGTTCATGCTTAAGCCAAACGGCATATTCTTGTATGATTAGAGAGAGGGCAGGTTACTTTTATTTTTTTGGTGCTTCATCTGTAAAATTTGTTGTATTTTATGACTCGTTATTTATGGGAAGGAAAAGGGCAATTTATTTTCATTATGATGCTGCTACTATGTGAAGATCGAATCTTTACCCAAAAATGGATATGAAAAAGGAATTTGGTGAGTTTTGATTGATCATCTTTAATGATACAGGGGAGAGTATATATTCTTGTATTATTGTAGTATTAATCAGTATGTTATTTCATTTAATTTGGTGAAGTAAACTGATTAATGCCTGCAGCATTTTGTTTTATTTTTGGAATATATTATTTATTACATGACATTTTATTTTTAGGAATAATTCACAAATCCTCCTTTTCACAGCACTCGATTGACATATCATTATGCACCAGGTGGGTTTGAAATATATCAATATTGAGCTTGAAAGTCACAATATTTTTACCAACGAACCGTGAACATAAAATGTGCAAATGCAAAAAGTTCACTCATTTTAAGAGAAACAAAGTGTGCAAAAGAAAACAAAGAATTGATCATTCGGAGTTGGAGGGAAGCGTCCGGCTTCTTCTTTTACGGCGTGTTGCACTTAATTCTTTAATTATTGTCTTAGGATTAAAATAATCCTTCTAACAATTGGATATACTTCAAATTGACTTTTCTTCACTGTCATGTTTTGTTCTATTTAATAATTACAAAAATATTTTGTCCATCTTGTTAACAATAAAACTATATTTTAAACGTCTTTCACTGCAATTTTATGTTTTGGCTCAAAAATGAAAAAAATTTAACATATTTCTTAATTTATTTACTCAGAAAAGTCAAATATCATTTTTTGAATTCGGATTCAACCTAGTCTTCTATTGAGCCAGCTAACTCGATAAAGTTTCAAAAATGAAATTGTAATCTTATCCTCTTAAAATTTTATGAGCCTGGGATCAAGTAAAATCTCAACCCGTCATCTCAACTCATGTCCACTCTTAATTTTTCAAGTGAAAAAAAAATACTTAATTGAGTTAAAGTGAAATTACAAATTGACATAAAATATCAACACTTAGAAAGATCGCCAGCAACAAAGAATCATATATGAACCTTGGTATATATCATCCACATTACTCATCAATGGATTTGCCAAAAACATATTAATTAATTTGTGAAATTCGGTACGTAGACAGTAATTCTTCGGCCGAGAAACGAAATGCTATAATATGCATGGATGCCATTAACTAATCAACTGAAACTGACCAGTACAAATTAAAGCAAATAATCTCTTATATATTGATAGAAATTGGAACAGTACAAAACCTTATATTAATTATTTTAATTTCTTATTTCATGACATAGTTATATAATATAGAAAATGGGAAATCAAGTGGATACATTATAATGCATCACATATATATCATACTTCACAATGGCCACTACCCGGTTGACCGAATTTGTTCGGGCCTGAACGTAGCCACGGGCAAATCGAAAAAGCCCGCTTCCTCCTATCACAGCCATCTCTCTCACCTTACTCAACACAGCATTCCTTCCCATTATCGTGATCGTGCTCCCATCATACTTGCTTCCCTTGGTGAAAACAAAGTTCATAACCATCATTAGGCTAAACTCGTCTTTTTGGGAAGTCACTCCATAAAGCCCTTGTGCCCTTCCAACAATCGAGCTCTGTTAGAAATATTTTAGAATTGGAGTACGTATCTCCGAAATATTTAGAAAGAGTAGTATTTAGAAAATGGGGAATTTTATTAGAAGTGTTTGTTTACAATTCTTGGATATACCAACCATTTGACAATATGTCCTATTTATACTAATCCTAATGACTTAAGGAAGATTCTAGCTACAATTTAAATAATTAACCGACTTAATTTTACTAGGTGGGTAAAGAATATAGTGGAAGACTCTAGTCCCTAGTTTATTTATTTGCTCTTCCATTTTCACGCCACCGACATAAGAAGAAAGGAGTGGAGGATTCAAGAATTAATATGAATCGGCTCGCCCACTCTAGAATCTCCCGGAAGTTGATTTTATTAATGCATCATATTTTAATACTCCTCCTTGATGCATTAATCGGTAACTCCAAGCATTCTGCGTAGAAATTGAAATCTGTCTCTTGGAAGGGCTTTGGTGAAGATATCCGCCATTTGTTCTTCTGTTGGGCAGTACTTCATTTCTATAAGCTCCTTTGCTTGGACGTCCCTTAGAAAATGATATTTGATGTCGATGTGCTTGGTACGATTATGTTGGACCGGGTTTCTGGCCATCGCAATAGCTGACTTGTTGTCGCAATAAATTTCTGTCGCTGAGTCTTGTGGTTCTCCCATGTCTGCTAATATTCTTTTAAGCCATATAGCTTGGCACGCTGCTCCGGCTGCTGCGACGTACTCTGCTTCTGCTGATGAGAGTGCAACCGAGTCTTGCTTTTTCGACCCCCATGAGAAAACTCCAGAACCGAGCGTAAAAGCATATCCTGAGGTGCTTTTCATATCATCTTGCGATCCAGCCCAATCGCTATCTGTATATCCGACGATCTGTGAGTCGGGGCTTGATTTGTACCAAATGCCGTAATTTATCGTTCCTTGTAGATATCTGAGGAGTCTCTTTGCTGCTCCGTAGTGTGTCTCACTCGGACTTTCCATGAATCTGGATAGCAGACTTGTGGCATACATGATGTCTGGTCTTGTTGCCGTTAGGTAGAGCAGACTCCCGATTAGGCTTCGGTAGTTGGTAGCATTTGCCGGCTTCGTCCCGTCTTCTTTCTTTAGCTTCTCGTTTGGAATTAGAGGGGTGACGACCGACTTGCAGTCTTGCATCCTGAATTTCTTGAGCATATCTTCAGTATATTTTTTCTGAGATATGAAGATGCCCTCTTCTTCTTGTTTTATCTCCATTCCGAGAAAGTAGTGCATCAATCCCAAGTCGCTCATCTCAAAAGTGTCCATCATGTCTCTCTTGAATTCTTCGATCATGCTTGTATTGTTTCCGGAGACGATTAAGTCATCAACATAAAGAGAGACGATAATAATGTTGTTACCTTGGGATTTGATGTAGAGAGTGGGCTCGCTTATGCTCCTCCTGAATTCTTGACGAGTGAAGTACCCATCGATCTTGGTGTACCATGCTTTAGGCGCTTGTTTAAGCCCGTACAGTGCTTTCTTTAGTCGCAGGACCTTGCCTTCTTCTTGTAGGAAGCCTTCTGGTTGCTCTACATATATTTCGTCTTTCAGCTCTCCATTTAGAAAGGCTGACTTGACATCGAGTTGATATATTTTCCATTTCTTCTGGGCTGCTAGAGCTATTAGTGCTCTAATTGTGTCCATCCGAGCGACTGGAGCGAATGTTTCTGTGTAGTCGACTCCTGGTATTTGAGCATATCCCTTTGCGACGAGTCTCGCCTTATGCTTCTGGATTGATCCATCGGGATTTAATTTTGTCTTGTAGACCCATTTGACTCCTATAACGTCTTTGTTACTTGGAGGATCCACCAGCTCCCAAGTCTCGTTCTTTTCTATCATCTTGATCTCCTCCTCCATTGCTTTAATCCAAACTTTGTCTTTTGAAGCTTCTTCGTAGTTATGTGGCTCCAAAGAACAGAAGTTGCATGTTTCGATGATATTAGTAGAATCATATAGATCGGTTAGAGTTCTTACTCGAAGAGGTGGAGATTCTGGCGAGGAGTCAAATTCGTTGGTAGTATCGACTTCTGAAGAGGCTCTTGGCGTTGAAGTCGGACTTTGTTGATCTTGTTCTTCCTGTTCTGGAATTTCCTGGATTTGTGTGGTAGTAGTCTTTCTCTCGACGGTGTCGGTCTCCCAGTTCCAGAACGCTTGTTCGTCAAACTCTACATCCCGACTTGTTACCAGCTTTTTGGTCTCGAGATTGTAGATACGATATCCTTTAGATATTGTACTGTAGCCGAGGAAGATGCCCTTCTCCGTCTTCTCCTCTAGTTTGTGTCTTTTTACTGAGGGGACGTGAATGTAGCAGATACTTCCGAAAACCCTCAAGTGTTTGGCTGAAGGCTTTTGTCCCGACCACGCTTCTATTGGAGTCTTGTTAAGTACCGCCTTGGTTGGACACCGATTTAGTAGGTAGACCGAGGTGTAGACTGCTTCCGCCCAGAATTTCTTCGGCAATCCTTTCTCCGCTAGCATAGATCTCGCCATCTCCATAACTGTCCGATTCTTTCTTTCTGACACTCCATTTTGTTGAGGAGTGTAGGCCACGGTTAATTGATGCTCTACGCCTTCGTCTTCACAGAATTTGTTGAACTCCTTCGAGTTATACTCGGTACCTCGATCACTTCTTAGCTTCTTTATTTTTTGACCACTCTGTTTCTCCACGAAGTTCTTGAATCTCTGGAAGATTCTAAAAACTTCCGATTTTTCCTTTAGGAAGTAAACCCAGGTCATTCTAGAGTAGTCGTCGATAAAGAGGATGAAGTACCTGTTTTGATTTACAGTAGGCGTGCGCATTGGACCGCAGACGTCAGTGTGGACAAGTTCTAGAATCTTCTTGGCTCGCCATGTCTTCTCTCTTGGAAATGGTTGCCTGTGTTGCTTCCCGGTCATGCATCCTTCGCATACTCCTTCTTTTTCATTTAGAAGAGGCATATCTCTCATCATATTTTTCTGATGGAGTAGCCTTAGGGCATTGAGATTGAAATGCCCAAATCTTCGGTGCCATAAACTCGTATCGTTGAGTTGAGCTACCAAGGCCTTTTGAGGATATTGCCATTGAATGGGAAAATTTCTGTTACTTCCCATTTTTATCTCGGCAATTTCTTGATTATTTTTCTTGTCGTAGATACGACAATAATTCTTCTCGAAATGGAGGGCATATCCATTTTCCATCATTTGGCCGACGCTTAGTAGATTTGTAGCAAGGCGTGGGACTAAGAGAACATTTTTGATGAAGCGCGTACCTTTCTTCGTTTCGATAGCGATGGTACCCTTTCCTTTCGTCTCCACTAGTTCTCCGTTGCCCATCTTGACCTTCGTTCGGACGGAGTCGTCTAGCTCACGGAAGATGGCCTCGTTGGATGTCATGTGGTTGCTGCATCCGCTGTCGATGAACCATTCTTCTTCTTTTGCTTCCGTTGCCGAGTGACATGCATAAAACATGTTATCTTTCTCATTTTGGTCTTCTGTATAGTTGGCCTGATGGTTTCTTTTATCTCTGCAATCTTTTTCTGCATGCCCGAACCTTTTACAATTTTTGCACTGCGGCTTGCCTCGATGGTAGCAGTCCTTCTCCAAGTGATTCGTCCTCTTGCAAATCCCGCATGGTGGAAAGTTCGTCCTTTCTTTGTTGTCGGAGCTTCTTTGTTTGTAGTGTCCACCACTTCTCGGCTTGTTTCCTTTGACGTTGAGCTTGGATTGGAAGGCGCTCTCGAGTGAACCTTCTTGCCGTCTGTTTAGCCGTTGCTCGTGTGCCTCCAGAGAACCCATCAACTCTGCCACGGACATGGTTGATAGATCCTTCGATTCTTCGATCGCCGCTACTACCGAATCGTATTTTTCGGTGAGGCTTATTAAGATCTTCTGGATGATTCTCTCGTCTGAGACTTTTTCTCCATAAGATCTCATTTGATTGATTATTTCTATCACTCTCGAGAAATAATCTTTAGCTGCCTCGGAATCCTTCATTTTTAGATTTTCAAGCTCGCGCCTTAAACTTTGTAGTTTAATGGTTCGAACTTTAGCACTTCCTTGAAACTCTTCTTTAAGGATGTTCCAAGCTTCTTTGGCAGTAGTAGCTTGAATAATTCTTGACATTATAGAATCGCTAACGGATTGTTGTAGGAGGTAGAGAGCTTTAGCATTTTGTTGCTTTAATTTCTTACGTACCTCGGACGAAGATGCTTTGTCGGTTTCTTCCTCCGGCATGGTGACCCCTTCTTCGACTATATCCCAAAGGTCGTAGGACTCTAGACATGTCTTCATACGGACGCACCAAAAATCGTAGTTCTCTCCATTGAACATCGGAGTAGTGATTGAGATGTTGGATGACGCCATATCGCCTTGGATGATCGAACGGAGCTCTGATACCACTTGTTAGAAATATTTTAGAATTGGAGTACGTATCTCCGAAATATTTAGAAAGAGTAGTATTTAGAAAATGGGGAATTTTATTAGAAGTGTTTGTTTACAATTCTTGGATATACCAACCATTTGACAATATGTCCTATTTATACTAATCCTAATGACTTAAGGAAGATTCTAGCTACAATTTAAATAATTAACCGACTTAATTTTACTAGGTGGGTAAAGAATATAGTGGAAGACTCTAGTCCCTAGTTTATTTATTTGCTCTTCCATTTTCACGCCACCGACATAAGAAGAAAGGAGTGGAGGATTCAAGAATTAATATGAATCGGCTCGCCCACTCTAGAATCTCCCGGAAGTTGATTTTATTAATGCATCATATTTTAATAAGCTCAAATTAGGCCCTAGGGTTAGTGGGTCGTCTATCATGTTGACCTGTCCGAAAGCACTGCTATTATTATCAGGTGCTTTGATGATGGTTACGGAGGTAGCGTTGCTACCAAGAACGATGTCGTGCCAATATACCGTGAATTGGCTATAAACTTCTTCCATTTGCTTTTTAGGTTGATCATCATGCTTGTTTTTGGTTGAAAGTTCGTCTGCCAAGCCACCTCCTGCTTCGGCGGTGGCCTGGTAGAGGACGAACGAGAGGAAGATGCATACGGTGAGAATATGAAGGAATGAGTTGGAGAGGTTAATAGCCATGGTGTTGATATCAATTGATTTGTTTGAGAGAGAGAATGTTGTGGTTGATGTGTTTAGTTTCCTAAATCACTTGTCTTTATATAAACTAATTTATTATTAATTATTATTAATGAATAAGTTAGGTAATGACTATTTTCTAAGAATTAAATAAGTTGCTTTAGACATCAATATAGAAAAAAACACAATGTGGGGGACATAAATGTCAATAATAATACAAAAAGGTTAACTTGTCTTTTTTTCCACGAAGGTGGTAGTATAAATTTATACATACTGTATATTGCATGAATTTTGAAAAAAATGCAAAATAAGATGAAAATAACACTCCGTTCACAACTAGAAATTAAAGTTGAATACTTGTGTTGGAAGATTAATCAAGTATGGTTGGTCAAAAAATGAGTTACTACATGGTAATTATTTGAAAACTTTCACTATAATCCTATCCAATAAAAAGGTGTCTAACAACTACATAAAATAGTGTGTTATTCAGATTGATAGATGGCACGCGAAAATAAAGTTGTTTTAACAAATAACTTTGAGAGTCGACTGATATAGTCTGATTCTAGAACAAGAACAAGTGGTTACATTGTTTTATCAGGTGGGAGAGATTTCGCGATATTTAATTTAAGAAATATAAAATCGAAATATTAAAAAAAAAAAAACACATATAGCGTGGCTTAATTGCAATTTATATTCATAAACTAAATATATAAACAACAATCTTTAAGAATATCTTCATTTATGAAAATATGAATATTGCACTGTGATATGACAACCAAAATTTGAAAAATTAAAACGTTGATTTTTGTTGTTGATAGAAGAAAATGCATTTTTTTTCTCACCTCACTTAAAGTTGACTGTGTTTTAAGCACTCCATGTATCGATTTTGTTGAGAATGAATCCTCGGGAGAACACCAAAGAATTAGTGGGAGACCGATGACTACATTTATCAGTGCCATATGTGTAAACGGATATTTTCCCTTATCTGATATCAATTGAAATGTTGAGTATGGCCTAATAATCCCGAAAGCCCAATATCTCAAAAGCCCAGAGTCTAAATCATATCAATAGTTTATGTATGCATATTCGGTCCGGCCCAATTTATCACGATCGTTTTTTTTTTTTCTTTGTAGAATCGTTTTAGAGAGAGAAAATAAAACGAATTACAAATATTTTTAGAGAGAGAAAGTTTGTCGAAACGAACAGGGGAGGATCCTGAATCACCATTTTATTACATCAAAATTCACAACGCACTGAACTATACATACATACTCACACCTATCTGTATCTATTTATTTCTGTAACCTAATTACGGGGAATATAGTTTGATAATTTCACGTACTCTAGGGCAAAAACATGCTCTGAATTTGAGAGGTACCTCGTGCATCAGAAGCAGAACCCTAGGAGCAAAGGGGCATCCCGTCTTTCGAGCCCTAATTTGCAATTGAGGTATTATTCGGGCTTTCTAGCTATGAAAAACCTAGAATTCGTCAAATATGGAGCTCTGCTCAAGTTTGCTACAACCCTAAGAGTTCTGTCTCGTGCCTTTTGGTTCAATTTAGGGTAAATTTTGGTGAATTGTTTGTTACGTGTTTCTTTTCATGCAATTTGGTTGAATTGCAGGAGGGCCTTGGCTCTCCGGTCGGTCGGATGCCACGTGTAAGCTTCCACAATGATGGCATTTGATTAACTATCACCGTTTTATGGGTTTTCATGCCGCGTTAGCTGACTTCCATCTTTCGAGTATTGTGTAAAACTTGGAAATGAATTAGTCCCTCAGTCACTAGAATGGGAACATCCGAACATGAGATTATAGATAATAATGGTTTTCGAGTCTACATTCACGCCATCATTTATCTTAAACAGAGGTTAGCTTAGCTCCTGGCATTCTAACTCACTCTGACTGAAGTCATAAAGAGGAGCGAGTATAGTGATAGTTACAACTTACAATAAAGTATATTCGCTTAGTAGTAAATAACAAACCTTAATACTCATGCGTGAAACATACTGGGACCTGCTGTTTGTTCATTTTTGTAATTCTTCTCTTCTTTAGAACTGTTTAAGGCCTTATATGGTTCGGTTTCCATGTCCTATTTCCAGCTTGTCAGTGACAGAAAACGAATTTGTAGAATTATTGAATTTCCTCCTAAAATTGGGATTATGTATCACTTTTTAGTTTTGAAATAATATTTTGTACATAAGAATTTAAAAGTGGTTTTTGTTGGGATTTAAATATTTTAATCTGATTGTAATATAACTATAAAATAGTATTCTTATGTTATACTTTTAGAGATTCTTATGCATGTAATAATTTTATTGTTATTATTAACCCTATTTGTTCTTGCTCATTAGGAGTTTGTTTTTATTATTGTGTTGATGGAGCGGGTCATCTGTAGCTGTTGAACTGGGAAGTTTATGGATGCAGTTCAACATCTGTTTCCTTAGTCAATGCCGAAATTGTTTCTATGGGAGGAGTTTTTGAAGTTGGAGTTGGTGTTGCTGACAAAACTTCTCCCAGACGAGCAGCAATTGAGAAGGCTCAAGAAGATCTCAGGTAAAGGTGTTGTGAATATCTAATCACTGGCACATGCTTGTTCTCAAGTCTTATTGTCATTCCCATTAAATAATTTCCTGTGATTATAGGCAAAAGTATGAGGTTCGGGACAAAAGGAAAAGAGAACTAGAGTTTCTTTTGGAAGTACGGATCCTTAACATAATTTCCTTTTGTGAATGTTTTGAACTTTTGCAGTGCTTGATTCCATTTTTGTTGGCAGGGGGGAGACCCTTTAGAACTCGTGGGTGTGAATGCTGCTTCAGTTAGTGTACAGTCAACCTCGCTTATTGATCAACATACTGATCAATTTGTTGCTAGGTATTATAATACAAATCCAAATTTTGATTGTTAGTAATTTAGTATATTTAATTGCATTCAAATTCTGTGACTTTATTTATTTTTTATTAATTGGCATCACAGTGAAACCAAAGGTAGTTTTGCATTTACTCCATCGCCTTATGGGGATTCTGTGGAAAGTAGTGGTAGACTTGGGACAAATCTTTATGATCCCAATACCGCTGATAATCTCTCATTGTTTGATGCTGAACGTGAGTTTTCTGAAGGCCATAGGAGTTCATTGCATCCCAGTAGGAGTAACATAGTGTCATTAGAAAAATTATCCCAAACAGACGGCAAGCGTAGAACTGGGGAACACGATTCAGCTGCTTTAGGTGTCCCCAGAAAATCATATAAGAGACGATACAGGTCCCTCCCAAAACGTGATGGGACTAGGTCAAGTTCAACTGATGTAAATCCGACTCGCGGCAGTCATGGCTCTTCTTTACCCTCCTACCATGGCTCCAGGGATATTAACGGACCGATAACTGATGTAGAAAATCGGTTTATATCATCAAATTCAAATTCAAATTCAAAACCTACAAGTCCAGTAGATGAGGCCCTTCACAAGCCCGGATTGATGAATAGTCAGCAGGATATTTTGTTAGATGACGTCAAGGCTGTAGAATTAACTAAGGACCTGAAAGTTATTCCAGGGAATGCAGCATCAGATGCTATTGCATGTGAAACCTCACTAGA
The DNA here is from genome assembly GCA_954870475.1 of Euphrasia confusa. NCBI lineage: Eukaryota > Viridiplantae > Streptophyta > Magnoliopsida > Lamiales > Orobanchaceae > Euphrasia > Euphrasia confusa. The sequence goes on from OX940951.1 coordinate 4,790,064, forward strand.
TGATCAATGCGATCGGCAATCACCTTCAGGTGCTGTGAAAACTCGTATTCAAATAGATTCAGATAGTCCCCAGGCTATCCGGGCAATAGAAGGGATAACTTCTGCAGAAATTGAGCGTCAGCCAGTTATGTCTGCCATTAAAATTGAGAATAAATCTAGTTCCTGTCAGATGAATGATTTCAGTAGCAACAAGGGAGATGGACTGAAAAATGATGCTCATAACAATAATACTTCATGCGCCAGGATGGGGATGGATTTTGAGCCATCGTGCACTCAAACTAACCGAAGTGTCGATGTAAATCATGACACTGAATTGTGCATTAGAATGAGAAGTACTGGCTCAAATGGGCATATTAAAGATCAAACATCAGTACCAGACAAGATTCCAACTCTTGAAGGTGATGAGTCTGTGAAGGAAAAGAATGAGACTGTTAGCACGGATGGTTATACCCTTCTCAATGTAGAGAGCTCTTATGCGAGTCAAATCCAGCGAGAGAATGGTGTTAAACTCCAACCTGAGGAAGACTTAAATCAAAGCGAATCTGCTCTGGTAAATGAGTTGAAAGATCAAATTGTATCAGAAGGAACGGAAGCTTGTAGATTCACTGGATCAGAATATGGGAGAAATTCTACTGACCTTTTGGGTGACAAAACTCGCCTCATGAATGAAAACTCTTGCATTGTTAGACCTCAGGATTCTATTGATGCTTCAATTCCTGATCTTCCTGTGGATGTATTGTTAACGAGAGCTTCTACTGTTTCCACCGAAGCTCAAATGTCTCTGAGATCTGAAACGAAGTTGGACATGAAAATTGATGAAGATTCAATCTTGAAAGAGGCACAAATCATAGAGGTTATATGTTTTGCATGCATTTATTTTGTCTATTCTGGTTGTAATTGAAGAACATATTCATGTAACTTGTTGCATTCAATGATCTGATACTGTGAAGTGAATAGGCAAAGCGGAAGAGGATGGCTGAGCTATCAGTTGGGACTTCTCCAAAACAAATTCGCCTCAAGTCTCATTGGGATTACGTCCTTGAAGAAATGGCTTGGTTGTCAAATGATTTTGCACAGGTTTGAAGGAACCCTTTTTTCCTAGTTGTTTTGGAGTATCTTGTAATACGCATATCTGTGGTTTCGGAGACGATGAGTTTCAGTCTCTCTTTTGAAAGATACCTTGTTGTGTAGGAGCGTGCTTGGAAAATAGCTGCTTCAGCTCAAATAAGTTCTCGAGCTGCTTTTAGTTGTTGCTTGAGAAAACAAGAGAAGACCCTTCACTTGGAGGCAAAGAAAGTAGCTCATACTTTGGCAAAATCTGTCATGGAGTTCTGGCAATTAGTAGAGGTATGCATTGATGGTGTATTTTCTATGGCTGGAAATGTTTTATATGCTTTTTGTCACTTAATTGTGAATGTCATGATCTACTCATTCTGGTTGCAGTATTTTCATTATTTGCTCTTTAGAATAGTATATATTCTTATTTATGATTTTCGAGCTGATATCTTGTCGATCAGCACATTTGTGGAGTTGTTAAAAAATTCTACTGTGAATGAAATGTACAATGCGTCAATTTCGATTACTCTGGACTTATCTAATTTCAAACATATTTTTGGTGCAAGGTGAAGGTCTAATATCAGATTATAAGCTTTAGATAGTAGGTATTCATACTTTTCATTGAATATGTTGATGAAAGATGTTTGTTGTTGCTACCGATTCGATGTCTCAAAATACTTCTGGTATCTTTGTTGTCCCATAATGAGGCTATGCAAACAACCTATTAATTTAGTTTGGGTGCTCTTGCATTCATGAAGGTGAATTGATAGATAATTTTATGCCGACTCTTTTCATTGTGAATTGTGAGTGTTTTGAGTATATTATTGATCTTTTGTGCCTTTGGAAGGTGGAAAGATTGGTGGGATTTTTTGTTCGGAATTTTAATATTTGTGGTTTGGCAGGAGGCGAGCAAAATACCGGGTCAGAAAAGTCAGAGAGTTGACCAAAATTCTGTTCAGGCTTACGCAATGAGATTTTGCAAGTATAACAATTGCAGTATCGTTTATAACCAAGATGAGATGCCGCTGACGCCAGATAGAGTATCTGATATGAGAATCCTCGACTCCTCTTTGGAGGATAACTTGACGGAAGTATGAATCATCAACAAATTTGTCGATTTATTTGCTTATATGAATCCTCTTTCTTACTCCTGCCCCACTTCATGATTCCCATTACACTATCTTTTCTTTTTCTCCATGCATGGCCGAATGTCCCTCAGTACCACATTTTCTTGTCCTTGATGACCTATTCGGTCTTGCTTCACATGTGCATGTAGTATGATTGTTATGATGTCATATGTTACCTGAATGAAGCTCTGCAATATTCTTTTTTGGAAGCTATGAATCTATCTGCAATGTTACTTGGTTTATTTATCTTGTTACTTCCTGTCATTGTGATTCAGGATAACCTCTTTTACACAGTCCTCCCTGGGACCATGGAAACTTACCGAAGTTCAGTTGAGTCACATGTAGCCCAGTTTCAGGTAAATGCTTTATTCAGCTAATGTGGGCATTTGCACTATTTATTAATTGTCACTAGATCTTTTCTTATCTTGTAAGTGGTCTGTTGAACATATTCTTGTTGAATGAAGATTATAATATGCCGTTTTTGGGGATTTGAGATATTTAGCTTATGAAACTGTGCATTAGGCCTTCAGAATGCCAAATTCTGCCTGAGAAAAGCATTGGTGGTGGATCTTTATATTACTTGGGTCTTTTTATTTCATTTGTGATTCCTGTATTGGTCTCAATCAGGAACAATTGTTTTACCCTTTTTAAATATAAGGTTAATGTCAGGTTACCAGTTCCTAATTAGAGTTTTCTTTTCTTTTTGGTTCATCGACAGGTAACATTCTGGTTTTATTTTTGATCTTGTGTGGCAATTAATTTATTACAAGTGTTATTGAATCTTGGTCATCTGCCAAAAAACCTACATATTTTATTTAGTTCTGGTTAGAGCAAATATTGAGTTTTCTTTGGTTATTTCTGTTTTGGTAACTGGGAGAGAGAATACATGAAAAAGTGAAGGAAGATCAAATTTTGCTGCCAACCCATTTTCCTGTAAACTAAATTCGGTTCATTAAAAAGTCTGGATGGCTCATTGAATTTTAAAGATAGTGAGATGCTATCATTATCTGAATAGACTGTAATACATTGTGCAGATTTTGTCCTTGTAGGAATTTCCACTGCAGTAATGCATTTTCTTCGGATTGTAGAAAAAACAAATTATCAAAAAATATAGAAATATATGTAAAGGAAGAGATGACCTGTAACTGTCTGCATCTGTCTCTGCCACAGTGATTTGCCCTTTCCTTATAAGTTAATATGCCATGAATCTTTTGGTGGGTTTTATGTTACTTTAGCAGTGAAATTCTAGTTTTGGCTGTATAATAAAATTTATGTATGGAGTAGGTATTCTATAGTCTATGGCTCTATGCCGTGTGCCACTGGGATATATCAAAATACAAAGAACAATAAACAAGTGTTTTCGTACACGAAAGTTATGATCAGGGACTTTGGTTCTATTTGTTGTGGTGCAAATTGAAAATGTTGTAAAATATTGCCACCAACCTTTTCCTCAATTAAAGAAAAAATGTTTGTTGTGCTCTTAAGCTAAAAGGATTATAACACTTCTACTAAACAAGATTTGTGATTTGTTTCTGGGTATGTCCTACTTGTACAAAAGAGTCGCAATGGAAGCTTAAATTATTGTTAACTTTTCGGTGCATGGCTTTCTATTCAGTCTCTGAAGTCTGAAATTGTTCATTTACCCGATCAGAGATTAAGAAATGGTGTGCTAGAGGAATTGCAAACATCTGCAGGTAAATTTTATGTAGGTGCTGCATGATTCTGGCTTCTTAATTTGAATTATTTCTTTCCCTCAGTGTACCCTTTGTCTGCAGACTTTGAATCTCAAGGTAATCCATATGAGGAGCAAGAGAGGGAAACACACACATATGGCATGCCATTGGCCTTTGAAGATAACAAGTTCTATGGGCTTGGCCAAAAGAAACAGAAACACTCAATGCATGCATATGGAGTAAGATCGTATGAAGTATGCTCCGAAAATAATGTTGTGCATCAATCTACTTTACTGGCAAAACGTCCGGGTGGCAATCTTGATGTGTCAATCCCAATAAAGCGTGTCCGAACTGCTTCCAGGAGAGTTGTCAGTCCTTTCAGTGCAGGAACCTCTGGATTTCTTCAGGGGCCAAATAAAACGGATGCTTCAAGTGACGATACCAATTCATTTCAGGATGATCAGAGTACTCTTCGTGGGGGTTCACATGCTCCGTATAGTCTAGAAGTTGAATCAGCTGGGAAGTTCGAGAAGCAATTATTATTTGAATCTCCAGAAGTGTCAACAAGGCGTAAGAAGAAAAAAGCAAAGCATCTGGTATTCAATAATGTGGGCATTCAGATAGTTTGCAGTAATGTAGTGTAGTTGTTCAATTTTTATATTGCTTCGTTATTTTGTGGCAGAATGCTGGATACCAACCGAGATGGCAGGTTGATTCCACATTTCAAGATGAGCAGGTGAATGTTCTCATATCATTTAAATATAATCCTTTTTTTCAATTTTCTTTTTTCACTTCCTTTGGTTTGCGAAGAAGTATGGTGCAACAAAAATATAGCAAGTGCTTCACATGCTTTTTGTGTTGGATCACGGTTTGTTAGTCTGTTTTACAAAATATTAACTACTCCGTCCGTCTCTTTCCATATGTCCCATTACTTTTGGGGTGGGAGATTAAATTCAATACTATATTTTATGTGGAATGTGTGTTTGTGGTTTTTTTTAATAATTTTTAAATAATCAAAAGTAGAAAGTGAGACATTTTCAGAGGGACACCAAAAAAAAGGGAGATTTTCAGAGTAACGGAGGTAGTATTTTTTTTTGTACCCGGGATGTGAACAAAAGAACATCTGCAGTGTCTTCAAATTCCTATGTGGTCAGGGTTGGGTTACTTATTGTTCTCCAAATAATGTTGTCGTATTTAGGGTAAAATGTTGAATTCTTATCTCTTTCACAGTATAAGAGAGATCAGTTGAAGAAAACCCATCAACTTGAATCTAACTGCAGCAGCGGTAAATCTTTTTCACCTTCAATATAGCGGTGGTATTCAGCATTGAATACATTTTCTTACCATGCCTTATGTATTGTTTATCATTTATGAAGGTTTATTGGTTAAACCCCTGGCAAAGAAGCCGAAGACTATGCGGCAATCACAAGATAACTCTTTTGAGAATATCACACCAATTGGTGGGTCTGTTCCTTCTCCAGCGGCCTCCCAAATGAGTAATATGTCGAATCCAAATAAATTTATTAAAATGCTTGGTGGCCGGGATCGAGGTAGAAAATCAAAAGCTCTTAAGGTACTTTTTTCATTATTTTGTGCCCGCCTTTCAACTCCCCATATGTTTTTTCTAAACTGTATGGTGCAAAGATGAAGTAGGATATTATTTTTTATCAGATGCCTGCTGGACAGCAGGGTTCAGGAATTCCATGGACACTCTTTGAGGACCAGGTTGGTTTATTGAAGTGCATGTATATATGCACATTGTAGGATACAGTTAGACATGTCTTATGATTAACTTGTTAAAAAAACTCTTTTAGGCACTTGTTGTCCTGGCGCATGATCTTGGCCCGCACTGGGAGCTCGTCAGTGATGCTATTAACAGTACTCTGCAGTTTAAGGTAAGGTCGCTCTTTATTATTGATGATCATCCTTCTTGATGAAGTTTTTGATGATAATCTTTACTTTTTTTTGATCTTATCCAGTCTATATACTATTTGTTTCATACTTTCAAGTGAATTGTGAACAGTTCATATTCCGCAAAGCTAAAGAATGTAAGGAGAGGCACAATTTTTTGATGGATAGAACATCTGGTGATGGAGCGGATAGTGCTGAAGATTCTGGGTCTTCTCAACCTTATCCTTCTACTTTACCTGGAATTCCCAAGGTGAAATTCCTTGTTTGATTGTGTAACATACTAATTTCACCAGTGACCTTACTATGAAAGTATCTAATTAAATTAAAATTCAGGCTATATATAACATTCTAGCTTCTTATTATCAATACGATAACTGTTTTTTCTGCTTCATATAGGGAAGTGCGAGACAGTTGTTTCAACGTCTACAGGGTCCAATGGAAGAAGATACCCTCAAATCTCACTTTGAGAAGATCATCATTATTGGGCAGAAACAACATTATCGCAAAACTCAGGTATCAATTTTGGGTTCATTGCAATATACACAAAGTTCTGTCTGATATGGCTTAACAATTTTATTTATATTTTGCCTTTCTCTTTGGGGGAGGGATATCTTTTTCCTTTTTGAATACCGGAATGGAGCTTCTGGTGTTGAATCGAACAGTTCATATTTGTGGACCTCTTAGTCTCTTAGTTTTCTAAAAATACTTCTAGTCTGTATTGTTTAACATTCACTTCAGCAATGGACTGCTATACGGCAAATACTGATTTATGAATGCCTTTGGGTATATGTTATTGCTTTTCAGTTTCACTGTCATAGCATGCCCTGGATGTGTTATATATATTGCCTTGAATGGATTTTCGGAACTCTAGGTTTTAAATTAAATTTTTACTTATCCTTAGAAATTGTACACATATTTTTGTATGCAAGAATCTGTGTTGATTAGGCTTATGTACTCCGATGGATTATGTTTCTGTTATTTATTGTTTAATGTAAGGAGTATAAGTGTACGGATTTGCATGCTATGTATAAGCATGAATTAAATTCAGTTGCCTCATCTTGATTGGGGACTTTTATCTGCTAAGTTAAGAATGGGATTGTCTCTTGATCAAGTAACTTTGTTTTGTATTAATTTCTTCTATAACTATTTAGCAAGGGGTAATACATGTTAAGACTTAAGACCATTAGTTTTAATCCATTTTGCTTAATTGGTCTGTTTCGTCCATAATTATTGAATCGTCTTGATTATGATATTCATTTGATTTTAGTTACTAATGATAACCAGGATCCAAAGCAACTCCAGCAACCTCACAGTTCTCATACACTCGCCCTTTCCCAAGTTTGTCCCAATAACTTGAATGGAGGCCCCATTCTAACGTATGTTACGCTGTTGATTTTATTAAAGTGCATTTTGAAGTTTTCGTTTAACTTGCTAGTAATTTTATTTCTATTTTCTTCTGTTTCTCCAAACTATACAACACTTACTCCCTTGAAGCCCTCTGGATCTTTGTGAAGCCACCATTCCTGGGACAGATATACTCTCCCTTGGGTATCAAAGCCCGCATTCTGGTGGATTAGCCATTCCAAATCAGGGTACTGTGACTCCAATGCATCCCACATCTGGTGCCAGCTCTGCTTTGCAAGGATCCCCATCTATGCTAGCTGGCAGCAACTTTCCATCATCACCGTCATCTCTCAATTCCTCTGTCAAGTAATGAGCTGTAAATGGCTGTTTTTCCATTTAAATCTGATATTTTTTTCTAATTCGCGACATGTTCTTTTTTACTTGCCTTACGATAGAGATGCTAGATATGGACTTCCTAGATCTGCCTCGTTATTATCTGAAGACCAGCAGAGGATGCATCAATGTAATCAAATGAGATCTAGCAGAAGTGTACCACAACCCAATGCATCTTCTCCTGGAACTCTTCCAGGGACAGACCGTGTTGTTCGTATGCTTCCAGGTGGCAATGGCATGTGCTTAGTGAGTGGTGGTGTAGATAGAGGCACGCCAATGGCAAGACCTGGTTTCCAAGGAATTGCATCACCATCTATCGTCAATTCTGGAAGTATGGTTACCCCTGGTATGCCACCGGCAAATATGCACTCTGGGGTAGGCCCTGGGCAAGGTAGCTCGCTGTTGAGACCTTGTGAAGCTTTGCAAATGATTCGGGTACGCAATTTATTTCAATTCTAGTGTTCTGGTGAAATATATGGCTACCATTGTTAGCCTTACTGTTGTGGTGAGATAAGTATATTGTCTACTTCAGCATATGTTGGTGCATTAGTACTCTTCTATGCCTTAAATTTTTTTTTTATAAGTTGATGAAAACTATTTGGGAAAATTACCATGTAGTCTACTTTTTTCAAACTTATTTACTTCAAACTCCAATAAACTTCGTTATTGGTAAACGGTCATTTTCCTCACCTGATTATATAAAAACACTAAATATTTGACTTGGGACAGATAGTCTAGCCCATATAAGTGCGGATTAATTATCTATCAAAGTCAAAATTAAGCTTCCCATAAGTGAGAATCAAATAATCTGATGATAAATTAGTATTATCAGGTGAGGAATGAAGATTAAAGGGTATCTAAATGTTAGTCAGAAATTTAGATTAAAAACTATATTCAGGAGAGGCAAAGAATTATTTCCCTGAAAATTTATTTTGTTGGAGTTTGAGGCAGATAATTTCCCTACCTTGGATTGCTTCCTAATTTTTTCCCCATTTTTTTTTCTTAGGACTAAAATTTTCTACAAAATATATAATAAGGACTTTTGCTCAAGAACCCCATTATTTTTACTTTGAATGACACGAGTCATGACTCATGACAGTTTTTCCTCCTTTTGAGCTATTTCCTATCATGTATCGTATTGCTATATATTATTGTTGCAATTATATGAACTTCTACTCTTCTAGTAACATACAACTAATAACCTGGATTCTGCAGCCTGGTTTTAGTCAGGATTCCCCGAGGCCAATGATGCCTGACCTTCAAACGCAAGCTTCACCTGGAAACAGTCAAATGCCTCACTTTGGCGGGTTGAGTTCCCCTTCTCCACCTGTGCCGTCATACGCTCTCCATCATCCGCCATCCCATCCAATGTCTTCTACCCAACATCCACCTCACATTCTTAGCAATCCTCATCACCCCCATTTTCCGGGACCCACCACCACAAACAATGTCCCCAGCCCCCAGCAGCAAGCCTACACAATGAGATTGGCTAAAGAGAGACAGCAGAAGCAGCAACACCGTACCCTACAGAAACCACAACAAATCACCACACCCAATCCCTTGGCCCCAAATATTCAGTCACAGCAGTCTCAACTTCCTATATCTTCTTCTCCTCTGCAAAATAATTCACAAGTCCAACCCCAAAAGGGTTCTCCTTCTCCAGCAGCCGTATCACTTCCTCCATTGGCATCAGTTTCTTCAATGAAGCAAACGGAAACTCAAGCGGGATCCGTGCAGAATGCTCCAGTTGGTGGAAGCAGCAAGCAGCGACAGAGGCAGAACCAACAGTTTTTGCAGGCCAACAGGCAGCACCCTCAGCAGAGGCAGCAACAGCCACCGGGTAAGGCTGGCAAGGGAGGAGTCGGGAGAGGGAACCTTATAAATCAGCCCCTTGTTAATGGTGTTTCCACAAATCTGGGCCAAGTTGGGCCTTCACAACCGTCTAATCAACCTCTGCCGCGGCAAAAAATTAATTTGGGCCCGTCCACCCAACGTGTACATCAAATGAGCACCACTCATACTGATAGTAATAATAATAGCAATCAAGGGCAGCCTTCATCTTTAATCATGGCTACTGGTTCAAACCAACCAAAATTAGTGAATCAAACTCAATTGGGTCCTCAAAGAGTGGCCCAGCCCAATCACCATGTAAATTCGGATCCACCAAATAAGCTGCAAACACAAGATTCCGGTAGTGATCATCAGCATAGAACAGGCGGCAATCCTACTGAGATGGATACATTGCCTCAGGCTACAAGTAGTGCTACAAGTAATGTGGCACGGGTTGAGTCAGAACCATTATTGAATTCAAATACATTAAATCAGGCGACAAATATGATTTCATTGGTGTCAAACCCATCAAACACTAGTGAGCCAGACAGCTTAGCCTCTAATAGTACACAATCACAGCAGCCTCAGGTGTCGCCTCATTCG